>OX453002.1:3372611-5872611 GCA_949699075.1 Asteroscopus sphinx
TAAAGTTCTGGAGTGGCGACGCGTACTGGAAGGCGCAGCGTGGGTAGGCCCCCCACAAGGTGGACCGACGACCTGGTGAAGGTCGCGGGAATCCGCTGGATGCGGAAGGCGCAGGACCGGTCGTTGTGGCAATGCTTGGGCCTATGTCCAGCAGTGGACGTCTTTCGGCTGAAATGATGATGAATGATGATCATGAAACATTAAAGTTATAGATTGACGACATGAAAACGACTCAATTTCCCCATAGTGCGCCGCCGCGTAGGGAACATTATTTTCGTTTGTTTTGTTAGCGTATAACGTGTCTTTACTAAATATCATTGACTTCAATACCTTAAACTACTAGACTAGTCTCTTCTTACACCATTGTAGAGCCAATCGAGACATGGTAATAAATCATCATTTCCTCATTATTATCAAAAGCCATGTTAGACCTAAAGTCGACTGCCTTATTACTTAATTCCCATACATCCGTTTCAACAAAATTATCAATGCGTCTGCATCATGCTGACAAAAGCCGCGTTGTTCTCTTATCGCAACCATGAGACTGTATGTCTCCACGTTTATCTGATACTGTCTACTCCACAGTGCATGTATTATACACCATTACACCACAACAATATGACGACGTAATGCATCCCAAAATAATTATCAAGATAAAAAATTGACACACGTGTAGTCCAAGTTTTCAAAACCACGAGTAAGCATCACAGAAAATCAGTCTAATTTAAATCAGCAGATATTTTCTATTTATTACTGTACTTCGCTGTGATCTACATATATACTGTTCTGCGTCCAAGTTTAACCGTCTAAATATAATTTTGATGAATGAATATTGCGTTTCTAAATCGTTTTAGCTAATTTTAATTTTAGCATTGATATTTTAGCTTTGAATTCCTCACGTGTTTGTCGTATGTTTGTGACAGTGTTGAGAAGCGTACAGTTGATGGAGGAAACTTACCATCTTCCTTATTTAATATTATTAAGTCCGTGACGTGGCTTTTCAAAAGGGCACCGTGTTTTACGGGTTTAACCGTCCACCTGCGTCGAAAAACATAGCAACAGAATATTTAATAGTACTGATGTATAGAACGGACGCTCACCGCCCCCCGCCAGTTCAAGATTCCTCGCCCGTACCCCGCACCCGCCCAGTTTGCCGGCAATTGGACTGCAAGATTGCCATGCATGTCAATCGGCAGTCGCTATACAAGCACGTCATCTCTGAAAAGCGCTAGGAACCCAGTCGGTATTACGAGCGGCGAGCACCCCTAACTTACACGTGTGTGTGCGTTCGTATACAGACGTAATCAGAATCTTGTGTATGTAGGAGGTGCTAGCCTTTATATTGTAATGAGTTTCCGAGGTGTGTCATACCTATGGGTAACTAACTAGACATCGATTGTCGGGGTCCACTTCACTTCTATCCTCCTTTTACCGTGACCTCTATTTGCTCGATCAGCGGACAATGCACCCTCCATTTTTAATAACTGACAAGGGTAGCGTGGTTAAGGGTTAGCAAAGTATATTCACGTCTACGAACGTACTACACACTTGAGTAAAGTGTATTATTGACGGAGAGTGACAGCGGGGTTCCAGTTCTAAGTGGACCGATGCTGGGCTCCTAAACTATGTTATTGAAGTAATCGCGCCATTAAGTATAACTGCTTTCATTGGGGATTGTGCTTGGGGTTTTTTCGATATTTCTTTTCGTTTTCTATATACTAAAAGGAAGCTGTTATATCCACCATTAAATACTTGTGTATGGTTATTCCTATGGCTTCTCACGGATGCAAAGATCTTCACAAGTTTTTTTTAAATTAACCTTATGTAGAATTGAAACGTTAATTATACTATATATATAACTTTTGACATCCTACTTACTACTATCCTACTAACATTATAAATATGAAAGTTTGTGAGGATGTATAGATGTATGGAAGTTTGTTACTCTTTCACGCAAAAACTACTGTATGGATTTTAATGAAATTTGGCATACAGATAGAACATAACCCGGATTAACATATAGGCTACTTTTTATCCCGGGAAGATGAACAGTTCCCGAGGGATGCGCGATAAACGACATCCACGCGGGCGAAGTCGCGGGCATAGGCTAGTTAGTAATATTAATTACACGTCGCTTTTACTGCATCGGTACAAAAAGTATGCATCGGTAAATAAAGCTTAGGTAATTGTTTTTTAGTAAACAAGTAAGCTTGGTTTATTTAATAGAAAAGAGCTTATTGAACGTACTACTCAAACATAATTACAAATTTAGTTAAATAAGTAAATAAAACGAGGTTTAATTTGTGAAGTAGTCAGACTTTGTGGATTATTTTAATTTAACTTTGCACATTTCTCGGCGCTTAGAGCGCTTTTTTAACCGACGAAAAAAAGGAGGAGGTTCTCAATTCGACGCGTATATTTTTTTTTTTTTTTTTTTTTTTTTTTTTTTTTTTATGTATGACCACGCATAACTTTTTACAGAGTGGTCCGATTTTGATGATTCTTCTTTTAATGGATAGGGTATATCTCGAAGTTGGTCCCATTTAAATTTCAAAATCAAAATCCACCCCTAAGGGTAGGAAAACAAGGGTTGAGTGTTTCTTCACCTACTGAATTCTTACCTGTCGTCGTCGTGTAATCGATTTTGTTGAAACTTGGCACACATAAATGTAGTTCTAGACACTACAACTAGACACTACAACATAATAGAGACATGGAGTTAGATTTTAGCCACAAAAAAATTAAAAATAAAACTTTTTAACAAAAAATTGAACCGACGAAAACAGAAACTGAAAAGCGAAAAATAAAATTTTGCTTTTAGTCTTTTCCTAACTAAACTAATGTAAATAACTAATTATGAGTCGGCGCCAAAGAAACAATCAACGAATATCATTGAATTACTTTAAATAAATAATAAAAACAACATAACATCAAATACAACGTGAAATTTTCAATGTTAAACAATAACTTTCCAAAAATGCGTTCGCCGCTCGACCACTTGCAACATGCACGCACTTTGTTGGTTTGTTTGCCGTGTGGCGCCGACTCATAATTAGTTATTTACATTAGTTTAGTTAGGAAAAGACTAAAAGCAAAATTTTATTTTTCGCTTTTCAGTTTCTGTTTTCGTCGGTTCAATTTTTTGTTAAAAAGTTTTATTTTTAATTTTTTTTAGTTCTCGTGGTCACGGCACTGCTGACTTCCAGCCGTAAAATATTTTAATTTTGTTGTCCACCTGTACTGTTCCGCTGCTGGGCAAAGCTTCTTCAGTCCAATTCATGACAAAAATATCCAGATCGTCCCACCAGCGTTTCCTCGGCTTACGACGGATTCCTTCCTGAGGCACGCAATGTGTAGCGATAACTGTAAAATGTAGGTAAAAAGAAAATAATTGTAGAAACATTCAATGTTCAAATAAAATGATTTCTTTGTTAGGATTCCTTCTACGATAGCCTTCGGTGGGCACCGGTTGCCATACGAATATCTGGCAGTCGTTACGGGGGCAACAGGTCTAACCTTAGAATTTTGGCATTGCCCACTGACAGGGTTGCGAGGGTCAGATGGCAGTCGCTCCGTGTGAAATACTAATATTCAGCCACATTTGGGTAGACTGAAAGCCGACCACAACATAGTTGGGAGAAGACGAGTAGGAAGATTCCTTAGAAATACCAAGCAAATACTTAAAGGTGGAGACTGACTCGCAACATTCACGCGTGATGTACCTTTCGCAGTTCTCACTGTACTGACATCTGTCATATTCACTTTGTTAAGGTGGGCACTGACTTTTTAATGACTACATCCAAAAAAGCATGACTTGTTCTAAAAATGGGAGCACTACGTTTCCCCGAAATCTGATCCACCGAAACACGTTTTACCGACAACTATTCGTCGAACGTATCATTCCCGATGCAACACTTGGTCGAAAATAACATGCTTTTTCAACATTCACGGATAGATTTTGGAATGCGGCTACGCCATTCGGACTGTTGGATGCATCGTCAGTGGCACCCTTTAAGGTTGGTACACACGGCTACATTTCCAGTATAAGCTGACCTCGCATTGTATAGGCTTTCTGTACAATGCGAGATCATCTTATACTGGAAATACAGAGCTTGATGTGTAGCCGTGCGTACTAACGATGCATCCATTCGGACGCCGTTTTAGTTCCTACATCCAAACCTTAAAAAGTGACTGACTCGATTGAAAACAGGAAGATATATATTACGTATTGTTTTGTTTTTAGTTGAGTTAGATACTTTCACCTTATGCAGGTATGGTCTTAGCAAAAGATGATGAAATAAAAGAGCGTTGGAAGGTATACTTTGAAAGGTTGATGAATGAAGAGAATGTATGGTCTGGCCTACTTAAAGAGGTGCATGTAAATAGGGGTTTGGTGAATGAAATTAGTATGGATGAAGTCAGAAGGGCGATTCGAGGTATGAAAAATGGGAAAGCAGTGGGACCAGATGGTATACCAGTAGAAGTATGGAAATTATTAGGAGAAGATGGATGTTACTGGCTGACTTTATTCTTCAATAAGTTGTTGCATGAAGAAACGATCCCACAAGAATGGTGTAATAGTACGCTAGTGCCCATCTTCAAAAATAAGGGTGATGTACAAGACTGCAACAACTATCGAGGAATAAAGCTCATGTCACACAGTATGAATGTATGGGAGAAGGTAATAGAGAAAAGATTGCGAGAGGAGAGTGAGATCACCCAAAACCAGATGGGATTTATGCCAGGTCGTAGGACAACGGATGCCATATTTGCACTCCGCCAAATATGCGAAAAGTATAGACGTGCGCATAAGAACTTGCACATGGTGTTCGTTGACCTAGAGAAGGCGTACGACAGAGTACCCCGCGAGGTCTTGTGGTGGGCGCTGAAAGAGAAAGGTGTGCCTGCAAAGTATGTGGAGTTAATTCGTGCTATGTACAGCCAATCTAGTACCCACGTTCGGTCGGCCGCTGCCAACACCGACGAGTTCAGTGTGGCTGTAGGCTTGCACCAAGGGTCGGCTCTAAGTCCTTACCTCATCTTGCTGATAATGGATGCTTTGACATCAGAAATCCAGGAAGAGGCACCCTGGTGCATGCTGTTTGCTGACGACATTGTCCTTGTTGGTGAAGATGGACTTGAGGTCCAGAGTAGATTGGCAAAATGGCAACAAAATCTGGAGAACGTTGGCTTGAAAATCAGCAGAACTAAAACGGAATACATGTTCTGCGATTTCGGCGGTCTTTCCGGTTTTGTTGCTATTGCGCTAGATGGCGTGCCTTTGCCAGTCTGCTCCGACTTTCGGTACCTCGGTTCACTTGTGCAAAGCGATGGCGAAATTGACCGGACAGTCAAGCACCGAATTAACACAGGATGGTTGAAATGGCGGCAGGTCACGGGAACTACATGTGACTCCCGAATTCCTCTTAAACTGAAGGGGAAAATCTATAAGACCATGATAAGACCTGCTGTCCTGTATGGATCGGAATGTTGGGCTACGAAAGGAATTAATGAAACACAAGTGCATGCAGCTGAGATGAGAATGTTAAGAGGAATGTGTGGTGTAACGAGAATGGATAGGATAAGGAATGAATATGTAAGAGGGAGTCTGAAAGTAGCGCCAGTGACAGAGAAGTTAAGTAGCAACAGACTATCATGGTATGGACATGTAATGAGGAGGAATGGGGAGCATGTTACGAGGAAAGTTATAAGTATGAATGTTGATGGCTATAAGAAAAGAGGGAGACCGAAGAAAATATGGATGGATTGTGTGAAAGATGATATGAATAGAAAGAAAGTAAACAGAGATGACGGCTGATAGAGATGTATGGAAGAAAAAAACATGCTGCGCCGACCCCAAATAAATTGGGATAAGGGCAGGAGGATGATGATGAGATACTTTCACCTTAATTTTAAGTTAGCCCAGTCATTAATTTTGTGCTTGCTGTGGCCTTCTGTAAGTGAAGGAGTACACCAGATAGAATCCTGTATCTGTCACTTGGGATTTTTTGTGTATATCTTTTGTGGAGGTCCTAAATAATATAAAAAAAAAAAAAAAAAAGGTTGACTTGTTCTAAAAATAACATGCGTTTTCAACATTCACGGACGTATTTTGGAATGCGGCCACGTCATTCGGACTGTTGGATGAATCGTCAGTGGCGCCCTTAACGTGTTAAATTACACGTGAATGTTACAAGTCAGTCTCCAACTTTACGTGTAACTATTGAGAGTCCTCCTACGATACGATGATACTAATGAAAATCTTCATATTTTGGTTTCATAAATTGTTTCAAAACAGATATTGTGGCGTATATTGCAACTTGTGTGTATATTATGTAAAGTTTCACTAAGCTAACTTTTGCAAGGTTATATAATCATTATTAAGTTTAGTACAGTCGACCGCACGTCAGTGGTGACACTTGAATTACGTAAACCGCGCTTACTGCTTACGAAATAAAGCTGTGAAGGTTGCTGTTACCACTGACGTGCGGTCGACTGCACTACATAGGTACCGATAGAGTAATTAACAAGAGAGATTCTCATTAAATGGTAATTAGTTATAATTTGTATGGAGTTTTTAAGAAAAAAGGCGTTGAAAATCATGTAGTCCGTACCTTTAACTATATACCTCTCAAAGGTCCTTACATATGAAATTGGCGTTTAATAAAAACAACCGTTTAAACAATACGATTCAAAATCCCCTCATTATTGTGCTGGTTAAGCAGCACTCGACGCGTGCTTGTTGGTGTGTTTCACTCAATTAATGCGGTACCCATTTTACGAACTTTATTCACATTTCCAATTTGTTTCAAGTGAATCAAAACTGTTTTATCACTCACACCGAAGCCTTCCGCTAAGTGTGACGTGGTTTGCGATGGATCCGCTTCCACGGTCACTTTTAATTCTTCGTTATTAACTTGGGTCTCCGGCCGTCCACGGGGCTTGTTCTGCAAAAACGTACCGTGTTTTTTTTACAGTAGCTGTGAGCAGTTTCTGCAGCGCTGGTGCCACGGTAGAACTCGTATTCGTAAATAACGTGATATTTTAAGTTTTCCCTAATGTGAACAGACCGAAGTCAAAGAAAAAAACAAATGACGCGGCGGAAACAAATGAATAACTAAATTGGAAACACACACGAGCTTAGAACAATGGCAGATCCCCATACATGATTTTAGCTAAGGTAAACGTGTAGCGTTTAGAAGTAAAAAAATCATAAACTAGTCAGCATTACTTCCTCAACAACTTAGTACCAATATTATTAGTTGGAGAAAGTCTGGAAAATAAGATATTGCATATTGAATTTTTGAATATTTTGACGTTATGAGACGTTATTTGATTTTAGTTTGACATATTATATAACCCACAGACATAGTAAAAAATATAGACGAAGTGCTGCGAACAATCATAATGAAGCCAATAAAACCATGTCCTCCGTGTACAAACCAGCGCTCACGCACACACATGCACCTTAAACCGTGCTCACCCTTCTCAGTTCACATGTCGCGGCATCGTCCAGTAAGCATCACGAAAACAAATATCCTTCAGGTGTATGGTTGTTTGCAGCACTTAGTCTATAGTTTTTACTATGTCTGTGATCTAACCACATTTCGCACGATACATGAAACGAAAAGTACCTTTATTATGCATACCTATGAATGTATGAACTATGATAATAAAAGTATACGTTATTTATGTATAGGTAGTAGGTACTTTGGTTTTATAAAGATCAGTATTGTAGGCCTCTCAATCTGCTAGACATTCTAAATGGTGAATATCTAATGTCTTGTAGCATAACCCAAGTAGGCAAGCACAAATCACCGATTTCTTTGGCATCAATTGCGAGTGGAAATATCTCCGATAGAATAGAATAGTGCAATATGCAGTTCCGGTCGAATATAATAGAAAAATCGCATTTTTCGTACAACACGAAAGCGATTGACAACTAGTGATGCTGCTCGACTATTGATAGAATATCGATAGTTTATCGATAGTCCAGCAACAGTGCGAATATCGATAGTATCAATAGCGCAGCATGAGATAACACTATTGATAATTTGTAATACTTTCGATAGTATCGCACGTCAATAGTGGAAACGCTTTTGATTGTGTCGATATTATTGTCCTCCCAGACGATTTATATATCGATACTATCGACAGTATTGATCATTTCAGACTATCGATAGATGGCTGTTATGCAATAGTTTCTTCTACATTACCTACGTATTGAACGATACTATCAACCATTTTGTTACTATCGACTATGTCAAGCTATCGATAGTATCGATAATATCATTAATAAGTACTACTTGTAGAATTTCAGTTCAGTTTCAGTTTCTTTATTTGCTTAAATGTGGTAGATACAGATGTCAGGTACAATTTTATTGAGTACGGCACATTTACCATAAATAGCATGCAAATGATAGATAAATCTGAATTTAAACTCACAAAACACTAAAACATTCATAATTACTAACAAGAGTTACATTAAACATTATTAAACTCATTTTTCTATGAAAGTCATCATCATCATCACTCATCATTATTATATAAAAATAATTAACTATTTTAAAATAACAATTAATAAATTATTTTAACATTCAATTTAATTAATCATATTATTATAATCATTTTTACATTATTAATATTTGATCAGTAGGTACATAATATTATAATTATTTATGTCTAAATTTCAATGCCATATCATAGCTATAAAATTTGCAAGGATTTTTTATGAAGTACTCCTCTATTGAATAGAAACTTTCTTGTAACAACCACTTTTTTAACATAATGCAGAATTTTTTGTAGGGTAGATCAGTAATCGATTTAGGTAATGAGTTGTAAATAAGGGGAGCCATGTAAACACAACTCCGCCTAAACAGTTCCAGTCTAGGTACAGGTATTTCAAAATAATACAAATACTTTCGATACTATCAATATCACATACACCATTTACGTCTAATACCATCGATACTATCGATACTATTAGACATGATCAATAGTATTAACACATTTAACGTTGATTCTTCTATCGTGTCGACATGATCTACATAATGATAGTAGCTCATGCCATGTGAAAAAGTTTAGCCAGTCAGCAGGTTGGTAGCGGGGCTGAATGCCCAGGGTTGCCCCGGACGACCAATTAAATATCGTCAATCGTGGAGGCTCTTTTAATGCACGTGCATTTAGCGCTATCGATAGTATCGATGCTATCGATATCCTAACTGATTTTCAAGGTCAACTTTCGATAGCAGGACTATCGATGTTTCGCCATCACTAGTGACAACAAGTGACTTGACATAAAACAGAATGTCACTTATGCAAACGGAGTATTTTTATTCTACGTTTACGGAACAAGTAATGGCCAGCTATACCCAGTGTTGCAAACCCTAATTTTAGAAAATAGGTAGATGAAGTGCCAACAGTTGGTAGAAATTCGCAGAATTCAGAACGAAAAATAGGTAGATCTACCACCTTAATTTATCCGATTTTTCAGGATTAAAAATATGTAAAAACTGTTCGAAAAGATCTTACTTTTTTATTACATACATTGCTTCTATCAGAGGCCATGATAAAAGACTAGAAACAAGACAACATATTAACTGTACCTACTATTTGTATAGGTATTATAATAACAAAGTTATGAAAATCACAACACAAAACCCGCCTTAATTCTCGCGCAATAAAGAATGAGATCGCAAACATGGTGGCATTTGTATTTGCCTTTTGCTCACACGTACAGTATTGTGTGAGCGAGAGGCACATAGAACAATAGAAGTGACGCCATTTTCAATTCCATTATTTAACTGTGCGAGTAGTACCAAGAAAAATCTCGCGAAACCAAAATGCAAGTGTCAGCTGTCAACGTCATTGTCACTGCTGCGATTAGTCAAACTCGATCAGTAACGTTCCTTTACATGCATGGCTCAGATCAAACTCATTGGTAAAAAATTGTTTTCAGTATGTAGGTGTCTTTATTTTGAAAATTTGGTAGATTCAGGGATTAGGGTGGTAGATAGGTAGAGTCAGGGATTAGGGTGGTATATAAGTAGGCCTTAGTAAACACGCTAATGCAAAGCGACTTACCCGCGCCGCTCATTCACAACTCCACTGCTCCTTGTGTAAAACGACCTACTTCTGTTTTGTTTTGGTAGGCCAAAAGTATTAAATATTTAGTAAGTATCATTGTTATATTTTTTCAAGCATAATCAACGCAATGTATACTTTATTTTGAGCTACGCTTAATGGCATATTGTTTACTTTTATTTTTAAGTTTATATTTTCTCTGTAAGTGAATTTGTGATTCTTTTGAGAAAATAAAGATATTTTACCGTAGATAGTTAGATTGGAGGCAAAGTAGGTAGATATACCAATAAGTTGGTAGAGTTGACAACACTAGCCAGCTGGCTATACCTACACTTACAGCATAATTGATACCTGATTTGATAGAGCGATTAAATTAATCATTCGTAAAGCAATCATTTTTTTATTTATAGTGGATAGGTTCCTGTATTCACGCTTGATATTTTGTTGCTTTTCACTACCAAAAAGTGTTTTTATCTTGGTTAAAGGCTAAAAAGCCATACCAAGTACCGAGAAAAAAAAAAAAATGGCATCATGCATAGACAACAAATAGCATTATTTTATTTAAATGGAACTGAGATAATGTTCATAAATACTTATTTTTTCAACAGACTTCTACAACAAAAGAGAATGTGCTGAAAAATCGTAGAAAATAAATTTACTTTGATTACTGAAGATCACATTCTTAAACGCTTAAATTTTTCTTATCGATGATTTCGCCAATGTTCTTTGATATACATTTGAATTTAGAATTCCTAATCAAACGCCTGATATTTGAGACCAAAGTGACTAGTGGGGTAATTGTGTAATGCATTCACATTGACATCAGCTTTCATTTTGAAATTACAGCAATATTCTTTGCGTGGTACGTAGTTGTCAATTTGACGGGTTCTCAAAACACACGGAGCAATGAACATTGAAATCCAGATGAATGCGATCGCGAGTGAGTTACGCAATTAGGCAGCAGTTCGACAAAACACCAATTTCATTATGTAAGAACAATGTATGTAATACATACATATATAATGTTCTTGGTAAGAACCTACTATATGTACGACGGGTATTCATTATCATATTTGGGCTTCTGCGTTTTACGTGCACAGTGCACTTAATGGTTTTATATTACTTTTTATATAGATATTATTTTTTAAGTAGATGTGACAAACATTACTAACATGTCTATCCTCTTTTTCAGAAAATCGAAGACCGTTCTTCTGATCTTTCAGACGATGCTGAGGAAGAAACCAGTGAGTACCTTTTAAAACTACTGTATTTAGATACATTCTTTAGGATATAAATTTTATCTCTACTTACGTCTGTGGATTCTGAACCAATCTCCATCCGTCTTATTACAAAAAACATGATAAACCTAGGTTTAAACCAAGACTATTAAGTCCAGCTTTAGTACGGTACAAACCTTAGTACCGTCGTAATAGCTCATCCTTATTACAAAAGTCAAGATAAGTGAAGACTAGGTAGTACCGGACTGTTGGGGGTGTATTAGGTAGTATGTAGAGAAATCGACTAAAAAATAGATGTAATTCTCGATGTACGGACTAAAATTATTCGTTCAAACGATTTCCATTAGGTCTTAACGTTCTGTTTCAGCAGAATTATTAATAAAACAATCTTTTTATTGAAAATTCGTACTAGTTTATATTTATTTCAGTATTTTTTTTTTATAATCCAATAATATAGGTACTGAATAATTCAGTATCGATAAATGGTTGTCGGGCGATCCAGCATCTCGTTGTTTTCTTAGGACTCGTTTATGGACACACGGCGCGTCTGGCGGTGCGTCGCGCTGGGCGTCACGCGGTCTTCTGTTACGGAGAAGCGGCGCGTGAAGCGTGGCGGTGCCCGCGGTGTCACACACGAAAAGACAAACATATGGCGATATGCAGAGTGTTGTGCGGCACGTGCTCCTACAACCTTTCCTTGCGAAGCCGCGGGCACCACCGCGACTGACACCGCGGGTGCCGCAGCCTTGGCTGCTGCGTGCGCCGCGTAAATTGTATAGTGTATATAAACAGGGCCGATATTTTGAGTAGCCCGCTACATTTGTAGTGATATCAATAGAATTATTATCTGGGCTACGTTCAGTAATATCACCCGACGATGCACGGAGCGTAGTTTGGTCATTCGGTTACTCAGAGCGATCATACAAACGAACGTCCAAAGAACCCTCCGTGCGTCGTCCGACGATATTACTGAACGCAGCCCTGACAAAAAAAAAGTGAAAAAAGTTATCATACGATATTGTTGCTGTACGGTTGACCGCACGTCAGTGGGTAACAGTTTGACATTGACAGCGCCTTTATTTCCTTAGCATTAAGGGTGGTTTTCTAATTCAATTTTTACCACTGCCATGCAGTCGACTGTACGTATGATAACTTTTAACTTTTTTTGTCAGAGCTGCGTTCAGTAATATCGCCCGACGACGCACGGAGCGTAGTTTTGTCATTCGGTTACTCAGAGCGATCATACAAACGAACGTCCAAAGAACACTCCGTGTGTCGTCGGACGATATTACTGAACGCAGCCCTGACAAAAAAAAGTGAAAAAAGTTATCATACGATATTGTTGTTGTACGGTTGACCGCACGTCAGTGGGTAACAGTTTGACATTGACAGCGCCTTTATTTTCTTAACAGTAAGGGTGGTTTTCTAATTCAAGTGTTACCACTGCCATGCAGTCGACTGTACGTATGATATGACCGATTTTTCACACTTTTATGTCAGGTAATAACTGATTGATATCGCTATAAATAAGAAAACTAGGAGATACTTCTACCAAATTTCTAATAAAATAACACTGCGAACTTGTCACCCTAGAAGCTTTATACGGACGTGTCGGGAAACTCGGGAATCATACAGAACTTTTTTATATATGGCAAAATAAAATGCGCCCATTTTTTACAAACTTTTATTAATAATCAAGAAACAAAATTTTGAAAACAGTAGCAAGGCCCAGGACGCAATTATGCGAATTTGTGCTTCCATTGTATAGTATGCAACAAACTTTATGGCCGCTGGGCAAACGAGTTGTATGACTGCGCAGTAGCAAAATTTTGAGTGACACGCAGGAGTCAATCGAGGTGCGGGGGGCGCTAACTTCACAGCAGCCATAGACTGGTGGGCATTATACTCCATTGTACACATTATTTGCGATGTGAATTCCTATAAGCAACCTCCTCAAACTACGACCTGGGATATCTGTTCCGGAGGCCGGAGGATACAGTTTATTGTCAACTAAATTTTTCCTTGAACGGGTATATGTTTCACTGAAAAATAAAAGATAAAATTTATTGATATCACCAATTAAATAAGCAGACAACAGGGACGACAGAGAGATTCTTCCTGCCAATTTTCCAGACCAATTCACAACAGTAAATAGCCATCCTCTAACCTAACAGAAGTTTCATAAAACATACCTATACATATTTTTGGTAACACTTTCTCCAATAAATGTTGGAAATTATTATACTTACATACTTAAATAGGCACCTCGTTATTGCTCATTGCTTTTTTTGATGTAGGTAGGTACTAGAAAACTATAGAAAACCTTATTTGCACTTTCATGAAAACTTTGACCTTTCTTCTTATGATAAATAGTCTTAACTAGGTTTTTGCAAGCTTTGAGCATATTTGTCTGAGTTACTGAATATCTTTTGTCTTCCTTCTTGAATCTATAACAAAATAATGGTGATTCTTTAGTAAAATGCGAAAAAATGTAAATGTCAATAGCGATTTTATTTGGAAAGTTATTTAACTTGTTTCACAGTGATTCAGCTTAGCATACTACTTACATTTTACTGGTAATCCCAAAAATATGTAGGCCAGTCTTCTAACATTATGTTCACTGCATATTGTCTCTCCAAAAATGCAGTTATTTAAATATTTTGATAAAAGTTCTTCGCCACACAACTTGTGAATTGTTTTACATTAACTTGATATTTTTCACGTCGCCGAAACCTCCATAACAAAATTATATCAGCTGCACAAACGAAAACATCCATATTCACCGAATTTTAATGATTTTTAATGTAATAAGTAAATAAAACAAACCAGCTGAAAATAACCTAAAATGACAATTTGACGTTTATTGTATGGTACTAGTGGAGTTAAACTAGGGGTCGCGTAGGTTTAATTTTAGTGCCGTACTTTGTCCACGCTTATGAGATAAACCTGCTTTTGTAATAAGAAATTTACAAAAACCATGGTTTAAAATTTTAAACCACCTTAGTCCACGTTTTGTAATAAGGGGGCATAAGTCTATCAGAATTATAAACTCGTGAATGTGCATTGCTAAAATGAACGGTTGGATGTCTGCAATCACTACAATGCGTAGTTGAAATAACTGAAAACCTCTTAAGGGCTTAATTGTAGTCATCATTATGAACAACTTTTACTATGGGAACAACCCTGAAATCACGAAAAATAAACAGCTTCTTCACACATATGTCCACACTAGCTGTGCCCGGCCGGCTGCGTTGCAATGCAAACTTTTTCGGCGAACACTTTACGTGTCGCTTGCGGTGCTTGCTTGCTGTGCGGGCACACAACGATTGTTTTTGTACGTCAATTTTGAGCGGAAATTTGTATACATTCTATGCCTTATTACTCTAAGGTACACCTTATATTTGGCAAATGGTTCCGTAATCTCCTAACATCAACTCACAGTTGAAAGTTTCTGTTTATCCTCTTAACATAAAGTTTCTTCTTTCTTAATATTATAAATTGGAAATGTTCCAACTGCCCTTAACTTGCTTGCAAAGACATAAAAAGATGTATCTTATTAAATATCTTTGCTTGTTTTGCTTACAATATTTCGTTATTATAATAGCCTAATAAAACACAGTGTAGGTCCGTGTGGTGCCGAACATAAAGAATTGCACCACCCTATTTTTTCTCATGGGTGTCGTAAAAGGCGACTGAGGGATTCACCAGAGGATGGACATTCTCTGAGTATTTAAACAACCAACTGCGATCGCCAGCCCGTCTGCCAAGCGTGGCGACATTATGGCATTTCCAACAGTGGACGTCTTTCAGCTGAAATGATGATGATGTTGATGAATAAAATATAGAGTGATTGTTTCATTCAAAGTTGAAGCACAAAATGTTTGCCGACATAAACATAAGCGCGCGTAAACTGTCACGAACGTAGCCTTTAAAAGCTAACTTAAAATTGCTTCGCTTCGCGTGCTTCTACTGCAGTTCTAAGCCTCACTATTCTACGTTATTAGCGAACTCATTCTGTTATCAAGCTGTGGTTAGAAGTATGCCATGAGCGTTCACTAAATCAGTTCTTGAATTGAATTTGAATCACAACGGTTCTTAAATTCTATTCGGTTTTCAAATTAAACGCTAAGTACCCCTAAGCTAAGTAACCCTTAGTGAAAATCTTTGTCAAAATTGGAATTGCAAAGCGTAATTACATTCTTAGCTTAGAATCTGAACTGAATCCTAAACTCAGTTATCGATTTTCGTATGACTTTCAAATTAGGTACCTATTCAACGTTTTCTAGATAAGTAAACCTATCAGTTTCTAAATTTTTTCAGAAACGTAGATTTCTGACAATGAAGCGAGTTTATCAACTTCCTATAGCTTGGAATTAAAGGCTCGTACAGGCCTAAAGCGGGTCATGCAGCGCAGGGCATGAGTAGCGCGGCAGACGTCACAATAAAAGGCAGGCAGTTTTAAAGCGTTTTGATGGCGGGCCCGCCATGGAACTGCTTTCAGTATGACATGTTGTGTAGGTTGTCAAACAATACCACTGCCTCGTAACCGCTTTGACGTCACACTGAATCGCCGCCCTGTCCTGCTCTGGTATGGCCAGCGGCCATAGTGAAACAAAACAACACAAACGCGTCTCCTGCGCAACTCACGCGCCGCGCTGCTTAGAGGGTGAATCTCGCGTCGTAGACATTATCTCTAAACTCGACATAATGTCGAAACAAGATGGCGAATGTCGATTGAAAATTAATTTTCGTATTCTCAGAATGTCACGTTAGAGATATGTCTACACCTAACGTTCTTAATACAAAGAGTGGTTTATAGCAGTTGACATTACCGGCGACGTTTTTCGTAGAGATTTAAAATTAGAGATTATCTCGAATTAGACATTTATCTCTACAACGCGAGAATTGGGGCCCTGGCTTGTCGCCGGTGGGTCTCGTTCAGGGCAGGAGCGGCGCACTTCTCAAGCGGGCCCGCGCTTATGTTTGGTGTGTCATGTTTCATATCGTTGCTTGTACTACAACTTACCTGGGCTCGCCTTCAACCTACGCTGTTACTGACACGCTTCTGTTTTGCACGGCCCTTAAAAGCGTGTAGGCATGATGGTGCAATTTTCAGTCCCGCGGCACTCCTTACCCGCCTTCAGCACAAAACATCGGCCACCCCAGAGTTTAATGGCCTATTCATACCACCACGCTACCACGCTTCACCCGTTACCAAAAGTGTCGAGCCACGACAAACATTCTAAGGAGGTTTTCATATTGTGGTATATATCAGCATTGGGAACACAAATCACGTCACACTGCAGGCACAGTTATTAAAATAATAATACAAGCGCGATCCATCAAACAATCAATAAGTTTTGTAAAATTGACTTCGTATCACAGATTACATAATAGGCCGTACCCTAACGTCGGTAATTGTTCCTTTGACAGTTGTTTGACAGCAAGGCCCGCCTGTCAATCTCATCTCCCGACTGCTGTTGGAAACTCAGTGATTCCTAGAAGGCTTGCTACTAATTTTCCTTTTTACTCGATCACGAGCCATAGTCCATAGTCATGCATGTCAATGTAGATTTCAGTACTAAACAGTTAAATTGTAAATTAATAGGTATTTAATGTTACCGTGGACAGACAACCAGTCCATTAGTTGCAACGGAAATCAAATTATTGCTAACTGACAAATCTGTGGTCAAACAAATGCAATACCGATGACACGTTGTTAACGCAGTAATACAATATAGTACGGTTACGGTAAATGGCATATTAATATATTCAATGGTAACTAAGCCATTATAAGGGGAACTGGTTATTTATTTTTATTCAGCAACTAGCTTTAACCCGCGGCTTCGCTCCCGTGGTTTTTTATCCCGGAGGAACCGTGCATGTCTTCAAGAGAAAAATGTAAGTTTTATATAATAACTAGCTTTTACCCGCGGCTCCGCTCACGTTAAATTCTGCTAACCCACGTCAGTCCAGTCCAGTCCAGTCCAGTCCACTGTCCCACTGTCCCGCTGTCCCGCTATACCTACTCTGAATTTACTCCGGTTATAATATCAGATGATTAAACACGTTCTTATTTAATTGCCCACTTTGTTACTAAGTTTAACTTATAATAATGTCATCTACCAAAAAAACAAAAATAAACGGCGTATTGTGCTGATAAATGCCATTTGAATCTAATGTTTTGTCAAAGATTTATGTCAAAGATCAAAATTATGCACCTTATGATTAGCATTGAGCTATTAACATGATTATTTCCTGTTGGTTCCATAACATCATAAGTGCAATATATGCATTTAGCAGAAATGAGCTCTGCATACTTCGGACAATAATAATTTTAAAAGAAATATCGTCGAGTTGGGTCATGGTTCAATTTGCTTGACCGGATAATTTATTTATCGATTGTTATTAGCTTGTAGAGTCCTACTGCAAGGCAAAGACCTTCCTTCCCTTTTCACACTCGTCCCTGGATTTTGCCGTATGGGGTCAATCCTTCAGATCGGAGTTAAGTTCGTCCCGCCATCTCCTTCTGGACCTGCAGCGTTGTCGTTTGCTGCAGTCTGGGACCCACGGTGTGTTCGATTTCGCCAATAGCTACTGCGGCATGCGGCAGATGTGACTAGCCCAGTTTCACTTAAGCTTGGCAGCTGTGTGGCCAACATCAATAATTTGTTTTTGGAACGCAGTACAGAGTTTCTTACACGATCAGTAAGTTTAACTCCTAGGATACTGCATTTCATTGCTCGCTGACAAACCCCAAGTGCGATTATGCATGTGATTTTAGCTTTCGCACGTAGGCCACGGTACAGGCAAGCGTTTTGAGCTAATTGAAGCGCGGTACACAAAATAGTTGATCCTTGATTTTCCATTTTCAGTTTCTTTTTGAAGATTGTTTAAGTGATGTATTTGCCCAGGCCCCTTCCATTTTTCACAATCATCATCATTTCAGCCGAAATACGTCTACTGCTGGACATAGGCCTCCTCCAAAAGGGAATATGCGATAATCGCCACGCTTGGCAGGTGGGTTGACGATCGCAGTTGGTTAGGAGAACGCTGCTGCCCAACCGACCTCTGGTAAATCCCTTAGTCGCCTTTTACGACACCCATGAGAAGAGATAGGGATACACCCATTATTCACAATAGATCCACATTAATATTGGGTTTTATATATGTGTAGATAAACTAATTTCAATTCGATGTTGAAGAACCATAGCGTGGGTGGAGGAATAGCTGTGGGCGGAATTAAGTGAAATGAACCTATTTGATTCTGAATACTGTGTAGAAGATAGAATTATCATTGTAGGGTCGAGCAGGATGTAAGTTCAGTTTCGAGTGTACAATATATTGTCGTGATTAGAGTGCCTGCAACATTAAACCTCAACTCAACTAACATTATACTAACTCAACCATTAACTCATCATGGTTGCGATTAAAGGGTTGATAATAACTTACGTACCTATTTGGAAATAAACAGCTTTTTGGCAATATCAGTATTCGGAGTCCACAGGCACTTTAGATTCGCTGCCACTAAATATATCAGATAAATACCAGTTGGCGGAGTGCCAACTTGGGCCATGCATCGCCATGACCTCATCACGGCAATAAGTGGCAGCGACCTCTCGCTATATATAGAGCTAGATAGAGCTTCGAAAGGCATCTCCTGCATGAAGGTGATGTTCGCAGAGAAGGGAACGGGAGACAACCACCTCTCCTGAACCACAGGATTCGGGAAAGGCGTCGGAGTGCGTTAAATAACATACGGCCATCCTAGACATGATCTGCGGGTATTGGTCTCGGGGCAGCCCGTCGACCAGGGCAGGCCTGACACTGCTTCGTGTCTTCATGGCTTTTGCATTCACTGCCGGGAGAATGGCAAAGAAATGCAAAAGAGAACACCGTGGTTTCAGTTGAGAAGAGACATAGCCCTTCTTACTCTCTAAATGAAAAGTTTCCATGGGGATTTCTTCTCGCTAAAAAAGAACCAGTTCCTTTAAGAGTTAACACATAATTATTATCATCATTACAATCCGAAAAAATCCACTGCTGGATACGGATCTCATTCCAGCTAGACTTCATCAACTCAGCCTATCGCAGTGCACTGCTGGCCATAGGCCTTTCCCAAGCTGCACCACAACACTTGAACCTCCGCCTTTCGCATCCAGTCCATCCTAGCTACCTTCTTCAAGTTGTCACCTGGCTGGGTCACGCTCTACGCTGCGTTTGCCGATTCGCGGCCTCCACTAGAACTAGTCTGCTCGTCTGCGCCAACAGCCATCGACTCGATCAGCTAATCTTAAAATCCTATAACTAGATTTTAAAATCGCGTCACTTTTAAACTACCCTGGGCCTACACCGCACTGCGATTTATACTCAAGCGATTTTTTGTCGATAAATCTGTAACACATGAAATCATATGCAGGTGACCACACTGGCGATTTAAAATCGCGGCGGTACGTGAAACTCGGCGCGAATAAAATTCGCTGTGTGGGCTTAGCCTTATGCCAAAATAATAGCATTATAATGTTTTTTTTTTTTTTTTTTTAATCTTTATATAAGGGGACTTTATCAGCCATGATTATGTCGCCCCGTAACAACACCGTACAATTTATTTAAAAACTAACAACTTTATCTTATCTATATAATAAATAATGCAATTCACCCTAAGTATAATTGTAGTAAAAAAAATATATATATGTATATATTATATATAAATATATTATTATTATTATAATGTTACCACATCGGATTTTAATTAACATTCATGGGATAACTTGTGACGAGCGAAACCTTCATTAACATTTTATGGTAGAAACGATTTTAGACTAGAAAAATATATTTTTCCATATTGTAACAAGCAAAACACTTATGGTACGTTCAATGTACTATTCCATTCAATATACATACATTCTTGAATGCATTGAATTTAGATAAATGGTTCTAGTTTCCTAATAGAGCATTTCATGACGTCTTGTACACATCTATCCAATGTATCATCATGATGTATGTAAAGGTGGCCAGATACGGAACAGTACACCTGTCAAGGACTCCTGTACTGACGGAACGTAAAAGTACGTCATCAGTTGTATATGTAGTAGTCCACTATTGAAAAGAAGTATAGGTACTTTTGTAAGAATATGTACATACATATACTTCTTTGACTATACTTCTTTTGACTATGGTCAGAATGCAAAGTCCATTGGCAAGTAGGTACCCAAGTTGGTATGTGATTCACAGACCAGCTTCGTCAGTTTTACCTGTACACTGTACAAACTCTTAAGTCAAAAGGGCATAAGTTAAAATTTTTGAGCTAGTCATGGATTCTATAACAATTTTCAAGGCCCTATATTATTTTTCAGAATACTTACAATAATTATTACAAAATCTTTACCGCCGGTGATTCAAGCTACAATTTTATAGTTACATAAAATCTAAACAGCAGCATTATAATCCGTAAAGCGCTTATTACAACACTCTGAATTCAGAAATCATAATTAGAATTTAGGAAAGAAAACCAGGAATGTGTGATACGAGTTATGTTAGTGTAATTAGTTCCTTTCCTAGGTTCCTTTCCTAAATCCTAATTAGAATTTCTGAATTCACTGTAATGTGATAAACGCCTAAGGGCAATTTTAGGTCATGGTCTTAGACTCTTAGGAGTAGGTAATAAATGCGTACGCACAAAAACTTTAATGTGTGATTTCTCATTGTTTACTTTTTGTCTTGTGTCGCTATTGAATTTAGTCAGCAAAGTATAACAGTAACTGTCAGGTACGTGCCTACGTAGATATACCTAGATATACAGTTACGTATATGGCCACCTAAGACCTAGTCCAGATGAATGACGCGCTATACGCGCGACGCAGATAGATATACTAGGAGCCTTTGCCGCCTACCGGCCAAAGTTAATATATTGGAAATTAAATACATGTTTTGTATGGAGCTTATGTCAAATTCCTATCACTAGTGGGGCAAATCGTGGATATATTGTATATTAATTTTGGCCGTACGCGTGTGCATGAATGTTTCACTCACGCGTTAATCGCCTGCAGAAAAATCTAAATCCTAGACTGGCCATGTTGCGTCCAGTACACGCGCAAAAAAACAAAACAAAAACATCATCATCATCTTCATCATCGTCATGAAACATCATCACATCATCCCGTAAACGAAAACTCGTGAGCAAAAACGGCGAAATCAGATTTCAAACGTGCGAGTGGAGTCGCGCATAAAACGCGTCATCTGGACTAGGTCTTAGATAGGAAATAACTAATAGAATAATATTATAGCTAATGTTTTTCGGTAGCTGTCTATCTGTTATCATAAAACAATATTCATTTTATGTATAAACTATCAGTATCACCTACAGCTACGTCTTGTTATCGTTATTCGGGGCGAGTCGGGTTCATGACGAATCGTATGAAATTGTCCGTACGGCAAACTGCAGAGAATTAATTGCTTCACGTTATGATGTATGAACTGATGGCGTGCAAATGTGTGCTCACTAATGTACCCATGTAGCTTGTTAAATGAAAAACAAAGAAAGAAAATATTTTTCTCCCACTTGCTCTGAAAATGCTTCATTATTTAAAAAAAAACACCAATCGGCTCTTTTCCGTACGCAACAAAATAACACGCCAGCAATTTCCAACACGACAATCATAGAAATTGCTGGACAGTTTTTTAAATTAATTATGCCAGCCTTAGATTATAAGTTGGTCTGTGATGCCAGCGAAGTTATTATGTACACACTCACATAAATTAGGTGTTTTTAAGGTACACGATATTTTATCATTATAAAGGCTGAATGTACATTTTGTTTTTTTTTTTTCAAAAGTTTGAAAATAGAACAATTACCGCGCGCGGACGAATTGGCGCGAATAAAAATTAGGTACTGTTGAAATAATTTGTGTATTGTTTCCTCGCAAATGAGAGAAAAGTACTATACAAGTCTTCGCCGAAATGGCAATTAACGATCTGGTTTAGTTAAAAAAACTCTGCTGGCGCCTCGTCCTTTTAAAATCACTTCGGAAGTACTCGGCTTCGCCTCGTATTTCCAATATTAATCGGCCGTCAATTGCTTCATTTCAGACCTCGACAGTAATGTACTATTATTGTCACAGCCAATTGGCCAGTCAACAACAATACCTTGAAAATTTAATGTAATAATATTCATTAGTTAACATAACCTAATAGTTTTCGTTCCTTAAACTAGCTCGTTTCGCCATTTTATCATATAATATATTTAAAAAAAACATAAGCAATGAAAACTATTAGGTAGTTATGTTAACTAATGAACATTATTAGTTTCAAGGTATTATTTTCTGTAATTCGAAATCTTGTAACTGTACATTAATTAGATTGTTTTCTCAATAAATTATACTTTAATCAGGTTAACTTGTTCACTGTAAAATATCATGACTTTTAATCAAATAACATACACGCACATGCTTAGTTAAAAACAACAAATTCATGTTTTCACGAAGGTAACTTAGGTTGGTTAATAAGAAACATAAAATTCAGTAAATGCAGTCAGTTTTGTCCAATTTATGATTTTTACAAACTTATCAACTTTACAATATGAAGCTTTGAAGAGCTCGTCCGACAAAGTACTACCACTGGTACCTGTTTCTGTCACCAAACTGATGCTTGCATTGCTATGTTCCAGTGCAAAGTACTACTACTGGTACCTGTTTCTGTCACCAAACTGATGCTTGCATTGCTATGTTCCAGTACAAAGTACTACCACTGGTACCTGTTTCTGTCACCAAACTGATGCTTGCATTGCTATGTTCCAGTGCAAAGTACTACCACTGGTACCTGTTTCTGTCACCAAACTGATGCTTGCATTGCTATGTTCCAGTGCAAAGGGTACGGGGGCTGGTGAATTTTATTTACAATCTCATGAGACTTTCCATCTTTAGGTTTGGCGAACGCGATTCGCAATACAATTTAGGCAACAACCTAGGTCGTATTGCAATTGTTATGGGCAAAGATCAGGTGGGAATTTACCTTGTTTGGGCATCATTTGCTTTAAAAAAGTCAAATACCAGGCCCCTCAGAAAGTATTGCGAAAAAAAGTTTTTATATATGGGAGACTGGCCAGTTATAATGTTTTTCGAAAATATGATTATTTATAAGTAAAAATAAGTAAGTTCCAATTTCAAAATTTCCCTCCACATTTTTTGCGAGTTAATTCAAAGTATTGTGTCTCACTGAAATATGGATCTGCGCCGGGAACATTTTAGAGCTATGATTTTATACGATTTCAAGTGTCGCCTGAAACCGGATGAATCGTACGATAGACTTCAAATGGCATTCATGGATGAAGGCCCTTCCAAGGCAACCGTGTATCGTTGGTATAACGAATTCAAGCGCGGTTGACCAACTTTGGGGGATGACGAAAGAAGCGGTCGCCCTTTGACGGCTGTTACCGAAGAAAACGTGCTAGCAGTGAAAAATTTAATCCAAGACAATAGGCGAATTACATATCAGGAGATTCAACACATATTGAAGATTGGATCGGGAAGCGTTCACGAGATTCTACACAGCCATCTTCGCGTGAGGAGGATAGTATCACGCTGGGTGCCGCACAACCTCACCGATGCTCAGAAGCAGGCCCGGGTGGAATGGTGCCGTGATATGCTTAACAAATTTGAAGCAGGCTCGTCTCGGCGTGTTTACGACATCGTTACAGGTGATGAGTCCTGGATTTATCAATACGACCCAGAAACCAAGCGCCAGTCGACTGTTTGGGTGTTTCAAAATGAGCCAACGCCTACCAAAGTGAAGCGATCTAGAAGCGGGGGTAAGATTTTGATCGCTAGCTTTTTTAATTTGACTGGCCACTTGGTATCAATTCCCTTACGGGATCAAAGAAGCATTAATGCCGAATGGTATACTACCAAATGTTTGCCAGAAGTTTTCTCTGTTATAAGCAACAAGCGACCAAACACAGGGCTCCGCGGGCTACTGCTCCACCACGACAATGCACCTGCGCACACCGCACTCAAAACGAGGGACTTCCTGGACAGCACGCCAGTCAAACTCCTGGGTCACCCTCCTTACAGCCCTGATCTAGCACCGTGTGACTTCTTTTTATTCCCAAAAATAAAAAATCAGCTCAAAGGGATACAATTTTCGTCGCCGGAAGATGCGCTGGCTGCGTTCGAGCAGGCTGTAAACGAGGTGTCTGCGGCGGACTGGAAAAAGTGTCTTGAAAACTGGTTTAGGCACATGAATCTTTGTATAGAGGCTGGTGGAAAGTACTTTGAAAAGATTTGATAAAAATATATGTACGTATAGAACAATTTTTTTTAGTTTCGCAAAACTTTCTGAGTGTCCCACGTAATACCATCAAATAGTACTACCACCGAACCTACTTCTCCGTCAAATAATGATGCTTGCATTGCTGTGTTTCGGTCTGAAGGGTACAGGTTCCGGTGAAATTACAATCACATGAGACTTTCCATCTTCATGTCTCAGTGTGGGGAACCGACTTGCGGTACCATTTAGGCAACAGCCTAGGTGGTGTTGTTATGGGCAAAGGTAACCGCTTAACATCAGGTGGACCTTTAGCTCGATTAGCCATCCTATCATCATCATTTCAGCCGAAAGACGTCCACTGCTGGACATAGGCCTACCTAAAGCATCGATACAAAAAAAAAATAGCCATCCTATACAAAAAAAAAAAAAAAAATACAATTCCGCTACCGCTCGTCCTTTAAGCCATCAGCAATGACGTCGTACGTGAGCTGCAGTGTGTACACAGCTTAGAGAAAAAGCTCTCATAATAATGTTGTTGAACCAGCAACTTGGTCAGTAAATAAACTAAAACGGCACCGCTGTGGCTTCAACCCAGGGTATCTACTCACATAATCGACAACGAAATAATCGAAACGAAACGATAGTGCTCCGAAGTCCAAGTATATCGGTCTTTCATTCATTCAACTCAGCCTATCGCAGTTCACTGCTGGACATAGGCCTCTCCCAAGTTGCGCCACAACACTCGGTCCTCTGTTTCTGCATCCAATCCCCCCAAGCCACGTTCTTCAGGTCGTCGGTCCACCTGGCAGGGGAGCGCACTACACTGCGTTTGCCACGCGGTCTCCACTCAAGGACTCGTCTGCTCCAGCGGCCGTCGGTCTTTCGACAGACATGACCAGCCCACTGCCACTTCAGCTTACTGATCCTACAAGCTATGTCGGTCACTCCGGTTCTTCTCCGGATAATATCGGTCATGGGTACTCTAATAAATGTTCGGATGCTTTGTCGCTTATCAAATTCATAGACAAATATTGTGTTTTTTTTTAATATTTGCGAATAGATGATTCAAAACGAGGGTGTTTGACGTCTGAAGAAAGAGTAATACTTTAAATGACGTTACATAACATAACATGACGCCTGTATTTCCCCGAAGGGGTAGGCAGAGGTGTATAGTACACCCACATTTCGCCAGTTATGTTTTAAGTCCCATGTAATAGGGGCAAGCCTATTGCCACTAACCGGGCACAAATCCAGACACCGGGCTGCTACTGAGAATTTCCTACTGAAAAACCCAATAACACTTTGCCCGACCCGGGAATCGAACCCAGTGTGGCAATTGTGTATGCATTCACTTTGACATTAGCTTTCATTTTTAAATTAAAGCAACTTTCATTGCGTGGTACTTAGTTGCTGATAACACGGATTGTCTAAACACACGGAGCAATGAACATTGACATCCAGATGATTGCGATCGAGAGTGAGTTTCGCAATTCGGCAGCAGGACCCTATGCTCAGCAGTCGCGGTTGCGACCACTAGACCAACGAGGCAGTCGATACAATGACCGACAATAGTCGATTAGTATCGTTCGTTCGTCCCCACAAGGTGGACCGACAACCTAGTGAAGGTCGCGGGAATCCGCTGGATGCGAAAGGCGCAGGACCGGTCGTTGTGGCGATACTTGGGGAGGCCTATGTCCAGCAGTGGACGTCTTTCGGCTGAAATGATGATGATGATGATCGTTCGTTGCTTCATGTAAACGATACCTAGTGAAATTGACGTTACTTAGAGTAGGTTTCGATACACCTAATGTCACGATTTGTCGATTATGTTGCTGAACGTTTTCACTTAAATTTTCATTGGATTAGCGGTGAGCTACTTTGTCTCAAGTTTTAAGGATAGCGAAGAGTACGAATTTGTCATCATCATCATTATCAGCATCATCGTCGTTCGTTAAGGTTCGATGCATCCTTATGTCCTGCTCACCGGGTTTATTACGCGACTTTACCTGCGCGGCCCTTCATGAAGCTTGCAGGGCAATTGTGTAACTGCATCGCAATCAACAAAATGTCTGAATCCGGAAAAATTATACAATTCGAATTGCGTGACTACAAAACTGTTGATTACAATGTCGGCGGGATTTATCTTGAAATTGAATGAATGATAAAGCTTAAAACTCATACTTGCTGCAGCTTATTTGCATAACGAAACGTGATCTAACATACATGACGTCATTTACATCGCAATGGATTTCCGTCCTGACGTCATTTACTTCATAATAAAGTCCCTCTATGTCGTTATACAATTCCAATGTTTGATTGCGATGTTGTCAACATCGTTTAAATTTTACATCAAAATCAAACTGTCAAATTAATTACGCAATTGCCCTGCAGGGTTTCGGAGCGGAACAGTTATGTTACGCGTACTGTATTTAACTCAATTTGCCCAAATTTGGAATTGAGTCTCTTTCATTCTCACTAATAGTAATATAGGGTAGATTTTAAACTTTCCCGAATTTCGCATTCAAAAATCAAATCAACATTTTGAATAACCTCGATGTTTAAGGCAAGACTTGCATTGGCCATGATCACGAGAAGACTCCCGAAAAGTCCTGGCCCGAAATCATGGTCTAATATGAGTATTATTATATGTCAAATCCGTACAGCATGTCATCTGAACAAGAATTTTGCTTAATAATACAAGTTTAACCGGATTACATCGCGTATATTATTTAAATTCGTGGTCGCAGGAAGACTAAGATGACAAGCTTCTTAACAGATATTTCTAAAAAAATATTTTAATCTACCGTAAAATTTATATTAATTAAAATCGTTTCGATGCACGCAGTAATCACTCACAATGTCATTATCTTTTACATTGTTGCGTGCTGTTTGGGACTTGATTATTTTTAGAACTGGGTTTCAAACAGGTGGTAGATGCCAACCATCTTCTCTATTAAAATTAGGATGTTTTTTTTTAAATTTCAATAGCTCCACGTAGCATTCTTTCTACACATCGGTTTTCCTTCGCCAGGACTTGTGGTTTAACAAATTGAAGAATGTTGTTATCTTTTTCCAGCCATGTCTAGATACTAGGCAAGTCTATCGTGTAGGACGACATAGTATGTTTGTATGCGTTTTTCGACCAGATAATAGCAGTATATATGTCTAAACAGAACTCACCCCATCACAATTACTTATCTGTGACCTGTTCTCAGAAGGTCGCGGCTTATGTTACCTATTAGTAGGGCTGCCATCCGTCCGAGTTTCCCAGGATTTGTCCTAGTTTGAGGGGTGTCCGAGGGAGTCTGGGCGGGTTTCTTAAGATGTTTTCGGGTAAACCCGGAAGCTCGCCGCGTTGGTAGATAGATAGATAGATAGAATATACTTTATTGTACACCATGAAAATAGTAGTAAACAGGAACAACGTACAAATTATGGGTACATGGGCGGTCTTATCGCTAAAAGCGTTATCTTCCAGACAACCTTTGGATGGACAAAGAAGACGTAAGATCTAGATAATGGGGGCAGTCCGTGGCGTACTACTAAACTAAAATAAATAAATAGCACAAAGTATATTACACATATAGGTATCATAAATATATATAATATATATATAAATAATCTTACAATTTAGAATAGAGATTAATTGGTAAATATTTTTGTGCCCATATGTCCGGAGTTTTGGAAGTTGGCAATTTAGATAACGGCAGCCCTAACTAATGGCGAGGGTATAAAATTAAATCACGTGAAAAGTGCCCTAATTATCTTTTAGCTTTTAATTTTGGGCGTATTTTGTTTTATC
Organism: Asteroscopus sphinx; assembly: GCA_949699075.1. Lineage (NCBI taxonomy): Eukaryota > Metazoa > Arthropoda > Insecta > Lepidoptera > Noctuidae > Asteroscopus > Asteroscopus sphinx. The sequence goes on from OX453002.1 coordinate 3,400,998, forward strand.
TTATTTATTTATTTATCAGTTTATGTCAACGACCATACAGCCTAATAGACGCCTAATGTTAAATATAATTAATACAATACTTTCTGCCACTAGCTGAGGTGGAGTACTGCAATCCGATTGGCCCTACCAAAGGCGGCTATTGGCTAATCACTAACGCGGCAATTTTGACGGCTTTTGTAAGTGGTCGAAACTCATCTGAAGATTTCAAGTGGCGAATAGTGGCGACCTATATTAGTGACATTTCATAGATGTATTGTAGACATCGGTTGCCTGTTATGAGGCGTCTATGGGCTGTATGGTCGTTGGTTTATGTACACACACAACACTAAATCGCTTATAGTAAAAGTAAAATTCACAACTCACTAACTCACGTCTAAGATATATACACATATAGTGCTTTGATTTGCCAGTCTCATCTATGAATACATAAATATATCTAGTAGGTACTTGAGTAAGTACTAAGAAAAGGTAAGTTCGTGATTTTGCTTTTAGGGTTTAGTTCTTTTGTGTTCACGGGGAGTTCGCGCGTGAAATTTTTTCATGAGCTTAGCTTTAGTGCCAATCTCATCAAAATTCTTCATGCGGCTCTCAGCCTGTAGTAAAACGTCTACTTGTAACTTCTACTAGAAAATCTTTGCCTTTTACCATCGACCATACAGCCCAATAGACGCCTAATGTTAAATACAACGTGTTATTGAAACAACTGAAAACCACTTAAGGGGTCATTGTACTCATCACTATGAAAAACTTTTACTATGTGACCAATCCTGAATTCGCGAGAAAACAACAGCTCATCCCTACATTTGTGTTCACATATATCGACAAAATGTAGGGAACAGCTGATAATTTTTTCGCGATTTCAGGGTTGGTCACATAGTAAAAGTTGTTCATAGTGGTGAGTACAATGACCCCTTAAGTGGTTTTCAGTTGTTTCAATAACACGTATAATGCGTACAACAAATTCTGCCACTAGCTGAGGTTTGCAGTACCTACCCCACTGTAATCCGATTGGCCCTACCAAGGCGGCTATTGGTTAATAAAAACTATATGCCGCTATAGTGATTACTATAGCGGCAGTTTTGACGGCTCATGTATGTGGTCGAAACTGATTGAAGGATTTCAAGTGGCGACCTACATTAGTGAAATTTCATAGATGTGCTGCAGACATCGGTCTCCTGTTATGAGGCGTCTATGGGGTGTATGGTCGATGCCTTTTAATGTTAAAATATCCAAAATGTGTTAAACAGAATGAATGAATGAACGTTCTAAAGTACCATTGATTTCTGGAGAAATTCTCCGATTTCTTGTTTTTCTTATATGCCTTCAAAGAGCGACTTCTCAACGTTCCTAATGGGATCAACATAAGAGGGAAATATGGCTATTATTTGACGACGGACGGACGGATATGATGAAACCAATAGGTAGTTAGACCACAAATAGAGTTGTTGACTATGACGCTGGGCAATCTGTTTGTCAACCGACTCAAGATTGGATAATATAATAGAGAAACTAGATGTGGTCGCGTCTTTGTTGGTTGTAGAGAATGTTATTAGTTGTCCGGGGTAGAAAGAGCTCAATTTGTTCTAGAGGAGTGCCCAGCTTGGGCCACGCAGCGCCGTGAACTCATCACTGCATTAGGCGGCAGCGATCTCTTGCTTCCAGCCGTGGTTCCGTCTATTGTCGGGAGCGAGAGCGCTGGGAAGGCGTCGTCTCCTTCTGCGAGGAGCTGATGCTCGCTAAGGAGGCAGTGGAGAGGGTTCGAGAGGCATTGACCTATCTACCCATCCGCAGGAGACGACCTGGGCGTCGCCGGAGGGCGTATGCCGACCTCCAGTCACCCTAGGTGTAGGCCTGCGGGCGGCGAACTCGGGGTGCCCCGCCACCCGACCTGTCAAGGCCGTGACGGTGGCGCGTAGTGTTCCCCGCGTGCTAGTCAAGAGGAGGGTCTGGCCGATGTGTTTGCCGCATGGGGAGAAGTGGCTCGCCTACTAATGGCGAGCCGGGTCCTACCGGGGATGGTTGGTAGAATAAAAGTTTCCCACGCCCCCGGCCAAGGGTCGTTAGAGGAACACCGTGTTAGTTTTTAGTCGGTAAGAGTCCGACACTGGCTCCGCCTTCCCCGGGCGGAGTGCGTCCATGAGGATTTTCCCAAGAATTTTGGGTTGGTACCATATTAAAAGTTGTTCATACTGATGAGTACATTGACCCCTTAAGAGGTTTTCAGTTATTTCAATAACACATTGTATAAGATATCGCAATCCTTTTCTAATAAAAGTCTTATTCTACCCACTTATTAATGTGTGTGTGTATAGTTGTGTACCTTCCTATAGTAATATTTTACAAGTTACCGTTCATCTCATTTTTGATTGCGGTACTACAAAATGCATTGGAACTGAAACCGCTTACATTTCAATTGTGCCTTCAGGAAATTGAATATCGATGTGAGATGTGAAGCATATTGTAGCCGTTATTGGCTTTCATCTGAAGCCTGGTAATCCGAGTAGTCTTGTCATTGCTTTATTTACTTCTAACTTCATTTTCAATCTTGTAGAATTGCATATCGGAAAATATTTTTATGAGACTTATTGAAAATGCTGACTTTTATTACGCTTTTCTACACACTTGTAAATTCTCGCAACCGTCGTGCATTGGATCTGAAATTGCCGTTATTGGCTTTCATCAAAAGCCTTGTAATCCGAGTAGTCTTGGCATTGCTTTATTTACTTCTAACTTTATTTTCAATCTTGTAGAATTGCATATGGGAAATCATTTTTATGAGACCTATACCTTGTTATGAAAATACTGACTTTTATTACGCTTTTATACACACTTGTAAATTCTCGCAACCGTAACCGTGGTGCATTGGATCTGAAATTGCCGTTATTGGCTTTCATCTGAAGCCTTGTAATCCGAGTAGTCTTGTCATTGCTTTATTTACTTCTAATTTTAATTTCAATCTTTTAGAATTGCATATCGGAAAATATTTTTATGAGACCTGTACCTTGTTATGAAAATACTGACTTTTATTACGCTTTTCTACACACTTGTAAATTTTCCCAACCGTGGCATCAAGTTATAAAACTAAGACGCAATGCATTTCTTTGTACTCTGATCTTGTAACTTCAAATTCTACGCATTTTTGCGTTATTCTTAAAAGCTAACTCTAATAAGTACCTATGTAATAGTATGTAACAAAATATATTATGTAACAAAAACCCTGTTGTTCCTGTGAGCTACTTTATCAGAATCGATATTCATACGTAAGGACCTCACGACTCATTTGGAAAAACTCTTCAATAAAAAGAGTCAAATTAAATATTAAATCATTATTAAAAGTTATTACATCACTTTCAACTTACAATTAATAATGATTTAATATTTTATTTTATTATTTGTGTTGATTTAATCACTGAGTGAGTGCGTTTTAAGTGATATAATCGCTTTCAATTTACAATTAATAATGATTTAATATTTAATTTGATTATTTTTATTGAAGAGTTTTTCCAAATGAGTTGTGTCCTTACGTATGAATATCGATTCTGATAACGTAGCTCACAGGAGCAACAGGGTTTTTGTTACATACTGTGTATCTATAAAAACAATATTTAAAACATAACCGATTAAATTGAAGATAGGATTTATAAATAAAGTATCAATAAAGTCAATCGACTTTAATTTTATTTACTCGTTTTATAGATCCTACCTTCTCCGTAAACGGTCGACGCTGCACGCTGTGACCTAGTATTTAAACCACCATTTGACGCACCGTACTTTGTAAACTCCACTATATTTATAAATTAATCGCTTTTCGTTCAGCGTATGACCTCGTCCTATAAATTATAGTTTTATCTTTTCCTTACCTTATAAGGCCAACAACTTAGTTTCACACGTCTTGCTAAGGTGACTTACATACGCCACTACACTTTTACGACCGGAAGAAATATGTAATCGTAGTAATGTCTATAAATTATAAACTAATCGGTTTGTCTAGTCGAAATGTCTTTATATATGACACTACGAGACATCATAAAAAAATATAACTTCCCGAGTTCCGATCAACACCGCATTGGCATCAGATTTCTCGAAATACTGAAGTACATTGCCAATTACTCGTTGAAATGTACGAGTATATCCGAAGTAGAACCATTAGACTGACTGATATTGATCAGGAAAGTGCTTGGACATCTGGCTGGCTTTGTATCCTGAAATACCGTACCGTAACGTCCATTACCCTCCGAGTCTCCGACCATGTTACTTACTTGCTTAGTTTGCATTGTCACGTAGGTGAAATGGCAATCAGTGGGGCAATTGTGTAATGCATTATTTTTGACATTAGCTTTCATTTTGAAATTACAGCAATATTCTTTGCGGGTAGTAGTAGCGTGTAGTTGCCGATAAGACGGATTGTCAAAACTCCATTTCCTCTATGGTAAAAACACCAAGCACAAAACCGAGCAATGAACATTGAAATCCAGATGATTGCGATCGCGAGTGAGTTACACAATTCGGCAGCAGGCCCATTAGGTGGTCAGGAAAGAACTTTTATAAATTCACGTAGTCTTAGTGGTTTTCTTGTGAATAGTCTGTCAAAATTATGGCAAGGATGAATATTTGAAGAACACCAAAAGTAAAAGACGTTCAAGTCATGGCACACAGTGGCGTCTCTATGGTTTTACGAACAGTCTTCGCGTGTGTAACTGCCCTTAATAATTTCGTCTTATTCCGTGCCGTAAATACCTAACAGCTTGTTTGAATCTAGTCACTTTGACACATTTACCTGGTTTGATCGCAGATTACTCATATCTTGAATAGCCTAATTTCAGTACAATTTTATTAGTGTGATAATGTACGAAATATATTTAGGTACATACTACTTGTCTGCTGTGAGAATGCTTCGGTCGACCGTTAAAAATGACGTCATAGGGCACTTAATAGCGTTGCTATTGGTCAGTATTGGTACTATCCGGGCCTGACGTGCGTGCTGTTTGGGGACTTGATTATTTTAGGACTGGGTTCCAAACAGGTGGTAGCAACACTAAAATATAATGATATTGTGAGTGATTACTGCGTGCATCGAAACGATTTTAATTAATAATATTGTACGGTAGATTAAAATATTTTTTATAAATATCTGTAAAGACGCTTGTCATCTTAGTCTACCTGCGACCACGACATGCTGCAAAGCTTTCGAAACGTCAGGAAAACCAATTTAAATAATATACGCGATTTAATCCGGTTAAACTTTGTTTTATCACTTCTGTTATCTTATTATTTAGGTTTGTATGGTCTACACCTATCTGTCACCCGTTGTATTCATATATCATTTTTGTTTATATCGATTTGAAATCCTTTGAGTGCATGCTACTTTTGTTAGTATAGGTATACTAGTTAGATAAATCCTATTTAACTCAATCCGCGTTTCAGTGCAAACGTTTAGGGGACCTAGTTCGCTTCAGATTTGATAAACTCAGGTAACTGATTCAATTTGCTTGGAGATTGTAGACAGAGTACGTACAATTAAATGTATAGCTGTCACGTCGTGGCCGGTGTGGGTGGCTCGGGCAGGAGACTCGCAGGGTCGAAGGTTCGGTGGCTTGGCACACGGTGACACACGGAAGTAGGAGGAGAACAGGAACTACAGGAACAGAACTCAGGAACGACAGGAACTAGTGGTACAGGAACTGCAGGAACTAGTGGTATGGAGTTATGGAACTCCTCTGAGGTATGGAGGGCAGAGAGGGTCAGTAGTACGGAGGGCCGGAGGAGTGGTAGATCAACTCCGACTGTAAGATGACTGAGCTGCTGCTATGCCCATGCAGCGAGCTCGGGCTGGATTCAGGAAATCAGGTAGGTAGGTGGTAGGTCGGCACAGACACAATAAAAACACAACAAGGGACGTTTTTGGAATACTGTATCTCACTCAACTGGTAAATTGATACATTGACTATTGTTAATAAAATAATATAATGATTATAAGACACAGTCACAGACACATGAGTGTCTTTCAGCGTACAATATAGAACTGGATAAGTAAAATAATATAAAAAAATACTGTAATGGTCGGACACGTCCATGCCCGGCCAAGGCTGCGATATAAGTCCCTTGTTTTAAGTAAAAAATAGAAAATTATGGAAGAATTTTAAAATTTTGAATTTGGATAGGTAAAGTTTTAATAAAGTGGCCAGGAAGTCCAAATAAGGTGGTGAGCAGCGTAACGAGTTTAGCCTCGTTACATAGCTGTCTGTAGAAGACGGAGACACCATCATGATTTCTAGACTACCTAGCTTTTTGCCTTCCACTGCTGGAATTTACTTCAGTAAGCTACAAGACTCCGCATAAACAAAGTTTTGTATTCGAACGCAGTCGTAAAACGTTGGTGGGGTCAGGGGGGCGGACGGCGCGTTATGATTGGCCGGCTCAAAAGTTCGGTGGTATGATTCCTTATGATTGGTGCCGCTCGCTGACTGAGTGACGTTCCGATTGGCGGAGGGACGTATGATATGCAGTGGTAGAGCATATGCGTTGTGACCGGGGGTGTCCAGCTAACCGGCGTCTAGAGGCTTACTGGTCTATGTGAAGTGGTAACCACTGGGTAATATACTTACACATTTCTCATGGGTGTCGTAAAAGGCGAATAAGGGATTCACCAGAATCCTCTTATCTGCCCATCATCATGCTTATGTATTATAAGTATGTATTTACAAAAAAAAAAAGAAGTATTTAAGTATTATATCAATTGTCCCCATAGCACAAGCTCTGCTTAGTTTGGGACTAGATGGTGCTGTGTAAAAATATCCTAAAGATATTTATTTATTTATCCGGGCAGCAGCGTTCTCTGAGTATTTAACCAACAAACTGCGATCGCCAACCCGCCTGCCAAGCGTGGTGATTATGGCATATCCCCCCCTTAATGGGGGAGGCCTTTGTCCAGTGGACGTCTTTTGGCTGAAATGATGATGATGATGATGAACCACTGAGTACAGAGGTGTAGGTATAACTCGCAGCTGCGCAACATTAAATCTAGGTAGTAAATTTTCGTATGAACCCTAATTGCTACAACATTATTTTAATACAATATCTGTCACGTATATGACGACTGGGCCAAACTGACAACTCAATGGGGCTCTTTACATGGCAGACAACAACGCAGCAGGCCCAGACGGAAATGGCGGGATGAGCTGGACTCCTTCCAAAAAGACGACTCTTTTAGCAGCAGACAGGGAGAAGTGGAAGGAAAGTAGAGAGGCTTTTGCCCTGCAGTGGGACACTTCAGGCTTATAATAAACTAGCGGCCCGTCCCGGTTTCGCACGGGTGGATATGAAAATATAGCCTATGTTACTCAGGGTGAATGTAGCCTTCTTATGGTGAAAAAAAATTTGAAATCGGTAGAGTAGTTTTTGAGTTTATTCATTACAAACATACACACAAAAATACAAATATTTCCTCTTTATAATATTAGGTAGGAAAGAGCAGAGCTAGAGTTCCTTAGACTGTGATATAAGTATAGATAAATAAATAATACAACGATAGATTCTAAAGAACATTTTAGTTATTCCATAGAGCAGAGCCCCTAGCATGAGTTTTTACGATATCGTATAGTTATCAACAAATTTTTCATGGTAATTTTACCAGCGCCACTGTTTATGTGTTTGAAACTAAACAATCTCATACTTAATTTAAAATACTTTTTGATAACTTTAAATAACGTTAACTACACGATATCGCGAAAACTCATGCTATATCTGCTCTATCTGCTATTGATTCTATAATCCAATCGTGTTCGCCGAGAGCGCCAAGCGGTCTGACTATTCATCCATAGTTTCAAATCAGATGACTTAATTATCACTATTCTCAGTCTCCTGCTAGGTATTTGTTAGTTACGCCACTCCGAATTGCGTACAACAATCTTAATGATAACACCCATCGAACGATAAGAGATACGAAAAAAAAATTGTCACGCGATTTTAACGTGTGGTTCATTAAAAGAGCCTCCACGTGTGGCGATTTTTAATTTGATCGTCCGACGCATTCAGGGCAGTCCCGCTACCAATCAGTTCACTGAAAAAAAATTATTCCACGCCATAAGCTATTAATACTGGTCATATCGACACGACAGAAGAACGTATCGTCAATAAAATTGCCTGTGAAAAGGCTGGTATTTTGTAATAAGCCGCCAAGTCCGACACGGGCGTATATTCCGTATCATAAATTTCAAGGAATTATAAATACAATCAAATCTTTTATTTACTTTAATTTAGATAAAATAAGTAATAAAATAAAATCTCTGTTGTGTCTGCGACTTGAAAAAGATGGGATATCGCAGATATTTTCGTATGGATTCAACAAATATGGAATCCTTAAAGTAGTGTACACAAATTACGTATCAGCTGGTTGATAACAATCGTTATCAGTAACATTTATCGATACAAATCAGCCTTGCTTTACTAAGTCTATAAGTTGTTACACTTGTTGCGATTTGGCGTGATAGCGCTGAATATAGATAGCAGTACAAAATGGTAGCGATTTGATTAAATCTTTTCTGTATCGTGTTGTTAACAAATTGACGAATTATTCATCGATTGCCATTGTAGAAGTGTGTCCTCCAGGCTTGTTGGTGATAACTTGATCAGTTTATCAAGTATCAATCAGTTTTTTATGAGACTACGATCGCGGGATAAAAATAATTTCAAGTGGATACAATGCTCGCAGAATTTTTACGAGGGATTGTTGAGATATTTTGATGGTAAAAAAGGGGGAATGTCAAGCGACTGTATTACAAGTAAAACTACTTAAGTTTCATAAACAGGTAAACAGTGCAAGGCGTTATCGTCATATAGGTATCGTCGCTGATTTGCTGCAAGGCTGTGACTTAACAATTTCTTTATTTTGTGCTCTTACGCGCTAAACTAAGTACCTAGTTCTACTTATTGAATAAATTATTTACCTATGGTTAAGAAATCTGTTGAGATATTTTTTTGTGCTGAATTATGTTGACGGTGCAATACTTTCATCACATGAATAAATATCCACCAGAAGCAAAGCTACAACCATTCAAACGGCCCGCTGTAGGTACACCCACACATAGTGCGGCGATGTATGCGTGACATCTCACCGACGAGTTCACGTACGCTTCGCTGTGGTAAGAACCGGTCTGCGCCAGTCTCAACTCTCAATTGTGGTATGATCAAAGGGCTGCCTGTCGTACGCATTCGACGACATTGATGGACGCTTAGATTTTTAAAGGGATTACATTGACAAATTACGTGATTTTATGATTTCCGTGTTGCTAAAATAAGATTAAAGATAAGATGCTTAACAATTAAACATACAAGTTTTGTCAAGAATATTTACTGTGTTATATTAGGTCAATAATTTATTATTATTTTTGCATTTTAGAAATGACTGAATGCCTCATTTTATTGTTGTTTTATTTATGTATAACTTCTTATCTATTGACAAAATTGAAATTATGTGATTTGTAGGTAGTAGGTACTTTGATTTTGGTTTTTGTTTTTGACAAACACATGTCTTGTTTGGTACCTTGCTTGGTATATTTGAAATTTTTCTTAATTCTGTCACGTACAAGCAAGTGTCAACCCTACGAAAATAGGTATTAATTTTGCACCTTGTTAGAGAACCTTGCTTCTGTAGGCTATTTATTCATGTTCTTTCATTACTGTTACTGTTTAATCAAAAGGATTTCATGGCGTAGTGAGTAATAAAGAGCAATTAAGTCTTATGCTGTGAGAGTTCTATGCCCACCAATGAACTATTAGTAGGCTGAGCAGATAGTCAGATTCAAATCCAAACATTGAAACGTCCTAACAAGGAAACACGTGCTATACATGCATCTCTACTCGTACAGCATGATTAATTGAACTCGGGACTTATTGAAGGATGTTCATACTTGATTCTCGTTCCAAATATATAAATTATTGCACCCAATAATATTTAAAAGTACAGATATGTTACTTGCGCTCGCAATCTGAAAACTTGAATCCTCGTCAAGCAAGGCGCCGAGCGTGACCGGTGACAAAAAAAAACCAAAATGTTCCTCTTCCAACCATTGGCTAAGGGCGTGGGAAACTTGTATTCGTCCAACCATCCCCGGCAGGTCCCGGCTCGCCACTAGTCGGCGAGGCCCTTCTCCCCGTGCGGCATAAACATCGACCGCACCCATTTCTTGACAGGCGCGCGCGGAACTTGACGCGCCACCGTCACGGGTCTTGACTGATCGGGTGGCGGGCTACCCCAGGTTAACTCCTAGCTCCGCTGCCTAATTGCGTAATAACTAACTCGCGATCGCATTCATTTGGATTTCAATGTTCATTGCTCCGTGTGTTTTGACAATCCGTCAAATTGGCAACTACGTACCACGCAATGAATATTCCTGTAATTTCAAAATGAAAGCTGATGTCAATGTGAATGCATTACACAATTACCCCACGGGTCTGGGTTTTGCTTTGTCTCCCACGTAAAATTCCAGATGTATCTGTCGCTCAATCTTGTACTTAAGTTAAAATGTACCCCAACGTTTATAAATCTCCCCTTATATTATAAAGAGGATAGATTTGTATTTTTGTGTGTATGTTTGTAATGAATAAACTCGAACACTACTGTGCCGATTTTTTTTTTTTTTTTCACGATTAGTAATCTACATTCACCCTGAGTATAGGCTACATTTTCATGTCCACCCGTGCGAAGCCGGGACGGGCCGCTAATAATAAATAAAATAGATTCAACGTTTTTTTTTTCATAATGTGTACGCACAATCTAGCGTATTCTTTAATATGTCCCTCGCGTATCCAGTCACCCTTAATGTCATTAAAACGTTGCGCGTTGGCATGTTTGCACATTACTCGAAGAGCCACCTCTCCTAAATTAAAATGATTAATTAAGCAGGAAGTATGAACCGGATTTTACTAGCTAATTTTAACGGTAACGTTTAGTGACGTTGTTTTGTACTCCCCTACACTCTTAGTACACAAATTAAGTATATACACTAATGGTGCTTGTACACGCCACAGGTAACATGCGCATGTTGAGGCAATTGCGCAGGTTATATTTGTCGTAGGATCATCATTTCAGCCGAAAGACGTCCACTGCTGGATATAGGCCTCCCCTAAGCATCGCCACAACGACCGGTCCTGCGCTTTCCGCATCCAGCGGATAACCGCGACCTTCATCAGGTCGTCGGTCCACCTTGTGGGGGGCCTACCCACGCTGCGCCTTCAAGTACGCGGTCGCCACTCCATAATTTTACTGCCCCATCGGCCATCCGTCATAGGATAATCGGACAAATCGAATATTTGCGAGAATCCTCAGACGATTGCAAAAGACCAGATAATTGGAATCTCAGAAAGAGTTTCGGTATCATACGAGTTATTATCAGGATCATTACAAAAATGCCACTCCATTGGAATCTTGAACGCTGATTGGCTAATCTATGAGTTGATTTATAACATCTTCGTTCTGGTTGGTCAGAACATGACTCGAAAGACGAAGGAATGTAGCCGTAAGCCAATCAGCGCATCCGTCAGTGCATAACGTTCAAATCTGCCAATCAGCGCTCATTATAAAAAGAGTTTATCCATGGAGTTTCTTGCCGGTTCTTCTCCACAGGACCCACAATTTGGAACCGTGCTACTAGAGCCTGACCTTTCAAAAGTGCCTGTAATTAGGTTTATTTAAAATAAAAAACATTGAAATTGAAATTGAAATTACGTGAGCGATTATTCGCGACTAACCTAAGATAAGCCGAATTTTTGTAATGATCCTGAAAATCTCTGGCTGGGATGATACGAAAACTTTCATAGATTCCAACTATCCGGTCCTTTGCATTCGTCCTAGGATGTTCGCGAAAATCCGATTTTTCGGATTATCCTACGACATATGCATCATGTAAACGACCGCGTACTGGAAGGCGCAGCGTGGGTAGGCCTCTCACAAGGTGGACCGACGACCTGGTGAAGGTCGCGGGAATCCGCTGGATGCGGAAAGCGCAGGACCGGTCGTTGTGGCGATGCTTGGGGGAGCCCTATGTCCAGCAGTGGACGTCTTTCAGCTGAAATGATGATGATGATGAAACGACCGTGTTAATAAATGCGTGGGTCTGGTCAGGCACTAGCCTTATGAATTTATCTAACGCATAATATATATCATTAATTAATCATCATATCCATTATATATAATACCGTCAATAAACAATGTAAACAGTTGAAATTGATATATTTGTGACAAGTATGCAATCGGCGAGACGAGCAATTAGTCTAGATTTCTTCCAGAAATTTTAGTTATTCTAATGTTAATCTAATTAATTACCCGACTTCGCCAGAAGGAGGGTTATGTTTTTCGAGTGTATGTATGTATGTATATTTCTTTGGCACGCCCTGCAGCCTAAACGGCTTGAAGGATTTTAACTTGTGAGGTGTCGTTAGATTCGTCTTAATTGTGAGAGTGACACTGGGTATATCAAAATTATAAAAATTAAAATGGCCGCTTTTTGGCGCCAAATTACGGCATCAAAAAAAAATTTTTCCCTCGAAACCTATCGAGTGGGGTATCAAAATAAAGGGTTTTATAAATGCTTTTCAAAAATATATACAACTTATATGTTTAAATGTAATTTAGAATGAGAAATGCAAAAAAACAACAAATTATTCAAGGTTAAAAATGAATTTGACTTTTCAAAGAAAACATTAATAGTATGATAAATAAAACATGATGAGAAAACTAAAAAATTTCAAATAAATAAATTAATTAACAAAAACAAAAAACCCGACTGCGTGTAAAAATAACAGAAAAGATATAAACAAGACTTATCAACACGCAGGCGGAGGCTACATAGGAACTATTATGTAATTCATGACCAAAAACATACGTAGCCTCCGACTGCGTGTTGATAAGTCTTGTTTATATCTTTTCTGTTATTTTTACACGCAGTCGGGTTTTTTGTTTTTGTTATCTATATTTAGTATCATATCCACGCATCTACGACGACCGACGACCTCTGTGGTCTAGTGGTTCGATTCCCACAGGCCACAAATATTTGTGTGATGAACATGAGTTTTTGTCTTGATCTGGTTGTTTCTTATGTATGTTAAGTATGTATTTACAAAAAAAAGTACATAAGTATTATATTCATTGTCTAGTACCCATAGCACAAGCTCTGCTTAGTTTGGGACTAGACGGTGTTTTGTAAAATGTCCCAAGAATATTTATTTTATTTTATTTTATCTTACTGTACTCAGTCGCTATTCGTGAAGACATGGTGAAGACCTATTATTGGCAGATTGTATCTTATTTAACATTGTTATTCTAAAGTAATTGCTGTTGGTCTTCAAAATAATAAATAAATAAATAATAAATAAGCCCACGCGTGTAGCCAGCACCAGTAAATGCTCCAGCTACTTGCACCGTGTAGGGTCACGATCCTTCCCGGTGGTACATTTTGTCGACAAAATTCCTTGAACGAATCCTGCAACATTACACGTAGCTATGACTGCCATCGAACATTGACTGCAAGCGATTTTAGCCTTAGTGGTTTTTAACCTTAGTGATTTTAGCCTTAGTGGTAATTTTCTGACTGTACAAACACCATAAACAACAAATAATAACCTCAATGTGCAAAAATTATCGATTTTTAATCGATTTTTTGGGTCGATTATTGTTTCGAGAAAAATCGATTATTCAGAAATCGATGTTTTATATTAAATTTCGTGTATTTTAGATTTTTTTCTACTATGTCTTCGTCAAGGTCAAGCCAAAAGTCATTGTTTTATTGAGACCGATTTTAACTTGTTCATTCATCATCATCATCATCATCATTTCAGCGGAAAGACGTCCACTGCTGGACATAGGCCTCCCCCAAGCATCGCCACAACGACCGGTCCTGTGCCTTCCGCATCCAGCGGATTCCCGCGACCTTCACCAGGTCGTCGGTCCACTTGTTCATTCATTTTGTTCCAATCTCAAGTTCTCGTTCCGCGTCCGCTGATCGTTCATTTTGTTTTCTTTCGTAAATAAATTTGTGTTTGGACGCTTCTTTTTGTGCACAGAATGTCTAGCACCAAACCAAATAAGTTGCCGAAGGTTTTGTTTCTTAATTCCTTACCAAGCAATATGTGGTAAAAAAAATATGAAAATAAACGATAGATTCAGCTTTGGCCTTGAAGTAATAATTACTGTTGAAATTACTGTTGTTGATTTAATCTGTTCTTGATATTTTTCATTACTTTAAACGAAAAAAAAATACTTTCTGAAAAAAAACGATTATTATTTATAAATAAATAGATTTTTTAGTAATCGATTTTAATGAAACTTAAAAGAATCGGTAATTAATTAATCGATTTTTTTACAGCTAAGTCACATCCCTACCTCAAAGCTCACCTGCGTTGAAACTGTTGAATGTTAGTCGTGAGCACATTGAGCTATTCAATCTACGTGAGTATTTCAGTACCCGAGATATTTATCCTCATATCGCTTGCGTCCAATATCCCGAAAATGATACCTCACCGTGTTTCCAGCTTTCCAGTAATTAAAATAGATCGCATACAAATACCTTTTAAGCTTTTGGAATGCTTACAGAGATATGCGTATGTTCTCATATTCAAAATTGATGAGTGCATTTCTGATACGGAAATGTTGAGCCAATAATTCAAACATGGTTGCGCTCAATGGCCGGAATACACATGCCTGTGGAGTAGTAGCTTGCATGCCAGCTACGGCATATGCAAGTAACTCGATTACAAATAAACAAATATTACCTCTTTATATTATTAGTATAGATTACAATAAGTATTCCGTGTGGTGCCGGACACAAACAATAACACCACCCTATCTCTTCTTATGGGTATCGTAAAAGGCGACTAAGGGGTTCACCAGAGGATGGGCAGCAGCGTTCTCTGAGTATTTAACTAACCAACTGCGATCGCCAACCAACGCGAGTTAATAAAAAAACCGGCCAAGAGCATGTCGGCCATGCTCAGTATTATAGGGTTCCTTAAGTAGGTCTAATTACAAACGAATCAAATCGAATATTAATCATGGCTATTTTAGTTTTTGCAAACAGCGCCACCTAGTGCTAAATTTTAGAAGCAAAATTTAAGAAGTGTGTCATATCAATATAACACAAAGTTTTTTTTTGTGATTTTTTTAAATAGAAAGTAACTAAAGGAGCATTATTTGCTAAGATAATTTTTCTCTAAGGTCGATGACCTATGAACTAGGACGTCTTAAGTATTTTTCAGTTTTCTCACTATAACTCAAAATTTTATAATCACATTATACTCGAAATAATTTTAAAAGAGAGTTTTTATTAAGGTCTATCAATGTGGAAGACTATAAGTTTCTACGTTGCATAGTTTAGAAATGGCAGGGGGGGGACACATTGCAAGCCACTTTGGCGAACTGTATTTCGCAGATCGTATACCTGATAAAAAAGTGCAAGCCACTTTGGCGAACTGTATTTCGCAGATCGTATACCTGATAAAAAAGTTATGTATGAAACATTACCTTCATTTTAGTAGACCTATTCAATGATACCCCAAACGAGGGGGTGCAGCGAAAAAAAAATTTCATCCCCATTTCACATGTATGGGCGCCACCCCTAAAATACGATATCAAGATTTTTTTATTCTTTTAAAATTGAGATCTATATCTTAACTATTTTTTAACAAATTTTCATCAATTTATGTTTATAACTGTAGAAGTTATTACGCTGTTAAGACAGACGGACGGACATGACGAAACTATAAGGGTTCCTTGTAGGACTACGGAACCCTAAAAACGTGGTAAAATACACGACGTTATTTTTGGCTTGAGCTTTTTACAGCATTCTATGCTAGTCGACAGACAGTGACAAGCCTTTGTTTAGCCCGTTTTTGACAAGCTTTCGTTTAGCCCTTTATTGACAAACCTGTGTAGCCCATTCTGACATGACGTGCACCTGCCCCGTGCTTTTTTGTTTACTGCGACTAAAGTTTTGGCTACAGAAATACAAGCGTTAAAAAACCTAATGTTAAATTCGATCACGGGAATAGAACAAGTGTTCCTGTGCATCATGACATGAACCTTATTGTGTGATATTAATTATTTTAATAAATTAATATTCATTTTGTCTATTTCATTTTTGTATGTACTTCATCGTCATCATCATCATTTCAGCCGAAATACTTCTACTCATATGTTTCGGGGATATGCCATAATCGCCACGCTTGGCAGGCGGGTTGGCGATCGCAGTTGGTCGGTTAAATACACAGAGAACGCTGCTGCCCATCCTCTGGTGAATCCCTTATTTTTACGACACCCATGAGAAGATATAGGGTGGTGTAATTATTTTCGTCCGGCACCACACGGAACAGTATGGACTTAAATATTCAAGATTTATGCAGTCATAATTTTGGCTATATTTTTGCCGACTCCAGGATGTCAAAATAATGACGAACTTATAATGACTTTAATATTATGTTTACACTGCAGTTCAATCAAACAAATAAACACTAATCTAACGCTATTTAAAGACATAATTATGGTTTATTATACTTACTTACGTTAGATAAAACAATGTTGACATTCGTGACATCAGTTATTTCAATTCAATTTATCCCTAATGCGGAGATAAGAGCGTTACTACAAAATTATTAACCAAAACATGTTCAACTACAGAGGTACAGTCGACCGCACGTCAGTGGTAACAGTTTGACATTGACAGCGCCTTTATTTCGTAAGCAGTAAGGGCGGTTTTCTAATTCAAGTGTTACCACTGTCATGCAGGTGTTAGAATCAGGTTTTTAAAAGACATACATAATAAACAACTTCGTAGCCATATACAGATTTATTTAATTCACAATATATACGTGGGACACTCAGAAAGTTTTGCGAAACTAAAAAAAATTGTTCTATACGTACATATATTTTTATCAAATCTTTTCAAAGTACTTTCCACCAGCCTCTATACAAAGATTCATGCGCCTAAACCAGTTTTCAAAACACTTTTTCCAGTCCGCCGCAGACACCTCGTTTACAGCCTGCTCGAACGCAGCCAGCGCATCTTCCGGCGACGAAAATTGTATCCCTTTGAGCTGATTTTTTATTTTTGGGAATAAAAAGAAGTCACACGGTGCTAGATCAGGGCTGTAAGGAGGGTGACCCAGGAGTTTGACTGGCGTGCTGTCCAGGAAGTCCCTCGTTTTGAGTGCGGTGTGCGCAGGTGCATTGTCGTGGTGGAGCAGTAGCCCGCGGAGCCCTGTGTTTGGTCGCTTGTTGCTTATAACAGAGAAAACTTCTGGCAAACATTTGGTAGTATACCATTCGGCATTAATGCTTCTTTGATCCCGTAAGGGAATTGATACCAAGTGGCCAGTCAAATTAAAAAAGCTAGCGATCAAAATCTTACCCCCGCTTCTAGATCGCTTCACTTTGGTAGGCGTTGGCTCATTTTGAAACACCCAAACAGTCGACTGGCGCTTGGTTTCTGGGTCGTATTGATAAATCCAGGACTCATCACCTGTAACGATGTCGTAAACACGCCGAGACGAGCCTGCTTCAAATTTGTTAAGCATATCACGGCACCATTCCACCCGGGCCTGCTTCTGAGCATCGGTGAGGTTGTGCGGCACCCAGCGTGATACTATCCTCCTCACGCGAAGATGGCTGTGTAGAATCTCGTGAACGCTTCCCGATCCAATCTTCAATATGTGTTGAATCTCCTGATATGTAATTCGCCTATTGTCTTGGATTAAATTTTTCACTGCTAGCACGTTTTCTTCGGTAACAGCCGTCAAAGGGCGACCGCTTCTTTCGTCATCCCCCAAAGTTGGTCGACCGCGCTTGAATTCGTTATACCAACGATACACGGTTGCCTTGGAAGGGCCTTCATCCATGAATGCCATTTGAAGTCTATCGTACGATTCATCCGGTTTCAGGCGACACTTGAAATCGTATAAAATCATAGCTCTAAAATGTTCCCGGCGCAGATCCATATTTCAGTGAGACACAATACTTTGAATTAACTCGCAAAAAATGTGGAGGGAAATTTTGAAATTGGAACTTACTTATTTTTACTTATAAATAATCATATTTTCGATAAACATTATAACTGGCCAGTCTCCCATGTATAAAAACTTTTTTTCGCAATACTTTCTGAGGGGCCTGGTATTTCTAACCCAAAACACCAGTATTCACCATTACAAAAATAGTTTATTAGCAATACTACTACTTTTAGACCCCATAGGATATCATAATACAGTATTTCTTATTAATAGATATCTACATATAGGTCATTAATTACTACAATCATCATAGTAACAATTATTAACAAAAATACTTATCTGAAATATGTAGGTACTAGGTACTAGGTACTCAGAGTCAGATAGAACCGACAGGGGGCAGAGTAACGTTCTCTTCAAAGTCTCGGAAACTAGTGTGTCACTACAGTTTTTTTTTTTTTTTTTTCTACTTGATTCCCGCAAGTTGTACCGAAGTACTATTTCTGCTTAACCGGGCTTAGTTGGCGGAGAGTCCCATGTGGGACTCCATTCGCCTGTTACTACAGACGGTTATACACAGTAGTAAACAACCCCACTCTGCCCCACCTCTGACAATCGGCTATGACGTATCAACACAATCTTATTTTATTTCTATTATACAATTTAAATGTTAAAAATATGCTTTTTAAATGCCTTTAATTACATAATTCACATAATCATTTATTCAAGTAATACATTACGTTAATATAATTACAAATTTAATAAAATAATCTCACACAGGCGACTGTACAACAAAAATACTCAACCCTCGTACTTTAGTACCGTACCTTATAGTCAATAAGAACAAACCAAGAGCAAACAAAGTGCATACACACATACTGTATAACTGTCACCTTTAATTAAATCCTTTTTAACCCGCCTCGCACCGCGGGGTATATATTCCATAAAGGATCTAATAATTATGTTTCCTTTGGCCAGCGTTCGTGGACAGGCCCGGAAGCGTATTAACAAATACTTTCATAGAATATAAATATCTTCGTCTATACCTATAAGAAGGATTTTTATAGATTTGATACCGGAAGTGGAGCCGGAGGACACCTAAGGAAAACCGGCGCGTGACTCTTCAAAGATAAGTACTTGTGAAGTCGTGATCTTTAATTCTTCTTTGTTTCGGTGTAAGGTCATGACCTCACGGCTTTAAAGGAAAAATCGGGAAAGAAGGAAAAAGTTTAATGTCAATTTTTACGTTCAGTCGTGTGCGTGGCTTCTCTATTTGAATCGTTTACCGTAGGTACCTAGGCAGTTGACTCACTAATATTTCTAGTAGACATTTCTGGTGGAATTCACCATTATCGTTTTTTGACCGACTTTCTGACTACATACTGAAATTTGAATCGCTTATTTCCCGAAAAGGGGTAATTGTACTCATCATTATGAACAACTTTTACTATGAGAACAACCCTGAAATCGCGAAAAAATAATCTGTTGGTCCCTACATTTGTGTTCACTTAAATCGATAAAATGTAGGGACCACCTGATTTTTTTTTTCGCGATTTCAGGTTTGGTTCCATAGTAAAAGTTGTTCGTAATGATGAGTACAATTACCCCTTTTCAGGAAATAAGCGATTCAAATTTCAACATGTATAATGTTATACTAACAATAATATTTAGTTTTGTTACAATATTATCCGTGAACGAATGAATGATATATTTATTTGCAAGAACATAGGTAACATTGAGTTAATACGTAACAGATAAAATAAAATAAAATAGAAATATTTGTAAAGACGCTTGTCATCTTAGTCTACCTGCGACCACGAAATGCTGCAAAGCTTTCGAAACGTCAGGAATACCAATTTAAATAATATACGCGATTTAATCCGGTTAAACTTTGTTTTATTATAAGATAAAATAAATGTTAATTAATTTAAATTAGTATAAATAGTCTTAATTATTTTATATGGAGGCGCTACAGGAGCCAGTCTGTGCTAAATTGGCACGTGTTTTACATATTCTTGTGTCCAATTAGAGACTGCTAGGCTATAAGTGGATTATTTAGCTTAATGGAGAATAGGCTGCTAATAGTACCGTTGATTAGTGAAATCAAGCTGGCAAAGAGCGTAAGTTATATTCAGATTATTATTAGTCTATCTTCTATGGATTATAAAGATTTAAATTTTGGTACAGGTGTCGGTGAAATTACAATCACATGAGACTTTTCATCTTCATGTCTCAGTTTGGCGAACCGACTTACGGTGCAATTTAGGCAACAGCCTAGGTGGTATTGAAGTTGTTATGGGCAAAGGTAACCGCTTAACATCAGGTGAGCCTTTAGCTCGTTTCGCCATCCTATACTATAAAAATAAAAATAATCGCTCACGAGCAGGATTCGAACCTGCGACTCCTGGCTCAGTACCCCGGTGCTTTAGCAGTACTTTAATAAGATATCGCTGACGTCACCCAAAGACGTACCATAGTGGAGGATAATTTCGATACCACGAGCAGTGTTCACGGTAGCTTAGTGGCTAAAGCACTGTTGTACTGAGCCAGGAGTCGCAGGTTCGAATCCTGCTCGTGAGCGATTTTTTCTTTCCACAATTTAAATCTTTAGATTTAGCTTCGCATGCGTAAATGCGTTAAAAATTATAAAATAATTTCTATGGATTATGTTCTAAATTAACTGCAAATCAAATGTATATGTCTTCGTCTTGTTGCGGCAATAAATCTTTTTTTTTTCATTCATATCTTGAGGCACGGATATCGACTATTGCCTAACGGCCAAAATTATTATTCAATCTATCCAAGATTTACCCTACTAGAGATAGAAATTTGACATATTTTGTATGGAGCTTATGTCAAATTCCTATCTCTAGTAGGGCAAATCGTGGATTGATTGGATATAGAAAAACAATAGACAATTACTTTATCACCTTACCAATCGTGTTACCTTCTCATTAGTTCTCATACTGTCTAAAAGTAACCTAAAAGTCAAAAATAACTGCTTAAGTTTATAAATATAAATTTATTGAGCGTGGCGCTATAGAATCTACATACACATATATACATCTAGATACTCTGAGAGCTGACATCAAAATTCCCTGCAATCATGCATACCTCTGTAAATGTGTCAATATCGTTACGCTACGTTTTAATTTAGTCCCGATCGCTCGCAGTGAACGAGTGAGTGAGTGAACAATTACAGGTTAGTAGCTGGACGGGACGGTGGGAAACTCACTAACTTAAATCTATAATTTACAAATCAGATTGAGTTTAAGATGAAAAATACCTATATTTATATCATCCAAAGTCTGTCTTCGCTGTTATTTTAAGAACATTTTATTATGTCTTTGTTCTTAATAAAGTGTCATACGAATAAGTGTGTAACCAAAGTTTTGCCTTGGTATTGCAGTGTCAACTCTTAGCTCAGTTATCAAAAAGGTTAAGTGACTTACTAGTTATTGTATTGCAGCGTCAACTTTTAGCTCAGTTATCCAAAAGGTTATGTACTTAAAAACTCACGGAGATTATTCTTTTGCCAGACATTTGATACCAAACTTTAATCCCGCTAAAGCGGTATTCACAGTTTGAAAATTCAGTCTGGGAATCTACTAACTTAAAAACCTAAAGCTTACGCTATTACTGGTGTTGGGAAGAAAATGGAAAAACTTTGCTCACTCTTAAAAATAACCTTCACTTCAATCGGGCGGGTTGATTACATCACCGATATTGCAGCTGGGGATCTAATAACTCTGCTTTTATTAAAGCAACTGAACATTCTGTAGACATTCTCAGCATACCGCGTCCTTAATTGAGACGCAAATGAAAAGACCTCGTGCTCTCTGAATAGTTTTTTTTGTACAAGTAATATTCAAATTAGTCCTCTAAAGATATACACTCGAAAGCAATGAATCCGGGTCACCAACATAAACCTAAATATTTCGGAAACTAAGAATGATAGCTTAGTCAAATAAAAAGTTGATAATCAATAAATCTATAAAATAATAAATAGTCTATTGTTTTTAGTAAATAGTCTATCAAATATTTTTTATTTAAATAAGCTATAATTCTTTATTTCCGGGATATTAAGTTTTTTGTTGCTGACCTGGATTCATTGCTCTCTAGTGTATTATTCATACATCATACATCACATCCAACAGTATTTTATTCCTAAGATTATTTTGACTTACGCTGTCTCCCCGCCTATTCCCACAAACAATTCCTTTGTATCGCTGTCAATAGCCAGTGCCCAGTACACATAGAGCCTCCTAAGTAGCTAAATAAGTTATCAACAAAGCATCATCTAAGTGCGCAATAATAGCAAAGATAAATAATTTGTCAATCTACTTAATTGATATTTCGGCAATCAAACTGATGATCGATACTTAACCAATTAATTGAATTATTTGTTGTATGTCTTAGCCACAGATAGTAAAAAATATAGACGAATTGCTGCGAACAATCATAGTGAAGCCTACCGTGCGCTTCCGTGTACAAACCAGCGCTCACTAAAACCGTGCTCACTGCTCTCCGTATACACATGTCGCGGCATCGTCCAGTATATGGACATAGGCAGGACAAGCATAGACACAAACAAATATCTTTCAGGTGACGTGTGTCCGTGAGCGCTGGTTTCTACACGGAGGAGCACGGATTTTTTGGCTTCAATATGATTGTTCGCAGCACTTCGTCTATATTTTTACTATGTCTGTGGTCGTAGCTTAGTGCGGCGTCATGGTCACGGGCACTGAAGGTTTGGACGCATTTAATATAGTGACTAGGAATAAATATAATGCGTAAACACCGAGATATTTTACTTGTAGGTATAAATATCTTCATGCGGCCTGGGTATTTATAGTGACACTTTTCGTGTGCCCCTGAAGTAAATCAAGTGTAACACGTTGCTTAGTCACTAGCCAAAACAATTCAATGACTGGATTCTGGAGAATTACATCCATTGCTCCTTTGCTATGCAAGAGACAATGAAAAGTAGTTATCATCATCATCATCATCCTCCTCCTGCCCTTATCCCAATTTATTTGGGGTCGGTGCAGCATGTATTTTTCTACCATACATCTCTATCAGCCGTCATCTCCGTGTTCACTTTCTTTCTATTCATATCATCTATCACACAATCCATCCATGTTTTCTTCGGTCTGCCTCTTGTCTTATAGCCATCCACATTCATACTTAAGACTTTCCTCGTAACATGCTCCTCATTCCTCCTCATCACATGTCCATACCATGATAGTCTGTTGCTACTTAACTTCTGTCACTGGCGCTACTTTCAGACTCCCTCTTACATACCCATTCCTTATCCTATCCATTCTCGTTACACCACACATTCCTCTTAACTTTCTCATCTCAGCTGCATGCACTTCAATCAATAAACCTAGCCTATCGCACTCCACTGCTGGACATAGGCCTCTCCCAAACTGCCACAACACTCGGTCCTCTGCCTTCCGCATCCAGTCCCCCCCAGCTACTTTCATTAGGTCGTCGGTCCACCTGGCTGGGGGGCGTCCTACACTGCGTTTGCCGATTCGTGGTCTCCACTCAAGGACTCGTCTGCTCCAGCGGCCATCGGTCCTTCGACAGACATGGCCAGCCCACTGCCACTTCAGCGAACTAATCCTACAAGCTATTGAATGTGGAACGATAAAAATCTTCGGGTTGAACGTGGAAGGAAAACAAAATTAAATTAAATAGTGGGTTTAACTTTGGGTTGAAAATGGAAGCACTCATGTCGGTCACTCCGATTCTTCTCCGGATCTCGTTACAGATTTAGTTGCATGCACTTGCCTTACTTTAATTCCTTTCGTAGCCCAACTGTTTGATCCATACAGGACAGCAGGTCTTATCATGGTCTTATAGATCTTTACCTTCAGTTTAAGGGGAATTCGGGAGTCACATGTAGTTAGTAGTTGACTAATGAACGTAGTTTACTGTTGCTAGCCGGCCGCCGGCAACCGATAAGCTTAGCGGCTTGGTACTGGGACCACTGTGTGTTTTTGGTCGAGCTTCTTTTTGGTTCATATAGATTGTTATTTTTTTTACTACCACCTACTGCACTTCATAGAAATTAGAAGTGGCGAAGACGCGAGAATTTGTCGTCGCGTGCAGGTGTCTCGTAGGACACCAGTGCGCGAACCGTTTGCTTGATCATCAGTGCTGTTTTGACGCGGAATTGCTACAATTACATTTTGCAGCATATCTAACAGCGGTTTTTTTGACTTAATTTATTTTACATTGCTAGAAACATGGTGGGCGTAATTGCGTATTTATTTGTTCGTAGCGGCAAACCGGAGACACCCGTTTATTTTATTTTTCTTTACTTTATTTGGGAAACAAACAGTAACAAACATAAGTACACATATAGGTAAAACAATATCCAGAAAGAGTTTCCTCAGATTATCATACAAATGTAATAACAACGGACACAAAGATTTACTGTTGCGTTCCGGTATTAAAAGACATAGATAACATTTCTATCACCTTATTATTCAGATTTCTATGGTGCACTTCAACAAACTGTTATCATTATTTTGCTAATTTTTAACCTACGACAAGGACAAAACGTGCGGTTGGTGAATGACTTTCGAAAGTTTCCGATCGTGGTAGACTAACTAGTCATCAATAAAGATATTTATAACAATCGTCTCATCTTTCCCATCAAAAGATACCCATTTGTATTTTGAAACTAATCTCCTGCCTTATTGACTTACAAAACAAACAGTATTTAGTTGGCCATTGCGGGTTAATACAAATAGATGAAAGAAGAGCTTAATTAAACTCTGAAGTTGCAATCATGTCCATCAATTACAAAACATAAAGGATACATTTAAAGAACAAAGATTCAAATAAATATAACAGAGAGGAAAATTATGAAAGATGATAATTTTGTAATAACGTATTTATTGATTTTGTTTATTTTCTTGATACTGCCACAGAATAAAAGCTATAGCAGAGTTTGATTAAATTTATTTGAAGTGGCAATTTTATTATTTCCATCAATTACAGAACATAAAGGATACATCGAAAAGAACAAAGATTCAAAGAAATATGATGATAATTATTTTTATCACAACGTATTGGTGTTGTTTCTTTTCTTGATACTGCCACCGAATAAAAGCTATAGTAGAGCTTGATCTAATTCTTTGAAGTTGCAATCATTTCCAACAAAAAGTATACATTGAAAAGAACTAAGATTCAAAGTAATAAATTATATAGATAACAGAGAGGAAAATTATGAAAGATGATATTTTTGTATCAAAATATCCATTAGTTTTGTTTCTTTTCTTGCTACTGCCACAGAATAATAGCTATTACAAACAAAAGATGAAAGGAAATTGAATATTTTAGTTGGAGAAGTAAAATCAAGAACTTGATAACTACGAGTTCTTCGTTTTCTTAGGTGCTTATTAGGGTCGTTTTCTTCGTATTATGTATTTTACTGTGTTAAGTTTCAGTTCTTGCAGTAGTGTTTACTTCGGGATATTAAATATGGTTGGCATGGGTTAGCGTAGACTGTTTATTGGATAATAACGTAATTGAATCGATTGAAGTTTATTTCTTAACGGTTCTAAGGAGTTTATTTTGAACCAAACCACTCAAATTTTCAAGAACCTAATATTTTTGTTTTATAGCAATTACATTTTTAGGTCTGTATACGGGATGATTTTGAATTCATTAGCAACCCTTTAAGGGATAATTGTACTCATCAACTTTACCAACTTTTACTACGGGACCTACCCTGAACTAGCGAAAAAAAAACACATTCAATACGTTTGTGTTTAGGTACACAAATCGATAAAAGTAGGTAACGGTATGGCTGATGCTCGCGTCATGCTCATGAACGGACACGGGTGCCGTATGTCGGGATAGGTCAGCTCCTACATACTATAACTCTTTTTACGTTTATTTCTAAAGGCTGACGTTAACCTACATTATACTCACATTATAAATATAAATAAAATAAATAAATATAAATATCTTTGGGACATTTTTACACAGCACCATCTAGTCCCAAACTAAGCAGAGCTTGTGCTATGGGTACTAGACAATGGATATAATACTTAAATACTTTTTTTGTAACTACATACTTATAATACATAAGCAACACCCAGACCTACACAAACACTTATGTTCATCACACAAATATTTGTGTCCTGTGGGAATCGAACACACGACCTCTTTATCAGCAGTCCGACACTCGTACCACTAGACCACAGAGGTCGTCAATAATATTATATTAATGAAATATATTATTTGAATGAATTTGATGTAATAAACAATCACCTACTTTTAAAAGAGTATATCCATGGAGTTTCTTGGATTTACTGGAGACTCACAATTTGGAACCGTGCAACTAGAGCCTGACGTTTCTAAAGTGCCCGTAATTCGGTTTATTTGAAATAAATAACATTTGAATTTACGTAATGGCAGATTTTTCAAATTGGTAAGTACAATCATCCCTTATATAATGCTAATGAATTCAAAATCGTCCATACTAGGCACTTATGATAACGGTATGTAACATAATTAGGTAACTTCCAGTTAAGCGACTTTTCACGCGTAATAACACTGACTCCTGAAACACAGGTATAATGCCTAGCTCTGGAGTCAGGGTCATACTATGTTTGTACCAGTTTTATGTCAATAAAGAATTTATTTATTTATTTAATATCTTAGATTTCCGTGATCAAAATCACTTGACGTGCGAATATGTTACGAATCCTTTATTTATGTATCCAAATAAATTGACAACCATAGATCCAAAGATCTAAACATGTTTCGCATTCGTGTTGACAACACCTAAATCGAACTACTTGAATTTTTTTAGACAAATCTGTTTAAATTATCACTAGGTACAGTTTTTTTTATAAAATGTTTTTCATATTTGACAATGATAAATTGATTCCAAAACACATTTGAAATATATATTTTCACCAAAAAATATCAATAATTTACTAAATATTACTAAGGAAATTAAGAAGACAAGAAAGATAATAATAAAAACCTGTCTTTTTTTTTCAAATACAAAATAATAGTACGTTACTGTCGAGGCCTGAAATGAAGCAATTGACGGCTGAGTAATATTGGAAGTACGAGGCGAAGCCGAGTACTTCCCAAGTGATTTTAAATGATTTTAAAGTGATTGTGATTTTAAATAAATAAAAATATTTTTAAATAAACGTGCCGATAATTGCTATTTCGGTCGAGACTTGTATAGTACTTTTCTCTCATTTGCGAGGAAACAATACACAAATGAATTCAACAGTACGTATCAAATTTTTTTTTTTTTTTTTTTTATTGTATAGGATGGCGAAACGAGCAAAGGCCCACCTGATGTTAAGCGGTTACCTTTGCCCATGACAACTTCAATACCATCTAGGCTGTTGCCTAAATGGTACCGCAAGTCGGTTCGCCAAACTGAGACATGAAGATGGAAAGTCTCATGTGATTGTAATTTGTGCCAATTCGTCCTTGCATGGTTCTTGTTCTATTTTCAAAGATTTGAAAAAAAAATATGCTCATTCAGCCTTTATAATGATAAATATTTTGTACCTAAAACACCTAATTTATGTAAGTGTGTACTTAAAAACCTCGGCAGCATAATTTAAAAAATAAAAACTGTCCAGCAATTCCTATTATTGTCGTGTTTGATATTACTGGCCTGTTATTTCGCTGCGTACGGAAAAGAGCCGATTGCTGTATTCTTTTCTTTTTGAATAACGTACCAATTTCCAAGCAAGTGGGAGAAAAATAATTTATTTATTTATTATATTCTGTATTGTACATACACCAAACAATAACAAAGACAGTTTATTTAAAGAAATATAATTTAATTTTCGTTCAAGCTGTGCGTCGCACCCAACGCCTCACCTGTCGTTGCCTCTCTCTCAGTTCTGTACAAAAAGACAATGACCACTGGGGCCCGAATTTTTTTAAATGTTGTCAGACTCTTAAGTGTGATGGATAAGGATAGTGCTCGTCAAAACAAAACAATCAAGGTGACAACTAGCATTGAAACAATTTATAACAACTCTTGAGTGCAACTCGTCCGGGACTGCAGGTCTCGTTAAATAATTCATTCTGATATGTATTTCCACTAGGAGGGTTGTGATAACTCGCCTGAAGGATATCTTGGAATGGATATTGTTTAAACCTCTACCAGATTTATCTTCTTTCTTCATTCTTCTTTCTTTTTCTTGGTCTTATTTCTGCCGCCAAACAATAATGTTTCCATTACTGTACCAGATCTGGTACAATTACAATCACATTTCCATCTTCTTGTCTCAGTTTGGTGAACGTGACTTGCAACGCCATTTAGGCAACATCCTGGGCGGTATTGCAGTTGTTATGGGTAAAGGTAACTGCTTATCATCAGGTGGACCTTTGGCTCGTTTCGTTATCCTTTACTATAAACTGATGAACATAATAAGATATAATAATTTCTTAGGTTTTCGCGATCACTACACATTACATACATACATACATAGATACATATTATCACGCCTGTTTCCCATTGGGGTAGGCAGAGACTATGGATTTCCACCTGCTAGGATCCTGACACACCTCTTTCGCTTCATCTACGTCCATTAACCTCGTCATGCATGCTCGTCGGTTTAGAGAACTCTTAACCTGGCATTTTTTGAGAACATCCGCGATTTGATCGCGATACGTTCGCCGAGGTCGTCCCCTTCCAACTCTTCCATCAACACTCGCTTCGTAAACTTGTTTCGTCAATCTCCTCTCGTCCATCCTCTCTATATGTCCAAACCATCTTAACATACCTTTCTCAATCTTTGTCACTACATCTTCTTTCACTCCACAACGCTCCCTTATCACGTTATTCCTTACTTTATCTCTCAAAGTTACACCACACATACTTCTCAAAGCTCTCATTTCTACTGCATTTATTCTGCTTTCATGTTTCTTCTGCCATACCCAACATTCACTACCATATATAAGTGTAGGCACTAACACTCCCCCATGAACAGCCAGCCGTGCCTTTTCCGACACTTTGCGTCTGTTCATGAAGGTGTGTAGTGCCCCATTCACCTGATTACCAGCACTCACTCCTTTCAATGTCCTTCACACGCTTGCCATCTCTCGTAAACATGGAACCCAGGTATACAAACTCTTTCACTTGTTCCACCTTTTCGGCACCTATCTACACATTATAATAAAATTAACCGGATTACATCGCGTGAATTATTTAAATTGGTTTTCCTGAGTTTTCGAAAGCTTTGCAGCGTGCGTGGTCGCAGGAAGACTAAGATGACAAGCGTCTTTACAGATATTTCTAAAAAAATATATTTTAATCTACCGTACAATTAAATTTTAATATACTATATTTATATTTTATATTATTAATTATAATGTACGCGATGTAATCCGATTAAACATGTTTTATTATAATAAGATATTTATATTAGGTATACAGAATATTGTGGCTATTCAGTAGTTTTAGTATTGGAGGCTTATGGATAAATTAAATTGAATTAGGATAATTTTTTGAAACGAAGTTCTTCATGGAAGCTTGCGTTAGGTGTGATTCGAAACTTGTAAAGGAACATTACCTCTCTGTATAAATTAATAATTTATTGAGATGATGTTACTACACTGGTATATACACGTGTTTTATTTTGTAAATATTGGTTATTTGTTAAAGAATATTATTTGTTGTTAGATTTGTATACATTGTGTACATTTGGTATGTATTTATGGATATTTAGAATTTATATTCTATATTTAAATACGTATACGAAGCGAGTGTGGATGGAAGAATTGGAAGGGTACGACCTCGGCGAACGTATCGCGATCAAATCGTGGACGTTCTCAAAAAATGCCAGGTTAAGAGTTCTCTAAACCGACGAGCATGCATGACGAGGTTAATGGACGTAGATGAAGCGAAAGAGGTGTGTCAGGATCGTAGCAGGTGGAAATCCATAGTCTCTGCCTACCCCAATGGGAAACAGGTGTGATAATATGTATGTATGTATTTAAATACGTAATATTTTCTGTGGTAGGTAAATATTTATTTATTTATTATATTAGTAATATTTATGAAAGTGCACCACATACTGCCCCCATCTATTTTTCACGTCTTCCATGTCCATCCAAAGGTTGTCTGGAAGATATCCCTATTAGCGATAAGACCGCTAATGTACCCTTACTTTACAAAGTCCTAAGTTTAAATTATGTTAATGGTGTACAATAACGAGTATTCTCTCTATCAATTCACACATTCAACAACACGTTCTTTTACTGAAGAAAAAAACAAAACAATAATAAATAGGTATTAAAATTGTTAGCCACGTTTTATAAAAGGATATTCTGATAAAGTAGAATTGTTTCGGATGGAAATCGGTAATTCAATTATTTCTCAGGCCGATAACGTGAACAATCAACTATTGCAAATAACATAAAACTATAATAAAACAAAGTTTAATCGGATAAAATCGCGTATATTATTTAAATTGGTTTTTCCTGACGTTTCGAAAGCTTTGCAGCATTTCGTGGTCGCAGGGAGACTAAGATGACAAGCGTCTTTACAGATATTTCTAAAAAAATATTTATAATCTTCTTAAATAAATAAAACTATTTATTTATTTAAGAGATTTGAACGCCTTATATCCAATGTTGACACGGTGAAGGTCGCGGGAATCCGCTGGATTCGACAAGCGCAGGATCGGTTGTTGTGGCGATGCTTGGGGGAGGCCTATTTGTAATTTGTATAAATAAAATAATAATTATATCTTATAATAGGTGTCGTAAAAGGCTACGAAGGGATTCACGAGAGGATGGGCAGCAGTGTTCTCTGAATATTTAAACAACCAACTGCGATCGCCAACTCGCCTGCCAAGCGTGGGGAGTATGGGGGGAGGCCTTTATCCAGCAGTGGACGTCTTTCGGCTGAAATGATGATGATATCCCATGTTATACAACGTTTAACAGAATTACCGCAAGACATTAGACTTTGCTGAGCGTGGGGTCCTGGGTTCGATTCCCGGGTCAGGCAAAGTGTTATTGGGTTTTTTCATTAGGAAATTCTCAGTAGCAGCCCGGAGTATGGATTTGTGCCCGGTTAATGGCAATAGGCTCGCCCCCTATTACATGGGACTATAACATAACTGGCGAGATGTGGGTGTACTATACACCTCTGCCTACCCCTTCGGGGAAATACAGGCGTGATGTTATTTTGTTGTTGTTACGTTTAGACACCCATTGAAAAATTATTCCTTATGGTCAAACTAGTTTGACTACATAGTTTGACCAACGGGAAGAACCGAATTTTATGAATATAAAATGTATTTTTTTTTTCAAAATCGTTAAATTACTTGGTTTTTGGGTATCATTTAGTTGCTGGATAGCTGCAGGATGCCGTTTAAGGGTTACTTGACACATTGATCTTCTTGGACCTCAAGGACCTACTCGGGATCCGCTGATCTCCTCGCCTTTTCCTAACTATGTTGGAGTCTGATTCCATTCCAACCAGATGCGGCTAAGTATCAGTATTTTACACAGAACGACTGCAGACCCCCGCAACCCAGTTACTGGGTAATGCAATACCAATATTTTGAGGTTAGACCAGACTTTCGGGCTTTTGACTACCGTAGATATTCGTATGGCAACCGGGACCGACAGCTTAACGTATTCTCCGAAGCACGGAGAGGTCTCGATGTGCAACTAAACGCCGTAAACGGTCACCCATCCGTCCATCCTGGTCTGACCGCGGCTAGCGCAGCTTGACCTCGTAGATCTTGCATTCCACGCGGTTATTACTTAGCCACGAGCCCATCTCTCTCTCTCCTTCATTATTATTTGCAAGTGGCTGTATCTCCCGTGTCTAAGGTCTGAACACGTGAAAATTTATTAGCACAAGTAATATCATCAGAAAACAAAATTCCTACTCAAATTTTCCAAAATGAGACGCTTAAGTAGGAACATGGAAATGCGAGCAAATAAAAAAAATTTATCAGGAAATGCAAAGCAAGTTCAAAGAGCGACTTCACGATACATTATTAACTAATTATATTTTATCTATGACCGGGGTTATGCTCGCGTGGGTGTCGTTTATCGCGTATCCCTCGGGAGCTATTATTTATTTATTTATTTATGTATACACAACACATTTTATTATAGAAAACATACAGAA
Organism: Asteroscopus sphinx; assembly: GCA_949699075.1. Classification (NCBI taxonomy): domain Eukaryota; kingdom Metazoa; phylum Arthropoda; class Insecta; order Lepidoptera; family Noctuidae; genus Asteroscopus; species Asteroscopus sphinx. The sequence goes on from OX453002.1 coordinate 3,433,147, forward strand.
CAAACACTTGAGCACAAAGGTACTGCTTATCTCTCTCTCTCTCTTATTCATCTAACCATGATAAAAAGTAGCTTATATGTTAATCCGGGTTATGTTCTATCTGTATGCCAAATTTCATTTTAATCCATACAGTAGTTTTTGCGTGAAAGAGTATCAAACATCCATACATCCTCACAAACTTTCACGTCTATACTATAATAAAACTGTAAAGGTCGAAAAGTCTGTACATTGAGTTTTTTTTCGCGAAAACCGGCTAGGGGGACTAGAAATAAGCTATAGAACACGAATCAATCGTTTAAAAAATTTATGTCTGTCTGTCTGTCTGTCTGTCTGTCTGTCTGTCTGTTTGTTACCTCATCACGTGAAAACGGCTGAACGGATCGTAATGAAACTTAGCATTTGTATTGGTATTAGTCTAACTTAAAATATAGGGTATGTTTTATCTCAATCGGTTGAGTAGATCCAGCGATACAGCTTGACCCCTCTATTGTATTAAGTTGCATACAAAGTAGAGGTCATGATTGTTGGTTGTATGCAGGTTGCAGGTTCCTAAAAATACAACTGGATTCTATTAGTATTATAGAAAATATAGAATAACATAACATAGCCCATCACTGTCCCGCTGCTGGGCATGGCCCTCTTCTTGGAATGAGAAGAGTTAAGGAACTGGATATTGTTAGTGTAATAGATTATCATAACATAATCAGCTCATTACCTACTGCCCCACTGCTGGGCACGGACTTCTTCTCGGAACGAGAAGAGTTAAGAAACTAGAAAATATAGAATAACATAACGTAGTCAACCCATGAGAAGAGTTAATGAACTGGATATTGTTAGTGTAATAGATTATCATAACATAATCAGCTCATTACCTACTGCCCCACTGCTGGGCACGAACCTCTTCTCGGAACGAGAAGAGTTAAGAAACTAGAAAATATAGAATAACATAACGTAGTCAACCCATTACTGTCCCACTACTGGGTATGGCCCTCTTCTCAAAATGAGAAGAGATAATTGTAGTATTATGGAGATGTAAATCAAACACCGTCTAAAGAACAACTGATTTATTGTACCATATTTTCAGATACCTACATAATATATTATAAATATTATAGTTTATTTAGACATACCCACAACATCTCCCTCTTCATAACTAACACAACAAACAATTCAATAGATTAAATATAACACATTTACAATTTAGAATATAAATATACTTTTGACATAGTTATTTATTTTTATCATTCATTACATTTTATTTACCATGCTAATATATATTTATATATATATATTTTTTTATTTATTTTTTATTTTTATATAATTACTATTCAATATAAAATATCCTTGCATGCATTCATTTAACATCAACATAAAATAGACCTAACACGTTCATTAGACCTAATTATGCTATAACATGAGTAATAAAAATATTAATTAGGTAACAATATATCCAAAGATAACAGTGAATAAGACTTCTTTAACATGCATATCGCTGCGGCGGGCGTACGACCCTACCGCTTCGCGTAACATAAGTAGTTGCTGCCGTTGCTGGTGCCGCGACTAGCTCCGGCCCAGCAGGTGGTGAGCTTGGCCTGAACGAACTGTTAGCGTCCGATGAGTTCAAATCGTCCCAGTCAATAATGGCTCCTCTACTTTGAGTGGAGGTGCCATGCGGGAGATCAGGCCCTACGGTTTCCGGTAACTTCAGTAAATGATGACGATTTCTGCGATAAACACGGCCATTTTCAGCTTCAACCCAGTACGACCTGTCGCCCCGCGCTTTGCCGACTACTCTAGAATTAACCCACTCATTTTTATCCCTTAAACGGATTTTTTCATTTGGCTTTAGCGGTGCCAAACTACGCGTACCGCGATCGTATTGTTTTTTATATTTCCGGGTTCTTTGTTCCCTGTGATGCTTAAAATCTTTATTATCTATTATTTTGGGTTGTAAATTCTTATCACTAACGGGTAAACGAGTGTTGAGGCGACGGCTCATAAGAAGCTGTGCTGGAGAATACGACTCTGCTGTAAGCGGAGTGTTTCTAAAATTGAGCAGTGCTAGTCGCCAATCCTCACCGCTCTCGCACGATTTTTTAAGCAAAGACTTAACCGTGCGTACATTACGCTCTGCCAAACCATTTGACCTCGGGTATAAGGGTGAACTCGTCACACGCTCAAAGCCCCATGACTCACCAAAACTTTGGAACTCCTCAGAAGTAAACTGAGTCCCATTATCACTCACAAATTTTTTAGGTATACCGAACCTGGCAAAAATATCTTTTAATGCGTTAATTACAGAGCCGCTTTGTAAATTCGGCAATTTTACTACTTCTAAGTACTTAGAATAATAATCGACAACTAGAAGATACTGTTTTCCCCTAAATTCAAAAATGTCAGCGGCGAGGACCTCCCAGGGCAGCTCGGGCAGGGCATGCGGCGCGAGCGGCTCGCGCGGGCTGGCCGCACGGTGCCGCTGGCACGTCTCGCAGGCCTGCACGCAGCGCGCGATGTCGGCCGACATGCCGGGCCACCACATAACTTCACGCGCGCGACGCTGACATTTTTCTATTCCCAAATGCCCTTCGTGTATACGACGAAGCATTTCCTTCCGTAGCGAAGACGGTATAACTACACGTTCGTTTCTAAATAAAATTCCATTTACCTCATGTAACTCATTGTGTACGTCCCAAAAAGGTTTAACTATATCGTTAGCGTCTTTCTTATTGGCTGGCCAACCCTTACTATAATAAACAAGCAGGGCACACAACACCGTATCTTTTTCAGTCTCATGTTTGATTGTGCTCAACATCTCCGGAGTCGCCTGAACATTTTCATACAAAAAATTTACGTGTACCTTAACATCCCTATCAACGTCATCGTCTGAACCAGATTCCGTGGCTGCACGAGACAATGTGTCCGCTATAAACAACAACTTACCTGGTTTATATATTAACTCAATAGGATAATGCTGTAATTTTAACAGCATACGCTGTAATCGAGCTGGTGTCTCATTAAGTTGTTTTTTGATAATCGCCTCTAAAGGCTTATGATCACTCTCTACTGTGACTATGTCGTGCCCGTAAATATATTGGTGAAAGCGTGTACACCCAAAAACAACTGCTAGCAACTCCTTCTCAATCTGCGCCCAGCGCCCCTCGGCAGTGCGCGCGGCGTAGGCGACGGGGCGGCGCCTGCAGCAGGCACGCGCCCAGCCCGTGCGAGCTGGCGTCCACTGACACCGTCACCGGCTCATGCGGCGAATAATATTTTAAAACCGGCGCACTACTTATTTTATGCTTTAATATTTTAAATACCTTATCATGTGACTGTAGCCAAATAAACTCAATATTTTTTCGTAATAGTTCTCTTAACGGCACCGAAATTTCCGAATAATTAGGTATAAATCTAGAAAGATAGTTAGTAACCCCGAGGAATCTTTCTAACTCTTTTTTATCACGCGGTGTTGGCATTTTTTCTATTGCTTTAATACGATTTTTATCGGGCGTCATACCATTAGCATCGAAGTTATGCCCTAAATAATTAACACTAGTTGCTCCAAAAATACATTTGTTTTTATTAAATTTCACCCCATTTTCTTTTGCCCGTCGAATCACTTCCTTCAACCGCTCATCGTGTATTTCACGCGTTTCTCCCCAAACCAGAATATCGTCGATAAATATTTCTACCCCCTCCATTTTAAATATTTTGACCATCTCGAAATGAAAAATTTCCGGAGCACAGTTTATTCCGAATGGCATTCGTAAAAATCTATATCTACCATATGGTGTAGAAAAAGTGCATAATTTTGAACTATCTTCCGTTAATCTAAGCATCCAAAACCCTTTATTTGCGTCGCACTTTGAAAAAAATCGAGCCCCAGACAGATTACTAGAAATCTCATCTAGAGTTGGAAGCTGAAAATGACAACGTTTTACTGCACGATTCAAGTTTCGTGGATCCAAACAAACACGTAAACTCTTATCCGGTTTTTCTACAACTACTATGTTTGAAACCCAATCCGTCGGGCCCTCCTCCTCGGTAATAATATTTAATTTAATCATCGATTCAAGTTCATCTTTTAGGCGTGGTCGCAATTTTATTGGAATTTTACGTGATGCACTCACCACCGGCGGTACGGACGTATCAATCTGTATTCTACATTCGGTAGGCAAACAACCTATACCCGAGAACAGTGAATCATCAATGTCAATTTTATTGATCAACAATTGATCAGTTCGTACTAACATATTTAAATTTATACAACATTGCAAACCAAGTAAATTATTACAATTCACGTCCAACACAAATAATTTTTCAATGCAACTTTGATGATTATATTTCAATAATGCATCAAAATATCCCATAACCGGTAAACTATTCTTACTAATTTCTAAAAGTACTGTATTACATTTTTTAAGTTTATGTATATTGAATCCTGATTGCTCATAACAACGTCGTGACATAATGGATGCATCCGCCCCACTATCTAATTTAAACTTTATGACCATTCCATTAACGTTAATCTTCGCGCACCAAGACTCACGCGTAGTTCCCAGAGCATCTATAGACACATTATACATAATTAGCTCACCGCTATCGACGTCACTGTCCCCGCTACCGGCCTCGCTGGCCGGCGACGCACCGTCCTCCTGCACCTGTCGCGCAAACCTTACGCGGCAACACCTAGCGAAGTGGCCAATCCTTTCACAACGATAGCACTTAGCCGAGAACGCTGAACACTTATCGCGATCCCTATGCCCATAGCCACATTTTCCACACACACTATTATAAGACCGTCCGATAGGCTGTGCCGACGCAGGTACTGAGTACGTTGGTTGGCGCACCCCGTGTGCGTGCTGCGCCCGGTGTCGATGCATGACGTGTTGCGGCGCGCGGGCCCCGCCAGCGCCACGGTCGCCGCGCGTGCGCAGCTGCTCCACAGCAGTGGGCTGCGGCCGCACCGCACACGAAACCGCTTGTTGTCCGGCCCGTTCCGCCGCCCGGCACCACTCAATCGCTTCATCAAACGTTACTGACGATTTTGCAAGTAATTTTTCTCTCATTTGCAGATTTTTTATTCCTCGAATGATTTGAGTCAAAATCAGACTTTTCTTTAAGGTACCGAACTCACAATTTTTACTCTGTACCTTCAGCACTCCTAAAAATTTATCAAAACTGTTTTCCTTCTGGTACGTTTCAAAAAATATGTGCCTTTCATAATTTGTATTTCGTTTTGGATCACAATATTCACAAAACTTTTGACAAATTGTATCGTAACTTTGTTTCTGAGTCTCGTCAATGTCTAGTTCTTCATAAATCTCACGACCATATTTACCAATAGTGTGCATAAATAGTGCGCATTTTTCTTTGGATGACGCCGATTCTTTTCCCGAAGCCAACAAATAATATTCAAATGCCACTTTAAATTCTCGCCAATTGGTAGCCATATTGCCTTCTTGTTGCAACGCCTCCGGTTGCCGTATAGACATACGAAACTTACTAATATCCGCATTCTCACTCCCCGTTCCAGACTTATCTTCACTCATTGTGGATATGAACACCCCAAACGTATTTTATAAGGACAATAAGCACCAACTAGCCACACCTGACACCATGTAGTATTATGGAGATGTAAATCAAACACCGTCTAAAGAACAACTGATTTATTGTACCATATTTTCAGATACCTACATAATATATTATAAATATTATAGTTTATTTAGACATACCCACAACATATATATAACTGGATATTATTAGTATTCTAGAATAACATAACATTACCAGCCCATTACAGTCCCACTGCTGGACACGGGCCTCTTCTCAGCATAAGAAGAGATGTGGTTAGTGTTATAGAATAACATAATCAGCCCAATTACTTCTGCTGGGCACGAGCGTCTTCTCAGAATGAGGGAGTTTAGGGCTAATTCCATGAAATTCCATCAACTTAGCCGGTTGGTTGTAAAAACAAAATATAGTATGGTTGGTAAATATTGTAATCGTCTGTGTAGGCGCTTATATGTATATATTTGAAGATATTGTGTTCATAATTTTGACACGATGTTATTTTCCGACATCCACGCGGACGGAGTCGCGGGCACAGCTAGTTTATAATATAAGTACGATTAATAGGATTTTTTATACTTCATGTAATAAAAGCAAAATACGGCTTACTTGTTTAATTTATTACGAAATATAAATATGATAATAAAGGATTTCCTAATATCCTTTCATCGCGGGGTTCAAGTTTGTCTAAAGTGTTGGGCTAAATAAATCGCAGTCAACAGGCACCTAGTAAAAATAAACGTGTGACTCACAAATGCTAAATAGTGATGCGACGACATAATTATAACTGCGAAATGCGTATAATATAATGTTTTGAATTCGAACCATGATCACTTCTGACGGCGCGCGACGTTTTACGACACACCCACGACCCGACGGCCCGACTCGACAGTATTCAAGACCGTGCAATTATTGGCTAAAAATGTAGTCGAAATGTTTTTAGTAGAGTAGTGGTAACTCATGTTCTAAAATCATCATCATCCTCAGATTCTTTTCCCAATTATATTGGCGGCTGAACATCAGTATTTTACACGGAGCGACTGCCATCAAACCCCCGTAACCCAGTTACTGGGTAATACTGACATTCGGAGGTTAGACCAGTTGTCAGACTTTCAAGCTTCTGACTACCCGAAACGACGTAAATGCGTTCCGTATTTTGTGTTATATTTAGCTATTGATATCTAATCGAGGCAAGCGTATGTTTCAAGACCTGAGTTCGATTCAAAGGTAAGACAAGTTATTTGTTTTACACTAGAAATATGAGCCTGAAGCACTGTGCTCTTCGAATACCTAAGGAATACAGGGAGCTAGTCCTAGAACTTAACTGAAGTTCATCATCATCATCATTATTTCAGCCGAAAGACGTCCACTGCTGGATATAGGCCGCCCCAAGCATCGCCACAACGACCAGCTGCCGAATTGTGTAACTCACTCGCGATCGCAATCAATAGGATTTCAATGTTCATTGCTCCGTGTGTTTTGACAATTCGTCTTATCGGCAACTATGTACCACGCAATTAATATTGCTGTCATTTCAAAATGAAAGCTAATGTCAATGTGAATACATTACACAATTACCCCACGGTTCTACGCTTCCAGCATCCAGCGGATTCCCGCGACCTTCACATAACTGAAGATACTCCACCTCATTAGAAAATTGGGTTTAATAATAGGTTTTGCTTAAGCCAGGCTTAAACATCTTTTTATGTATGGAGTTTGACGTATTACACGGCTTAAACAAAAGTCTAAACCTAGTCTTAAGCTTTTGTAATAAGGGGGCTTAGTGTCGTATCCAGATTGGCAACCTGTCTCTGAATTGTAATTATCAGCTCTTGAACGTGCACAGTCGAACACAGGCGTTCAATACCCCGATTCAATTACCGTTCACGGGGGAACAATGTCATAATCTCCTGTGCTAAGAAACTCACTGCATCTGCACCAGGCAGGCAATCAACGTCTCTTATGATGCTATTATCTGATCAATAATAATAGGGATTAAAGTATAAAGTTGCCGTTGTAATATACTGGAGTAGAATGGTTGTAATCACAATTTTACTTGCGATTCATACGTGGCAACTTTTGAACAAACTACGCCTTACATATAGACGTCATTAATTTGAAAAAAAAACTTTAATCAAATGTACTTTACAGCTTTTGTTTCTGCAGTTAGAAACAGCATAATAAGGCACTTTTGCGGGTTTTGGTTACAGTATTTACAGAAACAAGTCATAAGGCGTACCGAGAAAGGCTTTGAAATGCCCTGCACTATGGCGCAGTGTTGGCACGCGCGCCATGCCCACTTTTCCATTCTATCTATTTCTGTGGTGGCTACTTTGAATCAAAATTAAACCTGCATGGTTAAGATTCGGGATAAAAACTTTTTTAACTTTTTCGAAGCAAAGCTCCTATAGCGTCGTTGCGTTCTCGAGTGCCGCCGGAGATTAAACCAAAGAAAACGTCACCGTTAACTCGCCCACGCGTTCTACCCGCGCTTACAGATGCGTAGAAGATTCGCTTCTGTATGGCATCTCCCGACGCCATCCGTTTTTAACCGACTTCAAAAAAAGGAGGAGGTTATGTATTCCGCGGGTATTTTTTTTTTTTTTTTTTTTTTTTCATGTATGTACACCGATTACTCCGAGATTTGTGGGCCGATTTACGTGGTTGTTTTTTTATTTGGTAGATAAAGTCCGCGCGGTGGTCCCATATAAATTTTATTGACTTAGGTTGAGTAGTTTTTTAACTAGCTTCAATAAATCAGTTTATTTTAGCTTCGCCTATCTAGATGATCTGCTCATTGGTTCGTTTTTCTGAGAACTTTTGGCCGATATGCGTGTTTTTATTTCACGATAGTGATTGGACATTTGGAAGAACATGAGCGAGACCTTTGCCCAGCAGTGGGATAGCAAAGGTTAATAAAAAAAATATTCTCAAATTGGTTCTATAAACATTTATGAATCAACCCTCAACTAAAAAGTATGAAATAAAAACTTTTTAACAAAAAATAAAACCGAGTTCAAAAACCTAAACTAAAAAGTAAAATATAATCATTGTATGTATTTTTAAATCTTAACGTAAACAACATTTTGAAGGCGGCGCGTGATTTTCATGTACGTTCACATAAACTGTTTTTACTATAGATATTGCGCTCGATTGTACATTACATGACGCAAAGGGTCAACCACGCGCCGCCTTAAAAATGTTGTTTACGTTAAGATTTTAAAATACATACAATGATTATTTTTTACTTTTTAGTTTAGGTTTTTGAAGTCGGTTTTATTTTTTGTTAAAAAGTTTTTTTTATGGTATAGGAAGGCAAAACGAGCTAAAAAGCCACCTGATGCTGAAGCTATCTTTCCCCAAACACAACTGCAATACCACCTAGGCTGTTGCCTAAATGTTATTAAAAGATGCGTTCGCTAAACTAAGATGAATAGGAAATGCCTCATGTGATTGTAATTTCACCAATTCACCAGTTTGGCGGCAGAAATAATAATAATAAATAATTTATTAAAAGCACAGACATACAAATTACATAAGAAATCTTAATAACTAATTAATAAGGCAATTTAGAAACAGTCATCATTGTCTGCTGTCTCTCAAGCTAAGTAAAAACAGTAAAAACCTGTATCTTGAGATACAGTGTTTTGCTATTTCAAAGCACAACCCGTGTACGACAGCTTGGATATTAACAGTATGTATAATTACAATTTCACTACATTTACAAAACAAGCATTATGTGTTTTGGCGTTTGTGAAGTATTGGGTGTGGGTTGTGTGAGAGAGGGTTGGATGAGAGGTGTGTGTGTAGTGTGTGGGGTGTGTTAGAGTGTGATAAACCGAAAATAGGTACGTTGGTAGTTCCCTTGACGGTCCCTGGTTCCCTGGCCCTTCCCCGGACAGTTTTTCTTATACATTTTGATAAAGGAGATTAACAAACAAATACCTATGAATATTTTGAAATAATTTAGTCTAGGTACTTATAATTATCAACGGGTATCCGGGTATCTTTAACCGATGGTGACGATGGGCCCACGATAATTATTATGAAGCTGGGTAGGTACTTGTTGCACTATTACTGGATAATGATTATATCATCAGCACTTTGTGATTTGATTCACTTTTAAATTTAAACAGACACAACATGTTACAATCAAGCGAACATTTCGAATATTTACGAAAACTCTCAAGAACACTTTTATAAGAGCAACATGTGACTTGAAAGTAGAAATAAACATAATAACGTGGGCGAGCCAATGAAAAATGTTCGAGGAACTAATTTAGTACAAACGCACGCGACACGGCTCGCCGTACAACCGACGACATCTATCAATGCTGTTCCACATTGAAAATATGATATTTCTCATAATAAACACGTATTTTTAGCTGTGTCGAAATCCTTGACTGGAGAATGTGTATGACAGACTCAAATCGTTTTCGACAGATGTACCTCTCAGACCAAAATAATAAGATAGACAGATAGATAATATAATATCAAGGAAATAAATCCTTAGAGCATAGATGTCAAGCACTGTTTGACACACTCTTGCGTGATTACTGATTACTGATCAAATCTCTGCTCAAACACGAAACTACAACTGAGTAGGCTACATTAAACTGTGATTAATGAATCTATCATCATCATCATTTCAGCCGAAAGACGTCCACTGCTGGACATAGGCTTCCTACAAGCATCGCCACAACGACCGGTCCTGCGCTTTCCGCATCCAGCGGATGGCCTATGGGGCAGTAAAGTTATGGAGTGGCGAACGCGTACTGGAAGGCGCAGCGTGGGTAGGCCCCCCACAAGGTGGGCCGACGACCTGGTGAAGGTCGCGGGAATGAATCTATGCTTGAGAAATATTCTAAAATTAAAGCTCGACTCAAAACTAGTTTTAAACAGTGACCAAAGCTTGAGGTTCGTTCTGTGTGGCTTTGACTCGTAATTTTGAAAACCCTTGAATGATTATAGAGAGGAAGTATTACATTTTTAATTAAATAAATATCACAAATCACAAGACTAATCTAGTTAAAAGCATACCTTCGTAACCCTTTGTTCATCGCAACTAATAACATTCTATAAACCCGCTGCCATAGAAATTTTAAACAATTTTAAAATCCGAGTCCTTTGAAGTAAATGCAAATGTTCCTTGTAATGAAGTCGGTTAAAAAGAGCTCCATTTGCAAACGGCAGAGTCGACTAGAAAAAGAGTTTCGTTTGCAAACGGCAGAGTGGACTAGAAAAATAAAATTGCAAACTCGACTTTCATTTAGCGAACAGGAAATCTAAGTAAATACTAAATAACATTTGTAAAATTTTGTTTTGTTCCAATAGTAATAGTGGGTACATTAATGTCGAGGCCTGAAATAAAGCAATTGACGGCCGAGTTATATGGGCCGAAGTGATTTTAAAAGGACGAGGCGCTAGCCGAGTTCTTTTTAACCAAACGAGGATTGCTATTTCGGCCGAGACTTGTATAGTACTTTTCTCTTATTTGCGAGGAAACAATACACAAATTAGTTCAACAGTATCTAATTTTCATTCGCGCCAATTAGGCTGCGCGCGGTTCTTGTTCTATTTTCAGTTTTGAAAAAAAAAGCGCATTCAGTCTTTATAATGATAAATATTTTGTACCTAAAAACATCTAATTTATGTAAGTGTGTACTTAAAAACCTCGGTAGCATAATTTAAAAAATAAAAACTGTCCAGCAATTTATATTATTGTCGTGTTGTATATTACTGGCCTGTTATTTCGTTGCGTACGGAAAAGAGCCGATTGATGTATTCTTTTTTTTGAATAATGAACCAATTTCCGAGCAAGTGGGAGAAAAATATATTATTAGAAATATTAAAATTTGTACTTGTTAGTTAGAAAAACAAACTCATATCAAAGGTCGCCACTATTCGCCACTTGAAAACATTCAAATCAGTTTCGACCAGTATTGTGAACCGCCAAAACTAGTAATTAGAGCCGCCTTGGTAGGGTCAATGGGATTGCAGTAACCCGCCTAAGCCAGTTGACAGAAATTATTGTACGTATTATATTTAACAATAGGCATCTATTGGGCTGTATGGTCGATGATAGAACTCATATGCAATGCGATGACGTATATCGTTACGAAAGCATTGAAACAAGAACATAACAGCCACACGCGTAATTGTTTGTGACAAATCGGTACTGGGTCAGAGCTGACAGTTATGTTGTAATGTAATGTATACCGCTTTATCTTGGTTTATGTTCACACGTTAACGGTACTGAAAAAAGCTGAACTATTCAGCTATGTGAACATAATGGCCGGAATACACATGCCAGTAAAATGGAGCAGTAGCTTGCATGCCAGCTACATATGCAAGCAACTGGCACACTGTGGATACATTTGTAAGTAAACGTGCATGCAATTTTCTTACTGGCATGCCTGGTACTGGCAAGCAGTATAAACGTGCCAGTACGCCACGATACCGTCGTCTGGATAGCACATTTTCTAGTTTTCGAAGTGAATTAAATAGTGTCATATTGTTACTTGCAGAAGAATGTATAGCTAAATTAATGAGACAAAAAAAAAAGGAAGAAGACTGATTTGGTTGAAACTGGCATGCCTGTAGCTGTCACGTACGTTCACACGTGCCGGTTGCGCAGCCCCCGGCGACCCCTCCCTCATATTGCATGCCAGTAAATCAAATGTTGTGCGAGCTACTTGTTTGCCAGGTACCTCTGGTACAGGCATGCTGCCCTGCGTGGGGCTCCGAACGGCGGGACCTGGTCAGTCGGATCGGGCAGGACCTTTCTTTGTCAGCAGTAGTATCGGCTATGCTGGCAGATCCGACGGCTTTGAGGGCCATGGCTTCCTTCTTCGAGACCGTTATGCTTCAGAAGGTAGCCGCAGATCGAGATCGGGAGAGGGCCGATCCCGCTCGTAGGAGGCTCCGGGGAGGCAACCGCCCTGGCGAAAGGCCCAGATAGTGCTAAGGGCCGCATCTGGCAGGAGACCTTCGGAATCGTGGACGCTAAGTGTGGGGGAACTCGAAGCGTCTATTAAGCGACCCTGGGGAAGACAGCAGTACGTGGTGGTCGCGTGCTAGTGTTGGGGAAACAATATTGTTTTCCCGGGACGTGCCAAAGGCATAGCACTAGAGGGGCACCGGCGCCGTCCAATGGAGTTCCCGGAGCTTCTCTATTTTGTGCAGAGGATGGCCACCGTGTGGTTTTAGTCCAGCCATTCCCAAAGTGGGCGATAACGCCCCCCTGTGGCCGCTGCAGGCCTAAAAGGGGGCGGTAAGAGACCCAGAAAAAAATGGGGGCGTTGTGTAAAGGCTTGGGGAGCGATTTGTAATTTTATCTAGCTAGGAGGACTCTTAGACACCGACTGAACTCTCGACTTTCGAGTAGACAAAATAAGTTTGGGAACCACTGTTTTAGTCGGTAATAGTCCGACATACCCGTCTGCCGTTCCCAGACGGAGGGTATCCATGAGGATTTCCACCCGAAAACACAAAAAAATAAATAAAAACGAAGGTACAGGCATGCCAGTTAATGTATACACATGAAAGTAGCTGTCACGTGCAAGGAGCTGGTATGCAAGCGTGCCAGTTACAGGCATGTGTATCAGAGGTTATAGGAAAAATCATATTCAGGTGTCGCCACCTACAAAGTAAGTACAACAGGAACTAAAAGTTACAGATAGTCATAATTAAGTTGAAAATTATAATTTATTCACAAAACAAACCTAACGGCTAACTACAGAAAATTTAAAAAAGTTTTCAACGTTTCTCCAATCACGACATCGCATCGTGGTAATTAAAAATGCAAACCTTCTTAGGTCGTTCTTGCTTCAAGACGAGGAAAGTTTCATCTTATGTTCTTTATGTAGTTCCACGAAATATAGTCATGTTTTAAGATTATATTGTGAACAATTTTACGCTAGTGACAGAGTATAAAAATTATTGAACAAACACAAAGCATAGTTTGTATGCGAAAAACTTTTGTCGATGGTTTGGCTTTTGAAATTCGATTTTGGTCGATATAGTGAATTGACAGGACTAATAATTATTGACGTTGTTGCAAGTACCTAGTGGGGTTATTGTGTAATGCACTAAAAATTACATTTTAATATTTTTTTTTAAATTAAAACAACATTCATTGAGTGGTCACGGCTACACATCAAGCTAAATATTTCCAGTATAAGTTGACCTCTCATTGAACGGAAAGCCTATATAGTGCAAGGTCAGCTTATACTGAAAATGTATCTTGATAGCCGTGTGTTGTGTACGTACATAGTTACCGATAAAACAGGATTGTCAAAACATTCGCAGCAATGAACATTGAAATTTGCGATTGCGAGTGAGTTTCACAATTCAGCAGCCGGCATTCATCTACGTTAATTATCTGATAAAACGACCGAGTATTCGAAAAATTAACTGGAATTGTGGGTAAACGGTCGCTTGACCAGAGAACTATCTTTGATGAAATCAAGCCTATGTATTTAAGTATAAACACTACTGGTAAAAAGAAAGAAAGAAAGATAACTTTTATTTGGCACAGGACAGTGACAGCACAACAATAACATCAATCAAATTACTAATATTAGACATTTGTAAACATGAAGTTGCTGCCGGACATGCTGATGCCAAAAGGGTCACCAACTCAGCATGTGCTGGCGTGGAACATCCAGCGCTGATTTTCAGTGGGTACCCTGCTGTGACACACGGACGGAGGAACCATGTTTATAGATAATCATAAGTACAACATATATTGTTCTAACATAAAAAAAACATAAAAAGTGTTTACATGAATACAAGATACTGGTACAATATCTACTACACTGGATTTCCTTTGAAAATTTTCAGCCTTTGCCACTAGAGTTTATCCAGGAGACAATTTTATTACTAGCACTAACCTAATAATTGTTTATAAACTTCAGAGTTTGCACATCAAAAGCAAACGTGGTTGGTCCTGTAATCCAATATTTGTAAACCGTAGCAGACTAGATGAACTCCCTACGAGGCTTTTGTATGTGTATATGTACCCTTAATTTATACGTTGTTCCTGTTTACTACTATTTTCATGGTATACAATAAAGTATATTCTATATATCTATCTATCTATCTATCTATACTTATAAAGATGTCCTGACTGACTGATTCATCAACGCATAGCCGAAACTACTCAAGCTAGAAACATGAAATTTGGACAGTAGGTTCCTTTCGTAACGTATGCATAAGAAAGGATTTTTGGCAATTTCCACCCTAAGGGGCTGAGATAGGGTGTTAGAGTTTGCATGAAAAATCTTTCTAAATTAAAAAGTACGAGAGATTTGCAGATACTTCAATTATACGCCGAGTTCGATAACCATTGAAGTGGTTAGATCGAGAACCGATTATGTTGTTGGAAAACAATCGGTCTATAAACGTGGAGGTTTGTTTCAAAAGACTAACAGCCTAATGACTATAGGTACTTTGTAAAAATGACTATGAGACTGATTATCCGGACGACCTTACCTAGACGTCAGACCAGTTAATCTAGTTTAAACTGTAGTTAATTGTCATTAAGTTTACATCCTTTTAGTAAAAAATCAAACTTATTATGTAAAAACGTTTTCAGTAACTACAAACTAGCCCAGGGTAAGGTGTTCCAACTACAAGAAGTGCAACCTTTTTGATCACCTAGTTGCAATATAAGTGCAACCAATACGTGCGAAGGTTGCATCATATTTTGTCATTTATGATCACCATTAAATTGTGTTGTATTATACTCGTACACCCGATAAACAGCAACTCTTATTAAAACGTAACTAGCAGACATTATGAGTACATTCTGTCGAGGCCTGAAATAAAGCAATTGACGGCCGAGTAATGTTGGAAGGACGAAGCAAAGCCGAGTACTTCCGAAGTGATTATAAAAGTACGAGGCGCAAGTCGATTCCTTTTTAACTAAACGAGACCTTTCATTGCTATTTCGGCAGAGACTTGTACATTACTCTTATTTGCGAGGAAATACACAAATTAATTCAACAGTATCTAATTTGCATTCGCAATGATTCGTCCGCGTGCGGTTTTTGTTCTATTTTCAATCTTTTGAAAAAAATAGTGTGCTAAATATCGTGTACCAAAAAACACTTAATTTATGTGTGTACTTAAAAAACCTAGCTAGCATAATAAAATAAAATAAAAAGTCCAGCAATATTATTGTCGTGTTGGAAATTGCTGGCGTGTTATTTCGTTGCGTACGGAAAAGAGCCGATTGATGTATTCTTTTTTTAAAATAATGAACCAATTTCTGTGCAAGTGGGAGAAAATCATATTTTCATTTCATATTTATTTATTTCATAAAATGTGGTACAGTCTGTTACAAAAATATAGTATAAGCTAGGGATCGATCTTAAATAGTAGTAATATTATCTATGTAGAACCATTGAGGTAATATGTACTACGTAGTACATATTACCTCATTGTTTTGCAAACTAAAAGCTTTGATGACACGCGTCGTTCCTGTCTCAAAGCGAACCTGAACGTGGAATGGTATTTAGCCGGATTAACGTTTGGTTCCATTTTGCAAATTGATGCAATTCCGATACCGACGACCAAATATTTACCTAAGCTGGATAGCTATGTCAATATCGTTCCAAAGCTTTCGAAGAACGAAGGTTGTTAAGTTAAAGGTTCTCGGCCAAGCCTAGGTTGACTTGCAGTCGTACCAAAGGCGGATTAATAATTATTTATTTTAACAAACCACCTACTGTACTTACAGTTGCCCAATATGTGTAACATCTGACATCCCACACCCATCTCTGCATCTCACAAAATCATTAGAATTTAAAAAAGCTAAATGCTTACATATTTATCCCAATAATTATTATATACTATATGAAAAGAGGAGAGAGGGGGAGGCCTTTGTCCAGTAGTGGACGTTTTTCGGCTGATATGATGATATGAAAAAAAAAACTGCCTCGTTGGTCTAGTGGTCGCAAGCGCGACTGCTGAGCGTGGGGTCCTCTGGGTTCGATTCCCGGGTCGGGCAAAGTGTTATTGGGTTTTTTAATTAGGAAATTCTCAGTAGCAGCCCGGAGTATGGATTTGTGCCCGGTTAATGGCAATAGGCTCACCCCCTATTACATTGGACTATAACATAACTGGCGAAATGTGGGTGTACTATACACCTCTGCCTACCCCTTCGGGGAATTACAGGCGTGATGTTATGTTATGTTATGTTACTTTATGAAAACCCGTAATTTACACTTTTAAATATTAAATTTATAAAAAAAAAACATTAAAAAATATAAAAAATAGTAGCCCACCGGCGGCATCGGGAACAGGGTCCAAGCTACCGGCGGTCAGGGCCCCAAAGAAAGGAACCTCCTCACAATGCGTGCCGATTCAAGGAGTACTACCTTCTGCATCTGGCCCTTGATCCAGCCGCCCAACGAGAGCCTCCTTAGGTGTTGATCGAGGCTCTTGGCTATCAATCCATTGACCGTGATGACTATCGGCACAATGACTGCTAAGTCCACAGATAATTATTCATTATTACTCACTTGCATTTCATTCATTTTCAGATACTTATTATCAACAGAAAATTATATTTTACACATACATTACCATCTGACGGCCAACTCTAGCACCGCGAGCGCTCAAAGCAGGAGGAAAGATGTTACACACCAAAAATTCATCACAGAAGGTTTAACTTGATTATATTGTTGCTGAAAATATCAACTACACACACCATCTCAGTTACTATAGGTACATGGTGTTATTGAAATAACTGAAAAACTCGAAAAAAATAAAGGGTCAATGTACTCATCAGAATGAACAACTTTTACTATGGGACCAACCCCGAATTCGCGAAAAAAAATCAGCTGATCCCTACATTTTGTCGACTTATGTGAACATAAATGTAGGAAACAGCAGCTTTTTTTTGAGCTCTGTCAGGTGTGTAGTTTTCCTCACGATGTTATCCCTCTAATCAAATTCTAATCCCCCACATGATCACACCACACCTCATTTAAAGCCAATGGGGGGAAAATTTTGTAAATACCACCTAAGTCCTCAATCATTTTAAGCCAAATCACAGGTGATTTGAGTTAAATCCTCTATCGTAACGTATATTTATCAATGAATACGAAATTATCTTTAAGATTGGATCCGGTACACCAATTAACGATAATTTGATGAGAGATACTTATAATGTGATATCGGTACACACGACTTGTAGGTAATTACTTGGACGAAAATAAGATTTCCTAATACGTAGATAAAATATTAAGGACTCGTTTGTACAAGAAACACAAAATTAATATTATATAATCTCTGTTTTTCTTACTTGTCTTATTTAGTAAACAATCTTGGCATGCAATTCGTCAGTAATAATTATTAAATGACTTTATGTTAACAATTTCAAAAAACGAAATAACATTTTTTAACCTAATTACATGTACTGCAGAACTAGTAATTATACATGCTGAAATTTTAATCGGTTAATTCCCGAAAACGGGTCATTGTATTCATCATTATGAACAACTTTTACTATGGGACCAACCCTGAAATCGCAAAAAAAAATCAGGTGGTCCCTACATTTTATCGATTTAAGTGAACACAAATGTAGGGACCAAAAAATCGGTATTGATTCTTCCATACATCTCTATCAGTCGTCATCTCCGTGTTCACTTTCTTTCTATTCATATCATCTTTCACACAATCCATCCATGTTTTTTTCGGTCTGTAACTTCGTTCTTCGTAACGTGCTCCTCATTCCTCCTCATCACATGTCCATACCATGGTAGTCTGTTGCTACTTAACTTCTCTGTCACTGGCGCTACTTACAGATTTCCTCTTACATACACATTCCTCTTAACATTCTCATCTCAGCTGCATGCACTTCGATCAATCAACTCAGCCTATCGCAGTCCACTGCTGGACATAGGCCTCTCCCAAGTTGCGCCACAACGCTCGGTCCTCTGCCTTCCGCATCCAGTCCCCCTCAGCCACGTTCTTTAGGTCGTCGGTCCACCTGGCAGGGGGGCGCCCTACGCTGCGTTTGCCGATACGCGGTCTCCACTCAAGGACTCGTCTGCTCCAACGACCATCGGTCCTTCGACAGACATGGCCAGCCCACTGCCACTTCAGCTTACTGATCCTACAAGCTATGTCGGTCACTCCGGTTATTCTCCGGATAATCACGTTACGGATTTTATCCTTCAAAGAAACCCCAAGCATAGCTCGCTCCATAGCTCGCTGAGCGACTTTAAATTTGTGGACTAGCCCAACTGTCAGTTTCCACGTCTCGGCACCGTAAGTCATGGGCATACATCCCAATGCATGCACTTGCCTTTCATTAATTCCTTTCGTAGCCCAACATTCCGATCCATACAGGACAGCAGGTCTTATCATGGTCTTATAGATTTTCCCCTTCAGTAAGGGGAATTCGGGACTGGGAGTCACATGTAATTCCCGTGACCTGCCGCCATTTCAAGTATCCTTTGTTAATTCGGTGTTTGACGGTCCGGTCTATTATAGTTCGCTGTAGTTGTAGGTAGAAAAAATGCGAAAAACTCCCACTTTTGGAATTTTTTCTATCTACAACTACAGCGAACTATAATTTACAGAGTTAATAGTTTCTGATTAAACTAAAGTACCTGTACTACAACTGTTAAAAACGATTTTTTGATAAATGATGTACTCAGAGAGTGGTGTCGATTCTCTTGTTCACAAACTTAACTAATTGTAAACTGCCGCTCTCTTATATTAATTCAGTACGAACAAGAAAGGGATGGCAACAATTTTAGAACTGTCAAATTAGTCAGAATTTAGATTTCCATACAATTTTAGTCGTGGAACGTGCCCACTAAAATACAAAGAAATGTGACACGTAAACTAATTTGACAGTTCTAAAATTGTTGCCATCCCTTTCTTGTATCTACTATTAGTAAAAGAGAGCGATAGTTTAAATTAAGTTTAGTTCGTGAACAAGAGAATTGACACCATTATTTATTATTTTACTGATGGGGCGCCACTCAGCTCGTAGTAGTGCCAGTAAAATTGAATTTGAGGGTGCAAATTTAATTTAATTTCCTTTGTAAGAGTGAAACGTTGTGTGTCCGAGTGGACAGCCTCGATAGCTGCATTACTAGTCTGATTTACAGTTCGAATACACCACAAACAAAGGCTTATAACGTATTTCAAATCTATTTACAGCTTCTTACCTATAATACCTACCTATATCTCCTCATTCACCATTATTTGCCGTCTCCTTTTGTCGCACAAACGCTGGCCTCCGCGCACCGCTGCGTCTTTTAGAAAAAAATATAAAACTCTTTTTCTAGATATAGATTTATTTTATTTGTCAACCATAGACCAGAAAACCTCTAGACGCCTATTAGCCGGATACCCCCGGTCACAAAGCATATGCAGTAGCACTGCATATCTTACGCCCAGCCACCAATCGGGACGTCACTCCGTCAGCGAGCGGCACAAATCATATCACCGAACATTTGAGCCGACCAATCATAACGCGCTGTCTGCCCCTCGGTCCCCGCCAAGATTTTACGACTGTGTTCTCATGCAAAACTTTGTTTATGCGGCGTCTTGAGGCTTACTGGTCTGTGTTGTCAACCAATCAATTTCTATAATGTCTTTTTCAAGCTGTCGAAAACTAGGTATTTAAACTTTGATTTGTATCCTTTAATAGTTTAATAAGTTTTGTTATTGTACTCGTTCATGGATCTTCTAATAATATAAGATGTGGATAACGTTGTTAGTTACACACTGACACATTCTCATGTAATTACTTGGATTCATCATGTAAAGTGTAAATAAGTAAAGCTTTCATACGAGAATTTCATTTTACGACACGAATCTCATGAAGCTGTAGGTACTAGTTAGTTTTTTTTTGCCGCACCTTTGTGCCGTACGTACACACGGCTACCCATCAAGCTGTACAAAACCAGTAAAGGCTGACCTCGCGTTGTAAGGAAAACCTATACAATGCGAGGTCAGCTTATACTGGAAATGTACAGCTTGATGTGTAGCCGTGTGTACCTTTAGAAATTTAACATACCCTCATTTTTGTATAACTGCATTTTATTAAAAAAACCCATTTCATTTAGAGGATTTACGGATTGTCACAAGAGCAATAAAAATGCTTTTACAAAGGCTTAAATATATCCAATAAGTCCAATAACGTTTTAAAATAAGCCGTTGCATTTCCAGTATTAATACCTGGAGCGCTTTTTGGACGAGGGTTTGTCAATTTTAAATTCACGAGAAATCGCCCAATGGTCGAAATTTTTAATTGAATCGTTAATTTATTGAATTTTTATGATTGAGCCGAAAATAAAAACTATTTCCATATTTAATTTTTATTGATAACATTAAAGCTCGTCAAAGCTTAACAAATCGGTTGACAAACAGAGGAGAAAATGGTACTGAACCGTTTTTCCTTTCTTTCTTTTATTAAATACTAGCGGCCCGTCCCAGCATCGCACCCCGGACATGAAAATATAGCCTATGTTACTCAGGGTGAATGTAGCTTTCTAATGGTGAAAGAAAAAAATTGAAATCGGCACAGTAGTTTTTGAGTTTATTCATTACAAACATACACACAGATATACAAATCTTTCCTCTTTATAATATTAGTGTAGATATGGCAGATTCGCCTTGAGCAACGTTGCTCTATTTGTGATAAAATATTATCAAAAGTTGTTAACGTTGAGTTTTGAGTTGAGACTTAATTTGTTAGTGTTTTAATTCTTACCATAAAATTCTTTTTTCCCTTAACACGCGTTCAAGATAGCGAAGGCGGTACTAAATACCGAGAAAATTAAGATGAAGTTTATTTTCTCGTGGAACCTCGACACATGAAGTGTTATTAGATCGTATCTCGGTATTGAGGTAATTACTCGGAGATTTAATAAAAAGTAGCTTGTAGTTCAACATTGCCGACGGCAAAAATGACCTTTTTGTGTAATTCCTATGTACGACAGAAGACAGTTTCTACTTAGCTTCTGTAACAATAAAGGCCGTCATACACGGTGAAGATTTAATAATCCTAACTATTATAAAACTGTAATTGTCTGTTTGTTCGAGCATCACGCAAAAACTACTCAACAGATTTGGTTGAAATTTAACACACAGATAGATCACATCCTAGATTATAATATAGAATACTTTGATCGACGTACCACGGGAGCGAAGCCGCGGGCGTCAGCTACTATATTAATCTTCCGCAATATCACTCGTCATACATTTTAATGATGCGTCACACAAGACGAAGATAATATTATTATTATTATATTATTCATATGGTAAGATAGTGATCAATATAAATTTAATCTTAAAACGCTGACAAATACATAATCAGCCCATTACTGTCCCACTGCTGGGCACGGGCCTCTTCTCAGTATGAGAAGGTTAAGGCCTTAGTCCACCACGCTGGCCTAGTGCGGGTTGGTGGACTACACACACCATCGAGAACTGTATGGAGCACTCTCTGGCGTGCAGGTTTCCTCACGATGTTTTCCTTCACCGTTAAAGCAAGTGATAATCAAATTCTGATCCGCACATAAATCCGAAAAGTCAGAGGTGCGGGCCGGGATCGAACTCGCACCCTCTTGCATGGAAAGCAAGCGTTCAACCACTAGGCTATCACTGCTTGCTGCTGTTGACAAATACCCCAAATAAATATTAAACCCTTAAAAACAGTTTGAGCTGTATATATTCAGTTTGTAGCGGTAAAAAAAAAATATGTCGTATTTTCGAAAACACTATTGTGCCCAAAATACGTTTTCTTGAAGTTTTCTCTTTAGAAAAATAAATTTAACTATCCTCTTAAAACATGCTTTGAGCCAAACAATCTCTATTATTTTCAAAATATTACAAATTAAATTAAGAAGCCATATAAGAAAGACAATAATCAAAAACATAGTTGTTTTTATTTTTCAAATAAACTTTTAGTTTTTATTTTTAGGTGATGTCAGCCTCTTAAGATAGTGTAATATACCTACTTTTTTTACATACCGTAACCATATAGCATCCTAACGTGTGTAGCGGCTTTAATAAATAAGTATGTATGTACAACAAGTAACATTGTACGACCATTACCTTTCCTGCTCACAGACCTTGACCCATAAACGAGACTACAAAGTTAAGAGAGGCTTTATTGGTATATATTTTGTAGTATAAGTAGTCATTCTTACTATGACGACTAGCTACAAAATTTACTTGCGCTCTTTATTAGATAAAGATGCGGTAACTTTTGATGCAGGAAGTGTAAGAGCGTGCGTTGCTAAGTAATTCTAAGTATGACTATATTCCAAGTGTCTTTAGTAAAGTGTCGGAAAAGGCACGGCTGGCTGTTCATGGGGGAGTGTTAGTGCCTACACTTATATATGGTAGTGAATGTTGGGTATGGCAGAAGAAACATGAAAGCAGAATAAATGCAGTAGAAATGAGAGCTTTGAGAAGTATGTGTGGTGTAACTTTGAGAGATAAAGTAAGGAATAACGTGATAAGGGAGCGTTGTGGAGTGAAAGAAGATGTAGTGACAAAGATTGAGAAAGGTATCTTAAGATGGTATCGACATATAGAGAGGATGGACGAGAGCAGATTGACGAAACAAGTATACGAAGCGAGTGTGGATGATAGAGTTGGAAGAGGACGACCTCGGCGAACGTATCGCGATCAAATCGCGGACGTTCTCGATAAATGCCAGGTTAAGAGTTCTCTAAACCGACGAGCATGCATGACGAGGTTAATGGACGTAGAGGAAGCGAAAGAGGTGTGTCAGGATCGTAACAGGTAGAAATCCATAGTCTCTGCCTACCCCAATTGGAAACAGGCGTGATAATATGTATGTATATAATTATGAAATAAGCTTAGTACTTATTGGTAATTAAAGATTCACTAGACTACAGCTAAGAGCCAGATGAGAGATCGGAATGTCGGTAGCTACGACGACTATGTAACTGCATAATAAATTTTTCGATGGATTATTTGATTACCTAAACGTCGTTCCTCGGTATACTGTCCTCAGTTATCATCTTCCTGCCGGTCCCAAATTACTTGGGGTTGGTGCAATAAGTCTGGATCCTGCAACACAGGGTATCCTAGTGTGGGATCCAGTGTCACATTTATAATGTAAAACCATGTTTTCTTGAAAATAAATAAATACAAAAAAAAAGTACCGATTCCCGAAATACGAGCATGTCTCTGTATGGACGTCAGTGTGCTATTTTATATGATGTACTGTTATATATCTGATGCACTGTTTAACATTTTGGAGACTGTAATCATATTTATAATAAATACATGTTAGATTTTGAAAAAAAGAAAGAAAAAAGTCTTGGGATGGGATGACACACACATGGCTACACATCAAGCTGTACAATACCATTATAAGCTGACCTCGCATTGTATAGACTTTCAGTCAATGCAAGATCAGTTTATACTGGGAAAGTACAGCTTGATGTGAAGCCGTGCGTACATTAGATGATTAGAACACTCTTACGTAAAATGTTACTGCTTCTTCTGTCGTGTCGACATGAGCTACATAAAGATAATAAGCTCATGCCGTGGCAGAAAGATTAGCCAGTCAGCAGGTTGGTAGCGGGGCTGACTGCCCAGGGTGCGCCGGACGATCAATTAAATATCGTCACTCGTGGAGGCTCTTTTAATGTTACTGTTCTCAGTATACTCTCAACAAATTATTTTTACTACCACAGTCTTGTCTGTTTGGTACAAATTTTGCTATAGATTTTAAACTAACTTATCGATGAGCTAGAGAAGCTTTGAGGATTTTAATTTTTTTTTTTAAATGCATGTGTTTCGAGGTTTCTTGTAAGGGGGTCTCCCTTTGGTTTTAGACTTTTTAATTTTAAGTATTTTTCGTGATAGGGTTTATAAATAAATATTATAAATTTCAACCGGCTACCTATTACCGTTAAAAAAATACAGACAACCAGACGGTCGAACGGACGGACCATGGACGGGCAGTGTAGCGAGAGTAATAAATAAATAAATACTTTTGGGACATTTTTACACAGCACCATCTAGTCCCGAACTAAGCAGAGCTTGTACTATGGGTACTAGACAATGGATATAATACTTATATACTTTTTTTTTGTAAATACTTACTTATAATACATAAGAAACACCCAGACCAACACAAACACTATGTTCATCACACAAATATTTGTGTCTTCTGAGAATCGATCCCACGACCTCGTGATCAGCAGTCCGACACTCAAACCACTAGACCATAGACCTAGAGTCCCGTTTATTACCCTTTGGGTCATCATCATTTCAGCCGAAAGACGTCCACTACTGGACATAGGCCTCCCCCAATTAAGGGGGGATATGCCATAATCACCACGCTTGGCAGGCTAAATACTCAGAGAACGCTGCTGCCCATCCTCTGGTGAATCCCTTAGTCGCCTATTATCCCTTATTTTATTATTATCCCTTAGTTTATCCTTTGGGTACGGAACCCTAAAAAGAGCTTGGAACAAGTGCGGTAAAACGCAGTCTGTAAAGTCGCTTATATGAACATCATTAGTGGTAGTCACAACACGAATGAATGAAAACCGCTCGACCGATAGAAGTAAAATTATCTCGCTTCCGTGGCCGACCCGTTTTAAAAATAGCACATTTTTAGGGTTCCGAAGTCCTACAAGGAACCCTTATAGTTTCGTCATGTCCGTCCGTCTGTCCGTCTGTCAGTCTGTCCGTCTGTCCTAATCCTTTACAGCTTAATAACTTCTACAGTTATAAACATAAGTAAATGGAATTTTCTTAAAAAATTGTCTACATAAAATAGATAGATCCATATCCATAGATCTCAATTTTAAAAGAATAAAAAAATCGTTTTTCCGTATTTTAGGGGTGGCGTCCATACATGTGAAATGGGGAAAAAAAAATGTTTTTCGCTGCACCCCCTCTTGTGGAATATCATTGAATAGGTCTACTAAAATGAAGGTAATGTTTGATACACCACTTTTTTATCAGGTGTACCATCTGCGAAATATAGCCCGCCAAAGTGGCTTGCAATGTGTCCCTCCCCCTGCCATTTCTAAACTATACAATGTAGAAACTTATAATCTTCCACATTGATAGACCTTTGTGAAAACTCTCTTTTAAAATTATTTTGAGTATAATGTGATAATAATTTTTTGAGTTAGAGAGAGGAAACTGAAAAATACTTAAAACGTCCTAGTTCAAAGGTCATTGACCTTAGAGAAAAATTATCATAGCAAATAATGCTCCTTTAGCTACTTTCTATTTGAAAAAATCACAAAAAGTAACTTTGAAATGACACACTTCTTAAATTTGGCTTCTTGAATTTATCGCTAGATGGCGCTACTAACAACACGCTCTGAGTCGCGAATGCTGCCGATTATTGCAAAAACTAAAATACCCATGATTAATATTCGATTTGATTCGTTTGTAATTAAACCTACTTAAGGAACCCTATAATACTGAGCATAGCCCGACATGCTCTTGGCCGGTTTTATAACTAGGGATTTTAATAAAGCTCGCGGCCCATTCAGGCGTTCAATGATGTTAAGAATTTACGCTAAGCCCAGCTAAGCCTTGTTGCGTGGGTTTCATAAACAAAGCATTATCATAGTACGTAATTAGTACTTAAGTAAAGTTATTACTGCGGAAGAGTTCAGTACTATAACTTTACTAACGTCGCTTCCGTAAATGAATTAGTTTCTGTTACGAACACGGCATTAGCTTTAATTATTAAAAAGCGCTGATAAAATAAGTGCTTTACTATTAGGTAGCTACTTGGTAAACGGCATTGACTACATACAGCCCAATAGACGCCTAATCCTACTAATATTATAAACGTGAAATTTTGTGAGGATGTATGGATGTGTGTTACTCTTTCACGAAAAATCTACTGTATGGATTTTAATGAAATTTGGCATATAGATAGAACATTACCCGGATTCACTGGACATACTGGGTGTCAGGGAAACGCTCCCGAAACTGAAAGGCTATTATTATACTATCTAAACACAATCGAATACCAATAACCTTAGCCTTATACTCATTGTTTTAGTGATTTGGTATTTTGCAAACCTGCAATGTAAAGCGTACAAAACTCGGGATCAATGCCGCGCGTACCTTACCTACCTACGCTCGCTACGACACGGACTGCGTAAGCGAGCGGATATCGTTCACTCCTAGTGCCAGCTGATATTTTATTTGAGTTACATTGCGAACTTTAAAAAATTAAGTAAATAAATGGGGTTTTTTTGCAATTTGTATGAGAAATGCAAAAAAAAATTGAAGAAGTCTAAAAAAAAGGCATTTCTTTTTGATGGTTTCGTATCAGTAATCACCAGCACTATCACCTATCTTCGTTTTCGGAAGCGTTTCCCTGACACCCAGTATAGGTTACTTTTATCCCGGGGAGATGAACAGTTCCCGAGCTATGCGCGATAAACGACATCCAGGCGGGTGAAGCCGCGGGTACAAGCTAGTGTTGAATTTAATGCGTACAATAAATTCTGTCAACTAGCTGAGGTACGTGGAAGCGGGGTACTGCAAATCTGCAATCCGATTGGCCCTACCAAGGCGGCTATTAGCTAATCACTAACGTGGAAGTTTTGACGGCTCACATAGGTGGTCGAAACAGATTTGAAGTTTTCGAGTGGCGAATAGTGGCGGATCTATTAGACTGATGTGTTGTGTGTGACTGATGTGTCTGTGTGTGTGACTGTATCCGTGCCATATTTAAGGTGACTATACCACTGATACTGAATACGAATCAATAAAAAAATAAACGTAAATTGTTTTAATTAAAATACCTATTTGTAAGCAAACAATTTATCTCCGTGGGTCCCGCGCGACTCAAAAACGATGCGTGTGAAATCACCAGAAAAATTACCAGAATTTTCCAAACAATGCCGCCGGTGACTTATTTTCAGAGTCGTTCGGGGTTTATTCTCAAACCCTTGGTAGAAACCCTCGGGTCGTTGGGTTCGAGTGCCCACCTTTTATTTAGAAATATTTCTAGGCGGTTAGTCGACACTTTACGTGACCAGAAGGCTGGCCTTTACTTTGGTCAAAGATTAAGCATTACCATACAACGCGGTAATGCTGCCAGTCTTCTGGGCACGTTACCAGTTGAAAGCGACTTGGAGGGATATTTGATACTCCTTTTTAGTTTTTAGCTTTAGGTGTAGAGTGTAGTTTTATTTAAGGTTTTTTATTTTTAAATAATGTATTAAAATAATCACTCTAATATTTCTCACTTGAAGATTCTTTGAATTGATTCTATTGTAAACCCTTGGTATGTTTCTAAGTGAAAATTTGGTTATTAAATAACCGTAGAATTAGTTAAGCAGTTTTAGATGACATTATTTATTATTTGATCTAGAAATATGGCACGGTTATCAACATCTTGTATTAAGTAGGGTTAGTAGGATAATCAGTTAAGTTGAGGATACAGCTAACTTGAATACATGAATTAACAACAGTAACTGTTCCCAAAGCTAAGTGGCACTTAGATCGAACACTGACTGATGTCAAGGTGTTAACTAACCGACTAGCAATGAGATTACAATTACCATGTACCTTAAGTGAAGCGTTACAGATGTTACTTAGGGTGATGGAGTCAATACGCGTAATTAACTATGAACATTCCTTATTCTTTATTGTACACACATATACAATGTGTTATTGAAATAAATCAAAACCTTTTAAGGGGTCATTGTACTCATCAGTATGAACAACTTTTACTATAGGACCAACCCTGAAATCGCGGGAAAAAAACAGCTGTTCCCAACATTTTGTCGATTAACGTCAACACACCCTTAAGGGGTTTTGAGTACTTTTGAGTTATTTCAATAACACCTTGTATATTACATCTTTGTATACCCTTATGAGAAGCCATTGAATGGGAACTATATTAAATCCAGCCAAATTTTATTTTTTGGGAAGTAAACGTATTCTGTACTTCTATTTTTTTCGTGGTTGTGTGTTGAATGGGCCAGCTGACTGTTAAGATAAATGATATTGACCTATCCTTTATTTGTACACTCGACTTAAGTGAATTGATTTATCCGACGTGGTCGTGGCCTGTGCCAATGCACAATTGAATTTTTAAATTGGCCACATTAAATCACAATACGAAGTTAAGTGGTGCCATTAACAACTACGTCCAGTAGACCTTTAAAATGCAATGGTCACAATCTTATACCAGTCGTTATTGTTATAGGTCTATGTCAAGGACGCCGTGAGACTCCACGGTCGTCACCGCGGGCCTCCCCGCGGACGTCCCCAAGAACCTCCCCTAGGGGTTCTCTGAGAGCATCCCCGCGCCGGTCCCCGAGGGCTTCCCCGCGGGGTTCTGCAAGGGCGTGCTCGCTGGAGTCCCCAAGAGCGTCCCCGGGGACGTCTTCGTGGGCGTACCCCGGAACGCCTCTTCAGGCGTACCCCGGAACGTCCTCACAGCCGTACCCTGGAACGTCCTCTCGGGAATTCCCCGAAACGTCTTCAGGGACGCCATGGCAAAACTCACGTGAGTAAACACTGAATAAATGTGAATGTCACACACAGTAGTGAACACTATCTATACACCTGTACCTACTAGGAACTCATGTATTGTATTAGGCTAAACAAGTATTTGTTCCTTGCGGGTACCTATCAAACAAGCGCTTGCGTTAATTTGGTCGCCAAAAGCATATTTGATTATACCTAAGTTTATAATCGGAAGCTGTTGGTACCTTATGAGCAACAGCATAAATGTGGAGACCTTTTTGGCACAGCTCTAAAACGTAATAAGTACGTAATTGTAATAAGATCATAGATATGTTGTAGCGTAGCTTATAAATTAAATGCACCTAGAAATAGTTCACATGTTGTGTAGATTTTCGTTGTCATGTAGTTGTTGAAAAATTACTGTTTTGTTCTTATTTTTTTGGCTTTTAATGTTTTTGGGTGAATGAAAATTTTGAAACTCCAACTGGCGCTACCAATAATAATGTAATATTCAGTTTCAATAAGTCTCAATTTAATAAAAACGTAGTAATATTATCAGTCAGATGAAGGAATTGCTTCGGAATGACGAAACAGATAATTAAGTACCGGCTCCGACGCTCAAGAGCAGTATTTTTTGTTCAAAATGTATATTTTAAGTATCCTCGTAAAATTCACAAATTGTTGCTCTCAGTAACTCCGCTTCGCAAAATATTCACGACAAATGTTCGAATGTTTCAAACAAAACCGAAAATCATCGTAACGTATAAAGTTAGATTAAAAATTAAAATTACCTCTGAAATGCCTGAAATATCTGAATATCAATTGGGAAAGAATTTAAATAATTCACCTTTTAAATTTTTCATCAAGTTCAGATACCTACTAAGGTACGACCTAAGCCCACATATTAATTACCTAAGTAACAAATACCTACTAAAAACAAATTGTAAAAGTTATTTTTAAATAGTTGCTTACACTCAATAACCTACGCATGAATTGGTAAATGTAGTTCCTAATTTGTACTCGAACAAAAAACGTGAGTATTATTTCCGAACCTGATAATAACATTTTGCTCCAGTTCACAACCAAAGCAAGTTTGTGACGTAATCTTTTCATAAGAATGAGTTCTGCGAAAAAAAGTTCAGAATATGAAGACTTTTTTTCCGAGAAGCTTTGAAACTTTTGGTAGGTACAAATACTTTAGTTTTTTTTTTCTCTTTAAAACTTTTTGATAAAGTTTCCCATAGTGAGGGCACAAGTTTCTTTCAAATTCTTACTTTGCCAGACTTCCTTCAAAGTTCTTTATCAAACTAACAAAGAGGAATTGGCAGCCATTATGTTTAATTAGTTCTATATTTAGCTAAATATTTACGTTAGTGTATAAAAGATATAATGCTTTCGTTTCCTGTACTATTCCGCTTTATTTTGCCGCTTCCGTGAAAATTACAAGAATCAGCTGTTGAAAATAGCTTCAACTTCGTCTTTGAACGAGTATTATGTTAGAATAATAGAAACAAAGATAATGTATGTCATACTTATAGATCCCAGAAATTAAAACACCTACATGACCGCACAAAGCTTCAGAAACGTCTGGACTTTAAACAAGTACTTCCAAAACCTAAGGTATGGAAACAATGCTTCATTAGTTTAAAGTTCGCCAATTTCGTGGTCAATCATTGTTACTATGTTTATAGCACGTGTTCACGTGAACTAATTTTGTTCCAATCAGCAGCACACAGCTGGCTTCTTACTGCCCCAAGTTTACGTCATAACATAACAAAGAATTGATGATGTAGCTCCCAATTTTCTAGTAGAGAATTTAAAAGTTTTGAATCAACTATGAATGAAAAAGTAGATATTCTTGTTGCTACTTGTTGAAAAAAGGCTCGTAATTTTTGCAAACTAACAATGAAATTGGTTGGTCCAGTGGTCCAAAAAAAATATGTTGAAATGGACTTCTAGTTTAAGCAGATCCAGTTAAACAAGAATATTTCAGGTCGGGAACTGCCATCGATCCTCTGCAACTAACTATTTCCATTCCAAAACTAGATTAATAATTTTCATACTCCAGATGTACTGAATAGTCAACCATCCAAGACAAGTGCAGTTATTGCTGCTCAGTGATAGGCATATACTCCTAAGATTGCCTGAATACCCTTGAATAATAAGATACGCATAGAAGCGAAGTCGTCCAATTATCTTGCGGATGTTAAGTCCTAATCGTCACGCTTGGCTGGATCTCTATCGATATATTAATTAATTATCAGCATACAATGCTTCTGCTCATCCACCTGATTTATCCATTAGTCGCCCTTCCAAGACGACGCAATATGTAATTGATAAATCTATTCGTAGAAGATTATTTATACCTCTTTTTGTTTACAGTAGATTTGTTGCAAGTATAGTAGTCTTACTCCAGTCTGTATCGGACACACTATACCTTGTATACAGCTCTTAAACGAAACCCCGTCATTGTACTTTATTGGGCCAAGTATTCTATTTTATTTGCCTTCTCTATTTTATTGAAGTCCTATTTTATTTTCTTCACTGTCCTACTTTTGTGGGAACAGTTTTAAGCGATAGAGTGTGTTAGCTGTCACTTTGTTTAAAGTCACGTATACTTTCCTCTTAGGGATTTAAGAGTAGACTGTTACTCTAAATATCAATATGAATCAAAATTGGGTCTAATAGCTTTGGTAAAATAATTCACTCGATAAATAATAAGTGTTAAACATATTGCGACACGAATTTGCAAAAGCCTAGTGGAATGTTGGTGCGAATGCACAGGAGAATCTGAATCGAAGGATATTGGCTAATTTTTGAGTCGCCTGCGTCTAGCCCGGAAATGAGCACGAGGCAGGGATTCAGCAATCGTGACACAATCATAATACATCCGATCAAACCGATTCATTTGGTCAATTCACTCGTATCGGTACTTTGTTATTACGCGACTATGTTATAGTAACTTGTTAAAACTTCTTAAATATCTCTTTAATTATATAATCGAATTTGTTACTGAAAATGAGATATTAACTTTCTGATGGTCCTCTTTAAACACTTGTTAAAATGTCTGTAAATGGCAGTCATCCTATACTCAGCTTATCTATTAATCGAAATTAATTAGTCGACTGTAAACCAATAATCTAGTCATTCGTGAGGTTTTCAGTTTTCAGCAGACTATATTAATTGAGATGATTTTAAGAGCTGGCTTTGAGAGAGGTGGCTCTGAAAAGTGCCTTTTGTCATGGATCTGGAAAGATCCGTTAATTTGAACCATTGTGTTGAAGAGATTAGTCAGCCCAGACACTGCGTTACCGTGCCTAGCTGCTTCCAGAGTTCGCCGCGGGGAGGCTCCTTTCATGCACCGCACTTGCTAACGTGTCCCTTGTCCTCGAAGACCTGCACAAGAGATGATCTATTCGCCGCCACTGAAAACGCCATTGAAGTGGCCAATTTTTATTCCAACAATATTTGAACCATTGACACGATAAGAAGAAGCAGACTATACTGTTTAGTAATTAGTCTAGTCCTTTTAATAATTATTTGATCTTATTATTGTGTCTGTGATACTTTTGAATTGAAATTCCACATATAACTATTAACATGAGCTTTTCCAAAAAATGTTCCACATGAAACTATTAAGATGAGAATGATTTAAATTGTGGAATGAAAAAATCACTCACGAGCGACAATCTATACGACTTTGAATTAACTGCAAAGTTAGTCGAATTGGTCAAGGAACACTGTTTCTTAATAAGATGTCGCTGACTTCACCCAAAGACGTATCAAGAGGAAGTTAAATTCTATACCACGAGTAGTGTTCACGGAAGCTTAGTGGCTAAAGCGCTGGCGTACTGAGCCAAGAGTCGCAGGTTCGAATACTGCTGGAGAGCGATTTTTACTTTCCACAATTTAAATCTGTAGATTTAGCTTCGAATGCGTAAATGCGTTAAAAATAATGAAAAAATTATTAAGATGAGCTTTTCCAAAAAATGTTAGTCACAAAATAAATCATATTCGTAAACACTTAGAATAATACACGTTATAAGCATCCTAGAACATTATTAAAGGGAAAATTAATTTCTATTTCGTCAAAATATGTCTAAATATGGATTACTTCGTAAAAAAACCGAAAGCGGCGCAAAGCTTCGTGCTCGTAATTTTACTCAATTTGCTTTACTTTACCTAAAGCTCCATACGACTTATAGTCCTATCTCTAGCTAGTAGGACAAATCATGGATATATACGTTATTATTTTAGCCGTAAGTCAATTAAGGCAAAGGATGTTGTAAATTTTAGACCGACGTTTTTCCACGGACGAGCGACGTTCTGCCGCGCTCTGGCGTTTATTTTCCGTAAATAACGTTAAGGTTTTAGAAAAATGTTTCTCGCTATTTCTAGTTTTATTGGAAAATTTAATCAATCAACTTACGAGTTTATTAGATTGACGTTTTTCCTCGCCCTTTCCTAGTCAGCTGTGGTTGTTTTTTTTCGGAGATGTTAAAGATAAATGATTTTCAGAAAATGCGATGGTATTCTATCGGTGCACCTTATCGCGTAGACTTACGTGAATAGGTACATCGCATTTGTACGTAAAGCGAAATCTAGGAGGGTTCATATAGATGCCAGATATGAGATATGACAATATTATCATCGAGGGATAACCTTCCTACATTACGGGTACCTACATAGTCTACATACATTCCCAATTCCACATTTCCCTTCAGCATACCGTTGAGTAACTTTCATTTCCTGCATAAATTTCTTCTGATTAATGTTGCGGCTTGCAGGCTGACGTCCCCAGAGGCTACCTCTTGACGTAGATCGCTGACTAACGCCATTGATCCTGACAAGAGTTACAATCTTGAGCTTCCAAAACAGAAAATAATCAATTACGATCCTTTTCCTTTCGATCGATCTCTATATTGTGGGTTGTATGGCAGGAAGTAATATAAGCTATTAATCATGAATTAGTTTACTTCAGTGAATTTGTCTCAGTCATTAACCTACATTATTCTCACACAATTCTTTCCAATTAATCATGTAACAAATCATTATACTATTTTTATTTGAAAAGAGTATATCCATGGAGTTTCTTGCCGGCTTTTGTCCATAGGACTAACTTTTTGGAACCGTGCAACTAGATTCATTATTAACGTTTTGAAAGTGCATGTAAATGCTTATACGAAATAAAAACTTTTGACTTTGATTATATTTATAATAAAGTATTAGTTGATATTAGTGTAGTTGCAAAGCTAAAACTTCGTAGACAATCAAACTAATAAACGTTATATGCGATCATTTAAGTCTTTGAAATCTAATACTTGATCTTCATGTTAAATATTGGATACTTTTTACGCAATTAAATCTAACCTAACTTTGCGTT
Source organism: Asteroscopus sphinx (assembly GCA_949699075.1). NCBI lineage: Eukaryota > Metazoa > Arthropoda > Insecta > Lepidoptera > Noctuidae > Asteroscopus > Asteroscopus sphinx. The sequence goes on from OX453002.1 coordinate 3,467,576, forward strand.
CCAAAGTCAAACCGCTGCCATTGGAGACTGTCTACATTTTGCAACAATAGATCGCTCAGGCAGATCGGCTACGATTTTCACTTAACCAATCCAATACAACTATGTGCCTACATAGACGATATTATACGTCTACTTATACTCTCATGAAGTAGGTACTGGATCTTGAAAGCTTTTAATCAAATAAGTGCACTCGTACTAAGTAGCGGAAGGTTTTCAGAAGCGACATGAGTGCCAGATTACGACGAGTTTCTGCAAAGTCATTCTTTCTAAATCTTGAAGCAGAATTGATTGCATGTATGTAAAACTTACATTCTTTGGAATTGATTTGGAAAAGACAATTATTTGAGTAAGATACCTATCTATTAAGAACAGTATTTTAATTATAAACGTAGATTCGACGCTCCCTTGGAACTATGTCTCAATATCACCGCAGCCTTCACAAAAGGGTCAATCACTGTCCAGGCCGTGGAATGCAGCTCCAATTGATGTCAAATCAAAGTGTAAAGGGGCCACAGTCGTTTCTAAGACCCTTTACACTGGGATTTTGGATATACCCCCTGACGCGACGTCAAGCTCAATCTTCAAGGCGAATAATTGGGTAGCGGTTGAGACCGAACACGGATCACCCAATTTAGTTAGACGCTCCAATTTTCAAGAACTGAACTTGATCTTCTTGATTCTGATTTCGGCTTTGAGGCTATGCTCTTAAGATGTGCAAGTAGCTAATGGGAAAAAATCTCATCGAACGTAGTAAGTTGATTGGAAGTTATAGTTATAGATAGATAGATCATTTATTTGTCAGAATATGGTTGTTACAAAAAAATTGGATCCATCACATTCTGGCTTTTTTTTTTGCTGAAGGTGATTTTGTAATTACTACAAATTAATTTTACAGAAAACAAAAAAGAATATGTACAGTGATATCATTGTTATGTTTGTTTTGAATTCCATTTTAATCATTCGGACTGGCATGGACTTAAATAGAAATGTAATGAGTTCTGCAAAGACAGCATGTCATTCTCATTTTAAAACGAACTATACAAGCTGCATACGCTTATTAAACATTTCATTTACAGCAATATTCATCGCAATTATTCTCAAATAAAAAACTTCAGCCAAAGAGGAATCCTTTGATTCATCTTATTAGCAAAGCAAATAAACGTTATTAGGTATATTAGTGTTTGATTTTAATGACAAATTCAAAGGACTCTTAACTTCGGTATGCAGATATTCGCTGAATTATAAGTGAAATATACGTTGCAACGATTCCTCATCTATTCACAACGAGAGACAATAGAACTTCATTTAATAAAATAATCTTTGATGAAGTTTCTTCCTGAATGTTATACTACATCGCTGGAGGTTTTGAAAGATTAACTTCAGAATCCGATTTGCCTGTCTGCATTGTCAAAACAATAAGATTGAGTTCTGAAATTTAATTACACCTTCCAGACATTTTGCTTGCAAACTATAAACTACCTTGTTAACTAATTAGTAGAAAGTATTTCTAATTTCGAACCCAGTATACAATTTTCTGTTGATGCAATAATATTGGCATCGGTATTAAGTTATTTGCAGCGTCGCCTGTTCTGTATCTCTAGCGTTAAATAATTAGAATCTTGGCAGCAAATTGACACCGTATTTTCCTGATATTCGAATCTGACTTGAATAATTATTTACTAATCCAGATAGTAATGATTGAACAAAAAAAGGATCCATTTTGTTGCTTACAACAAAAATCTGCTATAGCACCGCTATTTTACTCGTATTACAATATTATCATTACAGATAATGTGTCGCGAAGTTTATTAACAGCGCTGTATCAATATCGCATTTAGTCAATACTTATTTTTTCATCAAATACTGTAACATGTTCTTTTGTAATCGAATGAGCTTTTAATATAAGTAGTTTTCGGAATTATGGTGCGATTCTGTACGAAAGTTACCTCAGTTAGGTCAAGCTTTAATAAAGTCATTATACAACGTGTTGATCTGTATTCTTGCCATATTTAGAGTGGTGACTATACCACTGATACTGAACAGGAATCAATAAAAAAATCAATACCAAAAAAATATTTTTTTCTTTAAATTCCTACTCGTAAACAAACAAATTCCCTCAGTGTGTCCCGTGCGACACAAAAACGATGCAAGAGAAACCACCAAAAAAAATGCAGTTATTTCCACCCTTTGACAATGCCACCGATGACATATTTTCAGAGTCGTTCGGGATTTATTCTCAAACCCTCGCTATGTTTCTAAGTGAAAGGGTATTAAATAATCGTAGAATTTTTCAAGTATTTTTAGATATCTAAGCACATTATTTAACATCTGCACTAGAAATATGGCACGGTTACAGATCAACAACTTGTATTTATGTAGAATGATTGAATGAGTTAAAAGTCGATATCAAGGTAAATATACCGAAATGCACTACAGTTGTCGTTTTAAAGTAAAAACTAAAAAAAACTCTAGTGTTGAACGACGATAAAAATCGAGTTTTTATTCCGTAGTACTTTTTCCATCAACGCTGGTCGTATTTTATATATTGTATCCGTAGCTTTACTTTTGCTTTGATCGTAATTGTTTGCTCAATCCAGCCGATTACAAAAAATACTAGACTCTACTTCACATTTTGTGTGTTAAAATTTCGTTTATTTTTTCCTAACATACTCCTACAGCAGTTTAGAAAACCCAAGTCTTTTTGAGACTTTTTTCCGTCCCCAAAAGCTTAACAAAGCTAAGCTAAGGAAAGCCAAAAATTATGTCCTCGAATTTTAATTAAAAAATCATGGCCAGTCGGAAGTTTAACACGGTATTAAATTGTATTGTTAATACGCAACAAAAACAGCGGATCTTATTGAGCCTGAAAGGGTTTTGAGAGAAAGACTGCCCACTCAAGGCCAGTAGTTCGAAGTATCTAGTGAATCACCCCAGGTAGTTGACGTAAAGCGCCTAAGCAGGTTGTTGCGAGAACCTACTTTTTGTTTAGTTTACAAACAATTGTTTTTAAATGTCAGCGCTCTGTCAAGGATGTCTCCCAAATAAATAGCATTGTTATGGTGATTAATAGTGACTCCCTGCCAATTAATGTTTAGCGCACGTTGAGCTGAATTGTTGCGAAGATGGAAATCGCGTGACGGGGTTTTTGTGGGGTTTGATTTAAGAGCGTTTTCAGTGAAAACTTTTCCGGTCCTCCAAGCCGACGATCGGAGGATTTGCTCAGGGGATGACTTAACCGGTCTAAAGCCAGCCTGCTCCAGAATCAGCTTAGGGTTGATCATGGGCAGGAGGCTATTGAGTAAGAGCCGTTCGAACAATTTGAACATGTGTCACATAAAAGAGATGAGGCGACAATTTTTCGGGTCATCAATTAGCTTACCCGGTTTGAGCAGTGCCGTGATTTGAGATTTGAGCTTTCTGCCAAATGGGGATTCGAACTTTAAGGCAGGTATTAAATTATGAAAGAAGCCGTGTCACTCCGACTGAGCCTAAATGTTTAAGTTGTTCTACAGTAATGTTGTCCAGAACAGCTGCTTTGCCATTCTTCAGAGCTTTTACAGCTGGGATTATAGCCAACAATGTGAACGAAACAAACTGACAACATCGAAAACTAAATACGTAAGTTGCGCTGTAAGTAAACTAGTGCAGAAAATCTTAAAGAAGTTGCAAAACTAGAAACGAGTCTAGAAACTACTTTATGGTATTCAGAAGAAAGTCTGCAACATGTAAACGTTATTGAATCCCTACGGACGTTTCTGTATATTATATCGGTTGAGGGAGGAAATACTTTTAGAGCAATTTCGTAGGAACGTTTTAAATACTACCTATAGGTACTCAAAATGTTTAGATAGTTAATTAAAGGTAAACAAACTTGACTTGTCTTATAATTTTCATATGTCTGTAATAATGTTCAATTAGAAAATACAAATGTTTATTAATTTTGGTCGGTAGGCCCTACGGCTTCTTCAGACAGGGGATATAATAAAAAGAGGATACACCCAAGCTAAAAAATAAAAGTGGCTTAGGCTAAAATTAAAGAAACAAAATATTCTCCATATTAGTATATTTTGTTTACTTAATTTATGGTGACCAGCAAAATGGTGTGCAGTATATGTATAGATCTACTTGCGGGAAATATTACTATACGAATAATTTAATTAAAATTAATTAATAATTGTTGTTTTCAATTACAATTACACAACTTTATGATCGTACGTGATTCTTGAGTTTATGTCAGGGAAACTAATGTATTTACTATTTTTGCATAACAATGTGCGTTTATTTACTGCATGGATATTATTGTGAGGTCTTTTGAACTATAAACGTCACAAAAGGGTCGACGGTGACGGTCAGAATTCATTATCCACTGATATATTATTAACCTGCTCTTCTTATTTTAGAGAAAATTCTATTTTCAAAAATAGTGCCTATAATCTTAACTATTATAAAATTGTAAACGTGTAGAGTCTGTTTGTTTGTTTGTTTGTTCCAGCATCACGCTAAAACTACTGGACCGATTTTGATGTTTCTTTTTTTGATTGAAAGCTGATGATCTGACTTAAAAACTGGTATTTGAGAAAGAAAGAAAGAAAGAAAAAAAGAAAAAAATTAATTCGTGGGTTGCGTACTCACCCGACAGATCGAAGCTTCTATGCATTTGCACGAGCGGATAGTAATGTACGATGGAGTGGAGTGGAGTGGACAGGGGATGGGACTGGGGACGGGACAGGGGACGGGACTGGGGACGGGACAGGGGACGGGACAGGTGACGGGACAGGGGACGGAACATGGGACGGGAAATGGGACGGGACATGAGACGGGACATGGGACAGGACAGTGGGACGGGAAATGGGACGGGACATGGGACAGGACAGTGGGACGGCACATGAGACTGGACATAGGATGGGACATGGGACGGGACGATAGTGATTAGTGATATAGTGAGATAGTGGGACAGTGGGATAGTGGGACAGTAGGACAGTGGCAGTGGGACGGTGGGGCAGCGGGGCAGTGGGGTACTGAGGCAGCGGGGCAGCGGTGCTGTGGGCCAATGGGGCAGTGGGATAGCGGGGTAGAGGGGCAGTGGTGCAGTGGGGTTGTGGGGCAGCGAGGCAGCGGGGCAGCTGGTGGGGCAGCGGGGCAGTGAGGCAGTGGGGCCGCGAGGCAATGGGGAAGCGGGGCAGCGTGCCAGCTGGGCAGCAGGCAGTGGGATACCGGGGCAGTGGGTCAGTGGGGCAGTGTGATAGTGGGGCAGCGGGGCAGTGTGGCAGCGGGGCAGTGGGGTAGCGGGGCACTGGGTTATCGGGGCAGTGGGGCAGTGGGATAGCGGGGCAGTGGGGAAGCGGGGCAGTGGAGCAGCGGGGAAGCGGGACAGTGGGGCAGTGGGGAAGCGGGGCAGTGGGTCAGCTGGGCAGGCTGTGGGGCAGCGGGACAGTGGGATAGTGGCGAAGCGGGGCATTGGGGTAGCGGGGCAGTTGGGTATCGGGGCAGTGGGGGGCAGCGGGGCAGACAGTGGGACAGTAGGACCGTGAGTGGGGCAGTGGGTTAGCGGGGCAATGGGATAGCGGGGCAGTGGGGCAGCTGGGCAGGCTGTGGGGCAGTGGGATTGTGGGGTAGCGGGGCAGTGGGATAGTGGGGCAGCGGGACAGTGGGGTAGCGGGGCAGTGGGGAAGCGGGGCGGCGGTACAGTGGGGCAGGCAGTGGGGCAGCGGGGCTTTGGGGCAGCGGCTTTAGCGGGGTAGCGGGGCAGTGGTGCAGCGTGGCAGTGGGGTAGAGGGGCAGCGGGGCAGTGGGGAAGCGGGGCAGTGGGGTAGCGGGGCAGTGGGGCAGTGGTGTAGCGGGGAAGTGGGGTAGCGGGAATGTGGGGGGCAGCGGCTCAGGCTGTGGGGCAGTGGGATAGTGGGGCATTGGGGAAGCGGAGCAGTGGGGCAGCTGGGCACGGGGCAGCGGGGTAGCGGGGCAGTGGGGTTGCGGGGCAGCGGGGCAGCGTGGCAGCGGGGCAGTTGGGAAGCGGGGCAGCTGGGCCGCTGGGCAGCGGGGCAGTGGGGCAGCGGTGACGCGGGGCAGTGGGGTAGCGGGGCAGCGGGGCAGTGGGGTAGCGGGGCATTGGGGCAGCGGGACAGCGGGACAGTGGACTGGACTGGACTGACGTGGGTTAGCAGAATTTAACGCGAGCGGAGCCGCGGGTAAAAGCTAGTATTATATAAAACCGCTCAAATGGATCCAATAATTTTGACAAAGTTCAAGCAACAGAAAATATTGTCAAGGACGGTTTCGGGTGTTTTTTTGCTTGTGACCTTATTGTCATATGACGTGCAAACGAATGTCACATTTTAAACCACTTTTTGGTGGACCGTACATCACTGGTTCTATTTATTATACAGGGTAATTGGAAAAATACCCGAAATCTCCAAGTACTTACTTCGGATCATGATCCTGAACAACGTTTGTTCTACGACTTTGGCCAAAAGTATACAGGTTAGCCAAAAAAAATGTTTTTGATTATTTTTGTTGTGTAAATTTTGCGTATACTATTGCATATTATACCGCAAGCCCGAGCGCTGCGGTTTTTATTTGAACTCTCTGTTACGATACCTCATCATCATCATCATTTCTGCTGAAAGACGTCCACTGCTGGACATAGGCCTCCCCCAAGCATCGCCACAACGACCGGTCCTGCCAAAGGGCAGGATACGGAAAGCCGTATCCATGGATTACCGTGACTTTCACCAGGTCATCACCCCTCCCGCGACGCCCACGCCCACCGCTCTGCGCATACCTAGAAACCGCGCGACCGCGCCGCTGCTTACGCCGCCGCCGACCGTTTGTACTAGACGCGAAGCCCGACCGACGCGACCCCGGCCGTCTAGAATATGCACGGTACAGAGTATTTTCATATTTTTGTATGAAAAAAGAAGTTTTGATTTATGAAAAGTCTTAGAACAAACATTTTTCAGGGTCATAATACAAAGTTAATGTTAAGAGCTTTCGGTATTTTTTTTTTTGTTTTTTTTTTCTGTTATCCTGTATTTTTAATATTAGGCTGTTTGACGGCTTCCTTCCACCGCCTGCGTGCGCGTAACTATACGTCACATAACCACAGTCATGGCGTGCGATTACGGAAATCCGGGCGCCATTTTTCACAAATTCAATATTTGTCTAAACTATGTTTATGATTTTTTTCCTCGCAAGTGTGTGTTGCAATGTTTGTGAAACGCATGAGCAATATTCATACTCTCAGCTTTATTACGCCCTCGCCTTCGGCTCAGGCTGCAATCCACTCTCGAGTATAATGAACATCTTAGTTCACTTGTAATATAATAATGTACTATTATTTCATTACTAGCCTTCCTCATCCCGCATCCCTTGTAGCCTATATGTTAATCCGTGTTATGTTATATCTGTATGCCAAACATTAAAATCCCTACAGTAGTTTTTGCGTGAAAGAGTAACAAACATCCATACATACATACATCCATTAATCTTCACAAACTTACACGTTTAATATTATTAGTAGGATTTCTACTCATCATATAGAATTTCTGGAGCAGCTGCAAAGCAGCATAGTTCAAAGAAAGGATGTTGGAAAAAATATAACTCGCTGTTATTAACACTAAGGGTGTCTGAACCAATAAAATTAATAAAGTTGACTTGTATAAGATTGCTTGCCGCTGCGGAAAATGATTTTTCTCCCACTTGCTCAGAAATTGGTACTTACAGTATTTAAAAAAATACTTGTATTGGCTCTTTTCCGTACGCAACGAAATAACACGCCAGCAATATCGAACACGACAATAATAGAAATTGCTGGACAGTCTATATTTTTTTTTAATTATGCTAGCGAGGTTTTTAAGTATAAACTTACGTAAATTAGGTGTTTTAGGTACAAAATATTTACCATTATAAAAGTTGAACGCGCATTTTTTTTCCAAATCTTTGAAAATAAATTAAGAACCGCGCGCGGACGAATTGGCGCGAATAAAAATTAGATACTGTTGAATTAATTTGTGTATTGTTTCCTTGCAAATGAAAGAAAAGTACTGTACACGTCTCCGCCGAAATAACAATTAATTAACGGCCTCTTTTAGTTAAAAAGGACTCGGATCGCGCCTCGTCCTTTTAAAATCACTACGGAAGTACTCTGCTTCGCCTCGTACTTCCAATACTCGGTTGTCAATTGCTTTATTTCAGGCCTCGACAGTAATGTACTATTTCTATAATTGCTTAATCTATATTTCTGCGCCAATATAGCGAGACATGCTTTCTAACGGACAAAATTTATATCCTATCTATGCACGATTTGCAGTACTAGAGATAGAAATATATCGTAAGCTCCATACATTTTATGTCAAATTTCTATCTCTTATAAGGCAAATCATGGATAGATAGGATATTAATTTTGGCCGTAAGCCAACTCGTGTCAAAGAAGATTTTTTAACCGTTCATTTCACTTAAATAAACAGTACTTAAGTACATTGTATACAGGCACATGTAACTCTCCATAGTATTATATTATCTGTGCCAGAACTAATTTACTTGTATGAGCAGACTAACAAAGCCATCTTGCAAAGTGACTTGTAAGTGTTGAAAACAACCTACTTACGGAATAACCATTTGAATTTAAATTATCGGAATGTCGAGATTTTCATTATTTACGCCTGCTCTCAGCGCCACTGCGTTGGGTAAGCTGGTGCACTGATTTTTTTCGATTCTCGCATATCTCGATACCTGGGGGTCTACTCGCTAAATCGACAACGACATAATCAAACGACACGATAGTGCTCTGAATATATCGGTCGTACCCTACTCTAATAAAGCATGCTTGTCGAGGTTAATGAACGTAGATGAAGCGAAAGAGGTGTGTCAGGATCTGAGCGGGTGCAAATCATAGTCATACATAGTATCTGCCTACCCCAATGGGAAACATGCGTGTATGCATGTACTCCAATAAATGTTCGGATTCTTTGTCGTTTATCGAATTCACAGACAAATATTGTAATTTTTACGACGTCATAGACAATGATCAGAGTGAATGAGTCAAAAACAGAAATACTATCAATGACATTTACAACTAAGAGTAGGGTTACGACCGAAAATTATCGATTGGTATCGTTCATTGCTTCGTATAAACTATAGTTAAATCGACGTTACAGAGTAGGTTTCGACACGATGAATGTCACGATATATCCATTATCGTTTTTGCGAATAGACCCCCTGTCTCTTTAGAAGCATCGATACGTGTTAAACAAATATTGTAAGGGATAATTATCACATGAAAAAGTGATTGCTTTTAAGGAGGAGCAACAAGAACTTTTCCCGCGACTCTGGTCGAAGAAAGTTTTGAACTTCCCGGGAGGAAAGGAGTCTGAAACTAAATCTAGAAGGCATGCTATTTTTTTATAATAAGATAAAGAGATGAGCTAAACGCCCGCCTGATGTTAAGCGGATACCTTTGCCCATTACAACTGCAATACCACCTAGGCTGTTGCCTAAATGGTACCCGCAAGTCGATTCGCCAAACTGACACATGGTGATGGAAAGTCTCATGTAATTGTAATTTCACCGACACTCGTACCCTTCACACCGGAACACAGCAAAGCAAGTATCACTGTTTGGCGGCAGAAGTAGGTAAGGTGATAGTACTCCCCAAGAAGAGCTCCTTTACAAGAACCTCTACTACTACTAAAAGTTGAACAAGTAACAAACTACATATAAGGCGCCCCGGATACCGGGCCTGTTCGCGTATCAGTTCAGTATTGGCCTTTTACTCGCCCCGTGTACAAATACTTAACAAGACAGTCCAGTAACTGTTGTCAAGCGTATTCATACACGTGGCCAGTGACTGGCCTGACTCGCGAACTGAGCCCTGTGACCGGAGCGTTTAACTGACAGTTTTCTGCTAATCTTTGCTGTTTGGCCTGCTGCATACGGCAACGCATTTATGTCTATTAATTATTTGGCATTACATGCTTTGCAAAACCAACACGCCCGTTTGCCGTGTGTAAAAGCTGGGTTCAATTTACTGCGGGCGTTATTGACCTTTCTCCGTTTTGTGTCGTGTAAAATACAGACGCCTTCCAATTTTAGTTCGGACGACAAGTTATATCGATGCGCCTGCAAGGAGTAGTCGTTACTGTTGCTAGGCAATTCCCCCAGGATAGTTCGTTAGACCGGTCGCTTGTGTCTCCGTGTTTAACAGACGCCAGGTATGGGTAGCACAGGTAGCACTCCATTTCGTGTAAGTACGAGAACAACCTTTATTCACACGAGGTATGGTTTAATATTGGGTATTGGATAACTTTCCCCGTATATTCGAATGCTTTGAAAATAGAGTCAACTCCCGTTCGACTAACGACAAACGATTTATGAACTGTTGCAATTGATACGTATACCTACAATAAAGATGGGAGCATAAAATAGGCACAATAAAGATGGGATCATAAAAAAGGCACAATAAAGATAGACTATGGTTCATAGTCATATACGATTGACCTGAGTACATAAAGACAAACGTCAAAACACGATCATCGCATGCGATACTGGGGGTCTACTCCCGTTCGACGATATTCGATAAATCGTACGATTCATCGCTCAATTTGCTACTCCGGTCAACCATCGTTCCCTTATCGCATGCGATGATCGTGTTTTGACGTTTGTTTTTCTCATCTCCGGTAAATTGTATACGACTATGAACCGTAGTCTATCTTAATTCTGCCTTTTTTATGTGCCTATCTTTATTATGTAAGTATCAGTCGGAACGAAAGTTCGTACTTCGTTTTTCGTTCGTAAAACGCGAGTAGACCTACTGGAACGATAATTGAACGGAGTAGCAAATTGTGCGATGAATGTTACTATTCATTGAATATCGTCAAACCCGAGTAGACGTGTTCCGTATCGTTGTAATTTTTAAGCAAAAATCTTGGTTGAAAGTTTTTTTTTTTTAATCTTTTTTTTTTTTGAGCCTTTCGTACACCGTTGTGACTATGCCAGCCTCATAGGTACCTCTTATTATTGTCACATTATATAGTCGTAAAAATGCTTTACTTCTTCCTTTCGAATTAGCGCAACATCATCATCCTCCGAGCCTTTTCCCAATTGCCATCAGACCCCCGCAACCCAGTTACTGGGTAATACTGACATTCGGAGGTTAGACCAGTTGTCAGACTTTCAGGCTTCTGACTACCCGAATTAGCGCAACAATGAGGAGATATTAAAAATCTACTAAGTCAAAAGTCTGCCGGTCTAGTTCCAAGATCTTAATTCGTTGCTGTCTTGATAAATCGATCGAGATTAAAAGAGCCGCTTAAAGTGAAAACTAAGAAATTATTACTTAAATTATTATTGATTGTTATTCTATAAAACGAGATGAGCTCTATTTCCACACTAGGTTCGCCTTTTAAATTGTCCTAAGTTATTGAATTCCTAACATGCTCGTATCGGCCCCGTGTCGCGTGTTGAAAAAAATGCTTATCCGCGTAACGAGTTTCGCAGGATCCTGTAATCGATTGGCATGGTACTCAGAAACCTAACATTATTTAGAGCGCTTCGTACACGCTTTTACATTTTTATCAATGCTTTTGTAAACAATGTGTTTGATAAACTGCTATGTTCCCTGATATATGTACATTCATATCGCTATCAGATTGTTAAAACGAGAAATCGTTCATTGTCGCACACCTCCTCGACCGATTGGGTTATCGATATTGCCGTGTCTCATACGTTTTCTCGACGAATTTCGAGCCAGCTTGAAAGACCCTCTCAATCCCTAGAAAAATCTTGGTGTCTGCGAACTACTTTTGCTAAATGGTCGTGTCTTTTGCAGAACCGGAAATCCAGCCGGAGCGGAATCTGGCAGAAAAATTCCCGGAGCTCAACAACACGAAGCAAAAGAACCTCTCTGCTGGCCGGTTCTTAACGATGCATAAAAGACGCAAAAAGAGACTAACAACTCGTGCGCTTATGAACGAAACCGCTCTTCTTGATGACTTATGCATGGGCCTGGTGCAGGTGAGTAACTGCGCACTTAACGCGACGCGCGTGCGATACTCGAACGACTGCGGACTGAGGGTCAGCATGAAAATGCATGGGAAATTTTATCGACCGCTGCAAACCAACAAGTGCATAAAACATAAATTTTATCTAAGTGTGTAGTTATAGTTATCAACTATCGGTTTATCTGACAATCTCGATAAAAGTTCATTCGACGCGTGGGAATCCAAAGCTGTGATTGGACAAGGCGGGTCCGTGGCTCGCGCGTCTAATACGAGACTGGACCTTTTTTTTTTCGAGGAGGAGACCTTCAAATGGCTACCAGTCTCATGGGAAAGAGGCTGGGATGTGTGGGATTTTTACCGCACTAAAACCTCCCCGGTGGCCATCTTCAGCACAATAGAGGGGGGACTCCGGGAATGGTTATACTACCGGTGCCCCCCCTGTGCTTTGCCTATGAGGCACGTCTCTGGGAAGACTTGTCTCCCTAAACACCCTCCCGATGCGACAACAAATGGTGGCACCGCGTGCCACCGTCATCACTGAGGTCACCCAGTGGATGCCTAAAGCCCGCACTTTGGACGGCCGTGACCATAAAGGTCCCCCTGTACTATCGACAGAGCAAAGGGATGCGGCGTGTTGCCCTAATGCGCTAGGCACCGGAGCGGTTACCTCTCCGACGCCGCCTTCTCCGAGTAGGATCGGCCCTCTCTCGATCCCGCTCCGCAGCCTCTTTCTGAACCATGACGGTCTCACAGAAAGAGGCCACTACGAGCCTAGACCTAGCTTTCATCCCATGGCGTTGCTACAGCATTATTAATATGCGTCGTGTATAATATGCGCCTTAATTGCCATGTTTAACGCGGCGGCGCCGGCGTCACTCATTGTTTTCCCATCATGGTCATTCCGCAGTCCTTCGTGTGGCGACGCGTATTGTTTCTAGCTCCGTCATAAATTTAAATGTGGTTTGTTTGTATTCAAGAGTCGTCCTCACGCACTATTTGTAGGTATGTTCTTGTGACATATTGTTGTACATCGTTCTGCGTTCAAAGTAGTCGAAGCAAGGACGTCGCAATCCAATTAACATATTATTTCGATGCGTTAATTTCTACAGACTCTGGTCTAACTCCAGTGCGTTATGCCGTTTTAGGTGTGCCATTATTGCTCTTGATTTTATTTTTAGCACTCATACTTGGCGACAGCGCCTTATACAATATGATATAATATTTGCACTCATATGAATTTATAATTGTAAATTTTGCTAGCTAGCTTCTGTTTAATAATAAACACAATCCGTGTTTATAGTTGGAGACAAGTTCTAATATGATAGGTAGTTATGCTGATGGAGCCTCGCGCATTTAAATTAAATGCGGTTTAGGTACATTTTCACTGCGAAGGAAATTTGTTGGTTCTCTGATTCTGCGCTCATAGAAGTGACTTCTCTTGTATAGCTTATACGGGATGTCCCAACATGGCGGGAAAGTACTTTCAATATTGAAAATATTAAATTTAACTTAAATAAGACTTGATTTTTATAAGAAATTCTGCATGCATATATTATTTAATAATATAAATTAAGGTAAAATTAAATTTTCCAATACTTCATGTAGCATTGCAATGAGACATCCCGTACCTATAATTAGTTTGTTTACTGAATTAAATTAAACCAAGTCTAGTGTAGCAAGTCGTAAACAACTACTATTACCGAGCAATTGATGTCTATCCGATGCTATTTGCACGGAAGTGTTGCATACGTATATGCCTATTTATAAGTACGATATTGTGTGCGAGTGACGTTGACAAGTATTAAAATTCCTTCCTGATGCAGTAGTCATTGACAATCAGCCAAGAATCTGGAACAAACGTGCATTTTTGTTAATCAACTATGCATCTGTCTTACAAAAAGGTCGTTGACTCATTACTAAAGCTGCGACTTTTTTCTACATTTTGTCTCGCATTGCGACTTTTGGTGTCGAAACTGCGCGCGCAAACTGCACTTACGCGACTTTTAGAGAAGCGATTTTATGTGTGTTTATAACCCTTTCTGCTTCTGTTACAGTGCATCCTCGACAGATCTGTACTGTGGCAATTTAACGCATTTGCGCTGGAGAACGTGTCTGGAGGTAATGTATGAAATACATCATTGTTGTTTGTATGTTTAAGAGCGGTGAAAGAGCCAAATGTTTGTTGCACCAATTGTTGACCTTTGAGTTTGAGAGTCACTCATATTAACTTTTATGAAGTTTTCTCTGCCAATTGTAGTTAAATTACTGTTATAAAGAATCTAAAATCGGACACATTTATATTCATTTTGGAGAGCTCTCATATCAAAGACACTTGCTTTTTCTTTGTACTGTACAATTATTTGTACGTACATAAATAAACTGTTGAGTAGTACTTCGAATCTGAAGTGTGCTTCATGACGTTGCAGTAAATTCTACTTTTTAAACATACAGGTCCATAGTAAATTTTCTAGATAATATTAAAAGATTTATTGAACTATTTAAAACAAAACAAACATTCAATATAAGTGAAATTCGCGAAAGTTTAAAAACTTCTATTATAAAAGACTTCCACAGGTAAATTACCGAGATGTTTAATTGAAAGAAAGAAAGTAAAATAGTTTATTGTCACAGTTAACGACGCGCATCATTTAAAACACAGTGATAAACACAAGCAGGCAACTTATAGGTGGGGTTACATAGAAAGTAAAAACAAAAGACACATAGGTAAAAAATTAAGAAAGGACAGTCGATACAAAATATAAGAAAAGTATAGTTGACCGCATGACAGTAAAACACATAGTAGTACATGAATTGTTTGTTTGTAATCGATAAACTCTGAAACTACTCAACCAATTTTAATAATTCTTTTACTATTAGAATGCTACTGAATCCAGAAGAAACATAGTCGAATTAATTTCTTCGGCGGCAAAGCCGCGAAAGTCTAGTCATAAATAAATATCTTTAGGACATTTTTACACAGCACCATCTAGTCCCAAACTAAGCAGAGCTTGTGCTATGGGTACTAGACAATTGGTATATTGCTTATATACTACTTATATTTTTTGTAAATACATACTTATAATACATAGCGGTCCGTCCCGGCTTCGCACGGGTGGACATGAAAATATAGCCTGTGTTACTCAGGGTGAATGTAGCTGGGGTGCTGGCCAGAAAACCTCCACGTGTGCCTGACGGCTGCTTGTCATTCTGGACACGTCTGGAGGGAACGGCAGTTGTTTGGCCGGTGCATCCTGGGCACGGGCAATAAAATCCTTACGAGGGATTAACCTTCGAGGGATTTTATTGCCTGTGGCGAATATTCTGGCGAGGGAGGGACCCATTCTGGGCCAGTGGCCACGTGTCCCTCTGTTGCCAACAGAGGGCACAGTGGAGGAGCAGGGCAGGCCCAGTGTGCACTCACCCTGCCACTGGGCAGGCAGCGGGGAACTGTCTTTCCCTGCCCCCGTTGACCTCGTAACCCCAGGAGTGCCCGCTGAGTAGTGTTCTCGCGCCTCTTGGGATCGAGGGTCTTGGCTTTACCGCCCGGACCGCGAGAAAGAAAACCTCTAAAAAAAATTACAGGAGGTAGGGCCTGCAAGCAGCAGACTCGGGGTAGTCTGCTGCCCGACCAGCAGCTGGCGTAGCTGGCATAGCCGACGTAGTTGGCGTAGCTGGTAAAGGCCCATGAGGTGAGGTGGCGTGCAGTGTTGCGTGTGCGCCACCGAGGAGGGTGCGGCCGACTTTAGGCCGCACGGGGAGAAGGGGCTCGCCTGCTTGTGGCGGGCCGGGACCTGTCGGGGGTGGTTGTGTGAATACTCACGGGAAATTACTCTATATTCTTTAATTATCCCACCCCCCCGGCTAAGGTATTTGAAGGAACACCGTGGTGGTTTTAGTCGGTAAGAGTACGACACTGGCTCCGCCTACCCCGGGCGGAGTGCGTCCATGAGGATTTCCCCACGGCAAAAAAAAAGAAAAGAAAGGTGAATGTAGCTTTCTAATGGTGAAAACATTTTTGAAATCTGCACAGTAGTTTTTGAGTTTATTCATTACAAACATACACACAAAAATACAAATCTTTCCTCTTTATAATATTAGTGTAGATAAGAAACACCCAGACCAACCACACCACCACAAACATTTATGTTCATCACACAAATATTTGTGTCCTGTGGGAATCGAACCCACGACCTAGTGATCAGCTGTCCGATACTCGAACCACTAGACCCTGTGGTCAAAAATATTTAAAAAAAAAAAAATTAAATAGTCAAACATAATTATAGCAATTAACAACCTACTGACGGTCAAAATAAAGAATCATATTGATTTTTGGCAACATTATTAACGCTTCTGTTTGTCATGTGGAAGGAAAATTTAATATTTTATAACATGTTTGCAGATTTTGGGTTCACACTAGAATAATTACTATGTTCTTAAATCAGAGTTTGTTATCTTTATCAATGTGCACTTGCCGTCATCGTCATAAGTTATACAACGTGTTATTGAAATAACTGAAAACCTCTTAAAGGGTTAAGTTGTTCATACTCATCAGTATGAACAACTTTTGCTATGGGACCAACCCTGAAATCGTGAAAAAAATATCAGGTGTTCCCTACATTTGTGTTCACATAAATCAACAAAATGTACGACACTCGCAAAGGTTTTTACGAATAAAAGAGTTGGCGTTGCATCTCATTGCACAGCTAGTGCTAACATTAATTATAACATGCAGTCGGAGGCTACCTACGAACAGTATATTTTACAAACTGAGCGAAACATATGTACTTAGCTACCTCCGACATAAGACGAAATTCGTTAAAAAATAAACAATTAATTTATCTGCCTTTGTTAACAGAAAACCTGTCATTTGAATCTTGACGAAAATTAATGACTCAAACCTACTACCTAACCACGAGTAACCGGGAAATCCGAATGACCAAACGTCTTACCTTACCTCAACTACGTTAATCCTATAAGTACCTAGGTTTTTTAGGAAAATTTAAAAGCATTTTTATTTCTTTATTTTACATTTTTTATGTACGTTGAAATAGTGAAATAAGAGCGTTCTTTTAACTAGGCCAAAGATCTTGTGCTGAGAATGGCCTCGAAAATATATTTATATCCATGAGGATTTCCAGCCGAAAACAAAAAAAACTAAAAACACTAATTTTATTCGTTGCTCTATGGTTGCCATATAGGAACTTGTACAGTCGTTATTGGTTTTAATTTGGCGATATATTAATACAATTACCCACAGAAATAGATAGAATGGTTGTAATTACAATTTTACTTGCGATTGATGCGTGGCAACTTTCTGAACAAACTACGTCTTACATTTTGACGTCATTATTGTTGAAAAATTAATTTTATCAAATGTCCTTTACAGCTTTTGTTTCTGCATTTAGAAACAGCACAGCAAGGTATTTTTGCGGGTTTTTGTTACAGTATTTATAGAAACAAGTCATAAGGCTTGCTGAGAAAGGCTTTGAAATATCCTGCACTATGATGCATGGTGGTGGTATTTCTGTGCAATTACCTAATAAAAAAATGGTTATTAATGATTAAATGTTTAATTTGTATTAATTATGATTTATTATTTGACGTTATAATGCAACGTGCAAGTTTAAAAGTAAACACAGCCTTATCCTTAGTTTATACTAAACCTCTTAAATGGTCATTGTACTCATCAATATCAACAACTTTTACTAGTGAACCAAACATGAAATCGTGAAAAAAAAATCAGCTGTTCCCTATATTTTTTCGATATATGTGAAAACAAATGTAGGGGTCAGTTTTTTTTTGTGATTTAATTGGTCCCATAGTAAAAGTTGTTCATAATGATGAGAACAATGACCCCTTAAGAGGTTTAGTTTAAACTAAGAATAAGGTTGTAGATACCTACAAGGTGTTGATCTGTAATCGTGCCATATTTCTAGATCTGTTGATAAATAATGTGCTTAGTCACCTAAAAATACTTGAAAAATTCTACGATTATTTAATACCTAAATTTTCACTTGGAAACATAGCGAGGGTTGGAGAATAAATCCCGAACGACTCGGAAAATAAGTCATCGGTGGCATTGTCATAGGGTGGAAATACCTGCAAATTGTTTTGGTGGTTTTTTGTAGTGGTAGTTTTCGTTTTTGTGTCGCACGTGACACACGGGGGGAATTTGTTTGTTTAGAAATAGGTATTAACAAAATGAAAATTTTTTGGTATTGATTTTTTTACTGATTCGTGTTCAGTATCAGTGGTATAGTCACCTCCTTAAATATGGCACGAATGCAGAGCAACATGTTGTATATTAATATCAAATTTGTGTTTTTTTTTTTTTTTTTTCGTTCACCATTATATTTTGATCTTGCCATCCATGCTGCTATTACTAGCCACGAGCCCCTCGAGTGTTAAATAGAAACACTAATAGCAATAACTGTTTTTAATTTGTGACCCCACGTCATCGGTTGTCGAACAATTTGTTGCCAATTACTACAACAAAGCCAACATGCGTTATTAATAGTTAATATCCAATTGATGATTAACGTAATTGAAAGTCAATTGGTATGATCTCGGTATCTAATAAATGCTTAACCCCGCAGAAAACTTGGAGACTAGACGAAAGATCTCGATCCATTACCATAACAGCTGAACTTGTCACTACTGCCTTCCAGGGTTGCCAACACTCTGCACCATAGTGTAGTGCATTTCAAAGCCTTTCTCAGTACGCCTCATGACTTATTTCTGTAAATACTGTAACAAAAACTAAAATACCTTATTGTGCTGTTTCTAACTGCAGAAACAAAAGCTGTAAAGTACATTTGATTAAAGTTTTTTTTTTTAAATTAATGACGTCAATATGTAAGGCGTAGTTTGTTTGAAAGTTGCCACGCATGAATCGCAAGTAAAATTGTGATTACAACCATTCTATCTCTATTTCTGTGCTTTTAACAGTCCTTTTGGTTGAAATATTATCTTTTGGGGTTGCGTACCCAAAGGGTCCCAAACTTTCTGCCTACAAAATATTTACGATAGCAATTGTGTTTTAATTTTCGACACGTAATAAGGCCATTGCCATTACGATCGCGTTAATGTTTTAGTTTGTGTGTTGTGTGTTGTGTGTTGTGTGTAATGTTTTAAATGTCTTGCTGAAATTGTTTCTATATAGCTATCCAGCATAGGTATTTATTTTAACGAGAGGTAGCACAATGGTCAAAATTCGAAAACAATTCATTAAATTTTGTCGAATGAACTTGGCCGAAAAAAAAATTATTTTGTCATTGATCTTCAATAGCTACTAAATAAAAATAAATGAAAAAATCGGTTGACGAACAGAGGAGAAAATGTTACTGACCGTTTTTTCTTTGCCTATTTATGTCACGTGCGAAGCAGCGGGCAGAAACTAGTAAAATTAATATTAAAAACAAATAGAATTCAATATTCAATAGTTCCAGATTCATATTTGTGTTCTCCGTTTGTTTAAATAGAATTCCGCCAAACATCCTTGTATAACTTCATTTTCATATTACATGTTAGTCTGGCAGGATATCGTTCCCAGTTAAACTCTTCAGCAAGTTTTGTGTTTGAAGAGCGCTAGAACTCAACTTTGTGTGGGCTTCGTCAACTTTAGTGACTAGTCAATAGCCGCCTTGGTAGGGCCAATCGGATTGCTAACCCCGTCTCAGCTAGGTGAAAGAATTTATTGTACGCATTATATTCAACATTAGGCGTCTATTGGGCTGTATGTTCGATAGGTTGAGTTCTTATTCACACTACGTAACCAGCCTTGCGTCTAGTGGCAACATTGGTTGACTTCAGTAGTTTTGAATTTCGATCGATACGCAGCCAATGAGCTGTTCTTAAGAAGTCTCTTAATATTTGTATCGGTAATAGATAACTGGTTGAAATTTTCACAGAATATGTGTTACTATGGTGTCCATCACGACAAATACTAAAAATACAGTCTAAAACCCATACAAGAAACCTCGAAAAACATGTTTTGTTTCAACGTTTTTGTTCCTGCTCTATCTTCAAAACGGTAATACATACCAGCCTCAAACTTGGTCTGATTATAGTGCATACTATGTAGTTTAGCAACAAATACTAAAACATGGCAAACGTAGACATATGTGGTGGTACCTACGTAAGAAAGAGATAAAAATTCACTTTTCGCGTACGTTCGTTGATGTCTTTTGATAAACTCTCGTAAATTAAATTAGTTTCTATGGGGTTTTTAGGTCGATGGGTGGTACGGAACCCTTACTGCGTTAGTCTGACTCACACTTGGCCAGTTTTTTATTAACTAGCTTTCAGTCATGTCTGTCTGTTCAGTACAAATTTTACAATCGATTTTAAACTTACTTCCCGATGAGCTAGAGACTTGCAACTTGAAACATAGCTCAGGACTGGATGACAATGCAATATAAACTGATAACTCACTTTCTTTTTAAAAACGTGGTTTATAATAAAAGTTTTCATTTACAATCACATGAGACTTTCCATCTTCATGTCTCAGTTTGGCGAACCGACTTGCGGTACCATTTAGGCAACAGCCTAGGTGGTATTGCAGTCGTAATGGGCAAAGGTAACCACTTAACATCAGGTGGGCCTTTAGCTCGTTTCGCCAACATATACTATAAAAAAAAAAAAAAAAAAAAAAAAACTTGGCATGTCTCCTTAGTTTTTAATTAGGTTAAAAGAGTGTGTGAAATTGTTAATATATTGTCTTTTAATAATTGAAGGGTACAGGAAAAGAACAGGGAATGTCACAAATTCTTGCTTTTTAATTTTTTATTGGTAATGTAAACATTGTCCACCAACACGCACTAGGCCAGCGTGGTGGACTAAGGCCTTAACGTTTTCATACTAACAAGAGGCCCGTACATTGTTTATGAAACTTTCGTTTGCAATCGGCAGATTTTTTATTTTGTACAGGTTTTTCATAAGAAACAGTTTCTACATCCATTGTTCTCAATAATGAACTAGTGACATTCCAATTTTTAAATGCGTTTTTCTCTTGATTGACTCCCGTGGACATACCCTGTTCTTTGCCGATACCCTTCAATTATCATTGATGAATTGCATTAAAAAGACATGCATAGATTGTTGACTAAATAAGACAAGTTGGAAAAAACTGTAGTTACATCCAATGGCTAAATATTGAAAAGCTATTGTCTTTTCACATTGTGTTTGCATAATAATGGTGTATGGCTGTTTCAAATTAACACGTAGCAAAGCATGTTTGCAACACATTGGTGACGCCGCACCGTTGCCTCGTCGCCTTATTCACAGACATACACATGTCTCGGTAGCTCGAGTTAGTGTTGCATAAAAATCGACTATCGATATAGCGATAGTGCCCCAGTCAGTATTATCAGTCATACTATCAATAGGCCTATCGATAGTATATATTGGCAGGTATCCAACAATACTATCGATAGTATCAAACTATTGTTACGATACTATCGTGCTATCGTTTAGATACTATTGATGTATAAGATTATCAAAGAAATGGTTAAGTACAGTGTTGTGTGTACCAGTACAGAAGCTAGGAAAATGAACTTTCTAAAAAGATAAATTCAATGTAAAAATGACTTCAATGAACACCGATAGTTATATTGCAAACACATCTAAACGATAGCACGATGGTATCGATACTATCGATAGTATTGCTTGATTTCAAACAATCGATACGATAGATAGTATCGTAACAATAGTTTGATACTATCGATAGTATTGTTGGATACCTTCCGATCGATACTATCGATAGGTCTATCGATATGATTTATTGGGGGTTTTTCGATACTATTGATAGACAATCGATAGTAGACTGATTGTCAGGCAACACTAGCTTGAGTCGCGGTTATGTCAGGCCTTACAAAATTCGTAGTAGTTCATACATCGACCTTGAGCTTAATGTGTGTAAACGAACGAATAGTCGCAAGGATTTGTCACGCGGTTTTTGTTGCGGTGTTTAGGATAAATATTTTAAACGCCATGTGCTACATATAAATAAATAAATGAATATTTTTGAGAAATTTTACACAGCACCGTCTAGTCCCAAACTAAGCAGAGCTTGCGCTAATATGGTACTAGACAATGGATATAATACTTATATAATATACTCCTTTTTTGTAAATACATACTTATATTACATATTATAAGCAACACCCAGACCCAGACCAACACAAACACTTATGTTCATCACACAAATATTTGTGTCCTGTGGGAATCGAACCCATGACCTCGTTATCAGGAGTCCGACACTCGAACCACTAGACCACGTTATTCATCTTCAATTTCAAAACGACCAACATTATGCTAACCTACTTTTAAAACAAAGCTATCGCGACATAATGCATGCCGCTAGTCTGCCCCGGTTAGGGTTACCATATGATAGACATTTGCCGTATTTGACAAGCATTCAAGGCTTAAACAGGCCATTCAACTGAGACAGGCATTTTTGAATTGCGTGCAATCCTAGGTAATCACGCGTATTTTTTTTATTACTGCGTTTTATCTTGGAAGAGTACACTTAGTTATTAACTTAGATACTTAGTTTGCCGCGGCCAGCAACAGGAGCATTGAGTCCATCAATGCCTGGATTGCCTGGTTGCGGCCAAGGCTTGTATAGTGCTTTTCTCAAATAATGCGCGGAAATTCAAACTAAGTAGTATCTGGAATCAATGACGAACAACAATAATTTTCACTCGTCAATACGTTAATTTGTTTCTTTTCTACTTTAAACAGCTGTATTTGCAAGCCAGTTCGAAATTTAAATAAAATCTTTAATAAGTAACCTCCTTGGTTGCTATTTGTCGGATTAAAAAGTTCGTTCCATTTTTAAATTACACGACAGATGAGTTTTCATAATAATTTATTTGGCCGCTAAACAGGACAGATATGGATTTTCATACTAATATTGCCGGCCGCTGCTCGCATGTATTTGACCAGCAGCAATTTCGATTTATCTCGAAGAAGTTTGTCAAAATAATGTTTGAATTTCCAAGCATGTTTGAGAAATAGTACATTACTGTCGAGGCCTGAAATGAAGCAATTTACGGCCGAGTAATATTGGAAGTACGAGGCGCATTTAGCCTGTATAATGCAAGAACATTATTTATGTATGTATTACATACATTCCGTATAATGATAAATATTTTGTACCTTAAAACAACTAATTTAGGTATGTAAGTGTGTACTTAAAAACCTCGGTAGCATAATTTAAAAAATACAAAGTGTCCAGCAATTTCTATTATTGTCCTGTTGGATATTACCGTCCTGTTATTTCGTTGCGTACGGAAAAGAGCCGATTGTTGTATTTTTTTTTTTGTATAATGAACCAATTTCCGAGCAAGTGGGAGAAAAAGCATTTTTCTGTCGCTTCGCAGTGACAGCCTAGCAGTTGAACGCTTTCCATCCATGTAGGATCGGTCTGGGCCCCGATCCGCACCTCTGACCCTGGCCCGCACCTCTGACTTTTTGAATTCATGTGCGGATCAGACTTGATTATCACTTGCTTTAACAGTAAAGGAAAACATCGTGAGGAAACCTTCACACTTGAGAGTGCTCCATACAGTTCTCGATGGTGTGTGTAGTCCGCCAACCTGCAGTAGGCCAGCGTGGAGGACTAAGGCCTTAATCTTCTAATTCTGAGAAAAGACACGTGCTGGGACTGTAACGGGCTGATGATAGGCTTTTTTCTGAAACAACAGGCATTTCAGGCACCCTACCATTTTGAAATGGAAACCCTAGCCCCGGTAAACTCTGGTTCACAAATTGTTTCATTGTAAGTCTCATTGTGCCCTGAGTATTGAGGCTACGTGAGACTTAAATTATTACCTTATTACGCATAGCGAATATTCCATGGATGATAAATTTTAATGAAAGCTTGTACCGTACGCTCTTGTGGCACATTGCACAATGAAAAGAATAAAGAACGCTACTAAGTAAGCACATTTTGATCCTTTATTGTTGCAAGCCTTTGTGGCCACATGACTCACGAAATCACGTGTTTGTTTTTGTGGAAGGTAATCTCTGGAAGGTGCCATGTTTTTATTCTTATGATTTTGTTTTCTTAGGTTTTTTGGTGGATTTTAATAGGAATTAACACAAACTAAACCTTCCCTTAAGGGAAATGTATCAGCCAATTGGCGCCCCCCATCAGTAATTTATTTTTTATTTTTTATTATTCTTAACGGGGACCGCCACCTCACCTGGTGTTAAGCGATGGTGCGGTCGACGATGGTTCACGTTGAATACATCATTTACCGAAAATTCGTTTTTAACATTTGAAGTACAGCCTCCCTAGCCATGTTGACAATCTACAATCGTCAACGCTATAGAAAACAATCAAAATGTATGGGAATGACATATCTCAACGAAAAAATCATTCGTTCAGATATGTCATTCCCATACATTTTGATTGCTTTCTAAAGCGTTGACGATTGTAGATTGTCAACATGGCTAGAGGGGCAGGTACTGTAGTTTAATCAGAAACTATTAACTCTGTAAATTATACTGCGCTGTAGTTGTAGATAGAAAAATTGAGAAAACTGCCACTTTCGATAAATACTGTATTCAGCGAGTAATTTATTTTTTTACTGATGGGTGGCGCCACTTGTCTCCTACATTCCCTTAATAATTGTGGTTGTATACGGCGCAGATAACATGCGCATGTTGAGGCACTGGCGCGGATGACATGCATCGTGTAAACGATCGTGCTAATAAATGCGCGGATCCAGTGCCCTATAAATCATCATCATCATTTCAGCCGTAAGACGTCCACTGCTGGACACAGGCCTCCCCCAAGCATATATTGGGGGGATATGACATAATCGCCACGCTTGACAGGCGGGATGGCGATCGCAGTTGGTTGGTTAAATACTCAGAGAACGCTGCTGCCGCCCATCCTCTGGTGAATCCATTAGTCGCCTTTTACGACACCCATGGGATGATATAGGGTGGTGCAATTCTTTACGTCCGGCACCACACGGAACAATAATAATAAGATCTAATAGTATTTTTTATTATTTTTTTTATAATATAGGATGGCGAAACGAGTTAAAGGCCCACCTGATGTTAAGCGGTTACCTTTGCCCATGACAACTTTAATACCACCTAGGCTGTTGCCTAAATGGTACCGCAAGTCGGTTCGCCAAACTGAGACATGAAGATGGAAAGTCTCATGTGATTGTAATTAGGTTGAAGCTAGACTAAACTTTATCTATTGTTTACCAGTATCTAATGAAGATTATGAAGATTTAAAAGTTTGGCTGAAATACAACAAGGAGCCAGTGCCCGAAGTAATCGAGAGTTGGAGGAAAACATCCACATTGCGCCTATTTATCCTATAAATGTACCGCATTATATCGCGCGGGTAGCCCGCGCATGTAGCCCATACCAGTTACATGCACCGTGTACAAATACAATAAGTGTCAGAATTCCAAACAATAGAACAGAAAAGGCATCTGATATTTGAAGCTCATTAAACGAAGTCAGCGGAATGCAGAGATGCTCGCTGCATTCCATTGAATTCCATGAAATTAAATCACATCTCAATATTGTTTTGAAAGTGGAACCAGAGCGGACCTTATATGTAACCTGCTAATTAATCTAATACCATGCCTATTTAAGTCAAGAATTCGAGACCGTGTTTTAGTACATAGGTACTTACAGTGCTCGCAATGAAATATTTATGTCGCCAGCGAATTCCTAAACTCTGCTCAGGCACGAAACTGTTAGCTACAATGACTGAGTACAATAAAACATTAAATTCACACTTTGCAACCTGTTGCCTTTGGCTCTTTCACCGAGTATTGTGTAACCGCCGCATGAAATGCGCTTCTGCAGGGCAATTGTGTAACTGCATCGCTATCAACAAAATGTCAATTCTGACGTTTGAATCCGGAAACAATTCGAATTACGTAACTACAAAACTGCTGATTACGATATCGGAGGGATTTATCATGAAATTTAATGAATGATAAAGATTAAAACGCATACTTGCAGCAGCTTACTTGCATAAAGAAATGTGATCTAACATACATGACGTCATTTACATCGCAATAGATTTCTCTCCTGACGTCATTTACTTCATAATGAAGTCCCTCTATGTCGTTACACAATTCCAATGTTTGATTGCGATGTTATCAACATCGTCTTCAACTTTACATCAAAATTAAACTGTCAAATGAGTTACGTAATTGCCCTGCTGGCCTCTTATAAACTTTAATATTACAGTACCTATTGTGGAATTGTAACTGATTTTACTGGTTCTTTCATCGTGCATTCAATTCTTTGTTCGTAAAATGCTTTTCAATACAGCACACAAAAGAATCTGTTAACTCATTTTCGTCCCTTTGTTAGAGATAAAAATATCGGAAAAACTGAATCCTTTAGCGGTGATGATGCAGTAAGTGCGCATAAGCCTAAACAAACATATATTTTACAGCGGTAACTTAAATTACTTAAAAAGTAATAGTAGAATGCTGCTGCTGAATGGAGTAGTATAGAGCAATAGTTTTTATGTTGGTTTTAGGTACAACTTAACAATAAAAAAACTTAGAAACAACATAGTAGGTATGATAAAATTTAAATGTGGTGATACAAACATCAGTTAGGTAAAGAATTAGCAATTTCTACTTTGCCAAGTGAAGTTGGGCAAAGTACAGAAATAAATAAAATCATTCAACAGTGCTTACAGTGCCCATCGTCACTCGAGCGGTGTTGACAATGCCCATTATAAACCGGGCTAAGCCCTCTTATAATTCTTATTTTTGGACTTTGCTCAGAGGGCCTGTGCAATGTCGACAATGCCCGGGCAGTGCGGACTGAGCACTGTGTAATACTGTACAATCATTACTTGAGACCATAAGGTGCAACCTCAAATATTTAATTTACAGTATAAATCACGATATTTTTTCGCCTCAACTAAAAGTTTATCCGGACCACGGTGTAGTCTAGCCTTCATTTATCTCTGTCCGCTCCCAAACGCGGCATGTTCCCAATAACATTAATTTAAACTTTGACCGCAGTTTCGGCAATATTTATGCCGAAAGTTGGGCTTACGTCGATGTTGCTATTTTCGTCAAGCTCGATCGGATACCGGTAAACACCGCTTGAAGTTTTAAACTAAGTAGGAAGCGAAAGCAAATTAAGTCCGATGTTTCGATACGCGTTGACCAGCCTTCCAGTCAAGTGTAGATTGTCGCTGTTTATAATTTCTGCAGTGTATCTCATCTGAAGATATCATCGTCCTCCCATTTGTACTACATTTGTTCTTCTTTCTTCTACACCATCGACCATACACCCCATAGACGCCTTATAACAGGCGACTGATGTCTGTCAACACATCTATAAAATCTCACTAATGTAGGTCGCCACTATTCGCCACTTGAAAACTTCAAATCAATTTCGACCACTTATGTGAGCCGTCAAAACTGCCGCGTTAGTGATTAGCCAATAGCCGCCTTGGTAGGGCCAATCGCATTGCAGTACCCAGCCTCAGATATACATACTGAAATTGTAATCGCTTAATTCCTAAAAAGGGGTCATGGTACTCATCATTATGAACAACTTTTGCTATAGGACCAACCCTGGAATCGCGAAAAAATATCAGGTGGTCCCTACATTTTATCGATTTAAGTAAACACAAATGTAGGAAACTGATTTATTTTTCTCGATTTCAGGGTTGGTCCCATAGTAAAAGTTGTTCATAATAATGAGTACAGTGACCCCTTTTCGGGAATTAAGCTATTAAAATGTCAGCATGTATAGTTGACAGAATTTATTGTACACATTATATTCAACATTCGGCGTCTATTGTGCGGTATGGTCAATGTTCTACACTCTTTCTATCGTTCGCAATTGTTCGAGCTCCCGCAGACTACAGAAGATAGTTGGGTGATATCAGTTTTGTATGTGTAATCGGATCCACGTAAAAATCATACGCAATCCCGTATGTTCTCATGTTAATTCTCGTATTTTTCTTGTCGAAAAACCAATGTAAATTGTTAATGAATAAATAAATGACCAGGAATCCAACTTACCTATCGGCCGATAACTATTGAAAGTTTGCAATCTGCGGGGGGACAGGGGGCTTATAAAAACATCAAAATACTAAATAGTTTTCCCTCTCCAGGGCGTTGCTTGCCGGTCCTATGCATCCACCTATTCCACCTTTATGGACTGCTGACGCACTTCCACCTGGATGCGGCTAAAGCCTGGAAGCTCTTCAGCCTGATTGAGGAAGGGTACCACGGCACCAACCCGTACCATAACTCCATACACGCAGCGGATGTCACTCAAGCAATGCATTGCTTCTTGCAGCAGAAACGGGTAAGTCAATATTTGCAGGGATGCCGCTGAATTTATGATTTTGACATTTATCATGTTATTTAGAACTAAACGGGACTTTTCGGATACCTATAAATGGAATTAATTCACTTAAAGTAAGTCAACAATCAATTATTTACCCATAGGTAAGTTCATGGTTGGTCCCATAGCAAAAGTTGACCATTCTGATGAGTACAATGACCCCTTAAGGCGCATGTATTAGCCAAGTGGCGCCCCCATTAGTAACCAAATTATTACTCGCTGAATACATCATGCTGCATGCTGCTGAGCGTGGGGTCCTGGGTTCGAGTCCCGGGTCGGGCAAAGTGTTATTGGGTTTTTTCATTAGGAAATTCTCAGTAGCAGCCTGGAGTCTGGATTTGTGCCCGGTTAATGGCAACAGGCTCGCCCCCTATTACATGGGACTATAACTGGCGAAATGTGGGTGTACTATACACCTCTGCCTACCCCTTCGGGGAAATACAGGCGTGATGTTATGTTATGTTGTTGTTATAAATACATCATTAATTGAAAATTTGTTTTTAACTATTGAAGTACAGGTACTGTTGTTTAATCAGAAACTATTAACTCTGTAAATAATAGTTCGCTGTAGTTGTAGATAGAAAAAGTGCCAAAAGTGGCCTTTTACAAGCTTTTATTTTTCACACTCATTCAAAACTCCTTTTTTGCCTAAATTTAATTGCGAGCAAAGACTACAAAGCTAAGCCATCCAATGTTCAAGTAAATTGCCGAACCTATTAACCACACATCCATATTAGCATAAACCGGACAGCTTGGTCGTATATTCTAATATTCTCCGACGTTTTCCAACCACCAGTGAAACAACCCAGTTTTTATTGTTGACAGAATACAATTAGTGCAATTAATAATGTAATTGGATACTTGAATAGGGTATAAATTAAAATGTTTGTGTGTTATTAATTGGTTCAATAACATTTTCTTGCTTATTATGGTGTTTCACGAACTATATATGTGGCTTTCGGGTTCACGTTTCAACATCTTCATCAAATCTGCCAGACGTTCAAAGTTTTTTTTTTTTATATAAATCAAATGGGCTTGCGCTTGACATATACATAATTTATAACGCTTTTATAACGAGCCTGTTTCTAACAGTTTGTATTTCTCTTAAGGCCGGTGTTCATCAACGCTAATTCTCTGATTAAACGACCGATTACTCGAAAAACATACTGGAGTAACTTACCCACAGTTAAACGGTCAATTAAACAGAGAATTATAGTTGGTGATATCGAGCCTAAGTGCTACTAAATATCTTTACCGAGTCGGCCTGCATTCTGCAATTAATTAAACCGTAAAATTGATTGAATTAATTATCAACAAACAAATGTTACTTATAAGACCACCCTTTAATCCCCTCCACCCCGCCGATTACCTAATTTTAATTGGCCGATAGTCTAGTCGTATTCTTAGGCTTGAGTTCACCAACGACAGTCATTTTCTTGTTAAACGACCGTTTACCTAAAATTCTAGTAAATACGAATGATCTATTTAATCAGAGAATCAACGTTGATGGACACCGGCCTTAATCAGATGTTCAGTTTATTTTCTCACGCCCTTTTAAAAAGTTTGGAAATCTATAACCATTTCAATTGATATTATATAAATAAAATTCATGCCATGGCCATGTCTGTCGAAGGACCGATGGCCGTTGGTGCAGACGAGTCCTTGAGTGGAGACCGCGAATCGGCAAACGCAGCGTAGGGAGCCCCCCTGCCAGGTGGACCGACAACCTAAAGAACGTGACTGGGGGGGACTGGATGCGGAAGGCAGAGGACCGAGCGTTGTGGCGGAACTTGGGAGAGGCCTATGTCCAGCAGTGGACTGCGATAGGCTGAGTTGATGATGATGAAATAAAATTCAAAACGTGTAAACAAGTTTGTGCAAACTGCTTCCGGGTTGGGTAACTCACTCATGATCGCAATCGTGTTGATTTCAATGCTCATTGCTCCATATATGTATTTAGATAATCCATCTTATCGACAACTATACACCACCCTATGAATGTTGCTGTAACATCGAAATGGAAGCTATTGTCGTTGTGAGTGTGTTGCGCAATTGCCCTACTGGACGCATAAACTGAAGTATTCGCATGCCTGCTAAAGGCGAGATGTGCTATAGTGCTATTGAACATGTATTATATTTTTAATAACTTATGTATCATTGGTTGTTTCTTATGTATTATAAGTAAGTTTTTACAAAAAAAAAGTATATAAGTATTATATCAATTGTCTAGTACCCATAGCACAAGCTCTGCTTAGTTTGGGACCAGATGGTGATGTGTAAAATGTCCCAAAAATATTTATTTATTTATTTATCATTATATTTTGCGAATAAATCACTTACTTACTTCGTTTCATATAGAACATCGATATTAAATGCAGTTTAGTTTCTCAGTAAGTAAACGTTTACTTTTAAATCGCTGTTTTCAAGAGTTCAGTCACTCGCAGTTATTTTTAAAACCAAATAAACTGTATGTGTGCTTTCACACAAATTGTTACACATAATTGCGAATCAAGATGTAAATATAAATATTTTCGTGAAATTCAAACAAACAACAGAAACTGGGAATTGGCACCAAAATAACAATAGATGCATATAAAACAATGTTTATTATTGGATGTCAAGATTAATTTCTAGTTTTCCTATAAATAAAGGTACAGATCAAAGTAATAGATAGAGTAGAATGGTTGTAATCACAATTTTACTTGCGATTCATGCGTGGCAACTTTCGAACAAACTACATAACATAACATCACGCCTGTATTTCCCGAAGGGGTAGGCAGACGTGTTTAGTACACCCACATTTCAACCAGTTATGTTATAGTCCCATGTAATAGGGGGCGAGCCTATTGCCATTAACCGGGCACAAATCCAGACTCCGGGCTGCTACTGAGAATTTCCTAAGGAAAAAACCCAATAACACTTTGCCCGACCTGGGAATCGAACCCAGGACCCCACGATCAGCAGTCGCGCTTGCAACCACTAGACCAACGAGGCAGTCAACAATAGAAACAGCACAATAAGGCATTTTTGCGGGTTTTTGTTATAGTATTTACAGAAACAAGTCATAAGGTGTACTGGGAAAGGCTTTGAAATGCCCTGCACTATGGTGAAAAGTGTTGGCACGCGCGCCCTGCCCACTTTTCCATACTATCTATTTCTGTGGTACAGATTATAAGATAGTTGTTTTTGCAGTCGTCAGTCACCTTTTGATCCGCAAGGTGATTAATCAGATTAAAAAGTCACCGCTCCCGATGTTTTTAACTAAAGTGCAAAACAGATGATGTGTGTGGCGTGGACACGCCTTTTCACCGTCACTTCAGTGTAGTATTTTAGGCGGGAATGTGGCGCTTTTAAATCCGTAACGAGATTATCCGGAAAAGAACCGGAGTGACCGACATAGCTTGTAGGATCAGTAAGCTGAAGTGGTAGTGGGCTGGCCATGTCTGTCGAAGGAGCGATGGCCGTTGGAGCAGACGAGTCCTTGAGTGGAGACCACGAATCGGCAAACGCAGCGTAGGACGCCCCCCTGCCAGGTGGACCGACGACCTAAAGAACGTGGCTGGGGGGGACTGGATGCGGAAGGCAGAGGACCGAGCGTTGTGGCGCAACTTGGGAGAGGCCTATGTCCAGCAGTGGACTGCGATAGGCTGAGTTGATTTGATTGATTTGTGGCGCTTACGTTGCATTAGTGGCCTTTACACGCTCGCTAAAGTTCCGTGTGGTGCCGGACGTAAAGAATTGCACCACCCTATATCTTCACATGGGTGTCAAGGCGACTTACAGCCAAAATTAATAACCGATCTATCTACGATTTGCCCTACTAGAGATAGAAATTTGACATGATATGTATGGAGCGTACGTCAAATTTCTATCTCTAGTAGGTCAAGTACCCTATGTATTATGTGTGTACTCTCAGTATTTATAGTACCATGACTCAGTATTTGTGTGACATGCTTATTGTGATGAAATAATTTAGTTGCATATTGTATTGTCTTTAGTCTACTTGTTCCAAGCTAAAATATCTAGTATTGTAAATAGGTACATAAGTGGGATCGTATTTGACCTATGGCAAATCGTGGATAGATCGGTTATTAATTTTGGCCGTAAGGGATTCACCAGAGGATGGGCAGCAGCGTTCTCTGAGTATTTAATCAACCAACTGCGATCGACAACCCGCCTGCCATGCTTGGCGATTATGACATACCCCCAAACTGCTTGGGGCAGGCCTATGTCCAGCAGTGGACGTCTTTCGGCTGAAATGATGATGATGACACGCTCGCTCTATCGCAGTTGAAACGACATGTCCAGTGCGAAAGAGCGCGCGTGTTAAGGTAAGTATAGAGCGAGAGGCCGCTATAGAGTGAAAACCGCGCGCCTCATCTCCCTCGAGGCGGAACTCTGTATGAAATTACAAAGAGAGGCAAGAAGCCCGCGCCACATCCGCGCCACATGCCATTTCTGTCTATTTTGCGCCTTACTCATACATAGACGCTTAAAATTCGAATCAGAATCAAAATCTGCTATGATAATACCAAATAAGTATGCTTATGTGGGATTTTCTTCCAACATAATATTTTAGAGACCTCGGAATACAGAAAAGAGACGTATAAAATCTGAAATGCTTTGCTTATTATTTTTCAAACAATATCTGAGCTGACTTAGTCCTATATTTTTGTCAACTCAGCCTATCGCAGTTACTTAGTAACTATACTTAGTTACACGGAGGTAGACAGCAAAGATCAGAGAATCATCAGAAATCTGTACTGGAATCAGACAGCTCATATTAAAGTCGGAACATCTGGCACTGGTGACTTAAAAATCTTAAAAGGTTTAAGACAAGGTTGTGTTTTACCACCATTACTTTACAATCTCTACTCTGAATCCATATTCCAGGAAGCTTTTGAAAATATAGAGACTGGTATCATTGTTAATGGGACAGTAATTAATAACCTCCGATATGCTGACGGCACCGTTATTCTAGCTCACTCCATCGAAAATCTTCAATAATTGCTCGACCGCCTAAACACAGTTGTAGAAGTACGGTCTGAAAATGAATATACTGAAGACCAAGTATATACATGATTATTAGCAAGAATGCGGTGGAAGGGAGCTCGCTGTCTATCAACGGCAACATAATCGATAGAGTAAAACAATATAGATATTTGGGTGGTTCGCTTAACGAAAAATGGGATCGAGATAGAGAAATACGTATCAGAATAGAGGTCGCTAGAAGTTCATTCATGAAGATCTTCTTCTATCGTGTCGACATGAGCTACATAACAGCTCATGCCGTGGGGAAAAGATTAGCCAGTCAGCAGGTTGGTAGCGGGGCTACCAAGAAGAAGATGAAAAAGTTATTTATAAATAAAGACATAAACTTGAAACTTAGATGGCGAATGGTGAAATGCTACGTGTTATCGATATTCCTATACGGCGTCGAAGGGTGGACAATTACCAAAAACATAGAGGCAAAAATAAATGCATTTGAGATGTGGCTTTATAGAAGAATGTAAAAGGTCTCATGGACGGATAGAGTAACTAATATTGAAATTTTAAGAAGAATGTCGAAAAACCTTGAGTTAATAAAAACAGTTAAAAGAAGGAAAATCTCATATCTAGGACACATATGCAGAAACTAAAAATATAATATCATCATCATCCTCCGAGCCTTTTCCCAATTATATTGGGGTCGGCTTCCAGTCTAGCCAGATGCGGCTGAACATCAGTATTTTACGCGGAGCGACTGCCATCAGACCCCCGCAACCCAATTACAGGGTAATACTGACATTCGGAGGTTAGACCAGTTGTCAGACTTTCAGGCTTCTGACTACCCGTAACGACTGCCATAGATATTCTTATGACAACCGGGACCGACAGCTTAACGTGCTCTCCGAGGCACGGAGGGGTCTCGATGTGTAACGAAACGGTCACCCATCCACAGACTGACCGCGGCAAGTGCAGCTTAACCTTGCAGATCGTACAATCCGCGCAGTCGTTGCATCGCTACGAGCCCCTCCATGAGGAAAATACTGGAGGGCAAGATAGACAGCAAAAGGTGCATGGGAAGAAGGAAATTAGCCTGGATTGACATCATCAAGAGCTGGACCAACATCAATGACGCTGCCAGTCTATGCAGACTGGTACAAGATAGAAACGAATTCCGTGCGGTGGTCGCTGACATCCGATGAGGATATGGCACAGGAAGAAGAAGCCTATCGCAATCCACTGCTGGACATAGGCCTCTACCAAGTTGCGCCACAATACTTGGTCCTCTGCCTTCCGCATCCAGTCTCCTAGCCACCTTCAGGTCGTCGGTCGCCAGTCCTATATTGCTTTTTTATTATTTTTGTTCAGTCTACGAAACTACTAACATTAGAGTATTGGCTCAAAGAATCATCTCTGAAAAATCTTTAACACTTTTTTTAGAGTTAACCAGAAAATCACGCGTCAAATATGCTGCATGTTACATGCATCCTCAGATAACATGTTCCTTTGAGACACACCCAACGGACTCAAGACCTGTGTATTTATTTGAAACTTGTAGAAAACGTAGTGCTACATGTGAATTTCAATACGTTATCGGCACACCGCACACGTATCATGCAGACTCATGCATACCATACACATCTGAGGTGAAAGACGTCCTATGTTCCTACAACATGTGGAAAAGTTAAATTTCTGGAACTAATAGAAAATGGGTCTGAACAGCCTATATTATACACCACAGCAATAGATAGAGTAGAATAGTTGTAATCACAATTTTACTTGCGATTCATGCGTGGCAACTTTCGAACAAACTACGCCTTACATATCGACGTCATTAATTTAAAAAAAATTACTTTAATCAAATGTACTTTACAGCTTTTGTTTCTGCAGTTAGAAACAGGACAATAAGGCATTTTTGCGGGTTTTTTTTTTTTTTTTTTTTTATTTTATTTTTTTTTCCTTTATTTTTTTTAAACATACATTATTATGACAAAAGCAAACCAAAAACCACGGGGGTTTGTCCGGAATGCCGTTACAGTACAGTACGTGCCGTTTTGTTACAGTATTTACAGAAACAAGTCATAAGGCGTTCTGAGAAAGGCTTTGAAATGCCCTGCACTATGGTGCAGAGTGTTGGCACGCGCGCCCTGCCCACTTCTCCATTCTACTCTTTCATTTAATGCAATTCTTCGATAATTTATTAAAAGACCATTATTGATAACTAATATTAAAAGACCAATTTATACGTGGGACACTCAGAAAGTTTTGCGAAACTAAAAAAAATTGTTCTATACGTACATATATTTTTATCAAATCTTTTCAAAGTACTTTCCACCAGCCTCTATACAAAGATTCATGCGCCTAAACCAGTTTTCAAAACACTTTTTCCAGTCCGCCGCAGACACCTCGTTTACAGCCTGCTCGAACGCAGCCAGCGCATCTTCCGGCGACGAAAATTGTATCCCTTTGAGCTGATTTTTTATTTTTGGGAATAAAAAGAAGTCACACGGTGCTAGATCAGGGCTGTAAGGAGGGTGACCCAGGAGTTTGACTGGCGTGCTGTCCAGGAAGTCCCTCGTTTTGAGTGCGGTGTGCGCAGGTGCATTGTCGTGGTGGAGCAGTAGCCCGCGGAGCCCTGTGTTTGGTCGCTTGTTGCTTATAACAGAGAAAACTTCTGGCAAACATTTGGTAGTATACCATTCGGCATTAATGCTTCTTTGATCCCGTAAGGGAATTGATACCAAGTGGCCAGTCAAATTAAAAAAGCTAGCGATCAAAATCTTACCCCCGCTTCTAGATCGCTTCACTTTGGTAGGCGTTGGCTCATTTTGAAACACCCAAACAGTCGACTGGCGCTTGGTTTCTGGGTCGTATTGATAAATCCAGGACTCATCACCTGTAACGATGTCGTAAACATGCCGAGACGAGCCTGCTTCAAATTTGTTAAGCATATCACGGCACCATTCCACCCGGGCCTGCTTCTGAGCATCGGTGAGGTTGTGCGGCACCCAGCGTGATACTATCCTCCTCACGCGAAGATGGCTGTGTAGAATCTCGTGAACGCTTCCCGATCCAATCTTCAATATGTGTTGAATCTCCTGATATGTAATTCGCCTATTGTCTTGGATTAAATTTTTCACTGCTAGCACGTTTTCTTCGGTAACAGCCGTCAAAGGGCGACCGCTTCTTTCGTCATCCCCCAAAGTTGGTCGACCGCGCTTGAATTCGTTATACCAACGATACACGGTTGCCTTGGAAGGGCCTTCATCCATGAATGCCATTTGAAGTCTATCGTACGATTCATCCGGTTTCAGGCGACACTTGAAATCGTATAAAATCATAGCTCTAAAATGTTCCCGGCGCAGATCCATATTTCAGTGAGACACAATACTTTGAATTAACTCGCAAAAAATGTGGAGGGAAATTTTGAAATTGGAACTTACTTATTTTTACTTATAAATAATCATATTTTCGAAAAACATTATAACTGGCCAGTCTCCCATATATAAAAACTTTTTTTCGCAATACTTTCTGAGGGGCCTGGTATAATGTTAAAGACATTGTGTTAACAATTTCACACACCACATAACATTTTTTAACTTAATTACATGTGCAGAACTAGTAATTATATTTTATCAGTAATTATTTGAATAAAGAGACATGCCAAGATAGTTTACTAAAT
Source organism: Asteroscopus sphinx (assembly GCA_949699075.1). Classification (NCBI taxonomy): domain Eukaryota; kingdom Metazoa; phylum Arthropoda; class Insecta; order Lepidoptera; family Noctuidae; genus Asteroscopus; species Asteroscopus sphinx. Next base: position 3,504,608 of record OX453002.1, read on the forward strand.
AAGACAAGAGAGAAAAAACATACTACATACATATATAAACACCGTCCATCTTCATGCATCCCTATTGACAGTTAAGACGCTGACAACAGCCAAATACCCCAAATAGGCTTCTTTTAAAAACATTTTTAGCTGTATCTATTCGGTTTGTGGAAGTGAAAAAAAAATATGTTAATCTTGATCGTATTTTCTGAAACTGTATTGTGTCCAAAACACGTTTTCTTTAAGTTTTCTCGATAGAATAGAATTGTAAACTAACCTATTAAAACATGCTTTAAAGCAAACAATCTCTATTGTTTACTAAATATTATAAATAAAATTAAGAAAACATTTGAGAAAGACAATAATCTAAACATTTGTTGTTTCTGTTTTTCAAATAAGCTTTTAGTTTTTTATTAAAAAAATAAATTGTTAATTTTCATTCAAGTTTAGCGGCGTATCCGACGTCCCTCGGCTCGTTGCCTCTCTTTCAGTTCTGTACGAAACGACAGTGACCGCAGAGGTCTGATTTTTTAGGTGTTGTCAGCCTCTTAACCAAAAATAAATTTCGAAAAATTTAGCCCAATTTCAGTTTTCCTTGTACTTAAAAGTTTGACTACTAATCGGAAAATACCAGTAAAAGATAAAACAAGCCTCTTTGCTCCACAGTGCATAAAAACAATGCCTCGATGACAGATTTCCCAAACGTGTCTTTATTCAACGATATTCGAAATTTCTCTTATAATTTTCCCTAGCGTGCCTAATAATTCGAAAGCTACGCCAATGAGTTGCAATACAAATTCCTTCGTCCTCAATAGTAATAACAGCCTAAGTTTTATCTTTCAACACGGTTAAGGTTGCGGTACTGCAAAATATATACGAAATGGCCCGAACGAAATTAATGAATGAACACGGCTCATTTGCCGTTGAAACTGTTGAAAGGGACGAGTTGGCGCTTGAATATAAGAGGTATCATGTTAATATGTCATATCATCTCAGTGTAGTTTCAGAAGCGGTTCTAATGTTTATAATGTACAATACAATACAATACAGATACTCTTTATTTACACAAAAGAAAATAGCACTAATGATAATGTAGTACTTTAAAAGGGTTTAAAAAAAACATTGATAGAAAAATTCGTGTCTCTGTGGTCTAGTGGTTCGAGTGTCGGACTGCTGATCACGAGGTTCGATTCCCACAGGACACAAATATTTGTGTGATGAACATGAGTGTTTGTGTTGGTCTGGTTGTTTCTTATATATTATAAGTAAGTATTTACAAAAAAAAAGTATTTAAGTATTATATCCATTGTCTAGTACCCATAACACAAGCTCTGCTTAGTTTGGGACTAGATGGTGCTGTGTAAAAATGTCCCACACATATTTATTTATTTAATTTGACCATGAAAAATTTAACAGTATCCGACCCTTTGGACTCTCTTCAGTGCATAAGTCTATACCCAACTAAGCTACTACAACAAAAAACTAGTTTGCCCCACCTGCTTTAATGTGATAAATAGTTGAGAACGATATTTTATTTAAATCGTTTAAAAAAAAGACCAGGTTTATTAAAGCAGCACTCTTAAAGGACGAGAATGCACGATGAGAACGTAGATGAAGCTAAAGAGGTGTGTCAGGATCTTAGCAGGTGGAAATTCATATTAGTCTCTGCCTACCCCAAAGGGCCTCCTGTTTAGGCGTGATAATATTTATGCGTTATGTATGAATTATTTAGTATTTTCAAGGTTTTATTTTCTAACAGCGTATAGGTACGCTGCTTTCACGACATATTTGTTATCGAATACAAAACCTACCTACCTAAAGCCACCTACGTTTCAAAAGATGTTCCATTACAAAAGTATAGTCGGGTTTATACTTATAAAATACTAGCCTATGCCCGCGACTTCGCACGCGTGAAAGTCGTTTATCGCGCAACCCTCGGGAACTGTTCATCTTCCCGGGATCAAAAGTAGCCTATATGTTAATCCAAGTTATGTTCTATCTGTATGTCGCCGTCATCCCCTAAGAGGGTTATCCCCTAAGAGGAAGCCCGCGGCTTCGCTCCCATGTTTTCTTCATACAAACTTTTACCCCCCCCCCCCCCTTTAACCCTCTTAGGGGATGAAATTTCAAAAATACTTTCATAATGCTCACCTACGTTATGTAAGGAACTCCTTTGAAAAATTACATTCTCCTAGACCTACGGTTTAGTATGTGCGTCGATCAGTCTTTTTTAAGAATAAGTAGATTTAATTTAGTAAGAGTAACAATAAATGATATTTACAAACTTACACAACTGAATAGCTTAAAAACAAAAAATCAAAATAAAACTAATAGCTACGAAAAACAAAAAAAAACCTCCGCATCGCTTTCTACGGGTGCTACGGTACGGGCTACTTGGTACGGTACGTGCCCAGAATACTGGCAGCATTGCCACGTTGTCTGGCAATGCTTATTCTTTGACCAAAGAAATGGCCAGCATTCTGGTCACGTGAAGTGTCGACTAACCGCCTGGACAAGAGACGAGCATTCGGACCCCACGACCCGAGTGTTTGAACCCCAAACGGCTTGAAAATATAATTAAGTACTAATTATGTTATTATACGTGGGACACTCAGAAAGTTTTGCGAAACTAAAAAAAATTGTTCTATACGTACATATATTTTTATCAAATCTTTTCAAAGTACTTTCCACCAGCCTCTATACAAAGATTCATTCGCCTAAACCAGTTTTCAAAACACTTTTTCCAGTCCGCCGCAGACACCTCGTTTACAGCCTGCTCGAACGCAGCCAGCGCATCTTCCGGCGACGAAAATTGTATCCCTTTGAGCTGATTTTTTATTTTTGGGAATAAAAAGAAGTCACACGGTGCTAGATCAGGGCTGTAAGGAGGGTGACCCAGGAGTTTGACTGGCGTGCTGTCCAGGAAGTCCCTCGTTTTGAGTGCGGTGTGCGCAGGTGCATTGTCGTGGTGGAGCAGTAGCCCGCGGAGCCCTGTGTTTGGTCGCTTGTTGCTTATAACAGAGAAAACTTCTGGCAAACATTTGGTAGTATACCATTCGGCATTAATGCTTCTTTGATCCCGTAAGGGAATTGATACCAAGTGGCCAGTCAAATTAAAAAAGCTAGCGATCAAAATCTTACCCCCGCTTCTAGATCGCTTCACTTTGGTAGGCGTTGGCTCATTTTGAAACACCCAAACAGTCGACTGGCGCTTGGTTTCTGGGTCGTATTGATAAATCCAGGACTCATCACCTGTAACGATGTCGTAAACACGCCGAGACGAGCCTGCTTCAAATTTGTTAAGCATATCACGGCACCATTCCACCCGGGCCTGCTTCTGAGCATCGGTGAGGTTGTGCGGCACCCAGCGTGATACTATCCTCCTCACGCGAAGATGGCTGTGTAGAATCTCGTGAACGCTTCCCGATCCAATCTTCAATATGTGTTGAATCTCCTGATATGTAATTCGCCTATTGTCTTGGATTAAATTTTTCACTGCTAGCACGTTTTCTTCGGTAACAGCCGTCAAAGGGCGACCGCTTCTTTCGTCATCCCCCAAAGTTGGTCGACCGCGCTTGAATTCGTTATACCAACGATACACGGTTGCCTTGGAAGGGCCTTCATCCATGAATGCCATTTGAAGTCTATCGTACGATTCATCCGGTTTCAGGCGACACTTGAAATCGTATAAAATCATAGCTCTAAAATGTTCCCGGCGCAGATCCATATTTCAGTGAGACACAATACTTTGAATTAACTCGCAAAAAATGTGGAGGGAAATTTTGAAATTGGAACTTACTTATTTTTACTTATAAATAATCATATTTTCGAAAAACATTATAACTGGCCAGTCTCCCATATATAAAAACTTTTTTTCGCAATACTTTCTGAGGGGCCTGGTATTTTCGCCGCTTGAGGGTCTCAGCAGCCGTAGCGGCAGCGCCAGCACAGCACCTAGGAAGATGGGAGGACGCAATAGTATATATGTATATATCATCATCATCATCATAATTTCAGCCTAAAGACGTCCACTGCTGGACATAGGCCTCTCCCAAGCGTCGCGACAACGACCGGTGCTGCGCTTTCCGCATCAAGCGAATACCCGCGACCAGGGGGGCCTACCCACGCTGCGCCTTTCAGTTCGCGGTCGCCACTCCAGAACTTTACTGCCCCATCGGCCATCCGTTCTGCGAGCAATGTGCCCCGCCCACTGCCACTTAAGTTTGGCTATTCTTCGGGCTATGTCGGTTACTTTCGTTCTCCAGGGTATATACTATATTATATTTGTGTATATAGTTGTGTAAGTCTGTTTTCTGTCATTTATTCTTACTGTTAAATAGATATATTTATAATAATAAAAACTGAAAAAATCAGTAGATTTAATTTTATTAAGTAGGTTCACTCGAACTTTATGTAACTATTCTCAAGTACTTTATTCCAACAGCAGATGTATTGGTACGAAATATTTACCTTGTATAAATAACATATTCTTGCAATGTATTGACCTGTTAATTTAAACAGTGCGCGTTCTAATGAAAAAGCTCTTAAACTTATAAAAAGTTTTATTCGAATGAATCAGGTTCTTTAAGTTTTCATACTTTTGTATTCAAATGAACAATGAACTAGCATTGATAAAGAAGCTTACAAGACAAAGCTTTTTACAAATTTCTTTTGTCTTTGTTATTTTTACGGTGTAGGTACGGTCAGCCACATCATCATCATGATCATTTCAGCCAAAAGACGTCTACTGTTGGACATAGACCTCCCCCAAAAAGGGGGGAATATGCCATAATCGCCACGCTTGGCAGGCGGGTTGGCGATCGCAGTTGGTTGATTAAATACTCAGAGAACGCTGCTGCCCATCCTCTGGTGAATCCCTTAGTCCCCTTTTACGACACTCATGAGATGATATAGGGTGGTGCAATTATTTACGTCCGGCACCACACGGAACAGCACAGCACTGTCAGCTACATATCAATGTAAATTAATTAAATAAAAAATCCCCTGCTCAAACCATTTGCGCTATTTGATTTGTGCTTTTCACGTACACAAACCGCCCGTCACTGCTTACGAAATAAAGACGCTGTCAAGGTCAAACTGTTACCACTGAAGTGAGGTCGACTATACTTACTTTATTGTAACATCAAGATAAAATACACAAGAAAACATAAAAGGAATAAACAAAAATAAGAACGGTACAAAGGCGGTCTTATCGCTGAAAGGTAAAGGTATTAAGTGAGGCCACAAAACAGTTCTTTCATAATATAAATTGTACTGTAAGTTCTAAGTTCGTAGTTGTTCCAAAGGCTTCACTCTTTTTCCTAATCTGGTTATACAACAAAGTTGGAAGCTTCTAGATATAGATTTTGATAGATTTTGGTTTTCGTGTTGTTTTCTTTCAATACTATACAACAGTGCTTTTCAAACTGTGGGTCGTGACCCCCTGGGGGGTCGCTAACATTGTACATGTCGGTCGCAGTCACTTAGAAATTAAAAGTCTTTTACAACAAAGTTGGAAGCTTCTAGATATAGATTTTGATAGATTTTGTTTTTCGTCTTGTTTTCTTTCAATACTACACAACAGTGCTTTTCCAACTGTGGGTCGCGATTTCTTTTTACTAAAGGGGGTCGCGCTATGGAAAAGATTGAATAACACTGCTATACAACATACCACTTAACATACTTTCTGTAATGCCTACCCTACCTGTCATGGAACAGAGTCTGTTTACCTTACTCGTCTTATTTAGTAAACAATCTCGGCATGTCTCTTTATTCAAATAACTACTGATAAAATATAATTTCTAGTTCTGCACATGTCATTAGGTTAAAAAAAAATCGTGTGTAAAATTATTAACATAATGTCTTTTAATAATTTATTATCGACGAATTGCATTAAAAAGACAGGCCAAAATTGTTTACTAAATAAGACAAGTAAGAAAAAAACCGGCCAAGTGCGTGTCGGACTCGCGCAGTTAGTTTTCCGTACCACCCATCGACCTGATACCCAATAGAAACTTATTTAATTTACGAGTGTTCATCAAAAGACATCAACGCTCAGTGCGCGAAATATGAATTTTTACATCTCTTTCTTACGCAGGTACCACCACATATGTCTATGTTTGCCCCATTTTTAGTATTTGTTGCTAAACTACATAGTATGCACTATAATCAAACCGAGTTTGACGCTGGTATGTATTACCGTTTTGAAGATAGAGCAGGAACAAAAACGTTGAAAAACATGCATTTACTTTGGTGTTAAACTTTTTTATTTTTAGTATTTGTGATAGGCACTATAGTAACACATATTCTGTGAAAATAATTTCAACTAGTTATCTATTACCGTTACAAAGATACAGCCCTGTGACAGACAGACGGACGGACGGACAGCGTAGTGAGAGTAATAGGGTCCCGTTTGGCACCCTTCGGGTACGGAAAACAAAATGTACGTGGAATCGCACAGTTAGTTACTTAATAGAAATTAATAATTTCTTTAAGAAATTTATATTTTTTCGATCTTTATATAACCACTCCACCTTCAATATCGGCTAACGTAGACGAGCCATTATAAGTCTTGTCAGTAATGAGTTCCATCCTGCACCTAACTACATTATGCACAATGATGATAAACCCTTCTGTGCAGCCAATTACAACTTCAGCTAATGCTACTTCAGACATCGACTGTTCCCCTTATAAAACTTCACTGAGAGATAACTAGGTTGCTCATCAAACACCTGCAAGTATTAAGTGGAAAGTCGCAAAATAATAAAACTAAAAACGACTTCTACAAGTTCATCTGAATGAAAATGCGATGAGCTAATAAGCTGATAAGTACAGTCTGAAATCTTTCCGGTTAACCACCAGTAAGGCTAAAATCGCTTGCGCTCAGTGTTCGATGGCAGCCGTAGCTACGTGTAATGTTGCAGGATTCGTTCAAGGGACTTTGTCGACAAAATGTACCACCGGGAAGGATCGTGACCGTACCGTTACAACGGAAAACTCGGCACTAAAAAAACTGCCCTCCGTTTTTGTAGTACCTAATTAGAAAAAAATACTACATACACAATACAGAACTATATTTACGGGACTTGTCGCGCACACTAAAATCAAAAATAACAAACATTTTGACTAACCTCGACGTTTCGACCAAGTTGCATTGGCCGTGGTCACGAGCACACTGAAGTATGCGGGTGTCATCGCTCGTGACAAGCTCAAGTGTGCTCGTGACCACGGCCAATGCAACTTGGCCGAAACGTCGAGGTTAGTCAAAATGTTTGTTGTTTTGATTTTAGTGTGCGCGACAAGTCCCGTAAATATAGTTCAATATGAGTGAAATTCGCGAAAGTTTAAAAACTTCTCGTTACACAATATTTTGAACATAAAATATCAGAGTTACCACTACTTACATACTTCTTAGCTTGGATAATACCAACAAATAAAACTAATCAAGAGCATTTCAGTAGACAAACAGGGGCAGGGCAGCGCGTCAGTGTGAAGTTAAAGTGGTTACGAGGCAGTCGTATTGTTTGACAACCGACACAATACGTCACACTGACAGAAAATCAGCAATAAATGCATTAAAAATACCCCTTTTTTTCCAGATTCAGTTATGTATGTTATTCTCTAGTCAAATAACTGCCCACTCTGCCCAGCTAGTGACCTGGTTTCTGCCTGCCAGCTGGCCTTCAGCAAGGAAGCTAGAAAAAAATCTCGGTCTATTCTGCCTTTCACTATGGTACCGCGCTAAAGTCCCGTACCGTAAATTGCTTCCCACTCTGGGCAGCCATTTGACTAGAGAATAACAGAAATAACTGAATCTGGAAAAAATACGAGTATTTTTAATGCATTCAGTGCTGGTTTTCACTGACATATTGACATCAATTGAAGACTGTATTATTTTTTATCGTGAATTTTGATACCTAGCCAGTTTTACGCCAGCCTCGCTATGAAATGCAATATGAAAATATACGGGAGCTTTTAAAAGCGTTTGAATTATAAATGTTACAGAGTGGATAATAGGATTTCATGTGACTTCTTCTTTGTTGCCTTGCGATACACGTGTATAAGTTACTGTTAGATGCCGAAGTGCGGTTACACCTAGTTCTAACCGGTTATAACTAGATGCAGCCGGTCGCTGGTTAGGTTCAGTGTAGTTCTAAGGCCAATTCCGCACAGTGATTTTTATCGTAAAATCTGTAACACCTGGAATCATATGTAGGTGGAATTAAAAATCGCGGTAGAAAAAACATCTCAGCGCGCGAATAAAAATCGTGGTGCGGGCTTTTTTAGGGTTCCGTAGCCCTACAAGGAACCCTTATAGTTTCGTCATGTCCGTCCGTCTGTCCTAATCCTTTATAGCTTATTAACTTCTCCAGTTACCATACATGTGAAACGGGGGTGAAAAATTTTTTTTCGCTGCACCCCCTCGTGTGGGGTATCATTGAATAGGTCTACTAAAATGAAGGTAATGTTTCATACATAACTTTTTTATCAGGTGTACCATCTGCGAAATAGAGCCCGCCAAAGTGGCTTGCAATGTGTCCCCCCCCAGCCATTTCTAAACTATGCAACATAGAAACTTATAATCTTCCACATTGATAGACCTTTATAAAAACTCTCTTTTAAAATTATTTCGAGTATAATGTGATTATAAATTTTTGAGTTATAGTGAGAAATCTGCAAAATACTTAAGACGTCCTAGTTCATAAGTCATTGACCTTAGAGAAAAATTATCACATCAAATAATGCTCCTTTAGTTACTACCTATTTAAAAAAATCACAAAAAGTAACTTTATTTTATATTGATATGATGACACACTTCTTCAATTTAGCTTCTTCAATTCAGCTTCTTCAATTCAGCGCTAGGTGGCGCTGGTTGCAAAAAATTAAAATAGCATTGATTAATATTAGATTTGATTCGTTTGTAATTAGGAACCCTATAATACTGAGCATGGTCCGACATGCTCTTGGCCGGTTTTTTTCCGTGGGGAAATCCTCATGGCCGCACTCCGCCCGGGGTAGGCGTAGTCACTGTCGGACTCTTACCGACTAAAACCACCACGGTGTTCCTTCAACTAGTTTAGCCGGGGGCGTGGGAACCCGTGAGTATTCACACAACCACCCCCGACAGGTCCCGACCCGCCACAGGCAGGCAAGCCCCTTCTACCCGTGCGGCCTAACGTCGGCCGCACCCTCCTCGTGGCCTAACCGGTTAGAATTAGGTGTAACCGTAATTCGGCTTCTAACCGTAACATATACAAAACAACGCAATTTTTTATTTATTTTATAAGTAACAGTGTCTACATACAACGACTCAGTTTTTTTTTTTTTTTTTTTGTGAAATTTGTTTTTTTTTGAAATTTTATTGTACACCATAAAATATATTACATTATACAGTAGTAGAGACATTCATTCACAGATAGGTAATTAATACCAATAATTGGGAGCATCTGCTGCCGAACTAGGTGGGAAACCTGTATCTCTGCGAACAGCGCCAATTCCCTCAGATAAAGTTTTATTAAACATGTAGGTTATGCCATATACAAAGTAGTTATTGGTTATGTATTATACAAACATCAGTATTTTTTAGTTCGAAGCCGATGTACTGTTAATTGGCTTCTGCAAGCCAAAGTTACTCATAATCGAAATTCAGAAGTTGAATGACGAACTGACGGTCAAAAGGAGTAAACATTTCTCTATTTGCCAACAGAATATAGATCAATATTTACAATAGTGATGAAACGAATACAAATTCAAATACGATTATTCGTATTCGCTGAATGTCGCAGTAAGGTAAATTCGTATAAAATATTTTAGTAAATAGTTGAGCTACGAGTCATATTTCCGAAAAATTCTAATGATGTTTTAGTTTAATTTAACAAATCAGTTAGTTTGTGCACTGTTTTGATTGTAAAATTCAGCCTGGTCGTTTTAAATCCATGAGAAAAGTAATTTAATAAAAAAGAATTATTAAAAAATAGAACTGCGAAGCCAAACTTTTTTTTAAGTACATAAAATGTGTGTAAAGACTTCGTTGTTTTTTACATAAAAACAAGGGTGCGTTTACGGACACAAACCTCACATGCACAAGTGCCTAGACCTGGCACAACTATCTGTACGCCATACTAATATGTGTATTCCATGCGGTAATCGATCCAGCGACCCGTTGCGCAGAAGGCGATCGCTTAGCCACTGTGCCAATCATATCATCGTATGATTATTTTTGCAAGGAAAAAAGACTTATTAAGGTCCAGAGAAGAAAGAGAAAAATCCGGTGGTGGAGGCAAACAGGACCTACACCGGATGTTTTTAAAAAACTTGACAAACGATTGTGAACACTGGTGGGGGAGCACCTTTAGAAGCAATGTTTGATGTCTTTTGATGATCTCGTCAATTAAATCAGTTTCTACAGAGTATCAGGTCGATGGGTGGTACGGAATCCTTACTGCACGAGTCCGACTCGCACTTGACCAGTTTTTTCACACATTGTAACTCCAAATTCCAGATGTGCTCGCTTCCAACTTTGACCTTATTTCCAATGAAAAATGTTTTGATGGCTGATCGAATTTATAATGACTTTTCGGATATAAAATGACCAACCCGGATTATATACTGAAGAACTTATTAATATTTTCTTGTAAGAAAGTAAGTTAACTTATTTTCCACAGTAGAAAATCTTATTTAATCTCAGTCGCGCATAAAGCAAAGATATTTACGCATCGCTTTTTGGTTTAATTAATCTGGTAAAGTGAGATGCATCTAAGAAATACATTATTCAGTGAGATTTATCGAAACTAAAACCAGAGGTAGATAAACTAGTAAATGGCAAGTTCCTCGAGTTTAAGATGTAACATATTTCAAAAATCTCTATAAAACACACAGGCATAGTAAAAAATATAGACGAAGTGAAATAGTGAAGCCAAAAAAAACTATGCTCCTTCGTGTACAACCAGCGCTTACGCACACACCATGCACCTGAAGGATATTTGCTATCGCGATGTTTCCTGGACGATACCGCAACATGTGTACTGAAAGCGGTAAGTACGGTTTGAGGTGCATGTGTGTGCGTGAGCGCTGGTTGTACACGAAGGAGCATAGTTTTTTTGTGGCTTCACTATGTCACTTCGTCTATATTTTCGGCGCCGACTCATAATTAGTTATTTACATTAGTTTAGTTAGGAGAATAGTATCAAGACTAAAAAGCTTCATTTTATTTTTCGCTTTTTAGTTTCTGTTTTCGTCGGTTCAATTTTTTTTTTTAAATTTTTATATTGTCTCGTTTTTACACGAACTTCAAGTGTTGTCGGAATAAAAAAGTAGAAGTTTTTCTCGTAAATTATCTACTAAGAGCTAAAAAACAAAGTTAATTAGTTCCACTAAATTTTAAAGTCTTACAATAATTATGTCTGTACATACTTTACTTATATTATGATGAGTGATGTGAGAGCTCAAAGTGAAACTCATGCGGAAATCAGATACCGAGAATCCGAATCGAGCTTTTAGTATATAATTACTCTATTTTGTACTATAAAGGTATCTACTTACCTAATATCTTAAGGTACGTATCTTCGTCCTCATTTAAGCAATTTTCTGTGGTGTCAGGGAGCGCATTGCTAGCTATGTAAATTAGTTTCTGTTTGTAGAGACTAGGTATTAGGTGGTTCCTGTATTTTGTGCTGAAGTCTATAGGAATCCAACATACCCTTCCGCCATCCCCAGACAAACGATATTTATGAGCATTTCCAACCGAAAACAAAAAAAGGTAGGGGTATGATTTAAGTAGGGATGTATACACGGTGAATTTTCGTTGGTTTTGGAAACGAAAAGGGGTCATTGTACTTATTCTGTCGTGTCGACATGAGCTACATAATGATAATATCTCATGTCGTGGGATAAAGATTAGCCAGTCAGCAGGCAGGCAGGCAGTCTGATTGTACTCATCAGTATGAACAACTTTTACTATGGGACCAAGCCTGAAATCGCGAAAAAAATATCAGCTGATCCCTATATTTTGTCAATATATATGTGAACCCAAAAGGTATTCGTATTCGTAAAAGTAGTACCTATTCGTTGCATCACTAAATATTATGTACCACATAAATGAAAATCATTTGTACGGTACAAGTACCTTTCAGTACAACAGCAATCGAATGAAAAATTGTAATATTGGAAATCCGCTTATGCATTTCACTGAAGTCTATTGTGAAAACGCTGAATACGATTACGGTGCGTTTATTGCGTTTCGAGGTAGAAAGTCGTTGGAATATTAAATCCGTGGGAATGGTAAGTATTCTGAGCGCTTTTAATAAGTTAAGAGAAAAATGAATTGCAGTTCGAGAGCGGAGTACATTATTGCAGATATTTCATTGCAGATTTTACATTTCATTTTATATATAATTTTATACATCAAAGGTGTATTAAAGGGGTGCATAATAATTGCTTCAGAATTCTTGTTAAATCTAGAAGTATAATCACCATCAACCATTTCTGGACATACTTAAACCACATGAATAAAAATACACACAGAAGCAAAGCTCTCTACACAACTGAGCCGTTGCACACTGGCACCCCCATACAAGGATGTGCTCATTACTCGAATTAAGAAGATGAAGTTATTTTCCGTGATCTAAGATTCCATATAATGGAATATGCCACCATGATGATCTGTCCTTGCGTGCTTATTGTTACGTTGAACAACCCCAAGTCATCTTCTGCTATGCAATTATTTTGCCTATAACACAAAATTAGGCCGATGTTCATCAACTTTAATTTATTTATTTATTTATTTGTTCAGTGGTATACATAACAAAAACATTCTAAAGATGTAAACATAAACTCATTAGAGTTTTACCGTACATCAGTATCATCGACTATACAAACAGGTTAACAAAAATATAGTTAACAAGGTAGGATATTAAATAAGTACAATGAGGGTAGATACCAGATAATATTTTTCTACATTATGAAGGAGCGAACACCGGTGACTGCGCGATCCGTCTTTACAAACTGGTGGAGGGTAGTATTTGTGTTGATACAGGTTGTTCCTACAAATGCAGCAAACTTTTGAGAATTTATTATACTTACATTAATAATGTTATTAATTGTATTGACTAGTTATTTTTATTATTGTGTCTTTGTAACTTGCAAGAAATGTTGTTTTAATTTAAATTTTATGTTTTTTTTTTTGTTATTTTATCCCTTAGAGAAATCTCTGATTAATCGGCCGATTACTCGAATTGTGTATTACCTCCTAATCTTTTACGTACAAAAATAAACCGTAGTAGGAAGTCACTCGGTCTGTTAGTATGTTGAGATACTTTGAACGCAGCGCACAGTAAAAGCTGATCGACCGTTGGAGTACCTCTCAAGTGTCCAGACACTCTGTTCATTCAAGCGTTTAAACGCACAGTTAAGGCCCGTACAAACCAAAAGCTGGTTAGTAGCAGCGGGGTCGACTCATACTAAAAAGCAGGCAGTTTTTAAGCGTTTTGACGGCGGGCCTGGCATAGAACTGCTTTCAATATGACATGTTGTGTCGGTTTTCAAATAAAACAACTGCCTCGTAACCGCTTTGAATGACGTCACACTGATGCGTGGCTCTTCCTGCGCCGGTATGGCCAGCAGTGGCGAAGGGTCCATATAACACAATTCCCACCGGCTTCCCTTTAGGAATTGCTTAATTACAGATCTACGATATTTCTATGCTAATTTATTGTTCTAAAGTACAAAAAAGAATGTAAATTTAAATTATATGTTGTTCGATTGTTTTATTATTTTATTAAAGTGCGATTTTCTGCTTCCCTTCTGAAAATATTCACCCTTCGACACTGATGGCCAGTTAGTACGGCGGCCATCTGCCATAGTGATACAACGCAATCGCGCAACTCTTGCCCTACGCATGTCACGCGCCGCGCTGCCCGGTTTGTCGCCGGCGGGTCCAGAGCTTGAGCATCGCAGCTAGCCAGCGGGCCTGCGCTAATATTTGGTGTGTTGTGCTTCATATCGTTCATTGTATTACAACATGTGCAGGCCCGCCTTCAACCCGCGCTGCTACTGACATGCTTTTGGTTTGTGCAGGCCTTTAGCCAAGTCGAAACGACCGTTTAGACAAGGCTTCAATTAGTGAATTTGAGTGCAGTTGCAATACTGAACAAGGGATTTACGACTTATAAATAACGCACATCCTAAACCGGTAGGTTAAAATGCATAACATTTTGCACTGGGTTCCTTAGATAACGTAGGTGAGCACTTAAAAAAGGATTTTTGAAAATTCATCCCCTTAGATGTTTGAATAGGGGGAGAAAATGTCGATGGTACCTGAGATTTTACCGATAAGAAATCCCAGGATAGGATAAGGATAAGTAGTAGAAGAACTCCTTTGTGACAGAACACGTCCAGGGAAGTACTACCACCGTATCTACTTCTCCGCCAAATAGTGATGCTTGCATTGCTGTGTTTCGGTCTGAAGGGTACGGGTGCCGGTGAAATTACAATCACATGATACTTTCCATCTTCATGTCTCAGTTCGGCGAACCGACTTGCGGTACCATTTAGGCAACAGCCTAAGTGGTATTGAAGTTGTTATGGGCAAAGGTAACCGCTTAACATCAGGTGGGCCTTTAGCTCGTTTCGCCATCCTATACTATAAAATCTCTTCCTCTCTCCTCGATCGTCTTCGTTCTTCGTTCGATTAATCGATCCTCTACACTTAAATTTAAAGTATGCAGCGACCATAACGATATCATCATCATCATTATCAGCCTCCTGCCCTTATCCCAATTTATTTGTGGTCGGCGCAGCATGTCTTTTCTTATATACATCTCTATCAGCCGTCATCTCCGTGTTCACTTTCTTTTTATCCATATCATCTTTTACACAATCCATCCATCTTTTCTTTGGTCTTCCTCTTTTCTTATAGCCCTCATTCATACACAAAACTTTTCGTTACATGCTCCTCATTCGTCCGCATCACATCCTCTGCATCTCAACTTTTCCGTCACTGGCGCTACTTCCAAACTCCCTCTCACATACTCATTTCTTATCATATGCATTCTCGTTACACCACACATTCCTCTTAACATACCATAATGATATCATATCGATCTAAATTAGATCTAGTCGGCTTCTGTTTTGCCTACAAATGGCAATCGTGTTAGTTTACAGTAAACTGTTCTGCGTCACAATATTCGTATAAATACCTACATAGTCAGTGTGTCCGTGTGTCCATTTATACATTCCTGTGAGTCCACGCGACACTTTTTTCCTTAATTATGACGCGGAGCTCCGAACGAAACCTGTTTGTGGTAATGTTGAGCCTATACTAACTACTATATACTAACTAACTGCCTCGTTGGTCTAGTGGTCGCAAGCGCGACTGCTGAGCATGAGGTCCTGGGTTCGATTCCCGGGTCGAGCAAAGTGTTATTGGGTTTTTTCATTAGGAAATTCTCAGTAGCAGCCCAGAGTCTGGATTTGTGCCCGGCTAGTGGCAATAGGCTCGCCCCCTATTATATGGGACTTACAACATAACTGGCGAAATAAGTGTGTACTATACACCCCTGCCTACCCCTTTGGGGAAATACAGGCGTGATATTATGTTATGGTGAACCCATCTTCAATTATCATAAGATCTGATATCGCGTTATGAGTTAGGATGTAAGATTATTCACTTTCTGTTAACTTTATTTCAACATCAGTCTTTCTTTGCCCACTAGATCCGTGACCACATGACACCACTGGAGATAATGGCCTCGCTTCTCGCAGCGATCGCCCATGACATGGACCATCCTGGAGTGAACCAGCCGTTCCTTATTGCTACGTCCAACCATCTCGCCGCTCTGTACCGGGTAAGCATTTTAATCTTGTAACTTCGGTGAAATATTCCTACTTTGGCGGCATATTTTGTCTGTAGACACCACACTAAGCAAGCGGAATTCATTGGTGTCTTCCAACGACCATATAGCCCATAGACGCCTCATAACAGGCGACCGTTGTCTGCAACACATCTATGAAATTTCACTAATGTAGGTCGCCAGTATTCGCCTTAGTGATTATCCAATAGCCGCCTTGGTAGGACCAATCGGATTGCAGTACCCCGCCTCAACTAGTGGCAGAATTTATTGTACGCATTATATTCAACATTAGGCGTGTATTGGGCGGTATGCTCGATGGTGGCTTCAAATCGAGTATGCATCAAAAGATTTAAATTGTGGAAAGAAAAAAAAAATGCAAAAAAAAAAAAAAAATGCGTTAAAAATAATAAAATAATGAGTATGCATCAGCTCCATGAAAAAAAAAAAAAGCTAAAGCTTAAAAGGTTTATCTTGTCATTAGTCGACAGAACTTCTTCAGTTGGTAACAGAACAAGGTTCTGGGAGTCCAATTATTAACGCTAAGTCTTGCTAGGTAAAGGGGCTCGTGGCTAAGTAATAATCAAGTGGATTGCAAGATCTGCGAGGCGGTCAATCGGTGGATGGGTGACCGTTTCGTTGTACATCGAGGCGGTGCCTTAGAGAGCACTTTAAGCTGTCGGTCCCGGTTGACATACGAATACCTATGGTCTTCGTTACAAGAAGTCAGAAACCCGAAAGCCTGACAATTGGTCTAACCTTATGATATCGGTCATCATCATCACCATTTCAGCCGAAAGACGTCCACTGCTGGACAGAGGCCTCCCTCAAGCATCGCCACAACTACCGGTCTTGCGCTTTCCGCATCCAGCGGATTTCCGCGACCTTCACCAGGTCGTCGGTCCACCTTGTGGGGGGCCTACACACGCTGCGCCTTCCAGTACGCGGTCGCCACTCCAGAACTTTACTGCCCCATCGGCCATCCGTTCTGCGAACAATGTGCCGTCCACTGCCAGTTAAGTTTGGCAATTCTTCGGGCTATGTCGGTTACCTTCGTTCTTCTGTGAATCTCCTCATTTTGGATTACCCAGTAATCAGTGGGTTGAGGAGGTCTGATGGCAGTCGCTTTGTGTAAAATACTGATGTTCAGCCACATCTGGTTAGACTGGAACCAACATGATTGGAGAAAGGAGTCCCGCTAGATGTAAATATAAATAAATATTTTTAGGACATTCTTATACAGCACCATCTAGTCCCAAACTAAGCAGAGCTTGTACTATGGGTACTAGACAATGGATATGATACTTTTTTTTTTTTGTAAATACATACTTAAAATACATAAGAAACACCCAGACTAACACAAACACTTATGTTTATCACAGTGATATTTGTGTCATGTGGGAATCGTACCCACGACACCAATAGACCACAGACGTCGTCATCATCATATTTTAAATAATAATAATTTTATTTCTCTTTACACTTTTATGAATTAGAAGCTAATAATAAATATCTTCGTGACATTTTTACACAGCACCATCTAGTCCCAAACTAAGCAGAGCTTGTGATATGGGTACTAGACAGTGGATATAATACTTATATACTTTTTTTTTGTTAATACATACTTATAATATATAAGAAACACCCAGAACAACACAAACACTTATGTTCATCACACAAATATTTGTGTCCTGTGGGAATCGAACCCACGACCTCGTGATCAGTAGTCTGACCCTCGAACCACTAGACCACAGACGTCAAACGTCACGTAGACTTCAGCTATTGTGCCACTGGCCCAAATTGCTCAATAATTACTATTTAAAAGATTCTTCACTCTTGAACTAAGTCGATGAAAGCTCATAATACCTACAATTTAAATAAGAATCTGAAACGCCGTGATTACTTTTAACATTGAAACTAATTGCTAAGCAACGTGCTTAATTATTACCCAGCGGGTCTACGAAGCGACGAAATTAAATCGATGATACGAAAAGCCCAAAATATTGCAAGAATGAAAGTTTACAGAATTTGAAAACAAGGAAATTAGCAATTACTCATGACGTCGACGGAAGTTTGAAAATATTGTTTCAAACATAACATAACATCACGCCTGTATTTCTCCGACGGGGTAGGCAGAGGTGTAATAGTACACCCACATTTCGCCAGTTATGTTATAGTCCCATGTAATAGGGGGCGAGCCTATTGCCATTGACCGGGCACGAATCCAGACTCCGGGCTGCTACTGAGAATTTCCTAATGAAAAAACCCAATAACACTTAAATATTGTTTCAATATAAGTAAATACACCTACAAACAGCATATTATCACGCCTGTTTCCCATTGGCGTAAGCAGAGACTGGATTTCCACCTGCTACGATCCTGACACACCTATCCAGCCTAGATTAAGTAATATCTGCATAAATTAATAGATTAATATATGTCATGTAGGTACGTACGTCTTGTTATGGAAGAGCGGAGTCTCCTAATAAAGGCAATACTTGCTTAAAAGGAGGCTTCAATCACAAATAATTGTCACTAAAACCGATATTTGCAAATAACCTATTTTTTTTCTAACTTCATCGACATTCATTAATCTCATCATGCATGCTCGTCGGTTTAGTGGTCTTTTGTGAGAACGTTCGCGATTTCATTGCGTACGTTCGCTTAAGTCGTCCCCTATCACCATGATAAACTTTCGCGAATTTCACTCATATTGAACTATGTTTACGGGACTAGTCGCGCACAATTAAATCAAAATATAACAAACATTTTGACTAACCTCGACGTTTCGGCCAAGTTGCATTGGCCGTGGTCACGAGCACACTGAAGTATGTGGGTGTCATCGTCTTGAGCGGCGGGTGTTTTCTCGAACTACCCGCGGTTGGTATTTCGTAACGTCGCTGTCCGTAACAAGATATGCTGAATCACGACACACAATGCTGACAGAATTGTTAACACATGCTGTTAGTCAAAATGTTTGTTATACTGGGTGTAAGGAGAACGCTTACGAAAACGAAAATAGGTGCTGGTGATTACTGATACGAAACCGCGAAAAAAATGCGATTCTTTTTTTTTGGATTTTTTCATATATTTTTTTGCATTTTTCATACATAACCAGCTTTGGGCAGTGAAATAAAACTCATACATAATGAAAAATGCGAAAAAAATATTAAAATCTCTAAAAAAAAAACGCATTTTTTTTCGTGGTTTCGTATCAGTAATCACCAGCACTATCACCTATCTTCGTTTTCGGAAGCGTTTCCCTGACACCCTGTATTTTGATTTAATTGTGCGCGACAAGTCCCGTAAACATAGTTCAATATCATGATAATCATTCATTAAAAGGAAAAGAAAAGATGAACACATCTCCCAGTTATAAAAAAAAGGCTACTAATTTGTAACTCTTACTGTACTTTCCATATATGAACTAATTTACTGAAATAGTATGAATATAAAGAATTCAGATACCTACTTAGGTGCTTGTAATACGAGTATAAATTGTTTTAAAATTAGCTTAAAACATTGTTTTTCCGATATTGTTTTACAATATTATATTGTGTGGTTGTTTAATTTATTGTTTCCTTTTCCTGTTACAGTAACGTACCTAATATTTTTGATCTCCAAAATAACCAAGCACATTCAAACGTATTTACATTTGTTTATTAGTCTGATCTTAGGTCCGTATTACAGAAGGTTCCTCAAGTACAGTTTGATCTTCAATCACCTGATCACTACTTAAGGATATAATCGTTACTTGAGCATCAGCCTTACTCCAATACGGTAATTATAAAAATCAATTCAACAACATATCACACTAATGTAACCTGAAATAGGAAAGAAATCTCTACTCAAGCGTGGTCTGGACCACACTTGAGTTATTACAGATCATATATCTGCTCAAATACCGAAATAAGTGACAGTGTAGAATAAAGCTAAACTCAGCTAAACTGTGATCAATGAATCTATGCTTGAAAAAAGTTTTAAAATTAAATCCCCACTCAAAACCAGTTTTAAACAGTAATCGCCGCTTGAGGAACATTCTGTAATACGGCCTTAGTGACTTTATAACCATTTTGTACTGTCTAAAATTGTTAGGAAAATTGAACATTTATTTCAACAACTCTTGGGGATAATTAATACATACATAACATTTCGCCTGTATTTCTCAGGGTAATCAGAAGTGCACCCACATTGCAATTTCGCCAGTATGTTAGTGTTATTGGATTTTTCAAAAGGAAATTCTCAGTAGCAGCCCTGATCTGGACTTGTGCCCGGTTAGTGGCAATAGGCTCGCTCCTTATCACATGTGACTAACTAAACATAACTGGATAATTAATGACTGTATTTAATTCAATGTAAATACCGCTGTGTCTCAAGACGAAAGTACTTGTAATTAATGTAATCTTGTTGTGCAATAAAGAGGATTTGTATGGTATTATATTGTATTTGACCAATGTGTGTTGCCAGTTACAACTAACGGCACTGAAACGTGGTCGCTCACAATGGGCCTGATAAGAAGGCTCAGTCACTCAAAGGGCAATGGAGGGGCTATTCTCGGAGTGTGAATTATCGAATCAGAAATGATGAGATTCGCAGGAGAGCTATGTCGGTTACTTAACCGACATAGCCTGAAGAATTACCAAACTTAAGCGGAAGTGGGCGGGGTACATTGCTCGCAGAACGGATGGCCGATGGGGCAGTAAAGATGTGGAGTGGGTCCGCGTACTGGAAGGCGCAGCGTGGGTAGGCCCCCCACAAGGTAGACCGACGACCTGGTGATGGTCGCGGGAATCGGTTGGATACGGAAAGCGCAGGACCGGTCGTTGTGGCGATGCTTGGGGGAGGCCTATGTCCAGCAGTGGATGTCTTTCGGCGAAAATGATGATGATGATGAATTTAATGCAGCTATGTAAAGTAAAAAAGAAAGAAAGAAAAGAAAGAAACACATTAATGGACACAAATCGACAAACACATACACAACAACAATAGCAACAAAAAGACAAACAAGTGTAATAATAAAATTATGACAAAAAAAGAAATAATATTATTGACGCGCACAACATGAACACAAAAGGGTATAGCAGGGGATGGTACTAGCACGACAGTAACCAGTAGGTATTGCTCTAATTACACATAAGAAAGACAAGAAATAGGTAACATTGCTAGGTTATTGTACATTGCTAGTCCCGCTGTGGCATTATGTGTCCAAAAGGCCACAAGCCATATATATATTATATTGTATTTTTTATTATTATTTGGCTATATTTGATTTGATTGGAAGTTCCAGACTCACTTGTCTTCATTATTGATGAAAAGCCTTTGAACCCGTCTCCTAGAACCTCCTCCACAAGATTTCAAAGAAAAAATTGCTTCTAGAATTTCAATAGGTAGCTTAAAAGATGTACAAATAAGCCCTTTGAACTAACGACGGTAATTCGTGGTAAAACAAAGTGCCTTTACTTGTATTCCTGATAGCCGTAATTATTTCATTGAAACCATTGAAGTATCGGAAATATCGTTCTACGCAAAATTCTGTCACAAACTAAAACCTCGCAGTCAACCTGTCATTTATGAATAGTAATTTCTCCTTTCAATTTCCAAAGGCTAAGTTATGGTTTGACTGTCTCGTTGAATTTCTGCCTGGATGTACAACCGGTGTAACTAGAACTCCCGTCGTGTAATAAGTCAATGTCTCGAGAGCTCAACAATAATGGAATCAATATACTTACATTCAGATGAGAAAGCTTCCCACGTCAGTTAAATAGCTCTTTTGTTTCTTGATGAATATTTAACGGGTGTGTCGCTCTTTATTAGATTTACTCAAATTCAATTTAATTGGCTGATCGATATCGAAATCAAACAGACTTATCTATCATATATATCCTCAATTATATATATACGTGGGACACTCAGAAAGTTTTGCGAAACTAAAAAAAATTGTTCTATACGTACATATATTTTTATCAAATCTTTTCAAAGTACTTTCCACCAGCCTCTATACAAAGATTCATGCGCCTAAACCAGTTTTCAAAACACTTTTTCCAGTCCGCCGCAGACACCTCGTTTACAGCCTGCTCGAACGCAGCCAGCGCATCTTCCGGCGACGAAAATTGTATCCCTTTGAGCTGATTTTTTATTTTTGGGAATAAAAAGAAGTCACACGGTGCTAGATCAGGGCTGTAAGGAGGGTGACCCAGGAGTTTGACTGGCGTGCTGTCCAGGAAGTCCCTCGTTTTGAGTGCGGTGTGCGCAGGTGCATTGTCGTGGTGGAGCAGTAGCCCGCGGAGCCCTGTGTTTGGTCGCTTGTTGCTTATAACAGAGAAAACTTCTGGCAAACATTTGGTAGTATACCATTCGGCATTAATGTTTCTTTGATCCCGTAAGGGAATTGATACCAAGTGGCCAGTCAAATTAAAAAAGCTAGCGATCAAAATCTTACCCCCGCTTCTAGATCGCTTCACTTTGGTAGGCGTTGGCTCATTTTGAAACACCCAAACAGTCGACCGGCGCTTGGTTTCTGGGTCGTATTGATAAATCCAGGACTCATCACCTGTAACGATGTCGTAAACACGCCGAGACGAGCCTGCTTCAAATTTGTTAAGCATATCACGGCACCATTCCACCCGGGCCTGCTTCTGAGCATCGGTGAGGTTGTGCGGCACCCGGCGTGATACTATCCTCCTCACGCGAAGATGGCTGTGTAGAATCTCGTGAACGCTTCCCGATCCAATCTTCAATATGTGTTGAATCTCCTGATATGTAATTCGCCTATTGTCTTGGATTAAATTTTTCACTGCTAGCACGTTTTCTTCGGTAACAGCCGTCAAAGGGCGACCGCTTCTTTTGTCATCCCCCAAAGTTGGTCGACCGCGCTTGAATTCGTTATACCAACGATACACGGTTGCCTTGGAAGGGCCTTCATCCATGAATGCCATTTGAAGTCTATCGTACGATTCATCCGGTTTCAGGCGACACTTGAAATCGTATAAAATCATAGCTCTAAAATGTTCCCGGCGCAGATCCATATTTCAGTGAGACACAATACTTTGAATTAACTCGCAAAAAATGTGGAGGGAAATTTTGAAATTGGAACTTACTTATTTTTACTTATAAATAATCATATTTTCGAAAAACATTATAACTGGCCAGTCTCCCATATATAAAAACTTTTTTTCGCAATACTTTCTGAGGGGCCTTGTATTTTAATCACACTAACTAAATGGCTGCAGACACTTAACTACGATGAAATCGAGAAATTGATGAGTATTATAAAATAATGATCATCACTACTTGAAATCCCTTGTATTTACTTTTATCTGCTTCACACTCCCACCTCTTACTCACTCACCACTCGCATACACACACAGAGCACTACACATTCTCTTACACTCACGCACACTCATTCATGTACGATCTCTCACACATGGGGTTGACTCTGAAAATCAGCGCTGTGTCATAGAATATATACCTACTAACGACGCTGTGTTGCGACGTGACTCACTTTACAACAAATTCAAATACAAATCCTTTTTATTGCACAACAAGATTATATTAATTTCTTTAATAACTACTTATGCGCTAGTATACAACTGGCGGTCTTATCGCTCCACGGCGATCTCTTCCAGACAACCTTTGAATGGACTGGAATGTCATGGAAGAGACAAAGGGTAGTTACCGGTGCACTTAAATAATATCGGAAACTTAACTAATTAAACTAAACTAACTTAGCTATAAAAAAAAAAGCCTTAATATACATACATGTATTATCCTCTATGACATCATAAACTTACACACGATTACAATAAATAAATATAGCTATACTAGCGGACCCGGCAGACGTCGTCCTGCCCGGAAAAGCAGCGCCACATATAATTAAAATCGTCCCTGCCATTTAGGAGAAGATCAGTGACATACAGACAGAAGGGCCACCTACCGGATCCAATTGTGTTTTCACACCATACAGGAAACCATTGAAATATTCACAAAAAAATTCATCCAAATCGGTTCAGCTGTTTAGGAGGAGTTAGGCGACAATCAGATGTACAGAAGAAATAAATATTCGCGGCTTCACTCGCGTTAAATTCTGCTAACCCACGTGACGGATCCTATTAATTCAGTCCAGTCCAGTTCCATCCATCCATCCATCCATCCTTTTATTCGGACCGTCCAGTCCAGTCCAGTCACTATCCCACTATCTCACCGCATGTCCAGTCCCGTCCCATGTCCCGTCCCGTCCCATGTTAAATGTCCCATCCCGTCCCATGTCCAATGTCCCGTCTCATGTACCATGTCCCGTCCCGGCCCGTGTCCCTTCTCAAGTCCCGTCTCGTCCCATGTCCCGTCCCGCATGTCACATGTCCCGTCCCGTCCCGTCTCATGTCCCATGTCCCGTCCCGGCCCATGTCCCTTCCCATGTCCCGTCCCGTCCCATGTCCCGTCCCCCATGTCACATGTCCCGTCCCCCATGTCACATGTCCCGTCCCCCATGTCACATGTCCCGTCCCGTCCCCCATGTCACATGTCCCGTCCCCCATGTCACATGTCCCGTCCCGTCCCATATCCCGTCCCCCATGTCACATGTCCTGTCCCGTCCGTCCCATGTCCCGTCCCATGTTATCAATTGTTCAGCAAATCAAATTTGGTGACACAACGACTGCAGCGCCACCTACCGGGTAAATAAATAAATGTAGCTTATATGACACGTTCGTAGATTTACCATAGCAGCGCCATCTATTCATTACATACTCAACCCAGTCGAAAGGTATCGACATCTGTTAGAATCATTTGGAGTTAACAGATAATTGTGACTGTCAAATAATAACAGACAAATAATTAGCAATAAATTAAAATTGCGACTATAATTTGAGATTTAAACTATCCTATCTCTCAAGTTGGATCGAACTCCACATGGTGTGCGAATTTTATTATAATCGGTTAAGTGGTTTAGGAGTCCATTGAGGACAAACATTGTGACACGAGATTTATATATATTAAGATATATATATATATATATACCAAATGAATATAGGACAACAACATACTCATGTCATTACTGGGACAGATAATGCTCCTTAACTAATCGCTTAAAAATAGGTAGTGATTGTGCACGTCTAATCCCTACAGGTAACTCATTCCACAAACGAATAGCCTGCACAGTAAAGGACTTATCGAGAAAGTTTTCGAAACGAGTTGGCATTTTCAACCTTAAGTTCTCTGATGATCTAAGGGACCTCGTATGCGTATCACTTAGGAACTCGAATCGTTCTTTGACGTAAAAGGGATTAGAGGGATTGAACAGCACATTATACAGAAGAGATAGTAAATGAGCATTCCGGCGAAGGCGGATTGGTAACCACTTGAGTTTACAAACACAACACAGCCAGCCTGCACAGTAAAGGACTTATCGAGAAAGTTTTCGAAACGAGTTGGCATTTTCAACCTTAAGTTCTCTGATGATCTAAGGGACCTCGTATGCGTATCACTTAGGAACTCGAATCGTTCTTTGACGTAAAAGGGATTAGAGGGATTGAACAGCACATTATACAGAAGAGATAGTAAATGAGCATTCCGGCGAAGGCGGATTGGTAACCACTTGAGTTTACAAACACAACACAGCCTCATGCTGACTGTCAACCTCTTTGCCGCAGCTATAACATGCAAAGTTACTTTATATTACAACTATGTATCACTGTAATTCCTAAAATGTACCTAACGACTGAATGACGTCTTGTTGTGGCAATAAATAATTTTTCTTTCTTTCTTTTATTTTTCTTTACATTTTTCTATTTTATATTATATTGCTAGCCTAAAATCCTATTAACTAGTACTAACAACGAGGAACTCACAACAGAGTGGATCCCAGACAGCCGGAAACGAAAACGCGGTAGGCCCAGAAGGAGTTGGCGGGATGAGCTGGACTCCTACTTAAAGGATCGGCCACAAATTGCCATAGACCATGAAAAGTGTAATAAAGGACGGGAGGCCTTCGCCCTGCAGTGGGACAGGCTTGTAAAAAAAACAACGAGGATAGGTATTAACCTATCCTCGTTAGGTATTAACTATTAAGTGCCTGAGATACGTGGGACACTCAGAAAGTTTTGCGAAACTAAAAAAAAATGTTCTATACGTACATATATTTTTATCAAATCTTTTCAAAGTACTTTCCACCAGCCTCTATACAAAGATTCATGCGCCTAAACCAGTTTTCAAAACACTTTTTCCAGTCCGCCGCAGACACCTCGTTTACAGCCTGCTCGAACGCAGCCAGCGCATCTTCCGGCGACGAAAATTGTATCCCTTTGAGCTGATTTTTTATTTTTGGGAATAAAAAGAAGTCACACGGTGCTAGATCAGGGCTGTAAGGAGGGTGACCCAGGAGTTTGACTGGCGTGCTGTCCAGGAAGTCCCTCGTTTTGAGTGCGGTGTGCGCAGGTGCATTGTCGTGGTGGAGCAGTAGCCCGCGGAGCCCTGTGTTTGGTCGCTTGTTGCTTATAACAGAGAAAACTTCTGGCAAACATTTGGTAGTATACCATTCGGCATTAATGTTTCTTTGATCCCGTAAGGGAATTGATACCAAGTGGCCAGTCAAATTAAAAAAGCTAGCGATCAAAATCTTACCCCCGCTTCTAGATCGCTTCACTTTGGTAGGCGTTGGCTCATTTTGAAACACCCAAACAGTCGACCGGCGCTTGGTTTCTGGGTCGTATTGATAAATCCAGGACTCATCACCTGTAACGATGTCGTAAACACGCCGAGACGAGCCTGCTTCAAATTTGTTAAGCATATCACGGCACCATTCCACCCGGGCCTGCTTCTGAGCATCGGTGAGGTTGTGCGGCACCCGGCGTGATACTATCCTCCTCACGCGAAGATGGCTGTGTAGAATCTCGTGAACGCTTCCCGATCCAATCTTCAATATGTGTTGAATCTCCTGATATGTAATTCGCCTATTGTCTTGGATTAAATTTTTCACTGCTAGCACGTTTTCTTCGGTAACAGCCGTCAAAGGGCGATCGCTTCTTTCGTCATCCCCCAAAGTTGGTCGACCGCGCTTGAATTCGTTATACCAACGATACACGGTTGCCTTGGAAGGGCCTTCATCCATGAATGCCATTTGAAGTCTATCGTACGATTCATCCGGTTTCAAGCGACACTTGAAATCGTATAAAATCATAGCTCTAAAATGTTCCCGGCGCAGATCCATATTTCAGTGAGACACAATACTTTGAATTAACTCGCAAAAAATGTGGAGGGAAATTTTGAAATTGGAACTTACTTATTTTTACTTATAAATAATCATATTTTCGAAAAACATTATAACTGGCCAGTCTCCCATATATAAAAACTTTTTTTCGCAATACTTTCTGAGGGGCCTGGTACAGGTTCTACCTATTTCGGACTTATTTCATGAAATGTTTGATCAATAAATATCTTATCTTATTTCCATCTAATAAAATCTTTATCAAAATTGTACTAGATTTATGAAAGTTATAGTTTATTGAGCGAACCTATCTTCACTAACATTCATCGTCGAACATAAGTCTTACTCAAAGCCACAGACATAGTAAAAAATATAGACGATGTGAACTATCATAGTGAAGCCAAAAAAAACTATGCTCCTTCGTGTACAACCAGCGCTCACGCACCCACCATACACCTGAAGGATATTATCTTTGACGATGCTTACTGGACGATGCCGCATAGTTTGTTTTGGCTTCACTAGATTGTTCGCAGCATTTCGTCAATATTTTTACTATGTCTGTGCTCAAAGTATAATAATAATTGGCTAGCGTACCTGAAAGCAAAACACAATGGACGCAAATATGTCCCACGTCCCACCTGACAATAGTTCTGTTCTAATACGACGCTATTGTCATCGAATTCCGCTCAAAGTGAGGACCACTATAAAGTCCTCGGAGAATTCATTTTATGTGTATAGGACTGGACAAAGCTTTGAGCTTTGTTTTCGAATATGAATTTTATTGTACTGAATTCCCGATTCAAGTTTTTAGCCGGTTTGAAGCCGTTTTGAATCGTTGGGAAACTTCAATTGAACCCCTTCACGGTAACTGTACACAATTCACGTAACTAAATAAATGCAGTTGCAGTTAAGTTTCGATCAAAACAATGCTTTTCGTAGTTTCTTATCTACTGCGGTCGCCGTCAGAAACGAACTGCAGCGTCACTGCAACTTGATCGGCGCGTCATGAAATTACGTGAATTAGGGCCTTGTAGCCTTGTAGCACTATCCATTTTGACGTATAATAACATAAACGTTTTTTTAAGTAAAAGTTGGGTAAAAAAAACTCGTTTGAGACCAAAGACATTTCTATACTGACGTAAGTATAATACCTTTATGTTTGAGACATATATTACGATTTAAATTGTGAATAAAAAAAAAACATTTTTTTCTTTCCACAGTTTAAATCGTAAGATTTCGTTTCGCATGCGTCAATGCGTTAAAAATAATACATAATATATTTTTAACTTGGAGCTCGTGGACCGCCCGGATGGTATGATCTGCGAGGTTAAGCTACACTTGCTGCGGTCAGTCCGTAGATGGGTGACCATTTCGTTGCACATCGTGATCCCTCCGTCCCTCGGAGACCACGTTAAGCTGTCGGTCCCGGTTGCCATATGAACATCTATGGCAGTCGTTACGGGTAGTCAGAAGCCCAAAAAATCTGATAACTGGTCTAACCTCCGAATGTCTGTATTACCCAGATACTGGGTTGCGGGGGTCTGATGGCATTCGCTCCATGTAAAATACTGATGTTCAGCCGCATCTGGTTAGACTGGAAGCCGACCCCAACATAGTTGGGAAAAGGCGAGGAGGATGATAATCAGCTTCAATATTGCAGTTGTTATGGGAAAATTTAACCGCTTAACAACAGGTGGGCTTTTAGCTCGTTTTAGCATCCTATAACATAAATACATAAATAGTACACGTGCCTCTATATAAATATATTTAGCTATAAGAAATAGTTATCAACAGACTTTATAAGCTCCTTAACCAACCCACGCGTGCCCTGAAAGTTAATTGAGGGGAACAGTTCTATAGATACGACAAAAGCGGCCGGTCGCGTCCGCATCATGGTTTCTTATATAAATAAATACAGCCTTTTTCCCTAAATTAATTTGCATGGTACAAGTAGAAGTACTGTATATTTTTGGCAGGCGGGTCGACGGGCACATTACTCGAAAACGTCCACTGCTGGACATAGGCCTCCACCAAGCATCGCGACCTTCACGCGGGAATCCGCTGGATGCAGACGGCGCAGGACCGGTCGTTGTGGCGATGCTTGGTGGAGGCCTATGTCTAACAGTGGACGTCTTTCGGATGAAATTATGACGATGATTAAATATTTTTGGGACATTTTACACATCACCATCTAGTCCCAAACTAAGCAGAGCTTGTACTATGAGTACCTACTATAGCCACTTATATTTATTTTTTTATAAATAGATACTTATAATATACATAAGAAACACCCAGATCAACACAAACTCTTAGTTCATCACATAAATATTTGTGTCCTGTGGGAATCGAACCCAAGACTTCATGATCAGCAGTCCGACACTCGAACCACTAGACCACAGACACCGACTATAAACTTTAAGAATAATTATAAAAACTATGGGGTTACCCATTTCTGGATTGAGGCATCCTCCATATGTTGCCGTCCTTCTCTTGGGTACTGGTCCATACTTCCCCAGCCGTAGCCGCTACGACGATAACTTCTCACCATCGTTGTAGTGGTTTTCCACGGAGTTTCTTTCCGTCTCGTGGGTAGCAATGTAGGACACGTTCGCTCCACCTGTTATCTGTGGTTCTCGCGACGTGTCCTGCCCATTTCCAATCGTTTTCTGGCCATGTATAATGCATCAGTTACTTTGGTCTTACAGTTGGGCTAGTCCACAAGTTCAAAGTCGCTCAGCGAGCTATCCTTAGAGTTTCTTTGAAGGATAAAATCCGTAACGAGGTTATCCGGAGAAGAACCGGAGTGACCGACATAGCTTGTAGGATTAGTAAGCTGAAGTGGCAGTGAACTGGCCATGTCTTTCGAAGGACCGATGGCCGCTGGAGCAGACGAGTCCTTGAGTGGAGACCGCAAATCGGCAAACGCAGTGTAGTGCGCTCCCCGCCAGGTGAGCTGACGACCTGAAGAACGTGGCTGGGGGGGACTGGATGCAGAAGGCAGAGGACAGAGTGTTGTGGCGCAACTTGGGAGAGGCCTATGTCCAACAGTGGACTGCAATAGGCTGAGTTGATGACTTTGGTCTTTGCTCGTATATCGCTGCTTCTGATATTGTAACAACCGGTCGTAACGGAGAGGAGAATTTAAAACAATAAAAGTTGACATGGGTTTGTGAAAACAGGAGCATTTAGCCGTATACAAACAAAAGAATCCACTTGGTCTAGTGGTTGCAAGCGCGACTGCTGAGCGTGGGGTCCTGGGTTCGATTCCCGGGTCGGGCAAAGTGTTATTGGGTTTTTTCATTAGGAAATTCTCAGTAGCAGCCCGGAGTCTGAATTTGTGCCCGGTCAAGTGGCAATAGGCTCGCCCCCTATTACATGGGACTATAACATGACTGGCGAAATGTGGGTGTACTATTACACCTCTGCCTACCCCTTCGGGGAAATACAGGCGTGATGTTATGTTATAATATATTATGCAATGAACTTTTCAATACATTTTTAATTGAAAACTATAATTAAATGTGTATTTCTTAAAACAGATTACTTACTAATTAATATTCCACTCAAGTTTCCTCTTTGTCACGGGGTTAAGAAATTGCTTTGAGGCAACAGATTTCAGTTTGCGGAATACCAATGAAAAGAGTTATCCACAGTTCTAACATTTCCAAGTCTCCCAGAGCCGAAGTACGTAATGCAAGAACAATTTCTACTTGCGAACAATGAGCTTACCTACCTTTGTGCCTTTGCCTACGCGACCTCTACTTCCGTGGCTTCGCGACCGCGTCTCATGTGGCAACCGCAGTTGGCTTCAGGGCTTACATTTTTTCTCGCCTGAAATACGAGAAATTCTGACAAATTCGAATGAAAATATCATCATCATCCTCTTCGCCTTTTCTCAACTATGTTGGGGTAGGCTTCCAGTCTAACCAGATGCGGCTGAACATCAGTATTTTACACGAAGCGACTGCCATCAGACCCCCGCAACCCCAGTTGTCAGACTTTCGGGCTTCTGACTACCCATTACGACTGCCATAGATGTTCGTATGGCAACCGGGACCGACAGCTTAACGTGCTCTGCGAGGCACGGAGGGGTCTCGATGTGCAACGAAATGGTCACCCATCCATTTTATTTTTTTCCTTGGGGAAATCCTCATGGACTCACTCCGCTCGGGGTAAGCGGAGCAAGTGTCGGACTCTTACCGACTAAAACCACCACGGTGTTCCTTCCTACCTTAGCCGGGGGCGTGGAAACCCGTGAGTATTCACACAACCACCCCCGACAGGTCCCGCCTCGCCACAAGCAGGCGAGCCCCTTCTCCCCGTGCGGCCTAACGACGGCCGCACCCTCTGTGGCGCACACGGAACACTGCACGCTACCTCACTTCACAGGCCTTTACCAGCTGCGCCAACTACGCCAGCTGCTGTAGTCTGCTGCTTGCAGGCCCATCCTCCTGTAATTTTTATAGAGGTGGTGTTCTTCCTCGCGGTCCAGGTGGTAAAGCCAAGACCCTTGGTCTCAAGAGGCGCAAGAACACTACTCAGCAGGCACTCCTGGGATTACGAGACCGACGGGGGCAGGGAAGGACAGTCCCCCCGCTGCCTACCCAGTGGCAGGGTGAGTGCACACCGGGCCCGCCCCTGCTCCTCCACAGTGCTCTTTGCTTTCTCAGAGGGACACGCGGAGCAACTTCCCATTGGCCCACATCGGGCCCCTCCCGTGCCAGAATATTCGCCACAGGCAATAAGGTCCCCCGGTCCAAAGGAGACTTATTGCCCGTGCCCAGGGTGCACCGGCCCAACAACTGCCGTTCCCTCTAGACGTGTCCAGAAGGACAAGCAGCTGTCAGACACACGTGGAGGTTTTCTGGCCAGCACCCCATGGTCACCCATCCATGGACTGAGAGCGGCAAGTGTAGCTTAACCTCGCAGATCATACAATCCGCGTGGTTGCTACTTGGCCACGGGCCCCTCTCGAATAAAAATAGTTCTAGGAATTTATTTTAAAGATTTGTTGGGAATGTTCATAACGCGCATCAAAAGCAATTTGACGACAGCAATTGCGTTTCTATTGAATTTTGTGTGCCATTGAATTTGAATTGAATATAGTTTTATGCAAGAGGCAACGTAATTAATCCGCTTACTGGCTGCAACGTAATGAAACGCTTTTATGTGCGAATACTTGAATCATTTCATGGCTCTTCCAGGTATTCCTTTGAAATTCGCTACACGAAATTTAGAGGACTCGGTGCAGTCCCCAGGCAAAGCGTCCAAACTTTTACACAAACAATCTATTCAACAAATGAACACTTGACTCATTTCATGGCTTTTCCAGGTATTCCTTTGAAATTCGATACACAAGCCATTTTTAGTAATTTAGAGGACTCGGTGCAGTCCCCTGGCAAAGCTGCCAAACTTTATAAAACAAGCTATTCAACAAATTATAAAACAAGCTATTCAACAAATTACTCTTTCACGCAAAAACTACTGAATGGATTTTAATGAAATTTGGCATACAGATAGAACATAACCCGGATTAACATATAGGCTACTTTTTATCCCGGGAAGATGAACAGTTCCCGAGGGATGCGCGATAAACGACATCCACGCGGACGAAGCCGCGGGTTCATCCACAGCAAAGTCCTACATTACATCAAAGTGCAAACGTAAATATGTTACGGATTTTTTAAATTCTGTTTTTAACGGCGCGTCGACGGTGACACGTTCAAAGTCCTCTTTTAAGAAGTGAACTTTGTTGAAAACTAGACGTTACTTTGATCGTGCAATAAACAAAGCTCACTTGGACGTCTGTGTCCGATCAAAGTGAACTTGGACCGCGCTTTACTCTCTTTCAAAGGCAACATGGATGTCGATGGTCAAATTACACAACTTCTGTGTGTCACGAACACAGTGTTGCGCGCTTTTGTCAAAATGTGTTTTTATTAAGAAAAGTTACCTTTTACATTTTCTGCAGTATTTTAAGTTGGCAATGTGTGTTCAGTATTATTAAGTAAATTATGAAGAACAACATTTAGGTACCTAAAATATTGGACAGTCACAAATTACCTCGTACAGTAGCGCAAGCGAAGCGGCCGAACATCACACCTATCATTTTAAGCACATTTGAAAAGTAGTTTTCAACTTTATTTTCATATACATGCATTCATTATTGAGCTTCCTTGAACTGTGCTTGAACAAATTTATTATTAGAGAAGAGATAATCCAAAAATCTGAATATATTTTGTAAGTAGGTTGCTTTCAACGTTTTTCAAAGTAAAAATATTTCAAGGGTTTGGCGTTTCCTAGCTGTAGGTGCACTTAAAAAGAAACGCTGAAACAATCTGTTATGTTATTTAAATATGTAACATTTTGTGTCCCTAGTATTAATTAGTGAGAGAAAGAAAGAGGTTACGTTACTCATATACTCGTTTACGTATCATTTTTGTTTCTGTTTTTGCTATAATTCCAACATTGCAATAAAAAAGTTAAATAATTCGATTTCGAAAAGTTACCTGAAAGTTACCTTTTGAGTAGTGTTACCTGGAAGTAACCTAACGGAGCTGAAAGTTAGCTAGGGTGTATGCCGAGGAGTACTCACCATTCATACAGTGTATGCAATGCCTGAAATTCGGGCACACCAAGAACAAGTGCCAGACCAAAGAACACCCCCGAGTCCACTGTGCGGAGGAAGGTCATAAGCAGAACAGTAGCACAACCAAAAACACACAACCGAACATCACCACCATTAGACCGAAGAGAAACTCATCAGGGGCACCGTATCAAATAGCAGTACCCCTTTTATTTTTGTATAAAATCACGATGATACTTAAAGAAAATCAATAAAAAATATTTAAAAAAAACTCTTGACAAAATTTTTATGTATCCGTGTTTTGAAGCGTGAACTTATATTTCACTCGTGCTGGCAGCATATCACTTCTAGTTTTGAAACAAACATTCTCACTAAGTATGAACGCGAACCCAAAACGATAGAGAGAATGTTCAAGGAACTCCAGAAGTAGTGTAACGGCAACATTATACAATTTACAACACTAATTATTGTGCCCTTCGATCAGAAAAACGTACCTCTCAGCGACATTCCAAAATTTCCATTAAAACTTCTATTGCTAACTTCACATTCCTCTCGATATTAACGAGAACTCAGATACATGAGCTTCTTCGAAGTATTACATTTTCCAAGAAATCCTTCGTTCGGATATCAGATAAGTGATTCTATTTTGAACAAATTTCACACGTGAACAGCAATGTAGAATATTGTAGCTACGACTGAATATTGCCACATGAGCATAGCAAATGCTTTGGTATTTTTGGATTCGTGTCCCTTTTACCGGAATTCCGTTCTTGAATGACGGGCCTTCTAAAAAGATGGGACGGAAATAATGTAAATATCTGTGTCACCGAATACATTAATAATTTTGAAATGAATATCATGTTAGCTCAAGTAGCACCTGTTAAGGGGCCGAAACCCGTAATTCAACAAACTAATGCGAATCCCGCTCAAAAACTACTCACTCTATGGTACTGAAATTAAACTACGTGTTACTCAAGGATAGATGTGACAATATTATTAAGTCCAAAACATGAATGCTGCTGCATATTTGGCTCGATCATAAATCCAATCCAAACATACCTCGGAAACTGTTTGTTTTCAAACAGTTTTCTAAATATATCCTACATTTATTGGTATTTTGGTATGATATTTTACCTAAATATTGTTTTACTATTTTGAAATAATTTTACTAAGCCATTTTATCGAAAATACCCATATTTTCTGAGTAATATTTTTTTTTTTTGCTTAAATGCACTTTCAATCGGAATGGCGTCAACTTTATGCTGCACTACTCCTTCCCGGCAAGCTTCGTATTTTGCTTCGCGCTCACTCTCAGTCCGCGGCGTTCTGGGCCTTAATGATTAAATACTTTAATCTTTGGAACTTAATTCTCTATAGCATCAGAAGGGCTCGTGGCTAACTAATAGCCACGTGGATTGCAAGATTTATTACGTTCAGTCTGTGGATGGATGACCGTTTAGTTACACGTCGAGAGTCGAGACTCACAAATGGCAGGCGTTACGGGTAGTCAGAAGCTCGAGGACCTGACAGCTGGGCCCCGAGTCTGCTAATTGACAAACGCTTCAGTTGGGTGTCGGTAGAGTGTCGGTGGAATAGTTTTAGCCATTTGGTATTCTACTAGTTATTTTGAGACCAATGGCTTTCCAATGACTTTCCACTGAACTGCCATTGACTACTATTCAACTGCCATTGGACTATTTGCTATTCTGCTGTTATTTGACGTTTCCCACAATCGTCTTACGATGATTTTTTTGCCATGATATTTTTTTTTAATAATTTTTTTTTGGTGATTTCAGCTTTGGTCCCATAATAAATGTTTTTCATACATCGAATGTGTACAATGACCCCTTAAAGGGTCATTGTACATATTCGTTTTTTTTTTGCGATTTCAGGATTGGTCCCTTAGTAAAAGTTGTTCATACAGATGAGTACAATGACCCCTAAAGCCATTTTCAAGAACACGTTTTATGTCTATAGTATTGCCGGGTAGTACCTACGCTAAAAACGTAAACGTAAAAGTTGTTCATACGGATGAGTATAATGACCCCTTAAGAGATTTCATTAACACGTCGTATGTCGATAGTATTGTCTCGTAGTACGCTAAAAACGTAAACGTAAAAGTACCAAAAGTTGCTCATACGGATGAGTATAATGACCCCTTAAGAGGTTTTCAATAACACGTCTTATGTCGATAGTATTACCGCGTAGTAAGCTAAAAACATAAACGTAAAAGTTGTACATACGGATGAGTATAATGACCCTTTAAGAGATTTTTAATAACACGTTGTATGTCGATAGTATTGCCGCGTAGAACCCTAAAAACGTAAACGTAAAAGTTGTTCATACGGATGAGTACAATGACCCCTTAAGAAGTTTTCAATAACACATGTGTCGATGTATAACCGCGTAGCGTAGTACGCTATCGATATACGTGTTATTGAAAACCTCTTAAGGGGTCATTGTACTCATCCATGTGAACAACTTTTACTATGGGTATGGTCCCAACCAACCCTAAAATCGCCAAAAAAATATCAGCTCTTTCCTACATTTGTGTTCACATAAATCGACAAAATCTAGGAAACAGCAGATTTTTTTACGTTTGATGTGTTTTAATTATTTTATAGACATGAAAATTTTGTAGGTAATGTCAACAAAATCCTTAATTTGTTTGTTTTATTATAATGTGTAGTGATCGCGAAAACCTAAGAAGTTATTAAAATCCTTAATTTAAATATTCCATTGATAATAACTTAAAAAAAGTTTGAAAAAAACAATACAACTACTAATGGTAGATTTAAATGGGCAACATCGATTTGAAAACAATTTATATCCCATTACCATTCTATTGCCATTCCGACGAGATTGACATTTAAGTTTTAGCAGAATACCCATTTTGTCACAGTTGTATAGGAGTGTCAGTAAGATGTCGGTGGAATGGCGATGGTTGGTTTGGATTCACGTAGTTGCTTCATGTTCCAATAGTTACGTAAACGACGTAGCGAACTTCGCTTCAAGTAACTTAAGCTACGTTGGCTATTTATTATACCTACTCGAGGCTGGATTGCAGCCCGAGCCGAAGGCGAGGGCGTAATGGAGCCGAGAGTATAATAGTCAATGCTCACGCGTGTCATACGACATTTTCTAACACGCGAGGAAAAAAACATATGAACGTATTTTAGGCAAATATTGAATTTGTGAATAATGGCGAGCGGATCACTGTAATCGCACGGTGACGTATAGGTATGCGCGCGTAGTTGTTAGAATGAAACCGCCAAACAGCCTAATATTAAAAATATAATTGTGATTAAATTTATTATTTATAACATAAATTAATGTTAATTTGTTGACAAACATAAATAATTTAATTAAATTAAATGTTTATATAACACAAATTAAATAGTTGATTTATTCACAATTTTTTTAAATTTTGTTTAGACATAAAAACATTTTGCTGCTTTAAAAAAATAAACTGTAAGTAAAGTAAAAACTAAAAAGCACTAGTGCGATAATATAAAGTAAAAACCACGCGTGCGTTATTATAAGCTATATTATGAACCTAAAAGCGGTGCAATAAGAGCCACTTAACGAGTGTGTTGAAAAATAATTGAAACATTTCAAACGTAAAAAAATCTGCTGTTCTCTACATTTTGTCGATTTATGTGAACACAAATGTAGGGCCGCGAAATCGGGAAAATGTAGGGAACAGCTGTTTTTTTTTTCGCGGTTTCAGGGTTGGGTTCATAGTAAATGTTGTTTATACTGACGATAATATATATGTCGATAATATTGGCAGGTACCACGCTATCGATACTATTGATAAAGTAACTGATTCTCAAGGTTAGCTATAGATACTATCGAATCGATCATTGCTATCGACCGTATTGATAGCTTTTTATGCAATACTATTCATAGCACTATTAGTGTCCAATACTATATAGACACTAACGATAGTATTGCTATAATATGTCGATAGTCAATAGTACATGCCAATCGATTGTGTAACTGATTCTCAAGGTCACATCTCTAGTCTAAAATTGAATATTATCGTCGAATTAAATTACTACATTACACAATTCTACTTTATTTTACAAAAAAAAAGTTCTATTGTTACAACAATAACTGCAAAAAAGGTATGTTTGCAAAATGACCTCTCAGTTGTAGTTCGATGGCAAAAAGTCATTGAGAGACGATTGTCAGAAACGTCAAATAACGAGTAGACTACCGAAACTTAAGCTATCGAGAAGACATTGATACACTATTGGTTTACAGAATAGCAAATAGTCCAATGGCAGTTGAATGGTAGAAACGAATGGAATAAAAATGAAAATGCTATGCTGTGTTCTATAGGTACTATGTAATTTGTATGCCTTTCAAGGTTAAACATAGTGTGACTTAATATTTTAGTTTTCCACAAAGATTTTAACTTTTACCTATGTTTCACAAATAAATTAATTTGATTTTAATTTTGATTTTGATTTTATGGTTGTTAATTATAATGTAGTTCAGTGGAAAGTCATTGGATAGCCATTGGTCTCTAAATAACTATTATTCTGATGATGATGATGATGATGATTCGGATGATTCGGATGAGAGAGTTTTCAATAACATGTATATCAATAGCTTACTACACGGTAATACTATCGACATACGACGTGTTATTGAAAACCTCTTAAGGGGTCATTGTACTCATCTGTATGTACAACTTTTACTATAATATGGGACCAATCCTGAAATCACAAAAAACGCAAACGTAAAATTTGTTCATACGGATGAGTACAATGACTCCTTAAGAGGTTTTCAATAACACGTCGTATGTCGGATAGTATTACCGCGTAGTACGCTAAAAACGTAAACGTAAAAGTTGTTCATACAGATGAGTATAATGACCCCTTATGAGGTTTTCAATAACACGTATGTCGATAGTATTGCCGCGTAGTACGCTAAACACGTAAATGTAAAAGTTGTTCATACGGATGAGTATAATGACCCCTTAAGAGGTAAGTAATATCAATAAAATCCTTAATTTAAATATTTCATTGATAAAAACTAAAAAAAAAGGTTGATAAAAACAATACAGCTAATGGTAGATTTTAATTGGCAACATCGATTTGACATTACCATTCTATTGCCATTCCGACGAGATTTAAGTTTTAGCAGAATACCCATTTTGTCACAGTTGTTTATGAGTGTCAGTAGGGTGTCGGTGGAATGGCGATGGTTGGTTTTTTAGTGTAATTAGCAGACTTGGGGCCCTGGTTTATCCTTGAATGTCAGAATAGCCCAGTAACTGGATTGCGAGGATCTGATGGCAATCGCTACGTGTATAATACTGGTATTCAGCCGCATCTTGGTAGACTGGAAGCCGACCTAAAAATAGTTGATAATTTTTCACTAGCGATCACTTCACTGATGGAAGAAATCCTATGAGTGACTTATATCCGATCTGCTTGTTAGCCGTGGTGATTACTGAAATATTTTCCATGAACCTTTTCAAAGCCCCTGTGACTATTATAAGTTAAAAGTTCTATAGGGTCCTACAGCAGAGCCGATCGTCCAGATAGGAGTCAAGTTCGTCACGCCACCTCCTTGTGGGGCTCCCTCAACGTTGTTTGCGGCTGTCATAGTTCCTTCGGCTTTTCTCCCTTCATTAATGCTTTCTTCTTAATCTTGACTTTTTGTTGGAACAGAACACCTCGGTACTGGAGAACCACCACTGGCGCTCAGCTATGAGCTGCCTGATCGAGAGCGGTATTATGGACCAGATGCCCACAACACCTGGCGTGCGGGCTGGGCTGCAGAATCAGATCAGCTCCCTGATCCTGGCGACTGACATCACCCGCCAACAGGAGTATTTGAGCCAGTTCAAGGTAAGTTATAGTTTTAGTTTAGTCTTAGTCTTATTCTTTATTGTACACACAGATATACATTTATATTACAGTAGGAAAGTTTATGTACATCGGCGAGCTTAACTCAGAAATGAGTTTTCTAACAGCAAACCTTAGAGCGATAGAGAGATGTTGAATGTAGAGGACAGAAACAAGTGTACAACATAAATTAAACCTACTTTATTTACTTACAGTACTAGCTAATAATAATATAAATAATATATAGATACTTAAGTATATAATAGATACATAAGAATATATACATTCATATATATATATATATATATATATAGATATATAATACATAACATGTAATATAACTCATGTTGAGAGGAAATGTTCCTTAATTCTTCTTCTTTGTTTATGTAGAATC
Organism: Asteroscopus sphinx; assembly: GCA_949699075.1. NCBI lineage: Eukaryota > Metazoa > Arthropoda > Insecta > Lepidoptera > Noctuidae > Asteroscopus > Asteroscopus sphinx. The sequence goes on from OX453002.1 coordinate 3,544,476, forward strand.
TTGAATCTTATTTCGCCCAAGTCTTTTCTCAACTATTTTGGGGATGACAACTACCATCAGACCCCTGCAACGCAGTTACTGGGCAATGCCAACAACCATGTAGAATCGATATAGGGGGGTACAAAAATATGTACTAGAATATTTTCAAGTAATTGTTTCATAACTAGTCTTCGTAATGAGAGACGAGCTTTTCACCAAACTCTTCAAACCAGTTCTATGCAGCATAAATCTTTTAAAAATTTCAAAATTCTGAAATTTTTTAGACATTTATTTTATTTTCTACAGAATATTTTTTACAACTTTCGGCGACTCAGAATCATTGACACTTTGACACGCAAGAAGATAAAAATATTGTTTAACTCAATCGTGTTAATTTTTTTCTGTTTTATTTATTTAAATTTAATACTTATTCATAGAGTTACCTACAATTCCACCACCATTCTTTAAAAAAAAAATCTGTTTCAATATCGAACTGATATCGCTGGCAATAATAGATTGAATGTGAATGGCAAGCTTACGTCGAGAAATCGTCTATCTTGGAATCCGCTGCATCTACTTAATTTATTACGGAGACCGAACATTCTTATCTGAACGAACGGGGTTAGGGGTTACCTTTAAACGTTACGGAGGTAAAGCCTGCAAAGCCTTCGATTTTATGTAGGGCTTGAATGTGATGTGATGCGGATAAACTTAAAGATGACCTAATAAGAAATAATATTTTATTACCAATGATATTTAGTAAAGATACGTTATACGCTCACAAAACAAACGAAAATAATGTTCCCTACGCAGTGGCAACGGCTCACATACAATTTTTTGTTTTACATTTCATTTACGCATTACACACAACGGTATTTTGAAGCCTAATCGACACGAACACGCGGCTAGCGGGAGAAGCGCAAAAGCGCTTTTCGTGCGTTGCGTTTTTCTTCAATGGCGTCACTTCACTAAACATTCTGAAGCCATTGGTCAACACACCACTCTTTCCCAGTCTGATTCCATCAACATAATACCCGTTCTGACCATATCATGTTCTGTTCGAGCTCAATTCGAATGCCATCAGTCTTGTCTTTCACCAACTTTTGATGCGATATTTCTATATATTTTTTACCCGACTGCGCCAGAAGGAGGGTTATGTTTTTCGAGTGTATGTATGTATATTTCTTTGGCAGGCTCTGTCTGTAGCCTAAACGGCTTGATGGATTTTAACTTGAGAGGTGTCGTTATCAATCAATCAACTCAGCCTATCGCAGTCCACTGCTGGACATAGGCCTCTCCCAAGTTGCGCCACAACGCTCGGTCCTCTGCCTTCCGCATCCAGTCGGTGTCGTTAGATTCGTCTTAATTGTGAGAGTGACACTGGGTATCAAAATTATAATAATTAAATTGGCCATCTTATCGCGTCTTCAATTTTTTTTTCCTCAGAACCTATCGAGTAGTAGTATCGAGAGAAAAGAAAGGGTTTTATAAATGATTTACAAAAATGTTAACAACTTATATGTTTAAAAGTAATTTGGAATGAGAAATCCTAAAAAACAACAAAATATTCAACGTTAAAAAATTTATAATAATTGTGAGTGAATTTACAAAAAAAATTATTAATAGCGCGATAAAACAACAAAACTATTATTATTTATTATAAGCCTGAAGTGTCCCACTGCAGGACAAAGGCCTCCCTACTTTCCTTCCACTTCTTCCTGTCTATTGCTAGAAGAGTCCAGTCCTTTTGGAAGGAGTCCAGCTCATCCCGCCATCACAACATTCACAACAAAACTAATAAAAAAAAAGAAAATTTAATTAACGAATCCAAAAAACTCGATTGCGTGTAAAAATAACTGAAAAGATGTAAACAAGACTTGTGCTGAGGGCGGAGGCTACCTTTGGACTATTTATGTAATTCATGACCAAAAACATACGTAGCCTCCGCCTGCTTGTTGATTTGATACTTTCACATAATTATACTCACCTACACAAGTCTTGTTTACATCTTTTCAGTTATTTTTACACGCCATCGGGATTTTTGGTTTCGTTAATTAACTTTTTATTTGATTAAGTAAGACCAATCTCTCTCCCGTTTGAATCCAAAGATAATTAAATAAATATATTTTATTTCAATACGTGGGTAAAGACACGGACAAACTCTAGTGTATTATAAATGCAAAAGTCACTTTCTTCGCTTGTCCCTGTGGACGGAAGACCAAGAAACTTTTATTTTTAAATAAAGCTTGTTGGCTCACTAAAAGTTACTAAGCTCCTTTTTATTTAAGCTGAAGTTACATCCCACAGGATCCAATAAAATATTGTCTCCCTTTATCACTACCTCGTATTTCCAACGGCCATCAAATATTTCGTTTAATTTGTCCGGTTTTTCGTTCCGTGAAGCGGTGTGGGCGTGTTTCAATCCAAACATTGTTTTTTTTTGCTTATTTTGAATGCAGCGTGCCTTTTTTTCATTATAAATATTTGAATATTCACAGGATAGTGTGTAAAAGAATATAAAAGAGCAACATTCAGTATGTACACATTGTTTTTTAAAATAAAAACGAACGAATAAAGGCGACGCACGTACTGGGTATAAGGTCACAGCTCATTAGAGCCACCCGACACCTGACCAGCACCGCCTCGTCGTTCGGCGTCTACTCGTTGTCGACAGGTGGTCCACGGGTAGACGCCGCGTTGCCACCAGTGAACGTCGCGTGGTCAACCAGTGAACCTCGCGTGGTTAACGAGTGAACGTCGCGTGGTTAACGAGTGGACATGGCGTGGTCCACGAATTTTCGAATAGTCTGTCAGCGATTGGTACCAAGTTTACACGTACCTATTATTCGCCATGTCAAATTTTACAAACCGTGAATTGGCTCTCATAGCTGCTGTCACATCACATCAATCGCGAGCAGCGCGCGGTCCACTCGGGACTCGTGCGCATCAACGCGAGGCAAGCATGCGAGCAGCGAGTTGTCACCGATTGGCCCACTCGCCGTCCGCGCGTGGACAGCTTACGACCGAGGCGATCCGGTGACGCCTACAGAGTTGATGTAGTGATCGCATATCCATAGAAGTCCATATAAAGAATACTAACCGAACGAGGCGAGGCAGTGCGGGTCGGGTGCCGGGTGGCTCTAATGAGCTGTGACCTTAAACATTATGTACCCATGAATGATTTCCCTACAATTATAAATTTTCCAAATAATTTGTTTTAAAAGAGGCAACATTTCACGAAAAAAATAATAGCAATAGATCAAAATACAAACGGGGGAGCTCCACTGCGACAAAAAACCTGACGTTGAATACGACCTTGATGAAAAGCTGACAAAAATGTTCAAGCTTCAATGATTTCATGAAGGATGGGTCGCTCGGAGCTATTAAAATAACGATGTTCGGCCCCTCACCAGCGAGGAAAAGTCTTTTTTAAAGAAAATATTCGCCTTCTCATAAAGATAGATCCACAGAAATAGATAGATAAAATAGAAAAGTGGGTGGGGCGCGCGTACCAATACTGCACTGTAACAAAACCCGCAAAAATGCCTTATTACGCTGTTTCTAACTTCAGAAACAAAAGCTGTTAACTACATTTCATTAAAGTCAATTTAAATAAAAAAGTTAACTAACAAAACCAAAAAACCCGACTGCGTGTAAATACACCTAACTGAAAAGATGTAAACAAGACTTGTGTAGGTATATCTGAAAGTATAAAATCAACACGCAGGTGGAGGCTACGTATATTTTTGGTCATTAATTACATATGTAGTTCATAGGTAGCCTCCGCCTGCGTGTTGATTTGATTCTTTCAGATATACCTACACAAGTCTTGTTTACATCTTTTCAGTTAGGTGTATTTACACACAGTCGGGTTTTTTGGTTTTGTTAATTAACTTTTTTATTTCAAAATTTTTGTTCTGTCATGTTTTATCGCGCTATTAATGTAATTTTTTTAAAGTCACACATAAATATATAGGGTACCCAATTAATTTTTAATGTTGAATATTTTGTTGTTTTTTTTAGCATTTCTCATTCCAAATTACATTTAAACACATAAGTTGAATATATTTTTGTAAATCATTTATAAAACCCTTTATTTTGATACCCCACACGATAGGTTTTGAAGAAAAAAATTTTTTTTTTGATGACGTAATATGGCGCCAAAAAGCGGCCATTTTGATTTTTATAATTTTGATATACCCAGTGTCACTCTCACAATTAAGACGAATCTAACGACACCTCTCAAGCTAAAATCTATCAAGCCGTTTAGGCCACAGAGCGTGCCAAAGAAATATACATACATACATACATACACTCGAAAAACATAACCCTCCTTCTGGCGCAGTCGGGTAAAAGATTAATGACGTCAATATGGGAGGCGTAGTTTGTTCGAAAGTTGTCACACATAAATCGCAAGTAAAATTGTGATTACAACCATTCTATCTATCTATTTATGTGGATAGATCTCTACTCTACCGAGCCTTTTTATGAACAATGTATGTTAGGTTAACTATTGTTACAGCGCCGCGCCGCACGGGAATTGCGTGCAGGCAATTTTTCAGTAGCTTTTTGCTACCCTATCATCAAGTTTTGATTTTTTTAAATGTTGTGTTCTATTGTTGACCGAGCGAAGCGATGTCTCTGAGTTATTAACTAGGCCACTGAGCACTTTGTCCGTCTGTCTTTCTGTCTGGTGGAACCTTATAACTTCCAATCCCAATAATATAATTATTATAATTACATAAGGATGGGTGGCTCAGAGCTATTAAAATAACGATTTTTGGCCCCTTACCAGCGAGGAAAAGTATTTTATTAAAGAATATATTAGCCTTCTCATAAATATCTCTACTCTACCTCAGCCACCTAGCCTATGCCCAAAACTCCACCAGCGTTAATGTCGGTTATCACGCATCCCTCGGGAACTGTTGATCTTCCCGGGATAAAAAGTAGTCTATATGTTAATCCAGGTTGTGTTCTATCTGTATCCCAAATTTTATTAAAATCGGTCCAGCCGTTATTGAGTTAGTAGTAGTAGTATAGTATAACGGGCTGCTTTCCGCAACTCCACGTCCAAGCGTGTATTTTGCGTTTTTTTGTTTTTTTTTATTGAGTTATAAATGGTGTTACTAACCTGACTGTTTTATATATTTAGATGTATGTTAGGTTTTCTATTGTTACTAATAATAACGGTAACGATTGTATTCAATTGTATTCTAGTTTGGCACAAAGGTTTCAATTATGAGCACTTTGAAGTCGTAGCCTTCCGGCGAAAGTTGTAACATCTGTTGTTTACCGAAAATAATAATAGTAGTATCGGTAAACCTCAGACCAAAATAATAAAGTAGACGGAGCTCGTGGAACTAGCGAATGAAGCCAGAAAAAAAATACAAAATGGCAAAGAAGTACCTTCTATTCCGCCCAGTGTGTGGCCCGCGGCCGCAGTCAGGATTGTACCTCTAATCCTCGAACTAAAAGAATAAGGTTGACGCTCCCGACCGCGGCTCGCGGACACTGTGGGCAGAATAATAGGTACCTACTCCTTTGGCATTTTGTATTCCTTTTGCTGGCTCCATTCGCTAGTTCTACGCGCTCCGTCTATCTTATTCTTTTGGTCTGAGCGGTAAGCGAATAACATTTGATATTCAGTATTTATAGTCTTCGACTTTGTAATGTTATGACGACTCTGTGACTTTGAAACTATTATGGCCTGTGGTTATGGCTATAGAACAAAGTAGTCGAAACGTAAAATAAAATTATGAAAAACGAAGCCAAGAAATATCCTATAAAACGCATTTAGCTTTGCCGCAATGCAATCGGCTTATAGAACGATTTTTCTACAGTAAAAACTCATCATCATCATTTCAGCCAATAGACGTCCACTGCTGAACATAGGCCTCCCCCAATGGGGGGGGATGTACCATAATCGCCACGCTTGGCAGGTGGGTTGGCGATCGCAGTTGGTTGGTTAAATACTCAGAGAACGCTGCTGCCCATCCTCTGGTGAATCCTTTAGTCGCCTTTTACGACACCCATGAGAAGATATAGGGTGGTGCAATTCTTTACGTCCGGCACCACACGGAACTCACTGGTAGAGAAAAACTGCAAAAGGTTTCTTTAAATTACGTTGCAGCAGTTTACATGCTTATGTTTAAGTTGACACCTAGTTCGCGTGGGCGTTCTCCTAGCTAGTTCTAAGTTACACACAAACGATATTACATCTCTGCTCTGTCCTAACTGTATAGTAGACACTTTTGCTCTCGCTCCTGCTTTGTATGAATTTCAGTCCTCTGGACTGTGTTGTGGTGCTTTCATATTTAGCCGTGTAGGTTCTATAAAGCGGTCTTATCGCACAAGGCAATCTCTTCCAGACAACCTTTGGATGGACTAGAAGAATGGGTACCTATCGTGGGTAGTTACGGTGTAATAGTAGGTACGTTTCGTACAAAATATAATAATATAAAGTTATTAAATTTTATAATATAATGTATGTGATGGGCCTGATAAGAAGGCTCAAAGTCACTCAAAGTCACTCAAAGGTCAATGGAGAGGGCTATGCTCGGAGTGTCCCTGCGTGATCGAATCAGAAATGAGGAGATTCACAGGAGAACGAAAGTAACCGACATAGCCCGAAGAATTGCCAAACTTAAGTGGCAGTGGGCGGGGCATATTGCTCGCAGAATAGATGGCCGATGGGGCAGCAAAGGTCTGGAGTGGCGACCGCGTACTGGAAGGCGCAGCGTGTGTAGGCCCCCCACAAGGTGGACCGACGACCTGGTGAAGGTCGCGGGTATCCGCTGGATGCGGAAAGCGCAGGACCAGTCGTTGTGGCGATGCTTGGGGGAGGCCTATGTCCAGCAGTAGACGTCTTTCGGCTGAAATTATGATGATGAATGTATGTAATAATGTATAATGTAATAATATATAATGTATGTAATGTAATATAATAATACAAGGTTAATAAATTAAATATTGTGCTATAACCCTTCAAAATTACCGGTGTCAATTTTCGTGTAACGAGCTTGTGATACCTCATGATACTCAGAAAATGCCTGAGCTAATAATCGCGTTGACTAATTACTTGTAATACCTTCACAGACCTCTAAGCTCTGAGAATTCAGAGTTTCGCAATTAGACGGCACTTGTACCGCTATGTAACCCTTACACGTGGTGAATTACTTGTTTATAATTAGAAAGACAATACCTTCTTGTTTTGTTATATCTTACGATTTTTGGCTAAGGTAAATATGTTTTTATACAGTGTTATTATAAAAGAGAAGGGAAAATGAAAACTTTGAGACGTATTAACTGTCTTTTCGTTAATTATTAACAAACATAAATACAGCAACCTCTCAGGCATCTATGTTTTTCACCCATCTAATCGTTAATACCCTTAAGACGCTGACAACAGCCAAACACCCCAAATAGGCTTCTTTTAAAAACATTTTTAGCTGTTTCTATTCAGTTTGTGGCAGTAAAAAAAATATATGTTAATCTTAATCGTATTTTCTAAAACCGTATTGTGCCCAAAACACGTTTTCTTGAAGTTTTCTCGATAGAAAAGAATTGTAAACTAACCTCTTAAAACATGCTTTAAAGCAAACAATCTCTATTATTTACCAAATATTATAAATGAAATTAAGAAAACATTTAAGAAAGACAATAATCTAAAACACTATTGTTTCTGTTTTTCAAATAAGCTTTTAGTTTTTTATTTAAAAAATATATTGTTAATTTTCATTCAAGTTGAGCGACGCACCCGACGTCCCTCCGCTCGTTGCCTCTCTTTCTTTTCTGTACAAAACGACAGTGACCGCAGAGGTCTGATTTTTTAGGTGTTGTCAGCGTCTTAAGATGCTGACAACAGTCAAATACCCCTAATAGGCTTCTTTAAAAAATATATTTAGCTGTATCTATTCAGTTTGTGGAAATGAAAAATATATACAACAATAACAATATTGACAACCTCTGTGGTCTAGTGGTTCGAGTGTCGGACTGGTGATCACGAGGTCGTGGGTTCGATTCCCACAGGACACAAATATTTGTGTGATGAACATGAGTGTTTGTGTTGGTCTGGGTGTTTCTTATGTATTATAAGTATGTACCAGGCCCCTCAGAAAGTATTGCGAAAAAAAGTTTTTATATATGGGAGACTGGCCAGTTATAATGTTTTTCGAAAATATGATTATTTATAAGTAAAAATAAGTAAGTTCCAATTTCAAAATTTCCCTCCACATTTTTTGCGAGTTAATTCAAAGTATTGTGTCTCACTGAAATATGGATCTGCGCCGGGAACATTTTAGAGCTATGATTTTATACGATTTCAAGTGTCGCCTGAAACCGGATGAATCGTACGATAGACTTCAAATGGCATTCATGGATGAAGGCCCTTCCAAGGCAACCGTGTATCGTTGGTATAACGAATTCAAGCGCGGTCGACCAACTTTGGGGGATGACGAAAGAAGCGGTCGCCCTTTGACGGCTGTTACCGAAGAAAACGTGCTAGCAGTGAAAAATTTAATCCAAGACAATAGGCGAATTACATATCAGGAGATTCAACACATATTGAAGATTGGATCGGGAAGCGTTCACGAGATTCTACACAGCCATCTTCGCGTGAGGAGGATAGTATCACGCTGGGTGCCGCACAACCTCACCGATGCTCAGAAGCAGGCCCGGGTGGAATGGTGCCGTGATATGCTTAACAAATTTGAAGCAGGCTCGTCTCGGCGTGTTTACGACATCGTTACAGGTGATGAGTCCTGGATTTATCAATACGACCCAGAAACCAAGCGCCAGTCGACTGTTTGGGTGTTTCAAAATGAGCCAACGCCTACCAAAGTGAAGCGATCTAGAAGCGGGGGTAAGATTTTGATCGCTAGCTTTTTTAATTTGACTGGCCACTTGGTATCAATTCCCTTACGGGATCAAAGAAGCATTAATGCCGAATGGTATACTACCAAATGTTTGCCAGAAGTTTTCTCTGTTATAAGCAACAAGCGACCAAACACAGGGCTCCGCGGGCTACTGCTCCACCACGACAATGCACCTGCGCACACCGCACTCAAAACGAGGGACTTCCTGGACAGCACGCCAGTCAAACTCCTGGGTCACCCTCCTTACAGCCCTGATCTAGCACCGTGTGACTTCTTTTTATTCCCAAAAATAAAAAATCAGCTCAAAGGGATACAATTTTCGTCGCCGGAAGATGCGCTGGCTGCGTTCGAGCAGGCTGTAAACGAGGTGTCTGCGGCGGACTGGAAAAAGTGTTTTGAAAACTGGTTTAGGCGCATGAATCTTTGTATAGAGGCTGGTGGAAAGTACTTTGAAAAGATTTGATAAAAATATATGTACGTATAGAACATTTTTTTTTAGTTTCGCAAAACTTTCTGAGTGTCCCACGTATTTACAAAAAAAAAAAGTATACAAGTATCATATCCATTGTCTAGTACCCATAATACAAGCTCTGCTTAGTTTGGGACTAGATGGTGCTGTGTAAAAAATGTCCCAAAAATATTTATTTATTTATATGTTAATCTTGATCGTATTTTCTAAAACTCTATTGTGCCCAAAACACGTTTTCTTGAAGTTTTCTCGATAGAAAAAAATTGTAAACCTCTTAAAAATGCTTTAGAGCAAACAATCTATTATTTACAAAATATTATAAAGGAAATTAAGAAGACAAATAAGAAAGACAATATTCTAAAATATAGTTGTTTCTGTTTTTCAAATAAGCCTTTAGTTTTTTATAAAAAAAATATATTGTAAATTTTCATTCAAGTGTTGAGCGGCGCACCCGACGTCCCGCCTCTTTCAGTTCTGTACAAAACGACGGTGACCGCAGAGTTCTGATTTTCTAGCTGTTGTCAGCCTCTTAAGCACCGCTGGGACGAAAACGTCCCAGATAGATAGATAGATAGAATATACTTTATTGTACACCATGAAAATAGTAAACCAAGCTAAACCAAGTCAATTTATACTCTATATTTCTAATGCATTAAGGTTCAAATTCTATTGAATGGCGCATGCGCAGCGGTGCCTGAAGGAAACTTGCTGAGTTGGGTGAAAAACGTCCCAATTCAGAATAGGTTAAAATAGCTAAGGTATTTATAATAACCCGGTATGTACAATATGTACATTAAGCTCAATCTAATTTGGCCGGAGTAAACTAAGGCACTGCGCAAGTGCGCATGGACTTTTTTTTTTTTGCCATTGGGAAATCCTCATGGACGCACTCCGCCCGGGGTAGGCGGAGCGGACTCTGACCGACTAAAACCACCACGGTGTTCCTTCAACTACCTTAGCCGGGGGCGTGGGATCCCGTGAGTATTCACACAACCACCCCCGACAGGTTCCAGCCCGCCACAAGCGGGCGAGCCCCTTCTCCCCGTGCGGCAAAACGCTGGCCGCACCCTCCTCGGCTACCTCCATCTGTCACCCATAAAATTATTACTGCGACGGTTTTGTGACAACTTCACTTCGGCCAAGTTAGATTGCGCCAGATTGCGCATACTGTTCCTATATTAAACCGACCTGTCTCCCGGCTATCCTTCCACGGCTTTTTTTAATTTATTGCTTAAGAGGCCCCTTCCTGGTCCGCCCAAGTACAACGGAGGCGTGGTCTAAATGCTTGTTGTTTCGTCGAACGCACTGCCCGTTGACTAGCAAGCAAGTGAGAACGCGATAACATATAACAAAGTTAGTGCGCGGAAGTTTCATAAAATTTGTTTTAGGAAATACGTGTTTTTAAAAAAGCTTTAGAAGTATGTGTAAACATGTTTGTTATTTAGAATCTCCATTACATGCGCAAGGTTTTTAATTAGATGTTTCCTTTTACGATGTATGAGTACATCAAGGACGACCAAAGTCCGGGAAAATTTGTGCGAGAAAGCTGATTTTTGGAGGCTTTTACAGAATTTGTTTCAAAAAAGGTTCACTTCTGTTACAATAGAAACCTAGATATAGTGCACAAGATACCTCATCAACTCAGCCTATCGCAGTCAACTGCTGGACATAGGCATAGTCTCCCAAGTTGCGCCACAACACTCGGTCCACCTGGCGGGGAGGCGCCCTACGCTACGTTTGCCGATTCGCGGTCTCCACTCAAGGACTCGTCTGCTCCAGCGGCAATTGGTCCTTCGACAGACATGGCCAGCCCACTGCCACGATCCTACAAGCTATGTCGTTCACTCCGGTTCTCCTCCAGATAATCTCGTTAGGGATTTTATCCTTCAAAGAAACTCCAAGCATCGCAAGCTCGCTCCATAGCTCACTGAGCGACATTGAATTTGAGGACTAGCCCAACTGTCAGTGTCCACGACTCGGCACCGTAAGTCATGATAGGCAGGACGCACTGGTTGAAGACCTTTGTCTTCAAACTTTGCGGTATAACAAGATACATATTTGATCAAAAAATCACAAGTTTTTTTTACTATGCCATGATCACGTACGAGCGTTCGTATGTAAAGAAAGACGGGTTGACCGCCCTTAAGCTACCCACTTACTAGAGTCCCTATGTCATATATAAAGCCTTACAAAGCTTTGTAAAAGATGTATTACCACATGAATGACGAAGTTATCATGGCACCACCAGGCCACCAAACACTAATATTACGAGCAAAAAAACGAATTTTAGAAATCGGTATACTTGTGTAAGCAAAATATGACCAAATAAACGTTGAAAAAATAAATAGGTGGAATTGAACCTACGGCCATTCCGATCACGGTTTATTAGTGCTTATTTTTATGCGGTGGTAGTAAAGTACGAAACAAATACATTTTCACACCTTCACAATTGGCAACGTCGATATATCACCGATACGCTTAATTTCATGCAGAGTTTCATGTCTAGAAAACGGGTCGTTTACACTTTAATCTATATAGTGAACGTAAACACCTACCTACGTGTATAATAGCAATACTTATTGTATATCAAAAAGCTTGGTCCTTGCAGCCTTGCGAGCATCTATAGATAGATAGATAGATAAAACGTTTATTTAGTAAAAAAACAAGACACAGGACATACAAGTAAAAATACAATAAAAAAGTGTGATATGTGTGTCAGTATTATACCTGACGCTGGTATTCTGCTGGATCCCTGCAGTGACATACGGACGTCGAGCAGACCAGATACATGAGAAAAATTAAGAACCACCCAACGACCATACAGCCCATAGACGCCTCATAACAGGCGACCGATGTCTGCAACACATCTATGAAATTTCACAAATGTAGGTCGCCCCTATTCGCCACTTGAAATCTCCAAACAATTTCGACCACTTACATGAGCCGTCAAACTGTCGCTTTAGTGATTAGCCAATAGCCGCCTTAGCAGGGCCAATCAGATTGCAGTAGGCCTCAGCTACTGGCAGAATTTATTGTACGCATTATATTCAACATTAGGCGTCTATTGGGCTGTATAGTCGTTGTATTCACCTGGCCAACCAACTTAATTATAGAAAATTATTAAACGCTGAAACTTTTAAATTTGTGTATAAAAACATAAATACGTTACCTACACCGTCTGTCTGGTCCATCACCATTGAATAAATTATACTAACGACAAGAAGCGACACTTAAGCATGTGTGCTCGTAAAATGCTCGCGGCGATGTGTGCGGGTCGGGGCGAGTGCGGGGGCCGTGCGCGGTGCGCGGCGTGTGGACCGGGCAGTCTGTCGGCTGCCCCAGCCAAGGCCTATTGCATTCACTCACTCGCTCAAGGTCACTGGCGAGCAAGCTCACACGTACACGGAGTGTCACCGCTGTGCCATCGCCCATCACCGCGTTGACTGCCACTAAGCATGTCTTCGCAATAACAACATCAACTTATTATTACGTGACCGCGTGGACATGGCTGTGCAGTATCAAAATTTAAATAAGGAAAGAACCCAACACTCAGACAGGCGTCTTAAAATCGTCTTCCGATTTAAAAATCATAGAAACTATCGACACAATAAAACATCAAGAAATTAGTTGCAAACCTCAAATGTTTTCCATCTATACAAGATGTTGATCTATAACCATACTTCTAGAGCAAATGATAAATAATGTGCTCAGTTATCTAAAAATAATTAAAAAATCTACGATTATTTAATACCCAAATTTTCACTTAGAAACATAGCGGGGGTTTGAGAATAAATCCGGAACGACTCTGAAAATAAGTCATCGGCGGCATTGTCAAAGGGTGGAAATACCTACAAATTGTTTTGGTGGTTTTGCACTGATCGTTTTTGTGTAGCACGCAACACACAGAGGGAATTTTGGTACCGATTTTTTTCTTGATTTGTGTTTAGTATCAGTGGTGTACCTCCTTAAATATGGCACGAATACAGATCAACTTGTTGTATAGCATTTACTTTCCATATTGACCGCTAAGCTGTAAGCACTATGTTGACAACGCTTTAACGTTTGCCACAACAAACAAAATATTAAAAATTAATAATATATTTACAAGGGTTAATTGTAAGATTTGTAATTGACGTATTTCATTATTATACTTATAGATTGTGTAAGACGTACCTATTGCATAATTTAATGTTAGTTTAAACAATTATAAATTCATCATCATCATTATCATTTCAGCCGAAAGACGTCCACTGCTGGACATAGGCCTCCCCCAAACGTTGCCACAACGACCGGTCTTGTGCCTTCCGCATCCAGCGGATTCCCGCGACCTTCACCAGGTCGTCGGTCCACCTTGTGGGGGGCCTACCCACGCTGCGCCTTCCAGTACGCGGTCGCCACTCCAGAACTTTACTGCCCCATCGGCCATCCGTTCTGCGAGCAATGTGCCCCGCCCACTGCCACTTAAGTTTGGCAATTCTTCGGGCTATGTCGGTTACTTTCGTTCTCCTGCGAATATCCTCATTTCTGATTCGATCACGCAGGGACACTCCGAGCATAGCAATTATAAATTAATTGTACCTAATAAATAATGTTTTGCATGCCGATCATTCGGTGAGACATGATGTACCTGCCAAAAACCACTAATGTCTTTGCAAAAACCATGTTTCTTGCAAATGAAAATCTTTATCTTATCTTTATCTTTATCAAAAATAAATGCAGAAGGCAGGACGCGCGGCGCGGCGCCCTGTTCTGTTTTTGGGTTTGAGACACGGTTCGTAAGTTTGAAGATTGGAATTGACAACACTGGACTTGTTCAATGTACGATTTATCTATAATAAAGCTGAACAGTGTTTAGTTTGATTGTTTGTTTGTTTAAACGCGCTAATCTCTGGAACTACAAGTCGGATTTGTAAAATTATTGTATCGTAATATTTGTAGATGATAGGCAGATTCATGAGGAATAGTACTTAACATCACAAAAAAAGTCAGAATTTTAATTCAAGCGGGTGGGTAAACAGCCTTCGTTTTATTAGTAATAATAGTGGGGTTTGTTGCTAATAAAAATAGACACTTACAATGACAACAAATGTATTAAAAAAAACGGATTGCTGACACAATAACTATGTTAGGTTACTATCACACCAGCGCGGCGTTGCTGTGAATTTAATTACAAGACCTCGAGGGATGGTGCAGCATCAAAATTTAAATAGGAAACTCCAGTAATGAGCTTTTGTGCAAACAGAATGCTCGTTTATTGCATCACAATGTTTACTCTTTTTTATTTTACGTTACTTTGGTTTTACGGGTATTTTATTTTCTGCTCTGATGTTCAGTGACCTACTAGCTTATTTTTTTATTGGCATTGTGTGTTTTTAGATGAAAGCTCTTGTAAAAATAAATATACCAACTGCATAGTGATTTATATTCTATTTTGTAACTGTGAATGGTACAACTTGGGAGAAGCCCATGTCCAGCAGTGGACTTCGATAGGGTGAGTTGATGATGATGATGAGGTTGAGTGGAGACAAGAAACATTTGAGGAAACAATCTAGAACTTAGTCCTCTGTAGTAGTTCCTCACCAGAGGGCTCATCAGATGAATGGGGATGGAAGGGTTTGTTAGAATGCTGTTGCTGCTCACACGCGCTCTCTGCTATGATTCATATTAACCCGTAAATTAAATAATCTCAAAAACAATAAACAAAAATCCAAAGCATGAAAGTTACATCGCATTCGATACATACATTTAGACATGGGTAACTCAACAAAAATGCGTGAGCTGCACCTCAGCTCTCGGTTCACGTGTTTGAACGGGAACTGTGAACCGGCTCACAGATCAGCTCAATTTGTGCCTCTGTCTACTTCGAGTTGATCTGTGATGCGAGTCGCTGAGCTTATAGAGCGTAGCTGTGCTCGCTCGCTACCTCTGCGACTTGCATCTGCATCTCGGCATCTATCGCCGCTCCAGCTCACCGGTTCAAACAGGTTTTTATTGATATGAACATATTTTATCTCTCGCGCAACGTTCGATGTCGCACAGATTGATACTTTTATTGGAGCCGTGAGCTGCGTATTTTGTCATTGAGCTGCAACTCAACAGCTTAAGTTTATTGATCTGAATATTTGAACCGGTTCTGAGCTGAGTTACACACCACTATATAGATTTATTAAATGATTCATATCAGCTATAAACGTCCACTTCGAAACATGGGATTCGACCAAAACCTGCCACAGCGAACGATGACGTTTTAATTAACAAGTTTAATTTTATTAACATATTAACTTGGCAAGCGTATTCGTAGTACAGATGATCACATGAATAAACATCCATACAGAAAGGAAGCTAGCCGCTATGGTAGACCCACACATGGCGCGGCGATGTGTGCGCTTTTACCGACAGGTTCACGTACGCTCTACTGTGGTCAGAACCGGTTTGCACCGGCACAGCTTCCCTTCTGTATGATCAATGATGTTATTCGTGCAACTATGGACTTTTACCTCAAATTGTCTTTTTATCTCAATCGCGGCGACACTCCAGGGAATTTTCGGGAACCTACGACAAATTCAATGATTGGTTATCTTTGAAAAGAGCATATCCATGGAGTTTCTTGCCGGCTCTTCTCCATAGGACCAACTTTTTGGACGGGAAAAGTTTTACAGAAAATCAACATAAAGTCGACCCTTAAATCAAATTACGGTACATCATACCTACATCACCCAAAAGAAAATTTAATTCTAAATTAAATTGAAAATTAACATAATAAGCAAGGACGAATAAAATAAAGTGGACGGAATCTCGCTAAACAATATGTGTAGCACCCATAGTAAGACGGTTTGCTTACGCAACAAATCTCGTGTGATGGTAGACGTTGTCGTAGTGTCACAAATAAAATAACAATATGCCATAAAATGCTGTCGAATTTATACTGAGTTTGGGAAAAAATTAAGTGCTTCAATCTTTTCTTAGAGATATTTCGTCCGCCTTTTTTATTCGTCCGTGATAATAGGTAATGTAACGTACAACAATCCACGGATATTCTTGAAATAACACCTTCACATTCATATCTATATTTCAAAATGTGATATCAAATTTTCATACGTTTAACCACAGAATACGTAGTTTGTGGCGTAACAGAAGAAATACTCCCTTAGCCATTATGTACGGTCGACCGCACGTCGGTGGTAGCACTTTGACAATAGCAGCATCTTTATTTCGTAAGCAGTATGGGCGGTTTTCGAATTGAAGTGTTACCACTGTCATGCAGTCGACTGTACCTTACGCACATCGAGGTTATATTACACTGAACAAATGATTAAAAAAATACATGAACCAACTGAGTGCCGAGTACGGGTGCGTGACTTTTTTCGCGGGTCAAGTGACCAAGTATATCCTTCCAAAGAGTATATCCTTGGAGTTTCTTGCCGGCTCTTCTCCATAGGACCAACTTTTTGTAACCGTGCAACTAGGTTCATTACAAACGTTTTGAAAGTGCATGTCTATGCTTATTCGAAATGAAAACTTTTGCTTTGACTTCGACTTTGAAGTGAGCCAGGATTGGTGTACACGCAGTGAGCTACCTAGTAAATAGTATTAGAAAATTCACATTTATTTGTTGTCCGCGTGATATTTGATGATATGAGAAACTGTGAAAGCTATTCGCAATACCTTTATGTCGTTTACATTCAAAGGATTTTTCAATGATAGGCAATATTGAACGTGATATCGAGGCTGGTTCTCGAGATCAGGCAATAAAACAAGGTAGATTCAATGGAGCCTCTTAGCTAGATTTTCTTTACAAGTATGTCGGTTAAGGCTACGGAGATATCTGCTATAGGTATAAGGTGAAGGTGTAACATTATGCTGAGATCCTTTTAAGGCTGAATGTAGGTACTCATCAATTATGAGTCATCATAACGAAAACGGATTTTATCCTTCAAAGAAACTTAGCTCGCTCCATTGCTCGCTGAGCGACTTTGAATTTGTCGACTAGCCCAACTGTCAGTGTCCACGTCTCGGCACCGTAAGTCATGACTGGCAGGACGCACTGGTTGAAGACCTTTGTCTTCAAACTACCGCATATAGGCGACGAGCCGAGACGGATCCTTCTGTTGGCTTCTTTCTCGAAGTTGTGTCTACTGTGCTGAATTGCCTGCCCTAGGTAGACGTATTCCGTTACAACTTCGAGTGCCGACCCTTCGACGAATATTGGCCTCGGCATGACATGCATATTGAACATGACTTTTGAGATTATCCGGAGAAGAACCGGAGTGACCGACATAGCTTGTAGGATCAGTAAGCTGAAGTGGCAGTGGGCTGGCCATGTCTGTCGAAGGACCGATGGCCGCTGGAGCAGACGAGTCCTCGAGTGGAGACCGCTAATCGGCAAATGCAGCGTAGGGCGCCCCCTGGCAGGTGGACCGATAACCTAAACAACGTGGCTGGGGGGGACTGGATGCGGAAGGCAAAGGACCGAGCGTTGTGGCGCAACTTGGGAGAGGCCTATGTCCAGCAGTGGACTGCGATGGGCTGAGTTGATAACGAAAAACTTTTACTCTGGGAGCAACCCTGAAATCTCGAAAAAAAACAGCTGTTCCGTACATTTTATACCTTCTCTTACTTACACAGCCCACACATACACACGCATACCACCCACAAATACGCACACGTACTCCACCCACACATATACACACCCCTACTCCTCACAAAAACATCGTTTTAAGAATTTCACAAAAGCTCCTAGTTTCACGTCTGACATTCAAGCGGGCGAAGTCGCGGGCATAAGCTAGTATACAATACAATGTGTTTAATTTCCGTCTTCTAAACTATATATTTCATAACTAGGTATTATCGCTATAATTGATTCTGCAAAGGTTCTTAAGAAACTTGAGAGCAATTTTCTCGAAACTAAGTTATGAAGTTAACTTTTACTCAACTTAAAAGGTATTTAAGTGATATTATTTATAAACTTTAAAATACCTTGCTTTACATACGTTGCTTATGAATTTTTGACGTTGCTCTTAAGCGAAACAGCTATTACTTTGTAGTTTCTTTGTTTACTTAAGCTTACGCGAAGAAAGGTACCGCAACCTTTCTTGGCGGTGTATCAATGCTAAGAGGGTTCAATGACACTAAGTTGAGAATTCTCGACTCAAAAGCGTGATAATATATACTAAATCTAAGTTTAGTAAGTACGTTTATGTAATAAATGTGGGCGTAGTTATACTTGGCTTCCGGCTTAAGCAAACATCATGTTTAAGCTCCCGGAAAACTGAGATTAGGATCACGGTAAAGGCGTGAATTAGTTGTTGTGATTGCATTGCTCACGTTAAGTTACCATAGTGTGGACTCAAGGCACAAGGACTAATTCTTGAAAATAAATCCGATCGATCGGCTTGGACTAAATATGTCAATATGTAGGTACTTTTGAATTCAAAATTAGCACCAAATTGTTTAAAAACATTGTGTTTTCAGAGTTAATCATTATTAAATTTTTTTTAAACGGTTTTATTTAGTTTGCCCTGTTTGTTTTTTTGGGTAAAATGTTTGACGGTGAAATTTGTTTGGGATCGGAGATATTTTCAAGAGTAACATATTACCATAGACGTCCGTAGGTACCTACTGCTCCGCGAAATAGTGATTTTTGCATTGCTGTGTTCCGGTCGGAATGGTACGGGTGCCAGTGATATTACAATTACATGAGACTTTCCATCTTCATGTCTCAGTTTGGCGAACAGACTAGCGGTACCATTTAGGCAACAGCCTAGGTGGTATTGCAGTTGTTAGGGGCAAAGGTAACCGCTTAACATCAGGTGGGCCTTTAGCTCGTTTCGCCATATAAGTCGAAAAGGCGCTAATGCTAGAAATTAACACAAGAATAAACCATAAAAAAGCAATTAGGTACTTATAGTAAAAGTAGTTTTTGTTAATGAAAAACTACATAGTGGTAATTAATGCCCACATTAATTAGAATACATAAACCAGTGGGGCAATTGTGTAATGCATTCACTTTGACATTAGCTTTCATTTTGAAATTAAAGCAATATTCATTGCGTGGTACGTAGTTGCCGATAACACGGATTGTGAAAACACACGGAGCAATAAACATTGAAATCAAGATGATTGCGATCGCGAGAGAGTTACGCAATTACGGCAGCAGAATTCCAACAATTATTGAACCGTAACTAGTTTCAAAGAAAAAAATAGAACTAAAACGAATGTTTAAAAAAGCGAAGCTGCGGGTGTCGGCTAGCTTAAAATCATTAACGGCCAAAATTAATATCCAACCTATCCACGATTTACCCTACTGGAGATAGAGATTTGACATATTTTGTATGGAGCTTATGTCAAATTCCTATCTCCAGTAGGGTAAATCGTGGATAGATTGGATATTAATTTTGGCCGTTAGTAAACTATTTAGTTTAGATTTAGTGAATTAGTAGGTACTAATTCACCCGACCCTTTAACCCTGTAAGAGACGTAAAGTAAAAAACGTAGTAGCGTCTCCTGCACTAATAATGACTATGTTGCAGGAGTCAGTCCTCTCTTATTATAACGTAGTACTATTGTTTGGCACTCGAAGTTGTAACGGAATACGTCTACCTAGGGCAGGCAATTCAGCTTAGTAGACACAATTTCGAGAAAGAAGCCAACAGAAGGATCCGTCTGGGCTGGGCAGCATTTGGCAAACTTCGCCGAGTCTTCTCGTCGCCTATACCGCAAAGTTTGAAGACAAAGGTCTTCAACCAGTGCGTCCTGCCAGTCATGACTTACGGTGCCGAGACGTGGACACTGACAGTTGGGCTAGTCCACAAATTTAAAGTCGCTCAGCGAGCTATGGAGCGAGCTATGCTTGGAGTTTCTTTGAAGGATAAAATCCGTAACGAGATTATCCGGACAAGAACCGGAGTGACCGACATAGCTTGTAGGATCAGTAAGCTGAAGTGGCAGTGGGCTGGCCATGTCTGTCGAAGGACCGATGGCCGTTTGAGCAAACGAGTCCTTGAGTGGAGACCGCGTATCGGCAAACGCAGCGTAGGGCGCCCCTCTGCCAGGTGGACCGATGACCTAAAGAATGTGGCTGGGGGGGACTGGATGCGGAAGGCAGAGGACCGAGCGTTGTGGCGCAACTTGGGAGAGGCCTATGTCCAGCAGTGGACTGCGATAGGCTGAGTTGATTGATTGTTTGAGTTCCGTGTGGTGCCGGACGTAAAGAATTGCACCACCCTTTAGCTTCTCATGGGTGTCGTAAAAGGTGACTAAGGGATTCATCAGAGGATGGGCAGCAGCGTTCTCTGAGCATACTGCGATGCCAACCCGCCTGCCAAGCGTAACGATTATGGCATATTCCCCTCCCCCATTGAGGGAAGCCTATGTCCAGCAGTGGCCGTCTTTCGGCTGAAATGATTATGATGACTTCTGTTTGAACTGGTATAAACTCCTACAGGAGTCTCTTGAATTAATTTTAATAACATAGGTACTACCTATTTCAACAAAGCCTGTAAATAGGTAAAAGTATAAACCGACTTTGTCACTAAATTCCAGCGGGTTAGTTTGCAACCTAGATTTCACAAAGGATTCCATTTAGTAAAGGAACTTCTCAATTAAGAATAACCAAGCTACAGCTACTGGTAGTTACTACCGACTATAAAATTACACAGTCGTAATTCTCTTACAAGTATTTTTGGTAATATTGTTTCCCGTTTGCGCAGTACATTTTCAAAGTAAATAGTTTTATTTCTGTTCCATTGAACTAACTTAAATAGTGTTATTTTTCCCAATGACTATTTGAGGGATGACAGTAGTCATCAATTTGAATAAATTTTACTATGGAACTGGCTCTGATGTCCAGAAAAAAAACATCTGTTTCATAGAAAATATTGCGTGAACTTGGCCAAAATGTATGCAACAGCTGTTGCATGTACCATGATAGTCTGTTGCTACTTAACTTCTCTGTCACTGGCGCTACTTTCATACTCCCTCTTACATATTCATTCTTTATCCTATCCATTCTCGTTACACCACACATTCCTCTCAGCTGCATGCACTTGCCTTTCATTAATTCCTTTCGTAGCCCAACATTCCGATCCATACAGCATACAGCAGGTCTTATCATGGTCTTATAGATTTTCCCCTTCAGTTTAAGAGGAATTCGGGAGTCACATGTAGTTCTCGTGACCTGCCGCCATTTCAACCATCCTGTGTTAATTCGGTGCTTGACTGTCCGATCTATTTCGCCATCGTTTTGCACAAGTGAACCGAGGTACCGAAAGTCGGAGCAGACTGGCAAGGGCACGCCATCTAGCGCAATAGCAACAAAACCGGAAAAACCGCCGAAATCGCAGAACATGTATTCCGTTTTAGTTCTGCTCTTTCGAGCCAACGTTCTCCAGATTTTGTTACCATTTTGCCAATCTACTCTGGACCTCAAGTCCATCTTCACCAACAAGGACAACGTCGTCAGCTTGTTGTTGTTCGTACAATAAAGAATACAATAAATAAATAATGTTACGCTGTATGTATCTTATTTGATGGAAGCAAACACTAATTCAAAATACAATTCCAATACGATGATCCCCACATGTATATGGAAAAATGTCTTATGTTTTCTCTTCTCGAATAGAGTTAGTACTCGACGAAAGCTCCATGAAAACTAACTCAGCAGTTCATTGTATGTAGGTAAACAAATAATAAATAATTCCGACATTCTTCGTAGTACGCTGAAATTATTTTTAAATAACTTCAATGTAACTATAATTTATGAAGGCGTTTAATATTTATGGTAACCTTGCTAGCGGATGGAAGCTGATGGTAATGAATGAAAATAGCCCAACGGCTGAGAAGCTGTTTAACGATCACAGAAGGTTCTGAGTTCGTACCCATTATTATTATTTGAGGACAGAGGTAGGGGTCTTGAACGCCCCTAAGCCACTGCGACCTGATAAGATCTATTGTGACGCCTCTTGCAGCATTACAGCACTTCCCCAAGCTGCAAGTCAATCATGAAGTCGACTGGCTTCTGATGTGGTGCACTGCATCACATTCGCATAGGATATGGATGGGCGTCTCATCCTTTTCGCGACAAAACCTGCAGACTGTGGTATCACTGAGGCCCATCCTGTGAAGGTGTTTGTTCAGCTTGCAGTGCCCAGTAAGGGTTCTTGTCATGATTCTTATCTGATTCTTGTCAAACGAAAGCGCTTCTTTCATAAACCTTTTTTTGAAGCCCACAAGTAGCGCTTTCGAGTGTTCTTGGCCTGGGGATTTTTCCCAAAGGCTAATACTTTGGTAAGTTCCCCAGTTTTTAAGCTGTAGTTGTGCATTTAGGAATGCCACAGATTGGCTCCGGGCCCACAGCCCACTGTGGCCCCAGCCCAAAAAGAAGACCGAACAGAACCAGCTCTAGCCAGTTCATCAGCGGTTTCGTTGCCCCTAATGCCACAGTGTCCAGGCACCCATCCGTTGCAATTTTATAATGCAAGGTTTTTAGGATCAGTAAGCTGAAGTGGCAGTGGGCTGGCCATGTCTGTCGAAGGACTGATGGCCGCTGGAGCAGACGAGCCCTTGAGTGGAGACCGCAAATCGGCAAACGCAGCGTAGGGCGCCCCTCCGCCAGGTGGACCGACGACCTGAAGAACGTGGCTGGGGGGGGACTGGATGCGGAGGGCAGAGGACTGAGTGTTGTGGCGCAACTTGGGAAAGGCCTATGTCCAGCAGTGGACTGCGATAAGCTGAGTTGATGAAGGTTTTTAGGGTTCCATTTCAAAAAAGTAAAACGCTAAGGACCAAATTATTTACGCAATGGAAATTACAGCTAATCTCTCAACTTTTCCATCGTGATACTTTATGCTGAGTGAAAAGTATCACAACGGAAAAGAAAAGAGCAAAAATTTATAATGTTCATTGTGCGACAGCGCCAAAAATTTAGTCCTTACTCAAAAAGGAACCTTTATGGGGCGACTCCGTTCGTCTGGCCATCCGTCAGAGCAGCATATTTCAGAAACTACTAATGCTATCGTTTTGTTTGGAAACTTGGGCTTATATTCAGAGACAAATCGTGAACTCATGCTTCCAACTGTCAAAATGCGGGGCTATGACAGTTGGAAGCATGAGTCTCTGAATGTAAGCTGTAGAATAATAAGACACAGATAGTTTCAGTCAAAGTTCCGCTCGAAGTTGAAGCACAAAAACAATCGATGTGTGCGCAAGCGGCACGTAAAACGTTCGCCGACACACATATAGGCACTTGTAAGCTTTACTGAACGTAGCCTTTTAAGGCCAATTTGAATTTGATTCATTCCGCGTGCGTCTACTGCGGTTTGAAGCCAAATTATTTTAAGTTTGGATTTTTTTTTAATTATTGCTTACCCAACCTTATCGCAAACCAAGAAATCGACGATTAGTGACAATGCATTTTAACTGTAATATTATTACAAACAGCTTTTTACTTTTTTCAATAAAACTAAAATGAGGAGTAGGTATGTTGGTTTTTCTTTGTAACATTTTATACAGTTTGGAGGTACCTAGTTCATCGTCGAAATTAAAAAAATAATGCCGAAAAATGATACCGAAATGATGGGGTCGCAATTTCAAAGCAATGGCGGATAATTGACTATTTGACAGTGTCCACGTGTTTATAACAAGTTAGTTATAGAAAAGCGTTATTTATATTAAATTCAACTTGTCATGAAAATAACAGGGCCAAATGCCTGTAATTAAAACAGGACCGCAACGGTGTTATGCTGTTATAGCAAAAAGTAAGCGATAATTATCGTAACGTTGCCTGTCTTTTAATAACCAGTTGGAGAACCGCGTTATTATTCGATACAAAACTAAACACCGCCATTAGTTCGGTGGAAACGTGAAGACGGACGCCTGACGTCATTTTTTATGGAAAAAACTAAAAATACACGCAATATCAATTCTTTTGTAGCACATAATTAGGTTGCGTTTCATACGTAACGAGTAATGGTGACCCACTGGCGTCTATCTTAAATAGATTAGTGCGAGAAGAATCATCCGCGGATTGAGACCGAACAAACAAACAGACCGCCTACTTGAGATCAGATTAGGATTATGTATACAAAGTCGCACTAACCTAGTGGCTTGAGAGGTCAACGACCTAGATTTGATTCTTGTCGATAAGGTATCATTACGCGGGACATGCTATTTATAAAACCGGCCAAGTGCGGGTATAATTCGCGCACTATGGGTTACGTACTACGAGTTACCACACAAGTCACAAGTCATTAGCATTATTTTTAGTATTTGTTGATTTTGTTGTATAACTATAGCGTATGCACTACAAACAGGCAACAACCGTTTTTAGGGTTCCGAAGTCCTACAAGGAACCCTTATAGTTTCGTCATGTCCGTCCGTCTGTCCGTCTGTCCTAATCCTTTACAGCTTAATAACTTCTATAATTATAAACATAAGTAAATGAAATTTTGTTAAAAAATAGTCTACATATAGATCTCAATTTTAAAAGAATAAAAAAATCGTTTTTCCGTATTTTAGGGGTGGCGTCCATACATGTGAAATGGGGAAAAAATAATTTATTTCGCTGCACCCCCTCGTGTGGGATATCATTGAATAGGTCTACAAAAATGAAGGTAATGTTTGATACACCACTTTTTTATCAGGTGTACCATCTGCGAAATATAGCCCGCCAAAGTGGCTTGCAATGTGTCCCCCCCCCTGCCATTTCTAAACTATGCAATGTAGAAACTTATAATCTTCCACATTGATAGACCTTTGTGAAAACTCTCTTTTAAAATTATTTCGAGTATACTGTGATTATAATTTTTTGAGTTATAGAGAGAAAACTGAAAAATACTTATAACGTCCTAGTTCAAAGGTCATTGACCTTAGAGAAAAATTATCATAGCAAATAATGCTCCTTTAGCTACTTTCTATTTGAAAAAAATCACAAATACTTTGAAATGACACGCTTCTTCAATTTGGCTTCTTGAATTTATCGCTAGATGGCGCTACTAACAACACGCTCTGAGTCGCGAAAGCTGCCGATTATTGCAAAAACTAAAATAGCCATGATTAATATTCGATTTGATTCGTTTGTAATTACACCTACTTAAGGAACCCTATAATACTGAGCATGGCCCGACATGCTCTTGGCCGGTTTTTAAAATAGAGCAGGAACAAAACGTTGAAAAAAAAAGTTTTTTTCGATGTTTATTTTATGGGGACCTCCTTAGTCGAGACTTTTCTGTTTAGTATTTGCCATGATAGAGGCCAAAACATAGAAATCTAAATAATAAGGTAATAGAAGTGGTAAAGGTGCGTGCACATGTCGCCGCGTGCACGGGTCTCAAGACACCAGGGGTGTTATTCTCGCGTCGTAGACATTATCTCGAACCCGATATTATGTCGAAACAAGATGGCGAATGTCGATTGAAAATAAATTTTCGTATGCTCAGAATGTCACGTTAGAGATGTGTCTACGCCTAGCGCTTTAATACAAAGAGTGGTTCAAAGCAGTTGACATTACCAGCGACATTTTTCGTAGAGATTTGAAATTAGAGATTATCTCGAATTAGACATTTATCTCTATAACGCGAGAATTAGGGCCCAGTGCGCGAACCGTTCGCTTGATCATCAGTGCTGTTTTGGACGCGGGAGTCACTAAAATTGTATTTAGCAGCATATCTAACAGCGGAATGTTTTTGACTTAATTCAATTTGCATTGAATGCTAGACGCATGGTGGGCGTCGTTGGTAGCGGCAAACCGGCGACACGCGTTCCGGTATTAAAAGACCGTAGCTAAAATTTCTATTACCTTATTATTTTGATTTCTATGGGCCAAAGTAACTCGTATTCTGTGGATACCTATTACGCTTAAAAGACAGGCAGTTACGGGCAGTAGCCCTGTGACGGCGTACAAACAGCGTAGGCATAGTAATAGGGTCTCGTTAACACCCTTTGGTTACGAAATCCTGAAAAAAAATATAAACCTTATCTGGGTTTTATTTACCTACACAGTAAAACGGCTTTTTACCGCTAATTATTGTTATTTCGTCTCGTAAGTTGGTTGCGGCGTGCAGCTAATAAATATGCTTGTAATAACTAGGTACTAGTTATTTTACTGTGTGGTCTAGCCTGAACTAGACTAGCCTATAACTTCCCTAGAATGTTGCAACAGGGATTTTAATTACAGCAATCAGAACACACACACGGGTGCCGGTGAAATTACAATCGCACGAGACTTTCCATCTTCATGTCTCAGTTTGGCGAACTGACTTGCGGTACCATCTAGGCAACAGCCTAGGTGGTATTGCAGTTGTTATGGGCTAATCTAACCGCTTAAGGTGAATGCTACAGGGTAGCCCGCGAAATTCAAAATTTCTTGAGTTTTTTGCTAATTGTAGCTCTGTTTTGAGTTGTATATCAATCAAAATACGATTTGCGGTAGTAATAACAATATATCTACTGAATAATACTTATGAAAAATATAAACCTAGCTTTATAAGCTCTAGAAGCTCGATAATCGATAATTTGATCGTAAATTAATATAATCGAGCTTGTACAGCTTATAGAGCTTAGTTAATATTTTTTATGAGTATTATTCAGTAGATATATTGTTGTTACTACCGCAAATAATATTTAGATTTATACACAATGCGAAATACAACTACAATTTGCAAAAAACGCAAGAAATTTTGAATTTCGCGGGCTCGCCTGTAGCATTCACCTTAACATCAGGTGGGCCTTTAGCTCGTTTCGCCATCCTACCCTATAAAAAAAACCTGAGTTTCGTCATAATTATTTAATTAGCAAATAAATTATTTATCTTTTAGTTTTACCAGCTGACAGCCGCAGTTTTGTTCTCTTGTTTTCTTCATACAGGCATTACCATCCCTTTTCACCTCTTTAGAGATAGAATTTCGAAAATTCCCTCCTTAGTGCACATTTAGGATTCTCCAAAAAATTTAATGAATAAAAGTAGTGATGCAACGAATACTACTTTTACGAATACGAATACCGATTGTACTATTTGACGAATACGAATACCTGATTCTACTATAGCTACATGAAATTATTATTCAAAGATCAACAATTTAAAACGACTCTGCTCAATTTTAGTACACAAGTTGATGAAACAGTTAGAACAAAGGAAATTGCTACGTGGTAAAGGCTTCTTAAATTTAACTATGTACATGCTCACTCCTACCTACAAATCTAGTCTCTACAAACAAAAACTAAAAGGTCGCAATTGCTGACCAACTATGGATGTAAACAAAAGATTAGAAAGTTTAAGGATTTTATGAATTAATAAACTTAAAACCTATAATAAAAAAGACTAAAAATAAAATAAACTTTGTACCCGGTTGTGCATATAGAATAAAATAAAATAAATAAATAATAATCTTTGTGTCTTTGTCGACTTGGTCGCAACACTCGCAAGTCATAACACAATATCTGCATTGGATTTCTAGGAATTGATTTTTTTACGAATGTTATGAAAGTATTCGGCAAATACTAATATTCGGTAATTTGATGGTATTCGACAAATGTGAATATTCGTATTCGTTGCATCACTAAATAGAAGTAAATATTCGCAAGGTCTATATTATATTTACGATTCTGAAACTTCAGAGCTCTTTATTATATTTGAATATAATGAAAAGGGCCATAATAATATGAAAGCCGACTTGTTGGCAAACGTCTATCAAATTTTAATCCATATCCATGCGTTAGCATCTCTAGTACTTACGTCTGGTACCAACTATTTCAAATTCATTTTAGAGTGCTAGTGATCACACTTCTCTTTACGCACTAAGCGATTATCAATAGTACAACCGGTGCAATACAGGTATGTAGTTCAACCTTACCTTGAAGAGATTTCAGTCTAGACGGCTAAATAGCCGGACTTTAAATGATTTGTGATGATGCGAGATGTACTCTATTTTACGTGAATAAATTTAATTTGAATTTATAAATATGTAGGTACATTTGTTTAATTTAGAGGATACGCAGGCTAGGGAGACTATAAAATCAGCCCAACAACGACACAAGACCGATGGCGCCTAAAAAGTTTGGATTATTCTGGGATTATTACGTTTTTCCACTACACCTGTCCGACAGCGGATGTTGGAAGTAGTCATCAGAAACAGATCTGGGGACCTAGTACGAGTTTCACACTTATGAATACTTAGTTTTCGACGACTTTCATTCATAAATCAGTAGTTTAGAGTTTATTTAATTTCAAGAAAAAAAATATAAAACTTTAAATGTGTCACTGGATGCCACACTAGAATACCCTGTGTTGCAGGATCAATTCTCTTTTGACATGTAAATGCGTTTGTAAATGCAATGGTTACAGTACAATATTAATTAAAGAAAACAAACATTACTATTACTGTGGGTTTGCACCAAAAAACATTTAACATGTAATGTCTCGAAACTTGTCATATGAAACTAATGTCACAACTTGTTTTGTTGATTGTTACGTTCGCACTGCAGAAAACTGGGTAAATTGTTTGACAGATTTCAAGATTTGTTGTTGGCTGTGTTTGCACTGACTAAAAACTAATACATTGACATGTTTGTCTATAGATTTGTCACGGCTGACGTTCGCACTGATGCTTAATCATGTGTCAAAACTTGTATAAATCTCGTTTTTTGTGTTATCCAATGAGGTCGGTAAACATGTATGGCCGAAAGCAGATACTTTGAAGTGTATCGAAATTAATTGTGAAACATGTCAATAGACTATGAAATGTCAAACAAGTTTCGTTTTAACAAGTTGTGTGATAATGCGAACGCGATTCGATACATTGACAGAAAACTGACATTTCAACATGTTTTTATGTGAATGTTTCGTCAGTGCAAACTCACAGTTAAGGTAACTAATTGTATGGCTGATATGAGTATAGGTGTGTGTATGAGGTGCGTGTATGTGTAGTAGTAGTACTTCCTCCTCTCCTCGTATCCGCTGCAAAGCTTTCGAAACGTCAGGAAAACCAATTTAAATAATATACGCGATGTAATCCGGTTAAACTTGTTTTATTATAATGTGTAGTGATCGCGAAAGCCTAATAAATTATTTTGTAATAAGACTTTTGGTTCGTGTGCTTAGTACCTAAGTAATATAGATAATTATCTTATCTGGCTATTTCTGCTATTGTTTACGCGTTCCTCGTTTAAAAGTAACTACAAAGTTGCAATAAATTGTTCACCGACAGTATAATTGTGAGTATGCTCCGGATTTCGGTAATGATTTTGTTCACTCGAAGCTAGACGAAAAAATATTTTAGATGGTGTTTCTCCGTACAGGATGCTGCCGAATTTTGTAACTCGCTCGCGATCGCAATCATGTTGATTTCAATGTTCATTCATCTGTATGTTTTGACAATATGTCTATCGGCAACCATGCTATGAATTTTGCGGTCTGCCGCCGAGCTTCGAATGATACCTTTCTTGAAGCACAAGGTATTTCATTATAAATACCTACAACGTGGTCAGAAATCTGAAATCTCCCTTTTTCCGGCCTTTTCTTAGCAGAGAACCTCTACGACAGGGATGCAAAAACCGAGCCCAATGCGGCCCTTCGTCAGTATACATGCGGCCCGCTACCCGCTAGCGAATTAAACTCTTTTATGCTTTTGTACGAAGAAACGTTTCTTATAAGTACCTACTTCAGTACTTATAAGAAACACTACACACTTATACTTTTTGTTGAAAATCATATCAATAAAAATCATCATCATCATTTCAGCCGAAAGACGTCCACTGCTGGACATAGGCCTCCCCCAAGCATCGCCACAACGACCGGTCCTGTGCCTTCCGCATCCAGCGGATTCCCGCGACCTTCACCAGGTCGTCAATCAAAAAAAATACCGCCAGGCGAATGAAAATTTGGAAGCAATTTTACTTGTAGCATCTAGTATCCTGGAGCAATAACATGCTGCGTATTAAAAAAACACACAGTACACTTTGACCTTGACGGCGTCTTTATTTCGTTAACAGTAAGGGCAGTTTTCCTGTCTTAGACCTTTGACTGTACGTGTTATTTTGTCAGGAAATCTCATTTCAAAATTGTTGGTGTTTTTGCCTGTTATGGCCCGACTTTAGCTCATAGTCTGCCCAAGTGGCCTCTAGTCCTAATAAGTCTGCAGTGCATCTCTGCTCTACGACTACTACGGGTACGCAACCCTACTTAGTTCATACAGCACATAAACAGGTAATTGAAGACCGTTTCAATTCATAAACTTAGAAATAACCTTAATTTCGGCTTCTATTGACAAAGCGCTAATCAAAAGCCATCAGTTAATTAATTAACGTGGCACCAATTAAATAACGAGGTTAATTAGTGACACTATCAATAACCTGTTAATATGATGTATGCAAATTATTGCCTTCACCTATACAGGGTGGCACTAACTAATACTTTTAGAGGCAATCGAAAATTCAATTGCCGTGAGAAATATGAAGTTCCTGCCACACAGGTAACGAGGCTCTTGTCTTGTCTTGTCATGTCTTCAAGAGAAGAATTAAGGAGCATTTCCTCTCAACATGAGTTATAGTACATGTTATGTATTATATATCTATATATATATATGAATGTATATATTCTTATGTATCTATTATATATACTTAAGTATCTACCTATATATTATTTATATTATTATTAGCTAGTACTGTAAGTAAATAAAGTAGGTTTAATTTATGTTGTACACTTGTTTCTGCCCTCTACATTCAACATCTCTCTATCGCTCTAAGGTTTGCTGTTAGAAAACTCAGTTCTGAGTCAAGCTCGCCGATGTACATAAACTTTCCTACTGTAATCTAAATGTAACTGTCTCTAACTGCAGAAACAAAAGTTGTAAAGTACATTTGATTCAAATTAATTAAAAAAAATAATGACATCAAAATGTAAGATGTAGTTTGCTCGGAAAGTTGCCACGCATGAATCGCAAGTAAAATTGTGACTACAACCATTCTATCTCTTTCTGTGATGATAACGAACACTCTAACCCCTTTAAAAATACGCTTCGAGCCCGCCTTTCTACCGACCCGCTTTCTATTCTACGCCAATTTATAGACCAGACAATGATATTTCCAAGTACAGATGTTACTAGTGTGCGTAATCTGAAGACTCGAAAACGTCCTTATTAGGATGTTTTGCTACTATTCCACGTCAAGGCGCCCGCTGAGCGTGGTGACAAAAAAAAAACAAATGTCGTGTGTGTACAAAATGTAGAAGTACCAACTATGACTTAAAAGTTTTGCGTCATAATTGGTACAGTTTCAGTGTAAAACTTTTGCGTCATAATTAGTCTATTTTTGTGATATTTTTGTTACCGGTCACGCTCGGCGCCTTGCTTAACGCGGAATAATAGCAAAACATCCCAACAGTGGCAAAGGGTGAATATTTTCAGAATGGCAATTCCTAATGGGAAGCCGGTGGAAATCGTTTTACCCTTCGCCACTGCTTCCCAATAAGGACGTTTTCGAGTCTTCAGATTGCGCGCACTAGCAAAATATCGCAAAAGTAACTTATAGTAAATAAATTACATACTTTGTAACTTGTACACACGGCTACACATCAAGCTGTACATACCCAGTGATTGACCTGGCATTGTATAGGTTTTCCTTACAACGCGAGGTCAGCCTTTACTGGTATTGTACAGCTTGATGTGTAGCCGTGTGTACTTAGTTCGTTTATGTGTACGTGTGCTGCCGCTACGTACGGGACATTCTTTTCGTTTTTCTTTTACTTTTAAATCTCATTGAGACCAGAGAAACAAAGGGCTGTAGCGACTTATTACCACTGACGTTCTGGGTGACGTCACAAATAGAATAGAACATATTTATTTGCATAAAACATGGTATAAAAAGATGTTATTTAAATATTAGATCATTCATGTTTTGCTTAAAATTAAAGCATGCAAAATTGTAGACATTATAATCTTTGTTCGAAGAATTCCCTAATGGTATAGTAATTATGTTTATTCAGCCATTCATACAATTTGATCTTAAACAGTATTATAATCATGAATCGCGCTATCAAAGTTTGACGCGCTGTTAGCATATTATCAACCCAACATCAACCGTTGGACCGCGTCCCGCCAGGCAATAACACCCACCCTGGTTGGAGGATCTTCCCCACTCCCTTTCCCTTTTGGAGTTCCTCCACAGGGCTAACTTTTACCATGGGATCAGATGGGTTTTCGGTACAAGCCGAAAAGGAAATTTGCCGAAAATTACCATATTGGCCGAAAACCGAAAACGAAAACGAAATTCGTTCGGTCTCTATATCTGAGCTATTTAACGTTGTGAGGCAGTCTTGTTGTAATATGTTCTCTGTCACTGACTCGGGATGCCTACTAGATCTAGAAAATTATTTGTTCTAACATTAATAACAATCCACCAAAGGTTTCTTAGTTGCTAAAATTTAACTACATTCGGCTTAAAGGTTCGTGCGTATGAGGTATCCATTGTTGTTTCTAAAATAGAATTATTTACGGTAATATTGTAAAAGACGTTTCTATTTGTTTTTTGTTCCACATAAACGGTAAAGGTCAACTGATACTTATGTTACATAAATATAGGTAGGTACCGGTAATACATAGGGTCCAAAGATCACACAATGACAAAAGGGAATGAGGTTGCCAATCTTAAAAATGTTATACTTCCTGCAACCGAAGGAAATTTCGATCAGTGACCGTGAAATGTAATTTTCATGAGTGATTTATTCTGGAAAAATAACGACTCATTTCACAAACGTGTCGTGATCATATCAGCTGAAAGACATCCACTGCTGGACAAAGGCCTCCCCCAAAGGGGAGTTATGCCATAATCGCCACGCTTGGCAGGCGCGTTGGCGATCGCAGTTGGTTGTTTAAATGCTCAGAAAACGCTACTGCCCATCCTCTGGTGAATCCCTTGAAATCTTCAAACGAGTCGTTCATTGTTATTTAAAAGTGATGGAACTTTCTGTACACACATGACGGCATTTAAGACGCTGACAACAGCCAAACACCCCAAATAGGCTTCTTTTAAAAACATTTTTAGCTGTATCTATTCAGTTTGTGGCAGTGAAAAAAATATATGTTAATCTTAATCGTATTTTCTAAAACTGTATTGTGCCCAAAACACGTTTTCTTGAAGTTTTCTCTATAGAAAATAATTGTAAACTAACCTCTTAAAACATGCTTTAAAGCAAACAATCTCTATTATTTACCAAATATTATAAATGAAATTAAGAAAACATTTAAGAAAGACAATAATCTAAAACACTGTTGTTTCTGTTTTTCAAATAAGCTTTTAGTTTTTTATTAAAAAAATATATTGTTAATTTTCATTCAAGTTTAGCGACGCACCCGACGTCCGTACGCTCGTTGCGTCTCTTTCTGTTCTGGTCAAAAAGACAGTGACCGCAGAGGTCTGATTTTTTAGGTGTTGTCAGCGTCTTAAGTTTTTATTTTCTACCGGTCACGCTCGGCGCCTTACTTGACGCGGATTTATAGAAAAACGTCTTAATTAAGACGTTTTCGAGTCTTCAGATTGCGAGCTCAGTACCATATCTCTACTTTTAAATATCATTGCATGTAACTAAGAAAAAAAATACAGACAAGAAACGGAATCTGAGCAGCAAATACCAGACAAATGTCGAAATCTTTAACCCAACCGGTGAAACAACTAACACGGTCCAATAAAATCTATAAGTGCTTACATATAGAATTCCTGAGGGATTCCATACACTCGCCATAAAACCGTCTAACACGCCATTGACGATATAGGGCG
Source organism: Asteroscopus sphinx (assembly GCA_949699075.1). NCBI lineage: Eukaryota > Metazoa > Arthropoda > Insecta > Lepidoptera > Noctuidae > Asteroscopus > Asteroscopus sphinx. The sequence continues at coordinate 3,578,559 of OX453002.1, forward strand.
CCATATATCACGACGGCCGTGAACTAGAACTGTCGAGGGTACGTCAAGTGTCAAGATTGCAACACAACACCCTTCACCTCAATACAGCACTTACACTGTTTGGGAAGATAGTTCAAAATTTTAGTGTCGGTAAACGCAACAAAGTTTGAAGACACAGTTCTTCAACCAGTGCGTCCTGCATGTCATGTCATGACTTACAGTGCCGAGACGTGGACACTGACAGTTGGGCTAGTCCACAAATTCAAAGTCGCTCAGCGAGCTATGGAGCGAGCTATGCTTAGAGTTTCTTTGAAGGATAAAATCCGTAACGAGATTACCCGAAGAAGAACCAGAGTGACCGACATAGCTTGTAGGATCAGTAAGCTGAAGTGGCAGTGGGCTGGCCATGTCTGTCGAAGGACCGATGGCCGCAGGAGCAGACGAGTCCATGAGTGGAGACCGCGAATCGGCAAACGCAGCGTAGGTGCGTAGTAGGTGGACCGACTACCTGAAGAACGTGGCTGGGAGGGACTGGATGCGGAAGGCAGAGGACCGAGTGTTGTTGCGCAGCCTGCGATAGGCTGAGTTAATAAAACGTAACAACATTACAGGGCCATAATTCACGTAATTTCATGACGCGCCGATCAAGTTGCAGTGACGCTGCAGTTTGTTTCTGACAGAGATTGCCGTAGATAAGAGAATACGAAAAGCATTGTTTTAATCGAAACTTGACTGCAACTGGACTTCTTTATTTACGTGAATTGGCCTACAGGAGTATTTTGGGTCGCCCTTGGGTCGCCGTTCTTTTTAAAAATATTGATGAACAATTCCGTATATGGGTCGATTGACGACAGCTGACCCAACCCGGTGCGCAGGCGAATATCCCGAGACTTCGACACTTGCGTTCGGGAGCGCACGACGCAAGACGTGCGACAATGACGTATACAAATTACAGATACAGAGCAGTCCGATCCTAGTGTATTTTCCTAGTATTATTAAACACCCATTTTAAATAGTTTTGACTTAGTTGAATTTCGAGTCTTAACAATATGTTGCCCGGCTTCTGAGGTATGTTAAACGCGGTTTATATTTTCGATACCGCTATTGATTGATATGATTGGTCATCAATATTTTGATCACCCAATCACAGCAATCAATACCGCTATAGAATAAATAAACCGCGTTTAACATAGATGCCTCAGAAACCGGGCCTTGTCGATATTAATTAACGAATCTAGAAAATGAGCCATTTTTGTAGTAACACACTATCACATTCGGTACCTACACAGTTTCACCTGAAAATGTCCAAACTGATCTAATTTATTTCAATCTTGTCGATCTTATTGTCATGACATTGTTTTGTGACATGAAAAAAACAAAAACACAAACATAGTTTTTTTTTAAACTATAGATCGGAGCTACGGTAACTATATATTATGTAATCTTGGCTATATTTTGAAATTACTAGAATTGGCTCTCAGAAGTCTCAGATCTGTGATCATTTTATTTGTCAAATTCAAATAATTATTCGCTTTTAAATATGGTTACAGTTAAGATAACATAACATCACGCCTGTATTTCCCCGAAAGGGTAGGCAGAGGTGTAATAGTACACCCACATTTCGCCAGTTATGTTATAGTCCCATGTAATAGGGATGAGCCTATTGCCACTAACCGGGCACAAATCGAGACTCCATGCTGCTAGTGAGAATTGTGTTTCCCGGGAAGTATAATCTGGTGGTTTTCAAGGCTCGAGTGAATAGGTTTTTGCTGGGCAAGCGTGAACCATCGTCGACCGCACCTTCGCTTAACATCAGGTGAGGTTGCGGTCAAACGCAAGCCCGTTAAGAATAAAAAAAAAGTATTTAGTAGTTCAGCATATACCCACCCGATATACCGAAAGTCCGCCACATTCGAAAAAACCATTCCCGATGTAGATTGATTGATTGATGATTTGCTACAGCTGCCAGGGGGATATAGCGGCAGGGTCCCTCCCCGCAATGCCCCACTAAGCCGAAGTCCGAGCCTTCCCTTGGGGGACACCCTTATGCGGGTTTTGCAACCGCGATTTTAGTTTATAAGTTAGGTTTAAGGAAATTTTTCGGCGGATGGAGTCCCTAACGGGATTCTCCGCCACCCGGTTAAGCAGTTATGATATCTATTTTGGGTACCGATCTGCGAGAGTCAATTCGAAAAAAAAAACAAAAAAAGTAGTTCAGCAAATTTCCTCATAACATAATGACATGCAAATACATACAGTTTACAATAAAATTATATTTAATGCATTAATTGTAGAATTAATACTGTCTATCTATACTTCTATCCCTAAAGAAAAAACAATTTAAAAAGAAAATCCACATCCAACAATAGACCTACATTCAAGAGCACTTAGAACGTATCAAAAATGCACCTAACCACAAATGCCAAGTCATAAGTACTTGTAAAAATATTGTTTCAGTTACGAGCTAGGCCTCAAAACCGTTGTTTGCTCTCTGACCGGGTTACGCCGAGATATTCGGCACGTGAATGACTAAAATGCTGTTGGAAACGCATCTCCATGTGGTTTAGATTTTATTTTATTTTATTCATCAACTCAGCCTATCGCAGTCCACTGCTGGACATAGGCCTCTCCCAAGTTGCGCCACAACACTCGGTCCTCTGTCTTCCGCATTCAGTAAATATAGCAATCGTGAATTTAACTATTTAATTTAGGGATTTTAATAAAAGCAAGGCCAAGGCAAGACTAAATGAAATGAAATAATTATTTGTACGAAACATGGTACATACTGGTGTAAGGCCGGTATTTATTTATTTATATATGCTTTATTGTACACCATAAAAACATTACATTGAATATGCATTTAAACTATTGTACAAATGGCGGCCTTATCGCGATCAGCGATTTCTTCCAGGCAACCTTAGGATGGACATGAATGAACTGGACAGAGAATGGGGTTGTCAGATGTGCAAATTCGATACATAATTCAATAATAAAATACTATACTACTACTATAATATAACAATAAAAATATATTCTATAAATCCTAATACATAAATACTATATGCATATATACATATAAATAATAAGCAACGATAAAGTAATTAAAAACGACCACATACAGGAGAAGAAACATGTTCATAGCGACAAATAATGCTCCTTCACAACACTGGCAGCGAGTGCACTCTTCTAATAGGCACTGGCAATGCATTCCACAAACTAGCAGCCTGGATTTGTCAAAAAATGTTGTGGAATGCATTGGCATTTTCAGTCTTAAATTATTTGATGACCTAAGAAATAGCGTGTGAGTGTTGCAAAGGAAATCCAAACGTTTCTTCAGGTAAAGGGGAGTAGAAGGAGAGAAAAGCACGTTATAAAGAAGATAAAGAATATGAGCATTCCGGCGGTACACACTGGTGTAGTGTCTACGGCCTTAACCTTCTCATTTTGAGAAGAGGCCCAAGCCAAGCAGTGGGACAGTAATGGGCTGATGATGATGATGATGAATAAAAACAATTTATATTATGAATTTAGAAAACGAACAGAATTGGTTTTGGGGTTCCGTACCCTAAGGGTGCCAACGAGACCCTATTACTGTCTTTTTTTTATAGAATTGGATGGAGAAACGAGCTAAAGGCCCACCTGATGTTAAGCGGTTAACTTTGCTAATAACAACTGCAATACCACCTAGGCTGTTGCCTAAATGGTACCGCAAGTCGGTTCGCCAAACTTAGACATGAAGATGGAAAGTCTCATGTGATTGTAATCTACGCTATATGTCCGTCTATCCGTCAGTCCGTCTGTCTGTCACAGAGTTGTATCTTTTTAACCATATCGAAATTTTCACAGAATATGTTGATATGGTTTCTATTGTTTATTTATTTATTTATTTCAAGTATAATGCACAACATTACAGTTTAATTAAAACTAATGCGCTGTACATATAATTTTTATTTTATTTTATTATTTTTAGTAGGTACGGCGAAACGAGCTTAAAGCCTTAGGCCTTGAGCTGACAAAAACCTAACTGAAGACTTAAGTTACCGTTTCTAACACTTAGGTTCAAAAAAAAATTGGTATTTTCAAAAGACAAACAATGTCACTCTCATGAAAATAGTAACTTATTCTATTGTTCGCCAAACACTCAATCAATTTTATTCACACTTTTCCACTATTATATTGCTTGCCAGTCAAGTAAAAGTTAATACTTAATCAAAGTTACGATTTGGCACTAAATTCACTGAAAGTCGCTCTTTAATTCTCACAAGCATTATACCTAATAGTCTCGTTTAAAGGAAAATTAAGTACTCAATAAAATAAAAAACATTCCAGCGCGAACTGTAATTAACTTCATTTTTATTCGAAACTTTCCAATTTGATGGAAACTACATTTTCTATGATAAAATTCTCTTACAAAATTGCTAACAGTTTTTTTGCTCGTAATTTGATATGGTAATGGCGTTCAACAATGGCGGAGTTGAATCTTAAAATATGCACAAAGCTTTTTATTTATATTCTATGTGTGAATCTTTAATAACTGTCCAACATTGTATATGAAATATTGTGATGGAGACAGTTCTAAAGGTAAAAAGTTTAAAAATAAGTGAATGTAGTAAGTAAAAATAGCACAGAAGTAGATAGATAGAATGGAAAAGTCGGTGGGGCACGCGTGGCAGCACTCTGCACCACAGTGCAGGGCATTTCAAAACCTCTTCCAGCACGCCTTATGACTTTTTTCTGTAAATACTGTAACAAAAATCCGCAAATATGCCTAAAAATGCTGTTTCTAACTGCAGAAACAAAAGCTGTAAAGTACATTTGATTAAAGTTATTTTTTTTTAATTAATGACCTCATTATGGGAGGCGTAGTTTGTTCGAAAGTTGCCACGCATGAATCGCAAGTATAATTGTGATTACAACCATTCTATCTATCTATTTCTGTGGAAAATAGAGATAGTTTCAAGGTAGAACGAAGAGTCATAATTTACTCTAAAATAATAATTACAGCCAAAAATGAGCCTCCTACATACTTCCTTTGCAAATCCTTGAACCACATAATCAGCCCATTACTGTCCCACTGCTGGGCACGGGCCTCTTCTCAGTATGAGAAGGCTAAGGCCTTAGTCCACCACGCTGGCCTAGTGCGCCTTGAACCACGCTTAGAACAAATTGGTTACAATGTTTTGCTATTAGTGCGCTTGCTCTTTCTCGCCGACATCCGTGGGTAGATTGGCTTTTTTTATTCTGGCAATTACAACGACGCAGTAATAAGACGCCCACCGCAAAATACACACACGTGTTTGGCATCATTTTTATTTAATTCTAATTGGGCTTGCGTTTAGACTTTTCTCTTTTTGGATTTATTTCTTGTGTAACTTTAGAATTGTCTCCATACTCAAACGATATAACTATATCAAATAAACTTTAGAAAAAGTAAAACCCGAACTTAAAAAGAATAAAATAATTTGTGTGATTCCGTTTGACTTAAGAAAAAATTGGCACCGACTTCATTATTTTATTCTTTTTGAAGTCGGTTTTTACTTTTTTTAAAGTTTATTTTATTTTTCTATTTTTAGTGGCATTAACAACAGAAAGACAAGCGATTGCCGCAATCCCGATGATTTGCTGATATCCATTGTAGAGTTCCCTTCTTCATCTCCGAAGATCTTCATCAGATCTTCACCAAATGATACTTTCTGAAAGCAAATGCTTGATTTGTTGATGAAAATACCAAAATAGCTATATAAAAATCGTTATATCAAAATAATTTAAGACTGAAAGTGCCAATGCATTCCACAACATTTTTTGACAAATCCTTTACGGTTCGTTTGTGGAATGCATTGCCAGTGCCTATTAGAAGACCGCAATCGCTGCCAGTGTTTAAGAGGATTGTGAAGGAGCATTATTTGTCGCTATGAATATGTTTCTTCTCCTGTATGTGGTCGTTTTTAATTTCTTTACCGTTGCTTTATATGTATATATGCATAAAGTATTTATGTATTAGGATTTATAGAATATATTTTTGTTGTTATTTTATAGTAGTAGTATAGTATTTTATTTTATTATTAAATTATGTATCGAATTTGCACATCTGACAACCCCATTTTCTGTCCAGTTCATTCTTGTCCATCCTAAGGTTGCCTGGAAGAAATCGCTGATCGTGATAAGGCCGCCATTTGTACAATAGTTTAAATGCATATTCAATGTAATGTTTTTATGGTGTACAATAAAGCATATATAAATAAATAAATATATCCAATAATATTTGAGGAAATTTCATTCTAATAAAAAAATGATTTACCTCAGTAACAAACATAATAAAACCACAATCGAATTGAGAACCTCTTCCCTTGAAGTCGGTAAAAAAACTAGTGTAAGGAAAAAGATCATTGTTTTTCTTTCAAGAATATTTCTTCTGGGGTGACATGTCTATCGAAATAAAATAATATTTGCGCTACGGTACAACATGCCTGAAAACGACATTTGACATAGAATAACAGAAAACAAAACACCAGCGATCCATTTCCCTTTGTCGTATCCACTACAAAGAGAACTATTGTATATTACAATTTATATAAAACATACCTCCATGTCAGAAGTTCAATTTGAAACTTTTCTTTAATCATTTGGAACGTTCAAAAGCTATGTTATTACTTGTCTTGCAGATGACACTAACAATTTTTGAATAAGCTTTTGTATGTGTCGTAGGATAACTCAAGAAGGCTCGTAGCGAAGAAACGACTGCGCGGATTGTACGATCTGCAAGGTTAAGCTGCACTTGCCGCGGTCAGTCTGTGTATGGGCGACCGTTTCGATACACTTCGAGACAACTGCGTGCCTCGGAGAGCACGTTAAGCTGTCGGTCCCGGTTGTCATACGAATATCTATGGCAGTCGTTACGGGTAGTCAGAAGCTTGAAATTCTGAAAACTGGTCTAACCTCAGAATATCAGTATTACCCAGTAACTGGGTTGCAGGGGCCTGATGGCAGTCGCTCCGTGTAAAATACTGATATTCAGCCGCATCTGGCTAGACTGGAAGCCGACCCCAATATAATTGGGAAAAAGGTTCGGAGGATGATGTGTCGTAGTATAATCGAAAAATAGGATCTTTGCGATAATCCTAGAACGGTAGCAAAGGATCGGATAATTGGAATCTTTGAAAGATTTTCGTAAACAACGAGCTATTTTCAGGATCATTGCAAAAATTCGTCTTATCCTAGGTAAGTCGCGAATAACCGCTCACGATATGAGTGTCGATTGGTTGTTATGTACGTTATGCACTGACGGATACGCTGATTGGCTTACGGCTAACTTCCTTCGTCTTTTGGTGTTGTCTGATATTGCTTTAGTGTTTCATTGACTATTTACCTACCTTTTTTGTGGTAATATGTAATATTTTAATATTAAAATACTTTATTTAAATTAATACCTACTTATTGCCTTGTCACATTTTTACTTTTCTATGTCTATACTATAAACCTTTATGAAGAGACATGTTCTGACCAAACAGAATAAAGATGTTTTAAATGGACTCTTAGATTAACCAATCAGCGTTCACGTTTCCAATCGTCCTGAACAAACTGGGATTTTTGCAATTAGGTATCCTGATAAATATGTTGCTCGTATGTTTAAGAAAATCTTTTTTGAATTCCAACTACCCGGTCCCTTGCAATCGTCCTAGGATTTTTGCAAAGATTCGATTTGTCCGATTATCCCAATGATATTTATATGCATTTTCGATGAAACCATGCAAGTTTCTTAATACAAGGCTCATAAATCATTTAGGTCAATCGTATTGCTAATTCAAAATAACCTAATGATTTTATTGACCAATTACACAAAGGAATTTTGTTATCAGGCGCAGCTGGCGCTTTCACTGATAAGCAATGTAACTCGGAAAATGTATGACTTCGTAATTTTTTTGTAAAACTAGACGGTTTCGGGTGGAGATTGATCTCTTGGTTCAATCGTTGGTATAAATTTTTTGAGGTATCTTACTTTAGGCACGGTACAAACAAAGTTATTTATTATATATAAGTAACTGATTAGAAACATTATGATTAACATTAAAATTTAATGTTGCCTGTAGAGAAAAAAATCCGCTTGTTCGTGTGACGATATATCTAAATTGATTTATATTCTCAATAGTCTTTTACACACGACTCCTTAATTTTATACCTTTTGGTTAAACCTTACCTTATTGCATAGCGAAACAAGCAAAAAGGTCCACCTTAAACAAAAAGGAACTAAAATATCAGTTAGCTTATATTGAAATGAAACTACAAAACTGCTAATAAATATGATATTTAGTCCACCAATTCCGTGTATTTTAGGATTCGCTTTGTGTAAAACATTCCGAATGCAATCGAACTTCAGTTATTTAGTTACGGCTTAATAACTAACACATTATTTAGGCCATGTAATTATTTGTTTCCAATTCAATCAGCTATGCCAGATATATGACTGAGAATAGTTCAACCACGTCATCTGTTTACGAATTTCAATTGTAGTACTACGATTAATGGTAGAACGGACATAGGACATTCTCGAAAAACATCCCGCTATAAATTCACGACATAGCTCGACACGCCAATATACAGTACACGTAATATAACCGTACCGCTCTGATACCAGGCTTTGCGAAGGGCCGCGCAGGTACAGCAGCGTAATGAGTGTGAGCAGGACATAAGGATGCATTGAACATTAACGAACGACTGAGACAGGGAGAACATGCGGTCCCCTACCATCTTGCCACTCAGATGTACAACCTATCAGTCTTGCCGCCATGACCGCGCATGCGCGCTACTGATTTGGTTGCAAAATTGACTACAGCGCAGCCACTTGTTTCTCACTTAACAATGGCAGAGTTATATTACGCGTACTGTAAATGACAGTATCCGCCGTGCTCTTGTCACCGGCCTTTCAGCTGTTTTAGGACCATACGGTTTGGCACGTGACGATGGCAAGAGAGTAGATGGTATATCTTTATTGGTAAGTCTCTGGTGTGGGACGCAACATGCGTCGACACCCTTGCGCCATCCCATCTTCCTAGCTCGGCGGGCTGTGCTGCCGCGGCGGCCGCAGAGGACCTCAAACGGCGAATATATCATATCCTAGTTCGCAATTATTAGAAAAATTTCCAGGCGGTTGGTCATAACTTCAGTTGACCTGAAGGCTGGCATTTACTTTGGTCAAAGAATAAGCATTTCCATACAACGCTGCAATGCTTGTCTTCTGGACACGTCAACGATACGAAGGAATATTTTGATGCTCTTCTTCAGTTTTAAGCTTTAGCTTTAGTTATATTTAAGGATATTAATAATTTCTTAGGTTTTTGCGCTCACTATACTTAATAATAAAACAAAGTTTAACATAACAACAACAACATAACATAACATCACGCCTGTATTTCCCCGAAGGGGTAGGCAGAGGTGTATAGTACACCCACATTTCGCCAGTTATGTTACAGTCCCATGTAAAAGGGGGCGAGCCTATTGCCATTAACTGGGCACAAATCCATACTCCTGACTGCTACTGAGAATTTCCTAATGAAAAAACCCAATAACACTTTGCCCGACCCGGGAATCGAACCCAGGACACCACGCTCAGCAGTCGCGCTTGCGACAACTAGACCAACTAGGCAGTCAAACAAAGTAAACAAAGCTTAACCGGATTAACTCGCGTATATTATTTAAATTGGTTTTCCTGACGTTTCGAAAGCTTTGCAGCATTTCGTGGTCGCAGGTAGACTAAGATGACAAGCGTCTTTACAGATATTTCTAAAAAATATATATTTTAACTCCGTTAAATATTATTAAGGATATTTTTTTAAGCATATTTTTTTTTTAGAAATAAGTTATGTTACTAATTTTTGTAAATAATTAACACATATTTGATTGGTCATTCATCATACATCATTTCAGCCGAAAGACGTCCACTGCGGACATAGGCCTCCCCCAATAGGGGTGGGGGATATGCCATAAACGCCACGCTTGGCAGGCGGGTTGGCTGTCGCAGATGGTTGGTTAAATACTCAGAGAACGCTGCTGCCCATCCTCTGATGAATCCCTTATATTAATGAACGATTTTATAAAGAACTAGCTTTTACCCGCGGCTCCGCTCGCGTTAAATTCTGCTAACCCACGTCAGTCCAGTCCAGTCCACTGTCCCACTGTCCCGCTGCCCCGCTGCCCCACTGTTCCACAGCCCCACTACCCCACTGCCAAACTGCCCCGCTGCCCTGCTAACCCACTGCCCAGCTTCCCCACTGCCCCGCTGCCCCACTGCCCCGCTGCCCCACTGCCCTAATATCCCACTGCCCCACTACCCCGCTACCCCGCTGTCCCACTGCCCCTCTACCCCGCTGCCCCACTGCCCCTCTACCCCACTGCCCCACTATACCACTGCCCCGCGGCCCCGGTACCCTACTGCCCCGCTGCCCCATTGCCCAAATGCGCCGCTACCCCACTGCCCCACTGCCCCACTGCCCCGCTGCCCCACTGCCCTAATATCCCACTGCCCCACTACCCCGCTACCCCGCTGTCCCACTACCCCGCTACCCCGCTGTCCCACTGCCCCTCTACCCCGCTGCCCCACTGCCCCTCTACCCCACTGCCCCACTATACCACTGCCCCGCGGCCCCGGTACCCTACTGCCCCGCTGCCCCACTGCCCAAATGCGCCGCTACCCCACTGCCCCGCTGCTTCGCTTCCCCACTGCCCCGCTGCCCCACTATCCCATTGCCCCACTGCCCCGCCGCCCCGCTGCCCTACTGCCCCGCTAACCCACTGCCCCACTATCCCACTGACCCACTGCCCCGGTACCCCACTGCCCCGCTGCCCCGTTACCCCACTGCCCCTCTGCCCCTCTGCACCCCGCTGCCCAACTGCCCCGCTGCCTCTCTTCCCCACTGCCCCGCTGCCACGCTTCCCCACTGCCCGCTGCCCCATTGGCCCGCTGCCCCACTAACCCACTGCCCCGCCGCCCCGCTGCCCCTATGCCCCGCTACCCCACAGCCCCGCTGCCCCACTATCCCACTGTCCCGCTGCCCCGCTGCCCCACTGTCCCACTACCCCACTGCCAAACTGCCCCGCTGCCCTGCTAACCAACTGCCCCACTGCCCCGCTACCCCACTGCCCCACTATCCCACAGGCCCAGTGCCCCGCTAACCCACTGCCCCGGTACCCCACTGCCCCTCTGCAGCCCGCTGCCCAACTGCCCCGCTGCCTCGCTACCCCACTGCCCCGCTGCACCGCTTACCCAATGCCCGCTGCCCCACTGCCCCGCTGCCACACTAACCCATTGCCCCACTGCCCCGCCGCCCCTATGCCCCGCTACCCCACAGCCCCGCTGCCCCACTATACCACAGCCCCTCTGCACCGCTGCGCCGCTACCCCACTGCCCCGCTATCCCACTGCCCCGCTGCCCCGGTAACCCACTGCCCCACTGACCCGCTGCCCCACTGCCACGCTGCCCCACTGCCACGCTGCCCCACTGCCATGCTTTCCCACTGCCACGCTGCCCCACTGCCCCACTGCCTCGCTGCCCCGCTGTCCCACTGCCCCACTGTCGCACAGCCCCATTGTCCCACCGTCCCACTGTCCCACAGCCCACTGTCCCACTGTCTCACTATATCACTATCGCCCGTGTCCCATGTCCCATATCCTGTCCCACTGTCTCACTATATCACTATCGTCCCGTCCCATGTCCCATGTCCCATCCTATGTCCAGTCCCATGTGCCGTCCCACTGTCCTGTCCCATGTCCCGTCTCATGTCCCATCCTATGTCCAGTCCCATGTGCCGTCCCACTGTCCTGTCCCCTGTCCCGTCTCATGTCCCGTCCCATTTCCCGTCCCATGTTCCGTCCCCTGACCCGTTCCCTGTCCCGTCCCCATTCCCGTCCCCTGTCCCGTCCCCAGTCCCATCCCCAGTGCCATTCCCTGTCCACTCCACTCCACTCCATCGTACATTACTATCCGCTCGTGCAAATGCATAGAAGCTTCGATCTGTCGGGTGAGTACGCAACCCACAAATTTTTTTTTTTCTTTTTTTCTTTCTTTCTTTCTTTCTCAAAACCCATACCAGTTTTTAAGTCAGATCATCAGCTTCCAAAAAAAAAAAATACATCAAAATCGGTCCAGTAGTTTTAGCGTGTTGCTGGAACAAACAAACAAACAAACAGACAACTGACATTTAACAATTTTATAATAGTAGTAGACTAAGAGATTTTGTTGAATAAAATTGTTTGATTTGTTGTTCAGTTTGATTGGTAATAAAAGTATACTGCTATAAATTCAAAAACATATTATGTTACACCTCTTCGAACTTCTAAGAAATCTTAAGTTTAGTTTCGAAAACTTACGTAAAAGCTTATTTCTTTAAAACTTGTCTTCGTAAAGATGAAAGTTTTGCCAATGGTAAGTTTTTCATTAATAATTTAGTACCCGCAGCCAAAAGAGAGACTACTACATACTAAGTGACTATCCTTAGTCCCGAGAGGGTTGTCATGAAACATTTTTGTTTAGTGAAATCTCTTACAGAAGCCCAAAGTGCTGCGAACAATCATAGTGAAGCCAAAAAAAAAACTATGCTCCTCTCAGTACACATGTCGCGGCATCGTCCAGTAAGCATCGTGAAAGTAAATGTTCTTCAGGTGCATAGCTTGTGCGTGAGCGTGTACACGAAGGAGCATAGTTTTGTTTTGCTTCACTATGATTGTTCGCAGCACTTCGTCTATATTTTTTACTATGTTTATGCAGAAGCCGTTGATTTTTTTCTTTAAGAGTTAGTTCTTTTTAAAATAGTTATTTTTTTTTAGTTTTTTACTAGTTCTGTCCAAATAAATAATTTTTCTTTCAATTTAATTTCAATTTATTCAATTTATATTGGTACTTAGGTAAAATAAAGATATTAAATACATTATGATGTTTTGCTATGACCCGCCGTAATTGGCATACAATAAATTTAAACAAACATTAGGGACAAATTCTTAAAATAAATATTCAATCAATCAACTCAGCCTATCGCAGTCCACTGCTGGACATAGGCCTCTCCCAAGTTGCGCCACAACGCTCGGTCCTCTGCCTTCCGCATCCAGTACCCCCCAGCCACGTTCTTTAGGGCGTCGGTCCACCTGGCAGGGGGGCGCCCCACGTTGCGTTTGCCGATTCGCGGTCTCCACTCAAGGACTCGTCTGCTCCAACGGCCATCGGTCCTTCGACAGACAAAATAAAAAAAATATTAGGTAATTATAAAAACATATCTAATTAAAACTATAAAGAAACATCATTCAATCATCATTCTTTCTTCCCTTCTATCACAATTCACTGCTAGGTGTAGTAACACTACATATTTTCTTACAACTTTCACTTCACGGCCGTCTCGTTATTTTCTAGATTCTAAAGTTCATTGAAATACATTTCTGATTGCTATTGCATTATTTCTTTTTCAATTCAATCAGCAATATCTTCCACTGAAATACACCCAATTATTACGGAGTAAAGCAAATGTCAACTGAATCATGGTATTTTTTTTATTATTTTTTATTTATTCATGACCATGGATACATGTCCTTCAGTCGTAATCATTGAACATATTATACTTGTATCCTAGTAAAGTGATGGAATCTTTACTAGGTTTCTGAGGGGATGACGAAAGTCATGTTTTTCAACTTTGTACCATTTATCCACACTTGTACACGTTAACGAGCACTTAACATTTAATAATCCACCATTATTACACATTAACACTCGAAGAATCACAAATTTTGGAAAGTAATAAAAAATCTACAACATGATCTTTACGAATTTTCCCGCCAACCCACTGAATCATGGTCGCAGGTAGGGTTACCAGATCAAAAAAAAAAGTTCGGAGAAAATTCCGACATTTGCAGAAAAATCCGGACATTTTCTTTAAAAGTTTGAGGCATGTAGATATCTTGCGTAGAGTGATGCATGTGTGATACAAGTATCTAAGGGTAACTAATCATTAGTTGAATACTTCACGTACCTTCAGTTTGTGTGAAAATCCAGACATTTGTGAATTCACTCCCAATAGGGAAGGTGGTAATTTTTTAAATTACTTTTTATTAGAAATCTCGAAACTTTTTCAAGAATAATATGTAACAGTGAAAAAACCAATAAAATATTTAATATAATGTCCAAGTTAGGTATAAGCGATTTAGACAGAGACAGCGTGAACTCATGCTTCCAAATATCAAATAGCACTGCATTTTGAAGTTGTAAGCATGGGTTCACGCTTAGATTCGTCTCTGAAGATAAGCCTAAGTTCCAGAATCGCTAGGATAATCGATTGGGATAGTTTTTATACCATGTTACATTTTAACCAAAAAAATACTTAATTTGTTTATTGCTTATCATGGTTAAATTCAGAACATCAGCGGATCGTGAATAGGTCTTTAAGGCTTTAGGAAGTTCAGCTTGATGAGTTTCCTTGCATCGGGTAGTCCCTGCACGACATTCTTCACTTTTCCGCTTTCAATTGGGGATCTTACAGTAACTCTAAAAGCATGTTATTTTGTGATTTAGAAACAGAAAACTGAGATAGTTAGTGTGTTTGAGGTTTGCACTATCATCCTCGTCGCCTTTTCCCAACTAAGTTGGGGTCGGCTTCCAATCTAACCAGATGCGGCTGAACATCAGTATTTTACACGGAGCGACTGCCATCAGACCCCCGCAACCCATTTACTAGGTAATACCGACATTCGGAGTTTAGACTAGTTGTCAGACTTTTGGGCTTCTGACTACCCGGAACGACTGCCATAGATATATGTATGGCAACTGGGACCGACAGCTTAACGTGCTCTCCGAGGCACGGAGGGGTCTCGTTGTGCAATGAAAGGGTCACCCATCCACGGACTGATCGCGGAAAGTGTTGCTTAACCTCGCCGATCATACAATGCAGGCGGTTGCTACTTAGCCACGAGCCCATCCTTGAGGTTTGCACTATAAAACACAAAATAATGTTTATCGGCCAAAATTAATATCCAATCTATCCACTATTTACCCTACTGGAGATAGGAATTTGACATATTTTGTATGGAGCTTATGTCAAATTTCTATCTCTAGTAGGGAAAATCGTGGATAGATCGGATATTAATTTTGGCCGTATATCCTCACCATGCGTAATGACAGATTGATTGATGAGACTCCCAGTACATACCTCTTTAATACACCACAGAATGATTATAAAAATATGCGGCACTCTAGTGACTATACACCCTTTGTATTAAGTACTTTGTCAAATTTCCACTTACCTTCTGCCGTAAAAGTATTAGCCATACTGGAATATTGGTTTCTGTCAACCGATGCGCGGGAGAAATCTGATTTGGTCAGATTGAAGCTTTCAGTGTCCATTAACTGGACAGTGGAGCCTGTCGATACATGTCCAATGCGTCCACCACAATTATCTCGACAGCTTTGATCCGGCTGCGAGCCAATTTTTTTGGCAAGGGCATAATTAGATTTTGATCCACTTCTCCATGCAGAGTTTCAGCTTGTTGAAATTAGTCTACCAGGTTCATAGACTCGCTTAATTGTTTCCAAAGTAGTAATGTATTTTTCTCCCACTTGCTCCAAATTGTTTTTTTTTTTTTTAAACATAATTTGGCTCTTTTATGTACGCAACGAATTAACACGCCAGCAATATCCAACACGACAGTAATATAAATAGCTGGACAGTTTTTATTTTTAAATCATGCTATTGAGCTTTTTATGTACACACATAAATTAGGTGTTTTTAGGTACAAAATATTTATCATTATAAAGGCTGAATGTGCACAATGTGCATTATTTTTCAAAACATTGAGAATAGAACAAGAACCGCGCGCGGACGAATTGAAGCGAATGAAAATTAGATACTGTTGAATTAATTTGTATATTGTTTCCTCGCAAATGAGAGAAAAGTACTGTACAAGTCTCGGCCGAAATAGCAGTTAATCCTCGTTTGGTTAAATAAGACTCGGCTGCTGCCTCGTCCTTTTAAAATCACTTCGGAACTACTCCGCTTCGCCTCGTCCTTACAAGATAACTCGGCCGTCAATTGCTTTATTTCAGGCCTCGACAGTAACGTACTATTATTTTGACCAAAGAAAAGGTATATAAGGAAAAGTGTGTATAAGTGCAATATAAAACCTATATGAGTTTGAAACAGTAAGTTCAAAGCAGATGCAAAATACTAACGTTTAAGATAATCGGAATTCTGAATTGATGTAAAACTCCGCACAACTTCAAGTTATTCAAGTCTAAAGTCTTTAAGTTGCGCCCTTTTCGAAGTTGCACGTATAGCTAATATTGTTTATACTCCCACGGTGGTTTACCATTCGAGATTTTTTAAGGCTAACATCCAAGTACCTTTGACCAAGAAGATTTGTTTATACAACGTGTATCAGAATTGCGTGGTCATATTTAAAGAGCTCATTCAGGACATAGCATAGAACAACTTTTACTATGGGACCAACCTTGAAATCGCGAAAAAAATATCAGCTGTTCAATCAATCGACGTCGCTCGACAAAATGTTAGGATCAGCTGATTTTTTTTTCGCGATTTCAGGGTTGGTCCGATAGTAAAAGTTGTTCGATAGCATCTCCTGAATAAGCTCTTCAAATATGACCACGCATTTCTGATACACGTTGTATAATACCAGCCTATGCCCACGACTTCGCCCGCGTGAATGTCGTTTATCACGCATCCCTCGGGAACTGTTAATCTTCCCGGGATAAAAAGTAGATGTTCTATCTGTATGCCAAATTTAATTAAAATCCAGACAGTCGATTTTGCGTAAAGGGGTAACAATTATCCACACATCCTCACAAACTTTCACGTATATAATATTAGTAGGATATACCTAGTTAGTTACAAGTGAAGCTAATATATGCGTGATAATAATAAAAACCGGCCAAAAGCATGTCGGGCCATGCTCAGTATTATAGGGTTCCTTATACTTAAGGAACCCTATAACCCTGGGACGTACTGGTCTAATTACAAACGAATCAAATCGAAAATTAATCATTGCTATTTTAGTTTTTGCAAACAGCGCCACCTAGCGCTAAATTTTAGAAGTGTGTCATAATATTGCTATGACACACTTCTTAAATTTAGCGCTAGGTGGCGCTGTTACTTTGTGTTATCAATATAACACAAAGTTTCTTTTTGTGATTTTTTCAAATAGTAAGTAACTAAAGGAGCATTATTTGCTACGATCATTTTTCTCTAAGGTCAATGACCTTTGAACTAGGACGTCTTAAGTATTTTTCAGTTTTCTCACTATAACTCAAAAATGTATGCTCACATTATACTCAAAATAATTTTAAAAGAGAGTTTTTATAAAAGTCTATCAACGTGGAAGATTACAAGTTTCTACGTTGCATAGTTTGGAAATGGCAGGGGGGGGGACACATTGTAAGCCACTTTGGTGGGCTATATTTCGCAGATGGTACACCTGATAAAAAAGTGATGTATGAAACATTACCTTCATTTTAGTAGACCTATTCAATGATACCCCACACGATGGTGCAGCGAAAAAAATATTTTCATCCCCATTTCACATGTATGGGCGCCACCCCTAAAATACGTTATCAAGATTTTTTTATTCTTTTAAAATTGAGATCTATATCTAAACCATTTTTTAACAAAATTTCATTTACTTATGTTTATAACTGTAGAAGTTATTAAGCTGTAAAGGATTAGGACAGACGGACGGACATGACGAAACTATAAGGGTTCCTTGTAGGACTACGGAACCCTAAAAAGCTATATAAACCTCTCTAAACACATGTGACAGAAACGACAGTACATTTAGTCGAGATCCGACAGGGTGGCCTCCTATTGTACCTACAGACTGTCATATGCAATACACTTCGCTTCCTATTTAGAACAAAAAGCTGTAGCTTCCGCCAGTATACAAGAAGATATTGCATGAGTAGATATGAATAAAAGCTAAAGCAGTACGAAAATATTATTAAAATTTTGTTTTACTGAATAACTACAGAACGAATAAACAGTGGAATACTAGTTTTATAAAGCAACTGAAGCTTCATATCAGGTGCGACCCAAAACTACCGATCCATCTGAAATGTACTAACTTGAACACTTTTGAACCTCTGTAAATTAGTGCGACTTAGATTGACAGAGGCCAGGGCCTTATACTCCCGACTGGTTTGAGTTCTGAAGCAAATCGAGCAAATGTCAATTCTTAGAGGAATGCAGTACGAATTGACACTAACTCGAATCCAAATTCATACAGCACTCGATCCAGTAGGGAGTAAGACCCCAGTGCCCAACATTTCAACTATGTACACACGGCTACACATCAAGCTTTACAAACCCAGTAAAGGCTGACCTCGCGGGGTAAGGAAAACCTATACAATGCCAGGTCAGCTTATACTGGAAATGTACAGCTTGATGTGTAGCCGTGTGTACTACAATTACCGTGTTCCGTGTGGTGCTGGACGTAAACAATTGCACCACCCTATATCTGTTCTCATGGGTGTCGTAAAAGGCGACTAAGGAATTCACCAGAGGATGGGCAGCAGCGTTCTCTGAGTATTTAACCAACCAATTGCGATCGCCAACCCGCCTGCCAAGCGTGGCGTTATGGCTTAGGCTTTTGGCTTTTTTTTTTGCTTTCCCCCTTTTTGGGAGAGACCTATATCCAGCAGTGGACGTCTTTCGGCTGAAATGATGATGATGATGACTACAATTACGTGTATCTCTTCCTACTTCGCCCCAGTCCAAAGGTAACTTTCTTCTTTCTTATTACAAAAGAAATTCAACTCCAAAAGAATCTCAAGCGCATTTCTACCGCTAACCAATAATGGTTCACTTAATAATGCGGCTGTACCTGCAGAGCGTCGGACGTGCGAAACCGACGCGCACGTCATTACTCGCGCACTCCGTCAGGACTCGTAGTAAAATATATTTAAATGCATTACGCAACACCACTCCGCTGGCATGTAAATGTGTAAATTCAGAAGGCTCACCTATTATTATTAAATTCTAGAAAGTAACCAAAAGATTATTTCTTTCTTCAAGCATTTTTATGTTGTCTTTCAAGCAAGCATCATCACAATATGTGAAAACATGTTCGTCTTATTTCACCCATTGATTTATATGTATAATTATTTTTATCAATTAAGGCGCTCATCAACAGCAAACATACGTGGGACACTCAGAAAGTTTTGCGAAACTAAAAAAAATTGTTCTATACGTACATATATTTTTATCAAATCTTTTCAAAGTACTTTCCACCAGCCTCTATACAAAGATTCATGCGCCTAAACCAGTTTTCAAAACACTTTTTCCAGTCCGCCGCAGACACCTCGTTTACAGCCTGCTCGAACGCAGCCAGCGCATCTTCCGGCGACGAAAATTGTATCCCTTTGAGCTGATTTTTTATTTTTGGGAATAAAAAGAAGTCACACGGTGCTAGATCAGGGCTGTAAGGAGGGTGACCCAGGAGTTTGACTGGCGTGCTGTCCAGGAAGTCCCTCGTTTTGAGTGCGGTGTGCGCAGGTGCATTGTCGTGGTGGAGCAGTAGCCCGCGGAGCCCTGTGTTTGGTCGCTTGTTGCTTATAACAGAGAAAACTTCTGGCAAACATTTGGTAGTATACCATTCGGCATTAATGCTTCTTTGATCCCGTAAGGGAATTGATACCAAGTGGCCAGTCAAATTAAAAAAGCTAGCGATCAAAATCTTACCCCCGCTTCTAGATCGCTTCACTTTGGTAGGCGTTGGCTCATTTTGAAACACCCAAACAGTCGACTGGCGCTTGGTTTCTGGGTCGTATTGATAAATCCAGGACTCATCACCTGTAACGATGTCGTAAACACGCCGAGACGAGCCTGCTTCAAATTTGTTAAGCATATCACGGCACCATTCCACCCGGGCCTGCTTCTGAGCATCGGTGAGGTTGTGCGGCACCCAGCGTGATACTATCCTCCTCACGCGAAGATGGCTGTGTAGAATCTCGTGAACGCTTCCCGATCCAATCTTCAATATGTGTTGAATCTCCTGATATGTAATTCGCCTATTGTCTTGGATTAAATTTTTCACTGCTAGCACGTTTTCTTCGGTAACAGCCGTCAAAGGGCGACCGCTTCTTTCGTCATCCCCCAAAGTTGGTCAACCGCGCTTGAATTCGTTATACCAACGATACACGGTTGCCTTGGAAGGGCCTTCATCCATGAATGCCATTTGAAGTCTATCGTACGATTCATCCGGTTTCAGGCGACACTTGAAATCGTATAAAATCATAGCTCTAAAATGTTCCCGGCGCAGATCCATATTTCAGTGAGACACAATACTTTGAATTAACTCGCAAAAAATGTGGAGGGAAATTTTGAAATTGGAACTTACTTATTTTTACTTATAAATAATCATATTTTCGAAAAACATTATAACTGGCCAGTCTCCCATATATAAAAACTTTTTTTCGCAATACTTTCTGAGGGGCCTAGTATGTACATTTTTATCAAAGCCCCTCCAATATTTTTTCAAACGTGTTCATTTGAGATATTATCATTCCTAAAGACATAAATAGTGGAAAGTAAAAACCACAACCGCTCACGAGCAGGATTCACCTGCGACTCCTGACTCAGTACGCTAGTGCTTTAGCCATAAGCTACCGTGAACACTGCTCGTGGTATCGAATGTAACTTCCACTAACGTCTTTTCGTGACGTCTTTGGGTCGGTCAGTCGTCGGTGGTGATTTTTCATTCCACAATTTATATCTTTAGATTTCGCTTCGCATGTTTGCAGAGCATCTTTTATTTAATGACTGTTGTTTGAAGTGAGTCTTTTCTACGTATCTTTTAAGTGGTCCAGGTGATGCTATAACGAAAGTGGGTACCGTACGTCGATCCCATACATTGGTACACGCTGCTGCATATTTGCTACGTCGTTTAGACGTACGTACCGTTTTGAGTCTAAATTGATGCGATTCACCTGCGTGTTGATCTCATTGAGAAGTGGTTTAGTGCAGATTAAGTGGTAAAATTGGTAGACTTACATACAATGTTTTAGTAATTGTTTAATTGTTTAATTTTGTATTGTGTCGATTCTCTTGTTCACTAACTAAATTTAATTTAAACTATCGCTATCTTCTACTACTAGAACATACAATAAAGGGATGGCAACAATTTTAGGACTGTCAAATTAGTCGGAATTTAGTATTCCATACATGATTAGTCGTGATCTCGGAACGTGCCCACTAAAATACAAAGAAATGTAACACGTCAACTAATTTGACAGTATTAAAATTGTTGCCATCGTTTTCTTGTATGTACTATTAGTAAAGGAGAGCGATAGTTTAAAATAAGTTTAGTTAGTAGCATCCAAAAAGAAAGGATTTTTGGAAATTTTATTCCTAGGGGGTGAAACAGGGTGTTAGTTTATATGAAAAATCTTTTCTCTTGGATCGATCCACTCAAAACTTGGGAAAAATAGTCTAAAAGGCAAATAATAATAAAAAATCTTTTCGTTTTGCAAAATTACTCCTAAAAGAGGGTACAAAAGTGTTATAAATTGTGTATGGGAGATGTTATTGCGTGGCTGAATTGAGTTGAAACTATGTATAAATATTTTTTAAAGCAATTAATGAATTACATTTTTTTGTTTTTTCGAAAATAAAAGTTAATGCACCCTTAGAATAATAAGGCTTAGAACCGGAGTAGTTGCACTCGGAGTGAAGCAAATTCAAGTGGTTCCTATGTACTGTCGGCGAATGCTAGCGGGCACGCCTCGATTGTTTTAGTGCTTCAACTTACTTTGAGTGAAACTATAACTCTGTCTTATATACAGGTTTTTTTTTTTAACTAGTGTGCATTTTTTTTTTGGTGTTGCAGTATGAGTAATAGAACACATTTCCATTTATTGTTAAATTATTATTTTTTATTCGACTTAAAATCAGCAAAATATGGACATAATCTGTTCTTAATAACATCAATGAAAGCGCGCGACGGCTGGCGCATGCGGCTGCGGGTTTGCATCGGGGATACAACCCCCTCCCGGACCGCCGCGCGAGCCAGCTGTCGCGCGCTTTCATTGATGTTATTACGAACAGATTGTGTCAATATTTTGCTGATTTTAAATCGGAAAAAAATAAAATAAAGTATTGAATAATTAATGGAAATGTGTTCTATTACTCATACCGAACCACCAAAAACAATTTGCGCACTAGTTATTTTTTTTTCTGTATATACTCTAAACTGCACCGTACGTAAAAACATCTCAACATTTTTTATTATTTTTTTGGAAATAGAGGTAAGGTCTTTGCAAGTCCCTTATATCACTGCGACCTAAAATATCTATTATAACACCTCTAATAGTAGACCACAGAACTGTCCCAAGCCGCAGGCCAACCATAAAGTCGCCTATTGCCTTGGGGTTTGAGGATTTGATCTCATCAGCTGAGATTGTGTGGCCTCCAAGATTCTGACTTCTAATGTGGTGCACTGCATCACATTCGCATAGGATATGAATGGGCGTTACAACATTTTTGCGACAAAATCTGCAAACTGTGGTATCAGTCAGGCCCATCCTGTGTAGTTTTTTGTTCAGTTTGCAGTGCCCTGTAAGGGTTCTAGTCAGGATCCTTATGTGGTTCCTGCTAAGCGAATGCTCTTCTTTCGTAAATCTCTTCCTGAAGCCTACTAGAAGCACTTTCGAGTGCTCTTGGCATGGGGATTTTTCCCAAAGTCTAATGCTTTGATGAGTTCCCCAGTCCTTAAGATTAGCTGTAGAGGTGCATTTCGGAACCCCACAGATTGGGTCTCCCAACAACTCTCATAATATTATCCCAACATTACAAGAATACATTCCGTTTTACGAATTTAAGAATGCGGTTATGTGGCCCAGGCATTTGATCTCTCTCGTCTCAGTCAGTGGGTCGAAGCGTGAGTGTTTCATTCACATGTCGTTAGATAAAGATAACAACAGTTTTGCAAGCGTTTCGAAACGTGGCCTGCGCCTGCGCCGGCGACACAGCGCGGACGCCTTGAACATAATGATAAGGGTCTGGTGTCGCTGTTATCATACTGATGGCTTAGAAATGTATCTGTTCTGTTTGGTTGACAAATTTGGTTTGGTTTTGTTAGTTTCTAGTTTTTAGTTAGAAGTAATAAATCTATTACTAGGCAGTCATTGTATATCTATACTATAATAAAACTGTAAAGGTCGAAAAGTCTGTACATTGAGTTTTTTTTCGCGAAAACCGGCTAGGGGGACTAGAAATAAGTTAAAGAACACGAATCAATCGCTTAAAAAATTTATGTCTGTCTGTCTGTCTGTTTGTTACCTCATCACGTGAAAACGGCTGAACGGATCGTAATGAAACTTAGCATTTGTATTGGTATTAGTCTAACTTAAAATATAGGGTATGTTTTATCTGAATCGGATGAGTAGATCCAGCGATACAGTTTGGCCCCTCTATTGTATTAAGTTGCATACAAAGTAGAGGTCATGATTGTTGGTTGGATGCAGGTTGCAGGTTCCTAAAAATACAACTGGATTCTATTAGTATTATAGAAAATATAGAATAACATAACATAGCCCATCACTGTCCCGCTGCTGGGCATGGCCCTCTTCTTGGAATGAGAAGAGTTAAGGAACTGGATATTTTTAGTGTAATAGATTATCATAACATAATCAGCTCATTACCTACTGCCCCACTGCTGGGCACGGACCTCTTCTCGGAACGAGAAGAGTTAAGAAACTAGAAAATATAGAATAACATAACGTAGTCAACCCATTACTGTCCCACTACTGGGTATGGCCCTCTTCTCAAAATGAGAAGAGTTAATGAACTGGATATTATTAGTATTCTAGAATAACATAACATTACCAGCCCATTACAGTCCCACTGCTGGACACGGGCCTCTTCTCAGCATAAGAAGAGATGTGGTTAGTGTTATAGAATAACATAATCAGCCCAATTACTTCCCACTGCTGGGCACGAGCGTCTTCTCAAAATGAGGGAGTTTAGGGCTAATTCCATGAAATTCCATCACCTTAGCCGGTTGGTTGTAAAAACAAAATATAGTATGGTCGGTAAATAGTGTAATCGTCTGTGTAGGCGCTTATATGTATATGTTTGAAGATATTGTGTTCATAATTATGACACGATGTTATTTTCCGACATCCACGCGGATGGAGTCGCGGGCACAGCTAGTCTGTAATATAGTAATAGTACTACAGAAAATTACTCGACTACGTAGGCAAAACTATGCTTCAATGAAACTCGAATGTTTTTCTTACGAAGCTTACCCTTGTTGATTCAAAAATAAACCGATTCACTTTGTATTACCTAATACTTACAATCCACAATTACACCGCATACGTCAAAACATTTCCCTTAAAGGTTACCTTATTTGCAAAGTTAAATAAATCATAAAATTAACTTCTATTTACGGAAAATGTCGTAACGTGTTTCCGTTATGACGTGCTAATTACCTTATTATATATCAGAGTCGTCGTCCTCGCCTTTTGCCAACTACGTTGGGGTCGGCTTCTTGTCTTACCAGATGCAGCTGAACATCAATATTTTACACGGAACCACTGCCATCAAACCCCCGCAACCCAGTTACTGCAACGGGTAACACCGACATTTGGAGGTTAGATCAGTTGTCAGATTTTCGGGCTTCTGACTACCCGTAACGACTGCCATAGATATTCGTATGGCAACCGGGACCGACAGCTTAACGAGCTCTCCGAGGCACCGAGGGGTCTCGATGAGGAACGAAATGGTCACCCAATTGACAACCCGTGTGGCCAGATACGTCAATCCTATAATCGTCTTATTGGAATCACATTTGTGAACAGAGGTCAGTCCAACGATATTGTTGACACCTGTTGCCAGACTTGCCAGTATTATTTATAGGAGCCCTAATTTTTGTCAAGCGTGTTTACTGTTGCCTCGTAAAAACTGTTTGTTATGGTACTTATGGTCATAACAGAACACATCATAACCTCGCCAGATGTGTGTAGTTCTGCTGAATTTATCGTATAAATAGTATTTTAGATACAGTTATTGTTTCACATGAACACAAACGTCTTTGGGTAATCACTAATCACATTGATACATGTACTCCATATTAATAATTTTAGTATCATCATCATCATCATCATTTCAGCCAAAAGATGTCCACTGCTGGACATAGGCCTCCCCCGAAAGAGCCATAATCGCCACGCTTGGCAGGCTGGTTGCCGATCGCAGTTGGTCGGTTAAATACTCAGAGAACGCTGCTGCACATCCTCCGGTGAATCCCTTAGTTGCCATTTACGATACCCATGTGAAGATAGGGTGGTGCAATTCTTTACGTCCGGAACCACGCGGAATTTTAGTAGAGAGTACAACAACAACACACACACATAACATAACATCACGCCTGTATTTCCCCGAAGGGGTAGGCAGAGGTGTAATAGTACCTACACCCACATTTCGCCAGTTATGTTATAGTCCCAAACAGTCCCATGTAATAGGGAGTGAGCCTATTGCCATTGACCGGGCACAAATCCAGACTCCGGGCTGCTACTGAGAATTTCCTAATGAAAAAACCCAATAACACTTTGCCCGACCCGGGAATCGAACCCAGGACCCCACGCTCAGCAGTTGCGCTTGCAACCACTAGACCAACAAGGCAGTCCAGTATAGAGTACATTTATCAAAATTATACACCCGCTCCGTGTGGTGCCGGACAAAAAGAATTGCACCACCCTATCTCTTCTTATGGGTGTCGCAGCGTTCTCTGAGTATTTAACCAACCAACTGCGATCTCCAACCCGACTGCCAAACGTGGCGATTATGGCATATCCCCCCCTTTCGGGGTAGGCCTATGTCCAGCAGTAGACGTCTGGGCTGAAATGGTGATGGTGGTGATACACCCTGCAGCAGCATGTCAACCACGCCCTTAGCGCAAAGGAAATGCGTTAAAATTATGTGTGCCAAGAGTGAAGAAGTTTTTTTTTATTAAGAAATGCAAAACTTGGAACTTCCTCTGCAACTTGAGTGCATAATGCTTGAAATTTTGAAAAAAGTACATTTCATACAAAGTTGAATACTATGTTGAATTAATCGCAAACCAAACAAAAATTTTCTTTCAAATCAGTAAGCGCATAGTGCTGAGTTTTTTCTAACCTCGACGAAAAAAATAAATATAATTATTATTTTATTATTTTTAACGCATCACGCATGCGAAGCGAAATCTAACGAAAAAAAATATTGTAATAATATATGCGTTAAAAATAATAAAATTAATTGGTAAAGGTAGGCAGGCATATTTATACGACTTTGAATTAACTGCAAAGTTAGTCGAGTCGGTTAAGAAACAGTTTCTTAATAAGATATCATTGAAGATGTACAAAAAGTGGAATTTCGGTACCACGAGCAGTGTTCACTGTTCAGTGGTAGCTTAGTAGCTAAAGCACTGGCCTAAGTACTGAGCCAGGAGTCGCAGGTTCGAATCCTGCTCGTGAACGTCCACAGTTTAAGTCGTAAGAGAAATAGAAGTTTTTCCCTGAAATGCTATAACGTAGGAGCGTTCTTCGACCTTTGATGTACGGGTCATTAAAATAGATTCAGCCGTAACTGCCAAATTGAGTAACAGACATCATTTAGGTATAATATTAGTGTGATTTAGTTTCTCAGCTACCGCTAAAATAATTTAGAATTTAAACTAAAATGAAAATAAACACAAACGTTATGCACAAACGACTTCAGCGCCATAAGGCCAGCCAAACATGTTTATGATTTCTGCAGTCGTAACTAAAGAGCCACATTTGTATCTCGTAAATAATTTGAACTGGGCGTTTATGGCGTTCACGAAGTTTGTGTGAATGTGCACTTATCTTGTAAATTATGATGTGATGCATTGAATATTAAATATTATATTTTTGATTATAATGTCTTAGGTTTTCGCGATCACTACACATTATAATTAAAAAAAGTTTAACTGGATTACATCGCGTAAATTATTTAAACTGGTTTTCCTGACGTTTCGAAAGCTTTGTAGCGTTCGTGGTCGTAAAATGACAAACGTCTCTAAAGATATTCCAAAAAAATAAAAAAACTACCACATTGTCATTGTCACTCCACACATCCATCTCAACATTCTACATGCAATCATTCGAGATTTCATAAGTGATCTTATAAGTTTTTGTTTCGTTTTCAATGCTTTCCAATTGCCATTCATCCGATTACGATGAGTTGTTGTATGAGCGCCCGCGAAG
Organism: Asteroscopus sphinx; assembly: GCA_949699075.1. Classification (NCBI taxonomy): domain Eukaryota; kingdom Metazoa; phylum Arthropoda; class Insecta; order Lepidoptera; family Noctuidae; genus Asteroscopus; species Asteroscopus sphinx. Next base: position 3,605,779 of record OX453002.1, read on the forward strand.
GTTTTTGAAAAAAAACGAATACTTTTTGTTCGTTGAATTTCTGAAGTTGACATTGCAACGAAAGCTAGCACGCGACACAGCTAGTTGCTTATAAATTGCAGAGTGTAATTTCTACTCGATTGGTTCAAAATATTTTCTAAACAATAAATTATTATATTTGTATACACATCAAATCCGAGATAAAGTGAACACGGAGATGACGGCTGATAGAGATGTATGGAAAAAAAAAACATGCTGCGCCGACCCCACATAAATTGAGATAAGGGCAGGAGGATGATACGCATCAAATCCGACGATTACGAAGTCCATTTGTACGAAGTACAACCTTTACCGCCGCTTACAATATCATTCTTCTTTACAGAATCATCTTGACATGAACACCCTGGATATGACAAGGAGTGACCACCGGCATCTAGTACTCCAGATTGCTCTGAAATGCGCCGACATTTCTAACCCCTGCCGCCCATGGGGTATCAGCAGAAAATGGAGCCAAAAAGTCTGCGAGGAGTTCTTCCGACAGGGCGACTACGAAAGGAAACTCAATTTACCTGTGTCTGCCCTCTGTGACAGGCATAGCACATCCATACCGAAGATCCAGATAGGTAACCTTAATAAAGATAATCATAAATTTTATTTTTCATTATTATTCAAAAAGTGGTTTTTAGTACAATTTGTGCAAGGTACATTTACTGCTCAAAATAGTTTTACAATAGAGTGGGTGAAGCACTGCTCTTCTGTCTAGGCTACAGGGTAGCCTGTGTCAAGAATAGTTAGTGCCTTCCCCCTGAAAAGGTACAAATTAATTTGCAGTAAACACGCAATTATTCATTAGATGCCGTCAGGCCGTTTCGGATGCAAACAATAGATTTTTAATCGTGTCTGCTTCGCTTCATGAAGAGTTAAGCTGCAATAAATGCAATGATAGCCTAATGGTTGAATGCTTGCCTTTCATGCAGGAGGACGGGAGGGGGAGGGGGCGGACCCGGTCCGTACCTCAGACTTTTTGAATTCACGTGGGGAGCAGAATATGATGATCACTTGCTTTAGAGCCATTACACGCTGTCGACTGGTCGACGGCGCCAGACAGTGCGTAATAGCTCTGAGAATGCTCCATAAAGTCCTTGATGAAAACAAACTTGGTTGTTTTTTTAATAGGCCAGCGTGGTGGACTGGTTCCTAAATCCTTCTCACTCCAAGAGGCCCACGCCCAGCAGAGGGACTGTAATAGGCTATGTTATAAATGTTTTAATAATTACAGAAGTAAAGATGTTATAGTACACACAGGACCTAATTTATAACACTTTCCATTGCAGGCTTCTTCAAATTTGTAGTAACACCGCTGATCAGCGAATGGCACAGGTTCTTACAAAATGAGCTGTCGTCACAGATGCTCGATAACCTTCAGTACAACCAAAACAAATGGGAAGGCTTAATAAATGAGCAGACTGATGATAGCCAAACTGAAATATCTGACGCGGAGATGATGGACGATGACCTCGAAACTGACACCAATATGTCCGACAGCTCCGAACTACTCCTGCCGCCGCGCAGGAGCTCGCTCAATCCCACCAAACAAGGAGCCTTCAGGGATCAACTTCGGCGATTCTCTGTTCCGCTTAATGTCTTCCAAGACAACAAATTCAAAAACAGGGACAAGGGCCGCGCTTCCTCCTTGGCGGAACAGCGCAATCGCGGTAATAACAGCCCTTCGAGCGGTGATCTCTCGATACACTCACAGCTCAGCACTCGTGGTCAGGGCGAATCTTCTGAGAAACCTGCTGAAAAAGTTCTAAGCTCGGAGAAACTTCTACCTGATTCATCTATAGCTTCTATCACCACGCCTGTACAGGCCACGCGCCTCAATAATGTGATCAAAGAAGGCACCTGGAAGCTTATCCGGCAGCAAACGTTCCCACCTCTAGAGTCAACGTCTCGTGAACAGTCTCTCGCTTCACGACCGCTGCACACTAGTAACGAAGAAGCCAGCTTCTCATCACGGTTCAGACCAGACTTTTTAAGGCTTGATGCTAAGAGCGATCAAAAATATAGCCAATTATTCGTGAGAGATTTACAAAAGACTGAAACTGAAGACGCTTCTCAATCGTCAGACCCGCCGCGTAATTTAGAAAAAGAAAACTCTCTACCAAAACGTCGAGAGTCGAGCGCAGTAGGGAGCCAGCTGCGCGACAACTTGACGTCCATGCCACTAGGACTCGACTCGGACCCGCTGCTGCAACGCCGAAGAAAATCGATGCCCGCTGAGGGCATCACATTCAGTGAGTTATTTGGTAATGAATACAGTCATTTCTGGAATAATATTATTCTATGTAGGGTCATCATCATCATCATTTCAGCTGAAAGACGTCCATTGCTGGACATGGGCCTCCCCTAATGGGGGGTATATGCCGTAATCGCCACGCTTTGCAGGTGGGTTGGCGATCGCAGTTAGTTGGTTAAATACTCAGAGAACGCTGCTACCCATCCTCTGGTCAATCCCTTAGTCGCCTTTTATTTTACAACACCCATGAGAAGATGTATGGTATGTATCTATGTAGGGTATTTGACTTTTAGTCATTTTTTTTTTTTTTTTTGTAAGAACAAATATAACACTACTAGTAAAAAAATGGATGACAAAATGGAAGGGATACACGCTTTTTACGTTTTTGGAGGGGTAATTTTCTGTCCTTGTCGCGCGAAACGGACATTGTACTGAGTGGTGTGTAGTTACATGTCGTCAGACGGCAGTAGTGCTGTCTCTGTCTAGTAAACAATTTTGAAACGCTTATAACTTGGGCATTATAAAAAATATTTCATTAGTTTTTTTCTTTGTTGCTCATCCTTTTTCTAATAGATTTAAGATTTCTTCGCGGGGCTGCTTGCCCAAGTGCCCAAAGTGCGCCGGACGATCAATTAAATATCGCCACTCGTGGAGGCTCTTTTAATGCAGCCCTTCCTCTTTTAATGCAAATTCCATTTCGTTGAGATATTTCTGAAACGGATTAAATTAGATGAAACCCCTCCTTGCTTCGGAGAGCACGTTAAGCTGTCAGTCCCGGTTGCCATACGAACATCTATGGTAGTCGTTAAGGATAGTCAGAAGCCCGAAAGTCTGACAACTGATCTAACCTCCGAATGTTGGTATTACCCAGTAAGTGGGTTGCGGGGGTCTGATGGCAGTCGCTCCGTGTAAAATACTGATGTTCAGCCGCATCTGGTTAGACTGGAAGCCGACCCCAATATAGTTTGAGAAATTTTTCATAAAGCGCACAGCCAGGTTGTGGAATTCACTGCATTTCCGGGCACTTAAACCTGGAGTGAATCGGCAGCTAATAGATTTGCTCGCTCCTAGATTAAAAAGCTGGAATCTGGAGGATGATGATTTCTGAATACGGATTAAATTCAATATGTTGTTACAGCTCCTAAAGAGAAGAAAATGCGGGAAGTGCCAATAGTTCTCCCGCAGTTCGTGCGGCGCACGCTCTCAGGGAAGGAGTCGTGGACGAAGCGGCGAGGCTCGGCGCCTTCGCCAGTGGCGCCCTCTGAGCTGCGAGGACTCGCCGCACTCGGCTCACTGCGGCACAGCGTCAATGGCAGCCGCAGGAAGCCAAGCTCCATAGTAACATGCCAACAGTGGCTCGCTAAAGCCACGTACAGTGTTCAGGAGCGAACATTACAGTTCCCGCGCAGAAGCTCACTGCCCGTTGAGGTGATGACAGGTGCTTGATGGCTTAGCGGCTTTTATATTTTATTTTTGCATGTCCTTTCAGCATATTTTCTTTAGCGCAGGAATAGGTTTCATTTTGAAGTTATTAACCATGGTATAATAATACGTTTCACCAGGTAGTCTCTTCCCGTGATAGCTAGGTCACGTGATTGCCTCACAAATACGTCATCGGCTGTGGAGCCAATGGCGGGCTGTTAGCGCTGCCACAACGTGTAAATAATTTACCCGAGCAAAATGTATTTCTTCACTTACTTGCCTTTATTATGAAGCACTTTTGAACTAGTAATTTTAAATAGTTTTCTTTAATAACTAATTAGATGAATAACACGAGATAACAAATAGTTAGGCTAGTTAGGAATTTATTTTGTATTCATTATTAATAAAAATCTCCTTAATTGGATTGGAGACGTCAATCAATGGCAATACTGATCGTGACGTAGCTTCGGGGCATCGCGGGAAGAGAATACTCTTTTGAGAATACTAATTGTCGCTGTTTTAATATTTTCTCTGTTTTATTAAACAGCCAGTGATGTGTTTTTTTGCGTTTGTCAAGATTTCCATGTTAATTACCTAAGAATGGTTGTGTTGTTGTTTTCACGCTTTTGATGTTGTTCACTATAACAGCACTTTAGATTTTTGTAAATATATAATTAGGAAATTGATTGGCCTTGTACCAAGCCGTTCGCCTTATATGGTAGCCTAGGGCAACATAGATAGATAGATAGATAGAGTATACTTTATTGTTTGCACACCATAAAAATAAAAACAAAGTTATAACAAACATGAGCACAGTACTAACAATTGGCGGTCTTATCGCTTAAAGCAATTTCTTCCAGACAACCATTGGATGGACTTGAAATGTACAAGAAAAAATAACGGGTAGTAACAACATCTCCGCATTTGGCAAACGACAATGTCAGACAGTGGACAATTAATGTCAGACTGTCAGAGTAGTAGTGCTTTAAGGATAGATAATTAGATAAACACATGATAGGTACAGTTGTACACATTATATAATAATGTGATGTACCACACCGATGTACCTGCGCAGATGACATAATTTAAATATGCGGAAAATTGGTTAACCAATCAGAAAACACCAAAAGCATTAGTACTATTAGATATTCTGTGCCAAAGGCTCAGCCGCTGCCGCTAGAGTATGGAAGCGTATGAGCGAAATAAAAAAGACGTCACGCCAATCAATTTTATTACCTTAAGGGCATTGCATAAGGTGGATTTTTTTTTTAATGTTTCGGGTGTTTTCGTCCATCGTCTTTTCGTGTCTGCGCGAACGAAGATTGACGACGCGCCTTATTTTTTGTGTCGTACTGTGCGATTATTAAATTATTATATTTTGACCCTTTTTGTCGTTTCTTCGCACCGATACATTAGTTACACATATATACACAACAACACTTCATATATTTAAAGTGTGTTTTTTTAGACTTTTCATATTTAATCAACAATCTTGACAGATCTCTTTAATGTTGATTGTTTAAATTACTACTGAGAAAATATAATTACGACTTATTTAGTATGTAAAAAATGTTATATGTTGTCTTTTAATAATTATTAATTATAATTTGCATTAAAAAGACATGCCAAGATTGTTTAACAAATATGAAAATTCTAAAGATACGGACGTTAAATTACAAGTTTTTTTTTTTCAGGTATATCGTCACACTGAAAGCGGCAACAAGACCTAATCCCGGCTTGAGCCCGGAGAGGCTCACATGCATGACATAACGGAAGGTATGGAAAGAGACCCTGATGAAATTATATTTGTTGATCAAGGGGTGGATTCTGACCAGGAGTTCGGCTACGAAGCCGACGAAGAGGATTCCGACGAACAATTGCCAGGATGCTCCGAAGAAATATCTAGTCAGTTCCACGAGAATCTAGTTCTCGACGATCTGGTCGACAATCCCGATGAACTAGATGATGACGACAAACATATAATTCTCAATCTACCACCATCTTGTAGAAAACGGGCGAATTCTGTATAAACTTTATCGTGAACCATGTCCCTCTCCCATGTATCCTATGACTTATGACAGATATAAGGTTAACATCTGAAGGCGTTTGTAAATATGGCTGGTTGTGTACATAATGTTATGAGTTTTTGGTCATAAAGTAGAACTCCCTGTTTCCATTGTTGAACCAGATTCCCCTCCGGTCCCGTCCCTGGGTTAAATGAATGATGTCGCTCCTTCCCGACAAATGGCACTAATGACAAATACTGAATATACTGTGACCACAGTTTCTGGACGCTTTGTGTTAAAATAGTCAGTGGTGTAGATTTTTCTTGTACACGAACTAAACTTATTTTAAACTATCGCTCTTTTTTACTAATAGTAGTTACATGAAAGGGATGGCAACAATTTTAGTGCTGTCAAACTAATTTGACAGCTCTAAAATTGTTGCCATCCCTTTCTTGTATATACTATTAGTAAAAGAGGGCGATAGTTTAAAATAAGTTTAGTTTGTGACCAATGATTAAATTTTGTGAATATTATAAATATCCGAATTCATGTTACAATAAAATGGACAAAGTAGAAATAGTCATAATAATTTATGTATGGCGGAACACCGTATTTTGATGCAATATAATATCAGGGTAAGTATACACTTTCTCGTTCCATTGTGGTTATTGGGTATTCTTTCGAACAGATTTGATAATTGATGCGGTATTCAATGCGCAATGGAAAGTGTAACGGTAATAAAGGACGGTGGAGGTCTCTTAGCTCAAATGCCTTTTTGTTTGTAAATACGCTTATTCCTCCAAATTGTGGAGACATAGAAAATCATAGATTAATCGAAGCATTGTTATTATGAGACTATCCCCCAGTTTCAGCAGGCTGATCAATTTGATCTGTTGTCAAATCTAATGTCAGCTCCTGTGATTGGCCGGCAAAAATGTTAACAACCAATTACATCGCTTGACCTGAGATTTGACAGCTGATTAGTTAATTTTTGCGTTGATCAGCCTTTCGGAAAATGGGGGTGAGACGTCATCTTCAAACAAAAAAAAAAACAATTTTAGACAGGAACAACAAAGTTTTTATTTGTTTATTTATACACATTCAGTGTGTACAGTACAATCGGTTTTTTTCGAATGTCCAGTATGTCACAAAATCTCCCATAAATATGAAGATTAAAATAATTTTGCCTAAACCTCAGTACAAATAATTTACACGCAATTAATTATTTTTATTTATAATTAAATGGAGTTGCTTTAAAATTGTAAAATATTATTGCCATATTGTCTCATAGGTTACACACTTAACGATAAGTTTTGACAGAGTTGTTTACGCCTAATTTATTAAAAGTATATTATGTTTACACAAAAAAAATGCAATTAAAAATAATCCACTGGTTGGAATGTAAAATATTACACAATGAGGGTTTACGAGTCTCATAATTATTAACTGTAAGTATTTCGTTAGTTAAATAGTCATAGATTTTAAGTACTTAGTAGTTTTAAGACGGGAAATGAGGAAAGGGGTAGTCGCTCTTTTTGAGCGTGTCGAGTGAGGATGTATGATGTAAATAGAAAAAGAAGAAAAGTTCAGTATTAGACAGAGCAGAGTGAAAGCTGTTTCTGTTGACCGCGTTCACTGTTCGTCACGATTGTAAATAACATACATTTACGAAATTAATTGTACAGTTTGACAAGGTTGCAGTTACGGTATGGGTGACGTACACTGTTGCCAGGTCTCCCGATTTTCCGGGGGATTCACAGATTTTCCTAAAAATCTCCCGATTTTCGACAAAAATCTGCTAATTTTTTTATTGCCAATAGGATCAAAACCTGGCAATAAAAAACTGCTGAAAATGAAACAGACGGATAAGTTGCTGCCCTGAATATTTCCGTCACTCCCAGTGTATCGTATGTTCACTAAACACTTAGACTATCACAAAATAATAAAGTATTAAAAAAAAAAATACATATGGCAGTAATATGTAAAAAAAAACTGCTTTGATTTTAATATTACAGCCGGAACGGTGGCAAAATATTATACCGGGATTACTACAAAAACTTTGATTTTTGTTGAAAAACATCATACTCTGATTTTTTCCATGTTTCCTCAATACATCTCTCGCTTTTTCCATAATAAGCCTCCCGGATTTCGAAAATCGGACCTGGTAACACTGCTGACGTAGTCGCGTTGTGTTAGGACGACGCTTTACATGATTATGGCGTATTTCTATAACTGAAACTGATTCCGCGGACGCACCTGGAGCGAGGCAGTGTATTTCCTATGCACGTTATTTATTTTGTTTCAATGTTTGTTTTAAAGATATTACAATTAAGGCAGATTGAGGGTAAATTCGAGTGTGAATTCATAATTTCTTCGGAATTAATTTTAGAAACGTTTTCTATAATTTTAGGTCTATTGTTTCCAAAGATCTTTCATATTGTCCATGTCTAGCATGAATCAGAAACAGTGTCATTTTTGTCACAAATTGGGCTCGTCACGAACTTTTGACTCTTGGCACGCTACAGAAGATTACTTTGACAAAATGGTGGAATAGGATTGCAGCATAATAAATCAAACCATCGGAGTTTGTTGACACCAATTTGCTCATTGATATCTAGAATTTTATTCTAGATCGTGTAAGCACTGCCTGCTTGAGGTCACACTAGAGGTCATATTGCTAAACTCGAAGGTTTTTCCTTATTAATTTGTAACTAGGACATCCACGGATGTGACGACTGAGTGAACTAACAGATAAATAAAGGAATCTTAATGCAAAGGATGTTTCAAATAACTAAAAACATCTAAATGAAAAGTGCCATCAACTTATAAATTCAGCACTTTTTTGTAGTATATTGTTGTCGCTCATTTTGAAGTAAATATGCGTTGGCGCTGGTTCGCTGACCGATTGTAAATACTCCTAAGGGATTGAGAATACACTCCCAGGAGTTATATTAGAAAAGTATTTAAATATTACGGTAGCAGGACTAGGAGTGAGTTCGACTTCCCACGGTGGGATCGGACTTCGGATCAAGGTACGACATTTGTCGGAATTTGGGTGATTCTGAGCGTAGCTCATGAAGAATATTTTTGTATATTTTTTTCTAAAATCATCAGTTCTGTGATTTTGGAATGTGTACTTTTAATTTATTGGAAAATGATAAGCAATGAAAGGATAGGACGTAATTTTTCCCTGCAAGGGAGATATGGAGGTTGCGCAAGATTAGAGTAATTTCGTTAACGACCTCTAGTGACCTAAAGCAATCACTACAGTTGACGGTTATCTTGTAAATATAACTTTGTAAGTAAATGTTGAAATGTTAATTTATTTTGTGATTATGTCTCAAGTAGGTTTCTTGGCGTATCTTTGTAGTATTAACATGAATAATGTTCGGAATGTGTCAGGGTGTAACTTGACTAGTTTGTATTTTCTCTAAAATTATGAATCAGTTGAAATTGAGCGATAGAGATGGGCGTTATCGTTGCTTTAACGCAATGTGATGCAACCGGTATTTTTTTTATGACACGTGTTGCAACAATTGGTTTCTTCTGCAACAGGTTTCTAATAGCCGATATTAAATAATTATACATCATTGTTTAGGACAAAGGACTTAGAACAATACATTTTATTATTCTTAATTTCTAGACGTTACTGAAATAACCTAATGCGTGATTTGTCGTAACAGCCCCCCAATTCAGAACCACACGATAACCAGTTGTCGACCGATTCGGTTATTTATCTCTTTTTCTCTCATTGCGTGAATCATAAGACGAAACGAGATAAAAACCGAACCGGTCGACAACTGGCTATCGTGTGGTTCTGAATCGCGTAGCAGGTTACGTTTCTGTTTTCGAAGCAACCTGTTGCTGAAACCGGTTTCGAAAAAAACTACCCATCTCTATTGAGTGACTTTAAAATCACCAGCAATTTGAACCAGAACGCGATTGTGAGAGACCCTGGCCCTCCATACAGTATTCAGCTGACTACAATGTTTCGTCTCTTCAACTAGATTGTTAGTTGTTAAGATATTAGCGTTAATAATTGAATCGATCTAATTTTGTTCAATATTTTACTGCCACACCCGCTGAGACACGTTTGAGGAGATACCATCGTAATCTTGCATAATTTAATAGTACATAAATAAGTACAACAATGTAGGAGTTCACAATATTGCAACTAAACTTGTATACTTAATGTAGGCATAGACGAATACAAAAAGGCGGACGGAATCTCGCTAAGAAAATGAATCGCATGAATCTCAAGTAAAACAGAATTGTGCTACCGAGAATTCCAAAAACAACAATGTATCAACGAAATTGCTTCGCAATGTGTGGATATGTTTATAACACAATACCCAAAGACTTAAAAGAACTACCATACAAACAATTTATAAAGAAATTGAAAACATTTTTGTTAGAAAGAGGGTTTTATTCTGTCACGGATTTCTTAAAAATGGGTAAACAATTTGTGACTTTTTAAATTATATTATCAACAATTGAGATTTAAATTATACCGTAGACATGTAGGTAATTAGAAATAATATATGACATGAATTATTATAAAATGGATGTAGATAACCTCATGTTAAAAATGAATTGTTAGATTTGAAAATGTATGTATACCTAGTGCTGTGTTAGACTACCCAGCAATGTTTGCATGCCCTATTTTAGGCGGAATATTATGTACCAATACTATATATTTTTTTACCATCTATGTAACAATATTCACGCAAATAAAAAATAAATAAATAATAATAATAATTAATAATAATAAATAATACATTGATAAAATTATTCAAGAAATGTACCTAATTAAGTTTTTTTTATGTGCACCTACCGCATGTCGTCTTGTTGTGGCAATAAATAATTTTTCTTTCTTTCTTCTTTTCTTTCAAATAAAGAATTGAATTAAAATTGTGATTACAACCTTTCTATCTCTATCTATTTCTGTGCGTCTTACTATGAGTGCTTCACTTATTGTTTAGCGAGATTCCGTCCGCCTTTTTTATTCGTCTATGAATGTAGGTATTAAGGTTATGTAGTCACATAACAAGCTGCAGTGAAGACACTATTATATGACCTAATGAGCACCGAACACGTGAGCTACATAGCTCCACAATTTATAGTTGATATTAATTAAGATATGCCCCAAACGTGTCAACAGCGGACATGTTTCTGATCTTATATATTATTGTGTATACTAAGTACCTTTTAGAAAATATATTGGAAAAATGTGCTCAAAAATAACTTCACTAGTATTATTCAAAGGATTTTTTCCTTCGAAATTATAAGTGCACAACATTTTCTTTTGTTCAATATTATATAGTGAGACAACCTTTGTCATCTAAAGATTTTGTCATAATATATTTATTATTACAGTAAGTTTTTACACGGCTGCCCAAAATTAGGAGTGTAATGTTTTTGCCCAAGAGTCTACTACTCAAAAAGGCAGTAAAACACGTCACAATTAGCCCCGTCTCTGTTTCTTATGGGACTTGTTAAATTCGAGCTCAATTTTTATAAGTTTTCTGTCTAAACATTATTAGTAAAATTCAGTTTTTATGGTATATAATTATACACGGTGTCACGTTTCTCGTGGTCCAAACGAAAACCATTGATAAATGGCACCAAGGGCTATTGAAATTACCCCCATTTAACGTGGATTTAAAGGTAAAGTTAAGAAGTCTCAGTTTCAATGTTTATTTTATTTCTTAAAGTCCTTTTAGTTGTTTGTATTCATGAAAAAATTGCATGTCCTGCGTTAATAGTTTGGGCACAAAATCACTGGCGAGTTTCGCGGAACATACATGGGATTATTTTCGATAGCCCTTGGTGCCCTTTATCAATGGTTTTCGTTTGGACCACGAGAAACGTGACACCTTGTATATATCGTAGTTTCAGTGTTTATGCAGTTTAATGAATTGTTAATTAAGACAGTTAAAGGAAACTAGTTTGCACAACACATCGGTGATTGAAATATCTTGCCCGACTAGACTTAGAACCACGGGCCTATATCAGAACAAATACCACATGAATAAACATCCATCAGAAGCTAAAGCTGAGCGTACGGGAACCCGTCGGTGAACGCGCGCACACATTGCCTCTCTATGTGTGAGTATACCACAGCGGCTAGCGCTTCTGTATGAATTTTTATTCATGTGCTATTACTATACATTCACCTTGTGGCGTTTTGAATTTTGATGTATGAAATAAATGTATTTGGTGTTATAGATAATTTGATTTAAATCTTCTTTGACGCCGCCGCGGCTATGATGTCTGAAGTTATTAGTTATTAATGTTTTAAATTAACTGGTGTACAATAGGTGTTGTTTCATGAAATAGGTGTATAATCAGTAACTCTTTTCTGTAAGGCTCCGGTTTGATGAAACGGTAGTACGGTACTACCAGTTTTATAAGTTATATATCGGCAATATTCGTTTGCGTGGAAAGGACACCGACTAAAAACTATTGTAAACACCAATGAAATACAGGCCTAATTGCTTTACGTTTAGTTTTGAAAACAACAAAACTAAACGTAAAGCAATTAGAAACAAACAACAAGAAACTCATGCTATCTAGCTCAATATTTGTGCAAATCCTCAAGCTGCGGACATCATCCTGCATGACGCGCACGCTACATGACGCGCACGCTACAACCAATAACGGATGTAGATGTTTTGCGCGTAAATGTGTTGCGTTATGATTGGCAAAAATATTTTCGGGTCTGCCAAAAATGACATCTGCGCAAGAGTACAATGATGTAACTTTTAAAAGTGGTAGTACTCTACGCGGCTTTTAAAGCCTCAGGCAACGTTTCAGCATGCATTAGACGCTGTTTTCCAAGCTGGGGCCTCTGCATTTCGTATACAGTTAAACTGCAGTTCATGAGGTTTTTTCATACCCTATCAAGGACACATTGGTTTTGAAAAAATAAGGGACTGTGTATTCTGTGGTTCAACTGTAAACGATTTTTACCTAATTTTAAAATAGGGTATCCAATAAGCGATAAATGTAATATTGACAGATATTTAGCGGTCAGGCCAACATGACTCAAAAAGGGCCTTCTTTAGCCAAGTTACCCTGGGCACTTTAGGATAAATTTTAACCAGAAATTAGGTTCATCAACCGGAATGAACAACAGTATAATAGCTATAATTTTTATATTTAAAAAGTTATAAAGTACCTAATGTGATGCAAACATACATACATAAAAAATCTAAACTAAATTAATACAAGAGGTAAATTTTATATCTTTCTGGATTTTTATTTGCAATATCATCAAAAATGGTTCATCGATTGGTCTGCTGCTGGGGCTTGTGGCCCATTGATCGTGGATCAAGCCCAGAGAGGGCATGCGTAAAGATGGGTGACTTTTGTTGGAACTGATTTTAGCCAGTTGGCCTGGACGCATAGTTGAAATTAATTGATGTTAAAAACAGTACTGAAACTAAACAAAAATAAAAAAAATACAAATTGAAAAACATGAAAAAAATATAAATGTGATTCTTGAATGTCTTAGTTGAACTATTTTACTTGTTGACGAAGTCTTTGTGTCTATCTCAATCAAAATAAATAAATAAATAATCAGTAATCTTCGTAGGATAATGAAAGTTATTTCAGTAGCTATTTCCTCCGTAGAGTATATCAAACCCTGCTTTGCGATGATACCCTATACATACCTAGATATTTATATATATTTTTTTTTACTCAGTTTACTGAGTTTGAGAGGCGATATTGCTTTATTGTATTAATGTAATGTAGCTCAAAATTACACACTAATTTTTTAGTACCTACTAACAATATTTTTCTTAATTCACATACCTTCTCGATGCACAAAAATAATTACGACGAGGATACAATGAGAACAATATCTAACAACACTTGTTTAAATTTTATTTGCAAAAGAATGTACTTAAAATCTATTTTAAAAATAAATGTTTTTTTTTATTGTTTATTTTTTTTTCATTCCCTTCTTTCTGGTTGAACTAGGTTTTTTTAAAACATATCTGCAAACATGAACATGAAAACCTTTTCGAATTTACCTTTTAAATGTTTTTAACGTAAAAGGAAGTTTGTAGGTATTGGAAGACTGGAAATTTAATTTGATATACTTTTTGATATTTATACAAGGCGTATGTTATGGGACACATTGTGTAGTTCTTCTTGTACTCCTGGTACAGTATAGTCTATGTACCCTATATTATATATACTATCTACTGTGACTATTGTCGAAGATCGATGTTAGCTCCGTTTCACCCTTTTTAATCGTGAAATAAATTCGATGTGAACACAACCGATGTTTAATTTCTACACCTTATGTAGTGAGCCCATAGAAATCTAAATAATAAGGTAATAGAAATGTTATCTACTACTGTCTACTGACTGCCTCGTTGGTCTAGTGGTCGCAAGCGCGACTGCTGAGCGTGGTGTCCTGGGTTCGATTCCCGGGTCGGGCAAAGTATTATTGGGTTTTTCATTAGAAAATTCTCAGAAGCAGCCCGGAGCCTGGATTTGTGCCCGGTTAATGGCAATAGGCTCGCCCCCTATTACATGGGACTATAACATAACTGGCGAAATGTGGGTGTATCATACACCTCTGCCTACCCCTTCGGGGAAATACAGGCGTGATGTTATGTTATGTTACTGTCTATTGGATTTTATTGGAACGCGTGTCGCCAGTTCGCCACTACCAACACATAAATACGCAATTACGCCATGTAATGTAAAATAAATTAAGCCTTGAAAATTTCGCTGTTAAATACAATTTTAAGACTCCGCGTCCAAAACAGCACTTTAGATCAAGCAAAAGGTTCGCGCACTGGTGTCCTACGAAATACCTGGGCTCTAATTCTCGCGTTATAGAGATAAATGTCTAATTCGAGATAATCTCTAATTTTAAATCTCTACGAAAAATGTCGCCGGTAATGTCAACTGCTATGAACAACTCTTTGTATTTAGAGCGCCAGGCGTAGACATATCTCTAACATTCTGAGAATACGAAAATTAATTTTCAATCGACATTCGCCATATTGTTTCGACACGTCGATTTCGATGTCTACGACGCGAGAATCACCCCCCTGCACGCGGCGACAAGTTCTCGCTCCTTTACCACTTCTATTATCTTATTATTTAGATTTCTATGAGTGAGCCCTAGTAAAGCCTGTTTTTCTCTCCTTGTCTTATTTAGTAAACAATCTTGGCATGTCTCTTAATTCAAATAACTACTGATAAAATATAGTTACTAGTTCTGCACATGCAATTAGGTTAGAGAAAATTTTATTTAGTGTGTGCAATTTTTAACATTGTCTTTTAATCATTATTATTGATGAATTGCATTAAAAAGGACATGCCAAGATTGTTTACTAAATAAGACGACTAAAAATAACAGAGTCCTTGATTGTTGAGGTTGTATCAAGCAAAATGGACCGTGTGAAGTGTGGATTTACGTGACAAAAGCACAGATCACAATAGTACTGCTTGCAATAGTACCCCGCCAGCTTGCCCATAGATAATATGGTACTGGTAAGCTTGTCACTCAGATGAACAACCTATCAGTCTTGCCGCCATTACCGCGCATGCGCGCTACTGATTAGGTTGCAAAATGTACTACTGCGCAACTACCTGTTTTTCACTTAACAGTGGCACAGTTATATTACTTGTACTGTACATTGAGCCACAGATTAATGATATATGTAGCATTGAGCGATCTGAACGATGCCACAGACAACGCAATTGGAGTGCTCAATTTCTGTCCCAGCAGTATATGACTATTGTACCATCGACACGAACAAGAAGTATCAAGCACAAAAAATGCGAACTCAGTTCCATTTTGTAATAATAAAAAAAAACAAAATATCTAACTAAAGTGATTTAATTTATTTGTGTAACTGTCAATAAACGATTATAATTATTTATTTATTTTAACTTATAACAATCTACATTATATACAGTTATACGGCATTGTGAGGTTTCGAAGACGGAGCCCCAGCGGGCGTGGTGGTGTCGGGAAGAGTCGCCTTCTCCAAATTTTTCAGGTTGTTTTCAAACTCTACGGGCTCAATGAACTTCTTTCGCGGGAACGGCGTAGGTCCTATTATACGTTCTACATCTTTGAAGTTTAACGTTTCTCTTTCATAAAGTTCTTCGGCCAACTGGAATAAATATGAAATATTATAAGCCTCGAATGATTATAGGAATGTGTTTAGGAAAAGAGGTAGGATCCTTAGGGCTATATTTCACCGGGACACTATGGCGGCGCAACCAGTCGCGCCACCGTGGTGTCCGTAAGCTACCAAACTAGACATCATACAGACACCAGAGTCGCCACACCATACTGACACAGTATCAAGTATTATATCTATTGTCCAGTACCCATAGCACAAGCTCTGCTTAGTTTGGGACTAGATGGTGCTATGTAAAAATGTCCTAAAGATATTTATTTATTTGGCGACGTCTGTGGTCCAGTGGTTCGAGGGTCGGACTGCTGATCACGAGGTCGTGGGTTCGATTCCCACAGGACACAAATATTTGTGTGATGAACATAAGTGTTTGTGTTGGTCTGGGTGTTTCTTATGTATTATAAGTATGTATTTACAAAAAAAAAGTATATAAGTATTATATCCATTGTCTAGTACCCATATCACAAGCTCTGCTTAGTTTGGGACCAGATGGTGCTATGTAAAAATGTCCCAAAGATATTTATTTATTTATCAAAATGGACCTCGAAGAGACTACTGCTGTATGTACGTACTGGCGGCCGAGTGAGTGAGACACCATACAGCGCTATAGTAATTAGTGGAGGCGCGACCAGTAACATTTGTGCACGTGTCCGAGCTGGTCGCGCCGCCAAATTGGTTACGCAACCAAACGGACACCAGGCGAGTAACTCTATAGAATTGTATACATTTTGTTGGTGGCGCCGACTGGTTGCGCCGCCATGGTGTCCCGGTGAAATATAGCCCTTAGTGTAGCGACATACCTGCTGAGAGTGCGTCGCGGAACTATCGGCTCAATACGCTCGCAGTATATTTTAAGTAACTTATGAACACAGAGAACTTATGAACTCAAGACGAAAGTCTTTGACCAGTGTGTGTTGCCAGTAATTACTTACGGTACTGAAACGTGGTCGCTCACAATGGGCCTGATAAGAAGGCTCAAGGCTCCGTGATCGAATCAGAAATGAGGAGATTCGCAGGAGAATGAAAGTAACCGACATAGCCCGAAGAATTGCCAAACTTAAGTGGCAGTGGGCGGGGCACATTGCTCGCAGAACGGATGGCCGATGGGGCAGTAAAGTTCTGGAGTGGCGACCGCGTACTGGAAGGCGCAGCGTGGGTAGGCCCCCCACAAGGTGGACCGACGACCTGGTGAAGGTCGCGGGAATCCGCTGGATGCGGAAGGCACAAGACCGGTCGTTGTGGCGATGTTTGGGGGAGGCCTATGTCCAGCAGTGGACGTCTTTCGGCTGAAATGATGAATGATGATGAACACAGAATATCTAATAGTACTAATAACTTCTTAGGTTTTCGCGATCACTACACATTATAATAAAACAAAGTTATCATCAAGTTAAGTTAAGTTAGTTGATTAAGTTATGATTGTCATCTTAGTCTACCTGCGACCACGAAATGCTGCAAAGCTTTCGAAACGTCAGGGAAACCAATTTAAATAATATACGCGATTTAATCCGGTTAAACTTTGTTTTATTATAATAGTACTAACGTACAGAACGGCCACTCACCGCCCCCCGCCAATTTAAGATTCCTCACCCGTACCCCGCACCCGCCCACGGTTTGCCGGCAAGTGGACTGCAAGATCGCAATGGATGTCTATCGCCAGTCGCTATACAGGCACGCCATCTCTGAGAACTACTGAGAAGCGCTTGGAACCCAGTCGGCATTACGAGCGGCGAGCATCCCTAACCTACACGTGTGTGTGCGTAAATATACAGACGTAAGCTTGTGTATGTAGGTGGTGCTAGCGTTTATATTGCATTGAGTGTCCGAAGTGTGACAAATTGCACCACCCTATCTCTTCTCATGGGTGTCGTAAAAGACGACTAAGGGATTCACCAGAGGATGGGCAGCAGCGTTCTCTGAGTATTTAACCAACCAACTGCGATCGCCAACCCGCCTGCTAAGCGTGGCCATTATGCCATATTCCCCCCTTTTTGGAGGAGGCTTTATCTCCAGCAATGGACGTCTTTCGGCTGAAATGATGAAGCATCGCCGCAACGACCGGTCCTGCGCTTTCCGCATCCAGTGGATTCTTAAATATAATTATGACTAACCATTTTAAGTTTGTCCTGATTGTCTCTGAGCAGCTTCTCGGTTCTATAATAAGCCTTTCCGATAAGATTCCTCGCCTCAAGGTCGATGAGGTTCTTCAGCGTTTTGCTGAAGGGGCTCTTGCCGTGTTCCTTGATATCAGGAAACGAGAGCAGGCCCACTGACTCCGACATGCCGTAAACACGAACCTGGAAAGGATTTAGATGTTTGAAACATAGATAGATACTTGGACGAATAAAAAAAGGCGGACGGAATCTCGCTAAACAAAAAATGAAGCACCCATAGTAAGACGGCTCGCTTAAAAGTACGGGCTGGCACGCACACATTCACACCTATAGTAAGACAAAAAGCCGCGATTACGCAAAAAATTTGTGTGACAGGAGTCATTTCGTAGTGTCACAAATAAAATAATAATTTATATCTCATAACATAACATCACGCCTGTATTTCGCCAAAGGGGTAGGCAGAGGTGTACAGTACACCCACATTTCGCCAGTTATGTTGTAAGTCCCATGTAATAGGGGGCGAGCCTATTACCATTAACCGGGCACAAATCCAGACTCCGGGCTGCTACTGAGAATTTCCTAAGAAAAACCCAATAACACTTTGCCCGACCCGAGAATCGAACCCAGGACCCGACGCTCAGCAGTCGCGCTTGCGACCACTAGACCAACGAGGCAGTCAGTCAGTTAATTTATATCTCGTGTGTTAAAATTCTGTCGAAATAATAGTGGGTTTAGGTAAAAATGAACTGCTTCTATCTTTTCTTAGCGAGATTCCGTCCGCTATTTTTTATTCGTCCGAGGATAGATAAAAACTTTTTAAATTTGCTTTTGAATCAGAAAAATGTGTTGGCAATTCAAATATTCGCCATGGCTTAGAGTATAGTACACTAGCCTATGCGACGGCTTCACGCGTGGATGTCGTATATCGCGCATCCCTCGGGAACTGTTATATACAGGGTGTCAGGGAAACGCTTCCGAAAACGAAGACAGGTGATAGTGCTGGTGATTACTGATACGAAACCACGAAAAAAAATGCGATTCTTTTTTAAGATATTTTCATATTTTTTTTGCATTTTTCATTATGTATGAGTTTTATTTAACTGCCCAAAGCTAGTATGAAAAATGCAAAAAAATATATTTGAAAAAATCTAAAAAAAGAATCGGATTTATTTTTCGTGGTTTCGTATCAGTAATCACCAGCACCTATCTTCGTTTTCGGAAGCGTTCCCCTTACACCCAGTATGTTAATTCGGTTATCTATATGCCAACTTTCATTGAAGTCGCGGCCATAGGCTAGTAATATAATAAGCTGAAAAATATTATTTTGTTTTCATTTATTGAACACAAACTAATATATTTCACATTTTCTTTTGCATTATATATCTATTAAATAAAATTCGCTGAACCACAGAGTCAGAGCGAACCTAGAATCGCAAGATTCGAATTCTGCTCGTAAGCGAATTTTTCATCATCATTCATCATCTTTCATCTTTAGATTTCGCCCAGCAATAATCAATTTAAAAACGTAACCAGCATGAATCCATATGACAAACATTCGCAGGTAGCCGCTGTAGACCTAATGCTATGTTTACACGAGCTTAGTAACAAAAAATTTATTTTATTTTATTTTTTATTTATTTAGCACACCAACAGCATAATCACAGCAATGCATATTGACAAATACACTAAAAAGTATAACCTACATAGTGATTACACAAATTATTAATGCTTAGTACTTGTCACTTACACTAATACCTTGCGTGTAAACATGTTGAATTAGTGTTTCGTACTATTGAAACTGCCAATGCAAATGAATACAAGGCGATCTTGAAAAAATCCGTATACTTACTTTTTGCCGTGCTCGACATGGACCACATAATTTAGATTCCTTAACTATACTATTACTATAATACCTATATAAGGTATTATTGAAATAACTGAAAACTCTTAAGGGCTCATTGTACTCATCAGAACGAGTACAATGAACAACTTTTACTATGTGACCAACCCTGAAATCGCGAAAAAAATATCTGTTACTATAACTCAACAAAATGTAGGCATCAGCTGATTGTTATGTTCACATAACTCAACAAAATGTAGGCAACAGTTGATTATTTATTATTTCGCGATTTCTGAATTGGTTCCATAATAAAAGTTGTTCATAACGATGAGTTATTTCTATAGCAACCCTTAAGAGGTTTTCAGTTTTTTCTATAACACGCTATGCAAGCTTATGGAGAAAAATAAAATGCATTGAGTAGCCTATTTACTAAGCGGCACGGACCAGTAAGCCTCTAGACGACGATTAGCCGGATAGCCCCGCTTACCAAGCCTATGCAGTAGCACTGCATAGCATACGCTCCACCGCCAATCAGGACGTCACTTTGTCAGCGAGCGGCACCAATCATATCACCGAACTTTAGAGCCGACCAATCATAACGCGCCATCCACCCCCTGTCCCCCGCAAACATTTTACGAATGTATTCTCGGGCAAAACTTTGTTTATGCGGCGTCTTGACGCTTACTGGGCCCCAATTCTCGCGTTATAGAGATAAATGTCTAATTCGAGATAATCTCTAATTTCAAATCTCTACGAAAAATGTCGCCGGTAATGTCAACTGTACCTGTATATCCATGGTATAATAACACCAGGTAGTCTCTTCCCGTGACAGCTAGGTCACGTGATTGCCTCCGTACTACGTCATCGGCCGTGGAGCCAATAGCGGGCTGTTAGCGTGACACTTGTCAGTTTGATGTGCTGCCACTTTGTGAAAATAAATTACCCGAGCAAAATGCATTTTTTCATTTACTTTCTTCTATAAAGAATCACTTTTTAACTAGTCATTTAATATAGTTTCCTTTATTAACTAATTAGATGAATAACACGAGATAACAAATAGGCTAGTTAGGAATTTATTTTATATTCATTATGAACAAAAATCTCCTTAAGTAGTTAAATAAATAAATAAATAAGTATATTGAAGATATCAATCAATGGCAACACTGATCGTGACGTAGCTTGGAGGCATCGCGCTGTCATTGCGGGAAGAGAATACCTGGTGAAACATCTTATTATACCATGCTATGATCCACTATTTGTATTTAGAGCGCTAGGCGTAGACATATCTCTCACGTGACATTCTGAGAATACAATAATTTATTTTCAATCGACATTCGCCATCTTGTTTCTTGTTTAGTTCGAGATAATGTCTACGACGCGAGAATCACCCCCTGGTGACTGTGACTGGATTAGTACTAATGACAAGTGACTAAGCTCGTGTAAACTTAAGATACCTGTGCGTATGCGATCTTGGTGACTTTCTCGAGGTCGTTCTGCGCGCCGCTGGTGATGGAGTTGAAGGTGATGGCCTCGGCAGCCCTTCCGCCCAGCGCCATACACATGCGGTCGAACAGCTGGAAACACAAGTATCATCATCATCATTTCAGCCGAAAGACGTCCACTGCTGGGCATAGGCCTCCCCCAAGCATCGCCACAACGACCGGTCCTGCGCCTTCCGCATCCAGCGGATTCCCGCGACCTTCACCAGTGGGGCTGCTCTTGAAAATAATACCAATATCAATCCAATACCAATGTCAAAAAGTCACATGAATTAATAAGTATTTTTCATTAAAAATAATCACAATACACAATTTTAATTCTAATAAGGTTTAATTAATTCTAAAAACACTCAATCTCGAATAAATTTATTGCAAATTTTGCATTTAAAAGTACGAATTGACATAAGCCCAATGCCGATCGATCGGAATTATTTTCAAGAGTAAGGTCGTCGGTCCACCTTGTCCCCCACAACTACCACGCTGCGCCTTCCAGTACGCGGTCGCCACTCCAGAACTTTACTGCCCCATCGGCCATCCGTTCTGCGAGCAATGTGCCCCGCCCACTGCCACTTAAGTTTGGCAATTCTTCGGGCTATGTCGGTTACTTTCATTCTCCTGCGAATCTCCTCATTTCTGATTCGATCACGGAGGGACACTCCGAAGCATAACCCTCTCCTTTGAGTGACTTTGAGCCTGGCTGGCCTTACAAGCACCTAAATATATTAAAGATATCAATCAATGGCAACACTGATCGTGACGTAGCTTCGAAGCATCGCGGGAAGAGAATACCTGGTGAAACATCTTATTAAGACGCTGACAACAGCCAAATACCCCAAATAGGCTTCTTTTAAAAACATTTTTAGCTATATATATATAATAAATATATGTTAATCTTGATTGTATTTTCTAAAACTCTATTCTGCCCAAAACACGTTTTCTTGAAGTTTTCTCGATGGAAAAGAATTGTAAACTAACCTCTTAAGAGGCTGACAGCACCTAAAAAATCAGCGACGCACCCGACGTCCCTCCGCTAGTTGCCTCTCTTTCAGTTCTGTACAAAACGACAGTGACCGCAGAGGTCTGATTTTTTAGGTGATATCAGCGTCTTAAACCATGATATTGACGATACAAAATTCTCCCTTACCTCCTCTTTACTATACAGTTTTTGATCCGAGGAGGTGTACTGCGCGAATCCCAGGGCCATGTTAGTTCTTGGCACGATGGTGACCTTCAGCAGAGCGTCCGTGTGTTCTAACAGCCAGCCTGTGAGGGCATGACCCGATTCATGGTAAGCTACCACTCGCTTCTCTGCCGGAGACATTGCGTGACTACGTTTTTCCGTACCACCTGTGGATTTAATGTTGAAATCATTGTAAATAAATAAATATTTTTGGGACATTTTTTACACAGCGCCATCTAGTTCCAAACTAAGCAGAGCTTGTGCTATGGGTACTAGACAATGGATATAATACTTCTTCTTTTTTTGTTGTAAATACATACATGTAATACTTAAGCAACACCCAGACCAACACAAACACTTATGTTCATCACACAAATATTTGTGTCCTGAGGGAATCGAACCTACGACCTCGAAATCAGCAGTCCGACACTCGAACCACTAGACCACAGACGTCGTCATAAATGCACTTTACTCAACATTAAGTATTACTGCGATAATACACAGTTCATTTTAGCCTATCCATGGTTTAATATACAATGTGGAGGTTATAAAACGACAATAAATGAAAACAGCTATTCATCGTCTATAGAATCATTTTAAACACATAAATAAGTTGCTTATCGTATTTTTTTTAACATAGTAAATATTAAAATATAATAATAAATAGGTGTTGGGAGTGTGGGGGCGAGGAGTGGGGTGGGTGTGTGGAGTTTGGGTGGGTGTGTGGAGTGTGGGTGGGTGTGTGGAGTGCGGGTGGGTGTGTATGGGGGTGGGGCGTGTGGGGGGTGTGTGTGTGTGTAATCTACGGATGGCACATACCTACGACCCTTTCGACGGCGTATTCAAGGTCGGTGTGTTTCACGATGGTCTGCTTGTAGCGCGCCGCGTGTAAGGCGGCCTCATTGCAAACGTTCGCTATGTCCGCGCCGCTGAAGCCGGGAGTTAGGTATGCGAGCCTACAAGGAAACATATTGATATAAATTGTGTGAAAAAGATTATTTAAACCACGTTTTTAGAAAGAAAGTAAGCTAATATTGCATTGTCATCCAGTCCTGAGCTATGTTTCAAGTTTCAAGTCTCTAGCTCATCGGGACGTTAGTTTAAAATCGATTGCAAAATTTGCCCCGAGTCTGGATATGTGCCCGGTTAATGGCAATAGGCTCGCTCCCTATTACATGGGACTAACAACATGACTGGCGAAATGTGGGTGTACTATACACCTCTGCCTACCCCTTCGGGGAAATACAGGCGTGACGTTATGTTATGTTAAAATTTGTACCGAACAGACATTAATTGAATGCAAGTTAATGAAACGTGAACTGCTAATTCATCATCATCATTTCAGCCGAAAGACGTCCACTGCTAGACAAAGGCCTCCCCTAAAGTGGGGGCTATGCCATAATCATCCCGCTTGGCAGGCGGGTTGGCGAACGCAGTTGGTTGGTTAAATACTCAGAGAACGCTGCTGCCCATCCTCTGGTGAATCCCTTAGTCGCATTTTACGACACCCATGAGAAGAGAGAGGGTGGTGCTATTCTTTAAGTCCGGCACCACACGGAACACTGACCACGGATACTTCTAATTAAAATAACACAATAGGTTAAACAATGGACGTCGTCTTTAAAAGGTGGTTTGGCGTACGATAACAGGTTTTCAGTTATTTAATTTACACAAATATGGAAAAGCTGATTTCACGATTTCAGAGTAACACCCAGTTTCTGCCGCTGGAGCAGACGAGTCTTTGAGTGGAGACCGCGTATCGGCAAACGCAGCGTAGGGCGCCCCCCTGCCAGGTGGACCGACGACCTAAAGAACGTGGCTGGGGGGGACTGGATGCGGAAGGCAGAGGATCGAGTGTTGTGGCGCAATTTGGGAGAGGCCTATGTCCAGCAGTGGACTGCGATAGGCTGAGTTGATGACCCAGTTTCTGGAAGGCTGGTCAACGTCAAAATATTGATAACGCAGTCAAATCAATTCATGTTTCTAAAACGTTGTTCAGCGAAAAATTTACTAATCTATGATCATTTTGATTTGACATGTAGTTTCTTTTTAATTATGGTCACATTGTATTATTTATTTATTTTATCGTTCGTGGGTAGGCCCCCCACAAGGTGGACCGACGACCTGGTGAAGGTCGCGGGAATCCGCTGGATGCGGAAAGCGCAGGACCGGTCGTTGTGCCGATGCTTGGGGGAGGCCTATGTCCAGCAGTGGACGTCTTTCGGCTGAAATGATGAATGATGATGATGATCGTTCAATAATTCATTTTCAACTGTCAAAATATGCCATAAGACCATGTACCAAGGCAGAAAAGCTAGGTATATGCTATGGCTGTCATGCTATCACCATAGACTGAAAATTCCAGCAATTTTCAATTAGAATAATACAAAAAGTTTTACCTCTTCACATAATAATCAGGCAGTTCTTCTAGGACGATATTTTTAAGATGCCTGTTGAATATTTCTTCACGCTCTATCAACGTCGGCAGGTCGATTAGGATGTGTCGGTCGAAACGTCCGGGACGCAACAGAGCCTGAAGGAAAAAAGTTAGGATATCGTTATTACCATGGTAATAAGATGTTTCACCAGGTATTCTCTTCCCACGATGGCTCGAAGCTGCGTCACGTTCAGTGTTGCCATTGAATGATATCTTCAATATATTTAAGGAGATTTTTATTCATAATGAATATAAAATAAATTCCTAACTAACTAATCTATAAACATCTAATTATGTGATGACCTTAAGTGTTTGTGTTGGTCTGGGTGTTTCTTATGTATTATAAGTATGTATTTACAAAAAAAAAGTATCTAAGCATTATATCCATTGTCTAATACCCATAGCACAAGTTCGGCTTAGTTTGGGACTAGATGGTGCTGTGTAAAAATGTGCCAAAAATATTTATTTAATTAGCTAGTAATGGAAAATGTGTAAAATTACTAGTTCAAAAGTCATTATTTACAGAAGCAAGTAAATGAAAAAATGCATTTTGCTCGGGTAATTTATTTACACAAAGTGGCAGCACATCAAACTGAAGTATCACGATAACAGCCCGCTATAATTAGCTCGACAGTCGATGACGTAGTACGGAGGCAATCACGTGACCTAGCTATCTCGGGAAGAGAGTACCTGGTGAAACATCTTATTATACCATGGTTATTACAGCACTTGTCGTCGTTGGTCTAGTGGTTGCAAGCGCGATTGCTGAGCGTGGGGTCCTAGGTTCGATTCCTGGGTCGGGCAAAGTGTTATTGGGTTTTTTCATTAGGAAATTCTCAGTAGCAGTCCGGAGTCTGGATTTGTGCCCGGTCAATGTCAATAGGCTCGCCCCCTATTACATGGGACTATAACATAACTGGCGAAATGTGGGTGTACTATACACCTCTGCCTACCCCTTCGGGGAAATACAGGCGTGATGTTATGTTATGTTATGTTATTACAGTTGTTTCTAGACCTTAGCAAGGCATTTGACACGGTGTCTGTTCCCCTTTTACTTTCTAAACTGGAAAGAATTGGAGTAAGGGGTGTTGTATTGGACATCTTTCGTAGTTATCTTACAGATAGAAGCCAGGTTGTTAAAATAGGAAATTATATAAGCGATGACTCCAGTCCACTTTTTGGTGTTCCCCAGGGAAGTGTGCTGGGGCCAACGCTCTTCCTCATCTATATTAATGACCTGTGCAAAAAATCTATGGTAAATTGTAGGATAATAGCGTATGCTGACGATACAGCTTTATTAATACATGGTGGTAACTGGGATTTAACACAACGCCACGCCGAAAATGCTCTCAGGGAAGTCATGTCCTGGTTTAAGGATAACCTGTTAACCTTAAATGTTAGCAAAACCAAGTACATTGCCTTCTCACATAGAGTTAATACACAACCACCTTCAGCATACAGTATCAAAGTCCACAACTGTACACCACAAGAACCTCACTGTAAATGTCTGTCACTTATAAGAACTACAGAAATTAAATATTTGGGTGTAACTATAGATAGATTCTTAAATTGGCATATCCACATAAATAACTTAGTTGGCCGTATAAGAAAATTACTACCTGTCTTCAGAAATCTGAGTTATTGTGCAGATCTCAGCATATTGAAAACAGTTTATCTAGCGCTAGCACAATCCATACTGCATTACTGTGGGATTTCGTGGGGAGGTACGGATTCCACTTCTATGCTTAGATTAGAACGTGCCCAGAGAGCTGTCTTAAAAGTGATGACGCGTAGGCCAAGGAGATTTAGCACCAATCTTCTGTATAAGGAATGTAATGTTTTAACAGTAAGGCAGCTATATATAGCACAGGCTATACTCAAGAAGCACACATCTATTGGCTATCAACAAAAGAACACTCGTAGAAAGACTGAGGTGTGTGAAATCGATTTTTGTAGAACAACCCTTGCACGTCGACAGTACTATGTTAGCAGCGCCCGAATTTACAATAGAATTAATAAACTCACTAATATCTATCCACTGCCTTCATATAAATGTAAAGAAACGCTTAAAGCATGGCTCCAAAACTTATCATACGAGGAAACCGAAGACCTTATAAAATAATGGCACAAACACACACACACACACCCCAATACACTACAACATCTCACATCCACACATACATTTAATAATCACACCAGTTCAATAACATCACACACCCTCACATTCATTAAACTGTTACACCAATACATGACACTATCGTACGCGCGCACACAGTATCTGCTCCTTATTTAAGTATACCTGTCAAGTTGCCTGTTAAATGTAAATTGTACAACGCTTCTGGATGATGCTGACAGCCGTCATACAGTTTATACTAGTACGGTTGTCATCGTTAACCTTATTGTCTAGTATATACAATTACAGTGTACAATGTTTGTTTAGATTATAAGGTATATACTGTTACTTTATTTTTTGGTCAAATAAATAAACTAAAAAAAAAAAAAAAAATGTGGGTGTACTATACACCTCTGCCTACCCCTTCGGGGAAATACAGGCGTGATGTTATGTTATGTTATGTTATTACAGCACTCATTATTATTTGTTGGCATTGTGACTGCAAATGATGCTGTTTGGGCTCAATTTCTAGGTTAGTTATTGCTACCTAGCCCGCGATAGTCAAAATTTCTTGCATTTTTGGGAATTATAGAAATTATATTGTTCCGATTTTTTTTTTTTTTTTTTTTATTATTTAAAATTTAAAAATTTAAATTTAAAATTTTAGTTTCGAAACGTCAGGGAAACCAATTTAAATAATATACGCGATTTAATCCGGTTAAACTTTGTTTTTATTATAATGTGTAGTGATCGCGAAAACCTAAGAAGTTATTAATTATTGTTCTATTTTTTTTTCGTGAAATAACAACGTGTTACGTGTTGTGTATCATCAATTCATCATACAGTACGCACAATCTATCTTGGCTGAAGTGAAGTTGTCACAACCGTCGCAGTAATAATTTTAAGGATTACAGGCGGAGGCGAGGCGGGAAAACGTGCGCAGTGCCTAACTTCGCTCCGGCCATGTTAAATTGCGCGTACCTGGACGAAATATTTATAAGAAAGAATGGCAACAATTTTAGAACTGTCAAAATTGTTCACGTGTTACATTTCTTTGTATTTTAGTGGTCACGTTCCGACATCACGACTAAACTTGTATGGAAACTTAAATTTGACAGTTCAAAAATTTTTGCCATCCCTTTCTTGTATGTACTGTTAGTAAAAGAGAGCTATTATTATAGAGTTTATAACAAAAAATTGAACCAACGAAAACAGAAACTGAATAGCGAAAAATAACTAATTATGAGTCGGCGCCAAACGAACTTTTAACAAGCAAAGTGCGTGCAAGTTGCAAGTTTCCGAGCGGAGAACGCATTTTTGGAAAGTTATTGTTTATCGTTGAAAATATCACGTTGTATTTGATGTGACGTTGTTTTTATTATTTATTTAAAGTAATTTAATGATCTTCGTTGATTGTTTCTTTGGCGCCGACTCATAATTAGTTATTTTTCGCTTTTCAGTTTTTGTTTTCGTCGGTTAAATTTTTTGTTAAAAAGTTTTATTTTTAATTTTTTTGTGATTAAAATCTATCTCCAGGTCTCCATTATGTCGTAGTGTCTAGGACTATATGTATGTGTGTCAAGTTTCAACAGAATCGGTTAACAGGTAAGAATTCAGTGGGTGAACAAACACTCATCCCCTGTTTTACTACCCTTAGGGGTGGATTTTGATTTTGAAATTTAAATGGGACCAACTTCGCGATATACCCTATCCATTAAAAAAAGAATCATCAAAATCGGACCACTCTGTAAAAAGTAATGCGTGGCCATACATAAAAAAAAAAAAAAAAAAAAAATACGCGTCGAATTGAGAACCTCCTCCTTTTTTTCGTCGGTTAAAAATAAGATTAGTTCGTGAACAAGGGAATCGACACCACTATAGAAATAACGTCACCTTATCAAGAACATCGGCTCTGTTAGTAGACGCCAACACAACAACACCCTCGCGACTCTTCATGCCGTCCATTTCCACCAGCAGCTGGTTGAGGGTCTGTTCGCCTTCACCGCCGCCGGGCCCGAAGGAAGTGGGCCCCGAGGAGCGGGCCCGACCCACCGCGTCCATCTCGTCGATGTAGATGATGCAGGGGGCCCGAGAGAGGGCCTCCTTGAAAAGGTCTCTAGAAATACATACTTAGTATTACAATCCGGTAGTCGACTACTGTTAAAAATTATCAAAAAACGTTATTTTATTTAAAAGAAGGTACAGAAAGGACAACATTGTAGAAAGAATAAACAAAATCCATGAAAAAATTAAAGAGATACACACTTTTTATGTTTTTGGAAGGGGCTTTTTCTGTCCTTGTCGTGCAAAACGGACATTGTTCAGAGAGATATCAAGTTACAATGAAGGTTTTGTACAATGACGTCATTCTTCAATAGTGCTGTCTCTGTCTAGTGAACAAATTTAAATCGCTTATAACTTGGACATTTTATTAAATATTTTATTGGTTTCTTCTCTGTTGCTTATTTTTCTTGAAAAAGTTACGAGATTTCTAATAAAAACGAATTGAAAATAAATAGTCACCTTCCCTATTATGAAAGTAGTCTGTTACCTTTTTAGGGTTCCGAAGTCCTACAAGGAACCCTTATAGTTTCGTCATGTCCGTCCGTCTGTCCGTCTGTCCGTCTGTCCTAATCCTTTACAGCTTAATAA
Source organism: Asteroscopus sphinx (assembly GCA_949699075.1). Classification (NCBI taxonomy): domain Eukaryota; kingdom Metazoa; phylum Arthropoda; class Insecta; order Lepidoptera; family Noctuidae; genus Asteroscopus; species Asteroscopus sphinx. The sequence continues at coordinate 3,635,495 of OX453002.1, forward strand.
CTTCTACAGTTATAAACATAAGTAAATGAAATTTTGTTAAAAAATAGTCTGCATATAGATCTCAATTTTAAAAGAATAAAAAAATAGTTTTTACGTTCTTTAGGGGTGGCGCCCATACATGTGAAATGGGGGAAAAAAAAATTTTTTCACTGCACCCCCTCGTGTGGGGTATCATTGAATAGGTCTACTAAAATGAAGGTAATGTTTGATACATCACTTTTTTATCAGGTGTATCATCTGCGAAATATAGCCCGCCAAAGTGGCTTGCAATGTGTGTCCCCCCCTGCCATTTCTAAACTATGCAACGTAGAAACTTATAATCTTCCACATTGATAAACCTTTATGAAAACTCTCTTTTAAAATTATTTTGAGTATAATGTGATTATAATTTTTTGAGTTATAGACAGAAAACTGAAAAATACTTAAAACGTCCTAGTTCAGAGGTCATTGACCTTAGAGAAAAATGATCATAGCAAATAATGCTCCTTTAGCTACTTTCTATTTGAAAAAATCACAAAAAGTAACTTTGTGTTATGTTGACGACAAGCTTCTTAAATTTGGCGCCATCTAGCGGCGTCGTACAATTCTCTCTGGGTCGCCAATGCTGCCGTCTATTGCAAAAACTAAAATAGCCGTGATTAATATTCGATTTGATTTGTTTGTAACACCTACTTAAGGAACCCTATAATACTGAGCATGGCCCGACATGCTCTTGTTTACGGCAAGGCTTTCAGCAATGATAATTTTCTGCTTAAACGATCGTTTAGTCACTATTCCAGTAAATTTTTCGAGTAAACGGCCGTTTAAACAGAGAATTAGGTTAATGAACACCGGCCAGGTAACAGCGTGAAGAAGTAACAAGCATACATATACACGCTGAAAATTTAATCGTTTTGAAAACGACGAGGGTCATTGTACTCATCATTACAAATAACTTTTACCAATCCTAAAATTTACATTTACATTTTTAATACATTTACATTTTCATTACAATGTTAGGCACCAATCTGACACTGGTGTCGATTCTCTTGTTCACGAACTAAACTTATTTTAAACTATCGCTCTCTTTTACAAATAGTAGATACAAGAAAGGGATGGCAATCATTTTAGAGCTGTCAAATTAGACGGAATTAAAATTTCCATAGAAGTTTAGTCGTGATCTCGGAACGTGCCCACTAAAATACAAAGAAATGTAACACCTAAACTAATTTGACAGTTCTAAAATGGTTGCTATCCCTTTCTTGTATCTACTTTTAGTAAAAGAGAGCGATAGTTTAAAATAAGTTTAGTTTGTGAACAAGAGAATCGACACCATTGTCCTTTGAAACCGCTGCCTCCCAAACTAGGTTATAACCTGTATTTTGGGAGTCAGTGTTCCTTCGTAGGCTAACGTACATACAATGTAGTAGTTAGTTATAATGTACAATACAGAAACATTATTTTATTTATTTGTTAGTTCATAATGTCAGCGTTCTCCGAGTATTTAACCAACCAACCAACTGCGATCGCCAACCCGTCTGTAAAGCGTGGCGATTATGGCACATCCCCCCTTAATTGGGGAGGCCTATGTCCAGCAGTGGACGTTTTTCGGCTGAAATGATGATGATGATGGAACTTCAAATGCGCGCGAATCGAAACCCTACATTTTGTCGATTTCTGTGAACACAAATGTACCGATCGGCTGATTTTCTTTCGCGATTACAGGTTTGGTAAAAGTTATTCGTAATGATGAGAACAATGACACTTCTTCGTTTTCAAAACGACTAAATTATCAGCGTGTATACACACTCACAAACATTCGCATTTATAGTATTAGTGTGATAAGAAGAAAGAAGTGTGTGTGAGTGTGTGTGTGTATGTGTGTGAAGAGTAAAGAGTAAAGGAATGAAAGTTAATGTCAGTAAGACAAAAGTTATGGTTTTTGAAAAGGAAGAAGTTATGACAGAGTGCAATATTTTGATAGGTGACGAAAAGGTGGAACAAGTAAAAGAGTTTGTACACCTGGGTTCCATGTTCACGAGAGATGGCAAGCATGTGAAGGACATTGAAAGGAGAGTGAGTGCTGGTAATCAGGTGAATGGGGCACTACACACCTTCATGAACAGCCGCAAAGTGTCGGAAAAGGCACGGCTGGCTGTTCATGGGGGAGTGTTAGTGCCTACACTTATGTATGGTAGTGAAAGTTAGGTATGGCAGAAGAAACATGAAAGCAGAATAAATGCAGTAGAAATGAGAGCTTTGAGAAGTATGTGTGGTGTAACTTTGAGAGATAAAGTAAGGAATAACGTGATAAGGGAGCGTTGTGGAGTGAAAGAAGATGTAGTGACAAAGATTGAGAAAGGTATGTTAAGATGGTTTGGACATATAGAGAGGATGGACGAGAGGAGATTGACGAAACAAGTATACGAAGCGAGTGTGGATGGAAGAGTTGGAAGGGGACGACCTCGGCGAACGTATATTTTTGAGTTAAGCCCCCCGATGTACTTAAGCTTTCCTACTGTAACAATAATGTGTATATGTGTGTACAATAAAGTATAATTAAATGAATTGAACTAAATTATAGAATCTAAAATAATTACTTGACTGCCTCGTTGGTCTAGTGGGTGCAAGCGCGACTGCTGAGCGTGGGGTCCTGGTTTCGATTCCCGGGTCGGGCAAAGTGTTATTCGGTTTTTTCATTAGGAAATTCTCAGTAGCAGCCCGGAGTCTGGATTTGTGCCCGGTCAATAACAATAGGTTCGCCCCCTATTACATGGGACTATAACATAACTGGCGAAATGTGGGTGCACTATTACACCTCTGCCTACCCCTTCGGGGAAATACAGGCGTGATGTTATGTTATGTTATGCTAAAATAATTATAATGCAAACCATGAAAAGTTACCTGACTCTAGCTGCTCCAAGTCCGCCAATCATCTCGACGAACTCGGAGCCATTCATGGAGAGGAACGGCACGTTGGCTTCAGAGGCCACTGCCTTCGCCAGCAAGGTCTTGCCGCAACCCGGGGGACCCAACAAAAGAGCGCCTTTTGGAACCTAAACGTAAACGAGATTTGATCATTAAGAGGCCCCATCCCGGTCCACCTAAATAAATAAATAATAAATACTTCCGGACATTTTTACACAGCACCATCTAGTCCCAAACTAAGCAGAGCTTGTACTATGGGTACTAGACAATGGATATAATACTTATACATAACATAACCAGCCCACTACTGTCCCACTGCTGGGCACGGGCCTCTTCTCAGTATGAGAAGGCTAAGGCCTCAGTCCACCACGCTGGCCTAGTGCGGGTTGGCGGACTACACAACCATTGAGAACTGTATGGAGCACTCTCTGGTGTGCAGGTTTCCTCACGATGTTTTCCTTCACCGTTAAAGCAAGTGATAATCGAATAATATACTATTTTTTTTGTAAATACTTACTTATAATACATAAGAAACACCCAGACCAAAACAGACACTTATGTTCATCACATAAATATTTATGTCCTGTGGGAATCGAACCCACGACCTCGTGATCAGCAGTCCGACACTTGAACAGTGGTTCAAGTGTATGTGGTCTAGTGAGACCACATACGTCGTCAAAGTAAACGGAGGCGTGGTCTAAGAGCTTGCTGTTTCATCTAACGCAATGCCCATTGTCTACCGAGCAAGTGAGAACGCGATAACATCGAACAAAATCAGTGAGCGGAAATTTCATAAAACTTGTTCCAGGAAATACGTACTTTTGAAAAAGCCTTACAAGTATGTGTAACAAATATTTATTATGTATACGTACGTATTGTACGTTAATTTTGTCTGTAAGAGAACTTTATAAAATACAATGTAATGGTAACTGCAAATGACCACTGTGTATACCGGAAATATTTAGGCAAATAAAAGTTTATAATTAATTATCTAAACATTTGAGCATAGATATTATTACAAAATGGGAAATATTTTAAATTCGAAAGGATGGTTAAGGTATATTTCAGTGGCGAAGGGTCCATATAACACGATTCGCATCGGCTCCCCTTTAGGAATTGCTTAAATATAGATCAACGACATTTCTATGCTAATTTATTTATTGTTCTAAAGCACTTTCAGTCCATTTGCTTTGGATGTTGTTTATGTATTATAAGTATGTATTTACAAAAAAAAAGTATATAAGTATTATATCTATTGTCTGGTACCCATAGCACAAGCTCTGCTTAGTTTGGGACTAGATGGTGAAATGTCCCAAAGATATTTTTTATTTATTTAACTAATATAACGCCTGTCGATTTTTATTAGCACCATAAGCCGATAAATGAGCCGAAGTTTGGGACAGAGTGAGCTCTGTTTTGGTATGGCTTCCCTTCTGAAATATTCATCATTTGCAACTAGTATATTGGCACCTATATTGACCCCCAAAAACGCTCCCTTGACTACGTCTACATACGGGCCTTATTGACATTCACCTTAGCTCCCAAGCTTTTATAATGTTCAGGTCTCTTGAGGTAGTCGACAAACTCCATCACTTCGATCTTGGCTTCTCTCAGGCCCGCAACGTCTGCGAATTTAACTCCTCTGCCCTGGCCAGTCATTGAGTCCACCAGAGTGAACTTGGCCCGGCCTAATTGACTCTGGAATGTGAAAAATGTATAAAAATTAACAAATAAACTTTCCGCTGGATGCGGAAAGCGCAGGACCGGTCGTAGTGGCGATCCTTGACCTATCATCATCATCATTTCAGCCGAATGACGTCCACTGCTGGACCTATGTCCTATGTCTACGATATGCCATAATCGCCACGCTTGGCAGGCGGGTTGGCGATCGCAGTTGGTTCGTTAAATACTCAGAGAACGCTGCTGCCCATCCTCTGGTGAATCTTGGACGTCTTTCGTCTGAAAAGAGGATGATGATGCTGAAAAAACTACTTTTTACCACTAAATTACGGCCTTTGCAAGCAGCGCCACCAAACATTACAGGGCAAATGTATAATGATACCGTGGACACGTTTTTTATGTTTTATCTGAGTTTATTTGTCAAACCAGTACTGCAACGTTGGTCTAGTGGTAGTTCATCCACTGCTAAAAACATCCTAGATTCAATTTCCGGGTCAGGAAAAGTGTTATTGGGATTATTCTGTGAAGAAAATTTCGTAGCCCGGAGTCAGAAGTTCGCGGTGCCACACCCCCGTGCCTCGGAGAGCACGTAAAGCCGTCGGTCCTGCGCCTGATCTCTCTCCGGTCGTGTCAGATTGCCGTCCCATCGGATTATGAGAGTGAGGGAATAGAGAGTGCACCTGTGTTTGCGCACACACTTGTGTACTATAATATGTCCTGTGCAGATGGCTAGTCTCCTTTGGGTTTGCCGCCGTGACCGAAATTCGGCCAGGAGGATATTATTATTGAGAGGCCCGCCAAAAGGCTCGTTGGCAACGATGCGGTGGTCAATGTCAAACTACAAACTCTCGAGCATCGGCGCAGAGTTGCGAGCCTATCGGTTTTTTATCGAATGCATTTCGGCGAGTGTGGGTTGGAATTGCACAATCTAATTCCCCCAAGCCCTTTCCATCATCGGACAACGCACGGCAATGCGCCACCGTTATATGGTAGATATTCCACCCTTACGCACGTACCGTTTTGCTAATAGCTTTATCATGCGTACCGCTAAAGAGTGGAATTCTTTGCAGTATCTTGTTGTGTTGTGTGCCTTCTGCGTCAGTGTGTCCCGAGAAGTATAATCTGGTGGTCTTCAAGGCTCGAGTGAATAGGTTTTTGCTGGACAAGCGTAAACCATCGTCGACCACATCATTGCTTAACATCAGGTGAAGTGACGGTCAAACGCAAGCCCGTTAAGAAAAAATAAATAAAATATATATTATGTCAAACTGGGAATACTCACAAAACCTCCGAGGTTGATGTTCATCCTCATGGACTTGGTGGAGTACAGGAAGGACAGGATGACGGCCGCGATCAGCAGCGTTGTGATCACCTTGCCGGCCACGCTGCCGTTTCTATCGTATATCACGCGAACGCCTACAAAGAAAGTAAATTAATATTTTTACTCTTTCGTCCTTGATTTAGGCCCGTATTACAGAAGCTTCCTCAAGTACAGTTTAAACTCCAATCACCTGATCACTACTTAAGGATAGAATCGTTACTTGAGTATCGGTCTTATTCCAGAACGGTAATTATAAACTTTAATTCAACAACATAACACATGAATTTGACCTGAAATATAATAGAAATCTCTACTCAAGCGTAGTCTGGACCACACTAGAGTGAAAACAGATCAAATCTCAGCTCAAATACCGAAACAGGTGACAGTATAAAACAAAACTAAACTCAGCTGAACTGTGATCACCAAATCTCTGCTTGAGGAACGTTCTAAAATCAAAGCTCGACTTTAAACTAGTTTTAAACAGAGATCAACGCTTGAGTATCGTTGTGTAATACTAGCCTTAGAAACAAAAACGATTTTAAGAACGAGAGTGTGTATTTTGTGTGCGCGTGGCTTTTCTGTTCAGATCTGCACTAAGTATTAGAATGCACTAAAATAAAGTAACCCAGGGGCGGATCTATATATAGGCCTCGTGGATATAAAGGGCCCCCAACCACCACTGAAGACAATGATTGTCCATTGTCTTCAGTGGGGGTTGGGGGCCCTTTATTGTGAATTATAAAACACTATCTTATCATAAGGTTGGCAACCCTGAGATCAATTGAACCATGTGCGCGCCTATCATCCGAATCCGCCTGCAAACACATCACATTCAGGGTTACCAATCAGGAGGGCGTTTTTGGGAATTGATGGAACATAATTTCCAAATTATTGTTAGAAAATATGTCATACCTTCTTTTACACCCAAACTCTTCTCTGTACCCCGGAGTTTCTCCTCAAAGCGATGGATATCACCAACATTCATGTGGTACACGCGATGATTTGACTATAAAAATAAAACAAGTAGTTTTATGAAAATAAAACAAGTAGTATTATGAAAATAAAACAAGTAGTTTTATGAAAATAAAACAAGTAGTTTTATGAAAATAAAACAAGTAGTTTTATGAAAATAAAACAAGTAGTTTTATGAAAATAAAACAAGTAGTTTTATGAAAATAAAACAAGTAGTTTTATGAAAATAAAACAAGTAGTTTTATGAAAATAAAACAAGTAGTTTTATGAAAATAAAACAAGTAGTAGTATGAAAAGTTATTAATAAATATTATTATTTATTATATTACAATCCCTTGGACCCGAAATCCGTAACGAGATTATCCGGAGAAGAACCGGAGTGACCGACATAGCTTGTAGGATCAGTAAACTGAAGTGGCAGTGGGCTGGCCATGTCTGTCGAAGGACCGATGGCCGCTGGAGCAGACGAGTCCTTGAGTGGAGACCGCGAATCGGCAAACGCAGCGTAGGGCGCCCCCCTGCCAGGTGGACCGACGACCTAAAGAACGTGGCTGGGGGGGACTGGATGCGGAAGGCAGAGGACCGAGTGTTGTGGCGCAACTTGGGAGAGGCCTATGTCCAGCAGTGGATTCCGATAAGCTGAGTTGAATCCCTTGGACCCTGGAGTTTAATCAGATACAATTAACTCTGTAAATTATATTTCGCTGTAGTTGTAGATAGAAAAAGTGCGATAAACTGCCACTTTTGGCATCTTTTCTATCTACAACTACAGCGAACTATAATTTACAGAGTTAATAGTTTCTGATTTAACTACAGTACCTGTACTTAAATAGTTTTAAAAAAACGATAAATTATTATTCAGTAAGTAATAATCTTTTCTCCCACTTGCTCGGAAATTGGTTCATTATTCAAAAAAAAGAATACATCAATCGGCTCTTTTCCGTACGCAACGAAATAACAGGCCGGTAATATCCAACAGGACAATAATAGAAATTGCTGGAAACTTTTTATTTTTTAAATTATGCTACCGAGGTTTTTAAGTACACACTTACAAAAATTTGGTGTTTTTAGGTACAGAATAATTATCATTATACAGCCTGAATGGACATTTTTTTTTTCAAAACTTTGAAAATAGAACAAGAACCGCGCGTGGGCGAATTGGTGTAAATGAAAATGAGATACTGTTGAATTAATTTGTGTTGTTTCCTCGCAAATGAGAGAAAAGTACTATACAAGTCTCGGCCGAAATAGCAATTAACGGCCTCGTTTAGTTAAAAAGGACTCGGCTTGCGCCTCGTCCTTTCAAAATCGCTTGGTAAGTACTCGGCTTTGCCTCGTACTTCTAATATTACTCGGCAGTAAATTGCTTCATTTCAGGCCTCGACAGTAATGTACTATTTTACTGATGGGGGCGCCACTTGACTGCTATATTAGACTTGAGTGCGTTAATAGACACGTCCCTTTCATCACTTAGTTGGAATGATATTGACTTTCATTGATATTGATACGATTTTCGCAATGATTACTATACGACATATATACCAACAACACCTAAATGATAGGCTGATGTGCGAAAGCCGAACATACCTATAATTTAACTTACCCGTTTCCCCTTAATGATGGCACCTTCATGCAGTAAAATTGTGACTACTTCTAGGTCTGGCCTCACGATAAGCTCCTCCACCTCACCTTTGGACAGCATGGAGTATACAAACTCATTCCATGACACGTAGCGTATCATCTGGAAGAAGAAACAAGTATCCATTACATGTGTTCAATATTAAGGAGCATTCTCACCGCTCGCGTGTAAGTGGCTCTTATTGCACCGCTTTTAGTTTCATAATGTAGCTTATAACGCACGCGTGCTTTTTTTACTATAAATTATGGCACTAGTGCTTTTTACTTTACAGTTTATGTTTAAGCACAGCAAAAAGTTTTTATGTTTAAACAAAATTAAACATTTTTGTGAATAAATCAACTGTATTAATAAACATTTCATTTCTTCAAATTCTTTATTTTTGTCAACAAATTAACATTAATTTGTTTTATAAGTACAAAACTCTATTTATTAAATTTTTAATATTAGGCTGTTTGGCGGTTTCCTTACACCACCTGCGCTTATGCCTATACCTACGTCACCTAGCGTTTACAGTAAACCGCGTGCCATTTTTCACGAATTCAATATTTGTCTAAAATATGTTTATAGGTTTTTTTCCTCAGTCAGGTCAAAACTCTGAGAAATAATAAATTAAATATAACTTTCAGAATTATTTTATTATTTTAACGCATTTTACGCATGCGAAACGAATTCTAAAGATATAAATTGTGGAAAGAAAAAATCGCTCACGAGCAGGATTCGAACCTGCGACTCCTGGCTCAGTACGCCAGTGCTTTAGCCACTAAGCTACCGTGAACACTGCTCGTGGTATCGAAATTATCCTCCACTATACGTCTTTGGGTGACGTCAGCGATATCTTATTAAGAAACATTGTTCCTTAACCGACTCGACTAACTTTACAGTTAAATCAAAGTCGTATAGATATGCCTACCCTTACTAATTATTTTATTATTTTAACGCATTTTACGCATGCGTAAATGCGCATGCAGGTTCGAATCCTGCTCGTGAGCGATTTTTTCTTTCCACAATTTATATCTTTATAACTTTCAGTTTTTATATACTTTACCTTAACAACATAACATAAAAACATAACATCACGCCTGTATTTCCCCGAAGGGGTAGGCAGAGGTGTAATAACACCCACATTTCGCCAATTATGTTATAGTCCCATGTAATAGGGGGCGAGCTTTAACTTTACCTTAACATCAATATTTATTCTTCTTAAATAAGCATGCTAGATTCACATCTAGTAGATTTCAATCAGATGTACTGCATCGTATCCTTTCCCAAGTGTATGTGAGATTGTACATCAGTTTTGTGAATAACAATAAAAATAAAAATAAATCGTCGCTGCACCTGCCAAGTTCCATTTGTGATTTTTGATAGGTTTCGGGAAACAACAAAAAACATATTATTTTCTAAACAATAAATTAAATAAGAAAACTAATAATGCAGTATAAAAATCATTTTTTATTATTCGCTTTCTCATTTTTTATGACTTGGCAGGTACAGCAACGAATTTTGTTCTTTTCGGTTTATGTGTGGCATCTAGATGTCCGAAATAAAGAACTTTTAATTTAATTTTATTTCTCCGACCTTAATATAATTTATTTCTCGTGAAAAAAGTTGGGAACCCTAACACAAGTGATAATCAAATTCTGTCAGAGGAATTTATTTCCCGCTATGAGCTTAATGGAATACTAGGATACCATACCTCACTTTGAGTGTTTTCTCCTCCCGGTACAATAAGTGAGCTCATAATTATGAGGACACATGTTGTGAACATCCAGAAGGCAGCCTTCATCATCAGTGATGACATCTCTTCATTCTTTTTCTTTTTATCTTTATCATCCTGAAAAAGTAGTCATAAGCTTGTATTTTTTCTAATAAATAAATAAATATTTTTGGTACATTTTTACAGATCACCATCTAGTCAACTAGGCAGAGCTTGTAATATGGGTACTAGACAATGGATATGACACTTATATTTTTTTTTGTAAATACATACTTATAATACATAAGAAACACCCAGACCAACACAAACACTCACCATCATCACACAAACATTTGTGTTAAGAGGCTGACAACACCCAAAAAATCAGACCTCTGCGGTCACTGTCGTTTCGTACAGAACTGAAAGAGAGGCAACGAGCCGAGGGACGTCGGATACGCCGCTCAACTTGAATGAAAATTAACAAAAATTTTTTTTAATAAAAAACTAAAAGCTTATTTGAAAAACGGAAACAACAAATGTTTAGATTATTGTCTTTCTCAATTGTTTTCTTAATTTAATTTATAATATTTAGCAAATAAAAGAGACTGTTTGATTTAAAGCACGTTTTAAGAGGTTAGTTTACAATTCTTTTCTATCGAGAAAACTTCAAGAAAACGTGTTTTGGGCACAATACAATTTCAGAAAATACGATCAAGATTAACATATATTTTTTTCACTGCCACAAACTGAATAGATACAGCTAAAAATGTTTTTAAAAGAAGCCTATTTGGGGTATTTGGCTGTTGTCAGCGTCTTAATGGGCTTGCGTTTGACTGCCACATGTATGTATGTGCCACATTTCGTTGCTTAGTTTACATTGTGTTAGATCAACATTCATAATATACGCAGCAAAATCAATGGCTGACAATTACTAACAAGATACAGGCTAACAGTGTTGAAAGATTATTACTGTGAGTTTGCACTGACGAAAAATTCCCATAAAAACATGTTGAAAAATCAGTTTTCTGTCAATGTATCGAATCACGTTCGCATTATCACACAACTTGTTAAAACGAAACTTGTTTGACATTTCATAGTCTATTGACATGTTTCACAATTAATTTCGATACACTTCAAAGTATCTGCTTTCGGCCATACATGTTTACCGACCTCATTGGAAAACACAAAAAACGAGATTTATACAAGTTTTGACACATGATTAAGCATCAGTGCGAACGTCAGCTGTGACATATCTATAGACAAACATGTCAATGTATTAGTTTTTAGTCAGTGCAAACACAGCCAACAACAAATCTTGAAATCTGTCAAAGAATTTACCGAGTTTTCTGCAGTGCGAACGTAACAATCAACAAAACAAGTTGTGACATCAGTTTCATATGACAAGTTTCGAGACATTACATGTTAAATGTTTTTTGGTGCAAACCCACAGTTAGATCAACTAGTTACAACAATGTTAATATGTAAATCAGCATGTTATAACAAACAGTTTATTTAAAAACTAATTAAAACATAAATATCAATTGACTCACAGAAAATATTTATTTCATCTCACCTGTTTATGTGTTTGGCTACCGTGGTATAATCATTTCAGTAAGTGCCATGTTTATACCACTATGATGCGTTTTTTGGGACCAACTTGCTAGTCATCATCATCATCATCATTTCAGCCGAAAGACGTCCACTGCTGGACTTAGGCCTCCCCCAAGTATCGCCACAAAGACCGGTCCTGCGCTTTCCGCATCCAGGGGATTCCCGCGACCTTCACCAGGTCGTCGGTCCTCCTTGTGGGGGGCCTACCCACGCTGCGCCTTCCAGTACGCGGTCGCCACTCCAGAACTTTACTGCCCCATCGGCCATCATTTCGGCGAGCAATGTGCCCCGCACACTGCCACTTAAGCTTGGCAATTCTTCGGGCTATGTCGGTCACTTTCGTTCTCCTGCGAATCTCCTCATTTCTGATTCGATCATGCAGGGACACTCCGAGCATAGCCCTCTCCATTGACCTTTGAGTGACTTTGAGCCTTCTTATCAGGCCCATTGTGAGCGACCACGTTTCAGTGCCGTTAGTAATTACTGGCAACACACACTGGTCAAAGACTCGTCTTGAGACACTGCGGTATTTTGGACGAGAAGATATTGCGTAGCTTCCTGAACGCTGTCCAACCAAGTCGGATTCGACAGTTGACCTCTTTCTCGAAGTTGGACTTACCTAGCTGGACAGTTTGCTAGTAATTTTAGCTAACGGCTTCTCTATCATGGCTTAGAAAAGTAACTTACCTTATCATCATCTTTTTTTCGGTTATTATTTGTGGTTGTAGAATGAAAACCTCGAATATCAATATCATTGCGGAAAATGGAGTTTACACTTGGCAAGTTTGACCTCTTGAGTAGAGCACAAGCTGCTTTGAATTCTGCATTGAAATGGCGCAGTTGCTGTGGAATAATACATAGAATAGAATATTTATTTATTTATTATTATTTATTTGTTCAGTGGTATACATAACGAAAACATTCTAAAGATGTAAACATAAACTCATTAGAGTTTTACCAATATGTCTTTATTGGCAAGGAATAGGTGCATTGTAGTTCTTACACAGGTATGTTCATTTCATTCATAGTGCACTATACATAACGTCACACCAGTATTCCTTGAAGGGGTAGGCAGAGGTAGGTACACCCACATTTCGCTAGTTAGGTTATAAGTCCCATGTAATTGGGGGTAGATCTATTGCCATAAACCGGGCACAAATCCAGACTCCAGGCTACTTCTGAAAATGTGCTAATAAAAAAACTCTGAAACACTTTGCCCGACCCAGGAATTGAACCCAGGACCAAATGCTTAGCAGTCACGGTTAGTACCAGTAGACCAATAGGACAGTTAGAATAATACAATATAGAAATTGTATTTAAAAATTAAAGAGATAGTAGTATAGTATAACGGGCTGGTTTCCGCAACTCCACACAATATTATTATGAACATTTCACAATATTATTATGCTATTGCAATAGGTTTTTTAAATTCAAATTGTTTTTATATTAAATAGGCTCTAGTAGCACGGTTCTAAATGGTGGGTCCGGTTGTAATTACTATTGCAACATACATTTTATTATTGTTCCATCAATCATGACCATTTATATAGTATTACATTACTTTATGCTAGGTTAAGTTCTAGAATCATGGTATTACCTACTTTATGCCAAACGAATTTGAAAGATTTTATAAAAACGAATGCAGATTTTTATTAAAATTACCCAACAGTGATAATATTTATCATTCATTAGGTAACGTTTTATAAAGTTGTTTTTCTCGCAACACTCTTGATGCCTACGAAAACGACTAGGATTTATGACACTATAAGAATATATTATAAAAGCTATTGCTCACCGGATTTTTTGATTTGCTCGATAAATTGTGTAACACAGAGAAAGATCTGCATAAATTTACTAAATCATTCTGGTACTGTTTATTTATGTGCCTCTCAACAACACCATTTCGAAGCAAAAAGTTTATTTTCGGCTGTATCTTTGATGCAGATAATGCCGGCAATCGTTTAATTGATAGCATTTTTATGTTCGGCGCATATATTTCTTTAGTATATTGATTCTCATAAAATATGCAGTTTAAAAATTCATTTTTCTGTTTTCAGGAGTAAGGTTATTCCAAAACTGTGAAAACTGTCATTTTGACATAACCGTGTACTGTCAGTCATGATATATCACGTTATGTCAAAATGACAGTTTTCACAGTTTTTTTTACATCTCTGCTGCACTAGGTGTACTGTACACCTAGTGCAGCAGAGATGTAAAAAAAAATCGATGATTAAAAATTTCAATTATTTTTGCTTTTAAATAGATTTTTTGGTTTTATTATTATTTATAGAAAAATCGATTAAACAGAATCGAATTTTTATAATTATTGTTGTAAGTTTTCGATTTTTCTTCGTCAAGGTCACGCCAAAAGTCATTGTTTTACAGATACTGACTTTAGCTAGTTCATTCATTTTGTTCCAATCTTCAGCATAATTCAAGTTCTCGTTCCGTGATCGTTGGTTCGTTCATTTTTTTTGTTTTGAAAATAAATTTGTGTTCAGACGCTTCTATTTATGCACAGAATGTCTAGCACCAAACCAAATAGGTTGTCGAAGCTTTTGTTTCTTAATTCCTTACCATCTCATCATTTCAGCCGAAAGACTTCCACTGTTGGACATAGGCTTCCCTCAACGCACGCACGTTGGGGGGGATTTGCCATAATCGCCACGCTTGGCAGGCGGGTTGGCGATCGCAGTTGGTTGATCCCTTAGTCGCCTTTTACGACACCCATGAGAAGATATAGGGTGGTGAAATTCTTTGCATCCGGCACCACACGGACGACCTTACCATCGTACCAAGCTATATGTGGTAAAAAAAAGAAAAAAACTGTAGCTTCAGCTTAGGTCATGAAGTAATAATTACTGCAGTAAAGTTGATTCAATCTGTTCTTGATATTTTTCATTAAACTAAACGAAAAAAATTGATTTTTTGAAAAAATCGATTATTATTTTCTTATAAATCGATTTTAATTAAACTTAAAATAATCGATTACTAATAAATCGATATTTTTTTTACAGTTAAGTTACATCCCTACAGTGCAGTGTTGCTAGTGCGCTGCGCAATATTCAACGCTGCGCTGCGCTATCAAAAGCTACTAAAAAATAACAATGTCCCTAGTACTTTTTAAGTAACAACAATTAGTGATTATATTATCTTTGAATTCAAACACTAACTATCCCAATAGGTTCTCCGCTGATTCTAAGCAAACTAGTTTCTCAAGTTGGGTAAACAAAAAAAAATTATGCTTGAAAAACCTACTTCCAACTGATTTTTTTTCAGGAAATTGTGATGATTTAGTTCATCAAAACGTTTATCGCGAGGTCTCCGTTCAGGGCAAACCACTAGTAATTTTTAAAATGAGTCCATTGCTTGCCACGTCACGGTCACGACTGCTTCGTTTCTGCGCGTTTTAGGTACATCATCTGCTCGTCGTATGCCACTCTCGTCATATCTCCTCCAAGGCAGTCGCCTTTTACCATGATACCTACCTATTACCAGCTTCGACTTTGGACACAGATCTCACACCACTGGAGTCTTCTACCTTCCATTATCAAAGATTGAGGGATAAGAGGTAGGTAGAGCGTTTTCGTTTTTCACATTGACTATTAGTACCTTTACTTTACTAGGGCTCACTCATAGAAATCTAAATAATTAGATAGTAGAAGTGGTAAAGGCGCATCAACTTGTTGTCACGTGCAGGTGTCTTGTAGGACACCAGTGCACGAACCGTTTGCTTGATCTACAGTGCTGTTTTGGACGTGGAGTCAATGAAATTGTATTTTACAGTCACAGACCAGTAAGCTTCAAGACTCCGCATAAACAAAGTTTTGTATTCAAACGCAGTCGTAAAACGTTGGTGGGGTCAGGGGGGCGGACGGCGCATTATGATTGGCCGGCTCAAAAGTTCGGTGGTATGATTCCTTATGATTGGTGCCGCTCGCTGACTGAGTGACGTTCCGATTGGCGGAGTGACGTATGATATGCAGTGGTAGAGCATATGCGTTGTGACCGGGGGTGTCCAGCTAAGCGGCGTCTAGAGGCTTACTGGTCTATGTTTACAGTATATCTAACAACAATTTTTTTTAGGCTTACCTATTCCATAATCATTGATTTTTCATAAAATTCTGGCTGCCAACGAGGAGGTCTTATTATGAATTTAAAACTAAACATAGTGATTTATATTCTCTTTGTTTTTAAAACAAGCTTCTTGTGTCATTATACCACTCATTATTTGATTGAGAGATAATTTTTGAATATAATCGATTAAACAAATATATTATGATTCGTTTACGATCGTTAATTTCAGGCACTTTGCGTGCAAGAACAGTGTTAGTTAATGTACCGACGCCAGTACGGATTCAAAAATATGGTGCACATACGGACGGTCCTCCACAACCTTTCGACAATATGCCATTCTCAGTGCCAAATCGGTAAGAAAATGGGGTTTTGTAAGAATCTGAAGACCCGAAAACAAAATGACACAACTGCGATCGCGGGAGGAATGCGGATTGGGGGAGGCCTATGTCCAGCAGTGGACGTCTTTCAGCTGACATGATGATGATGATGATGAGGGATTACAAGGGTCAGATAAGATTAACACAAAAGTACCTACTTTCACTAAATTCAAATCTGTTTTATCTTTTTACAGGTACGTCGCGACTGTCTTCTTCTCAATTTTTTTCGGAATTGGTTTATGGGCCCCATTCCTTATAGTGTGGTACTCCATGGCAAAAAGGAGTATGTAATAATTTAAAATAAATTAATTAAAGTAAACAATGTGCTTATTATTATACAACCTTCTCCTTATTCTTAGTTTATACTAAACCTCTTTAGGGGTCATTGTACTCATCATTATGAGCAACTTTTAACATGGGGCCAGCACTGAGATCGCGAAAAATAATAATAGGTACAGCTGTTCCCTATATTTTGTCGATTTAAGTGAACACAAATGTAGTATCGGACTAGGGGCAGGCTACTGCCCGACCAGCAGCTGGCGTAGCTGCTACAGCTGGCGTAGCTGGCACAGTTGGCGTAGCTGGTAAAGGCCCGTGAGGTGGCGTGCAGTGTTCCGTGTGCGCCACCGAGGAGGGTGCGGCTAACGTTAGGTCGCACACGGGGCTCGCCTACTCGTCGGAAGCCGGGACCTGTCGGGGGTGGTTGGCGAATGCAGTGTTTCCCACGCCCCAGGCCAAAGGTAGTTGGAGGAACACCGTGGTGGTTTTATTCGGCAAGAGAAACGCTCCGCATACCATGGGCGGAGTGCGTCCATGAGTATTTCCTCACAGCAAAAAAAAAGCAGAGTAACAGGGTCCCGTTGGCACCCTTTGAGTACCAGGGCTGGCATGTTTAAAACAAAGTGTTATAGATCCGTGTATGACTCGTGGACCCACTGGGTTTGTACACACGGCTACACATCAAGCTGTACATTTCCAGTATACGCTGACCTCGCACTGTATAGGCTTTCCGTACAATGCGAGTTCAGCTTATACTGGAAATGTACAGCTTGATGTGTAGCCGTGTGTACCACCAGTGCTAGTGGTCCCACCAGCTCGAAAACTTATGACTCGTGGACCGACTGGCCGGTGGGTCCATCACGTGTTTAAAACACAGTCTAAATAAAACATGTGCAGAATTAAAGATTTTAAACGATGTTTAAAACTATGTTTTCAACAAATAAAAAACAGATTTCAAACGATGTTTAAAACTATGTTTTCAACAAATAAAAAACATTACAGTGTACCTACCTAGTTACTTAAGATTCTTTTAATTATTTCGGCTGCATTTTCACCCATTAGGGAATGAGCCAATCCAATCAGGATGATTGTTTAACTAATGTGTCTTGCTGTCTGGACAGTGAATGTGTTAATTAATTATTCTTCTTACTATACTTGCGACAAAGATAGATTTCCGTGCACTATTCAAAGATTAAGGTCCGGCACCCGACCAGCACCGCCTCATCGTTCGGCGTCCACTCGTTGTCGATAGGTGGTCCACGGGTGGACGCTTGCTCCGAAGGCTTGGCTGCCTTTGAGCATGTAGGAACCGAAATTAAGCGTGGATTTGGATTTAACAGCACAGATGCATCACGGAAAGTTGGAGTCAGTTCAAATCTTCAGTACCTAGCTTTTTTGATCTCATTAGAAGTATTTTTTTCACATTAAATCCATTTTATAAATTGTTTTTTTTTACTTGGTAGGGCTATGTGTAAAGAAAATAAAGAAAGAAAAGAAGTTAAGGTACTGGTAGAGATATTATCTACTACTATTATAAAATTGTTAAATGTCAGTTGTCTGTTTGTTTGTTTGTTTGTTCCAGCATCACGATAAAACTACTGGACCGATTTTGTTGAAACTGTTTGTGACTAAAAACTTATGATTTGACTTAAAAACTGGTATGTATTTTACCTCGCTACGATGACGGGAACCGGTGATTTTTAATTATATTTTTCTACAAAATTGTGCATACATTAAGGCGCTCATATCCACCTGTCATTTGCACGCATGCGCTCTAGCGCGCGCCTCCATAGACAAAATACGGTTGCTAAAGAAATTGCATTAAAAACTTTTTGGTCGGGCCGAATTGTACTGGGTAGAAAAAAAAATCCTGTCGTATGTGGGTGGTGCCGTCTTGGAAATGCACTCTTTTGAGCCAACCGAAAATCGGAATCTTTCGACTTACAGACAAGGACCGGAAGCTACCTCTAAATTGCGATTTCTCAATTTTTTTGTATGAAAAGCAATAAAATTATGTTAGAATATAAGTACAACCTAAACGTTGTTATATTGTATCCATCTTAATATACGAATAAGCATAAAATTATCTTGGTGTAACTAAAAAAATATTATTATCAGTCTACAATTTTTAATTACCTTCTTCTTCTTATCTTATCTTCTTCTTCTTGATCTTAACTATTATAAAATTGCAAATGTCTGTTTGTTTGTTTGTTCGAGCATCACGCTAAAACTACTGGACCGATTTTGATGAAACTGTGAAGGTGAGTGTGAGATTGAGTGTGAGGGCGGGCGAGTGTGAGGGTGAGCGTGATGGTGAGTGTGAGGGTGCGGGTGAGTGTGATGCTGAGTGTGAAGGTAAGTGTGAGGGTAAGTGTGAGGGTGAATGTGAGGGTAAGTTTGAGGGTGAGTGTGAGGGTGAACGTGAGGGTGAGCGTGAGGGTGAGGGTGAGTGTGCGGGTGAGGGAGAGTGGGAGGGTGAGGGTAAGTGTGATGGTGAGTGTGAGGGTAAGGGTGAGGTGAGGGTGAGTGAGAGGGTGAGTGTGAGGGTGAGTGTGAGGGCGAGTGTGAGGGTGAGCGTGAGGGTGAGTGTAAGGGTGCGGGTGAGTGTGATGCTGAGTGTGAAGGTAAGTGTGAGGGTGAATGTGAGGGTAAGTTTGAGGGTGAGTGTGAGGGTGAGCGTGAGGGTGAGGGTGAGTGTGCGGGTGAGGGAGAGTGTGAGGGTGAGCGTGAGTGGGAGGGTGAGGGTAAGTGTGATGGTGACTGCGAGGATAAGGGTGAGGTGAGGGTGAGTGTGAGGGTGAGCGTGAGGGTGAGGGTGAGTGTGAGCGTGAGTGTGAGTGTGCGGGTGAGTGTGAGGTGAGGGTGAGTGTAATGGTGAGTGTGAGGGTGAGTGTGAGCGTGAGTGGGAGGGTGAGTGTGAGGGTGAGTGTAATGGTGAGTGTGAGGGTGAGGGTGAGTTTGACGGTGAGGGTAAGGGTGAATGTGAGGCTGAGTGTGAGGGCGAGGGTGAGGGTGAGTGTTAGGGTGAGTGTGAGTGTGATGGTGAGTGTGAGGGTGAATGTGAGGGTAAGGGAGAGCGTGAGCGTGAGTGTGTGCGTGAAGGTAAACTTAAGGGTGAGCGTGAGTGTGTGTGAGCGTGTTTGTGAGTGTGTGTGTGAGGGTGAGTGGGACTCGGACTGGGCTGGACTCGACTGGACTAGACTGGACTGGATGGTCTGAATGAAAGGATGGATGGATTGAACTGGACTGGACTGAATTAACAGGATCCATCTCGTGGGTTAACAGAATTTAACGCGAGCGGAGCCGCGGGTAAAAGTATAAAATAAAATTATCCTTAGTCCCACCGGTACGGATGTGTATAAAATAAAATTATACCTACTTAGCCCCACCGGCAGGGACAACTAGTAGGGCTAAGTGCAACTGCTGGATTTTGACTTTGCTATTTCAGGGTTGGTCCTATAGTCAGTTCAAAATCACCTATATAACGTGTTATTGAAATAACTGAAAACCTCTTAAGGAGTCATAGTACTCATCAGTATGAACAACTTTTACTATGGGACCAACCCTGAAATCGCAGAAAAAAAATCAGCTGATCCCTAAATTTTTTCGATTTATGTGAACACAAATGTAGGGAACATCTCGTTTTTTTTCCGCGATTTCCGGGTTGGTCCCATAGTAAAAGTTGTTCATACTGATGAGTACAATGACCCCCATTGTATAGATGTTATTCTGAAATAAATGAATTTATTTTTAATATTTAATCTTTAAAGGCTGATATGACCATAACAAAATAAGAAACTAACTACACGTCTACACCCCTAGCAATTTTTGGAATCCAATCTCAATATTTTGATAAAACACAACAAAAGACTTTCTAAATAAAACAAACACTAAATATTATCAATAAGACTATTTATTACAACTGAACTGAGACATAATTACTACACAAATGACACCACTTCACGGCCAGGATGGTTGGTCGCCTTCCTTGACAGTGCCTCCGTAGAGTTTGGACTTGTCCCTGAAGACAGTCATCCTCAGGGTTTCCTGGTCATCCAAGTACTTGCCAATCATAAAACCGCCCATTGGGACGGCAAACCAGGCATAACGCAGAGTGATGCCGAAGACAGCCATCTTAGTTCTACTCTTTCTGTTGTAACTTCCAATTCCTGGTGTGACTCCAGTCAAGATAAATTGCCGAAACAGTCAAAACTGGGAAAGTAATGCTCACCAGGTTGCGGCGAATGAATCTTATCAACGCCATATACCTGTGGAGAACAAAACACATATCAAGGAAGGAGTTTATACTGAAATTACTGAATATATTTCTTTTAAATGGCCTTTGGGGCAGTAAAGTTCTGGAGTGGCGACCGCATACTGGAAGGCGCAGCATGGGTAGGCCCCCCACGAGGTGGACTGACAACCTGGTGAAGGTCGCGGGAATCCGTTGGATGCAGAAAGCACAGGACCGGTTGTTGTGGTGATGCTTGGAGGAGGTCTATGGCCACCAGTGGACGTCTTTCGGCTGAAATGATGGTGATGACGATGATTTCTTTTAAAGGTAGACAATGGATTTACTCCTCATATCTACTCAGCACATCATCAACGGTTAGACAAAGGGCTTTCTAGAAATGATCCCTATGAATGAATGATTAGATTAAACCGGATTACATCACATAATATATATTATTTAAATAAATATTTTGGGAAATTTTACACAGCACCATCTAGTCCCAAACTAAGCAGAGCTTGTAATATGGGTACTAGACAATGGATATAATACAAATGTACTTTTTTTTTGTAAATACATACTTATGATACATAAGAAACACCCAACCATTTGAATGATTCTAGTATAATTATCATAAATCTATACTTATTTCATGTCTCACACTTAATCCTACAGATTATAAGAGGATCCAAAGAAAAAAAAATGGTTCCATTACACCAAAATCATGGGTAGTGGAAAGTTTAATATGCACCTGTGTTTTGTGACATGCAAATTAGCAATAGTGTGCGATACAATCATCAACTCAGCCTATCGCTGTCCACTGCTGGACATAGGCCTCTCCCAAATTGCGCCACCAAACTCTATCCTCTGCCTTCCGCATCCAATAGATACAATGATATTAAAAAATTACAAGTAGCATCACTTGTTTAGTCAAAATAGATTGTCCATCCATCTGGACAATCTATTTTGACTAAACAATACTCGATACTCCAATAATCCATTTACTGGCTATAAAGTTTTATGCTCACACTACACTATTATCTATGAACATTTTCTGTCAGTGTAGACCCATCCATAGCCTCTGTTACATAACGTGATCGAAAATTTAAAATAATAATAATTTGCCAAATAAATCTATATACACATCTAAGGTAAAGATTTATCCGTTCTAATGATATAAGCTTACTAAACAAATTAAAATAAAATAACTTTATTAGAAGCATAAATAGGAAAGCAATACTACAGGATTATGTGCATTTAAATCGCTAGTGAATAGATTATTGGTCACAGACGGGTTAAATATGAATATAAATATCTTTTCTCGAGATTATAAACAAATATTAAGGAATTATTATCTTTAAAAAGTAAGAAAACTAACCTAATCCAAAATGATTCTGGAATTCTCAGCTATATAATGTACTCTGTGTCTGGAATCAAGAATCCACTACGAAGTACGAACTTTGACGTTTAGTTTAATTTGACAAATTGACAGCAGTTTGTCGAATTATGAGTTTGACATTCTGAGTGTAGCCAACCCTGTAATTTTATTTTCCTCCAGTCTCGGTGGATAATACTCTACAGATACCAATAATCCCCATAATCGAACTGGTTTCCCCTATGGCTAAGGCTGATGTTATAACAAGTGCCCAGCGCGCGCTTTATTATTTGCGAACTAGGGCCTCATGCTTAGGTGGAATTATATTTCAGAAAATAAAAAGGGTTTTATTTTCACACTGCATGACAGCTATTTTTAATTAATTGGGACACTCATGTTTTTCTTTCTTTTTCACTGACGATACAAAAACATAGACAGAAGTCAAACCTTCTTTAACACCTTACGAACCGAAGCTCGAACCAGTCGGGTGACTGGTTCGAGCTCTGAACCAAATCGAGCTAATGTCAATTCCTAGAGGAATTTTGTTCGAATTGATTGACACTAACTCGAATTCAAATACGATACGATTCAGAACTCGATCCAGTCGGGAGTTAGGCCCCTGGTGTGTGAGAAACGGCGGCAGCATCATCATCATCCTCCTGCCCTTATCTCAATTTCGGTGTCGGGTCGGTGCAGCATGTTTTTTTCTTCCATACATCTCTATCAGCCGTCATTTCTGTGTTTACTTTCTTTCTATTCATATCATCTTTCACACAATCCATCCATATTTTCTTCGGTCTCCCTCTTTTCTTATAGCCATCAACATTCATACTTAAAACTTTCCTCTTAACATGCTCCCCATTTCGTTTGGCGGCAGCACTTATTTGCATTATAAATAATATAAATAAATAAATATTTTTTGGACATTTTTACACAGCTCCATTTTAGTCCCAAACTAAGCAGAGCTTGTAATATGGGGACTAGACAATGGATATGACACATATATTTTTTGTTGTTGTAAATACATACTTATAATACATAAGAAACACACCCAGACCAACAGAAACACTTATGTACATCACACCATCACACAAATATTTGTGTCCTGTGGGAATCGAACCAACGACCTCGTGATCAGCACTCCATATTGATGGGCATTTATCCGGATAAATACAAAAAATGGATAAATACTAATAAATATCCATTTTCACTCGAGTATTTATCCAAAACAGCGGATAAATATTGTATACGTAAAATTTTTGTTTCTTGTATGATATGTAACGTAAATTTGCTTATTTTACACACAAAATACCTACCCACGATCGGTTCCCATTCTTCTAGTCCATCCAAAGGTTGTCTGGAAGAGATTGCCTTGTGCGATAAGACCGCCCATTGTACTTACCTAATCTTTCTGTAAACTATTGTCTTTGTTTTCCTTTGGTGTAATGTACAATAAAGAATATAATAAATAAATAAATAAAATAATTGGTTATTAAATGAAAATCCAAAATTATAGAATTGTGCCTTATTTTAATCAATTTTCTATGTCGTAAATGTCGAAAAGTCTGTTTATTAGGATTTTTCGCGAAAACTAGCTACGGGTAAATAGAACACGAATCAACCATTATTTTAAATCATGTCTGTCTGTTTGTTATCTCGGCTGAAAGGATCGCGATGAAACTTTACAGTTGTATTGGTATTAGCCTAACTTACGGTACAATTATTCCACTTTGTTGTGTGGAAAAATTGAGGTATACGGTAAATCCTGGAATACAGCTTGACCCCTCTATTGCATGAAGTAACATATTAAGTAAAGGGCATGATAGAAAGAAAAGAAAGAAAGAAAAATGGTTTATTGTCTCAGTTAACGGCGCGCGCGTGGATTGTTGGTCGGTTACGGTTTCCTAAATATACAACTAGACCAATTATCTAGTTGAACTAGATACCTATTGTTATTAAGTTTTTTTTTCATTAAAATCAGCTAGAGGGATGAAAAATGAGAAATATAACACAAAGAATTTCAGTAATTCATGCGTAATGTCTGTTTGACCTACGTAATGTCTGTGTGACCTTTTTTTTCCGTGGGGAAATTCTCATGGAAGCACTCCACCCGGGGTAGGCGGAGCCAGTGTCGGACTCTTACCGACTGGGGCCTTTACCAGCTGCGCCAACTACGCCGGCTGTGCCAGCTACGCCAGCTGCTGGTCGAGCAGCAGACTACCCCGAGTCTGCTGCTCGCAGGCCCTACCTCCCGTAATTTTTTATAGAGGTTTTCTTTCTCGTTGTCCGGGCGGTGAAGTCAAGACCCTCGGTCCCAAGAGGCGCGAGAACACTACTCAGCAGGCACTCCTGGGATTATGAGACCGACGGGGGCAGGGAAGGACAGTCCCCCCGCTGCCTGCCCAGTGGCAGGGTGAGTGCACACCAGGCCCGCCCCTGCTCCTCCACAGTGCCCTCTGCTTTCTCAGAGGGGCACGCGGAGCAAATTCCCACTGGCCCACATCGGGCCTCTCCCGTGCCAGAATATTCGCCACAGGCAATAAGGACCAAAGGAGACTTATTGCCCGTGCCCAGGGTGCACAGGCCCAACAACTGCCGTTCCCTCTAGACGTGTCCAGAAGGACAAGCAGCTGTCAGACACACGTGGAGGTTTCCTGGCCAGCACCCCATGTCTGTGTGACCTACATAATGTCTGTGTGACCTGCGTAATGTCTGTGTGACCTGCGTAATGTCTGTTTGACCTACGCTATGTCTGTGTGGCCTGCGTAATGTCTGTGTGACTTGCATAATGTCTGCGTGACCTACGTGTTGTCTGTGTGACCTACGTAATGTCTGTTTGACTTGTGTAATGGCTGCGTGACTTCGTAATGTCTGCGTGACTTCGTAATGTCTTCGGGACTTCATAATGTCTGCGTGTCGTACATAATATCTGTGTGACCTAGGTACGTAATGTCTGTGCGATATCGAGTTATATGACAAATATAATACATAAAGAATTGAGCTAAATCTGTATGACTACGAGTTAATTGAATAATATAATATCTATAAAATTGAATTAGATCTGTGTGACCTCGAGGTAATTCAAAAATATAATATCTAGAAAATTGAGCTAGATCTGTGACCACGAGGTATTTTTGAAAAATATAATATCTAGAAAATTGAGCAAGATCTGTGTGACCACAAGGCAATTGAAAAATATAATATCTAGAAAATTGAGCTAGATCTGTGTGACCACGAGGTAATTGCGAATATAATAATGAGGAAATGAAGCTAAATCTGTGTGACGTGTTATTTTTAAAATATACCTAATATCTTGCGATTTGTGTGACAGCGAGTAATTTGGCAAATATAATATCGAGGAAATTGTTGTTTAAATAATGAAATGAATTTATTTATTCTGCAAAATGGATATTAACATTACCTCTATATTTTGATTTTGAAACTAGATGGCGTCGTCATAACTACTTTAAGAATATCTAGTCAACTAAGCTATGTGAAATGGTAGGCTAGATCTGTCTGTGTGAACTTACCTGATTATAATAATGAAATGATATTATTTCTTCTGCAAAATTGGATGTTGGAATTACTTTTACATGTTTGTTTTAAATCTAGATGGTGTCGTCATACTTTAATATGTTGTAGTCTATACTAAGCTGTGTGTAACGGTACCTACCTTATCTAGATCAGGTGTGGAATGATCTATATTAAAGAAGTAAAGGCAGTAAATAAAAGTAACTTATAATCGAGAGCAGATTTATTAATACAACAAAAAGTAGCCATAAAAAGTAAAATCTTCAATTAGTCGATCTCATTAACACTATAAAATGAAAGCTTAAAACTATTTATTATTATTATTTATTTATTCAACAAGTAACAATGACTCACCCTGTTAGTAACAATATTACTTAATAACTATGTTAGTATCCCTATCCTATGCAATTAACCTGTATGGTGTTTATGTTGAAGTAAAATAATAGTTACTATTGAACAGCTTTGTTTTTGAGGGGCTCGTAGCGATGCAACGACTGCGCGGATTGTACGATCTGCAAGGTTAAGCTGCACTTGCCGCGGTCAGTCTGTGGATGGGTGACCGTTTAGTTACACATCGAGACCCCTCCGTGCCTCGGAGAGCACGTTAAGCTGTCGGTCCCGGTTGTCATACGAATATCTATGGCAGTCGTTACGGGTAGTCAGAAGCCTGAAAGTCTGACAACTGGTCTAACCTCCGAATGTCAGTATTACCCAGTAATTGGGTTGCGGGGGTCTGATGGCAGTCACTCCATGTAAAATACTGATGTTCAGCCGCATCTGGCTAGACTGGAAGCCGACCCCAATATAATTGGGAAAAGGCTCGGAGGATGATGATTGAACAGCTTTGTTCTTGAAAATAATTATGGTAATATTACAAGAGTATCTAACTACCTACAGTATATTTATGAAGTCGAAAGAGTACAATACGAATAGGATAAAGTAAAAGAGTATTAAAAAGATCATATACTGCGTAAAATGTTTTATTGTTTCAGATAGACTGTGGTGACAACCTGATTGATCGCCATGGGTTACGGCTCTTGCAGGATGGCTGAATGTTACAAGATCGTGGATCAGCCAACCCAGAGAGCATTTCTTATCAGCGGAAGGAACGAATGAAGTCACTATGTCTTGTATTTAGAGTCAATTATTATACTTTCGATTCATCATATTTATATCAAGCCAATGAAATTATTTAATAAATCTCGTCACTAGCCAACTTGATCATATTATATAATTTTAGCCTAATTATCAATTTACTTAACGATGTATCGATTAAAAGTTTAATCACGTTGGCAACACCAGATTCCTAGAAATTATAAAATAACGTGTAGGTAACTGTCATTTGGCGCTCTGTTAGCGGTGAAAGCGAAACATGGAATAAACAACATGTCTTGGTGCTTCGTGTTATTGCATTCATCACCTAAGCTCAGGTTCAGGAGAACCCGCAAAGCACACCATGTTTCACTTCCAGCAACCCCTTCGTAACATGAGTTTCTCAATTCCGGAACTGAAAAATCGAAAAAATCTGTCCGAGATTCCGGAGTTTCGAGATTTAGGTATACGATAACAATAATACGGGTATCGTTCTTAAGGTTTTCGGGGGCATTGAGGTAATATGTACTACGTACTGGAGCAGACATCAGGAATAAAAAATTTAGCACAACTTGCTAGCCGCGGAGCACGCGCGGCGCGAGCGTGGCTAAGCGAGTGAGAGTGCAGGAGCTCTAAAACGTGCTACAAACATTTTGTTCGAGGTGTCTTCTCTAGTACGTAGTACATATTACCTCAGTGTTCGGGGGTGCAAATTACGAGTAAATCTATTTCGAGAATCAAGATGGCCGACACAAATTTTTAAATTAAATCAATATGGTTATCGTTTTCTAGGTTTCTCAGGGTTCTGATTACGAATAAAACATCTAGTTTAAGATCCAAGATGGCGGATGCGACTTTTTAAACAAAAACAATATGGGTATCGTTGTCGAGGTTTTCGGGGGTGCTGATTACGAATATAACATCTATTTCGAGATTCAAGATGGCGGACACGACTTTTCAAATAAAATCAATATGGGTATCGTTTCCGGGGTTTTCGGGGCTGCTGATTACGAATATAACATCTATTTCGAAATTCAAGATGGCGGACGCGACTTTTCAAATAAAATCAATAAGGGTATCGTTTTCGAGGTTTCTTAAGGTGCTGATTACTAATATAACATTTATTTTGAGAACCAAAATGGCAGACGCGACTTTTTAAATAAAATCAATATGGGTATCGATTTCGAGGTTTCCTGGGGTGCTGATTACGAATATAACATCTATTCTGAGATCCAAGATTTTGATCAGAAGTTTTGACCATTTATTTCTCTAGAGCTCATCGAGCCCTTTCATTTGAGTACCAACACGATGGGTCTAAGTCTTCTGGGTTAGGAGATGTGGCTATCAGAAGTCTTGACCATTTATTTCTCTAGAGCTCACTAAGCCCTTTCATTTAAGTAACAATTCGATGGGTCTTGTGCTTTGGTTTAGGAGATAATAATTATGACCATCAGAAGTTCAGTCCAGTCAAGTTGAGTAGAGTTGAGTAGAGTTGAGTCGAGTTGAATAGAGTTGACTCGAGTGGACTCGATTTGAGTCGATTTGAGTCAAGTTCAGCCAAGTTCAATCCAGTCCAGTCAACTTTAGTCCAGTCCAGTCAACTTTAGTCCAGTTCAGTCTAGTTCAGTCCAGTTCAGTTCTATCCAGTTAATTTCGGTCCAGTTCAGTTCAGTTCAGTCAAGTTTAGTTCAGTTCAGTCCAGTTCCATCCATCCATCCATCCATCATATCAACCCGCGCTTGCAAAGGCGTAGAAGCTTCGTATCTGTCGATACCCGAAACAAGTCACGATTTTTTTTCTTTCTTTATTTATTAAAACCCATAACAGTTTTTAAGTCTAATCATCAGCTTTCAAAGAAAAAAGTTTCATAAAATCGGTCCAGTAGTTTTAGCGTGATGCTCGAACAAACAAACAGACATTTACAAGTGCCAAACGGGACCCTATTACTCTCGCTACGCTGTCCATCCATCCGTCCGTCCATCCGTCCGTCTGTCTGTCACAGGGCTGTATCTTTTGAACGGTAATAGGTAACCGGTTGAAAGGACAATGCCCACAGATGGGCCCATTTTTGGCGTCATGTCAAAACTGTATGTTATTCAAAAATTATGTCATATTTTTTCATGTTTATGTGTTCTTTATGAACATTTCTTTCACCCTAGCATTAAAAAACATAATAAATATGTATTAAACTGAATCGTAAGTATATCCTCCATTCAAACCGAACGAAAAAGTTGCCAGATATCAGACTATTTCCACAAATAATCGGAATCGATTCTAAATAGCGATACTTCTATGAATTCACTTGTACTGGTTTCAGATGCTATTATACTAGACTTATCTTGATTGATTGATTTCTTATTTTTTATTTTCACAATTTATATCTTTAGATTTCGGTTCTCATGCGTAAATCCGTTAAAAATGATAAAATATCACTCATATGACGTCAAATCAAAAGAAATTGCAAAACATATTTTTGAAATCTTTTTGTACAGAAAACTAGATGATTCTTTGCTTTAAAATACCTATGCATTGATTATAAATATTGTTATAATCATTTTAAATTAACTGAAATATTACTAATAAAATCGATATTAATTAATACACCCAAAAACTTAAAAGCTTGCAATCTTATTATTTAAAAAATACTACAAAATCGATTTCAAAAATCGATTAACAAAATGATTATATCTTGCAACACCATACATGGTGTCTCTGGATATCCTTATGGGTGCGTTCAGTTATATCGCCCAACGATGCACGGAGCGTACTTATCCATCAGTTGAGGAGTTGGAAATAATTAGATTTCTCTTAAACCAAGGTGAAAAAATTAAAATCGTTTGCAGAATAATAAAAGATAATTCTTGGTCTACAAAATAAGACTAAAACCGCCGTGACATAGCAATTTTTTTTGAGGGGCCTAAAGTTCCTAAAAGAATGGGCAATGTCCTTTTCTCAGAATATGTGTTGATATGGGTTGGGTATTATCTGGCCCACTCAAAATTTTGTCCGTGGGCCAGTTAATAACTTTTCAAAATAGTAGGTATCAAATGCTCCAAATCGATTTATAGTATTGGGCTAGTTAATACTTTCGGAAAAGCATAGGTATCATCTCTTCCTACGGTCATGATCTGTTAAATAACGCACAGTTTAGTAATGAAAAACCATTAATTGCTTTAAGGTTTCTGAAAGGTAACAATAAAATTAATCATTCCCGCATGCTCGCTAGACACGAAGGCGAGTCGCTTTACAGCGAGTCGGTCCACGACGAGCCTCGCTATTAATCTCAACATGAAGTGGGGCACTGGGTTTTCATAAAATTAGATCACTGGTGGGGCACTGGGTTTTCATAAAATTAGATCACTGGGATTATGAAGAAGCGCATTAAAGGTTCATGATCAGGTGATTGGGGGTCATAAAGTGGGGGCACTGGGAGTCATGAAGTGGGTCTGTATTATTCAGGAATAGGGGCATTAGAGGTTTATGAAATGGGATCGCTGGGGGTCATGAGGTGGGGACATTGAGGTCATGAAGTGAGGACTAGAAGTCAGAAAGAGGTACTGGGGGTATATGAAGTAGGGTCACGGGGAGTCGTGAATTGAGGTAACTCGAGATCATAAAGTGGGAGTACTGTACTGGTGTTTATGAAGAGGGGACTAGATGTCAGAAAGTGAGGTGCTGGTTATGAAGTGGGATCACGGGTGTCCTGAAGCGAGGTGACTGGGGGTCATAAAGCGAAGCCATGGGAGTCAGTTCAGGAGTACTGGTGTTAAGTTTAGGTACTGGGGGTATATGAAGTAGGGTCACGGGGAGTCGTGAATTGAGGTAACTCGGGATCATAAAGTGGGAGTACTGTACTGGTGTTTATGAAGAGGGGACTAGATGTCAGAAAGTGAGGTGCTGGTTATGAAGTGGGATCACGGGTGTCCTGAAGCGAGGTGACTGGGGGTCATAAAGTGAAGCCATGGGAGTCAGTTCAGGAGCACTGGTGTTAAGTTTGGTCATGGGGGTCCGTATTTAGGATGACTGGGGTTCATATGTGGAGAACTGGGGGTCATGAAGTGGGGACATTGGGGGTCACACAGTGGGGGAAATAGGGGTCAATAAGTGTGGTCGCTGGGGATCATGAAGTGGGGACACTGA
Organism: Asteroscopus sphinx; assembly: GCA_949699075.1. NCBI lineage: Eukaryota > Metazoa > Arthropoda > Insecta > Lepidoptera > Noctuidae > Asteroscopus > Asteroscopus sphinx. Next base: position 3,666,420 of record OX453002.1, read on the forward strand.
GGTCATGAATTGGGGCTCTAGGTTATCGTCGGTTCGTGTCTAGCGAGCATGGGCGAATGATTCCTTTTATTGTTACCTTTCAGAAACCTTAAACTAAAGCAATTAATGGTTTCTCATGACTAAACTGTGCGTTATTTAACAGATCATGACTGTAGAACGAGATGATACCTATCATTTCATCATTCATTCATTGATGATACCTATGCTTTTCCGAAAGTATTAACTGGCCCAATACTGCAAACCGATTTGGACCATTTGATACCTACTATTTTGAAATGTTATTAACTGGCCCACGGACAAAATTTTGAGCGGGCCAGATAATACCCAACCCGTTGCTATGAGGTGTATCACGACAAATACTAAAAACAAAAAAGTCTAAAACCAAAGGGGGTCCCCATACAAGAAACCTCAAAAAACATGCATTTTTTCAACGTTTTTCTACCTGCTCTATCTTCAAAACGGTAATATATACCAGCATCAAACTTGGTCAGATTATAGTGCATATTATGTAGTTTAGCAACAAATACTAAAACTAAGACAAACATGGACGTATGACTGTCTTTTGATAAACTCTCGTAAATTAAATCGGTTTTTATGGGGTATCAGGTCGTTGAGAGGTACGGAACCCTTACTGCGCGAGTCTGACTCGCACTTGGCCGGTTTTTGCATAGAGATCGTTTATGGTCCGGAGAGTATCACTTGTTATCCCGGAAAATGATTCTCGATCTCGATTTCCCGATTCCACAGGAAAAGCCGGAAATGCTAATTTAAAAAAATAAAAAAACGTTTTATTTTCATTATCTTTGGCTTTATACTACGTTTTTTTTCCTTACTAGCGTAGGATCAGGATCACTCACAAGAAAACATCTGGCAACACTGTTCTTATTGGTTATGTTGGCAACTGAATTTAAGACTTGTGCCGACTTGTGCGTTGCGAGTTGCGAATTATTAATCTGTGGTTGCGACGATCGCGAGCGAGCATGGAGCACAGAGTACATTATATAGCTGGCATGGAGCGAGCGAGCGAGTGCCTTCGTCATCGTGTGCTGATTTTTCCAAGTTACAAATTGCAGTGTAGGGTGCTAAAATTATGTTAATGAAGTGAACAATAGAATTGGTGATGTTGGCCTTAGGCTTATTGTTATTTCGCAAAAAAACTGTTAAAGAACACAAGTTTACTGTAGTAATCCGTCAAAAATCGAGAAAGCTTCAAACGTGTTTGAAGCTTTCGTTTTTGCATTAATGGAACTATGAACCTGGACCCTTTAACGTTTAGCTTATCGCAAATCAATTATCTTGTTATAAATTTAAGTAAGAAGAATTTCAAGCAGACGAATCAAGAGTTGTCTCAGGTGAGATATTGCCACTATACAGCTATTCTTTGTTTTCTGTTGTCGCCATATTGTGCATACGGAAAGTCATGATCGTTTGGTAATAGCATTGAGTTATTGTAATTGTCATGGTTTACTGTAATTATTCGTATATTGTGTTACGATGTGCGATATTATTTGTTGCCAAATCACCCGTTACGTGATTTTCGAGTTTGCCATAAGAAATTGTTACGGATGTGGTTGGCTGCGCGCTAAGCACCTCGGCCTGCCACCGTTCATACCTCCTAAGTTTTTTTCGTTCTTTATTTGGTTATACAACCAAATGAATATGATAAAGTTGATACACATAATATTATTGTAAAAAAACTGATAGTGTACTATGACAATGATTAGTGTTATTTTTGTGATAAACAATAGTTGAGCTGTAAGTAGAAAATTCTCTTAAATTCAGCTAATTAGCTGCTATAACATTTAGTTCATCTAATGCCCGTATAAGTATTATAGTTATGATATTCAATCTCATAACAAAAGTTATTTGGCAACACCTGGCAGTAATGTTAGTGTTTGTTAGGTCTGATTATTGCTGCAATGTGTATATGTATAATAGTTTATGATTATTATTAGTCATCAATCAAAGGTGGTGGTGGTGGAAGGTGCGATGTTAAACCTTGTTTGAAATCTCAGTAATATTACTATTATTGCTTGTTGTTTGACACAATAATGTAATAATTACACATGTACTTAAGTGTAACATAAATTAAATAGGATAATTTTTAAATAATTTAGTTGCATAAAGTATCATCATCATCATCTCAGCCGAAAGGCGTCCACTGCTCGACATAGGCCTCCCAAGCAGTTTAACCAATAAAGTATAATTTGAAACAATTCAGAAGGCTTCAAATTAGACATTAGAGAATCATTATGTTATGTTAACTGTATAAAGAAAAATACAATATGTATATTATATTACGTGCCTCTCTGGGTATAGGCTTTCTGAAGGGCTGCATAGGTTCATTCTCATAATAAGTGAGAGCAGGATGTAAGCAACCATCAAACATTAACAAACAACAGACAGAGAGAACTTGCAGTCTGTGCCATCTTGCCCCGGAAATGGACAACTTATCTGAGCCCTGCCGCCATTACAGTGCACCACTACTGTTTTGGTTGCAAAATTGTCTAAAAAAATCTAAATCAAATCTTTTTATTCCAAATAAACCTAATTACAGGCACTTTTGAAAGGTCAGGCGCTAGTTGCACGGTTCCAAATTGTGGGTCCTAGGGAGAGGAACCGGCAAGAAACTCCATGGATATACTCTTTTTAAAATAGGTTATTGTACAGTCCCCTGCATGACAGTGGTAACACGTCAATTCGAAAACCACCCTTACTGTTTACGAAATAAAGATGCTGCTAATGTCAAAGTGTTACCACCGACGTGCGGTCGACCGTACTACTGCTACTTCGTAGCTACCTGTTAACACTTCACAGGGGCTGAGTTATTTTATGTGTATTGTATTCAGTTAATTTCCAGTTAGGTACAGTCATAATGAATCAGTTTTTCAATGCAGTCTAGATTTTCAGCACTTCTAACTTTCCTGTTGAGATAAGATAATATGATTAATCAGAATTTGGATGCTACATCATATCTGTTTTTTCATTGAGTTGAGGGATTCCAATATCTTTTTAATGAAGAAATAAAAAAAAGAGCACATTAAGTCCCATTTTGATACGTAATTATGATCAATATTGAGGTACTGGCATAATGGATAAACTAAAAACACTGAGCAAAGCAGAAAGCAAAGAATTTCATGTGATTTCAAGCAATGTGAGACCAGAGACAAATGATTGATTACCCAAATGAAAAACGTATCTATTCCTTGTTTAAAGAAAATTTAAAAACACCAAATCACTTAGTAATTATCTACTTGATAAATCAAATCAAATTCTGTATTTTCAATCAAACCATATTTTATTTTAAAATAAATCATTTTATTAATCTTGTCTAACTAGACCTCATTTGTGAAAATTTGTGAGAACTGACTATGGTTTAAGAACCTCAATTATCATGAAATCTGTTCATCCAGTGAGGTACACAAAACAAAAGATTATTATTGTGTACCATTGTCTTAAAGTTGCCAAAGTCGAACACAGATATTTTAAAGTACATAGTTTGTGTTTTTTGCTGATAGCAAATTACCTCTGCCATCATGCGTAGCATGACCACTCTAGACAAGAGATTTGTCTATTGCAGAATAGACATAACAATGTTGTATAGAACTAAAGCTTTCCATTTTGTCTATTCTTTCGTAGACAAAATGCTTCCCATGCTGAAATCATTATTATTATTTTGGCAGTTAATTAAGCAGTGCAAAAATAGCAGACGGAAACTTGATAATTATGATATGACTGAATGTCTGAATGTTTGTTTGTATGATATGAATGAAAAGATGTGGCTGAATGTTTATTTACATGTAGCTACTGCCATTTGACATTCCATCCTTTGACATTCAATTATGTGAACAATAGTATACATAGGCAGTGGCGGCTGCTGCCTGAGAGAACTGGTGGTGCAATGTACTATTTTATTTAGTGTTACGATTTAAAATACAAATAATAACAAAATAAGAAGAAATTTAAACGTGCGCGAGAACTATGACAATGAGGGCAACACCCCCACCGCCTCGGCCGGCTCGCAATTATTGCATTAATTTGTCAATGATCGGTCAGTCTCGGAAATCTTCGGTGCCGTGCGGAGCACGAATCTAGGCTAGTTAATTCATAGTAGATGTACAAATTATCTTCTGTCTCACGCGCCAGGTTATGTAGCTCGTATTTCATAGAAGTTTTATGAGCGCTTTGCGTGCGCTCCGTGAAGCGCACGGAACTTTTTTGTTCAAGCGAAAATAAGTCTAACCTCTTCTGTTTAGAGATTAAATTGATTTGTCGATACTTCATAACTATTTCGTAAATATATTATAGTAGTTGCGTAATATTGATGTTTTATATACTTTGTAATTCTTTTTAAGGTGCTGCATTGAATTTGCAACCGTCCCTTTCTAACCAACTGCAAATTGCGAGTGTGAGAACAGAGCGGAATCGCGCTTTTTTGATGTTTTTTTACAATTTTGCATATATCTCGGCGAATAAACATGTAAATAAAAATCTGTTACAACAGAATCTAGATATGTACAAGACTTATCTTATTGGCAAAAAACAATAGGAAAAACTATTGGGATTTCCAAATGCAATGTGAATTAGTGAAAAAAACACCATACTTTGGAAACAAAGAGCAAATTTTTTTGAATCATGTTTTCCCTATACCAGAATCTAGTAAATATAATGAAAAATCATATAAATTAAAATTAGATCTACGTCGTATCCACAAATGAAAATATTTCGATTCTAAAATCACAATTTTTCCCAATGCCACCCCTTAAAGGTATTATGAATTTATGAACTGGTAGTGCAGCGAGTGGACTTAAGGGACAGCCGCCACTGTTCATAGGAAATATGAGCAAAAAGCTGCCTAAAGTCATAGTCTTCTTCTTCGTGTCGATGGTATGGTATTGAAAAAAATTGTATTGTATTGGTATTTAAAGTCATAGTATATGCTCAGTAACAAAAGCCGAACAAATAGTAAAGTGTACATTATAATTAAAAATCTGTTTCTCTGCTGTAAAGTGACCCAATTTCACATCAATGGGCAATAAATATCCCGAGGTCATAACCGTCTATCTTTCTGGGTTTTATCAAAACATAATAACTGTGATAGAACCACTATGAAAAACTACCAAAAATGTGCATGTGCGGTCTTTTAGATTGATATAAAACAAGGCCAGTGAAAGTTATTGCAATAAAATTAACATATTGGAGAAAAAAAGTCATAGTTAATGCTCCAAATTTTGTCGATAAAGTAATAGTTGGTATCTTTAAATGAATTCTTATAAAATAAATAGTTGACCAAGCGAAACAAGGTCTCTGAGTTAACTAGGCCGCTCAGCATTAAGTCCATTTGTCTGTCTATCTGTCAGAACCCTATAACTTCTAATTCAAAAAATATAATTACTTCAAAATCTCACATAAAACGTAAAACTTTAGGCCAAAGCCAAATACAATATTTGAAATAAAAAAATCCATACTTGCAAATAGGGGGCAATTTTTTTGCCATTCTGCTTATCGTGGGATATCATTGAAAATAATACATTACTGTTGAGGCCTGAAATGAATTTATGGCCGAGTAATATTCCTAAGTGATTTTAAAAAGACGAGGCATTAGCCGAGTCCTTTCTAACTAAACGCGGCCGTTAATTACTATTTCGGCCGAGACGTGTATAGTACTTTTCTCTCATTTGCTAGGAAACAATACACAAATTAATTCAACAGTATCTAATTTTCATTCGCGCCAATTCGACCGCGCGCGGTTCTTGTTCTATTTTGAAAGTTTTGAAAAAAAAAAAATGCTTATTCAGCCTTTATAATGATAAATATTTTGTACCTAAAAACACCTAATTTAAGTAACTGTGTACTTGTAATATAAACCTCGGTAGCATAATTTAAATAATAAAAACTGTCCAGCAATTTCTATTAATATCGTGTTGGATATTACTGGCCTGTTATTTCGTTGCGTGCGGAAAAGAGCCGATTGATGTTTTTTTTTTTGGAATAATAAACCAATAACCGAGAAAGTGGGAGAAAACACTTTTTAACAGAGTCTAAAACTGTTTTTAGAAATACTCTAGGTCATGGGTTAACAATCCACAAATAGCATGCATTTGCACTAGCTTGAGTAGATGTTTAAAAAATGTTTTTTGTGTGTACAGTTAACACATTACCAGTAAGTCTTGCCAAAGCGAAATTTTAAAGCTATTATGCCATTTTTTCATCTTGCAACTGCTCTGCCATGAATCACAAAATATTTGTCCATTAAGTGAATTTGTTTGAACTTTGAATAGCTGGGCTGGATAACATTTTATTAATTTTGGTGTCCATTGTTCAGTAGAAATATACAGTAAAAAAAACGAGTGTGCTTTAGTTTATAGCACACAACTGAAGTAAAACTTCACTTACTTATATCTCCCTCAATACTATTTCAATGAGAACAAAAGAATGGCGGCGCGGCGCGCCCACATCTGCCGGCGCTGTGTCGTGGCCAGCCGTCGCGCGCGCCTCCTTTCCCGCGTCCCGCAGTACCCCCTCCGTTCGCCTCGCCCGATCACACTTTTCGTAACGCTCTCGCCAGCTTACTCCCCAAGTCAAGCGTGCGTAAAGAAGTTTTACTATAAAAATACAAGTACAACAAGCTAATGGTAGATTAAACAGTTTAATTATTTGTCCGCCACAGTCACTAACAGAAGACAAGCCAAATTGTGCCTAGCTTGCCACTGACACAGCTGAAAGACAGAGTTTAGGTAGTGCTGGGTATAATTTGGCTCGTCTTCCACTTGTGACTCAAAAGGCTAATTGATTTACTAATTTTTTCACTAAAACAACATTTGTCATAACCATAGATAAAAGTTATAAATTTCTCTGTGCTGTGCTTCTTTCTACTGTTATTTAGCTGTAATGTCTTTCAAGTAGTCCAAGAGGTATTTATTAGAAAAATGTAATCAAAATATATGCAAATAGGCTTGAACTAACTGGACTGCACTTATTGAACTATCAGTAAAGACAGGCTTCATTATTTCAGCCGAAAGACGTCCACTGCTGGACATAGGCCTCCCCCAATATGCCATAATCGCCACGCTTGGCAGGCGGGTTGGTGATTGCAATTGGTTGGTTAAGGTGAATGCTACAGGGTAGCCCGCGAAATTCAAATTTTTTGTCGTTTTTTGCTAATTGTAGCTTTATTTCGCGTTGTATATGGATCAAAATATAATTGGCGGAAATAATAACAATATATCTAATGAATTATACTCATGAAAAATATTAACCTAGCTCTATAAGCTGTACTAGCTCGATAATATTAATTTACGATCAAATTATCGATTTTCAAGCTTGTAGAGCTTATAGAGCTAGCTTAATATTTTTTATTAGTATTATTCCTTAGATATATTGTTATTATTTCCGCCAATCATACTTTGACCGATATACAACGTGAAATAAAGCTACAATTTGGAAAAAACGCCATCAAATTTGAATTTCGCGGGCTACCTTGTAGCATTCACCTTAAATACTCGGAGAACGCTGCTGACCATCCTCTGGTGAATCCCTTAGACGCCTTTTACGACACCCATGAGAAGATATAGGGTGGTGCAATTCTTTACGTCCGGCACCACACGGAACGACAGGCTTACATAACGCTTAAAATAACAGCTTTTTTCATCTACCAAATGACATTTATTTTTATTTAGCTGTGCTTTTTTTTAGTACAAATACAATAATATCAAATGTGTAATGGGTAATCCTCCTTTGTAATAAACCTGCATGAAATTGATACCTAGGATACTCAAATGATACCTGAGACTGGATCCAGTTCTGTATCAATCGAATTTGAACTCGAGTTAGTGTCAATTCATACCAGGGTTGATAAAAATCATGATTTTTTTGTTTATGACAGATTTTTTTAATTTTTTTAAAATTAAACAAAGATATCATTGATTTTTTTGATTTTTTCACTTTTTATTTGGCTTTGAAGGATTTTAACTTGATTTTTATTATTTACATACTCATAACTGACAGTATTCCAAATATAGTCTACAAAATCCCAATGGTTCCGAAGAAAAAACTAAATAAGTAAAAAAACATTTTTTTCTCCAAAACTAGTTATTATTTGTTAAATGGTTTTCATTAATGTTAATCTGCTGACATACAATCTTCCATATTTATGACAAAAATTACTATGTTAAAATGAAAAAAAACTAAACTTAAAGAAGACCTATCTAGATAGATAGAATATACTTTATTGTACACCATGAAAATAGTAGTAAACAGGAACAACGTACAAATTATGGGTACATGGGCGGTCTTATCGCTAAAAGCGATATCTTCCAGACAACCTTTGGATGGACAAAGAAGACGTAAGATCTAGATAATGGGGGCAGTCCGTGGCGTACTACTAAACTAAAATAAATAAATAGCACAAAATATATTACACATATAGGTATCATAAATATATATAATATATATATAAATAATCTTACAATTTAGAATAGAGATTGGATACATAGGCAATGTCTTAATAAATTACAATTTATTTGGAAAGGTAGTATTCTTTAACTAATTTTTTAAATGAAAACAGTGACTGAGCTCGCCGTATAGACACAGGTAACTCATTCCACAGACGCACAGCCTGAACAGTAAAAGATTTATCATAAAATTTTGTAGAATGCATTGGCATCAGAAGCCCCAAGTTTTCCGATGATCTTAAGTATCGTGTATGTGTGTCATGAAGGAACTTGAAACGTTCTTTGAGATAAAGCGGGGTCTTGGGATTAAACAGAATACTGTAGAGAAGTGATAAAATATGGGTATTCCGGCGAAGACGTATAGGGAGCCACTTGAGCTTAGTGCGGAATTCGGAGACATGATCATATTTGCGTAAGCCAAATATAAATCTGATACAAACATTTTGAAGTCGCTCAAGCTTATTTAGTTGTGCCTCAGTAAGATCTAAATAGCTGGCATCGGCATAGTCAAGAATAGGGAGAAGGAGGGATTGAGCAAGCGCCGTTTTGGTAGCAGTAGGGAGAAAATTGCGTAATCTACTACTCTTTATTTACTTAATTTTTACTTATTCACTTATTATGAATATTTTAACGATTTTTTTTACTAGTATGCACTTTGTAAGAATTAAAAAAATATACTATAAGTAAATCTTAGTATGACAGTATTAATTAAGTACAGAAAAGTAGGAAACAGTTCATTCAAACTTCTAAGACCTTTTTAGTAGTCTATTAATCAATTCCGAAAACTAATTCAACATCTAATTGAAGCATCTCCTAACTCGATTTTCTAGACTATTTGTAGTTTGCTATTGCCATTTTATATAATATTCAGTAGAAAATAAAAACTATAATTTTTCATGTGATTTTTTCTTTTCTAGTCCCATAACATTATGATTTAAATAAATCAATAATATTTTATGGAAAAAAATCAAGTTTGATTTAAATCACTGATTTTTATAAAAAAATCACTTGATTTAAATCTATCAACCCTGATTCATACTGCATTTTTCTAGGATTTGACATTAGCTTAATTTGCTTCAGCACTTGAACCAGTCAGGAGTAAGGCCCCTGGGCCCTCCAATCATGAAGTACACTATAATTAGCTCTTCTATATTATTGTTTGCCAGGCAATTTCCTTTGTACGGTCGACCGCACGTCGGTGGTAACACTTTGACATTAGCAGCATCTTTATTTCGTAAGCAGTAAGGGCGGTTTTCGATTGAAGTGTTACCACTGTCATGCAGTCGACTACTTTATTATTAAATTACTGGGAATTAATGCACCTGACAAATTGTGTTTGCTTGGTTTAACCCATATTGACATGGGAATGTAATTAATCACTTTCGTTTTGTGTGTAGCAGTGAATTACATAGTTTGTTGCATTGTATAATAAGATGTTTCACCCATCTTATTATACCATGGTTTGTTGTAAGTAGTCATTTTCATACTCTTTTCCGCAAAAGCGAATGACAGTATCTCTACTTTTCAATATGTGGATCAAAGAGTTTTTATGTCAAAAAAATTAGCTGTGTTATTTCAAAAATGATAAAGAAACATTTGTTTCATCTTTTTATTTATTTTTGTTAACAAATTAACATTAATTTGTGTTATAAAAAAAACTATTTATTATATTTTGAATATTGGGCTGTTTGGCGGCTTCCTTTCACCTGTGCGCGCAAAGCTATACGTAACTCACTCAACCACAGGCACGGCCAATCAAAAATTTAATATTTGTCTAAAATATGTTGTGTTATGTATTGTTTTTTCTTCCTCGTAAATGTGTTGAAAAATGTTGTATGAAACGCGTAAGCATTGTTCATTATACTCTCGGCTTCAATACGCCTTCGGCTCGGACTGCCATGCAGCCTCGAGTATAATTAACAACTTAGCTCACTTGTATCGTAATAATCTACTTATGTACTATTAAGTTTTGGTCAAGACTAAGATTTTAAAGGTTCTTTTAAACAGGCCCGGGGGAGGATGCGGAATTACAGATAGGGTGCATACGCGAATGACGTGAATAAATACCGCAAATACAGCTGCCGGTTATTGATGTTTGTCAGGAATGATTAAAACCAACCTTTTAACGTTTTCGATGAGTTTCGCTTTTAATCTAGTCAATCTAGTCTATCAAGTACGATTGTATTGTTATTTTAAACTGTAATCTTAAAAAGATTTGAATATTTTATTCGCGACAGCTTCGGTTTAGGCCGCGGCTGCACTGGTAAGACGATTGCGATGCGACATCGACGCGATATAATGTCCGCATTACCGCGAAACGCGAATCGTGATTACATCCCGTCGCAAATGTCGCTTGTCGTTGAAATTTTTTCAATGCTGACACTTTCGTTAGTTTTAGTACAATTGAAAATTAAGGACGTCATCAATAAATTTGGCACGTCGATTAGGTGATGCGGCCACCGCCATATTATGTTTATACGGCGTTGCCTAATACAACGAGATTACGCGACAATCGCAAGTTCACTCGAATTTTATTCGTACGAGCCCATGATCAAACGTACACGTGTTAAATAGGTGTCATAATTGACAGTTGCGTCACTGCGTTGCTGACTGAGATATGCGAGTGCGGGGGGCCTACATGGCGAGCTCGACATGGCCAGAACAACCACTGCGTCATCGTCCGTCTTTCCGACCGCATTTTAACGTAGTCTGTTTTTCCGTTTATTCCTAACATGCTACGCTATTCAGAACCACACCATATCCAGTTGTCGACCGGTTCGGTTTGTTATCTCGTTTCGGCTTATGATTCACGCAACGAGAAAAAAAGAGATAACAAACCGAATCGATCGACAACTGGTTATCGTGAGGCAGAAAGAACCACACGATGACCAGTTGTCGACCAATTCGGTTTGTTATCCCGTTTCGTCTGATGATTCACGCAACGAGAGAAAAAGAGATAACAAACCGAATCGATCGACAACTGTTTATCGTGTAGTTTTGAATCGGGGGGCTGATGTCTTATTTAGAAAACAATCTTGGCGTATGTCTCTTTATTCAAATAACTATTGATAAAATATAATTACTAGATTTGCACATGTAATTAGAAAATATTATATTGGTGTGAAATTGTTAACATACCTAACGTCTTTTAATAATTACGAGAGGTCGCCCAGTGGTCGAAATTCGACCGTAATTCATAAAGAAATATGATGAACTATGGCGAAATAAAAATTATATTTCCATTTTTATTATTGATAAGATAACACAATAGCAATAGCTCGTCAATAGCAATTAAATAAACAAAAAATCGGTTGACAAACAGGAGAAACTGGTACTGAACCGTTTTTTTCTTTGTCTATTTAATATAAATTGTTGACGAATTGCATTAAAAAGACATGCCAAGATTGTTTACTAAATAAGACGAGTAAGAAAAAACAGAGTTCATCTTTTTACCCGACTGCGCCAGAAGGAGGGTTATGTTTTTCGAGTGTATGTATGTATGTACATATGTATGTATAGTATATTTCTTTGGCTCTTGCTCTGTAGCCTAAACGGCTTGATGGATTTAAGCTTGAGAGGTGTCGTTAGATTCGTCTTAATCGTGAGAGTGACACTGGGTATATCAAAATTACAATAAAAAGCAAAATTAAAATTTTGAAAAAACCCACGACGTATGTAACCGCAATCGAAAAAGAGTTAAATAGAAAAAATTGAAAAACCCCCGACTAAAATAAAGTAAGTAAGTTTTTCAAATTTTTTATTTAACTCTTTTTCGATTGCGTTTACATAAGTTGTGGGTTTATTCAAATTTTTTAATTTTGCTTTTTATTTTAAACTTTTTAGAGAATTCCTACGTTTCTAACTAAATATTAAAAACCGGCCTAGCCATCACGGTGAAAATGCGTTAAAACTCATTTTAACGTTCGAAAAATATTGATTTCGGCGCCCCCTGGCGAGTTAACACGATATTTATTTAATTCTTTATGCACAACAGGGTACAAAGGCGGTCTTAACGCCATAGGCGTTCTCTACCAGACAACCTTAGGGTAATGCGGAGACAAAGAATAAGGTAGATGCACCAGTAAAGTAGTAAAATATGTTTCGTACTACGGACTTATAATTACATATAATAAAAAAAAAGATAAATACCTATGTACATTATACATATAATAAAATATATATATTATACATACCTACATATATAACTATAAATATATAACAACAAGATAATTCAAAGTCGAGCTGAATCTGCTAAATTGTTTTCACGGAAATATTTCCTTAACTTAATTTTAAAGGCGAGCCGACTGTTAGCCATCCTGATTTCCTGAGGAAGCGCATTCCATAATAGGATAGATTGCACGATATCACCTATCTAAGAATCATACCCGACGAATTACAAACCCTTTACAGAAAACCGTATCCAAATCAGTCAAACCTCATTTTAACGTTCGAAAAATATTGATTGCAGCGCCCCCTGGCGAGTTAACACGATAACACATATGTAAAAACCATCACCGATGAATCACAAACCTTTTACAGAAAACCGTGTCCAAATCGGTCAAACCGTTTTGGTGATAAATGGGAACATTCGTTCGCACTAAAAATATTGATTGCAGCGCCCCCTGGCGAGTTAACACGATATCGCCTATCTAAGAACCATACCCGATGAATCACAAACCCTTTACAGAAGACCGTACCCAAATCAGTCAAACCTCATTTTAACGTTCGAAAAATATTGATTGCAGCGCCCCCTGGCGAGGTAACACGACAACACCTATCTAAGAACCATCACTGATGAATCACAAACCCTTTTCATAAAACCGTATATCTAAATCGGACAAACCGTTTTGGAGATAAATGGGAACATTCGTTTGCACACACAAACAAACAACCTCTCACCCTAAACGCATACACTTTCTCCGTTCCGTCGTGGGTAAAAATCAAAATGGCCGCTTTTTGGCGTCATATTAAATGTATTCAAAAAATTTTTTTTCCTCGAAACCTATCGAGTGTGGTATCAAAATAAATGCTTTACATAAATATATCTTCTACCTATCTATACATATAAAAGGCTTTGTCCTGAATGACTGACTGACGGATCAACGCACAGCCTAAACCGCTGATCGTAGAGACCTGAAACTTGGAGGGTGTGTTCTTTGTATGACGTAGGCATCCGATAAGAAAGGATTTTCGGAAATTCTATCCCTAAGTGGGTGAAAAAGGGGGGCATAGCTTGTATGGGACAGCGTGATTCCTTCGTTCAATCTACTTCAAATTTGGCATAAACCTTTTTTAACAGACTTGATGGAAGACATGCTTCGTATTTTATTGAAATTCATCCCCTAACGGGGTTAAAAAGGGGTAAAAGGTTATTTTGTCGGTGATTTGCTTCGAAGTTGATATCAATACTTCTTAGTGCTTTTGATTTAAATAATTATATTTTATTTTGACACATGTTTGAAAACTCAATCCGATTTTATTCAAAAAAGGTTGAACTCACTAAAAAAAACATAAGGCGGGCTCCACACGTTGGCCCCAAAGTTGGGACGAGCGTTGGCCCGTAATTATGCCTAGCGTCCACACGTTGGAGATAATGTTAGTTCAGTTCCGTCAGAGCCAATGTAAAGTCGTCTGAAATAGGTCACTTTAATATTATTGAGTGCTTGTGAGTGCAGAACTGAACTGTCAATTAAAATAACACAATATGAAAAATGTTTTGACTAACAAAAGAGTATGATTGTTATTGGTTAATAAACATAAGGATGTTTTATAGAGATTCTATAACTATTGCGTTGATAACAGTTTCAAGACGCGGTGACCGTAGGAACAAGCTCATTCGATTCACCTTACTGCATGAGTGCTGCGTCAAGAACTCAAGACTGAGCAAACCGCCAACGTGTGGGCGCATCGCCAACGTTGGCGCATAATTCCTTTGATAAAACCGACACGCGACGGCGGCGGGCTCCACACGTTGGCCCCAACGTTGGGCGAGCGTTGGCCCGTAATTATGCCTAGCGTCCACACGTTGGAGATAATATAAGTTTAGTTCCGTCAGAGCCAATGTAATGACGTCTGAAATAGATGTTGCACTGCGCACTTTGAGTGCATAAGAGCTGAACTGTCAATTAAAATAACACAACAGGTAAACAGTGGACGTCGCCTTTGAAAAATGTTTTGACAAACAAGAGAATATCATTATTATTTGTTAATAAACATAAATATTTTTTGATAAAAAATCTATAACTATTGCGTCCATCCATACGGATGACATTTTTAAGACGCGGTGACCGTAGGAACAAGCTCATTCGATGAACCTTACTGCATGAGTGCTGCGGCATGCCGCCAACGTGTGGGCGTATCGCCAACGTTGGCGCATAATTCCTTTGATAAAACCGACACGCGTCGGCTAACTGCTCATACTCGCCCCAACGTTCCGTTCGGGCCAACGTGTGGAGCCGGGGTAACTGCCAATGCTCGCCCCAACGTTCGGGCCAACTACATTTTCCCGATCCACACGTTGGCGAATAGCGTTGGCGCCAACGTTCGGGCCAACGTGTGGAGCCGGGGTAAGCAAATAGGTACTCTTTAAAATTGGAAGGTCTCTAAAAATATCTGTGTTTGATTTGTCGTGTATAATAATACTTAGAGTTTTCTTTTAGTTTGTCTTAGAAGTTTAATTTAGTGTGTATCGTTTTTCGCAATTTTATTCCTAGAGATTCCCCTAACACCATCGAATTACCCCTTCGAATTCAAGAGAGTGCAGTTTCCCATCAAAGTCTGCTTCGCAATAACTATAAACAAAGCTCAAGGTCAAACTCTCAAGGTAGCGGGAATAGACTTGAGGGAAAGCTGCTTCTCTCACGGCCAGTTGCATGTGGCATGCTCCAGAGTAAGCGCACAGAGTAGCCTGGTATTCTAACTCCCGAAGGAAATACAAAAAACATTGTTTACAAAGAAATACTGCGGTAGGTATTTCGATGTCGTTGTAAAAAGATAATACCCCCGTGTAACTTTCACCAAATCAAAGGCCGAGCTTCGTGTTCACAAAATATAACGAAATATCATTTTATTTTCATGTATATTTAACCTTTAAATCCCTACACTATAATAAAGATTGTTATATTTTATAAGTATTTGAACATAATAATTGATATGTTATAGCAAAATTAATAATGTAAAAAACCAACTAAAAATCCTATTAGAACCATTTTCGACTTCTACGCGGACGAAGTCGCGGGCAAAAGCTAGTATAACTTATATGTTTAAATGTAATTTGGAATGAGAAATGCTAAAAAACGACAAAATATTTAACTTAAAAAATGAATTATATTTATGTGTGACTTTTCAAAATAAACATTAACATGACAAAAAAAAAAGAAAAAAAAGTTAATTATTACAAGCAGTCGGGTTTTTTGGTTTTAATAATTATTTAATACTGTCGACTATTAATTTGCTATAGAAATAATCGCGCGATAATGCTATGACTAGAAAAAAATTCGCGCGAACTTGCGTTGCTCGTTGGTCGCGAAGTCGCTTTGTATTAGTACACACGGCTACACATCAAGCTGTAATAACCAGTATAGGCTGACCTCGCGTTGCAAGGAAAACCTATACAATGCGAGGTCAGCTTATACTGGAAATGTACAGCTTGATGTGTAGCCGTGTGTACAACGTCAATACCACAGAGGAACTCAATACGCTGCACTGTCGCGTTTATTCGCCTTACCAATTTACCAGGGCCCTTCCGATTCACGTAATTTCATGACGCGCCGATCACGTTACAGTGCCGCTGCAGTTCGTTTCCGACAGCGATCGCCGTAGATAAGAGAAGACGAAAAGCATTGTTTTGATTGAAACTTAACTGTTACGTGAATTTGCCCACTGTGCGGCCGCTGCTTATGAACGTCTCGATAACCCATACATGACCTAGTTTGTCATGTTGTAACACAGGCGTCCATCGTATGTATTATAAATGACGATTGTATCGACCAAAGGTACGAGTGTAGCCAATAAATTCATGGAAATACAAGAAGCGGCATCGGTCTATTTCTGCCGATTAATCGATACATCTGATCTATATTTATTAAGAGTTTACCACACTTTACTTTTATGTGATTGTAAGCTCTAGTAAAACGTGTTAAAGTCTAAATTCACTTATACCAAGCTATTTGATTATTGACGAATTTATTACTGAGTTTTGACTTTGATTAGACTGGAAGCTAATCATATAATTAGTAACACCAAATTGTTTGTTTTTATCAGCAGTACATTGGGTTTTATACTCTAACCACGAGTACATAAAGTGCATTATCAGAAATTCGGTTGCTGCGATACCATGGCTACGTTGCCGCAAAACAAAGAATGTCTAGGCATACAATTGTTGAATCTAGTCCATTTCTTTAGTCTTTACCTTTTCTTTGCAAACAATGGCAAGATGTTTGTGCGATAAAAGAAAGTGGATTGTAAAGATAAAATTGTTTTACGACTAGTTTAGGTTTTAACTTCGATTACACGTATGCTTTCTAAGAATTTTGTTCGGTATAAATATTAGTTGTGAAGTAAAACTTCAGTGTGTTTTTGGGGCTATCAGTAAAGTTGTGAATAATGAAGCATTAAATTTGGCGTACTTGGTAAGGTTGATTATACATACGTGAATGTGCTACTTTCGTAGTAGGTATATCATGTTTGAGCGATTTATATGCAATTACCGACCATTTTCTGTGTGGAAAATCCTCATTGACGCACTCCGTCCGGGGAATGCGGAGCCAGTGTCGGACTCTTACCGACTAAAAACCACCACGGTGTTCCTCTAACGACCCTTGGCCGGGGGCGTGGTAATCTTTTATTCTCCCAACCCTCCCCGGTAGGTCCCGGCTCGCCACTAGTAGGCTTTAGTCCAACTTTCTCTAGTGAAAGAGGGAGGAAGTTCAGAGACAAAATCGGACTTTGGACCTTTTTCACTAGAGTCACAATTAAATACTTATTTAATGTCCGTTGTTTCGCATAGGCATTGTGTCTTCTGCTGGACAGTAACTATCATACTTTGTTTTCGGCACAGTTTGAAAATATTGAGAAATATTTATTGTTTCTAGTTGTGTTTTATACAAGCTTTTTCAATAGTTTTAGTATCTAACTCAAATCTTAATAAGTGAGATTTGACGTCTGGAAAGGAGGTCGAAATAATGACACTAGTGATGCTACACGATAATAGTCACACACATAGAAATCTTAATAAAGGTAATAGAAGTGGCAATGGCGCGTGAACTTGTCGCCGCGGTACAGGCAGGGCCGTATTAACCATGTCGGGGCCCTTAGGCAATGCAATTCTCGGGCCCACTTTTCACCCGTTTGGAGATCATCATCTCTTTTCAAGTTTATGAAAAGATCACGCTCGCAAAACATTTTAAAACTTTTGCTTATCATACAATCCGCTACTTAACGCATCCATATTCACACGCTTTTATTAGGTCGACCTGTATGTAACTAACTATGCAATGGAATCTAAGGTAACTAATTTAACCATCTTCCAAGGGTCGTCGCGTAATGAAAATTGGCAGCTGTATGTAGTTCTGATGACGATACAATAATATGGTACTGTCGAACTGATCTGATGATGGAGCCGGAAGATATGAACTGGAACTTCATGATGGAAAATTGTATTATAGCTGTTTTGGATTTCTTAGAAAAGTCTTGTAATGAACTTTGACCACGATTAGGTTTCAAGGTCTGATGATGAAGCCGGAAGATAGGCACTGGCATTCCATGATGGAATATCGTATCATAGTCGTGTTTGCACTTGTGAGGAAGGCCACGTAATGGACTTTGAACACGATCAGGTTTCAAGGTTGCATTTATAAAAGCGTGTTTTTCTAGTTTTTTTAAAACTATTAATTTATTATTAGTTCTACTACTCGATACTAAATGGTTTTGTTCTGTACCTAAGCATGAAGTATTTCATCAACTGACAGCATGCGTCGAAAAAAAGCAATAATACCTTTTGACATTGAGGATACAAATTTTCCAACAAAAATTATACTGTATGAAACATTTTCAATTACTTTTATGCGCGCGCGGGGCCCCTAGCCGATGCCGGGCCCCTTGGCAAATAGTTAATCTACTCTGCCAAATAGTTAATCTGGCCCTGCGTACTTGTGTATTTTCATCATCAGTGCTGTTTTGGACGCAGAGTCACTAAAATTATGTTTTGCAGCATATCTAGCAGCGGAATAATTTTTAGGTTTAATTTATTTTGCATTTAATGCTAGAATCATTGTGGGCGTGTTTGCGTATTTATGTGTTGGTGGTAGAAAACCGGCGACATGCGTTCCCGTAGTAAAAGACAGTAGATAACATTTCTATTCCCTTATTATTTAGATTTCTGTGGTCACACATAAACGAGTTTGGCGAATGTTCGTCTTATTGCGACAGTCCGGAGACAAGAAGAAATGTATGCAATTATTAAGACGAATAACGAATAAAATATTATGACGACTTTGCCCACACTTATCGCGATTATACGAATCTTCGCCGAAGCCTAACAGTGTTGCCGTAAGGCAGCCATTCCCAAAGTGAGCGATAACGCCCCCTTGTGGTCGCTGCAGGCCTAAAGGGGGGGGGGGGTAAGAGACCCAGAAAAAAAATGGGGATTTGTAATTTCATCTAGCTAGGAGGACTCTTAGACACCGACTGAACCCTCGACTTTCGAGTAGACAAAATAAGTTTGGGAACCAGTGCCGTAGGGTAACAAACATCATAATAATATCATAACTTTTATTTATTACTAGACTACGCGTCGATGGTCGTTGAGAGCGGACGTGCGCTCCTAGTTTTTGTCAATAAATGTAAAAAAATAAAAGAACGTTAACCTAAATTAAAGCCTATTCGCAAAGAGTTAAAAAACATAATTAGATAAACTCATAAATAAGTGTCTTGCAAATGTGTGCGGCACAGTGACTGTAGTGAGTGACACAGGCGCCCCGCTAACCACCTCGGGGAAACGAGACGGACAATATTTTTGCTATATTCACGCGCTCGCTGGACGACTGCACGTTAGTAAGGATGAGTACCCTGCGATCACCGAACAGCGGGAAGATCATCAGTGGAAGCGGAAGCGGGTCTTTTCCAGACCTACGCAAGTTGCCATCTGATGATAATCATGTTACACAAAGAAAAAGGAAGCAGCCAGAACAAGATAATAATTTTCATGAAGAGTTTTCTATTTTTAGAAAGGAACTAATGGAAATGATGCAAGCATTAAAAAAGTCACAAGAAGAAAACACTACCAAAATTTGTCTTGACATTGCTGAAATTAAAACCGAAATCATGACTATTAAAAATGCAACCAACATGTTAACCATGGAGCAAAACAACATAAAAATTCAACTACAAAATGTTCAGACAGAAAACACAACCATTCAGGAAAAAATTGGTAAATTAGACTGTGATGTGCAGACCATAAAAAACGCCCAACAACCTCTGTCACAACCACGACAAGAATCGCTATTCTCTTCATACGAAAACATAAAATAAATAAATAAAATAAATATCTTTGGGACATTTTTACACAGCACCATCTAGTCCCAAACTAAGCAGAGCTTGTGCTATGGGTACTAGACAATGGATATAATACTTACATACTTTTTTTTTCGTAAATACATACTTATAATACATAAGAAACACCCAGACCAACACAAACACTTATGTTCATCACACAAATATTTGTGAACATCATACTTGAGTCCAAGGATCGTTATCTACGCGAACAAAACATTATAATTGTGGGTATAAATGAAATATGCGACAAAAATACTTCAATACGACAAAATCATGACCAACAAGAAGTTAACAGGATTATAAAAGTATGCTACGCTGAATGTCCGGTTCCAATAAAAATCATAAGGCTGGGAAAATACAACGAGAACAAACATCGTCCTATTAAGGCTTGTTTTGACTCAAGAGATGTGGTTAAAAATATTCTACGTCAGAGGTCGAACGCGTGCGAAGGTATACGTATATACTCAGATCAAACACCAATGCAGCAAAAATACATAAAAGACTTACAATCTGAGTTATCGCGTCGTCAACTAGCGGGTGAATCTGACCTTGTTATAAAATATATTAAAGGAATGCCGAAGATAGTGAACCAAGTTTCAAAAAACTGAGTCAAGCTTTGTTTACAACATCTACCGATGGCCAAGATTGCAACATAAAGTACTTTCTATTGAACAACCCTAGTAATATATTAAAATCTTCTTCCACTATTAATTTATTTTATGCAAATGTTAAAAGTATAATACGCCCCGGAAAACTTGATGAGTTAAAGTGTATATTAAATAGTATTCCAAATACAGTGCACTTGATTTTGCTTACGGAAACCTGGATTAAAACTGAAAATGAGGCTAGGTATATTCAATTACCATGTTATACGCACTATTTTAATTACAGAACTGATTATAGAGGTGGTGGCGTCTCGATATTTGTACACAATAACTTAAGTCATAGTTTTTTAATGCAAAAATACCATGGAGGAAATAATTATTTATGGATACATATAGAGAATTATGCTCTGAACATAGGGCTTGTCTACAGACCTGGGGATACTAATCTGAATAATTTTCTTGATGAATATAATACGCAATTGGAATCATATAAAAGGTCTATTGTGTTCGGCGACTTTAATGTAGACTTGCTGAAAACGGACAGTGACTCAAAGAAGTATACCGACATGCTTCTGTGTGCTGGTTATAGTCCATTAAATAAAATTGACATTGAATTCTGTACCCGCGAAACTGCAACATCAAAGACTATAATAGACCATATCTGTTCAGATATTAATACTCAAGAATTTAGATTTACAATACTTGAATCATCAATGACAGATCATTACCAAATCTATCTGGAATTAATGCGATATAAACCACCACCTAGAGTCAAACAGTTATTCAAAGCTGTGGACTACTCAAAATTGTATAAGAGTGTTAATGAAGCAATATATAACAACACACTATTAAATTACGATGTATTTCAAAATTTTATTCAAAAACACATAATCAAAAATACAACCAATAAAACTAAAATATTAAATCTACCTCAAAAAGATTGGATAAACCGGACGGTTATTAAAGAAATTGGTTTACGTGATCAATTATGGAAAGCTCTGCAAAGGAATCCAAATGACAACTTACTTGAGCTAAAATTTAAAAGACAAAGATCCACCACTCTTAAAACAATTCAAAAAACAAAAAAGTTATACTATCACAGAATATTTAAACCAACATACAAAAAACCAAAAAAAATGTGGCGATTAATCAACAAGTTAGCAAGTAATAAAAATGTAGAAAATAGTTGTCCACCAAAATTACTTATTAATTCTTCTATTATAACGAGCCCTTTAGACATATGTGAGTATTTTAATAGTTTTTTCACTAGTATTGGTACACAGTTAGCTAATGACATACGGAAAAAACACGGATACCAAATAATTAACACTCTAGCGAGCCATCACAAGAATAATACTGACAATATCCTGTCAGTTTTTGAGTTGTGCACATCTGATGAAATTGGAAAAATTATAGATGACCTAGATCATAACACTAGTGCTGGTGTTGATGAAATAAGCACTAAAAGTATTAAATGTATTAGAAACCTTATCTTAAATGCACTAACAGACTGCATAAATAAATGTTTAACAGAGGGAATATTTCCTGATGCTCTAAAAGTTGCTAAG
Organism: Asteroscopus sphinx; assembly: GCA_949699075.1. Classification (NCBI taxonomy): domain Eukaryota; kingdom Metazoa; phylum Arthropoda; class Insecta; order Lepidoptera; family Noctuidae; genus Asteroscopus; species Asteroscopus sphinx. Next base: position 3,688,599 of record OX453002.1, read on the forward strand.
GTAACTCCAGTATACAAATCTGGGTCTAAAACGGACCCTAGCAATTACCGGCCTATATCTGTGCTCCCAATTATATCTAAGGTATTTGAAAGGGTTTTGTATACTAGACTTAATGACTTCCTGATTAGCATAAATTTTTTAACAGAACATCAATACGGTTTCAGGCCTAAATCAAATACGCTATCCGCAACTATAGATCTTGTAACTGAAATAAAAAACAAAATTGATAAAAAACACATAGCTGTTGGCATATTTATCGATTTAAAAAAGGCCTTCGATACCGTTTGTCATAAAATACTACTGCTAAAGTTTAAAACGATGGGTATTACCGGAATAGCTTACAAAATGATTGAATCTTATCTGACTAATAGGTCCCAAGTTGTCAAAATAAAAAATTACGCTAGCCAGCCTAAACAAATAGAATATGGTATTCCCCAAGGCTCAATTCTTGGTCCCTTGATGTTTTTGATTTATATTAACGATATTTGTAGTGCTGGGTTACAAGGACAAATCACACTTTACGCAGATGACACTTGTCTTTTTTATTTTGCCCACTCCATCCATGATATTGTCACACAGGCTCAAAGTGATCTAAAAATACTTGAGAACTGGTTCACTCATAATCTCCTTACAATAAACACATCTAAAACATCTTATATGATATTTAGTGCGAAAAATAAAAAAATTGCTGACTTCACTCCACTCAAATTAAACAATCAGATTATAAGGAAATCTTCCCAAGAAAAATATCTAGGACTTCTATTGGATAGCAAGCTATCATGGAATGCACATATTGAACATGTAAGGTCCAAAATTGTGTCACTGACTGGCGCTCTTCGCAGAACAAATGGATGTATTCCCGTTACAGTCTGTCACACAATTTATAATGCACTCATAAAACCACATCTTGAATACCTAGTCGAGGTCTGGGGGTGTGCCGCAAAAACCAATTTAAGTAAATTACAAATCGCACAAAATAAAGCAATTAAAACACTATTCAAATATGATTACCTTACACCTACAATTGAACTTTATAGCAAAACAAAATTTTTCAACATAAATCAAATATACAAATATAAAACATGCATTCTCATCAAAAAAATTACAACAAATAAAATTCATTCGAATATACAATTTACTAAAAAGAATCACAGATACCATACAAGAAATAAATATATGCTAAATCTCCCTTTTCCAAGGACGGATTATGGTAAAAGAAATTTAATGTATGAGGGGGCCCAAATATTTAATAAAATACCCAGAAATATTATAGATATTACTTCGATTAATATGTTTAAGAAGAAATTAAAAGAATATCTCCTAAGTCATGCTTAACACCTGTACAAAAATTATTATGAACCCGTAGAATTCATATATAGAATGTAGATACTATAGATACCCTAGATTTACTTTAAGGTGTGCGATGTCGGATGTCGGTGCGGTCATCAGTACACCTACTTATTTAAATTACTTCTTTTTTTTTATATCCAAATTATATAATACTATTAAGGCTAAACTAACACTAGCTCTTAAGATCATCGACTAACCTACTTTTTGTATTTTCAATTTTTAAGTTTCTCATGTTAAGTGAACTCTGTAAGTTCTTTGTGAGAATAAATGTCTTAAACCTCATTACTTGTATAATTCATTAATAATAAAGATAATCAATTTCGCAGAGAATAGTACGTTTAATGAATTATCGTAGGTGCGATCGTGATTATTCGTGATAAACTATGATACGCTTTTCTGCACTACAGACATAGTGCAGAATAGCGTATCATATTGATTACAGTATTAGTTAACATTTTACCGGACCCCAAATAATGGGACCATAGGGAATAATGGAAGGAAGGAAAAAGAAGTTAACATTTTGAAAAACACCTTTGTTGCTTCTAAACGTGGGTGATATTGAAACTCAAGCAATTTATACATTACAGTAACGTCTCGGAAGGGAGAATATTAAAAAAATCTGAAAGTCATTCATTTCTTTATTTTCAATTTTTGAAGCTATTGCATAGCTTCTATCGCGGGCCTTGAGCTTGGAAACCGAATCCAGAAATTCCGTAACGAAAATAACCTAACACCCCCCACTCCGACCGGCACAGCGGTGATATTTTTAGTTTTGCCATCTATCGATGAATAGCAGAACTTTTAATGACTTTTTGAAATATCACGCTTGTCTCTTTAGTTCTGCAAATCGCCTCTAGGTGGCATTGGTTGTATAGGCGTTACTGCGCTTAAGCTATTGCATAGCTTCTATCGCGGGCCTTGAGCGTGGAGACCGAATCCAGAAATTCCGTAACGCAAATAACCTAACACCCCCCACTCCGACCGGCACAGCGGTGACACTTTTTAGTTTTGCCATCTATCGATGAATAGCAGAACTTTTAATGACTTTTTGAAATATCACGCGTGTCTCTTTAGTTCTGCAAATCGCCTCTAGGTGGCATTGGTTGTATCGGCGTTACTGCGCATACGTAATCCCCCTCTTCGCCCCGCAATCTGGTGACTCATGCCTGCTTGCTTAGAGTTTCGGCGTTAGGGCACCTCCTCTTTGTATTTACATAAAAAATGCTATGCAATAGCTTTACCGCGGCAGTCTCCGAGTGCCACACGTCTTTTTTTTAAATACGATAATAGTTCCAATTGTTTGTATTCTTGTGATCTTGTCTAGTGATGAATTAATGACAACATAAGAGATTAAAATTTCCAATGAAAAATGTCCATTCCCCATACTTGCGTTGACTTGTCACTCGATTTTTATTTTGCTGGGTTCTTTCGATTAATGGTGTTGTATTAGTACCATTCATGTCTACTACAAACAATGATCTCATTCTTTTTTTTCTGGGAAGCCAAGGAAAGTTGTTATAATAAAATCATTTTTTGAGGTTAAGTATGAAAACATTGTAGGTAGGTAGGTAAAGTCGGGGTTACACCTTCGCACATTTTATGAATATTATGCTAGGGCAACACTTGCATATATCGTAACGAACCTTCTTGAAGAAGAAATCATGACTCGACGAAAGAGAATATAATCACTGGGCACGTTATAGAGGCAACTACAAGCTAGCGATGGGAGATTATCTCTAAATTAATGTTTCGTTTTGATAATTTATTGGGTGCGTTCAGTTATGTCACCAGATGACGCACGGAGCGTACTTTGAACGTTCAGTTACTCAGCTGATCGCATAGATAGATATAATGAGGATCTTGTTGTTGCTTTTGATAAGTTTGTGTTGATCCATCACTGTAGAAACAAATGTTAAAAAAATAAACTGAAAACTTAACAACACTTAGTGATCACTGATCCGACGGTGGTCTTAATATGGAGTAACTAATGAAATAACACAAACTTAACAAAAAACGGATTCAAAACAAAACAGAAAACGCATGAAATCCTGGAAATCATATAATTATTGCATAGTGCATACGACAACAACAAAGTTCCATAAAAAAAAACCGTAGTGATTATATTATATTTGAACTTCTAAATGTCGGGTAGGGATGGACGGGATGAATATTTTCATCCCCATTTCACATGTATGGGCGCCACCCCTAAAATACGTAATCACGATTTTTTCATTCTTTTAAAATTGAGATCTATATGTAGACTATTTTTTAACAAAATTTCATTTACTTGTTTTTATAACTGTAGAAGTTATTAAGCTGTAAAAGATTAGGACAGACGGACGGACATGACGAAACTACAAGGGTTCCTTGTAGGAACTACGGAACCCTAAAAATCCTCAGACTTTGATATGGTAATAAAATACTTGTTATTATCGAATTCCCTGAGTTAAAAAAACTGATTTTACTAATAAGATATCATTTATTATGGTATCTTTCTTCTTTTTCATAAAACGGGTTTGTATTTACATTATAAATGCAAATGTACATAATAACATTGATTCAATTGACCTCACGAGCAAGTTATGTTATGCTGTCCCCCGTACTGTTAATAAGCGTAGTGTCCGTGCAGGTACCCTGTTTGCTGTCAATTTCTGTCGAACAAACTCTGGATTGCGCTGCCCTATTCGCTGAATGGTAGAATCTTATAATCACAATTTTATTGATATTGATATTATGTATTGTAGCTGTTTGTTGTCCCTAAATAAATAAAATAAAAAAACATAAATTTTAAAGAAATCGATCTTTCAAACCTGGATTTTTTTGTGAATCGCTCGATTTAAAATCAATCTTTCAAACCTGGATTTTTTTGTGAATCGCTCGATTTAAAATCGATCTTTTTCGGAATGAATCGCCATCCCTAATGACTCGGCAAAATCTTTTCTGAAATTCGAAATTCATCATCATCATCATTACAGCCGAAAGACGTCCACTACTGGACAAAGGCCTCCCCCAATTAAGGGGGGGATATGCCATAATCGCCACGCTTGGCAGGCGGGTTGGCGATCGCAGTTGGTTGGTTAAATACTCAGAGAATGCTGCTGCCCATCCTCTGGTGAATCCCTTAGTCGCCTTTTACGACACCCATGAGAATAGAAAAGGGTGATGCTATTCTTTAAGTCCGGCACCACACGAAATTCGAAATTACATAAGTTTAAATGAATGATTATATGTTTACTTTGATTTGATTTGTATACATGTTTTTTTATGTTTTACCTTTTACATCCGTACCCGTGTAACAAATTTATTATTTCTACTGGGTAACATCGAGATCTCTGCATTTTTTAGTCGGTAAAACAGGTTGGAAAGAGACTATGTTTTTTAATGAGCATTACACGTTGTATTTGATGTGCCGCTCTGTTCAGAGATGGCGCTGATGCTAGTATTTAATTAGGCTGCAATGCAAGTCTTTCTAAAGACTGTGCCTGTGCTCACTGTGCCCCCCCCCCCCCCTGCGACAAGTAGTGATAGCTATTCGGTTCGTAACAAATAACAAATGAGAACAATCAACAAATTATTTTCTTTCACGGATATATCGGTGAGTCACGTGCCATTGAACGCCTCTCGAAATTGCATTGAGCAAAAACGTGTTAGTAATCAAGGTAACAAGTTATTGCATCGTGCGCTCACATACATTGTCTGTACACTATGTCGTATTTTATTCGTATTTTATACTTCCGACATCTAGACGGTAATACCACTTTTATTATTTTCTTTAATGACGTACTTTTATCTCTTCATTTCATATGATTTTTACCTATTATTAGATGGCTATGTATGGTATATCCTCGTAAGGCCCAACGATCTACTTTAACCGCCTAAATTAATATCCAATCTATCCACGATTTATCCTACTAGAGATAGAAATTTGACATATTTTGTATGGAGCTTATGTCAAAATCCTATGTCTAGTAGGGCAAATCGTGGATAGATTGGATATTAATTTTGGCCGTAAGTACGTACATATGGTTATGAGTCGTTCAAATCCAAGCAAGCTTTTGAAGTCATCAAATATCGGCCCAAAGAGCTAAAAAAGGGACATCTTTGTTTGGCTTAATTTGCATTTGATAGTTTGTTAGTAGTCCTGTTTTAGGTAGTTGGGCCGATTTAGGTATATTTTAACAATTGAAGTTTGGGCCGCAACTACTTGCACCTGTTATAAGTACATTGGGTCGTCATTTAGGTATATCGATCTAAATTTAGGTTGAGCCATAATATAATTAATAAATATAATATAATTAGGCTATAATTGTATTTTCATTTTAGGAAGTTACTTAGTTTTATGTATAAGGTTCTAAATAGATTATTATTAGTACTAGTACCTTAATATAATTACGATCTTAGTCTTAAGTAATTTTATGTTAAATTAAAATGTTAATAATATTATTTCTAAGCATCTGTCCACTGGCACTATCTTAGCTTATCGTAAGGCGAATTCACTTTCTTTAATTAAAATTTACTATTATTAGGAAGTTTCTTATATAGTTTATACTATAATAAAATTGTTATGGTCGAAAAGTATGTACCTACATTGAGTTATTTTCGCGTAAACTGGCTAGGCGGACTCGAAATAAGTAATAGAACACGAATCAATCGTTTTTATAATTTGTCTGTCTGTCTGTCTGGTACCTCATCACGTGAAAACAGCTGAACGGATCATAATGAAACTTTTGCATTTGTATAGGTATTAGTCTAACTTAAAAAATAGGGTATGTTTCATTCATCTTAATCAGTTGAGTAGATCCAGCGATACAGCTTGAACCCTGTGTTGTATTAAGTTGCATACAAAGTAGAGGTCATGATTGTTGGTCGTTTGCAGGACCCTAAAAATACAACTAGATGTTGTTAGTATTATAGAAAATTTTAGGTAGAAAAACACAACATAGTCAGCCCATTACTGTCCCAATGCTGAGCATGGGCCTCTTCTCGGAATGAGAAGTGTTAAGGAACTGGATATTGTTAGTGTAATAGATTATCATAACATAATCAGCCCATTACTGTCTCACTGCTGGGCACTGACCTCTCCTCAAATAACATAAAATCATTTTATATGCAAATATGTGTAAAATAATAGATGTTGTTATAAAAAGTCCTTGTTCCATATTTTGCCATGCAAGGCGTGCAAATTAGTCATCTTTAAATGACAATTAGTGAACATCAGCATAATAGTAAATATAAAATATTAAAATGTCACATGTACAGTCTAACAAAGAAATTGGTATACAGGGTAGAGGGATATAAATGAAGTTTTCTTATAAGATTATGGATGTTTTCGAGTGGAATATCATTTTGATAACGGACAAAGTTAAATTGTATTTATACAAAACCCTAATCAAACTATTCTATAATAACTTCCTGAGAAATCTTCATCTATATCTGGTGACCCTGTATACTAATCGCTTTGTTAGACTGTACAAATCGCTTAGTTAGATTTTACATACTAGAAATCTTATTCTTGGATAGATTACAATTATTAATTAATAGTAAAACAGTTAATAATAAATTCATGAAAAATAGTAACAATAATATGATCTAAAATAGTATGCAAAATACACGCTTGAATGTGGAGTTTCAGAAACCAGCCCGTTATACTATACCTATACTATGATCTAAAATATAGTCAGTATTAATTGAAAGGTAAATCGGATGTATCAAATCTGCTGTGTTTCGGTCTGAAGGGTATGGTGCTGGTGAAATTAAAATCACATGAGACTTTCCATCTTCATGTCTCAGTTTGGCGAACCGAATTGCGGTACCAGCCTAGGTGGTATTGAAGTTGTTATGGGCCAAGGTAACCGCGTAACATCAGGTGGGCCTTTAGCTGGTTTCGCCATCCTATACTATAAAAAAAAAATCATTCAAATTCAATGATAAGATAAAAATTATTTAAAAACATAGTAATATTTAACTGCGCGAAGAGCTACTTTAAGTTTTTCATTGGTACATATTTAAAAGTCAGTTTATTTATAATATTTATTAAACTTTAACCCAAAATAACCTTGTTGCTGGCCTTAGAATATAGAAATAGCTGGCGTATCATAAATGATTTATGCTGATGAAAATAATTAGTTTGTAGTGCGGCTAGCGTATTTTATAATCACTTTTTTATTCCAATATTTAAGATAATATCATTCATTCTCCTCATTGATATTTTTGGTGGTCTCCTTTTAATAATTGCACTTTTTAATAAATACATAATATTCTGTTTTCGCAGCTGGTCAGTCTATATGGGCTGGAAGCAGAAAATCAACTCTTGAGGTGCTTACTCACTGAGGCAGCCAAGAATTCTTGGGATACTGATCGTCCAGGCAGTACTCCTAACAACAGCATCCACGCGTCTTTGCTCGCGCAGCACCTCGCGTCCTTGCTCAACCATCCAGCCAAGTCGACCGTTATCTGCCGTGCTGTAGACCAACCTACCAGAACACTTCAAAAGGTAAGTACCTTTTACAAAACAACTCACTTCTCTCGAACTTTTTTTTTTTAAGTTGCTCATCAACATTCTAATGCCCATATCACCTGTATCGTCTGTTTGTCCTGTAATCCATACCATTTATTTATTTTATACCTATTGTTATCACTGTTACTCTCATTGTTTTGTTTTCATCACAGACAGTAAAAAATATAGACTAAGTGCTGCGAACAACCATAGTGAAGCAAACAAAAACCGTGCTCCTTTATGTACAACCAGTGCTCACGTACCACATTGCACCTTAAGGATATTTGTTTTCGAACTGAGAAGGGTGAGCACGGTTTAAGGTGCATGTGCGTGAGCGCTGGTTTTTACATGGAGGAGCACGGTTTTATTGGCTTCACTATGATTGTTCGCAGCACTTCGTCTATATGTTTTACTATGTCTGTGGTTTTCATATAGCATTATCAATAAACATAGATACCATTTTTTTTTAAATCCTTGACTTAGTTTTAATTGATATATGATGCAACCATATTTTCCTATGATATAAAAATTTATTCATTATTTTTGTAATTGTTGGTATGAGATGTTCTGTGAAATATATTTTGTTAACTGCAGCTGGCCGGGGGGCCATGGAGATTATCATAAACACAAGGACATAACACACCATACAGATGTAGGTACTATAAGTTTTTACTATGTCAATGTCATACTGTATTGATATAGTTTAGATGAGGTTTAACCCTTAAATGTAACAATAAAAGATATTTATCGAATTCTTTCCGTAATGGGCACTTGATAGCAGCCGATTATTACTTACCGGTGCTTGATTTTAGCTGTTGAAATAATATTTTAATACTATTTTAGCAACAATTTCTTTCAGATATTAAAACCTTCAAATACTTTACTCAATCGCCTTTCAAGATTATTAAAGTTAACCACAGCCGAGGATGTTGCCCTTTCCCTGGTTCTGAGGAGGAACTCGTCGAAATCTGAAATCGTAAATTTATCCAAGCAACATCTTAAAAAGAGATTTTTAGATCTCGTCCAGTGCTACCTCGACGCAGGTCGGTATTTTGTATAGCTAACCATGTCCGTATTGTCCGTTCTGTGGCACAACCATAGAAATCTAAATAATAAGGCAATAGAAATGTTATCTACTGTATTTTAATACCGGAACGCGTGTCGCTGGTTTGCCGCTACCAACACATAAATACGCAATTAAGCCCACCATGTTTCTAGCATTAAATGCAAAATTAGTTGAGCCAAACAAAACCGCTGTTAGATATGCTGCAAAATACAATTTTAGTGTCTCCGCGTCCAAAACAGCACTGATGATCAAGCAACTGGTTTCCTACGAGACACGTGCACGCGGCGACAAGTTCACGCGCATTTACCACTTCTATTACCTTATTATTTAGATTTCTATGGGCACAATAGAGTTAACACGCGTTGTTTCGGTTCACAGAACGCGGACATCAAGTGGAACGAGCCGGGCTTCAAGAATGCAGTCCTGAAGTGTTACAAACACTTCTGACTAATCTCGCGCATGAAAACTTTCGATTAGCGGCAGTGACAAAAGACTTATTTTTGAAAAAGTTACGAATTGATTTTCCTCGCGAAGTAGTGCCCATAGTGCTCGCGCCCCTGCTTTATCCCGACGATACACAGACGCCTCTTGAGGAAATGACTACAGCTGACGATATGGCCGCAGCCATGATGGACAACTCGCTAGCTGAGATTATCCGAGACATCGGCTACTCTTTCACCTCATCTGTTGAGGAATGCAAGAACAACATGTTGAACTTCGGCGCTCGGGAGCCTACGGCCACAGATGTCGCAAAAATCATATCGACGATGGTGAGATACCATATGACCGTCCAAGATGGACCACCGATACAGACTCCAGGCAACTTCTGGGTCGGCCACGATGTCAAGAAAGAACCCATGTCACAAGCACACGGCGATTCTTGGAACGCAGAAGTATTTGTACAAACTTTGAAGGATTTAGCCTCTAATCTAAACTGGAAAGAAGTCATCCTACAACTAGACCATCCCGAATTTTTCGTACCTGACAGGCACGGGATAAGCTTGCTGTTCACAGTTTTACGACTTGGCCTTCAAAGTGCGGGCTACCCATCCAACACGTTCCCAGTAGAATACTTGTGTCGCCGTTGGACGAATTTGGAAGGACAGATGAGTCTCATCACAAATATACTAAAGTACCCGGACATTTTCAGTTTTGCTGATCATCCATTTCATCCGGTGTCAATTGATTTACTGAAATCAGCCCCCGAAGCGGACAACAAAGACGTAGCAACATGGCGTTGCCTTTACTTGGTGGAGCTACTGCTGTATGCTTCCGAGCGGGGCTATTACATGCAAGTCCATGAACTGTTCAAGATTCCCCTGCAGTACTGCCCCGATGTCTTGATGCTGGCTTTGCTGCAAATCAGTCCACCTGTTAATGTGGTCAGACAAGAGCTATTCTCAACGTTGATACAAATATTTTTGGGCAACCATCCCAACTCAGGAATAATTTTACAACACGCTTGGCATAACCAAAATCCCAATATCAAGGCAGTTATCATGCATTCCATGGCAGAATGGTATATTCGTGGAGAATGTGATCAATCAAAACTTTCAAGAATCTTAGACGTCGCACAGGATTTGAAGGCGTTATCCTTATTATTGAATGTTCAGTCGTTTCCTTTCGTGATAGACCTGGCTTGTCTAGCGTCCCGGAGAGAATACCTAAAATTAGACAAATGGTTAACTGACAAGATCAGGGACCATGGCGAAGCGTTTGTATCATCTATGGTTAAATTCTTACAAAGACGATGCCCGCAAGTTCTTGGCAAAGGACCAGAGGAACAGTTGCCGAAAGCAGCTCAATTACCTCACGAGACTATCGCCACAATGTTGGCATGTTTACAACTGTGCATTCCAAATGTTCAACAAGAACTACAGGAGGCGATCTGCAATGTAATTGCTAACTGTCAGACTCTCATACTCAGCAAGACCCGACAGAGCATTGCGGGTATCACTCGACCACTTACCCGAGTCTTGGAGACACCTTTCAACCCGGCTGGATTAGGTGGGCCTCTATTTCCACCGCATGTCGATGCAATTACGAATTTAACCCCAAACGTCGCAAACATGAGTCTCGGTGGTCCTGCCAACACTGCCTTTGCGATGCCCGGCACTCTGGGACCCCTAGTAACTACGCCGGGGTCTCCGTCACGCATGATGGGTGCCGGGCCTAACAGCCCTTTTGCTATGATGCCGTTACAACAGCACGCCAATGTCGCTAATATGGGATTGGCTAGAATGGCTCCTGCTCCAGCAATGGATAAGCCGCGCATTCCGGACCCCATTCACTTTCCCGAGATGATGCACAACGTTCCCAAGGAGATTGAGGATGAAGCTAACGGCTATTTCCAAAGAATATACAACCACCCGCCGCATCCAACTCTATCAATTGATGAAGTACTTGACATGTTGAAGAAGTTTCAAGATTCGCCGAACAAACGAGAGCGGGAGGTGTTTTCGTGTATGTTGAGAAACCTCTTTGAAGAATACAAGTTTTTCCCTCAGTACCCTGACAAGGAACTCCACATAACTGCGCAACTTTTCGGGGGCATTATTGAGAAAGGACTAGTGCCCAGTTACGTTTCGCTTGGCTTGGCCTTGAGGTTCGTCCTCGACGCTTTACGAAAACCGGAGGGATCTAAAATGTATTACTTCGGTATAGCAGCCCTGGACCGATTCAAGTCACGCCTGAAGGACTATCACAAGTACTGCGAGCATGTCCGGGCTATACCTCACTTCAGCGAGTTCCCTCCGCATCTCGTTGAGTATGTGGAGTATGGGCTCCAGAGCCAAGAGCCGCCTTCGAAACCTCAGGGCGCTGTCCTACCGACTAGCCTCGCAGCTATGTTAAATCAGAATGCAGTTGTAACAGTATCAGCACCATATAGGTATGTACTCAACAGATTATTGACAATTTAATGTAAATTTACGTGTCCTAGTGCTACTAGATTTTGTGTATTAAAGCCTCTATACAGTCTTTACGATGACACTCACAATATTGATGGTTAAATTCAGTTGCCATCATGAGATCTTTAGTTAATTTAGCGCCTGTTTCACCACCTCCAAGTGACAGTTAACTTATCTGGCAGATAATTTAATACAAATCTTGTTCTATTTTTGAATGTATCTGTAGTGCCTATCAGGAGGTGGTGAAACAGGCTCTTAGTTTTTTATGGACTAGGGCCTATAACGATAGTACCATACCATCATCCTCCATCAGCCTTTTCCCAATTATATTGGGGTCGGCTTCCAGTCTAGCCAGATGCGGCTGAACATCAGCATTTTACACGGAGCGACTGCCATCAGGCCCCCGCAACCAGTTACTGGGTAATACTGACATTCGGAGGTTAGACCAGTTGTTAGAATTTCAGGCTTCTGACTACCCGTAACGACTGCCATAGACCGTAACGACAGTACCATACCATTCTATTCAATTTACTTTTGCCATCGACCATACAGCCCAATAGACGCCTAATGTTGAATATAATGCGTACTATAAATTCTGCTACTAGCTGAGGCGGGGTACTGCAATCCGATTGGCCCTACCAAGGCGGCTATTGGCTAATCACTAACGCTGCAGTTTTGACGGCTCGTATAAGTGGTAGAAACTGATTTGAAGTTTTCAAGTGGCGAATAGTGGCGACCTACATTAGTGAAATTTCATAGATGTGTTGCAGACATCGGTCGCCTGTTATGAGGCGTCTATGGGGTGTATGGTCGATGAGTTTTATTAAGCAATAATATATTATATTGAAGTTTTTCAAACAGAAAGGCCGACCAAAACAGTGAAACTGCTACTGAGGTCCGAAGAGTTATGATTACTGGGGCCGTATTATCAAGTGTTAGAAACATCATTGTTCCGTAAAGAGAGACAAACCTATACAGCGCCATCCCTTTTTGCACCGTGACAATGATGGTTTTAAAAACTCATAATATGGCTCCTGTTAATATTTTTTTAAGCAGTGATAGCCTAGTGGTTGAACGCTTGCCTTCCATGCAGGAGGGTGCGAGTTCGATCCCGGCCCGCACCTCTGACTTTTCGGATTCATGTGCGGATTAGAATTTGATTATCACTTGCTTTAACGGTGAAGGAAAACATCGTGAGGAAACCTGCACACCTGAGAGTGCTCCATACAGTTCTCGATGGTGTGTGTAGTCCACCAACCCGCACTAGGCCAGCGTGATGGACTAAGGCCTTAACCTTCTCATACAGAGAAGAGGCCCGTGCCCAGCAGTGGGACAGTAATGGGCTGATTATGTAATATTTTTAAAACTTATTTGTAGCAATTAGGAACAGCTTTCATATCTTGCTCGTTGTGCTATGATACAATTATTCTTTTCCAGAGCGGCACCGACAATTTCAGTAATATCAAAAGTGGCGAATTGCCCTGCTGGCGGTATGGGAAGTCGACCGTCCATCGCCAACGCTACCAACATTGATACGCTGCTAACCGCTACAGATAGGGATGAAAAAATAAACGCACCTCCGGAACCTATACAAGACAAAACCGCTTTCATTTTTAACAATTTGAGTCAACTTAATTTGCAAACTAAATGCGAAGAGCTCAAGGAAATAATTACCGACGAATATTATCCATGGCTGTCACAATACCTTGTGATGAAGAGAGCATCCATCGAGCTCAACTTTCATGCTCTATATTCGAATTTCCTTGACGTTCTTAAAATTCGTGACGTTAATAGAATGGTCACAAAGGAAACGTATCGTAATATCAAAGTATTATTGCGCTCAGATAAAGGAATAGCAAACTTCTCTGATCGTTCATTACTGAAGAATCTCGGTCACTGGCTTGGAATGCTGACTCTATCACGGAATCAGCCAATATTGCAAGTTGACATAGATTTGAAATCACTAGTACTAGAAGCTTACCACAAGGGCCAACAAGAACTCTTGTATGTGGTACCATTCGTCGCCAAAGTTTTAGAAGCATGCGCCAAAAGCCTGGTGTTCAAGCCACCCAACCCATGGACGATGGCTTTGATGAACGTCTTAGCTGAATTGCATCAAGAACCAGACCTAAAACTCAATTTAAAATTCGAAATAGAAGTTCTATGTAAAAACCTGGGCTTAGACATAGCGAACCTGAAACCTGCTATATATTTGAAAGACCCAGAAAAAGTGAGAACTATTGAATTCCAACTGTCGCAGCCGAAACCTATTAAGGAGGTGGCGGCGGTGGTACCAGTTAACCAGTCAATCGTACAAGCCCAACAAATGCAGATGATGCCCCCACAGCTACCAATGATCCCTGCAGAGGACATGACTGTCACTGCGCCCACTCCGACCAGCGGCCTCATGGGCGACCCAAACTTGATCGGAGTGCTCGGCCTTCCCGAGCCTAGATTCAACTACTTGGACGTCAACGTGTCATCTACATCTGCATTTGGTCAAAAGATTTGCTTCAACCCTCATCTACTCTTGTTTCAAAATTACCCCCATCTAAAACAATTTGTCAAGCCCGCGATCGAGAGGTCGATCCAGGAATGGATCCACCCTGTAGTGGACAGATCTATCAAGTATGCTTTGACTACTTGTGAGCAAATAATAAGGAAAGACTTCGCGTTGGATCCTGATGAAGTGAGAATGCGTACCTGCGCACATCACATGATGAGGAATCTGACCGCTGGCATGGCGATGATAACATGTCGCGAGCAGATTATTAGCACCATCAGCACCAACTTGAAGGGCGCTTTCGCTACTGCACTGATGCCTTCGACACCCCCACAGGTTAGTATTTCATAAACAAACCAAGTCAATTATCGTCTGAATCCTGATACATCTTGAATAGGGAGCTCACATGGCTGTTCTTCATGGCTGTTGTTCTTGTTGTTCACAGAGGATGGGCAGCAGCGTTCTCTGAGTATTTAACCAACCAACTGCGATCGCCAACCCGCCTGCCAAGCGTGGCGATTATGGCATATCCCCCCCTTAATTGGGGGAGGCCTATGTCCAGTAGTGGACGTCTTTCGGCTGTAATGATGATGATAATGATGATGGCTGTTCTAGGTGAAGTGAGCTCCGTATACAAGATTTATTACTTCTGTATTATGAAATACTAGTCGACAATAATTACTTCAACGTAAGTTTCATACATTTAATGTACACCAAATTTTCACTGAACTTACTTACATGTTACTCGTAAACAGTTTGTCAAACAAAGTATGAGAAAATAGAACGGCCATGAATTATTTTTCAATCGGTGATATGAAATTTCAATGTCAATACTTAAAGGTCCATACAAACTAAAAGCATGTCAGTAGCAGCGCGGGTTGAAGGCGGGCCTGCGCAAATTGTAATACAAGTATCGATACACCAAATATAAGCGTGGGCCCGCTGGCAAACTGAGCTGTTCTTGCGCTGCTAGACCCGCCGGCGGCAAACCAGGCAGCGCGGTGTGTGAGATATACAGGGCAGGAGCGGCGCGGTTGTGTTGTATCACTATGGTTGCCATACTAACTTGTCACACGGTGCAAGAGCAGCGTAGTTTGCCAGCGGGCCCGTGCTAATATTTGGTGTGTTCACTTGCGCAGGCCCACGTTCAACCCGCGCTGCTACTGACATGCTTTTGGTTTGTATGGGCCTTTAAAGTATTGACATTGAGATTTCATATAACTGATTGAAAAATAATTTTCTCATACTTTAGTTTGTTTGACAAAGTGTTTACAAGTAACAAGTTAACTACGGGCATTTAATGATAGTTTTGGGATAGGTTCTTTATTTGACGTTACCATGGCATTGGTCGCTCAGAACTTTTACAGGTACTGTGCGGTACAAGATACAGATGTTCCGGAAGTTATTGTAAGACTACGTTATACAGTTTTGAGGCCATTCATCATTTTAGCCGAAAGACGTCCACTGCTGGACATAGGCCTCCTCGGGGGGGATATGCCATAAATAATAAGGCCATTAATATACAAAAAAACACTTTAGGAGAATTATTATTAATTAACTTTAATTTATATTGATTATAAACGACTCCGCTATGATCTCTCAAATGTAACAAGGACATTTCTTATATTATACATGAACAACAGACTAACCGACAAACTTTTTGATTTTTAATTCCCATTAAAATGGCTGACAAAAGATATTTTATTATCATATTAATAGTTTCTGGTATTTCAGAAGGAGATAATAGAAACCGCAGCTGCTGTTATAGCTACCGAAAATATGGAGTTGGCGTGCGCGTTTATTCAGAAGACTGCAGTGGAGAAGGCTCTACCCGAGCTAGACAAGCGTCTGCTAAATGACTACGAGATGCGGAAGCTGGCCCGGCAAGAGGGCCGGCGCTACTACGACCCCATGGTACTCTCGTACCAGACCGAACGGCTCCCTGAAAGAGTACGCCTTCGCGTCGGCGGCCCCACAGATCTTCAGATCACTGTATTTGAAGAGTTCGCATGCAATATTCCTGGTTTCACGCCTGTTCGTGATGTCGGTCTGTTCATTCCCAAGCCGTCCGCTCAGGAGCAAATATCTCAGCTCACATTCAGCCAGGTCATAAACCCGACCCAAGTGTACGGCACTGATGAAATGAGCGCCTTGATCACGGCCGCCGAGGTGTTCCTCGCAAATTGCATTGCTGTTCCGTCTCTCGCGGTCCAAGCCGCGAACATGCACTCTCTGCTAGAATGTCTGTGCATCGCAAGAAGAAACCGCGACTTTGTGTCTGGATGCGGTTTATTGCAGAAGGTAACATTGTGACAATTATTGCAAAGAATCTGCAACGAAGTGTCAGCAATTATTGGGTTGCTTCTAACGCAATAGTTCTTTGATGCGTATTTGTTGCAGATTTTTACTTAATTTAATTTCCTCTTTTTGTTGTAACTGTCCTAATTTTGTTTTTCTTATTAATTTCAAATAGAAAGTCATTTCTCAGAATAACAAAAAAGTTTGGTTAAGACGCTGACAACAGCTTTGGCTGTTTGACTACCCCAAATAGGCTTCTTTTAAAAACATTTTTAGCTGTATCTATTCAGTTTGTGGCAGTGAAAAAAATATATGTTAATCTTGATCATATTTTCTGAAACTGTATTGAGCCCAAAACACGTTTTCTTGAAGTTTTCTCTATGGAAAAGAATTGTAAACTAACCTCTTAAAACATGCTTTAAAGCAAACAATCTCTATTATTGACTAAATATTATAAATAAAATTAAGAAAACATTTAAGAAAGACAATAATCTAAACATTTTTTCAATGTTTTTGTTATGTATACCACTGAACAAATAAATAAATAAATTTTTTGTTTCTGTTTTTCAAATATGCTTTTAGTTTTTTATTAAAAATAAATATTGTTAATTTTCATTCTAGTTGAGCGGCGTATCCGACGTCCCTCGGTTCGTTGCCTCTCTTTAGTTCTGTACGAAACGACAGTGACCACAGAGGTCTGATTTTTTGGGTGTTGTCAGCCTCTTAAGATGCTGGTATACAGTTTTTTTTTACTAAACCAGCAAGAAATCGTGTGTTACAATGTTAAGCAGTTGTTGACTTGTTTTTTTTTTCTAATAGTCTGTGGAGGGTCTTCTGGATGGACACATCGTGCAGCCTGGCATGAACAGCGAGTGCGTGGAGATGATGGCACGCTACCGTGACATCCACCTTCGGGTCCTGAAGCTATTGGAAGACGCGCGAGTGTACGGACACGTGTGGACGACGAAGCAGATCACCTGTTGCCTTACCGAGTGCCGCGAAGAGCTGCGGTACAATATCGAAGCTGTCGACTGCCTTATCAGGAACCATCTGATAAACTTGCCCCAGGTAAGTCATCCTAACTACAGTACACGTAATATAATTGTGCCGCTGTTAAGTGAGAAACAGGTAGTTGCGCAGTAGTCAATTTTGCAACCTAATCAGTAGCGCGCATGCGCGGTAATGGCGGCAAGACTGAGGTTGTTCATCTTTTCTCTATACAAACGCTCTCGACTGTTTCCTTTCTGGTCTAGTATAACCCTTGAGCCATGATTTTTTCGAGTAAAATAAATATCAACTTATTCTATGTTTAGTTTTTGTTGATTTAATTATTTATAAAAACACTCAAAAATTCTCAGAGTTGCTCATTTAGACTGCTGTCTACAGAGGCCTAGTTTATAAATTTTATAACTATTAATGAAAAAGGAAAACCACGGCGACACAGAGTGCATATGATTTTTATTCAGTTAATGAAACATCTTTCAAATTGGTCCAGTTTCGGAGGAAAAAATAGTCGAGAGCCAAACCTCAAATTACGGATTTTTTCTTAGGCTATTCAGTCGGAACTACCGTACTTATTTCAGGTCGAGCGCTCGCAAAGTGACAGCGATCATCATCATCATTTTAGCCGAAAGACGTCTACTGCTGGACATAGGCCTCCCCTAAGCATATATTGGGGGGATATGCCATAATCGCCACGCTTGGTAGGCGGGTTGGCGATCGCAGTTGGTTGGTTACAAACTCAGAAAACGCTGCTGCCCATCCTCTGGTGAATCCCTTAGTCGCCTTTTACGACACCCATGAGAAGATATAGGGTGGTGCAATCTTTACGTCCAGCACCACACGGAACGAAGTGACAGTGATAGTTTCTAATAAAGTGTTTCTGCTCGCATTTCCTCTTGGCTCATGGCTCCACACGTTGGCGCCAACGCTATTCGCCAACGTGTGGATCGGGAAAATGGAGTAGGCTCGAACGTTGGGGCGAGCAATGGCAGTTAGCCGTCGCGTGTCGGTTTTATCAAAGGAATTATGCGCCAACGTTGGCGATGCGCCCACACGTTGGCGGTTTGCTCAGTCTTGTCGCAGCACTCATGCAGTAAGTTGCATCGAATGAGCTTGTTCATACAGTCACCGCGTCTTGAAAATGTCACCCGCGTGGATGGACGCAATAGTTATAGAATTTCTGTAAAAAAAATCTTTATGTTTATTAACAAATAATAATGATATTGTCTTGTTTGAAAAAACATTTTTCAAAGATGACGTCCATTGTTTAACTTTCGTGTTATTTTAATTGACAGTTTAGCTCGTAAGCACTCAATAATCTTAAAGTGCGCAGTGCAACATCTATTTCAGACGTTTTTACATTGGCTCTGACGGAACTAAACTAAGATTATCTCCAACTGACGGAACTAAACTAAGATTATCTCCAACGTGTGAACGCTAGGGATAATTACGGGCCAACGCTCGCCCCAACGTGTGGAGCCCACCTTAACATGAAAATTTCCATCAACAGTACGACTTGGCCATCGCACACATGATCGACGGTGGCAACAACTACATGACTGTTGCGTTCGCCATGCAACTCGTCCAGCTATACCTCGTCGACGACAGAAACAACATTTACGTGAACGAGTCTGACTTGTACCACATCACGGAGACGCTTGTGAGGGTCATGACGCACTCTCGACAGCCGCCGCCAGATGGCCTTGGTGCACTGCTGGAGTTGCTCCGCGTAAACCAGGATCCCAGCGCGTATCTCGGAGAAAGGTCACCACTTGGGCCTACGGCACATATTCACTCAGGAATACTGCAAGTACGAGTAAGGACCAATACTCATACATTCTGGCCATTTTGAAAACGATTGATTCTATTATTTTAAGGCGAATGCAACTAAAGTCCGCAAAATTATTTTTGCTAATTGTAGCTCTGTTTTGAGTTGTATATCAATCAAAATACGATTCGCGTTAGTAATAACACTATATCTACTGAATGATACTTATAAAAAATATAAATCTAGCTTTATAAGCTCTAGAAGCTCGATAATCGATAATTTGATCGTAAACTAATATAATCGAGCTTGTACAGCTTATATAGCGAGGTTAATATTTTTTATTAGTATTATTCAGTAGATATATTGTTATTACTACCGCAAATCATATTTCAATTTATACACAACGCGAAATACAACTACAATTTGCAAAAGACGCAAGAAATTTTGAATTTCGCGAGCTGCCCTGTAGTATTCACCATAAGTTTACAGTTCTATCTATAATTTTATTCTTTAAACACTTAGGTGTTGATTCTTCTCTAATTAAACTATTGTTTTAGTAGTAGTAGAGCTCTCTGTGAAGGAGCTCGTCCAGGGAAGTACTACCACTGTACCTACTTCTGCTCTAAACAATTATGCTTGCATTGCTGTGTTCCGGTGTGATGGGTACGGGTGCCGGTGGTATTACAATCACATGGGCCTTTCATTTTCATGTCTCAGTTTGGCGAAACGACTTGCGATACCATTTAGGCAACAGCCTAGGTGGTGTTGCAGTTGTTATGAGCAATGGTAACCGCTTGGCAATGGTAACCGGGTGGCCTTTTGCTCGTTTCGCCATTCTATACTGTAAAAAAGTTCTCTTTTACTGTACTTTTGCTAATTAAAACAAATTTTGTAGATATAACGCAGTTTTTTTTCCTAAAATAATTATAATTTTCTTCATGCGTCTTTCACTGCTCCGCATACACTCCATCTCCAATGCTCACTCCGCCATAATTCTTTTTCCTCTCTCTTTCTCACAATCATTCCCTTTCACTCACACCTCTACGTTCCCTACTATGCAACTTTCATACAATTTGCACCAATCGTAGATTCGGCCGTCCTGCACTCTGCCTTTAGATATGTATCCTCATCGCGCCTTACATAACTCTTTCATACACATGACATCTACTTACATCTTACTTATTAACGAAAATCTTAATTTTTAGTTTTACACAGAATTACGTAATTACAACAATATGTAGTTAGATATAAACAACTTTGTAGGTTGGGAGGTACCGTAAAACGGGGTGAATAGAAATGCAGGGGTGAATAGGAAAAAAAGTGGGCAAAGATTTTAACATTGAAATAAGATAGTTTGTTGCCCACAAAAACGTCAAAAATGTTCTGCATAATTTGGTAAACATTCTAACATATTTGTGGGCAATAAACTATCTTATTTCAATGTTAAAATCCTTGCCCACTTTTGTTTCTATTCACCCCTGCATTCCTATTCACCCCGTTTTACGGTACACATATTTATGGAATCTAAATACTTAATAATTATTATCACAATTAGTCAAATTATTTTAGTTTACTACAATTTTATTTTTATGACTTTATACTTCTTCAAAACATTTTTAACAATGACTTTATTAACATTGGCATACAGAATTTACTTATACAATCTTAACGTGGTATGCCACTCGTCAAATTTCTTTGTCCAATGTAACTTTGATCATCAAATATTGAATGAATGAATGAAAAATTCATTTGCTTAAAACATGAGTATACAATACAATGTGAAAGCACATGCATGTAAGGTGTTTAAATAGTAGGTATAGCAGCTACAATGTATTGCCACTGGGGGCATACAAATACTTTTGATTCTAGGCTACATTGACATTTGCAAAAATATGCAATTCTTCTTGTTCTACATTATATAAAATAAATTACCTATTGCAGAAGGACACAATAAGTATAAAAATATATGAACATCGAATATAATGTCAATGTAATAAAATTAGGCTAACAATGTCATGATAGGTAAAAAAAATGTCAGTAGAAAATTAAAACAATAATAAAAATGTGATGTCAAAATACAGTTGTATGTTGTATGTAAAAAAACTGTCATCATCAATTATATCAGATTGGACCAAGAAATTAGACAAAGAAATATGACCAGTGGCATACCACCCTTATGGTTAAAATAATGGTTCTGAATACAGTACATATTCTTATTTTTAATACAAAAATAATTATGTACTGTCAAAACAGTGTCTTATAAAATAGCAGTGTATTATAAACATAACCTAGTATTTGTGAGGATACTGAGCAGTATTATTGATACAAGCTAAATATTACATACACCCAAAAAACAACTTACACTAACACATTATTATCCATCCTTACCCGGCCATTTCTTTATATTATCCGCTGATCTGTGGCCTGATTCACAAACGTTCGAAAAGTTTCCGTTTCCGAAGTGAAATTTGACCAGCAAACAAAACAAAACGACCACTTCCTGCGACCACGAATGATGCAAAGCATTCGAAACATCAGGAAAAGCAATGTTAATAATAATACGCGATGTAATCCGGTCAAACTTGTTTTATTACGAAAAAAAAACGATTTGAGAATCGAACGCATTCGGAAACGCTATTCATAGTTCTTTAATTTTACATTGAGTGCTATCCGACAATAAATGGCTCACGGGAGAGTTTCCATGAATTTCGCGTTGCGTTTCCGTATCCGTTCGGTTCTCAAATCGTTTTGTTTCTTAATAAAACAAGTTTAACCGAATTAAATCGTGTATTATTATTGAAATTGGTTTTCCTGACGTTTCGAATGCTTTGCAGTGTTCATGGTCGCAGGAAGTGGTCGTTTTGTTTTGTTTGGTGAAATTTCACTTCGGAAACGGAAACTTTTCGAACATTTTTGAATCAGGCCACTGGAGGTCTTCTTTGGTCCTTCTGTGATATCATACAGCTTCTCAACATCATACCTAAACTTAAGTTTTGCTTTGATGCCTGGGCAGAACTGGGTTCTCTTGATAGTCACTAAATCATACAGTTCATAAGTTGAACTAGTTTTTTGCTTTTCATTATAGGTCTTATTCTCATTCTGTACGTTTTGAATCTGCTGTTTGGCCTTTAGCCTTAAGTTCTCTCTATTTTCATCGTAACTACCGATGATATTTTAAAAGTACAGATATGTTGTTGCGCGCGCAATCTGAAGACTCGAAAACGTCGTAATTGGGACGTTTTGTTAGTAGTCTCCGTCAAGCAAGGCTCCGAGCGCGACGCGTGGCAAAAAATACAAAAATGCCGTCATTTGTGTACAGAAAGTGTACTAATTATGACGCGAAACTAACTTAAAGTAACTAACTTACTTTTCACTAGTTTGTGTGTTGTGCTGCCACTGCGTACGGAACATATTTTTCGTTGGTTTGTTATGATATATCTATACTTTTAAATATCATTGGTAACTACTTATTATTTCTTGTTGTAAGAGGTTAATTATGTCGATATCTTCTTTACATTTCATTTTAGTTCCGGTAGGTTATTTATATAGGGTAGTATTTATAGGTCTTTGGTAAGTACTGTTTAAAGCTTGTTGGACCCGACTCACATGTTTATATCACAGTGATTTATCTTCTATCACAGACCAGTAAGCCTCTAGACGCCTATTAGCCGGATACCCCCGGTCACAAAGCATATGCAGTAGCACTGCATATCTTACGCCTAGCCACCAATCGGGACGTCACTCCGTCAGCGAGTGGCACACATATCACCGAACATTTGAGCCAACATTTTACGACTGTGTACTCGTGCAAAACTTTATTATTAGGCATCTTGAGGCTTACTGGTCTGTGTCTTCTATACACAGCTTGGTTAACATAGGGATACAAGATGTGTGTTCTTCGAGGTCGCTGAGCTATTGGCATCGTCGTTCAATACTATCTCTTCCTTCCTCCGAATGGGCTTACATTCTTCAACAAGCCGCACTTCCGTCTTTATATGATGGTTATCAATATGACCTGTAACATCAACAGAAGTCACACAACAATAATAATTCTTCCTAGACAACCATTCATTTTGTGACAACAACAACACACTGACGACCATCACAAAATTCTGTGGGAACTCTTGCTCTATAAACAACCTACAGGATATTGACCTTTCGGGCACAATGTGAAATACTACATTGGAATAGCACTGTTCATCTATACTTAAAAAAAAAAAACTTAAAAAGTACAAGTTCAGTTAATACCATGTTGTCGTCATCACACGGCACTTATAACTTGTTCCACACGTCCTCTGATTTAAAATTTACGTGACTACCCGTATCTATTAACGCACAAACTGTTTTTTCGCCGTATTTTACTAGTTTGACTGCTTTATTTAGGTTAAGTTGCCGGTCACTCGGTTTGTTTAGAACATTCATGACATCCACGTCATCCTCCACTTGGCCGCGTTCAGTATTATCGGCCGACGTCGTCGGACGACGCTCGGAGCGTGCCTTCGGGCGTTCGTTTGTATGATAGTCTGTAATCTGAGTAACTGTACGATAAAAGTACGCTCCGGGCGACGTCGGACGATAATACTGAACGCGGCCCTAGAAATATGGCTGCCACCCGAAACGCCCTGATTGGCTGCCGTCGTCGCTCCGAACATAGCCGAATGTCGTTCCCGAGTCGAGTTGTTAAAGCGACGGGCGCGCCTGCGCCTGTGAATTTGACCGTCGTCGTCGGCGGGTGCGCCTGGCCGAACTTTGCACTCGCTCGATGAGTTTTTCTTTTTCCCCACAGTTATTGCAACCCTGGCCAGTTCCCGATGCAGACTCTGACCGACGTCGTAGTAGTCTGTTTCACAGTTCGTTCAGCGTTATGTTTGGCAATTTTATTCTTATTTGTTTCGTATACCGACAACTTTTCTTTTAGCGCCGGGTAGGTAGGTGATTGCGCCGCCGCCGTATAAAATCGTCTTATTAGTTGCCAGGGGGTCTACTCCCGTTCGACGATATTCGATAAATCGTACGATTCATCGCACAATTTGCTACTCCGGTCAACCATCGTTCCCTTATCGCATGCGATGATCGTGTTTTGACGTTTGTTTTTCTCATCTCCGGTAAATTGTATTCGACTATGAACCGTAGTCTATCTTAATTGTGCCTTTTTTATGTGCCTAACTTTATTATGTAAGTATCAGTCGGGACGAAAGTTCGTACTTCGTTTGTCGTTCTTAAAACGCGAGTAGACCTACAGGTCCGTGATTCTGTCTATTATGTACTGGATGGCGACGTAATCTAGGAACTTGGTCCGTTTCCCGATCTCTTTCATGATCTTCTTGCGTTTCTTGCGCGCCGCCATCAGAGCCCCTAGCATGAGTTTTTGGCACAATCGAATAGCTATCTTCACGTTTTCACCAGATGAACGTGTACTCGATACAATAGTAAGAATGATAAATTCTGAAACGTTATTTTATTAAATAAAAAACCGGCCAAGTGGAGTCGGACTCGCGCACTTAGGGTTCCGTACCACGCAGCGACCTGATACCACATATTACTTAATAGTTGTGCTGATAGCTCGTAAAAACTGATTTAATTTATGAGAGTTCACCAAAGGTGCAAGACTGCGCGTTGACGTCTTTCTCTTTCATATTTGGATCTCTTTCTTACGCAGGTACCACCACACGTGTGTGTTTACCTTATTTTTATTAATAATGAACTTGGTGAAATTCATAAATCCTACTTTCCTCCTTAATATTATAAACGTGAAAGTTTGTGAGGACGTATGGATGTGTGGATGTTTGTTACTGTTTCACGCAAAAACTACTGTATGGATTTTAATGAAATTTGGCATACAGATAGAACATAACCCGGATTGACATGTAGGCTACTTTTCATCTTATCTTAACCATTATAAAATTGTAAATGTCTGTTTGTTGCATCACGCTAAAACTACAGGACCGATTTTGATGAAACCTTTTTTTGTTTGAAAGCCGATGATCAGACTTAAAAACTGGTATGAGTTTTGAGAAAGAAAGATAGAAAAAAAGAAATAATAAATTTGTGAGGTGCGTCCTCACCCGACAGATACAGCTTCTACGCATTTGCACGAGCGGATAGTAATGGATGAATGAAAGAGTGGAGTGGAGTGGAATGGAATGGAGGGTGAGGGTGAGGTGAGGATGAGGGTGAGTGGAGGGTGAGGATGAGGGTGAGTGAGTGTGAGTGTGACGGTGTGCGGGTGAGTGTGGGGGTTGAGGGTGAGGGTGACGGTGTGAGGGTGGGTGAGGATGAGGGTGAGTGAGGGTGAGTGGAGGTTGAGGATGACGGTGATTGTGGGGATTGAGTGGGAGGGTGAGGGTGAGCGTGGGTGAGGGTGAGTTGAGTGTGGGGGTGAGTGTGTGTGAGTGTTAGGTTGAGTGTGAGGGTGAGTGAGTGTGAGTGTTAGGTTGAGTGTGAGGGTGGGTGAATGTGAGTGTGAGGGTGAGTGTGAGGATGAGCGTGAGGGTGAGCATGAGTATGAGGGTGAGTGGGACTGGGACTTGACTGGACTCGACTGGACTGGACGGTCTGAATGAAAGGATGGATGGATTGAACTGGACTGGACTGTACTGAATTAACAGGATCTGTCACGTTGGTTAACAGAATTTAACGCGAGCGGAGCCGCGGGTAAAAGCTAGTCTATTACAAAATTGTATAAAATTGTTTGTTCGAGCATTACCCCGAAACTACTGAACCGATTTTGATTAAACTTTTTGTGATTGAAAGCTGATGATTAGACTTAAAAACTGGTATGGGTTTTAAGAAAGAAAGAAAGAAAAAAAAAATCGTGGGGTACGATGGATGGATGAATGAAAGGGTGGAGTGGAGGGGCGGGGAGGGGTGGTGGGGCTCTTTTCAGTTCTGTGATACATTTATCGTATGTCTACTCTGCACACACTCTATCTCCAATGCTCACCTCGCCGTCATTCTATTTCCTCTCTCTCTTTCTCACAATCATTCCCTTTCACTCACACCTCTTCGTTCATACACAACTTTCATACAATTTCCAACAATCCTACAAATATATAGATACATGTATAGTAGATATAAAAGAGGAAAGGGATGGCAACAATTTTAGTGCTGTCGTAATTCGATGTCCGAATCAAAATCTTCATACAAGTTTAGTCGTGATATTGGAACGCGGAACGTGCCGATAAATAATTCGCAGAATTGTAACACTTAAACTAATTTGACAGTTCTAAAATTCATGCTATCTCTCTCTTTTTTTCACCATTAGAAAAAGATAGAATTGTTTTAATTGAGTTTGTGGAGAATCAACACCATGTTATATATAGATTATATATATATTATATTAGATTACTATCTATAAAGCTAATCTTAACTATTATAAAATTGTAAACGTCTGTTTGTTTGTTTGTTCCAGCATCACGCTAAAACTACTGGACCGATTTTGATGTTTTTTTTTTGTTTGAAAGCTGATGATCTGACTTAAAAACTGGTATGGGTTTTGAGAAAGAAAGAAAAAAATTTATTCGTGGGTTGCGTACTCACCCGACAGATCGAAGCTTCTATGCATTTGCACGAGCGGATAGTAATGTACGATGGAGTGGAGTGGAGTGAACAGGGGATGGAACTGGGGACGGGACAGGGGACGGGACTGGGGACGGGACAGGGGACGGGACATGGGACGGGAAATGGGACGGGACATGAGACGGGACATGGGACAGGACAGTGGGACGAGATATAGGACCGGACATAGGATGGGACATGGGACGGGATGATAGTGATATAGTGAGACAGTGGGACAGGACATGAGACATGGGACGTGGGACGATAGTGATATAGTGAGATAGTGACACAGTGGGACCGTGGTACAGTGGGACAGTGGGACAGTGGGATATTGGGACAGTGGGACAGTGGACTGGACTGGACTGTACTGCAATGGACTGGACATGGGACAGGACATGGGACGGGATGATAGTGATATAGTGAGACAGTGGGACAGGACATGGGACATGGGACGATAGTGATAAAGAGAGATAGTGGGACAGATGGACAGCGGGACAGTGGGACAGTGGCACAGTGGGACATTGGTACAGTGGGACAGTGGGACATTGGGACAGTGGACTGGACTGGACTGGACATGGGACAGGACATGGGACATGGGACGGGATGATAGTGATATAGTGAGACAGTGGGACAGGACATGGGACATGGGATATGGGACGATAGTGTTATTTATAGTGAGATAGTGGGACTGTGGAACATTGGGACAGTGGGACAGTGGTACAGTGAGATAGTGGGACAGCGGGACATTAGGACAGTGGGACAGTGGTACAGTGGGACATTGGGACAGTGGGACAGGACATGGGATATGGGACGATAGTGTTATAGTGAGATAGTGGAACTTTGGGACATTGGGACAGTGGACTGGACTGACGTGGGTTAGCAGAATTTAACGCGAGCGGAGCCGCGGGTAAAAGCTAGTAAATAATAATAATAATAGAAACTTTCCTACTGTAATATAAATGTATATACTGGGTGTCAGGGAAACGCTTCCGAAAACGAAGATAGGTGATAGTGCTGGTGATTACTGATACGAAACCACAAAAAAATGATTCTTTTTTTAGATTTTTTCTTTTTTTTGGCAATTTTCATACATAACCAGCTTTGGGCAGTTAAATAAAACTGATTTGCAAAAAAAACCCCATTTATTTACTTAATTTTTTAAAGATCGCGATGTAAATAAAATATCAGCTGGCGCTAGGGGTGAACGACATCCGCTTTCATACGCAGTCCGTGTCGTAGCGAGCGTAGGTTAGTCACGCGCGGCATTGTTCCCGAGTTTTGTACGCTTTACATTGCGGGTTTGCAAAATACCAAATCACTAACGGCCAAAATTAATATCCAATCTATCCACGATTTGCCCTACTAGAGATAGGAATTTGACATAAGCTCCATACAAAATATGTCACATTTCTATCTCTTGTAGGGCAAATCGAGGATAGATCGGATATTAATTTTGGCCGTAAAACAATGAGTATAAGACTAATGGTTATTGGTATTCGATTGTGTTTAGGTAGTATAATGATAGACTTTCAGTTTCGGGAGCATTTCCCTGACACCCAGTATGTGTGTACAATAAAGAATAAGCTAATTAACCTTACCGCAGGCGCAGAACTATGACGACCCGCCCGGCCTACAAGAGAAGACAGAGAACCTTCTTCGCGAATGGAGAAACTTGCTTCTCAGCCCCCTGACAGAAATTGAACTAGCACAGAACTTCAACCTATACGTTCATCGTATGAATATGAACGGCATCCTAAAATCAGACGACATGATCACAAGGTTCTTCAGAATCGCGACACAGATGTGCATTGAGAACGTGTACCAACAGCTGAGCGAGGACAGAATGAATACCCCTCCCTTGCCTCCGAAGAGGGACAAGTACTATGCCATGTGTGACTCGTTCATCAAACTGGTTTCACTCCTGATCAAGAACACGGCTGACGGCGGGAACCCTACGCCGAAGCTGAACCTCCTGAATAAGGTGAGTTTGTACTGGCGATAACACAACTGGGACTATAACTTAACTGGCGAAATGTGGGTGTACTATACACCTCTGCCTACCCCTTCGGGGAATACAGGCGTGATGTTATGTTATGTACTGGCGATGCCGAAGTTAAAACTAATATGAATTCACTGCTGGACATATACAATGTGTTATTGAAATAACTGGAAACCTCTTATGAGTACCCTAATACTCATGAGTACAATGACCACTTAAGAGGTTAAGGGGTCATTGTACTCGTGAGTATGAACAGCTTTTACTATGGGACCAACCCTGAAATCGCGAAAATAATATCAGTTGATAAGTTGTGGTAGCTAGAATAATAAAATAATTAGTAAGGGTAGGCAGGCATATCTATACGACTTTGAATTAACTGCAATGTTAGTCGAGTCGGTTAAGAATCACTGTTTCTTAATAAGATATCGCTGACGTCACCCAAAGACGTGCCAAGTGGATGAGAATTTCGATACCACGAGCAGTGTTACGAGCACGGTAGCTTAGTGGCTAAAGCACTGGCGTACTGAGCCAGGAGACGCAGGTTCGAATCCTGCTCGTGAGCGATTTTTTCTTTCTACAATTTAAATCGTCAGTTGATCTCTCTATATTTGTCGATTTATATGAACACCAATGTAGGGAAAAGCTGGTAAAATTTTCGCTATTTCAGGGTTGTTCCCATAGTGAAAGTTGTTCATAATGATGAGTACAATAACCCCTTAACCTAAGGGGTCATTGTACTTTTTATTTTGTACACAGACCAGTAAGCTTTTAGACGCCAATTAGTCGGACACCCCCGGTCATAACGCATATGCAGTAGCACTGCATATGATACGCCTCGCTTTCTTCTTTCTTTCGGCTGAAATGATGATATCTAAGGAGTTTCTTGCCGGTTAGAGAAGTCCATGGGACTTACCATTTGGAACTATGCAACTGGTGTCGAATATCCATAGCGTCTTTTTGTGATGGGCAGAAAAATAATAACCGGGCAAATACGAGTCGGACTCGTGCACTAAGGGTTTCGTATAAGAACGTTTATGATTGGATTAGATTAGATTAGATTATTTTTATTGGTAACAATAATTAATTACACGTCATTACAAAAACAAAATATAAATTGAATTATCAAAATTAATTAATTCATTAAAATACAGTGTATAAAGTTGTATTATTCAAAAATAACAATAAAAATTATACATATATAAGGCTGGCATTGTCATCAGCTTAAGGTTCACGAAAATAGTTTTCGCTGGTGTTAGATACGTTATGATAACGATTTTAATTGTGGAAAGAATAAATCGCTCACGAGCAGGATTCAAACCTGCGACTCCTGTCCTTTAGCCCCTAAGCTACCGTGAACACTGCTCGTGGTATCGAAATTAACCTCCACTTTTGTACGTCTTTGGGTGACGTCAAACACTAAAAAAGCACTGCGTACTGAGACTTTTTCTTTCCACAATTTAAATCGTTATCATAACGTATCTAACACCAGCGAAAACTATTTTCGTGAACCTTAAGCTGATGACAATGCCAGCCTTATATATGTATAATGTGTGTCTATACATGTATAAAAATACACGTTAAAAATAATAAAATATCGTTTATTATTTTTAGTATTTGCCATGATAGAGGCCATAGTATCATTCTGTGAAAATTCTAACTAGATATCTATAACGGTTAATAAGATACAGTCCTGTGACAGACAGACGGATAGAAGGAAGGACGGACAGGTGGTGCTGGCTTGGCACTTGGTTTTGGTATCCTAAAAGATAAGAACATCAATCAATTCTCCACAGATTCTGGGCATCGTTGCTGGCTGCCTACTCCAAGACCACGAAGAGCACGGCACCAACTTCCAGCAGCTGCCTTATCATCGACTGCTACTAATCCTGTTCCTTGACATGAATATGGCTGAACCCGTACTTGAATCTATGAACTATCAGGCAAGTGGAAGGTCTACTTTATTCTTACATCAACTCTATCTAATGTTGATAGGTTGAAAGGTATAGAGAGACCGAAGAAAAGATAATAGGTTCTGTGAAAAATTATAGGAATCGAGGAGTAAGTCTTGGGTAGCACACCTAAAAAAAGTGAGGATTGTGTGAGGCGCTCTTTTGATAACTGTGCCACACTGTGCTAGCACAGAGGCGAGGCTGCATCATGTACTGGATGATGTGTGCTAAGGTGCACTATTCATAATAACTCGCATTCAATTGCCACAGATAACTTATGCGTCCATTACACGCACGTGACTCGCGAGGCATCGAAATCGTGGTAGCACAATGTTATAAAATGAGTGAGTGACTCTTTTTGAATTAGTGAGTAGCTACAATCGTGCTAGCACATACACTGAGTCATCCAACACTTCAGGAGTGAATGATGAGATGACAACTCACAGAGAATGAAAAAAAAAACATGTTGTGTCAACCCCGAATACCTTGGGACCTGTGCAGTGCTATTTATTTTTATTTTATTTATATTCTTTATGCACAAAGGTCAAAGGTTTCTTTGGGTACAAAGGCGGTCTTAACGCTATTAAGGCGTTCTCTACCAGACAACCTTAGAGTAATGCAGAGACAAAGAATAAGGTAGATGCACCAGTAAAGTAGTAAAATAAGTCAAGTTAGTTGCTATTCTCAAATGTTTTCGTATCCGAAGTGAAAGTTGATCAGCAAACGAAACGATTTGATAACCTAACGGGTTCGGAAACGCTATTCATAGTACTGATGCGACTCGAGTCATTTTACAATTTTACTCGAGTGGTCGAGTCACTCGAGTGCTTCACGAGTCACTCGAACACTCTCGAGTCACCTGTCACAATTTTTGAATTAAATATTTTTTATTTTGTCAATATGTTGGTTGAGGCTTAATAAAATGACAAGCTTGAAGTTTTATTTCAAAACATCGTCAGTCTTACAAAACCAACATTTATATATAGAAATTAATATAATATGCTATTAAAAATGAGAAAATGTGGTCTATTCATAAAACCAAATAACATACATAAAATGGAAAAGCATTATTAAGAATAAAACCACATCGTTTCGCATGTTAGGGTGAGCGATAAGCGAGTGACTCGAGTCAGAGTGAACTAGAGTTGTTTTTTTTTATTCGAGTACGTTTTTTTTCGATGTCACTCGAGTCACTAAAGTAAAAGTGGACTCGAGTCGCGTCACTAATTCATAGTTCTTTAATTTTTATATCGAGTGCTTTCCAACAGCAAATTTTAATGGCTTTGGAAGAGTTTCCGTAAATTCTTGGATCCGTCTAGAACTGTCAAAGTTTTCGATTTCGGTTTGCGAATAGCGTTTGGGGACCGCGTTCTAAATTCCTCTGGAATTCGAAATACTTTCCGACGGTTGTGAATAAGGGGACAGCTCCTCGATTCTGAACATCTTCCTAAGCAGTTGTCGACCATTTCGGTTTAACGTTCGGTTTTTTTTTTTTGACGTCTGTGATCTTGTGGTTCGAGTGTCGGACTGCTGATCACGAGGTCGTGGGTTCGATTCCCACAGGACACAAATATTTGTGTGATGAACATAAGTGTTTGTGTTGGTCTGGGTATTGCTTATGTATTAAAAGTATGTATTTACAAAAAAAAAGTGTATAAGTATTATATCCATTGTCTAGTACCCATAGTACAAGCTCTGCTTAGTTTGGGACTAGATGGTGCTGTGTAAAAATGTCCCAAGGATATTAATTTATTATTTACAAAAAAAAAATACAATCAATTACTCAATCATAATCCTATTAATAATATAACAATTTTGGCATTTTTAACGGTAGTCACCTACCGGATTGGGAAAAGGAAGGAGGAAGATACGACTTTCGGTGACGTCAGCAACATAGATAGATAGATAGATAGAATATTCTTTATTGTACACCAATAACATTATTAAACTTAGGACTAACATGTAAAATAAGGGTACATTGGCGGTCTTATCGCTAATAACGATATCTTCCAGACAACCTTTGGATGGACAAGGATGACATGAAAAATAGATTGGGGCAGTATGTGGTGCACTTTCATAAAGTTGTCAACATCCATTGAGAAACGGACTGTGTTCCTAAATATTTGTGTTTCTGTGTTAGGTTCTGACAGCGTTTTGCCATACGCTCCGTATCATCCGGCCGAGCATTGCCCCGGGCTTCGCCTACGCTTGGCTCGAGATCGTCGCGCACCGGGCCTTCATCAACCGAGTGCTGGCAGTCACACCACAACAGAAGGTTCGTATTGTGTACCTGTAGCAGGAAATTAACTCGTATTCTTGCTACGGTACACATAGGGGACACATGACCATCCCAATGGTGGTCTTCAAGACTCCAGTGAATAGGTTTTTGCTGGGCAAGCGTGCACCGTCGTCGACCGCACCATCGTTTAACATCAGGTGAGGTGGCGGTCAAACGCAAGTCCGTTAAGAAAAAAAAAAAAAGACGTGTGGCACTCGGAGACTGCCGCGGTAAAGCTATTGTATTGCATAGCATTTTTCATGTAAATACAAAGAGGAGGTGCCCTAACGCCGAAACTCTAAGCAGGCATGAGTCACCAGATTGCGGGGCGAAGAGGGGGTTTACGCATGCACAGTAACGCCGATACAACCAATGCCACCTAGAGGCGGTTTGCAGAACTAAAGAGACAAGCGTGATATTTCAAAAAGTCATTAAAAGTTCTGCTATTCATCGATAGATGACAAAACTAAAAAGTATCACCGCTGTGCCGGTCGGAGTGGGGGGTGTTAGGTTATTTTTGTTACGGAATTTCTGGATTCGGTCTCCACGCTCAAGGCCCGCGATAGAAGCTATGCAATAGCTTAAAAATAAAATTGAGATGGTCATGTGTCCCCATGAATATGAAAATAGGTTCATCATCATCAACTCGTTGGTCTAGTGGTTGCAAGCGCGACTGCTGAGAGTGAGGTCCTGGGTTCGATTCCCGGGTCGGACAAAGTGTTATTGGGTTTTTTCATTAGGAAATTCTCAGTAGCAGCCCGGAGCCTGGATTTGTGCCCGGTTAATGGCAATAGGCTCGCCACCTATTACATGGGACTATAACATAACTGGCGAAATGTGGGTGTACTATTACACCTCTGCCTACCCCTTCGGGGAAATACAGGCGTGATGTGATGTTATGTTATGTTATCATCAACTCAGCCTATCGCAGTCCACTGCTGGACATAGGCATCTTCACAGAAATAGATAGATAGAATAGAAAAGCTGGCGGGGCGCGCGTGGCAACACTCTTCACCATAGTGCAGGGCATTTTAAAGCCTTTCTCAGTACGCCTTGTGACCTGTTTCTGTATATACTGTAACAAAAACCCGCAGAAATGCCTTATTGCGCTGTCTCTAACAGCAGAAACAAAAGCTGTAAAGTACATTTCATTAAAGTGATTTAAAAAAAATTAATGACCTCAATATGGGAGGGGTAGTTTATTCCAGAGTTGCTACGCATGAATCGCAAGTAAAATTGTGATTACAACCATTCTATCTACCTATTTCTGTGGGCCTCTCCCAAGTTGCGCCACAGCACTCGGTCCTCTGCTTTCCGCATACGTAGAATATGATATTTGAGTATATTTTTTTAATAATTTCTTATTAATTTCGATCACTACACATTATAATAAAACAAAGTTTAACCGGATTAAATCGCGTATATTATTTAAATTGGCTGTGCTGTTTGGGACTTGATTATTGTGAGTGATTACTGCGTGCATCGAAACGATTTTAATTAATAATATTATACGGTAGATTAATATATTTTTTTAGAAATATCTGTAAAGACGCTTGTCATTTTAGTTTACCTGCGACCACGAAATGCTGCAAAGCTTTCGAAACGACAGGAAAACCAATTTAAATAATATACGCGATTTAATCCGGTTAAATTTTGTTTTTTTTTGTTTGAAATTTTAAAAATAGTAGAAAAAAAATGCTAAGTTATGAGCGTTTCAAAATTGATTACTAGACAGACAACACTACTCACCACTGACGTCATAACACTTTAACACTATTGTAACTGCACACGACTTAGGACAATGGTATCGATTCTTTTGTCTACGAACTAAACTTATTTTAAACTATCGCTCTCTTTTCCTAACAGTAGATACAAGAAAGGGATGGCAACAATTTCGGATCTGTCAAATTAGTCTTAATTAAATTTTCCATACATGTTTAATCGTGATCTCGGACCGTGCCCACTAAAATACCAAAATGTAACACGTAAACTAATTTGACAGTTCTAAAATTGTTGCCATCCCTTTCTTTTGTCTGATATTAGTAAAAGAGAGCGATATTTTAAAATAAGTTTAGTTCGTGAATAAGAGAATCGAAACCAATGTCCATTTCGAATGACCAGGACAGAAAATGACCCCTCAAGAAATGTAAAAATTACGTGTAAAATTATGTTTAAAAAAATGTATATTCTATTGTAATGTGAAATGTATGTATTTTTAGAAAAAGAAAAAATAGAAGAAATGTTGTTCTATTTTCTTTTTTCTTTCGATTACCGAAGTAACTTAAGTTTTGTATGACAGTTGAATATTTTTTTGATAGTGTGTGTGTATGTGTTATATTTCAAATGAAATTAAATTTACACCTTTGTGTGACTTAGGTCTTAAGTTATGATTGTTGTATTAAGCAGATGTCTATGTAGGCAAGTTAAATACTAGAATTGCTCTATCTTTGGGGGTGTTGGGATTGGACCCCACAAGAGGGATGTTTTACCGATAAAATTGAGTGTATTTATATTTACCATCCTTAAAGGCCGGATCACACCGGATACAACCTGACGTGCGTGCGCAAGTGCAGCAATGACCGATGCGTGTTCGTGCGTGCCCGGTCTGGCATCTAACACGGAGCGCCATATAATACAACGTCATCACCATGGTATAATAAGATGTTTCACCAGGTATTCTCTTCCCGCAATGACAGCGCGATGCCTCCAAGCTACGTCACGATCAGTGCTGCCATTGATTGATATCTTCAATATACTTAAGGAGTTTTTTGTTCATAATGAATATAAAATAAATTCCTAACTAGCCTAACTATTTGATATCTCGTGTTATTCATCTAATTAGTTATTAAAGGAAACTGTATAAAATTAATTGTTCAAAAGTGATTCTTTATAGAAGCAAGTAAATTAAAAAATGCATTTTGCTCGGGTAATTTATTTTCACAAAGTGGCAGCACATCAAACTGACAAGTGTCACGATAACAGCCCGCTATTCCAATGACGTAGTACGGAGGCAATCACGTTACCTAGCTGTCACGGGAAGAGACTACCTGGTGAAACATCTTATTATACCATGGTCACCACTACAGGCGCGTGTGCCACGTTGCCGTTCCGCTACACACGCACGCGGATTCGGTTTGTGAGTAGATGCGGCTCTGCGTGCATGGGTCACGTACGTTCACACGTCACACATCTGGTCTGGCATCTTTCTTACAGTTTCATACATTACAACTGGTGCATGCACGCGTCACGTCAGGCCACGAATCTGGTGTGCTCCTTAGAGTTTTATTACTATAAGACAGACATATTGTACTTGGCTAGTTGGCCATTATTAGGCACATTTTTTCTTTTTATTTACTCTCATTTTCTTTTTTATTCTTCTGTTTTTAGCTTACTACTGGAGGCCAGGCAGTTAAATTCATGTTTTTTTTTTGTGTTGACTCGTGCGGCTTTTTTTACTAGATATGGGCCAAATACGTCTGGCTGAATTTTGGTTCATAATTTGATTATTTATTCGACCTTATATTTTGGTTACGAGTTAAGTCCTAAATGACATTGCTAAAGTTCTATTAAAGCCAGCCTATGGAAGTTATGAATAAAAGATTATGTTCACCATATACAATTCGATGAGGGCAATGTGTTGCAATCTATTTTAGTAAACGGACAGAACTCCACAGATAACAAGCACAATAACAACAAAACAAGCACTCATCCCCTGTTTTCCTACCCTTAGGGGTGGATTTTGAAAGGACGTTGATAAAAATAGCCTTAAACTGTTCCAAAGATGAACAATATACGAAAATTACATGCGAATTTTTTCGTTTCGTAATAAATAAATAAAATGTTTATTTTCATATAATATCTTTACAGAAAAAAAGGTAACGTTGGTACCTGTACTAATGAAAAAACATTGTATCACAGGCACCAGCGCCTTCCATTTAGTTAAACAGTAAAATTGTTACAAAAGAATAATATGAATTAAAACTAAAATAATTAAATTAAATTGGGAGAAAATTAAATTAAATTAAAAATTATATTTGTAAAACTAAATCTACATTACACAGTTGCTAAAGTAGGATGTATGTGTATGTGGACGGTGTGTAGTTGGATGTGTAGTGTAGTAGGTGTAAGTATGCGTTGTTTGTGTATGTATGCGTAAGTCTTCTAATTGAGTAGGGGTTTGAGCAGATTTTCAGTTTCTTGGTAATTTAATGTTTGTATCCAGTTTTGTATTTCTTTTTTGCATTTATTTTTAGTGAGATTATAAATAAATACTATCCCGTTAACACGGTTGTATAGACGAGAACTATTAATATAAAAACTTCTACTAGCGAGAGCAGTCCTATGCGGCTTCATTCCACAAACTATGTCCTTCCTGCGCCTAGAGTCATTTGACTTGTAGGGAATAGTAGCATGCTTACGTATGATGGTCTGGAGCACATAGAGCTGGCTAACTGTAAGTACAGAACATTGTTGGTACAATGTTATAGTCGGGTATCTAATGGGTTTCTTAAGAAGAACCTTTAGAACAGCCTTCTGCGCTCTCTCTACTCGCAGCATGCTCACAGCAAACGTGCCACCCCAGGCTGCTATGCAGTACATCAGTATAGATTGTGCCAAAGTGAAATACACAAGTTTTAATGTATCCAGGTCAGCTGAGGATCTCAGTTTCCTAAATACATAGAAAAGTTTCCTAGAACGGGAAACTAAATTACCGATGTGCTTGTCCCAGCTAAGACGGGAGTCGATTTGCACTCCCAAATACCTGATATCAGTTGTTCGTGTTAGAGGTAGACAAACACAATTAGAACTGGAATGACAGCAAGAGTGAGCTTTTATTACGAGAGTGCTTGGTGGTTGGGACACAGAAGAACAAGAAAAAGTTATGTACTTAGTTTTATCCGTATTCAACATGAGAAGGTTGGTATTCAGCCAGGATATAACCGTAGAAAGCCTTTTCAGTTGCATTATAGGCTAGCTGCCAGTCCCTTGCGTGTACAATCAATGCCGTGTCATCTGCATAAGTAATAATTTTGCAGTTATCTATTGGCAACTGACACAGATCATTGATATACACCAGAAACAAGGTCGGGCCAAGCACACTGCCTTGTGGAACTCCATATGTTAGAAATTCCTCATTACTAATGAATATATATTGTATTTAACGCGGACATTACAAGAACCATTTTTTATATTTTAAGGAGTATCAAGATATTAATGAAGTAAACGGAGAAAATCGTATCATCTATGATATCTGTGTATCATCCATATTTTTATTTCGATATTCTATAGTCCATGATTCAATATTATAGACTCCTTTTCACACAAGAAATCCCAAAAAATTGGCATCGACTGACAACTTGACGACAATGTAGGTTGTTTTACATAACAAAAAAAGCAAAACGACATCAAAATAGCACAGATATCTGTGATTATGTGTCAAAATAGTAAAAAATAGAAAATAGTAGTAGTAGTATTTTAAAAATCTAAAATTATATTTAGTACTGTCCGTGTTTATGGTGAGCATCAACTTTAATTTGTAACGCCTTAAGGCGGAGTCACTAAGGATCTTTAGCAATATCCTTTAAATGGGACCAACTTCGAGATACCCTATCCATTAAAAAAAGAATCATCAAAATCGGACTACTCTGTAAAAAGTTATGCGAGGACATACATAAAAAAAATACGCGTCGAATTGAGAACCTCCTCCTTTTTTTTCGTCGGTTAAAAAATCATGTTAAACAATATTTAAAAAAAAACAGATTGCCCCTTACATTTTATCGGTTTAAGTGAACACAAATGTAGCGACCAACTGATTTTTTCCCCGCGATTTCAGGGTTGGTCCCTAATTAAAAGTTGTTCATAATGATGAGTACAATGACCCATTTTCGGGATTTAAACGATTAAAATTTCAGCATGTATATTATCATACATACGTATGCTAATCTAACGAAATGCTAATAAATTCATTAACACTAAATGTAAATGTGGACTAAATATTCGGCCGAAAGTGAAAAGTCTGTACAAGTGCCGCAGAAGCGAACACTGAACGTGAACAAACATTCGGCCCATCTCTATTAATTGTTTATTTCTGCACACCGTAGTGTTTGTCTTTCAAAACCACGTAGTTCAAATTGCTCCATCTTCTTACTACCCAATGCCGCTGCCGCTATGAGTCTGCTTTGAGCTTAAAGATTAGCATGATTTTTGTAGATCCATCACTATCAATAAAATTAATAAATCAAAAATTAAACAAATCTGTGCACACCAGTTTTTTATTCTTTAGGCTGTGATCATCGTAAACTCTTACGCCCTTACTAATAAATGTTGTATAGCGGTTGTATAGTTACACAATGCTTTGTTATCATCTTTCGAATGTCAAATTACTGATGACAGAAAGTGAGAAATCGTTGAGTAACTTTTCAACCGCTATATAACGTTTATTAGTAAGGGGGTTAGTATTTAGCGAAAAGTAACATTATTTCAATCATCCTTTATTGTAGATCCATGGATATCGAAATACTTGGGAGATAGATTCTGTTGTATAAAAAGCTGTAAGAAGCCTGTACTTCGGTTTTATAAAAGTTGTCAGAAGCCTTATATAAAAAGCTGTAAGAAGCCTGTACTTCGGTTGTATAAAAGTTGTCAGAAGCCTTATATAAAAAGCTGTAAGAAGCCTGTACTTCGGTTGTATAAAAGTTGTCAGAAGCCTTATATAAATAGCTGTAAGAAGCCTGTACTTCTGTTGTGTAAAAGTTGTCAGAAGTCTTATATAAAAAATTGTAAGAAGCCTGTTCTTCTGTTGTATAAAAGTTGTCAGAAGCCTTAACGTCAGACTACTAAACCATGTTATCTATCTAAAATGAGTTTAAACTATGGCTGTGTAGCAGACCCCTAATGAGCAGGGATGGAAAAAAAACAGTATTTTTTTATATTTTATAAAACAGTTTAAACATTTTTTAACATTTTTTCCTATGTTTTAAATCAAATCATGTTTTTTTTCGTCTATTATAAACAGGTGTTTTAAACATATTAAACACGTTTTAAACAGGTTTAAAAACAAATCCTGAGTATATTTTCAGGTAAACTCCCTTA
This sequence comes from Asteroscopus sphinx, assembly GCA_949699075.1. Taxonomy (NCBI): domain Eukaryota; kingdom Metazoa; phylum Arthropoda; class Insecta; order Lepidoptera; family Noctuidae; genus Asteroscopus; species Asteroscopus sphinx. The sequence goes on from OX453002.1 coordinate 3,728,866, forward strand.
GTTCTTTTAAAAACTCAACTAAGGACTCGCAAATTCGGTGAATAACCTGAAAGTGTGACAAACATAGCTAGGTGATTCCCCGAAAACAAGACAAAGTAAAGATGAGAGATGTCTTGTGTCCGAGCCTCAATATTGGGGATATTTTGTAGAAAAATAGGATTAGTTGAAAGAGTTTTGATTAAGTAGGTGTAGAAGTATCAAAAAAGTAGCATATATCTGTAAAATATTTACTTGCACTTGCATACAACAAGTGCATTTGTGAAGATCTTTCTGTGTATATTTTGTTCTATGTACCTACCTATTCTAAACTATGAATTATAGAATTCAAAATAAGAAACACAATCTGAATAATACTGATTATATAAACACAAATCGAAATTTAAAATGTCGTTTAAAATGTGGAATAATCTATGAACAGTGCACGGAATTCTATCTTTGTCGCAACTAGTAGTAGTAAGTAGAATACCACAGAATTTTCTATCTAGAATACTATAATTATTTACACATTCACTGTCCAGACAGCAGGACACACTAGTTAAACAATCTTCCTGTACCATTAGGCTCATTGGTCAGGGAATGGGTATAAATGTAGCCGAAATAATTCAAAAATGTTAAGTAGGAACACTGTTTAATATGTAATGTTTTTTATTTGTTTAAAACACAGTTTAAAACATCGTTTAAAACACTTTAATTCTGAACATGTTTTATTTTGACTGTGTTTTAAAACACTTTCGGTCTTACCACAAAAGATTTAACCACGTCTTAGTTATGTGTCCAACAGATGTTTCAGAAAATCGTTACTACAAATCCACGTCTTTCACTCGCCTTGAGTTAAATACGCTGTCGGTGCGTGCTTATATTAAACAGCCAAGAACCTATGTTTTAAAGTGTCTCGCCCTTGTCTAACCCCTAAAATTCGCTTGTGGTCATTTCATAATTTTCTGATAATAATTTATTAGTTATGATTTGAATGCTGTAGTTTTATCAAACGTTAATTTGCTCAAAAAATATATTATATTGTGCTCCAAGGTCTTTTCATCTATCGAAACAACTTTATAAGCTTACTAAAGTATTTAATTTACATTGTTATTACATTTCTTTTACAAAAATGAAACATTTCACGTCAAAATATATTTGTTAGATCAAACCAGTTCTACCTGCAACTGGCTGCATTGAAACCTTTCCTGGGGTTTACCGTATTGGATAAAAAGGGGTAGTGCCTAAGAGCATGGAAACAAAGCTCGCGCGCAGTAGGGGTGCGTGCGTCCTTTGTTTCCGTGCTCTGAGAGCAGTGCCTAAGCAAACAGATGTTAGACATTGTTTTGTGGTAAAACAAATGAAACACCCGCTCACTGGGCATTTCACTTTTAAACCCTGTTTCGCCAAATACGCATCGAAAGCTTGTTTTAAATAATTTTTGTGGTAAGACCCTTTGTTTTAAACATGCCAACCCTGCTAATGAGTGATATAATTTTCAGGACATACTGACTATTATACCACCTAAAAGATATTCAGTAAATAAATTAAAGGTACGATCATATTTCGTTGGTGAAAATTATTCAAAATTTAAATGTCATTGGTGATGGGTTACAATCAATAAACTAACATATTATTGTTCTTGTAATGAAGCCACAAGTTCTGTATTATTAAATTCATCTGAAATATTTTGTAATTTTGTCTGTTTTCTATTGAACATTTGTTTACATCAAAAATTACTATACTTTTAATATAGGATCTGTGAAATATAGTTGTAAAAGTAAAAAATCGAGAAACTAACATCGAAATTAAAACTGGCGTAAAAATTGCTGTAAAGCGAGGGGGCTTTAGATATTTGATTGTTAGATAGAAGATTGTGTATGTCCATTATTGTCCATGCATGCAGTTTGTGTGTACCGCCGCACAGTGGGGCAACCTGCTGTCGGCAATCACTACAATACGCGTAAGATAACTCGGCCCCTATGGAAACAGCAACAGGTGGTGGCGTTGTAGTCAATTTTGCTGTTAAATCGGTAGTGCGCATGCGCGGTCTTGGCGGCAAGACTGATAGATCTTGGAGCAAGTATCTAACTTAGAGTCGTAGTAATAAGTTGAACAGTTCCTGCATTAGCGGGATTTCTCTTTTGCATAAACGTCACAATGTGGTAGAAAGAGACAAACATATGTTTTCTGTACCGTCTTTAAGTAGAAAACATCGGAATGAAGCCATTTAATTTTCTTGACTCAATCCATTTGGTATGGATTTGGTCACCAGCTTGGCAACTCGCTAGTACAAATTTTGGCGGAAAATCGGTAACTTTGACAGTTGAAGGCCATGCCGATTGTAGATATCTATCTCTTTCTGTCACGTTGCTGCCTGTGTAAGACAAAAGATAGCAGCTATATTAAAAATGTTCATTTCATTATTACGATTCTTTGTTAATACTATTTCTATGTGATAGATAACTATCTAAGGCTTAAATCCAGAAATGGATCTAATGCCTTGATGACACGTACCAAGTAGAGTAGCGAGAGAGTGCACGCACTCGGTCGACTGTGAAAGATACAAGACGTATACTTGCTGTGTAGTTTGCAGCCGACCGAGTACGTGCTCTCTGGTTTTAGAGGGGCACAGTTATATCACGCGTATTGTACGATGAATGAAAAAGTGCCTTTTATTTTCCGCAGGGCTGGGGGATGTATTCAACACTGCTGATCGACTTGTTCAAGTTCTTAGACCCGTTCCTCCGCAACACGGAGCTTGCCTCGCCCGTCATGATGCTGTACAAGGGCACGCTTAAGGTTCTTCTAGTGCTCCTACACGACTTCCCAGAGTTCCTGTGCGATTACCACTACGGTTTCTGCGACGAGATTCCTCCTAACTGCATCCAGATGAGGAACCTCATCCTGTCTGCGTTCCCTCGCAACATGCGCCTCCCCGACCCGTTCACTCCTAACCTGAAGGTGGATCTGCTGCCAGAGATCACGCTGCCGCCCCGCGCGGTCATCAACTACACTTCGATCATCCCTGCGTCTCAGTTCAAGAAGGATTTGGACGCGTACCTGAATAACCGGGCGCCCGTCACCTTCCTATCAGAACTGAGGAGCAATATGCAGGTGCGTAAAAGCTCATATCATCATCACTCGCTGCTGGGTATAGACCTCCAGTCGTTTTTGCCAGCCTCCCTCATCCAGGTGTTGCCTCCCTCATCAAGGTGTTTCTAAAGGCTCTGGCGATGGTTTAGGCTCAGAACGTTCGATTCGAAAAACTTCCGATGAGCCAAAATGCTCCGATTCGCAGATTGTCCTATTCTCAAATTGTCCGATTCTCACAATGTCCTATGCTTTACAAAACCGCTTTTTCAGGGCGTGAAATAATATATTGTTGATTCTCTTGTTCACAAAGTAAACTTATTTTAAACTATCGCTCTCTTTTACTAATACTAGATACAAGAAAGGGATGGCAGCAATTTTAGTGCTGTCAAATTAGTTTACGTGTGACATTTCTTTGTATTTTAGTCGGCATGTTCTGAGATCACAACTAAACTTGTATGGAAATTTTAATTCTGACTAATTTGTTTTTTTTTTTTTTTTAATTTATTCATGACCATGGGATACATGTCCTTCAGTCGTAATCATTGAACATATTATACTTGTATCCTAGTAAAGTGATGGAAACTTTACTAGGTTTCTGAGGGGATGATGAGATAATACGAAAGTCATGATTTTCAACTTTGTACCATTTATCCACACTTGTACACGTTAACGAGCACTTAACATTTAATAATCCACCATTATTACCATTAACACTCGAAGAAACACAAATTTTGGAAAATAATAAAAAATCCACAACATGATCTTTACGAATTTTCCCGCCAACCTCCACAAACTTGATAGCTCTAAAAGAGTTGCCATCCCATTCTTGTATATATTATTAGTAAAAGATCCGAGAGCAATAGTTTAAAATAAGTTTATTTCGTGTACAGGAGAATTAACACATTGAGCCTTTTGATCGCCATGTCAAATAAGTAAAGGCGGCGCACGGCGCCAAGCAATATTTTTATTGTTCTATACCTAAAAAACTAGAGTGAGGCCGGCACTATATCGATAAAATAAACTAAGTATATTTTTTTTGTTCATACATTTTAAATAAAAAGTTCATCACAATATTAGAGTTTTATTTAATCCCGGTCTGTGGTGTGGGGTATGAATTAAAATAATCTTTTTAGTATAATAATGAAGTTCTTTACAATTTAAAATCACGAATAACCCAGCACTATTATCCTTCATAACGTCATCCGATATCACGACTACACGACGCTGGCGGGGCTGGCACGGCTTTTAGTAATTTCCTTGCCTTTGCTCTAGAGGTGTGCAACCAATACTTTTAAATAATAACATCTAGCTTTTTATTTATGGCTTCGCACTTTATATGCAGTATGAAGTATTAATCAAGGGCAACCAGTATTTAGAGACTTACCCCCAATTTCTGGAAGGCTGATCAATTTGATCTATTGTCAAATCTAATGTTAGCTTCTGTGATTGGCCGACCAAAAACTTAATAACCAATCACATCGCTTGACCTGAGATTTGACAGCTGATTAGTTAATTTTTGCATTGATAAGCATTTCGGAAACTGGGGGTTAGTGCGTAGCCACTAACTTATGATAGCTCTGCTAAAATAAACAACGTTTACTATGAATGTATTTATGTTAGCAGCTTTAGACAGTAACACTGTCATTGTGAAATTGTGCAATGCGAAAATTGCTGCATTGTACATTTGCAACATATTAATATATAGATCAAAACTTATGCTCGACCCCTATTACATGGGACTATAACATAACTGGCGAAATGTGGGTGTATTATACACCTCTGCCTACCCCTTCGGGGAAATACAGGCGTGATGTTATGTTATGTTTATGTTAATATATAGATTTGACAGTTTTTCACAATGTTAGTATATAAAGTACAGTATTGAAATAGTGCCTAATTGGTATTCCGTAGTTTTCCAAAATAAGCCGATCGGCTTTTTGAATATTTTCGTAGACGTTGGTTGCTTTGACCTTTTTAGCGTACGGTGGGACCACAAGTTATACAAAATAGCAATAGTTAGTTATAATAGGGGGCCATGGGCCTGGTAATCTGTTAGACAGGGAAACCTAGTACGGATACCAGTCCTTCACAAAGGAATATTAACCTAAGGACTGTTTTAACTTGTAATTATTTTAAGTAACATACCTTTGTGAATGAGAAATAAAACTTTTTATTATTATTTTTTTATTATTATTATAGCATAATTATACATATGCGTTAGTTTTAACAGCTTCTGCATTAACACTCACCGATTGAGATCTACATCACTACTGGTCATGATAGGATGACTGTGGCGGCTGGGGCACAAAATTTTCGAACATTACAACTGTATTTAGTTTTTGCTATCTGGTACTTGAAATATGAAGAAATTAAGTAACGCTATATAAATTAAGACGAATTAAGGTACCTTATTAACCAAGAACATTAAAAAACAATGATGTCTTATAAGATTGACTCATGTTTAAATATCTGTCGTCCAGTCGCGACTTTGGCGTGCTGGGCACATTTTGATTTGTCATCCATACATGACTGTGGCGGTCAAAAGGTAAAAAAAAAACTTTTTCCAATTGGTGAATATGGTGGTTTATGGTGGTGGTGTCATTTGGAGTAGAAAACGTAAAAAAATACGAAATTATCAAAAGTTGATCCTCGCTTCCACATTTACAACATATCAACTATCGTACTTTTATATATATTGTAGGTACATGAATGTTTATTTTGTTGGGACCAACCCTAAAATCGTAAAAAAAAAACAGATGGTCCCTACATTTTATCGATTTAAGTGAGCACAAATGTATAGCAGTGATAGCCTAGCGGTTGAACGCTTGCCTTCCATGTAGGGTGTGAGTTCGATCCTGGCCCGCACCTCTTACTTTTCGAATTCATGTGCGGATTTATGTTCGATTATCACTAGCTTTAACGGTGAAGGAAAAACATCGTGAGGAAACCTGCACACCTGAGAGTGCTCCATACAGTTCTCTATGGTGTGTGTAGTTTACCAACCCGCACTAGACCAGCGTGGTGGTCCTTAGCCTTCTCATTCTGAGAAGAGGCCCGTGCCCAGCAGTAGGACAGTAATGGGCTGGTTATGTTTTATGTAAATGTAGGGACCAACTGATTTTTTTTTCGCGATTTCAGGGTTGTTCCTATAGTAAAAGTTGTTCATAATGATGAGTACAATGACCCCTTTTCGGGAAAGAAGCCATTAAAATTTCAGCATGTATTTTAATAGTACATTATGATACAAGTGAGCTAAGTTGACTATTATACTCGAGGCTGGATTGCAGCCCGAGCCGAAGGCGAGGGCGTAATGGAGCCGAGAAAAAGCACGCGTGCGTTATAAGCTACATTATGAACCTAAAAGCAGTGCAATAAGAGCCACTTTACGAGCAAGTGTGTTGAAAATTCTATTATTATGAAGTTTTCTGTCTTATTTGTACAGGTTGCGAACGAGCCCGGTCGTCGGTACAACTGCCAGCTGATGAACGCTGTGGTGCTATACGTCGGCACTCAGGCTATCTCGCACATCAGGACCAAAGGCCAGACTCCTAACATGTCCACCATCGCCCACTCGGCACACATGGACATCTTCCAGAACTTCACCGTAGATTTTGATTTCGAAGGACGGTAAGACAAGAACATGACATGTATTTTTTTTACCAGTAGTGATAGTACAGTACAGTCGACCGTACGTCAGTGGTAGCCACAGAAATAGATAGTATGGTTACAACCAATCACAATTTTATCAATAGTGATAGTACAGTACAGTCGACCGTACGTCAGTGGTAACCACAGAAATAGATAGTATGGTTACAACCAATCACAATTTTACTAATAGTGATAGTACAGTCGACCGTAAGTCAGTGGTAACCACAGAAATAGATAGAATGGTTACAACCAATCACAATTTTACCAATTATTAGTGATAGTACAGTACAGTCGACCGTACGTCAGTGGTAACCACAGAAATAGATAGAATGGTTACAACCAATCACAATTTTACCAATAGTGATAGTACAGTACAGTCGACCGTACGTCAGTGGTAACTACAGAAATAGATAGAATGGTTACAACCAATCACAATTTTACCAATAGTGATAGTACAGTACAGTCGACCGTACGTCAGTGGTAACCACAGAAATAGATAGAATGGTTACAACCAATCACAATTTTACCAATAGTGATAGTACAGTACAGTCGACCGTACGTCAGTGGTAACCACAGAAATAGATAGAATGGTTACAACCAATCACAATTTTACCAATTATTAGTGATAGTACAGTACAGTCGACCGTACGTCGGTGGTAACCACAGAAATAGAATGGTTGTAATCACAATTTTACTTGCGATTCATGCGTGGCAACTTTCGGACAAACCACGCCTCCCATGTTGACGTAATTAATTTTTAAAAATTAACTTTAATCAAATTTATTTTACAGTTTGACTGAATGATGAATGATGGAAAACAATGACTTGTGTCCTTACGTATGAATATCGATTCTGATCACGTACCTCACAGGAACAATAGGGTTCTTGTTACATGTTGTATATTAAGAGTGTCCGTCTCCTCAGGTTCTTGCCGGCTCTTCTCAATAGGACTAACTTTTTGGAACCGTGCAACTAGATTCATAATTAACGTTTTGAAAGTACATGTAACTGCTTATTCGAAATAAAAACTTTTGACTTTGACTTTGACAGGTATTTGTTCCTGAACGCGATCGCGAACCAGCTTCGCTACCCGAACAGCCACACGCACTACTTCTCGTGCTGCCTGCTGTACCTGTTCGCGGAGGCCAACGCCGAGGCCGTGCAGGAGCAGATCACCAGGATGCTGCTCGAGAGACTTATCGTGAACCGCCCACACCCGTGGGGCCTGCTCATCACATTCATCGAACTCATCAAAAACCCCATCTACAAATTCTGGTCACACGAGTTTGTGCATTGCGCACCCGAAATCGAGAAGTAAGTAGTGTATTTTGTATTTGATCGCATTCATTTCTTTTTATTATTAAGCATTAGTTTCGTTTGTATTATGAAAGTGGTAGCTTAGAACTCGAGTTTTGTGCGGTGTGCGGGGGTCGGCTTGAGCGTCAGAGGAACATTGGGTAAACTATGCGATCAAGGTAGGAGTGGGGTTTGGGGGTTCAAACCCCACAGAAATGTCTCGAAACTCTCAATACTCGTGACGCTACCTGTGTCTACAGCGGTTTAAAAAATAAAGTCTTTATATTATCTCTAGTCCAGAGTTTGACCCCCCCCCCCCTCGAAGTATATTCCTGGCTACGGCCTTGCATGCGATGCTTCAGTGGCCCGATTCACAAACGTTCGAAAAGTTTCCGTTTCCGAAGTTAAATTTGAATGGCAAACGAAACAAAACGACCACTTGCTGCGACCACAAACGCTGCAAAGAATTCGAAACGTCAGGAAAACCAATTTTAATAATAATACGCGATGTAATCCGGTTAAACTTGTTTTATTACGAAACAAAACGATTTGAGAATCAAACTGATTCGGAAACGTACTTTAATTTTACATCGAGTACTACAAATTACTCTCGGAAATTTTCGTAATTTCGCGTTGCGTTTCCGAATCCGTTCGGTTCTCAAATCGTTTTGTTTCGTAATAAAACAAGTTTAACCGGATTACAGCGTGTATTATTATTAAAATTGGTTTTCCTGACGTTTCGAATGCTTTGCAGCGTTCATGGTCGCAGGAAGTGGTCGTTTTGTTTCATTTGCCGGTCAAATTTCAATTCGGAAACTGAAACTTTTCGAACGTTTGTGAATCAGGCCACTGGTATTGAGGGCATGAGACGATCGCACCGTTCCTCCGCACATCGGCACTTCATTGCTTACGGCCCTATATTTACAAAAAAGCCAGAAGTAATGGTAGTCTAGTGCTAGAAACTAGACTATAACTTAGGTATAGGTATGATAAATTATTTTTTGGTAGCCCTCAGTAACATTAAATCCAGTCATTTAGCCAGTTGTACTCACGGGCATAAAAGAGGTGTAATAGTTATTTCTATCAGATTGAGGCTGGATGCACTAAAGGGAAAAAATCTCAGCTCATGTAAAAGGTCTTCCTCTGTATATGCATTTTGCGATCCTGAAACATTTTATTATATTTCAAAATTATGTTTAGGCTGGTTTTAACGTCTCCAGTAGTAGTAGCTTAGGTACATACGTCTATTTGAAATCACTCGTCGTTAGAATACCTACCAATAACCTCTTAGTTTACACATTCCGAGCTGCGTCTTGAAATGTGTAAACAAGGGGATTTAGTCGCGTTGTTTAGCTGCCATATCACCTGAATTACGTGTTGCAGTTACCGTTGCGTTGTTCAAATTATTGATATTCAAAAATATTTCTTCTAAACGTTCCAGTCTGGAGATGTGTGAATCAGTATTTAGATAAAGTTTGAATTATAAATTAATCCAGGTGACGATAATCTTGTTTTTCTTTTTTCATTAATAGTGCTATCCGACTTCACCTGGAGCGGTAACTAGCAACCCTATTATATGCTCATCGTGTACTGATCGAAGCGAATACAGTCGAACTTATTTTCCTTTTGTTTTTATTTTATCCTTTCCTTTGATATCTTTGTCAAGTATGACACCTCCCTTACTGGTCTCTCTCTCCACATCTCTTACTACAATTAATGCAGTTGCAGGTTGTGTATATTATGAAATTCAGTATGGACCTCGATCAGTACCCGTCAGAGCACAATAATTAGTGCCATTTTAAAGGAATCTCGCAATCAAACAGCGGTCAATCGTTCTATGTAGTTAATTAAGTTTTTAGGAAACAATTAACGCTATGTACAAGTGACGCTTGCTCGCTAGTTAGTCTTATATGATATAGAATGCTAGCACGCATGCGCACGCAAAACGCTGACCTACTTCTGGTTGCGCGCAATCCTTTATCAAGAGTGAAACTCCAATAGGATCAGATGAGAAAATATTAAATTGACTAAATATTTATCGTCTCTCCGCATCAATGGAGTTTCACCTTGAGGCTGATTTTAGAGCAACGCTTATGCCCGTGCGGGCAGAAAACAGCTCGGGTGTGGCAGAGTTAAATTGTATCATGTCAGATTTTTATGCTTATGACCCGCGATGAGCGATATTTCGTTTTGCGGAATCCGCACGGAGTCCGTAGTTATGTTATCTGTACTGCGCAAGCGCTGCTATGAAATTAGCGTAAGGCCGAGGCTGTATGACGACGTCGTCGTTTCGGCTACGGTTCAACTATATCTCAAATTAAAACCTAAAATCACTTATTCTGCTCCAAAATGTATTGGAATCGTAGCGTAACTTATCGTCGACTAGTCCCGACCTTTGTTGTGCTAGTTGGGAGTTGGTGAATGCTAATGAAATATTATTGTCACACCGATTTAGATCCGAATATTGTCAATAGAAGTTTATGAAGATGCACTTTGGCCTATCTAGCACAACAGAATAACTGCTATGCGCGTATGAAGACTAAATCAATCGACTGATTGTGAACGACTTGAGTGAATATTTGTGAAATCTATTTTGATTTTATGTAGCTGCCGCGTACGTTCACACGTGCCAGTCTCGCAGCCCCCCGCGGCCTCTCCCTCGTATTGCATGCCAGTTTTCTTACACATGAAAGTAGCTGGCACTTGCAAGGAACTTATATGCAAGCGTCCAAGTTACAGGCATGTGTATCAAAGGCTTAAGAGAAATCTAAAATCATTTTCTTTAATATCAATTAAAAACTTAAGTCCCATACCACCTTTAAATTCACCTTTTTTCTCTTATCTGATGTTTCTGATGCCTAGGATATATTCCGGGTGAGAGCCTGGTGATCTTTCACACAGGGTTTCCCTTGTACGGATTCCAGTCTCTCTTATAGAAACAACACTGTATAAATACAAAAAATATTATGCCATAACCAATACCTTTGTGAAAAGAGAAATAATAAATCATTATCATTATCATACCCAATACCGGAAATACCTCTCCCAAGTGTCCTTAACAAATATTAGGCATTTTTGAAGAATTGATTTCATAGTTAGGATTTCTTTTAACATGGAAGCTTCATTTAACTTTGATTTGTATGGAAACTGATTCTAACTCGGCTGATTGGTTAGTGTTCATGCGCACAGGCACATGAAACTTATCGTTTAGTTACGCGATTGTTTTGTCGGCCGACTAAGCTAGCTTTTATGCGCGCGTAGCTGTAGTTATCTAGATTATAAGTTCTGAACAATAATTTAGTGCCATAAATAATTCGTGCGTGATCTTAACGGGACCGTTGTACCAAATAGAGGCTCCAATGCAACAAGTTGATTAGTCACAAATACTTAATATAAGCCTTTCCCTGTCCCGTGATTCTAAAATAAGTTTAACCGGATAACATCGCGTATATTATTTAAATTGGTTTTCCTGACGTTCCAAAAGCTTTGCAGCGTAGGAATAACACTGTTTAGTTGCTAGGCAACCACTTGCTTGACATAAGTTTTGTAAGCAAAACATAACCTAAAAATAGTTAATATTTTAATGAATTAAACATCTGTGGAGTACTGTCCGTTTATTAAAATAGACTGCAACACATTGCCCTTATCGAATTTTATATGGTGAGCATCATCTTTTCTTCGTAACTTCCATAGGCTGGGCTTTAATGGAACTTAGGCTATGTCCTTTCAATACTATACGAAATCTTTTATGTGATGTGCATTTGAATATTTTAATATTAAAGTCTATTTATTTATAATACCATTTATTTATTGCTATTACAAGACAAAGGAAATGCGAGTAATGTATATTGTATTGCCACTTTACCAATGTCGTAAATGGACTTGATTATTTACTTCTTGCACTGGTGCCTAAGTCATCAATGACGTCACTTAGTTCCCAAAAAAAAATCCTCGTTCTGACTCCGTGCGAATTATACTATTTTTGTAGGAGTAGGCATTTCAGGTTATTTTACTTAATATTGATTATGATTTATGGGCTAGGACATCCCGTTGTCGTAAGGGGTTACTTTAAGATGGAGCAGAATCTTCCCATAGGATGATAAAATCATATTTGTATACCAATCCGTTTGTAAATCAAATCTAGGAAGATCCTCGAGAAAAATTAATATGTCTCATGTTTTTTGTTTTGTGGGTATAGTTATAGTGTTACTTTCTTCTCCATAGATTATATCAACAATGATTTGTTTTCACTTACACAAAAGCTCCTCAAATGTAATAGTACATTATGATACAAGTGAGCTAAGATGTTCATCATACTCGAGGCTGGATCGCAGCCAGAGCCGAAGGCGAGGGTTATAGCCGAGAGTATAATGAACATTGCGTTTAATGAGTTTTTGAACAAACTTGCGAGGAAAAAAAACATAAACATGATTAAAAAACGTAGACAAATTTGTGAAAGATGACGCGCTGATTTATGAAATCGCACGCCGTGCCTGTGGTTGAGTGACTTATAACTATGCGTGCGCAGGTGGTGGAAGGAAGCCGCCAAACAGCCTAATATTAAAAATATAATAAATAGTATTTTTGTATTTATTACACACAGATTGATGTTATTTTGTTGTCAAAAATAAGTAACTGAAATATTTATTTATCATATTTTAGTTTACACATTTTTTTTAATTTAACAGTTTATTTATTCGCAAAAATGTTTAACTGTAAAGTAAAAAGCACTAGTGCGATAGTGTAAAGTAAAAAGTACGCGTGCTTTATAAGCTGTATTATGAACCTAAAAGCGGTGCAATAAGAGCCACTTTACGAGCAAGAGTATTGAAAAATAAATTATCGAATAATGATTTATGGAGAAAGATGAAACTCATACGCAGGGGGATAGTTAGTTGTTAGTCAGGCAGGACTAATCATACTTTAGCTGCTATGGATTTACAAGGTACTAAATATAACAACTTAAGAGGGAACATAGTTATACATGCCATTTTCCAGTACCTCAGATGTGTGAACGTTTAGTCTCTGAATACTAACAATATCACTTGCAAATTGGACAAATCTTTGTAGATGGCTCCTCTCCCATCTCCCACTAAGCTACTTTGGGTTAAAGTTGAAGGTATACAAAGTGTATCAGAAATACGTGGTCATATTTTAAGAGCTCATTCAGGGAATCAACTCAGCCTATCGCAGTCCACTGCTGGACATATGCCACTCCCAAGTTGCGCCACAATGCTCGGTCCTCTGCCTTCCGCATCCATTCCCCCCCAGCCACGTAAATGCAGGGAATGCTATCGAGTAACTTTTACTACGAGGTCAACCCTGAAATCACGATAGAAAACAGCTGATTTCAGGGTTGATCCCATAGTAGAAATTGTTCTATTTCTGATACACATTGTATTGTATAAGGTCCTACATTATTAATCAGAAATATTTTAAGAAATCTATGAATGGCAAAGAAATCCAGTGTCAAATTTATTATTTGGGTAATTCTCAGATGTGTCATTGTTTGGGTCACTTCCGTGGCGCATTTTTCATTAAGTTGAAACATGCTAACAGGATATATCAAATGTTTAAATGGAAGTAGAACGTTCCTAAATTTAATTTAGATTTGATATTTCCTGTTCACCTGTCTCAACTTAAAGAAAAATGCGCCATGGAAGTGACCCGAACAATTAGACATTTGAGAATTACCCATTTATAATCAATTTTTGATTAACAATAATCAATAAATATATTTGAAATTACTAATTAATTTACGATAAATTCACTGGTTCAGTATTATTTTCGCGTCACGAATATCCGTTGGTATGCCCAGTGCATGTTATTCATAAAGGGATAAATGTATAATTTTTTGTTTCGACTGTCCTTTCTTAATTTTTTACCTATGTGTTTTTACCTATGTGTTTTTTGGTTTTACCTATAAGTTGCCTGCTTGTGTTTATCACTGTGTTTTAAATGTTGCGCGTCGTTAACTGTGACAATAAACTATTTTTCTTTCTTTCTTTTATGCTAACGAAAACAAACGTTGGTGTTGATTCTCTTATTCACGAACTAAACTTATTTTAAACTATCGCTCTCTTTTACTAATAGTAGATACAAGAAACAAACGCCAAACTTGCCAAACTTAAGTGGCAGTGGGCGGGGCACATTGCTCGCAGAACGGATGGCCGATGGGGCAGTAAGGTTCTGGAGTGGCGACCGCCTACTGGAAGGCACAGCGTGGGTAGGCCCCCCTCAATGTGGACCGACGACCTGGTGAAGGTCGCGGGAATCCGCTGGATGCGGAAGGCGCAGGACCGGTCGTTGTGGCGTTGCTTGGGGGAGGCCTATGTCCAGCAGTGGACGTCTTTCGGCTGAGATGATGATGATGATGAGATACAAGAAAGGGATGGCAACAATTTTCGAATAGTCAGATTAGTTTACGTGCTACATTTGTTTGTATTTTACATGTGACTCCCGAATTCCTCTTAAACTGTAGGTGAAAATCTATAAGACCATGATAAGACCTGCTGTCCTGTATGGATCGGAATGTTGGGCTACGAAAGGAATTAATGAAAGACAAGTGCATGCGGCTGAGATGAGAATGTTAAGAGGAATGTGTGGTGTAACGAGAATGGATAGGATAAGGAATGAATATGTAAGAGGGAGTCTGAAATAGCGCCAGTGACGGAGAAGTTAAGTAGCAACAGACTGTCATGGTATGGACATGTGATGAGGAGGAATGAGGAGCATGTTACGAGAAAAGTTTTAAGTATGAATGTTGATGGCTATAAGAAAAGAGGGAGACCGAAGAAAATATGGATGGATTGTGTGAAAGATGATATGAATAGAAAGAAAGTGAACACGGAGATGACGGCTGATAGAGATGTATGGAAGAAAAAAACATGTTGCGCCTACCCCAAATAAATTGGGATAAGGGCAGGAGGATGATGATTTGTTTGTATTTTAGTCTACACGTTCCGAAATCTCGACTAAACTTGTATAATGGAAATTTTTATTCCAACCAATTTGACAGCACTAAAATTGTTGCAATCCGTTTCTTGTTTCTACCATTATTAAAAGAGAGCGATAGTTTAAAATTAGTTTAGTTCGTGAACAAGAGAATCAAAACCATTGTTAAAATTATTATTTTAGTAAATGACTATAAATCATTTTAGATATTTGATCATTTACCCCTATAAATATTTCGGATTAAATATGTAGGACCTTATATTTTATAAGAACAGATAAAAAATGCTGCTGTACAGTTACAAAACGACGTTGTTTCACGTTTAGCCGATATAATATCTTAAGAAGTGGCGCCCTCTACTGATAGGTCTATGTGTAGTGTGCATGCTTTGATGTTGTGTGACATCACTTTGTGGCATTCTAATATGTTTCTGTGGCCAGGCTATTTGCGTCAGTGGCGCGATCCTGCATTGTAGACAAGACGGGTGCGGGAGGAGGGGAAAGGGAGATAGCCGAGTAGCGTCGCGCCAATTGGGAGTCTGTCCGACATAAGCATATGTATAAAGGCTATGTCGAGAAAGGTATGTTGAAATTTTATATACTACTCGACCAAGACAATTAGACAAATGGCTGGTCCACCTGGTTACAGTACGACACAAAAAATAAGGCGCGTCGTCAATCTTCGTTCGCGCAGACACGAAAAGACGATCGACGAAAATACCCGAACAATAAAAAAAAATAGTCAACCTTATGCAATGACCATAAGGTGTTTAAATTGACTGATGTGACGTCTTTTTCTGTTTCGCTCACATGCTTCCGTACTCAAGCGGCAGCGGCTGAGACTTGGCGCGCAGTGATGGTGTTTTCTGATTGATTAACCAATTTTCCGCGTATTTAAATTGTGTCGTCTGCGCGGGTACATCGGTGGGCCATATAAAATGTGTATTAACTGTACTCATTTTCGGATAACGTCACGTTTGACAGTTGTCTAATTGTCTTTGTCTCCTAGTTTTCTACAATCCTAGATTTACCCATGGTATAATAAGATGTTTCACCAGGTATTCTCTTCCCGCGATGACAGCGCGATGCCTTCAAGCTACGTCACGATCAGTGTTGCCATTGATTAATATCTTCAATATATTTAAGGAGATTTTTGTTCATAATGAATATAAAATAAATTCCTAACTAGCCTAACTATTTGTTTCTCGTGTTATTCGTCTAATTAGTTATTAAATGAAACTGTATAAAATTACTAGTCCAAAAGTGATTCTTTATAGAAGCAAGTAAATGAAAAAATGCATTTTGCTCGGGTAGTTTATTTTCACAAATTGGCAGCACATCAAACTGACAAGTGTCACGATAACAGCCCGCTATTGGCTCCACAGCTGATGACGTAGTCCGGAGGCAATCACGTGACCTAGCTGTCACGGGAAGATAGTACCTGTTGAAACATCTTATTATACCATGGATTTACCAGAGTTTGCTTAAAGCAATCCATGATACTTGTGATGAAACTCATCTTGTTTTCGGTCCATATGTCATGTTTGGAATTTTCTTTGTTATTTAATTACATGTATTTTTTCGCACACCAAAGGCCTTCCCTAAACTCATTAATTTTGAAAGCTTGGTATTTTAATTCATTGCCCCCAAGAAAACAAAGCAGAGGCCCAGTTTATCGCCCAATTATTACATTACATAATATATTAAGAGGAAATGCGGGGTGGTCTTTTCTCCATACAAATGCTCTCGATTGTTTTTGTTTTTCTCGTTTATAACCATAGAGTCCATAGCACAATGATTTTTTACAGTAAAATAAATATCAACTTTTTAAGTACCTGTTTTCGTTTTTGTTGATAAATTGTTTCTAGAAGACGTAAATTTTTTCGAAATTGCCTATCTAGACCGCTGTCTGCAGAGGCCTAGTGTATGAATTTGAAAACTTTTAATGAGAAAGAAAATACATAGCGACACAGTACAAATTCTTCTTATTCAATTCATGAAATATCCCTTAAATTGGTCCAGTTTTGGAGGCAAAAATAGTCGAGAGCCAAACCTCAAATGATGAATTTTCACACTTCACTAAGGCTTTTCAGTCGCAGCTACAGTTGTTCTTATCGCAACTATTTGAAGCCGAACGCTTGCAATGCGACACCGATAGTTTCTTCAAATACCTAATTTTATAGTCTCTATGCCTGCATTTCCTCTTAATGTTTTTTCTTATTACTGAATTAATTTTTTATATCTATTTGTTCTATAATGATGTTGTAATACGTTTCAGGCTTCCAAGGCGAGGCAGGACCGAGCCAGCCGCCGCAGCCACAGTCGTCCTCTTCAGGCCAACCCCCCAAACAGGTGTTGCAGTGGAACAAACTATTTCAAAAGAAATAAATCAGTGATGAACAATTTTACTGTACATATATTTATATTGTGATAGTGTCGTCTTTTACATTAATTGATTGAATTTTCACATTTACTCATTCAGCTTTCTTTATTCAAAATAATGAAAAAAATATATGACATTAAATTTTAATTCCCATCTTCAAGTCACTTCTACACTCGAATTTTACTCTTGTCTTATTTAGTAAACAATCTTGGCATATCTTTTTAATGCAATTCGTTAATAATAATTATTTAAATATTAATAATAAATAAATAAATAATCATTTATTTCAGGCAATTATACCCATATAAAATAAAATAATACAAATTCAAATCACAATTCAAAATAAATTCAAATAAAATGACACGTTTTATTATAACTATAATTATTTAAAATAAATAAATAAAATAAACGCGACTGCCCCGCGGTTCAACTAAACTGCTCTACTGAGTTGAGCAGTTGAGCAGTGGGTCATATTCAAGTAAGAAGTTTTTTGCTACCCCCGGCTCAACTACTGAACTGCTCTACTAAGTTGAGCAGTTGAGCAGTGGGACATCATATCTTAATATATATAAATCTCGTGTCACAATGTTTGTCCTCAATGGACTCCTAAACCACTTAACCGATTATAATAAAATTCGCACACCATGTGGAGTTCGATCCAACTTGAGAGATAGGATAGTTTAAATCTCAAATTATAGTCGCAATTTTAATTTATTGCTAATTATTTGTCTGTTATTATTTGACAGTCACAAAAATGTTTCTAACAGATGTCGATACCTTTCGACTGGGTTGAGTAAGTAATGAATAGATGGCGCTGCTATGGTAAATCTACGAACGTGTCATATAAGCTACATTTATTTATTTACCCGGTAGGTGGCGCTGCAGTCGTTGTGTCACCAAATTTGATTTGCTGAACAATTGATAACATGGGACGGGACATGGGACGGACGGGACAGGACATGTGACATGGGGGACGGGACATGGGACGGGACGGGACGGGACATGTGATATGGGGGACGGGACATGTGACATGGGGGACGGGACATGGGACGGGACGGGACATGTGACATGGGGGACGGGACATGTGACATGGGGGACGGGACATGTGACATGGGGGACGGGACATGTGACATGGGGGACGGGACATGGGACGGGACGGGACATGGGACGGGACGGGACATGGGAAGGGACATGGGCCGGGACGGGACATGGGACATGAGACGGGACGGGACGGGACATGTGACATGGGGGACGGGACATGGGACGAGACGGGACTTGAGAAGGGACATGGGCCGGGACGGGACATGGTACATGAGACGGGACATTGGACATGGGACGGGATGGGACATTTAACATGGGACGGGACGGGACATGGGACGGGACTGGACATGGGACGGGACTGGACATGGGGTGAGATAGTGGGATAGTGACTGGACTGGACTGGACTGGACGGTCCGAATAAAAGGATGGATGGATGGAACTGGACTGGACTGGACTGAATTAACAGGATCCGTCACGTGGGTTAGCAGAATTTAACGCGAGTGAAGCCGCGAATATTTATTTCTTCTGTACATCTGATTGTCGCCTAACTCCTCCTAAACAGCTGAACCGATTTGGATGATTTTTTTGTGAATATTTCAATGGTTTCCTGGATGGTGTGAAAACACAATTGGATCCGGTAGGTGGCCCTTCTGTCTGTATGTCACTGATCTTCTCCTAAATGGCAGGGACGATTTTAATTATATGTGGCGCTGCTTTTCCGGGCAGGACGACGTCTGCCGGGTCCGCTAGTATTATATATGTAAGAAAGTTTTTGTTCCCCACGGCTCAACTGAACTGCTCAACTAATGCTTGACCACTTATAATTTATTAATATGATCTATTTTAAATAAATGACATTATGAGTGTCACCGATTGTCGTACTTATTTGTCATGATTATTTCCTTGGTATTTTCGTTTGTAAATTTCAATTTGATTACAATCTATCAATAACCTAAAACTCAACTATTTCGAGTTGCGCATTTTAGTTGAACCGTGGGGATTCCCCACGGCTCAACTATTTCGAGTTGCGCATTTTAGTTGAACCGTGGGGATTCCCCACGGCTCAACTATTTCTAGTTGAGCATTTTAGTTGAGCCGTGGGGAACTCACGAAAATAAATAATAAATTTTATTTCTCTCTTCACAAAGTTGACTTAAAATAAATAAATTTACGTGACATGTAGGTGCGTAGAAGCCCCTTTATTTATTTTATTATGTTAACAATTTTACACACATTTTTTTTTTAACCTTATTACTATTGATCGGAATATGTAAAGCTAATGTGCCTAAAGTTCAAAGAACAGAGACAAAAAAATTGGAGACTACCTTACGACAATTTTTTTTTTCGGTATTTTTGTTCAGTGTTTCAGAACATTACTTAAGTACAACTAAAATTAATAAAGTAAAACGACTATCGAATTCATTTCCTGTTTCTGTTTTTAAAAAGAGTATACACGTTTTTTTTTATAATAAAACAAAGTTAACTAGTAATTATATTTTATTAGTAGTTATTTTTATTAGTATTTATTTGACTAAAGATACATACCAAGATTGTTTACTAAATAAGACGAGAGAGAAAAAAATCGTATATTTTTATATACGTACATCATAATAAACCGTGTAATTATGTCCCTATTTATAATTTTACCAATTTATTGTAATCCAGATTGAATTTAATTATAATAATGAAGCGATTGCTACTCAATTAATGTGATTGAAAATTGTGAATTCCTTATGGTTTTAGTTCCTCGGCGCTCGTGCAAGGTTACATTGGATCATGTCGGCTTATGTCAACAATTACTATAGATATATATACATAAAGATCATGGTATAATAATATGTTTCACCAGATACATAAAGATCATGGTATAATAATATGTTTCACCAGGTTTTCTCTTCCCGCTATGACAGCGCGATGCCATTGATCTTCAATATATTTAAGGAGATTTTTGTTGATAATGAATATAAAATAAATTCCTGACTAGCCTATTTGTTATCTCGTATTATTTAACTAGTTATTAAAGGAAACTGTATAAAATTACTAGTTCAAAAGTGATTATTTATAGAAGCAAGTAAATGAAAAAATGCATTTTGCTCGGGTAATTTATTTGCACAAAGTGGCAGCACATCAATCTGACAAGTATCACGATAACAGCCCGCTATTGGCTCCACATCCGATGACGTAGTACGGAGGCAATCACGTGACCTAGCTGTCACTGGAAGAGAGTACCTGGTGAAACATCTGATAAAGATTGTCTGCGCGGTGGTACGAGTATTCACCGGTTCGGTGGTCGATCACAAAATTAGTTTGTTAAGTAATTAGTGTATAGACGTGAGCGTGATTGCTGAAGGTCGAGTCTCTTATCATCGTGCTTAATTGCTAAATGTAAGGGCAAGGGAAAAAATGTAAGGGCTTCATAGAAACAATGTATACAGCGTGTAACATAAACCCTGTTGTTCCTGTGAGCTTCGTTATCAGAATCGATATTCATACGTAAGGACACAACTCATTAGGAAAAATTTAACACTTTCAATTTACAATTAATAATTATTTAATATTTAATTTGATTATTTTATTGATATATTCAATGAGTGATATAATCTCTTTCAATTTACAATTATTAATGATTCCATATTTATTTTGATTATTTTCATTGAAGGATTTTTCTAAATGAGTTATGTCCTTACTTACGTATGAATATCGATTCTTATAACGTAGCTCACAGAATCAACAGGGTTTTTGTTACATGTTGTGTACAACAAGTTATTGAAATAACTGAAAATCTCTTAAGGGGTCATTGTACTCATCAGTATGAACAACTTTTACTATGGAACCAAAGCTGAAATTACGAAAAAAAACAGCTGTTTCCTACATTTTCGTTTACAAAAATCGAAAAAATGTAGTGATCAGCAGATTTTTTTCCTCGCGATTTCGGGGTTGGGCCTATAGTAAAAGTTATTCATATTTATGAGTTCAATGACCACTTACGAAGTTTTCAGTTATTTAAATAACACGTTGTATTTTTTATTTGCTCGCGTGTAAATTGCGCCTACTTTAATGCATCCTAAGGATGTCTGGATGCACCAGGCGTCTACTTAATTTTATTTGAACAAAGGAATGCTTTTTTAAATTGAAAGGTTTTCGATTGCAACAGTTTCACGAAAACTAATTTTAGTAGCGATATCGCTTATGGATTGTTGTCTATGGAGCCCGCCGCGACGACACTACTGGACTGTGAGACATAAGGGTCAAAACACAAAACTGCGAATCGGCACGATGCAAATTTGTAACGCAGGAAACTTCGACGCTAATTGCTGCGATGCGATGCGATTTCGTGCGGCAAGGCTTCAGTCTTGCTGGCATAGTTCCGGTAACCATGATAACCATTCATATATTGCAGGAATCGCGACGCGAATTGTGTCGAAAGTTTTTACGATGCGACGTCGCATCGCAGTTTGGGTTTCGACCCTTAACTCTGCACTATTCGCAATATCTCAATATGGCCTAGCTGCCGTTCAAACAGCGGCAGCATGCTGGATGATTTAAGGCTCTACCACAAAGCTGTGTTAATATCGGTCGATTTTATCATGCGAACTTGCACACTAATACTATACTGCGTACCGATACATATTGTACTAAGAACAGATATCGCAAAAACGCATGCGATTATTTCGACTGATATTAACGCAGCTGTGTGGTAGAGCCTTCACGGTCGTGACACATTGATCGACGGCCTTTCGTACATTGCCGATAAAAAATTACACACATGCTAGTACGTATTACGCCGATCGACCGCTGATTCCTAACCGGAATAGCTCTAATACGACGACCGATCGCGTCAATGCGAAAGGAATGCGTACATATTAATCGTGCTTTTTGTATCGAGAAACCGTCGAACGCCGTCGATCAATGTGTCGTGACCCTTAATGCTTCATGCTCAAGAAAAGTTTTTATTATTTTATCTACCAATGACATGTTTCTATCCTAAAATAATAGTTGATTATTGAATTATTTTATTATTAAAATTTTATTCTGATTATTTATACACACATAAATATTTGATTGACATCTCCTTTATTAAATTACATTCACTTATATTATATTTTTAAACATTTCCACATAAAAAAAAAACATTAAAAACATTTTGACTTTTTTTGATTGACATTATTATTAATATTATAAAATTATTTCAATTCGGACTATTTATTACACAGCAATATTTTATAACATTTTGATTATTCTAATAATGTGAACAATTTTAAGTTATTACGCGCTATTTTATGACATTTTGATTATTCTAACAATGTGAACAATTTTAAGTTATTTATTATTCATAATAATATAATCGATCATATGTATCACAATTTAAAATGGATAGTTGATGGTGGACGTTACGTGATGTGAATTAGTGATGGCAGGCTTGGTTCTGAAAGTAGGGTTTACTTGACAATTTATATCACTCCTGTGGGTGCCTTGTCCGGTCGCGGGAACCAATCAACTGGGAATATTCATCTCCCGACCGAACTGACAATACACCCGACTCACTTAATTTAAGGCAAATTACACTAAGTGATACAGAGCTAGCTCGTCGAATTAAGTAAATCGACTGATTAAAAGTAACCGCTAAATCGTTTGTTAGTCTATCTATATTGAAATTTGTATTTTTAATTCGATAATTATCTAGTAGTGTATTATTATGAAAGGGATGATTTTATTATACAACGTGGATATGACAATACGACAATAAATTAAAACACGGTTATTACTAGTCTATAGAAGCATATTAAACATTTACATAAGTTGTTTATCGAAAATAAAAAAAATAACTAAAATTTTGAACAAAATAAACATTAAATCATCGTACTAATAAGTATTACCATTTGTAATCATCTGTAATAATTGAGAAAGAGAGTTTAAAAACAAATGTACTCGCACATCTCTTTGACCTAACGATCTTTGGCTAGAAAAATGGTTCTACATTCAAAATTAAGAAGATTAAAATAATTTCCAGCTATTAACTGGATTTGATTGATTTTTTTGTATACGGTCAGAGGTCTGTACGTGGTTTTATTTAATGTCGTATTGTCATATCCACCCTGTATAATATTTTAGTGATAATTATAATATTTAATAAGTTGACGAACCTAAGTTCAAGTTGTAAAGTTTTCTAGGTGTGATTTCAAAGTAATTTAGGATTATGTACGGCGGGGGAGGCGCGTGGCCCGCATTGCTCGGTGCGAGTGACCATGTCTCGCTGCACCGGGCTTAGATTTTAGATTTAATGCTAAAATTATTTCACTTTGATTAAGCTATGTAATCATCTTTTCTAAATAATGTGTTTAACAAAAGTATTTTTCCATCACGTTGTTTCTATTTATTTCCTTCAACCTTTTTCCTATCTCAATCAACCTCTTACAATATAAGGCTGCAAGCAAGCTGTTGGTGATACCGTTCAAATTAACTTTCTTTTTCTCAAATATCGAGACAATCGACGTGGGTAGGTATATGGTAGTTAGGTATATAAACAACGCCTGTATTTCCCCGAAGGCGTAGGCAGAGGTGTATAGTACACACCCACATTTCGCCAGTTATGTTGTCAGTCCCATGTAATAGGGGGCGAGCCTATACGGGCGGGGTAGGTATATAATTTATAGTTATTTTAATTGTTGAGTACAAATTTTATTGTATCGATACACAATTTTCATGAACACACCCCAAAAATGGTAAAAATTCGCACATATAATACTATACTAGTACCAGGGTTTCCCAAAGTTTGGTCTCCCTTCCCCCATCCGTCAGGTATCCGTGGTCAGATCAGTTTGTTAGATTGAACTGACCACGTCGCCGCGCACGCCGCAATGTTATATATGTTCCGGCGAAAGAGAATCAAACAAATGGTTCTTACCATAGAAATAGAATGGCCAAGTGGGGCAGGGCGCGCGTGCCAACACTGCACCATAGTGCAGCGCATTTCAAAGCCTTTCTCAGTACGCCTTACTTGTTTCTGTAAATACTGTAACGAAAACCCGCAAAAATGCCTTATTGTGTGCAGTTTCTTACTGCAGAAACAAAAAGTAGTTTGTTCGAAAGTTGCTAGTGTTGCCACGCATGAGTTGAAAGTAAAATTGTGATTACAACCATTCTATCAATTTCTGTGGATCCATGCTGCAATAGGCCGAGTTGACAATACCAACTGCAAACAAATTAATATCTCGTGTCCATCTTTTGACGCCACGCTTGCGCCCGCGCCCCCCTTTATACATGTGAGTGCGTTGTTGTTGTGCCTTAGAAGGAGAGAGTATGATGATAGGAAATTAGTGTCGTGAGGAGTAATTGTGCGCAAAAAGCTAAATTTGCGGCTGTGTGTACCCCTGAGCGGAACGCGCTCTCCACACAACTGATGCGCAGAAAACTCCAAAGGCCTTTCCCTTTTACTGGTACCTACCCAGTTGTTGACATGACGAGGTACTAATCACCACCGGCCTCGAATGTTTGGGCTTAAGCTGGTGACTGACGAGTCTATCCCACTCGTCCCATCGTGTTGTCCCGTGATGGGACAACTGCCACTATTTTGACCCAGTATTCCCATGGGACAAGTGACACCAATATTTCGGACCCACTAGTCCCATCGTGTTGTCCCATTACACTATTTTGACCCAGTAGTCCCATGGGAAAAGTGACATCAATATTTCAGACCCACTAGTCCCATCGCGTTGTACCATTACACTTTTTTGACCCAGAAGTCCCGTGGGAAAAGTGACACCAATATATTTATCTTTATTTTGGTCTCACTTGACCAATTGAGAGAACTTATTTTTTTCTGGAATATATTCTAAGTAAAAATACTATGTTCCGTGTGAGTCCGGACATAAAGAATTGCACCATCCTATATCTTCTCATGGGTGTCGTAAAAGGCGACTAAGGGATTCACCAGAGGATGGGCAGCAGCGTTCTTTGAGTATTTAACCAACCAACTGCGATCGCCAACCCGCCTGCCAAGCGTGGCGATTATGGCATATCCCCCCTTAATTGGGGGAGGCCTATGTCCAACAGTGGACGTCTTTCGGCTGAAATGATGATGATGAAGCTGGTGACTGACCTGTACCTATCTTTTTACCGGACTGCGCCAGAAGAAGGGTTATGTTTTTTTATTTTATAGAATGGCGGAAACGAGCTAAACCCACCCATCACTACGCTTTGCCCATAACAAACGGCGGCTGTCATGTGATAAGAAGAGAAATATTGAACTCGACTGATATGAGAAATACCTATCGTAAAACGGGTGAATATGGAAGGATTTTAACATTGAAATAGGTAATATAGGACTAGAATTTTTTACCAAATGATTGCAGAACATTTTTGAAGTAGGTATTTGTGGGAAAACTATTCACGGCCGTATTGGAAGAAGTTTTCAGGAAGCTGGCAGCTAGCTGGGCGGAGAAGGGTATCATGGTCAGACTCAATAGACTATCAAATCTCCGTTTCGCCGACGATATCAAATATAATATATAGTTGACTCAAATGCTAGACGACCTTAGCATGGCAAGCCTCGAGGTTGAACTCTGGATGAACATGTCAAAGACCAAACTGATGACGAACAGTGCGCATCGTAAGATCATGCTTGGGGGTGTAGAGATTGCATTCTATTTATCTTTATCTCTATTTGAGTCAAATAGTTTCCTTCCAGGCAAGGCAAAACAAAGAAGTTGCAAGACGCACCGAAAATGCCTGGAGGAGCTATTGGGCTATGAACGATTTAATGAAGGGTGATCTACCTCTATCCCTTAAAAGAAGACTCATGGACGTGTGTATTCTTCCCATCCTCACATATGGATCCCATGGTCTTTGACAAATCAACTGAGGTCCAAGCTCGAGGTTTGCCAAAGAGCTATGGAGTGTTCTGGGCATAAAACTTATAGACCGGATAAGGAACACATCGATCCTTTCCAGCACAAAAATAGCTGACGTCATCCGGAAGGCTGCCACTCTAAAGTGGAACTGGGCTGGACATATCTGCCGCATGTCAGACGACCACTGGGCCAAACTGACCACTCAATTGCCTTACATGGCAGACGTGAACGCGGCAGGGCCAGACTGAGATGGCGGGATGAGCTGGACTCCTTCCAAAAGGACTGGACTCTTCTAGCAATAGACAGGGAGAAGTGGAAGGAGAGTAGGGAGGCCTTTGCCCTGCAGTGGGACACTACAGGCTTATAATAATTTGTGGGCAACTAACTAGGTAGGTATCTAATTTCAATGTTAAAATTCTTGCTCACTTTTTTCTCTACTCACCCCTGTGTTCCTATGGATCTCACGGATCTACACAATAGATCTAACGAGAAAGAAAGATCTCACTCAATAGATCCACTTCTTCAAAAATTAGTTCCAATAAGAAAAAAAAATCTCGTTGGAACCATCATGGATCTGGACTATTGATCTAACGAGAATGATACTCCTTTTCACCCCGTTTTATTCGGTACCTATATTATGAGTTTCAGTGTAAAACATGTGGTAGGAGTGGGGGTTATTCCCGCTGTCCCCCAGTCGTTCGCCCCCACTAGGGTCAACGGGATTTTTTTACCGTTGTACCCCAACGGGGACAGTGAGAATTTTTATTGCTGTTGGTTGGCCCCCATTAAAACATCTGAAGTCTGTGGTCTGGTGGTTCGAGTGTCGGACTGATCACGAGGTCGTGGGTTCGATTCCCACAGGACACAAATATCTGTGTGATGAACATAAGTGCTTGTGTTGGTCTGGGTGTTTCTTATGTATTATAAGTATGTATTTACAAAAAAAACCTATATAAGTATTATATCCATTGTTATTATACCCATAGCACAAGCTCTGCTTAGTTTGGGACTAGATGGTGCCGTGTAAATTTTTGTTTTTTTTTTAAATATATTGATGTAGGTAGGTAGATAGGTATTTCAAATTGCAATTTCGCATTGTATTCTAATCTTAAGCTTTTTGTTTCACGTCACGCGGAGGGGTAATACCAAAGATAATATAATACGGGTAAAACAATAGCTGCAGGTAGTATTTTAGGCGCAGGCACAGATACCTATTACTTATGGCGTAGGTACCTAGGTACGTTAAAACATAGCGTTAGATACTTGCTTACTTTAATTAAAATTAAATAAAACTGTGTTGATGCTTTATAATAAAACAAAGTTTAACCGGATTAAATCGCGTATACCTATAATTTAAATTGGTTTTCCTGACGTTTCGAAAGCTTTGCAGCATTTCGTGGTCGCAGGTAGACTAAGATGACAAGCGTCTTTACAGATATTTCTACCGTACAATATTATTGATTAAAATCGTTTCGATGCACGCAGTAATCACTTACAATATCATAATCTTTTTCAGTGTTGCGTGTTGTTTGGGACTTGATTATTTTTAGGACTGGGTTCCAAACATGTGGTAGCTGCCAACCATCTTCTTTATTGAAATTAGGATGTTTAAATGGCATCATAATTATTGCATCCTCGATTTCTTTTTGCGGGCGTATGTTCCGAGTAACTATTCTATAACAATTTTATATTAAATAAAGAGATTGAGGTCACATTGACCTTTGTACCAACCAATTAATTATTAATTATGTGCTTATGCCTTCTACAAGGACGTACATAGAAGTACTTTTATCTCAAAGATTTTCGTTATTTAGGTATGATTATTTTTATACTAACTACAAATTACTCCAAATTGTAATAAAAATTGACTGATTGAAGTCTCGTGGGTAGCACCCTACCCGGGCGGATGCTAAATTGGAGGTTTCCATACTTCGCGTAGGTATGCACTAACAATACAATGTAACGCTGTAGTGCACTTGGGCACAAAAATAAGGAACCCTGATGGGACCTAATCTAATTTGTGACTCGGACCGTGCGACCACAATAATAATGATTATGGTCACGTGACGCTTTTAACCCTAGAAGAACCAGCGACGTCGTACGTGGTACATGCATCATGACGTTATTGGACCAAAATAAAAAAGAGAGCTAAATCCGCCGCCAAACTGTATCATAGTTTGGCGGGCTTAAACATGTGTCAAAATGTTTATGTCCCAACCAAATAAAAGTTTTTTTTTACCTTAGAGCAGTGGACCCGTGCCGTTCCAAACGAACCGCATAATATGCAGGGCGTCGTTGCGTTTCACTGCAATTTTTGTTTTCAAGGCGTACGAGCATGCGGGGCACCTGATGGTAAGCAAGCTCCACCGCCCATGGACATCCGCAACACCAGGGGAGTCGCCGATGCGTCGTGGACCTTTTAAAAAGATGTAGGTATGCTCTTTTCTTGAAAGCTCCCATGTCAAATTTGTTCGGGAAAACCGCTGACGGAAGTTGGTTCCACAGTTTTGCTGTATGAGGCAAAAAGTGGCGTGTGAAACGTACGTTGACCACTAACCATTAAGATGGTGAGGATGGAATTTAGATTTATAGCGGGTGGTACGATGGTGGAAGTCAGCGGCTGGTATAAGGTCGAAAAATTCCTCAGAGCACTCCCCATTGTACATGCGATATAGGACACATAGAGATGCAAAGTCTCTTCGCAAAACTAGAGGATCTAGCCGATTGGGAAATATGGAAGACGCACTCTAACGCATACCCAGTCCCGTAGCTAGTCTTTTATGCACCCGGTGCGAGCTTCTATAACTGCACCCTTGCATAACGTAAAACATGGTCCATGGCAGTGGCGGATTTACCAGCAGGCTGAGTAGGCTGGAGCCTAGGGCGACAGATTTTAAGGGCGGCTTTGGGACCAACATTTTTTTCTTACGCGCCGCAGTATGCTGGAACCGAAGCGGGTTCGTGCTACAACAATTAGGCATACGCCGCGCATTATACCGAATGTACAGGTCGGCAGGAGCGGCAAAAGGACGATGCCCACAGATGGGCCCATTTTTGGCGCCATGTCAAAACTGTATGTTATTTAAAAATTATGTCTTATTTTTCCATGTTTATGTGTTCTTTATCAACATTTCTTTCACCCTAGCATTAAAAAACATAATAAATATGTATTAAACTGAATCGTAAGTATATCCTCCATTCAAACCGAACGAAAATGTTGCCAGATATCAGACTATTTCCACAAATAATCGGAATCGATTCTAAATAGCGATACTTCTATGAATTCACTTTTACTGTGTTTCAGATGCTATTATAGTAGACTTATCTTGATTGATTGATTTCTTATTTTTTCTCTCCACAATTTATATCTTTAGATTTCGGTTCTCATGCGCAAATCGGTTAAAAATGATAAAAAATCACTCGTATGACGTCAAATCAAAATAAATTGAAAAACATAGTTTTGAAATCTTTTTGTACAGAAAAATAAGATGATTCTTTGCTTTAAAATACCTATGCATTTATTGTAAATATTGTTATAATCATTTTAAATTAACTGAAATATTACTTATAAAATCGATATTAATTAATACACCCAAAAACTTAAAAGCTTGCAATCTTATTATTTATAAAATACTACAAAATCGATTTCAAAAATCGATTAACAATATAATTATATTTTGCAACACCATACATGGTGTCTCTGGATGTCCTTATGGGTGCCTTCAGTTATATCGCCCAACGATGCACGGAGCGTACTTATCAATCAGTTAAGGAGTTGGAAAAAATTAGATTTCTCTTAAACCAGGGTGAAAAAATTAAAATCGTTTGCAGAATAATAAAAGATAATTCTTGGTCTATAAAATAAGACTAAAACCACCGTGACATAGCAATTTTTTTGAGGGGCCTAAAGCTCCTAAGAGAATGGGCAATGTCCTTTAAGTAACTTACTGGCGGCAAATGTGTAAATCCGCCACTGGGTCCTGGTCTGATCATTTCTGCGCCCCTCCAGGGTCTGCACCACAGAAATAGATAGAATGGTTGTCATCACAATTTTACTTGCGATTCATGCGTGCCAACCATAGAGCAGCCGCAATCCCAGGTCGCAACTTTCGAACAAACTATGACGTCATTCATTTTTGAAAATTAACTTTAATCAAATTTACTTTACAGCTTTTGTTTCTGCAGTTAGAAACAGCACAATAAGGCATTTTTGCGGGTTTTTGTTACATTATTTACAGAAACAAGTCATAAGGCGTACTGAGAAAGGCTTTGAAATGTCCTGCACTATGGTGCAGAGCATCGCTGGCTCCACCCTAGTTATGACACTGCGCATACCTATGTGCTGAATACGGTAACTGAATGCAAGGGGTTTTAGGCTGAAAGTGAAATTCCAGAACGAAACAAACGTCACAAATATGAAATGAAAATTATTGAATCGTCTTACCTTACATACTTTAGCATCGTTCTAGGATTCGGGCCTTAGTGAGTTCTAACATAGGTAGGTATACCTCGGACTGTAACCTCAGAGAACAGTGGGCATGGAACGTAGAGCAGTCAGTTACCTTTTGAGGGTTTCCCCTCTAAAAAGCTGGGAGACAATTTATAGAAATAAGACACCAACTATACTAATACCCACTAACTATAAACATATATATATATATTATTATACTATGAAACGGGACTGCCTCGTTGGTCTAGTGGTCGCAAGCGCGATTGCTGAGCGTGAAGTCCTGGGTTCAATTCCCAGGTCGGGGTTATAGGTTTTTTTCATTAGGAAATTCTCAGTAGCGGCCCGGAGTCTAGATTTGTGCCCGGTTATAAATGACAATAGGCTCGCCCCCTTATTAAACACATAGCTGGCGAAATTATGGGTGTATCTATTATACACCTCTGCCTACCCCTTCGGGGTAATACAGGCGTGATGTTATGTCATGTTATGTTGTTATGAAACGGAAATTAACGCGATACCTATTTTTCGACGAGATTCGTGGTGACGAGCAGACTGATACAGCAGCGTCACTCCGATTCCGAGGTGGAAGAATTTTCATCCACTCACATTAAAAAAGAAAAAAAAATTACAATATTTAAAATCAAAATCAAAATAATTTATTTGTAAAACATAGGTATAAAAGTTAAAAACTTGGTGGAAAATTAACATATTACGTCACACTATGTTTAACCTTGAAAGGCATACAAATTATGTAGTAACTATAGAACACATCATAGCATTTTTATTATTAGTTACCATTAGTTATAATCAAATTATTTACATCACAAATATAAAAAAAAATACATAAAATGGTGCGCTTAGGCGTCAAAGTATCTTTCCGCATCGCTGTGATCTGGAAAAGTGCCCAGAAGACTGGCAGCATTGCCACGTTGAATAGCAACGCTTATTCTTTGCCCAAAGAACAAACCAGCCCTCTGGTTCTCCACGCGAAGTGTCGACCAGCCTCTTAGCGATTTCCTTGAAAAGGGTGCGCGCACTCGGACCTGTGTCCCGAGCGTTTCGACCTCAAACGGCTCAAAGTCATAGTTACCTGATAGGTTAAAAAATAGGTTAATTAAATAGTACCTATACTGTATAAATAATTTTGAATTTTAATTTAATTTATTATTATTTGCTGTATAACCGGTGCATAGTACACTCACTGTGACTGTTTTATTTTTACTATTTTAAATATGAATGAGTTCGCTTATTTGAAATGTTGTTTTGGTTTTAGGTTCATCCCTTTACCATAGAATAGGTAATAAATAATACTCTTTTCTTATGCCTTTACCTTTTTTTGTTATCAGGTGTAAAACCTCCAGGATATATCCTATATCCTTCTATCAATTTCTGTGCTATATCCTCCGTCTGAGGAAAGCGGAGGGCTATGTCAGATTCCTACCGATAAACCAGACGGTGGCCATCCTCAGCACAAAATAGAGGCGCTCCGGGAACTCCAAAGGACCGCGCCGCGAGCGCCTGTGCAAGGGCGTGATTGTGCATCAAACATCTGATAACAGAATGACTGTAATTTACTTACGGCCAGAATTAATAACATAACATAACATCACACCTGTATTTCCCCGAAGGGGTAGGCAGAGGTGTATTAGTACACCCACATTTCGCCAGTTATGTTATAGTCCCATGTAATAGGGGGCGAGCCTATTGCCATTGACCGGGCACAAATCCAGACTCCGGGCTGCTACTGAGAATTTCCTAATGAAAAAACCCAATAACACTTTTCCCGACCCGGACAAAGAATTAATATCCTATCTATTCGACTAGACATTACGAACAAAAATTATCGCGCAACTTGCTGGCCGCGGAGCACGCGCGGCCCTAGCGTGGCTAAGCGAGTGAGAGTGCAGGAGCTCTAAAACGTGCTACAAACATTTTGTACGAGGTGTCTCCTCTAGTACGTAGTACAGTCGACAGCATGACAGTGGTAACACGTCAATTCGAAAACCGCCCTTAGTGCTTACGAAATAAAGATGCTGCTAATGTCAAAGTGTTACCACCGACGTGCGGTCGACTGTACATAATTATTACCTCAGTGATCTATTCACGATTTGCTCTACTAGAGATAGAAATTTTACATAAGCTCCATATACAAAATGTTGATCTGTATTCGTGCCATATTTAAGGAGGTGACTATACCACTGATACTGAACACGAATCAATAAAAAAATCTATACCAAAATAAATATTTTTATTTAATACCTATTTGTAAACAAACAAATTTCCTCCGTGTGTCGCGTGCGACACAAAAACGATGCGTGCGAAAACACCAAAACAATTTGCAGGTATTTCCACCCTTTGACAATGCCGCCGATGACTTATTTTCAGAGTCATTCGGGAGTTATTCTCAAACCCTCGCTATGTTTCTCAGTGAAAATTTGGGTATTAAATAATCGTAGAATGTGTTAAGTATTTTTAGATGGCTAAGCACATAATTTATCATTTGCTGTTGATATATGGCACGGCAACAGATCTTGTATTTTGTGCAAAATTTCTATCTCTAGTAGGTAGGTAGAGTGAGTCGTGGATAGATAGGATATTAATAGATTGGCGATACCTACTTTTTAAGGTTCCGTACCCCGTACCCCAACGGTGCAAACGAGACCCAATTACTGTCGCTACGCTGTCCGTCCGTCCGTCTGTCTGTCACAGAGCTGTATCTTTTGAACGGTAATAGGTAGCCGGTTGAATTTTCACAGAATATGTGTTGCTATACCGTCTGTCACGACAAATACTAAAAAAATAAAAAAATACCTATATACCAACGTCAAACTTGGTCTGATTATAGTGCATACTATGTAGTTTAGCAACAAATACAAAAAATATGGCAAATATAAAAATATGTGGTGGTAGGAGTAGGAAAGAGATCGTTGCATTTTAAAAAGTATTTTTTTATAAAAGGATTCACTAATGGTTATTTCAATAATCTCCAGCAAACAATTGAAACAATTTGTTTAATTGTGTGGTAAATTCTGTAAGTATCTAATAATTTACAAGAATAACGAAGTTTTAAAATTAAATAATTCGATTAATTATTTTTTTCTTGTATACCGATTTTAGGTAAAAATATACTGATTTTTGTGGGCAGCTCTACCGATTTCGCATTTTGACTTTCGAGACCCTGGGTATCAGGTCGATGGGTGGTACGGAACCCTTACTGCGCAAGTCCGACTCGCACTTGGCCGGTTTTTTATAAAGTACAGGCAGGCCTACGTTATATTATATTCTCTAGAAAGGTACCTAGGTTTGTAACAGGGCAAATAAATCTGTAAATAGGTAATGCCTCTAAAACAGTTAAAAAGCTTCTTATCAAAGGAGAATGGGCGTTCTGGTCTATCAGCGGCCATTAATGACGTTGATGCCATATGAACAGCGACAGGGGAAAGAGCTGTTATTAATAAGTAACTTTTGTTAAGGCCTTAAAAGTGAATTTTTGTATCAACATTGTTTTCTTTCTAACTTTTTATCCAAATAGAATTTCCATAGTTTCTATAGTCTTATTATATGTTTTATAGTCTAACAGAAAACATTTGACTAATTGATGGCCGCCGATAGACCAAGCGCCATACAAATTCACCCATTGTTTTTTGTGGGCAGCTCTACCGATTTTGCATTTTGATGTACGAGACCTCTGGGTATCAGGGCGATGGGTGGTACGGTACCCTTACTGCGCAAGTCCGACTCGCACTTGGCCGGTTTTTTTATAAAGTACAGGCAGGCCTTCATTATATTAGATTCTCTAGAAAGGTACCCAGGTTTATAACAAAGCAAATAAATCTTCTGTAAATAGGCATTACGCCTCTA
The DNA here is from genome assembly GCA_949699075.1 of Asteroscopus sphinx. Classification (NCBI taxonomy): domain Eukaryota; kingdom Metazoa; phylum Arthropoda; class Insecta; order Lepidoptera; family Noctuidae; genus Asteroscopus; species Asteroscopus sphinx. The sequence continues at coordinate 3,763,418 of OX453002.1, forward strand.
AAACAGTTAAAAAGCTTCATATCAAAGTGTATTTCTCTGTAAGTTATCCACAGCGCGCGGCGTCTTTCCTTGTTATAGGAATATTAAAAAAAAGGCACGCGAGGTCCAGACGGGTTCGGCGTCGGTGGAGCGCGGGGGCGGCGTCTGCGTTCCGCGGGGTCGCCGTTCAGCGCCGCGGCGCCACCGTCGACTGTCACCTGCGACGACCGACGACGCTCGATTCCGTTACTACAACACTCCTGCGCCGACGCGCGACGCTTTATAATATTTCTTCTTTCTTAGTTCATAATAATAGTGCGCGGCTTAAACTCAGTGAACCATACAGTAGTGTTTGTTATGTGAGTTCGCAGAACCACGGTAAGTGTTCAATGCTTGTAACAATAAAGTCGAGTTTTGTGTGCCCGCGCGCACGAGGCTTCACTGACAGATAACCGATGTTTTTGTTTATGTTTTGTGTTGTTTATATTATTTCCTTAGCTTTAATCTATCATAACGTCTCTTTAATACATACTTTTATAATTAACAATGGTTTTGTCTGTCATATTTTAGGAATGTGAACTGAAAAATTAAATATTTTTAAATTTATAATTTAGGTACCTATTATTTAAGCTAATGCGATATAAATCATGTTATTCAAGTTGTTGGTTTAATAATTATTTCTAAGTTTTAAACTCTGTTCGCTATTTCGAGTTTACTAAGGTTCGATAGTCCGGCCGGCGGCGTGCATGCTTCAAAAAAAGTTGCTGTTTACGGGAGATAGGACTTTATGTGATAGTGGTAAGGGTTAAATTAGTGTGTGCAGTGGTACAGCCTTGGGGGAAAGGGACGTCGCGTCGCCGCCGCCGCGCCGCCATCCAGGTAGGTAGGCTATCGTCACAGCTATCGTCGCGCTATAGAATATTCTAACCAGAATGGACACTGCATGAGTGCATGTGCTGAGTTATGTACCTATGTGTATTACAAATAAAGTAAGTTTCTACCTTGCTAGGTATATGTAGGACGAATATTGGCGTGGCCTCGGTATGACATGCATATTGAACATGACTTTAGTCTTACCCAGATTCATGCCGAGACCGAAACGCCGAGAGGCTCCGCATAAGCTGTGCAGCATTTCGCCCAGTTGTTCTAGCGACACAGCCATTACAACGCTGTCATCAGCAAAGCGGAGATGTGAGATGTTCTCGCCGTTAACGTTGATACCCCGTCCAGTCCAGTCCAGCGTCTTGAAGACGTCCTCCAACGCGTTAGTGAACAATTTCCTGAGAGCCTATCTTGTATGAAACTTACATACCTACTACCTACATAGCCAGATCCGCTTTTAGTTGTTTTGTTACCATTGACAAACCTACGACACTTCATACTAGCATACATATTTATTTACATACTATTACAAACGCGTTAGCCTATAACTCAGACCATTAGTTTGTCTGAGGTCTATAATGCTACTGCTGCCTTTAATACTTTGATTATTTTTAGACACTCAGATTATCTACCTAGACAAGTAAATAATCAAAGCTTTAATGCTGTCGAAACAGTCGATATTATAGAGGGTTTAGAAAAAAAAAAGTGCTTCAATCTTTTCTTAGCGAGATTCCGTCCCCCTTTTTTATTCGTCCTGGATCATAAGTAAATTTACGACGTACGAGAAGACTACGTAGGCATAAAACACAAAACCATAAATTTTTCATGTCTCAACTGAATAATTGCTTACTCTTTGTCAAATATGTGACTGAGAAGTAGGCTCTATAATTTCAATCAAAGTCCAAGACTTAATTAACTATTGTGAAACGTTAAGTCCTTAATTGAATTTATGCTTGTTTGTATTATTTTTTCTTCTGCCAGTCATCTGATTGTTTTCGAAAATAATTTTCAGTTCGAACTTGTGGCGGATCACTTTTTTGTTATTTTGTAGGTAGGTACAAAGGCCACTCGAAGTTGTAACGGAATACGTCTACCTAGGGCAGGCAATTCAGCTTAGTAGACACAACTTCGAGAAAGAAGCCAACAGAAGGATCCGTCTGGGCTGGGCAGCGTTTGGCAAACTTCGCCGAGTCTTCTCGTCGCCTATACCGCAAAGTTTGAAGACAAAAGTCTTCAACCAGTGCGTCCTGCCTGTCATGACTTACGGTGCCGAGACGTGGACACTGACAGTTGGCCTAGTCCACAAGTTTAAAGTCGCTCAGCGAGCTATGGAGCGAGCTATGCTTGGAGTTTCTTTGAAGGATAAAATCCGAAACGAGATTATCCGGAGAAGAACCGGAGTGACCGACATAGCTTGTAGAATCAGTAAGCTGAAGTGGCAGTGGGCTGGCCATGTCTGTCGAAGGACCGATGGCCGCTGGAGCAGACGAGTCCTTGAGTGGAGACCGCGAATCGGCAAACGCAGCGTAGGGCGCCCCCCTGCCAGGTGGACCGACGACCTAAAGAGCGTGGCCGGGGGGGACTGGATGCGGAAGGCAGAGGATCGAGCGTTGTGGCGCAACTTGGGAGAGGCCTATGTCCAGCAGTGGACTGCGATAGGCTGAGTTGATTGACAAAGGCCCACCAGCCAGACAAATTGCATATGTATTAAAAAAATGTTCTTTATTATGTGTTAATAGTGTCTATGAATTTAAAAATACTGGTTTGAATTGGCTGACGTTAGAGTTCGAATGTGACAAAAAAAACGTTCACATGTTTTACTTTTTTATTGATTTTCAACGTAATTACCTATTTGCCTATTAATAAATTTTTTAGGTTTAGCGAAAACGGTACTCCATTTTAGGCGTATTTTAAAAGGAGTTTTAAGGCTTTTCTTTTCATATAAAAGCATTTGAGCCTTCTTTCACTGTGCTTAAAAAAACGAGGGATCAATGTACAAAGTTTTTGCATATAAAAAAGTGAAATTATTTGGGCTGGGCCAACTTTCAGTGCACGAAAGACCAGCGCGAACGCAAAGACCAATATTTCTCCGTTTTAAAAAATGTAGAGCTTCTCTTACTATCTTAACGCTTCTGTTATGATTTGCATTCGTTAAGGAAGAGGTTTATAAAAATAAAAGGAATCCAGCATAAATTATTTTCATCCTTGGCTTTTTATTAACTGACTAGTCGTTGTGCCGGTTAGCCGGCCACCTCTGGATTTCGGCCTTTTGGCCCAGGTGAATCAGTAAATTTGATTTAATAATAATTTTAATGCATTTTATCGCACGAAATGAAGTTTAATATAACCGCAAATAGTTGCATTATATCTTCTAACATTACTTGATTAGGTAACTACAACACGTGAATTCTAATTAATTGCTTAGTTCAACCCCAGCACTGGAGTTGTCAACGAGTGTGGGAAAGAGCGAAAAAAATAGTGGCGCGCGGTCCACTCAAAAGCAAGTTTTGTGTTGTATTTACTAGGATTATCTTATAATGTGCATATATTCCACTGCTTATATAATTTATTATTGTATTTTTACATTGATAATTTTAATATTTTGATTTCAAAGTTAATAATTTAGGTGGCCGGAAAGTAACTTGAAAAATTCTCCAAATGTTTGGTTTTCGGCCGTGTGGCCGAAAACTAGCTCGCGTTCAGCCTAGTTACTTTTGTCTCTTTCATTTATTTAGTTACACGCTTTTAGTCTTCTCTTCATTTATAATGAATCATATGCTTGCGAAGACACTAGCTTGCAGTTTTCGGCCACCAAAATACTGCAATTTATAACGGTTAACGATGAAACTAAAATACCCATTTCGGTAGTGGCCGAAAACTAGAATAAGTCTATAATTATGATTCAGTTTTCGGCCAACATAAAATTGTATGAAATGAGAGAGTGGCCGAAAACGGAATGCTGCTTTGGTTTTCGACCATTTCAATTAATAATTAGTCATTCACGAACATTTTTTGGTAGAAGATGTTTAAATATATTTTCAGAGGGTTCCTTCAAAACCTCAGGAAATAAAGAAAAAAAATGCACCATATAGGTACTCAAGATACAACAAGGATCTTTAAGACCCGTCGTACAAATAGAACCAAAAAGCTCTCTGACTATACTCTCGAGTTCATGGAGGATAGATTCGAGATGATTTTGCTGTCTTCAGATGATGCGTCTGAGCACCGGCGGCGGCGCAATATAAGATCTCAAAGTCCTTGAAAAGCGACCTACGCCGATTTTATACTGCACGTATTAAAGACGAGATAGAGAAGAACGAGGGCTCAAAAATCTTCGCAAGAGACCATCTAGCAAAACTGAGGACCAAGGATGGCAGTCGTATCCTCCAAATCAGAGCTCTTGAGAGAGGTCGAGAAATTCTATGGACAGTTATACACGTCAATAAGAAAACCCGCTGCAAAGAGCTCGATTGATCCGACACTATTCTGAAGACATATTGGACGTCAGCCTGTACGAGATTAGGATGGCTCTGAAACAGCTCAAAAACAACAAGGAGCTCGGTGAACGGCGAACTCTTTCTCGGTGGAAAACCGATCTTTAAGGCCCTTCAGAAGTGGTTTGATTCCGCCATACTCGAGGGAAGAACACCACCAGCACGGAGCAGAGGTGTGGTGGTCTTCTTCAAAAAGGGCTATAATGCTCTACTGAAGAACTATAGGCCCATCTCATTTCTGAGCCATGTCTACAAGCTGTTTTCGAGAGTCATTACGAACCGTCTCGCGCGTATATTTGACGACTTCTAGCCTCCCGAACAAGCCGGATTCTGAAAAGGCTTTAGCACCGTAAACCAGATACATACGCTGCGGTAAACAGCAGACCGAAGAATATAACCTGCCTCTCTGTTTAGCGTTTGTGGACTGCGAGAAAGCCTTCGATTCGATCGAGACTTGGGTTGTACTACAGTCTCTTCAACGGTGCCAGATTGACTATCGGTACATCGAAGTGCTGAAGTGGTTGTATAAAAACGCCACTGTGTCAGTCAGACGACAAAACCAAGCCTCGAAAGTCGAAACCTATCCTTCTGCAGAAAAGTGTGAGGCAGGGAGATGTGATCTCTCCAAAACTGTTAACTGCGGCATTGGAAGATGTGTTCAAGGTTCTGGACTGGAAAGGGCTAGGCATTTACATGAACGGTGAGTACATTACTCATCTTCGGTTTGCCGACGACATAGTAGTCATGGCTGAGACTATGGAGGACCTCAGAACAATGCTCAATGACTTCAGTAGAAAGAAAACAAAAAAAACAAAAACAAATCATAAACAAAGCTTACGTTCAAAGGTTGTGTGTTAAAGTCATGTGTGTAGGTTATGTTATGTGGTTACTGGTTATGTGTGTGTTGTTGTAAGGTTATGATTATCTGTATGTTGGTGGTTGTGTTATATACCAGGCCCCTCAGAAAGTATTGCGAAAAAAAGTTTTTATATATGGGAGACTGGCCAGTTATAATGTTTTTCGAAAATATGATTATTTATAAGTAAAAATAAGTAAGTTCCAATTTCAAAATTTCCCTCCACATTTTTTGCGAGTTAATTCAAAGTATTGTGTCTCACTGAAATATGGATCTGCGCCGGGAACATTTTAGAGCTATGATTTTATACGATTTCAAGTGTCGCCTGAAACCGGATGAATTGTACGATAGACTTCAAATGGCATTCATGGATGAAGGCCCTTCCAAGGCAACCGTGTATCGTTGGTATAACGAATTCAAGCGCGGTCGACCAACTTTGGGGGATGACGAAAGAAGCGGTCGCCCTTTGACGGCTGTTACCGAAGAAAACGTGCTAGCAGTGAAAAATTTAATCCAAGACAATAGGCGAATTACATATCAGGAGATTCAACACATATTGAAGATTGGATCGGAAAGCGTTCACGAGATTCTACACAGCCATCTTCGCGTGAGGAGGATAGTATCACGCTGGGTGCCGCACAACCTCACCGATGCTCAGAAGCAGGCCCGGGTGGAATGGTGCCGTGATATGCTTAACAAATTTGAAGCAGGCTCGTCTCGGCGTGTTTACGACATCGTTACAGGTGATGAGTCCTGGATTTATCAATACGACCCAGAAACCAAGCGCCAGTCGACTGTTTGGGTGTTTCAAAATGAGCCAACGCCTACCAAAGTGAAGCGATCTAGAAGCGGGGGTAAGATTTTGATCGCTAGCTTTTTTTAATTTGACTGGCCACTTGGTATCAATTCCCTTACGGGATCAAAGAAGCATTAATGCCGAATGGTATACTACCAAATGTTTGCCAGAAGTTTTCTCTGTTATAAGCAACAAGCGACCAAACACAGGGCTCCGCGGGCTACTGCTCCACCACGACAATGCACCTGCGCACACCGCACTCAAAACGAGGGACTTCCTGGACAGCACGCCAGTCAAACTCCTGGGTCACCCTCCTTACAGCCCTGATCTAGCACCGTGTGACTTCTTTTTATTCCCAAAAATAAAAAATCAGCTCAAAGGGATACAATTTTCGTCGCCGGAAGATGAGCTGGCTGCGTTCGAGCAGGCTGTAAACGAGGTGTCTGCGGCGGACTGGAAAAAGTGTTTTGAAAACTGGTTTAGGCGCATGAATCTTTGTATAGAGGCTGGTGGAAAGTACTTTGAAAAGATTTGATAAAAATATATGTACGTATAGAACAATTTTTTTTAGTTTCGCAAAACTTTCTGAGTGTCCCACGTATGTTAGGATTGTTAGGTTAGGTTAGTACCCATTCCCGTAAATATTGGAGACTGTACACTCGATGTTGTTGACAACTATTTATACCTAGGACAAACTGTCCAGTTAGGTAGGTCCGACATCGAGAAAGAGGTTAATCGTCGAGTCCGACTCGTTTAGGCAGCGTTCAGGAAGCTACGCAATATCTCCTTCAATTCTCCTTAGATTCAAGACGAAAGTCTTTGACCAGAGTGTGCTAACAAACCGTTTACGGCACTGAAACATGGTCGCTCATAATGGGTCTGATAAGAAGGCTCAAAGTCACCCAAAGGGCAATGGAGAGGGCTATGCTCAGTGTCCCTGCGTGATCGAATCAGAAATGAGGAGATTCGCAGTAGAACGAAGGTAAGAATAGCCAAACATAAGGCAGTGGGCGGGGCACATTGCTCGCAGAATAGATGGCCGATGGGGCTGAAAAGTTCTGGAGTGGCGACCGCGTACTGGAAAGCGCAGCATGGGTAGGCGCCTCACAAGGTGGACCGACGACTTAATGAAGGTCATGGGAATCAGCTGGATGCGGAAAGCGCAGGATCGGTCGTTGTGGCGATGCTTGGGGCAGGCCTATGTCTAGCAGTGGATGTCTTAGTCTTTCGGCTGAAATGATGATGACCTTAATTTTTATGATAAATGACTGATTATGATATTCGAAGTTATTGTTTAATACCTTATTTTTTAAATAGCAATAATTGTATGGAGACTGCGACTGAAAAGTATATTTACAGTGAAAATACCCTGCAAATACTAAATCAGATGATTTGTATTTTAATTAATAAAGACTAGTTAGAATTAATGTATGAAACTAAGTGATTTGGTAAGATTAACTAAAAACTTATGATGGTACCTGATTGATAATAATTATTTTTAATTAATAAAATACATTTTATTATAATTTGATAATAAATATTTCATTTGTACCACCTTTCTATTTCATCTAAAGTAGTGGCCGAAAACTGAAATTCATGTGGCCGAAATCTGAAATTTGTGGCCGAAAACTAGCGAAATGCCCATTTTTCACATTAAAAATTATTATAAAAAAAAGTATTATGTTAAAGCACCAAGTTATTATAAAAATTGGAACTACACTATGTAGGCTATACATTAACATTGATAGTACTAGGCTAGCACAATGGCAATATTTTTTTCTGGTGCCTTTAAGTTGACAACTCCACTAAATGGCCGAAAACCGGCGAAACGACCCTAATAGCTGCACATTGCCATTTTTGTTAGAACGCCTCTTTCAACTGTACTGTCTGCTGTTGACATTGTCGTAATAGACATGGTTGTGTTGGTTTTGCTAAAAATCACTGGAGTGCAATAATCTGCGCTATGATTGGTCAAAAATCACAAGCGAATACAAAAAATGTGCCATAAGTTCCTTCCCCTTCAGTCACGTTACGACACGAACATCAGCATCAAATATCAGCATCAATTAATGAGGATGCTGATGCTGATGTTGAAAATAATGCTGATGATCAGCGGATCCTGATGCTGATATTCGCAACAACCCTGGTTCTAATAACCACATTTAAATAACCTGCAGGCGTAGCATGACCACCGTAGACAAGCGTTTTGTCTACGAAAGAATATACAAAATGACAGATAAAGTTCTATACAATGTAGACAAATCTCTTGTAGGTATACAGTGGTCATGCTACGCGTGCAGGACATTAGGAAACCTTTGGGAAGGTCGTCCGATGTCGGATTAAGACAGCCAGCCTTCGTAATGATTCGGTTCATGTCGGACAGATGGCGTTGCTGGTATAGTTTTTGTACTTTAATTTTTTGTACATACATTTTTTGTACTTTAATTTTTTACTGCCTCGTTGGTCTAGTGGTCGCAAGCGCGACTGCTGAGCGTGGGGTCCTGGGTTCGATTCCCGGGTCGGGCAAAGTGTTATTAGGTTTTTTTATTAGGAAATTCTCAGTAGCAGCCCGGAGTATGGATTTGTGCCCGGTTAATGGCAATAGGCTCGCCCCCTATTACATGGGACTATAACATAACTGGCGAAATGTGGGTGTACTATACACCTCTGCCTACCCCTTCGGGGAAATACAGGCGTGATGTTATGTTATGTTAATTTTTTATCAGTTATTACTTTGGTAAAGTACCTCACTTGTAGATTTATACCTCCTTACTGGTTATGTTAGTAATTTTATAACCGTGCCGAGCCTGTCGATCCTGAAAAAAAACAACGTTTTTATTTTGATGAATTACAGTCAAACGATTTCAGTAAAACATAAATAGTTATTATAAAGGTACTGCACAAATAAGTACCGGTCTATACATACTAGGTACCTACTTAATTATGTTTCTTTTTTCAAGTAACTAACCCCCAGTTTCTGGAAGGCTGATCAACGCAAAAATTAACTAATCGACTGTCAAATCTCAGGTCAAGCGATGTGATTCGTTGTTAACATTTTCGCCGGCCAATCACAAAAGCTGACATTAGATTTGACAATAGATCAAATTGATCAAATTTAGCCAATAATATCAATTGCAAAATACCTACCTACCCAGAATTCTCAATTTAACAACAGTTAGTGTTAGTTACTGAACCAGGAGTCGCAGGTTCGAATCCTGCTCGTGAGCGAATTTTTCTTTCCACGATTTTATTTATAGGTACCTACCTATCTGGATTTCGCCTAATGCGTTTAAATAATTAAAAAATAATCAATTGAACGGCTTTAATTTCCATAAGTATACAAGGTGTTATTGAAACAACTGAAAACCTCATAAGGGGTCATTGTACTCGTCAGTATACAACTTTTACTATGAGAAACCCTGAAATCGCGAAAAAAAAACAGCTGATCCCTACATTTTGTTGATTCATGTGAACACACCTAGATTAAGTATAGAATTTATTTTAGGGTGTTTGTAAACATGATAGCTTAGCATTTTACTCACACAACTCTAATTTAATTTTTTATTTTTTTAAATTATCCAAATATTTATATTAAATTCGACCCCGATTCAAATGAACTCGCGCGCAGAATCAATACATACTATTTGAATTAATTATTATTATAATAGATAGGTACGTTGATGATGGATGGCTTCGCGGACCACCGGTTAAGAACCACTGATCAACCACGTCTTTAAAAGGTCGAATACATAGACTTAAGTATATATTAGGTACTAGGTCCAATAAGAGTGCAGCCTGTATACGATTGTCAAGGAATAAAACGTACACACGTGCTTTTTATATCCATTGGTTTCGTGATGATTTTTTACGTACCTACTTGAGGTGCACTATGTAGCAGTTCAATGATTATAAGATAATATTTAACCGTATACCAAGATATAATTTTTTTCCTAGTTTCTGAAGTTGGTAGTTTTTTTGTCGAACAATGGGGCACTGTCGGTAACTGGGGCTTTTACTATACCTATTTTTATTTATTTTTATAATATCTATATTACCGTACTAGGCTATTGCCTAGTTTAGGAGACAGGGGTTCAAATTATACAGCACAAACAGCCTCCTATTTGCCATGTTGCATGCTTTTTAGTTATAATATATTGTTGAGTAATTGTTTTCTAATTGATGTCATATTATAAATTTATGTAGAGGCTTATATGAATAAATATTTATAATTTAATTTATTTACCTTTTTACCTACGATTCAAGGGAGCAAATAACTTAATTATCGCAAAGGATGAAATTTATTGCAGAAATTATGATGTTAAAATGGTTGAGTAATATAGTACATTATGATACAAGTGAGCGAAGTTGACTATTATACTCGAGGCTGAATTGCAGCCAGAGCCGAAGGCGAGGGCGTAATGGAGCCGAGAGTATAATAGTCAATGCTCACCCGTGTCCTACGACGTTTTTCAACACACTTGCGAGGAAAAAAACATACATTACACATTTTAGACAAATGTTGAATTTGTGAAAAATGATAAAAATGGCAAGCGAATCGCGCTGTGACATACAGCTATGCGCGCGCAGGTGGTCGAAGGAAACTGCCATACAGCCTAATATAAAAATATTACAAATTGATTTTTTTATTTATAACACAAATTAATATTAATTTGTTGCCAAAAATTAATAATTTGATGAAATGAAATGTTTATATAACATATTTTAATTAATACAGTTAATTTATTCCCAAAAATGTTTAATTTAGTTCAGGCATAAAAACTCTTTGCTGCGATTTAAAAATAAACTGTAAAGTATTTAAAGCACTAGTGCGATAATATAATGAAAAAAGCACGCGTGCGTTATAAGCCACATTATGAACCTAAAAGCGATGCAATAAGAGCCACTTTACGAGCAAGTGTGTTGAAATAGTAGTTTATCTACACTCGTATCGTAAAATTTGAATTATGAACTCGAAAGTAATGTCATAATGACATACTTTACGCACATGCACCTGTAATGAATTTAAAAAGTTTCATTACGATACAGTTTGCTGAACAAAACAATGCGGTAATTTAATTTTTTTTCCATAACCGCACACTTCAGCCCAACTAAGAAGTTTTTAATTCCACTTCGACCTAACCAAGGAGTTTTCAAACTTTTTTTTAGCAGTCGTACAGTTTGGCACCAATGAATACACAAAATTCAGGGTGGCGCCACTTGTCATACATTGAAAATTTTTATCGTTTAAAATCGCGTTTTTGGCAGAACTTTTGATTGTCATATTGCTTTTAATTATATTTAAGTGTTTACAGGCATATTTTTTGTATGATAAAACAGAGATTGACGGAATCCTGACAAGGATAGAAAATTAGTTCCGATTATAATGTTTTCGCCAGACCATATTTTATTATCTGTGAAGGCGCGCACCAGCGCGCGTGCGCGGCCGCGCGCCACGGTCTACTGGATTTGGTCACCCTAACTTGTAAATTTATTGTTATTGTTTACGTTATTATTATGGTTTTGTATGTCGAAAGTTTTATTCTGGGCAAAAATATCTGACTACAGCAGTGATACTGAACTGAGGAGAATATGACCCCGCCTGAATTTCTGGATGCAGCAACGTAAATTACGAACAATGTTTTACCAGAGAAATCAAGAAAAACAACGACAATGTTACCAAGATTTTGACTTTGGTATTTTATTTAAAATTGTATGAGTGTAGATAAAATAGTGTATGAAACTGACATAATTAGGTATTAAAACACTCGTGTGATACTATTAAAAACCTCGCCTACGGCTCGGTTTTTAAACTCACACTCGTGTTTTAATAACCCCTATTATGCAACAGTTTCATAAACTACTATTATGAAACTGTTGCATAACAGGGGTTGTAAAAACACGAGTGTTTTAATACCTAGTTATGACAGTTTCATACACTATTTTATCTAAAGTCAAAATCTTGGTAAAATTGTCGTAGTTTTTTTGATTTTTCTGGTAAAAGATTGTTGTCGTCATTTACGTTGCTGCACCCAGAAATTCAGGCGGGGTCATATTCTCCTCAGTTCAGTATCACTGCTGTAGTCAGATATTTTTGCCCAGAATAAAACTTTAGACATACAAAACCATAATAATAATGTAAACAATAACAATAAATTTACAAGTAACGATGACCAAATCCAGTAGGCCGTGGCGCGCGGCCGCGCACGCGCTCTGGCGCGCGCCTACACAGATAATAAAATATAGTCTGGCGAAAACATTATAATCGGAACTAATTTTCTGTCCTTGTCAGGATTCCGTCGATCTCTGTTTTATCATACAAAAAATATGCCTGTAAACACTTAAATATAATTAAAAGCAATATGACAATCCAAAGTTCTGCCAAAAATGCGATTTTAAACGATAAAAAATTTCAATGTATGACAAGTGGCGCCACCCTGAATTTTGTGTACTCATTGGTGCCAAACTGTACGACTGCTAAAAAAAAGGTTTGAAAACTCCTTGGTTGGGTCGAAGTGGCATTAAAAACTTCTTAGTTGGGCGGAAGTGTGCAGTTATGGAAAAAAAAAAAAATTACCGCATTTTTTTGTTCAGCAAACTGTATCGTAATGAAACTTTTTAAATTCATTACAGGTGCAAGTGCGTAAAGTATGTCATTATGACATTACTTTCGAGTTCATAATTCGAATTTTACGATACGAGTGTAGATAAAGTTAATTATTAGCTAGCTTCTTGTACCTAAGGATACCAATAAGAAATTTACATCACACATTTGTAAATAAATTACTCAGTATCAGGTGAGTATATTATCACTTCGTCATAATAAGTATGTAATAATGCTAATTTTTTACTACAAATTACAACATTTTCAAGCTTTACTTTATGACTACCATAATTATTATAGTGCTCGTCTAGAAATATAGCTCGGGGCTCGCTTTAAACTAACTATTATTATTTAAATAGTGCAGTCTGTCTGTCCGTCATGATAATATTTATTGTTTGCAACAATATCATATTAAAAGGATTGCGTTTATGTTCAGTTAATACGTTTAAGATTATACGTTGCCAGCGTCTGATCGTGGCTTTTACAATAAATAAATTCAGTTTTGACGGTAAAATTGTATTATTCGTTTTAATAAATACCGATATATAATGACAGGGCTTTGAACGTGCAGATTGCGAGGTCTTGCTTTAGAAAAATATTGTTTTTTTACTGTTTGGTGAGTGCTGAGCTTATGAGGGTTTCTTAGAAGAAAATAGGAATTTCTTTGAGAATGTTTACCGGTACTCCTAGTTGTTTGATATAATAGTTTTTGCCGATGATCTCAACGATAGAATGTATTGTATTGTTATTTGAGAATACTATGAGCATAACAAGTGCAATAATGTTATGGTCTTAACTATTAATGGTTCTATCAATCGGTGTCGGTTCAAATAAATAAATAAATATTTGTGGCACATTTTCCACAACACCTAGTCCCAAACGAAGTAGAGCTTGTACTATGGTTACTAGACAATCCAATGGATATAATACTTATATACTTTACGTTTTTCGTTTCGTTTCGGTTTATGTGATAAGTAAAATATCGTCATGATAAATTTTCAATTTTTTGGTTATGATTATGATATTTTCTAAGTATGAATTTGTATAATTCCACAAAATTCTCTTCGTACTTTTCAAAATTGCGTTAGTCGGTAAATCTGTTTAGTAAATAAAGTATTTCATTTCTTGTCTGACAGGATTGTATTAGTACGATAGTACCTCAGATTAATAACTGTACTTTAGTTATTAATCTGAGGATAGTACTATAAGATATTCTGTGGTATTAGAGTCCGTCGGAGACACTGTCCAAATGAAAGAGTGCATCCATGGAGTTTCTTGCCGGCTCTTCTCCATAGGACCAACTATTTGGAACCTATGGAGAAAATGTATGTGCAACCTATGTGCAACTAGAGTCTTAGGGTGGGCACTGACGATGCAACCAACAGCCCGAATGGCGTGGCCGCATTCCAAAATCTGTCCGTGAATGTTAAAAACGCATGTTATTTTTAGAACAAGTTTTGGATGTCGCCATTAAAACTGCGTCCGAATGGATAGGAATGGATTCATGGTCAGTGCCCAACTTTAACTTTCTGAAAGATGCTTATATTCGAAATGAAAATCTTTGAGTTTGAACCGCCAAAAGCTTCCTAAATCTTGTAGCAATAAAAAATATTTATATCTACATGATTCAATGTTGAAAATATAATAATAGAAAGAAAGAAAGAAAGAAAAATAGTTTCTTGTCACAGTTAACGACGCGCAAAATTTAAACAACAGTGATAAACACAAGCAGGTAAGTTATAGGTGGGGTTACATAGAAAGTAAAACAAAAAAACACATAGGTAATAAATTAAGAAAGGACAGTCGATACAAAATATAAGAAATTTATAGTTGACCGCATGACAGTGGCAACATCCGAGTCTGAAAACCGCCCTTACTGCTTACGAAATAAAGGCGCCGCCAGAGCCAAACTGTTACCACTGGCGTACGGTCAACCGCACCTAAAATTACATAATAAAAATAAAATATCTAGTATACTATCTAGTAGTATATGTAATAATAGTAAATAGTTCACCAAGTGTAGGTATAGTATTATATTATCTGTGACCAAGTCATGACTTCCCCAAGAGAAGAAGAAGTCGAGCTGCAATCACTTCACAAAAATATAAAGAAAACAAAGTCACATCAAGTGAATAAATGGTCAAGTGCGGACATGCTTACAACAGCTAAAAATCAAAGCACAATGATCATGTAGCCCGGCCTCAAACAGTGACAAGAAAAGCCTTGGCAGTTGTATCCATAAACAAGAAAACTCACCCGCAAATCTAATTCCAGCTCTCGATAACATAATTTAAAGGGTGAGTGAGCACCCACCACGCCTTAAAACCGACATTTTATACGATTTGCAAGTACGGAACCCCGCTGAGCGTATTGCATTGAGCAGTCGCGCTTCGTAGAGACCCTCGGGATACCGCAGGGCGTACTCTGCGGGCCTCTAATAGGTTGTTTAAATATTTTCAATTTTTAACTATTTTTACCTCCCGTTGAGATGTAATAAAATCTAAGTAGTTAAATTTAGGGGATGTCAAATGTGTTTTTTTTTCAATTTGTGTGTGGATGTGCTCTTTAACCCTATAGGTAATCGCTATTTGTACGTGGATGTGTCCTAACCTACCAGATAGCCACACAATAGTCAAGAGTTTATCTGATCAAGTTTTTAGGGTTCCGTACCCAAAGGGTGCTAACGGGACCCTATTACTCTAGCTACGCTGTCCGTCCGTCCGTCCGTCTGTCTGTCACAGGGCTGTATTTTTGTAACAGTAATAGATAACTAGTTGAAATTTTCACAGAATATGTGTTTCTATGGTGTCCATCACTAAAAATACAAAAAATAAAAATAAAGTCTAAAACCAAAGGGGGTCCCCCCATACAAGAACACTCTCAATTTTTTTCAAAACTTTTGTTCCTGCTCTATCTTCAAAACGGTAATAGATACCAGCGTCAAACTTGGTCTGATTATAGTGCACAGTATTTAGTTTAGCAACAAATACTAAAAACATGGCAAACGTTGCCAAATGTGGCAGTACCTACGTAAGAAAGAGATGTAAAAATTCACATTTCGCGTACGTTCGATGATGGATTTTGATAAACTCTCGTAAATTAAATCAGTTTCTATGGGGTATCAGGTCGATGGGTGGTACGGAATTCTTACTGCATGACTCCGACTCACACTTGGCCAGTTTTTTAAAAACTCTAACTAAAATTTAAACCCCAAACTTAAAGGCACTATTAATTATACTGTAGGACTAGCTTCGCCCGCGTGGGTTTCAACAACTCTACGTGGATTTCGTTTACCACGTCATCATCATCATCATTTAAGCCGAAAGACGTCCACTGCTGGACATAGACCTCCCCCAAGTATCGCTACAACGACCGGTCCTGCGCTTTCCACATCCAGTGGATTCCCGCTACTTTCACCAGTTCGTCGGTCCACCTTGTGGGGGGCCTACCCACGCTGCGCCTTTCAGTACGCGGTCGCCATTCCAGATCTTTACTGCCCCATCGGCCATACGTTCTGCGAGCAGTGTGCCCCACCCACAGCCACTTAAGTGTGCCAATTCTTCGGTTATTCGTGTATTCCGCAGAAACTATTCCGTTTTTCGGGAGGAAAAGTAGCCTAATGTCCTTTGTTTCTAATGTTTATTACGATTGGTTCAGGGGTAGTAGATAAAAAGTATCCTCGTGTTAAGCTAGGACCGTTCTGTGCGCCAAATGTTATATCATTTCAGATTGAAACAGACATCCACACATTAGTTAGTCCCTATTTTCTGGAAGGCTGATCAATTTGATCTGTTGTCAAATGTAATGTGATGGCAAAATCTTTAACTTCCAATCACATCGCTTGACCTGAGATTTGACAGCTGATTAGTTAATTTTTGCGTTGATCATAACTTTTGCGTTGTTCGCAGAAGCGCGAACAAATGATTTTTATGCTGTAATAAGGAAAAAGACCGTATTCTTACTAACCAGAATGCGTGGCGGTTCCAATAGCGTTCTGAAAGCTTTATCTGAGCAACATGGTGCTCCTATATTGAAGCATTTTGTTAATGTGTTGGTGCGACAAGGGCAACCTTGTTGTTCATAAAATTAAATGTTTGTGTGTTGTTCAATTTATTTTAAATACTAACCCGTAGTTTGTTAAGTTTTTACTAACGTGTGGGCCTCTGTAGTCACAATTAATAAATGAATTTAATTTAATTTAATAACATCATAAACATAACGTCACGCCTGTAGTTCCCCGAAGGGGTAGGCAGAGGTGTAATAGTACACCCACTTTTCACCAGTTATGTTATAGTCCCATGTAATAGGGGGCGAGCCTATTGTCATTAACCGGGCACAAATCCAGACTCCGGGCTGCTACTGAGAAATTACTAGTGAAAATTTGCAAGTGCAGTCGCGCTTGCAACCAGCGCTGCTGCAGAGCGTGGGGTCCTGGGTTCGATTCCCGGGTTGGGCAAAGTGTTATTGGGTTTTTTCACTAGTAAATTCTCCGTAGCAGCCCGGAGTCTGGATTTGTGCCCGGTTAATGGCAATAGGCTCGCCCCCTATTACATGGGACTATAACATCACTGGCGAAAAGTGGGTGTACTATTACACCAGATCAACGAGGCAGTCAGTCAGTTGCGTTGATCAGCCTTTCGGAAACTGGGGGCTTACCCCCAGTTTCTGAAAGATCCGCTACCATGAGACTTATCTCATGGTAGCGGATATTTGCCCGCCAAGATTTGGAATGCGGAAGGCAGAGGATCGAGTGTTGTGGCGCAATTTGGGAGAGGCCTATGTCCAGCAGTGGACTGCGATAGGCTGAGTTGATATGTCCAGCAGTGGACTGCGATAGGCTGAGTTGATGATGATGAAGATTTTACAGGTAAATTCTCATTCAAATACCTGTGTACCCAGCCCTAATTTAGCGATGTTTTGGTGGTCAAAGAAGTAAGACTATTAGCTGACATGCAGCCATGCTACATTTGCGTGTTATACAACGTCTGATTACGTGTGTCAGAAATATCTGGTCAAATTTTAAGAGCTCATTCAGGGAATGCTATCGAACCACTTTCTCTACGAGAAAGTTGGAGCTGCCAGAAAAAAGTAGTATTCCCCAAAAAAAAAATTTGGATGGTTCCTTATATTCTTCCCTACGGCTGAGCCATATATTTACTATCCATTTTTCTGCAATAATAATAATAATTAACACGTAATAAAACTTATGATTAAAAAATCAGCTGATCCTTACATTTTTTCGAACGACCTCGATGATTTTCTAGGGAACAGCTGATTTAGTTTTTTGCGATTTCAGGGTTGGTTCCATAGTAAAAGTTGTTCTATGCTATGCCCTGAATGAGCTTTTAAAATATAACCAGGCATTTCTGATACACGTTGTATAGATGAAAAGTTATCCTCGTCCTTCTTTGAGTTTCAGGCTATCCCTTTGTCAAGCTTCATCATAATCGGATCTTTAATTTAGGGAATTATCATCCAAACGAATTTTTACATTTATAAGATGTATGTATATATATATACCTTCACCTATACCCAAAGACTTTGTATAACTGACTTAACCTATACCACGTATACTCTGCCTACCCTCAAATGGTACACCATGTAAGGCAAGCTTTCGTATCTGTCCGTACCATGTAATTCTATCTCATAAATATCAGCTCAAATAATACATATTCGAGTTGAATTCGCTCCTTGATTGATGTCAAAGCGTTCGCAGCAAGGCGAGGCTGACTGTAGAGGCAAGCAATGTTCCAGGCTTCGCTTGCAATGTGGGATGCGGTTTTTGTATAGCGGCCTAATTGAGAATAAAAAAGTTCAGAATTACTTGTTTATTTTGGTATTCTCTATTTGAAATCGTGAGGTCAAAGGAGGTTTCGTAACTTTAGTTTTATGCAAAGAGTATGGATTGCAAAATTAATGCTTCTTTTTTAGAGACTTGTCTAGTTGTGTACGTTTCTTTGTACTGTAGTTACTTAGTTATTGTCATGGACTTAGTATTGATTTACTAAGTCCATGGTTATTGTTCTGAGTGTGATAAGTTATTGATCTTAGTTTTTGTTAAAGATAAAATATATCACACTTAATTTTTATTTGTAGCAAAAAGTATATAATATCAAGCCCACTGCTAGGCACGGACCTCTTTTCAAAATGATTTACATTGAGTTTAGGTTTCTACATAGATTTCTACGTAAATGAATGACTACAGTAATCAACAAGTTTATAGTTGTTGCAAGAGCAACAAACAGATACAATCTATTCTGCTAAACTATACAACTTTCTCACACTCTAAAATGATTTGTATTGCCCCTTATTGGGCGTTTACCCAATCCGGATAGGAATTCACGCCTTTGGCTGATTCCATTCAATCTTATGTCAACATACTTTTGGCAAGGTATAATAGAAATCAATAGAAACTGCGAAACTAGGTATTTCCCATGAGTTTAAGATATCTACTTTTATTGCTTAGATAATTAATCTGTGATCGTCAACGTCATTTCCGTCAACCGACAGATGAATTACCAAATATATTCTATGCCAAATATATCAATGCCAATGCCAGAATTAAACACTTAAAAATAATAGTTATACAATTTCTCGGTATGAAGTGTTTGTTTGAACTCTGGTGAAAAAAATAAAAAATGATGAATGCCAAATATACTCTCTGGCTCTCTGGGGTCAACGAGCAAAGATATCACTACGTTTTGTTATAACGGGGTGCCTACAAGGTCTGAGCTTAACAACCATAAGGTCAAAAAAGGTTTAACTATGATAAAGACAAAAAATATGAATTGCGTCTCCGTCTTTCTAAGGCGATCCGTGATTTTG
This sequence comes from Asteroscopus sphinx, assembly GCA_949699075.1. Taxonomy (NCBI): domain Eukaryota; kingdom Metazoa; phylum Arthropoda; class Insecta; order Lepidoptera; family Noctuidae; genus Asteroscopus; species Asteroscopus sphinx. The sequence continues at coordinate 3,782,851 of OX453002.1, forward strand.
CGTTCTTTGTCTTAACCAGCCTTGACAGACGGTATTGCTGATCTATTTAGTTCTTTATCTGTGTCTGAGCTACAAGCTTTGAAAACATTACATTTTCAACAAGAAGGTTTTCGCTGAAAGAGTTAATTATCGACTGTCCGTGCAGCGAAACCATTTTGATTGACAAGGTATTTGGCAAAAAAGTACTTCAAACCTGTTTTTAAGCAGTATTTATCGGATAAATATAGTAACAATGTAAAAAAAAGCGATATCCATCGAAATATACAAGCTTTTTCGTTCTTAGTTTATACCTAACCTGTAAGAATAATGTATAATACGTTACACCTATATAGGTACCTACCTGTATAGGTCACTGGATGTTTTGAAATTAAAATAATACGGTATATACGATCATCGACATTCTGGCTTAGACCAACTGGTCTGTGCATTCTGGTAGTTATTTAAAATTATTACTCGATCGACTTAATTTTAATTTTAGTATCATATAAATCAAAGTCAAACAGTAGATAGATACCAAGATAGTACTCATTCTTTATTGCACACCAAGTTAGAATAATAAATAATAAATCATAATTTTTTCATCATTTCAGCCGAAAGACGTCCACTACTGGATATAGGCCTCCCCCAATTAAAGGGGGGATATGCCATAATCGCCACGCTTGGCAGGCGGGTTGGCGATCGCAGTTGGTTGGTTAAATACTCAGAGAACGCTGCTGCCCATCCTCTGGTGAATCCCTTAGTCGCCTTTTACGACACCCATGAGAAGAGATAAGGGTGGTGCTATTCTTTAAGTCCGGCACCACACGGACTTAATAAATAATAAATAAATTAACTTTATTGTTTAGTCCAATTTTACAAATTAGTGTAGCCCTGGCTTCTAAACTAGGGTGACCTGTATGTCCGAAACCAGTTCCTTTCCTGTATACAATGTATAAGTCAAATGAACGTTAAACAATAATAAAATAAAACAATCTATAAAGTTATTAAAATAGGTATTAAACAGTTTAGAAAAGAAGAAAGAAATGCAATGTTAGATTAGTTGAATGTGTGTGTACGGGAGGTGTGTCTGTGTGAGAGTATGCGTGTATGAGAGTATTTGAGAGTGTATTTTTACGAAATATGAGGCTCATCAACGATTCGTTAAAATAATCTGTTCAGTGCTTTCATAATCCATTTGATCTAACCAACTCCTATTTTTTTTTTTTTTTTTTTTATTTTTTTTTTATTTTTTTTTTTAGTTAGTATCACATTAGGAAAATAAATATACACAACACAGTATGTATATGTAATAATGTCCTCCCGGCCGAATTTCTGTCACGGCGGCCAATCTCAATGGAGACTAGCCATCTGCGCGGGACATATTATTGTGCACAAGTGTGTGCGCAAACACAGGTGCACTCTCTATTCCCTCACTCTCATAATCCGATGGGACATGGGACGGCAATACGACACGACCGGAGAGAGATCAGGCGCATATGTAACGATATGCAATGATGTACTATCAGCAAACTTTCCGGTGAACCACCACTAAGGTACGTTACTATTAGATCATCATCATCATTTCAGCCGAAAGACGTCCATTGCTGGACATAGGCATAGGATTAGATATTCTGTGACTAAGGCTAAAATCGCTTGCGCTCAGTGTTCGACGGCAGCCGTAGGTACGTGTAATGTAGCAGGATTCGTTCAAGGGATTTTGTCAACAAAATGTATCACCGGGAAGGATCGTCACTGTACAATAATAATTCGCGATCCTAATCGCTAAAAGACATTTCTTCCATTGCAGTACCTGCTTTAATAGCTTAAAACAAACCGAGAAAGACTGAATTTTTAGCTGAGCATGGCTGAAACCGAGACCTGATGCAAACCTGTTGATGACCTCGTTTTATTCAAAGCTCCATCCAGAAACGAGAACGCAAAAAAAGAATTAATCACGTAACAATACCTCACATTTCAAGACATTAGCTCCAATAACTTAAATGATCTACACATATTCATAATATCGGCCACATTGACCATATAAATATATTTTACGTCGATCGGGACCTGCGTACGCGCCGCGAGCGAACGCACTCCCTTATTAGGAATTATAAAAATATAATATGCCCCTGTACTTCTTACTTTTTGTTTCGGTAGCCGATACTCACCACAAATTATTATGTATTAAAATAAGCGAGGTGAGACTGTAAGCGTTTCAAGATAACACTGAGTAGTAAACAGCCTTATACAGCGTCAGTGCTAGCTAATTTCTTTCCTTGAGTTAAACATAAACTTAGCACTGGACTTAAGCGATAGTCCCTGGACTTTTTTATGCTTTTTTTTAAATCAGGGTTTACTAATCAAATAAATCCCTGTCAATGACCATTCAAAATTCACTACCACAAGCTAATTTACTCAAATACATCAATTTTGCATCAGAGCATCAGTGCAGGGCCTTATTAGGTAGACCAGTTAAGAGTTTGGGCAAGCATCATTCGCTGCGAAAAAAACACAATTTGCAATCACCAATTTATTTACTAAGATTGCTGAATACATACATCCATAACATCACGTCAGTATTCCCCGAAGGGGTTGACAGAGGTGTATATTAAAACCACATTTCGCCAAGTTATTTTCTTACAATCGTTAATTTTCGCTGTCCAAAAAGAAGTTAATTATCACCAGTACACGTAAAACGCTGATCTGACGGCGTTCTTTTTGAACCATTGAAAACGTCGTTTACTTGACATTCGTTTTGCACTGTAGGTATGCGCAAAAAGAACGTCGTGTCGTTTATAGTAAACGACCTGTAGTGAGGACACCTTTTAATTTAGAATATAAAACATACACAAATAATCACAACGTATGAGATAAAATCCGCTCATTCCAGTCCGCTTTCAATGAGACGTAGGCTTAAACAGAAGCGTGAGCATCATTACTTTGTTTTACCGTAATCACTTTTTGGTTTATTATTCCAATATTTAAAAAAAGGATTAATAAAAGGCACACTTCTTAAAAAATATTGGAACCTAATATAGCACCATCAAATATTATTAGTTTTTCATGTTCACATAAAGGTATTATATTTATTTTTGTTATTATATTTCCAACTATTTTTGATATTTTTAAAGACTGATACACTTTGCTTTACAAAAAAATATGGAATACTATTTAAATAGTAAATTACTATTTCCTTGCAGTAATCATGGGCAGAAATAGCGGCCACGCATGAGGATCTAAAGCCTACGTTAAAAAAAAACAAAATCACCATCTAGGTCCTCCTAATAGGCACTTACGCATATACAAGCCTACTATCTTTGCATACCGTGAAAAACATAGGTACTTAGACTTGAGACCTAGAATTTAAAGGCAGAACTATTATAGCTAATATTTAATTTTCTATTCAAAACTAGCCACACGTGACAGTAAAAATGACAGGTTGTCAGTCCAGTGAATACGTCAAAATAATAATATAAATAAAAACATGTGGTATTGTCTGAAGAAGGATTCTTGAAGTATGAATGACTACTAATAGAGCGCTTATGTGGCCGTCAGGCCATTGGTACTCGCGAAACAGAAGGAAGTAATCTGTAAGTACTCAAATCCACGCTGACTTTTTAGTGGTCTTGCAAACTGCCAGTGTTGCCTATATATAAATAATATTATATAAAACAAGGCAATTTAATCATAGGCCTAAAAGCAGTTTTGTTGTAGTAAAAAAGTATTCTTGAAACACTGATTTCTGCATGAAAACTGTTTGTTAATCATCAAACTGTTGAAATTATAGTTTTTTTTCTTATTAAAAACACCACTTCTTAAAGTTACGTTTTTGATTAAAAGATTTTTTACTCTATCCATAAAAAAGTTGTAGGTATGTCTTTCGCAGTCACTGACAGCGTCCCGCCAAGAAGAGAGACCATTGCAAGGTGGACCAGGTGGTCCATTTTATGCTTTAATCGAATCGCTTTCGCACTTTGTACTTTATCTCGCTCTCTTCTTTAAAACTCGTACCGTGATGAAGACTCAGTAGTGACGTTCATATATGTTACTCACTCTGTGGAAAAAAGTGACGCTGACAGCCTATGGCACTCCGGACGAACGGCCGAAGCGAACTAGCTTGGTATGTAAGTTTCATACAAGACGGAATCTGCTTATACTGGTTTTTTACAATCGATATGCGGTTGACTGTGCATATCATCAACGCGTGGAGCTCATTTTAATGTTTTGTGACATACATTATCTAACAAAAAGCCTGTTGTTCCTGTGGGCTACGTTATCAGAATCGATATTCATACGCAAGGACACAATTAATTCGGAAAAACTCTTCAATAAAAATAATCAAATTAAATCATTATTCATTGTAAATTGAAAATGATATGATCACTTTTAATAATGATTTAATATATTTGATTATTTTTATTGAAATAATCACTAAGTGAGTGAGTTTTGAGTGATATCATCACTTTCAATTTACAATAAATTTAATATTTAATTTGATTATTTTTATTGAGTTTTTCCAAATGAGTGGTGTCCTTACTTATGAATATTGATTCTATTAACGTAGCTCACAGGAACAACAGGGTTTTTGTTACATACTGTAGAATTCAGGTTGTTTCTGTATTCTGAGCTTCGTGATATTAATACTCTTTCTGGTACAATATTAAGTACTACAATTACAAAGTTCAGTGGATACAATAACTTTAATGTTAACGCGTCATTGTTTCGATGCTACTGGAGTTGAATTTGATCGTCTGACACTTGAGTAAAAAGTTACAGTTTCCGCTGTTTAACTATAGTTTTCGTTTTATTACATTGGCTTGGCTTCAACGTGTCAAGTTAGTATGCTGTTCTGATAATTTAATCTCTTGTGATTCTATTGAAAAGGGTATAAGTCTGATTCCCTCGAGTGAAAAAGGTCCGAAGTCCGATTTTGTCTCAGAACTTATACCATTTTTCAATAGAGGTAATTTAACTTATACCCTTTTTCACTAGAGGCAGTTTTGGCGACCACCTAAAGCCTCTTCTACAAACATACAATGTGTTATTGAAATAACTGAAAACCTCTTAAACGGCCATTGTCCGTTGAGCGGCCATTGGACTTGACCCTTCCATGTATTTACATATATGAGGTAACTGTCTTTGTGAAAACGCATACTTCTACGTTTGAGCAGCTAAAGAGCAAACTACATAATCAAAAGATCTGTTTTCCATCAAACTAAACTGCACAATTTTTTAATAGCATATTTTGTATGGCGCCTCGCATTTATAATCATCTTCCTACAGATATATTGAATTGTCCGAACGTAGATACATTTAAATTTAAATTGTAACAGTTTCTTTTTATTAAGGCATATTATAGAGTGGTTGAATATCTTAATGAAAAATTAAATCTACGTTTATTTATTTATTTAAACTACATGCAACATGTGTACATAGGCGGACTTAATGCCTTAGGCATTCTCTCCCAGTCAACCTTAGGAACACAACACACTGTGAACCACAGTTTTATAAACTGTGCTGTGAACACTGTGGGCGGAAGAGTAAGTACTCCTTTGCCATTTTGTTTTCTTTTTTCTGGCTTCAGTCGTTAGTACGCACGGCTACACACCAAGCTGTACATTTCCAGTATAAGCTGACCTCACATTGTACGGAAAGCCTAAACAATGCGAGGTCAGCTTTTACTGGAAACGTACAGCTTGATGTGTAGCCGTGTGTACTACGCGCTCCGTTTATCTAATTATTTTGGTCTGAGGTGCCAACAAATACAATTAATTTCTTTTTTTCTTGCCTTAACGTTTTATTGATAATTTAAAATAGTAGTGAATAATAAATGTTAATATTACTGGCTGCCTCAAAAAGTTTTACATTCGCCTCATTCCGTGTCTTTAAGAACAAGAGGTGGCCGTTTCCTTACCATACAATTTTATGTGTTCTGTGGTTATACTAAGTACTGCTAAACGATGTCTTCAAAATCTTGAAAAAAATCTTAAATTGTTCCTTTAATTCGTCATGGGCAATCGGGTAAATTATAAACCGTCTAACTGACGATTATGAAATTATATTTGCGGCATTGGAAAACTTGTGTTGCAGACATTTGCAGTACATTCTTATTTTATTTACTACCCGACTGCGCTAGAAGGCGGGTAATGTTTTTCGAGTGTATGTATGTATATTTCTTTGGCATGGTCTGTAGCCTAAACGGCTTGATGGATTTTAGCTTGAGAGGTGTCGTTAGATTCGTGTCCCATATTAAAAATTATTCATACTGATAAGTACTCTTATGAGGTTTTCAGTTAATTCAATATACACGTTGTATATAAATACGCAAAGAAATAACGGTTCAGTACCATTTTCTCCTCTGTATGTCAAAAGTTTTTTTTGTATTGTAACTATTGACGAGCTTTAGTTATATAAATAATAAATAAATACTTTTGGGACATTTTTACACAACACCATCTAGTCCTAAACTAAGCAGAGCTTGTACTATGGGTACTAGACAATGGATATAATACTTATATACTTTTATTTTTTTCTTTGTAAATACATACTTATAATACATAAAAAACACCCGGACCAATATATCTATCAATAAAAAAATTAGAAATAGTTTTTTTCAACATACTTAGGTCAATCATAAAAAATATGACTTACGGTCGAATTTCGACCATTGGGCGACCTCTCTTTGTGAAAGTATGGATTTTTGTTTATTTGTCCTTCAATCATGCTAAAACGGCTGAACGGATTTGGATCAAATTTGGCACACAGATAGACCATAACCCGGATTAATATATAGGCTACTTTTCACCTCTTCTTCTGTGATAAACATTATCCACGGGTAAAGTCGACAAAGCATAGCCTGTATGTAATCCACATCTTTTTGTGTGCTAATTTTCATCCAAATCCCTTCAGCCGTTTCATCGTGGTTAAAGGACAAACAAAGAAACAAATACCCATATTTTCGCAATTAATATAAGTAAGATTCTACGAAACCTTAGAAAGTAAGAAAAAAAATACAATCTTCCTTGCCTTGCATTTTCCCAGCCTTTGTTCAAGTTCCGTTTCACTTATAAAAAAGCATAAATAAAAAATAGCAGTTGCACGATAAATTCCTTCAGCCAAGGTTTAGACCGAATGATGTCTAACTTCTTTTTTTTTTTCTAAATTCTTCTTTATGAAGGATATTTAATTTTTTTCATAGAAAGAAATTCTTTGAGGTCACGGGCGTTCAGAGTGGGGACTTTAGGCGTCCACTGAGTGACCTCAGAGATGACGGTGGCACGCTGTAATCTCGTGTCGTATTATGCTTTCGCATCGGGAAGGTGTTCTGGGAGATAAAAGTCTGCCCTGGGACGTGACTTACAGGCGTAGCACAGGGTAGCATACCCATTCACGGAGTCCCCCCTCTATTGTGCTGAATATGGTCACCGGAGAGTTTTTAGTGCGGCAAAAATCCCTCACACCCCAGCCTCCCCCAAGAGGCCGGTAGCCTATAGAAGATTCCTAGTTGAAAAATCCAATAGGTAGCAGCCTCGTAGCGAGTGCACTAAAAACCAACTTACTGTTCTGAACAAAAAGGCAAAAAAATAACACAAAACGCTCGTCTATCCGCGGATCGTGAGAAAGTCATAATAAACATATCAATTTTAAGATCGATCAGCTTTCTCGTGATGCCCAACTGTTTATTAGTACCTATATAAAGGGTCAGTAAGTATAGCGGGGTTCCGCAGTAGCCATATTTATTGAAATTACTTACAATTTGATTGTGGAGTGTAATAATGGCCTGCAAGTCGGTAGCTTCGCTCGCTTTAATATTAGGCGTCCATTTTGTTGGGATGCGAATTAGATGGTTTTATATGTGGTTTATATGTTAACGATTTTGTGAGGAGTCAAGGGACGTGTGTGGGTCTGTGGTTACGTTTGTGGATATATGTGCTCGTGCGACGCATAGGTGTAAAGTCACTGTCATAAAAATAAAAATAAATTAGGTCCCTACTTTTATATTTTCAACGTAAATAATGTATTAAGGCTGTGATCACTGATATTTAAAAGTATAGATATGTCATACCCTAACAAAACAATCGAAAAAGTTGTTCCGCACGCAGCGGCAGCACAATACACATAAATTAGTACAAAGTAGGTAAGTTGGTTACTTATGTTACTTTCTCGTCATAATTGGAACACTTTCTGTACACACAACAAGGCATTTTTGTTTTTTTTTGTCCTCGGTCACCCTTGGCGCCTTACTTGACGCGGATTAATAGAAAAACATCCTAATTAGAACGTTTACGAGTGTTCAGATTGAGAGCGCAAGTAACATATCTGTACTTTTAAATATCATTGGCTGTGATTTTATGCCACAGTTAATTATGTGTTCTGTGCCACAATTGTTAATTCTGTGCCATTCGTAGGTGCTACTGCAAACTATGTTTACTGTTCTGTGTCACTGGCACTGCTACGAATAGAATTTCTTCCCTTGTTTACATTATTTTGTACTGCTTCATTTAAGTCGAAGACGTCCACTGCTGGACATAGGCCTCCCAAAGCAGTTTGGATATGCCATAATCGCCACACTTGGCAGGCGGGTTGGCGATCGCAGTTAGTTGGTTAAATACTCAGAGATCGCTGCTGCCCATCCTCTGGTGAATCCCTTAGTCGCCTTTTACGATACCCATGAGAAGATATAGAAGATATTTTATACTGCTTGCCTCAAACGAAATGAATTCCTTTTTAAGATCATTTTTAGGGTTCCGAAGTCCTACAAGGAACCCTTATAGTTTCGTCATGTCCGTCCGTCTGTCCGTCTGTCCGTCTGTCCGTCTGTCCGTCTGTCCGTCTATCCGTCTGTCCGTCTGTCCGTCTGTCCGTCTGTCCTAATCCTTTACAGCTTAATAACTTCTACAGTTATAAACATAAGTAAATGAAATTTTGTCAAAAAGTAGTCTATATATAGATCTCAATTTTAAAAGAATAAAAAAATCGTTTTTCCGTATTTTAGGGGTGGCGTCCATACATGTGAAATAGGGAAAAAAAAATTTTTTTCGCTGCACCCCCTCGTGTGGGATATCATTGAATAGGTCTACTTTAATGAAGGTAATGTTTGATACACCACTTTTTTATCAGGTGTACCATCTGCGAAATATAGCCCGCCAAAGTGGCTTGCAATGTGTCCCCCCCCCTGCCATTTCTAAACTATGCAATGTAGAAACTTATAATCTTCCACATTGATAGACCTTTGTGAAAACTCTCTTTTAAAATTATTTCGAGTATAATGTGATTATATTTTTTTGAGTTATAGAGAGAAAACTGAAAAATACTTAAAACGTCCTAGTTCAAAGGTCATTGACCTTAGAGAAAAATGATGTTAGCAAATAATGCTCCTTTAGTTACTTTCTATTTGAAAAAATCACAAAAAGTAACTTTGTGTTATGTTGAACACACTTCTTCAATTTGGCTTCTTGAATTTATCGCTAGATGGCGCTACTAACAACACGCTCTGAGTCGCGAATGCTGCCGATTATTGCAAAAACTAAAATAGCCATGATTAATATTCGATTTGATTCGTTTGTAATTACACCTACTTAAGGAACCCTATAATACTGAGCATGGCCCGACATGCTCTTGGCCGGTTTTTATTTATAGTGTTCGTAATTTTTCTCATAAAAAAAGTAAAAAGACGAGCGTCAGGCAGTATCTTCAACACAATAAAAAAAAAAAAACAATCAACATGATAACCGGCTATAGCATAATAAAAACAATTGTCGATAGATGTTAAAACAATTTCAAATTAACCTCTGCTGCTTTATAAACTTGTATAAAAGCATACAGCACATAAGAAGCAAGTTATTCAAAGTTCGCCCGGTATTCAAGCTAATACTTATTCTTATTTGTCTAGCTCGTTGAAAGCCAGGCATACCGGCGCGAGCCCCACAATTAATCATAGAGATAAACCACCAATGAAGGAAGGAAGTATGCAACATTTATATTTTGTATGACAAAATACCTAGCGTTTTGATCCGGACGTAAAAACTCAAACAGACCGCGTTGTAGGGATGGGTCTTTTTGGTTTGACATACATATCGATGTTTTTAAAGATTTATGTAGATGTGTGTACAGTAGGTTAGTTTTTTTCAAAAATAGTTTTCTTTACTATATTAGTTTTTTTTTTTTTTTAGTAATCAAGTCCCAATGTAAAAGATAATGATATTGTGAGTGATTACTGCGTGCATCGAAACGATATAATAATAATATTGTGCGGTGGATTAAAATATTTTTTTAGAAATATAGACGCTTGTCATCTTAGTCTACCTGCGACCACGAAATGCTGCAAAGCTTTCGAAACGCCAGGAAAACCAATTTAAATAATATATGCGATTTAATCCGGTTAAACTTTGTTTTATTATAGCTTTCTTGGTTTTTCCAATCCAATTCGTAAGCATCAGGTTCTTATGCAATACGCATGCTCTACAGACGAAATTTGTAACCATTGATAAGTATAGTTAAAGTAGTAAATGTGTTTGAGTTTTCTTTTCTTATTTCAACCAAACTCGGCGTTTCATGTTTTTGCGACGATCTATGAAATGATTGCAACAAACGAATGGTGCAACAAATAAATTTATTCTACGTTAATTTAGGTATTCTATTAGTCAAAAGCATAGTTCGAAACACTTCAACGACACTATCAATAATTATCCAAACGAAAATCATTGATATCGATACGTGGTGTATCACATAACATCACATCACTACCGTTTCACATTTGAGCCTTTCGCGTAGTCGCTTATCGGTCGCGTTTTACATTTTTATTGCAAGCGGATACGGGCCGCGCTGTGGCGGCGTTATTATTTCTCCCCACAATTATTGCTTAGAGAAGTCCAGCCGACGGGCGTCCTGCGATTGTCGCGCGACTGTTTGTATTACTAGTTTTTATATGATACACGCGATTGGGATTTGTGGGCACTTTTGTCGAGAGTTTGGCTGATTGTTGCGGTATTTTTGATAAAGTCTATGGAGACATAGGTACTTGCTTTTAGTAAATTTGTAACTGTTTCCGCTCGTAGATTTTTTAACATTTACGGGAATTCAATAAGTAGATAACAATATTTTTTACGACATGACTGCAATATATATCTGGTGGTCTTCAAGGTTAGAGTGACTAGGTTTTAGCTGGGTAAGCATGTATTATCGTTGACCGCACCATCGCTTAGCATCAGGTGAGCTGGCAGTCAAACACAAGCTCGTTAGAAATAAAAATAACCGGCCAAGTGCGAGTCGGGTTCGCGCAGTAAGGGTTCCGTACCACCCTGATACCCCATAGAAACCGATTCAATTTAGGAGAGTTCATCAAAAGTTATCAATGAACTGTGCGTAAAATATGAGTTTTGCATCTCTTTCTTACGCAGGTTCCACTACATATGTCTATGTTCGCCCTATTTTCAGTATTTTTTGCTAAATTAAATAGTATGCACTATAATCAGACCAAGTTTCACGCTGGTATGTAGTAGAGTTTTAAAGATAGACCAGGAACAAAAACGTTGAAAAAAAAATGCACGTTTTTCGAGGTTTCTTGTATGGAACTCCTTTGGTTTTAGACTTTTTTTATGTATGTGGACATACATGTAGGTCATAGCAACACATATTCTGAGAAAATATCAACCGTCTACATATTACCGTTCAAAAGATACAGCTCTGTGACAGATAGACGGACAGTGTAGCGGGAGTAATAGGTTCCCGTTTGGCACCCTTTGGGTACGAAACCGTAAAAAAATTACATTGTATTTCTTAAATTATATTAAAGACTTGTCATACAAATGAAGGCATTTATTGTACACAGTTGACAAGTATTTATACAAGTTCTGCACAAAATCAAATGTTTTTTATTTCAAATAAACCTCATTACAGGCACTTTTGAAACGTCAGGCTCTAGTTGCACGGTTCCAAATTATGGGTCCTATGGAGAAGAGCCGACAAGAAACTCCATAGGACATACTCTTTTTAAAATAGGTTATTGTTTATTACATCAAATTTATTCAAATATTGTGAGTATAATGTGGTTAATGCCAGAAATAAACAAGAGTTTAAAAGTGATAATATTGTCTTTAGAAATAAACGTAAAAAAAGTTGCCATAGTTTGTAGGAGCTGACAAGTTTGCATCGCAGGATATTTTTAATTTCCCCATCTTGCACGATTATGTTTTCCCTTAGTACTTATGAGTGAGGAATGTGGAATGTGGTGTAGCTGGTGCAATTCCTTCGATACCACAGGTACTTATGTAGGGTGTGTCTACGACCCCATTGAATTGGAACACGTAACGTTCATTGAAAGTATTTCTTTACATAGTCCAGTTGTTTTGTTTATATGAGAAGTATTTTGTTAAGATTGGATGAAAATAGTTATGACCTGCGGATAACAGTCCAGGAATTAACAATAAATAATCTAATGCCTGGAGGAGCTGTTGGGCTATGAAAGATCTAATGAAGGGTGATCTACCTCTATCCCTTGAAAGAAGACTCATGGACGTGTGCATTCTTCCCATCCTCACATATGGATCCCAAACATGGTCTTTGACAAATCAACTGAGGTCCACGCTTGAGGTTTGCCAAAGAGGTATGGAACAGAGTGTTCTGGGCATAAAACTTGTAGACCGGATAAGAAATACAACGATCCGTTCCAGAACAAAAATAGCTGACGTCACCCGGAAGGCTGCCAGTCTAAAGTGGAACTGGGCTGGACATATCTGCCGCATGTCAGACGACCACTGGGCCAAACTAACAACTCAATGGGTCCCTTTACATGGCAGACGTCAACGCGGCAGGCCCAGACGGCGATGGCGGGATGAGCTAGACTCCTTCCAAAAGGACTGGACTCTTGTAGCAATAGACAGGGAGAAGTGGAAGGAGAGTAGGGAGGCCACTGTCCTGCAGTGGGACACTTCAGGCTTATAATAATAATAATAATCTTTCGGTGACCTATTCGGAGAGACTGAAGGCTTTGTTTGTGCAATTATGGACGAAGTAATGATGACGAACAACTACCGGAAATATATTGTGAAGGATGGCACGGTTGACATCTGTCGGGCATGCCACCGTCCGGGTGAATCTATCCGACACATTATCTCCGGGTGTTCTCGTCTTGCTAACGGCGAGTACTTGCACAGGCATAACCTGGTAGCCAGGATTATCCACCAGCAACTTGCTCTGAAATATAATCTTGTGAAATCGGAAGTACCGTACTACCAGTATGTGCCCGACCCAGTTCTTGAAAAAAGTCATGCCACACTGTACTGGGACCGATCCATCATCACTGACAGGACTGTTGTTTTCAATAAACCTGATATTGTGGTGATGGATCGTTCAGAGCGCCATGCAGTGATTGTTGATATCACGGTCCCTCTTGACGACAACCTCGTGAAAGCTGAGAAAGATAAACAAATCAAGTATATTGACTTAGCTCACGAGATTGTCGACATGTGGGATGTGGACTCAGCAGTCATTGTACCGATAGTCATCACGGCCAATGGCTTAATAGCCAAGAGCCTCGACCAACACCTAAGGAGGCTCTCGTTAGGCGGCTGGATCAAGGGCCAGATGCAGAAGGCAGTACTCCTTGAAACGGCACGCATAGTGAGGAGGTTCCTTTCTCTGGGGCCCTGACCACCAGTAGCTTGGACCCTGTTCCCGATGCCGGTGGGCTACTGTTTTTTATATTTTTAAATGTTTTTTCTTTGTTTTGTAGAAATATTTAAAAATATAATTTATGTGTAGATTTACTGCAATTAAGATAATAATCTAAATATATAAAACAAACTGGGTTTAGTTACACCATTTATATAACTCAAGAACGGCTAGACTGTTTTTAATAAAATTTGGCATGCAGATAGCACATAACCCGTATTAACATATAGTATCCTACCTACCCTTACTAATTATTTTATTATTTTTGAAACACTATTTCTTAATAAGATATCGCTGACGTCACCCAAAGACGTTACCAAGTGGATTAGTGGTTGGTTAAATTCGATACCACGAGCAGTGTTCAGCTTAGTGGCTAAAGCACTGGCGTACTGAGCCAGGAGTCGCAGGTTCCAATCCTGCTCGTAAACGATTTCTCTTTACACAATTTATTTAAATGTTATGTTATGTTTTCTTAAATTATTATTTGTGGTGATTTTTTGGCCACTAAAATACCTGACATTACTCCATTACCTGGAACCCGACCGGATCCTAAGAAAGTGCCGGATCCGCCGGGTACCGGATCCATACCAGCAAGGCAATTGCGTAACTCATTTGACAGTTAAATTTTGATGTAAAATTGAAGACTATGTTGACAACATCACAATCAAACATTGCAATTGTGTAACGACATAGAGGGTTTTCAATATGAAGTAAATGGCGTCAGGAGGGAAATCCATTGCGATGTAAATGACGTCATGTATGTTAGATCACGTTTCGTTATGCAAGTAAGATGCTGCAAGTATGCGTTTTAAGGTTTATCATTCATTCAATTTCATGATGAATCCCTCCGACATCGTAATCAACAGTTTTGTAGTTACGTAATTCGAATTGTATCATTTTGCCGGATTCAAACGTCAAAATTGACATTTTGTTGATTGCGATGCAGTTATTCAATTGCCCTGCAGGTGTACCGTGTACCTGAACAGGACACCGCACAGCACACGCTTGAAGAGTGCCCTGCATGGATCTCCGAGCGGTGGGACCTGGTTGGGCAGATCGGGCAAGATCTTTCTCTGCCAGCAGTAGTGTCGGCTATGCTGGCAGAGCCGACGGCTTGGATGGCCGTGGCTTCCTTCTGTGAGACTGTCATGCTCCAGAAGGAGGCCGCAGAGCGGGATCGGGAGAGGGCCAATCCCGCTCGGAGACGGAGGCGCCGGGTAGGCAACCGTCCTGGCGCACAGCCCAGATAGGGCTACACGCCGCATCCCCTGTCGTCATGTACTGGCAGTGGGGGGGGACCCTTGGGGATCGTGGGCGTTAAGATTAGGGGACTCAAGGCGCCCATTACACGACCCTGTGGAGGACAATAGTACGTGGTGGTCGCGTACTGCTGTGGCGTGGAAAGTACTGCTTTCCCGGGACGTGCCAAATGGCATAGCACCAAAGGGGCACCGGTGCGGTCCACAGGAGTTCCCGGAGTTCCTCTATTTTATGCTGAGGTTGGCCACCGTGTGGTTTTAGTCGGTAGGAGTCCGACATACCCCTTTGCCTTGCCCAGACGAAGGGTATCCATGAGAATTTCCACTCGTAAACAAAAAAAAAAAACAAAAAAAAAGACACTCGGTGTGGCACTCGGAGACTGCCGCGGTAAAGCTATTGCATAACATTTTTTATGTAAATACAAAGAGGAGGTGCCCTAACGCCGAAACTCTAAGCAGGCATGAGTCACTAGATTGCGGGGTGAAGAGGGGGATTACGCATGCGCAGTAACGCCGATACAACCAATGCCACCTAGAGGCGATTTGCAGAACTAAAGAGACTAGCGTGATATTTCAAAAAGTCATTAAAAGTTCTGCTATTCATCGATAGATGGCAAAACTAAAAAGTATCACCGATGTGCCGGTCGGAGTGGGGGGTGTTAGGTTATTTTCGTTACGGAATTTCTGGATTCGGTCTCCACGCTCAAGGCCCGCGATAGAAGCTATGCAATAGCTTAAAAGGTGTACCGTGTACCTGTACCGTGTCTAATTATAAGTTAATAAAGTTAATAAAAACTTAGTCCATCACTCGTATCACCCAGTTATCAAAAGATACCCAGATTAGAATTCAGCATGTTTGGCGAACGTGCGATGCGGTACTCAACGAGCGCTGCACCGCCAAACATTGCACAATCGATGGCTGGCTAATTAAACATTGTTCAAATTGGAAGCCGGCTTGCAAGTGTGTACCTGCATGCGTATGGAACAGGCCTTACATTACACTGATGATAGTAGGTATTTCATAAATGTGTTAGGTTCTGTGTAGGGTTGCAAGTTGCGAGATTTTTAACACGCTTTTATTAGGTCGACCTATATGTAACTATGTAATGGAATCTAAGGTAACTAATTTAACCATTTTCCAAGGGTAAGGGTTTTTTTTTTTTTATAGTATAGGATGGCGAAACGAGCTAAAGGCCCACGAAGATGTTAAGCGGTTACCCTTGCCCATGACAACTTCAATACCACCTTGGCTGTTGCCTAAATGGTACCGCAAGTCGGTTCGCCAAACTGAGACATGAAGATGGAAAGTCTCATGTGATTGTAATTTCACCGGCAGCCGTACCCTTCTGACCGAAACACAGCAATGCAAGCATCACTATTTGGCGGAGAAGTAGGCACGGTGGTAGTACTTCCCCGGACGAGCTCTTTCACAAAGGAGCTCTACTACTACGAAAAACAGCGTGATAAAAATTAGCAGCTGTATGTAGTTCTGATGACAATACAATAATATGGTACTGTCGAACTGATCTGATGATGGAGCCGGAATATATGAACTGGAACTTTATGATGAAAAATTGTATCATAGCTGTTTTGGATTTCATAGAAAAGTTTTGTAATGTACTTTGACCACGATTAGGTTTCAAGGTCTGATGATGAAGCCGGAAGATAGGCACTGGCATTCCATGATGGAATATCGTATCATAGTCGTGTTTGCACTTGTGAGAAAGGCCACGTAATGGACTTTGAAGCGTTTTTTTCTAGTATTTTTCAAACTATTAATTTATTTAAACACATCTGTAACCACTGAGGTAATATGTACTACGTACCTACTAGAGAAGACACCTCGAACAAAATGTTTGTAGCACGTTTTAGAGCTCCTGCACTCTCACTCACTTAGCCACGCTCGCGCCGCTCGCGCCGCGCGTGCTCCGCGGCCAGCAAGTTGCGCGATATTTTTTGTTCGTAATGTCTACCCTAGTACGTAGTACATATTACCTCAGTGTCTGTAACTGCGGATTTTCCGCGTAAAATAAGTAGGTACCTATCATAAATATTTTCATCCGCATATCAAAAGCTTTTAATTTTTAGGGTTCGGTCTCCAATTTAATAATTTTTAATCAATTTGAGCTTAGATAAAACTTTTTAACAAAAAATTGAACCGACGAAAACAGAAACTGAAAAGCGAAAAATAACTAATTATGAGTTGGCGCCAAACAAACTTTTAACAAGCAACGTGCATGCAAGTTGCAAGTGGCCGAGTGGAGAACGAATTCTTGGAAAGTTATTGTATATCTAATAACTTCTTAGGTTTTCGCGATCACTACACATTATAATAAAAAAAAGTTATTGTTTATCGTTGAAAATTTCACGTTGTGTTTGATGTTACGTTGTTTTTATTATTTATTTAAAGTAATTTAATGATCTTCGTTGATTCGCTTTTCAGTTTTTGTTTTCGTCGGTTCAATTTTTTGTTAAAAAGTTTAATTTTAATTTTTTTTGTGGTTTAATCTAACTCCAGGTCTACATTATGTCGTAGTGTCTAGAACTATATTTATGTGTGCCAAGTTTCAACAGAATCGGTTAACAGGTAAGAATTCAGTGGGTGAATAAGCACTCATCCCCTGATTTCCTACCCTTAGGGGTGGATTTTGATTTTGAAATTTAAATGGGACCAACTTCGAGATTATACCTTATCCATTAAAAAAAGAATCTTCAAAATCGGGCCATTCTATAAAAAGTTATGCGTGGCCAAAAAAAAAAAAAAAGATACGCGTTGAATTGAGAACCTCTTCGTTTTTTATCGTCGGTTAAAAAGATATTTTCAGCTGTTGCAGTTGTTATCAGAAGAGTTAAACATAGGAAGCATGAAATAAAGAAACAAAGAAAAAGATTTATTCTTGCGCTCCATTTGACGCACACACTACAAAACTTATACATAATACTTTACAATTTCATGACAAATTAGTATAGTATAAGTTAAATTGACAACTGACAACACTGGACATAAACAATACATGATCTGTGGTTATAACGGTAATCATCGGTTTTCTGTTCTACATGCTGTTTTTACCTCCAGTTTCCTTTCATAAGTCGGTGTTTTGAGGATAGTTTTCACAAAAAAAGTAGCGCGGACGCGCCAGGTGTATACATTTTTAGGGCTTTGGTTTTTTTCGACTATACCAGGCCCCTCAGAAAGTATTGCGAAAAAAAGTTTTTATATATGGGAGACTGGCCAGTTATAATGTTTTTCGAAAATATGATTATTTATAAGTAAAAATAAGTAAGTTCCAATTTCAAAATTTCCCTCCACATTTTTTGCGAGTTAATTCAAAGTATTGTGTCTCACTGAAATATGGATCTGCGCCGGGAACATTTTAGAGCTATGATTTTATACGATTTCAAGTGTCGCCTGAAACCGGATGAATCGTACGATAGACTTCAAATGGCATTCATGGATGAAGGCCCTTCCAAGGCAACCGTGTATCGTTGGTATAACGAATTCAAGCGCGGTCGACCAACTTTGGGGGATGACGAAAGAAGCGGTCGCCCTTTGACGGCTGTTACCGAAGAAAACGTGCTAGCAGTGAAAAATTTAATCCAAGACAATAGGCGAATTACATATCAGGAGATTCAACACATATTGAAGATTGGATCGGGAAGCGTTCACGAGATTCTACACAGCCATCTTCGCGTGAGGAGGATAGTATCACGCTGGGTGCCGCACAACCTCACCGATGCTCAGAAGCAGGCCCGGGTGGAATGGTGCCGTGATATGCTTAACAAATTTGAAGCAGGCTCGTCTCGGCGTGTTTACGACATCGTTACAGGTGATGAGTCCTGGATTTATCAATACGACCCAGAAACCAAGCGCCAGTCGACTGTTTGGGTGTTTCAAAATGAGCCAACGCCTACCAAAGTGAAGCGATCTAGAAGCGGGGGTAAGATTTTGATCGCTAGCTTTTTTAATTTGACTGGCCACTTGGTATCAATTCCCTTACGGGATCACAGAAGCATTAATGCCGAATGGTATACTACCAAATGTTTGCCAGAAGTTTTCTCTGTTATAAGCAACAAGCGACCAAACACAGGGCTCCGCGGGCTACTGCTCCACCACGACAATGCACCTGCGCACACCGCACTCAAAACGAGGGACTTCCTGGACAGCACGCCAGTCAAACTCCTGGGTCACCCTCCTTACAGCCCTGATCTAGCACCGTGTGACTTCTTTTTATTCCCAAAAATAAAAAATCAGCTCAAAGGGATACAATTTTCGTCGCCGGAAGATGCGCTGGCTGCGTTCGAGCAGGCTGTAAACGAGGTGTCTGCGGCGGACTGGAAAAAGTGTTTTGAAAACTGGTTTAGGCACATGAATCTTTGTATAGAGGCTGGTGGAAAGTACTTTGAAAAGATTTGATAAAAATATATGTACGTATAGAACAATTTTTTTTAGTTTCGCAAAACTTTCTGAGTGTCCCACGTATGTATCCAAATTAGGCACTATCACTATCGTGTCCCAGTGAGATCATAGATTAAAGTAACTTAAAAAAATAGTATGGGTCCAAGTTTTAATACTACGGGTAGTATTTACCTCCGGACAGCGCAAAATGAGCCTCTCAAGATTCACTCTATACTGTGCCGCAACCCTACTCAGAAGGATGTTTATAGAATACATTTTTCAATTTCGTTCGTATTAAAAAGGCTTAAAATTAGAGCGACACAACTGTGACATGTGAAAGGCCTCTTAAATACCTATGAACCAATCGTAAGTCCAAGTATATCTGCGTTCTTATCCGCTAAACAACGCCAGTAGCATCCCTAGTCCTGTGTTAGGACGGCGAGAGGTGCTGAATATTTCCTCGGATTGATTGCAGACTTGTAGTTTGTAGTGTGTTTTGTTTGATTGATTGCGCCCTATTCTGAATTTTGGTTTTTATTAAACCTACTCATCATCATCAACACAAAACTTGTGTAGAGATTGTTTTGTTTCTTACACTATTTAATAATCAAATAAATTAATGTAAGTATAATAAAAACTAAATAAACAACGTGTAATTGAAATAACTGAAAACCTCTTTATGGGTACTCATCAATATGAACAACTTTTAACTTGTGCTATTGAACATGTATTATATTTTTAAGAACTTATGTACCATATCTTCTGCGAATAAATATAAATAATTTTTTACTATGGGACCAAACTTCAAATCGCGAAAAAAAATGTTTTATTTCGCGATTTCTGGATTGTTCTCATAGTATAAGTTGTTCATATGGATGAGTACAATGACCCCTTGGGAGGTTTTCTGTTATTTCAATTACATGTTGTACCTAGATTCAAATACATTTTGATTGAACATACATATTATTCAAGCCTGAAGGGTTTTGTAGTGCAAAATCTTATTATAATAAAACAAAGTTTACCCGGATTAAATCGCGTATATTATTTAAATTGGTTTTCCTGACGTTTCGAAAGCTTTGCACCATTTCGTGGTCGCAGGCAGACTAAGATGACAAGCGTCTTTACAGATATTTCTAAAAATATATTTTAATCTACCGTACAATATTATTATTATTTGTTTTATTATAATGTGTAGTGATCGCGAAAACCCAAGAAATTATTATACAAATCTTATGTTTAGCTTAAACTTTGGCAACAAGATTAAAATAAATCGAAAATAATTCGAGAGTAGGTATTATTTTTAGTGAACCCCCAGGCGCCAATTATGCTCCCCAGCCGACATAATTTTATACGCTGTGCACGGAAGCCTTTGCCCTTGTAGCTTAAAAAATATTCAAACAATTACAAAGATAGGTACTTGGTGTCCAAGGAGTATAAATAGGTACTAACATAGAATAGGTAATAATCATAGAATAGGTAATAATACTAGTATAGAAACGAATCTCTTTTACATGGACCCCAAATGCCGCCTTATAAATACCTACTTCCCTCTTCAGCTCCTAACGTCCCTCTGTCGTCCGAGCGTGCTGCCAGGGCTGTTAGCTGCTAAATATTAAATGCGTTATGTGTAAGTTAAGTTAAAAAAAAAAAATTGACTGTTCTTTACTTTGAAATCATTGTTTTATCCTAGTTTTACGTAATAAACATTTTATATTTACTTACTTATATTATTTAATTTAATATTTACCTAATTTACATATTTAGATAATTTGCACTAATTGAAATGATTTCAGTACCTACCTATAAATGACCCACGTAAAGCGAGAAAGAGAATAAACAGTAGTTATCATTTATACTTTTGACTTACGGATAAGAAAAAAAAAATTATAAACAGGAGAATAAATGATAATTGTGAAATATCACTTACTTTTTCTAATTTTTGGGCAAACTAAAGCAACTAAGGTCTGGCGTTGTTTTTGAATTACTTTTACACCCCAAGACATCTCAATATTTTGGCGCCATGACCGCATCAATCTGACGGCACGCGCGTGCAAGCGACGCAAGCCCCGACTGTCCAATCCCTTTAAAGGTACGCTAGACTGTAGGCTATTATCGTGGATTTGAACGCGTCTGGGGCGCGAGTTTCGCTTCTAGTCTTCTCTTTTCTTATGGTACTAATTATGGGCGTAAGACGTACGGCGAAAGGCGCAGGTGTGCGGTGCGGAAAGGGCGTAACCGCCATGCAATATCCGCGCGGAAGGACGCCAGACCTCCCGAGTCACTCCGTATTAACGTTCTGCTAATTATTTAGCTGAACGAGGTCTGTGCCTGCGTCTTCATTTACTTAAGGACAAATCTAGCCTTCTACGTCCTGAGTGACGTCTTGTCTGTATCTGGACTAAGTTTATTCTTTAATGTCATTCATTAGGGGAGATTGACGGGTTCAGTTGGTAACGTTTCCTTTGCTGAGGCTGCGAAGGATATGTGAAGGATGTCTTATTAGTTAATAAATAGTATAAACCAGTAATCTCATTTGCCATTAATTCTATTTTGGAGCCAATAACCATTGTTATAATTATTAAGTATGGTTAGCAGTGTGCCTACTTTGTTTGCTTACAAAGTGTACTATTAAACAAGCACAATTATTTAAAAAAACCGGCCATGTGCGAGCCGGACTCACGCAGTAAAGAGTTCTGTACCACCCATCGACCTGATACCCCATAGAAACTGATTTAATTTATGAGAGTTCATCAAAAGACATCAACGCACCGTGAGCTCAATATGAATTTTTGCATCTCTTTCTTACGCAGGTACCACCACACCACATATGTCTATGTTTGCCCCCCTTTGGTTTTAGACTTTATTTTTAGTATTTGTCGTGATAGGGATATAGCAACACATATTTTGAGAAAATTTCAACCGGCTACCTATTACCGTTCAAAAGATACAGCCCTGTGACAGACAGACGGACGGATGGACGGACGGACAGTCGGACAGCGTTGCGAGAGTAATAGGGTCCCCTTTGGCACCCTTTGGGTACGGGACCCTAAAAAACTAGAATAATTCTTCTAGACTAACGTCAGGTATGTATGTTTGTAAATATGGAACATGGAAGACATATGCCTATGTATATTTTTAAGAATAAACCTACTATTTCCTTACACAATTTCATATACAAATACAAGTAAACATTGACACGTCACGCCATCCAATATCTGTTTATTAATGTATCAGGAGGTAGGAGAAAATTAAATAATCTTCCCCACGAAAATAAATTGCAATAAGGCGAAAACTGCCGTCGCCAAGTGACAATATTTTAAATTATATCAATTTATCAACGACCAATAGGAGGACGGGGAGAATAGGAGCCCGTGTCGCCCCGCCAATAGGATAGGAGTATTTGAATTTGGAATTTTACGCTTTAAAGCGCGGGTATCTGTCAGTAATTGTTGGTATCGAGTGGCCTTGGGGCGAATCAAATTGCTGGGAACATCGTCGGGTTTTGTAGATTTATTTACATGTAGGTTTTTAAACACGCTGTATATGATTCATAGTATCAACATGGTTATGCGTTCCCCGAAGTTCTTGGTCACGTTTGGTCTTGTAGGTACTAGGACCATATTTTTAGATCTCAAGAGGCAGAGTGCTATGTATGCGCATTAGGTATCGTCGATGTGGTTTATCTTCGGTGTTATCGCGTACGATTCAGGGGGTGTATTCGCAAAATCGAAAACGACATAATCGAAAAGACACGATAGTGCCCCGAATATTACGGTCGTACCCTACTCTAAAAAATGTTCGAATTCTATATCGTTTATCGAATTCACAGACAAAATATTGTGATTTTTACGACGTCATAGACAATTTTCGGTGTAAATGAGTTAAATTACTCTGTCTACGGTCAAAAGTGGACAAAAAAAAGAAAAACGCTGTCAATTACATTTATAAGAGTAGGGTTACGACCGAAAATTAATTAGTATCGTTCAACGAACGATTGTTAAAGGCAAGTGTCGACCTACCGGCATCGTACGGTCGCATAAAACGAATCCGTATAGCGTAGTGTGTTCACATATCTGCAGCGTACGGATTGCCGACGAATTTCTGTGAGAACTCGTATTTTCAGTATTGATATTCGGATGCCGATGACGTCATCCGATTTTTTTGCTGATGCGTACGATACCGATAGGCGGTTGCTTTTAATCGTGTAGGCTACGACACGACATCATCATCATCCTCCTGCCCTTATCCCAATTTATTTGGGGTCGGCGCAGCATGTTTTTTTGCTTCCATACATCTCTATCAGCCGTCATCTCCGTGTTCACTTTCTTTGTATTCATATCATCTTTCACACAATCCATCCATATTTTCTTCGGTCTCCCTCTTTTCTTATAGCCATCAACATTCGTACTTAAAACTTTCCTCGTAACATGCTCCTCATTCCTCCTCATCACATGTCCATACCATGACAGTCTATTGCTACTTAACTTCTCTGTCACTGGCGCTACTTTCAGACTCCCTCTTACATATTCATTCCTTATCCTATCCATTCTCGTTACACCACACATTCCTCTTAACATTCTCATCTCAGCTGCATGCACTTGCCTTTCATTATTTCCTTTCGTAGCCCAACATTCCGATCCATACAGGACAGCAGGTCTTATCATGGTCTTATAGATTTTCCCCTTCAGTTTAAGAGGAATTCGAGAGTCACATGTAGTTCCCGTGACCTGCCGCCATTTTATCGATTATCGATTTCGCGAGTAGATTCCCTAAAACCGGTTCTCAACAATCAACTTGCATAATTACCATGCGGTGAACAGTGAAGTGGACACTGTATGTCAGCAATTACTAGATTTTTTGATGCGATAGCAGGAAATGTCATTTTTTCTCTTTTAAATTACACCTGCTTATTCTCCAGCGCAAATTAAGAGAACACTAACTAATGGATCAATTTAACTCGACCAAATGTGTAATTTTTTATTTAATATTCACACATTAATACAACGTGTACCGTGTTGAATAAATTATTTTGTAACTTATCTTTTTAATGCAGGTGGTGGTGGTATGCGCGAGCTTTCATCTGGCATCTGGCATTTAGTGGGTAAGTACCCTTAGTATTAATTTTATTTATGACATTTTGTTTTTGGTTCCGTGCCCAAAAGGTGCTAACGGGACCCTATTACTCTGCCTACGCCGCCGCGCCGTCCGTCCGTCTGTCAGAGGGCTGTATCTTTTTAACCGTAATAGGTAGCCAGTTGAAATGTTCACAGAATATGTGTTACTATGGCCTCTATCATGATAAATACTAAACATAAAAATAAAAGCCAAAACGGCGCCCCTATACAAGAAACCTCGAGAAAAGTTTTAACGTTTATTTTTCCTGCTCTATCTTAAAAACGGTAATAAATACAAGCACCAAACATGGCGTGATTGCAGTGCATTGTCTATAATTTAACAACAAACAATAAAAAACACAGACCTGTGTGGTGGTCCCTGCACTACCTGCGTAAGAGATGCAAATATTCATATTTCACCAAAGGTGCACGTTGATTGCGTACGACTCGATGTTGTCTTTAAGGACATCAACGCGCAGTGCTGCAACATTGGTAAACTCTCATGAATATTAGTTTTTACGGGGTATCAGGTCGATGGGTGGTACGGAACCCTTACTGCGAGAGAAGGACTCGCACATGGCCGGTTTTTTTATACAGCCATTCAAAGACACTGCGTTATTAGTTCGAACATAATGTATAATAATTTTTTCATGATATTTTGATAGATAGGTAGGTACTATAAATAAGTATATTTTATTGCAGATAAAGGGAAGATCTTTGGGCTGGTTATCACAACAAAAACAACAGAAGGTTGAAGCTATTCAAGAATATAAATTAGGTAAGTTATATCAACTCAGTCTATCGCAGTCCACTGCTGGACATAGGCCTCTCCCAAGTTGCACCACAACACTCGATTCCGCATCCAGGTAAGTTATATAATTTTTAGTTATTGTAATTAATCCCGTCTGTTGGTATACTGACCACCAGTACAGCCTACCTTAAAAACTGGGGAACTGACCAAAGTGTTAGCCTTTGGGAAAAATCCCCAGGCCAAGAACACTCGAAAGCGCTACTTGTGGGCTTCAAGAAAAGGTTTACGAAAGAAGCGCTTTCTTTGAACAAGAATCAGATAAGAATCCTGACAAGAACCCTTACTGGGCACTGCAAGCTGAACAAACACCTTCACAGGATGGGCCTCAGTGATACCACAGTTTGCAGGTTTTGTCGCGAAAAGGATGAGATGCTCATCCATATCCTATGCGAATGTGATGCAGTGCACCACATCAGAAGCCAGCATCTTGGAGGCCACGTCATCTCAACGCAGGAGATCAAATCCTTCTCCCCCAAGGTCATAGTCGACTTCATGATTGACTTGCAGCTTGGGGAAGTGCTGTAATGCTGCAAGAGGCGTCACAATAGATCTTATCAGGTCGTAGGGCTTAGGGGCGTTCAAGACCCCTACCTCTCTCCTCAAAATAATATAATGGTATACTCAACATTGTAAGAGGTAAAATAGTGTTGTATGATATTAAACTTATCACCAATCTTTAGAGCTCCTTTGTGAAAGAGCTCGTCTGGGGAAGTACTACCACCGTGCCTACTTCTCCGCCAAATAGTGATGCTTGCATTGCTGTGTTTCGGTCTAAAGGGTACGGGTGCCGGTGAAATTACAATCACATGAGACTTTCCATCTTCATGTCTCAGTTTGGCGAACGGCTTGCGGTACCATTTAGGCAACAGCCTAGGTGGTATTGCAGTTGTTATGGGCAAAGGTAACCGCTTAACATCAAGTGGGCCTTTAGCTCGTTTCGCCATCCTATACTTACTATAAAAAAAAAACACAATGTTACCAATAAAAATAAAAAATAAAAAAATTGCATACCTGCGTTACGAGTTTTTGAGAAAACACCGCACCGCCAAACACGGAATAAAACTACAGTTCCATGCCGCCAAAGGAATAGAGAAAAATCCTCAAAGGAGTCGTGAGCTTGATTTTAGAAAAGTTACTTCATTTTTAGACTTTTGAAAAAGCAGTAGACTTACCCCAGATTTGAATTTTTTTTTTTTAACTAAAAGATGGGCTAATTACCGTACATTTTCGCTTCGTAATAACAATGCATATTGCTTAAACAATATAAGTAATTATATCTACTATACACTCTGTTTTTCTTTCTTATCTTATTTAGTAAATAATCTGGGCATGTCTTTGAATCTGTCATGAAATTGTAAAGTATTATGCAAAGACATTTCTATACTGACGTAAGTATAATACCTTTATGGTATTATGTATAAGTTTTGTAGTGTGTGCGTCAAATGGAGCGCAAGAATAAAATCTTTTTCTTTCTTTCTTCTTTCTTTCTTTTAAATGCAATTCGTCAATAATTATTATTGAAAGACATTATGTTAACAATTCTACACACAAAATATAATTTTTTAACCAAATTACAATTAAAATTTCCCACAAGGTGGACCGATGACCTGGTGAAGGTCGCGGGTATCCGCTGGATGCGGAAAGCGCAGGACCGATCATTGTGGCGATGCTTGGGGGAGGACTATGTCCAGAAGTGGACGTCTATCGGCTGAAATGATGATTATGATGAACCAAATTACATGTGCCGTGATTATATTTTATCAAATAGTTATTTAAATAGAGAGACATGCTAAGATTGTTTACTAACTAAAATAAAATAAATAAATAAATATTTGGTACATTTTACACAGCACTATCTAGTCCCAAACTAAGCAGAGCTTGTAATATGGGTACTAGACAATGGATATAATACTTATATGCTTTTTTTGTTGTAAATACAAACTTATAATACATGAGAAACACACAGGCCAACACAAACACTTATGCTCATCACATAAATATATGTGTCCTGTGGGAATCGAACCCACGACCTCGTGATCAGCAGTCCTACACTCGAACCACTAGACCACAGACGTCGTCAAGAACAAGACAAATGAAAATCAAGAACATTATGTATGTATGTAATGCAATAGTAGGTAATGTGTATTAACATAATTTTATTGTAAATGTAACATAATTTTCGCATGCCTACAAATAGGCAAGATATGACGGACTTGTAATTAATTGTAATATCTTTGTACACGATATCTTGTGGCGAATAAATGATTTGATTGATTGATTGTATTACTTATGGAAAAAATAGACTTGTTATAAGAAAGTTACACAATTTTATATATTTGGAAGATTTTTCCACTTTGTTTATGACATTTTAAATACCTATTCACTGATAAAGCTATACTTCACTATTCAGTAATGCTCATTAAAATGTCCATTCCATTGACTTCCTCCGTTTCCCTCACCACCTGGATAGAACCTGGTATAACAACAACGCGACCTCTCGTCGACGAGGGAACACTTTTCGATTTCCGGCGACGTGTACCTAAGTTTATAATATTGAGTTCCCTGAATTACTTCCCTCATCTCCTTATTTCCTTATATCTATCTCTATCTTACATGCCGTAACAAGAATGGGATGGATATATCCTGTTTGCTTCGCCAGACATTGCGCCTGATTGCTCACAGATATGTATTTGCAGGTGTTTTTATATGGAAATACAATTTTCTATCTTGTTATATACCAGATGATGAAATGGAACTAGTTTCAGGAATTATTTTCCGGTTAGTTGAACTTTTTTCGATGTTTTTTGATGATATTGGGATTTGAAATAATATTATTTTTTCGTGGTAGATTTATTAGAGGTTCTTACGCCAATTTAATGCATAATGACCTGCCCGTATAGGTTAAATTTGTGTTATAAAAACGCCCATTACGCGTTGTGGCAATAACAGAAAAACCTCTTCTTCTTCTCTACTTCTTAATAATTTATACAATGTGTTATTGAAATAACTGAAAACCTCTTAAGGGGTCATTGTACTCATCATTATGAACAACTTTTACTATGGACAAATGATGCGGATCTAAAGGTGGAGGCACACCTGGCACACGTAAAATGATGTTTATTTTATTTTTCTAAAGCATTGCCTAACTAATTGTCACATTTGTCTCTAATGCAATAATACATAATTTAGGTTTACTGTATTTATATTTATTTGCTCGTTTTTACCCGTGGCCTCACTATCGGGACCCATCCGAAAACCAGCGCTGCAACATTTCGGTGTTGTAGCATATGCTGAGATGGGGGCCTTTTTTAGTCTCATACAGGCATGTAAATTTTAAGTTTATTGTTAATACACTATTTTTAGATTTTTTTCTCTCGCCTGTACCGAGACTGAAATAAATATTTTCTTTCTTTCTTTCTTTCTTTATGGGACCAACCCAGAAATCGCGAAAACAAAAAACAGTTGTTCCCTACATTTGTGTTCACATAAATCGACAAAATGTAAGGAACAGGTTTTTTTTTGCGATTTCAGGGTTGATGTCCTAGTAAAAGTTGTTCATACTGATGAGTACAATGATCGCTTAAGAGGTTTTCAGTTATTTCAATAACACGTATATTATGTACCTTCTTCTTCTTCCCTCAGCCTTATCCCATTATCTGGGGTCGGCTCTCCTTGTCTGCCTTCGCCATTAATTTCTATCCCGCGCGGTCGCGGCTTCGATCTCGCTCTGCTTCAAGTCCCTCTGGACTGACGACAGCCAGGTGGCGGGGGGTCTTCCACGGCGTCGCGTCGTCGTTTGCATGTCAAGGGCTGCTCGTACCATGTGGTCTTCTGGGCGGCGGAACACATGTCCATACCATCGAAGACGTCGCTCTTTGACCTTCTCAGTAATGGGCGCAACTTTGTAGCTTCCTCTGATGTGGACGTTACGTACCCTATCTAGTAGTGTGACACCCGCTGACCAGCGTAACATGCGCATTTCGTTCGTATGTCATTTTAACCTACCTATGTAACTTAAATCTATGTCATCATCATCATCATCCTCCTGCCCTTATCCCAATTTATTTGGGGTCGGCGCAGCATGTTTTTTTCTTCCATACATCTCTATCAGCCGTCATCTCTGTGTTCACTTTCTTTCTATTCATATCATCTTTCACACAATCCATCCATATTTTCTTCGGTCTCCCTCTTTTCTTAGGCCATCAACATTCATACTTAAAACTTTCCTCGTAACATGCTCCTCATTCCTCCTCATCATGTAAGATAAAAAATACAACCAAAAGATAAACCATTGTAATAATTGTTTTCCGGATAGATTTTCGTCTTTATCTTCTTTCCGAATGATTAAAAATTACTGAATTTACGAAGACGCACCTCTATTATTATTAAGTCTGCAACAAAAACAAAGTAAAATCATTAAGCTGACGGCAACAAACAGTCGTAAAGTGTTGGACAAGCAAATGTTTAGCAGTCCTAATGATTGCTAGGGCGGGGACACAATAAACTAATACTTTATAGGCTGTGTTCGGACGAGCGTGCGTCATGGGCACACCCAACTTTACCTGTTATATTTTTTTTGCTAATTTAAATAAACGAGTTTCAGATTACTAATTGATTTCGGTTCAATCAGTTAACTGTATCAGTTAAGTGCGTCCAGGGCCGGGGAATTTGGCGTTGTCAGTTTCTGTAAGAAAAAATGAGGCGTTTTGTTTACGAATAGTTGTGAATTGTTATTATGTAAAACCGGCCTAGAGCATGTCGGGCCATGCTCAGTATTATAGGGTTCCATAAGTAGGTCTAATTACAAACGAATCAAATCGAATCATTGCTATTTTAGTTTTTGCAAAACGGCGCCACCTAGCGCTAAATTTAAGAAGTGTGTCATAAATTGATATGACACACTTCTTAAATTTAGCGCTAGGTGGCGCTGTTACTTTGTGTTATCAATATAACACAAACTTTCTTTTTGTGATTTTTTTAAATAGAAAGTAACTAAAGGAGCATTATTTGCTAACATCATTTTTATCTAAGGTCAATGACCTATCCTACCTATATAACTAGGACGTCTTATTTTTCTGTTTTCTCACTATAACTCAAAAATTTATAATCACATTATACTCGAAATAATTTTAAAAGAGAGTTTTTATAAAAGTCTATCAACGTGGAAGATTACAAGTTTCTACGTTGCATAGTATGGAAATGGCAGGGGGGGGACACATTGTAAGCCACTTTGGTGGGCTATATTTCGCAAATGGTACACCTGATAAAAAAGTGATGTATGAAACATTACCTTCATTTTAGTAGACCTATTCAATGATACCCAACAAGAGGGGGTGCAGCGAAAAAAAAATTTCATCCCCATTTCACTTGTATGGGCGCCACCCCTAAAATACGTTATCAAGATTTTTTTATTCTTTTAAAATTGAGATCTATATCTAAACCATTTTTTAACAAAATTTCATTTAGTTATGTTTATAACTGTGGAAGTTATTAAGCTGTACAGGATTACAGGACAGACGGACAGACGGACGGACATGACGAAACTATAAGGGTTCCTTGTAGGACTACGGAACCCTAAAAAGGGTTAAGCTTACCTACGAAAGCAGGGCCGCGTCCTCACTACACTAGTGACACATAGTTGCCTCCCATCTCGCCACTTTGTGCAGGTACTTGCCAAAGCAATCATGCCCCGAAAACACCTGCACCAGACGGAAGGATAACGTCCCGTGTCACCTCCGCATCCACTCCTCAAGAATCGGCTGGATAGCCTCCACGGTTCAGTCTCCGGCACTAGGCGTCTCTAGCCGCTCTCTCCACTGCTCCTGTTCGGCAGCGTGCGCCTCCCTGCACTACGTCTTCTCGATTTCAGGTCCCAGTTTCCACCTGATGGTCCGCTCCTTGCCCATAGACTTCGGCGAGCACCTTAGCCTCCAACTCCCACGGAGGGGTGGCTGGTGGCAAAGGCGCGTGAACTTTTTGCCGCGTACAAGTGTCTTTTTGCCGCGTACAGGTGTCTTTTTTGCCGCGTACAGGTGTCTTTTTGCCGCGTACAGGTGTCTTTTTGCCGCGTACAGGTGTCTTTTTGCCGCGTACAGGTGTCTTTTAGGACACCAGTGCGCGAACCGTTTGCTTGATCATCAGTGCTGTTTTGGACGCGGAGTCACTAAAATAGTATTTTGCAGTATCTAGCAGCGGTTTTTTTAGGATTAATTTATTTTGCATTGAATGCTAGAAACATTGTGGGCGTGATTGCTTATAGGTAATAGGTATATGCGTTGGTAGCGGAAAACTGGTGACATGCGGTCCCGTAGTAAAAGACAGTAGATAGCATTTCTATTACCTTATTATTTATACTTCTATGGTGTCACATCAGTTTATTCTACACCTCACTTTAGTGCGCGTCGTATTATTGTGAAGACACCATATGTGTAATAAATACTAAATTTTGACTCGGTCGAATAAAAAATGGCGGACGGAATCTCACTAAGAAAAGATTGAAGCACTTAATTTTTTCCTAAACCCTCTATAATTTCGACAGAATTTTAACACACCAGATATATTTGTTATTTTATTTGTGAAACTACGACAATGACTACCGTCACACGAGATGTTACGTGCCAGCCCGTACTTTTAGGCGAGCCGTCTTATTATGGGTGCTTCACTTTTTTTTTGCGAGATTCCGTCCGCCTTTTTATTCGTCCAAGCATTATGACGACACTTTCTGAAGAAAATCCATTTGAACTAACGTATCGCAATCAAATCGCGGACATTCTCAAAAAATGCCATGTTATGAGTACTCTAAGCCGACGAGCATGCATGATGAGGTTAATGAACGTAGATAAAGCGAAAGAAGTGTGGCAGGATCGTAGCAGGTGGAAATCCATTGTCTCTGCCTACCCCAATGGGAAACAGGCGTGTCCCGACCTACCTCAAGTCACTAAAATTCTATTTCCAGGATTACAAGGCCTCTAGGCTGGGGCTTTGTAGGTCTAGGCGGGAACCCGGGACTGTCTACAGGTCCACAGTACAAAACCAGCCATTCGAACATTTCTCATGCGCACATTTTATTAAGTACTATTCACATCCACACATATAGTTGATTTGCGGCGGTTCAATTATCCAGTGCATGTACGCAAAGTCTGGTCTGGGAGAGCGAAATCTTTAACGCAGGCATCGGGCATACTTCGGGCAAATGCATGGGTTGCCCGAGAATAACTATGCATACAGTCTCTAATTACATTGTTCGGTTATGGCGTGATGTGTGCGTGTATTTTGTTAGGGTAGTTTGTAATAATAGGATGCTGTTGACGCAGTAAGGGGTTATTTGTGTCTTTTTTGTAGGGAAGGGTAGAACGCAGTGACGGATGTCAAGTGATTTTAAATATCACGTTGAAGCTGAGTTTACAGTTTGTCACGGAAGCTTAGAAAACTCATAAACATTTTTCTTAATTTTATCCGCTTTTTAGGTCTTCGTGCGTCATATTAAGTACTGAAATCTGTTGCCTACATTATTTTTAGTAAGTGTCGAAGAACTATCGCATATTCGGTCCTAATGACCAATATAAATAATGAGTGTATTTTAATTTTTAAGGCTTAAAATTAACTTCATTCCTGAGCTAACAGTCTTTTGTAACATATAGAATATAAATCTGGGGGTAATTAGGTATAACTTCATTAAAAATCTTTTAGTGTTTATATCCGTTTCAACTAGTGCAACGATATAATACGAATACGAATACGGCAATACGAATATTCGTATTCGTCTAATACCATCAAATTACCGAATATTCGTATTCGCCGAATACTTATAGATATCGCGTACCGTATTGCGAGTGTTGCGACCGAGTCGACAAAGACCTCAGATTAATACAGATGGAACCACAGAACAAGATGGAACGCACGGAACAAACAGAGTGCGGCCTGAATTTAGTTATGTGTGCGTGACAGCACTGTAGATACACGTGCGTCAATGTGCGTTTAAGGTTGCCAGGGTAGTGAAAAAAATACCACTGTTTTAGATGGAATAATAGGATTATTGTTAGCAATTATCATTTATCATCGATCGGTGTGAGTAAAGAGTTAATTTAAAACGTTTTAGTTGACACCGACCAATGATAAAATGATAATTAGTTATGTCAAATTTAAATCGAATCAAGCTTATTATTTTAACAAAATTTCTTAGCTCCAACTAGCTCCACCTAGTTTTACTCGTGGTAAATACCTATCACCCATAATACCCATAATTTGTACGTTGTTCCTGTTTACTACTATTTTCATGGTGTACAATAAAGTATATTCTATCTATCTATCTATCTATCACCTCTCTTACCTTCCCACCCCCGCTCCCCTCTCTTCTACATCAACTCCCTCACCACACCTCCATGCCATCCCCTATTAATCCCTCCTCATCCCCCAACTCCATCCCCCCTCCACCAAAAGTTCAAAAGTTATAGTTTAAAGTTTTGTAGTATCTTTTAAAATTAGACATACAACTCGTTTCCACCCTGTTTACCCTTTTTGTATGGAAAATATTTCAATCTAACTAGGTAACACTAACGGGTTTTTGTAAAAGTTTTGTGTTCCTAGTCATGAGTAACAAATAAAATGGAAAAATAATATTAAAACGGTCTAAATATCCAAACTTACCTATGAAACGATACACCGTCTTCCTTCTTTTGTTTTTGGGAACAATTATTACAATGTTTAAACACACAAGACGGCATACTTAGCAAGAAAACTCGCAACACATTTGATGTACCAACAGTACGACGCTTTATTTCGTACTGACGCCAGTTTGTATTTGCTTTCGAATATGTATTTTCTTTGTTGGCTGAACACCCGTGTTCCGTGCGTTCCATCTGTATTAATCTGAGACAAAGACACAAAGTTTCATTAAGAAATCATTAAACTTTTTGATCTTTTGTTTAGATTCACAGATGGTCAGCAATTGTGCGACTTTTTAGTTTTTGTTTGTAGAGACTAGATTGGTAGGTAGAAGTGAGCTAGTGAAATAGTTAAATTAATAAGGATCAGCCACCGCCCACCACATATCAATGTTCTGTGT
Source organism: Asteroscopus sphinx (assembly GCA_949699075.1). Lineage (NCBI taxonomy): Eukaryota > Metazoa > Arthropoda > Insecta > Lepidoptera > Noctuidae > Asteroscopus > Asteroscopus sphinx. Next base: position 3,817,145 of record OX453002.1, read on the forward strand.
GTTAACTGTATTTCATCAACTTGTGTGATAAAATTGAGCAGAGTAGTTTTAAATTGTTGATCCGTGATTAATAATAACGTGCAGCTATAGTAGAATCCGTTCCGTGTTCTGTGTGATGCCGGACGTAAAGAATTGTACCACCCTATATTATCTCATGGGTGTCGTAAAAGGCGACTAAGGGATTCACCAGAGGATGCGCAGCAGCGTTCTCTGAGTATTTAACCAACCAACTGCGTACGCCAACCCGCCTGCCAAGCGTGACGATTATGGCATATCCCTCCCTTTGAAGGAGGCCTTTGTCCAGCAGTGGACGTCTTTCGGTTGAAATGATGATGATGATGATAGTAGAATCAGTATTTGTATTCGTATTCGCCGAATAGTACAATCGATATTCGTATTCATAAAAGTAATATAACATAACATAACATCACGCCTGTATTTCCCCGAAGGGGTAGGCAAAGGTGTAATAGTACACCCACATTTCGCCAGTTATGTTATAGTCCAATGTAATAGGGGGCGAGCCTATTGCCACTAACCGGGCACAAATCAATACTCCGGGCTGCTACTGAGAATTTCCTAATGAAAAAACCCAATAACACTTTTCCCGACCCGGGAATCGAACCCAGGACCCCACGCTCAGCAGTCATAAAAGTAGTCATCACTAATTATAACCGTGCATTATAATTGGCCCCGTTTAAAATGAACACGACGTGATTTGGGGCACCAATCAGCGCTACCGTTTAACGTTTATACTAATCTAAATCTATTACAATATTTTACTTCAAATGCAATTCCCATTGTCGGACTTACGTCACGCGTGCCACTGCGAACGCTATTACAAACATACTAACACGCCATAAACAAAGGAAAGTAAACTTTATTGTTGAAGCTATAAGAGAGGGTGGGGGTGTAAAGCTATCGTAGCGGTTTTGACAAGACAGGTAGTAGCTATGGGTAGTAGGGCCCGCACACGTTTGGCTCTCACGAGTCGTGGAGCAAATCACGATTGTCCGTGTTAGGAATAACAATGGAGTGACCATACCCCGCACGAATTGATTTGGTACTTCGATTGTCTAGGTTTTCACGTATTTGTCATTATTTTAATGTGACCACGTATGTGGAGTGTCCGATTGTAACACAAATGATGATAATGAATTTACTTGGCGTTATGCAAAAGCAAAGCCATTTTTTTAGAGGTAGAACTTTAATTACGAAAACTGCTCTTACTGCTTACGAAATAAAGACGGTGTCAAGATCAAACTGTTTCCACTGAAGTGTTTCGACTGTACTGTTAAACTAGCTATATTTTTTGTGTCCAAACATTAATTTTTGGCACATGACATGATGCGGAGAAATGAGGGGCTATAAGAAAACAGACAGACTAAGGAATGATAGGTGGTTTAGGTGAGGGGTGCTGGCCAGAAAACCTCCACGTGTGCCTGACGGCTGCTTGTCCTTCTGGACACGTCTGGAGGGATCGACAGTTGTTTGGCCGGTGCATCCTGGGCACGGGCAATAAAATCCTGCCGAGGGGGATTTTATTGCCTGTGGCGAATATTCTGGCACGGGAGGGGCCCGTTCTGGGCCAGTAGGGAGTTGCTCCACGTGTCCCTCTGATATTAGCAGAGGGCACAGTGGAGGAGCAGGGGCGGGCCCGGTGTGCACTCACCCTGCCACTGGGCAGGCAGCGGGGGGACTGTCTTTCCCTGCAGTGTGTGTTTCAGTGCAGTGGCGTGCAGTGTTCCGTGTGCGCCACCTAGGAGGGTGCGGCCGACGTTTGGCTGCACGGGGAGAAGGGGCTCGCCTGCTTGTGGCGGGCCAGGACCTGTCGGGGGTGGTTGTGTGAATACTCACGGGTTCCCACGCCCCCGGCTAAGGTAGTTGAAGGAACACCGTGGTGGTTTTTGTCGGTAAGAGTCCGACACTGGCTCCGCCTACCCCGGGCGGAGTGCGTCCATGAGGATTTCCCCACGGCAAAAAAAAAAAAAAAAAAAAGTTGGTTTAGGTGAAAGATGATATGGATAGAAAGAAAGTTAACACTGAGCTGGCGGCTGATAGAGATGTATGGAAGGAAAATAAATGCTGCATCGACCCCAAATAAATTGGGTAAAGGCTAGGAGGATGATGCTATCATCAACTATATTATAATCGCTGTCGTTTGTTGGATAAAATCCTCTTCTAAGATCTTCTTGTGTCGACATTAGCTGTATCTTCAATAATAATAGCTCATGCCGTGGAAAAACATTAGCCAGGCAGCAGGATGGTAGTGGAGCTGACTGTCCAGGATGCGCCAGACGATCAATTAAATATCGCCATTATTCGTGCACGATTTCTTCTGCGATGAACTACATCAAAAGAAAGAAAGAATAATATCTATTTTGACATTTACAGATCACCGTACACACCATTCTCACACACATCCACTAACCTAATGGATGCTAAATGCTAAATTTAATATTATAATAATGTTATTTATTCCTGTAATGAACCTACGTAATATTTCTACACCAGCAATGGTAGTATATGTGACACCATATATATCGTAAGACATCAATGTACCTACCATATACTGAGAAATAAAATTATTCTATTCTATTCTATTCTAACCTCACACCTCCACACTCAAAAACTCGCATACTCACCCCCATACTCATACACACACACCCCCACAATCACACAATCTCATTCTCTGCATCGCTTTATTTTCAGTCTTTTACTATTCTTATGATTGGTTTTTTGATTCGGGAACCGTGGTATGATTTGCAGAATGCTAATAGATCGCGAGGACGACAAAAGAAAAGATGGGCAGATATATTCATACAAAGGCAGGGACCACACTGGATGACCAAAGCCAGAGACAGAAAGTACTGGAAACAAATGGGGGAGGCCTACGCCAAAGAGGCGACTACTACTTAGCAATATGATATATTTTATTACAGTTATATTTATTTATTACATTTATATTTATAATTAACAGATAATAATATCTTACTAAAAAAAAATGTTAGGAAACTTAATCAAAATTTAGTATTTGTATAAAAAAATAATTTAATTTACACTGCAACTTAGAATTTAATTTTTATTAAAATTTTTTTATTAATGAACTTTGATAATTTTTTAACCAATAATTCAAATCAATTATTGAATTTCTCTGGAAATGTAAATTGTTATATAGTTAAAATAAAACGGATGAAAATTTGTAGACTTTTTAAATTAGAATTTTAGATAATTTATTAAATCTTATTATTTATTGAATTTATAATGGATTAAGAAGGAAAAATCTAATCATGTGCATGCTCCAAACATTTATAAGAAAAATGTTAGTTGGTAGTAGAATAAATGGCTTTTTTATTTTATTTATTTTATTTTATTAATAGATCCTTTAATTTTCTCATCCAGTCTATAGTATAATCGTTTAGTTGTATCAAAGGTCTTTCTTACATTTGTTGAGGAAATTTTATAGTTACCAGATAATTACACTAAATCAATGTATATATAACTTTGAACACTGAACACATTCATGCAAATGACAAATGCTATCGGAGCCAGCCAACCGCAAAACCACTAACAGGTATAATAATCTCCATTATTATTAAAATTTAGCTTATTTCGATGGTAATTCTATTATTAATAATAAGTTTAGGAATTACGATATGTTAGCGCAGTGTCAAGAAATTTTAATCATACAAAATATAGAAGACATAATTTAATATCAATTAAAACAAATTCTGCTGATATATTTATTTTTGTTTGTATGGATCTTTGAATCCGAAATAAAGAATTATTTCTTTATTTATATAGACGAAGGGAAGAAAACAACGTGCAGAAATAATATCGGGATGAAAGCAGGAGGACGATGATCAGAGACATGAGAGATGTATTATTAATTTTATTATATGTAATTAAGGGGCTCGTGGCTAAGTAGCAAGCATGTGGATTGTAAGATCTGCAAGGGTAAGCTGCACTAGCCGCGGTCAGTCTGTGGATGGGTGACCGTTTCGTTACTCATCGAGACCCCTTCGTGCCTCGGGGAGCACGTAAAGCCGTCGGTCCTGCGCCTGATCTCTCTCTGGTCGTGTCGAATTGCTGTCCCATCGGATTATGAGAGTGAGGGAATAGAGAGTGCACCTGTGTTTGCGCACACACTTGTGCACTATAATATGTCCCGCGCAGATGGCTAGTCTCCATTGAGATCGGCCGCCGTGACCGAAATTCGGCCGGGAGGACATTATATGTAATTATAAGTCCGTAGTAAGAAACATATTTTACTACTTTACTGGTGCATCTACCTTATTCTTTGTCTCTGCATTACCATAAGGTTGTCTGGTAGAGAACGCCTATGGCGTTAAAACCGCCTTTGTACCCAGTTGTGCATAAAGAATTAAATAAATTAATAAATGTATTTCAGGAAGAGAGTCCAGGAGTTGCCTCTGCCACTAACACACCATGTGCAGTAGACCGCACGTCAGTAGTTACACTTGAATTACGAAAAGCGGAGTGAGCACGAAAAATACATACATAAATATCACGCCTGTATTCCCCGAAGGTGTAGGCAAAGGTGTATAGTACACCCAAATTCCGCCTGTTATGTTATCGGTTACTAGTAATAGGCAGCAAGTAATAGCATCGGAGAATCTACACTCGAAGTTGTTGACGATTATGTATACCTAGGACAAACTGTCCAGCTAGGTAAGTCCAACTTCGAGAAAGAGGTCAATCGTAGAATCCGACTCGGTTGGGCAGCGTTCGGGAAGCTACGCAATATCTTCTCGTCCAAAATACCGCAGTGTCTCAAGACGAAAGTCTTTGACCAGTGTGTGTTGCCAGTAATTACTTACGGTACTGAAACGTGGTCGCTCACAATGGGCCTGATAAGAAGGCTCAAAGTCACTCAAAGGGCAATGGAGAGGGCTATGCTCGAAGTGTCCCTTCGTGATCGAATCAGAAATGAGGAGATTCGCAGAACGAAAGTAACCGACATAGCCCGAAGAATTGCCAAACTTAAGTGGCAGTGGGCGGGGCACATTGCTCGCAGAACGGATGGCCGATGGGGCAGTAAAGTTCTGGAGTGGCGACCGCGTACTGGAAGGCGCAGCGTGGGTAGACCCCCCACAAGGTGGACCGACGACCTGGTGAAGGTCGCGGGAATCCGCTGGATGCGGAAGGCACAGGACCGGTCGTTGTGGCGATGCTTGGGGGAGGCCTATGTCCAGCAGTGGACGTCTTTCGGCTGAAATGATGATGAATGATGACAAGTAATAGGCGAGCCTGAACAGACTATCCGCAATTACCTAAACAATTAAATAAATAAATAAATTGATTTTTCTGACTGTACAGGTAATGAAGAGATTTCATTTATCATCATCATCAGCATTTCAGCCGAAAAAGGTCCACTGCTAGACATAGGCCTCTCCCAAGCATTACCACGACTGGTCATGTACGGTGCTGGACACAAAGAATAGCACCATCCCAGCTCTTCTCGTAGGTATCGTAAAAGGTGACCAAGGGATTCACCAGAGGATAGGCAGCAGCGTTCTCTGAGTATTTATTCAACCAACTGCGATCGCCAACCCGCCTGCCAAGCGTGGCGATTATGGCATATGGCCTCTTACATGATTTCATTATCATCGTGATAATATTAGCCCGTTGACGTTCTCTGCTGAACCTTTTTTTTTAGTTTTCGGGTGGAAATCCTCATGGATACCCGACTGGGGAAGGCGGAGGGGTTTGTCGGACTCTTACCGACTAAAACCACACGGGGGCCATCCTCTGCACAAAATAGAGGAGCTCCGGGAACTCCATTGGACCGCGCCGGTGCCCCTCTAGTGCTATGCCTTTGGCACGTCCCGGGAAAACAATATTGTTTTCCCCACAGTAGCACGCGACCACCACGTACTGCTGTCCTCCCCAGGGTCGCTTAATAGAAACCTAGCTGGGCTTTAAGGAACGCTCAAAGGGAAATTTGCCATGGTCACGGTTCTTGGCACAGGGATTGTTGATCGCAATTATTTTTAGGGTTAAGTACTCAATGGGTGGCAAAATTAGTCCTTCCTTCCGCATACAGTTCTCATGTTCACCGACTTTCGTCTCGATATCACATTGTCTTAAAATTGGATACAATTATTCATAAAAATAGATACTTACTTGTTTCTCTCAAAGTACGGTCGACCGTACGACAGTGGTCACAGATTGACATTGACAGCGCCTTTATTTCGTAAGCAGTAAGGGTGGTTTTTTAAATCAAGTGTTACCATTGTTATGCAGTCGAGTGTACAATAAAAAATCGATACGTAATAGTTGCTAAGTAGCCGACAGCAAAATCGAAGAATAACTACCATACTCATTTAAATAGTTATGACCTACCTAGGCTACCTATGACGTCAAATACAAAGTGCATATTTCATAAGTCCTTGGGAAATAAATTACTCTGATTAGAGCATTTTTTTTCCACTAGTACAGGTCAATATTAACTAGGTGTATGAATATACATATAGTTATGTATCTACAGAAATCATGCACTTCATGCATTGTTGCTACAAAAGACGGAAATCAGGCGTTTAAAAAAATCTCTAGATAGTTTAAATTGAAAGTTTTGTTACAACGTAAACCTATCAGCTCGTCTGGTTTTCTCATTAAAAATGTTCTTTAGGTACTAAAAGAAGGACGATGGTTTTTTTTTTTTTTCTTATCCTTAATGATGTGTTTAAAAGTCCATAGCAGCTATGGACTTTTAAACACATCATTAAATCGGCCCATAGCTTAACCTACTCACGGCCTAATTAATATTATTAATAAATATTTTTTCTTTATTTCTTATTAAAACGCACAAAAAAACCAAAATATTAAAACGCACGTTCATTCAAAATAAAGATGTATAAGCAATCATGGTATTCTAAATGTAGTGGACGTTCATATTTAACCTATTTCCTGTCCAATGAGTCATATATGGTACTCCATAATGGTACAGGGCGCTTGTTCAAGTAAAATGCTTCGCGGACAGTGAAAATGTTAATAATCCTTTAGTTTTAAAGTAATTCTGTAAAAAGGTGAATGATATCTCCTGAAGGTCTTTTGTAACGAAATAATCGATCTCGTGATTCTAAGGACCAAAAATTACTTCTTCTTTTTACACTGAAAAAAAAAATGGAACTGATATTCTTAACCTCTTAGTTGTAGCTCTATTTTCCTCCATAAATCGTATGGACAAGCTAAGATGAAGCGTCGAGTTCTAACTAACTAGTCATTTGGCAAACCGTCTGATTGGTCACTTTGTTTGTAACCACAATGATATAGCGGGGGTACGGTCGACAGGTTCTCGTGGGGGATCCCCTGTGAGTGCACTATGGGCCCTATATAGGCCAGTGGTTATTGGCAAATAAGATCATTCCCGCTCTGACACTCGCCCCGAGAGGTCGTGCTGCTCCTGCTCCGTCCTGTCGTGCCGAATTACGTGCTCGAATATTTTTCGCTACGGCTCACCGTAGCGCCCTCCGCAGTCGCCCCGCCGACTGCAGCCCGATAAGCACATTCGCTGTCTTTCTCAAGACAGCGGGCGCGCTTTTGTCTCTTTAGACAGAGTTTCGTCAAAAACGTAGTGTCCCTTCAGGAAAAACCCACTTATTTACTGTGGTCCTCAGTGGATACCTAACGGTGCTAACGAACTGAGGGGCGTTGACCCGACACGCCAGCTGCGCTCCTTCAGGGCAAAGCAAAAATTGGAAGGAGCTAGGACCAGAAGGCCTTGGGGGATCTCCTAGTCTTCCCTAGCTTTAACCCCGTTTCGTCCTATCTAGCACTCTCTAGGGGTTTACACCCATTGCACACTAGAGACTTAGGGACCTGTTTGCACATTAAGACTGGCAAACAGGAGAGCAAGCTTAGGGCTCACCAGTAGGCACACAACCTCCCCGTCTATACCCGACGGGGAGGGTTTGAACACACTCCCGGGAACACCCACCCGAGGAGCAAACCCCCATGATTAGTACGCCACTAATTTCTCTCCCCCTCTCATTGTTGCTAGGCTTGGCTTAGTCATCATCTATACGATGGTGTCTGATGCCGAGTTCCTCAGCATCTTAAAAAACGTCCTCTTCAAGGACCCCGTCTTTATCGCCAATCATGGCGACTTGTTTGGCAGCGCTTTTGCCGCCAAACAACAAACACCACCCGATGTCCCCGACACTCTAAAGTCGCCCGATTCCCCCCCACCCATAAGGATAAATTCCCTAAAAAGGGCTAGGCGCCTCGCCCTCGAAGCCCGCGCCCTCGAAGCCCGCGCCCGCGCACGCGCCCGTCCCGGAAGCGATGAGGAGAGACCGAGGTCCCCATGCGGTCCATCTAGGCGTTCAGCCAGCCTGGACCTCAAGGAACGTACCCCCTCACCTCTCCCCACCCCAGCCCCCACTCAAAACCCCGAGATCTCCCCGATCCCTTCAGACCAAGAGATGTCTTCGGACAGTGAGGTCAACTCCGACGAGGCCGATGCCTTTACCACAGTAGTGGGTAAAGGTAAAAAACGCGGCCGAAAAACCAATAAGGCCGAGGCTCTCGCCCCTAAGTCCTTGAAGCTCTCCGAGGCTAACACTGCCCCGGCCCCTACCCCCCGTCCCGCCTCTCACTCCTCCTCACAGGATAACAGGCCCTCCTCCCCTCATGTCCATACCTCGTCTTCCCAGACGAAGGTACCCATCCCGCCTCCCTTATTCATCCAGGATAAGGCTTACTGGACGAGAATTTCTGACTGGTGCAACCAGTCCAAAATAAATTTCACCAGTGCCCGCCCCACACAGCAGGGTATCAAAGTAATTGTCCCCACCCCCACCGATTACCGCAACCTTACCAGGCTGCTACGCGAACGTAAGGTGTCTTTCCACACCTACGCCCTCCCGGAGGACCGACTCCTCAGAGTCGTAATCCGAGGAGTCCCTACGGAAGTCAAATGCGAAGAAGTGTTTGACGACCTCAAAACTCAAGGCATCCCTATTAAAGAGACCCACCGAATGTTCCGTGGCAAACACGGTGACCCCTTTAACATGGTCCTCGCCATCTGCCACCCCAGCGAAAACGCAAAGGCAATCTATAATATAAAGACCGTATGCCACCTATCAGGCATTACGATCGAGCGCCCCCACAAGTCCAACCAGCCTGGTCAATGCCACCGTTGCCAGTTGTATGGTCACTCCCAGCGTAACTGTTACGCTAAGCCCAGGTGCGTAAAGTGCCTAGGCGATCATGGGACAAGCGAGTGCGAGCGTCCCAAGGAGAGGGACCAGTGCACTGAGCCCCCTAGCTGTGTCCTTTGTGGCCAAGCCGGGCACCCAGCGAATTATCGCGGATGCCCCAAAGCCCCCAAAATGCGCAACGCCAAATCGGCGAAACGCGCCTCCGACCGCGTTGCGAGGGAAGCCCCCTCCTACGCAGCCCCCTACCAGTACCAACCACCAAACCCTAGAGGCCCACTCGGGCCCTCCCCTAATTTCCGCGGCCCACTCGGGCCCAACCCCTGGTTTAAGGGTAACCAAAAGCCCCATTTCCCACCTCTTCCGCCCTCTCGTCTCGCGCCCCCGGCCTCAGAGCCCCCTGCGCTGATGAACATACCCATCCCCGCACCTTCTCTCAGGCCCAAAACTGCACCAGCAGCTAAAGCCCCCCCCCCATGAGAACCCCCCCTCCGGTAAACTCCCCCGGCCTTCTGCCGAGAGAATACCTCGAACCCCAATCAGGGGAATCCCGCATTGACGCCTACTCTAGACTTTGGGCCTTTACCCAAGGCATCCATGAGCAGCGCCTTCAGGTACTTACCAAGTACCAAGACATCTATAGAATACTTAATTCCAATTATAATGTATAATACGGCCCCACCCAAAAGATTCAAACCCCGTTCCCTAATTTTAGGCTTTTTTAATGCCCGAGGCATTAGTGGTCAACGCGATGACGTAGCCGTCTTCTTGCGTGAGCACCAAATCGATATTTTACTCATTCAAGAGTCTTTCCTCAAACCCCATTGTCGTAATCCCAATATAGCCAACTATAGGCTGATAAGAAACGACAGAGCACACAACAAACTAGGCGGAACGCTAATCTATTACCGCAATTCTTTATATTGCATCCCCATTGATCCCCCAGAGCTAGAATGCTTGGAGACTTCAATCTGTCGCCTAGGCATGACAGGGCACCAGCCCATCACCATAGTCTCGGCCTATAGATCCGCTAATAAACCCGCGAGTCTGCTCGAGGACGACCTCAAATCCTTACTCGATCTTAGTAACTCTGTAATTATAGCAGGCGATCTAAACGCCAAACATCGCTCTTGGAGCTGTGTCTCCAATAACACCGCTGGTGTTCAATTAGAAGCACTTAGCGACAAACTTTCCTTTGACGTCATCGCCCCGATGCGTCCCACTCACTTTCCCGATACAGTAGGGCAACGGCCCGACATCCTAGATATAGCCCTCTTAAAGCGCGTAAACCTCGGTATTCGCTCTATCGAGGTAATTCAAGAATTAGTCTCAGATCACCGACCTGTCATCATTCAACTGGGTCCCCGAGGTGGTCCCTCGGATCCCGGTACTCCACCCTTAACTAAAACGATAACCGATTGGAGGAGACTAGAGGACCGCCTCAAGTCTACCTCATCCCCCCAACTAGATTCAATCCCTGACTCCATTGAGACAGTCGCGGATACGGTGGCCGCGATCACCTCGCTCACCAACCATGTGCAGTCCGTAGTGGGCGAATGCTCACGGCAGGTTCCGATGCTGGATGACCAGCGTTTGAAACTGCCGGACGATGTTAATGAGTTGAGGACCGAGAGGAACGCGGCCATCCGTGCCTATGACGCTTTTCCCAACGAAGCCAACCGTGCCCATATGCGCTCTTTGCAGAATACTGTAAAAAGACGTGTAGCTCAGGTACGGGAGGATCGCTGGGACAAGGAAGTCAGTGAAATCCAACCGTCTCATTCTGCCTTCTGGGCACTTCAACGCAAACTCAAATGCGAGTCCACGGCAGCTATGCCCCCCCTAAATCGACCCAATCAAAGGCCGGCCTTTGATGATGACGAAAAAGCCGAATGCTTAGCCGACAGCTTGGAGTCCCAATGCACTCTCAGTACGCTTCCCGTAAGCCAAACCCACCTTGACAAGGTAAACTCAGAAGTAGAGCGTAGGTCAGCCCTCCCCCCCCCCCCATTAGATGACCCTGATGACCCGCTCCCACCGATCACCCCTGACGAAGTTCTTTCTATAGTCAAGGATCTTAAGCCCAAAAAAGCCCCCGGCGCAGACGGCATCACCAATAAGGTGTTGAAACGTTTCCCTGCCACCCTAATCGCTCTAATGACCGTCATCTTCAATGCGGCATTTAAAAATAACATCTTTCCCCAGGCTTGGAAACAAGCTACGGTAATCGGTATTTCCAAACCGGGCAAACCCAAAGCCGAGCCGAGTAGTTACCGGCCGATTAGTCTCCTCAATGTCTTCGGTAAAATCTACGAGAAGCTTATTTATAAGCGACTCAAAGATTTTGCCGACTCAAATAAACTCCTTCCCGACGAGCAGTTTGGCTTTCGTACAAAGCACTGCTGCGTTAACCAACTGCACCGCATTGTAGAACACATCAGTGCAGGCTTCGTACGCGGTCAAATGACCGGCACTCTCTTTTTCGACGTAGCAAAGGCTTTCGATAAAGTGTGGCACAACGGCTTATTATACAAGCTGTACACTATGAATGTGCCACATCGTCTCGTGCTCATCATCCGAGACTACTTATCGAATCGTACCTTTCGCTATCGCATAGAAGGGGCTCTCTCCTCCCCCCATCCCATTCACGCCGGTGTGCCACAAGGCTCCGTGCTCTCCCCCCTACTGTTCACGCTGTACACCAGCGATATTCCAAAATGCGGTGCAGCCCGTATGGCCCTTTTCGCCGACGACACGGCAATCTATTACTCCGGCATGACTCATGTCGCCATTTCTCGTACCCTCCAATCCGCGGCCAACACCCTAGGTGAATGGTTCCGGAAATGGAGAATCGAAGTAAATCTGGAAAAAAGTGCAGCGGTCCTCTTCGATAAGAGACCCCTGTCACAGTATCGTAAAGAATTAAGCGTACCAGTCTCAATGTTCGGAAAACAGATCCCATGGCAGCGAGAAGCCAAATACCTTGGCGTGATCCTTGACCGTAGACTGACTTTCAGATCACATATCCGCAAGGTGAAAAACCGTGCCGCCTTCGTCCTCGGACGTCTCCACCCCCTACTCAATGCGCACAGTAAGTTGCCCACTCCTCTCAAAGTAAGGATATACACCACCTGTATCCGCCCCATACTCGCCTATGCTAGCGTTGTGTTCGCACACGTTAAGCCGGTGAGAATTCACTTACTCCAAACCCTCCAAAACCGTTTCATGCGAAGGGCCGTAGGCGCCCCCTGGTACGTACGCAACGTCGACCTCCACCTAGACCTCAAACTGCCGACCATCAAGCAGTTTTTCAAGCGTGTCTCAAAACGCTATTTCGATTCCGCTCCCAAGCACCCCAACCCCTTGGTCGTGGCGGCCACCGTCTACCAGCCATCTGCTATTAGCAAAACCCGACGTCCCAGACACACACTCATTGAGCCCGATGACGCTATTACACTCCTCCAGGAGTCAGATAAAAGTACAAGCACACTCCGACGCCGTCGTCCAAAATATCGTCCCCGCCGGCGAGGACCGACGCGACACACACACAGAATCCGAGAGTCCGACTCTCGAGAAACAGTAACACATGCCGACGCAGCACCGGCTGCTGGGGGGATCAGTGGCGGGGTCCCCCTGCTGCACCCTGAGTCGAGGTCCGAGCTCCCCCCTGGGGACGCCCTCACGGTGTAAGCAACCGGAGATAATCTCGTCACGCGAGACCGGCCCTATGCTCTAGAGTAGTTCCTAGGAGCAGGCTATTGCGTAGCCACTGGTTAGGTTTTCTAGGTAGGTCTTAGCCTCGCCGGCGAGGCTTGCCGCTTCACGGCGTTTAGCACGTCACCCGATAGGGACCGAAAGTCCGCTACTTTCGAGGTAACCAATTCGATGCAGCAACGGCTGCTAGGGGGACATAGGAACTGCGGGGTCCCCCTGCAATGCCCTAGCGAGGTTCGAGCCCCCCCCTTGGGGGGCGCCCGCCCGATTACGCGCGGTATTGATGCCGCGCGCATCTAGTTTGTAAGTATGTAGGGAAAAAAACCTTCGGCGAATGGAGTCCCACATGGGACTCTCCGCCAACTAAGTCCGGTTAAGCAGAAATGGGACCTCGGTCCCACCTGCGAGAGCCCATTCGAAAAAAAAAAAAAAAAAAAAAAAGGCAAATAAGATACAGATAATATTACTCACCTATACGAGCAGTAGGGCTGTATATTTCCTACCAGTTTATAAGGTTTGAACGTAGGGAATTAGGATTACGTCGACGGTTTATTTTTATTTTTACATTTATTTCTAGCGTTTTTATGACTACATCACACTACATCACCACACACACACACACTTACACCTTTTATATACTTCTCACTTACATCTTTTTTATGACTTACATAATTTTTTTGTTGTTCACCATTACCTATATATTATTGATTTATTTTATTTATTATTTTGCTGGTTCTATTGCCTCAGTCAGGTCTAAACTCAGAGAAATAATTAATTAACATAACTTTCAGTTTTTACATACTTTACCGTAACATATTTTTTTTTTTTTTTTGTATACGTACACCTAATTTAATTACCTTAAGCAAAAAAATTCTGTTTACTTACTTTACTTAAATACTAAAACTACTGTATTTTATCTTATCCCAAGTGTATGTGAGATTGTACATCAGTTTTGTGAATTACAATAAAAATAAAACCGCAGAAATCAAAATGAGAAAAAGAAACTTCTGTCCAACGAAATATATGTTAACACCGTTGCTTCAGTCTGATTATTATGACTTTTAATAGTAAACTACCTATTCAAACTTTTTAAAATCAAGTAACAAACAGATCTTGTTAGACAGGCTGCTCTTCATTGGGCTACGTACCCTACCGTACGTCTTGACCGTCCGACACGAGAATTCGATTAGGTTTCGTAGGGTGGATAATTGGGGCACCCACCACACCTACATCCCGCTTCCGAATTGAATGGCCCGTACTCAGAACGATCCTAGTTATATTGAGATAGGTCTTAAATGTCTGTATGTGTATCGATCAAGGTCTTTTCCCCTAAGAGCATCTCAGGTTTGATGTGGTCTGAACCCAATTGATTGAATTAAATCTAACGTCGATTGATTTCTGACTACGTAGGTGAATTAGAATGTTATTTATACGAAAATGTTAAGCGTTGTTTTAGTGTACTAATTAATTAATAATTGTAATTTATTTTAATAATAAAATTGACAAATCGGTACAGTCATAGATACAAACGCATACGGAAATGATCACATAGCTCTCTATGTGAACATTTCTCCCTCATTTATCCCTCTGGATCAGCCATACTCAACCTTTTTTTATAGGGGCCACAAACACGTTTCAGTCATGGTGTCGAGGGCCGCAAGCAAAAATTATTTAGGGCAAACGTAATTTTAAGTTAACGATGTAGTTACTTTATTAATGAAAAAAGAAGTTTGAACATAGATGTTTATATGTTTTAATGCGTTTTTTGATACTGTGAACACTTTTTCAAAACTATATCAAGATCTGGCTTGTCGATACATGCTATCCTTATAACATCATCCAGATGAGAATCTGTAAGTTTGTTTCTGTAAACGTTCTTTGTGTATTTAATTTTTGAAAAAGACGATTTGCACACATACGTAGACCCAAAGAATGTTAGTAGGGATTTGGGCACATCTTTGAACGATTTTATATTTTTGGGGAACAAAAAATCGCTGATAGCGCTTGGCTCACATTCCCGTTCTGAAACACCCATTCTCTGGTGGGGGCGATATTTAAAATGGTTTACAATAAATATGTAACTTTAGATGGGCCAATAACAAAGGCCCGGCGGGCCGCACCCGGCCCGCGGGCCGCAGGTTGAGTATAGCTGCTCTGGATAGTTGTTTTAGTATTCAGACTTTCAGAGATAGTTGTTTTAGTATTCAAAATAGTTCAATCAACTCAGCCTATTGCAGTACACTGCTGGACATAGGCCTCTCCCAAGTTGCGCCACAACGCTCGGTCCTCTGCCTAAAAAAATAGCATTCAAAATAGTTGCTTTAGTCAAACTCAAACACAAAGTTTTTATTTCGAATAACCATTTACATGCACTTTCAAAAAGAGTTGCACGGTTCCAAAATGTTGGTCCTATGTAGAAGAGCCGGCAAGAAACTCCATGGAAATACTCTTTTCATGTTAAATGGTAACATAACATAACATCACGCCTGTATTTCCCCGAAGGGGTAGGCAGAGGTGTATTAAGTACACCCACATTTCGCCAGCTAAGGGATTCACCAGAGGATGGGCAGCAGCGTTCTCCGAGTATTT
Organism: Asteroscopus sphinx; assembly: GCA_949699075.1. NCBI lineage: Eukaryota > Metazoa > Arthropoda > Insecta > Lepidoptera > Noctuidae > Asteroscopus > Asteroscopus sphinx. Next base: position 3,832,627 of record OX453002.1, read on the forward strand.
AAACAACCAACTGCGATCGCCAACCCGCTTTTCGATTATTGCATATCCCCCCCCCCCCCCTTTGGGGGCCTTTGTCCAGCAGTGGACGTTTTTCGGCTGAAATGATGAACAACTGTTTCCTTAGCCTTGTCCCATTGTCTGGAGTTGGCTCTCTTGTCTTTGTTTGCCTCCTCCATTTTCTTCTGTCCTGCGACCAATAATCTTTTCTTGTACAGGTAAATCAGCGAAGTGCGTGGTGGCCGACGAACCGATAGGTAGCTGATCGCGGTGGAACGTGGTGAAGACTTCGAAGCTTCGGGTTCTACGGACGGCACTACGGGCAGTTCTACGGGCTGTTCGACGAGCGGTTCGACGGACGGTGCTACGGGCAGCACAGCGAGCAACATCTTCGTCAGCAGTCCTGCAACAACGAGCGCAACGTGTTACACCGTCATCAGCCATCCACCACGCACTACAAATAGTGTTTTAAACTATTCAGGTAAGTTTTAGTAAAAATAATTGGCTAGAGATTTTCGTAGATTTCTGCAGTTATTTTAAACAAGATTTCTAGTAGCTTGGGTTGCATGTGATACAGTCGCTCGGCACCAAAAGTGATGATAGTTCATGGTATTGCATAATACTTTTGAGAGTAGATAATTTTAAAACATTGCAGACAAATATTTGTCATAAATACAGAACAAAGGTTAGTTTCTTCAGATTAATACTTTTTCTGTTGACTGTAATTTTTAAGCTATTGCATAGCTTCTATCGCGGCCCTTGAGCGTGGAGACCGAATCCAGAAATTCCGTAACGAAAATAACCTAACACCCCCCACTCCGACCGGCACAGCGGTGATACTTTTTAGTTTTGCCATCTATCGATGAATAGCAGAACTTTTAATGACTTTTTTTTGAAATATCACGCTTGTCTCTTTAGTTCTGCAAATCGCCTCTAGGTGGCATTGGTTGTATCGGCGTTACTGCGCATGCGTAATCCCCCTCTTCGCCCCGCAATCTGGTGACTCATGCCTGCTTAGAGTTTCGGCGATAGGGCACATTCTCTTTGTATTTACATAAAAAATGCTATGCAATAGCTTTACCGCGGCAGTCTCCGAGTGCCACACTTCTTTTTTTTTTCATTGTGAAAATAGGCGTTGGGTGTCTTTATTGATATTGAATTTGAAGTTCAAATTGGAATGGTGAATGCGTTGTTGTGATATGCAACCACTATGCTAAGTTTCTTATAAACTTACTTTAGGTGCAAACAGATAGAAATGGCGTATGGCGCGGACGTGGTGCGTGAAATGACAATAAAGTGGCAAGAAGCCCGCGCGCGCAACGTCCGCGCCACACGCCATTTCTATCTGTTTTGCGCCTAAGATCAGAAGGTATGCATGTGCTAGACGTATATAGACGCAGTTTGGTGTAGATAGAATATTATTTTAAGCAAAGGTAAGTGTATAAGTTCATGCTACAGTTTCCCATGGAGAATATAGCAAAAAAAGTCCTTTTTTTAATATTTGACAATTTTTTTAGCTTTTTTTTATGAGATCTATGATCTGCTCTTGACCGCAATCTCGACAGCTTTGTCAAGATGTGGTCGACGATGGAGCGAGCAAACCTATTAGGTGCCGATTCACTCCAGCTTTAAAGGCGTTAGTGTTGTAAGTGCCAGGAAATACAGATTCTTACTCTCATTCACTCTTCAGCAGTGAATTCCACAACTTGATAGTACTAGGGATTTCTACCACATGTGGATGATATCCTACAGTGCGTCGTGTAGTCCGGTGAAAGAAAGGAGATGGCGGAATAAGCTCATGGAGCTCTTGTGCACACTCCAAAGTACAGCCTGTAGAACACCGACAAACAAGCAACTGTGCGTCTATGGGCTAAGCTTTGTAGCTTAAATTTTACTAGCAGTTCATCACCAATTAGCCTCTCAGCTCTATGTACAGGGATTGACAGAATAATAATAAAGTAAAGATAATAATTAGAATTAGACAATAGATAATGGATGCGGAAGGCAGAGGACCGAGCGTTGTGGCGCAAGTTGGGAGAGGCCTAGATCCAGCAGTGGACTGCGATAGGCTGAGTTGATAGACAATAGATAATGAGGCCTACTGCCTCGTTGGTCTAGTGGTTGCAAGCGCGACTGCTGAGCGTGGGGTCCTGAGGTTCGATTCCCGGGTCGGGCAAAGTGTTATTGGGTTTTTTCATTAGTAAATTCTCAGTAGCAGCCCGGAGTCTGGATTTGTGCCCGGTCAATGGCAATAGGCTCGCCCTCTGTAACATGGGACTATAACATAAGTGGCGAAATGTGGGTGTACTATTACACCTGTGCCTACCCTTTCGGGGAAATACAGGCGTGATGTTATGTTATGTTATGCTATGTTAGTGAGGCCAGTAAAGCTATAAAATACAGAATGGTACTTTTTCACGGTAGACGGTACTTCTTTCTTGCGGATGTGACGCATGTCTTACCACTTGACTCTTTGTACCAGTATTCGTTTTTTTTTAAAGTTTTTTGTAATTTTTTGCGTCACTCTAGACGCAAATAAATTTTTTTTCTTTCTTTTCTTTTTTCTTTCCACGATTGTGCTAGTTAAACTCCCAGCTCAGGCAAGAGATTTTTTAATAATCTATGAATGCGGAATTTCTAATAAAAAAAATTAAGTCTTCAAGTAAAATTTCATATTTCCAATATTTAAAGTAGTTAGGTAAGTACATTTTCCCTGCATCATTTCCATTTCCAGCATTCGGACACCCTGTATAAAAACAGTTGAGTATAGGTTAGAAATGTTTACATTTCACTAATTTTGAATTCAACAGTCACACCCTCAGATACCTAGGTTAGGTACCTCCCATTAGCAGTTTCCGTTGTAGCAACAGAAAAAGCCTCAAAGCGATTATATGGCCGGCACGCCAACGTGTTTGCTGTCAGCTGACATTCGAATGTACAGTCAACCAAACGGAATCATGACCCACCATAAGCTTAATTTTCTACAAACATTCTAATACAATTAGGTCGAGTTTCGCTCAAAGATATTTCCGTGGCAACAAACTTGTTATCAATTTTATTGTACAATGACAGTTGACAGTTTCTTCTAATTTGATTGATATTCTTCTGGAATTAAAAGAGTTCGTATAGGTTTTTGAATAATAATAAAAAATAGTTCTTTTTTATAGGTAAACTATGCGGAACGACAGTTAATTCTAAATTCAAAACATTATTCTAGCTTTATCAAAAACGTAACTTTTTATCCAATTATTAATCTATTGCATTTAATAACAAAGCTCAAAATTGCATAGACCTCTGACCCGTATTAACGCAGTTTCCTTAATATTCAAAATGTCCTAAGTGCAGCACGATGCTAATAAGAAGAAAATTTTACTGTTTTGACATTATCATACGAATTCTCGGCTGAGTGGGTCATGATTCCGATTTGTTGACCGTACACAGTAAACACTAGTACACTGTGCTAAATCCCCTGGTTTCTATGATCCGTTGTACATGGACGTACATAAATTGCGGGTATTATCTATTTCTGATACTTCCATGGTCCCTCGGGTAGGAGCACTGAAGTTCGCTTATGACTGAATTAAATAAATAAATAAAATTTATTGACACCAAAAAATTATTCCGTTACAGACATTATGGTTATATGACTTATAAGATGAAAAGCTTATAGGAAAAACAATGCAACATGGGAGCATCTGCAGCCGAACCAGGTGAAAAACCGAGATACATCTCGGCATAAATAAGGTTATTATTAAGCGAGGCATGTCAATATGTCAGTCTTATAATGAACTACCTATCACAGTTTACTGATTTACATAAGCTACCACAATTTATAGGACATAGTTCGATCTGAAAGTCGTAAAAGTAAAACCAAGTTACTTTTGGAAAGAACATAGAGGAAAGAAAAGTAACGAAGTCCATAATGCGGCTTGCGGTAGATGTGTTTCGAAAGAAAATGTTACTTCACGTAAGATTTTCGCGTTATGAGCAGGCATATCGCGCGCTCTCTCTTTCTAGTGTGTTTTTTAGTGATCGTATCCACGATTCAACGTTGTACTGGTTTGGGGCCCTTACATAGGGTTGCCTGATAAAAAAAACCGGATAATATTCTGGACATTTGATTTAAAATTTTCGCGGCCTATCGATATTTTGCACGAAGCAATGCATTTTTGTTACGGGTATGGGTAGGTGAAGTTGAATTGAGAAATTCCAGACAACTTAGAAATTGCTTGAAATTCCGGACAATGGACCGAATTTACGGTCATGTCCGGAAAATTCCGGACATATGGCCTTACATAACAATGAAGACCGTTTTACCGCCAGGCTATTACTGCTTATGAAACTGGGAATTACTTGTTATTGTTATAAAACAGCACGCGAGTTACATCTTCAACACAGCCTATCATAGTCCACTGCTGGACATAGGCCTCTGGCGCCACAACACTCGTTCCTCCGCCTTCCGCAGCAGGGAGTGATGCGGTAAAATTATCTGCCCATTGTACCTAATTATTCAGTATCATATGAGTCGGAAGACATCCACCGCAGGACATAGCCTACCCCCCTAATAGTTCATGATAAATCCTGTCCGATTGGGATCAATAAATAAATAAATATTTGAAACATTTTACACTGCGCCTAGTCCCAAACTAAGCAGAGCTTGTACGGTCGACCGCACGTCAGTGGTAACAGTTTGACATTGACAGCACCTTTATTTCGTTAGCAGCAAGGGCAGTTTTCTAATTGAAGTGTTACCACTGTCATGCAGTCGACTGTACTATGGGTACTAGATAATGGATATAATACTTTTATACTTTTTTCTGTAAATACATAAGAAACACCCAGACTAAGACAAACATTTATGTTCATCACATAGATTTTTGTGTCCTTTGGGAATCAATGACTTATACACTTATAGGTATAAGTTCCAAGACCAATATCGACGAAATGCTGCGGACAATCATAGTGAAGCCAAAAAATACTATGCTCCTTCGTGTACAACCAGCGCTCACGCACACACAAAGATTAATTAGACACTTGGGATTACTTATTTATCATTCATAGATGTACGTCTTAGAATATCCAAGACCTTATCCTATAATAAATTGTCTGTTTGTTTGTTCGAGCATTACACAAAAACTACTGTACTGATTTGGATGTAATTTGACACACATATAGACCATGTCCTGAATTAAAATATACACTAAACTTTTTTACTTTTCACACGGGAGCGAAGCCGCTGGCATAGAAAAAAACTTTTATATATTAAAACAAACGTATTTGACAGTTAAAGGGGGCTTAGTCGTCAATTTAGCTGTCATATGTGACGCAGTATTCTTCAGTGACGTCTGACGTCAGCGTTCATAGCTCGCGTTAATTCGTGATTGGTCGGGCACCGGTCTATTGTGCTAATATTACATGACCACCAGAACTAGGAATCAGTTGATCTGTCGATAATGGTCGATGACATATTTATTTTGATTAGGTATACAACATGTTGATCTATATTCGTGCCATACTTAAGGAGGTGACTATACCACTGACACTGAACACGAATCAATAACAATATCAATACCAATTTTTTAAATGCCTATTTGTAAACAAAAAAAATCCCTCCGTGTGTCAAAAACGACGAGCGGGCGGGCGAAACCACCAAAAAAATTGTAGGTATTTCTATCCTTTGACAATGCCGCCGATGACTTATTTTCAGAGTCGTTCGGGATTTATTCTCAAACCCTCGCTATGTTTCCAAATGAAAATTTGGGTACCTATTAAATATTCGTAGTATTTTTCAAGTATTTTTAGATGACTAAGCACATTATTTATCATTTGCTCTAGAAATATGGCACGGTTTCAGATCAACATCTTGTTTACTGACGCCCGCAGCGTCGCGTGCTAATCTCTCTCCCAATGATCGCCACTACGACCGACGCATGTAAGATGTATCTTTCGAGTGATGACTTCAACAAAAAATTGTTATGGTTACTACATGGGTACTTTTTAAAGAGGTAATCATACAAATAGGCATATTATTACATCATAAAGTTTAGCACATTTCTGATATTTCCTAACTAATTTCCCTATACACAAGATAAACCGGTTAACATACATATTTTCCTCCTCATAAGCTTTCTCCAAGTTTTACAACCGATACCGAGAACATACAAATAAACATATAAAAAGACTTTCGCATCTATATTATTATGTTTTCTGCATTATTATAGTATTGAACTAAGTTGTTATTGGAACCCAGTTCATCAGGTAGGACATGTTCCAGCAACTTTTTTATTATTTTAATATCGGTTACAATGTTTGCAATCGTGCAATCTTTATCGACCAGACTTGTTTCCCTACCAAGTTATTTTAAGTATAATTACTTGTTTTAAAGTTATTCACACAAGAACATGAATATTACTTTGTTGAGAAAAGTTCATTTTTATAGATCGCTATGCTTCTACAGTTTCTATGTATGTAATTGGTTTGTATAAAAAATAATGGGTAGCTATAACATTTATGATAGCAGGTGTCCTGTTTTGTACAGATTAGTTTTGAATTAATCGAAAGGACAAATTTTAAATCTAGTGAGATTAAATACAGATGTTCAGATAATTAATAAAATTAATTAAAGTTACACATACACACACAAATACTCGAATAGTTCCTAGTACCGATTCCGAATCAAATTAGTTAAAGATGTGTGCAGTTATAAGCCTAGTGCATTGACCCCTAGATAACCAAAAAAAATTGTAAATGCCTTGCGACCCTATTATAGTATCTTAAATGTTATCAAAGTTTTACAGGCACGTGTGGTGCTACGGGACCCTTATTGCACGAATCTGACTCACACTTGTCCGGTGTTTTACAATCGGCAATCGAGAGGATAACCAAGAATCAAGGCAAGATGCTTGTGTTGGTTATGTATTTGCACTTTATTATTGATGCTATTAAAACGACGATATTATTAAAACTATGTTTCTTGCAAATTAAAATCTTTATCTTTATCTTTGACAAAGGACAGAACGGAATAAGCGCTGTCATATTGCGAACACCATTGAGAAAATTGGAAGGTCTCTCATGTATTAGGTTTCGTTGATGTTTCCAAAAGGTTCCAGGTCTCAACAACTTGGACCCCCAATTCTGAGTATACATCTTAGAACCAAAAGCTCCACATTTTTGCAATGGCAAAATGTTAATGGACGCACTCTGCCCGGGGAAGGCGGAGCCTGTGGTGTTGATTTGAAACATATTTGAAACTATCGCTCTCATTTACTAATATAAAGCGATGCTAACAATTTTAATGCTGTCAAATTAGTCGGAATTAAAATTGTCGGGGAGCGCCATAATAAAAAGCCTCAATTTCCTATGAGTGTTAGCACCACAAATGGCACCTGGTTGGTACCATGTAAGTCGTAGCTCGTCCACCCATTCTATGGTCCTTGCTTCCGAGCTCTGTGCTCATTATTAATTCTAACTGTGCCGCCGTTCTCGCATGTGAATCAGAGATTTCAGATCCTCCATCAATCGTGGCCGCTCATAATTGATGATATTAATTGCGCCAGTTGTACATACTGTGTTATCTATTAATCGCTGTTTTCTGTTTTACCTTGGTATTCGTTTGTTTTGAGGGATTACTGGATTAGGGGTATTGTGGGTAATTTAGATTTTTTTGATAGATTTAGGCGCTGAACAGACAGTAAGTGAATAAATAATAATAAATATTTTTAGGACATTTTAAACAGCACCATCTAGTCTCAAACTAATCAGAGCTTGTACTATGGGTACTAGACTATGTATGTAATACTAATATACTTTTTTTTAAATCAGACCAATACGAACACTTATGTTCATCACACAAATATTCGTGTCCTGTGGAAATCGAACCCACGACCTCGTGATCAGCACTCCGACACTCGAACCACTAGACCACAGACGTCGTCAAAAACAGTGTTCTTTTTGGCTGATCGAGATCGTGATATTAATAAGTACGAGACTATATATTAACCGTCGGCCGTTGGTTGGGTCAAGTTAGGTGGTATAATTTTTCTACTTACGGGCAATCGGGTCAGCCGGTGTGCGCACTCCTTATGTCCCCGTAATGATTAAGAAGAAATAGAATAAACTTTGTTTGAAGCACATAATGTACTCATATTTAATAACAGTTTATTTTTATTTTTTTATAGTATAGGATGGCGAAACGAGCTAAAGGCCCACCTGATGTTAAGCGGTTACCTTTGCCCATAACAACTTCAATACCACCTAAACTGTTGCTTAAATGGTACCGCAAGTCGGTTCTTCAAACTGAGACATGAAGATGGAAAATCTCAAGTGATTGTAATTTCACCAGCACCCGTACCCTTCAGATCGAAACACAGCAACACATCACTGTTTGGCGGAGAAGTAGGTACGGTGGTAGTACTTCCCCGGACGAGCTCTTTCACAAATGAGCTCTACTACTACTACAGTTTCCTTAAGCCTAAATATTAGTACCTAAACTTATTTACATTCTAAAATATGTAGCTGACATTCTGAAATATGTCCTCCGAGCTAGCCCACTGCGGGTTGGCGGACTGCACATGCTATCATGAACTTTATGGAGCACTCTGTGTGTGTTTCCTTGTCACACGTGGTTTTATTTGTCGCGGGTTCCCTCACGATTTTTACGAAAGAAATAATCAATTTCTGATTGACACATAACTTCGAAACATAAGAGGTGCGGGCCGGTAAAATACTGATGCTTAGCTGCATCTGGTTATACTGGAAACCGACCCCAAAGTCATTGGGAATAAGGCTTAGATAATAAAAAAGTAGAGGTGAGGGCTGAGTTCGAACTCAGACCCTCTTACAAGGTAAGTGTTCAACTTAGGGTAGGCTAAGCTATCACTGCTTTTGGTTATGAGGGGACTCGTCCTTCTATGAGGATGTCATCTCGCAGACGGAAGCGGTGGAGCGGATCAGAGAGGAAGACTCCCTCGCTGATCCGATTCGCCGCAGGAGGATGGGATGGCACAGGCGGCTTTACGGCAACCTGATGCCACCAGAGAGGCCAGCGGATGCTAGATTGGGGAGTTTATCATTCGCATTGCATGGCCCTCGAGATGCAGCGATGTCCCAGGTGTGCCCGGACATCGCCAACAGAGAGTTGTACAAAGAAAGTAGTCGTAGGAAGAAGAAGAAGAACCAGAAGGAACCGTAGGTCGTGGAAGTAGTAGTAGTAGTCTTCTTTAAGTGTTGTGTGTGTGTATATAAACTGATAAATAAATAATGCAGGTAGGCCTGACACTGGACCCTGCTGGATGGGTCGTGAACGTCATGCGTGTTAGCAGTTCTCGTGGCCCATCCACCCAAGGTGAAAGTAGGCATACAGCGGAGTTTTTAGTGAGCGCGAGCTCCACATAACCACACCGCCTCCCCGGTGGAGTGACATGCCACAAGTACTTTCTCCGCGTAAAAACTATTTTGGGAATTGAAACATAGACTATTTTAATAAAGGTATACGGACGCTAGATATTGGCACCAATTTTTTTAGAAAACACTAGCTTTATAATGTAAAGTCGGTTACTAATATTCCAATAAAATTTATACCCATTGTGCTGGACATCAAAGTAAAAAAAAAACCTGCAATTTTCCAAGACACACGCACTTGTAATTGACGTCATTTGATTCGCTAGCCGTTGTAATAAGCATCAGATGTAATTTCACATGTCAATCATTTGTAGAACTAGTGATTTCCAATAGAGGTCAGCTTCTGTAATATAACGTTGAATTGTGAAATATTCATAGAAAAGAAAGAGCTTTTTAATTTCGTTCTTCGTTCGTTCTTGTGTGATAAAATAGAATTATTTTAAGTGCAGTGAACATCAACATTATTTCTGCAGTATATGTAATTTTCTTCTTTAATCTTAGAGGGTTATCTTTTAAGGGGATTGTACTTCGAGATAAAACCTATGGAGGCGCCCTATTCTTCTATATATCCACCTCTTTTATACAAATATCAAGTATATATCGTAATAGAAATAGGAATCTATACTTTGTCTCTTGTTTCCCAACGTATAATGTCGTCTTGTGAAACAGATGGCATGCTGTTTGTATGTTCTCTGTTTATATCTACTCCACGTGGCGAATATCCGCCATTTTAGGGGCAATGGTTTTTGTATGTGTCCTGTCAAGTGAACAAACATTTTGGATTTGGATTGCAATTTTTGGCTTTAAAAACGGTTCCAAATTTATTGGTGCTGTGGACAACAAGTAATGCAAATGGAATGTGGATCATAATAAGTATCGATTACTTACATCCCTTGCAATGGCCGCCATTTTACGGGCCCGGATAGTGTAAGCATAGCTCACAGATGTCTGTTTTATGTCTGTGTGATTATACGATCTGCGAGGTAAGGCTGCGCTTGCCGCGGTCAGTTCGTGGACGGGTGACCGTTTGGTAACACATCGAGTGTCGGTCCCGGTTGTCATACGAATATCTGTGACAGTCATTACGGGTAATCAGAAGCCTGAAAGTCTATGACAACTGGTCTAAGCTCCGAATGTCAGTATTACCTAGTAACTGGGTTGCAGGGGTCTGATGGGAGTCGCTCCTTGCAAAATGATGTTCAGCCGCATTTAGTAAGACTGAAAGCCGACCCCAAAATGATTGGGAATCGGCGCGGAGGATAATGACTCTTTTTTACTTTTTACGTCTGCCCATAACAACTGCAATACTACCTAAGCTGTTGCCTAGATGGTCGCAAGTCGGTTTGCTAAACTGAGACATGAAGATGGAAAGTCTCATGTGATTGTAATTTCACCGGCACCCGTACCCTTCAGACCGAAACACAGCAATGCAAGCATCACTGTTTGGCAGTAGGTACACACACACACACACACATCTACTACCACTACCACACTTTACACATACGTCATGTATTTATTTTTTAAAAAAACCTTCCGAAAATAATACTTGCCATGCCACGGAAAACTACACCTAAGTAGAAGTCTAGATAAATATTTTTAGTCAACATCCTATTGCAATATTACCACCAGTGTTAGTTTGAACACGGCCTCAAGTACAATTCTAAAAAGAGCGAGGTGCTCATCTTTAAAGCAGGAAGATTTAGACCTAGTGTGGTGCCTCCAGTTGTACTTGATGGGGTGGCGCTCAGAGTCGTGAATAAGTTTAAGTATTTGGGTCACATAGTCACAGATGATCTAAAGGATGACTTAGACATAGAAAGAGAACGTAGGGCGTTGGCGGTTAGGAGCAATATGCTGGCCCGTAGGTTTGCTAAATGTACTGCAAGAGTAAAAGTAACCCTTTTTAGGGCATATTGTCAATCTTTTTACTCTAGCAGCCTGTGGGTTCAGTACACGCAACGAGCCTACAACGTCCTACGTGTGCAATATAATAATGCTTTCAGAATGCTGTTGAGGTTGCCGCGATATTGCAGTGCGTCACATATGTTCGCGAGTGCGCAAGTCGACGGGTTTCACGCTATAATGCGTAAAAAAGCTGCATCACTAATAACACGATTGCGCGGCAGCTCCAACAGTATTCTGAAAATGATCGCAGCCCGTCACGACTGTCCAATCCAGAAACACTGGGTGGACAGAGTGATAGGTAAGATAAAGTGATTACCTACCTTCACTCACTTCTTCTTCACTCACTGTAATACCTACTAACATAGTTTTAAGTTATTGTTGTTTGTTACTAACCTTCCTGTGTTGTTATATGGATGTCATGTCCGAAATAAATGATTATTTAATTTAATTTAGTATAGGTATTTTCTATGACCACAGTAAAAATGCTTTCGTCACATAATTAAATATCGTTTCTACACAGTCCTGCGAACCACTAAGCGAGTCGATTGTGATCTCATAAACGCAAAATCAGTTTCCGCAAATAAATTGTATTTAAAAAACGGCCAAGTGCGAGTCGGACTCACGCAGTCAGGGTTCCTTACCACTTACCACCCATCGCTCTGATACAACTGATTTAATTTACGAGAGTTCATAAAAATATATCAACGCACAGTGTGCGAAATTTGTATTTTTGCATCTGTTTCTTCCACAAGTACCACCACATATGTCTATGTTTGCCCTATTTTTAATATTTGTTGCTGAACTTCATAGTATGCACTATTATCAGACCAAGTTTGACGTTGATATGCATTATCATTTTGAAGACAGAGCAGGAACAAAAATGTTGAAAAAATGCATGTTTTTCGAGGTTTCTTGTATGGTTCCCTTTTGGTTTAAGTATTTGTCGTGATAGGGAATTCTACACATACATATTCTGAGAAAATGACAATCTGCCTGTCACAGGGCTGTGTCTTCGTAACGGTAATAGTTAACCAGTTGAAATTTTCTCAGAATATGTGTGTGTAAAATTCCCTATCACGACAGGCGGACGGGCGGACAGCTTAGCGAAAGTAATAGGATTCCGTTTGGCACCCTTTGGGTACGGAACCCTAAAAAACAATAAAACCCCACAACGAAGTATGAAATAGATTCTTGTGGCGACTGTTTTTCTTATTAAGAAAACTGAATTGAATCTTAAGGTTTAAACTACATTGAGGGCGTTGAGGGAGCGCTGAGAAAGCTACAGATTTTGTCGTTTTGATTACCGTATGAGCGACACGTTATACTGAAAGCGTGGCGTTCTTATGAATATAAGCAAAAAATAAAAAATACGAGTGTGCTTTAGAGCACACGACGGAAGTAAAACTTCACTAACTTATATCTCCCTCAATACTATTTCAATGAGAACAAAGGAATGGCGGCGCGGCGCGCGTACATCTGCCGGCGCAGTGTCGTGGCCAGCCGTCGCGCGCACCTCGTTCCCCGCGTCCCGCACTACCCCCTCCGTTCGCCTCACTTTTCGTAACGCATTCACCAGCTTACTACCCAAGTCGAGAAGTTTTAATTTAAAAAAGTTTCATATAGACGAAAGCGTAGCTTAGTTATATCAACGGCCAAAACAACCATGCCCCATGCGAATATACTAGCGTAAAGTATATTCAATATTTATTATTATTATTTATTTGTTTATTAATTTTTATATAGCTGTTGGTTTTCCTAATTATAAATAAATAAATATATAAATAAATATACATATATATACTAGTTTTCCATTGTCTAGTACATATTACAAGCTGTGCTTAGTTTAGGACTAAATGGTGCTGTGTAAAAAATGACCCAAAATATTTATTTATTTTATTTTATACTAGCTTTTACCCGCGGCTCCGCTCGCGTTAAATTCTGCTAACCCACGTCAGTCCAGTCCAGTCCAGTCCAGTCCAGTCCAGTCCACTGTCCCGCTGCCCCACTGCCCCACTGCCCCGCTGCCCCACTGCTCCGGTACCCCACTGCCCCGCTGCCCCACTGCCCCACAGTCCCGCTGCCCCGCTGCCCCGCTGCCCCACTGCCCCGCTACCCCACTGCCCCAATGCCCCGCTGCCCCGCTGCCCCTCTGCCCCGCTGCCCCACTATCCCCATGCCCCGCTGCCCCACTGCCCCACGGCCCCGCTACCCCACTGCCCCGCTTCCTGCTGCCCCACTGCCCCGCTACCCCACTGCACCGCTGCCCAGCAGCCCCGCAGCCCCGCTAACCCACTGACCCACTGCCCCGCTTCCCCATTGCCCCGCTGCCCCGCTGCCCCACTGCCCCACTGCCCCGTTACCCCACTGCCCCGCTGCCCCACTACCCCACTGCCCCGCTACCCCACTGCCCCACTGCCCTGCTACGCCGCTGTCCCGCTGCCCACCTGCCCCGCTGCCCCACTGCCCCGTTACCCCACTGCCCCGCTGCCCCACTGCCCCGTTACCCCACTGCCCCGCTGCCCCACTGCCCCGTTACCCCACTGCCCCACTGCCCCACTACCCCACTGCCCCGCTGCCCCGCTGCCCCGCTACACCACTGCCACACTGCCCCGCTGCCCCACTATCACACTGCCCCACTGCCCCGCTGCCCCGGTAAACCAGTGCCCCGCTACCCCACTGTCCCGCTACTCCACTGCCCCACTGACCCGCTACCCCGCTGCCACACTGCCCCGCTGCCCCACTATCACACTGCCCCACTGCCCCGGTAACCCACTGCCCCGCTGCGCCGCTGGCACGCTGCCACGCTGCCTCACTGCCTTGCTGCCCCTCTGCCCCACTGCCTCGCTGGCCCGCTGCCCCACCCCGCTGCCCCGCTGTCCCGCTGCCTGGCTGCCCCGCTGCCCCACAAACCCACTGCCCCACTGCCCCGCTACCCCGCTACCCCACTGCCCCACTATCCCACTGCCCACTGGCCCACTGCCCCGCTGCCCCGATGCCCCGCTGCCCCAGTACCCCACTGCCCCACTGCCCCGCTGTCCCACCGTCCCACCGTCACACTGCCACTGTCCTACTGTCCCACTATCCTACTGTCCCACGGCCCACTGTCCCACTGTCCCACTGTCCCACTATCGCACTATATCACTAATCACTATCGTCCCGTCCCATGTCCCATGTCCTGTCCCATGTCCCATCCTATGTCCAGTCCCATGTTCCATCCCACTGTCCTGTCCCATGTCCCGTCTCATGTCCCGTCCCATTTCCCGTCCCACTGTCCTGTCCCATGTTCCGTCCCATTTCCCGTCCCATGTTCCGTCCCCTGTCCCGTCCCCTGTCCCGTCCCCAGTCCCGTCCCCTGTCCCGTCCCCAGCCCCGCCCCTGTCCACTCCACTCCACTCCATCGTACATTACTATCCGCTCGTGCAAATGCATAGAAGCTTCGATCTGTCGGGTGACTACGCAACCCACGATTTTTTTTCATTCTTTCTTTCTTTCTCAAAACCCATACCAGTTTTTAAGTCAGATCAACAGCTTTCAAACAAAAAAAAAATCATCAAAATCGGTCCAGTAGTTTTAGCGTGATGCTGGAACAAACAAACAAACAAACAGACGCTAGACGTTTACAATTTTATAATAGTTAAGATTAAGTTTATGGTATAGATAAAAATGGTAAATGATCCGCTATCTACCTATCTAGGACAGTGAAGTTACTTGCAACCGGAAAATGCCCTCCGTCCGGGGAAGATAGACACATGTGTTGGCTCTCACAGTCTGCCGTCCTATAACTAAAAGGCCGTTAAGTGACAATTTTGTCAAATTCGAGTTACATATACTATTAAAGAGAGCAAAATTTGCTCTTTTTCGTAGTATATGTAACAAAATTTGACAAAATTGTCACTTAACGGCCTTTTAGTCATCGGACGGCAGCAGTCTCCATCCACCTCCAAGAGTCTCCATCCACCCCAACAGGCGTATTAGCCTGCCCATTTTATCCTGTAGCCTCTTCCCTTAGTTCCACACTTTCAACTATTTTAAGTTAGTAAAAATGACGTAAACTCTTTTTTTTTTACGAGCCCCTTTTTGTCCTCTGCAGGGCAAAGGCTTCCCTTCCTTTCTTCCACTTTTCACGGTCTATGGCAATTTGTGGCCAATCCTTCAAGTAGGAGTCCAGCTCATCCCGCCATTTATTTCTGGGCCTACCGCGTTTTCGTTTTCGGCTGTCTGGGAACTCTTATTATATTTAAATCTTATCATTAGCATACTTCCTTATTCGTCTGTCTGCAAGTAAATTTTGAGCCAGTTAATTATGTTATACAAACATGCTTTTGTTTTTTTTTAATAAAAGCTGTGACGTCATAGTTCACATAGACGTGTCTCACCGTTAGAAATGCACCAAAGGTTGTAGAATTAATGCTGACTTTAGTCGCAAGGAGCTTTGTTTTAGTCTCTGTGTAATATCCTTATCAAAGACAAGACAGCTGGACGTTCCATTTATGAATACAATCTTTGGATGACAGTCTTTCACTGTGGTATGTGACGCCGCGTAGAATGTTCTTAAATGTAATGAAAAGCTCGTGTTAATACGCTGAAAACAGCCAAATAACCCAAATAGGCTTCTATTAAAAACCATTTTAGCTATATCTATGCAGTTTGTGAGAGTGACAAAAATATATGTTAATCGTTATCGTATTTTCAAAACAGTATTGTGCCTAAAACACGTTTTCTTGAAGTTTTCTCGATGGAAAGAAATTCTAAACTGACCTCTTTAAACATGCTTTACAGCAGTCTCTATTATTTACAAATATTATAAATGAACCAAAGAAGACATATAAGAATGACAATAAACTACAACATAGTTGTTTCTGTTTTTAAATAAGCTTTTAGTTTTTAATAAAAAAAGTGTATTGTTAATTTTCATTCAAGTTAAGCGGCGCATCCGACGTCCCTCCTCTCGTTGCCACTCACTCACGCAGAGGTCTGATTTTTTAGGTGTTGTCATTGTCAGCCTCTTAATGAACATTCTACTTTACTCATGTTGAAATTATTTCCTACGTAATTTTCCATTTACAAACGTCACAATCCTACTAATATTACAAATGCGAAAGTTTCGATGTTTGTTTGTTTATTTGTCCTTTAATTTCGCTGAAATGGCAATACGGTTTTAGATGAAATTTGGCACACAGTCATTAAAAGTTCTGCTATTCATCGATAGATGGCAAAACTAAAAAGGTTATTTTCGTTACGGAATTTCTGGATTCGGTCTCCACGCTTAAGGCCCGCGATAGAAGCTATGCAATAGCTTAAAAATTACAAGCACAGATTTTTTATTTACTCGCAAACTAATTTAAACATTATTAAAAATATCAGTAGCAAGAAATAAGTACTGCGCTATGGCAGAAAAGGCGTATTTTAGCTCAATTCTACAGCATTAGCACAGAGTATCACGTTGGTATTCTGATGGGCATGATTGTGAAGCCTAAGACTAAAAAGTTTTTAGTCTTTTTAGTAAAAACCTAATTTTAGTCACTTGATTATTTAATCAGTTAGTTAACTACATCAGCGCCATCTACCGCCACAAATTGTCACTAAACGCTCATAACATCAATTTGAAAGTACATCACAGTCATCATAATGTAGAGGAAACACAGAGTTACGACACACGTAACACCGCTAAACATGCTACCGATGAACTAAAGAGAAATTATAATCCGTACGTCACATAACTACGGGTTAACTTTAATTAACCGCCACCATTATTAATAACAGACCGTCTAGTGGTACAGTTGGAGACAGAAGTGGTCGCAAAATTGTAAGATTAGATAATAGATAGACATAATCATGGTATAATAATATGTTTCATCGGGTATTCTCTTCTCGTGACTGCTAGGTCACGTGATTGCTCCAAGACTACGTCATCGGCTGTGGAGCCAATAGTAAGCTATTAGTGTGACACTTGTCAGTTTGATGTGCTGCCACTACGTGTAAATAAAGTACCCGAGCAAAATGCACCTTTTCACTTACTTGCTTCTATAAAGAAGCACTTTTGAACTAACAATTAGTAATTTTATAAAGTTTATAACTAATTAGATGAATAACGCGAGATAACACATAGTTAATCTAATAAGGAATTTATTTTGTCTTAAAAATATTCTTAATTGTATTGAAGATGTCAATCAATGGCAACACTGATCGTGACGTATCCTTGGGCCATCGCAGGAAGAGAATACCGGGTGAAGCATATTATTACCATGATTATAGTATTATATTATCTGTGCTTCTGTCGAGCGCTCAACGAAGCGATGCCACGCGTTTTTAAGCTATTGCATAGCTTCTATCGCGGGCCTTGAGCGTGGAGACCGAATCCAGAAATTCCGTAACGAAAATAACCTAACACCCCCCACTCCGACCGGCACAGCGGTGATACTTTTTAGTTTTGCCATCTATCGATGAATAGCAGAACTTTTAATGACTTTTTGAAATATCACGCTTGTCTCTTTATTTCTTCAAATCGCCTCTAGGTGGCATTGGTTGTATCGGCATTACTGCGCTTAAGCTATTGCATAGCTTCTATCGCGGGCCTTAGCGTGGAGACCGAGTCCAGAAATTCCGTAACGAAAATAACCTAACACCCCCCACTCCGACCTGCACAGCGGTGATACTTTTTAGTTTTGCCATCTATCGATGATTAGCAGAACTTTTAATGACTTTTTGAAATATCACGCTTGTCTCTTTTGTTCTGCAAATCGCCTCTAGGTGGCATTGGTTGTATCGGCGTTACTGCGCATGCGTAATCCCCCTCTTCGCCCCGCAATCTGGAGACTCATGCTTGCTTAGAGTTTCGGCGTTAGGGCACCTCCACTTTGTATTTACATAAAAAATGCTATGCAATAGCTTTACCGCGGCAGTCTCCGAGTGCCACACGTCTTTTTTTTTTAATTTAACTTTTTTATAAGATTTTATAATTTATTTATAAAAAAAGAATTTTAGCTTGTCAGTCTAAACGTGACAAAACGTTGCTTTTTCGCACACAAAATTGCAAAAATATTTTTATAATCGTTCAATTTGTCATTGAATATACCATCGGCACTGTCTGTACATTTGTAATTGTCCGTACGTATTAGTCTATAATTGTTATGTATACTATATGTATACAGATATGCTTATACACTATAGAATTATAGACAATTGAATTATAACTTCTTTCCATCATATATAATTGTGTATGTACCTGCTGTGTCCGGTATAGTGATGATTGTCCCTGCAATCATCCTATATACTTGCACATTGTATGATTATATACTAGCAGTTGTCATTAGTATATGAGTTATATTCAGTAGCACTGTTACGTGATTTGAAAAT
Organism: Asteroscopus sphinx; assembly: GCA_949699075.1. NCBI lineage: Eukaryota > Metazoa > Arthropoda > Insecta > Lepidoptera > Noctuidae > Asteroscopus > Asteroscopus sphinx. The sequence continues at coordinate 3,851,284 of OX453002.1, forward strand.
AATAAAGTAATTAGAGAAAAACTGTATCTTTTGAAAGGTAATAGGAAACCGGTTAAAATTTTCTGTTATAACCCCTATCACGACAAATAGGTACCTACAAAAAAAAAGAAACAATATACATGTTGAAATTTTAATGGTATCTTTCCCGAAAAGGGAAAAAGGAGTCATTGTTCTCATCATTATGAACAAAAACAATGAACCCTGAAATCGCGAAAATAAAATCAGGTGGTCCCTACATTTTATCGATTTAAGTGAACACAAATGTAGGGACCAACTGATTTTATTTTCGCGATTTCAGGGTTGGTCCCATAGTAAAATATTTTCATAATGATGAGTACAATGACCTCTTTTCGGGAAAGAAGCCATTAAAATTTCAGCATGTATATAAAGAAAAACAAGAAACCTCGAAAAAAAAGTATTTTTTATTTTTTTCTACTTTTTTGTTCCTGCTCTATCTTCAAAACGATAATACGTACCAGCGTCAAACTTGGTCTGATTATTTTGCATACTATGTAGTTTAGCAAGAGGGGCTCGTAGCGATGCAACTACTGCGCGGATTGTACGATCTGCAAGGTTAAGCTGCACTTGCCGCGGTCAGTCTGTGGATGGGTGACCGTTTCGTTACACATCGAGACCCCTCCGTGCCTCGGAGAGCACGTTAAGCTGTCGGTCCCGGTTGTCATACGAATATCTATGGCAGTCGTTACGTGTAGTCAGAAGCCTGAAAGTCTGACAACTGGTCTAACCTCCGAATGTTAGTATTACTCAGTAACTGGGTTGCGGGGGTCTGATGGCAGTCGCTCCGTGTAAAATACTGATGTTCAGCCGCATCTGGCTAGACTGGAAGCCGACCCCAATATAATTGGGAAAAGGCTCGGAGGATGATATGTAGTTTAGCAACAAATACAAAAAATAAGGGCAAATATAGACATATGTGGTACCTGCGTAAAACAGAGATGCAAAAATTCATATTTCGCGCACGGTGCGTCGTCTTTTGATGATGTCTCGTAAATTAAATCAGTTTCTATGGGGTATCAGGTCGATGGGTGCTGCGGAACCCTTACTGCGTGAGTCTCACTCGCACTTGGCCGGTTTTTTACCACGTTTTTTTAACTCGCTTTCATTCGTGTCTGTCTGTTCGGTACAAATTTTACAATGGATTTTGAACTAACTTCCAGATGAGCTAAATATTTGAAACTTCAAACATAGCTTAGAATTGGATGACAATCCAATATTAACAAGATTTCGTTTTAAAAACGTGTAATATAAAAAAAAAACTTCAAATTATTATTTACATTATTTGCCATCATCGTTAACTTCTTTTAATTTATGTCATATCGAGAAGGAAAATTATAATAATAATGCTGGTATATACTGGTATATATTTTTAGTAGTAGAAGAGCTCCTTTGTGAAAGAGCTCGTCCGGGAAAGTACTACCACCGTATCTTCTTCTCCGCCAAATAGTGATGCTTGCATTGCTGTGTTTCGGTCTGAAGGGTACGGGTGCCGGTGAAATTACAATCACATGAGACTTTCCATCTTCATGTCTCAGTTTGGCGAACCGACTTGCAGTACCATTTAGGTAACAGCCATGAAGTTAGGTAACAGCCTAGGTGGTATTGAAGTTGCCCAAAAAAAAAAAAACCTTTTTATAATTACATGTTCAAATTTAGGTACTTTTTAATCAAGATTCACATTATAATAATAATAAATTTTGGACATTATTTAATTACAATTCAAATATATTCGATCTGACATTATGTGTATTAGAATTTATCTCATGAACTGACATTTGTATAACTCAATTAATATATTTTATCTCTTGTCATAATCATTTGTATAAACACAATTATTGAGTTCCTATTCATCATCATCATCATTTCAGCCGAAAGACGTCCACTGCTGGACATAGGCCTCCCCCAAGCATCGCCACAACGACCGGTCCTGTGCCTTCCGCATCCAGCGGATTCCCGCGACCTTCACCAGGTCGTCGGTCCACCTTGTGGGGGGCCTACCCACGCTGCGCCTTCCAGTACGCGGTCGCCACTATGGAGTTCCTATTAGTTGTTTGAAAATAAAAATTAAATGCTCGTCATAATATATTTGCACACCATATTGGTAGAATGTAAATGGGCCATTTCAATTTAAGATCATACTTGTACAGTTGTACACCTACAATCTGGAATTGAATTTGAATTTAACAGTGTGAAGTCAATTTTCTTGAGTGGTCGTGTGCATCTTGGGTAGTAGCTCTTGCGATACGTTTCTATTCAGCTCTATTATTGATTCGTGTTGCGAGAAAATTTCATCACAAACCATGATAATATTTAGTATTACGCCTACTAACTAAAAGCCAGTAGCAATTTATCGAGCACATCGATATTTCGCACGTTACACAGCATCAATTAGTAATATTAACATCAAGGGAGGAAGCAAGTCTCGAACGCAGCGTTTAATTTGCTTAATTCACTTAATAGCTAATCAAAAATGATATTAATTAGTAAATTGTCGATCTGTAGGGATTTTAAATGATTTTTTACATTTTAAAAGCTGCCTAAGTTGACAGGATTTGATTTCGCAGAGGGTTGGCGAATAAGTAATTAGTTTCGATACGTAATATGTAATAATAATTCCTTAGGTTTTCGCGATCACTACACATTATAATAAAACAAGTTTAACCGGATTACTTCGCGTATATTATTTAAATTGGTTTTCCGGACGTTTCGAAAGCTTTGTAGCGTTCGTAGTCGCAGGAGATGACAAGCGAAAGCGAAGATATGATGGCAAGCAAATAATTTTGTGAAATACCTATCTGTAAAGACGCTTGCCTTGTCATCTTGGTCTTCCTGCGATCACAGAAGCTGCAAAGCTTTCGAAACGTCAGGAAAACCAATTTAAATAAGATACGCGATTTATTATAATGTAATTTGTTAATTTTACTGTTATTGTTTTGAATATTTGTGCGTTTTTAGTGTTTCGAAAGAATATTAAAAGATTTTGACTCTATCGGAGTTATTTGCTGGTGATGATCGTTGCAGTGACGTGACGATACGTCAATTTTCGTTGCTGCGATTTAAATTTGTTCACCAGACAGAGAAGGCACCTCTAAGGAATGAGGTCATTCCTCATAAACTCGTAGTAATTTGACATCACTCGGTCTAATGTAAATTTTGCACAAGGACAGAAAATGCCCCCTCCCGAAAATGTGTGCCTATCTTCGCCTTTTTTCCCAATTATGTTGGGGTCGGCTTCCAGTCTAACCAGCTATGCGATTCAGAACTACACGATAACCAGTTGTCGACCGATTCGGTTTGTTATCTCGTTTCGTGTTATGATTCACGCAACGAGAGAAAAAGAGATAAAAAACCGAATCGATCGACAACTGGTTATCGTATGGTTCTGAATCGGGGAGCAGATGCGGCTGAACATCAGTATTTTACACGGAGTGACTACATCATACCTTCGCAACCCAGTTACTGGGTAATGCTCACATTCGGAGGTTAGACCAGTTTTCAGACTTTCGGGCTTCTGAGCACCCGTAACGACTGCCATAGATATTCGCATGACAACCGGGACCGACAGCTTAACGTGCTCTCCGAGGTTCGGAGGGGTCTTGATGTGTAACAAAATGGTCACTCATCCGAGGACTGACCGTGGCAAGTGTAGCTTAACCTCGCAGATCATACAATCCGCACGGTTGCTACTTAGCCACGAGCCCCTCTGCAAAATATTTATGCAGTGCTGTAAAATTACTCCACAGAATTTTATATTTCCTGATATTGTTAAACTTTTCCCCGCTAACAAGATTAGAATTTACTGTCTAGCCTTTAGGTCTAGCCTTTCTATTTCAAAAATAGCCTACCGACCGAATTTAAAACAGTGTCTGGACTTTAAAATAGACAGTGACCTCTGAGTTTGTTTTGGCGTTTCTTTTCAGAGATAGTCAAGAAACGCCAGCAAAAAAATTACCTACTTGTTCAAGCGACCGCACGTTAGTGGTAACACTTGAATTACGAAAACCTTACTGCTTACGAAATAAAGACCCAGTCAAATCAAACTGTTACCTACCACTGATGAGCGGTATAAAAAAATACCGGCCAAGTGCGAGTCGGACTCGCGCAGTAAGGGTTCCGTACCACCCATTGACCTGATACTCCATCATAGAAACTGATTTAATTTACGAGAGTTCATCAATAGACATCGAAGCAACGTTCGCGAAATATGAATTTTTGCATCTCTTTCTTACGTAGGTACCACCATATATGTCTATGTTTGCCCTGTTTTTAGTATTTGCTAAAATCAGACCAAGCACTATAATCAGACCAAGTTTGACGCTGGTGTGTATTACCGTTTTGAAGATAAAGCAGGAACAAAAATGTTGAAAAAGAATGCATGTTTTTCGAGATTTCTTGTATGGAGACCCCCTTTGGTTTTACACTTTTTTATTTTTAGTATTTGTCATGATAGACACCATAGCAACACATATTCTGTGAAAATTTCAACTGGTTATCTATTACCGTTACGAAGATACAGCCCTGTGATAGACAGACGGACGGACGGACAGACGGACAGCGTAGGGACAGTAATAGGGTCAGGCGCATCAAACTTTGTTGGAACCAGTACTATTAATACGGTAGCCTGTTTTTCTGTTGAGTGTAACTTCATACACGTTAGCCTTTTCAAAGACTAATAAAATTTATAGAAGATAAATTCGTTTTATTAACGTTATATGTAATCTTATAAATGGGTAAACAACTTAATTAAAAGTTCAATTTCACGCGTTTCAGGTAGCTATAAATAAACTATTAACTTTTATATCATTATAAAGCGGGGTATTAGACTGTTGGTGCTAAGCCAGTAGTGATTTCAATCTGTATTTTATTTGTTATTAACTATTTTATCGTGTTCATGTGTGTTTTAATTATCAGCTACTAGTATAAACATTATTTCTGCTTTTAAACGTGTGTTGATTGTTGAATATAGGATTTATTCGATGGAACCACAAACTTGTACAAAAAATAAATACTATCGTAATGAGATAATACACAGCAGCAAGTGCGTCCCGGTCGGGTCGCAATGTCATAGTGTACCTTGCAATCTGCGCCTTACAAACGAAAGTAACAATTTGGTTGAGCCATAAACGAATAAAAAAAGCGGACAGAATCTCGCTAAACAATAATTGAAGCATCCATAGTAAGACGGCTCGTCGAAAGTACGGGCTGGCACGCACACATTAACACCCATACATACATACATACATATTATCACGCCTGTTTCCCATTGGGGTAGGCAGAGACTATGGATTTCCACCTGCTACGATCCTGACACACCTCTTTCGCTTCATCTACGTCCATTAACCTCGTCATGCATGCTCGTCGGTTTAGAGAACTCTTAACCTGGCATTTTTTGAGAACATCCGCGATTTGATCGCGATACGTTCGCCGAGGTCGTCCCCTTCCAACTCTTCCATCCACACTCGCTTCGTATACGTGTTTCGTCAATCTCCTCTCGTCCATCCTCTCTATATGTCCAAACCATCTTAACATACCTTTCTCAATCTTTGTCACTACATCTTCTTTCACTCCACAACGCTCCCTTATCATGTTATTCCTTACTTTATCTCTCAAAGTTACACCACACATACTTCTCAAAGCTCTCATTTCTACTGCATTTATTCTGCTTTCATGTTTCTTCTGCCATACTCAACTTTCACTACCATACAACAAACACCCATAGTAAGACAAAAAGCCGCGATTACGTAACAAACGTTTGTGACGGTAGTGATTGTCGTAGTTATCATTCATCATCATCATTTCAGCCGAAAGACGTCCACTGCTGGACATAGGCCTCCCCCAAGCATCGCCACAATGACCGGTCCTGCGCCTTTTTCGTAGTGTCACCAATAAAATAACAATATAGGCATCTGGTGTGTTAAGATGCTGTCGAAATTATAGTAGGTTTAGCAAAAAATATAGTGCTTCAATCTTTTCTTAGTGAGTTTCTGTCCGCCTTTTTTATTCGTCCAAGGGTTGAGCCATGTTTTTAGCCATATCATTTTCCAGCGTTGGCTTGGCACTATTGATAATTTATCTTTTTTTTAAACTCTATTAAACAGCGAATGGATAAGCGTTTCTATTTCGGCCGTGATGTCGAAATATTGCCAGAAATTGTGATGCTTTAGAGAAAAAATCGCCATGGATATCTACCAATATCAAACCTTTTGACCAGGGCGTCATAAAAACAGGGTGTATCGAAACGTAACTGCCATAACTGTCACTCAAGTGCCGCCCGTGCTGTGTTAGTGCGGGTACCACAAACAAACATACCAGGTTTGCTGTCGAAGCAATACACAGCTTTTTAGGTTTCAGATTTATTTGTTAAATACATACATGTGATGGTAAACTGACGAAAGTTTATGCAAAGAAGCAACCTTGTGGTATTATGTCGAGTGTACCTTTTTTGATAGAGGATGGAAAGGTACCACAATAAATAAATAATAAATATTTTTCGGGATATTTTACACAGCATCATTTAGTCCCAAACGAAGCAGAGCTTGTACGATGGGTATAATACTGAGATACTTTTTTTTTGTAAATACATACTTATAATACTAGACCACAGACGTCGTCTATCAAAGTAGTACTCTCTTCAATGAATTGTGTATGTAACTGTCAAGATGCAAACTGTTAATAGTGTAGCAGTTAACAGTAACAGTCAAGCAATAAAGAAAGAAAAGAAAGAAAGAAAGAAAAATATTTATTTGACACAACTGAGACACATACAAAAGAAATATACATGAACAAGAAATAGATATAGTGAAGAAGTAACAAAGCGAGCAATAAATGATTCTGCCCCCCTAGCAAAAATGTATGGGAATGACATATCTCAATGAAAAAGTCATTTGTTGAGATATGTCATTCCCATACATTTTGATTGTTTTCTATAGCGTTGACGATTGTAGATTGTCCACTTGGCTGGGGGGCAGATTCTAGTTTCCGTGTTTTTCATCAGTTTGAGATTTCAAGCCGTATCGAACAATTTACTCAAAAGATCTGTTTTAGGGCTATGTGCTCCACTACGCCTCCTCGCACTACTCAGCTTTCTCGCAAGATATAAATTCCTCGCCCAGCTCTGTTGGTAAACCACTTTAAGGCACGGGTCCACCTATCGGTATTGTACGCATCAGACGCATCGGATGCATCGGATTTGCATGCTGTATGTTATATATGTTATGTTGTTCTGTGTAACGATCAAATCGTAACGATCAAATCGCGGACGTTCTCAAAAAATGCCAGGTTAAGAGTACTCTAAACCGGCGAGCATGCATGACGAGGTTAATGGACGTAGATGAAGCGAAAGAGGTATGTCAGGATCGTAGCAGGTGGAAATCCATAGTCTCTGCCTACCCCAATGGAAACAGGCGTGATAATATGTATGTATGTATGTTCTGTGTGGTGCCGGGCGTAAAGAATTGCTCTTCTCATGGGTGTCGTAAAAGGCGACTAATGGATTCACCAGAGGATGGGCAACAGCGTTCTCTGAGTATTTAAACAATCAACTGCGATCGCCAACCCGCCTGCCAAGCGTGGCGATTAGGCATATATCCCCCCCTTTTGGAGGAGGCCAATGTTCAGCAGTGGACATCTTTCGGCTGAAATGATAATGATTATGATGTTATATGGCAAAATGTGTCTTTGTACAATCAGAAAACTTTCCAGTGAACCACCACTAAGGCTAAAATCGCTTGCACTGAATGTGCGATTGCAGCCGTAGGTACGTGTAATGTTGCAGGATTCGTTCAAGGGATTTTGTTGACAGAACGTATCACAGGAAGTATCGTGACCGTACCATCTTATTTACCACATTTTTAAGCAAATAAAGTTAATATGAATTTGAATTTGACGGATCGCATTGTCTTCAAAAATGCGGATGACGTCATCGGCATCCGAATATCAATATTAAAAATTCGAATGCTCTTAGAAATTCGTCTGCAATCCGTACGCTGCGGGTAGGTGGACGCACTACGCTATACGGATGCGTTTAATGCGATCCGTACGATGCGAACGATACCGATAGTTCAACGCGTGCGTTTAGACCGCTCGCTGTGTGCCCTAGCCTTACGTTGTCAATAGCCCAAAGTCACATCAGACCATGTCACTGGTATACCGCGGCGCGGAGACTTCGGCCTGTCAATTAGTATATAAATAAATACGTCCATTTTATATAGTTTTTAGTGTCCAAATTATCAAGTCTGGACCACATAGTGTCTGATTAGCGGTGAAGCTCACTGATCAGTCAACATCAGGAATTGTGGTTGATTAAAGGCCAGTTTACCAAAAATATAGGTACTTTTCGTTTTATCCTACTTCCTACTAATCGTACTGGTATTATAAACGTGAAAGTTTGTGAGGATGTGTGTATGGATGTTTGTTACTCTTTCACGCAAAATCTACTGCTCTGGACTTTAATGAAATTTGGCATACAGATAGAACATAACCCTGATTAACATATAGGCTACTTTTATCCCGGGAAGATGAACAGTTCCAGAGGGTTGCGCGATAAACGATATCCACACGGGTGAAGCCGCGGGCACAGGCTAGTAATATATATTTTTTTAAATTTAAAAGAAAGAAAGAAAGAAACATTATTTATTGCCACAACAACACGACATGCGGTAGGTGTACATAAAAACTAACTAAATAAGGTACATTTTAGGAATCATGTTATCAATGTATGATACCTGCTGCCTAATTGCGTAACTCACTCGCGATCGCATTCATTTGGATTTCAATGTTCATTGCTCTGTGTGTTTTGACAATCCGTCATATTGACAACTACGTACCACGCAATGAATATTGCTGTAATTTCAAAATGAAAGCTGATGTCAATGTGAATGCATTACACAATTACCCCACTGCTTTGCATGTCGTAGCTGCGGCAAAGAGGTTGACACTCAGCATGATGCTGTGTTGTGTTTAGGTATTTAGCTTGCTTTGTTGTCTGTCTGTCTATCTGCTACTAATCTTGCAAGTCGATTTTATGCCAGTTTCTGTTATCCAAACATTCTGAAATATTTTATGCGAAGGTGTGATTTTTTTTTTATTTGTTCGTTTCTTCTTTCGGAGTTTCGGACTTCTGTCTACCGGTAACGACTGCCATAGGTATTCGTATGGCAACCGAGACCAAAAGCTTAACGTGCTCTTCGAGGCACGGAGGGGGCTCGATATGCAACGAAATGGCCACCCATCCACGCACTGACCGCGGCTACTGTAGCTTAACTTATCATCACATGTAATTTCAATGTAATACTGTTATATCTATAAGTACTTATACAACGTGTTATTGAAATAACTGAAAACCTCTTAAGGGGGTCACTGTACTCATCGGTATGAACAACTTCTATGGGACCAACTCTGAAATCGTGAAAAAAAACAGCTGTTCCCTACATTTCTGTTCCCATAAATCGACAAAATGTAGGGAACAGCATATTTTGTCACGATTTCAGTGTTGGTCCCATAGTAAAAGTTGTCCATACTGATGAGTACAATGACCCCTTAAGAGGTTTTCAGTTATTTCAATAGTAGTAGAGATGGCAATGAGCACCTAAGTACTGAGGTAACAACCGTTTCGTACTAACTAAAATGCCAATGACTTACAAGTTTCGATATAACATTAAAAATTTCAAACTAATCAACTATTGAAGTGCTATTTTCAAATAAAGCCTGCGTGTTTCACTCCAGTAATTACTGAGGGGGTGCCGGGCGTGGGGTGAAAGGGGGTGTATTGCGAAGTGAAAGCGAAGCAATAGTGGTAGGTGGCGCCCTCAGCGATTTATTGTTTTTAATAATAACGTGAACCCGTAACAAAGAGAATAAAAGTCGGCGGTGCGCCGCGCGCGGTTCCGTTCAGTGTGCGTACTGATTATATGGATGCGGTATTTAGGTAGGTACGGCCATGATTGTTCCCGGTGATACATTTTGTCGACTGAATCCCTTGAACGAATCCTGCTGCATTACACGTACCTACAGCTGCCATCACACATTGCTCGCAGAACGGATGGCCGATGGGGCAGTAAAGTTCTGGAGTGGCAACCGCGTACTGGAAGGCGCAGCGTGGGTAGGCCACACAAGGTGGACCGACGACCTGGTGAAGGTCGCGGGAATCCGCTGGATGCGGAAAGCTCAGGACTAGTCGTTGTGGCGATGCTTGGGCGAGGCCTATGTCCAGCAGTGGACGTCTTTCGGTTGAAATGATGATGATGATGATGACAGCTGCTATCGACCATTGAGTGCAAGTGATTTTAGCCTTAGTGGTGGTTCACCGGAAAGATTTTACACACGGGAATAGCAAGTTCTTGTTTCTGAGTTTTTAAGGGTTCCTTACATAGAGGGTGCCAACGCGACGCTATTACTATACCTACGCCGTCTGTCTGTCCGTCCCTCTATAAATAAATAAATAATAAATAAATATTTTTATTTGTACACCAAAAAGCAATATAATAATATGAAGTACACGGAGACTTATAAATTAGTTGTACGACAGTGACTCTGTCTGTCAGGGCTGTATCTTTTTAACCTATTACTACGGTTAAAAAGATACAGCCCTGTCACAGACAGACGGACGGTGTAGTTGAAGTTTTTACAGAATATGTGTTACCATGGCAATTTTTTGTCATGATAGAAGTATCATGACAAAGATTAAAAATTATAAAAAGTTTAAATCCAAAGGGGAACAAGGGAAGAAGAATTAATCCATGCAAGAAATCTTGAATTGTTTTTTTTTTTCAATATTTTTTGTTTCTACTCTCTCTTAAAAACGTAGTACATACTCTATAGTTTAAACAACAGTAAACAACAAATAAAAGATAAACACAAACATTTGTGGTGTACGTAACCCTTAGTGTGCGAGTTAGACTCGTATTTGGAATGTTTTTATAATAACCCTACACCTCAAAAGTTGTTGCCACTGCCCGCTGCGTGATTATAATACTTTATTGCATATATTATTGTTATAATAGGAAAGCTTATGTACACAATAGTCAATAATCTTTCCGGTGTAACACTACTAAGGCTAAAATCGTTAAAAAAATCGATTCGTTCAAGGGATTTTGTCGACAAAATTGTACCACCGCTAAGTACCGTGACTGTACATCGGCGAGCTTAACTTAGAAATGAGTTTTCTTCTATCGCTCTGAGGTTTGCTGTAAGCCCGCGACACCGCCGTGCAACCAGCTTGAGCCCGAAACTAGTCGGGCACACCCGCTGGAATTACGTGATACGATAATTATTATATAAAATTACAAAAATGTTAAAATTATAAGGATTAAGTAATTTATTTGCCGCATCCAAACTGGCGTAGTGTTATCACATCTCGGTGGCAGCTCTACTCGCAGCGGACTGGGACGGGCTGCGGTCGCAATATTAACATTGGTACGTTTTCATCCGACTGCGCTTTTTGCGATTATTTCCTAACTTCCAAACGTCTGTCTGACCATTCAGTTTCACTATAAGAGGAAACACTCATCTCTATTAATAATAATGTCCTCCCGGCCGAATTTCGGTCACGGCGGCCACTCTCAACGGAGACTAGATATCTGCACGGGGTATATTGTACAAGTGTGTGCGCAAACACAGGTGCACTCTCTATTCTCTCACTCTCAAAATCCGATGGGACGGCAATCTGACACGACCGGAGAGAGATCAGGCGCAAGACCGATAGCTTTACTCGCTCTCCGGGGCACGGGGGTGTAGCACCGCCAATTTCCTGACTCCGGGGTACTACGAAGAAATTTTCTTGACAGATAATCCTAATTACACTTTTTACCCGACCCTGGAATCGAACCCAGGACCTCACGTTTAGTAGTCGCGCTTGCGACCACTAGACCAACGAGGCAGTCAAAATTCAGTAGTCCGTCTCTATTAATTGGTTATTAACCATTTTACGTTATTTTCTTTACATTTTCGACTCGCCAACTGTGTTAATTTTTAAAAGTAATTGGTTAGTTTTGTACGGGGTTTGTACTTTGATTTCCAAAAGTCGTTTAATAAAATTAGATTTTTGTAGGAAGCATTTTCACAAGATAGTAAATTGCGGGAAGATTTTTTTCTCTTGAACAGGATTCATTGCCCGAGCCATATCTACGTGGGACACTCAGAAAGTTTTGCGAAACTAAAAAAATTTGTTCTATACGTACATATATTTTAATCAAATCTTTTCAAAGTACTTTCCACCAGCCTCTATACAAAGATTCATGCGCCTAAACCAGTTTTCAAAACACTTTTTCCAGTCCGCCGCAGACACCTCGTTTACAGCCTGCTCGAACGCAGCCAGCGCATCTTCCGGCGACGAAAATTGTATCCCTTTGAGCTGATTTTTTATTTTTGGGAATAAAAAGAAGTCACACGGTGCTAGATCAGGGCTGTAAGGAGGGTGACCCAGGAGTTTGACTGGCGTGCTGTCCAGGAAGTCCCTCGTTTTGAGTGCGGTGTGCGCAGGTGCATTGTCGTGGTGGAGCAGTAGCCCGCGGAGCCCTGTGTTTGGTCGCTTGTTGCTTATAACAAAGAAAACTTCTGGCAAACATTTGGTAGTATACCATTCGGCATTAATGCTTCTTTGATCCCGTAAGGGAATTGATACCAAGTGGCCAGTCAAATTAAAAAAGCTAGCGATCAAAATCTTACCCCCGCTTCTAGATCGCTTCACTTTGGTAGGCGTTGGCTCATTTTGAAACACCCAAACAGTCGACTGGCGCTTGGTTTCTGGGTCGTATTGATAAATCCAGGACTCATCACCTGTAAAGATGTCGTAAACACGCCGAGACGAGCCTGCTTCAAATTTGTTAAGCATATCACGGCACCATTCCACCCGGGCCTGCTTCTGAGCATCGGTGAGGTTGTGCGGCACCCAGCGTGATACTATCCTCCTCACGCGAAGATGGCTGTGTAGAATCTCGTGAACGCTTCCCGATCCAATCTTCAATATGTGTTGAATCTCCTGATATGTAATTCGCCTATTGTCTTGGATTAAATTTTTCACTGCTAGCACGTTTTCTTCGGTAACAGCCGTCAAAGGGCGACCGCTTCTTTCGTCATCCCCCAAAGTTGGTCGACCGCGCTTGAATTCGTTATACCAACGATACACGGTTGCCTTGGAAGGGCCTTCATCCATGAATGCCATTTGAAGTCTATCGTACGATTCATCCGGTTTCAGGCGACACTTGAAATCGTATAAAATCATAGCTCTAAAATGTTCCCGGCGCAGATCCATATTTCAGTGAGACACAATACTTTGAATTAACTCGCAAAAAATGTGGAGGGAAATTTTGAAATTGGAACTTACTTATTTTTACTTATAAATAATCATATTTTCGAAAAACATTATAACTGGCCAGTCTCCTATATATAAAAACTTTTTTTCGCAATACTTTCTGAGGGGCCTGGTATTGTGTAGCACACCAGTATTTTCACCCACGAAAGTTTTTGGTACACTGAAAAAGCATGATGTCATCACATGTACAGTCGACTGCATGACAGTGGTAACACTTCAATTCGAAAACCACCCTTACTGCTTACGAAATAAAGATGCTGCTAATGTCAAAGTGTTACCAACGACGTGCGTTCGACCGTACATTGCATTGAAGGTTCGTAAAACACATTTACCTAATTTGTTATTTAGGCTAGGAATACGAGGCGAGTAGTTAAGAGGCTGACAACACCTAAAAAATCAGACCTCTGCGGTCACTGTCGTTTCGTACAGAACTGAAAGAGAGGCAACGAGCCGAGGGACGTCGGATACGCCGCTCAACTTGAATGAAAATTAACAATTTTTTTTTTAAATAAAAAACTAAAAGCTTATTTGAAAAACAGAAACAACAAATGTTTAGATTATTGTCTTTCTCAAATGTTTTCTTAATTTTATTTATAATATTTAGTAAATAATAGAGATTGTTTGCTTTAAAGCATGTTTTAAGAGGTTAGTTTACAATTCTTTTCTATCGAGAAAACTTCAAGAAAACGTATTTTGGGCACAATACAGTTTCAGAAAATACGATCAAGATTAACGTATATTTTTTTCACTGCCACAAACTGAATAGGTACAGCTAAAAATAAATATAAATAAATGAATAAATATCTTTGGGACATTTTTACACAGCACCATCTAGTCCCAAACTAAGCAGAGCTTGTGGTATGGGTACTAGACAATGGATATAATACGTATATACTTTTTTTTTGTAAATACATACTTATAATACATAAGCAACACACCCAGACCAACACAAACACTTATGTTCATCACACAAATATTTGTGTCCTGTGGGAATCGAACCCACCACCTCGTTATCAGCAGTCCGACACTCGAACCACTAGACCACAGAGGTCGTCAAATGTTTTTAAAAGAAGCCTATTTGGGGTATTTGGCTGTTGTCAGCGTCTTAACCGCAACATTTTTAATGACCTGGTACTGATACCCATACCCGGTATCGTCCTGCCTAGCCTGAATAGTATTTTACGACACACGAGTAATGTGGAAAGCCTGAGTCTATTCCTATTGAATGCCATAAATTATTCAGTTCCATTACAAATATCCACGTGCGATCACCATAATCACTAGAACCACTACTTAACCTTTTTGTAGTGGAGGACCATTTGCCCAAACGTTTATGTTACCACGGACCACTTAATTGTATGCCGGTGACGTGACATGAAAATAGATAGGTAATAGCTTAGACGACATAAGAGCGAATATTATATTAGAAAGTCATAGCGCCAAAAAAGAAAAAAAAAAAAAACCGCGACCAGAACAAAACGGCCTGCGGTTTCCAAATTAGACATCATCAAAATAAGTAAAATCAAACGCACCGTCACAGATAATATAATACTATAGCAGGACCGTGTATGTACAGCAGCGCGAGCGAAGCGAGCACGAATTTTTTTAGGGCATTTGAAAACATGACACCATTTCATATGCACTTTTTAGGGAGTTGTACAAAATTTCATTAAAAAGTTAGTTAAAAGGTTAAAAATAACAATTAGTTTTGTTTCTATAATTATTCCGTGTGGTGCCGGACGTAAGGAATAGCACTACCCTATATCTTCTCATCCAACCAACCGATTCTTAATCAACCAACTGCGATCGTCAACCCGCCTGCCAAGCATGGCGATTATGTCATATCCCTCCAACATGCTTGGGATAGACGGGATAGATCTATGTCCAGCAGTGGACGTCTTTCTGCTGAAATGATGTAGGTGATGAATTATCTAAATATTTATTAAACTCGAGCCCCGATTCTAATGAACTCGCGCGCAGTATCAATACAATTTTGAATTAAGCCTTTGCGGACCACCAGTTAAGAACCACTGCACTAGAGAATTCCTCCGAACTTGAGACCAACAGCCCAAACAGACGTAATAACGAACTCTTTAAAATACTACTGCACAAATCGTCCGTGAAGACACTCGAGAAAATAATTGAGTTCTCAAAGAAAATATCGGTACCAACAGATTCTTTTTTATTTGTCTCATAATGGGCAGACAAACAAATCCCGTCTTCTGTTGCAAAGTCGCCAACACTTAACCCATTTAGCAAATGACTCGTTGGAATCTGATTACAAACTTTTTTCTCGTTTTCTCAGCTCGACATTGTTTTGTTTTTGAGGAAAAAAAAGTCCAGAAAGAAGTCCAGTGATTTGTGGCGTGGCTGTTCTATCCAGTAATTGAATTATATCATCGATTTTCCATTAAAATGGTTTATGGTTTGAAATGTAAAAGTCTGGGAGGGGCGACTACTATCTCGAGTTTATGTGCGGATACAATGGGCGGATTGAAGCAACTGTTGTGGATGAAGCACATGATGATGGATGGGCACTCACTGATGGCATAACCGACGCGCAGTGATCCTTGAAGCCATGCTGCCGTAGGTATAGGTTTTTGATAATAGAATGGGAGCGCCCCGCTATCCGGTCGCGAAGACAACAGCGGTCTAACCATTGCGAGGCTCCGGGCGGCACGTCTCTTTGCGAGGCCCATATTGAATTTCACTTTTAAGTTACACAGATGGGAGGCACCCGCTGAAAATCAGTGCTGTGCATACCTACGTGCACAGCAAATACTAAGCTGGATCCCTTGCTACATATATTATGTTCTATACATGTTGTGTTCTCTGTAATTTGTCCTGTTACCTTTTCATGTAATATGTATATTTTATGTATATGTGGCAAAATAAATGGTTTAAATGGTTTATTGTCCTTTATTATGTCAATTGTAAGTAGATATTTCTGATGATTGACGACGAATGCAGAAGTTATTTGGTTCAGAGTTTTAAAATATTATTTTTGAAGATTAACAAAAGCTAACAAACTTTATTAATGATGATAAACTAAGGTACAGTCAACAAATCGGAATCATGACCCACTCAGCCGATAATTCGTATGAAATTGTCAAAACAGTAAAATTTTCTTCTAGCATCGTGCTGCACTTAGGACATTTTGAATATTAAGGAAACTGCGTTAATACGGGTCAGAGGTCTATGCAATTTTGAGCTTTGTTATTAAATGCAATAGAATAATAATTGGATAAAAAATTAAGTTTTTGATAAAGCTAGAATTATGTTTTGAATGTCGAATTAACTGTCGTTCCGCATAGTTTACCTGTAAAAAAGAAGTAAACAAATTCTTTTTTTTTTCAAAAACCTATACTAACTCTTTCAATTCCAGAAGAATATTAATCAAATTTAAAGAAATTGGTAAACTAACTGTCATTGTCCAATAAAATTGATAACAAGTTTGTTGCTAGTGAAATATCTTTAAGCAAAATTCGATCTAATTGTATTAGAATGTTTGTAGAAAATTAAGCTTATGGTGGGTCATGATTTCGTTTGGTCGAGTGTACATAAATGCTTTAAATATTAACTTTTTTCTATTCGGGTTGATGCGCGTTGATGCAAGAACGAGGCCTTGGGCGTTACTCGCCACCCCCTAAGGCCGCCGCTGCGGAGATTTTTCAGCTATGCGTCGGTTATTCTGTAAAAACTTACGTTCACCCTCACTTCTGAATCCCAAAATACGAGAACTCATGAGTTGGTTAAAGTCACCTCATAGCTTAAAACATCTATGGCATTCTAAGTTGCTTCTCATATACGAAAGCTTGTAAAGGCCCGTACCTACAAACCAAAAGTAGCAGAGTGGGTTGAGGGCGGGCCCGCGTAAGTTGTAACACAAGGAACGATATGTAACAAGGAGTACCAAATATTAACAACCCACGCAGCCCGCGTGAGATGCGCATGGCAGGAGTGGCGCGGTTGAGTTGTATCACTATGGCCGCCATACTAACTTGTCACACCGGAGCGGGGCAGGGCGGCGCGTCAGTGTGATGTCAAAGCGGTAACGAGGCAGTTGTATTATTTTACAGCTGACACAACACGTCACACTGAAAGCGGTCATATAGCAGGACCGTCGCGCGCCGGCAAAACGTTTTAAAACTGCCTGTCTTTTAGTATGACGTGTGCTGCGCTGCACATTCCCCGCACTGCTAGTGACCTGCTTTTAGTTTGTTCGGGCCTTAACAGTTGCTACCTATTCATATCAGGCTTGAAACAGCTAGCTACAGGTTACGACATTATGTTCCTTACAAAGCCGTATACCCGGTGTGTACCAGCCTAACTCAAAGACGGGTAGCACTGAGCAGTTGCTTTGATTAATTGTTCCGAAGCTTTACACAGCATTATCGGAGCTAAAGAGGTTGCTGCACAGGTATTGTGCAGGCTTGAGATTGGAAACAAGACCTTAGTAGGTACTTCTTTATTTTAAATTTATTTTTATACTTAACGGGCTTACGTTAGAACGTCACCTCATCTAATGTTAAGCAATGGTGCGGTCGACGATTGTACACGCTTGCCCAGCAAAGGTGAGAGGATGGCAGTGAAATATTTCGACCCATCCTCTCAAGTAGCTACACCGGACTTCATACCGGAACACGACTAGGTCGCTTGGCGGCACGTCTTTACCCGGTGGGTGGTCGCAAGCCGTCGGCCGTGGCCTACCACCAGTATGTCACCTGATTTGCACCACCCAGGGATCACGTGTGGGGATTCGGAAAAGGGGTACTTTTCTACGGATGTGGGTGACTTGATCCCCATAAATTGATTTATATTCCTGTAAATGCTATGAAGTTAGAATTCTTAATGGTCTTACAAGCTTTTAGAGGTAGTAGAGGTCGTCGGGGGACGTACTAGATTCCGGCCCATACACCTACAATATAATTGTGCAATATTTGCAATTGCGCAATGATATTGACCGTTTAGGGGTGAGATTGAAAGACAAATGAAGATCGGGACGATACAATAATAATTGCGCAATATTAATATTGCGCAATTATATTGTAGGTAAGTTTGAAGACAAAGGTCTTCAACCAGTGCGTCCTGCCAGTCATGACTTACGGTGCCGAGACGTGGACACTGACAGTTGGGCTAGTCCACAAATTCAAAGTCGCTCAGCGAGCTATGGAGCGAGCTATGCTTGGAGTTTCTTTGAAGGATAAAATCCGTAACGAGATTATCCGGAGAAGAACCGGAGTGACCGACATAGCTTGTAGAATCAGTAAGCTGAAGTGGCAGTGGGCTGGCCATGTCTGTCGAAGGACCGATGGCCGTTGGAGCAGACGAGTCCTTGAGTGGAGACCGCGAATCGGCAAACGCAGAGTAGGGCGCCCCCATGCCAGGTGGACCGACGACCTAAAGAACGTAGCTGGGGGGGACTGGATGCGGAAGGCAGAGGACCGAGCGTTGTGGCGCAACTTGGGAGAGGCCTTTGTCCAGCAGTGGACTGCGATAGGCTGAGTTGATATTGTAGGTGATGGGCGCAATCATGTTGATTTCAATATACATTGCTCCGTATGTTTTGAAAATCCTCACTACCCAATGGATATTGCTGTAATGTCAAAAACTCAAAATACAAGATATAAATTGTCATTGCACAATTATCCCACGGGTCTAAATATATACGCTGTGTCTCCAAGCATTTGTTATTATAGTTTAAAAAAAAAAAAAATAGTTCTTCTTTCAATCCTTTCCTGAGGTTTTCACGTAAGCAAAACGGGTAGTGTTGCTTACGTGGAGACTAGTGTTGTCCTTCAACCTGTCAGAAAATCGTTTAACCCTCCAATTTACACTTCGCGTTAACCAAAAAAGGATATCAGAAAAAACACAGATATGACAGCTCGCGATTTCAATTATGTCTTGCAAAAAGAGTCGTGAAAACGCAAAAAAAGTCTCACACAAAACTCTTGTTCACACATATCGACGTGTCGCGACATCGGCCGACTGTCCGTCCAACACGCCGGCCCTTTCCAATTAACCGGGCGTCACTACGACACTCACAAATCGGAGGTATGGACGAATAAAAAATATATCTTTACGCTCGCTCTAGGTACTAGTCCTAGCTTCGAGTAGGCTTTTAGATTAACAGCGCTTGTCAAATGTTTGTTCTATGACGATAGTTTTTAAAAGGTTTTATTAAAAGCCGTCTGCTACAAAACTGGCAAGTAAAACTTTGAGGCATTTTATTTCCTGTTATCTAATTGGGTTTAATTTTGAATACCTAAATCGCATAGGTCTAAATCAAAACAGTATTAACTCAAAAACTATGATTTTTTAGTTAGTCGTTTAATTCATAGTCATACGATATAACCATGACTAGTGGACCCACCAGTGGGACCACAAGTCATTCATCGTCATACGATATAACCATGACTCGTCGACCCACCAGTGGGTCCACAAGACATTCTTCGTCATACGATATAACCATGACTCGTGGACCCAATCGTCATACGATATAACCATGACTCGTGGACCTACCAGTGGGTCCACAAGTCACTCATCGTCATATGAAATAACCATGACTCGTCGACCCACTAGTGGTACCACAAGTCATTCTTCGTCATACGATTTAACCATGACTCGTGGACCTACCAGTGGGCCCACAAGTCACTCATCGTCATATGAAATAACCATGACTCGTCGACCCACTAAGTGGTACCACAAGTCATTCTTCGTCATACGATATAACCATGACTCGTGGACCTACCAGTGGGTCCACAAGTCATTCATCGTCATATGAAATAACCATGACTCGTCGACCCACTAGTGGTACCACAAGTCATTCTTCGTCATACGATATAACCATGCCTCGTGGACCTACCAGTGGGTCCACAAGTCACTCATTGTCATATGAAATAACCATGACTCGTTGACCCACCAGTGGGACCACAAGTAATTCATCGTCATACGATATAACCATCACTCGTGGACCCACCGCCCAGTGTGTCCACGAGTTATAAGTTTTCGAGCTGGTGGGACCACGAGCACTGGTGGTACAAAGTCAGTATACATCATACTGAAAACGAAGCTGCATATGGCCAACCGCATATCAGTAGTAAAAAGTAACAGTTAACTTTTCAAAACTTTGAAACTAGAACAAGATACGGGCTCGGGCAAATTGGCGCGAATGAAAAATTTGCTTAAATTAGAAAGAAATTCATTCAGTGTATTGTTTCCTCGCAAATGAGAGAAAAGTACTACACAAGTCTCGGCCGAAATAGCAATTTCGTAGTACTACGCTTCGCCTCGTCCTTCCAATACTACTCGGCCGTCAGTTGTTTCATTTCAGGCCTCGACAGTAATGTGCTATTTCTCCCACTTGCTCTGAAATTGGTTCATTATTTTAAAAAAAAAAACTTCAATCGGCTCTTTTCCGTACGCAACGAAATAACAGGCCAGTAATATTCAACACGACAATAATAGAAATTGCTGGACAGTTTTTATTTTTTAAATTATGCTAGCGAGGTTTTTAAGTACACTCTTATAAACTAGGTGTTTTCAGGTACAAAGTATTTATCGTTATAAAAGCTGAATGCTCATTTTTTTTTTAAACTTTGAAAATAGAACAAGAACCGCGCTCTAGCGAAGTGGCGCGAATGAAAATGAGATACTGTTGAATTAATTTGTGTATTGTTTCCACGTAAATGAGGGATAAGTACTATACTGTCTCGGCCGAAATACCAAATAACGATCTAGACTCGTCTAGCTTCGGATATCACTTCGGATGTACTCGGCCGTCAATTAATTTATTTCAGGCCTTGACAGTAATGTAATATTAACATAAAATGATAAGACTATAGTGAAATTTTTGACCTTCAAATAAACCTGGGAAATAAACATAAAACAACTTTACTTCGGAATAAGTAAGATCGACTTTCCAATCATCAAACGCAGTAGATACTTATTCTAATATGCAGTCTAACTCCCCTCTTATGATACAAAAGCTATTTTAATTAACTATCACAGGTACAAATATCATAACGTGAGTCATTTGTAAACAATAAAACACTATCTGTTGTGTGTATCTTTTAATTTATTACGTGTACAGTTTTATGTCGTATTTTACACGTGAGACGGTGAACGATCGGAACTTGATTATTTTCCATTCGTTCTAATTTTATTATTTAACCACGTTACCACGTTTTCCGGGTTTTCCACGGGTTCCGTACCCAATGGGTGCCAAACGGGACCCTATTACTCTCGCTACGCTGTCCGTCCGTCTGTCTGTCACTGGGCTGTATCTTTGTAACGGTAATATATAACCAATTGAAAATTTCAAAGAATATTACTATGGTGCCTATCACGACAAATTCTAAAAATAAAATAAAGTCTAAAACCAAAGGTGGTCCCCATACAAGAAACCTCAAAACATGCATTTTTTTCAACGTATTTGTTCCTGCTTTATCTTCAAAACGGTAATACATACCAGCGTCAAACTTGGTCTGATTATAGTGCATACTATGTAGTTTAGCAAAAAATACTAAAAATAGGGCAAACATAGACATATGTGGTGTGGTGTGGTGTGGTGGTGGTGGTTATATGTTACCAGCATAAGGAAGAGATGCAAAAATTCATATTTCGTGTACGGTGCGTTGATGTCTTTTGATGAACTCTCGTAAATTAAATCAGTTTCTATGGGGTATCAGGTCGATGGGTGGTGGACCCTTACTGCGCGAGTCCGACTCGCACTTGGCCGGTTTTTTATTAACTCGCTTTCAGACTTGTCTGTCTGTTCAGTACAAATTTTGCAATCAATTTTAAAATAACTTCCCGATGAGATAGAGAATTGAAACTTTAAACATAGCTCAGAACTGGATGACGATGCAATAGAACTCTCTTTCGTTTAAAAAACGTAGTATACCAGGCCCCTCAGAAAGTATTGCGAAAAAAAGTTTTTATATATGGGAGACTGGCCAGTTATAATGTTTTTCGAAAATATGATTATTTATAAGTAAAAATAAGTAAGTTCCAATTTCAAAATTTCCCTCCACATTTTTTGCGAGTTAATTCAAAGTATTGTGTCTCACTGAAATATGGATCTGCGCCGGGAACATTTTAGAGCTATGATTTTATACGATTTCAAGTGTCGCCTGAAACCGGATGAATCGTACGATAGACTTCAAATGGCATTCATGGATGAAGGCCCTTCCAAGGCAACCGTGTATCGTTGGTATAACGAATTCAAGCGCGGTCGACCAACTTTGGGGGATGACGAAAGAAGCGGTCGCCCTTTGACGGCTGTTACCGAAGAAAACGTGCTAGCAGTGAAAAATTTAATCCAAGACAATAGGCGAATTACATATCAGGAGATTCAACACATATTGAAGATTGGATCGGGAAGCGTTCACGAGATTCTACACAGCCATCTTCGCGTGAGGAGGATAGTATCACGCTGGGTGCCGCACAACCTCACCGATGCTCAGAAGCAGGCCCGGGTGGAATGGTGCCGTGATATGCTTAACAAATTTGAAGCAGGCTCGTCTCGGCGTGTTTACGACATCGTTACAGGTGATGAGTCCTGGATTTATCAATACGACCCAGAAACCAAGCGCCAGTCGACTGTTTGGGTGTTTCAAAATGAGCCAACGCCTACCAAAGTGAAGCGATCTAGAAGCGGGGGTAAGATTTTGATCGCTAGCTTTTTTAATTTGACTGGCCACTTGGTATCAATTCCCTTACGGGATCAAAGAAGCATTAATGCCGAATGGTATACTACCAAATGTTTGCCAGAAGTTTTCTCTGTTATAAGCAACAAGCGACCAAACACAGGGCTCCGCGGGCTACTGCTCCACCACGACAATGCACCTGCGCACACCGCACTCAAAACGAGGGACTTCCTGGACAGCACGCCAGTCAAACTCCTGGGTCACCCTCCTTACAGCCCTGATCTAGCACCGTGTGACTTCTTTTTATTCCCAAAAATAAAAAATCAGCTCAAAGGGATACAATTTTCGTCGCCGGAAGATGCGCTGGCTGCGTTCGAGCAGGCTGTAAACGAGGTGTCTGCGGCGGACTGGAAAAAGTGTTTTGAAAACTGGTTTAGGCGCATGAATCTTTGTATAGAGGCTGGTGGAAAGTACTTTGAAAAGATTTGATAAAAATATATGTACGTATAGAACAATTTTTTTTAGTTTCGCAAAACTTTCTGAGTGTCCCACGTAAAAGAAAATTCATCAAATTATTGTTTGTAGATAATGTTTTTCATGTTGAGAAGTAAAAATTTTGGCTCATATATGCCTGTAAACACTTAAATATAATTAAAAGCAATATTACAATCAAAGTTCTGCCAAAAACGCGATTTTAAACGATACAATTTTTCAATGTATGACTACTGGCGCCACCCTGAATTTTGTGTACTCATTGGTGCCAAACTGTACGACTGCTAAAAAAAAGGTTTGAAAACTCCTTGGTTGGGTCGAAGTGGCATTAAAAACTCGAAAAACTACTTAGTTGGGCTGAAGTGTGCGGTTATGGAAAAAAAATTAAATCACCGCATTGTTTTGTTCAGCAAACTGTATCGTAATGAAACTTTTTAAATTAATTACAGGTGCATGTGCGTAAAGTATGTCATTATGACATTACTTTCGAGTTCATAATTCGAATTTCACGATACGAGTGTAGATAAAAAATAATAAAATAATTAGTAAGGGTAGGCATATCTAAACGGCTTTGAATTAACTGCAAAGTTAATTGAGTTGGTTTAGAAACATCATCATCATCATCCTAGCCCGGTATCACCCTCTGCTGGGTATAGGCCTCCTTTCTTTTTTACCAGCCTGTTCGATCTTGTGCCTCCCTCACCCAGGTGTTTCCTGCGGCTTTGGCGATATCATCAACCCAGCGCGCTTTCGGACGGCCCGGGTTTCTCCGACCTGACCTTGGCCACCACTCGGTCAACGCCTTACTCCATCGACCATCTCTACGCCGAGCCAGATGTCCCGCCCAACTCCACTTTAGCTTAATTGCCCTATCACCGATGTCATAGACTTTCGTCCGACGACGGATCTCGGAGTTTCGGACTCGGTCGAGAAGATTTATGCCGAGTATAGCACGCTCCATGGCCCGTTGTGCCACTCGCACTCGGTGGACAGTCTCCTTTGTAAGCGTCCATGTCTCGGCACCATAAGTCATAGTTGGCAGGACACACTGGTTAAATAAACGTGTTTTTAGGGACTGAGGGATTCTCCTTGACCGAAGGACATCTTCCAGCTTTCCAAATGCCGCCCACCCGAGGTGTATTCTCCTGGAAATTGCTTTATTGGGAATTTATTTATTGGGTTTAGAAACACTGTTTCTTAATAAGATATCGCTGACGTCATCTAAAGACGTACATAAAACTTTTTCACAAAAAATTGAACGGACGAAAACAGAAACTGAAAAGCGAAAAATAACTAATTATGAGTCGGCGCCAAACGAACTTTTAACAAGCAAAGTGCGTGCAAGTTGCAAGTGGCCGAGCGGAGAACGCATTTTTGGAAAGTTATTGTTTATCGTTGAAAATTTCACGTTGTATTTGATGTGACGTTGTTTTTATTTTTTATTTAAAGTAATTTAATGATCTTCGTTGATTGGTTGTTTGGCGCCGAGTCATAATTAGTTATTTTTCGCTTTTCAGTTTCTGTTTTCGTCGGTTCAATTTTTTGTGGAAAGTTTCATTTTTCATTTTTTTGTGGTTAAAATCTAACTCCAGGTCTCCATTATGTCGTAGTGTCTAGAACTATATTTATGTGTGTCAAGTTTCAACAGAATCGGTTAACAGGTAAGAATTCAGTGGGTGAACAAACACTCATCCCCTGTTTTACTACCCTTAGGGGTAGATTTTGATTTTGAAATTTAAATGGGACCAACTTCGAGATATACTCTATCCATTAAAAAAAGAATCATCAAAATCGGACCACTCTGTAAAAAGTTATGCGTGGTCATACATAAAAAAAAAACGGACTACACGACGCACTGCAGGATATCATCCACATTTGGTAGAAATCCCTACTATCAGGACCAAGCGCTTTGAGAACTCTTTCATAATGCGCACAGCCAAGTTGTGAAACTCACTGCCGGCATCTGTATTTCCGGGCACTTACGACTAGTGATGTGCCGAGACCGCCAATTTTGGTACTCGAGTACTTTAGTACTCGTTTTAAAAAGAATCGAGTCAGTACTCGAGTCACTGACTCGAGTCTAGTACTCGAGTACCAGATCCGGTACTCGAGTACTTCATTAGATTCGAATACCTCAACGATTCTCAATTCCAATAACACATCAACAAAAAAATTGTCATATAATAACAATATTGTTTATTGATAAGTCAATTTCAAAATAAAAAATATAATACTTATACATTTCAAGTATATACTCACTAAATAATCTTCCTAAAATTAAACATTATAATTAGTAGGAAAATTTAATGAGATCTAAATAGAAAAATTACAATCAAGTTTGCGATACATTATATAAACACAGACTAATAGTTAAATTCTCAGTAGCAGCCCGGAGTCTGGATTTGTGCCCGGGTAATTGCAATAGGCTCGCCCCCTATTACATGGGACTCACAACATAACTGGTGAAATGTGGGTGTACTATACACCTCTGCCTATCCCTTCGGGGAAATACAGGCGTGATGTTATGTTATGTTGTTAATAGTTAAAAAAACTTTACGACTGTTGATAAATTATCTAGAAAAATAAAGACGTAAATCAGTTCGCCAAATATTATTAGTTTTTACAATCTGAAGAGATCTCAATTTGCGAAAAGTTCTAAAACTTGAATTTTGCCGGATTCCGACATTTTCACCTTAGTTATTTTAGTGACAGATTGTTATCAAAACAATTTTAAATAAACTTTTAACATGTATAGTTATTGTAGTGACTTCACTATTGGTCAAAATAATATTTACGTTTTACGGGTTCCACACAATCACAGACTCTTTTCTATTATTATGATTAATTAACCACCAGTAACTTTTAGCCCCGCTTGCCTCATACAGTGGGTTAAAAGAAAAATTAAAAAAAAATTTTTTTTTAAACGTTAACTCGTATTTATGCCAACCACAAATTACTGTTTTTAGTACTATTGTTTACTTTATATTACCTACACGACGAATAGAAATATACGTCCATCTCACTTACATATTCACAGTTTGTAATACCTACTTGTCTCATGGTCACTTTCTTCGTTTACGGATAATTGAAAACAAAAAGACAGAAGACAGACAGCCCGCTGGCTCAGACCAATAAAAAAAAGGTTGATTTTTTACTAAAGCCTGCCCGGCTGCAGCGCACATGTTGGCTTTATACTCAACAACTAGTAGTCGTGATTTTAGTACTAGGTTAGGTATTCGAGTACTTTATTTCGAGAACTCGAGTACATGAGTACTTACAAGGTACTCGAGTAAGTACTCGATTCTACCTGACTCGGCACATCACTACTTACGACCCTGGAGTGAATCGGCACCTAATAGGTTTGCTCGCTCCATCGTCGACCACATCTTGACTAAGCTGTCTAGATTGCGGTCAAGAGCAGATCTATATCAGTACAAGTCGTACAAGAAAGGCTCTACTTATTCTGGGTTTATGACCATCCTACAGTACGGGCTGATATTTAGATTATAATTTAATGCGGGCCCTTAAACTTTTTAAGGGGTGAATATTTGATCTCATTCAATGAATATTTGGCGTTACAATGTTCTTTGAAGCATAAAGTACTTTATACAAATGGTATTCCACGCCCGAGTGTGGGTTTTGTAATGATGTCTACTACTGTCGTCATCAGCCCATTACTGTCCCACTGCTGGGCACGGGCCTCTTCTCAGAATGAGAAGGTTAAGGCCTTAGACCACCACGCTGGCCTAGTGCGGTACTGTGGTTGCGTTAAATCCCAAATTGATTTACGGCCAGCCAAAATTAATATCCAATCTATTCACGATTTACCCTACTAGAGATAGAAATTTGACATATTTTGTATGGAGCTTATGTCAAATTCCTATCTTTAGTAGGGCAAATCGTGGATAGATTGGATATTAATTTTGGGCGTTATACAGTACTAATGCTAAACCACAGTTTAAAGTAGGTAATAAATTATAATTGTCACACAAAAGAAAAAAAAATCGTGATTAATTTATAACATTGCACGAAGTATGTACTTATTCAAAACAAAGATAATTTAAGGTATGTATGTGTAAGTTCATTTTTAATTCGACGTACCTATTTAACATTTTAACAGCGGCGTCCGTTTGAGAGTCATTCTCGGAAATTTTAATTCTAAACATTATCCAAAGCGTACCTAATTAGACTCGTCTTTTTAAATACCTTGGACAAATATTGGTGTCGCCTCATACCGCCATGTTTTATGAATAAACGTCGTTCCATGAAAATTTGAATTTAGTTTTTTGTGGTGCCGGACTTAAAGAATAGCACCACCCTTATCTCTTCTCATGGGTGTCGTAAAAGGCGACTAAGGGATTCACCAGAGGATGGGCAGCAGCGTTCTCTGAGTATTTAACCAATCAACTGCGATCGTCAACCCGCCTGCCAAGCGTGGCGATTATGGCATATCCCCCCCTTAATTGGGGGAGGCCTATGTCCAGTAGTGGACGTCTTTCGGCTGAAATGATATACAGATCCCAAACAAGAAAAGTTGAAAAATAAATTTTTCAACGTTTTTTGTTCCTGTTCTATCGTAATAACAGTAGTACATACTAGCGTTAAACTTGGTCAGATTGTAATGCATATACTCTGTAGTAAAACAAAAAATAAAAAAAATTGGTTAACACAGCATGTGTGGTGGTATGTGGTATATGGAACCATTATTAGCGCGCGAGTCCGATTCGCACTTGGCTAGTTTTTATTCTAGTAACAACAAAAACTTTTATAGTGTTATTCCCTTGGCCGTACCCGTCATCGGCTGCATATAGGAAATGCCAACTCCCTATTGTGGTCCTAACTCAAATGCATTAGCTCCCGTCTCGTACCAATAATGGCCATTGTTTTAAATGCGTCGAAGTATAGATCAGAAAGAGCCTCTTTGAAAAATAGTAGAGGATCGCATTACAATTGTTAAAGGTTAATAATGAAGGGTTGAGTGCACTATACAGTGGGTTTTTATTTTACTTGAAAAGTATAGAGAAACTTTAAAAGAAAAGTGAAAATCTCTTTTAAGTTGTATTTTTTGTTTTTCTGAGACAAAATATCGTTTTTTTTTTTGGCTAAGAACTAACTGTACACATAATATATCTATCTATCAGTCAGTCTGTCCAGCAAAATAACAGTTTTATAAAAAATAAAAAACAGAACCCGACTTTTTTTTTAATTTTTTTTTATAGTATAGGATGGCGAAACGAGCTAAAGGCCCACCTGATGTTAAGCCGTTACCTTTGCCCATGACAACTTTAATACCACCTAGATTGTTGCCTAAATGGTACCGCAAGTCGGTTCGCCAAACTGAGACATGAAGATGGAAAGTCTCATGTGATTGACTTTCTTTTTTAGAGTCTGTAGCAAACTAATACGTAATCTGTGTCTGTAGCGTAAACCCAAACACACTAGTAATGTATACTGCAATGTTTTGGACCGAAAATTAGCAAAAAAATTAAATTACTGAAAAACCTTTCAATCAAAACAAAAGGCTTTTACGATGACGGCACAAAAGTTCCAACCAATCCCGACAGATGGCGCTATGTCCCAGTAGCGACCGCCCCCGACTTTATAGATCCATAAATATGCTAATAACAGCCATGACTTTTTTATAACTTAATTAATAACGTGTTTGCCTGACGCTCGTAGTCGAGATTATGATTTAGAACATTTTATGTGGTACAATTTAATTGATGCGAGCGTACCTCGCGTGCCAAGCATTGTCGTCACATACTGTTTATGACAGATGTTAAATAATGAAAAATACCACGCTTTTATATGCTGTTTGATTTAGTATGTACTGGTTGTTTATGGGTGTTGGTTATAAGTGAAATTGTAGGTAATCATAATGGATGTAATGAGTAATGAGTGGTGTTGTCTATGCGTGATTACATTCATGAACAAATGTGATAAAATTGAAATATTTTTTTTTTATAATTTCGTCGTCCATAAAACAAAGTGTCCAATGTTATGATACCTTTAATAGATGTATACGTGGGACACTCAGAAAGTTTTGCGAAACTAAAAAAAATTGTTCTATACGTACATATATTTTTATCAAATCTTTTCAAAGTACTTTCCACCAGCCTCTATACAAAGATTCATGCGCCTAAACCAGTTTTCAAAACACTTTTTCCAGTCCGCCGCAGACACCTCGTTTACAGCCTGCTCGAACGCAGCCAGCGCATCTTCCGGCGACGAAAATTGTATCCCTTTGAGCTGATTTTTTATTTTTGGGAATAAAAAGAAGTCACACGGTGCTAGATCAGGGCTGTAAGGAGGGTGACCCAGGAGTTTGACTGGCGTGCTGTCCAGGAAGTCCCTCGTTTTGAGTGCGGTGTGCGCAGGTGCATTGTCGTGGTGGAGCAGTAGCCCGCGGAGCCCTGTGTTTGGTCGCTTGTTGCTTATAACAGAGAAAACTTCTGGCAAACATTTGGTAGTATACCATTCGGCATTAATGCTTCTTTGATCCCGTAAGGGAATTGATACCAAGTGGCCAGTCAAATTAAAAAAGCTAGCGATCAAAATCTTACCCCCGCTTCTAGATCGCTTCACTTTGGTAGGCGTTGGCTCATTTTGAAACACCCAAACAGTCGACTGGCGCTTGGTTTCTGGGTCGTATTGATAAATCCAGGACTCATCACCTGTAACGATGTCGTAAACACGCCGAGACGAGCCTGCTTCAAATTTGTTAAGCATATCACGGCACCATTCCACCCGGGCCTGCTTCTGAGCATCGGTGAGGTTGTGCGGCACCCAGCGTGATACTATCCTCCTCACGCGAAGATGGCTATGTAGAATCTCGTGAACGCTTCCCGATCCAATCTTCAATATGTGTTGAATCTCCTGATATGTAATTCGCCTATTGTCTTGGATTAAATTTTTCACTGCTAGCACGTTTTCTTCGGTAACAGCCGTCAAAGGGCGACCGCTTCTTTCGTCATCCCCCAAAGTTGGTCGACCGCGCTTGAATTCGTTATACCAACGATACACGGTTGCCTTGGAAGGGCCTTCATCCATGAATGCCATTTGAAGTCTATCGTACGATTCATCCGGTTTCAGGCGACACTTGAAATCGTATAAAATCATAGCTCTAAAATGTTCCCGGCGCAGATCCATATTTCAGTGAGACACAATACTTTGAATTAACTCGCAAAAAATGTGGAGGGAAATTTTGAAATTGGAACTTACTTATTTTTACTTATAAATAATCTTATTTTCGAAAAACATTATAACTGGCCAGTCTCCCATATATAAAAACTTTTTTTCGCAATACTTTCTGAGGGGCCTGGTATGTTGGGACATTTTTCCACAGCATCATCTAGTCCCAAACTAAGCAGAACTTGTACTATGGGTACTAGACAATGGATATAATAATTATATACTTTCTTTTTTGTAAATACATACTTACAATACATAAGAAACACCCAGCCCAACACAAACACTTATGTTTATCACACAAATATTTGTGTTCTATGGGAATCGAACCTACGACCTCGTGATCAGCAGTCCGACCCTCGAACCACAAGACCACAGACGTCGTCAATGTCGTCGTCGTCGTCGTATTTATTTGCTAACATGGGTACAAAAATGAAGCAAATAAGTAATAAGTCAAGCATCCGTAGCCGGCTCGCTTAAAACTACGAGCCGGCTCCCAAACATTTACATCCATATAAAATCTAGTGTGACCGTTGTCCATGTTGTAGTGTCTCAAATAAAATAACAATATAAATCTGCTGTATTAAAATGCTTTCGAAATTATAGTGGGTTTAGGAAAAAAATAAGTGCTTCAGTCTTTGTTTAGCGAGATTCCGTCCGCCTTTTTTATTCATCCGAGCTTAACAGTCGAGTCCATTTGGACAGTGCACCCACGGGTTAAGAGTCAATGATTAAGTACTAATTGGAATCACTCACTGCACTTCAGTACCTGTGTTTAGGTACCTTCCTTTTTTGAACCAATATTTGGTTTTTTTTTTTTTAAATCATACTGAATCTTGCAAACCGATTGGCTTTGGAGGAGAAGCAATCAATAAGCGTCCCTGGAATCTTGACATTTTGTTGTATACACATTAGAACCTTCTGAGCTTTAGTTGGTCTGGAGAAAAATGTACCTGATTTCTTTTTAAATATATTTAGCAGTCTAGCTGTTGAACTGAACTCTTGCCTTCCATGCTGGAGGGTCTGGGTTCGAAGCCAGCCCGTACCTCTGACTTTTAAAATTCATGTGCGGATCGCTTTCTATACTTAATAAACTACTGCTATACAAGCAAGTTCTTATGCCAGTATGTACGTATGCTATACAGCTGTAGGTCTGTACCAGACAAAACAATAGATAAATCATCCAGGGTTTCCAAAATAAAGTACTCAGAGATATGGTCAATACACCCTGGTACATCAGAAACATCGATCTTCATCGGGACCTCAATCTAGACGTTGTAGACACAATTATAAAAAAATGCACTGAAGCTCATAAATTTAGACTTCACCACCACGTGAATGTCGAGGCAATCCAGCTCCTTGATAACACGGAAACAGTCGAAGACTGAAGCGGGCAAAACCATTTGAATTAGTGTAGTGATTAGTAAATATTGACAGATAAAACGTAGTGATAAGTGCTGCCTATAAAGAACACACAAACAAAGTGTCTTGCCTTAAATAGAAACTAAGAAAAGTTATTGGACGCATTCTTAGATTTTAGTTAACATAGCAATTTAGGATATAATTAAATTACGCATTAGCCTCAAGGCTAGTTATTTTAATATTTTTTATAGTACCTATATAATGGCGAAACCATAGAGTTATTATACTGTTACGTCAGTATGGAAATGTCTTTGAGCGAAACGAGCCTTGGTGGTGGCTGGTGGTGGTGGATTCGTGTTCACTTAAATCGATAAAATGTAGGAACCACCTCATTTTTTTTTGCGCTCTCAAGGTAGGTCCCATAGTAAAAGTTGTTCATAGTCATCATCATCATCATCATCATTTCAGCCGAAAGACGTCCACTGCTGGACATAGGCCTCCCCCAAGCATCGCCACAACGACCGGTCCTGTGCCTTCCGCATCCAGCGGATTACCGCGACCTTCACCAGGTCGTCGGTCCACCTTGCGGGGGGCCTACCCACGCTGCGCCTTCCGGTACGCGGTCGCCACTCCAGAACTTTACTGCCCCATCGGCCATCCGTTCTGCGAGCAATGTGCCCCGCCCACTGCCACTTAAGTTTGGCAATTCTTCGGGCTAGGTCGGTTATTCATAGTAATAAGATAATAATATTTATTCGTGAAAAAATACAGTGACCCCTTTTCAGTAAAATATCCATTCAAATCAGCGTGTAGGTATGTCAAAATAAAATCGACGTTGT
This sequence comes from Asteroscopus sphinx, assembly GCA_949699075.1. NCBI lineage: Eukaryota > Metazoa > Arthropoda > Insecta > Lepidoptera > Noctuidae > Asteroscopus > Asteroscopus sphinx. The sequence goes on from OX453002.1 coordinate 3,884,142, forward strand.
AGAAATCCTACCGGCTTTCGAATTGCGTAACTCACTCGCGATCGCAATCAATAGGATTTCAATGTTCATTGCACCGTGTGTTTTGACAATTCGTCTTGGGCAACTATGTACCACGCAATGAATATTGCTGTCATTTCAAAATGAAAGCTAATGTCAATGTGAATGCATTACAGAACTACCCCACTGGTCCCAATACCAATGGTATGATTTTCGTTGTTTTTTGATGGCAAAATGGTTACCTTTGCCCAAGCTTTGCCCATAACAATTATAATTCGAACTAAGCTGTTGGTCTGTTGGGCTGGCCTAAATTTTACTAAAAGCGCGTTCGCCAAACTGTGACATGTAGGTGGAAAGACTCATTTAATTGATTTTATAATCTACTATGGTTCGATTTAACGTATATCTTCAAGTCAAGTGCGAGCGTGTAGGCAGTCAGCACAAACAACCTTCGCTGCCGGTGGTCCGTCCAGTCCACACAATACTATTATTAACTATTTGTACAGAGTCAAAACTATTAAAATATTTGTACTATAAACTTACACCACGAATTTTTTCCACCCTGCCTGCCCATAGACGTACTAATGTTATAGAATCGATTTAAATAATTATATTTTATGAAAAAATAAGTAGGTATAACATAATTTTAATGGTTGTCTACCCTTTTAGACCTGGCGTGGACAAATGAGGACATAAAAATGAAAAAAAAGTATTAAATCTCTAAGATTCATATTTATAAATCTTTTTATTTTTTTTATAATGGTTTGTAGAGAATGCCACGTGGTGTCCGAGAAAAATTAAATAAATTAATAAACACAATTATCAGACAAATTTACAACGTATTAAAAATTCATAGATTATTTACTACTGTTTTAGATATAAACGTAACGTAATTGGAAATACGTTACTCCACCTGATTTATTTATCAATAAATGAATCAAAATAATTTATTTGTGATTAATAGGTAACGAATAGGTCTTATTTAAATATAAATGAGTTCATTCTGTATTTTTTCTTGCAAAATGAGTTTTCCAGCTTATGCTATCGCTGGATAAAACACAATAATGTGAAAAGTTTTGTTTGTAAGAAAAACCATAATTCAATAATGAAGCAGGCGTACTTTTGAAAGCCTTGCACTCTTGCACTCTGCACTCTTTGATCCTATTATCTTCAGGCATCCGTGACTGGTCATACTCAAATGGCTGAATGAAATGAAAAACCTTTTAAAACGAAAGTGCCTTCCCGACCTGTAATACCATAAAACACGATGTATAAAGCTCCTTTCATTCTTCATGGAAAAAATAACTCTCATAGGTATTTAAAAGCACGTTCCTAAAAGAATAGCTGAAAAATGTGGTCAAAATTTGATTATGTTCCGGTGGTATGAAATTCGAACTAAAATCCTTTTTTTCATTAGGGATTTTTGGGGCCGCCTTGTCTACTAGATGTTTAAGGCTGCGTCCTCATGCGTTACTATTTGTTTGCAGTCCGCGGAGGGCTCTTGTATATTTTATATTGCCCCTGTCCAAACACCGACTGGTTTCGTAGAATGACTATGTTGCCACGACTTGTGTTACAGTCTTTTGTCTTTGATAGCTTACATTTTGTTTGTTATCTCTGCCGCGAAAGGGTTATTGCGCTTTTGAGTACGAAATTTATTGCAGTTAAGTGGATTAGTTAGTTTAGTTTTTGTTCTTTAAACTTTTTGTTTTTGTTTTTTGAACTTCGTCCCGAAAATGAAGGTCGTTGCACCATATGTCTTTTCCTTCCATGCATCTAATGTTAGCCGTCATTTCAGTGCAAAACAAGCAATATAATGAAACTATTATTAGTAGCCAGCGAGCTCGTATTCCCATTCATTATATGAATAAAGTTTATTAGAAGGATAATAGAAATACAAAGACGCACTATGTCAGTCCTGTTGAAACTATCCATTAACCTCCACTATAGAAAAATACAGTGACCTTTCAACCCTTAAGATGGCTACTCACTATACAACGTTACTTTTTACCCACGACGGAACGGAGAAGGTATATGCGTTTATGGTGAGAGGTTGTTTGTTTTTGTTTACACAATTTGAGATAGTAGTTTATTCAGAATCAGGAGGAAAATCGATTGGTGTAGGTAGTATTTTTTTCTAAATCACAAAATTACATGCTTATACAAGTTGTTGATCTGTAACCGTGCCATATTTCTAGAGCAAATGATAAATAATGCGCTTAGTCATCTAAAAATACTTAAAAAATTCTACGATTATTTAATACCGAAATTTTCGATTAGAAACTTAAAAGAAAAAATAAAAAAAAAATATTTTGGGTTTAACCCATATCATAAAAAACATCATGTCGTACAACATAAAATCATACATAATTAAAATCCTGTCAGAAATAAATTCGATTAAAGGGCACTAGATTATATTAAACATTCTTCTATGTAAGAAAATTAACAAAATAAATAAGAAAATAAAAACACAACAAAATTTAAATCATGTCAGTGGTCAAATACAAAACAAAATGAAAAAAAAAAACTACTCAACGTGCCCCAGGCGCCCCAGACACGTGTCTGCCACAGCAATGTCTGATATATGGGCAGTCAAGTCGGCCAGCGATCATAGCCAGGACAGCATTGGAGCTAGCCCGCACCACCCTGCACACCAAGGACGCTTACTTAGCGAGGGTTTGTTCGTCCATCCTCTCTATATATCCAAACCATCTTAACTACCTACCTTTGTCGACCTCAATCTTTGTCACTACATGTTCTTTCACTCCACGTGATACGAATAACGTGATAAGGGAGCGTTCCCTTATCACGTTATTCCTTACAACAGCCAAAGTAATTTTACTTTAGTATTACAACATGTCGTATAGAAATCTAATGAAAATAGCTACTTATAAAAATGTGATTTTTTAACCTTGCCGAGCCGGCAGACGTTGGGTTGCCTGTTCGCTGCGAGGCCAGACTTGTGAAATGACGTCTGAAATGTTATGAAACATAACTTGCGAATCTTGCGATATCGTGGAATAAACAATGTTATGAAAGTCAACAAAAAAGAAAACATAGAAATTGAAAGAAAGTAAAATGTGGGCGAATGTTTGTCTCGCATTAGATTTTTCGAAATTACAAAGTACAAAAATACAGTTGGAACGTTTTATTTTGTTCCACGAAGAAAGCCAGAATAAATTCTTGGAAATTCAGTTGCTTACAGATTTACGTAAGGCTGCTGTGGTAAGGGTTTTATTGGTTGAGAAATAAGATGGTCTCCATTGTAATGTATGAGTACTTTATGCTTAAAGAAAATCAACTTACTTCCAGTTTCTGGAAAGCAACGCAACAATTTACTAATCAGCTGTCAAATCTCTTATCAAGTGTTGTGATTGGTTGTTCGTATTTTTGCTAACCAATCATAGGATCGGACATTAGATTTGATAACAGATGCGACCGGACACGCTTCATTATAGGCGACCGATGTCTGTCAATACCTCAATGATACAGCACTGATGTAGGTCGCCACTATTCGTCACTTGGAAACTTTAAATCAGTTTCGACCACTTATGCAGGGCGTCAAAACTTCCGCGTTAGTGATTAGCCAATAGCCACCTTGGTAGGGCCAATCGGATTGCAGTACCCCGCCTCAGCTAGTTGACAGGATTAGTTGTACGCGTTTTATTCAATATTAGGCGTCTATTGGGATGTATGGTCGATACAGAAATGCTAATAGCTTTATCATGCGTACCACTATGGAGTGTAATTCCTTGCCGGTGTCAGTGTTTCTCGAAAAGTATAATCTGGTGGTCTTCAAGGCTCCAAATTATTTGGATTTTGCTGGGCAGACGTACACCATCGTCGACCGCATCATCGCTTAACATCAGGTGAGGTGGCGGTTCCGTGTGGTGCCGGACGTAAAGAATTGCACCACCCTATATCTTCTCATGGGTGTCGTAAAAGGCGACTAAGGGATTTAACAGAGGATGGGCAGCAGCGTTCTCTGAGTATTTAACAAACCAACTGTGATCGCCAACCCGCCTGCCAAGCGTGGCGATTATGGCATAACCCCCAAACTGCTTGGGGAGGCCTAAGTCCAGCAGTGGACGTCTTATTATTTTAAGACTTAGAACTTTAGTTTCTTACAACACAAACAAGAACACGGACTTGCTCGTAAGTCTGTCAACCACTTTAGGGGTTAGACTGAACGATCGAGTTAGAAATACGGATATACGAAAAAGTACCACAGTGGAGGATATCGGTATCCGCATAGGAAACTCAAGTGCCTTTTAGCAGGACACTTGGCTAGATGCGGTGACATCAGTTCCAATGGATCCTTAACAGAACAAGTACATGTACCTACTTGCTCGGACAGTCGACTGAATGACAGTGGTAACACTTAAATTAGAAAACCAACCTTACTGCTTACGAAATAAAGATGCTGTCAATGTCAAAATGTTACCGCGGATTTGCGGTCGATCGTACGTCTACCACCCACTTGAGACGATACACTGAACGATCGAGTTAGAAATACGGATATACGAAAAAGGACCAAAGTGGAGGATATCGGTATTCGCATAGGAAACTCAAGTGCCGTTGAGCAGGACACCTGCCTAGATGTGGTGACAGCAGGTGGAGTGAATCCCCAACGGAATGGTAGCCAAGAGAGGTCAAGCGTAACTTCGGAAGACCTATGGCAAAATGGGTTGATGAACGTGGTCCACTTTGTCGGAATAACCTGTAAAGGGTAGATGGCTTACGGATGCTTTGGTTTGATAAATCTGCGAATGATGATGATGCAACTGGGGATTGACGTTTCAAAAGTGCCAGTAATTCGAAAATTCTACTTGAACCCCCTACTTGAACCCTCTGGGGGATCCACAGACACTTACTATTCCGCTTGAAGCCCCTGCCCCGGGGATTTAAAAATACTTCATATTTTTTATTCCTGTTGGAACCCCTGCTCTGTGGATCCAAGTATACTTCATATTTCTTGTTCCCCTTGGAACCCCAGCTTAGGGGGTCCATGAATAATTTTTATTGATTTGAAAAAAAAAATTAATATGTTCATTATACCTATAATCACTTTCCATCAAGAGAGCCATCGACCAATTTTCCAAATTGTTATTTAAAGAAAACCAGACTATCTCCTCCAGATCCCTGAGATGTAGTGTCGCCCTACATAAGGTGCTGGTGTCCAAGCTTCTTAGAAGAAACACCAAAATTAGAATTTATAAAACAGTCATAAGACCTAAGTATACTGATGTACGGATGTGAAGCTTGGACACTGACACAAAAAGAGGAGAGTAAGCTCTTGGTAACAGAGAGGAGGGTCTTACGTAAGATCTTGGGCCCTGTGCAGAGACCGGATGGTACCTGGCGGATCAGGAAGAACGCTGAGATAGAAGAGCTCGTGGCTGAACCAAATGTGATAGGAGAGGCAAAAGCTCACAGACTCCGTTGGCTTGGTCACGTGGAGAGAAAGGGAGAAGATCGAGATGCGAAGAGAGCTAATCTGGGTCGACCAAAAGGGTGACGCCCGGTCGGTCGCCCTAGATATCGCTGAAGTGATGCGGTGGAAGGCGATCTTCTGGAGATCAGAGCCAGTGATTGGCGAAATACTGCCAAAGATCGCGGCTAGTGGCGTTCTCTCGTTTCGGAGGCCAAGACACATTTTGGGTCGCTGTGCCAGCGGAGTTGTAGTAGTAGACTATCTCCTCCAGTGAATACGCGACCTAACTAGCCGTGGTATAGAAATTCTTGATATATCCCCCGCTTTACATCTTCCGGTGTAGTCAGAACGCTTTTTTCAATTTTCAATGCCACTAAGAATTGTAGGCTTTCAAGATTTTATACATCTACTCTGTAGACTTTTAGACTACATGCAAAGGAGAATATCCATTCCAGTCCAATGTTCTCTACATTTCGACGACCTCTGTGGTCTAGTGGTTCGAGTGTCGGACTTCTGATCACGAGGTCGTGGGTTCGATTCCCACAGGACACAAATATTTGTGTGATGAACATAAGTGTTTGTGTTGGTCTGGGTGTTTCTTATGTATTAAAAGTATGTATTTACAAAATAATAAATATATAAGTATTATATCCATTGTCTAGTACCCATATCACAAGCTCTGCTTAAATTGGGACTAGATGGTGCTGCGTAAAAATGTCCCGAAGATATTTATTTATTTATTTATTTGTGTACACATAAATCCAATAGTTATGAGCCAATTTTACAGTAAGTGAGGATCTATTACTTACGCTATGCAATAGAGACAATACTTATTAACTACCTATAGAATACCTTAGGTATAGTAAAAATAAAATAAAACTGCCCCGAATGAAATGAATGACTTTTTCGTTGAGATATTATGTCATTCCCATACATTTTGATTGGTTTCTATTAGCGTTGACGATTGTAGATTGTCAACATGGCTAAGGGGGCTGAGCTTTATCTTATTAAAATCATCATTAAAAAAATTAAAAAAAGTCATCATCATCATAGCGGCCTTATAAATACCCATTTTTCAAATCAAATCCTCCAAATTCTTCCACTCCTGGCGGTCTTGAACCCTTGACATCCAATCCAGGCCGGTGTGTCGTCGGAGGTCGGCCACCCAAACCCCACTCTACTCTACCCAACTCTAGTGTGCTGTCGTGGTCGCCACTCCAGTAGTCTCCTCGTCCATCCTTCCTTGTCCATTCGAGCAATATGTCGCCCTTAGCGTTAATCCACGACCATCGCTTCAGTTTGTGGACGACCATCGCCACATTAGGAAAAATAATAATGGGAGTGCTTTTTCAGGGCATAGCATAGAATAACTTTTAATCTTTTCCCCACGACATGAGCTATTATTATTATGTAGCTCATGTCGACACGAATAAGAAGAAGAAGAATATGGCGACAACATGAAATCGAAAAAAAAAACAAGAAAAGTGCAATACCTACCTGTCGATCGAAATGTATGGAAGGGCTGATTTTAGTAGTAGGATAGATAGGATTGGTAACATTGATGGCAAGGTTTTATTTATGTTATATAAATAAGATACACCTGCCGTACAATGCGGTTGGGAACCAATGGCTATCAAAGTGCCAATTCTCGTAATTTAAAATGATCAAAATATAGTTTCGATCTAGTCTCAATTTCCTTTAAGTATGTCACAAATAAACGTCAAACAGACACATCTACTGTCATGAGATTGAATATTAGTTATATTGAGATTAAATCGGAACTATGTTTTGATCATTTTAAATTACGAGAATTGGACTTCAAATTTTAAGTACATGACACCTAGGAAAAAATGTTTTCAGAAATGTAGATACCTAATTTATTTGGAAATTAGTCTCTATTCATCATACGAAGATTTAGTTATATTATGATATGGTATTGTTCATCCTCCTATATCCAAATTTATATAGGGATTCGGATTGAGGATTTGGCACAGCATGTCTTACGGCCAAAATGAATATCCTATCTATTCACGATTTTCTCTCCTAGAGATAAGTAGGCATTTGACATACCTAAGCTCCATACATTTTATGTCAAATTTTTATATCTAGTAGGGCAAATCTGGATAGATAGGATATTTTATATGTACTTTATACCATTTGATATGCTCCTGGTGCAACACGACACACTAGTGTGTTTCTCACTTTATTATTAACACCCTAGAACAAGGCATTGCGGATTTCCCTGCATGTTAACTAATGGTGAAAGTTAGAGGGAAAAGATTTGCATGCATAACAATAATCTAGGAGATAGCTTTTAATTAAAACAACATGTGAGCTTATTTCATAGTAGGGGATTCAAAAATACTCATCTGTTGATGCAGCATGTCAACAAAAATATTTAAACATTTTCGTGTGTTAATGATATTAATCATGAATTAATCATTAATATATTGTGCACCGCTTAAATTGCATTCGGTTATAATTCACTTTTTATGTCACAGTCGTTTACCTGCATACAGCAAAAATCTAATATAGAATTAACAATTTAAAAAAATCATATTTATTGCGCTACTTAATAGTGTTAGTATTCGAATTGCCATTTAATTGTAATTTATCGTCAAATGTAATGCGAACGTTGCACAATATGGTTGTGTGCGCGTGGTGCGCGGGCGCCGGCCGGCGGTCGATGTGGTGGTGCGGGGTGCGGGCAGCGACGCGCGGGGCGTGGCTTCGAGAGGCGGCGCGGCTCGCCCATTCGTCGGGCAAAGAGGCAGCTCCACCCCCACACGCCGCCCGCCCCGCGCGTCGCCGCTCCGCTCCGAGGCGCGTCGTTCAGTGCCTCGCGGTCTGTCGTCTGTGTCGCATGCGTTGTGTTTTAAACTCGCGCCTTCCGCTGCAGATGCGATCCCGCTGTCGTTGAAGTGATGCCGGCCGAGGAGGATCCCGCGGCGATGGAGTGCCGGGAGCCGGTCGATTCCCCGCAGCAGTTCTGCCTGCGGTGGAACAACTACCAGAGCAACTTAACTAGCAGCTTTGACCAACTTTTGCAAACTCAATCTTTCGTGGATGTGACTCTATCTTGCGATGGACAAAGTTTGAAGGCACACAAAGTGGTACTGTCGGCATGCAGCCCGTATTTCCAGTCGTTGTTTATGGACAATCCTTGCCAGCATCCAATTATAATAATGCGTGATACTAAATATTGCGACCTGAAAGCTGCTGTGGATTTTATGTACCGGGGCGAGATCAACGTGTCCCAGGAGCAGATCCCGGCACTGCTGAAGGTGGCCGAGTCGCTGAAGATCCGCGGTTTGACAGATGTGAGCGGTGACCACGCGGTGGTGCAGCCTGGAGGGCGCAGTGCCAAGAGGCCAGACCGGAGCCGGGAGGCGGAGTCCCCGCCGAAGTCGCGGCGCCGCATGTCCGACGACCGCGCCAGCGTGGGCTCGAGTCGGGCGCACCCGCCGACCCCGAGCCCGACGCCGGCCACGGAGCTGCTGCCGCCGGCGGAGCCCGTCCCCGCCACGCCGGCGATGCCGCCGCTGCACCCGGAGGACGTGGACATACGCCCCGGCATCGCCGAGATGATCCGCGAGGAGGAGAGGGTGAGTGCTCACTTTAAAATTCTCATCTCAGCTGCATGCACTTGCCTTTCATTTATTCCTTTAGTAGCCCAACATTCCGATCCATACAGGACAGCAGGTCTTATCATGGTCTTATAGATTATCCCCTTCAGTTTTTTTCATTCGGGAGTCACATCAACATTTTTTTTTTATCTTATATGATGGCGAAATGAGCTAAAGGCCCACCTGATGTTAAATGGTTACCTTTGCCCATAACAACTGCAATAACACCTAGGCTGTTGCCTAAATGGTACCGCAAGTCGGTTCGCCGAACTGAGACATGATGATGGAAAGTCTCATGTGATTGTGATTTCACCGGCACCCGTACCCTTCAGACCGAAACACAGCAATGCAAGCATCACTATTTGGCGGAGAAGTGGGTACAGTGGTAGTGCTTCCCCGGACGGGCTCTTTCAGAAAGGAGCTCTACTACTGCTAAACTTACAGACTTGCTCGCAGTTGACCGCCGCGCGTCGTGCGCTCGAAAAAGTTTTCCCGCCGTCCGGGTGGGTCGGCCCACGCCTCCCCCCGCACACCCTCGCAACCCCGTCTCGCAAAACTTTCCATACAGTATCGCATTACGTAATTAATTTATTTTTGACTTCACTACTTTGTTGATGCTAATGTAAAAGTTATAATAATGTTTCTTACTTCGTCCGATCGATATAGGCCTCCGTTATATGCAATTTAATTAATACAGCTGCAAATTACCTATTCAAGACTAAAAAGTTGAAAACTAAAAAAAAAAATTGGGTCTCGCGGATATTTAAACGCAAAAAAATATTTTGCATATTTGGCATCAGTTGAAGTAATATTTATTGGGTTTAACAAGTTTGGAGTAAAACTAAGTCACCTCTATTTTTCTCAAGGAAGAGAAAATCGCATTTCACCATTGCAAAAAAGTTGCGAAAATGTTTTCTCGGTTCAAGACCAGTTTTCTCTCAGAATAGAATACGCAACTGGATTTTCAAGCAAATGAAAAAGTAGTAAAAGTTTGTTACAGTGAACTTGATAATTTATTCCGACGCAGGTAGGTACCTAACTGTTAGATAGAATCTTTGAAATAAATAGTAGGTAGGTATTTTGATGTAATAGGCAGTCAAGTTAATTCTGAAAAATATCAAAATTAATAGAAATTAAATTAAAAAAATATAATTCAATAAAATAAAATAATTATTAGTAAATATTAATAATTATTTTAAAAACAAACTATTACATTCCTACTACTATTTGAAATTAATCATTTGGTAGGTGTAGGTAACTATCTGCAATTCAAAAGAACGGTTTTTATTCATCGCGCTTCTAAAAATTAATTTTTTAATTTCTTTTTCATAATTACAAAAAAGGCGAGCGGGAAATCTTTTGCGATTTTACTATAAGTCAGCAGTGGAAGAGTTTTCTATGCTCTGAAAAAGAAAGTATTTGTTTAGGTTATTACAAGAGTAATTAGTTTAAATATCAGCTCTACAAACTAATTTTTCTGTTACCAAATTTACGGTTTTTATTTTTATTGATTGGAGAATATTACCTAAGTACACATAGGGTTGGCTTTTTTATTTATTAATATCCACATTTTATTTTACTAAGTATCTCTTACTCTACATACTTAGGTACCTACTGCCTATAGACACTATCGAACGAAAGTCATATTACGTAACAAACAAACAGATTTATTCAGATTGACACTTCTGAAATATTTACTGAAACCGTCTAGCTAGAGGGAACTTTATTTTAAAGTACCTACCTGTAGGGAACCGAATACGTACAGCAAGTCGACTTGTAAAGCTAAAAGATAGGTACCAAATGATTCCAAAAGAACGGTTTTTATGGATGTATCGCGCTTCTAAAAAAATATTTTGTAGTTTATTATGTTCTCACCTTTTTCATAATTATAGAGAGGCGCGCGGGAAAACTTTTGCGATTTTACTATAAAGTCAGCAGTAGAAGAGTTTTCTATGCTCTGAAAAAGTAAGTATTTTCTTAGGTTATTACAGGAGTAATTAGTTTAAATATCAGCTCTAAAAACCAATTTTAACCAAATTAGATTTCTTTTACTCAATTTACGGTTTTTATTTTATTGATTGGGGAATATTACCTACACCTATGTGTAAAACCCTATGGTTGGCTTTTTTACTTGTTAATATCTATATTTAATTTTACTAAGTAACTCTTACTCTACAAACCTACTGCCTATAAACACAACTACGGGGTACCTACTATCAAATAAAAAACGATTAAACGATATATTATTATTATTAATAGGTACCTACCTACTACCTACCTACTAAATATACTACGCTGATCTCAAATAGGTACCTAATTAACTTGGTACCAAGACAGGAAGATGATGAGTATTTAAACCTACTAAAAACTAATTAAATATTACTGTAAAATACAACGAATATCGAATTTATTTAATAAATTCTATAGATAGTACCAAGAAAGTATCAAGAAAAGAGGTAGACCAAAGAAAAGATGGATGGATTGTGTGAAAGATGATATGGATAAAAATAAAGTGAACACGGAGATGACGGCTGATAGAGATGTATGGAAGAAAAAAACACGCTGCGCCGACCACAAATAGATTGGGATAAGGGCAGGAGGATGATGATGAGATAGTACCTCCTTAATAGGCAATTATAAATAAATCTGAAAACGAACGAGTCTCATATTAGGTAGGTACTACCAAACAGATTTACTCAGATTGACACTTCTGAAATATTTACTGAAACCGTCTAGCTAAAGGGAACTTAATTTTAAAGTACCTGCCTGTAGGGAACCGAATACGTACAGCAAGTCGACTTGTAAAGCTAAAAGGATGGACTGAAATCCACCTGACCATTCAGAAGCAGACTATTCAATAACGCTGTCAATTTCAATAAATACTGGCAATAAGAATTAGATATAAAACAGCAACTATCACATACTTCCTAGAATACAATAGTATAATAACATTTTTAAAATTCAACCGTTAGTATCGTGTGAAGAGATTGATTTGGTTACTATTTATCAATCATGGACATAGGCCTCCCCCAAGTTGCGTCACAACACTCGGTCCTCTGCCTTCCGCATCCAGTCCCCCACAGCCACCTTCTTCAGGGGGGGTGCCCTACGCTGCGTTTGCCGATTCGCGGTCTACAGGACTCGTCTGCTCCAGTGGCGACGTCCTTTAACAGACATGGCTAGCCCACTGCCACTGCAGCTTACTGATCCTACAAGCTATGTCGGTCACTCCGGTTCTTCTTCATAATTTACTATTATTATTATATTCCTCGAAACTAAACAACCCCTAACATTTGAACCATCATTTTATAACAACGTACATGAAATACTTAGAAACGTTAATAAAACCGACTAGTTGTAGAAACATAATTTTTTGTTGAAAATATAAATACTAACCGTCCATTGTTAGTGCAAAGTTGTATAATTTAGCGTTTCGCGACTAAAACTAGGTCTTTCTTGTAACAAAAGGATATTGTTTCAGTACAATTAGCAATGCAATCAACATAGATAAGTAAATGTTTGCGTTATTCCATTGCCTACTTTGGTTAAAAAATGTTACGATTATTTAGGAGTGTTTGTTGGCGTTTTATCGCTGGAAAATGAGGGGCCGAGTTGTGGAGGTCGAATATTCGCGGAGGCCGAAGCCGGATAGTTGTTTGGTTGGAAGCCGAGGGTCACACGTTATTGTGATTGTTTACTCATCATTGTCATTTTTAGAAGTTACATGATACCATAAAATGCCCTAACTTTGCCAACAAGCCCTACTTTGCCTAAGGCATTAACTTGATTTTTACACGCACTAACACTTTATAACTGAACCAAATGTTAGCGTTGTCATAGTTTTCCAAGCTCCCCAAGTACGGAACTCATAGCTATTATAGTTTACTCAATAAATAACTAGGCAAAGTAGGTCTTGTGGGCCAAGTTAGGGCAGTTTACGGTATTGGGAAAATGTTTATCTGACACCGTTGTGGCGTTGTGTGTTGTGTTGACTACTTTCATTGTTATTTTACATAATATTTTGCGCGTGAATTTATTTTAAGAAAAAGTAGCTCAACATACCAATCTAATACTAAATAAAACTTTGGCAAAATAATTCGGATACTCAAATTTTTTGATCAGCAAATTACAAACAGGCGCAGCCGAATCTTCGTATCTATTTTCCCCAAATTACGTGTTTAACACACCAAACCGACATTCGTTAATTTGGTCGATTTAAAGGCTTATGTCTCACCCCTTTCGTAGCGGGAGGTTCTCCTCAAGTGGTGTAACCAAAGGCGGTGATAATTTGAACTCACTTTGAACAAATAGTTATAGGATTGGTTAGGAGTTACGAGTTATAGGTAGTTGATTCAATTGCCTTGGAGCGGATTCTATGATCACCCGTCTGTCTTTACTTGATAAGTACTTATGAGTTACTTGAAGTACCTACCTGTAAGTAGTTGGTTCATCGTTTTTATTTGAACAGAAGCTGTTGTGATATAGGTTGTTTAAAATATCATGGACTAGAATGATTACATACCTATTACCTACCTAGGTATATTTAATTTTGTATGAAAAATATTTTGACTTAATAATTAGTAATTGAATTTTAAAAACATTGAATACAGAAATTTCTATCCAGAAAGAATATTCGGCCTCGGCTTAATTAATATGTCGTTTTTTAGACCGAAAACGTATTATAAACGCTACTTACCTGATAAAAGAAACAAATTCAAAATGGACGGAATCAAGACTAAAATGTTTTATTAAAATCTAAAATACTAAATTAACACACCTGCATAATTTTTAACTACCTACAACTGAATCAAACATTCTAAAGAGTAACTACGGAACCCTAAAATAAAAACAGACCATTTCAAAACATTGTAGTGCCTATGTAGGCAGGTACTTTCCTACCTATAAATAAAGTTTAGAAACAAAAAATTTACTACCTGTTATAATCTTAAGCAAGTAGGTACCTACATAGGTAGTTTAATGTCACTATTGATGACGCTCTTTTTAAGCATAGAACATATAAAGGAAAAGTGTAGAGACAAAATACCCAAATATTTTAGTACCTATTAGTATTACAATCATATACATAATACAAGTACGTATAGGTACCTATATAAATAGTGACATCAAACTACCTATTGGTCTGGTCATCTGGTGTCACTGCTATTGATGACGTTCTATTTCATCATGCGTAAGAGTATGCCAAAAAGAATGAAATTACATGTTATTTGTCTGCTGTATATTAATGAATTCGGGACCTTGAATTTTTTCTTCTATCGTGTCGACATGAGCTACATAATGATGATAGCTCATGTCGTGGGAAAAAGATTAGCCAGCCAGGTTGCGCCGGACGATCAATTAAATATCGTCACTCGTGGAGGCTTTTTAATGCACCCCGTATTTACATTACAACAGTAATATAATAAGTTCTGAAGAGACACCCTGCAAAAAATGAAATTATAAGTCGTTGAACCCTAAGTAGAACTTTAAAAAAGGTTCTCCAACTACTTTTGCAATCAGAGGGCCAATTCTCATAATTATAAATGTTCAAAATATAGTTTCGATCTAATCTCAATGCTGTGAATGTCAATCTCATGACAGTAGATGTTCAGGTTTAATTTATTTATTTACATTTAGGATAATTGAGACTAGATCGAAACTATGTTTTGAACATTTTAGGGAGGTCGCTCACGTTTTAGGGAGGTTACTTACGGCGACTTTTTGCAGTAATTCATTAGCGATACAATCGCAAAAAGACTGCAATACAGTCGCGTTGCCGTGGCTGGTCGTATACTTTCGCCCACTTTACACGATTCCGCATCGTATAGTCGCGATCCAGCATCGATACAGTCGTGCGCTCTACCTGTGTATGCGGCACCCTCCACTCTTTCTTTATCCGATGTCGGCCGAAACAGTCGCGTCTTAGTAGCGATGCTGAATCAATACAGTCACGCGCTTGCTTCGATACTATGCGATCGTATCGCTACTGAATCGCTTCTGTAGGTCGATAGTTGGGTGATATAATTTTTGCATGGGAAATCGGGTCTGCCGGTATGCGCAGTCCCGTAGGTATGTATCTACCCGTATTGATTAAGATCCTGGCTATATCGGCCGATAAAAAATTTGTACTCTGCGGGGCGAAGGGGGGTTAGATACATAGATATATAGAATATACTTTATTGTACACCATGAAAATAGTAGTAAACAGGAACAACGTATAAATTATGGGTACATGGGCGGTCTTATCGCTAAAAGCGATATCTTCCAGACAACCTTTGGATGGACAAAGAAGACGTAAGATCTAGATAATGGGGGCAGTCCGTGGCGTGGCGTGGGGTTGGGGTAAAACGTCTGATAATGACAGCAACTTGCTTCAAACGTCACTTGTATGGTTATATTAAATAGGATAAACGCTGCAAGGCTTTCGAAACGTCACGAAAACCAATTTAAATAATATACGCGATTTAATCCGGTTAAACTTTGTTTTATTATAATGTGCATGTGTGTGTGTGGGTGCATTAAAAGAGCCTCCACGAGTGACGATATTTAATTGATCGTCCGGCGCACCCTGGGCAGTCAGCCTCGCTAACAACCTGCTGACTGGCTAATCTTTTCCCCATGGCATGAGCTATTATCATTATGTAGCTCATGTTGACACGATAGAAGAAGATAAAATGATAGATATAATGATAAAATGATAGATAGATATAATGTGTAGTGATCGCGAAAACCTTGGAAATTATTAAATAGGATGATTTTGAATTTAATATTAGAAATTCTTTACACATTTTTGTAATGTAGGGAACAACTGATATTTTTCGCGATTTCAGGGTTTTTCCCATAGTCAAAGTTGTTCAAATTGATGAGTACAATTATCCCTTAAAGAATTGCTAATGAGTTCAAAACCACGCAGTAGAGAAACCGGACCAATTGAACCAAGATCGAAGTCGATTGAGAAACGCACTGTTTCCCAGTAAGATGCAACTGCTACTACTTTAAGACGGTTTCAATGTCGAAGTTAAATTCGATACTGCGAGCTGAGTTTACGATAGTTTAGCGGTAAAGGCGCAAGGTAGCAGCCAAGTAGCACCCCATCAGTAAAACAAATATTACTCGCTGAATACATCATTTTAGCAATTGAAGTACAGGTACTGTAGTTTAATCAGAAACTATTAACTCTGTAAATTATAGTTCGCTATAGTTGTAGATGGAAAAAGAGCGAAAAACTGCCACTTTTGGCACTTTTTCTATCTACAACTACAGCGAACTATAATTTACAGAGTTAATATAATACTATTTATTAACTTCTTAGGTTTTCGCGATCACTACACATTATAATAAAACAAAGTTTAACCGGATTAAATCGCGTATATTATTTAAATTGGTTTCCCTGACGTTTCGAAAGCTTTGCAGCATTTCGTGGTCGCAGGTAGACTAAGATGACAATCGTCTTTACAGATATTTCTAAAAAAATATTTTTTTATTTTTTTATTATTATTTTATATTGTGAGTGATTACTGCGTGCATCGAAACGATTTTAATTAATAAATATTGTAAAAAGTATTATAATTAAACTTTGTTTTATTATAATACTTTTTACTGATGGGGGCGCCACTTGATTGCTACATTAAAGCAACTGGTGCACTGAACCAGGAGTCGTAGGTTCAAATCCTGCTCGTGACTGAATTTTCTATCCGCAATTTATATATTAGAGCTAGAAGTTGTTGAGGCACAATTGTCATTTTTAGGGTTCCGTACCCGAAGGGTTCCAAACGGGACCCTATTACTCTCGCTACGCTGTCCGTCCGTCCGTCCGTCCGTCCGTCTATCTGTCACAGGGCTGTATCTTTTGAACGGTAATAGGTAACCGGTTGAAATTTTCTCAGAAATTGTGTTGCTGTGAGGTGTATCACGACAAATACTAAAAACAAAAAAAAGTCTAAAACCAAAGGGGGTCCCCATACAAGAAACCTCAAAAAACATGCATTTTTTTCAACGTTTTTGTTCCTGCTCTATCTTCAAAACGGTAATATATACCAGCGTCAAACTTAGTCAGATTATAGTGCATATTATGTAGTTTAGCAACAAATACTAAAAATAAGACAAACATAGACATATGTGGTGGTTCCTGCGTAAGAAAGACATGCAAAAATTCATATTTCACGCACTGTGTCTTGATATCTTTTGATAAACTCTCGTAAACTAAATCAGTTTTTATGGGGTATCAGGTCGATGAGAGGTACGGAACCCTTACTGCGCGAGTCCGACTCGCACTTGGCCGGTTTTTCTATATAGTGATGTCACTATCGACTAATGCATACTTATGCATACATAACTGCCTCGTTGGTCTAGTGGTCGCAAGCGCGACTGCTGAGCATGGGGTCCTGGGTTCGATTCCCGGGTCGGGCAAAGTGTTATTGGGTCTTTTCATTAGGAAATTCTCAGTAGCAGCCCGGAGTATGGATTTGTGCCCGGTTAATGGCAATAGGCTCGCCCCCTATTACATGGGACTATAACATAACTGGCGAAATGTGGGTGTACTATTACACCTCTGCCTACCCCTTCGGGGAAATACAGGCGTGATGTTATGTATGTATGCATACATATTTTCCATAATAATTTAAATAAAATGTTGTTTGCTGTTCTGTTTAATTTCTTACAATAAAAAAAGAAGTTTCGAATAATACATGTTGTTCATTTTGGATTTCGTTCATTGTTGTTTTATTTTGGTTTCGTTCACACTTATTTCCCATACATTAATTGATTGATTTAAAATGAAGTCTGACATGGTATAAAAAAAAGAATTAAATGAGTTTCAGTGAATTTTATATTATGGTAATTTTAATTGTATGTACCTACCTGATTATGCGATTTTATTTTAATTGTTTATGATATTTTATTATTATTAATATGCAGCCTTCATTTACCGATATTCAAGGGTACT
Source organism: Asteroscopus sphinx (assembly GCA_949699075.1). NCBI lineage: Eukaryota > Metazoa > Arthropoda > Insecta > Lepidoptera > Noctuidae > Asteroscopus > Asteroscopus sphinx. The sequence goes on from OX453002.1 coordinate 3,902,140, forward strand.
ATGTAATTGCGTTTATTATAATATATCGCAGTGCTAAAACATCGATAGCTTGGAAAGTCGATAAACAACAGCAATCAATCCCTATCAAATTTTTCATCGAGCCCCGAAAATTTCTAGCTTTATTATATCTTTATATCTAAAATCATGGCCTAGTACTCAAGGGGGGGGGGGCAGGGGCAGTTGCCCCACCCCCCTGGACCTGGCCCGCCAGCCTTGAGTCAGCTGGAAAATTATGTGCCAGTGCCTAAAATACTCATGTATTAAATTATAGATATAAACAAATATTTAGAGAACATCCCAACAATATCAACTGCAGTTGAAAGAGGCGTTTAGCCGAAGAAGGCAATAAGGAGTTATCAAATTCAGCTAATAGCTGCACAATTTAAATCTTTATAAAATCTTTATCAAGAAATTAAAAAAAGCATTCATAGTATAAATTGCAATATCAAACCTCATTCTAGAGTTGCAAATTAGAAATATCATTGAAATTAGAACTTAATTAAATTAATAATTTTTAATTAAAGGTTTTTAATTAAAAAACTTCAAATCTAATTACTGATTATTCTTTTTCGATTAGTGATCCCAAACACAAGAATCGTGTCCCTGCATACGTCTGTTCATATATATTTCTAGAACAAACTAGTTGACATTAATTCCGCATATAAAATCACCAGTACGAGCATACCTTCGCAGATTTCAATTAAAGTTCGTAATTAAAAATGTAAGAAGTGAGTATTAAAAAAATATAGTATTAAGTACCTAGTAGATTAATTTATACCAGTCGATAAGCGTATTTATTATAGTTGGTATACGATTAATTCTGTTAATATCCGATAGGCGAAGGAACTTTGATAAGCTGACCGATTTTATTACTTATAAACATGGCGACAAACATTATTTCGCATTTTTTTTGGTTCGGTATTTGTTGCTCCAACCCTATTTAAACCTAGGAGTTTAGTTCGCGTGTTGACGCAAAAGATCTTAAAAGTAGGTCGAAAGAATCTGCTCAAACGGATTGTAATCCATTTCGTTATAACTCTCTGTGCCTACATAAGCTTGTAAGTTGTTCTATTCTTTAAGAGTAATTAAACCTTGAAAATGTAACATGATAGTTTAGAAGTACATTATTAATTTTTTCTTAATATTCGTTCTCGGAAGTTTTCATAAGTACAATTTTCACCGACTCGACCGTTATTCATAAAAATTTTATGATTGAACTAAGTCGAAAAAAAAAAAAACGTTATAGCTCGTCAATAGCTACTAAACAAAAAAAATTCTGGTGACAAGCAAAGGAGATTTTTTTTCTTCTTTTTTTTCATTTGCCTATTTATGTAGATTGGACGTATAGAAGCACACATTTTGAAATGCCGACAATCACTACAGGAAACATTAAAAAAATATTTAGAATTTAAAATGATGAAATATTGAATGAAGTTTTAAAATCACAAGAGGTTGTATTCCAAAAGTTTTAAGAAGAACATCCAACCAGTAGCTTATTTCGGCTTACTGCAAGTTCGTCGACATTCTAAAACAGTGACAGTGTTATTTGTCAAGAATCTGCCAAATATCACGATATGCTAAGCGAATGATTCGGCAATTACGATGTTAGATTAAGTACACAGGTGAACAACTGATGATCTAGAATGATTTAAATTGTTAGCGATATCATGAGACGAACAAGACACGAAATATTGTAGCATTATTGACTAAGAACGTTGAATAAATAATAGTTCAGTATACCGTTGATGAGCTAACAACCTGTAAATAAATTATAACTATTATTATGATACCTACAATTGAATTGAATAATAAATAGTACGTTACACAATTCCCTAATTGTATTTTAAAACACTTTGGCCTTTCGTATGACATTAATTACAGTTGTTATACCACGCAGCCTTTTTATTTATATATTTTTTCTGCCGTCAGTCTCATTTATCATTAAAAGTTCAAATTAAATGTCCAACTTACTGAGATCAACAACAATATAATATGTCAAAAGTTGATAGGTCATGTCACAGGAAATATTTCGAAGGACAAACTCTGGCAGGACACGGTCGTCAGTCCACAAACTTGGTTCGTCTGCGAACTAGTACGTAGGTGGAACAGTTCCGATATTGGTAACGGTTCCGATATTCTAAACAGTTCCGGGATTTTTTACGCGAATCGGAACGGTGGATGTTGTTGAACTTATAGCATTCAGTTACTTTTGCTTAGTTGATTTTACTTGGCAATGTAAGTTAAGTTGTTGTATTATTTTAAGTTCTGTTTAACTTATGATAACTTACCTTTTAGACAATGACGTTTTTGTGTCTTCTTGAATGTCTTTGGTTTTAATTGAACTAGAACACAATATATAATTATATGCGGTGTTGGAACAAGTACTATTTACAAATTGGAAGAGGTAGAGGGCATTGAACTGCGATAGGCAGAACATTATTCTTTGATTGAAATACCTACGTCATTGTCTAAACTCTTTTATAGAGGTCAATTTAAAGTTAAAGTGGTGTAATAGTACACCCACATTTCGCAAAAAAATCGTAAATTTATAAAATGTAGTTATACTATTGTTGTTTACAGGCTATTTAGAAAATCACTCACACACTTTTTACAAATAAGGTCAGTTTACTTTCTAGTGTGTAAGTAATAATGTACTTAAGTGAGTGAATGTGCTATAACTTGTAACACAAAATCTATTCAATACTACGTAGTAGGTGTGTATTCGTGTACGTTCATATACATACCGCATCTTAAACCTATGGAGTGAGAGCTAAGCGTATTATCCTGTGGCACTAACTTAATCATAGTAGGTTGCTGGTTGAACCAGACAATCCCGCAGACACTCCAACGTTCCCTTAGACGTAAGATTAGTATCGGAACATTCCAGAACTTACTTAAGTGTACCTATAGGTTACGATGAGAGCCTTTATACTAGTAAAGATGGCCGCACACTGGATATACATTTGTTGACCTCAGTTGTGACGCCACATTTTAATGATGAGTCACATACATATTTTGACTAAAAGTAAAGAAGTGTAAATAAATAATTGCAATAATATATATAAATTCATAACAAATATAATTATAAACATTTGCATGCTATGATATAAAGCATATAGCGGAATAAGCGCACTATGAATGAACGTACCAACGGGTCGGTATCTTTTGGTCTCTATCTCGATATGTCTAGGTTGCCCGTAAGACTAGATCGCGAAATGACTTGATCTCGATTGGACTAGGTATCCTTGTTAGGTACATTTCCTTGCAAATAAAGACATTCTATTCTATTCTATAAACGCTCCCAATGCTACAAAAATACTAACTTTTAAAAGCTCTTAAAGTTATATTGTTTGTATTGTCAGCGGCTTCATGTTGTATATGTAAAATATTTGCCTATTTAGGTAATAGTAACTGGCTCCGATTGACTTGTAAGATTTATAGCAGAGGGACAGACAGACAACCAGCATGTTAAATAACAGTGGATCTGAACCAAAACCAAAATGAGTGACGTGATGGCTTCTACAACAGGGAAACAGTGGGCATGGGCAGGATACATTGCAAGAATGTATACCAACCACTGGACGAGATGACGAGATTAGAGTGGAGGCCCAGAGCCAACGGGAAGAGAAGAGGCCGATTACCGCAGCGATGGGTCGAAGAAATCAGACGGTACGGATGTAATATGACTGGATGAGTCGGGCACAAGACCGCCAGGAAAAGAAAAAGGCCTAGAGGCCTACATCCGACACTGGACAAATGACGGGCTCCAATGATGATGATTTCAAGCTATTGTCTCGTTTGATAATGTTGTCAACTTTTGTTAAATGTAGCTATATTACAAATAAATTTACAACCATTAAAATATTTGGTTTAATAACGCAACGTTAGTCATTTTCACGGGTTCGCGGCCTTATAAAGTACAGTTGTCTAAAGAGATCAAGTGGATAAGAAATTGTGGCGAAGTACATGCAAATGTTGCGTGCATGTGGAGTGTCTCAGGTGTATGTGTGCCGGTGTGCGGCCAGCTTTAGGGATGGCACGTACTTGAGTATACATAATATATTGTTTCTTGTAATATTTCGAGCCGAGAAGTAACTACAAGACTTGGTGTATCTGTGTTTACTTGACTTTTTAAATAGCTCACACTACGTACTGCCGTGATTTTTTACTACAAATCTAAGTCTTACGTTATATTATATACCTACAGAGAAAGGTCGTTGCCGTATTTTACTATAAATCTAAGTCTTTCGTTATATACAGAGAAGGGTCGTTGCCGTATCCAGCAGTGAAGCATATCCTTTTGCACTATTATTATGTATGTAGGTTCTTGCCACTCCCGGATACGTACTAAAATTGTAAATGACGCCGTACCTACGTACGTCTCAGTTTTTGAATAATTCATTACTAATTACATATTTACGTACAAAGGTAAATATGTTGAAGTGATCTAATTTGATAATAATGTTTTCAACACACTTGCTCGTAAAGTGGCTCTTGTTGCATCGCTTTTAGGTTTATCATGCAGCGTATAATGCACGCGTGCTTTTTACTTTACATTATCGCACTACTGCTTTTTTACTTTACAGTTTATTTTTAAATCTCAGCAAAGAGTTTTATGCCTAAACAAAATTAAACATTTTTGTGAATAAATCAACTGCATTAATTAAAAAATTATAAATGAACATTTAATTTCATCAAATCATTTATTTTGTTAACAAATTATCATTAATTTTTGTTATAAATAACAAAAAACCATTTATTATATTTTTAATTTAAGGCTGTTTGGCGACTTTATTCTTTATTCCACAACCTGCGCGCGCATAGCTAGCTATACGTCACTGAACCACATGCATGACGTGCGATTATAGAAATCCGCGCGCCATTTTTCACAAATTTTATATTTGTCTAAACTATGTTTATGATTTTTTTCCTCGCAAGTGTGTTGAAAAACGTCGTATGAAACGCGTGAGCAATACTCATTATACTCTCGGCTCCATTACGCTCTCGCTTTATGTTTCATACATTAAAATGTTAATTATGATATTGAAAACCCAAACACTAGACAATGGATATAATACTTATATACTTTTTTTTTGTAAATACATACTTCTAATACATAAGCAACACCCAGACCAACACAAACACCTATGTTCATCACACAAATATTTGTGTCCTGTAGGAATCGAACCCACGACCTCGTTATCAGCAGTCCGACACTCGAACCACTAGACCACAGAGGTCGTCAAGGTGATGACAAGACTATGTTTAAAACAAAATGAAAAAATCGCAATTAGTTAAATCTTATTAATTATGATTAATCAACATCCTTCGCAGTAGCAGTGATAGCTTAGCGGTTGAACGTAGGTATACCTTCCATGCAGTCCCAAACCCCGGCCAAGGGTCGTTAGAGGAAGAGGAACACCGTGGTGGTTTTTAGTCGGTAAGAGTCCGACACTGGCTCCACCTTCCCTGGGCGGAGTGCGTCCATTAGGATTTTCATCACGAAAAAAAAACTGCCCAAGTGTGAGTCGCGTTAAGTCTCACACAGTATGGGTTCCGTATCATCCATCGACCTGATGCCCATACAAACTGATTTATTTACGAGAGTTCATCATAAGACATCAAAGCACCGAGCGCGAAAAATTAATTCTTGCATCTCTTTCTTACGCAGGCACCATCACTTATGTGTATGTTTACCCTATTTTTAGTATTTGATGCTAAACTACATAGTATGCACTATAATGAGACCAAGTTTGACGCTGATATGTATTACCGTTTTGAAGATAGAGTAGGAACAAAAACGTTTAAAAAATCAATTTTTTTGTGGTTTCTTGTATCAAATTTTTTTTTAGTTTTTATTGTGATATCATAAAAATACGTTTTCTGAGAATTTTTTAACCGGCTACCTATTAACGTTCAAAAGATACAGCCCTGTGACAGACGGACGGACAGCGTAGTAAGAGTAATAGGGTCCCGTTTGGTAACCTTCAGGTACGGAAACCTAAAAAGAAGGGTCTGTGTTCGAAAGCGGCCCTCTCCTCTGACTTTTAGAATTCATGTGCGGATCAGAATTTGATTATCACTCGCTTTAACGGTGAAGGAAAACATCGTAAAGAAACCTGCACACACATAATTCTATGCCTGCACATGTGCACACCAGCGAGAGTGCAAGTGAGATTTGATTTCAGGAATATTTTCAGTGCGACTGTGACATTTCTTAAAGAAAAGTACGAGAATAACAAGTACCAATTTCGACGCATTACGTCGTCCTAGCCAATAAATTTTTAATAACAATTTTAATGTAAATATTGTATTGGTGTAACAATAGTTTTACGTTTATTGCTCATAAAGATAAAATGGTAATTACGTTCATAATGATCGTGATTCAGTGCTTTTGACCATTATTTGAGCCGATATATATGTGAGTAAGCTGTGCCGTTTTACGATGGTGACTATTCGGCCTACTTGTTTCTATGGGTTACGTTGGTAAACCTATGTGTCATCGCCTTTACGCGTGAACTCAAAACTTCAGAGCAAATTAACATAGATTTTTTTATAGATACGAATGGAATTAAAATGTTTTTTTTCGGTTAAAATATATATAGGACCTATTATTATTTTATAATTGAACCAAAACTTTACACATAATTAGCATGATTGAATTTTTTTTACTATTAGGTAGTACATGCAATTTTTTTTCCACAACTTTTCAAAACCCTTGTCTATATTTTTTTTTAGTATAGGATGGCGAAACGAGCTAAAGGCCCAACCTTTGCCCATAACAACCGCAATACCACCTAGGCTATTGCTTAAATGGTACCGCAAGTCGGTTCGCCAAACTGAGACATGAAGATGGAAAGTCTCATGTGATTGTAATTTCACCGGCACCCGTACCCTTCAGACCGAAACACAGCAATGCAAGCATCACTATTTGGCGGAGAATTAGATACGGACAAACAAACAACAAACAAAACAAAACAATTTTTTTTCATAATTCTAAAACAAAATAAGTAGTTTTTTGCCTCCAAAATTAAAATGCAATTCATGTTCTACCCTAAATCAAGTAGGTATGTTCAAACCAATTAATTCTGCCTATAACACACTCAGGTCGCTGTGAACATAACCAAGTTACACTACAACGCTATCTCGGTTCATTTTAACAGGTTCGAGCTGATCTAGAATACACTGACCACGAAACCACCACCACGAATAGAGACCACGAATCGGCAAACGTAGGGTAGGACGCCCTCAGGCTCTGTGGAGCGATGATATTGGCAAGGTGGCTGATAGCAACTGGATGCGAGTGGCCGAGGATCTATGTCAGTGGCGTGACATCGGAGAGGCCTATGTCCAGCAGTGGACTAATATAGGTTGATGATGATACTAAACGAAAAAAAAACAATTGAAAGACCTCGGGTAATAATGTTAAACTAGACCTCGGCGTCAGTGTTTCCTGAGAAATATAATCTGGTGGTCTTCAAGGCTCGAGTGAATAGGTTTTTGCTGGACAAGCGTGAACCATCGTCAACCGCACCATCGCTTAACATCAGGTGAGGTGGCGGTCAAACGCAAGCTGGTTAAGAATAATAATAAAAAATACCTGATTTTCATCATCATCATCATTTCAGCCGAAAGACGTCCACTGCTGGACATAGCCCCCCCCAAGCATCACTACAACGACCAGTCCTGTGCTTTCCGCATCCAGAAGATACCCGCGCCCACGACCTGATCATACTCGTATATTAAAACTCGTAAGATTATTTTATCTGTGAGCTACACTACTCGTATTTTTTACTAAATTACTATTTAAATTGTTGTAAGATTTAATGATAGATTAGTAGATTACCGAATAGTTGATATTTTTTCCAAAATAGCAACCCGGATAATAAATAGCAACTACGTCAGTTAATTTTTATGACTTGTGCGCGTAAATGAAAATTATGATAAAAAATAAAAGAATAATCCTCGTGATAAAATAAGCAATTGACACACTGAGCTTTCCTTCAAGACATAATTTGAAATTTCGAATAATGTTTTATTCCAAAACTTATGTAGGTATAACATCAGACCTTCTTAGTTTTTAGGGTAGGAAGAAACAACATAAAGTTATGTAAGTAATTTCTACGTTCCTAAGAGTATTACTTATTCGAAAATCTGTCTATAATGAGCATGTTATTCTAAACATTCTGACTGCATAAATAATTAGTAAAACGTTGGTCTCGACTAAAGGGTTCGAATGGGTGCAGGAGGGGTATAAAGGTCACCGGGTCGACGACCCCAGGGGACATTTTTGCTGAATGACTGCCTGCTCACTTGCCTATATCGTTTACAACTTTATACATTTATGCTTCGCCTTATCTGAATGGAAAGTGTCAAAATGAGTGTTGCAAGAAATATTTTTATTAGCGACTTACGTATGAACTAACCCATATTTATTTAACACAATTACCATTTCATCATGACTAATTACAAAAAAAGAAAAAAAAATCATACGGTATATTATTGGGTGAAACAATAATATACCGGTTGACCGTCCGGAAAAAAAAAGGTGTGATCAATTAAGAAAGAAAGAAAGAAAATGCATTTATTTGACACAACTGAGACACATACATTAGAAAGGATATACATGAAAAAGAAATAGATAACTTAAGTGTAGTAAAGTAGTAACACCTACATGAGTACCTAACAAAGCGAGAAAAAATTTGTTAAGTATAGTGTAATAGTATAGTACTGTAAAATACTAGAGACCAACCGAAAATGGTTTTTTATTTTCGGGCGAAAATCAAAGCGAAATTCGGCATAAGTTATATTTCCTGCCGAAAACCGAAAATGTCCGAAAATTATTATTTTGTCCGAAAACGGCTGAAAACCGAAAACGAAATTCGGTTGGATATAGAACCAAAACCAAATATTGATACAGACTATCTGTTTTTATATTCATCGCGTCTTTTGAAATAATCAATAAAAATAAAAATAGTTTATTTGCATAGAACATGTGTGATCATACAATCTCTCGATAGCATTCTTGATGTTAAAAAAATTTACAGTTCAACAAGTTCTTACCTAAAGTGGTGTCCAAATGAGTAATCTCTTATACATTAAATTAAATGTGATTTTAAATGTCATTCATGATAAGATGAAAAAATTAACATTAAAATGGAATAGCTTTACATAAATGACATTAAATAATAATAAAATTTACATCGAGTCAAACTAAAAACATAAACAAATAAGTAGGTCACATAAAAAAATTACAAATTAAACTAATACTTTCATTGACAAAAAATGAATCATGACAATAACAATCATACAATTAAGAATTTGTCATTGAGGAAATCTGGAACATTATAATAACATTTCTGAATTAACAATTGCTTTAGCTTTTTTTTAAACAAATTAAAATTAATTGGAACTTTGTTATAAATTAAAGGACCCATGCAAACTATGCTTTTGTGCTGTAGTGCTGTTTTAGCAGGGTGTATACAAAGTTCATCTTTATCACGTCTCTTTCGGGAAACATAGTCCGATAGACGTGGAAACCAATGCGGGTTTTTCCTCACAAACAGTGATTCTACCAAGATATAAAGCGACGGAAGTGTCAGAATTCTATGCTTAACAAAATAATTAATTCTGTGGTGTCATCTCTAATATTTATCCTAGGTAGAGATATATAGACATATTCTGTGTTTTATGTCAGCCGGTATTTCAAATAATAATTTTCTCACTGTAATTTTGAATAACAAAGAAGTTTTGTGATCGTTTAATGTAAGAGTCCCCGTAGACTACAGAATGTCGGCCGATCGTTGGGTGACATAATGTTTGACTGGGGTGTGGAAAATCGGGTCTGCCGTAGGAATCTAACTAAGCATGCAGTCACAGAGCTTAAATATAACATTGCTCTAAAAATCACAATTTCTTCTATACGGGCAGAGTCCGCAGAGGGTGCAGAGTCAACACTGCCAGGGTATTATCGACATAGCACAAACCCTCTGAGCAATGACCGAAAATATGATTTTTTGCGGGCGCTACCCGGTAAAAAATGGGCATTGTCAACACTGTCAGTTTGACGGTTGGCACTGTTAAATGATTTAATTTATTTGCTAACTTGCATTATTAACTTAAAATGTCTTGAAAACAACATTGCTCTTTCATTAAACACTTTGGTATTTAACAGAGATACACTTTGCACATGTAGACTTAGAAATATTAACAAAGCCTAATCGAAGGTAAAAAAAAAGGCAAAGTACCGTAATAAATGTAATCCCATTTTATTGTAACATTACATAACATAACATCACGCCTGTATTTCCCCGAAGGGGTAGGCAGAGGTGTAATAGTACACCCACATTTCGCATTTTATTGTATCATTACAGCCGAAGGACGTCCACTACTGGACATATGTCATAATCGCCACGCTTGGCAGGCGGGTTGGCGATCGCAGTTGGTTGGTTAAATACTCAGAGAACGCTGCTGCCCATCCTCTGGTGAATCCCTTAGTCGCCTTTTACGACACCCATGAGAAGAGATAAGGGTGGTGCTATTCTTTAAGTCCGGCACCACACTGACCGATTTTATTGTATGCCGATTATAAATCAGGCAGAGCCCGCTAATTATTCATATTTTTGGACTTTGCTCAGAGGGCCTGTGCAATTTCGACAATGCCCGGACAGTGCTGACTCTGCACCCTCTGCGGGATCTGCCCGTAACATACACATTAAAAAAAAAATGAACATGCCACGTAATAGTACGTTTTCTTTTTAATCGGCTAACGTGCCAAAATAATAAGCCACTTTTCGCTCAGTCGGCTAAATAATACAGAGAGATAAGATAATATAATTACAACGAGCATTATCTGTTTAAACTAAGATTTAATCTTTAGATGTTAGCTATAGAGTTAAATAAGCCGTTATGTGTAAATACTCGTAGCTTGTGCTGCAATAGTTGTTCATCATATAAAACATATTGAAATATCTTGTGTTTTAAACCAATTATGTAGGAGTATTTCAGCCAAACAAACAGTTAATAAACTATTCGGTTAATTTCGTAAATCTCTATTAATCGGAAAGTATGAAGGCACCATAAGGGGAATCTAGCAGCCAAGTGGCGCCCCCATCAGTAAAATAATTATTACTCGCTGAATACATCATTTATCGAAAATTCGTTTTTAATGATTGTAGTACGGATACTTTTGTTTAGAAACTAGTAACTCTGTAAATTATACTTCTCTGTAGTTGTAGATAGATAAAATGCCAAATGTGGCCGTTTTTCGCACTTTTTCTATCTACAACTACAGCCAAGTATTATTTACACAGTTAATAGTTTTTGATTAAGGTGAATGCTACAGGGTAGCCCGCGAAATTCAAAATTTTTGGTGTTTTTTGCAAATTGTAGCTTTATTTCGCGTCGTATATCTCAAAATATGATTGGCGGAAATAATAACAATATATCTACTGAATAATACTCATAAAAAATATTAACTTAGCTCTAAAAGCTGTACAAGCTCGAAAATCGATAATTTGATCGTAAATTAATATTATTGAGCTTGTACAGCTTATAGAGCTAGGTTAATATTTTTTATGAGTATTTTTCAGTAGATATATTGTTATTATTTCCGCCAATCATATTTTGACCGATATACAATGCGAAATAAAGCTACAATTTGCAAAAACACCAAAAAATTTGAATTTCGCGGGCTACCCTGTAACATTCACCTTAAACTACAGTACCTGTACTTCAATTGTTAAAAACTAATTTTCGATAAATGATGTATTCAGCGACTAATATTTTTTTTACTGATGGCTTACCGCTTTCTTATTAGCGCTGATTTTATGTTAATTTTTTCTATTATAATATTACTGTTACTGTTAGCCTGTAACATCCCATTGCTGGGCAAAGGCCTCCCCCCTTGATGTCCATGTGTCACGGCACTGTGATAATTATTTACTTAATCATCAACTCAGCCTATCGCTGGACATAGGCTTCTTCTAAGTTACGCCACAACACTCGGTCCTCTGCCTTCCGCATCCAGTCCCCCCCAGCCACGTTCTTCAGGTCGTCAGTCCACCTGGCGGGGGGGGGGGGGGGGCTACGCTGCGTTTGCCGATTCGCGGTCTCCACTTAACGACTCGTCTGCTTCAGCGGCCATCGGTCCTTCGACAGACATGGCCAGCCCACTGCCACTTCAGCTTACTGATCCTACAAGCTATGTCGGGGTCACTCCGGTTCTTTTCCGGATAATCTCGTTATGGATTTTATCCTTCAAAGAAACTCCAAGCATAGCTCGCGGAGCGACTTTGAATTTGTGGACTAGCCCAACTGTCAGTGTCCACGTCTTGGCACCGTAAGTCATGACTACTTAATGACTTAATTAAATGACATCTTATTTAAAGGGTTCCGCATTTATTATTCCAAAGAAACTATGCCGCTTGTATTCTCCAAAGCTACAATAATAAGAGATAGGCATGTTTATGAGCAGAATTTATTAAACACAAGAATATTTATCAAACAAAACAGTGTTGACAAAAATTTACAATCCAACTACAAACAGACAAATTCATCAAAATCAAAAGAAAATTACGTCTCGTGAGAGACAAATATTTTTTTCTGACAAACGTCGTGTTGTACTCCATTGTAAAGTTGTTGGCACACCAGCGGACACAAGTTTCGACATGTCAACAATAACTTAACCTTAATTCATAGGAACTGACACTTTTTATGTTATCCGTGTTTTTTTTAATTAAAGAGATATCCGATGTGTGTACAGGCTTAATGAAAAGTGTTAAAGTACCGCCCAAGTTTGTTCTAGACAAATTGTGTAAGGCATGTTGTATGTACTATGATAACGTAAAAAGATATCATTTGCATTGTGTAATGAACTTATGATAATATTCCGAAATATTTCTTGGGTTGTGCGTTCTGTATCAATAAAATACGAGAGAAACTCAACGATTTTTTTTAATTATCTAAGAAATCCGTTCTAAATCCTCAACCATGGTTCTGTTGAGACTGAAACATGAATAATTTCCTTGCAAATGTACATATTATTAAAAAAAATGTTTACTACGTCGATATGGTTCATACCTCTCTAATCGTATCGCTTGGAATAAATACGGAGTTTTATTCGAAGTTGTATGAATTTTCCATGTTAATTCGTTTTTAGTTGTATGAAGCTATGTATTATTTCTTTTAAGGCGACATATTTTCTTGAGGCACTGAAGCTTCAAACTTCAGTGGGCAGGGCACATTTCTCGCAGAACGGATGTCCGATGGGGCTGAAAAGTTCTGGAGTGGCGATCTCATACTGGGAGGCGTAGCGTGGGCACTGAAACGTGGTCGCTCACAATGGGCCTGATAAGAAGGATCAAACTCACTCAAAGGGCAATCAATGGAGAGGGCTATGCTCTGAGTGTGCGTAATTGAATCAGAAATGAGGAGATTAGCAGGAGAATGAAGGTATCCGCCCAAAGAACTGCCAAACTTAAGTGGCAGTGGGCTGGGCACATTGCTCGCAGATCGGATGGCCGATGGGGCCGTAAAGTTCTAGAGTGCCGACCGCGTACTGGAAGGCGTAGCGTACGTAGGTCCCCACATGATGTACCGACGACCTGATGAAGGTCGCAGGAATCCGCTGGATGCGGGAAGCGCAGGACCGGTCGTTGTGGCGATGCTTGGGGGAGGCCTATGTCCAGCTATGGACTACTTTTGACTGAAATAATGACGATGATGACTGAAGCTGAAAGTTTGGATTGTATCTTACGCTATTTAAGGGGCTCGCGTATTTTAATGTAAGCATTTAAATAACAAAAATATAGAAGATAATAAACGCAAGACCATTCTGAGTTCAATTACATGTCTATAGAACTTATGTTTTAACTAAATTGACGTATGTAGTTAAACTGATTCAAAGCAGTATTGAGACGGAACTGCTGGTCGGGATGCATTAACTGTAACTTAGTTTACTTCATTAGTGATAAAAGGGAGTACTCAGTGAAGCAATGGTATTAGACAAAACAATCTTGGTACCTATAGTAAGTATAAACATCGGATCTTTGGTTGATTAAAAAGTAAAATTTAATTAGCTATAGTGAGGAAAAGCTTAACTAATGTTTTCTATTCGAAATGTTAGCTTGAGTTTCCGAACCTGCAGTACTATTCTGTAAACTCACTTCTGATTACGCAGTGAAAAGTAGTAAAAACAATACGAAAAAAAAATATGATTTCACTGTGGAATCAGAATTGGTAGTGAGATCGTGCAGAGTGCCGATTCCGAGTTTAACACATACCGCATAAGCGATCGAATTCGTTGACTTACATTTATAAATCAGTAGTGCCCCTTGCCGAAACGTGAAGGAACTACTGAGTGCCGATTCCGAGTTTATTACAAACAGGGGCGCGGGGGACTGATTCATGAACAAAAGTCGAGGCACTTGATCGCGTATGCGGTAAGTTTTAAACTCGGAATCGGCACTCTGATTTATGTATGACGGTCAACGCATTCGATTGCGTATGCGGTATGTTTTAAATTCGGAATCGGCACACTGAATAGCTACGCTGATGACATAGGCATGTTCAAATATTCTGTTGGAATTTAGCGTTGAATTCATGATTTTTAAATATTAGTTACATACATACATACTTATTATCACGCCTGTTTCCCATTGGGGTAGGCAGAGACTATGGATTTCCACCTGCTACGATCCTGACACACCTCTTTCGCTTCATCTACATCCATTAACCTCGTCATGCATGCTCATCGGTTTAGAGAACTCTTAACCTGGCATTTTTTGAGAACGTCCGCGATTTGATCGCGATTTTTTGTTTGATAATAGTTGCCCTTTCTAATTTTACATTCGGACATCATCGGTGGCTAATTTAACTTGTTTATTTATTTATTTATTATATTCTTTATTGTACATTACACCAAACGGAAACAAAGACAATTTATTGTTCCGCATTAGTCATAGATACGAAATCCATTTCAGAGGCGTACATTAATAAAAATAAAAAAAAGCGTTATTATGAACCCCTTTGGAGACGAGTTCAGGTGGGGACCGTAAGCCGTAACTTCAACATGCATTAAATAATATTGAAATAGACTGTTCCCATTGCGCATAATATGAATTCAAGAATCGAGTAGATCGGATCGACGACCGCGATGACATTCTGTCAAATTTAAATTTCGAATCGAATGCCCTAGAATAAGTCTTCACTCATTCATTTATTCGTTGATCGATGGGTATGACGATATACTCTCGAATTAGGCCTTATATCCTATTGAAATATTAATATTTGGCGAGTTATTTGCTGGATGCAACACTGACTTTACAAACAGGGGAGTGCCGTTACGTTATTAATTATTCATTATTGTTGTGCGCCCATATGTTGGCGAGGCGAATAATACTGCAAAATGCATTGTATCTTATGTTCCTGTAAGTTGATCGTCGAAGAAAACTTTGTAATACTGCGTAGTAGTTAGAATTTCCAGAAGTCCAGCTTTTGGCGCGACGTTCCGTTTTTCAGTTCCCTCAAGACGCGTCCCGATAACTCCCTAAGCGGGACGCCCAAAATCCCGCTATTTCATCTAAGTATAGCCAATTTGGCCCGGTATACAGGAACATTTTTATGGAGTGAGTTTAAAGTTCCAATCTCGGACGAATAAAAATGGCGGACGCAAGTTCAATTTCAAGATTGAAGCACTTAGTTTTTTCATAAACACACTATAATTTCGTCATAATTTTGACACAGCAGATATATATTTTTATTTTATTTGTGACACTACGACAATGAAAACCGTCACACGAGATTTGTTGCGTAATCGCGGATTTTTGTCTCACTATGGGTGTCCATGTGTGCGTGCCTGCCCGTACTTTTAAGCGAGCCGTCTTACTATGGATGCCTCACATTTTGTTTAACGAGATTTTATTCGTCCAAGGTTCCAATCGTATTATAAAACAAACGTGTTACTTTTCATGATTTTTGTGCACCCATATATTTGCAAGGCAACTATCATATACTGTAAAATGCATTGTATCTTATAACTTGACCGAGGAAAAATCTTTATAAGCTACGTAGCATTGCACTGGAACGTCAGTCAAGGACGCGACGCGACGGAACGTGAGTGTGTATCTTTTTTTTTATCTTAATTTTTTTTTAGGGACCTCCAATCATTTAATGATTATGCCAGTCCCATCGTATCATTAACTTATTACAACCTTAACTTCTTAAGACTATTTACTACTTTTTTTGTTTACTCTCTGGCACATTCGCGAACACATTAGAAATCAAGGGGGAGTCTTATACCTAGTAGTGGGCTGTTACAGGCTAACAGTTACAGTAACCCACTCACCTTAAAACCGCTTGAAATAGCTCGGTGCGTTCCTATCCTATTATAAATAAACGTGTTATAACGGTAATAAATTCAATTTTATTAATGTTGAAATAATAAAGAATTGCATATTGCGTGAATTTTAATATCAAACGATATATTTTTTTAATTTCACGGTTAAATAAATATTAATTGAACATTATAAAATATCTCGTCACGATTATTAATATTTTCAAAGTTTTTTATTGCTTTTCTATCGATAACTTGGTTATTAATCTGTATAAACAAACTTATATTTAGTTTGCACACATAAACATTATACAGAACTTCAGGAAAATAATGTTTCTTTTAGTGAACTAAAGAAGTGGATACACTGCACATTTTTTTGGCAGGTGGGTTACAATAGAATGATAAGTTTTCTTGGTAATGTAGTGTAAAGTCGTCTCAAGCATATTCTACGAATATAAAAAATTCAAACTACATAATTATTATTAATTTATTAGGAACTCCTGTGCTATAAGTACCAAAAAGTACACCTTAGGGAACTCTTGTGCTATAAGTACCAAAAAGTGCAAATGGGGAAACTACTATGCTATAAGTACCAAAAAGTACAACTTAGGGAACTCTTGTGCTAAAAATACCAAAAAGTGCAACTGAGGGAACTCCTGTGCTATAAGGACCAAAAAGTGCAACTGAGGGAACTTCTGTGCTATAAGTACCAAAAAGATTCCCGATCAAAAACCAGTTAATTAAGTGATCCAACCAAGTTTTTCGTAAACGCTCGCTCGGAGCGGAATTGATTCCCCAACGTTTTATCGCTGGGATTTAGGTACCTGTTTAGATTACGGCTGTATTACTTGTAAGTGTGCAACTAAAGGGATAAAGAGTTGTTTGGGTGTGTAGGTAACAACGAAATTAACCGGTATTTCGAGCCGAAACAGTACTATTTCGCTCTTGATCAGTGTCAAAATAATATCGATTTTGACCGAGCAGAATCATAAAGAAAATGCTCTTTTTAAAAAGTAATAAGTATGGTGTTTTTTTACGAGCTGGCGAGCTAGTTAAAAATACATGCTGAAATTTTAATCGCTTGTTTCCCGAAAAGGGTTTATTGTACTCATCATTATGAACAACTTTTACTATGGAACCAACCCGGAAATCGCGAAAACAAACAGTTAGTCCCCCTTTTCGGGAAAGAAGCCATTACAATTTTCAGCATGTATTAACCAGGTTTCAGAGCCCTGCAAAAATCTTCTAACTCGATATTAATAGAGAAACCAGTACGTTATCAACTACGCGTAATTCGGATTGGTCTCGTTTCTTCAGAGCCATGTAAACAGTTTATAAACGCGCGCGGTAGCGGTACACAAACAAACAAATGTGTACAAAGATTTAGTTCACTTATCATCAAACTACTCACGTTACTTAATTACTACTTATATGCTAATATATTTGATCCTAATAACATTAGAAAATAAAATATAAATAAATATAAATATTTTTGGGACATTTTTACACAGCACCATCTAGTCCCAAACCAAGCAGAGCTTGTGCTATGGGTACTAGACAGGTTTATTCCACTTTGTACCTGGGTGAACAAAGTGGAATTTATGGTGTCTTTATTTCACCTCGGAATCATTGCACCTAGGTGAATTCACCTAGGTGAAATGATTCGACACAATTGGTGTCATTTGTTCACCTTGGAACTAAATCACCCAGGTGAACAGGGGCAACTATTTTTATTATTCTTGTGGACTTTAATCACCCACATAAAATATGCTAAAACAACTATCAAATGAAAGCTGGATATAATACTTATATACTTTTTGTTTTTGTAAATACATACTTATAATATATAAGAAACACCGAGACCAACACAAACACTTATGTTCATCACACAAATATTTGTGTCTGTGGGAATCGAACCCATAACCTCGTGATCAGCAGTCCGACCCTCGAACCATTAGACCGTCTAGTCGTCGTCAAATAATAGGTCTATAAATGCACACTCGTAACACTCGACACTAGTCACACAGGGCCTTTTCCCGATTGGTGGAATGTGGTATGTGGCAGGTCGGGCCTGAAAATGTAGCCAACTGACACTAGATTCGTCCACGCGTGGGTTGGCGCGTTACAGGGTTACAGGTCTGTTGCCGGCTGTACTCGTAAGCCTTTGAAATCCTTGTAATTGGTGGATTGATGCGAAAGGTTTATGAGCCGGTTGTAGCGTCAGGAGAGGCAAAGTCCGATACGCTCAGTTGATTGATTGTCGACGCAAAGCGTTACTTAAAATACAATACGGGAATAGACTATTATTTTTTAAGTAAAACTTCTTTATGCACGCTTGACTTAGGGAGTAAGCTGGTGAATGCGTTACGAAAAGTGTGGCGAACGGAGGGGGCAGTGCGGGACGCGGGGAACGAGGCGTGCGCGACGGCCGGCCACGACACAGCGCCGGCAGATGTACGCGCGCCGCGCCGCCATTCCTTTGTTCTCATTTAAATAGTATTGAGGGAGATATAAGTTAGTGAAGTTTTACTTCAGTCGTGTGCTCTACACACTCGTTTTTTTAATGAGTAAAAAGTTTATTAAAAAATTGTAACCAACAATGATATAACACTAATGAAATAAGTAGATATTTGTAATAGTGTAGTAAAAGCGTTTTAAAATTGCTTAAACTATTGGCCACTGACGTGACGTCATAACACATTAACAGTGCCGTCTCTAGCTTATCTTTCACCGGGGTGGCGAACCATCCCAGGTGCCCTCTAGCTATTTCAGCAGATCCTCCCTCCAGTTTTTTTAGAATGTCTGCTACACAGCGTCCAGTGGCAATTACCGTTTGTAAGATTTTTTATTTTTAACCGAGTTCAAATAAAGGAGTAAGTTCTCAATTTGATTGTTTATTGTAGGTACTGTATACAGGTAGGTACTATGATGAATTTAGGAGCTGAGTAAAATAATTTATAGGGGCTTTGTGCCCTCGAAGCCTAGGCACCTCTTTATGCTAGGCACCTACCCAGAGGAATGACGCGTGACGGTGCCCCTGATGCCTCAGCGCCAGGGTGCGTTACACCCCAGGCACCCCTGGGTTGAGACGGCCCTGCACATAACCGCAATTGTTATTACATAATTACCATTCAGTACAGTCCGTTTCGCACAAAAAGACAGAAAAGCCCCCTCTAAAAACTTATATTCGTGTATTCCTTTCATTTTATCATTGTTTTTTTTTATTTCATAAACCTTTTTTATTTATGTTCTTCCCTTGAAATAATATAATAATTAACCCCTTTGTAGTTAACCAAATCAAATACGTGGGACACTCAGAAAGTTTTGCGAAACTAAAAAAAATTGTTCTATACGTACATATATTTTTATCAAATCTTTTCAAAGTACTTTCCACCAGCCTCTATACAAAGATTCATGCGCCTAAACCAGTTTTCAAAACACTTTTTGCAGTCCGCCGCAGACACCTCGTTTACAGCCTGCTCGAACGCAGCCAGCGCATCTTCCGGCGACGAAAATTGTATCCCTTTGAGCTGATTTTTTATTTTTGGGAATAAAAAGAAGTCACACGGTGCTAGACCAGGGCTGTAAGGAGGGTGACCCAGGAGTTTGACTGGCGTGCTGTCCAGGAAGTCCCTCGTTTTGAGTGCGGTGTGCGCAGGTGCATTGTCGTGGTGGAGCAGTAGCCCGCGGAGCCCTGTGTTTGGTCGCTTGTTGCTTATAACAGAGAAAACTTCTGGCAAACATTTGGTAGTATACCATTCGGCATTAATGCTTCTTTGATCCCGTAAGGGAATTGATACCAAGTGGCCAGTCAAATTAAAAAAGCTAGCGATCAAAATCTTACCCCCGCTTCTAGATCGCTTCACTTTGGTAGGCGTTGGCTCATTTTGAAACACCCAAACAGTCGACTGGCGCGTGGTTTCTGGGTCGTATTGATAAATCCAGGGCTCATCACCTGTAACGATGTCGTAAACACGCCGAGACGAGCCTGCTTCAAATTTGTTAAGCATATCACGGCACCATACCACCCGGGCCTGCTTCTGAGCATCGGTGAGGTTGTGCGGCACCCAGCGTGATACTATCCTCCTCACGCGAAGATGGCTGTGTAGAATCTCGTGAACGCTTCCCGATCCAATCTTCAATATGTGTTGAATCTCCTGATATGTAATTCGCCTATTGTCTTGGATTAAATTTTTCACTGCTAGCACGTTTTCTTCGGTAACAGCCGTCAAAGGGCGACCGCTTCTTTCGTCATCCCCCAAAGTTGGTCGACCGCGCTTGAATTCGTTATACCAACGATACACGGTTGCCTTGGAAGGGCCTTCATCCATGAATGCCATTTGAAGTCTATCGTACGATTCATCCGGTTTCAGGCGACACTTGAAATCGTATAAAATCATAGCTCTAAAATGTTCCCGGCGCAGATCCATATTTCAGTGAGACACAATACTTTGAATTAACTCGCAAAAAATGTGGAGGGAAATTTTGAAATTGGAACTTACTTATTTTTACTTATAAATAATCATATTTTCGAAAAACATTATAACTGGCCAGTCTCCCATATATAAAAACTTTTTTTCGCAATACTTTCTGAGGGGCCTGGTATGTTAAAATTATTTACACATTTGTTTTAAATAATACTTTACTTCTGAAGCTTGTCGTCACTGGTCATACTGAGTTACTTTGACCGGTCATAACGTTTATAATAACCTATCAATAATAACAGTCTCATAAAACAACAGATAGATTTTGTTTAAAATATTTATAAGTTGTAGTTTGTTAGTTAACACATTGGTTATTAATGAGTCCGTTGAAAAACTTAAACTCGTCTCCCAACTTGAAGTAACTTTGAGCGCTGAACCTAACAGTACTGTTTTCTTATAAAATACTTGCATTAGTTTACTATACTATGCTATATCTACCTACTAAAAAGTCTATAAAAATATTATATTTCCTAATTACCTACTGGAAAACATTCATTATAATGACCCATTAAATTTATTATTTTATTTATTACAAATTCAATAAATTAAAAAAAAAGCTGTCGTGGCCGTCGTGGGACACCCGTTTAGAAGGAAGATCCTTTCGCTACACAAAAAAATATAATAAATAAATAAAAAAAATATAAATAAAAAAGCCTTTTATTTCATGCAATTTGATAGGTTTTACAAATAAATATTCATTTTATAATGTTACGTTTACAAAATAAAATAGTTACGAGTTAGTTACAAATGTGTTAATAGGTAGTTAAAATTTAAATTCAATTATTTTCAATTCGTAGCAATACTTTTCATAAATTTCATTTGTGTAATAATAATAATCAATAAGATTTTTTTATTTTTATTTTTATAAAACATTAAATTAAATTTGATTAATTGAAATATTTAGAAAATTATTATTTAGAATATTAAAAAAAATAGAATAAAATAGGTAGCATGCATGAACCCCTCAATTAGTGAGGGTAAAGGCCTCCTCCAGAGAAGACCAGCGGTCTCGTCCTTGGGCTTCTGTCATCCAATTTCTGCCCGCAACTCGTGTGATGTCGTCTGCCCATCTAGTTACAGGTCTTCCTCTCTTCCTAGTACCTGCAGGTACAGGCAGGTACACAAAAAAATATAAGTAAACAAAAATATTAAAAAAAAATATGTAAATTCACGCTTGTAAAAACACACAAACACATTCATCGGTGTCGGTGTCGGTCAAAATACACTGTTTTCAGCCTAGCTCTCACTCGTCAAATGTCTGGAGTTTAACTTGCAACAAGGAAATTCGTTCCAAGAACATTCCGAATCAACTCAAATTCCTTGTTTGAAAAAGAAATCCCTTTTCAAAATTCTCCGAAGAACTGTCTCGTACTTAACTGGCCATCAATAAAAATTAATCCACACCTACCTAAATAAATTAAAAAAAAATTATCTTCATCCAATTATTCGATAAAAATGGCTCAAATGCAAAACGATAATTAATAAATCCGAACGTTAAGGTGGAACCGACAACATTTGAACATCCGAACTGTCCGTCAACCATCGCGCTATTACTGCAAATTGTAGGGTGGCAGGGAAAGTAGCATCGGCATGTTATTTTTGCTACTAATTGCACTAACTAAATGGTATAACTATCAGGCTTTCTATCAATGACCTTCCATGGGCGGCGAAGCGCCACTGCATTTTCTTTTCTATAATCGATGGTGAGTTTCCCTTAGACAGCATGGGTGGCGGTCGTTAATTTGTTTAACGATAGTGTGTCGAGAATTCTTGGAATGAGAACTTAATTGATTATAGAGAAGGAGTATCGCTATTCAATATGCGTGAAAGAGTAAGAATCAGCATACATTTGGCATACATATTCATGTTCATTTATTTCGTAAAGCTTGCTTACATGTCAAAAATAAAATAACTAATATATCAATTCACATTTGACTAAATAAAGATGACAAATTTAATATTTACCTTGTAAGTTTAGATTTTAGGCCATTTCTAAGTCGGTGCGTTCTATTCGAGCACCCGTCTTTATACAGCAAAGAGTATTATTGAGCTGTTATGACATCAATCAATTTAGCCAATCGCATCATTATCAGAGATAAACATAAAATAAGGGAGATTTGCCAAGGAGGCACAATGCTTGACGCTTCCATTCCATAATGCGTAAAATGATCACAGCTCAGACGGAACGCCCATATCACTTTCATCAATCGGCTCTTTTCCGTACAAGACAATAATTGAAATTGCTAGACAGTTTTTATTTTTTAAATCATGCTAACGAGGTTTTTAAGTACACACATAAATTAGTTGTTTTTAGGTACAAAATATTTATCATTATAAAGGCCAAATGCGCATTTTTTTTCAAAATTTGAAATTAGAATAAAGACCATGCGCGGACGTATTGGCGCTCATAAGCATTAAATATGTACTGTTGAATTTATTTGTGTATTGTTTTCTCGCAAATGAGAGAAAAGTACTATACAAGTCTCGGCCGAAATAGCAATTAACGGCCTCGTTTGATAAAAAAAGGACTTGGCTGGTGACTCGTCCTTTTAAAATCACTTCGGTCAATATTACTCGGCCGTCAATTACTACATTTCAGGCCTCGACAGTAATGTACTATTAAGAAAAGCAAAGATAAAAAAAAGCAAAGCAGAAGCAAAGTGTTATTGGGTTTTTTCATTAGGAAATTCTCAGTAGTAGCCCGGAGTATGGATTTGTGCCCGGTTAATGGCAATAGGCTCGCCCCCTATTACACGGGACTATAACATAACTGGCGAAATGTGGGTGTACTATTACACCTCCACCTACCCCTTCGGGGAAATACAGGCGTGATGTTATGTTATGTTTTTTTTTCTATTTAATTGACAACACTTTGTAAAGAACCGCTGACATTACGATACTCAATATATGTATACACTTGCAGCTGTGCCATTTTATCGCAAACATAGTCAAGATAATATAAATAGGTAAAATAGTAACGTATTATTTTAAAACGCACAACGAGAAGGTACACACGGCTACACATCAAGCTGTACATTTCCAGTATAAGCTGACCTCGCATTGGTTTTCCTTACAACGCGAGGTCAGCCTATACTGGTTTTGTACAGCTTGATGTGTAGCCGTGTGTACCATAACCAGGTACAGTAAAATCGCTAACGCAATTGACACGTCCCCGATTGCCGATATTTCATCGAGTCAATCGAATTACATTTTAATATTAAAATTATTCATATTGCCAATATATTGCTGCTGGACCGGTGTCGATTGATCCAACTCCGGTAGGATTAAATAACTTGAATACATGTGAAATTATAATTAAAATATCCCTTATGAATATTTTTTGCATTACCCGCGGCAGGATGGGCAAACATTTTAAGTTTTTTAAAGTCGGCATTTACATTTAAAATGTTATAAGATCATGTATCGACGTCGTCGTCGGTACGAGATAAAAAAAAATGTTACGTCATGTTCGTAAGTTATGGCAATATAATAATGTCGTGAGAGGCTCATACTCACTCAATACTCATTATTACTCATATTCGAGTGATTCGCGCTTCAACAGGTCATGAGTTCTTGCTTTAAAGTGTACCAATGACAATTAAAGTTATAGATATCATCCTCCGAGCCTTTTCCCAATTATATTGGGGTCGGCATCCAGTCTAGCCTGATGCGACTGAACATCAGTATTTCACACGGAGCGTCTGCCATCAGACCCCCGCAACCCAGTTACTGGGTAATACTGACATTCGGAGGTTAGACCAGTTGTCAGACTTTCAGGCTTCTGACTACCCGTAATGACTGCCATAGATATTCGTATGACAACCGGGACCGACAGATTAACGTGCTCTCCGAAGCACGGAGGGGTCTCGATGTGTAACGAAATGGTCACCCATCCAAAGACTGACCGCGGCAATTACATCTTAACCTTGCAGATTGTATAATCCACACAGTCGTTGCCAAAACAAACGATTAAATGTTCCGTACGCAGCGGCAGCACACATACAAATAAATTAGTACAAAGTAAGTAAGTTAGTTACCTTAAGTTACTTTCTCGTCATAATTGGTACACTTTTTGTACACACACGACTGCATTTTAGTATTTTTTGTCCCCGTCACGCTGGGCGCCGTGCTAGACGCGGATTAATTGCAAAACGTCACAATTTGGACGTTTTCGATTCTTCAGATTGCGTGCGCTAGTAACATATCTGTACTTTTAAATATCATTGGATAACACTTAATATAATAAATATGGAGGTGTTAGAAATTAGAATCGAATCCAATAAGTTTACTTTTCTCGTTTTTTTTCTAAACCTTTTTTATAATTATTTACTTTATTACTTGTATTCTGATGTCACTTAATTATGGACATTGTAGCATATTGTATTAGGTAAGAACATTGGATTTTAGTTATGTTGTTTGCTATTCCCAGGGATTTAAGACGTGGTTTCTTGTAATGTTTTGAAGAATAAGGGTAAAAACTAAAAATTACAGTTGTATGAGATTACTTTTATGTAGGAACGGTTAAAGTTCAATGGACTTTTTATTTTTATTTTGGTTTTCAATTATACTTAACTAATTAATTTGGTAAAAGAAATATTCTTTTATAATAAAAAACAAATTAAGTTTTCTGACCTTAAATATTTTTAATTAAATTAAGTGGTCGTCTTACAACATGTAAGTATTCCCATCCTAACATCTTGGTTTAATATTTTGCATATTTTACAATTTTATCAGAATCGAAGGACAGGTGTACCTCCATAAGCTTTCAAATTTTTCGAAAAATCTTAAAATACTTGAGTTTATAATTAGGTACCGTTGAAGCTTACCGCCATAACTGTACAACACTAAATTTCATAAAAATTTCTGCAGCGAAATATAATAGGTACCTGTGGGGTAATTGTGTAACGCACTCACAAAGATAATAGCCATAGAAAAATGTGTTGTAAAAAAAAGTCTAAAGCCAAAGGGATGGTCCGCCTTGGATTTTAGACCTTTTTTATTTTTAGTGTATGTTGTTCCATACAAGAAACTTAGAAAAACGTGTTTTTTTCAAAAAATTTGTTCCTGATCTATCTTCAAAACGGTAATACATACCAGCGTCAAACTTGGTCTGATTTTAGCAACAAATACTAAAATTGTACAAACATAGACGTAGTTGGTGGTACCTGCGTAAGAAACAGATGCAAAAATTCATATTTCACGCACGATGCGTTGATGTCTTTTGATGAACTCTCGTAAATTAAATCAATAAAATTTCCATGGGGTATCAGGTCGATGGGTGGTACGGAACCCTTACCACAGCCCTTACTGCGTGAGTCCTACTCGCACTTGGGCGGTTATTATTTTGCTAATTCCAAGTTGGAGTCATAATTAAAGTTGTTTAAATTGATAAATAGATATAATATATAGGTAGATTGATTGATTGATTGTTGTTTTTGTTGATTTGTTGTTTGTTTGATTTATTTGACTGTAAAGTACTTATTATACTAAAATAAGCTCTGTTGAGTATCTACACAAAAATCATCAATGTAACCCAAGGCATATTGTTATTCTTTTCTTATGAGGGGGGACCTGGTGTCCTAAGATACAGGCTTCGGCTTAGTTTAGGCACCAATCTCCCACAGATTATCTATTTTGTTTAATTTTACTACTGATACCGTAAACTGCCCTAACTTGGCCCACAAGCCCTACTTTGCCTAGTTATTTTTTGAGTAAACTATAATAGCTATGATTTCCGTACTTGGGGAGCTTTGAAAACTATGACAACGCTAACATTTGGTTCAGTTATAAAGTGTCAGTGCGTGTAAAAATTAAGATAATGCCTTAGGCAAAGTAGGGCTTGTTGGCAAAGTTAGGGCATTTTACGGTAATTGTTATCCTTATTGTTGTATGGTTTGTGGAAGATAATAAATACATTGATTGATTGATAACATAACATAACATAACATCACGCCTGTATTTCCGCGAAGGGGTAGGCAGAGGTGTAATAGTACATCCACATTTCGGCAGTTATGTTATAGTCCCATGTAATAGGGGGCAGGCCTATTGCCATTGACCGGGCACAAATCTAGACTCCGGGTTGCTACTGAGATCTTCCTAATGTAAAAACGCATTAACACTTTGCCCGACCCGGGAATCGAACCCAAGACCCCACGCTCAGCAGTCGCGCTTGCAACCACTAGAACAACGAGGCATGGTTGATTGATGGATATGTAAAATGATCCCTGGACCCTGATGTTAATGAATGAACCCTGTATGAAATATTCTGTAGTTAGTGTTTACATGCATAGGATTTTTGGAACGGAGTTCCTTATCGTGGTTTGCGGTAGGTGTGATTCGGGAGAAAATGTAACGTCACGTAAGATTTTTGCGTTTTGAGCAGGCGCATTCGCACAACGCGCTCTCTTGCTATTGTGTCTGTGTGCGGTGGGGTGACCACACTTGTTTTATTTTATTCATGTAACTGTATTATTATAATTACTTATAAGGATTTAAACAGAACCACAGGATGGTTAGGTATGTACTGTAGGTACTTCCGTTGCATTGGCATAGTCTGGATGAGGAAAACGAAGAATCGTGTGATGAGGTGCAACTTGGAGAAACCCATTCTCATTAGTGGCTCCGATAGGCTTGTTTTAAATAGTCAATTTCTATTTTTTTTTTTATTATTAAATATTATTGCGACATCTTTTACACAGTAAACTAAGCAGAGCTTGAGCTATGGGTACTAGACAATGCATATAATACTTATATACTTTTTTTTTGTAAATACATACTTATAATACATAAGAAACACCCAGACCAACACAAACACTTATGTTCATCACACATATTTGTGTTCTGTGGGAATCGAACCCACGAACTCGTGATCAGCAGTCCGACCCTCGAACCACTAGACCACAGACGTCGTCCATATATGGCAAAGGAATTTTCATTATTTTATTTAAGAAATTCCATGAAAAGTTATTTATATTCTTGTTTATTATGCTTAATGCACATTTTATTGAAATATATAAAAAATACGCCATATCATTGATTCACTTAAATGATAACTGCATAATATTGACAACAATATCCCTGTATTAACATTTTCTTGATTATTTATATACTTGTTGGTATTTCATATAAAGTTCAATGAAAGCTCTTACGGAAATTCACTATGGGCGCTACTCATATTACATTTTAAATGTCAGTAGATAGATATATGTACAAGTACTAAAACAGAAAGGAATTTTAACAGATTTTAAAGGTTTATTATGTCAATGTACGAATACCTTAAAATTTTGCTTATTTAAATTCATATTTTCCGTGTGGTGCCGGACGTAAAGAATTGCACCATCATTCTCTTCGCATGGGTGTCGTAAAAAGCGACTAAGGGATTCACCAGAGGATGGGCAGCAGCGTTCTCTGAGTATTTAAACAACCAACTGCGATCGCCAACCCGCCTGCCAAGCTTGGCGGTTATGGCATTTCCCCCACCTTTGGGGGAGGACTTTATCCAGCAGTGGACGTTTTTCGGCTGAAATGACGACATTCAAATTGTATTAATTATTATTATTCTTGATATAACTCGACTTCGTACAGTCACAGTGGATTTCGGTATAAACATGTAAATAAAAAAAAACAACTGTAAACTTAATTATCGAACGAAACACAATTTCTTAATTGAGCTGTACCATCAATTTATTTATCTCAACATAATTACGATCCCAAAAAACGGTCGCACCTCTACTTAACCCTGCAACGGCGCATTAATCTTCCAAGTTACGTAACTTACGTCAAAACAGTATTGAGTGCTGACAGCGGGCAGTGTCAGCGATCGCCGGCGGTGGGTTAGCGTGGCGGGTACACGTGTTCGATGCGGTGGCGGGAGACCCCAGATTAAGATCTATATTGCTTCACGGGCTCACGGGCCACGGTGCCACCGACCGGCTACCGGCTTCCTTATAATATTGTTATTTATTAACCTACTCTGATGTTTAGTTTGGACACTTTCGGGTGTAAAAGATATACTGTAGATTGTAAGATATTGGGTGTAATATTTAGGTTGAGGCGATGTTATGTTAATTTTGACATGCATAGTTTTATAGCTCATATTATTATTTTTGGCTTCATAATAATTATGTTTGTAATTTACATTCATGTTTCTTAAATTCAGTCTTTTTAGCCTTTTAATTTTTGTAAAGATACTAACGGTTACGGTACTAGGGGCTCCTAGCGGAGCAACGGCTTGTAAGATCTGCAAGGTTAAGTTGAATTTGCCGCGGTCAGTCTGTGGATGGGTGACCGTTTCGTTACACATCGAGATTCCTCCGTGCCTCGGAAAGCACGTTAAGCTGTCAGTCCCGGTTGTCATACGAATATCTATGGCAGTCGTTACAGGTAGTTAGAAGCCTGAAAGTCTGACAACTGGTCTAACCTCCGAATGTCAGTAATACCCAGTAACTGGGTTGCGGGGGTCTAATGGCAGTCGCTCCGTGTAATATACTGATGTTCAGCCGCATCTGGCTAGAATGGAAGCCGACCCCAATATAATTGGGAAAAAGGCTCGGAGGATGATGACTAAGGGTTACGGTCAATGAAACAATCCATCAATCTTGAAACTATAATATCGTATAAACCGGCCATTTTAGCCTTCACTACAATGAGTGTGCAAATTAACCACATTGGAACCCTAACCGTTTATGTGACATGTCCTTCATTCCAGTTGTTGCTTTGAAAAAAGAGTTAAAAACACAGCAATTATGGTACGACATAAACATTAAATATAATTAAAATAACAAGTCTACTATAATGCGTGATCGGGCTCTTGTTAGCAAAATGCACTGGTAATGATAGAATGCTAACGCTTAAGGCTGGTATGTAGTGGCAAGCGTAGGCGGGCGCGAAAATGGGAATCGCTCCATATAGTCGCAGTCGCTTACTCTTGAAACATTTCTTTTTTATAGGCGACCGTGCGCCGGCCGTACATTTTTGTCACTTTACGTAAAGTGACGCGTAAACGCAGTCACCTGTACGCGAGATAAGCGCGCGTAGTGTTACTCAAATGTTCATGTTTTGCTCACTTCTACGCGCTGTAGTATATTTATGCCATGAGTCGTTTAAATTCAGCAGTTTTTTCTATTAGCATTATGACCATCGTCATTCTTTTAAAATGTTATAATTTTGAATCTATACGCATAATACAAACAATCGACTTTATTTCGTTACGCAGATACCATGACGACAAACCGCAAGCACTTAAGTGGCAGATATCCTGCTATGTAATTATCTTATAGTTTGCATGGTCCTAAACCCTAGGGCGCGGGGTAGGTCTGCCATGGGTACTCCAACGGTGATGAATTGACGGGTACGTCATACTAGTGACATAATTAACTGGTTGTAATTACGCGAACGGCTATCACGGTGGTCAGCGGTGCGCGAACTACCTTCGCGTCGTAAACGCGGGGTGGACGGGAACTCAGAGCAAAAAGTAAAGTAGACTACACCACGGTTGCGGAGTTAACAGATGTATTTAATCGAATGTCAGTCGCCGGTGAATGTTTGGAACTAGACGTGACTATTGTAGCGTTAAAAATTAATAGAGGGCCCGTCTATTTGTCGATATCTACAGGTATTTGTAGATTTTTTGTCGAAGTGATGAGTATGCTGTGGCTCAAGTGAAGGAAACTAGTCGTGCTGGTACAGTCATAGTCAGTGCTGGTGTTTTTTTTATAAAAAGTAAATACATGTATTAATCAACTCAATCGCAGTCCACTGCTGGACATAGGCCTCTCCCAAGTTGCGCCACAACTCTCGGTCCTCTGCCTTCCGCATCCACTCCCACCTTCTTCAGGACAAAGGTCAAAGTCACTCAGCGAGCTATGGAGCGAGCTATGCTTGGAGTTTCTTTGAAGGATAAAATTCGTAACGAGATTATCCAGGGAAGAACCGGAGTGACTGACATAGCTTGTAGGATCAGTAAGCTAAAGTGGCAGTGGGCTGGTCATTTCTGTCGAAGGACCGATGGCCGCTGGAACAGACTAGTCCTTGAGTGGAGACCACGAATCCGACGCGGACTGACGAGAAATACATTCATCTATTAGAACAAATTTCTGATCTTCGATTAAGACCGTTTCGTCAACTTGAATAAATTTTTGCCAGTACCAGTAAAATTCTGTATGTAACAGAATAAATTTTACGTCCGCTTGATATTGTATAAGTTATGGAATTATTAAATTTTGAATAATATATTGAATATAAATAATATATTCGAAAACATGGCAACTTTGCTAAGTAGGAAAGTTTCGCGCGACGTCCGAGTCTGACATGAATAAGTAAAGAGGTTCTTATGGAACTTTCAATCTGAATTGAATACTGAACTTCTAACTTGAGCTTCTTTGAATAAAAACCTGAAAATATAAAATTCTATTGTCAGTAAAGTATTGATGTAAAATTAAATGTGAGGAAGATGATCTCTATTTATTGGCGCAGAGTTGCCAGCCTATCGGTTTTTATCGGATGCATTTCGGCGAGTTTGTGGTGGGATTGTACAATCTTATAACCCTAAGCCCTTTCCATCATCAGCTTTGCTTTAATTAAAAATTTATCTTAAAAAATGGAAAAATAGTTATTTCTATTACATTTAAATTAAATTACCTTCCTTAAATTAGTCCGCCTACCCTGTATCATGCCCATAATTGGTAATTTTATCGCGTACAATCATGACCATAAATATGTTGCTATTTATATTATTGCAATCCACACTATTCATTTTATTTATATGCGTGACTTGGATCAGATAGTCATTATAAGCTGTCTTACGTCTATCAATACTTCGTCAATACTTCGACGATACTAATACTTATTACCCGTGACTATACCCTCATTTTTTACCGTTTTATGTGTTCAGACATACAATAATTATTTCAATAATAGCTTCTTATTATTTGCGATGCCTTTATGACACATTAACACGATCGCCACTGATAAAATGCGGTTAGAAAACTTTGTAATTGCCACACATTTTTGCTCCACTGGACCATAATAAAGTATTATAGTCGAGATCGTTTTTTATATACAAATAGTTTTTGTAAGTGTAACGCGCAAGTCTTTCGATGCGATTGTACGCTATACTGGCTGTTTTGAAGAATTCTGCTTTTTATTAATTTGTAAATTGGCATTGATGATAGGGTTGAAAAAATATTTCTTGAATATTTATTCGTTGGTATAATTTTATTCAGAATATTAATATTGTATGTTGAGACGTAAAAACTTTAAAAAATACTATCCATCACACTATTATAGCTATAAAAAGAAAAAAAGTCACGTCACTCTGTATTAACGTACATCGCAGATATAGTCATATGGGTACATGCAAATACCTCTGAATATAATAACCAATAGTCACAAAAGTGTAGCGATTAAACAAAAGTACATTCTGATGTTGTCATTCATTCCGTTTTTGGAACGAAGTTCCTTATGAGGTGGGCTTGTGATAGGTGTGATTCGGGAGAAACTGCAGCGTCACGTCACGCTAAGATTTGAGATATACTCATATAGTACATTGAATATACGGACATAGAGACGTCAGCTGACCTCACCTTTAAGCGCCATCTGGTGAGTAACGAGTTACAGTTAGTTAGTTGTTTTATTATTACAGTTAACTGTTAAATAAAATTTACAAAAATACATGTTTTACTGGAGATCTAACCTAGGTTTTGTGGTATCTCAGTCCATCGCATGATCTTTCCTGCCATCTTTACTTGTATTATAGTTGAGAAATTTAGCATTATAATGAACCGGTCAAAAAATGTAATGATAAGGATAGCTTCGTTCCTGACGGGGGTCTCCTGACCGCACACGTTCTTTTAAAAGGGCCCCTGTATGGCTTAAGACAGCCCTGTGATTTTCCATACAAAAATGATATCACCCACTTTATAACAAAGTAAACAGAGAACTTCAAATCTATTCACTAACCTTAAATAAGTGCAAAACCAAAGTAAATGAGTGGCTATATACACTTTCTTATGAAGATACAGAAGGTCTGGTCATAAATTAATAATTCTCACGCAATAATACATCAACACACAAACATACCTCTCACACATCCATACATTACACATACACACTCAAATACTTAGATGATGTTAAATAGTAACTATTTGTATTTTATCTAAATATTTATTTCACTGGTTTTATTTTTGATCATGTTTTTCAAGCACAGTTATTGCATTATATTCCTGTAGAATCTGGAGGTGGGCGATGGCAGCTGCGACACAGTGCATACTACTGCAGCTACTATCGTACTCTTGTACCTTGTTATACTTGTAATAATGTTGCCCAATAAACTTTATCTTATCTTATCTTATCTTACCCAACTATCGGCCGACAGTCTGTTCTGTAGTCTGCGGGGGTTCTAACTCCATAACCTTTAAATAAACAGTTAAATAAACAGTTATTTAAGTCCATACAGTACTCATGATCGCTTCTTGTATGTACTTCTAGTACAGATTTCTCCTGAGACCTGCTCAGTATCTGGAATTCCAAGTAGCAATATAATTGAAGGAAGCCGAATGCAAATCGTTTATTATTTATAATATTATAATTACGCCTTGGTTATTACGTAGTCGTTTGGTTTTACAAAATGTTGTCAAGTCGGTTAGGGTATACTATATCATTACCGGTTGTTTTACATATCTTATAGTTTCTCTGGACACCTTTTCCATAAGGGCGTTTGTGTCAAGTTAGAAAGTAGCTTAGCGATCATAGATAAGATTAAATAAATAAATATTTTTGGGACATTTTATAAATATTAATATTTTTGGGACGTTTTTACACAGCACCATCTAGTCCCAAACTAAGCAGAGCTTGTGCTATGGGTACTAGACAATGGATATAATACTTAAATTTTTTTTTTTTGTAAATACATACTTGTAATATATAAGAAACACCCAGCACAAATACTTATGTTCATCGCACAAATATTTGTGTCCTGAGGGAATCGAACCCACGACCTCGTGATCAGCAGTCCGACCCTCGAACCACTAAACCACAGACGTCGTCATCATCATTATCATTTCAGCCGAAAGACGTCCACTGCTGGACATAGGCCTCCCCCAAGCATGGCCACAACGACCCGTCCTGCGCTTTCCGCATCCAGCGAATTCCCGCGACCTTCACCAGGTCGTCGGGCCACCTTGTGGGGGGCCCTACCCACGCTGCGCCTTCCAGTACGCGGTCGCCACTCCAGCGGTGCTATTCACAAACGTTCGAAAAGTTTCCGTTTCCGAAGTGAAATTTAACCGACAAACGAAACAAAACGACCACTTCCTGCGACCACGAACGCTTTAAAGCATTCAAAACGTCAGAAAAACCAATTTTAATAATAATTCACGATGTAATCCGGTTAAAACTGTTTTATTAAGAAACAAAACGATTTGAGAACCGAACGGATTCGGAAACGCTATTCATAGTTCTTTAATTTTACATCGAGTGCTTTCCGACAGCAAACGGCTCTCGGAAGAGTTTCCGTAAATTTCGCTTTGCGTTTCCGAATCTGTTCGGTTCTCAAATAGTTTTGTTTCTTAAAAAAACAAGTTTAACCGGATTACATCGTGTATTATTATTAAAATTGGTTTTCCTGACCTTTCGAATGCTTTGCAGCGTTCGTGGTCGCAGGAAGTGGTCGTTTTGTTTCATTTGCCGGTCAAATTTTACTTCGGAAACGGAAACTTTTCGAACGTTTGTGAATCAGGCCACAGAACTTTACTGCTCCATCGGCCATCTTTTCTGCGAGCAATGTGCCCCGACCACTGCCTCTTAAGTGTGGCGATTCTTCGGGCTATGTCTGCTACCTTAGTTCTCGTGTGAATCTCCTCAAAAAAAAAACAAAATTGCAATTGAATCAGAAATTGAGAATAATAAAAGCGATTAATTTAATGTTGAATTAAATAGATTGGTTGTTTTGCATAACTATGTTGTCTTTTCCATAATATTTGCGTCTAAGGGTCGGTCTTTCAATAGCCAGTTAACTTTTAACTGAGGAGAAAGTTTGACATTTTGACAGTTGTAGAATAGAAAATCTGTCAATACTTCACATTTATTCCTTAGTTAAAAGTTATCAGACTATTGAAATACCGGCCCTAAGTTTATAAAGTAACTTAGCGGTCATAGATAGATTGATCAATTAAAATATACATTTTTTTAATTTTTTATTTTTAAGTAAAGTGCATGGCAGCGTCTGGTTGCGTGTTTGATTGAGAATAATAAAAGCGATTAATTTAATGTTGAATTAAATAGATTGGTAGTTTTGCATATTTCGTTGTTTCTCTGCATAGCCCCTTTTCCATAAGGGCGTTTGTGTTTAAGTTTAGAAAGTAACTTAGCGATCATAACTAAGATTGATCCATTGTTTTTTTTTCTAATTTTGTTTTTATCCTTGATGAAGTAAAGTGCAAGGCAGTGTCTGGTTGCATGTTTGATTAAGAAAAGTAAAGCGATTGATTTATTGTTGAATAAAATAGACTTGAAACTTGACGTTCATGTAAATAAGCTAATAATTTATGATCTTATCAAAAGTAAGATGGCTACTTAACGTTGGAGCAAAATGCAAAGCATGAACGATTATTCGAAATTAAAACTAGGCTGTACAGATTTTTGTCTGTGCCTACTTCTTATACCTATTGATTTTGTTCCCGGCTTTTTCACTTTTAAGCTCTCTAATTTTTCATATTATACCAATCAGACGTTGAAATCAAAGTTTTTTATTATCTAACTGTACCTCCCTGCCCCCTGCCCGTACACTAAATACAGAAGAATAATTTTAGAAATGAATAATAACTATATAAGGTAATCATGTCTGCCGAAGGACCGATTGCCGCTGGAGCAGACGAGTCCTTAAGTGGAGAACGCGAATGATACGCAGTGTAGGGCGCCCCCCGCCAGGTGGACCGATGACCTGAAGAAGATGGCTGGGGGGACTGTATGCGGAAGGCAGAGGACCGAGTGTTGCGGCGCAACTTGGGAGAGGCCAAAGACTGCGATAGGCTGAGTTGATGATGATGATGATAATTATAAGCAGTGTTAGTTTGGCTAGGTAATCTGTGGTTTAGAACTTGAATGCTTACCTTCCATGCAGGAGAACTCAGTCAGTTTGGACTCGGCCCGCACCTCTGACTTTTTGGATTCATATGCAGATTCAATTTTGATAAGCACTTGCTATAACGGTGAAGGAAAACATCGTGAGGAAACCAGCACACCTGAGAGCGCTCCATACCGTTCTTGATGGTGTGTCTAGTCCGCCAAACTTTTTTTTTCTTCATGAACATATACTCATTGACGCAATCTGCCCGGGGAAGGCGGAAACCAACCATTGGCCGGGGGCGCCAACCACCGTCCCGGCTCGCCACTAGTAGGCGAGCCCCATCTCCCTGTGCGGCTACAACATAGTCCGCCAACCTGCAGCAGGCTAGCGTTGTGGACTAAGGTTCGATTCCTTGTCTTTCTGTGATGAGGCCCGTGCCCAGCAGTGGGACAATAATTGTCTGATTATTGTTATAATCATAAACAATTGAATTTTAACTAATATATTTTCTTCTTCACACGGATCAATGCTCTCGTGTTCAGGTCATCTACAAGTACCATTCAATCATTCAATAAAGATACAAGCATCAGTGACGTCATCTTATTGGCTAAAAGCCAAATTAGGCAATTTTTACGTCGTTTGATATACCAACAATAATGTTTAAACATTAAAGTTTGAACAGTGTACATACGGAACCATTATGTCTGGAAGTAGGTTAAAAGAAACTAATGTTTTAATAGGAAAAGCCAACAATATACAATAGAATCAGTGGAAAATATTTGTTATTGCGATGACGTGGACCCCGGGTTCGGTGTGGGGACATAAAAAAAGCGGGCAGCGTAGCAGAGCGATCTTGTAAGCACATAATAGTAGCTAATCTTATTCCATCTCAGTCTTGTTCAGAAGAGATCTTTAAGTAAGAATCAGAATGAGCTGTTGAAAGACCTAAGATACCTATATTTTTTAAAGATCTTTCAATAGTATTCATAAAATAATAACTACACCGAATTTCCATCAGTGCTAAAGTTTCAAGTTAACAGTAAAATAACACCTAAGCCTTGGAAAAAAAACATACTGTATCTATAACTGTAAATTAGCAGCTAATTTGGATTATCTCTGGAAAGTGGTCGCATTTTTCATATTAAATCTAGAGAAATACACAATATTTAGATTAGATTAATTTGCCTTATTCATTAGTATTGTGTACGTTTACTTAAAGTTTTAAGTTCTGTTATTATCAAATATCCAAGTATTAATGAGAATAAATAAACTTACATAAAAAATGCGCTAAAAGAAAAACAAACAACTGTTAGATATGCTCCATTTTTTTTTACATTTGAGAATAACATAAACCTCCCATCTTATTTCCCCAAAAAAATGTATTTATAGTGGTAAGACAAAAATCTTAAAATACTACTAAAGTCATGCTGTAGATACTGATACAGTACCCATTTTTTTAGATTTTGGATTTTAATTGTATGCCGCTTGTCCGCCCGCGAACACTAAGGCCCCACATAAAAATGATTCACGTTCAGTAGCTGCGCGTACGCTCATAATGTGCGTTAATTTTATCTAAAAATAACACCCATTCTTTGTTTGTTAGATTTTTACGAAATCTGCCTGCCTTTATTAAATGTGTTATTCGTTTCTTTAGTTTTTCTGTTTCGCATTTTATTGTTTTATATTCATGTAAACTATAACGCAATGTTACGAGTAATTCAGTGTGTTTAATGTCGATATGAGTTTTATTGTGTACTTTAAAACATCATAACATTTGATTATATATACTAAATAAAAATTTAAAGTTATTCTAAATTCCCCAAAAACATTTTGGGTAGGTACCTACTTAGTTTTTATTTGCGTATAAAAATATTTTCATATGTGAGAAAAATAATTTAGTAGGTAATATATAGTATGAACAATCGTCGTTAATTTAATGTAAGATCGGAATCATTTAGTAAGTAGTTACAAATCACAGCTAATCAAATGGAATCAGAAAATATAACACACGTGCAATAAAATCAATAAAAAAATCTATTAGTCAAAATAATTCGATTTCTCTCTTCGATTGGTCGATTCGAAATCTTATCACCGTCATTTGCACCGTCTCAATTTGTACCGCCATTTATATAAACAATAATGCATTATATTTAATCAGTTTTATTGTAAACAGACGTGTTATTGGAACTGTAGCGTTAAAAATATCACTAATACGTTTATTTATGGATTAACGTCTGTTAATAGCTATTGTATACGTTTCTAAACATTTAGGAACTTCTATTGGAGTACCTATGGTTAATTTTCTTTTCATTTATTCAACGTATAAGTCTTGCATTCAGGACGCTTACTGCTAATGGGACTGAAATAAACCTAGACTAATTGCAGTGTAGTAACCTATCGGAAGAAGTTATGTCTGAGAATTTTTAGATCGATTCGTATGGTTGGACATAAACGAAGAAGCGCTTTCTTTGAACAGGAACCAGATCAAAATCCTGGCAAGAACCCTTACTGGGCACTGCAAGCTGAATAAAAACCTTCACAGGATTGGCCTCAGTGATACCACAGTTTTCAGGATTTGTCGCGAAAAGGATGAGACGCCTATCCATATCCTATGCGAATGTACAGTGCACCACATAAGAAGCCAGCATCTTGGAGGCCATATCATCTCAACGCAGGAGATGAAATCCTCCTCCCCCAAGGTCATAGTCGACTTCGTGATTGACTTGCAGCTTGGGGAAGTGCTGTAATGCTGCAAGAGGCGTCACAATAGATCTTATCAGGTCGCAGTGGCTTAGGGGCGTTCAAGAAACCTACCTCCTTCCTTAAAATAAATAATAATAAAAATGGTTGTACATAGTTATGTACAAGTTTATAATGTAGGTAATGGCTTGATTCTTAGACTATTTTTGTATACAATATCAGATGGAATCTTTATTATTGTTTCAATATTATGATCTATGCGGATTCAAGTATCTTTTATACAGTAGTAACTTCACCTATTATAATGATCAGGTTAATGGGATATGACTGGATTGTAAGAGCAGAATATCCCATAATTCTTTGTAAGTGATTTGTAGAAAAAGAAAATTGTACCGAGCTGATTGCCAATAATTTAAGGTAAATACTACCTGGCTAAAAACAGGGGCTTTATTCTAAAAAGAGTTCGATGAACCAATCCGCTAGCTGTGTTTCTCGCGTTGAGCTTTAGGAAGAGTACTCAGACCCTTCCAGCAAGTCTGACAACCAGGAAAAAAAATATATGTTTGGGACATTTTTACACAGCACTATCTAGTCCCAAACTAAGCAGAGCTTGTACTATGAGTACTAGACAATGGATATAATACTTTTACTTACTTTTTTTTTGTAAATACGTAACATAACATAACATCACGCCTGTATTTCCACGAAGGGGTAGGCAGAGGTGCATAGTACACCCACATTTCGCCATTTTGTAAATACATACTTATAATACCACCCAGACCAGGGGGCCTAGTACGAGTTTGACACTTACGAATACTTAAATAGTTTTCGTCGACGTTCATTCATAAATCAGTAGCGCCCCTGGCGGATACAAGGAAGAACTACTCATTTATGAATGAAAGTTGACGAAAACTATGAAAGTATTCGTAAGTGTCAAACTCGTACTAGGCCCTCAGAACAAACACTTATGTTCATCACACAAATATTTGTGTCCTGTGGGAATCGAACCCACGACCTTGTGATTAGCAGTCTGACACTCGAACCACTAGACCATAGACGTCGTCAAAATCTATGGATACTAGTAGATAAAAATACAGGTGACATTTTAATCACCAACAAAATCGCCGCCACACTCGGACGCCTGTCGCGGGTGCGGTTCGTAGTAAAATAATGTCAGCTGTTATCTGTCAAATATTATTTTAGGTGGACCACACCTTATGGAAAATAGTAATATTGAGAAGTCTAATCTTCTTCTTCTTCGTGTCAGTGGTACGACTGATCTGTTTTCAGACTTGGCAAGCCCAAAACTCTACGCCGTTACCAGTGGCGGCGCAGAGGTCGCTTAAGGTGCAGGTGTTGGGGCACAAAGAACAGGATAAGGGGTGAGGCATAGTTTGAGGGTCATACCCATACCCACCAACCAACCAACCAACCAACCCACCCAACCAAACCTATAACCATACCCTGTCGCCGTTTTGTTGATGTAACCCCATTTTCTAAGATTATAATTACATCTTCCCACTTGGGTTTGAAGTCGGTTGAGTGATTTCTAATTGGACCAGGGAAGGTTATCCCCGCAGGAAGATGTGCACTAGGCTGGATGTAGAAGTCTACTAAGTCTCCATTATCAATAATTAATCGGCTATCAAATATTTCGCGGTTGTAGGATAGGCCTTACAGATAGTCGGCAGAGCCAACAACTGGACACGATGTCAAAGCGCAAGAGTTTTGAAACAAGTAGGGCGAATTTCAAAACAGCAACTCTTCATTGGAGTTTCCGTCATGCGATTTTCTTTGAAATATTCTATCAATTGGACACATTATTTATTATTATTTATTTATTTGTTCAGTGGTATACTTATCAAAAACATTCTAAAGATGTAAACATAAACTCATTAGAGTTTTACCGTACATTAGTATCATAGACTATACAAACAGGTTAACAATAGTACATTATGATACAAGTGGCGCAGCGTGGGTAGACCCCCCACAAGGTGGACCGACGACCTGGTGAAGGTCGCGGGAATCCGCTGGATGCGGAAGGCACAGGACCGGTCGTTGTGGCGATGCTTGGGGGAGGCCTATGTCCAGCAGTGGACGTCTTTCGGCTGAAATGATGATGATGATGATGATGATACAAGTGAGCTCAGTTGACTATTATACTCGAGGCTGGATTGCAGCCCGAGCCGAAGGCGAGCGCGTACTGGAGCCGAGAGTATAATAGTCAATGCTCACGCGTGTCATACGACGTTTTTCAACACACTTGCGAGGAAAAAAACATAAATTACACATTTTAGACAAATATTGAATTTGTGAAAAATGATAAAAATGGCGCGCGGACCGCGCGTTGACATATATACAGCTATGCGCGCGCAGGTGGTCGAAGGAAACCACCATACAGCCTAATATAAAAATATTATAAATTGATTTTTTTATTTATAACACAAATTAATATTAATTTGTTGACAAAAATTCATAATTTGATGAAATGAAATGTTTATTTATAGCATATTTTAATAAATACAGTTGATTTATTCCCAAAAATGTTTAATTTAATTCAGGCATAAAAACTCTTTGCTGCGATTTAAAAATAAACTGTAAAGTAAAAAGCACTAGTGCAATAATATAATGAAAAAAGCAGGCGTGCGGCCACATTATGAACCTAAAAGCGATGCAATAAGAGCCACTTTACGAGCAAGTGTGTTGAAAAAATATATAGTTAACAAGGACATGGACCTTACCACAGCTGCTACTGTAATCGACACCTACACCCTGTATTCCTAGTATTATAGGTACTAGTTTACTCTTATTAGTTTGATTAAATTAAATAAAGTTTTTACTAATATTTCTATTTTTCTTGTTACAGGTACGTACAATTGTAGATTTTACTGACAAAAATTATATTTTTTTTGGACCTCGTTCGGACACAAAAGACAAGGTAAGTTTTTTTCTTTTTTGTACAGACGATCGCAAAAGTGTTGAATTTTTTAAATATTTCATCATGTGACGATTTTTACTACAGTAAGATACTCGTAAGATAGGTTATTGAATTCTTATAGCATCGGTTTGTTAAAATGGTGATACAGAATTTAAGAAGCTTAGTTTTATATTATTCATTATAATGTACCTAAATAATTTAATAAGTATAAAAGCACAACGTATGAATTATTTACATGATAAACCACCTAAGACCAAACTTAAAACATATTCAAACTCCACGAAAAATTCGCGGAAAGCACTTTAGCGTTCGTTTGTACGTCTTGCTTAATTATTCTATTATACTTTGTACCGTATTACAGAATATATTAAGTTGTACAAAAACATTTTAATCCCCATTTTATTATGCATATATGTATATGTATACAGCGCGCCGCTTGTAATAAACTTTTATCTATCATTTGATCAAAATTACATACAAAGTGGTACCGCACTATGTACCGTGAAAATGGAGATGACATTTTTATAGTAACAGTATTCATTGACGCAGCGAAAAAGATGAATCTGTGAGAATTTCGTATATTTATGAGTTTTTGTACTTATGAATTACTTTTTTTGTTATATTATGGGAATAAAAATAACATAAAATTTACACCATGTGTTACGGTTTCGATTGTGCTAGTAGGATCATTAATTAAATATCGATCGGAATTCTTATTTGTTTATTTTATTTAGTAAAAGCTTTTATTAAACTTGTTGTTAAAAATTAATTTTGAGTCAGTTCTCAAAACAGGCTGAAATTTTTCAAATACATTTGTAGCTCAGATGACATTTTAATCATGTTTAATTTTTAGAAAAATAAAAGCTTTTTTTAAGTAAGTATTTATTTATTTATTTTCATTTCAATTCTTATAATAATGTGAAATAAAATGTATACCATGTACATGTACAGTTGCAATTCTGCTCTAGTAGTTCCAAATCTACAAATAGTTTGTGTACCTGACTGTACTAATCAATATTGATAGGTGTAAGCTATTTTTTTTATTTTGCCATTTCTATGTAATACATGTATGCATGCTCATGAAAACAATAAAATCACAGTTGTAGTATTTTATAGGCGTACCTCTACAAATATAGTTATTATGACGAGGAATGGTGAACAGCCCCCCTAGCCAAGTTGACA
Organism: Asteroscopus sphinx; assembly: GCA_949699075.1. Lineage (NCBI taxonomy): Eukaryota > Metazoa > Arthropoda > Insecta > Lepidoptera > Noctuidae > Asteroscopus > Asteroscopus sphinx. The sequence continues at coordinate 3,944,841 of OX453002.1, forward strand.
ATCTACACAATCGTCAATCGTCATCGCTAATAGAAAACAATCAAAATGTATGGGAATTACATATCTGAACGAATGATTTTTTCGTTGAGATATGTCATTCCCATACATTTTGATCGTTTTCTATTAGCGTTGACGATTGACGATTGTGTAGATTGTCAACTTGGCTAGGGGGGCAGAACTATCATCTGCAGTTTCTAGGTTTTGGTTTTTAAAGGTTTTTTTTTAAAACAACAACTTTTTTTTTGGTAACAACTGCAATACCACCTAGGCTGTTGACTAAATGGTATTGCCATTGTAGCTAGCCTTGCATTTTTAGATAACAACTGCAATACAACCTCGTCTTTTGACTAAATGGTATTGCCATTGTAGCTAGCCTTGCATTTTTAGGTAACAACTGCAATACCACCTAGGCTTTATATTATTGCCATTGTAGCTAGCCTTGCATTTTTTAGATATCAACTGCAATACAACCTAGGCTGTTGACTAAATGGTATTGCCATTGTAGCTAGCCTTGCATTTTTTAGATAACAACTGCAATACAACCTAGGCTGTTGACTAAATGGTATTGCCATTGTAGCTAGCCTTGCATTTTTTAGATAACAACTGCAATACAACCTAGGCTGTTGACTAAATGGTATTGCCATTGTAGCTAGCCTTGCATTTTTTAGATAACAACTGCAATACAACCTAGGCTGTTGACTAAATGGTATTGCCATTGTAGCTAGCCTTGCATTTTCGATTCGATTTTCGGATTTATATTCGATTATCACTTGCATTAACGGTGAAGGAAAAACATCGTGAGGAAACCTGCACACCTGTGAGTGCTCCATACAGTCCTCGATGGCGTGTGTAGTCCGCCAACCCGCACTAGGCCAGCGTGGTGACCTAAGGTCTTAGCCTTCTCGTACTGAGAAGATGCCCGTGCCCAGCAGTGGGACAGTAATGGGCTGGTTATGTTATGTTGCATTTTCGAATGTGATACACATATTCGTTGATTTGTAACGGTTGAATTTTCATAATTTAAAACCAATCCGGAGGTTGCACTATGAGGTGACCAAGCTGCCTCTCATAAACATCTAATCCTTGAACCATTGGGTGGCTGGCGTATTCGGTTATACTTATTAGTTATTCGGTTTATTATATTATGGTATTCGGTATAGAATATGAATTACAGTGTCACTGTGGAGACACTTCACAGACAATGCTTCACCTCCTGACCTGCTCTCTGTGCAATACCACCTGCACAGTAAGACCGTGTTCCGTGTGGTGCCGGACACTAAGAGTAGCACTACCCCATCTCTTCTCGTGGGTATCGTAAAATGCGACTAAGGGGTTCACCCGTACTCACCCAATATTTATTCAACTAACTGTGATCGCCAACCTGCCTGCCATGCGTGGCGATTATGGCATATCCTCCCACTTTGGGGAAGGCCTGTGTCCAGCAGTGGACATCTTTCGGGTGAAATGATGATGATGATGATGAATCAAAGACCTGTGCGAGACCACTGATAATGCTATTGACGTGGCTAAATTCTGGTCCATAATTATATCATCAACTCAGCCTATAACACCTATCTACGTCCACTGCTGCACATAGGCCTTTCCCAAGTGGCGAAACAACACTCGGTCCTGTGCCTTCCGCATCCAGTCCCCTCCAGCCACCTTCATAACGTCGTCGGTAGGTAATTATATCTTCAACTCAGCCTATCACAGTCCACTGCTGGACATAGGCCTCTCCCAAGTTGCGAAACAACACTCGGTCCTCTGCCCTCCGCATCCAGTCCCACCCAGCCACGTTCTTCAAGTCGTCGGTCCACCAGGCGGGGGGGCGCCCTACGCTGCGTTTGTCGATTCGCGGTCTCCACTCAAGGATTCGTCTGCTCCAGTGGCCATCGGTCCTTCGACAGACATGGCCAGCCCACTGCCACTTCAGCTTACTGATCCTACAAGCTATGTTGGTCACCGGTTCTTCTCCGGATAATCTCGTTACGGATTTTATCCTTCTAAGAAACTCCAAGCATAGCTCGCTCCATAGCTCGCTGAGCGACTTAGCCCAACCGTCAGTGTCCTCGTCTCACGTATATAATAAAGTCTAATTGTACAAAAGAATCATCGATTCAAAAAGAGGAGAAATACTGAATACGCCACCCAGCTGTTCAACGATTTACAAATTGTTCATTTTTTTTTTTCACATTTTTTCTTCACCTCAAAAGATATCTCGGAATATTTTTATTAACATTATTTAATATAATTAGCGCTATAATAGTTTATATATGAATATTTACATCCAAATAGATGGGGCTGCGATAAGACTTTTGTCTAGTCAGCACTTAAACGCTAGTATGTAACGCTAAACATATTTTTAACTGCCGTCTATACATTACTCGTATTTAACGCTCCACGTTTATTACACCGTTCATTAATTATAACAGTTAAAAGAGCGTAGTATAATAAAAATGTACATCGCTCCCGTTTTTTTAAAATCCCAATAGAAGACTTGGTATGTTTGTCGAATTGTAATAATTGTTAGTTACGACTCTTTGCTAAAAATAGTTGATGATGAATGACGATGTAAAATATTGTAAGTATTTTTTGCAGTGTTGGTTTGTTGTCGCAAGACTTAGTGAATTTTTGCAGTGTGGGTAAACTGTCGCAAGACTTAGTGAATTTTTGCAGTGTTGGTAAACTGTCGCAAGACTTAGTGAATTTTTGCAGTGTTGGTAAACTGTCGCAAGACTTAGTGAATTTTTGCAGTGTTGGTAAACTGTCGCAAGACTTAGTGAATTTTTGCAGTGTTGGTAAACTGTCGCAAGACTTAGGGTCGGTCTTTCAATAGCCAGTTAACTTTTAACTGAGGAGTAATATGATATATATTTCTCATACTTATTTAAGTACATTCCATGTACTTTATATTATTATATTTAAGTAGGTATATTATGTACGAATCGTACCTACTTTTACACCGTACCTACCCACGATCGGTTCCCATTCTTCTAGTCCATCCAAAGGTTGTCTGGAAGAGATTGCCTTGTGCGATAAGACCGCCCATTGTACTTATTTTAATCTTTCTGTAAACTATTGTGTCTGTTTTCTTTTGGTGTAATGTACAATAAAGAATACAATAAATAAATAAGTTTGACATTTTGACAGTTGTTGTATAGAAAATCTGTCCAGACGTCATATTTATTCCTCAGTTAAAAGTTATCAGACTATTGAAATACCGGCCCTTAGTGAATTAGTTGTTCTATAAAGTATAGTATTTCAATTGGTCATACTTACGTGGCTTTGAAATAACATAAGTTAGTTGTTCGTGCAGAGTTGTTGTGTTGAGAGATTTAAAGAATAATCAAGATAATGAGATCACCACTATGATAAAAATAACCCAATATTATTAATATTTTAATATATAATTTTACTTCTTAAAAAATCTTATGAAAGCAAGTGAATACGGGTGACTAACTAGTCGTTATAATAATTGTTTTATAGTTGTAATTTGATGATAGGGTTGCCAAGCAATCATTATTTTTTTATATATACAAACTTATTCTTAGTGTATACTAAACCTCTTAAGGGGTAATTGTCCTCATCATTATTAACAATTTTCATTATGGACCCAACCTAGAAATCGTGAAAAAAAAAAATCAGCTGATCACTCCATTTGTGTTCACACAATTCGACAAAATATTGGGATCAGCTTTTTTTCGCGATTGCGGTGTTGGTCCCCATAGAAATCTTAATAATAAGGTAATAGAAAGTGTATCTGCTAAAAGACATTTAATACCGGAACGCGTGTCGCCAGTTTTCCGTTACCAACACATAAGTACGCAATGACGCCCACCATGTTTCTAACATTCAATGCAAAATAAATTAAGCCTAAAAACAATTTCGCTGTTAGGTATGCTGCTAAATACAACTTTAGTGACTGCGTCCAAAATATCACTGCACTAAGCACTGATGATCAAGTAAACGACTCGCGCACTGGTGTCCTATGAGACACCTGTAGGTACGCGGCGACAAGTTCACGCGCCCTTACCACTTCTATTACCTTATATTATTTTGATTTCTATGTTGGTCCCATAGTAAAAATTGTGCATAATGATGAATATAATGACCCCTTAAGAGGTTTAGTATCAACTAAGAATAAGGATGTATAGAAGTGATAAATATCATGATGTATTATTTTTTCTATGATTTACAATATTTTACACCTTCAAATTAATAATTTATTTGATTGGGCTTTACGCTTTAATATTTATTTAATAACCTATCTCACTATTTTGTGGGAAAATGATAAAAATTTCAATGTTTCAAAAGAAAACACGACAAATCAATTGGAAGAATTGTCATTTGCAATTTTTAATGGTTATTGGAACGTTACAACCAACTGTTAAAAGTCAATATTAATTTATGGATTATTATTTTGCACTCGTGCCAACCCTAATCACACAGATGTTTGTTGGTAACACGTGTTTCTATAGTATATGGGTTAAGTATCTTTAGTCAGAGTACGATTTTTTGACTTTATTTCAACTATGAGGAAATAAATCTCGAAGACATTGTTAATGAGTCGGTTTAACCTTGAGTTTTCGTTTAACTTCAGCAATTGGATTGAAAAACTAACTACTAATATTTTCCAGATCTGAATATTTAAGAAAGTTAGCTAAAAGCTAGAGAAACAATTGACAACAGTCCCAATACTACTACTATTGTTGTGTTCTGTGCCAATACGAAACATTTCACCACAGATTTGACATTTCACTTGAAAAAAGTTTCACTGAAAGGAGAATGCCACGGTATAGTCTGTAGTTCGTGCCACAATCAAATGAAGTTATTAGATTTTTTTTTGGCAACACACAACAGTTTTTTAAATCATGTTCGAAAGAGTTTTTTTTTTGTATTTTCTATGATTGTCCAGTTCCTTTACCACCATTATAGTCTACAACACTTTAATTACATTTATGTCATTGTCACACTTCGAATCAGTTATTTTCTCTAACCTAACCTCAAAATATTAAATACTGAAAAGCGCGAATTTCTCGTAAAAATCTAAAAAAATAATTAGTTATACGGAAAGAGCATTTCATTCTCCTTCGAATACACTAGGTCTGGTTGCATGATATCGAATTTTGGTAGTTAGACCAAGCGCCATACATTAGAAGGCATTGTTATTTTTTTTTAGAAAAAACTAATTACCAATATCTATATTTTTATGTAGCTCAATAGTTGCGCAACTCTGTACAAACTTGGATCGTTCCTCCCGCTTCTGTTCAACGTAGTCGTGTAACTACCAGTTTCCGCTCCGACTTATTTTGTCCGTCTGTTTGTTCTCAATTATTGACTTTAATAAGACTTTGACAATTCACGGTAGGTAGAGCACACATGCGTACTATTTGTACATGTTTTATATAGATGTGTAGTAGGAACATCGATTTTTATGAGCTTGAACTTTAAACAAACTTTTGCATGCGTTTCTTGGTGGGTGTGACTTGCTTTCGAAAGTACATGTTGTTTACTAGAGTTTTTAGTAAGCAAAAGTATTTACTTGAAGTTGGATATTGAATTATTTAGGGAAAATAGATTCAATTTATTTATTTATTTATAATTTATGTACACAATAACATATGAAAGGAGACAGCATTAAAAATTATTTAGTACAAAGGTACTGCTTATTTCAATGAAATTTCTGCGAGAGTAGAAATAAGTAAGAAATGTAGACAACAGTGTGTAAAAAGATAGGAAACTTAAAATTAATTCTAATAAAGCCATAGATACTTAAATAAATACATATAAATTATATAGGTATAGGTAAATACGTGGGACACTCAGAAAGTTTTGCGAAACTAAAAAAAATTGTTCTATACGTACATATATTTTTATCAAATCTTTTCAAAGTACTTTCCACCAGCCTCTATACAAAGATTCATGCGCCTAAACCAGTTTTCAAAACACTTTTTCCAGTCCGCCGCAGACACCTCGTTTACAGCCTGCTCGAACGCAGCCAGCGCATCTTCCGGCGACGAAAATTGTATCCCTTTGAGCTGATTTTTTATTTTTGGGAATAAAAAGAAGTCACACGGTGCTAGATCAGGGCTGTAAGGAGGGTGACCCAGGAGTTTGACTGGCGTGCTGTCCAGGGAGTCCCTCGTTTTGAGTGCGGTGTGCGCAGGTGCATTGTCGTGGTGGAGCAGTAGCCCGCGGAGCCCTGTGTTTGGTCGCTTGTTGCTTATAACAGAGAAAACTTCTGGCAAACATTTGGTAGTATACCATTCGGCATTAATGCTTCTTTGATCCCGTAAGGGAATTGATACCAAGTGGCCAGTCAAATTAAAAAAGCTAGCGATCAAAATCTTACCCCCGCTTCTAGATCGCTTCACTTTGGTAGGCGTTGGCTCATTTTGAAACACCCAAACAGTCGACTGGCGCTTGGTTTCTGGGTCGTATTGATAAATCCAGGACTCATCACCTGTAACGATGTCGTAAACACGCCGAGACGAGCCTGCTTCAAATTTGTTAAGCATATCACGGCACCATTCCACCCGGGCCTGCTTCTGAGCATCGGTGAGGTTGTGCGGCACCCAGCGTGATACTATCCTCCTCACGCGAAGATGGCTGTGTAGAATCTCGTGAACGCTTCCCGATCCAATCTTCAATATGTGTTGAATCTCCTGATATGTAATTCGCCTATTGTCTTGGATTAAATTTTTCACTGCTAGCACGTTTTCTTCGGTAACAGCCGTCAAAGGGCGACCGCTTCTTTCGTCATCCCCCAAAGTTGGTCGACCGCGCTTGAATTCGTTATACCAACGATACACGGTTGCCTTGGAAGGGCCTTCATCCATGAATGCCATTTGAAGTCTATCGTACGATTCATCCGGTTTCAGGCGACACTTGAAATCGTATAAAATCATAGCTCTAAAATGTTCCCGGCGCAGATCCATATTTCAGTGAGACACAATACTTTGAATTAACTCGCAAAAAATGTGGAGGGAAATTTTTAAAATGGAACTTACTTATTTTTACTTATAAATAATCATATTTTCGAAAAACATTATAACTGGCCAGTCTCCCATATATAAAAACTTTTTTTCGCAATACTTTCTGAGGGGCCTGGTATGATATAAATATTACGCAATAACAAATTATGAGGAAAGGTCTCTTTAACTCGTCTTTTGAAGACAGATATGGATTGAGAATTCCGTATGTTAGGCGGGAGTGAGTTCCATAATCTTACTGCATGCACAGAGAAGGCATAAGAATAGAAATCCGTTTTGTTCAATGTGGAATATTCCCAATATTATGCCTGACCTACTTTAATTTTGATTTGAAATACATCACACTACCACTATTACCTGCAGTATTTGCATCTCTTTCACTGTATAATGCAAAAATTTAAATTCCTCCTTCGTACAGTGACGAACACAACGAGCATCAACCATACAAGTGTTAGCAAAGACATTAATGCGAAACTTGCGCCGCCCACCGTATCTAGTGTTGACATCGTTTCTAATTTTGTTTGCACAACGGGTTATTACATTACAATATATTATGCTAATAATTATGTTAAGTAGAGATGTGCCAGATATTTTCTGCCCTATACGAATGTATGAATTAATTTTCGGATTAAAGCTTTTTAAAGAAACAAGACCATTGTGTTGGTTTCTTTACGATCTATAAATTTTTTCAGAATAATTTTTGCTTGAGAAAAAATGAAATGAATTTCGGTAATGTAAGGTAAAGCTACCTAATCTAATCCTGTATAAACTTAATAGGTACCAAATACAATAAAATTCTTCATGTCCATCTCAAAAACAAATTCTCTGCGAAACCGAATGCGAGCCGAACTCAGCGCAACCCTATACAAGATTTAGTCATTGTATTCGTCACTGCGCCATTCATCATGCGACATTGTTTTGGCACGCGTTCTAACCTTGATACTACATTAAAATGTTACTATACAAATGGTGAATTTAAAAATATATCTATTTTAACATATCAAGGATTTCAAATTCCATTATACATTTTTTTTGTTGGATTAAAAAATTCCAAGGAACATAAAAAAGATGAATGTTTTGTCTACGAATGATTTAGTCTGCCTTTTGTTTGCACAGTTTGAATTTAACTGTAAAGTTGGAGACAGGGTGAGGTGGGGACTCACTGGTCGCGGGGTAATATTCATTTTGTATTATTATTGCCCACAGTTCAAGTTTTCCTTACAGCTTTAGATACCCTAAATCGTACTTTTTTATTGTACCGGCAAGACACATAATTGTTTTTGATCCACAAAGACCTTGAAATTTCAAGCATATTGATTAAATCCATAGTCAGTGATTTTTATTGATGAAACAGTTTACATAGGTAGCCTTAATTATTCGTCTTCATCTAAAATATATAAATACACCTGTATTTTTTAAGATAATTTTTCTCTTAAATGATGTTTCGGCTGTTTAGGATGTATTCCGGGTGAGGGCCTGGAGATCTGTCACACAGGGTTTCCCTAGTACGGACTCCAGTCTCTCACAAAGAAAATAACACTGTAACGGCTATAAAAATGTTATGTACATACCTTTGTGAAGAGAGAAATAAAAATCATTATCATTATCATCTTTTAATTTTAATACATTCTCAATAAACAGTCTCTACAAACTCTAGAGTCTAGGTCAGTCTCAATGTAAAAAAACATCCGAATTTTTAAATATTACAATATTTAGACATGGTTAAATTCTCCATTAATGTCAGTACCCCGCCACCACGGTCCACCCACCTCAGAAGAAGGTACACACTCGCTCGGTGGCATGTTTTGTCTCGACACACAAACAAAAATTGAGTCTTCCACGCTTCCAATCTAATTGGTCGTCATATTGTACCGGTTCCATCACAAAAACAGATTACCCACTTAGGAACTCCGTTTCCAGCTTGATTGTTCTCTAAGTGGTTATTTATCTGGCGCTTAACCAGAATGGTTAGCTTGATCCAAGCTGACCAATGAAGGCATACGTTTGGACTAGCAATTGGACCTTATTTGGTCACTGCTTCTGACAAAAGTTGTTTGTTCATGTGGAATATGAACAATGTATTAGAACACGGAAAATAATTCAATAAAGAAATTAGTAGATTGGCTTTAAGTTTTCTCATAAAGCTTTTTTCTTCTTCTATCGTGTCGACATGAGCTACATAACGATAATAGCTCATGCCGTGAGAAAAAAATTTGCCAGTCAGCAGGTTGGTAGCGGATTGATAAAGCTTTGAATCAGTATTTTTTTTCAGTAGTTGTTATGGGCAAAAGTAACCGCTTAGCATCAGGCGGGCCTTTAGCTCGTTTCGCCATCCTATAATATAAAAATCATCATCATCATCATTTCAGCCGAAAGACGTCCACTACTGGACATAGGCCTCCCCCAATTAAGGGGGGATATGCCATAATCGCCACGCTTGGCAGGCGGGTTGGCGATCGCAGTTGGTTGGTTAAATACTCAGAGAACGCTGCTGCCCATCCTCTGGTGAATCCCTTAGTCGCATTTTACGACACCCATGATAAGAGATAAGGGTGGTGCTATTCTTTAAGTCCGGCACCACACGGACTAAAAATAAAAATAAAACCAGGCAATTTCGTTCCCATATAATAATTATATATAATCGATCATGGTCCCCCCTCCCCCCCCCTATTGAACTATTGGTTCCTTAAAAATATCACTGGGTCCGACTGCAATTAAATTTATTACTTTTGTCTCATTATTTCATTTGTAATTTGCACCCCATGCTGAATCCACCGTTCATTGCATTTTTGTCTTTGATCCTGGTTAACAAATAGTCAATAACGAGTAAAGGGTCCACTAAGGGCGTCAAGTACTTAGGTAAAAACGTTATTAAACATAAAGGTATACATGTATGTATATCAAAAGAGTCTCTCCGTCGATATTGTAAATTGTGAAATAAACTGGGAAAAAAATTAGATACTTCGTCGGCTAACCTTATACTGCATTATGTGATGACATTAACTATTTATTGGTTCACATAACCACTTGTAATATTTCTATAGAAACGACGCTATTTTTGTAATGTAGAAAAATTTCCAAGGGTTACCTTTAGAAGATGAGTGTAATTAAGAAGTGCTTATGAAGTGTTGGCAAAATAACAACCTTTGAAAACATTAATAGAAGTAAAAAAGATCGATTCGCAAAGTCAGAGCCTTAAGCTTGATAATACATACTATATGTAGATTAGTACAAGCTATTTAATTACCTCTGTAAATGAGAAAAACTGCTCCTGCATCTCTATAAGTGAGAAGTGGTAAACCTCCATGAGCGAGAAAAAGATTCCGGTCCCTTGAACTCTCGTTCATCCAGGTTTGACTGTATTAGAAAACATCAAAGCAGGGATAGACCCTTAACTAATAAATTATCTGGCCTCCAAATATTGGAGTCGGTCGGTGTTATTTTTTTTACGCCGGACGCATCGAACCTGAGCTATAGTATTTAAATGTATACTCAAACAAAGGGAGAACACAGTGCCTACGGTGTGAAAGGGCCCTGCGGTATCTACTACTATGTATTGTGCCTAATTGAAACACTGTTAAGTGCGCCCACTACTGCTTGATACTTGCCGAACTATTTTGTTTGTGATGATCACAAGAAAAACGACACGTGACATTTATGAGGTCTTGATTGCAGTTTGTTGGTAAATATGAAAGACATTTTAGTGATATCCAGAACTATCACACACAATTGCAAGTTTATAGGTAGTTTATTAATGAAACATACATAATAATAACTGGCTGCCTTAAACTTACACCACTTGCTGCACTGTATCCCCTTGCAGGTATAGCCCCTCCGGCAGTCAGAAGAGAAATAGCCTGCTCCATTGAAAAATCCAAACAGGAGACTGACAAAAGACATCCTCTCTATTGCATCAGGAAGGCGAGATGTAGACTAAAGAGTCGCAAAAGCTTTATTTAGGTAATAAAACCATTAACAGGCAGCTGCCCTAATAAGACACGAGAGGAACTGTGGCTACAAAAACACCCTCCTCCTGCTGACTGCATTGAGCCTGCAGAAGAGCTCACAGCAGGCCTACAACTACCATGGCCCATATGGAAATCTTTGAATCGAAGCAAATCTTGACTCCGAAGCCAGATGGGTCGATGCAGGTCAAATTTAGTTAGATGGGGATACACAGACGAGTTACAATGTGACTGTGGAGTCACTCCGCAGACGATTCCTCAGCTCTTGACCTGCTCACTGTGCAATTCCACCTGCACAATCAAAGACCTATGCGAGGCTACTGATAGTGCTGTTGACGTGGCTACATTTTTGTCCACAATAATATAATTAAACTCGAATCATCGACACGAAGAAGAAGCATTAGATATTCTACAAGCTCAGATAGGAATATTTAGCGTTCTTGCGGTTCTAACTCCCCAAGTTAAAGTTAAATACTGTTTCTTTTAAATAAAGCCGAAAAGTACGTTTAAAATCTATAAAACTAAGTAGCGTTTACGTGACTCCTAAGATGTCTGTGCCCACAAAAGATATTATAAAACTGTGGTATTCTAGCTTTTAACGCGAAATCACATCAAAGCGTTTTATTTATATAAACTTTTATTGAGCAATATAAATCTTTTCCTTTGTTGTTTGCAAATAATAAAATCTTTGTTTAGGTATTTTATTAAATGTAATGTATTAGAAAGTGTTTCCACCTAGATTTTAAAATTTATTTTATTTTTATTGCAAATTTGGTGAGTTATTTCGTTTTTAAATTTCTTTATCGTTCTCACTTAGGTTTGATCTAGCACTTCAGTTTCGTTATTGTATTGTAGGTAATACAGTTAAATAAACTGTTTACTTAACCAACTTTACTAATTAAATATTCTTACAGTAATTAAGTGAGTTATTATACCAGTATATTAACAGTCATTTCTAGCACTTCGCTTTAATGAATGGATATAAAAATAAAAACAATAATCTAAATTGAAGACGACCATTCTATTACAGTGTTCGCATAGTCGTTCTAAGACTTTGACAATTATTTTTCATGATAATCGTTTCAATTGTGGCCCCAACCACTCGCCACCCTTTTGACTTGTTATTTTTATTTAGAATTTAATACAAAAACCAACCAACACTAAAATTAATTTGCTAACTAGAAAATTATTTGAAATAGGTTACAAAAATATTTATATGTTTTAAATGTACAGCTAAATATTTACAATAAAATATTACATGAAGATAGTTTTAAAAACATCAAGATTAGTCACGCGTTTCCGAGGGTTCTGGCCGGCCAGTCTTAATGTTTACTTATAATATTAAGATAAATATTTCACATGCCCTCGTGAAACTGCTTTATGGTTGGAGAATATCACTTTTAAATCATACTGCGCATCCAGCTTCGTGTGTTTTTATAACAATTAGACGAGTTTTACCCGCCCTTATTGTTATGTAACATTTGTGTTGATTGTCAATACGCAGCCACGATGTGTGGCTTGCGTGGCAGTAACTCTTGTTCGGGTTTACTCGTTAAAAATATAGACTACCACGTTTTTGGTGGTAAACAGACTACCTTTGGTAGTTTAAAGAGTAATGCTAACACGGCGTCGTAGTTGTATCACTGGTGGTCGGACGTGGCCACACATTGTTACCGCCGTGTGGTGGATTAAGGGTTACTTTAAGGCGTTACATGAATTTCGGCTTGTTTGACTTGCGTATTGTGTTTGTCGGCGTCCGTAAAGTACTCTTATACGGTAGGAAACATGATTAGGTGGTGTTAACCTGACCGGCGGATGCGGAAGGCATTATTGGTGATTATGTGCATTTGTATAAGTGTAAAGGTGACGGCATCATGGCTACGCTTAATTAGTATACTTATGTCGAAGGATAATCGGAAAAATGGGATCTTTCCGAAAATCCTAGGATGATTGCAAAGGACCCGATGATTGGAATCTAAGATAGATTTTCGTAATCGTACGAGTTATTATCAGGATAATTGCAAAAAATCCAGTTTGTTTAGGACGATTGGAAACTTGAACGCTGATTGGCCAATCTAAGAGTCGATTTATAATATCTTTGTTCTGGTTGGTCAGAACTTGGCTCTTCATGACAACAAAAGACGAAGAAATGTAGCCGTTAGCCAATCAGCGCATCCGTCAGTGCATAACGTTCATATCAGTCAATCAGCGCTCATAACGTGAGCGGTTTTTTGCTACTTACCTAAGATAAGCAGGATTTTTGCAATGATCCTGAAAATAGCTCGGATAGTTGCGATTTTGTTTCTTAGATTCCAATAATCCAGTTCTTTGCATCGTCCTAGGGTTTTCGCAAATATACGACATATACATTGTAACTTTGTAAGCAACAGCGGGTAATTAATTACAAGCTTTGTACGCACAATTCGTATTTACTACTATCGCCAATATTGACAGCCTAAACAGCTGATTCCAATTTGCTTATCGACTATCGATAATTTCTAAGTACTTACCTACGTTTTGCTTGAACATGACACTTACACTCAAAAGTCATGTTTTAATATTCTTTATTTTATTTCTTAGTAAATTTCACAGCGAGACTCAAAGGCCGTAAATTATTTGTTATATAAAATTAATTTGCCAGTGAAGTTTTTGAAGGAATAAACCAACAAATATTAACACTTGAAACGATATGAAAGCGGAATCGGGCCACCCGGCGCTCGCCGCCTCTATACAGAAAAAATAAAATTTGCTTGTCTGTCCATGTTTATATATGAGAATCGTAATAATAATCTTGAAATGTTGGGAATTCATTCTAATATTGTAGCAGTTATACATAATCACTGATATTTTTTACACTCAGCAGCAAAATATAAAAAAATGTGCGTGATAAAATTCGCTAATAGGAACAGCAAAAGTACCTCCTCGTAAAACATACCTCCAGCCTTGGTAAACACTTAACCACTTCTGGAAGCACGTTATGAAATATTAATAACAAAAACGTTGCGGGCGCAACCGCGTGGAGAGTTTCTATCACAATAAAACTCAGAAAACTTTTCTCATTTTAATGTTGTTCAAGCAAAAGTTTAAATATAAAAATATAATGATACCGTACGCATTAGTGAGTCATTGAGCGGGCGAGTGCGTGCCTGAGTCCCACCCTCGCATCGCGAATATACAAGTTAAAACAAATGGAAAATAAACTTTTCAAATAAAATAAAAATAACCCTCTTGGCGGCCGCGAGGGCGGGGGCCCTCTCCAATAAAAAATATAATAACTTTTCTTTTTATTCGACGTAATGGCAACGATTGTTCCTTTCTAATATTGTTTCTGTCCCGTTTTCTCACAGATTATTATTATAATGGGGTGCGGGCGGCCGTGCTCACCGCTCGCCACGATACGCTGCCACTTTTGAACTCAAACAATCGAACTGCTAATGAACTTTTTAATATTTATAGTAACCACAATGTGTCATCGTGTTACAAAAACGTTTCAATTCAGCTTTAGATAGGTGAATAGAAAATAGTTACTTACGAGGCGTCCTACGTGAGCGAATTCGCGCGAACTCACGCGAACGCGGTTGCGGCGCGAAGTGGCGCGAAAATATCAGCTAGCTACTTGCAGTGTCCTACGTGAGCGAATTCGCGTGAGTTTAAGCGAATTCGCTCACGTAAGACGCGGTGTAAGTGCCGCGACAATATGAAATAATCGCAGCTGCTTGTAGTGTCCTACGAGTACGTAAGCAAATTTGCGAACTCAAGCGAACTCGGCACACACTGCGTTTCGTTTCGTGTTCGCTTCAATATTCGCGCCGCAATAGCATTCGCGTGAGTTCGCACGAATTCGGTCACGTAAGAAGATCCTTTAGAAATTGTGATCATCGATTAATAGTTAGGACATTAGGAAACTACGTAGAGAGCGTGAGGTAGGTAATGAAAATTTCTAAATACCTAGTTGTGTCTATTAAAATATGTTTATTCTTTCTTAATTTCTTTAAGTCTCGCTTAAGCTAGTTCAATAATAAACTTTGTTTACTGAGAAGAAGAAATCTAAGCAGCTTGGCTCAAGATGACACGTATCAAAACAGATTTTCTCATTCAATTAGAAAACGTCACCATTAACTATATCATTCAACATTTTCAACAAAATTAGCCTATATTCTAGTGGCACACGCAGTAAAGCTAATTTTTATATCAAAATTATCGTACTTTTTGGTCATGTAGTAAAGTCAACTTTCATGTCAAAATTATCCTACTTATTGATCATATTGTGAAGTCAATCTTCATTTCAAAATAAAATTATACTACATCTTGGTATTCTTATGTATGTACTAAAGTTTAAAGTTAAGTTAGTTAAAAGTTTAGTTTAAAGTTTTGTTTTTTGGTCAAAATAATTCTACTTAGTGGTCTTATTGTAAAGTCAATCTCCATTTCAAAATTATCCTACATCTTGGTCATTGTACTTAAGTTAATATTTCTATCAAAATAATCCTACTTTTTGGTCATGTAGTAAAGTCAATCATCATGTTCAAATTATCTTATTTCTTGGTCACATACTGAAGTCTATCTTCATGTCAAAATTGCTCTACTTTCTGGTGGCAGAAACTTCGTGTCAAAATTACACCTACTTCTTGATCACCTAATTCTTGATCACATAGTAAACAGCGCTCAGTACTCGCATCCTCGTGCAGCGTGTACAGTGCACAGATGAGGGCGAGCGTCGCCCTGACCCTGTGTCATTCATTCTTGTACCGTGGATGATAACAGTTATTACTGCGCTTAAGACCTCTGAATATACTGATATTAAATCAATGGTGGCGCATATAAAGAAATATTTGAAGCCGTCAGTTGATGTTAAATCTTTTGGGGATCAGAGAATTTATGGTTAGAACTTAGAAGCACATACCTAATTGAGGAGTGTCGTGTCGCTCTGTACTTAATGTAGCTTCTGGCGCGTCACGAAACGCCACGACACAAAAATGTAATTCCGGCTTTAGGAATAATCATCATCATCATCATTTCAGCCGAAAGTCGTCCACTGCTGGATATAGGCCTCCTCCAAAAGGAAGGGATATGCCATAATCGCCATGCTTGGCAGGCGGGTTGGCGATCGCAGTTGGTTGAATAAATAATAAGAAAATGCTGCTGACCATCCTCTATAAGGTTTAATTAATTCTAAAAACACAAAATTTTGCATTTAAAAGTATGAATTGACGCTAGCCCAATGCCGATCGATTGGAATAATTTTCAACAGTAAAGCCGTGGCAGACAAACGCAATGCCATTAGATATATAAAAAAAAACTTAACTTTCGACCCTTTGGTTAGGAATTTTAAATGATAGTTCATTAGGGCTTAAATAAATCCAAAAATAACAGTGGCAAAAACATTTATATGGGCCTGTTTCACCAGCTCCTGATTAGTCCTGATAAGTGCCGGTTAACTTATTTCACAGATAATGGTGTCGATTCTCTTGTTAACAAACTAAAATTATTTTAAGCTATCGCCCTCTTTTACTAATAGTAGATACAAGAAAGGGATGGTAACAATTTTAGAGCTGACAAATTAGTCGGAATTAAAATTTCAATACAAGTTTAGTCGTGATCTCGAAACGTGCCCACTAAAATACAAATAAATGTAATACGTAAACTAAATTGACAGCACTAAAATTGTTGCCATCCCTTTCTTGTATCTACTATTAGTAAAAGAGAGCAATAGTTTAAAATAAGTTTAGTTCGTAAACAAGAGAATCGACACCAATTTCATAAAAATCTTGCTCATTTTCGAATTTATCTAGCAGAAAGTGCCAAAGACGTGGTGAAACAGGCCCTAGTCCATAAAGTAATTATTATTACTTGTAGTTTGTACAGTCGACTGCATGACAGTGGTAACTCTCGATTTAGAAAACCACCCTTATTGCTTATGAAATAAAGACGCTGTCAATGTCAAGCTGTTACCACTGACCTGCGGTCGACCGTACTTAGTGCAAAAATCTTATTTTTTGTTTCATCAAATTTCCATAAAAATCGTAGGTCTCTTCACAGATCACGAAGTTATTATAGTTTATTATTAATAATCGTCTCAGTGCATTCAAAATGCAACTTTTATTACGTCGAAGCGTCGCAGTATATGTTATTATTACAATAATATCTATTGTTCACGATACATTGTAAAGCGAGCAGTGTTTTGAATTCTATACGTATACAAATAATAATATTGTATTTTGTTTTAATGTTTTCTGTCCGTACGATCATTATGTCTTATAATTATAAGTTTTGTTACATCCATATTATGATAGCTCTAAACAATTACCATCCTAAACTGCGAGAGTTAAAGTTCATTTTTGTGTACACGGTTTTGAGTAAATTATCTCTGGAGATTTTTATAATAGATTATTAAATCAACATTATGTTCTTTTGTATTTTATGTTTCTAGTTTCTACGAATGAAACAGCGATAGTTGATCTATTTTAGTCGTTAAGACAAGTATTAAAGATAAGTATTATACTAACGTATGTATTATCTACTCATAAAATTCGTGTGTAACGACTTGAATAATATTTTATATTCGAGTCTAAAATAAGATGGTTATACATCAGTTTTCTCAGTTTCAGGCGTTACTAGCAGGTAAGTGGCGGCCCTATCAGTAAAAAAAAAATACTCGCTGAGTACATAATTTATCAATAGTTCGGTTTTACTAATTGAAGTACAGGTACTGTAGTTTAATCAGAAACTATTAACTCTGTAAAATATAGTTCACTATAGTTGCAAAAAGTGCCAAAAGTGGCCCATTTTCGCATTTTTCCTATCTACAACTAACTAGTCTAGTAGTTGGTCTAGTGGTTGCAAACGCGACTGCTGAGCGTGGGGTCCTGGGTTCGATTCCCGGGTCGGGCAAAGTGTTATTGGGTTTTTTTCTTTAGGAAATTCTCAGTAGCAGCCCGGAGTCTGGATTTGTGCCCGGTTGATGGCAATAGGCTCGCCCCCTATTACATGGGACTATAACATAACTGGCGAAATGTGGGTGTACTATTACACCTCTGCCTACCCCTTCGGGGAAATACAGGCGTGATGTTATTATTATTATTCATTTATTAATCAGATAACAAGGATCTATAATGTGTTAGTTATAAATGACTTAAAAATATGTTAGTATTATAGTTAGGTAGTCTAAAAACTTGTAATTATTACAGCCAAACCCGAGTAGTAAAATCACTTCTGCCTAACTAGCACCTGTATGAAGTGATTCAGGATTGGCGAATCTATTTTATCCACTAACATCTTCAAAATGCTGTTAGGACTTCACCGTGTTCTCTGTAAAAGCGAGGCCGTCTTAATCCTTACCATGGCGTAGAAGTCACGAACGCGTGCCTGAGCGAACATACTAGAGGCACTACAAAAACGCGGCAGCCCCAAAAGCATTCTGAAGCTGTTATTGTATTGGACCCTCAGGGCGTCCAGTGTTTTCCGCGTGTAGCTGGCCCACAAGCTGCTTGTGTAGAAGGTTTGACAGTAAGCTTTAAATAATGTGATCTGCACTTCCTTGCTACAACAAGCAAACCTGCGCACCAGCATATTGCTTCTCACAGCTAGAGCTCTGCGCTCGCGATCGATGTCCTCATGATCTTTAAGGTCCTCCGTTACGTAGTGCCCTAAATATTTGAATTGACTCACCCTTTTTAAGGGCTGGCCAGTAAGGGTGATAATTGGCTAATTGATTGGGTGTTATGTTATGTATGTTACAACTAACTAAGTTATGATCGAGTTTTCGACAAATTATGTACTGAGCGAGTAATTATTTTTTTACTGATGGGAGCGCCACTTCTCAGCATTCAATATGATTAACATGACTAGATCTTCATATTTTTTATACCGAATGTGCTTGCTTTCACTGGTGTTTAGTAGTGGTACTACTAAAACTATTAGCTACTAAATTTCACCTTTGAAAATAGAACATGGTTTTCCTGGCTTAATTACACATTTGATAGAATATTATATAGTAGCGATAGTTCGCTTTTTCCTGTAAAGTAGCTGATACACATGCCCGTACCTTGCACGCTTGCTTGCTTGTTCCTTGCTTGTGCCAGCTACTTTCATGTGTATTGTACCTTGCAAACAAGTAGCTTGCACAACATTTGATTTACATGCTATATTAGGGAGAGGATGCAGGGGGCTGCAAAACCTGCACTTGTGAACGTACGCGGCAGCTACAGGGATGCTAGTGTCACCTAAATCCGTCTTCTTCTTCTCTTTTTTTGTATCAATAATTAAGCTACACATTCTTCTGCCTCCCCCAAAGGGGGGGTATGCAATAATCGCCACGCTTAGCAGGCGGGTTAGCGATCGCAGTTGGTTGTTTAAACATACAGAGAACGCTGCTGCCCATCCTCTGGTCCCTTAGTCGCCTTTTACGACACCCATGAGAAGAGAGAGGGTGGTGCAGTTCTTTACTCCCGCCTTTACTTCAGATTTATTACGGTCATAAGCAAACTATGGGCATAAAATATGACAGTTCTCTGGGCCACCCATTGGTATCACAGCCTGTTTAAAAAAGTAAGAAATTCAAAAATCTCATCACAATGACAGTGTTTGTTTTGTACGCCTGTTTGTATAGTTGGACGAAACTAAATAAAATAATACGACGGACCAACTGAATGTCTTTGCCTCTATTTAAACAAACGTAATTTTTGTTCCTAAACATATATAAAATTCTTTTTTACGTCTGTATAAACCGAGAACCATTCAATTGGTATTTTTTTTGGATCGTTGAATATTTCTTGCATTCTTCTACATAAGTATATACATAAATAGATTAATGAAATTATAGGTTTTAAAAATCATATTCTCCACTGTTCTCCATTTTTTCTAGCATCACAAAATCTATACATCGTCCTAGCTCTCTATTTTTTTACAAGCTTACAATTATTGTTAGTTGGTTTAGTTCAAAACTTGCAAACCAAATTTAAACCAGTTTCCGTTATCAGAATTGGCTTAAAAGTACACATAATATTATGTAAATCAGATGACAATGAATACTATGGTGTTTAGGAGCTGATCTGATGATGGAGCCGGAAGGTGGTCACAGGATCTCTGCTGTAGTTACCTTTAACGCACCAAGTTTGGGTTTCTGTACCAAATTCGTGTCTTATCAAAGATTGTCTTGAAAATAGATTTTTCAACAACAATCACCATTCAAACCCCGTCTAGTGATATATATGATTAGAATAATTAGGCTTAGAACCAAAGTAGTCACACGCGGAGTGAAGCAAATTCAAGATGGCCTTAAAAGGCTACGTTCAGTATAGCTGACGTACGCCTGTGTGTGTCAGCGAACATTTTACGTGCCGCTTGCGAGCACTCATCGATTGTTTTTGTACTTCAACTTTGAGCGGAACTTTGAATGAGACTATAACTCTATGTCTTATTACTCTAAGTATATATAATACTAGCGGCCCGTCCCAGCTTCGCACGGGTGGACGTGAAAATATAGCCTATGTTACTCAGGGTGAATGTAGCTTTCTAATGGTGAATATTATTATTTTTATCGGCACAGTTGTTTTTGAGTTTATTCATTACAAACATACACACAAAAATACAAATCTTTCCTCTTTATATAATATTAGTGTAGATTAGTGTAGATATATGTTAGCGCATGACATTGACATGGCAGTTAAAAACCCACATGTTCTGCAATACAAGCCAGGTTGTGACAGGTGACATGATCACATGACACACCTCACATCCTGTTTTATTACAAGTACTACAAGTTTGCAAGAGTTGGGGCAGTTTCCCTTTTATTTTTACATCGAGAAAAGCTACACGCTTAGATTTTCTTTGATAAAATAATAAGGCTTGTGACCGATGAAGGTAGAAGAATTAAAAAAAGAGTGGTAGTTTGTTTTAATATACAAAAAAACCGTCAAGGGTTAGATGTATCCGAGATGTTCCTTTTTTCACAGTCGTATTATTTATTATTATTTACAGAAAACTACAAAAGTACCAGGAGGCCAGAGATACCTAGAGTTATATATAAAGAACACTTATAACTATCCAACGAAAGGGGAACAACGGGTGGGGTTGCAACCAACGACCTCTTGATAGCCAGTTCGACGCCTTGCTTATAATTGCTTAAAGCACTTTTAATGGCCACAATAACATGCAAACTGTCTGATATTTTGTTCTAAAATGCATTATAGTTGTACAAAATCGACATATCAGACTACTAAATGGAATATTTTTAAATTGAACATGACAGATGTTATACTGATGTTGTTCATATTCACTATCCCAATTTGTTCATAACTCCATACAACAGTCAAATTCGCGAAAAAGTCTAATATTTCTCTAGAAACTTATCGATTAACGAAAGTAGCTGAGCCCCAGCATGAGTTTTTCTGGTACCTATCATGTGTAAACGTTGTCGTGCAGTTATTGACAAATTTTATATGGTACCTGTTTAGTTCCAAATACGCACACGTGGTGGTAAAATTCCCATATAAAATTTGTCGATAACTACATGATATTGCAAAAACTCATGTTCAGATCTGTTTTGTCTCTGTAAAAGTCCAGTTAAAAGTTATTTCCTCATAGTAAAACGAAGAGACACTCCTTATGACTCAAATAGTAGATTTTTTGTTTAAAATAATACTGAGAGGACAATATTTAGTTCGAGAATTTTAATGGTATTCATCTTTGAAGCTGACCTTTTTTTATTTGGTCGTCGCGGACCTTTTCCCCCTCTGTTTTTATACTGTCTGACTACACAGTATTTACATTTCGGCATTTCTAAAATAAATCGTGGTCGAGTTGGTGCAACTGCGGTTGGACAACTGCATACAGTAAAAATATTTATTTAGCACACATATTTTTATACTGTGAGCACGAATTTTTGGGGCAAGCGCGGTGATTGCAATCACCCATCTATATCATTAATATATCGTTGTAGATCTGTAGGCCAGTTTTTTAAATAATTTAGGTCGTTTTGGGATTGATGTGATGGTGATATAGGTATCATAAAAAAGTTAGAAAATCAAAAGTATCGATATTGCTTTTACCCTAAAGGGCTAGTCCTAGATATAGCAATTGCTGATATCGTGTGTTAAAAAAAGTAGTGATAAGAAAGCGTTACTCCTGGAAACAATTGGTAATGCTAATGGTGTAGGTAAAATTGTTGACATCCCTTTCTTGTATCTACTACTGGTAAAAGAGAGCAATAGTTTAAAATAAGTTTAGTTTGTGATTAAGAGAATCGACACCTAAATTAATTAAAATTGAAAATTTGAAAATATATTTAAAAATTAATAATTTGAAATATACCTAATTAGGAAAACTGTCATGTGACAATTGTTATCAATAAATAAATTCAATTCCATTTAATTCATAGAAATAAAGGAGAGTGTTATCTACAGTTACGGCTGTCAGTGTTTTCCTGGATTTGTCCTAGCTTGGGAAGGCATCAGGGGGAGTCCGTAATAAATTCACTCACGTCATCAAACTAGCATAGTATTCCATCAGTTATTTAGATAGGCTAGTACTTAACCAGACATCAAAATAGTTGAATTAATCAATTTAATTCCAATGTTTTCCTGTTGTGTGGTACAATCATAGAACTCTAAATAATAAGGTAATAGAAATGCTATGTACTATCTTTTAATACCGAAACGCGTCTCGCCGTTTTGCCGCTGTCAACTATAAATATGCAATTACGCTCACCACATAAATACATACATACATATTATCACGCCTGTTTCCCATTGGCGTTGGCAGAGACTATGGATTTCCACCTGCTACGATCCTGACACACCTCTTTCGCTTCATCTACGTCCATTAACCTCATCATGCATGCTCGTCGGTTTAGAGAACTCTTAACCTGGCATTTTATGAGAACGTCCGCGATTTGATCGCGATACGTTCGCCGAGGTCGTCCCCTTCCAACTCTTCCATCCACACTCGCTTCGTATACTTGTTTCGTCAATCTCCTCTCGTCCATCCTCTCTATATGTCCAAACCATCTTAACATACCTTTCTCAATCTTTGTCACTACATCTTCTTTCACTCCACAACGCTCCCTTATCACGTTATTCCTTACTTTATCTCTCAAAGTTACACCACACATATTTCTCAAAGCTCTCATTTCTCATGAATTTATTCTGCTTTCATGTTTCTTCTGCCATACCCAACTTTCACTACCATACATAAGTGTAAGCACTAACACTCCCCATGAACAGCCAGCGGTGCCTTTTCCGACACTTGTTACGCTCACCATGTTTATAGTATTCAATGCAAGATAAAGAACCGCTGTTAGATATGCTGCAAAATATAACTTTCAAAACAGCACTGATGATCAAGCAAACGGTTCGCGTACTGGTGTCCTATGAGACACCTGTACGAAGTGACAAGTCCACGCGCCTTTACCGCTTCTATTACCTAATTATTTAAATTTCTATGGGTAAAATACTTAGAAGTTAGAACCCCAGTAATGTAACTTAATATCAGTCTTTCAAAGATCAAGGTATCATCATCATCATCATCATTTCAGCTGAAAGTCTTTCACTGTTAGACATAGGCCTCCCCTAAGCATCGCCACAACGAGCGGTCCTGCGCTTTCCGCATCCAGCGGATACCTACCACCTTCACCAAGTCATCGGTCCACCTTTTGGGGGGGCTAACCATAAGAAGGAAATAAGAAAGGAAGGCATATAATAAATAAGCTTCTTCTTCTTGAAGTCGGTAATAAAACATATGTTGCGGTTTTGCTGAGTGATGTAACGAATACAAATATTTGACGATCATGTTTTTTATTTCAAAACGTTTCAAATATCATCGCCTGTGGCGGATTGACGGACACCAAAGTTATCTATAAGAAATAGTCTTCCATTTTGCCAATTTTGGCACAAAACACGAATAATTTTAAGATTTACTGAAGCATAACTCACAAAAGTTTTGCAAATGTCTTAAATAAAAAAACTAAAAGAAAGTAAGTACCTGCTTATATTATTTCTATTGCTAAGCGTAATTAACCATAATTAACGAATAGTTTTATTGTTGTTCGTATTTGTAAAAGTAGCATTCGTTGTATCCATATAGGTACCTATATTTCACAAACAAAGGTTACATCACTACTTTTGTTGATCACTTATGACTTATGACTATATTAAAAATAAAAAAAATAATTAAGTTATAAGTACTTACCAATTTTGTGATTAAAAAACAATTAATTGTTTTTATTACATGCCTACTTATTATTATATAAAATGTGAAAGTTAGTGAAGATGTTTGGATGTTTCTTACTCAATTACGCTAGAAGGGCTAAACGGATTTGGGTGAAATTTGGCATACAGATAGAAAATAATCCGGATTAACATTTTGATGTTGGTTACAACATTAATTTTCTCAAAATGACAGACACAATGCCGCTTATAACCTTCAGACTATAGTGTATAATCTCTACATCACAAGCAATATAATATTATAATATTATAAAGATACGCTGACGATTTCAAATTAGATTCTTAATACGTATTCTTATATGTTATTTGCCGGCACAATAATTGCTTGCGTGTGGATTATAAGTTAACATAACATATCCATATAATTCTTTATGAATGTTACTTGGTTATTATAGTAATAAATAATGATGCCAATGTATAATTTACAGTTATGGCGTTTTATACTAAATATAAGGGGTAATATTAAGGTTCTATAGTTTTGTTGGAGATTTAGCTATTAATGGAAGGCGGTGTGGGTCTTTGGTAAAAAAAATTACATGTATTTTGCAGTTAGGTCTTTCGTGCTGTTAATACATAGGTTTATATTAATGGCGTGGGTGAAAACCAAGTCTAAATCCTACTGATACTAAATGCGAAAGTATGAATGTTTGTCGTTTAATTACGATGAAACGGCTCAACAAATTTGGGTGAAATTTAGCATACAGACAGACCATAACCTGGATTAACATGTATGTTTTTTATTTTGGGAAGATAAACAGTTTCCGAGGGATGCGCGATGACCTATTTCTGTGAAAACCAAATAATTATACGTGTGCGAAGATGTGGGCATAAATTAGTAGAAAATAATTATCTTACATGTCTTTTGTTTTTAATAGAGTGCGTTATAATGATACTAAACTTTATTAAGTCATCATGACAATAGTTGTACAAGAGATTGGATAAATCAGTTCAAATAAAAATAACTATACTAATAATAAGACTAATACTATGACTGCCTCGTTGGTCTAGTGGTCGCAAGCGCGACTGCTGAGCGTGGGGTCCTGGGTTCGATTCTCGGGTCGGAAAAAGTGTACCCAATAACACTTTTCATTAGGAAATTCTCAGTAGCAGTCCGGAGTATGGATTTGTGCCCGGTTGATGGCAATAGGCTCGCCCCCTATTACATGGGACTATAACATAACTGGCGAAATGTGGGTGTACTATACACCTCTGCCTACCCCTTCGGGGAAATACAGGCGTGATGTTATGTATGTTAAATAAAAAAAAAAAAAATATACGGGATATTTTCCTACTTGATGATGATTGAACTCGTTAAAACACTTATTAATCCTACTTATTATTCTAAAAAAATGCAATTAACTAACCATTAACTCGGGGTATTTTTATTTAGCCTGTTTTGGTAAGTAATTTAATCAGTGGGTCCACAAGGAACGGCAAAGAGTATTCCTCATGGGCCCACTGCTGAGTGGGACCACGAGGAATTACATTTCCTCGTGGTCCCACCAGTGGGGCAACGTAATGGGACCACGAGGAACGGCAAAGAGTATTCCTTGTGGGCCCACTGCTGAGTGGGACCACGAGGAACAACATTTCCTCGTGGTCCCACCAGTGGGACAAAGTAGTGGGACCACGAGGAACGACCCCTAATGATGCTAAACTAGCTAAAGTGTACAAGTTCATATCAAATCAATGATATTTCAAAGTATAGATATGTTATACCCTAACAAAACCAACGAAAAAAATGTTCTCTACGAAACGGCAGCACAATACACACAAACTAGTACAAAGTGAGTAAATTAGTTACTTTAAGTTACTTTCGCGTCATAATTTGTACACTTTCTGTACACACATGATGCCATTTTTATTTTTATCACACGTCACGCTCGACGTCTTGCTTCACGCAGACTAGTAGCAAACCGTCCCAATTAGGACGTTTTCTAGTCTTCAGATTGCGCGCGCAACATTTTAAAATATCATTGATATCAAATACAGTACCGATCTACTTTTTTCCGAGAAACGAAAAATTGTTCAGTTTCATTGGAATCCACCTTTAAAATTTCTCTTTTGTATTTGATTTTGTAGCGTAACAGCTAGATATCAGCGTACAGCAATGGAAATAAAAATATTATTCGGGAGATATCTTTTAATAGCAACCAGCTTTACGTGATTTTGTTTTGTAACCAAGTGACATTTCCATGATAGGATATTTCGAAACTAACATTTCTTTTTTATCATGCCAGGTACAATTTATATTACTTGTAGGATTTACTCAACAGATTTCATTCTGTATAACTTTCCAAAGTGTATAATTTCTTCGAATCAAATTAATTAATTACCGTAATCCTTGAAATCTAGAATAGGGTAAAACTAATCAATTATAGATATACCAGTATAAATCCAGGCATAGTTCATCTAACTTTCCATTTTTATGTCTCAGTTTGGCGAACCGACTTGCGGTACCATTTAGGCAACAGCCTAGGTGGTATTGCAGTTGCTATGGGCAAAGGTAACCGCTTAACATCAGGTGGGCCTTTAGCTCGTTTCGCCAACCTTTAAAAAAATGGGTTGGGTCTCGGAGGATGAGGATGATGAAGTTAGTTGATATTACTTCTTTATCTCTATGTTCATGATTTCTAATTTTCTACTAGACCGCTGATTTAGACGAGAGCACATCTCGCTTAACCAAGAGATTAAAAAATAAATAAAATCGTTGAGAAAATGGAGGAGATACTCGCTTTTTAAGTTTTTGGAGGAGGCATTTTCTGTCCTTGTCGTGCAAAACGGATATTGTACTGAGTGGTGTGTAGTTGCGATGGCGTTATTGAGCTATGACGTCAGAATTAGTAGTACATTCTGTCGGTAGTAACAATTTTGAGACGCTTACAACGTTAAAATATTTGATTAGTTTTTCATTGTTGGTCATCTTTTTAGGGTTCCGTACCCGAAGGGTGCCAAACCGGACCCGGTCCGTCCGTCCGTCTGTCTGTCACAGGGCTGTATCTTTTGAACGGTAATAGTTAACTGGATGAAATTTTCTCAGAATATGTGTTGCTATGAGGTGTATCGCGACAAATACTAAAAACAAAAAAAAGTCTAAAACTAAAGGGGGTCCCCATACAAGAAACCTCAAAAACATGCATTTTTTTCAACGTTGTGTTCCTGCTCTATCTTCAAAACGGTAATATATACCAGCGTCAAACTTGGTGAGATTATAGTGCATATTATGTAGTTTAGCAACAAATACTAAAAATAAGACGCACATAGACATATGTGGTGGTACCTGCGTAAGACAGACATGCAAAAATTCATATTTCGCGCACTATGCGTTGATGTCTTTTGATAAACTCTCGTAAATTAAATCAGTTTTTATGAGGTATCAGGTCGTTGAGAGGTACGGAACCCTTACTGTGCGTATCCGACTCGCACTTGGCCGTTTTTTCTAATAGTTTTAAGATTTCTTATAAAACAATAATAGCACATAACAAATAATAGAATAGTCAAATATAGTCTGTTTTTTCTCTATTGTATTATTTAGTAAACAAACTTGAAAAATCTCTTTTTTCAAATAACTACTGATAAAATATAATTTCTAGTTTTGCACATGTAATGAGGTTAATAAATTAATGTTATTTAGGGTCGTTCTTTCAATAGCTAGTTAACTTTTATCTGAGGAATAAGTTTGAACTTTTGACAGTTGTAGTATAGAAAATCTGTCAAAATTTCACATTTATTTCTCAGATAAAAGTAATCAGACTTTAGAAAAACCGGCTATTTGTGTGTTAAATTGTTAACAGAATGTCTTTTAATCATTATTATTGACGAACATGCCAAGATTGTTTACTAAATAAGACAAGTAAGGAAAACTAGAGTGTACATATGTATGTACAATCACTCAATTATGACCTTTCGTTACCTAAACTAGTTCAGAGATTCTATAATCAACTTAATACGAGAATGAATGCTCAAACATTCTATACTAGTGAAGACATTGATCTTATAAGACAATAGTCGGCACTTTAAAAATAAATGACCTCCAATGTTAGTAACTCAACGTCAAAATTAACCCTAAAATTCGATATGCAAATTCTATAAACAATCATACATGTTTTTGACAAAGCAGACTATGTTTTGGCCTGAGGCCTGCCGACCCTAAACCCGATAGCCAAATGTTTCGACATGGTAGTTACCCTCCGTCGGTTCTACGGAACCATGAGCCCCCGTAACCACCGGACCGAGAGCCCACTACTATAATTATGTTCAATATAAGCAGTTCTGTATGTTATTAACATGTTTTTTTCGTTGATGAAATAAAATTATAATAACAATAAAAAATATTATTGTCATGTGAATTCGAGGTAGATATTTTAGTAACCGAATTTGGGTATGTTTTAACTGTTTTTATTTGAAATCGACTTCGGATCTTGTGTTGTCTAATTCATATTATTTCTTTTGTAACGCGTCAAGGGGATTGATTGATCAATAAATAAAGAAGTAGATATATCTGTCCCTTTCTTCAGCCTACTCCTAATGCCATTTCATACGAGGGCAGGGCAGTGAGGCAGAGCAGTGAGTAGAACAGTATACTACCAACCACCATACCATGCCAGCGAACCATACCACCACCACCACGCGTACCATTTGAACGCCAGAACAGTTACTGTACTGCGACAGAACAGTTACTGTTCTGGCGTTCAAATGATAGCAGTCAATGATATTTAAAAAGTACAGATATGCTACTAGCGCGCGCAATCTGAAGACTAAAAATTTCCTAATTGAGACGTTTTGCTACTAGTCTGCGTCAAGCAACCGGCAAGACAAGGCGCTGAGCGTGACCGGTGACAAAAAAAAACATCAATGCCGTCGTCTGTCTATATAAAGTGTACCAATTATGAAGCGAAAGTAAACAAACAAAAAGGGATCTCATACCAATGTGTATGAGTGCTGCCGCTGCGTACGGAACACATTTTCTTTTGTTTTCTTAGGGTATAACACATCTATACTTTTAAATATCATTGGTAGCAGTACTGTTCTGTTTACAGCTTTGCCTCACTGCCTTGCCCTCGTGTGAAATAAGCATAACTGCCGATGTAGATGATTATGATTTTATCGCTCGTTTGTTTCATACGAAAATAATTATATTTTCTAGTTCTGCTGCTTTTAGGCTAGATATATTACAACCTAAGCTACCTCTGCCTTCCGCGATCTTTACAAACAGATCTGAACCACTGTTGGATTTATTTGCTTACAATTTAAGTAAAATGGCATTGTCTGGCGGCACTGCTGGTGAAGGTTCAGTCTAAATGATGGAGTGAAGTACATCCGAGTTAATGGAATGGAATTAAAAAGCAGTGAAAATTTACTAGATTCTACGTGACGATATTTTGTGCTAGGATTTCAGTAGTAGTGATTATAAACCTTGTTTTTAAGCTGCTCTCAAAAAGTTGGAAGAATCGAACTCAATGAAATACACCTAAAACTTAAAAAAACGCAAAAAAAAAAAAGTGTAAAAGTTTTTACGTACATATACGTACAGTCCTCCAAAGAGATAAGTATCAAAGGTCACCAGATATACAACCTTATTCTTAGTTTATACTAAACCTCTAAGGGGGTTATGGTGTTCACTTCAATCGACAAAATATGGTGATCACCTGATATTTTTATCGCGATTTTAGGGTTGGTCCCATAGTAGAAATTGTATGTACTGATGTCCCCTTAAGAGGTTTAGTATAAACGAAGAATAAGGTTGTACATAAAGATTTCTCAGGAAATCATGATAAAACTGTTTGAAAGGGTTTTGTATAAATACAGTTTAACTTTTTCCGTTATTTAATTTAAAATTTTTAAACATCAAAACTGTGCAAAAGTTAAGTTACAAGCCAAAATACACATTTTCTTGTATCACTACTTATAGAAACATTAACGTACAAACATACTCATAAACTTAAGTAACAACAACTAAGTTGTTTAAGAAAATCACGCGTGCTGTACAGGGAAGGTAGATAAATAAGTAGTGGTACAACAATAAATAGGTATCTTATCAAATGGATCGGTTGCCCCATATGTGGGGCGAAGGCCCTACCATTGTATAATGTGTAAAAATATTGCAATTTGTAACGGTATCTATGCATAGTTTGCATGCACTACGCTGGTTTTTAGGTTTCCGTTTTTTGATCAAAATATAAATAAATAAATAAATATCTTTGGGACATTTTTACACAGCACCATCTAGTCCCAAACTAAGCAGAGCTTGTGGTATGGGTACTAGACAATGTATATAACAGTTATAATACTTATATAATTTTTTTTTGTAAATACATACTTATAATACATAAGCAACCAGTGGCGTGCATTCCATATAGGCAATTAGGCAGTACCCAGTGCCCTCCTCATTCAAATTCAATAGTGGTGTAAGTTATTATATTTTTTTCAAAGTACAATGATTATTTATCTTTTAATAGACCTATTAATGCTAAATTAATCTTTCTACATACAAAAATCAATAACTTAGACCACAATTAAATTAAAATAAAGTAGGTCACTGCACGCCACTGTAAGCAACACACCCAGACCAACACAAACACACAAATATTTCATTTAATTTTTCATTTTTATTTTATTTTTTTAATTTGCACACATGTTCATCACACAAATATTTGTGTCCTGTGGGAATCGAACCTACGACATAATATATACTTTAGGTGCGTAGCTGGGAGGCTGTTGCCCCCGCCCCTAGACCTTTGAACATTTTTTTTTGTTTTCTGTAGAAATCCTCATGGATATATCCTCCGTCTGGGGAAGGCTTAGGGATATGTCGGACTCATGGAACTACAAGGCCCCTCAGAAAGTATTGCGAAAAAAAGTTTTTATATATGGGAGACTGGCCAGTTATAATGTTTTTCGAAAATATCATTATTTATAAGTTAAAATAAGTAAGTTCCAATTTCAAAATTTCCCTCCACATTTTTTGCGAGTTAATTCAAAGTATTGTGTCTCACTGAAATATGGATCTGCGCCGGGAACATTTTAGAGCTATGATTTTATACGATTTCAAGTGTCGCCTGAAACCGGATGAATCGTACGATAGACTTCAAATGGCATTCATGGATGAAGGCCCTTCCAAGGCAACCGTGTATCGTTGGTATAACGAATTCAAGCGCGGTCGACCAACTTTGGGGGATGACGAAAGAAGCGGTCGCCCTTTGACGGCTGTTACCGAAGAAAACGTGCTAGCAGTGAAAAATTTAATCCAAGACAATAGGCGAATTACATATCAGGAGATTCAACACATATTGAAGATTGGATCGGGAAGCGTTCACGAGATTCTACACAGCCATCTTCGCGTGAGGAGGATAGTATCACGCTGGGTGCCGCACAACCTCACCGATGCTCAGAAGCAGGCCCGGGTGGAATGGTGCCGTGATATGCTTAACAAATTTGAAGCAGGCTCGTCTCGGCGTGTTTACGACATCGTTACAGGTGATGAGTCCTGGATTTATCAATACGACCCAGAAACCAAGCGCCAGTCGACTGTTTGGGTGTTTCAAAATGAGCCAACGCCTACCAAAGTGAAGCGATCTAGAAGCGGGGGTAAGATTTTGATCGCTAGCTTTTTTAATTTGACTGGCCACTTGGTATCAATTCCCTTACGGGATCAAAGAAGCATTAATGCCGAATGGTATACTACCAAATGTTTGCCAGAAGTTTTCTCTGTTATAAGCAACAAGCGACCAAACACAGGGCTCCGCGGGCTACTGCTCCACCACGACAATGCACCTGCGCACACCGCACTCAAAACGAGGGACTTCCTGGACAGCACGCCAGTCAAACTCCTGGGTCACCCTCCTTACAGCCCTGATCTAGCACCGTGTGACTTCTTTTTATTCCCAAAAATAAAAAATCAGCTCAAAGGGATACAATTTTCGTCGCCGGAAGATGCGCTGGCTGCGTTCGAGCAGGCTGTAAACGAGGTGTCTGCGGCGGACTGGAAAAAGTGTTTTGAAAACTGGTTTAGGCGCATGAATCTTTGTATAGAGGCTGGTGGAAAGTACTTTGAAAAGATTTGATAAAAATATATGTACGTATAGAACAATTTTTTTTAGTTTCGCAAAACTTTATGAGTGTCCCACGTATCTACAAGAAAAAAATATCTTAAAACCATAATCTTCTTAGGTTTTTGTTAATTTTTAGACAACTTTATTGTTAAAATCTTCTAGGATGTGTCATAGGCGTAGCACTAGAGGGCACCGGCGCGGTCCAATGGAGTTCCCGGAGCGCCTCTATTTTGTGCTGAGGATGGCCACCATGTGGTTTGTCAGTAGGAATCCGACCACGGAATGAAAAAACCTTTTATAGTAAAGTAGTCAAAAAAATTACAAAAACCTAAGAAGATTATGGTTTGTTTATGATATTTTTGTTGTTGTAGTAAACGATTAAAACTTTACAAATTGTATTTACTTTACCTACAATTCATATCCTTTATCTGTCATCTTGCTCTCCCCTAGCCCATTGGCTGGCAACGCCCTAGTTAAGAATTCTGTATAGCCTTACTACAGAACCCTACTCTGTGCGTAGTCAGACACGCACTTAGCCGGTTTTATATCTATAAAACTTTTTAACAAAAAATTGAACCGACGAAAACAGAAACTGAAAAGCGAAAAATAACTAATTATGAGTCGGCGCCAAACGAACTTTTAACAAGCATAGTGCGTGTAAGTTGGAAGTGGCCGAGCGGAGAACGCATTTTTGGAAAGTTATTGTTTATCGTTGAAAATCTCACGTTGTATTTGATGTGACGTTGTTTTTATTATTTATTTAAAGTAATTTAAGATCTTCGTTGATTGGTTGTTTGGCGCCGACTCATAATTAGTTATTTTTCGCTTTTCAGTTTCTGTTTTCGTCGGTTCAATTTTTTGTTAAAAAGTTTTATTTTTCATTTTTTTGTGGTTAAACTCTAAATCCAGGTCTCCATTATGTCGTAGTGTCTAGAACTATATTTATGTATGTCAAGTTTCAACAGAATCGGTTAACAGGTAAGAATTCAGTGGGTGAACAAACACTCATCCCCTGTTTTACTACCCTTAGGGGTGGATTTTGATTTTGAAATTTAAATGGGACCAACTTCAAGATATACCCTATCCAATAAAAAAAGAATCATCAAAATCGGACCACTCTGTAAAAAGTTATGCGTGGTCATACATAAAAAAAAAAAAAAAAAAAAAAAAAAAAAAAAAAAAAAAAAAAATATACGCGTCGAATTGAGAACCTCCTCCTTTTTTTCGTCGGTTAAAAACCGGCTAAGTGCGTGTCTGTCATCTGAAAAAGACAACTTTTTAGACTATGTGGGATAGAAATATAGCGATCTTGTAGATTATCTACCGAACATAAAAAAATGGCTGACTATGAACGCTCAGTCCAAACGGTTTAATGGTATAGACTTGTGGACATAAGGTACAGACTCCAATAGTAATTATGTGACTACCTATTGCTAAGGCAATTTGTTGATACTACCAACTACTTGAGTTAATTGACAGTCTCAGATTGTATTGCTCGCAACTACGATGTTTTTTTTAAATAACTATATGTAAACAAGGTTATTATTCATCATTATTCATTGTCTTACTGCAGGGCAAAGGCACCTTTTCCACCGAGATCTTGGACGGAGTCCAGCTCATCTGTTTTTTTTTTTTAATTTTTTTTTTTTTCTATTGGGAAATCCTCATGGACGCACTCCGCCCGGGGTAGGCGGAGCCAGTGTCGGACTCTTACCGACTAAAACCACCACGGTGTTCCATCAACTACCTTAGCCGGGGGCGTGGGAACCCGTGAGTATTCACACAACCACCCCCGACAGATCCCGGCTCGCCACAAGCAGGCGAGCCCCTTCTCCCCGTGCGGCCTAATGACGGCCACACCCTCCTCTGTGGCGCACACGGAACACTGCACGCCACCTCACCTCAGGGGCCTTTACCAGCTACGCCAGCTGTACAAACTACGCCAGCTGCTGGTCGGGCAGCAGACTACCCCGAGTCTGCTGCTCGTAGGCCCATCCTCCCGTAATTTTTATAGAGGTTGTCTTCTCCGCGGTCCGGGTGGTAAAGCCAAGACCCTTGGTCCCAAGAGGCGCGAGAACACTACTCAGCAGGCACTCCTGGGATTACGAGACCGACGGGGGCAGGGAAGGACAGTCCCCCCGCTGCCTTCCCAGTGGCAGGGTGAGTGCACACCGGGCCTGCCCCTGCTCCTCCACAGTG
The DNA here is from genome assembly GCA_949699075.1 of Asteroscopus sphinx. Classification (NCBI taxonomy): domain Eukaryota; kingdom Metazoa; phylum Arthropoda; class Insecta; order Lepidoptera; family Noctuidae; genus Asteroscopus; species Asteroscopus sphinx. The sequence goes on from OX453002.1 coordinate 3,979,271, forward strand.
CCCTCTGCTTTCTCAGAGGGACACGTGGAGCAACTTCCCATTGGACCACATCGGGCCCCTCCCGTGCCAGAATATTCGCCACAGGCAATAAGGTCCCCCGGTCCAAAGGAGACTTATTGCCCGTGCCCAGGGTGCACCGGCCCAACACCTGCCGTTCCCTCTAGACGTGTCCAGAAGGACAAGCAGCCGTCAGACACACGTGGAGGTTATCTGGCTAGCACCCCGAGTCCAGCTCATCCTGCCATCTCCTTCTGCGCGTACAGCGTTGGTGTTTACTATTTTTAGGCACCCATTGGTCATCTTAAACGCGGCAGATAATATTGTAAATCCAAAAACAGTGTTAAGAAAACTATCAAATGCGTTCACGACTACAATAAGTAACTTAATTGTTTCGATTCCGAAATAGCTGTATTGTAAAATGTAGTACAGTTTTCTTAACTTAGATACAAAGATGTTAATTAAAGTTGCCACAGCAATTAAGACAAACTTTTTTAAAGGCAGAATGTAGTAAAGACGGAATTGGGGTCAATATTTTTTGAAAGGTAACCCGAAAATGTTGATACCAGGCCCCTCAGAAAGTATTGCGAAAAAAAGTTTTTATATATGGGAGACTGGCCAGTTATAATGTTTTTCGAAAATATGATTATTTATAAGGAAAAATAAGTAAGTTCCAATTTCAAAATTTCCCTCCACATTTTTTGCGAGTTAATTCAAAGTATTGTGTCTCACTGAAATATGGATCTGCGCCGGGAACATTTTAGAGCTATGATTTTATACGATTTCAAGTGTCGCCTGAAACCGGATGAATCGTACGATAGACTTCAAATGGCATTCATGGATGAAGGCCCTTCCAAGGCAACCGTGTATCGTTGGTATAACGAATTCAAGCGCGGTCGACCAACTTTGGGGGATGACGAAAGAAGCGGTCGCCCTTTGACGGCTGTTACCGAAGAAAACGTGCTAGCAGTGAAAAATTTAATCCAAGACAATAGGCGAATTACATATCAGGAGATTCAACACATATTGAAGATTGGATCGGGAAGCGTTCACGAGATTCTACACAGCCATCTTCGCGTGAGGAGGATAGTATCACGCTGGGTGCCGCACAACCTCACCGATGCTCAGAAGCAGGCCCGGGTGGAATGGTGCCGTGATATGCTTAACAAATTTGAAGCAGGCTCGTCTCGGCGTGTTTACGACATCGTTACAGGTGATGAGTCCTGGATTTATCAATACGACCCAGAAACCAAGCGCCAGTCGACTGTTTGGGTGTTTCAAAATGAGCCAACGCCTACCAAAGTGAAGCGATCTAGAAGCGGGGGTAAGATTTTGATCGCTAGCTTTTTTAATTTGACTGGCCACTTGGTATCAATTCCCTTACGGGATCAAAGAAGCATTAATGCCGAATGGTATACTACTAAATGTTTACCAGAAGTTTTCTCTGTTATAAGCAACAAGCGACCAAACACAGGGCTCCGCGGGCTACTGCTCCACCACGACAATGCACCTGCGCACACCGCACTCAAAACGAGGGACTTCCTGGACAGCACGCCAGTCAAACTCCTGGGTCACCCTCCTTACAGCCCTGATCTAGCACCGTGTGACTTCTTTTTATTCCCAAAAATAAAAAATCAGCTCAAAGGGATACAATTTTCGTCGCCGGAAGATGCGCTGGCTGCGTTCGAGCAGGCTGTAAACGAGGTGTCTGCGGCGGACTGGAAAAAGTGTTTTGAAAACTGGTTTAGGCGCATGAATCTTTGTATAGAGGGTGGTGGAAAGTACTTTGAAAAGATTTGATAAAAATATATGTACGTATAGAACAATTTTTTTTAGTTTCGCAAAACTTTCTGAGTGTCCCACGTACATGATGCAAAAAGAAAACTCGGCACACTAGTGCTTCCTACGTGTGCCAATAGTTTTTCTTTTTCTACCCAATGAATTGGGACATCTAGTTACAAATCGATACTAGTGATGTACTACTAGAGGTGCTTTGTAGGTTTTAGCTTTCTAGTTATGCCTTCGTTAGCTTTAGGGATTATATTCCGCTACATGAATTCTAGGACTTTTGGTGTTCGGTACATGTCACTGGTCACTCTTTTCAAATGGATTTTATAAAGGCAACTGAAGGAAATAATCCTTCGTGTGAAGGATAGACAATATCCTTTTATGCTAAACACCATACTGCGACCCAAAAGCCGATTGTCGAAACAATTTCTGTGATTTTTTTTCAATGGTGAACTGAATACCCGCTTTCACCAGACCAGATTTTTTGGATATTTTCATGAATTATCATTTGATTTTAATTAATGATGGGCTGACTATAGGTTTTGCCGATCAGCCGAATAGCCGACTAATAGCTTAGAAAATTGCCGAATAGTCGGCCGACTAGTTAGCAATGTCCATCTTCGGCTCGCTGGGGTTGGAACGATTACAGTCTTCAGTTATTTCGAGTATAGGAGGCAGAATAATAAGACATACCCAGTAATGGCTCGTATTGCCAAAATACATTATTATTTGAGTTGTCCCGTTAGCACTGTCTGAAAGACCATATTCTGAGGCTAATAAATAAATAAATATTATTAGTGCTAATTGAATAATTTTCTTTGTTTATTTTCATTTTTAGTACCTACCATACTTGCTAATAATAAAAGCCAGCATTTTTTTTCGACTAATCACCGATTAGTCGCCGACTAGAAAACATGCCGAATAGTCGGTTTTTCTGACTAGTCGGTGGGTAGTCGGTCCATCTCTAATTTTAATATGATGAAGCGAATTCCTATCGACGTATTCTGTCGAGTGTATCGTAGTAGCGGACATGGTCTATGCATATGTATTTACCTGCATATGTACAGGTACACAGTTATGTATATTAAGAAAGTAACTTGCTAATTAAGTGAGAAGCGCAACTAGCTCGATAAAACACTCGTTTGTAAACATAAGGCAACTTTTTAATCAACGGTACATATAAATATAGCTTTTAAACTAATGCAGTAAAGTTGAAATTTAATTACAACGTTAATTGTTCCTGCTGTGTTCTATGGGCGTATAAGTATGCTTTTCGGTTTCTATCAGTTTCTATGTTTAAACTTAAACCTGTTGACTTTCAGTCTTGTCTAAGGTATCATAAACGTCATAAATATGGAAAAGTTTTCTGTTTATTCGCACACCGATCCTAGAATAATCTTGTAGAAAGTTTAAAAACTATCTTTCATATCGATCCGAGTTCGCATCAATAGATGGCGGTGTTATCAAATATGTAAAACCAATTGGCTGATAGTTCTGACTTTTGATAGAGAGCAAAAGTTTGGGGTCTGACTGAGAAAACCTGAGCTTAACTCATAACTGCGCTGGAGATAACTTCACGGTTACGTTAATACATACGTCACATGACTTTAACTTAGAACTTATTAAAGTCAACTTTAACTCTCCATATAAGTTTCCTTTATTACCACCGCATAACAACTACAAGAAAAGAATAACTTCTGTAAATCATTCCCACGTTGTGTACAGTTTTTATTTGCGAGCGTACCTACAATGTTTCTAACGTAGTGTTGTTAATAACGTTCATTTTATTCGTTTTAGTGAGCGACGGTACATTGGCCCTCCGTACTGTCATAGAGTAAACAACCGCCCGTTAGGTATATTTGTTGTTATACCAATTAAATGTGACTCATGAGATTATAAAAGATACAAGGTACAGTTGGCAGTGATCGTAATGTTTAATGAACTGTTACGATTTTTTAGGTCAGCCCAATCTAGATAGCATTGTTAATATGACTGGCTTGTGCGAGATTAGTTTGGAAAAAAATCGTTCTTATTCCAACTATTGAACCTTTTGTTGTTTATTCCAAAGATACCTTGGTTTATAACCGACAAAATTATCTATACTTATAAAGATAGATGTCCTGACTGACTGATTCATCAACGTAGAGCCGAAACTACTCAAGCTAGAAACATGAAATTTCGACAATAGGTTTCTCTTGAAACACAAGCACCCACTAAGTAAGGATTTTTAGAAAATTTTAACCCTAAAGGGGTGAAATTTATTTTATTTTAAAGGGGTGAAATAGGGTGTTAGAGTTTGTATGTTTTTTTTCTCCTGGATCGATTCACTCAAAACTTGGAAAAAAATATCTCTAAAGTAAATAGGTAATGAAACCATTACGTTTTCTGTTCCCAAAATTCGTACTCAAAAAGAGTGCAATAGGGTTATACAAGGGTTTTATGGGAAAATATTATTGCATGGCTGGATTGAGTCGAAATCCGGTAATCTTTAAGGCAATTAATGAACTACGTGTTTTCGTTTTTTTTTAAATTAAACCCAACGGGGGTAAAATGGGGTGTTGAAGTTTCTATTAAAAATCTTCCTTTGGTCACGCAAATACTCTTCAAATTAAATAATAATAAAGTAATACCTATTTTACTTTTCCCAAAACTACGACGTGGAACATTATCCGGGGCAAGTTAAATCTTTTTACGTGGGCAAAGCCGCTAGAGCACTGCTAGTCTGTTATAAAAGTGGGCAAAAACAAGCAAATAAAGGAAAGAAAAGTTATCACATTAGTCTCATTTTAAACTTTGCAATCAATGCACACGTTTTAAATAATGCTCGTAGGCAATTACCTACGCTCGCGTCCCATCTATTTAATTATTTACTCATTGTTATTATTATACATGAATATGAATCAATTTATTCGAGAGCGCTGCGCGCGAGCGGCTGCATATTTTTCAATTACGTCAATTTAAAATAATACGTAATTCGCTATTGTGAGTCACCGAGAGCATTGTGTCAGACGTCGGCTCGTCGTATTCGAATAATGCTGATTTCATATAAGTGTCGCAGTGTTTATGCGGCGTATCGAAACGTCACGCGCGTCCGAAATACGCGCGTTTTGTTGTTAGGTCGCTTTACTTCTGTACGCTTTGATTGATTCATGTTTACATTTTTTATGCTTCGCTGTTTAGGACTTCCTAGTTCATGGTGGGTCATGTGAGTTCTGCATTTGATTGGCTCTGGGACTGGTGCCTTTGAACTATGGATTCCAGAAATTACCTAGTTGGCAAAGGTGTTACATATCTCCACTTAAAATTTTAAATAAATTTTGGTAAATTTCAAACATTTAATTTGAGCCATTATTACCTTAAGGCGGTCCATACACCTACAACATAATTGCAATGCAAATTGCAAATATCATTGCACTATTGCAACAATTGTGCAATGATATTGACCGTTTAGGGGTGAGATTGAAATACAAATGAAGGTCGGGCCGATACAATAATAGGTGTATGGACCGCCTTAAATGAGCTATGGACATTAGGTTTCAAATTCAAAGATTTATTGCATAATCTACATGATTGGTGTTACATTTTGTTTTGGCAATCTTACTGGATGATTTTGAATTAATTAGCAATTCTTTAAGAGCTCAACTACCAATTAAAATAACACAAAAGTTAAACAATGGATGTCGTCTTTAAAAGATGTTTTGGCATAAGAGGGGTTAAGGGATTATACCTAATACTCCTCAGTTTGAACGACTTTTACTATGGGACCAAATCTGAAATCGCGAAAATAAAAGTGCTGTTCCCTACATTTTGTAGATTTAAGAGGCTGACAACACCTAAAAAAACCAGACCTCTGCGGTCACTGTCGTTTCGTACAGAACTGAAAGAGAGGCAACGAGCCGAGGGACGTCGGATACGCCGCTCAACTTGAATGAAAATTAACAATGTTTTTTTTAATAAAAAACTAAAAGCTTATTTGAAAAACAGAAACAACAAATGTTTAGATTATTGTCTTTCTCAAATGTTTTCTTAATTTTATTTATAATGTTTAGTAAATAATAGAGATTGTTTGCTTTAAAGCATGTTTTAAGAGGTTAGTTTACAATTCATTTCTATCGAGAAAACTTCACGTGTTTTGGGCACAATACAGTTTCAGAAAATACGATCAAGATTAACATATATTTTTTTCACTGCCACAAACTGAATAGATACAGCTAAAAATGTTTTTAAAAGAAGCTTATTTGGGGTATTTGGCTGTTGTCAGCGTCTTAAATGCAAAACAAATGTAGGGAACAGCTAATTTTTTTTCGCGATTTCTTCTATGCGTTCTTAAACCATTTATCCAATTGTGATGAATCTTTTGTGAGTTGTTCTTAGCGATGTAAGAAAAACCTTTAAAGAATATTTTTTCTCACGATTTACCATTTTACTGGTCAATTTTCCTTCCCATCACTAAACAGAATTCGCATGAACTCAACATGAATAAAACAACACTTCCTAATATTAACATCACGATTATTGTATTGTAGGTAACTTCTAGTTTCCACGCGATAGTACCTACTTTCCGGTTCTCGATATCCATTAGGTGTATTTTACATACATTTAAAGCTCTGGAAGGCTGGATCCAAACTGGGAGACATTAGAACTTATTAATAAATAATAAAATAAATACTTTTGGGACATTTTTACACAACACCATCTAGTCCCAAACTAAGCAGAGCTTGTGCTATGGGTACTAGAAATAGATATAATACATTTAAACTTTTTTTTTTGTAAATACATACTTATAATACATAAGAAACACCCAGACCAACACAAACACTTATGTTTGTCCCACAAATATTTGTGTCCTGTGGGAATCGAACCCATCGAACAACCTCGTGATCAGCAGTCCGACCCTCGAACCACTAGACCACAGACGTCGTACTAACTGATTTTCAAAGTCAACTATCGATAGCAGGACTATCGATATTTCGGCATCATTAATACGACAATAATAGTATATTACTGTTGAGGCCTGAAATGAAGCAATTGACGGGCGAGTAATATTGGAAGTACGAGGCGAAGCCGAGTACTTCCCAAGTGATTAAAAAAAAACTTTTTAACTAAACGAGTCCGTTAATTGCTATTCCTGTGGGAATCGAACCCACGACCTCGTGATCAGCAATCCGACCCTCGATCCACTAGACCACAGACGTCGTCAATTATTATTATTATTATTCAATGTTGTTGAATATTACCCATTGTCCTAGGTGAGCGACGGAAAGCGAGCGACACGACATGACAACACGATGCGATGAGACTTACTCGTGAAATAATTAGGATCTAGCGTAGAACAAATAATAGTAGTAGGTTCTAGATCAAAGTAAATATATTTGTTTTTAATACATTGTTACAATATAAATGAAATGACATTGCATCTACCTAGTTGTCGCATATACCTAGTATTGTGTAGTACAAGCTCTGCTTAGTTTGGGGCTACATGGTGCTATGTAAAATGAAACTTGGTCTGATTGTAGTGCATACTATGTAGTTTAGCAACAAATACTAAAAACAGGGCAAAAATAGACATATGTGGTGGTACCTACGTCAAAAAGAGATACAATAATTCACATTTTACAAATGATCGTTGATGTCTTTTGATAAACTTTTGATAACATCAGGTCGATGGGTGGTACGGAACCCTCACTGCGTGAGTACGACTCATACTTGGGCGGTTTTATTTTAATAAACATACCAAAAAATTCTTGATTGCAATCACTCACTGTGTAACAAAAAAACCTCTACACTCCCTTGTTGGCATCCATCTGAGCTCGTCAAAGAAAAGTGATCGATAATATTACCATCTAACACAACTGCTTCATATAAATATCCAAGTAAGCATCCATTTTGAATAAAATATACATACACATAGTATTTACAATGTTGTCTGTCTGTTCCTCGCTTCTGTATTTGGTTTATACCAACCGTTTAAGTTTAATTAGACAATTTATATTCAAGTTGCAATGAAGTCGCCCGTTTTATTATTTATTGAGCGTATTAAAACAGAGAATGTTCTGTCTGTTATATTTAAAGGCATTTTAAAGGTTTAAATAGGCTTTAAATATAGCGTGAATTTTTTGAAACCGATTCTGTTTAAACTTGGCACATAAATGTAGTTCTAGACATTACAACGTAATGGAGACCTGGAATTAAATTTAACAAAAAATTTTACCGACGAGAACAGAAACAGAAAAATAAAATGAAGCTTTTTAGTATTAATTACTAATCTCCTAACTAAACTAATGTAAAAAACTAATTATGAGTCTGCACCAAACATAGACCAGTAAGCCTCTAGACGCCGGTTAGATGGACACCCCCGGTCACAACGCATATGCTCTACCACTGCATATCGTACGTCCCTCCGCCAATAGGAACGTCACTCAGTCAGCGAGCGGCACCAATCATAAGGAATCTTACCACAGAACTTTTGAGCCGGCCAATCATAACGCGCCGTCCGCCCCCCTGACCCCACCAACGTTTTACGACTGCGTTCGAATACAAAACTTTGTTTATGCGGAGTCTTGTAGCTTACTGGTCTGTGGCACCAAACAAACAATCAACGAATATCTTTAAATTACTTTAAAGAAATAATATAATAATAGGGTCCGTGTGGTGCCGGACTTAAAGAATAGCACCACCCTTATCTCTTGTCATGGGTGTCGTAAAAGGCGACTAAGGGATTCACCAGAGGATGGGCAGCAGCGTTCTCTGAGTATTTAACCAACCAACTGCGATCGCCAACCCGCCTGCCAAGCGTGGCGATTATGGCATATCCCCCCCTTAACTGGGGGAGGCCTATGTCCAGTAGTGGACGTCTTTCGGCTGTAATGAAAGAAATAATAAGAACAAAATAACATCTAATACAATGTGAAATTTTCAATGATAAACAATAACTTTGAATGAACCAAAAATGCGTTCTTCGCTTGCATCGCTCCACTTGGAACTCGCACGCACTTTGCTTGTTTGTTTGGCGCCGACTCATAATTAGTTATTTACATTAGTTAGGAGATTAGTTATTAAGACTAGAAAGCTTCATTTTGTATTTTGATTTTCAGTTTCTGTTTTCGTCGGTTCAATTTTTTGTCGAAAAGTTTTATATTTCTATATATCGTATGATAATCGGACAAATCGAATCTTTGCGAAAATCCTAGGGAGATTGCAAAGAACCGGATGATTGGAATCTAAGAAAGATTTTCGTAATCGTACGAGCTATTATCAGGATAATTGCAAAAAATCCCAGTTTTTTTAGGACGATTGGAAACCTGAACGCTGATTGGCTAATCTAAGAGTCGATTTATAACATTTTTATTCTGGTTGGTCAGAACATGGCTCTTCATAACAACAAAAGACGAAGGAATGTAGTCGTGAGCCAATCAGCGCATCCGTCAGTGCATAACGTTCATATCAGCCAATCAGCGCTCATAACGTGAGTGTTTTTTCGTGACTTACCTAAGACATGCTGGATTTTTTCAATGATCCTGAAAATAGCTCACATTATAATAAAACAAGTTTAGCCGGATTATATCGCGTATATTATTTAAATTGACGTCAAGAACAGACGCTCCACAAAGTCTGCAGAGTGTGAACATGCCCTAGACAAACCCAACCATTTCTTCGATTTGATAAACCACAAGTCCTGGCGAAGGAAAACCGATATGTACCTAAAATGCTCCGTGAGGCTATTGAAATTAAAAAACATTCTAATTTTAATTGATACTAGCTTTTACCGGCGGCTCCGCTCGCGTTAAATTCTGCTAACCCACGTCAGTCCAGTCCAGTCCACTGTCCCACTGTCCCGCTGTCCCACTGTCCCGCTGCCCCGCTGCCTCGCTGCCCCACTGCCCCGCTGCCCCTCTGCCCCGCTGCCCCCACTGTCCCACAGCCCCACTGCCCCGCTGCCCCATTGTCCCTTTGCCCCACTGACCCGCCGCCCCGCTGCCCCACTGCCCCGCTGCCCCGCTGTCCCGCTGCCCCGCTGCCCCACTACCGTACTGCCCAACTGCCCCGCTGCCCCGCTAAACCACTGCCCCACTGTTCCGCTACCCCACTGCCCCACTGCCCCGCTGCCCCGTTATCCCTTTGCCCCACTGCCCCGCCGCCCCGCTGTCCCGCTGCCCCACAATCCCACTGCCCCGCTGCCCGCTGTCCCGCTGTCCCGCTGCCCCGCTGCCCCACTGCCCCACAGCCCCGCTGCCCCGCTTCCCCACTAACCCACAGCCCCACTGTCCCGCTAACCCACAGCCCGACTGCCCCGCTAACCCCCTGCCCCACTGCCCAACTGCCCCACTGCACACTGCCCCGCTACCCCACTGCCCCGCTGCCCCACTATACCACTGCCCCACTGCCCCGCTGCGCCCTTATCCCTTTGCCCCACTGCCCCGCCACCCCACTGCTCCGCTGCCCCGCTATCCCACTGCCCCGCTATTCCACTGCCCCGCTGCCCCGGTACACCACTGCCCCCCTGCCCCCGCTGCCCAACTGCCCCGCTGCCCCGCTGCCCCACTGCCCCGCTGCCCCGCTTCCCCATTGCCCCGCTGCCCCACTGCCCCACTGCCCCGCCGCCCCACTGCCCCGCTACCCCCTGCACCAATGCCCCGCTGCCCCACTATCCCACTGCCCCACTGCCCCGCTTCCCCATTGCCCAGCTGCCCAGCTATCCCACTGCCCCGCTGCCCCGTTACCACACTGCCCCGCTGCCCCACTGCCCCGCTGCCCCACTGCCTCGCTGCCCCGCTGCCCCACTGTCCCACTGCCCCACAGTCCCACTGCCTCACTGTCCCAACGTCCCACTGTCCCACTGTCCCACCATCCCACTATCCCAACGTCCCACTGTCCTACTGTCCCACTGTCCCACTATCCCACTGTCCCACTGCCCACTAACCCACTGTCCCACTGTCCCACTTTCCCACTGTATCACTATCTCACTATATCACTATCGTCCCATGTCCCATGTCCCATATCCTGTCCCACTGTCTCACCATCTCACTATATCACTATCGTCCCGTCCCATGTCCCATGTCCTGTCCCATGTCCCATCCTATGTCCAGTCCCATGTGCCGTCCCACTGTCCTGTCCCATGTCCCGTCTCATGTCCCGTCCCATTTCCCGTCCCATGTTCCGTCCCCTGTCCCGTCCCCAGTCCCGTCCCCAGTCCCGTCCCCAGTCCCGTCCCCAGTCCCGTCCCCAGTCCCGTCCCCTGTCCACTCCACTCCACTCCATCGTACATTACTATCCGCTCGTGTAAATGCATAGAAGCTTCGATCTGTCGGGTGAGTACGCAACCCACGAATTAATTTTTTTCTTTTTTTCTTTCTTTCTCAAAACCCATACCAGTTTTTAAGTCAGATCATCAGCTTTCAAACAACAAAAAAAACATTAAAATCGGTCCAGTAGTTTTAGCGTGATGCTGGAACAAACAAACAAACAAACAGACAACTGACATTTAACAATTTTATAATAGTAGTAGAAGATGGTTGGCAGCTACCACCTGTTTGGAACCCAGTCCTAAAAATAATCAAGTCCCGCCCCCCCACAGCACGCAACACTGTAAAAGATAATGACATTGTGAGTGATTACTGCGTGCATCGAAACGATTTTAATTAATAAAAATTGTACGGTAGATTAAAATATTTTTTTAGAAATATCTGTAAAGACGCTTGCCATCTTAGTTTTCCTGCGACCACGAACGCTGCAAAGCTTAAATAAAAATGTACGAGTTATAATCCGGTTAAACTTGTTTTATTATAATGTGTAGTGATCGCGAAAACCTAAGAAATTATTAATAGCTCACATGATTGCGATTTTTTTCTTAGAGTCCAATTATCCGGTTTATTGCCATCATCTTAGGATTTTCACAAAGTGCAAGTGCTCCCAATTCTTTATTCGACAGTTAAATGTAGATTCAATTCAGAATATTATCATATTCTGTTACATTTATAATAAAACGGATCGCGTTGGGCACAACACTTCGAAATGAAATATTTATGAGTACAGTGACAGTCCATATTATAAATACAGTCGAATTTTATGTAAATTACATTCAATTGTGCTAACCGCTATTTAACAATCACTTTTTATTTTCGATAGCTTTTGATGAACGGCTTGATGGATGGAAAAGATGTAGCAGGTGTAGCATGGCCACTGTAAACAAGCGTTTTGTCTACGAAAGAATAGAGATAAAGTTCTGTTGCTATGCAATGTCTTTTTTACATAAGTAACAAAATTTAAGATTCATACATATATCTCTCCTTCGTGACACTGCCAACAAAATCATGCACACAGAAACACCTTCCACACGTACACTTCCACAAATTCTCACACCACTTACACTTCCACACATTACACTCTCACACTCTAGCACAAACATTACACGCAGGACTTAACATTCATTTTATATTTTTTTTGTTCCTAAACAACTTATTTTTTACTGTTTAAGGAAAAAATCGAATATTGTCATATTACCTATAACTGTGTTTATTATATAGCGAGAAGACACTGGCTCCTGCAACACAGCTATCATCAGAGAATTCTACATTAAGTGTATAAGCATTTATGTCAATAAACGATTATTTATTTATTTAAATGTAGTTTTATCTATTCTTCCGTCGACAAATCTCTCGTCTAATAGTGGTCATGCTACCCGTACAGATAGGGTTACCAAGGCCTAAAATTGGAGAGCCGGTCGCAAAAGTCAAACTTCAGTTATTTTTTCAAAGTCCGGTCTTTCATGAACTCAGCCTATCGCAGTCCACTGCTGGATAGGCCTCTCCCAAGTTGCACCAGGACACTCGGTCCTCTGCCTTCCGCATCCAGTCCCCTCCAGCCACCTCCTTCAGGTCGTCGTCGGTCCACCTGGCGGGGGAGTGCCCTACGCTGCGTTTGCCGATTCCCAGTCTCCATTCAAGGACTCGTCTGCTCCAGCTGCCGTCGGTCCTTTGACAGAAATGGCCAACTCACTGCCATTTCAGCTTACTGATCCACCTATGTCGGTCACTCCGGTTCTTTTCCGGATAATCTTGTAACGGATTTTATCCTTTAAAGAAACTCCAAGCATAGCTCGCCCCATAGCTCGCTGAGCGACTTTGAATTTGTGGACTAGCCCAACTGTCAGTGTCCACGTCTTGACACCGTTAGTCATAATAGACAGGGCGCACTGGTTGAAAACCCTCATCTTCAAACTAAGCGGTATAGGTGACGAGAAGACTCGGCGAAGTTTGCCAAATGCTGCCCAGCCCAACTGTTTCCTTCTGTCAGCCGAAAATAAATATCAGTAGATTCTAATTACGTTTTAATCATATTTTAATAGCTATTTATGAAAGAAAGAACACTTGGTTAAGTCATTACATTATTTGAAATTCTGTTATATAAAGAACAATGGCAGATCCCCCAGATACATGATTTTAGCTGAGGTAAACGAGTAGCGTTTAGAAGTAAAAGAAAACATAAACTAGTCAGCATTACTTCCTCAACAACCTTTGTACCAATATTATTAGTTGGAGAAAGTAGAAAGTCTGGAAAATAAGATATTGCATTTAGAATTTTTGAATATTTTGACGTTATGAGACGTTATTTGATTTTATTTTGACAGTTTATGTAACCACATTTCGCACGATACATGAAACGAAAAGTACCTTTATTCATAGCGGATGTAAAGAGGCCATATCAATTGAGTACATGTTCGGAAGTAGCTGTACAGGGGCTTTGTCTGACTTATATCTAACAATCTTGCAGAGTTAGGCCAGACCAGACCAGAGACTAGAAAAAGACAACACACAGTACCTACTTATTATTATTTATTGATATCTTCTAAACAAAAGCTACATTCAAATGATTTATTGATATCTTCTAAACAAAAGCTACATTCAAATGATTTATTGATATCTTCTAAACAAAAGCTACATTCAACTTCTTTATTCACTTTTTGTAATGTAAGTATTATACATTATTTTTCCAAGGCAATTTTATTCGAAGTTTTTTTTCGAAACATTTGAAAATTATGTTCAAGAAATGAAGTAAGTATTTGTATATAAACAAGAATCCCTATAACAAACGGGAAATTTTTCCACGTGACTTTGAACCCTTACGAATTAAAGCAGAATTAAATTGTAATAAGAAAAACCTTGGGATAAGTCTGGGGGAGTTTGATGTAGCTTTTTTTAGAAGCCAGTTAAATTAAAACTACGAAGATTAATCCACAAAAATCAACTAGTAACCACAGACATAGTAAAAAATATAGACGAAGTGCTGCGAACAATCTAGTGAAGCTAAGAAAAACTATGCTCCTTCTTATACAACCAGCGCTCACGCAGACATATACACCTCAAACCGTGCTCACACCTCTTAGTACACATGTCGCGGCATCGTTCGCTAACTTGTAATCGCGTTGTATTAGGACGACGCCTTTGGTATACCCAGTTAAAGTGTGTGATTCATGCAAAAAATCGTGATTTTTGTACTGGCACAATAAGACAAGATAGAAAAAATAGCCACACTAACATAGTAGGTCAAGTTCAGCGTTCATAAGCAGAAGTCTTACATAGTTCCTTTTTAGCGGAAAGTGTAGAAATCTTAAGTTATTTTATATACTTTAATGTTTATTTTTATCGCGAATCGTGAAGTTTGGAATGAGGTCGCAGAGAAATTTCTTTTGCAACTAAAGTAGGCGTAGGTCAGGTCTTGGATTAACTTGTTCAGTTGCTGCTACAACCAATGCTGGACGAATGTTCACAAGTGCTTTGGGATATATTCTGAGCTTCCTCGTAAGAGTCGAATTTATACAGTGTTATTAATGATGAAAAGAGTAGAAAGGCGAATTATATGTTTTGGGCTACACTTTGTGCAGATATAAATAATTCTACACTTATTTAGTGTATTTATACAACTTAATTTTTTGTGTAGTGCAAACCTCAAGCACACAAAAAATATTTCCATCTGAACAATCTAGTTTTTTTTTTTTTTTTCTGAATTACAAAATAACCTACTTTTAGAGTAACTAATAAAGTGCAGGGTCTGTCTAATGCACAGAAACTCGGCAAGCTGAATTTTCTAGGCTTTAAGGACCCGCTCAAGTAATGAATTAAACTAAAATAACCAAATTAAGTTTTTAAATATTTTCTATTTAAATGTATCATGATCATGATATAAAAAACAATCTCAATCAATTATCCTTGTGATTCTGAACAAATTAATGTCAGTCCTATTACGTGATAAAAATAATGATCATTAAAGTCAGAGAGAATCAAAAACATTATTAAAGAAATATGTTGTAATATGGGCTGTGTCATAGAAATCTGTTTTTTTTTAAATATATGGGCTGTATGTATCAAAACGTTTTCTGTATTTCTTTGACAGAATGGCTTAAAAGTAAAGGCTAGGCTAGTAAGTAAAGGCTTCTGATTGATTGTTTTTGAATGAAGTAGTGAAAAAATCCAGAAATGTGTTATGGACTTCGCGTAATTTAAAATAATAAAAACACCGATATAAACCCCGTGCTCATCCTAAAGGTGCTGTCAGCATTCACTTGTAACGAGCGTTCCAGCGAATGTTACATGACTACCAAATTCGGTCACTGTTCAGTTTGACAAAGTATAAAAACAGAATGCTCAATGTTCTGTTGCAAGTAAACGCTTTAAGGTTTACTTGCAACGAACACGCTCGAAGGTTTAACATTGTAACAAATGTCATCAAAACTGTTAGCATAAGACAGAAATAAATAATTTCAAAATTTGCTTTAAAAATAAACACAACGTTAAAATTAGTATTGTTATTCATTGACGCAACACTTTTTCAATTCACAATAGAAATTGAGACAAACTCCTAGGTGTCGTCTAAATACTACGCGATTGCGGGATTATCGCACCAATACGCCTAGATATGAGTGTCCTAATATGATGGTCACATAGAACCACTTGTCACCTTGCATTGACGTTCTAGACGCGATGATTGTGTGAATATCGGTTCGGCATTAGTTTGATCGCGCATTCGTACGAACTATATTTATACTTATGTATATTTATCAATTGTTTTAGTTGTAATTTATTTTTCATCTTGTTCTGTGTCGTGAATCAATATTGCAGTTTTTTTTTTTTTTCCCGTGGGGAAATCCTCATGGACGCACTCCGCCCGGGGTAGGCGGAGCCAGTGTCGGACTCTTACTGACTAAAACCACCACGGTGTTCCTTCAACTACCTTAGCCGGGGGCGTGGGAACCCGTGAGTATTCACACAACCACCCCCGACAGGTCCCGACCCGCCAAAAGCAGGCGAGCCCCTTCTCCCCGTGCGGCCTAACGTTGGCCGCACCCTCCTCAGTGGCGCTCACGGAACACTGCACGCCACCTCACCTCATGGGCCTTTACCAGCTGCGCCAACTACGTCGGCTGTGCCAGCTACGCCAGCTGCTGGTCGGGCAGCAGACTACCCCGAGTCTGCTGCTCGCAGGCCCAACCTCCCGTAATTTTTTATAGAGGTTTTCTTCCTCGCGGTCCGGGCGGTGAAGCCAAGACCCTCGGTCCCAAGAGGCGCGAGAACACTACTCAGCAGGCACTCCTGGGATTACGAGACCGACGTGGGCAGGGAAGGACAGTCCCCCCGCTGCCTGCCCAGTGGCAGGGTAAGTGCACACCGGGCCCGCCCCTGCTCCTCCACAGTGCCCTCTGCTTTCTCAGAGGAACACGTGGAGCAACTTCCCATTGGCCCACATCGGGCCCCTCCCGTGCCAGAATATTCGCCACAGGCAATAAGGTCCCCCGGTCCAAAGGAGACTTATTGCCCGTGCCCAGGGTGCACCGGCCCAACAACTGCCGTTCCCTCTAGATGTGTCCAGAAGGACAAGCAGCTGTCAGATACACGTGGAGGTTTCCTGGCCAGCACCCCGAATCAATATTGCACCTGCCTTGTCATCTCTGTATCACCTTAAGGTTGACTAGTAGAGAATGCCTAAGGCATTAAGTCCGCCTATATACACATGTTGCATGAATTTTAAATAAATAAATAAACTAAGTTCGCGCGAACAAGTAGGTAATCAATAATTTTAGCGTGTCGCGTTTTATTAGGACAACGCCTTACATGTTGATAAATGCGAAAGGAAAAATCCTTGTTTAACTCACTAGATTCAAATAAAGAAAGGGGAAAAGAAAATACGCTTTCTTACCTTGAAAAACAGCAATGATCAAATACTGTTTAGGTCAAAGAAACGTGGGAGAAACATTTACCTTAGAAAAGGTGTCGAAACAAGATGGAAATGGCTTCACCTTTATCATAAACAAATTTGTTAATTTCGGTCCTTTTAACTTTCGTCGCAAAATCTTTGTTTTTATTAATAATGGACACAGTTGTCGAATAGAAAAGCTTAATTTAATTGTAAAAATGATTTCAGGAAATAAATCAAGGACTTGTCTTTACTCGCAAAGAACACAACAAATAACAAACATGGCTGCAAGCAAGACTGTCTCGTTGGTCCAGTTGTCGCAAGCGCAACTGCTGAGCGTGGGGTCCTGTGGGTTCGATTCCTTAGTCGGGAAAAGTAATATTGCATTTGTTTTATTAAGGAATTCGCAGTAGCAGCACGGAGTCCGGATTTGTGCTCGGCTTAAGGTAATAGGCTCGCCCCCTATTACATGAGACTGGCAACATAACTGGCGTAATGTGGGTGTACTATACACCCCTGCCTACCCCTTCGAGGAATACAGGCGTGATGTTATGTATGTACTAAAAAAGGTAAATAAAAGTTCATAAAAATAACTCAGTCAAGTTTAGTTCTACGTTCTTCACTATCATAGAAATCTAAATAATAAGCTGATAGAAATGTTATTTACTGTCTTTTAATACCGGAAGGCGTGTCGCTGGTTGGCCGCTACCAACACATCATCATCATCAACTCAGCCTATCGCAGTCCACTGCTGGATATAAGCCTCTCCCAAGTTGCGCCACAACACTCGGTCCTCTGCCTTCCGCATCCCGTCCCCCCCAGCCACTTTCTTTAGGTCGTCGGTCCACCTGGCAGGGGGGCGCCCTACGCTGCGTTTTCCGATTCGCGGTCTCCACTCAAGGACTCGTCTGCTCCAACGGCCATCAGTCCTTTGACAGACATGGCCAGCCCACTGCCACTTCAGCTTACTGATCCTACAAGCTGTGTCGGTCACTCCGGTTCTTCTCCGGATAATCTCGTTACGGATTTTATCCTTCAAAGAGACTCCAAGCATAGCTCGCCCCATAGCTCGCTGAGCGACATTGAACTTGTGGACTAGCCCAACTCTCAGTGTCCACGTCTCTGCACCGTAAGTCATGATAGGCAGGACGCACTGGTTGAAGACCTGTGTCTTCAAATTTTGCGGTATAGGTGACGAGAAGACTCGGCGAAGTTTGCCAAACAACTTTGTTTGCTACCAACACATAAATACGCAATTACGCCCACCATGTTTCTAGCATTAAATGCAAAATAAATGAAGCCTAAAAAAATCGTTGTTAGATATACTGGAAAATACAATTTTAGTGACTCCGCGTCAGCACTGATGATCAAGCAAACGGTTCGCGCACTGGTGTCTTACGACACACCGTACACGGTGACAAGTTCACGCGCCTTTACCACTTCTGTTGCCTTGTTATTTAGATTTCTATGTTCACTATCAATCGATGCCATTCATCTATTAAATATATTATAAATTTTTAAATAATATTGGGACATTTTTACACAGCACCATCTATCTAGTCCCAAACTAAGCAGAGCTTGTGCTATGGGTAGGTACTACTAGACAATGGATATAATACTTAATATACTATTTTTTTGTAGCGAAGCAACGACTGCGCGGATTGTACGATCTGCAAGGTTAAGCTGCACTTGCCGCGGTCAGTCTGTAGATGGGTGACCGTTTAGTTACACATCGAGACCCCTCCGTGCCTCGGAGAGCACGTTAAGCTGTCGGTCCCGGTTGTCATACGAATATCTATGGCAGTCGTTACGGGTAGTCAGAAGCCTGAAAGTCTGACAACTGGTCTAACCTCCAAATGTCAGTATTACCCAGTAACTGGGTTGCGGGGGTCTGATGGCAGTCGCTCCGTGTAAAATACTGATGTTCAGCCGCATCTGGCTAGACTGGAAGCCGACCCCAATATAATTGGGAAAAGGCTCGGAGGATGATTATACAATTTTTTTGTAAATACATACTTATAAAACATAAGAAACACCCAGACCAACACAAATACTTATGTTCATCACGTAAATATTTGTTTCCTGTGGGAATTGAACCCACGACCTCGTGATCAGCAGACACTCGAACCACTAGACCACAGACGTCGTCACTCACAGAAATAGATAGAATGGAAAAGTCGGCAGGGACGCGTGCCAACACTCTGCACCGTAGCAACTATTAGATACAGATACCGGCACTAGTCGTGAGCACAAACTTCACCTGCGCAGAAGTTCATTTATAGATCTGTTTGGTGGAATGACAGGAGCGCGGGGTGCCGACGCCGAACATTGCATTTACGCGATTGGTCGACAGTCGATGCTCGTCGTCTATTGGACAATTAGGTGTCATTCGGCTACCGTACACTTTCAGTTCAACTTTATTGACTCACATTTTCGAATTATTTTTCTTTTGTTGTTATTAATTTATATTTTGATTTTCGAGTGTTTAATGTTTTGAATTAACAATTGTTTTTTTTTTCTTCTTCATCTTCCTTTATTTATTACAAGATTGTATTTAACTTGCAATGTATGTACGTATGTCAATATATTTGTTAGAGTGGAATCTTACATTAATTTTGAAGCAGATATCTTCAACCTATTTAGCTGAAATTTTGTACAATATGGGTATCAAATGAAAGGACTTTCTGAGAATACGAATGCGAGTTAAAAAACCTGTCCATCGATTACTAAATAGTAAAAAATTAATTAAAAGTCAAAATGTTTTCTGTTTATTTATCTGTGCGTAAAAAAAAGTCCCAAAATCATAATATAGGTGAAATTCGAAAAAGTTTGTATTTTCTATAACTACCCATAATCCTTATAAAACGCTAACGGTGAAATTTAGTGAACAAAGATACTAAATAATTTTGGTCGAAAGTGTACATGCGCGAACTTGCCCCCACTACTGTCCATCTGTGCTCACGACTCATGCCGGCTACTATATTCTGTGACCCATAGTGCCGGGCATTTCAAAGCCTTTCTCAGAACGCCTTATGACTTGTTTCTGTAAATACTGTAACAAAAACCCGCAAAAATGCCTTATTGTGCTGTCTCTAACTGCAGAAACAAAAGCTGTAAAGTACATTTCATCATTACAGCCGAAAGACGTCCACTACTGGACATAGGCCTCCCCCAATTAAGGGGGGGATATGCCATAATCGCCACGCTTGGCAGGCGGGTTGGCGATCGCAGTTGGTTGGTTAAATACTCAGAGAACGCTGCTGCCCATCCTCTGGTGAATCCCTTAGTCGCCTTTTACGACACCCATGAGAAGAGATAAGGGTGGTGCTATTCTTTAAGTCCGGCACGACACAAAAAGTACATTTGATTAAAGTTAATTTTTAAAAATTAGTGACGTCAATATATAAGGCGTAGTTTGTTCGAAAGTTGCCACGCATGAATCGCAAGTAAAATTGTGATTACAACCATTCTACTCTATCTGTTTCTGTGTCGTCACTACTCACTGTTATATTGTCGTGTCGTATTTTTTCTATCAATCGATGCCATTTATCTATTGAACGTGGCCTGTCCCTGCAGAGTTGCACATCGGTATAACATCAAACACTAGCGCCGGATGGGTGAGGGGAACTTTAAATAATCTATAATCGCCATTTTACAGGTTCAATCACGGGGATAATAAAGTGTCAACTTTTGCGTTCAACCCTCGACATGCCGCATGCCAGGCGGTCGTTGCGGTATGCTTGCTGTTTTACCCCAAAGCGTTAATATAGGGTTAATCAGACGAGTGTAAGTTTCCCGGATTGTTTCAAAAGTTCAATTACTTCAGATTTTTAAGGTTTCATTAAAGAGAACTGGATCGAATAAAAATAATGGTCACGTTTTTATTGTTTTTCATGGAATATGCTGATGAAAATATCACATTAACTTATTTGAGCTCCAATTTTAATGAAAGCTTTGATTGAGGGCTTATTATATTTTTCAATACAGATATGTGTGTTATTTACAGAAATAAATTATTTCTGTGATGTTATTACTTTTCTTCATTACACACCGGAATAACACAAATGTCATGAATGTTTTTTTTCTGGGGTACTTAGGACAAGCGATCAGTAGGTACCTACTGTTTTATTTGAAGATATAAATCATCCTTATCTTCAGAGTCTTTTCCCAATTATATTGGGGTCGGCTTCCAGTCTAGCCAGATGCGGCTGCACGTCAGTATTTTACACGGAGCGACTGCCATCAGACCCCCATAACCTAGTTACTGGGTAATACTGACATGCGGAGGTTATACCAGTTGTCAGACTTTCAGGCTTCTGACTTTCCGTAAAGACTGCCATAGATATTCGTATGACAACCGGTGGGGTAATTGTGTAATGCATTCACATTGACATCAGCTTTCATTTTGAAATTACAGCAATATTCATTGCGTGGTACGTAGTTGTCAATTTGACGGATTGTCAAAACACACGGAGCAATGAACATTGAAATCCAGATGAATGCGATCGCGAGTAAGTTACGCAATTAGGCAGCTGGTCAGAAGATATAAATCAATACATATTATTATACAAACATGAAAATAGAGTCAATTTATTCATTTACAGAGGACCTGCAACAAACGTTGGAGTTGTAATATTAAATTGAATAGTTTTGCACTTTGAAAATAATAGAAGCAAACGTTTTATTCAATGTTCCGCTCAAAGTTGAAACACAAAAACAATCGATATGAGCTCGCAAGCGGCACGTAAAATGTTCGCCGTCACACATATAGGCGCACGTAAACTTTACTGAAAGTAGCCTTTTAAGGCTAACTTGAATTTGCTTCTGCTTACTGTGGTTCTAATTCAAATTCAAAGTCGCTCAGCGAGCTATGGAGCGAGCTATACTTGGAGTTTCTTTGAAGGATAAAATCCGTAACGAGATTATTAGGAGAAGAACCGGAGTGACCAACATAGCTTGTAGGATCAGTAAGCTGAAGTAGCAGTGGGCTGGCCATGTCTGTCGAAGGACCGATGGCCGTTGGAGCAGACGAGTCCTTGAGTGGAGACCGCGAATCGGCAAACGCAGCGTAGGGCGCCCCTCGCCTGGTGGACCGACGACCTAAAGAACGTGGCTGGGGCGACTGGATGCGGAAGGCAGAGGACCGAGCGTTGTGGCGCAACTTGGGAGAGGCCTATGTCCAGCAGTGGACTGCGATAGGCTGAGTTGATACTGTGGTTCTAAACCTAATTATCGGATGAAGACGTAGGTGTCCTGAAATACAGGTCTAGACCTTAGTTAAGACACTCATCCTCCTGCCCTTATCCCAATTTATTTGGGGTCGGCGTAGCATGTTTTTTCTTCCATACATCTCTATCAGCCGTCATCTCCGTGTTCACTTTCTTTCTATTCATATCATCTTTCACACAATCCATCCATATTTTCTTCGGTCTCTTTTCTTATAGCCATCAACATTCATACTTAAAACTTTCCTCGTAACATGCTCCTCATTCCTCCTCATCACATGTCCATACCATGATAGTCTGTTGCTACTTAACTTCTCTGTCACTGGCACTACTTTCAGACTCCCTCTTACTAGTTAAGAAACTAGTCTCCAAAAATATTGATAAAAAAATGGCTTGACCAAATCAGTCCATTTCATGTCGCATGGTTCGCCTTACGCGGAACTTAAGTCTGATAAGCTTAAATCTTCACTATAACTTTAATTAGGTAATATCAGTGGTAATAAATAATATAATTATAATTAAAATAATTATTTTAATCATCATTAAAGTTTTAATGCAACTTTCACAAACCTACTTACTATCTTACATATCAAGTCGTAGTAAACCTTATATTAATGTAAAAGTCACAGTCAACAACAAAAGTATAGAAAACAGCAAAAGACGAACCATCAATACCACCCCACCAATATTAGGAAGTGATCGAATTATTCCATCTATCTACAGTAAGTACAGTAAGTACGTAGGCGTAAATGATAAGATAGTTTTTTTTTTGTAGTAGTAGAGCTCCTTTGCCTCGGAGAGCACGTTAAGCTGTCGGTCCCGGTTGTCATACGAATATCTATGGCAGTCGTTACGGGTAGTCAGAAGCCTGAAAGTCTGACAACTGGTCTAACCTCCGAATGTCAGTATTACCCAGTAACTGGGTTGCGGGGGTCTGATGGCAGTCGCTCCGTGTAAAATACTGATGTTCAGCCGCATCTGGCTAGACTGGAAGCCGACCCCAATATAATTGGGAAAAGGCTCGGAGGATGATGAGAGCTCCTTTGTGAAAGAGCTTGTCCGGGGAAGTACTACCACCATACCTACTTCTCCGCCAAATAGTGATGCTTGCGTTGCTATGTTTCGGCCTGAAGGGTACGGGTGTCGGTAAAATTACAATCACATGAGACTTTCCATCTTCATGTCTCAGTTTGGCGAACCGACTTGCGGTACCCTTCAGGCAACAGCCTAGGTGGTATTGCAGTTGTTATGGGCAAAGGTAACCGCATAACATCAGGTGGGCCTTTAGCTCGTTTCGCCATCCTATAGGTACTATAAAAAAAAAGATATCTCGATTAAAATTTAAATTTTAATGCAAAAAACCAGATAAGAACTTTTTTACACTAGCGTCTTTCCAGCTCAGGCGTTCGATAAATGTATGCGTAGTGCAGACACCGCGACAACGCGACGCTTGCGACGCACTAGTGTCGCGTTGTCATGCTAGTGTCACGCAGACGCCGCACGATCGCGATATCGTTTTGGTATTACCATATACGGGGCTGGCTATGTCTGTCGAAGGACCGATAGCCGTTGGAGCAGACGAGTTCCTTCAGTGGAGACCGTGACTCGGCAAACGCAGCGTAGGGGGCTTTCCGACTAGTGGACCGACGACTTGAAGAAGGTGGTGTTGCGGCGCAACTTGGGAGAGGCTTATGTCCTGCAGTGGACTGCAATAGGCTCAATTGACGTTTATAATTTCCAAGCGCAGCTTACAAGCGACAATATGAGTATGTGTCGCGTTGTCGCGGCGTCTGCGCTGCGCATGCGTTTATCGAAAGCCTACGGAGGAACGCTAATGTGAAGGAGCTCTAACTAACATGGCAGAATTATACAAAACGTCACATCAATCGCTAGTAAAATCGTTAGGTAAATGTGTAAAAAAAGTTACAATTTTGTTACTATTCGTTTCGGTTTGTTACAAGTCAATTCTTTTGTTTTTGTACCTGCTGCATATTCATTTTTTTCCTATCCGCGTGGACGTGCGAAAATCTAGATTGTAGCGATTGTGCACACTATTTTTTTTAAATACAAAACGGTTTTATCTCTGTTCAATTACGTGCAAAACAATTATGCCGACTTACAAAATATATATACGTACAATGCGAACCACAATAAGTGCCCCATCTAATAAACAAATAACCTCAACAGAATTAAATCGGTCCATCAATTGGTCCATGTATTTTATTTGTAAAGTTGATCCCGTTGAACTTATCAATTACTTACTTATTTTGCAGCAATGTTTTGTCTACAGTCTCTTTTTCAGTAAAGATCGTATAGAATTTCTTTCTGCTCGAAATAGTCCATTTGCTGAGACAAGTTTCAACAACTCTTTACCATTGTACTTGCAAGTGTTTATTTTAGCCTTTCAATTAAAATGATACCTTAACTATTATAATATAAAACGTATATCAGAAATGCGTGGTCATGTTTGAAGAGCTCATTCAATGAGTGCTATCGATCAAATTTCACTACGGGGCAACCCTGAAATCGCAAAAAAACAGCTATTCTCTACATTTGTATTCACATGAATCGACAAAATGTAGTGATCAGCTGATTTTATTTTCGCGAATTCATGATTGAACCCCAGTAAACGTTGTTAGATAGCATTATGGGCTCTTAAAATATGCACTTATTTCTGTTAGACGTTGTATATTTTTCTCCGTGAAATTATAAAGTTATAGATACATCAAACTACATACTACTACTAAGGTACTAGATTACTATGTAGTAATAAAGTCATAAGTTGTGTGTGAGTCAAACCGAGTGCAGATATAAAACCCTTTTCTTTTTCTTTCATGGAAAAATTGTTATGAACTACCTAAAGCGTCGCAAATTAGTTATACCGCTAAATGCACAAGCCCACTAGTAATCATTGCATTAAAAAAGTTTTTTTCTTCTCGTCATTATCTGCAAACATTTTCGATTGCATACACTTTTTGCTCACAATTCTTTGAAATATTGTTCTTATTTGCACGCCTCAACTATAAAATATTTTCTCTATTATCTACATTCTAATCAGTATATTCAATGCACCGATCCAGTTGTAAACTTTTTTGTCTTAATAAAATTGCAACAATGCGCACAATTTTTTTGCACTCCACTGTATCTCTTTGTGTTGCTAAATATAATAATTTAATATTGTTGCCATGAGAACAGTGCGTAATTAGATTTTTAAATAGTTTAATCCAACGTGCGGGCAGCTGGTGAGTAAAAATGTTCTTAGGAAAGTGAGCGTTACTAAATAAATTACACTCGACTACAAATTGAATAAAATGTGGTTTTAACATTTCAGTATGAAACATATTATATAGTTTTACGTTCTTTTTTAAAACCTTATTACATTAACACTGAGCTGTACAATGTATTTTTCTCTAACATGCTTGGAATTCGAACATTATTTTCACAACCTTCTTCGAGATAAATCGAAAATGCTGTACCTACTGGTCAAATACATGCGAAGAGCGGCCGGCAATGTTAGTATAAAAATCCATATCTGTCCTGTTTAGCGACCAAATAAATTACTATGAAAACTCATATCTGTCGTGTTATTTAAAAATGGAACGAACTTTTTTTTCCGAAAAATAGCAACCAAGGAGGTTATTTATCAAAGATTTTATTTAAATTTCGAACTGGCTTGCAAATAGATCTGTTTAGTTAGGTTTAAAGTAAAAAAAAACAACATATTGACGCGAGAAAGATTATTTTTGTATCTAAAATTTACATAGGTACTAGTAGTTTGAATTTCCGCGCATTTTTTGAGAAAAGTACTATACAAGCCTTGGCCGCATCCAGGCATTGATGGACTCACGTATGTGTGCCTCGGCTTCACCTCGGCCCACATTTTCACGTTCGTCTATCACTGCTCTTGTTGCTGGCCGCGGCAGTAATGTTAATTTTTTTTCTCAATAGCCCACCTTAAAAACTGATAGAACTTTGATACTGGGAACTGTTTAGTTATTTGTTAACTAATACGATCAAGAACAACTGTTCTGTGTCAACTGACAGCACCTCATATATTTATTCAGATAGGTGTCGCGGGAGCCATTTATAACCAGCAATTTACTTACTACTCACAAAGCACTGTCAATATTATAAAAATACACATTATGTGTGACTGACATGCGAACATTTCTCTCATTAATATAATAGCGTAATTAAACTTTCATATTATATTTAATGTCAGTTAGGTACATTTTGCAACACAATAAACCGTGTGCAAGAGCCGTGAAGAATCATATTAATAAGTTTACTCTTTATCAATGCGAGCATGCGAGCTGCAGACTATGTTGTGCCGCCACAGACAAGTTGTGCCGCTTTTTTAAATTTAATTAATCTACATACATACATATTGAACTAAGTTTACGGGACTTGTCGCGCACAATTAAATCAAAATATAACAAACATTTTGACTAACCTCGACGTTTCGGTCAAGTTGCATTGGCCGTGGTCACGAGCAGACTGAAGTATGTGGGTGTCATCGTCTTGAGCGGCGGGTGTTTTCTCGAACTACCCGCGGTTGGTTTTTCGTAACGTCGCTGTCCGTAACAAGATATGCTGAATCACGACACACAATGCTGACAGTTTCGGCGGACATACATGTAGACATACCACGACGCGAACAAAAAAACCGCGAACCGCGGGTAGTTCGAGAAAACACCCGCCGCTCAAGACGATGACACCCACATACTTCAGTCTGCTCGTGACCACGGCCAATGCAACTTGACCGAAACGTCGAGGTTAGTCAAAATGTTTGTTATATTTTGATTTAATTGTGCGCGACAAGTCCCGTAAACTTAGTTCAATATGAGTGAAATTCGCGAAAGTTTAAAAACTACATACATACATATTATCACGCCTGTTTCCCATAGGCAGAGACTATGGATTTCCACCTGCTACGATCCTGACACACCTCTTTCGCTTCATCTACGTCCATTATCCTCGTCATGCATGCTCGGTTTAGAGAACTCTTAACCTGGCAGTTTTTGAGAACATCCGCGATTTGATCGCGATACGTTCACCGAGGTCGTCCCCTTCCAACTCTTCCATCCACACTCGCTTCGTATACTTGTTTCGTCAATCTCCTCTCGTCCATCCTCTCTATATGCCCAAACCATCTTAACATACCTTTCTCAATCTTTGTCACTACATCTTCTTTCACTCCACAACGCTCCCTTATCACGTTATTCCTTAATCTATAATCGTTAATCTCATATCATCTAATTATGTTAAAAGATACGTGGGACACTCAGAAAGTTTTGCGAAACTAAAAAAAATTGTTCTATACGTACATATATTTTTATCAAATCTTTTCAAAGTACTTTCCACCAACCTCTATACAAAGATTCATGCGCCTAAACCAGTTTTCAAAACACTTTTTCCAGTCCGCCGCAGACACCTCGTTTACAGCCTGCTCGAACGCAGCCAGCGCATCTTCCGGCGACGAAAATTGTATCCCTTTGAGCTGATTTTTTATTTTTGGGAATAAAAAGAAGTCACACGGTGCTAGATCAGGGCTGTAAGGAGGGTGACCCAGGAGTTTGACTGGCGTGCTGTCCAGGAAGTCCCTCGTTTTGAGTGCGGTGTGCGCAGGTGCATTGTCGTGGTGGAGCAGTAGCCCGCGGAGCCCTGTGTTTGGTCGCTTGTTGCTTATAACAGAGAAAACTTCTGGCAAACATTTGGTAGTATACCATTCGGCATTAATGCTTCTTTGATCCCGTAAGGGAATTGATACCAAGTGGCCAGTCAAATTAAAAAAGCTAGCGATCAAAATCTTACCCCCGCTTCTAGATCGCTTCACTTTGGTAGGCGTTGGCTCATTTTGAAACACCCAAACAGTCGACTGGCGCTTGGTTTCTGGGTCGTATTGATAAATCCAGGACTCATCACCTGTAACGATGTCGTAAACACGCCGAGACGAGCCTGCTTCAAATTTGTTAAGCATATCACGGCACCATTCCACCCGGGCCTGCTTCTGAGCATCGGTGAGGTTGTGCGGCACCCAGCGTGATACTATCCTCCTCACGCGAAGATGGCTGTGTAGAATCTCGTGAACGCTTCCCGATCCAATCTTCAATATGTGTTGAATCTCCTGATATGTAATTCGCCTATTGTCTTGGATTAAATTTTTCACTGCTAGCACGTTTTCTTCGGTAACAGCCGTCAAAGGGCGACCGCTTCTTTCGTCATCCCCCAAAGTTGGACGACCGCGCTTGAATTCGTTATACCAACGATACACGGTTGCCTTGGAAGGGCCTTCATCCATGAATGCCATTTGAAGTCTATCGTACGATGCATCCGGTTTCAGGCGACACTTGAAATCGTATAAAATCATAGCTCTAAAATGTTCCCGGCGCAGATCCATATTTCAGTGAGACACAATACTTTGAATTAACTCGCAAAAAATGTGGAGGGAAATTTTGAAATTGGAACTTACTTATTTTTACTTATAAATAATCATATTTTCAAAAAACATTATAACTGGCCAGTCTCCCATATATAAAAACTTTTTTTCGCAATACTTTCTGAGGGGCCTGGTATACCTAATTAAAATGCATCTCCAATTGTTTATTTTACGCGACACTGTTATAAACATAGATCAATAAAAAAGAACCACGTAAATCGGCCCAGAAATCTCGGAGTAATCGGTGCACATACATGAAAATAAAAAACGTACATTACATAACTTCCTCCTTTTTAGGGTTCCGTACCCGAAGGGTAACAAACGGGACCCTATTACTCTCGCTACGCTGTCCGTCCGTCCGTCCGTCCGTCCGTCTGTCTGTCACAGGGCTGTATCTTTTGAAAGGTAATAGGTAACCGGTTGAAATTTTCTCAGAATATGTGTTGCTATGAGGTGTATCACGACAAATACTAAAAACAAAAAAAAGTCTAAAACCAAAGGGAAAACCCATACAAGAAACCTCAAAAAACATGCATTTTTTTCAACGTTTTTGTTCCTGCTCTATCTTTAAAGCGGTAATATATACCAGCGTCAAACTTGGTCAGATTATAGTGCATATCATGTAGTTTAGCAACAAATACTAAAAATAAGACAAACATAGACATATGTGGTGGCACCTGCGTAAGAAAAACATGCAAAAATTCATATTTCGCGCACTGTACACACGGCTACACATCAAGCTGTAAAAAAACCAGTAAAGGCTTACCTCGTGTTGTAAGAAAAACCTACACAATGCGAGGTCAGCTTATACTGGAAATGTACAGCTTGATGTGGAGCCGTGTGTACGTTGATGTCATTTGATAAACTCTCGTAAATTAAATCAGTTTTTATGGGGTATCATGTCGTTGAGAAGTACGGAACCCTTAATGCGCGAGTCCGACTCTCACTTGGCCGGTTTTATTTTGAATTGTCTGTCTTATTGTTCATTTGAAAAATAAGTTTTGATAAAACAAAGCAATGACTTTAATGCAATACTAACGCTGAATACAAAATAAAATAATATGATTTTTTTATTATTCAAAATTTTCTAAACTGAAAATAAATTTCTTTGTATTACATTTTTCTGCACTCCAGTGTGAGATCGTGTGCACTCGCTTGCAAAGAAACTGGATATATTAAATTATGTATTGCACCTCGATGTATGCAATCAAATAAATTGCTACACAGTGTATTTGAAATTTATTTTCTTAGAATACAAAATATTTTAACGGTTATTACTATGTATTACCAACGCACTGACATATCAGTTAATCAAAATAAAAAGCTAGCTTACAATTTTAAACCAGTTTTGCATTTAGATTTATGAGAAAATAAGTAATCATAACTTTAACCTCGGACGAATAGAAAAGGCGGACGGAATCTCGCTAAACAATAATGCCGGGTCACTTAAAGTACGGGCGCACACATACACATCCGTAGTATGCCAAAAAGCCGCAATTACGCAAAAAAACTAGTGTGACGGTAGTCATTGTTGCAGTGTCACAAATAAAATAGCAGTATAAATCTGGGGGTTTAGGAAAAAAATATGTGCTTTAGTCTTTGTTTCGCGAGATTCCGTCCGCCTTTTTCATTCGTCCGAGACTTTAACATTATTTGATAACCTTTAGAGTACAAGATACACGTTCAATCGTTGCAGAAAAGAAAATGAAATTCTATTTTCAATAACATCCATGACAGGTTATATTTTCCACAATACAGGTAAACAAACAACTCATCTAGTTAACATGGTGGGAGGTTGGTTTCTGACAGCCGTTGTCAAACAAAATTTGGTGACAAACCACTGTCTACATGGTGGGAAACCAGCAAGGTCACCATGGTGGGGAGGTTGGCTTGTCACCTTGTAGCAGACGCTTAAGGAATAAGTTTGACATTTTAACAGTTGTAGTATAGAAAATCTGTCAAAACGTTACTAAGTTATCAGACTATTGAAAAACCGGCTCATAATCAAGTAACAATTAAAACGAAATAATTCATAAATATATTTGTAACTATTAAACGTAAATGATTGTTACTATAGGGCTTTATAAGTATTTTTAATAGATAACAGCTTCCCCTTGATATATGTATTACAAGGAATTCTGCAATTATCTAACAATCAGTATAATTACGTATACTTGAAATCATTATTTAAATCTCGCCAACGTTGTTGTATACTCGGGTTTTTTTCTTATAGAACTTCTGTACTGTCGTCGACAACTTCGCTTGTTAATAAATTCTAATATATAATTTTATATATTTAAAATTGTTGATTTAGAATATAATTTATAAGTAATATGCATTAAAATATATATTTGTAGTTTATGAATAATTGTAGTGGTCATGGCGTTACCGAGTCGAGTTTGCTTTTTATGCTATCTGTAGACATTTGAATTGCTTTTGATTACTAATTTTGGAGAATAAGTATAACTCTAAGATATCTTAAAATTAAGGTAGCAACGATATAGATTGTAAATAATAGTTACTAGTATAATTTTTGCACTATATACGCTTTCTTGCGCGTTTGAGCTTTATAGTTTTTCCTTTTGTTTCCAAGTTGCTACTGTATTATAACATCTCTTGTTTTCTTTTTCTTAAAGGTAACAACGTACCCCCAGGTAAGATTGCAACAAACAACAAGAAAATAACATTTCTTATTAATATCGCAGTATTATTGTTTTAGAAACAGCATAGTTGGGAACACGAGATTCCAATAAATATAAGTTACGATTAATGTGTGTACACAATCGGCTGATTGTGATAAACAACCGATATTTACCTTTTGTTATTGGTACTGTGCTCCGCAGAAATATATTTTTTGTAAAGGTTACCCTTTTATATTTATTTCCTGAATAAATTGCTTTTGTCTGCGATACTACGCACACGCTCTCATTTTTCATATCGAGTCTCTTACTTCAAAGTAGTTTTCCTGTTTAAAGTATTTGTTTTTACTGCAGCAAGTAATTACTTTCGTTTAATGACGACTGATGTTGAGCTGCAGTCGTACACTTGTGGGGGCGACTGTACAACATATACATAGAAACAACAATGGATAATTAATATCGTTACACAAAAGTTACGCATCAACGGACCTCTAGCAAGAAACACGCAGTGTTTACCGTAAATAATATTTTTTAGGGTTCCCTCGGTAACTTTTTAGGTATTATTTCAATTGAATGTTGTGTTTAACTCATAAAGGTATTATACTGTAGTATAGAAATGTCTTTGGTTTAACTCGACCAGTGATCTTTTTTTTTTTAAGTCTTATTAAAGGAACTTGGTACACAAAAGAAAAGCGACCATGTCGTCTTAGTTATACTGCTTAAATACTACATACAGTGCAAAATTAAATTGCACAGTTTTTTTTTATTAATAATAATCGGGAATTAATTCTCGGTTTGTTTAAAATGTAAAATAATTTTTAAAGCGATTCAATATAGAGACGAAGAGATCTGTAAATATCAACATACTCTTCTAACTCCTAACTTCTAACTAATTGCAAATGAACACTTTGAAGACGTTTAAGTTAGTTCATAATAAAGACACGCGTCGACCTATCGGTGTCGTACGGATTGTATAGCGTAGTGCGTCCACCTATCCGCAGCTTACGGATTGCCGACGAATTTCTTTGAGTAATCGGATTTTCAATATTGACATTCGGATATCGATGACGTCATCAGCATTTTTGTATTCAACCCGATCCGTACGATGCGTACGATACCGATAGGTTGACGCGTGCTTTGCCACTGCTGCATTGGTCTAGTCCAACGACCATACAGCCCAATAGACGCCTATTGTTGAATATAATGCGTACAATAAATTGTGCCACTAGCTGAGGCTACTGAAATCCGATTGGCCCTACCAAGGCGGCTATTGGCTAATCTCTAACGCAGCAGTTTTGACGGCTTATGTAAGTGGTCGAAACTGATTTAAAGATTTCAAGTGGCGAATAGTGGCGACCCACATGAGTGAACTTTCATTGATGTGTTGCAGACATCGGTCGCCTGTTATGAGGCGTCTATGGGCTGTATGGTCGTTGGTCTAGTTCATGTACAGTGTCGTGAAATAAAAAAAATCAACAACAGCATTAATTAACACGCTTTTATATTAGGTCGACCTGTATGTAACTATGTAATGGAATCTAAGGTAACTAATTTAACCATCTTCCAAGGGTCGTAGCGTTATGAAAATTGGCAGCTGTATGTAGTTTTGATGACAATACAATAATATGGTACTCTCGAACTGATCTGATGATGGAGCCAGAAGGTATGACCTGGAACTTCATGATGGAAAATCGTATCATAGCTGTTATGGATTTCTTAGAAAAGTCTTGTAATGAACTTTGACCACGATTAGGTTTCAAGGTCTGATGATGAAGCTGGAAGATAGGCCATGATGGAATATCGTATCATAGTCGTGTTTGCACTTGTGAGAAAGGCCACGTAATGGACTTTGAACACGATCAGGTTTCAAGGTTATAAGCGTGTTTCTCTAGTGTTTTTTAAACTATTAATTTATTTTATAACTAAAATTAATATAGTGGATCGATTGACTGTCAACCTTAATTTTGCGGTGAGCCGTCCGTTTAGCACAAGAGATACTTATTTCTGGCCGGCATGGTAAGTACTATGCTTAATTAACTAAAGAAATTGATACAGAAATTTTATATTCACGTATAAATTATACATAAACGTCCTTCTCATTACAAAATTATAAGGACACTTTAGTATTTAAAGTTAATAAAAATTCCAGGTAATAACCGGTTGTATTAAACTATGGTACGTTACTTTAACCATATACAAAAGTAGAAATTGTAATGCAACAGAGTCGCTTGACATTTTAAATTGACTATCATTGTGTACACGCAACCGAATGTTATTTAAAAGTATAGATATGTTATATTCTGACAAAACAAACGAAAAATAAAAGGATTTGTATGCAGCAGCAGCACACATATAAAGTAAATTAGTTGCTCAAAGTACTTTCGCGTCATAACTGGTAGCTACACTTTAAATACACACACGACGGCATTTTTTTTGTCTTTGGTCATGCTTGGCACATTGCTTGAAGTGAACTAATAGCTAAATATCCCAATAAGGACGTTTTAGATTCTTCAGATTGTTTGCGCTAGTGATATATCTGTACTTTTAAATATCATTGCGTCAATGATCAACAGGGATGGAAACAAACTTTTTTTAAGATTTTATAAAAGAAACGAGGTTTTTTTATAGTATAGGATGGCGAAATGAGCTAAAGGCCCACCTGATGCTAAGCGGTTACCTTTGCCCATAATAACTGCAATACCACCTAGGCTGTTACCTAAATGGTACCGCAAATCGGTTCGCCAAACTGAGACATGAAGATGGAAAGTCTCATGTGATTGTAATTTCACCGGCACCCGGACTCTTCTGTGTTCCTATGTTTTAAATCATGTTTATTTACGTCTTAAACATCTTAAACACGTTTTAAACAGGTTTAAAAACAAGTCATCATCCTCCTGCCCTTATCCCAATTTATTTGGGGTCGGCGCAGCATGTTTAAAAACAAGTCTTGAGTACATTTTCGCGGAAACTCCGTTAGCTCTTATGAAAACTCAACTAAGGACTCGCATACTGCTACTGATACACGACAGAAGAAGAAGAAGAACTGATACACGTTGTAGAAAGGAGTCTTCAATATACCGATCTTGGAGAAGGAAATTCCATAATCGCGTAACCTGGCAGAGGGATGATCGCAGTATGATTTACCAGGATACAGGTGCATACTACTTCCACCTGTATGTATGGAGATAAAATATGCTCATATTCACCAATAATGATGTAATTATAAAAAATGTGCAGTAGCCTTTCAATGCACGTGACTGTCCTTAGGAACAAATTATAGCCGATGGACATGTAAATAAAGTAATTAGTCTCACTCAACATCACGCTGTTATACTTGGGTAATAAATGGAATAAGTAGAGGCTATAGTACATCACGTATTACGGTCCACATAAAAGTCTTAAGGTGAATGCTACAGGGTAGCCCGCGAAATTCTAGCTGTATTTTCAGTTGTAAATCAATCAAAATACGATTCGCGGTAGTAATAACAATACATCTACTGATTATTATTCATAGAAAATATAAAACTAGCTTTATAAGCTCTACAAGCTCGATAATCGATTAATTGATCGTAAATTAATATAATCGAGCTTGTACCAGCTTATAGAGCTACTGTTTGCGGCGACAAGTTCACGCGCCTTTGCCACTTCTATTACCTTTATTTAGATTTCTATGTTCACTATGTTGGTTTAGGGCAAAAACGAAAATTCTAAAATCAGAACCCTATAGATGGCGCTGTGAGCAAAGCTACAGGCATCAGCTGGTATGATATAAATACTTCGCAATATAGCCTTTAGCCCTTATTTGTGTCTCAAGACGAAAGTCTTTGACCAGTGTGTGTTGCCAGTAATTACTTACGGCACTCAAACGTGGTCGCTCACAATGGGCCTGATAAGAAGGCTCAAAGTCACACAAAGGTCAATGGAGAGGGCTATGCTCGGAGTGTCCCTGCGTGATCGAATCAGAAATGAGGAGATTCGCAGGAGAACGAAAGTGACCGACATAGCCCGAAGAATTGCCAAACTTAAGTGGCAGTGGGCGGGACACATTGCTCGCAGAAATGATGGGGTAGTAAAGTTCTGGAGTGGCGTCCGCGTACTGGAAGGCGCAGCGTGGGTAGGCCCCCGACAAGGTGGACCGACGACCTGGTGAAGGTTGCAGGAATCCGCTGGATGCGGAAGGCGCAGGACCGGTCGTTGTGGCGATACTTGGGAGAGGCCTATGTCCAGCAGAGGACGTCTTTCGGCTGAAATGTATGAATGAATGAATGATAGCCCTTAAGGCGCTCTCTGATGATACTAATTTTGATTTCATTCGTTGAACTAACGTTTTAGTCGACGGTGTGTATAGAAGCTTATACTTAAATCTTATACATTAACCATTGACAACGTTTCTGTGCAAGCTTTTAAGGCTATAACAGACGGGAATTTAATGTTTATTTATGTGGCCGCTGGGGCAGACGAGTCCTTAAGTGGAGACCGCGAATCGGCAAACGCAGCGTAGGGCGCCCCCTGCCCGGTGGACCGACGACCTGAAGAAGGTGGCTGGGGGGGACTGGATGTGGAAGGCAGAGGACCGAGTGTTGTAGCGCAACTTAGGAGAGGCCTATGTCTGTTGATGATCTGGTATGATTTACTGAAATATACGATTAATATAATGTAATATACAACGTGTATCAGAAATGTGTTGTGTTATTTAGGGCATTGCACAGAACAACTTTTGATATGACGACAACCCTGAAATCGTAAAAAAATATAACCTGTTTCATAAAATTTAGAGCGGATGATTTGTTTTTCGTCATTTCAGGGTTGACCCCGCAGGAAAAGTTGTTCAATAGCATTCTCCGAATGAGCTCTTCAAATACGACCACAAATTTCTGATACACGTTGTATACTATTGCACACAGTACACAGTATAACATACACTTGAGAGTAGTCGGGAGCCATGGATCCAGGTCACCAAAATAAACTGTAATATCTTGGAAAATAAGAATGAGAGCTTATTTGAATAACATCTTTATAATAGATAGTCTATTATTGTTACTAAATCTATACAAAAATTACAAAGAGGAAAAAAATATTTGTTTGTAATCGATAAACTTTGAAATTACTGAACCGATTTTAGTAATTCTTTCACTTTATCCATAAGTAACACAGGCCATATTTTATTTCAGTACCTAAGTGAAGCCGAGGGCACAGCTATAGTCTATAAAATGCTTTTTATTTGAAAAAGCTATCATTAGCTTAGTTTCCGAGATATTTAGGTTTATGTAGGTGGTCATTGCTCCCGAGTGATATTATCATGAAATATGAAGATATTTTTCTTAAATAGCTTACGGAGCTAAGTGTTTTTTTAGGATAAAATGGTGTTTTAATAGATCGTAATATTACTAATTAATAAAAATTTAAAAATTGTGGAAAATTTCCGTGTGGTGCTGGACGTAAAGAATGGCACCACCCTATATCTTCTCATGGGTGTCGTAAAGGCGACTAAGGGATTCAACAGAGGATGGGCAGCAGCGTTCTCTGCGTATTTATCCAACCAACTGCGATCGCCAACCCCAGGCGGGGCGATTATGGCATATTCCCAAAAAGGGAGGCCTATGTCCAGCAGTGGACGTTTTTTGGCTGAAATGAGATGATGAAATGACTGGAAAATATGCAATAATATATCTTGCCTTGATCTTGCCGTACTTTGATATTAACAAGAGGTCGCCCAGTGGTCGAATCGATTCGATTGTAATTCATTAAATTTTTATGATTGGTCTACGCCGAAAAAAGAACTATTTCCAATATTTTTTTATTGACAACTAAAGCTCGTCAATAGCTACACATCAAAAAAAAATCGGTTGACAAACAGAGAAGAAAATGGTATTGAACCGTTTTTTCTTTGCTTAGTAAAATAATACATAGATTTATAAGATGTGTATTGTGGGTGCGTCTGTGACGGCCTTTACTTTCCGTATGCCACTGAGATGAATCGCATAATGGTTCATTTGTCATGTACGATGAAGGATTTATGAGACAAACCTTATCATTTTGAATTGCATAGTAGTTTTTTGTATATTATATTTTTTATTTGGCTCATTTACGACAGCAACGCCACGACTTTTATCCCATGAACGATGATGTTATATTGTGGACTACAAAACACACTAAATATTTAACCGGCCGTATTAACTCGTATAATTTTATAAAACATTATTTTAATCACCAGAAAAAAATTAAGGGTAGTCTATGCTCATCATTATCATCATCATCATCATTTCAGCCGAATGACGTCCACTGCTGGACATAGGTCTCCCCCAAGAATCGCCACAACGACCGGTCCTGCGCTTTCTGCATCCAGCAGATTCCCGCGACCTTCACCAGGTCGTCGGTCCACCATGTGGGGGGCATACCCACGCTTCGCCTTCCAGTACGCGGTCTCCACTCCAGAAATTTACTGCCCCATCGGCCATCTGTTCTGCGAGCAATGTGCCCCACCCACTGCCACTTAAGTTTGGCAATTCTTCAGACTATGTCAGTTACTTTCGTTCTTCTGCTAATCTCCTCATTTCTGATTCTCATCATTATAAACACCTTATATTATGGGACCATATCGCGATCCTAAAAATCGTGAAAAAACATCAGTTAATCCCTTTTTACCCGCCTGCGCCAGAAGGAGGGTTATTTCGATTTTAAATGTGAACACAAATGTAGGGATCAGCTGATATTTTGTTCGCGATTTCAGGGTTGGTCCCATGATAAAAGTTGTTTATGAGTAGTGAAAAAAAAATCCTGGTGATTAAATTGGGTTCTATAAAAATTCAAAACAAAACCACAGCTCAGCAAATAAGTAATCAAGTCAGACTAGAACCACGAACTTTTACTTATACTAAAAATAATTCATCCTTTTATACTTTTTGTCACAGCCACAGTTTCCCATGCCTCAGGCATTGCGGTGTACCATCGATACACCATAAAACACTCCATGGACTCCATCACAAGGCGAAGGTCGATTTCATTTGTGATCCCTATATTAGAACGTTATTGCCTTATATTAATACGAGTACAATGACTTCGTATGTTCCATGCAGAATTACAAGTCTGTACAGTTTTCAAACATGACGGTTGAGTGCACAGAACTATCGCTCTCTTTCACTAATAATAGATACAAGAAAGGGATGGCAACAATTTTAGTGCTGTGAAATTAGTCGGAATTAAAATTTCCATACAACTTTAGTCGTGATCTTGGAACGTGCCCACTTAAATACAAATAAATGTAACACGTAAACTAATTAGAGAATTCTAAAATCGTTGCCATCCCTTTATTGTATCTGCAATCAGTAAAAGAGAGCGATAGTTTAAAATAAGTTTAATTCTAGCCGACCCCAAAATAGTAAGTAGGTGAGGAGAAAGATTTTCCTGTTTAAAGGAATTCTGGATAATGTTACGGTTGTATTTTCATTTTATGATCACATTCTTTGCTTTACAAAAAAAAAAACCTTCAAAAATAAAACACAAGACATTGTATTCTGAACTTGAATAATTTATTAGAATTTGTCGATCTTCTCCTAAGGCAGTGTTATAATACTTCGCTAACTTTCAAGTTGTCCTACTGTTTTCGAATCAGCTGTGAGTCATAAGTTGCGTCGGTGTGCGTAGGCTTGCCGACGTGTGCGTGCTGTTAGACGTTTCATATTCTGAGGTCGATGACTCGACTGTACATTGTAATTGTAATTTATAATATATTTAAATGTTCCAACATTTGATAGATGGACGCGGACGCGGGATTCTGCAATGTGTATCATTGTACGCGCTCGAACGAATAGAGGTTACTCGATCATTCGTGCCAATTTATAAATGGAATTACATTTGAATTTCGAATTTTGTTTTCTTCTTTTATCGTTTGTAGGACTACTGCGTTTACCGTTCAATTCGGCTCAATATTTTTTTAAACTATGTCTAGTCGGCCGTATTGGGTACTTATGCTATTAATTTAGATTATATTGACTTCTGGAAAAACATTCAACGCTAGGAATGAGTCCCTTACAATAGCACACCTGCATTGTAACCGGGTTTTAAATTACGATAATAATTACAGTTTACTAGCATAAAATATTGTATTTATCATGTCATAATTCAAATTAAATAATGTTTATGAAAACAATTCTGTACAGTTCATAAATAACTCGCGCTTTTCAATTATTTTAAGTGTGATATAACAATATGGGAATTTAAAATGTATTGGATGCAGACCAAGAAAAACAATTCAGTCTACCTAATTATGAAACTGTACCTCTACATAATATATTTGAATCGCTTTTTAATGTTACGTAATCGTTGATCAGTTTATTTCATAGAAATCTAAATAATAAGGCAATATTATATATTTAGGAAAGTTTTTTTTTTTTTTAATTTATATTTAGGCAAGTCGTAAAGGCGCGTGAACTTGTCGCCGCGTGCAGTTGTCTCGTAGGACACCAGTGCGTGAACCGTTTGCTTTGATCATCAATGCTGTTTTGGACGCAGACTCACTAAACAGTGGTTTTTTAGCTTATTTTTTTCCATTGAATGCTAGAAACATGGTGGGCGTAATTGTGTATTTTTGTGTTGGTAGCGGCAAACCAGCGACACGCGTTCCGGTGTTAAAAGAGTGTAGATAACATTTCTACTACCTTATTATTTAGATTTCTATAGTTTATTTCAAGAAGCAAGGTAAAGGGTGTTTTCCATAGTGTACTGTTTAAGTATAGTGATAAGGGTATCTAGGTAGCAATAAAGTAATAAGGATAACAGCGACATATTTCTGCGAACGTTTTACGTGATGTGTATTACCGTTTCCGTCCGAAGACGATAATTTTCTGAAGATTATCGTAATTGCGGAATGTGCGAAATTACCCACATGTAAGGTTATTTACAAATCCACCTTACATCTATCATCTATGTAAGGTAAGCTAAGGCACTCGGGCTCGTAAACCTACTTACATAAATATTTACTATAATACATATGTAATAATATTATTATTTATCATTGTTGCTGAAACACAATAGATCGTATCATTTGAATAATTTTATCTGATACAAGTATACGTAGCGCGCCGTTCACTGTGCTCGTACAGTCGAGCACAGCACACGTCACATGCACGATAATTTCGCTCAGATTTATTATAGACAGCATTTTTTCATCGTATATTATGGTGAGACGAGCTGAAGGCCCACCTGATGTTAAGCAGTTACCTTTGCCCATGACAACTGCAATACCACTTAAGCTATTGCCTAAATGGTACCACAAGTCGCGTTCGCCAACTGAGACAAGAAGGTGAAAAGACTCATGTGATTTTAACCTCAAATGACACCTATAGAAGGCAAATCATTTCGTGCCCTCAGTGCCACGACTTTATAACTTTAGATTTTGACTAATCTCCATACAATATTTGTCTTCTATAGAAGATGTGGCGCTGAGGCCACGAAAACCTTTACGACGCCATGGCGTTGAAAAGGTTAATTTCACTGGTACCCGTACCCCGTACCCTTCACACCGGAACATCTAGCATTATTGAATTCAAATAAAATTATCATTAATATCGTAATAAAACAAGTTTAACAGAATTATCGCAGCGTGGGTAAGCCCCCCACAAGGTGGACCGACGACCTGGTGAAGGTCGCGGGAATCCGCTGGATGCGGAAGGCACAGGACCGGTCGTTGTGGCGATGCTTTGGGGAGGCCTATGTCCAGCAGTGGACGTCTTTCGGCTGAAATGATGATGATGATGATGATGAACAGGATTATATCACGTATATTATTTAGATTGGTTTCCTGACGTTTCGAAAGCTTTGTAGCGTTCGTGTTCGCAGGAAGACTAAGATGACAAGCGTCTTTACTGATATTTCAAAAAAAAAAAAAAAACCACCGTACAATTTCTATTAATTAAAATCGTTTCGATGCTCGCAGTAACCTAAGAAGTTATTAGCATTAATTCTTATAACAGATTCAATACTTACCGCTCAGTAATTATTGTTAGAGGCGCTTTATCAATAATTATTTACAATTTTAACTTGTCAAACAATTATTTTTACGACAATATAATAACGTGAAACGAAAATTGGCAATCACATATGTCATAAGACAATTTAATAAAAGAAATAGGCCATAACACTAAATCAAAAAGTTACGACATGCTACTACTGATCGCGCGCACAAAATATTTTGTTGGAAACTGATTGCACGGTGTTTGTCGAAATAAACATCCAATTAACATTGTGCGAAAAAAGTCCATTCAGTCACCGTAATATAATAAATTAGTCTTCCTGCCCCGATCTTGACCCTTTTGTGAGTTATATTTGAGATCTCAATAATACATTATTATGTACTTGTAGTCATTGTGGTGCCGAAAGTGGCCAAATATATATAGAGGCCGTACGATTTGTATGACTAATCTTATATTGTTGCTCCAATTTAAGCCCGGTTCGGCTGGTTCGACCAATTTGCTCTTCCTGTCTCGAAAATAATAAATTAAATATTGTTGTCGATTCTCTTGTTCATAAACAAAATTTATTTTATACTATCGCTCTCTTTTACTAATAGTAGATGCAAGAAAGGGATGGCAACAATATTAGCGCTGTCAAATTAGTCAGAATGAAAATT
Organism: Asteroscopus sphinx; assembly: GCA_949699075.1. Lineage (NCBI taxonomy): Eukaryota > Metazoa > Arthropoda > Insecta > Lepidoptera > Noctuidae > Asteroscopus > Asteroscopus sphinx. The sequence goes on from OX453002.1 coordinate 4,021,172, forward strand.
TTCGTACAAGCTTAATCGTGATCTCGGAACGTGACGTTAAAAAATACGAAGAATTCGAACACGTAAACTAATTTAACAGCACTAATATTCTTGCCGTCCCTTTCTTGCAACTGCTATTACCATTATTATTAAAAGCGAGCGATAGTTCAAAATAAGGTTAGTTTTTGGACAAGAGAATTGACACCAATACCTACCTGCATTATTTTTTACAATGAGAATTGAGATAGAAAAGGAGATAAAAGGAAACTGATTCAATTCAAAAATGTTTTTGATAATCTTGTTAAAATTGAATATACAAACAATGAGTAGACCTAATTTGAGATAAGAATCTGCCATATCAATTTCGTAGTAGACTTTTATAAAATAGCGCAAACTGTTTTCATTAAAGTTTATTCCCCGAACAGGCACTTTTCGCGTCGACCGTACACAGACGGCAGTTACCACTTAAACTTTATGATATCGTAATTTCGCCAAAATGTATTCTAATTCTATTGTATTACGGCTGTTTTTGTGTTACGCTGATCACTTTCACTCTTGGACTGTCTTGTAGATAATATTCAACGGCCCACAACTGCTTTTAGGACTATTTACGCGCATTAGATTGATTATGGATTGTGTTTTAGCCATTTCGCATTCAATTAGATTAATAAAATTAAATAGAAAGAAAGTAAGAAAGAAAAATGGTTTATTTCCTACAGTCAGACAGGGGCACACAATAACAATTAAACTCCTAAAAGTATAATTTTGTGCCCCACGGCTGCACCAAATAAGATCAGTTCAGCAAAAATGACAGACAACTAGTGTCTGGCGCTGGTTTTCAACTGGACCTTGTAGTGAAGGGTCAAATAAATAAACTAAATAAATAAATAAATATTTTTTGGACATTTTTACACAACACCATCTAGTCCCAAACTAAGCAGAGCTTGTGCTATGGGTACTAGACAATGGATATAATACTTACCTATATACTTTTTTGTTTGTTTGTAAATACGTACTTATAATACATAAGAAACACCCAGACCAACACAAACACATATGTTCATCACACAAATATTTGTGTCCTGTGGGAATCGAACCCACGACCTCGTGAACAGCAGTCCGAACGTCGAACCACTAGACCACAGACGTCGTCACTATATACTAAATATTGTACTACTATGTGCATTTTAAAACAGGACTAGGGATGTTTCAAAGTTATTTCCGTGACTGTACCTAGCCTTAAATACCACCTGTTTGATTGGTCTATTGACTAAGTACAGTCATGGAAATTACTTTTAAACTGTCATGTTGTAATGTACAAATTAGGAAAGTTACTTGAAAATCCGTTTGGTATTGCTAAGGTAATAAAACCCCCCAATGATACATTGCTTGTGTCTTTTGAACACACTCGTATCTCAAAATAGTGCTGTAAAGAGAAGTGTTCGGATGACTAACACGTCGTCGTACACACAAACAATATACTAAAAAAAGTTATTTCAAATAAACACGAAGGGTTCGCTTGCGTATGTACAGTTGGAGTTGATATTAATTTATTTGATGTAATGTGCGGTGGGCGCCGGGCGCATGCGCTGCCCGCCGCACCGCGAACATTCTGGACGCCAGTTTTTATGTGTTTATATATTCTAATTTTATTGTTTTCTTTATTTGCGCCCCACTTTTGTTTGGTTCGGAGCACGGCATTGTTCCCCATCGTAAACGCCGATTTAGATGATAAAATGAAAATGTTGTATGGAATTTTTATTTGGTATGCGTAATTTCTTTGTCTGTCCGTCTGTACTGTTTCACTGTATCACGTTTAATTTTACTGTAGTTATGTCATTAAAAATAACTAAGTATTACAGAACTAGTATCACAGATGTTTCGTTATTGAAGTACTTTGTTTCTTTTTTACGTTTTCTATTAATGTAATATTGTTATTAAGTCGTATCGGCTTGTTTAGATTGCTGCGATTATAAAGAATCCGATTGATGTAACTACATTTTCATACAAAATGTCATTCAATTAGACGTAAAAATGTATTTGTTTAATGTCTGCTCGCTCGACTTGTATAAAACAATTACATTTTACAGCTAATTCTAACATAAATATATTTTGAGTGAACTAAACGGCCGTTGTTAATTGTTTAAATCACAAAGTTAGTTATTCTATAATTAAATTTAAAATAAGCCACGGGTTTTGAGTTACAAGCAGCGCAATGAGAACTCTCGTATCGGGCTTCGAGACCAAACCTGTTTTTATCGGGAATTAATATTAATAATGAATACTTGAAACGGGCGCGATTGTGAGTTGTATAGTTGTAATTAAGTGCGATTATAGCGGCACCGGCAATTACTGACAATGTCTGCGGCTTGCACCGGCATTATGCTTGCGCTCGGCGACGCTCGGGGGCCGTCGGGAATACTCGGGTTTAGTAGTTCGAAGGCGATACAATACGTTGAGTATTTTTAAATTTGGAATGTTTGATCGAAATATTAATCTGTAGTGTGTGTGGCGATAATTTATAATTAAAAGACGAGTTGATTTTTTCGCGCGACTGTACCGTAACTCTGTGAGTTTTTGTGAGACTTTTTATCAACTATTATTAATTTCTGCAACTATCTATACATTACATGCACGAGTTTTACACACACATGCAAACCAACAATAAATAAGAGAGCACTCACATAATGGCCGAGTAACTTTTGCATTTGGCAGTAGTTCAATATATTTGTATTAAATAAGATGTATTGTGTAAATATTACTAGGTCATCTCAGATCTCGCTGTGTAGAGCGTTACTTCGATAAATACCTCGCCACGGGGAACTATTCAGGTTTTCCATGGGAATCATGCTGTTTGCATCAATATATTTACATTGAAGCCTAACGCAAACCCGCTAATGATAGCTTTTAATCGCTCCGATATTAATCGGCAAAAATAGAGCATGTTCTAATAAATTAAGTAGCGCAACCGTTCCACAAAAAAGTTCCTTCAAAAATCGGATCAAGTATGACCAACACTCGCCGACACGAATTGACTTTTGTCGGAATGTCCAGAATTCCATATAACGTCTTTTCTATCTTAAATACATTAAAATACACGGCAATGTCTGCCGTTATACTCTGTCAGCAGATATAGGACATATAATGCGTTGAGTTGACGTAACATTGGACACTGACTAAAATCGGCCGTAGTCTCTAGCACAAATCGACGACTGATTAAAGCGAGACTTTAACGCTAGGCCTTAGTCTATAAAACGTGTATCAGAAATGCGTGGTCATATTTTAAGAGCTCATTCAGGGCATACCATATAACAACTTTTACTATGGGACCAACCCTGAAATCACGAAAAAAATATCAGCTAATCCCTACTAAACCATCGATGTCGCTCGACAAAATGTCAAAATCGGCTGGGTTTTTTTTCGCGATTTCTTGGTTGGTCCCATAGTAAAAGTTGTTCGATAGCATCCCCTGAATAAGCTCTTCAAATATGACCACGCATTTCTGATACCCGTTGTATGGATAGGATTTTATTAACAAGTCGATAATGTATCCAGTATTGGCATAAAATGTAATACGTATTTTGTAGCAATTTTAAGAGCTCTATTCGGGATCGGTTTTGTAGTTTTGTATTGCATTCGAACTAACCGATTATTTAACGAATGGTAAGTTCCTTTGAACTCTTCTTTATTTTAGGTATTTTCAAACCAGAATTTTTAGAAATATTAACGTTACTGTAGCGCCATAAAGGCCCGTCTTATGTTAGGTGGTTGCCTTTGCTCATAACAACTGTAATACATACATGTAATATAACTGCTGTTGCCTAAATTAAATGGTATTGTAATTTGCAAATGACGTTTACTAAACTGAGACATGAAGATGGAAAGTCTCATGTGATTGTAATTTCACCGGCACCCGTACCCTTCACACCGGAATACAGCAATACAAGCATTACTGTTTAGGCTGCATTAAAAGAGCCTCCGCGGGTCACGATATTTAGTTGATCGTCCGGCGCACCCTGGGCAGTCAGCCCCGCTACCAACCTGCTGACTGGCTAATCTTTTCCCCACGACATGAGCTATTATCATTATGTAGCTCGTGTCGACACGAAGAAGAAGAAGAAGTATTTCACGTTAGTTATCATCTTAACTTATGTTGTATTGTTTTGGCCTGTGTAAGACTTCCTGGAAATCAACACTACACAACACTCATCTACCTACACTGTTCATAAAACACAACAGTAAAAGAAACAAAAAAAAAAAAAATTCTTACTTATTTATTTTTTAACCGACTTCAAAAAAAGGAGGAGGTTATGTATTCGACGTCTTTTTTTTTTTTTTTTTTTTTTTTTTTTTTTCATGTATGTACACCGATTACTCCGAGATTTCTGGGCCGATTTGCGTGGTTGTTTTTTTATTTGGTAGAGGAAGTCCGCGCGGTGGTCCCATATAAATTTTATTGACATAGGTCGAGTAGTTTTTTAACCAGCTTCAATAAATCAGTTTAATTTAGCTTCGCTTACCTAGATGATCTACTAATAGTTTCGTTTTTCTGTGAATTCTCAACTAAAAAGTATGAAATAAAAACTTTTTAACAAAAAATAAAACCGACTTCAAAAACCTTAACTAAAAAGTAAAAAATAATCCTTGTATGTATTTCAAAATCTTAACATAAACCAAAATTTTGAAGGCGGCGCGTGTTTTTCATGTATGTTCGCATAAACTGTTTTTTACTATAGATAAGCGCTCGACAGTACATTATATTTACATGACGCAAAGGGACAGTCACGCGCCACCTTCAAAATTTTGGTTTATGTTAAGATTTTGAAATACATACAAGGATTATTTTTTAGTTAAGGTTTTTGAAGTCGGTTTTATTTTTTGTTAAAAAGTTTTTATTATCGTTATTTACCAACATCACGCCTCACTGATCTACGTTATTGCATTGAGAATTTGTGTCGACGCCGGCTGTTGCTGAAAACCAGTGCTGTGTCTTTGCTCCGTGCATGAGGCACAGCAATATGCTGAGCGGTGGCTGTTTTGCGCGGATGTGACGCATATCTTACCACACTTCTTGGCTCTGTACCTGTATTTGTTCTGTGTTCTTGAATTTTTTGGTAATTTTGTGCGTCACTTTTGAAGCAAATAAATATTTTTTTCTTTCTTTCTTTCATATTTTGTATGGAGCTTATGTCAAATTACTATCTCTAGTAGGGCAAATCGTGGTTATATTGGATATTAATTTTGGCCGTTATAATGTCTAATTTACACGAGGACGGAGCCATGGGCAAGGTCTAGTAGATAAATAAATACCTACTACAAAGAGTTGTTTGCTGATATAATAATATAGGTATCTACTTAAACAAGGGTAGGAGCAGACCGGCAAGTCATCATGTCGATCAATATTTGAGGTTAAGCATCAATCTTCGGTGGCGGATGGATCGTTAAAAATATGGGGAGGAAGCTCTGAAATACTTATTTATTTATTTAAACTTCATGCAATATGTGTACACTGACTTAATGCCTAAGGCATTATCTCCCAGTCAACCTTAGGGTGATACAGAGATGACAAGGCAGGTGCAATATTGATTCACGACACAGAACTGCAGGGCAATTGTGTAACTGCAACGTAATAAAAATAAAAAAAATTGTTGATTACGATGTCGGCGGGATTCATCATGAAATTGAATTAATGATAAAGCTTAAGGTGAATGCTACAGGGTAGCCCGCGAAATTTAAAATTTCTTGCGTTTTTTGCAAATTGTAGTTGTATTTCGCCTTGTGTATAATTCGAAATATGATTTGCGGTAGTAACAACAATATATCTACTGAATAATACTCATAAAAAATATTGACCTAGCACTATAAGCTGTACAAGCTCGATTATATTAATTTACGATCAAATTATCGATTATCGAGCTTCTAGAGCTTATAAAGCTAGGTTTATAATTTTTATAAGTATGATTCAGTAGATATATTGTTATTACTACCGCAAATCGTATTTTGATTGATATACAAGTAAAAACAGAGCTACAATTAGCAAAAAACGCAAGAAATTTTGAATTTCGCGGGCTACCCTGTAGCATTCACCTTAAAACACATACTTGCAGCAGCTTACTTGTATAACGAAACGTGATCTAACATACATGACGTCATTTATATCGCAAAGGATTTCCCTCCTGACGTCATTTACTTCATAATGAAGGCCCTCTGTATCGTTACACAATTCCAATGTTTGATTGCGATGCTATCAACATCGTCTTCAGTTTGTTGTTGCCCTGCAGGATGAGAAATAAATTACAACCAAAACAATAGATAAACATACAAAGGTATAAATATATAACACAATAAAGAAATATCGCAAGTATATTCAATAAGTTAATGTTAAAGTAAAACATGAATACCAAAAAAATCGTGTGTGTAAACATAACATAACATAACATAACATCACGCCTATATTTCCCCGAAGGGGTAGGCAAAGGTGTATAGTACACCCACATTTCGCCAGTTATGTTATAGTCCCATGTAATAGGGGGCGAGCCTATTGCCATTAACCGGGCACAAATCCATACTCTGGGCTGATACTGAGAATTTCCTAATGAAAAAACAAAATAACACTTTGCCCGACCCGGGAATCGAACCCAGGACCCCACGCTCAGCAGTCGCGCTTGCGACCACTAGACCAACAAAAATTTTGACCATTTAATTATAATGCTAAATTTCGCAACTGTAATACAAGCATAGCTGGCAGGGAACAACAAGCGTCAGACTAACCTTCTTTTCACCCCTTTAGAGATTTAATTTCGAAAAATCCCCCCTTTGTTCACCTCTAAGGGTACTCAAGGAATATTTTCAAAAATCTAGATCCACAAGTTATGGATGTGCGTTGTCTGTAAGTTATTCAGTCATGGTATTGTTTTATAGATATTTTATCGACAATGATATTTAAAAGTATAGATATGTCATACCCTAAAAAAACAAACGAAAACAATGTTACGTACGCAGCGGCAGCACAATACACATAAACTAGTACAAAGTAACTAAGTTAGTTCCTTTAAGTTACTTTCGCGTCATAAATGGTACACTGCACACACACGACTGCATTTTTGGTTGTTTTTTTGTCATCGGACACGCTCGGCGCCTTGCTTTACGTTGACTTATAGCAAAACGTTACGATTAGGACTTTTTCGAGTCCTCAGATTGCACGCGCTAGTAATATATCTGTCATCATCATCATCATTTCAGCCGAAAGACGTCCACTGCTGGACGTAGGCCTCCCCCAAGTATCGCCAACACATATCTGTACTTTCAAATATCTTTGGATATCGCAATAAAATACCAAATACTAGACATTTACTTTTCTACTAGCTTTAGCATATATTTTAATGACGAAAGTCAAAACCAATAAAGAAAATGTGTGTTAGCTTTTAGAGTCGTTTTAAGATTTACAATATTCTGTCCCATGGAAGAAATTCCACGTAAACTCAAAGCTGCCCCATAGGATTAAAATGTGTGAGTAAGTCCCATGATAGTCGTAACTATAAGGAAAACTGTGTGTGTGTCCACACGATGTCGATTCGATTGTTTGAGTACGTCAAATAATCGTATTAACTACTTTTTGTACAGTCCCTCTTTATCGTTTCAATCGAAAAAATTGGTAATTTTGACATATCTGGTCCGTCCTTCTGTCTTACAGCCTCTTCTTATTTACCAATCTGTCATCTCTTTCTCTTCCTCCGAGCCTTTTCCAATACAATACAATACAATACAAATCCTCTTTATTGCACAACAAGATTACATTAATTTCTTAAATAACTACTTATGTGTTAGTGTACAACTGGCGGTCTTATCGCTCCACGGCGATCTCTTCCAGACAACCATTGAATGAACTGTAGTTACCGGTGCAATTAATAACAAAATATCGGAAACTTAACTAATTAAACTAAACTAACTTAGCTAATAAAATAAAATAAATATACCAAAATTTACATACATGTATTATCCTCTATAACATCATAAACTTACACACGATTATAATAAATAAATATAGCTACATATATATATACCAAATGAATATAGGACAACAACATTCTCATGTCATTCATCATCATCATTTCAGCCGTAAGACGTCCACTGCTGGACACAGGCTTCCCCCAAGCATATATTGGGGGGATATGCCATAATCGCCACGCTTGGCAGGTGGGTTGGAGATCGCAGTTGGTTGGTTAAATACTCAGAGAACGCTGCTGCCCATCCTCTGGTGAATCCCATTTCTCATGTCATTACTGGGACAGATAATGCTCCTTAACTAAACGCTTGAAAATAGGTAGTGATTGTGCACGTCTGATCCCTACAGGTAACTCATTCCACAAACGAATAGCCTGCACAGTAAAGGACTTATCGAGGAAGTTTGTGGAATGAGTTGGCATTTTCAACCTTAAGTTCTCTGATGATCTAAGGGACCTACCAATAATATTGGGGTCGGCTTCCAGTATAACCAGATGCGGCTGAACATCAGTATTTTACACGAAGTGACTGCTATTAGACCCCTGCAACCCTGTAACTGGGTAATACCGACATCCTAAGGCTAGCCCAGTTGTCAGACTATCGGGCTTCTGACTACACGTGACGATTGCCATAGACAGTCGTTTATTATTTACCAGTCTGTTTGTCACAAATTGTCATAATTCTAAGAAGTCCCTCTAATTTCAAAGCCAGGAATGCAAAAAATCGAATTAAATAGTCAAATTATAATAAAACAAAGTTTAACCGGATTAAATCGCGTATATTATTTAAATTGGTTTCCCTGATGTTTCGAAAGCTTTGCAGCATTTCGTGGTCGCAGGTAGACTAAGATGACAAGCGTCTTTACAAATATTTCTTTAAATTTTTATTTTAATCTACCGTACAATATTATTAATTAAAATCGTTTCGATGAACGCAGTAATCACTCACAATATCATTATCTTTTACAGTGTTGCGTGCTGTTTGGGACTTGATTATTTTTAGGACTGGGTTCCAAACAGGTGGTAGCTGCCAACCATCTTCTCTATTAAAATTAGGATGTTTTTTAATTTCAATAGCCTCACGGAGCATTCTAGGTACATATCGGTTTTCCTTCGCCAGAACTTGTGGTTTATTATAATGTGTAGTGATCGCGAAAACCTAAGAAGTTATTAAATAGTCAAAGTTAGGTTAGATATAATGTAATTTTATTTAATCTAAGCCTAGCAGTAGTTCCTTGAGAATGAAATTTTTCGGGCAAGTACTACCACCGTATCTATTTCTACTGCCAAACATACTACTATACTGGCTTGCATTGCCATGTACCGGTTTGAAGCTGTGTGCCGCTAAAATTACACTCACGTGTGACTTTCGATCTTCATGTCTTAGTGGCCAACGCGATTAGTACCATTTAGGCAGCAACCTAAGTGGTATTGCAGTTGTTACAAGAGATAACCAGAGTGCTGTTTTCTTTCTTAAGGAACTTTGGGGTATTAACTAATTCACATGACTGGTAATTTATTGGTATTTAACCCTTTGATCACCTCACCTGATGTTAAGCGATGGTGCGATCGACGATGGTACACGCTTGCCCAGCAAAAATCTATTTACTCGAGGCTTGAAGATCACCAGATTATCATTAACATTGCATTGCTGTTTCTGTCTGAAGGGTACGGGTGCCGGTGAAATTACAATCACATGAGACTTTCCATCTTGAAGTCTGTTTGGCGAACCGACTTGCGGTACCATTTAGGCAACAGGTGGTATTGCAGTTGTTATGGGCAAAAGTAACCGCTTAACATCAGGTGGGCCTTTAGTTCGTTAGTTCGTTTCGCCATCCTATAGGTACTATAAAAAAAATGTAGTCCAGTGTTGGACAAAGGCCTCTCCTAAGTTGCGCCACAACACTCGGTCCTCTGCCTTCTGTATCCAATCCCCCCAGCCACTTTCTTCAGGTCGTCGATTCAGGTGGCCAGGTGGCTGGGTGGTGCACTACGCTACATTTGCCGATTTGCGGTCTCCACTTGAAAACTCGTCTGCTCCAACGGCCATCGATGCTTCGACAGTCTTGGCCAACCCATTGCCACTTCAGCTTACTGAATCTACAAGCTATGTGCTTATATATGCCAAGACCTGATTATACTTATCGGGAAACATAGACACCGGAATGAAATACCACTCTTAAATAATGTGTGGGAATGTCCTGGGCAACAAAAACATGCCTATAAATCAGGGGCCGTACAAACCCGGTTAAGAGTTAAGCCTTTCGAAGGGGTAAGCCGTTTATGAGGTTACCTTTATCATGATGTAACCCCTTGAATGGATTCTATGCTTGAAACCCAGTAGAAGGGTTACCATTATGTAAAGGTTTTGTTCGGGTTACCATATGGTTATTCAATAAACTTGTGCGAAGTAGGTGGTGGAGCGCTTTGCAAGTTATGCCCTTATATTATCTTTGCCCATAATCAAGCGATCATATTACATTACTCCAAGTCGGAATCATACGTTTTTATCGTTTTATACTTACTAACTACACGAAAAAGAAAGAAAGCTCGTTGAAAGTGTAACCCTTATGAACGGCTTAAAGCCATTCAAAAGGGTTACTCATATCGTTTGGGTTTTTGAATAACCGCTTAGAAAAACCATATCGAAAACCCTTTCAATTGGTAACCAGAATGGTTCCTGCTATAAAGAGAAACTTTTTGACAATACGAAAGCGTGCTTCCGTCATTTACTGAATATGTAATTGTCACTTTAAATAAAAGAAGTTCTTAAAAATGTAGCATTGTAAGCAGTGGCAGCTGCTGGGTCTGAGAACCGGTGGTGCACTGTATTGTTTTATTTACAATACAAAATACAATAATGATACAATAAATAAATAAATAAATAAATATCTTTGGGACATTTTTTTACACAGCACCATCTAGTCCCAAACTAAGCAGAGCTTGTATTTAATATGATTTAAGATACAATAAAAATCTTTAATACCACTTTCCGTCCAAATCGACTCTGTAAAAACTAAGAAAATTAAAATAAATCCAGACAACCATTGCTTTTTTTATTTAATTCACTTTTAAATTAAGAAAAGTTGTTTAGAAAATATGCTTTTAATAAATACTACTACTATAGTAGTCAACATTGAAGTCAATGCTAATTTTTACAACATTAAAAAGTCACAATAACGTAAAAACACTAAATAATAACAAAACAAGGAGAAATTTAAACAAGCGCGGGAACTATGACAAGGAGTGGGCAACGTCCTTCGGCCGGCTCGCATTGGCTCACATCGAGTGCATTTCGTCAACGATCGGTCAATCTCGGTAATATTCGGGCCGTGCGGCGCACGAATCTAGGCTAGTTACTGCATAGTAAATGTACTAATTATCTTCCGTCTCACGCGCCAGGTGATGTAGCTCGTATTTCATAGAAGTTGTATGAGCGCTCTGCGTGCGCTCCGTGAAGTGCACGGGGCTTTTTTGTTCGAGCGAAAATAAGTCTTAACTTCTTAAGTTTAGAGATTAAATTGATTTGTCGTTACTTCATAACTATTCGTAAGTATAAAGTAGGTGCGTAATATTGATGTTTTAGATATTTTGTGATTCTTTTTAAAGATATTATGAATTTATGAACTGGTAGTGCAGCGCACGAGTGCACGCCACTGATTGTAAGCAGACATCTAGAATCCAGACTATGTAATTTTCCGAAACAGAATTGTATTTCCGAATTCCAATTCGTAATTCAGCCCTTCAGGTGGACATCGGCATCGGTGCAACGTTGCGACCGTCGTTTTGTTACATAATTCATATTAATTAAGGGCTTTGGAATAATAACCGGGCTATTAATATTAGCCAGCATCAAAGTTTGCATATTGCAGGCTCATGCTTTTAGTTCAGGCAGTGTAAGCAGAGGGCAAGGTGTGTTTTGGAATTTTATATCGGCCCAGGTGGCATTATACCTGGTGACGTAGTAATATTATGTTCTGTGTTATTGTGACGTGACCGCGGTCAGTCTGTGGATGGGTGACCGTTTCGTTACACATCGAGACCCCGTGCCTCGGAGAGCACGTTAAGCTGTTGGTCCCGGTTGTCATATCTGTGGCAGTCTTTACGGGTAGTCAGAGCCTGAAAGTCTGACAACTGGTCTAACCTCCGAGGTCAGTATTGCCCAGTAACTCCCTCTCTCTCTCTTGTGGGGGTCTGATGGCAGTCGCTCCGTATAAAATACTGATTTTCAGCCGCATCTGGTTAGACTGGAAGCCGACCCCAATATAATTAGGAAAAGGCGGGGAGGGTGATGATGATGTTATTGTGGCCTGTGTCTTTAAAGAAAATAAGGTCCACTCACGAAGCATGCATCTTGCCTAAGTAGTGATATGCAAGAGAAGGTATGTAACTTAACATATTAATTGTTACACATGTTATGGGTAAATGTTTAGTATCGTGCTCCTAGAACTGAATGGCTATTAAAGATCCGACTTCCATTTAAGGGGTTTTCGGGACGTCATCATCATAATTTCAGCCAAAAGACGTCCACTGCTGGACATAGTCCTCCACCAAGCTTCGCCACAACGACCGGTCCTGCGCTTCCGCATCCAGCGGATTCCCGCGTCTTTCACCAGGTCGTCGGTCCACCTTGTGGGGGGCCTACCCACGCTGCGCTTTCCAGTACGCGGTCGCCACTCCAAAACTTTACTGCACTATCGGCCATCCTGTTTACTGCCGAAATTAATAACTCATATATAAGGAAATATCCTTCTCATTCGGAGACAAGGTCCGTGCCCAGCAGTGGAGCAGTAATAGGCTGGTTATACATGAAAATTAGGCTGTCTACACTACACCGTTTAAATTACGCGAGCGTCCGGATCGATGCGAACAACATTTTGCGTTCTATTTCCGAAGAAACGCGAAACCGACACGAGCATCAGCCATAATAAATTTCTTGTCTTATAAAAATAAAACTTTTCTTTTTGCTGGCGCGGGGCGGCGTCACAGTCCGCCATCGATCAGCGTGTCAACGCTTCCGCGTGCGATCTCTTGTGTTATGAATTAATATGTTTAATATCTGAACAACGTATTGTTTTTGAATTGCTGAGGTGATTTTGTACGGGAAAAGTAGTATTTGGGTTAGTTATAGCATAAATATAAATATTTTTGGGACATTTTTACACAGCACCATCTAGTCCCAAACTAAGCAGAGCTTGTAATATGGCTATATGGGTACTAGACAATGGATATAATACTTATATACTTTTTTTTTGTAAATACTTATAATACATAAGAAATACCCAGACCAACATAAACACTTATGTTCATCAGACAAATATTTGTGTTCTGTGGGAATCGAACCCACGACCTCGTGATCAGCAGTCCGACACTCGAACCACTAGACCACAGACGTCGTCGAAAGCATAGTTCATAGCTTTCGTGTTAATAGTTTAGGATTTGAAACTTTATTTCGGAAATTCTGCACCATGTTTGCAATGTGTGCATTTCAGTCTATGTTATACAAAGATAAAGATTTTTATTTGCAAGCAACATGTTTTTACAAAGATGTTATGAGTACCTATATGTCAGGTAGGTACATCCTGTCTTACCGTATGATCGGCGTTTTTATTTTTATATTTATTATCAATATTTTTAATTCCCTTCAACTTGTGAAGTTGTGCTACTGCTTACTCGTTACTGTGGCGGGGTGCAGCGCGGAGCGACGCGAGGCGTGGGGGGTTCGCCCTGGCCCCGGTAAAGTTGTGAATTGGCCGCGCACACAGGCCCACGAAACATTATCGTGATTCATATCGTTTATAATTTTATATTATGTTAAAGCGGGGTGGCGGGGAGCGGGGGATATTAAAAATACAAGAGCCCCGCGCGAGTACTTTCCGCCCGGCACCGTCTGCATGGTAACCATCATTGTTTGTATTCAAACTATTGATCCGTTTTTAAGTTTGTAGACATCTTAAGTTTTAATGACAGGTCCATATGGATGGCATATTAAATGTGATTGTCTCTGGTGTTGAAGATAATTGTTTGTTAATTAAAGTTTGGGATAATTTAACAAGATGTATATTTAATTTCTAAGTGTTATTTAATAGTTCACCAGGTCGTCGGTCCACCTTGTGGGGGGCCTACCCACGCTGCGCCTTCCAGTACGCTGTAGCCACTCCAGAACTTTACTGCCCCATCGGCCATCTGTTCTGCGAGCAATGTGCCCCACCCACTGCCACTTAAGTTTGGCAATTCTTCGGGCTATGTCGGTTACTTTCGTTTTCCTGCGAATCTCCTCATTTCTGATTCGATCACGCAGGGAAACTCCGAGCATAGCCCGCTCCATTGACCTTTGAGCGTTCTTATCAGGCCCAATGTGAGCGACCATGTTTCAGGTCGCGGGAATCCGCTGGATGCGGAAGGCATCGGAGGGACCGGTCGTTGTGGAGATGCTTGGGAGAGGCCTATGTCCAGCAGTGGGTGTCTTTCGGCTGAAATGATGATAATAATGATTATTTAATAGTTTAGTTCATCAACTCGCATTGCAGTCCACTGATGGATATAGGCCTCTCCCAAGTTGCGCCACAACACTCGGTCCTCTGCCTTCGGCATCCAATCCCACCCAGCCACCTTCTTCAGGTCGTCGGTCCACCTGACAGGGACGCCCTACGCTGCGTTTGCCGATTCGTCTCTACACAGACAAACATGACCGGCCCTCTGCCACTTCAGCTTACTGATCTTACAAGCTATGTCGGTTGGTCGGTAATAGTTTATTTAGATAGAATAAAATAGCTGGTCTTGAGAAAATTGCAAGTACCAAATACTAATTTCACGTCATGTGTATAGGTAGTGCTTTATTGTACCTATCTAATAAAGCCAAATATTTAATTAATTAAATTATCAGTAACAGAAATGTACGATTCTCAAATACCTCGTCCGGAGAAGAGTACTTCTCCAGAAGAAGAAGAGTACTTCTTCTTCTTCTTCTTCTGAGGCGGAGAAGTAGCTACGGTGGTAGTAACCACCGTAGCTACTTCTCCGCCTAACAGTGATGTGTTTCGGTCTGAAGGGTACGGGTGCCGGTGAAATTACAATCACATGAGACTTTCCATCTTCATGTCTCAGTTTGGTGAACTGACTTGCGGTACCATTTAGGCAACAGCCGAGGTGGTATTGCAGTTATGGGCAAAGGTAACCGCTTAACATCAGGTGGTCCTTTAGCTTGTTTCGCCATCCTATACTATAAAAAAAAACCTCTTACACCAAGGTCGTACTTATGCAGCCGCCCTTTATTTCATCAGCTGTGCACGTTTTTCGCCCTTCCCCGTATAAAATATTTAAACGCACATTTTATTTATACTTGGGTGCGACATCCGGTGTTTCGCAAACCCGTAACCTGGAAACTCGCAACATACTTGCGAGTTGTGTTAGTCCAAATAAGGACGACTGATATCCAATTAAATCGCCATATTTAATATAAAAAAGAATATATTTATGTTGTTACATGCCTAGCCTGTGAAACGCAGCTTTTTATGTCGTCATAAAGAATTTCTTAATAGCACCCTTTATGTTTATACTTTATTGTTTATTGAAAAGTTATAATAGGTGACTGTCTTTTATTTACCTACCAACAGTACCAACAGTTTGTTTCTAAAATTGAAAATATTTTTTGATCGGTCCGGTAGGGGTCAGTTTTCAGAAATAGTGTGAATTCGTTTTATCTACGGAAGTTTTAAGAGTATCAAAATAATTAATGTGTCAAAATGCGCATATAAATAAGGGCTACAATAACCAGACCGTTATTTTTTTGTGAAAGACAAAACATTTTTTTTAAATCGAATAATACTGAAAAATTTGGTCGTTTTTTGCCGGCTCTTCTCATGCAAACGCTCATAATTCAAGAAGTTACCAAAATTTTTGCAAAATGAAAAAAATCCCTAGAGGTATGACTCTCCTCTACATTTAAAAATAATTTAAATGTAAAAATATTAATAATTAAGACTAGTTAGCTTCACCCTAACGTGGAGCGCGCGCGCGCTTTGATAGAATTTCTGAAGAGGTGCTTGTTACGCGATGTGAAAATTGAATTAAGTATTTCAATATTTTTGTTTGAATAAATAATAATATCTCATTGGGCCCCATAGTACGAAAATTATACCCATCATCATCATCCTCCGAGCCTTTTCCCAATTATATTGGGGTCGGCTTCCAGTCTAGCCAGATGCGGCTGAACATCAGTATTTTACTCGGAGTGACTGCCATCAGACCCCCGCAACCCAGTTAGGGCAATACCGACATTCGGAGGTTAGACCAGTTGTCAGACTTTCAGGCTTCTTACTACCCGTAACGACTGCCATAGATATTCATATGACAACCGGGACCGACAGCTTAACGTGCTCTCCGAGGCACGGAGGGGTCTCGATGTGTAACGAAACGGTCACCCATCCACAGACTGACCGCGGCAAGTACAGCTTAACCTTGCAGATCGTACAATCCGCGCAGTCGTTGCATCGCTACGAGCCCCTCAAAAAATTATACCCACGGCCTTCAGAAATAAAATATTGTAGGATGTATTATGTTACGGTCAAAGGTCGATATGTTGGGTATCCTAGGTTTGACCAACGGCTTTCGGCAAACCCCGAAACAGATTCTAATTTCGGCTTTTGAATGATATAATTTTAATCTATCGTAGAAATACTTAAACTTGCTAGTCAAACGTCGAAAGTAAAATAATCTGTTTCGGACTTTGCATAATCTATCTTAGAAGCGACTAAAATGAGGCAGTCAAAGGTCGATTTGACTAAGAGGTTGGTCGAAAGTAGTTTTGTATAAAATTCACGCACTCTTTAATTATTTAATTTTTTTATTTATTTACTAACATTTTGACTAACCTTGGCGTTTGTTATATTTTGATTTTATTGTGCGCGGCAAGTCCCGTAAATACAGTTCAATATGTAGGTAGGTAATCTATCTTAATAATAAACTAATTGCTGTACAAATTGTTATTCAAACGATCGTTTATTCCGACAGCATCGGAACATCAGATTTCCATCCGATCCATCACTATAGCCGACTATGAATCGATGGGTGCTCGGCGGTCCAATTTAATCTAATCGCATTCGTGTATTACTGCATTCAATGCAGTAATACAAGACTACAATGCAGTGCATTGTAGTCTTGTGGTAGTCTCAAAGGCGAGCTACACACGCGCGACGGACAGAAGGGCGCGCCGCGACGTAAATATTCAAAAATTTATTTTGCCAACTAACGACCTAAATTAATATCTAATCTATCCACGATTTGTCCTACTAGAGATAGGAATTTGACATAAGCTCCATACAAAATATGTCAAATTTCTATCTCTGGTAGGGTAAATCGTGGATAGATTGGGTATTAATTTTGGCCGTAAGTGTACATATTGGTGGTAGGTTATAAATATAGTTCTTACAAACTTAGTCGCCTTTTTCAGGCATTGCAAAATTTTTGGACTTTATTAATTACAATTAAGGGGCGGCATTGGGAAAAATAGGGATTTTACAAACAAAATATTTTCATTTGTGGATACGACGTTGATCTTATTTTCATATATAAGAATTTTCATTAAATTTACTAGATTTTGGTGTAGGGAAAACACGATTTAATGAAATTTGCTGGATAGGTTTATTTTCCAAAGTAAGGTCTGTTTTTGTACTATTTCGCATTGCTTTTAGAAATTCCAATAGTTTTTAATATCGTTTTTTGTGAATAAGATATTTCTTGTACATATCTAAATGCTGGTGTAACAGTTTTTTATTTAAATGTTTATTCGCTGAGTTATTTGCGAAAATGTAAAAAAACATCAAAACAGCGCGATTCCGCTCTGTTCTCACACGCGCGATTCCGCTCTGTTCTCACACGCGCAATTTGCCGTATGTTAGAAAGGGACGGTTGCAAATTCAATGCAGCACCTTAAAGAAAGTCGTAGGTATGCGTAGCGTGTCGCGTAGCTTACCTACATCAGTTATTTCCACGGGATAAAAAAACAAGGGGAAGTGGCATACGGCTATTGCAAGAAGCGCATATGAGCAAAATTATTTTTATCGCGCTTAGTTTCCCGCTGATACACTTTGACGTCTCGAATGCTTACGTGAAATACTAGATTATATCTTATTGTGTAATTATAAGGTGTAAAAATGATCACAGAACGAAAAATTATTCTCATAGAGGTGTATACATCACCGCTATGTGTAAAATTTTGATAAATTTCAATATAATAGAACATAACATAACATAACATCACGACTGTATTTCCCCGAAGGGGTAGGCAGAGGTGTAATAGTACACCCACATTTCGCCAGTTATGTTATAGTCCCATGTAATAGGGGGCGAGCCTATTGCCATTGACCGGGCACAAATCCAGACTCCAGGCTGCTACTGAGAATTTCCTAATGAAAAAACCCAATGAAACTTTGCCCGACCCGGGAATCGAACCCAGGACCCCATGCTCAGCAGTCGCGCTTGCGACCACTAGACCAACGAGGCAGTTATAGAATAGAATAGAATATATTTATTTGCATAAAACATGGTATAAAAAGGTGTTATAAACTTAAATATGAGATCATTCATGACGTTACGAAAAACCAACCCCGGGTAGTTCGAGAAAACACCCGCCGCTCAAGACGATGACACCCACATACTTCAGCCTGCTCGTGACCACGGCCAATGCAACTTGACCGAAACGTCGTGGTTAGTCAAAATGTTCGTTATATTTTGATTTAATTGTGCGCGACAAGTCCCGTAAACATAGTTCAATATGAGATCATTCATGTTTTGCTTAAAATTAAAGCATGCAAAATTGTAGACATTATAATCTTTGTTCGAAATTATTTTTAACAACTTGTATGAAGTTTTAATTTGAAAAGAAATACATTATATAATTGCTAGGTCTCATTTGAATTTTAAATATACCCAATCGCATTATTGTTTTTTGTGTATTTTAATGCACTATTTCAATTGTCAATGTGTGATTTTGGCGACACTTTTTCCCGTACTCAGTTAATCGTAAGGGCACATCCACTTGTTTCATTTATTGTGTGGTTAAATCTGTCACAGGTTGTACCTCAATAAAAAGTTACAAAACGTCGAATTAAATGTATAATAGCTTAATACTACATTTACAAAGATAGTGGAGCCGGTGCGAACGCTGTCCCAGCCACCAGGAAGCATCGCTAATAAACAACAAGCGGCTATTAAATGGTCCGTCGAACCGAGAAACACGATATATGACCATATATTTATATGCAATACAATTTCATTATTAGATGCCTATTTGTGACTCGTTATTTCTATTGTCGCTTTTTCTATTTATTATCCAACACAATGTGTGATTATAATGTGGCTTATAACAAATGAGCTATGTGGGAGTCGGATCGTTCCACACGGGTGGACGCGCGGCAGCTACGAAATTTTTGTATGTCATTAGTGTCACAATTGGCGATGCGCTGTATACTTTTTTTTCTCTCGACTTTTTTTTTGTTACACAATTATTTTTAATTAATTTATTGTATTTCGCAACTGATGTATAGTTCGTAAATGTCATTAGACACCGGCCTTAGTCGCGATTTTTTGTGAAAACATTTCTATTTGTTTTAACATTTTTTAATTTAATTCGTCGTTCGCTCGCGTAATTAATGGCGTCGTTTTTAAAATAATTGCACGTTTTTATTTGTAATGAGTGAAGGAACATGAATAACTGTCATAATTTTGTGTTATAACAAAACGTAACAAGAATTTTATGCTAAACTGATTCGCTTATTAAAACAGAGCGGATGTGTAGTAGTAGATTAAATGTTATAAATTACATAACGTTTCATACTTAATTTTATGTTGTTTAAAATAATGTTCGGTAAATTTTTCACTGAACAATTTGTCTACTTAGTATTATTACTTTTAAAACGTCTTCTACACAGTCGGATCAACCACCCAACAAAAAGAGACGTAGCTATTAGAAAAAATGAGTCATCCTGACTGCCCCTTTTTTTTCTTATAGCTCTGTCTTCCTCTGTTGGGCGATTCTTCCAACCGTGTAGAAGCCCTATTATTATATGGACTACGTAGAAAGTATTTCTCCTTGGATCACAATTGCATCACAATTGGTAAAAATTCTGTTCCTAAATATACTAAACCATTATCCCTAAAATATCCTTAATATTTTTAACAATATTATCAAAAGTTTGCTTCAAGGAGCTCACAATAACTGCCCACTCATTCGGAAAAAATAGTCGCCTCTTCTTTTCTGT
Organism: Asteroscopus sphinx; assembly: GCA_949699075.1. NCBI lineage: Eukaryota > Metazoa > Arthropoda > Insecta > Lepidoptera > Noctuidae > Asteroscopus > Asteroscopus sphinx. The sequence goes on from OX453002.1 coordinate 4,041,414, forward strand.
GACGTTAAAGTTGTATTCACTTGAGTGAGCAATTGAAAAGTATTGAAAATGTATGCATGAATGTAGGGATTTTCATTATTTTCCAACCTATTTTCTTTAACATTGCAAGTAAGACGATATGAATAGTCCAAGTAGTTGGTACTAAGTAATATCGTTCCGCGGTCTCCTCCCTACCCTCATCCTCCAACTTCTAGGAATATTGTATAACTGCGTCTTCAAAAAGCTATTCAATAAAAAGTTTGTGAGAACTAAAATCTTACAGTGTGACTCGATCGTGTCGGTAATGGAACCCAGCTAACCACAACCGTGCAGATCTAACACTCACCCTCATACAACCAATCTTAGACCTTATTACATGTGAATTAAGATCAATGTCAACTGTCCCAATGCGGTTGTGCTTCGAACTTTTGAATACTGAATACACTCGTATCATTGTAAGATCGCAAATTTGTTTATTGTTAAAACTAATTTGATTCTTATATTTCAAAGATAGGATTCAAATTTGTTTGTGCCACCAGTTTGAGAATAAATCCCTATTGTCATTTATAACAGAGCTAAGGAAATCAACTGTTTTAATATAAGGTTATGTACATACAATGCGATTAATTAAAGTTATGTTTAGTGTCTGGAGCGAGTTGTTGATCTGAGGAAATCTGTGTTTGAACTTGTCTTCTGGATATTAATATCTCGGGGTTTATTTCTCTCGTGGGATCGTGTTAACTACTAGAACGATAACAATCTTTTCTTTATCATTTATCTTTTAAAAGGATTATACTTTGACTCATTCGCTGGTAGCTATAAAATTAGTGTTTGTAGATGTAAATTGTATGTTTTTGGGGATACTTTTTTGCTAAATTGTGTAAAGAAAGAGAATTTGTCCTGTTTGTTTCGTATTCTCTGCGAATCTGGCGGCAATTTTGTGTAGTTTTGAGTATGAAAGCATACTGGAGGCTGTATCATCTGAATGGCATCCTTCGCTAAATTGTACTGTCTCTTAGTCTGAAGGCTTATTGTGGTGTTTGTAGGCGTTAAGCCGTCCGCCACTGCTGCGCCCGTATTGTAGTCTTTGCACCGATACTTTGTTGCCAAACGCGACTGCTGGCGACACCGAAGCACAATGCTCCAGTATGAACCTCAACTATCAAAGGGAAAGCTTTAGCTAAACGTTCAACAAGCAAGAAGCTTTCAATGGAAATGTGCTTGGGATTTTTCTATAAACATTACCCATGTAACGTGTTTTTCCAAATAGGGTTTGTTCAAGAATAGATCTGTGCGTTTTTATATCCATCTATAGTTGTAAGACTTTTGAAATTATTGAAATAAAATCATCTTCCCATCATGAATCATCTGAGACATCTAATCGGTACTGTGTTTATTAGGTTTTTGTTTTTTGCAAATCTCGCAGACCAAGCTTGTAAGTTGCAAGCTTGTATCGTTTGAATTCTACCCATATTAAATAAAAGATATTCACCCTTGAATATTTTCTCAATCAGCAGAAAAGAAAAGAAAAGGGTGACTTATTGAAGGAGGATGTTCAGTTCTTGATTCTCATTCCAAATATGTATAAAACATTGGCACCTTAATTTTGAAATATGTATTTTTACAATCGACTTCATCAATAACTGTGGACACTATTCCGCGCTAGACATGGGTAACTCAACAAAAATGCGTGAGCTGCAGCTCAGCTCACGGTTCAGGTCAGTGAGCCGGAGCTGTGAACTGGCTCACAGATCAGCTCAATTTGTGTATCTGCCTACTTCGATTTATATTGAATTAAGTTTACGGGACTTGTCGCGCACAATTAAATCAAAATATAACAAACATTTTGACTAACCTCGACGTTTCGGTCAAGTTGCTGTACTTTATTACTGCCTACTTCGAGTACTGCCTACTTCGAGTTATGATTTGTGATGCGAGTTGCTGAGCTTAAAGACCGTTCGATCTGTTTGAGCTGCGCTCGCTCGCTGACTCTGCGACTCACCGCGGATCTGTCGCCGCCCCAGCTCACCGGTTCAAACAGGTTTTTATCTATATAGACATCTTTTATCTTCCGTGCAACAAAAGTTGTCGCACAGATAGATACTATTCTTTGAGCCGTGAGCTGCGTATTTTGTCATTGAGCTGCAGCTCAACAGCTCAAGCTTGTTGATCTGTATATTTGAACCGGCTCTGAGCTGAGTTACACACCTCTATACCGCGCTAACAAATAAAAGTTTCATGCAGTGAGGTGATGCACCTAGCACGATAGTGTCCATCGGTCGCTATTTCCACCCTCTCCACCTTTTGCACAAGCCAGAATACCCCTAGACAGACAGTGCTTTATCGTGGAATATTTATTTCAATTTTTGAAGTAAAACTTCTTTACGCACGCTGACTTGGGGAGTAAGCTACTAAAGGCGTTACGAAAAGTGAGGCGAACGGAGGGGGTAGTGCGGAACGTGGGGAACGAGGCGCGCGCGCCACGACACAGCGACGGCAGATGTACGCGCGCCGCGCCGCCATTCCTTTGTTCTCATTGAAATAGTATTGAGGGAGATATAAGTTAGAGTCGTTTTACTTCAGTCGTGTGCTCTAAAACACACTCGTTTTTTTTTAAATTACCTTTATTCACATTCTACCATATTCTTGAATAAGTCCCTAGTATAACATCTAACGTCTAATTTAAAGATTAACCCGTCTAGACCATTATTAGTGCCCAGCGATTAAAAACTTAGTTTTAATACATTGCGTAGAACTGAATTTCCATACATACATACATCTTTTATAATGTATACCAATACTTATTTAAATCCGAAGCAAGCCTTTGAAATGCGAAAACTGTACTTCCTTTCGCAATCGACTTTGATTGACTGGTTATCGTATTGATTCGATTGATTGATAAAAAGTCTGCTTTCAATATCCGCCTGCGAAAGCTCACTCTACAGTCTAGAGTCTAGAGTTTTGGGAAACTTAATTACAGATCTCCAATCATCTAGCCTAGGGACTATTAAAATGATAAAATGGAAAAGTGTAGCTCGTGAACCGATTGGATCTGTTGATTGGGTTAAACAAGTTTTCCTGAATTCTAAATGAAATTCCTTTTCTGATGTATTTGATATCGTAAAGATATAATTTCTTTTTAGAAAGAAAGAAAGAAAAATATTTATTTGACACAACTTAGACACATATAAAAGACAGGATATACATATACATGAACAAGAAATAGATTTAGTGAAGAAGTAAGTAAGTAGGTAAGTAGTAGTCCTAAGGTTGTCTGGAAGAAATCGCCTTGAGCGATAAGACCGCTCATTGTACATGTGTTCTATACCTATAAGTCATATATGTTGCTATTTTCTATTGTGTACAATAAAGAGTATTTGAATTGTATTGTAATGTAACAAAGTGAGGAAAAAGTAATTGACAGCCAATTAATTAAGTAATTTTAGCCACTGGCCACCTTTTTTCTTTCTCCTACCCATTTCTCAATTCATAATAATCTCCTCCCGACCGGGGGCGTGGGATAGACTCTGCATTCGCCACCACCAACCACCCCCGACAGGTCCCGACTCGCCACTAGTAGGTTTTGCCCTTCTCAACTGCTGCCACCGTCAAGGGCCTTGTCTGGTCGGTCGGCAGAATACCCCGAGTCCACCTCCCGTAATTTTTTATAGAGGTTTTCTTTCTCACGGTCCGGGTAAAGCCAAGGCCCTCGGTCCCAAAAGGAGGCTCGAGAACACAACCACAGCTCTTCTTCTGTGGTGACGAGATCGACAAGGGCAGGGAAGGACACTGTCCGCCGCTGCCTGACCAGTGGTAGGGTGAATGCACATCGGGCCCGACCCTGCTCCTCCAATATGCCCTCTGCTGTCATTAGAGGGGCATGCAGAGCAATGCTTCATTGCTTACCATCAGGTGACCCGCATGCTCGTAGGCCATCCAAAGTTATAAAAAAATGGCATTTTCATTAAATTCAAATGACCGTGAAAACGTTGCCAGTAACTAAGTAGGGTAAGTCTGGGGGAGTTGGCCCTAGTAACTTCAGAAGCCAGTAAAATGAAAACTATGATAATTAAATTTTCAAAATATAACAAGTGATAATGAGTTTTAACATAATAAATATAATAATTCATTAATTATTAAAATATGACCATAGTAGCAAGGGAGAGATGGCCAGTTTTTAAATCAACATTAGCTACTGTTTGACTTATATTTTTTTAGCTTTAGTTCTTTCTAGAAGGAGCTACTCCTGAATTGCTTCGCCGAACAGGCAAGATGGTCCCTTAAATTCTTTTTGACATTATTTGCTGTGTACCATCTTACTAGGGTATTTTTTGGTACTTCATAGTTTTCCGAAGTCGCTTAGATACACATTTTACCATTTCTAACATTATAAAATCAGTTTTCGCTTTTGTTTCTTCGCGTAGTGACTTATTTTCTTAGATATTTTTATGTTACCCATTTTTTAATGAAAATGTCTCATCTTACACCGACCGAATATGGCCATCTCTCCTGATCGTCCGGGAGAGATGCCAACATATATTTTGTAAAAAATATAATAAAATCGCTTGCAATTTTGAAGTTATTATTGAGTGTGGCTCGTGAACTATGCAATCAAGAAAAAAATACTCCAAATTTTTCGTAAAATTTCATCTTTACTCTGTGTAACATAAACCTTTCGATTACATTGAGCTATAGGTAAAACAAAATAGGCCGATATTACCCAATATTTTGTTTTTTTTGGCGTAATTCTAGCGGAATGTTGTATCTATGCATTACATAAAGCAAATTAGCCAGAGAGTAGTGCTCACTGTTGAGCACAAGTATGTTTTTTTCTTGTTGGCCATCTCTACCTTACGGCCAACTCCCCCGGACTTACCCTACCAAATGTATAATTTATAATTTTGTACTCTTGTGGAGCAACAACAATTAAACGTTTCTCCTTTAAAATTAAAATTACAGTACTATTTAAGCCGTGATAAGTTTCTACCAATCGTATGGTAATTGGTTACATGCGTTACAAAGATTCAATCAATTTATTTTTTCACTTAAAAGTTGAAGAGAAGCGGCTGGTGCAACTGGCATAGTAATGTCATTAAAAATTCAGTATGTAATTGTTATTCGTATAAAAATATGACTAGGGCATTGAAATTACAAAAATTATAAAGTTTATAACAGACTAGTAGACTAGTAGACTTTATAGTTTTTTTTTTTGTTTTTTTTTGACAGTGTTTATTTTAGGACTGCCTCGTTGGTCTAGTGGTCGCAAGCGCGACTGCTGAGCGTGGGGTCCTGGGTTCGATTCCCGGGTCGGGCAAAGTGTTATTGGGTTTTTTATTAGGAAATTCTCAGTAACAGCCCGGAGTATGGATTTGTGCCCGGTTAGTGGCAATAGGCTCGCCCCCTATTACATGGGACTATAACATAACTGGCGAAATGTGGGTGTACTATACACCCCTGCCTACCCCTTCGGGGAAATACAGGCGTGATGTTATGTTATGTTATAAAGTTTATTTATTCGCTAATAGCTAGGCATGAAATGTACCGGCGCTTCATGAAAATAACGCTTGCGTTAACTGTAAAGGAAACGTGGACACCGTGAGGAAACCAAGTTGAGGGGACAGTCTGAAAGTATTAGCTGAAGAACTGAAGACTAATTCGATCGGATAGTTTTCTCCACGGACACAGGGAACCGGTTGGTCAATTAGATTAGGTACTTGGTTTTGTTGGTAAAGTGAGTTACTGAAAATCTATTACCATAATCTACCTGGACGCTGTTCTCTATGCTTGAAAGTTAGGTTATAATGTAGTTTGACGAAATCGTTTGTGTTGTTGCGATTGTTGAAAATGTAAAAATAAATAAATGCACCATGGAGCTGACGCACAAAGGCACCAAAAGTAACAAAAATTCAATCAATCAATCAACTCAGCCTATCGCAGTCCACTGCTGGACATAGGCCTCTCAAAAGTTGCGCCACAACACTCGGTCCTCTGCCTGCCGCATCCAGTCCCCCCCAGCCACGTTCTTCAGGTCGTCGTTCCAACTGGCGGGGGGGCGCTCCGACGCTGCGTTTACCGATTTCGCGGTCTCCACTCAAGGACTCGTCTGCTCCAGCGGCCATCGGTCCTTCGACAGACATGGCCAGCTCTTCAGCGTACTGATCCTACAAGCTATGTCGGTCACTCCGGTTCTTTTCCGGATTATCTCGTTACGGATTTTGTCTTTCAAAGAAACTTCAAGCATAGCTCGCTCCATAGCACGCTGAGCGACTGAGTTTGTGTACTAGCCCAATTGTCAATGTCCACGTCTCGGCACCGTAAACCGGCATGACAGGCAAGACGCACTGGTTGAAGACCTTCATCTTCAAACTTTGCGGTATAGGCGGCACTCAAGGACTCGTCTGCTCCAGCGGCCATCGGTCCTTCGACAGACATGGCCAGCCCTTCAGCGTACTGATCCTACAAGTTATGTCGGTCACTCCAGTTCTTCTCCGAATAATCTCGTTACGGATTTTATCCTTCAAAGAAACTTCAAGCATAGCTCGCTCCATAGCTCGCTGAGTGACTGAGTTTGTGTACTAGCCCAATTGTCAGTGTCCACGTTTCGGCACCGTAAGTCATGACAGGCAATACGCACTGGTTGAAGACCTTCATCTTCAAACTTTGCCGTATAGGCGGCGAGAAGACTCGGCGAAGTTTGCCAATTAATGCTGCCCAGTCCAACTGGATCCTTTTATCGGGTTCTCATATTGCTGTGATCTTATGCTGTGACTGTAATTGCGCTGGTTTCCAACGACAGACGAGCACCGTCGTGCTTAATGATGTTAGTTTAAGGACTAATTAAGTGATACTCCAGCTCGTTGCTTGATAAAGTCGCCACAATTAATCAATATACTTAGAATTCAGCTCACCGTAAAACAAGCGTAAAGCTAATAATTACTGCCCTCAACACCGTTTAATTTAACAGCAAGCCGATGTACTCACAAAAACTTGTCTATTTTTGCATTAACATCAATAGCCCACATATAATTGGGCCTGTTGCACACATAGTCACGTGTTATTCACAGAATTTTATATTCATATAATAATTAATAAAATAAAATAAAAAACGCACACTAAAGTGTCGCGGTCAGGTTTTTTTTTGTATGGCAACATTGTTGCATCGAATTATAGCTAGTTCGGGAAGTCTGTTTATAGTGAACGATTGACGTTCCGTTGTCGTTACGGATACTCATTTAATTATTATTATTTTTGAGTGTTGGGCTTTTTAAAGATGTTAAACAAGCTGCACGTTTTCCACCATGGAGGTATTTTAATAAATAGTTAATAATGCGTGTATGCGGGTTAAATATTTTGTTGGGGAGAAATTAGTTTTTACTGTAGCAAATAAGTTAATTTACATAAATGGTTAGTATGCATAAGTAATACACCGATATTTTATTTTTAAACTACTTTTTGAGATCTAGTGAAGTTATTAGCTCAATAATAAAATACATAGATATAAATCGAGCCCTGTAAAAATATGTGCAGCAAAAATTTAATAACGATAAACCAGTATAACACTAACAAAATATCGATATAAAACCAAACTTTACACAACTTGATAGCTCCCAAAGAAACTAAATTGATAACACTTTATCTACAACGTCTCCCCACCCCATCCTTAACTTTAGCGGCTCTAACACCAAAGTTTTATCCGCCGAAATCACGCAAAGTTAAACTCTCAGAAACAGCTTGTCATCATATTAATCGAATAGTTAAGTCGTATCGGCGTCGTATCGTGTCACGTACCCTTCTTACAAACCCGCGGCAGGGTTCGTTGCCCCGCCGAATGGTACGACGTCGCCACTAATTAAAGTATATTTTATTGTTCCCCTAACTATTACTATCAATACAGACATGGCGGGCCGACACGAATGCGGGCAAATAATTATAATTACATTTTATTTTTATTCCATTGTATTAATAGTTGCGACCTTCCTGCGCGTGTAACAATGTTGATGTGCTAGTGTGAGTTGATGATGGTTTCTGTGTTTGCCCCAATGATATTTAAAAGTACAGATATGCTACTAGCGCGCGTAATCTGAAGACTCGAAAACGTCCTAATTGGGACGTTTTACTATTAGTCCACGTCAAGCAAGGCGCCGAAAGTTACCGGTGACGAAAATAAAAACAAAGATGCCGTCGTCTATGTACAGAAAGTGTACCAATTATGACGCAAAACTAACTTAAAGTACATAGCTAAGTTACTTTGTACGGGTGACTGCACTGACTGCAGGTCAATGGTCACAGTTTGACACTGACAGCGTCTTTAATTCGTAAGCAATAAGGGTGGTTTTCTAATTCGAGTGTTACCATTGTCATGCAGTCAACTGTAATAGTTTATGTGTATTTGTGCTGCCGCTGCGTACGTTTTGTTAGTGTATACTTCTAACTTCTTCTTCTTCTTCTTTTGTCTATACTTTTAAATATCATTGGATTGCCCGTTTTCATTATGATCGCGCCCGCTTCTTTCTGCAGCAAGTTGTAAGGAATTACAGAAGCCTCACTCTTTGGCCTGACTGATAAGCGGTAAAGGATTAGCAGATCATTTTGATTGCTTTGGTATACAGGTAAACCGGAATAGCGTCGAATCTCATCTTTGCGATATTTAATTATATTCTAAATTATATACACATCATCAGCTCGCAAATTCCAACGAATGATCTTTCCATTACACTTCCAATTTATGTACTTAGCTCCATCGTTTAACGATGATTTTGCCAAAATCAAGGGTTGAAAAAGAGACTGTGATGGTTCATGGTGACGATGTTATATTCATATAATGATCTATATATAAAAAAATATCGACCAGTATTTTTAGTGCAACCAATTGCAGGCTGAAAAACGACAAAACAAGTACCTATGTTAGTTGGCACAAAATATAACAGCACGAGAGTTAGTGTTTATTCCTACTAAGGAAGAGGCAAAGGCAGGGATGAGAAGGATTCATTATTAAAGGAGGAAATATTTATATTTAAATTGCTAACATAATAATACTTTAATAATCATAAAGAGGAATTACTAATTTATGGCAGGAAAAGAACAAATGTTCCATGATCTTTAGGAGTCCGCTTCAAGTTATTTTTGTTGCAGTAGGTCGCTGAAGGGGTCTTTGACATAATTCCGTAGTTTCTTTCTACACACTTATGGAAATGATTTTACGGAACCACACAACATAATTTGTATGAAGTGGTATTTCTGTACTATGTTCCGCTCTCGGTGTACATCTTGCATTATCTGTCAATGTGTGCGCGCGCAATTTACTCTGTTTACTTGTGGGTTGTCATAATCGAGATCCTTTAGGGCCCACTCCAACGATCGACTGAGCTTGCATTTGTTATTTATTGCTAATATTGTGTCTGTCGCACTATTGGGTAGATTTGAACTCCAGCTAATTTAGACTGACAAAGTTGTTCTGTCTACTGTCAGTCGTTTGCCGTTGCCCCACGATAACTATTAGTTCCTGTTTTTATGCTTCCTTATTTATTACAATCACATGAGACTTTCCATCTTCATGTCTCAGTTTGGCAAACCGACTTTCGGTACCATTTAGGCAACAGCATAGGTGGTATTGCAGTTGTTATGGGCAAAGGTAACTGCTTAACATCTGGTGGGCCTTAGCTCGTTTCGCTATCCTATACTATAAAAAAAATAAAAAACATCCAGCTCACTGGCTAAGTTGTCTTCAGTGGCCTTTTTTTGACTAATATAGCCCAAGTTTTACTGCATATATTACCGAGAGTTCTGCGTAAGAACGTAACAAATATTTGTCCCAACATTGGCACTGGCCCATTACCTAAACTATTGCTAACATATTTTGTTACAAACATTTGGCATATGCGCCAGCGGCGTATCGTATCCGTTTTTGCATCATTCATTCTTGCGTTCTTACCAGTTCCATTCTCTTCAAAACAATAGACTAATTAACGTTATATCCAATCTACCTCGTTGTTATTTATATTATTTTATATCTACAGTATAATTATTATTGTTTTCTGTTCTTGCTAAGAGTGTTGTAGCGAATTTGTTGTTTTATTTATTTTATACATACCACTCGTATTATAAATAGTGGTCTAGAAGCGATTGTGATGAATTTAGATAAGACTTTCGGGCTTAGAGTAATAATAAAACTTAAAAAAAAAATTGAACCGACGAAAACAGAAACTGAAAAGCGAAAAATAACTAATTATGAGTCGGCGCCAAACAAACTTTTAACAAGCAAAGTGCGTGTAAGTTGCAAGTGGCCGAGCGGAGAACGCATTTTTGGAAAGTTATTGTTTATTGTTGAAAATTTCACGTTGTATTTGATGTGACGTTGTTTTCATTATTTATTTAAAGTAATTTAATGATCTTCGTTGATTGGTTGTTTGGCGCCGACTCATAATTAGTTATTTTTCGCTTTTCAGTTTCTGTTTCGTCGGTTAAATTTTTTGTTAAAAAGTTTTATTTTTCATTTTTTTGTGGTTAAAATCTAACTCCAGGTCTCCATTATGTCGTAGTGTCTAGAACTGTATTTATGTGTGTCAAGTTTCAACAGAATCGGTTAACAGGTAAGAATTCAATGGGTGAACAAACACTCATCCCCTGTTTTACTACCCTTAGGGGTGGATTTTGATTTTGAAATTTAAATAGGACCAACTTCAAGATATACCCTATCCATTAAAATAAGAATCATCAAAATCGGACCACTCTGTAAAAAGTTATGCGTGGTCATACATAAAAAAAAAAAAAATAATATATATACGCTTCTAATTGAGAACCTCCTCCTTTTTTTCGTCAGTTAAAAAATAGAGTCAATCAATCAACTCAGCCTATCGCAGTCCACTGCTGGACATAGGCCTCTCCCAAGTTGCGCCACAACGCTCGGTCCTCTGCCTTCCGCATCCAGTCCCCCCCAGCCACGTTCTTTAGATCGTCGGTCCACCTGGCAGGGGGGCGCCCTACGCTGAGAAAATAGAGTGATTAGCACAAAAACAATCGATGTGAGCCCGCAAGCGGCACGTAAAATGTTCACCGAAACACACATAGGCGCGCGCCTAAATTGTACTAAACGGTGCCATTCCTGGCTCCTATGTAGTTGCTCCAAATTGTGCGCGTGGACTTGGTTTCTATGAGTAGTTATTCTAAGCTTTCGGGATTAAGAATTCCGTTTTGTTTAGGAGCTTGATTCTCCTAGTGATTCTGAGCAAAGTACTTTCAGGACTTGTGTTTATTCTGTTACACGTTGTAAAATACCTATACATATAATATTTATTAAATTCCCTTTATTCATTACATTTTGAAATATTTACATTTAGAAAAAATACATTAAAAATAATTTTAAATGTTTTTGAAGTAAAACTTCTTTAGGCACGCTTGACTTGGGGAGTAAGTTGGTGAATGCGTTACGAAAAGTGTGAATGCGTTACGAAAAGTGTGAATGCGTTACGAAAAGATTGATCGGGCGAGGCGAACGGACGTTGAGAGGGAGATATAAGTTAGTGAAGATAGAAAGAGAAAGAGTTACGTTTCGTATATTACTGTAGGGGTAAGAGACATGCGAGCACACATGTTATTTAGTGAAGTTTTACTTCAGTCGTGTGGTCTAAAGCACACTCGTTTTCTTTTTTAAATACCATCAGCCTTCAAAACTGCAACGGGCCCTAATTCACGTAATTCCATGACGTGCCGATCAAGTTGCAGTGACGCTGCAGTTCGTTTCTGACAGCGATCGCCGTAGATAAGAGAATATGAAAAGCATTGTTTTGATCGAAACATAACTGCAACTGCACTACAACTGCACTTATTTAGTTACGTGAAATGGCCTACTGATTTCTATAATAATCGATCGTGATAGCAATATGTAATCAAAACAATTGAATTTATTTTTCTGACAATACATTTTTTGTGGCGTTGGTGAGACGAGCTAAAGGCCCAATTGATGATAAGCGTTTACCTTTGCCTCAGCTTTGCCCATAACAACTACAACACCACCTAGGTTGTTGCCTAAATATATTGTATATCGCGTTTGCCAAACTGAGACCTAAAAAGGTCAAGTTTCATGTGATAATAATTTCACCGGCACCCGTACCCTTCGCACCGGAGTACAGTAATGCAAGCATCATTGTTTGGCGGCAGAAATACGTACCTTTTTAGGGTTCCGTAGTCCTACAAGGAACCCTTATAGTTTCGTCATGTCCGTCCGTCTGTCCGTCTGTCCTAATCCTTTACAGCTTAATAACTTCTACAGTTATAAACATAAACAAATGAAATTTTGTTAAAAAAATGGTGTAGATATAGATCTCAATTTTAAAAGAATAAAAAAATCTTGATTACATATTTTAGGGGTGGCGCCCATACATGTGAAACGGGGATGTATTTTTTTTTTCGCTGCACCCCCTCTTGTGGCGTATCATTGAATAGGTCTACTAAAATGAAGGTAATGTTTCATACATAACTTTTTTATAAGGTATACCATCTGCGAAATACAGCCCGCCAAAGTGGCTTGCAATGTGTCCCCCCCCCTGCCATTTCTAAGCTATGCAACGTAGAAACTTATAATCTTCCACATTGATAGACCTTTATAAAAACTCTCTTTTAAAACTATTTCGAGCATAATGTGATCATAAATTTTTGAGTTATAATGAGAAAACTGCAAAATACTTTTCTTTTTTTTTTCTTTTTTTTCCGTGGGGAAATCCTCATGGACGCACTCCGCCCGGGGTAGGCGGAGCCAGTGTCGGACTCTTACCGACTAAAACCACCACGGTGTTCCTTCAACTACCTTAGCCGGGGGCGTGGGAACCCGTGAGTATTCACACAACCACCCCCGACAGGTCCTGGCCCGCCACAAGCAGGCGAGCCCCTTCTCCCCGTGCGGCCTAACGTCGGCCGCACCCTCCTAGGTGGCGCACACGGAACACTGCACGCCACCTCACCTCATGGGCCTTTACCAGCTGCGCCAACTACGCCGGCTATGCCAGCTACGCCAGCTGCTGGTCGGGCAGCAGGCTACCCCGAGTCTGCTGCTCGCAGGCCCTACCTCCCGTATTTTTTTATAGAGGTTTTATTCCTCGCGGTCCGCGCGGTGAAGCCAAGACCCTCGGTCCCAAGAGGCGCGAGAACACTACTCAGCGGGCACTCCTGGGGTTACGAGATCGACGGGGGCAGGGAAAGAAAGTCCCCCCGCTGCCTGCCCAGTGGCAGGGTGAGTGCACACCGGGTCCGCCCCTGCTCCTCCACTGTGCCCTCTGCTGATATCAGAGGGACACGTGGAGCAACTCCCTACTGGCCCAGAACGGGCCCCTCCCGTGCCAGAATATTCGCCACAGGCAATAAAATCCCCCGAAGGTTAATCCCTCGGCAGGATTTTATTGCCCGTGCCCAGGATGCACCGGCCAAACAACTGCCGATCCCTCCAGACGTGTCCAGAAGGACAAGCAGCCGTCAGGCACACGTGGAGGTTTTCTGGCCAGCACCCCAAACTGCAAAATACTTAGGACGTCCTAATTCAAAGATCGTTGACCTTAGAGAAAAATGATTTTAGCAAATATTGCTCCTTTAGTTACTTCCTATTTAAAAAAATCACAAAAAGTAACTTTGTGTTATACCTATTGATATACACACTTCTTTAATTTAGCTTCTTAAATTCAGCGCTAAGGTGGCGCTGTTTGCAAAAACTAAAATAGCAATGATTAATATTCGATTTGATTCGTTTGTAATTAGGAACCCTATAATACTGAGCATGGCTCGACATGCTCTTGGCCGGTTTTGTTACTTTATGCTGAAACCAACAGGATGATAGGAAGAATCTAGCTCTGGGACCTTGAACCTACCCCATATTTATAAATTATTAAAGTGAAAATTTCCTCCAAAACCAAACAATTCAGGAGTAACAAGCCTCATACTTTGAATGAGAAGATTGTGTTTTAATTATGGAAAAGTACTGACACTTAAAAGGCCTTACAAAAAACCTGTATTGGCAAAAAAACCCAGACGTTTTAGTTTTAACAATGATATTTAAAAGTATAGATATGTTATACCCTAAAAACAAGCGAAAAAAATCTCTACGCAGCGGCTGCACACATGCACATTAACTAGTACAAAATAAGTTAGTTACTTTAAGTTACCTTCGCGTCATAGTTGGTACAATTTCTGTAAACAGACGACGGCATTTTTGTTTTTTTGTCACCGGTCACGCTCAACACCTTGCCTGACGCGGTCTACTAGCAAAACGTTCAAATTAGGATGTTTTCGAGTCTTCAGATTGCGTGCGCTAGTAACATATCTATACTTTTAAATATCATTAAGTATTAACGACGACGAGCTAAATCCGGACGGATGGTAACCTTCCTCATATTTGGTTCAACTGACTTCCACATAGGTGGGAAAGGACTAAGATGATATTGTAAAGATTTAAAATGTGGAAAGAAAAAAAAGGAAGAAAAAAAGGAAGGAAGTCGGTTAAGAAACACCGTTTCTTAATAAGATATCGCTGACGTCACCCAAAGACGTATCATAGTGGAGGATAATTTCGATACCACGAGCAGTGTTCACAGTAACTTAGTGGCTAAAGCACTGGCGTACTGAGCCAGGAGTCGCAGGTTCGAATCCTGCTCGTGAGCGATTTTGTCTTTCCACAATTTAAATCTTTAGATTTCGCTTCGCTTGCGTAAATGCGTTAAAAATAATAAAATAATAAATAAATATTTTTGGGACATTTTACACAGCACCATCTAGTCCCAAACTAAGCAGAGCTTGTACTATGGGTACTAGACAATGGATATAATACTTATATACTTTTTTTTTTGTAAATACATACTTATAATACATAAGAAACACCCAGACCAACACAAACACTTATGTTCATCACACAAATATTTGTGTCCTGTGGGAATCGAACCCACGACCTCGTGATCAGCAGTCCGATGATCGAACCACTAGACCACAGACGTCGTCTGATGATAATGATATTGTTATACACAGTTTACTTACTGCGCCGCTGCCGCGCTGTCTCAAGTTGGATCTTAGGCTGAGTGCAGATGACAAGACCGCTTAAGAACTATCTAGGGATTGTTCCAAGGCGTTCACGCTGACACGGCCGCTCCATTAATGTAAACGCGCTTAAGCTAGATAAACCAGCGCCTATTGTTTGAACTTCGTTTTATTTTAATGTTTTTGCTGTTTTAAATCGTAAATACTGACTATATTACTTACCTACCATTTGGGGTTGAAACCCTCGGGTTGGAATCCGAGTGCTCGACTTATACCTATTTAGAAATATTTCCAGGAAATTGATTTACAATTCACGTGACCTGCTGGCTTTATAAGATACATTATGTAAGTTTGTTTGTTGTTTGTGATCGAATCAGAAATGAGGAGATTCGCAGGAGAACGAAAGTAACCGACATAGCCCGAAGAATTGCCAAACTTAAGTGGCAGTGGGCGGGGCACATTGCTCGCAGAACGGATGGCCGATGGGGGAGTAAAGTTCTGGAGTGGCGACCGCGTACTGGAAGGCGCAGCGTGGGTAGGCCCTACATAAGGTGGACCAACGACCTGGTGAAGGTCGCGGGAATCCACTGACGGACCGGTCGTTGTGGCATATATCCAGCAGTGGACGTCTTTCGGCTGAAATTATGATGATGATGATGATATTAGTTTGTAAATCATCATTTTTCATCATTTCAGCCGAAAGAGGTCCACTGCTGGACATAGGCCTCTCCTAATAGGGGGGATATACCATAATCGCCACGCTTGGCAAGCGGATTGGCGATCGCAGTTGGTTGGTCAAATACTCAGAGAACGCTGCTGCCCATCCTCTGGTGAATCCCTTAGTCGCCTTTTACGACACCCATGAGAAGAGATAAGGGTGGTGCTATTCTTTACTTCCGGCATCACACGGAACACTGAAGTTTGTAAATATTACTGTATAAAAAAAGTCAATTAAATTATTGGTGTTTTAGGGACATTGGTACTAACCATAGAAATCCAAAAACTATAAGGTAATAGAAGTGGCAAAGACACGTTAACGTGTCGCCGCGTACAGGTGTCACGTAGGACACCAGTGCGCGAACCTTTTGCTTAATCATCAGTGCTGTTATTGACGCAGTCACAACAATTTTATTTTACTGAATATCTAACAGCGGAATATTTTTAGGCTTAATTTATAAAAAACAAACATTATACAACATTATTTTTGCATTGAACGCTAGAAAAATGGTGGGCGTAATTGCGTAGATAGGTATGTGTTGCTAGCGGTAAACCAGCGACACGCTTTCCGGTATTAAAATACAGTAGATAACATTTCTATTACCTTATTATTTGATTTCTATGGTACAGTCGATTAGTTGAAAAAATGATTTCGATATGACTTCTATCTCTTCTTCTTCTATTTCTTCTAGAAAAGATCTACCAAGATTATAGCATATGGATAACCTGCAGAATCCACTGTTATGTCCACCTCTACGAGTGACGACCCTATTCTTCCGTCGTTAGATAAAACATACCCCTCACATTGCTGCCTGCCATATATTTCTTAAGGTGAGTATACACTAGAGAATTTACTTGTAACAAAACATCGATCCGGTCTTTTGTTTCACCGTTCATCGTCGTTTCACGAACCAAACATAGAGCACTACGCTCGACGCTTTGTTACAACATGAGTTAACAAAGCATCGAGCGAATTTGTGTAACATTTCATCGAGCAAAGACACGAGCTGTAGAAGCGACATTTCAACAAAAGAGTAAACGCTAAATCATGGAATTACTACACACGCTAAATAGAGAGTGATGTTACAGGTTAATGCTCAAACACAGCGTTGAGCGAATTTGTGTAACATTTCATCGAGCAAAGACACGAGCTGCAGAACCGAAATTTCAACAAAAGAGTAAACGCTAAATCATGGAATTACTACACACGCTAAATAGAGAGTGATGTTACAGGTTAATGCTCAAACACAGCGTTGAGCGAATTTGTGTAACATTTCATCGAGCAAAGACACGAGCTGCAGAACCGACATTTCAACAAAAGAGTAAACGCTAAATCATGGAATTACTACACACGCTAAATAGAGAGTGATGTTACAGGTTAATGCTCAAACACAGCGTTGAGCGAATTTGTGTAACATTTCATCGAGCAAAGACACGAGCTGTAGAAGCGACATTGCAACAAAAGAGTAAACGCTAAATCATGGAATTACTACACACGCTAAATAGAGAGTGATGTTACAGGTAAATGCTCAAACACAGCGTCGAGCGAATTTGTGTAACATTTCATCGAGCAAAGACACGAGCTGCAGAACCGACATTTCAACAAAAGAGTAAACGCTAAATCATGGAATTACTACACACGCTAAATAGAGAGTGATGTTACAGGTTAATGCTCAAACACAGCGTTGAGCGAATTTGTGTAACATTTCATCGAGCAAAGACACGAGCTGTAGAAGCGACATTGCAACAAAAGAGTAAACGCTAAATCATGGAATTACTACACACGCTAAATAGAGAGTGATGTTACAGGTAAATGCTCAAACACAGCGTCGAGCGAATTTGTGTAACATTTCATCGAGCAATGACACGAGCTGTAGAAGCGACATTTCAACAAAAGAGTAAACGCTAAATCATGGAATTACTACACACGCTAAATAGAGAGTGATGTTACAGGTAAATGCTCAAACACAGCGTCGAGCGAATTTGTGTAACATTTCATCGAGCAATGACACGAGCTGTAGAAGCGACATTTCAACAAAAGAGTAAACGCTACATCATAGAATTACTACACACGCTAAACAGAGAGCGATGTTACAGGTAAATGCTCAAACGCGAGTCGAGAAAATGATCTAGTTTCGAAACATTCACTTGTATTGTACCATTCGTAAGAACGATACATTATAATAAAACAAAGTTTACCTGCGACCACGAAATGCTGCAAAGCTTTCGAAACGTCAGGGAAACCAATTTAAATAATATACGCGATTTAATCCTGTTAAACTTTGTTTTATTATAATGTGTAGTGATCGGGAAAACCTAAGAAGTTATTAACGATACATTACATGGAAATGCTTGAGAAATTGCTCTAGTGTATACTCACCTTTATGACAACTAATATGACATTATAATATCTATTTTCATACAAATAACATCAAATATGGCTTGACAGATGGTATAATTCAGTGCGACGTGTATGTATTCTTATTTATAGTCGAAAGCCTGTCAACCGTCGTACGTTCGGAGAAAAAAAAAAGTATTAAAATATATTGCGTTTAACTTCCTTTGCGTTTTGCACGGAAAAAAAGAAGAAATGTTATACACATAACTCTCTCATTTTCTTGGAAGTTGATTTACAATTGCTTTGTTGAATTTGTTTATTTTCGTTAACAAAATTAAAACTGTTCCGTACATTTTAGCCGTTTAATGATGTTACTCAGAATGAGTGATACAGAACATGCGTAGATAGTGTTATGTGTTTATTAACATATTTTTTCGTTATAATGCTATCTTCCTTTCACACTTAGATCAAAATAATAAGATAGACGGAGCGCATGGAACTAGTTACTAGAAGTTGGTCGCTGACAGTCGTCGTCAAACGAAATTAGGTGACAAACCACTGTCTACATGGTTGGAAACCAGCAAGGTCACCTTGGTGGGGAGGCTGGTTTGACACCGTGTCATCAACTCAGCCTATCTCAGTCCACTGCTGGACATAAGCCTCTCCTATCTTGCGCTACAACACTCGGTCCTCTGCCTTCCGCATCCAGTCCTCCCCAGCTACTATAAACAGGTCATCAGTCCACCTACTTCTCCGCCAAATAGTGATGCTTGCATTACTGTGTTTCGGTCTGAAGGGTACGGGTGCCGGTGAAATTACAATCACATGAGACTTTCCATCTTCATGTCTCAGTTTGGCGAACAAACTTGCGGTACCATTTAGGCAACAGCCTAGGTGGTATTGCAGTTGTTATGGGCAAAGGTAACCGCTTAACATCAGGTGGGCCTTTAGCTCGTTTCGCCATCCTATACTATAAAAAAAAAATTAAAAAAAAAACCTGGCTGAGTGCGCCCTACGCTGCGTTTGCCAATTCGCGGTCTCCACTCAAGGACTCGTCTGCTCCAACGGCCATCGGTCCTTCGACAGACATGGGCCAGCCCACTACTGCCACTTCAGCTTACTGATCCTACAAGCTATATCGGTCACTCTGGTTGTCTTTCGGATTGGATTATCCGAATTATTTTTATGAATTTTATATCTCCAAGCATAGCTCGCTCCATAGCATAGCTAGCTCCAGAAAAAGAAATACCAAATGGCAAAGGAGTACATATTCTATTCATCTTAGAATTAGACGTGCGCTCCCGATCGCGGCTCGCGAACACTGTAATAATAGTAGGTACTCTTTTACCATTTGGTATTCCTTTTCTGTCTTCAGTCGCTAGTTCTACGCGCTCCGTCTATCTTATTAATTTGGTCTAAGCTTTCACACTATACAAAGTTTAATAAAGATATCTAATGATAATACAACAACAACAATTTCAACTATAGCCAGCTGACCAAGGATTTTCTGAACTTACAATTTCAACTATAGCCAGCTGACCAAGGGGTCAAAGGCCGCGTGACTCGCGAACATTACTTTTTACGTACCAATTTGAAAACAATTCAACTGTTATGTTAACTGATATTTCTTGAAAAGTACTATGTAAACCTAGAAGGTTACGCGTCACTTATCTGTTGATACTGTTGATCAGCGGACCTCAGAAAATCGTATTTTTTCTTGTTTTACTATCATTAGATACCTATGACGTCTGTGAAGTTTCGCCAACTAATTTGTTTTTCATTAACCCAGCCTATCGCAGTCTACTGCTGGACATAGGCCTCTCCAAAGATGCACCACAAGTCACAACCACAGATATAGATAGACAGAATGGTTGTAATCACAATTTTACTTGCGATTCATGCGTGGCAACTTTCGGACAAACCATGCCTCCCATGTTGACGTAATTAATTTTAAAAAATTAACTTTAATCAAATTTAATTTATAGCTTTTGTTTCTGCAGTTAGAAACAGCGCAATAAGACATTTTTGCGGATTTTTGTTACAGTATTTACAGAAACAAGTCAAGGCGTACTGAGAAAGGTTTTGAAATGCCCTCTGCACTACGGTGCAGAGTGTTGGCACGCGCGCCCCGCCCACTTTTCCATTCTATCTATCTATTTCCGTGGTAACAACACTCGGTCCTCTACCTTCCGCATCCAGTCCCACTCAGGTACTTTCATATTTCAATTTGTTTGGAATTTTTCGTCTATTTTTACCAAAACTTTTTCAGCTCATCTCTCAATTTTATATTAATTATTCAACAATATTTTAAAAACTCAACCACCCTGTTGGGGGAACTATAAGTGATTGAAATAAAACTACACAAAAACTACTTTTAAAAGCTACAGGCGAGTAACAGCGGATTCTCGGTTAAAACTTTATAATTTCGGTTCCCAGAATACGAAATTAAAATATTTCTTTAGGTCGTGTTTCGTATATGGTAACGAGAACCCGTGATAGACAGACAGACAAGACAGCGGCCGGCTGCGTATGGTATATTATAAATATTACAAGAGTATATTATAGGTACCTACATAAAGATTTCTATGCACACGCGATTTTGCGTGACACTGTGTGAATACTGTGACCTACAAAACTTATTAATAATCAATAGGTATGCGAAACTCTCATTCGTGTTTGATTTATGATGCAATAAAATCGATATTATTAGATTTAATTATTTAAAAACACTAAATTATGTTTCTCAACAGTAATTTGATCGGTTTATTAGCTCTAGTTTCAATAAAATTGAACGTAACACGCAACATACCTATGTACAATTATTTAAAGAAAAGTTATAACTAATTTATTAATCATTTTAACGCTTTAACCCATGCGGAGCAAAATCAAAAGATAAAAGAAAAAATCTGTCACGAGCAGGATTCGAACCTGCGACTCCTGGTTCGGTGCACCAGTGCTTTACTCGCTTTCTTTTTTTTTTTTTTTTCCTTGTGATAATCCTCATTGACGTATTCCGCCCGGGGTAGGCGGAGCCAGTGTCGGACTCTTACCGACTAAAACCACCACGGTGTTCCTTCAACTACCTTAGCCGGGGGCGTGGGAACCCGTGAGTATTCAAACAACCACCCCCGACAGGTCCCGGCTCGCCACAAGCAGGGGAGCCCCTTCTCCCCGTGCGGCCTAACGACGGCCGCACCCTCCTCTGTGGAACCCACGGAACACTGCACGCCACCTCACCTCACGGGCTTTTACCAGACACGCCAGTTGCGCCAACTACGCCAGCTACGCCAGCTGCTGGTCGGGCAGCAGACTACCCCGAGTCTGCTGCTCGCAGGCCCACCCTCCTGTAATTTTTATAGAGGTGTTCTTCCTCGCGGTCCGGGCGGTAAAGCCAAGACGCTCGGTCCCAAGAGGTGCGAGAACAGTACTCAGCAGGCACTCCTGGGATTACGAGACCGACGGGGGCAGGGAAGGACAGTCCCCCCGCTGCCTGCCCAGTGGCAGGGTAAGTGCACACCGGGCCCGCCCCTGCTCCTCCACAGTGCTCTCTGCTTTCTCAGAGGGACACGCGGAGCAACTTCCCATTGACCCACATCGGGCCCCTCCCGTGCCAGAATATTCGCCACAGGTAATAAGGTCCCCCGGTCCAAAGGAGACTTATTGCCCGTGCCGAGGGTGCACCGGCCCAACAACTGCGTCGGACGACGCTCGGAGCGTTCTTTGAGCGTTCGTTTGAATGGCTAGTATGCCAGTCGTAATTTTTTTTTTGTCCAATTTCACTGTCTTTACCAATTTATTTCATGATCAGTGATAAAATACATGGCCATGTCTGTCGAAGGACCGATAGCCGCTGGAAAAGACGAGTCTTTGAGCGGAGACCGCGAATCGGCAAACGCAGCGTAGGGCGCCCCCCCCCCGCCAGGTGGACCGACGACTGAAGAACTTGGCTGGGGGGTCTGGATGCGGAAGGCAAAGGTTGTTGTTGGTTGGTTAAATACTCAGAGAACGCTGCTGCCCATCCTCTGATGAATCCCTACCATATGTGGTCATATTTCATACCATAAGTGGTCGAAACTGATTTGAATTTTTAAAGTGGCGAGTGTTGTTGTGCAACTTGGGACAGGCCTATGTCCAGGAGTAGACTGCGATAGACTGAGTTGATGATGATAAAATACATTTTATGAAAATCATCCAATTTCTTTGATCAAAGTCACATTGTACTAAGAAATTTGACCAATGGCATACCACCCTGTGATCGCTCGAACGGTCAAACTACGTTCCATGCATCGTCGTCGGGCGATGTTACTGAACGTAGCCCTGCGTCTGTTTAGTCGCAACTCGTCTGCCACTAGACAGTCGCGTCGTCAAGTCGTGGGTCGTGTAGACCGCCTACCGCCAGCTGCTGCGCGCTACAATAAAGTTGAAATAAAACTTTTTGCCGGCTTCCGCCTCGGGGGTCGGCGTAAACGAACATTTTTATGAATACTTAAACTAATAATTAACGCCGCACTTAGTCGCGCTTAGAACACTGTTTACGACTAAATTTTCTTCGAATGCATTGTTTGTTATATCCACAATGTTCTCGTTTCGGTCCATTTCCAACCGGCTCATTATTTCGTATCAGAGCCGTGCCAGTTTGCACACCATATTTTTAAACTGCAACATTTTATTCTTGAATATTTGTTTAATTATTATTATAAATGGTGTCTGTGTAATTATTATAAGTAATGGAATGTGTGCTGTAACGAGAATGGAAAGGATAAGGAATGAGTATGTATTATTATTTTGGAAAAAGAGGTAAGGTCTTTGCAAGTCCCTTATATCCACGAAGAAAAGTATATCACTGCGACCTAAAAGATCTATTGTGACGCCTCTAATAGTAGACTACAGCACCTCTCCAAGCCGCAGGCCAACCATAAAGTCGACTATTGCCTTGGGGTTTGAGGATCTGATCTCATCAGCTGAGATTGTGTGACCTCCAAGATGCTGACTTCTAATGTGTTGCACTGCATCACATTCGCATAGGATATGAATGGGCTTGTCGTCCTTTTCGCGACAAAATCTGCAAACTGTGATATCTGTGAGGCCCATCCTGTTTAGATGTTTGTTCAGTTTACAGTGCCCTGTAAGGGTTCTAATCAGGATCCTTATATGGTTCCTGTTAAGCGAAAGCGCTTCTTTTGTAAATTTCTTCCTGAAGCCTATTAGAAGCGCTTTCGAGTGTTCTTGGCCTGGGGTTTTTTCCCAAAGTCTAATGCTTTGATGAGTTCCCCAATGAGTATGTAAGAGGGAGTCTGAAAGGAGCGCCAGTGACAGAGAAGTTAAACAGCAACAGACTGTCATGGTATGGACATGTGATGAGGAGGAATGAGGAGCATGTTACAAGGAATGTTTGAAGTATGAATGTGGATGGCTATAAGAAAAGAGGCAGACCAAAGAAAACATGGATGGATTGTGTGAGAGATGATATGAATAGAAAGAAAGTGAACACGGAGATGACGGCTGATAGAGATGTATGGAAGAAAAATACATGCTGCGCCGACCCCAAATAAGTAAATTGGGATAGGGGCAGGAGGATGGATGGTGTTTGTGTGCGCAGGTTTGCTTACAGTGTGATGCTACGCGAATCAATTCTGAATCAAATGGCATTGCTATCGGACTGTGATTTTTGTCATTCTCGAAAATACGCTTATCTGCAAATAATATACGAGCTGATCTTGTAATAATAACTCTATTTGAGTAGTAGTTGAGCTCCTTTGTGAAAGAGCTCGTCCGGGGAAGTACTTCCACCGTACCTACTTCTCCGCCAAATATTGATGCCTGCATTGCTGTGTTTCGGTCTGAAGCCTCTGAAGGGTATGGGTGCCGGTGAAATTACAATCACATGAGACTTTACATCTTCGTGTCTCAGTTTAGCGATCCGGCTTGCGGTACCGTTTCGGCAACAGCCTAGGTGGTATTGCAGTTGTTATGGGCAAAGGTAACCGCTTAACATCAGTTGGGCCTTTAGCTCGTTTCGCCATCCTATAGGTACTATTTATATTTTTTTTAAAGTTTCTGAATCACAGCATACCTAAGTTACGCGTTCTTGTTCAACCATACGCCCCATGACGCCTCATTACAAGCGACCGATGTCTGTCGACACATCAATGATATAGCACTGATGTAGATAGCTACTATTCGCCACTTGAAAACTTCAAATCAGTTACGACCACTTATGGTATGAAACATGACCACTTATGGTAGGTATTCACCAGAGGATGGGCAGCAGCGTTCTCTGAGTATTTAACCAACCAACTGCGATCGCCAATCCGCCTGCCAAGCGTGGCGATTATGGCATATCCCCCCATTGGGGGAGGCCCATGTCCTGCAGTGGACGTCTTTCGGCTGAAATGATGATGATAATGATGGTATGAAAACTATGCCAATCGATTCTCCTAGTGATTCCGAACAAACTCGTTTCTCAAATTGCGTATACAAAAAGTACCGTTGTATATTCTCAAATGAAAACTACAGATTCAGGTATCATAAGGGAACAGAAAAGGTAAAAGTACATACCTATACAAAGCCGCTAAAAGATAAAATAAATTAATCAAAACGACTAACTTAAGTCACACACAAAGAATCATCATTCATCATTCCAGCCGAAAAACGTCCACTGCTGGACAGAGGCCTCCCCCAAATGGGGGGATATATATGCCATAATTGCCACGCTTGGCAGGCGGGTTGGCGATCGCAGTTGGTTGTTTAAATACTCAGAGAACGCTGCTGCCCATCCTCTGATGAATACCTTAGTCGCCTTTTACACAAACACCTTTTATTTTAAACAAATAATCCGAGCCGTTTACTTAATAAAAAGCAATGTATGAACATTAAATCTTCCATTGATGAAGAATGGTATTACAAAATAAACTTGATACACAGGCAACTGGATAATTTAATAGAATAATAAATGTTAACATCCGTATTAAGAGTACTAGGGGCATCGTATTGTACTGAAGCGGCAACAATGAGCACGGCGAGGATAAAAGTACGTATTACTTTACTGTACAGTCGAGAGAAAAAATCTTAGTGAGCGACGACGCGGCGACGTCACACAACTCAACGTTAGCTCTCGAGAACGCTTCAAACTCGCAAAGGCGACGCGCCGGCCGTACCGACGACGCGTTCGAAATTCGAAATTCAAAAATTTCCACCCAAGTTTTGCGCCGTTAATTAAATAAAATGTAAGATGTTCATTAAGACTTTTTTCCACGGCCGTACTTATACGACAGATTCGTTCCGCCGTCAGACAATTAATATTAATTAAGATTTAAATTGGTCTAATTACATAGAGCCCAGCCCAACTCCAGCAGGCAAGCGGGCTATTCTTTGAGTGCAAACGAAATATCCAACAAAAATGTTACGAATTTTTCTTATTTATTATGTAGCTGTTGAAGCAACCTTTATGTAAAAGTTAACAGTAACGTTTGTTTAACTCATTCGTGTTTTTCATTTAAAGCTTTAAATACGAAATTGTTTTTCTCATATTATATTTATGTTATTTTGTTTACAGGTAAGTGTTTTTCGATTCATCGGTATCACAAGTTCATCATAATAAAGGTAAGCAATGATATTTAAAAGTATAGATATGTTTTACTCTAACAAAACAAACGAAAACTGTTTAGTACCTACTCAGCGGCAGCACACATACACATAAACTGCACTTAACTAGTACAAAGTAAGTAAGCTAGTTTCTTGAAGTTGCATTCGCGTCATAATTGGTACACTTTCTGTACACACACGACGGCATTTTTGTTTTTTTTTGTCGCTTGTCAAGCTTGGCGCCTTTCTTGACGCCGGCTAATAGCAAAACGTCACAATGAGAACGTTTTCGAGTCTTCAGAATGCGCGCGCTAGTATAATATCTGTACTTTTAAATATCATTGGAGGTAGTATATTCATTTAATGTTATAAAACATCAGAATTCGATATAAAGCTTAAATCAGACGGCCGTATTATTAATATTAACGTAAGTAGTTAATTGTTAATCAAACAAACTTCACCTTCCCAAAAGCCTGATTGAAAATGTTGTTTGTAAACTCACATATCGGTATTGTATTTCGGAATTTCATGGCTTGATTTTTACCACTCTTGTTTGTATGGGATTACATCATTCTGATTTCAATGAACCGAAAAAGCTTAATTTTTAACCGTTATTAAAACCGTTTTTATACGAGTCGTTTTTACTAAAACGTCACAGAGTATATCCTTTAAGTTTTTTACATGCTGTTTTGTACGCGTTGCCGCGATTACCCCTTTCACTGGTCTCCGCGTCATGCTTTTATTCATACGAGTCTGACTATAGTTATGTTTATCCGTAGGCGACGACGTCGCGTAACTTTTAATAACAGCCAACACTAGTCGTGTGTAACCGCCCTTTCAGATGCATGTGAAAAAAATTACCGTGCATTTCGTTTTAAAACAGGTTCCGTATTTTAGAGAATATCATTAAGAACCGTATTACAAAGAAACGCAAGAAATCAGCGTTTTAAGCTACTTTTTGGCGTCGTAAATCTCAGTAATAGAGGTGTTTATTAAAAAACCGGCCAAGTGCGAGTCGGACTCGCGCAGTAAGGGTTCCGTACCTCTCAACTACCTGATACCCCATAAAAACTGATTTAATTTACGAGAGTTTATCAAAAGACATCAACACACAGTGCGCGAAATATGAATTTTCGCATGTCTTTCTTACGCAGGTACCACCACATATTTTTATGTTTGTCTTATTTTTAGTATTTGTTGCTAAACTACATAATATGCACTATAATCTGACCAAGTTTGACGCTGGTATATATTACCGTTTTGAAGATAGAGCAGGAAAAAAACCCTTTTGTTTTAGACTTTTTTTTGTTTTTAGTATTTGTCGTGACAGCGTAGCAACCCAATTTCTGAGAAAATTTCAACCGGTTACCTATTACCGTTCAAAAGATACAGCCCTGTGACAGACAGACGGACGGACGGACGGACGGACAGCGTAGCGAGAGTAATAGGGTCCCGTTTGGCACCCTTCGGGTACGGAACCCTAAAAAACTGGAATATGATAGTTTGATTCATGCCATAGTTACGAAATTTTGTAGATTTTTCATTTATGGCGTCTAAGACTAACTATAATCTTTTCTCCCACTTGCTCGGAAATTGGTTCATTATTCAAAAAAAGAATACAACAATCGGCTCATTTCCGTACGCAACGAAATAACAGGCCAGTAATGTCGAACAGGACAATAATATAAATTGCTGGACACTTTTTGGAGGTTTTTAAGTACACACTTACATAAATTAGTTATTTTTAGGTACAAAATATTTATCACTATACAGGCTGTATGCGCATTTGTTTTTTCAAAACTTTGAAAATAGAACAGGAACCGCGCGCGGGCGAATTGGCGTGAATGAAAATGAGATTTTGACGACAAAACAAAAAATCTCGAACGACTCTGAAAATAAGTCATCAGTGGCATTGTCAAAGGGTGGAAATACCTGTTTTTTTTTATTGGTTTCGCACGCGTCATTTGTGTGTCGCACGCGACACACGGAGGGTATTTGTTGGTTTACAAGTAGATAATTAAGAAAAAAAATTGTTATTGTTTTTTTATTGATTGGCTTTTTATCAGTGGTAAAGTCACCTCTTTAAATATGGCACGAATACAGATCAATACGTTGATATGTAGGGAACAGCTGTTTTTTTTTCGTGATTTCTCCCTAAGTAAATATTGTTCGTTATGATGAGTAGATTCACCAAATTAAATATTTGCCATTATTAAAGTTGTACAACTTGTATATTACTATAAAACCTTATTCTAAGTTTATACTAAACCTAGTTTGTAGTCTGCAGGGGCTCTTAAATGGTAATGATTTATACCACCACCTTATGGTGTCCTCACTGATACTCCTCGCCTATTCATCTATCTATACAACCTTATTCTTAGTTTATACTAAACCTGTTAAGGGGTCATTGCACTCATCATTATGAATAACTTCACGATGAGAGCTACCCGTAAATCACGAAAAAAATCAGCTGATCCCTACATTTTGTCGATTTATGTGAACCTAAATGTAGGGAGCGTTGTGGAGTGAAAGAAGATGTAGCGATAAAGATTGAGAAAGGTATGTTAAGATGGTTTGAACATATAGAGAGGATGGACGAGAGGAGATTAACGAAACAAGTATATGAAGCGAGTGTGGATGGAAGAGTTGGAAGGGGACGACCTTGGCGAACGTATCGCGATCAAATCGCGGACGTTCTCATAAAATGCCAGGTTGAGAGTTCTCTAAACCGACGAGCATGCATGACGAGGATGAAGCGAAAGAGGTGTGTCAGGATCGTAGCATACCCCAATGGGAAACAGGCGTGATAATATGTATGTATGTATGTAAATGAAGGGATTAGGAGTTTTTTTTTGTCGCTTTTTCAGTGTTAGTGTACAATGACCCCTTAAGAGGTTTAATATAAACTAAGAATTAGGTTGTATATTTGGACGTTAAAACTCTAGAAGCTTCAAACGTGACTGTCATTTTTCTGTCTTCGTCGTTGTTAATGTACCCATATTGTTGATGCATTCAATGTTCAATCAATCACGCCAATTAGCTGCTCATTCGCAAAACAAACGAGATAATTCGCACCATATTACGATTGTGGACTTGCGGTACCCAAAAACCGTACACTACGACGACGCGCCGGTTTGGATTGTCCCTCAATTTAGCGCACTGCTTCAGCGGATCATTGAGCAGTGCAAAGCTTTGGGTTAGCGCGACAAAAGTGCTAGATCTCTCCCTTTTAATGGCGCGCTGGGAATGTTTTTAGTCGTGTGACGTCATTCAGCCCTTTGTCGGCGCTCGCGATAATTTGTCGCGTTTCCACGACGCGTTTGAATAAAAGTATCGCGAGACGCGAGTGCCTCAATTATATAGCATTATCGTTTTATATATTTGTGTTAGGGAACTCTAAACGAGCGACGTTCACGCTCACTGTTGCCTGCCATGTTGCTATTATGTAGTGATCGAATTTGAGGTCTTTATTACGTGATTTACTTATGACTAGGTACCCCTCTACTCCTTTGGAATAGGAAGCGATAGAAGGCTAAATCTCGTAAATAAAAACGTTATATATAGTTTCAAACTAACCTAAATGCTTTAAATCTCAATCTTCTGACAGTAGATGTTTCTGATTGCCGTTTATTGGTGACATTAATGACCTAAGTGTCACAAAAAAACAGGGACATCTACTGCCCCCCTAGCCAAGTTGACAATCTACAATCGTCAACGCTATAGAAAACAATCAAAATATATGGGAATGACATATCTCAAAGAAAAAGTCATTCGTTGAGATATGTCATTCCCATACATTTTTATTGTTTTCTATAGCGTTGACGGTTGTAGATTGTAAACTTGGCTAGGGGGGCTGTTAAGATATTGAGATTTAAAGTACTGAGATTAGTAAGGGATTCACCAGAGGATGGGCAGCAGCGTTCTCTGAGTATTTAACCAACCAACTGCGATCGCCAACCCGCCTGCCAAACGTGGCGATTATGGCATATCCCCCCAATATATGCTTGGGGGAGGCCTGTGTCCAGCAGTGGACGTCTTACGGTTGAAATGATGATGATGATGATCTTTTGAAAGTTTTTGATTACGAGAATTGGCCTTCAGGTATGTTGATTTAACAACGAATTATAATAACATGTCGGAGTCTGTATTTGTGCCCGGTTAGTGGCAATAGGCTCGCCAGCTAGTACATGGGACTTATAACATAACTGGCGAAATGTGGGTGTATTATACGCCTCTGCCTACCCCTTCGGGGAAATACAGGCGTGGTGTTATGTTATTGTTATGTTATAAACATATGCTTATCATTAGTGTGATTTGGATATAATTTGTGTCACGATCTCATTAGTTTAACTTCATTCGTAGGCTATGAAATTTACCCATTTAGCAGTGTTTTGCAGTAAATAGTACAATGCTTTATTGTGTTTTTTTTACCCGGAATGAATTTAAAATATGAAATTTGAATCACGGTCAGATGGTTCTTAAATGATTTTATAGCCGGACAGACCAATTTCCTCGTACAGGCATTTCCGTATTATTAATTTCGGGATATGCACAATGCACATATTGCAGCCCATGCCTCCATTATTTTCTAATAGTCAAATTTAGCATTCTGTCCGTGGAAGCGATTGGGAAACAGATTTTGCGGTAGCGTTGCGGTTTAAGACTGATTTCACTGATTCATTTAAGCAGAAGCTATCGGGCCGGATGCACGATGGATTTGTTAATGTGAACTGTCCTTCAGCTTTGGTCTGTGGGCTTCGAATTTTATTTGTAGTATTTAAACGCATCTTCGAAGGCATATGCAGAAGTGATACTAAATATGTTTTATAGGATGTAACTTTTAAATAAAATTTGAAGAAACAGTGAAATTAACCCAAACTTATTCAGCACAAATAATGACACAATATAGAAACACAGAACATACTCAAATGGTTACGAGTACGACTCACCGGATAAATAACACTACCTCTGGTTCTTACAATTTTTTTAGTCAAACTACCAGGTAAAGTCAGTCAGTATACCAGGAAATATACTAAGAGGACAATCACAGTATTAAACAACAATAACCTTTCTGTAGGTATAGGAACTAAGTATTGACCAGCCTTTCAAACCACTTGATTTTTGTTATCTACTTTGTTCAGTTTGTCGCTCTACTGAAATGCAGTGCATACTTAAAGTCATTTTACATAGCAACCGGAGCTCCGGTGTTATATCTGTTATGGGCAAAGTCAGTAGAGGGTGCTGCGTCAGCACTACCCGGGCATTATCGATATTGCACAAGCCCTCTGGACAAAGTCAGCAAATATGGTTTTTATGCGGGCTTTGTCCAGTTTATAATGGTCATTGTCAACACTGGGCACTGTTGAATGATTTTATTTATTTTCGTATTTTGTCCTACTTCTTTGTTGACATTGCTAATTCTACGTGTATAGTGTAAGACTTGTTAAATGGAAGAGCAAGATATTTTACATTTCCCGGGCAGTGTTGACTATGCACCCTCTGTGGACTTTGCCCGTAACATACCTATCTATCAATAGTTTAAATACTTAGCAATACAGGTGAATACTGGCCACCAAACTAAATACATTGGTAAACAATAAAATAAAAATACTCTTACTGCGCCCACAAAAAACACAGCCTACTTTATACTCTTTAATAGTTTTCGATGGTAACATGATATATTGGACATTTGGTCATAAAATCAGGTCAACCTCCAGCCAAGGTTTTCTTTACATAATTATGAAGCCATTACAGTAATAGAAAGTTGATACATTGTTTACATGGCGCTAATTAATTGTATTGGCTGAATAATTATCATATCGAATGACCGGGGCTACGGCGATCGATTACGAAAGTGGGGGAACAATATTGACTAGGTACAAATCACAAAAAATGGGGATGATAAAAATTAAATAATAGTCACTAGGTATACAGGAATAAAAAATAAAAAAAGCGATATTACAAAACTACATACATACATATTATCTCGCCTGTTTCCCATTAGGGTAGGCAGAGACTATGGATTACCACCTTCTACGATCCTGACACACCTCTTTCGCTTCATCTACATCCATTAACCTCGTCATGCATGCTCGTCGGTTTAGAGTACTCTTAATCTGGCACTTTTGAGAACGTCTGCGATTTGATCGCGATACGTTCGCCGAGGTCGTGCCCTTCCAACTCTTCCATCCACACTCGCTTCGTATACTTGTTTCGTCAATCTCCTCTCGTCCATCCTCTCTATATGTCCAAACCAAAGCTGTCTAGATTGCGGTCAATAGCAGATCTATATATCATTTAAAAAAAACCATCTTAACATACCATTCTCAATCTTTGTCACTACATCTTCTTACAAAACTAATTTGTTTCTACTAAAAGCTATATCTACCTTATTTAAATTAGTGTACCAAAAAGTACAGAGATAATTTATTCATCATTAACCAATTTTGTTTTTCGATTGTAACGATTGTCCAAAGTTCCCATTTGACTTGTTAAATAGAAAATTTTCGTTAAATTGGATACCGATATCATGTTTTATTAGCAATTAAGGTTCATTAAATTAATTAATTGAAAGTAATTTTATACCTACTGTCCTGGTTAACATTTTATTGGAATTATAAATATGTTAGTAGCGCCTTGTAACTTCGTAGGGTAACCGTTTTGTGTATTGACTAGAACTTTCATAAATCATGAAGCATATTATCGGAACAAAGTCTCTTAAGCCGCTTGTGGTAGGTGTGATTCGGGAGAAAATGTAGCGTCACGTCACGTCACGCTAAGATTTGCGTTATACCCAAAGAATACATTGAATCCACGGACAAAGAGTTGTCAGCTGACCTCACCTTTAAGCGCCAACTGGTGGGTAACGTCAAAGTTACAGCTAACTATTACATAAAACATAAATAAGACAAGTGTTACTGCGGATCGAACCTGGGCTATATCTCAGTCCAACGCAAGATGTTCCCTGCCATCTATGCTTGTATTATAGTTGCGAAATTTAGCATTATAATAAACCAGTCAAAATATGAATTTTATGGATAATTTCGTTCCTGACGGGGGGTCCCCAGATCGCACAGATTTTTTTCAAGTACCTATATGAAAATTAATCAATCAGTGATATCAATCTCTTGTCAATCATAATATATGAATTTGTATTAATACTATATTTATTATTATTATTTGTCTGACCCCATTGAATTTTAATAAATATCTACTTTAAAAAATAAAATAATAATAACATGGATATCTTATATAATAAAAGGCCAATTTAAGAGAACATTTGATACTATTAAAAGTAATTCAATTTCAAAGAACACTTGAATGGTAAAGTAACCCGCGCCCGCCACGGTGCCGGTAGCGCAAATAAAAATTAGGCACAAGCCCAACACTATTTCTCCTTTCTGTGTTTATTGCCTCTATAGGAGGCATTCAGGCAGTGTTCGCTAATTCATACGCGGGTTGAGAGAGCGAGTTTCACACTTACGTCAATCAGTGCGTAACTCAAGTAAAGGCATAGTGCTCCAACCACTGGACTAATTTAATGAGAGGGGCCTTTTCAACCGGCGCGCGCCGCCAGCCTGTCATACATCGCATATAAATGTGATTAACATAGAAATGACATAATTAAGACACTACACCGGCACCGTGTACTTTTAAGTCGAATACTTGAAGTTTTTTTGCAGGACGTTTCTTTTTAAGTTTTTATGTTTACTTAAATACGCGGTTTATTTTAAAAGATTATGACCACGACTTTGTGTATGTAGGTACAACGTTGTAGCTCAATAAAAACATGCCCGCTTCAATATTTGCGTGCAAAAGTACGCTTCGCGGATATGTGATGTGGAATTTTTCAATAAAAAACCTTAATTTTTTATTTGGGAACCCTCTGTTATTACGATTCGTATGTTTAAAAAATGTTTTCCACTTGCAAATTTTACGTTTTTCCGAGTGATGGTGTATTGTTTGTCTCGTTTTTGTTTTCCGACGTATTTTATTGTTTTCGATACTGAATATCAGTGTAAGTGTTTGAAACTGTCGGAAAAGGCACGGCTGGCTGTTTATGGGGGAGTGTTAGTGACGACACTTATGTATGCTGGTGAAAGTTGGGTATGGCAGAAGAAACATGCGGACAGAATAAATGCACTAGAAATTACTTGAGAGTTTTGAGAATTATGTGTCTGTGGTGTAACTTTGAGGCTTACAGTGAGGAATAGTGTGACAAAGGAGCGTTACGGAATGTAAGATGTATATGAAGAACAAAGGTATATGAAGATGGTATGCGCATTTAGAGAGGATGGAAAATAGGAAATTAACGAAAAGAATATACGAGTCAAGAGAATATCGACATGGAAGAGTTGAAAGGGGATGAGGGACCTCGGCAAACGTATTTTTTTTTCATTAAATATTCTTCTAGAAATGGTTAAACTTGTTCACAGGTTACTCAAATAAATAAACGAGAATAGTTATAATTTCAAAAAAATTATGAATTAATGAATTAATAAAACGGCTTCCCCAAAAATTGCTCAAACTTATAAACTTGTATTAAACAGCCTGTTGTGTATAATTACAACGGGTGCGACTACAATGCGTGGGGGCGCAAAATTAATACGAGACATTCGTAGGGTTGTCGGCCATGTTGTTTCTGCGCAGTGCGACCGATTGAGCTCAGTGCGCAGGCGGCGAGCAGCGATCACTGCGCACACTTAGCTCAGCTGTTAGGGACAACTTAGGATTATCGATCAGAGCGCATTCACACGATCATATGGGGTTAACGTGTTTTTATTCACGGGGGGAGTTTTTGGGTCAATTGCTTTTGTTGTTTATGCAATAAATAGCATTATGCGAATGTCTCGTGTTCTTTATGGATTAGTGGCGCGTTTGAATTAGAAAATAATGTTTCGGTTATGTTTCTTGATATTACATACGTAGTATCCACTATGGTTCATCAACTCAGCCTATCGCAGTCCACTGCTGGACATAGGCCTCTCCCAAGTTGCGCCACAATACTCGGTCCTCTGCCTTCCGCATCCAGTCCCCAGCCACGTTCTTCAGGCCGTCGGCCCACCTGGCGGGGGGGGCGCCCTACGCTGCGTTTGCCGATTCGCAGTCTCCACTCAAGGACTCGTCTGCTCCAGCGGCCATCGTAACGAGATTATCCGGAGAAGAACCGGAGTGACCGACATAGCTTGTAGGATCAGTAAGCTGAAGTGGCAGTGGGCTGGCCATCTCTGTCGAAGGACAACTATGGTTACCATGCAATAAATCCAAAATTTCACGTTTATAATTTTTTTTTAGGTCGATCAAATACACATACCCATTCGAAGTTAGCCGGCATAGATACTCTAACAACCGGTTTTACAGTCGGCTGTAAAACCGGTTACTATGTACATTTCAACGCCTCTTAATTGCACTATAATAACCAATTACTGTTCGAATACTTCATTATTTCCCTTTTTACTTATTAGCAAGAAAATTGGAACTCATGTATGTACGAATGCATTCTGTTCTGGAATAAGGTCAGATTACCATTTCTCTAGGGGACCAAACCCGAATTGGCTACCATTCGGGTTTGGTAGTAATCTTATCTGCAGCATTCATCATTCATCCTCCTGCTCTTATCCCAATTTATTTGGTGTCGGCGCAGCATGTATTTTTCTTCCATACATCTCTATCAGCCGTCATCTCCGTGTTCACTTTCTTTCTATCCCTATCTTCTTTCACACAATCCATCCATCTTTTCTTTGGTCTATCTCTTTTCTTATAGCCATCCACATTCATACACATAACTTTTTTCGTAACACGTTCCTCATTTCTCCGCATCACATGTCAATACCATGACAATCTACTGCTTCTCAACTTTTCTGTCACTGGCGCTACTTTCAAACTCCCTCTCACATACTCATTTCTTGTCATATCCATTCTTGTTACACCACACATTCCTCTTAAGATTCTCATCTCAGCTGCATGTAATTGCCTTTCATCAAAAAAAAAAAAAAACTTTTTTTTTCCTTCCTATCGTAGCCCAACATTCCGATCCATACAAGACAGCAGGTAAATTAGAACTCATGTATGTACGAATGCATTCTGTTCTGGAATAAGGTCAGATTACCATTTCTCTAGGGGACTGGTAGCTAATTCAGGTTTTGTAGCAATCTTATCTGTAACATTACGATAAATATTTTGTATTTTGTCTTTATCAATTCATTTTCAGTCTTGTCTGTCTGTTCGGTACAAATTTTGCAATCGATTTTAAACTAACTTCCCGATGAGCTAGAGACTTGTAAGTTTAAACATAGCTCAGGACTGGATGACAATCCAATTTTAACTCATTTTCGTATTAAAAACGTTGTATTAAAAAAAACTCAAAAAAATAATTTAATTATTTATTTACGCTGTAGGCACATAACTGGATAGAGCTAACATAATGTCTGAAGAGTGGAGAATACCCACCATTCTACCTTAGGGACTTTACTCATGACGCGACGCGATTCGAGCGATATCGCATCGATTGTTGACTCGAGTTGTACGTAATCTAATTGATACCAAAAATATTTCCAACAGATCACTAGTTGCGCAACAGAAGTCGCTCAACAATGCAAGTCAAAACAAGTGTGAGCGCTCGCACGCTCCGTACATTTCGTCATTAGAACGTACATGCAATTCGATATCGAGCAGATCTGAGAGCGATATCGTCAATCCATGCGATCTTGTCTGAAGACATTTGCGATCTTCAATACATTTTCTTCGAACACAATGACATGTTGTTGCGATATCTGACCGATATCGGCAATCGATGCAATTCTGCGTCGCGTCGCGCCATGAGTAACGTCCCTTGGGCTGATTCTGAGAAAACGCATGGTAGGTGCACTATTAAATAAAATAGGTAGAGTGTCAAGAATTACTAATATAAAAACTTTTAAACAAAAAATAAAACCGACTTCAAAAACCTTAACTAAAAAGTAAAAAATAATCTTTGTATGTATTTTAAAATCTTAACATAAACCAAAATTTTGAAGGCGGCGCGTGATTGACCCTTTGCGTCATGTAAATATAATGTACAGTCGAGCGCATATCTATAGGAAAAAACAGTTTATGTACATGAAAATCACGCGCCGCCTTCAAAATGTTGGTTTATGTTAAGATTTTAAAATACGTGGGACACTCAGAAAGTTTTGCGAAACTAAAAAAAATTGTTCTATACGTACATATATTTTTATCAAATCTTTTCAAAGTACTTTCCACCAGCCTCTATACAAAGATTCATGCGCCTAAACCAGTTTTCAAAACACTTTTTCCAGTCCGCCGCAGACACCTCGTTTACAGCCTGCTCGAACGCAGCCAGCGCATCTTCCGGCGACGAAAATTGTATCCCTTTGAGCTGATTTTTTATTTTTGGGAATAAAAAGAAGTCACACGGTGCTAGATCAGGGCTGTAAGGAGGGTGACCCAGGAGTTTGACTGGCGTGCTGTCCAGGAAGTCCCTCGTTTTGAGTGCGGTGTGCGTAGGTGCATTGTCGTGGTGGAGCAGTAGCCCGCGGAGCCCTGTGTTTGGTCGCTTGTTGCTTATAACAGAGAAAACTTCTGGCAAACATTTGGTAGTATACCATTCGGCATTAATGCTTCTTTGATCCCGTAAGGGAATTGATACCAAGTGGCCAGTCAAATTAAAAAAGCTAGCGATCAAAATCTTACCCCCGCTTCTAGATCGCTTCACTTTGGTAGGCGTTGGCTCATTTTGAAACACCCAAACAGTCGACTGGCGCTTGGTTTCTGGGTCGTATTGATAAATCCAGGACTCATCACCTGTAACGATGTCGTAAACACGCCGAGACGAGCCTGCTTCAAATTTGTTAAGCATATCACGGCACCATTCCACCCGGGCCTGCTTCTGAGCATCGGTGAGGTTGTGCGGCACCCAGCGTGATACTATCCTCCTCACGCGAAGATGGCTGTGTAGAATCTCGTGAACGCTTCCCGATCCAATCTTCAATATGTGTTGAATCTCCTGATATGTAATTCGCCTATTGTCTTGGATTAAATTTTTCACTGCTAGCACGTTTTCTTCGGTAACAGCCGTCAAAGGGCGACCGCTTCTTTCGTCATCCCCCAAAGTTGGTCGACCGCGCTTGAATTCGTTATACCAACGATACACGGTTGCCTTGGAAGGGCCTTCATCCATGAATGCCATTTGAAGTCTATCGTACGATTCATCCGGTTTCAGGCGACACTTGAAATCGTATAAAATCATAGCTCTAAAATGTTCCCGGCGCAGATCCATATTTCAGTGAGACACAATACTTTGAATTAACTCGCAAAAAATGTGGAGGGAAATTTTGAAATTGGAACTTACTTATTTTTACTTATAAATAATCATATTTTCGAAAAACATTATAACTGGCCAGTCTCCCATATATAAAAACTTTTTTTCGCAATACTTTCTGAGGGGCCTGGTACATACAAAGATTATTTTTTACTTTTTAGTTAAGGTTTTTGAAGTCGGTTTTATTTTTTGGTAAAAAGTTTTTATTTCATACTTTTTAGTTGATAATTGCGAGGGTTCATTCATAAATGTTTATATAACCAGTTTGAGAATATATTTTTTATTAACCTTTGCTATCCCACTGCTGGGCAAAGTCTCGCTTATGTTCTTCCAAACCTCCAATCACTATCGTGAAAAAAAACACGCATGCTGGCCAAGAATTCTCGGAAAAACGTACCAATGAGCAGATCATCTAGATAGGCGAAGCTAAAATAAACTGATTTATTGAAGCTGGTTAAAAAACTGCTCAACCTAAGTCAATACAATTTATATGGGACCACCGCGCGGGCTTCCTCTACCAAATAAAAAAAAACCACGTAAATCGGCCCACAAATCTCGGAGTAATCGGTGTACATACATGAAAAAAAAAAAAAAAAAAAAAAATATTAAGAACCCGCGGAATACATAACCTCTTCCTTTTTTTGAAGTCGGTTAAAAATAAATATTAAGATGATACCATATTAAGTAATAAACAAAGTCATAAGAGTTCATTCAGGGAATGCTATCGAACAACTTTTACCACCGCAACAACACTGAAATAGCATGAAAAAATAGCTGATCCATATATTTTGTCGAAGGACATCTATGATTTTGTAGGGAATACCAGTTTTATTTTTTAATTTCAGGATTTGTCCCATAGTAAAAGTTGTTCTATGCTATACCCAGAATGAGCTCTTAAAATTTGATCATTTTTGATACACGTTGTATAATTTATATGTATAAATAAAAAATAATTGCAACATGTATGACGGAGTATCACTTGAGAACGGCCCGACCGATTTGTCTGATTTATTTTTGTTCTGTTCGTAGGTAATTGTTAGGACAACGTTTGTAGGAAAGAAAATTTTTAGAAGACAGAAACTGCACCCGTTCGAAGCCGGGACGGGTCGCTAGTATATATATATATATTTTTTTTATGTATGACCACGCATAACTTTTTACAGAGTGGTCCGATTTTGATGATTCTTTTTTTAATGGATAGGGTATATCTTGAAGTTGGTCCCATTTAAATTTCAAAATCAAAATCCACCCCTAGGGTAGTAAAACAGGGGATGAGTGTTTGTTCACCCACTGAATTATTACTTGTTAACTGATTCTGTTGAAACTTGACACACATAAATATATTTCTAGACACTACGACATAATGGAGACCAGGAGTTAGATTTTAACCACAAAAAAATGAAAAATTAATTTTTTTAACAAAAAATTGAACCGACGAAAACAGAAACTGAAAAGCGAAAAATAACTAATTATGAGTCGGCGCCAAACAACCAATCAACGAAGATCATTAAATTACTTTAAATAAATAATAAAAACAACGTCACATCAAATACAACGTGAAATTTTCAACGATAAACAATTACTTTCCAAAAATGCGTTCTCCGCTCGGCCACTTGCAACTTGCACGCACTTTGCTTGTTAAAAGTTCGTTTGGTGCCGACTCATGTTATTTTTCGCTTTTCAGTTGCTGTTTTCGTCGGTTCAATTTTTTGTTAAAAAGTTTTATATGTATAAATATCTCAAAGATGAGCATGAAATGCACTAAATGTAATGCGGCTATGTACCTATCTCCTCAGCCCATCACAGTTTACTGTCAGAATCACAGAAATAGATAGATAGAATGGTTGTAATCACAATTTTACTTGCGATTCATGCGTGGCAACTTTCGAACAAACGGCGCCTCCCATATTGACGTCATTAATTTTTTAAATTAACTTTAATCAAATGTACTTTACAGCTTTTGTTTCTGCAGTTAGAAACAGCACAATAAGGAATTTTTGCGGGTTTTTGTTACAGTATTTATCGGAACAAGTCATAAGGCGTGCTGAGAAAGGCTTTGAAATGCACTATGGTGCTATATGGTGTATGGCACGCGCGCCCTGCCCACTTTTCCATTCTATCTATCTATTTTGTGGTAAGAATACTGCCTACAGAAACTTTCCCATTACACACACAAAGTTTGGCGCGGATGTCTAATATCACAATTTCGGCGCTTCAGCATGTATAAGTTGCATTTCATGGAATCCCCTGCCAGAAGTGGGGCACTCCATATCTATGATTAAGGCATTATACCCCGGAACCGTTTCTATCGGTTCCGTGAGCCCCATTTTCAGCATAAGATATACAGCTTGTATGTATTTCCTCCTCGGATATTAAAATAAAGAGCCAATCGGGCTGATTCTCAGAAGCTATAATTCTTCGAACAACAGACGGTTATGGTCAGTTATTTTTGAAATAATTGAAGCAAGCCTTGTACACACGATTTTATGAATTATAAGATCATCAATTTGTAGATATTTTCCAATCACAAGTGGTTTTATTGGTCTTGATAAGTAGTTTACCTAAAGTATAAATACATAATTTAATGAAAATTACGACGTTTTAAAAATGAAAACGAGTCAATATTGCATTGTTATCCAGTCCTGACTTATGTCCAAAGTTTCAAGTATCTAGATCATCGGGAAGTTAGTTTAAAATTGATTGCAAAATTTGTACCTGAGGGGAACCCCTGCCCGCACATGTAATTTTTTCGCTTTTGTCAGGAACGAAGTTAACCTTAAAAATAATATTTTTTACTTTTTTATCGCCACCAGATGGCGCTTAAAGGTGAGGTCAGCTGACAACTCTATGTCCCTATTTATTCAATGTATCCTATGGGTATAACTCAAATCTTAGCGTGACTTCTTCTTCTTCTTCGTGTCGATGATTCAAGTTTAATTATATTATAGTGGACCAAAATGTAACCACCTCAACAGCACTATCAGTAGCCTTGCATAGGTCTTTGATTGTGCAGGTGGAATTGCACAGTGAGCAGGTCAAGAGGTGAGGCATCGTCTGTGGAGTGACTCCACAGTCAAATTGTAACTCGTCTGTGTATCCCCATCTAACAAAATTTTACCTGCAGTGGCCCATCTGGCTTCGAAGTCGATTCAAGGATTTCCAGATGGGCCATGGTAGTTGGTGGCCTGCTGGGAGCTGTTCTGCAGGCTCAATGTAGTCAGCAGGAGGAGGGTGTTTTTGTAGCCACATTTTCTCGACGCTACATTTTCTCCCGGATCACAACTACCGCAAGACCCTTAAGGAACTTCGTTTCAAAAAACAAACTCCTTTTGGGACTGGCCTTTGTCCAGCAGTTAACTTTCATAGGATCTTTATCAGTGTCTATAACATATTTTATGCGTACATTTTATATTTGTCCTATAAAGAGTGTATATTTAAAATGAAAACATTTCCACAAAAATAAATTACTACACAAATATTTATTTAGATTTTCGCAATCATCATCAGTATAATTTCAGCCGAAAGACGCCCACTGCTGGACATAGGCTTCCCCCAGGCATCGCCACAATGACCGGTCCTGCGCTTTCCGCATCCAGCGGATTCCCGCGACCTTCACCAGGTCGTCAGTCCACCTTGTCAGGGCCCTACCCACGCTGTGCCTTCCAGTACGCGGTCGCTACTCCAGAACTTTACGGTGCCATCCGTCAACCGTTCTGCGAGCAATGTGCCCCGCCCACTGCCACTTATGTTTGGCAATTCTTCGGGCTATGTCGATTACCTTCATTTTCCTGCGAATCTCCTCATTTCTGATTCGCTTACACAGGGACACTCCGATCATAGCCCTCTCCATTGCCCTTTGAGTGACTTTGAGCCTTCTTATCAGGCCCATTGTGAGCGACCACGTTTAAGTGCCGTAAGTAATTACTGGCAACACACACTGGTTTTCGCGATCACTACACTTTATAATAAAACAAGGTTAACCGGATTATTAAAATTGGTTTATTTGAAGTTTCGAATATGCTTCGAATGTTTGAAACTAATTTTAATACGCGATATAATCCGGTTATACTTGTTTTATATGTTACAATGCAAAGTTAATAAATTAAAGGCAGCAACTCGTTACCAATTTTATAGGTAAACATTCGGTATTATTTGTAGATTTCAAAGTAAATCGTCACAGTTCTGAGTAATAAGAAAATTTATAATTCATGCCAAGAAAGGACGGTGCATGCACGTTCATTGTATTTATATTTAATGGGCATGATTATACCGATTTCATTGATTCAGGCTGATCACTGACCACTAGGTTGGAGTGAAAATATATGAAGAAGTTTCATTGAATGTCTTTGTAATAGAATAGTGTTAAAAAGCCTGGCTACAGAGTAGAAAATAAAATGTGTAAAATATCTAAATATATAAAACGAAGTCGAGTTAGTTACTCCATTTATAACTCAAGAACG
The DNA here is from genome assembly GCA_949699075.1 of Asteroscopus sphinx. Lineage (NCBI taxonomy): Eukaryota > Metazoa > Arthropoda > Insecta > Lepidoptera > Noctuidae > Asteroscopus > Asteroscopus sphinx. Next base: position 4,083,823 of record OX453002.1, read on the forward strand.
GCTGGACTGATTTTAATGAAATTTGTGAATGAATGAAAGAAAGTCAGTGTAAAACCGTTACTATCGGAATAATAATAAAAAAAACAATGTATGTAATCTATATACTATAATAAAACTGTAAAGGTCGAAAAGTCTGTACATTGAGTTTTTTTTCGCGAAAACCGGCTAGGGGGACTAGAAATAAGCTATAGAACACGAATCAATCGTTTAAAAAATTTATGTCTGTCTGTCTGTCTGTCTGTCTGTCTGTCTGTTTGTTACCTCATCACGTGAAAACGGCTGAACGGATCGTAATGAAACTTGGCATTTGTATTGGTATTAGTCTAACTTAAAATATAGGGTATGTTTTATCTGAATCGGTTGAGTAGATCCAGCGATACAGCTTGACCCCTCTATTGTATTAAGTTGCATACAAAGTAGAGGTCATGATTGTTGGTTGGATGCAGGTTGCAGGTTCCTAAAAATACAACTGGATTCTATTAGTATTATAGAAAATATAGAATAACATAACATAGCCCATTACTGTCCCGCTGCTGGGCATGGCCCTCTTCTTGAAATGAGAAGAGTTAAGGAACTGGATATTGTTAGTGTAATAGATTATCATAACATAATCAGCTCATTACCTACTGCCCCACTGCTGGGCACGGACCTCTTCTCGGAACGAGAAGAGTTAAGAAACTAGAAAATATAGAACAACATAACTTAGTCAACCCATTACTGTCCCACTACTGGGTATGGCCCTCTTCTCAAAATGAGAAGAGTTAATGAACTGGATATTATTAGTATTCTAGAATAACATAACATTACATTCAACTACATGCACAGCAAATACTGAGCTGGATCCCTTGCCACACATATTGTACGCATGTTGTGTTCTCATTAATTTGTCCTGTTACCTTTGCATGTAATATGTATATTTTGTGTATGTGTGGCAAAATAAATGGTTTAAATGGTAAATTACCAGCCCATTACAGTCCCACTGCTGGACACGGGCCTCTTCTCAGCATAAGAAGAGATGTGGTTAGTGTTATAGAACAACATAATCAGCCCAATTACTTCCCACTGCTGGGCACGAGCGTCTTCTCAGAATGAGAGAGTATATGGCTAATTCCATGAAATTCCATCACCTTAGCCGGTTGGTTGTAAAAACAAAATATAGTATGGTCGGTAAATAGTGTAATCGTCTGTGTAGGCGCTTATATGTATATATCTGAATTGTGTTCACAATTATGACACGATGTTATTTTCCGACATCCACGCGAACGGAGTCGCGGGCACAGCTAGTACAATAATAATGTTCATTTTTCAATTTCGCCTAACAATAAAAATTGTTAATGAATAAATAAAAGAAATGAAATTTAATTAAATAACATCACGTGTTTTTTTTTTTTAAGTGTTAAAATTTGAGCGAGTCTGCTGTGAAACGTGAAGGGTCTCTTAAGAGCTCATTCTAGGCATAGCATAGAACAACTTTTACTATGGACCAAAAATGAAAATGTGAAAAAATCTATCTTATCTTATCTTGTATTTAAAAAGACTTTTGAAAATATCATCGATGAATCAGCTGATTTAATTTCGCGATTTCAGGGTTAGTCCCATATTAAAAATGGTTCTAGGCCATGCCCTGAAGAAGCTCTTAACATTTCTGATATACGTTGTTTACTCAGTCGCCGACTATAAAAAAAACACTACTTGTAGGAGACTCTTCAGGTGTATTTAAATAAAAAAACTGTTAAGCGTTGAAATTACGTGTATTCCGAGTACAGGACTACAGAAGACAGCAAATATAAAATTGTAGTGACTCATAGCTAAAACATTAGCAACGTAGTGTTGACCGCAAATCATAGCTTGGTTTATTCTCGCAGGCGCTCGAACATGCCCCCGGACGTTGAAAGCTTGCCTTTCAACATTTTAAATGACTTCACTTGTAGGAAGTGGACACAGCTTACTAAAAGAATGTCCAACGACTCCAGTCGAGGTCTTGACCTCTGCTACACGAGCAACTTGGTCAGAACCAGGGTAAAGGGAGACAATCCGACCCAATTTCCATTTGAGAGGTGGCAAGTGATCTTCCTTCAATAAGACAAGCGAGTCGATTTTCAATGGATTATTTGAAGTTTGCCATTTCGTCCGTTGTTGGAGCTCCGACACGTACTCCTTGCTCCACCTGGTCCAAAAATGCTGTCGCAGTTGCTCAATGCGCTGAAATCGACTCAGATGGTCAGTGTTGTGATCCTGGAGGTCCTTTGTTGGCAAGGAAACAAGTGGGCGTCCAATTAAAAAATGTCCAGGGGTCAAAGGCGTTATATCTTCCGGGTGCGATGATAAAGGCGTGAGTGGCCGTGAGTTTAAAATTGACTCTATTTGTATTAAAGTTGAGTTCAGTTCCTCATAACTTAAATGACAATTTCCCAGCACTCTAAGTAAATGAAATTTAGTTGATTTCACACCCGCCTCCCAGATGCCACCGAAATGTGGTGAATAGGCAGGAATGAAGTGGAAGTTTATTACTTCATTTAAAAGGTCACTAGATATTGCATCAGCGTTATCCTTTAAAAACTTTGCAAGATCATTGTATGCTCCGACAAACGTTGTCCCACTGTCGGAGTACATATCAGAAGGTTTTCCTCGACGAGCTACAAACCTACGTAAGGCCAATAAATAACTGTTGCTCGTCATATCACCCACCAGCTCCAAATGTATGGCTTTGGTGGTAAAACATATAAATAACACAATGTACACCTTGACGATGCGAGAACCTCGTCCTTGACGACTAACGGAAGAAATAGGACCCGCGTAGTCTACACCAACTGTCTGAAAAGGATATCCACCTGGCGTCAGACGCTGCTGTGGTAAGTTACCCATTAGTGGAGCTACAACCTTTCCTTTTATTCTTGAACACCTAATGCAGCGACGATAACAAGCCTTTGCCAAATTACGGCCACCTATTGGCCAGTAAACTTCTCTAATCGAAGCTAATAATAATTGCGGTCCAGCGTGCATAAGTTTTGCATGTTCGAATTCAAAAAGTAACTTCGTAAAACGATGAGTGGACTGTAATAAGATAGGGTGCTTTTTATCGAAATTAAAAGAAGAATTCTCGAGACGACCAACTCGCATAATATTCATATCATCTATGAATACATTAAATTTAAGTAAACTACTCTTTTGTGGTAAACTTTTATTTTTAAGTAACATATTATATTCTATAAATGATTCCATCTGAGCAAATCTAATAATGACGTTTAATGCATTACATAACTCGGGCTCAGACAGATAACTAGTTTCGGCCGGTCGTCGTTTACATGCACCAATAAATCGTAGCATATACGCTACTGCACGCTTAAGCCGATTAAAATTCGAAAATCTACTAAAATTAATAAAACAATTAGCATTAGGAAACTCGTCCGTTTGAGCAATACACGATAACTCGGTACGAGTTTCCGGCAATGATTCAGAATTAACTGAAGTTGAAGGCCAACTATCTATAGGTTCCTTCAAAAACCTTGGCCCTGACCACCAAATATCGAGAGACTGCAATAACTCAACATTCACACCACGCGAAATATGATCCGCTGGATTATGTTCAGTGGGAACGTGTCTCCATATACAATCGCCAGTCTTTTCTAAAATCTCACCTATGCGATTGCGGACAAAAGTATGCAACTTACTTGGTGACATCTTTAACCATCCTAATAAAATGGTGGAGTCAGTCCAAAATACAGAACATGCTGCCTTAATACGTAGTGACTTTACTGCCTTTTCATAAAGCCGAGCACCCACCAAAGCACCACAGAGCTCAAGCCTAGGAATAGTGGTAGCTTTAATGGGAGCCACCCGACTCTTGGCAAGTAACAACCTGACAAGTATTTTGCCATGAGAGTCAATGCTACGGACGTATAGGCATGCACCATATGCTTTTTCTGAAGCGTCCGAAAACACATGAAATTCCAGCCGTTCATGACAATCTATTATCACACGGCGCTGAATGCGAATATTATTTAAATGATGTAAATTCTTAATTACGTCTAGCCAAATCTCCTCTATCTCCGGCATTAACGGCTCGTCCCAAGACAACTTATGTAGCCATAATTTTTGCAAGAGCATTTTCATATTAATGACCACAGGAGAAACAAGACCTAAAGGGTCAAATATTTGCGAAATTATGGAAAGCATACTGCGATTTGAGTTTATCTTAGGGATCGATGTACCGATAGGAAAACACAACTCATCGGAGTCGGTTTGCCATCCTAAACCTAACGTTTTACAAGGCTCAGTATCACCTATATTTAAATCGAGAGGGAACTGAGTGGACTCCGAGACTAACTGAGGTTCATTAGACTTCCATTTTCTGAGTGGGAAACACGCTAAAGCAAGAACTGACGTTAATTTCGTACGTATTCCACGAAGTTCGAAGAGATCATCCCCACCACTCAAGAGGTCGTCTACATAAAAATCATTTATTATGATTTCTGCAATCACTTTATCCTCACACTCGAGACCTACTTGCTTAAGGCATCTTGTCGCGAGAAAAGGAGCACTGGCGGTACCATACGTAACGGTATTCAGCTCAAATGCCTTCAGTGAATCTTTTGGATTATCATGCCATACTATCCGCTGTAAATACCTATCATCAGGATGTACCGTTATCTGCCGGTACATTTTCTCAACATCAGCCATTAAAATGTACTTATGCTGTCTAAAGCGCAGAAGGATGGATAAAAGGTCATCCTGTATAGTAGGACCCACCATCTGTATACTATTATAAGTAACACCGGTAGTCGTTGGACTACTCGCATTGAAAACGGCCCTTAATTTAGTGGTCGTACTGTGTTCACGTAAAATGCCGTGGTGGGGTATATATTGTGCATTATCCTCAGAACTAAGCCCACATTCGGACATGTGACCCAACGTTTGGTATTCAGACATAAATTCACGGTACATTTTACATAAATTCGGCTGTTTCGCGAATCTATGCTCCAATGAGTAAAAACACTGTTTAGCACGGTACAAAGAATTACCCAGCACACTCGGGTTATCCTTTAATGGAATTCTCACACAGAAGCGTCCGTCCCCTAAACGTGTAGTGTTATTTATAAAATGATCCTCACACAGTTTTTGTTCCGGTGAGTAACTAGAACTATTGTTCACCTCCTCTAAACTCCAAAAACGTGCGAGTTGATGCTGAATCTGATCATAAATACTATCAGTGGTGGTCGAATCTAATTGCACAAAATTACAATTAATACGGTTACTTAAACTAGGTAGATGGCTGGTATTTATTTGCCCGGAAACTATCCACCCTAGCCTTGTTTCACATAGCGTAGGTTTTCCAGTGCCTAAATTAATCCGCTGCGATCCCAATATATCCCAAAAAATGTCAGCGCCTATGATCAAGTCAACCGACGCGGGAGTATGAAAGTTGGGATCAGCTAAACATATATCACTAGGTATATTAAGCATGGATAAGTCGACCGAACGACACGGCACTTTATCTGTTATCGACGGCAAAACAAAACATCTCAAATTAGTCGCGTAGCTTTCATCTAATGATTTTACTGACACGAAACACATTTTACTAATTTGTGATGTCACATTATTAATCCCTAGTATAGATTTATCTATATGATTACAGGGCAGATTTAACTGACGATACATTTTGTTTGTCATGAGACAGGAAGTACTACCACTATCAAGAATAGCGCGAGCTATGTGCTCGCGATTATTCGAATCGTGTAACTTAATTAATACCGTCGATAACAGAACGTCAGTGTGATGGCCGTGTCCTTGGTGACTGGAGGCCGCGACGCTCGCCGACAGCGTTAAGTTGGGATTCACATCGATGGTGGTGAGGGGCGAGCTGCTATTGTTGATATCAGTTCGTTCACTATGCACAACCGGTCTCGGTTTAGTATTATCTGCCACATGTATTAGAGTGTTATGCCGCCGCTTACATAACTTGCAACCAGGCTTCTTGCAATGATTAGCGTAGTGTCCACTGCAAAAACAGTTAAAGCAAACTTTAAAAGTAGGTAATAATTGAAGTCGCGCTTCATTACTTAAGGCTAAAAACTGAGGACAATTATTAAGCTTGTGATCGCCACTGCATTTAGGACATAAACTCGCTAAACGTAAGTTAGATAAGTAACTGTAACACAGTCAGTAATAATAATCAATAATTAACTAAATGTCTAACAAAATTAGAACAATAAAATTAAATTAGTTAACCGTCAACTTGCTCAATGACACAGCAACTTATTACAATAAAAAGATAATTTGTGCACGTACTAACCTTATTAATACACTTAACTACTTAACATATACTACCTTAAAGAGTGATGGGTTATTACAACTGAAAAACACTGAGATTAATGTCCAAGTCACGGTTTTTAAACAGCTCACGAACTCGACCACGTTGTTTCAGGTTAACCCGTCGAACTTTGCCAAGAATTAATATTTCTTCAACAATTATCGCTGATCTTCATTAATTATTACTATTTAATAGTAATCCGGATCGTTAGGACCATGTAGGAGACTCTTCAGGTGTATTTAAATAAAAAAACTGTTAAGCGTTAAAATTACGTGTATTCCGAGTACAGGACTACAGAAGACAGCAAATATAAAATTGTAGTGACTCATAGCTAAAACATTAGCAACGTAGTGTTGACCGCAAATCATAGCTTGGTTTATTCTCGCAGGCGCTCGAACACTACTAAATACTAAAATTTATGAAAAATCAGCAAACATGTAAAGTTAACTCACATTTGACGGCTGATCATTAGCGAGAATTACGTTTTGTGTGAACCGTCCCTTACAGTAGGTATTTATATTCTGTCTAAATGTTTTATGTCCCAATAAAATAAATAACTACGTAAAATCAACGTAACATAAAATAACATCACGCCTGTATTTCCCCGAAGGGGTAGGCAGAGGTGTATACTACACCCACATTTCGCCAGTTATGTTATCAGTCCCATATAATAGGGGGCGAGCCTATTGCCATTAACCTGGCACAAAATCCAGACCCCGGGCTGCTACTGAGAATTTGCTAATGAAAAACCCAATATCACTTTGCCCGACCCGGGAATCGAACCCAGGACCCCACGCTCAGCAGTCACGCTTGCGACCACTATACTAACGAGGCAGTCCAACGTAAACTCCGTGTTATCAAAATAAGTATAATACCAATATTGATAAGATAGTTATCGGTATGATACTTATTTTCCTTAAGCCGCAGTGCCTTACTACTCTATATTTTGTCCCAATTTTATCCCCATTTTGTCCCCAGCATGAGATATTATCTTTACTGGACATACCCAACTTGATCACAACTCTCTTTTCTTACCTTCACAACCATTTAACTCTATACAAAGCAAAACTCTCACAAAAATAACACTTTTTACCTAGGTTTCAAATGCCATGTTATGTGGAGCTCAATATTTTTCCGATCGTAGCACAAAATGCAAAGAGTAAAATATTAAATTGAATTTTTCAATGTGTTTGTTTTACAATGCATTCGTTGCGTGCATTCGAATCAACCCTACATACACACTTGACATTTTCTTCAACTCCATCATTTATGCTTCATGGTTGACATATATGCCAGCGGATGCTTATTTTCTTGAAAATTGTTACTTGAAAGTTGCATTGTTGACAACGTTGCATCTATTATTATGTGACATTTAAGTAGACAATATAAAATAAAACAAAATAACAATTTGATGAAAAACATTTTTTAAATACCATTTTTTTTTAAAGAAATTTAGTTAATATTGCAATGTCATTAGTTCTGAGCTACCTTTAAAGCTTCAAGTCTCTAGCTCATCGGGAAGTTAGTTTAAAATCGATTTTAAAATTTGTACTGAACATACAGACAAGACTGAAAACCTGGTAAAAATTATGTGCGAAAAAACCTGGTATTAATATAGATACCGAATCCCGATCATCAACGCATATTAAAATCATAATTATTATTATAATTTCTAGCCTTCGGCAAATGAAACGTAAAATCCCTATTTTATATAAAATCACACTAGCAAATGTTCCTACTTAATCAGGTAATTACCTAAGCACCCTGAGAACTGAGAAGGTGGAACCAGCTGACACGTCCATCTTGAACGCATCGATAAATGGCAATTGATTAGTATTATCGTATTTCTATCATTTATAAAAGGGATGTTAAAACTTCCTCAGACGGCCTTGTCGCGGCAACATGGATAATTTGTCGCGCGACATTCGGTAAACGCGTGACGTAGGACCCCATCCTAGTGTGATTTATTTTACAACGTTGCCCCTCTCTCTTATTTCTTTGTTATCGTGAGTGATTATACAAATCAAACACATGACATGATAGAAATTAGCAACGATCTGGTAATCTGAAGTGCCTCCGCGTTTGCTTAGCTGCCGAAGCCCTATTCCCGTGAAATTAAATTAGATATCTCTGTTCTGTTTTGTGAATTTTAGTCGTAACCGAAGAACAACATTTGATTCATTTGTAAACAGATAAACGTGCCTTTAAACAATGCTGTGTAACTACTTCCACTAACAGTTAATTTAATTAAACACCTATTTTTAAACGATGTCCTTACCTTTATTTGTTAACTCATGCAACAAACGACTAATACATACTAAACGTTTCCTCTGTATCCGCAAGCGGAACTCCCAAATCAAACATTGACGCATATAAAAACAGTCGCAAATTGCGCTAATCGGTAGCGTACGTCCTTGACGGTACCGTTTTCTTCAATTCTCGTAGTCGCACGAGCGCAATTTGACTTTGTGCGACGACAGGAACAAACCGCGGATGCGTCTATTAGGGCACTTATTTAATACTTGAAAATAAAGGAGTACGTCCATTATAGAGTAGCGCAAGTTTCCGGACGAATCGCATGCGCGAGTCAAGCGTTGTGTTCGTTTGTTGATTGCGCTTTTTGTAAGATTGGAATAGGATCAATTGGGTCATTGCAGTTTTATGTAACTGTTACGAGTTCATGATTGCTTTCTTGACCATGAAAGCTAATTGCATATAAGTATGTGTAATGTGTTTACGGAAACGGCGTGGCAAAGACAAAAGCAAAATCAATCAACACTAGCAAAATCTTAGGTCCGTATTACGAATGGTTCCTTAAGTAAAGTTTGATCTTCAGTCAACTGATCACTACTTAAGGATAGAATCGTTACTTGAGCATCGGTCTTATTCTAATACGGTAATTATAAACTTCAAGTCAACAATATAGCACACGAATACAACCTGAAATAGGAAAGAAATCTCTGCACAAGCGTCGAGACCACGCTTGAGTGATTACAGATCAAATCTCTGCTCAAATACCGAAACAGGTGACAGTATAAAATAGAGCTAAACTCAGCTGAACTGTGATCAATGAATCTATGCTTGAGGAATGTTCTAAAATTAAATCCTAACTCAAAACTAGTTTTAAACTGTGATCAAAACTTGAAGAACGTTCAGTAATACGGGCCTTACAAATTCCTATATTTTCATTATCATTAGCCCATTAGTCTCACTGCAGGGCACGGGCGTCTTCTCAGCATGAGAAGGTTAAGGTCTTAGTCCACCACGCTGGCCTAGTGCGGGTTGATGGACTACACACACTATCGAGACCTGTAAGGAGCTCTCTCAGGTGTGTATGTATTTATTTTAGCAATCAATATAACGACATCCAGTACCTATTGCGAATTTTATTCTAGTAACTAGTGTAAATTCAAAATATTTTATCTGAATCATCAATTCAGCCTACTGCAGTCCATTGCTGGACTTAGGCCTCTCCCAAGTTACGCCACAACACTTGGTTCTCTGCCTTCCTCATCCAGTCCCTCCCAGCCACCTTCTTCAGGTCATCGGTCCACCTGGCGGAGAGGCGCCCTACGCTGCGTTTACCGATACGCGGTCTCCACTCAAGGACTCGTCTGCCCCAGCGGCCATCAGTCCTTCGACAGACATGGCCAGCCCACTGCCACTTCAACTTACTCATCTTACCTGAATTATGATTGAAGTAAATAAATATCATATCGATATCTGCTTTCATGCCCCAACTAGGCCTGCAATCGTGTACAATAAAAAAACCGGTCAAGTACGAGTGGAACTCACTCACTAAGGGTTCATACCCATCTTGTTTTTATGTATGCATTACTATCAGGACAAGTAAACACTTGTATTTATTATCATTCAATAGAAAAGAGTAGGTATAATGTACTGGGGTCTATTTTTTGTATTCCATCTTATGTATGTACATTGAACACAAATAAATATAATTTTATTTGAATTGAAAAAAAGTTTTAACAATTTTTTGTTCTTATTTTCTTAATTTTTATTATTTGCTATGATGAGGGGCCATAAAAGATAGAAGATAGAAGTACCTACATATTTTGTAAAAATTTCGACTGGCTGGCTGGTTAAAAAAGAAAAAGGTACAGCCCTGTGACAGACAGACAACGGACGGACGGACAGACTGCACTGCAGCGCCGGCGTTACAAACCGAATTTCATGAAAAAAATAGTTCCGCTAATCAAGTGACATGCTTGCTCGATTGACCCTCTATGTTATAAAAAAAATTGTCTTAGGTCCGTATTACAGAAAGTTCTTCAAGTACATTTTGATCTTCAATCAACTGATCACACTTAAGGATAGAATCGTTACTCGAGCATCGGTCTTACATTCGGTCAACATTACACATGAATATAATCTGAAATAGCAAAGAAATCTCTACTCAAGCGTGGTGTCGACCACACTTGAGTGATTACAGATGAAATCTCCGCTCAAATACGTAAACAGGTAACAGTCTAGAATAAAGATAAACTCAGCTGAACTGTGATCAATGAATCTATGCTTGAGGAATGTTCTAAAATTAATTCCCAACTGAAAACTAGTTCTAAACAGTGATCAACGCTTTTGGAACGTTCTTTAATACGGGCCCACAGACACTGTAATATTTTTTTTACTATGTCTGTGTACGGGCCTAAGAAACGGCCGCAGTGTGCAACAAACCTAAACCCTGGGTCAAACGGAACTAGCCCACACGCTCATCAGAGCCGCTAATATGGCGCTCGCGGCTTCCTATGACGTCACACCTCGTCACTTAGGACCCATTCACACAAGAAGATAAACAACTGACAAGTGATCGGAAATTGCTCCATTACTGACATGCGTGTTTAATTTGGAATCATAATCATCATCATTTTCTCAAGTAGGCACGTTCGGGTTTACGTAGTCGTATCAGATAATTTTGTTCATAATTTCTCATTGGTATAATGGCTGTGCAGACCTGTCAAATTGAAGTAGAGTAGTTCTTGAAAATAATTGCGATTGATCGGCATTGACAATGCCTAATGTCAATTCGTATTTTTGAGTGCAAAATTAGCATTATTAGTTCAATATTTAGTGTTTTTAGACCCAATTCAGGTGGACTGACGACCTGAAGAACGTGGCTGGTGGGGACTGGATGCGGAAGGCAGAGGACCGAGTGTTGTGGTGCAACTTGGGAGAGGCCTATGTCCAGCATTAGACTGCGGTAGGCTGAGTTGAATGAGAATGAATTAATCCTTTTTAGAATTGGAACCGTTCCGTGTGGTGCCGGAGATAAAGAATTGCACCACCCTCTTCTCATGGGTATCGTAAAAGGCGACTAAGGGATTCACCAGAGGATGGGCAGCAGCGTTCTGTGAGTATTTTACCAACCAACTGCGGTCGCCAACCCGCCTGCCAAGCGTGGTGATTATGGCATATCCACCCCATTGGGGGAGGCCTATGTCCAGCAATGGACGTTTTTCGGCTGAAATGATTATGATGATGACGTAGTACCTACTTAATAATTCCACGGCATTACACAATTTAACTGTTTCACTATAGAGAAAACCAACTTTAAAACATTCTAATTGTCGATATTATAAGTGCAGTTGATTTTATTGTTTTATTCCGATGAGTCGAGTAAATAACAGATACGCCACTCAATTCTTATTTTATCCGAGAGTACAGGTGAGTACACTGTTGTTTCGCCAGAGATATTGGCTTTTGTCACTCAAGTATTGCGATTGTATTGTGCTAACTAAGCTCTTGGGTTAATGAGGCAGTTAAATTACAGATCGCTTTTGTTAATGAAAAAAAAGGCGCAAAAATAGATCAACCTTTTTGATATTTGGTTGAATGCGAAAGTGTAACAAGCCTGTAACGTGTGTAAAACTATTTAGTGGTTAAATAAGTTTTCGTATTGAGTACATAGTGCATGTGAAAGCCCCAAGGTGGACCGATGACCTGCTGAAGGTCGCGGGAATTCGCTGGATGCGGAAGCCGCAGGACCGGTCGTTGTGGCGATGCTTGGGGGAGACCTATGTCCAGCAGTGGACGTCTTTCCGCTGAAATGATGATGAAGATGATGATTGAGTATGTACATGCTCAATCATTCAATTTTCATACCGGGAAAAGAACTTGCAAGAAGAGTATAGTGAGACTTGAAAACGAACATTTTCGTAAAAAAATCGTTTTTACACGTGACTGGTCTTCCTACCGTATTACTCAAACAGCCCTTATTTCGTTTCAAAACGAAACAATAAGATTTTTCGATCAAATTTAAAAAAAAAACTGCAGCCAATACATTCCCTTCGGAAGCAGCCGATCTCGGGAAATGGCCGTCAGACATCAAAATGTTGCTTTGAAATGCACAAAAACACAAAAGCGTATACGCTGCACTTGTAAAGCTATACGTTGGTGTAATTTCTAAAATAATCGATCCCCCACCCCACGCATTAACTGCGTCTGCTCGGTACCGTCGCGAGGGAAGCATCGTTCGTTATCGACCAAATTTTTATTATGCATATTTTTTAATTTTATTTTTTGTTTCACCCCCCGCCCTGGGGCGACTCCACGTGCGTATTAAATCAATACTCGCAGAGAGATTTTGTTTTTATTCGTTGGACGGGGCAGTGGCTTTTGGCAGACATCACCTTCTGAGCGATACAAGTTCCATCTAATGGAACACTATGCGAGAAGCTCGGGATATGCACGCCAGACTTTTTGTACGTAGGACTAATGCACGGCGAGTCCACTTTTTGACTCTAAAACTTTATATGTAGGTATACATAAGGGATGTTGGCCAATTTTTTTGGATATTTGGTCCCCTGTGTTGTGGTAAAGGGAGTACCATTTTTGTTACTGTACACATACTGAGTATTGGCTGTAATATCAATGTTTTTGGAACGAAGTTACTTAAAACTAAGTTACGTAAAGAACTCCTGCGATATGTGTGATGTATCACTAATCTGTGAGTATGATTCGGAAGAAAATGTAGCGTCACGTCACGCTAAGATTTGCGTTATACCCATAAAATACATTGAATATACGACCGCGTACTTGAAGGCGCAGCGTGGGTAGGCCACAAGGTGGGCCGACGACCTGGTGAAGGTCGCGGTAATCAGCTGGATGCGGAAAGCGCAGGACCGGTCATTGTGGCGATGCTTGGGGGAGGCCTATGCCCAGCAGTGGACGTCTTTCGGCTGAAATGACATAGAATTTTCAGCTGAACTCACCTTTGTACGCCATCTGGTGGATAACGTCAAAGTTACAGCTAACGATTAAATAAAACATACAAAAACACATGTTACATGTTTTAACTGGGGACCGAACCTGGACCCTGTGGTATCTCAATCCGACGCAAGATGTTGCCTGCCATCTATGCTAGTGTTATAGTTGCGAAATTTTTCATTAAAATTAACCGGTAAAAATATGAATTTTAAGGACAACTTTGTTCCAGAGGATGGTCCCCTGACCGCACATTTTTTTTTCTCAATAATTATGAGCTCATTTTGTTTATAGTTAAAATAGTTTTTGCTGATGCTAATGATTTTTCGTGATGTAATGATATTCCGTGTGATGCCGGACGTAAAGAATTGCACCACCCTATATCTTCTCATGAGTGTCGTAAAAGGCGACTTAATTCACCAGGATTGGACAGCAGCGTTCTCTGAGTATTTAACCAACCAACTGCGATCGCCAATCCGCCTGCCAAGCGTGGCGATTATGGCATATATCCCCTCATTGGGGGAGGCCTATGTCCAGGAGTGGACATCTTTCGGCTGAAGTGATAGTAATGCTAATAAAACATTTCTAGTTTTCTTAATTTATTAATTTAATGAATTAACCACACACGTTTAACTATAGTTGCATCAGCTGCATATCTTGGAAGCTGGTTTAATTCTGGCTACCGAGAACGCTCAGCAGGTATCATTATCATGATCCTTAAACTTAATAACTTATTGCTCACGCTTGGCAAAAAAATTGTGAAATAATTAAAAAAAAAACAGCCACGTGCATTTCTAATCACGCACAGAGTTCCGTAGTCAGTACAGGCAATTATAATACTATACTAGTAGTACAGGCTACAGGCATATATATACATGCTGAAATTTGGATCGCTTATATCCCGAAAAGGGGTCAATGTACTCATTATTGTGAACAACTTTTGCTATAGGAACAACCCTGAAATCGCGAAAAAAAAATCAGGTGGTCCCTACATTTTATCGATTTAAGTGAACAAAAATGTAGGGACCAACTGATTTTTTTTTCGCGATTTCAGGGTTGGTCCCATAGTAAAAGTTGTTTATAATGATGAGTACAATGAGCCCTTTTCGGGAAATAAGTGATTCAAATTTCAGCATGTATAGAATTCCTCCAAGACATTGGGCCCAAACTAGATGTAGGTATTTTAAAAATACAAAATAAATGCAATTACAATTGTGTTAGGCTGGGTGTGTTTCTTATGTATTATAAGTATGTATTTACAACAAAAAAAGTATGTACGTATTATATCCATTGTCTAGTACTCATAGCACAAGCTCTGTTTAGTTTGGGACTAGATGGTGCTGTGTAAAAAAATGTCCAATAAATATTAATTTATGTATTTAATTCATTTAAGTCATTGCATACGGGATTTCTATGAACTTTTTAAAAACTCATAGCTAAGTTGGTCGATTGTTACTTGTATTCTAGACAAGCCTACTCATCCTTGATAGTTTTCCTTTTAAATTTGTCATATTGGCTTATATGCTGGAAAGTTTAGCCTGTAGAGGGTGGGGACAGTGTAACAAAAATTACCACATATTAAATCATAATATTTCGTAAATAGAACTGTGTATAAAAAATATTATCCAATATTTTTTTAATACCTATTCAACGAT
Source organism: Asteroscopus sphinx (assembly GCA_949699075.1). Classification (NCBI taxonomy): domain Eukaryota; kingdom Metazoa; phylum Arthropoda; class Insecta; order Lepidoptera; family Noctuidae; genus Asteroscopus; species Asteroscopus sphinx. Next base: position 4,099,006 of record OX453002.1, read on the forward strand.
GGTATACGCGATAAAAAAAACGCACTCACTTTGCACTCAGGAGGGAACTACCTACCGTAAAAACATTTTTTTATAACTTTATAGGCGTTATGCTAAATTTCAACTCTATAGCACATGCATTACAGTCGGATGGGGGGACGAACCTGCCGCAACTATAAAGGTTCCTTGTTTGACTATGGAACCCTAAAAATTGTAACATTTTTTCCATAAATTTTATAATGTCACATCTACAGGTTCAAAGACGGCTATCAAATAAATATGTCACTTACCAAACTATTAGAAGACATTAGAAATTTGTCACTGCCATTATTAATATTTAATATGTAATTTGTGATCGACGTAACCGTCTTTCGTGGTTAGAAAGGGTTCATTTTAGCTGTCATCGTTGCAACTGAGCTGTCACATGTTACAATGTTTCAAGCAGCTAAACATTATATGCAGTGCCCCGCCCCGCGAGTCGGGCTCAAAACACCACTGCATCGTGGGATCGAGCCGCGATTTTTTCTAGCATCACTTTTTGCACTTTTCACTCTGAGAAGTGAAATCATTGTAAAGAGTTTATTTGTATGTGTCTTAGTTAAAGTTCTAGTTTTTTCTTCCATAAATAATGTCTTTATTTATTAAAACTTAAATAGGAAGTAATGATTGCTATATATTATTTAGTATCTACCTATACAATTAAAGTATAAAAGTTTAATGAAATAATTATTTCTGCTACGAATTAAAAAGTATTATATAGTAGAAATTACCTAATGATTGTGATCGCCTGGGGTACCAACTAACAATGTTGGTACGTTTATGATATAAACGCCTGTATAAATTAGTCATATTTCCGCTTGACTTAGAAAGAACTCGCTATAGTATTACTTATTAGGAAAAATGCCGGCCGGGAATACCGCTAACAATACGTACATAAGTAATTGAATTTATTTTACATTAATTTTAATTAGGGCCACTCTTGTGCTCGGCTGTACGCATTGAGCGCGTAACTTGCACGCTGTAGAAAAAAACTTAAAATAACTTTTCCGTTACCGTAACATTATAACGTATGAATTATTAATAAAACGATAGTTAATAATTCATGTATACTACGTTTTATTGTGTGCAATAAATTTTGCGGAACAATAAAATCTCTAAGATTGTTTCGCGTTTTTTTTGCCGTGTTAATATTGCATTGGTTCGGTCGTCTCACCCGGTTTTGCGCACGCGATATTTTATATATACAGTGTTAATAAATGCGATAATGGTGCCTCGAGGAGTCGCTAGCAGTTTTTACTCTATAATGTATAAATTATTTCATAAAGTTGAATGAATAAAATACTTTTTGTCATATCAGATAAAACATTTTAGTTTCCCAAATGGCAATTGGTCACGAGATTAATGGAAGCTGACAATGAAGCCGATTGGTACTGTAGCCGCGTGAACAAAAATATGATAACATTTTTATCAATCTGCTTCAATTTAAATATATCCTTGTGCCTCAAATTCCATCCGTTGGACGGCGACAAGCGGCTTTGAATTATTGTTTTTTTTTATGAATATTCTCCTGTATATTTTTTAGGCGGTCGAATGAAAAGCGCGCGTTATTTCTATACAAAGTTGGTCGTTTATTTAACGAAAAAATGTTTTTTTCGTGTTATTAACGACAATTTGTCATGTTTCTTTTTTGATACGTGTTTTCCCGAAAATTTTGTATGTTGGCTCCGTTTCGAATTTTTGGATGCCTATACGGTACTCTCCATTTTAGGTCTAGGCATTTTTTTTGCTTTTTTCTTCCATCGCTTCGGTAGGCAATATATTCTGCTTGTGGATCAGGTAACTAAACCTAGATATACGGTGGTCTTTTTGTACGAGTTGAGACCATTTCGTATACGTTTGGCTAGGTAAACGTTGGACCTAGTTTTTCGCATAGAAACTTGTTCGAAGAGACGCGTTGCATATATGTTTAAAGAAATGTATTCTTAATAAAAACACAAAGTCACTTACTTGAGAACAATATTAACTTAAGGTGAATGCTCCAGGGTAGCCCGCGAAATTCAAAATTGTTTTTTGCAAATTGTAGCTCTATTTCGCGTTGTATATCGGTCGAAATATCATTCGCGGTAGTAATAACAATATATCTACTGAATAATACTACACCTTAAGCTATGATAGTTTAGTTCGTCGAATTTAAAAAAATCTTTTTTTTCAAAAAATTGTGGTGTATTACGTGTACCCATCCAGTGCATTCATTATTTTACAAAAATGTTGTATGAAATTACATATAGTGCTAGCTGAGTTTTGGATGCATTGAATGAGCTTAACTTTTGATACGTGAGGGTATTTTATTATAGAGTTGTGCTCCTTCATAAGTTATAGTTTTTTTGCTATAGTTGGTTCTAATTTTTGGTAAAACTAAGAAACTAGCTCGGCGAGTGCAACGTAGCACTAAGGGTAATCTGTTTTAGTTTGGTGAAAGATATGTTAGGGCGGATACTTTTGTTTGGAGCCTTTCGTCATATTCATAAAGTATCTTCACAGAACGTATGGTTGGTCAGTTTATCTATGGTTTATATTTCATTCATACTAAGTCTAAAGAGTATGTTGTGAAAATATACGCGACGCCAATGTTGCTTTTCATTCAATGTAATTCTAGTCGAAACTGTATTATAAATGTTATTAAAAGTGTCAATATAGTTTCCCGGTTGAAAGTAATATAAAACTAGAAATTAGTTTTTATTTTGTACTGTAAAGGAAGGACGGCGGGAAATTAAATTGTATAAACGGTTTTTTTTATAATAACCGCCGTAACAATTTTTTGTTTACTTATTTTCTAATTTTGAACAATAGGTACTGACTCGTACAAAACAATTTTCTTAGCCACATTGATTTAATTCGTCTTTTATTCGTGAACACAGCCTCGAAATCGCAACTCTTAAAAAATATTAGGGTAATAACTTTTGTGTAACGATTTAAATTTTGAAATGAAAAAATCGCTCACGAGCAGGATTTTTTTCTTTCCTCAATTTAAATCTATAGATTTCGCTTCGCATGCGTAAAAGCGTTAAAAATAATAAAATTACTTTTTGTGTATACACCTGAAATGGTGACTCAATTTCCAAGGTTCCTATTCTCCCCAGTAGACTTCCACAACCAACAGGAGATAGGCTGTACTTTTCAAAGACATTTCCATACTAGTATAATACCTTTATGGTACTTTTAAATATTAAAAGCCAATGACCAAAATTGGTGCCTTTTTTTTTGGGCGCGCACATTGACTATATTTGGGAGAAAAGCAAAATCGTATTTTAAGCAATTCGTTTAGCCAGGAATCGAACCGTTTTCCTTAAAAAAACACCATCCTATATTATTGCACTAAGTGATAAGGTTACTGATAAGGAAAAAATCCTGTAAAGAAATGTTATGTGACAATTCAAAGAAAATTAATTAACTGGTACAAAAATCCTTTGATTTGCCACACAACATTATTTTGCAGGATTTGTTTCACCAGTTACCAGTAACCTTATCAATTGGTGCACTAATATAGGTGATATTTTTTGCAAAAAAAATATTGGTTTCGATTCCCTGCTAAGCCAGCAACTTTAAAAAAAATCTTAAAATGCAGTTTTTGTTCGCACAAAATGTATGGGAAAAGCCGTTCGGTCGATTTGGCTGAAATTTTGGAAAAATATAGTCTATAACAGGTTGATCGAATGTGTAAAGTTACACCGTTATATCAAGACCAGTTTCGAAAATATAGCTATTTCAATGTTGACACAACAAAACTGATTTTCCGGTCATATCTGATGTAACAAAACTAATTACATCCCTTTCGATTGACATCTTTTCTCTATTTGTTATAGTTGCGGATTAAACCCTCCAGTCCCATATTCATAAAAAAACCTGTATTTTTCGGTCCTCTTGGACTGCGTACAAAGATTTGTTTCATAATTCTTAATTGTGATAGATTTTCATACACACCACACCACACCACACCACCACACCACACCACACACACCACCACACCACCACAGTTACAAGAATGGCCGCGAGAAAAAAAAGGCCAATGACCAAATACCATTTTGCTCATGGTCCTTTATTCAATATAATAATAATAATAAATAACTCGTCTGGCTAACGACGAATACTTGCACAGGCATAACCAAGTGGCCAAGATTATTCATCAGCAGCTTGCTTTGCAATATAACCTTGTGGAGTCAGAGGTACCGTACTACAGGTATGCTCCCGACCCAGTTCTCGAGAATGACCATATCACGTTGTACTGGGATCGATCTATCATCACTGATAGGACTATTTTATGCAATAAGCCTGATATAGTGGTGATAGATCGATTAGAGCGCCGCACAATGATTATTGATATCGCCGTTCCGCATGACGGGAATCTCGTGAAAGCTGAGACAGATAAACAAATGAGATATTTGGACTTAGCACACGAGGTTGTCGACATGTGGGACGTGGATTCGGCAATCATTGTGCCGATAGTCGTAACGGCCAATGGTCTCATAGCCAAGAGCCTCGACCAACATCTTAAGAGGCTCTCGTTAGGTGGCTGGGTCAAGGGCCAGATTCAGAAGGCGGTTCTCCTCGACACGGCACGTATTGTGAGGAGGTTCCTGTCTCTGGGGCCATAACCGCCGGTAGCTTGGACCCTGCTCCCGATGCCGGTGGAACACAATTTTTTTTATATTTTTAAATGTTTTTCTTTTTTTCTTTTTATAAAAAATATTTAAAAATGTATTTAATGAGTTGATAACTGAATAAAGATAATAATAAATATTTTTGGGACATTTTTACACATCACCATCTAGTCCCAAACTAAGCAAAGCTTGTGGTATGGGTACTAGACAATGGATATAATACTTATATACTTTTTTTTGTAAATACATACTTATAATACATAAGAAACAACCAGACCAACACAAACTTGATTACTATGAACCTTTTAATCCTTTTAAGCCTTTAGAAATGTACTAATAATATCAGTAGTTCTTTAAAGGAAGTATCATAAGGAATCAATACAACATGTTAATCTGTATTTGTGCCATATTCGAAGAGATGACTATACCACTGATACTGAACACGAATCAATAAAAAAATCAATACCAATTTATTTATTTTAAACTTAAATACCTATTTGTAAACAAATAAATTTCCCTGTGTGTGCGTGCGACACTAAAACGATTCGTGGGAATCCATAAAAAAAAATTGCAGGTATTTCCATCCTTTGGCAATACCGCCGGCGACTTATTTTCAGAATCGTTCGGGATTTATTCTCAAACCCTCGCTATGTTTCCAAGTGAAAATTTGGGTATTATACTTATAATAGTAGAATTGGTTGAGTATTTTTAGATAACTAAGCACATTATTTATCATTTGCTCTACTAATATGGCACGGTTATAGATCAACAGCTTGTATATCATTCGTTTTATAGATATATAATTTTCTAGCATCTGTATTTCCGCCTGGAGGCACACACAAGGATGGATAGATAGATACACGATATTGTGATTTCTATTCCAAGAAAATTTGATTGAGAACTTGTGATGTTACTTGCAGGGATTGCATACTTCAATAGGAAATATCGCATCTGTGTTATTGTGATATTTGCTTCATATTTTGTACGATATTGAATAAAGTCACTAGTGACAATATGGATGATATGGATCCAATAAAGGGTCTGGCTTCTAGACTTGGAAAATTATAGTTCGAAACTCTCCTCCTTACATAAGCAGTCTATTGTTATCCGAATGCCTTTTTTTGTCAAGCGTCATGATTTACGCTTATAAAGAAACGGAATCCTACTATTCTTCCTACTAATATTATAAATGTGAAAGTTTGTGAAGATGTTTGTTTATTACTCAATAACGCTGTAAGGGCTGAACGTATTAGGATTAAATTTGGCAAACAGATAGAACATAACCCGGATTAACATATAGGTGTTGTGTTGTGTTAGTTGTAGTAGTAGTAGTAGAGCTCCTTTGTGAAAGAGCTCGTCGGGGGAAGTACTACCACCGTACCTACTTCTCCGCCAAATAGTAATGCTTGCATTGCTGTGTTTCGGTCTGAATGGTACGGGTGCCGGTATAATTACAATCACATGAGACTTTCCGTCTTCATGTCTCAGTTTGGCGAACCGACTTGCGGTACCATTTAGGCAACAGCCTAGGTGGTATTGAAGTTGTTATGGGCAAAGCTAACCGCTTAACATCAGTTTAGCAAGTCTCGCTATCCTATACTAAAAAAAAACGCTACTTTTTATCCCGGGTAGATGAATAGTTCTGAAGGGATGCGCGATAAACGACGCCCACGCAGGCAAAGCTTCGGGCATAGGCTGGTCGCCAATAAAAGGTTATAGGACGAAAATAAAAATGTAGATATTTGTAAAAGAATATTCGAGAACATTAGCTAATTCACATAGTAGACTTATTAATAGGTAGCTTTCTAATTTACATCTATAAAATCAAACAAAAGTCATAAACATTTCAGACGGTTTATTTACTAAAGTCAGAAGTTAGACCCACGCTATTCGGGGAATATACCTAAAGGAGAAATATAGACAAACAACTTTTAATGCCGATGCAACCCTAAGTTGAAAAATGTTAATCAAAATTCTGTAAAAAAAATTAACATTACATACATTTACGCTTTTACGTGGGACACTCAGAAAGTTTTGCGAAACTAAAAAAAATTGTTCTATACGTACATATATTTTTATCAAATCTTTTCAAAGTACTTTCCACCAGCTTCTATACAAAGATTCATGCGCCTAAACCAGTTTGTAAAACACTTTTTCCAGTCCGCCGCAGACACCTCGTTTACAGCCTGCTCGAACGCAGCCAGCGCATCTTCCGGCGACGAAAAATGTATCCCTTTGAGCTGATTTTTTATTTTTGGGAATAAAAAGAAGTCTCACGGTGCTAGATCAGGGCTGTAAGGAGGGTGACCCAGGAGTTTGACTGGCGTGCTGTCCAGGAAGTCCCTCGTTTTGAGTGCGGTGTGCGCAGGTGCATTGTCGTGGTGGAGCAGTAGCCCGCGGAGCCCTGTGTTTGGTCGCTTGTTGCTTATAACAGAGAAAACTTCTGGCAAACATTTGGTAGTATACCATTCGGCATTAATGCTTCTTTGATCCCGTAAGGGAATTGATACCAAGTGGCCAGTCAAATTAAAAAAGCTAGCGATCAAAATCTTACCCCCGCTTCTAGATCGCTTCACTTTGGTAGGCGTTGGCTCATTTTGAAACACCCAAACAGTCGACTGGCGCTTGGTTTCTGGGTCGTATTGATAAATCCAGGACTCATCACCTGTAACGATGTCGTAAACACGCCGAGACGAGCCTGCTTCAAATTTGTTAAGCATATCACGGCACCATTCCACCCGGGCCTGCTTCTGAGCATCGGTGAGGTTGTGCGGCACCCAGCGTGATACTATCCTCCTCACGCGAAGATGGCTGTGTAGAATCTCGTGAACGCTTCCCGATCCAATCTTCAATATGTGTTGAATCTCCTGATATGTAATTCGCCTATTGTCTTGGATTAAATTTTTCACTGCTAGCACGTTTTCTTCGGTAACAGCCGTCAAAGGGCGACCGCTTCTTTCGTCATCCCCCAAAGTTGGTCGACCGCGCTTGAATTCGTTATACCAACGATACACGGTTGCCTTGGAAGGGCCTTCATCCATGAATGCCATTTGAAGTCTATCGTACGATTCATCCGGTTTCAGGCGACACTTGAAATCGTATAAAATCATAGCTCTAAAATGTTCCCGGCGCAGATCCATATTTCAGTGAGACACAATACTTTGAATTAACTCGCAAAAAATGTGGAGGGAAATTTTGAAATTGGAACTTACTTATTTTTACTTATAAATAATCATATTTTCGAAAAACATTATAACTGGCCAGTCTCCCATATATAAAAACTTTTTTTCGCAATACTTTCTGAGGGGCCTGGTAGTTCCATGAGTCCGACATATCCCTATGCCTTCCCCAGACGGAGGATATATCCATGAGGATTTCTACAGAAAACAAAAAAAAATGTTCAAAGGTCTAGGGGCGGGGGCAACAGCCTCCCAGCTACGCACCTAAAGTATATATTATGTCGTAGGTTCGATTCCCACAGGACACAAATATTTGTGTGATGAACATGTGTGCAAATTAAAAAAATAAAATAAAAATGAAAAATTAAATGAAAACTTATATATTTATATATATAAAAACTTTTTTTCGCAATACTTTCTGAGGGGCCTGGTATATCATGAGTAAGCAATTACACTACCTACTTAATATTATAAACTCGAATGTGTGTTTGTTGCTTTGTTCTTTCACACAGCAACGGAGCGACGACGGGTCGATGTGATTTTTTTTTGCATAGAGATAGTTTGTGGGCCAGAGTGATGTAGGCTACTTTTTATCTCGGAATAGTGCACGGATCCCGTGGAATATAGTACCATGGGAGCGAAGCCGGGTAAAAGTGAACAAACTTTAAGTATACCTTGAAAACAATTAAGTAAATATCCATTTTAAAATATTCCTTCACTTTTCATTAAACTTATAAACAAATAAAATCTCGGTGATCCAGAACGCGCTATCACTTAAAGAACTATGTGATAGAACCTTAAGATTTATACAAGTTTAACACTCTTGCACACTGAGGCGTAACGCAATAAACTCGTCAGTATAATGAGCAAAAACAGCCGACATGCTTGTCGACAACATGTTGTATGCACATCACTCACTGCATAAATCGGAACGGCCGCGAAAGAGATGTTGCGAAATGGGTTGGTTTGTAGTGGCTATTTTATCCAATGTTTATTACTAGAAATATTTGAAAAAAAAAAACTCATTGACATTATCCTTTTGACCATATCTCAATGTATTTTTCAATATATCTACCCAGTACAACAGCTAAAACAACATAAAATTCAATGATACTTGACACTTGGTACCTATTTAGTTTTATAAAGCTGCCAAGTAGTATCTCAACTCGAAGCCTATCGCAGGCAGTCTACTGCTGGACATAGGCCCCTCCCAAATTGCGCTACAACACTTGGTCCTCTGCCTTTCGCATCCAGTCCCCCCAGCTACTTTTACCAGGTCTTCGGTCCACCTAGCTAAGGGGGCGCCCTACGCTGCGTTTGCCGATTCGCGTTCTCCACTCAAGGACTCGTCTGCTCCAGCAACCATTGGTCCTTCGACAGGCATGGCCAGCAGTGGGCTGGCACTTCCACTTCAGCTTACTGATGCTACAAGCTATGTCGGTCACTCCGGTTCTTCTCCGAATAATCTTGTTTCCCGGATTTTTTCCTTCAACGAAGTTAATATAGACTGACAGTAATTTTAGTAAAACAAGCTGTTTTTCTTGATATCCCCATATCTGAAAAGGAGATACCTGCAGAGGAGACAAAATGCAACTGACCTTGCTTAACTTCTGAAAAAAGGATATGCTAAAAACCTCTTACAAATCTTGTTCTGGGTGTTAATGGGGCTGTCCCGTTTCTGTAGCGCATCAGGGATGTTAGCTGAAGCCCGCGTCGATTGTTTCTACGCTACGATGCGAAAAAGATGCGCCTCCCTGGTGCGCCGGGTACGAGTCAGCCCCAATGTACGGCACTTTATAGCGAGCAGGCTTGACTGCTTGTGTGTGAACCGCTGCTGCAAGCTTTCTACCTCGGTTTCGCATTCATACAGTGCACTTAAGTTATTTGTGTAAAATAGGAATACTAACAAAGTTATGTTACAAACAGATTGAGTCTCTGTTACTTGGAAATTAAGTTTTATATTTATACTAGCCTATGCCTGCGAGTTTGCCCGCGTGAATGTGGTTTATCGCGCATCCCTCGGGAACTGTTCATCTTCCCGGGATAAAAAGTAGCCTTTATGTTACTCCGGGTTATGTTCTATCTGTATGACTAATTTCTTTGTAATCCATACAGTAGTTTTTGCGTGAAAAAGTAACAAACATCCATACGTAATCTGTACATCCTCACAAACTTTCACGTTTATAATATAAGTAGGAAGTAGGATCAGGATATTTTATTTTATTTAAATAAATAAATAACTACAAATCTGTATACCAAATCATTCTAACACATACGTCACGAACAACACAATCGTTTAAACCACTACACAGTTGCAAATTACCCGTATAACAAATTCATAATTCGATAATTAAAAAATCGTCCTCACATCGCATCGACACTTTCATCAGGCCGGGTACAGACTAGCTGATATTTTAATTGAATCCGCACCTCAGGTTTACGTCGATCAGGCGTGTTTTACACAGAATTTAATTCATCATTTCATCATTTTTAACTGACACATTGATGAACCGATGACGTGACGGTTAAATTGGTGCTGCCGTGCTTTAGCGGCGGTTTTAGCGAGATTGCATTTAAATAGTTCATCAGATGAGCATGTTAACACCGCATTTTATAAGGCTGTCTGCATGATTAAGTGGTCGTGTTTTAAAACTTGATTTTGTTTTCAGTTTCTTCAGAAATTAATCTTGCATTTGAGCCTTGTATTTGAATACAAAGTTTTCAATAGTTTGTGTAAGTGCCATAGAATATAATTATACTAACGACAAGAAGCGACACTTAAGCATGTGTGCTCGTAAAATTGCTCGCGGCTATGTGTGCAGGTTGTGACGAGCGCGGGGGGCGTGCGCGGTGCGCGGCGTATGGAACGGGCAGTCTCTCGGCTGCCTCAGCCAAGGGCTGCCGAGCGAGATAGCTTACACAGAGTACTTACAGTACTACAATTAAAATTACTTTTAAATATCATTGTGTACACCTATGTTCACTAATAAATATTCATTTGATTAGTACCTAGCACCACATAAATTTTTGGTATCGGCCCTATTACATTCACGCACTCGCTCAAGGTCACCGGTGAGCGAGTTCACAAGTACAGGGAGTGTCACCGGTGTGGTAGTGCGCCAATCCGCAGAAGGCCAACGCGATGGACTGAGGAGCTAGCGGAACGCATTACAGCGCATCGGCGCGGTTGAAAACGGACGAGAGCGAATCTGCGCTTAGCCGAGTTATATCCGACAGGCTCAGTATGTGAGTACATGTTGTAACATACCACCACCACGTTACACTACCAAGTGTTAGCGTGTAACAGAACAAACGCCAGTCCGCCAGTAGACCAGAGACCAGAGTAACTACGAGAATCGATTGGTATGGTTTTTATAGCATGTTACATTTTACCACAGATACGGTAAAAAATGTTATTATAAAAATTTCTTTGTAGTTTTCGCGATCACTACACATTATAATAAAACAAGTTTAACCGGATTACATCGCGTATATTATTTAAATTGGTTTTCCTGACGTTTCGAAGCTTTGCAGCGTTCGTGGTCGCAGGAAGACTAAGGTATTATTAAGCGTATTTAAAGATATTAAAAAAAAAAAAATAACCACGAACGCTGCAAAGCTTCGAAACGTCAGGAAAACCAATTTAAATAATATACGCGATGTAATCCGGTTAAACTTGTTTTATTATAATGTGTAGTGATCGAAACGTCAGGAAAACCAATTTAAACAATATACGCGATGTAATCCGGTTAAACATGTTTTATTATATTTTATTATACTTAAATATTTTTTTTTACAATGTCTGTGCATTTTACCATTTTTCTTCACAATTAATTTTCGATACTAAGGAAATTAAGTATATCAGCGGATCCCGAATGTATCCTTGACGTCGTGGTAAGTTCTGATTCGACTCATCAACAAGATCTGAGTTTGACTCGTATCTGAGATTTAAGCCTTTGATACACATGCCTGTAACTTGCACGCTTGCATGCCAGCCCCTTGCATGTGGTAGCTACTTTCATATGTATACGTTACCTGGTATGCCTGTACCTGGTAAACAAGTAGATTGCACATTTTATTTTTTACTGGCATGCACTATGAGGGAGGACGCGCTCGTACACATGTCCGTCCTCTTCTCTTTTTTTTTGGTCTTTTTAATTTAGCTATAAGTAAACATTCTACTGCTTGTAAAAATATGATACTTTTAATTCACTTTGAATGCTTTCCGTTGATGCAAAAACTAGAAAATGTGTTGTCACGACGTCGTCGGTAGCGTACCTATATACTTCTTGAAAGTAACAGGCATGCCAGTAAGCAAATTTCATGCAAGTTTACTTACAAATGTATCGAGAGTGTGCCAGTTACTTGCATATGCCGTTAGCTGGCATGCAAGCTACTGCTCCATTTGACAGGCATGTGTATTCCGCCCATTAGATTGACATTACTTATATTTTGGTATTGTCTATTAAGATCGCTTACAATCATGTTGAGTATGGGTCAATCTCATGGGCGTACACAGGGGAGGCAGCCGCCCCCCCTGGATCGGGCTGCCAGCCTTGAGTCAGCTGGAAATTTATGTGCCAGTACCTGAAATACTCATGTGTTTATTAAATTTTAGAAAAAAATTGGGATGTATACAAATATTACCTATATCTTCTCATGGGTGTCGTAAAAGGCGACTAAGGGGAATCCCTTGTTGAATACCAGAGGATGGGCAGCAGCGTTCTCTAACCAACTGCGATCGCCAACCCGCCTGCCAACCGTGGCGATTATGGCATATCCCCACTTTTGGGGGAGGCCTATGACCTGCAGTGGACGTCTTTCGGCTGAAATGATGATGATGATGATGAAACAAATATTTAGAGAACATCACAACAATATCACCTGCTGATGATGATAGATGATGGATGCCTAATAAATTAGTGTTATTATTTTTATTTCTAAGGTTTTATGTTATTTTGTTTCTATTTTAATACATAATTGTTTAAATGTTACTTATATGTACAACGCATTAGTTTTAATTAAACTGTAATGTTGTACATGATACATAAAAAAAAAAAAAAAAAATTCAATAAACTGCAGTTGAAAGAGGAAGCCGAAGAAGGCAATAAGAAGCTATTCAAATCAGCTAACAGCTTTTTTTCCTATCAGCCTCTTCATTATCAAAATAATAAATGAAAAATCATAAAAGTCGCGTAATAGATTATTATTTTTGTTTAAATGTTACCACTGAGCAGTGATAGCCTAGCGATTGAACGCTTGCCTTCCATGCAGGAGGGTGTGAGTTTGATCCCGGCCCGCACCTCTGACTTTTCGAATTCATGTGCGGATTTATATTCGATTTATTCGATTATCACTTGCTTTAACGGTGAAGGAAAACATCGTGAGGAAACCTGCACACCAGAGCGGGCTCCATACAGTTCTTAATGGTGTGTGAAGTTCGCCAACCCGCACTAGGCCAGCGTGATGGACTAAGGCCTTAACCTTCTCGTACTGAGAAGAGGCCCGTGCCCAGCAGTGGGACAGTAATGGGCTGGTTATGTTATGTAAATGTTACCACTGCGGTAAATTAATCTCATGTTTGCTTATGCATAGTACAAGGAGTCTCAATTGGCAAATGTATTATCAAAAGAGAAAGCCTACAACTTCTTATAAAATGCACTTTAAAATGTGTGGTGTTTACAAAATACCCCAAAATTTTGCGCTTGCTTCGCTTGCGCTTTTAAATTAACAAAGTTCAATATTACATTCTGGCAATTCAATACCTCATTTTTCGGGTTTGCTTCGCTCGCGCTGTCTTTTCCGCCGATGGTTTTCAGTATTCTCTACATCTTAATGTACTTAATCTTTATAATTAATGCATATTCCTATTTAATATTTTTAACGCATTTACGCATGCAGAACGAAATCTAAAAATATTAATAAAGAAAATATCGCTCAAGAGCAGGATTCGAACCTGCGACTCCTGGCTATGTTCCTATTTATGTTTAATTTATTACCTGATTTTCGTCCCCCTCCCCCCTAGCCCGAAAGCTGGGTACGCCCATGGACTCAATCTACTATTATCTAGAAATTGAAGTTGATATAATAAAACAAAGTTTAACCGGATTAAATCGCGTATATTATTTAAATTGGTTTTCCTGACGTTTCGAAAGCTTTGCAGCATTTCGTGTCGCAGGTAGACTAAAAACCGAACCAGTGATTTAATCCGGTTAAACTTTGTTTTATTATAATGTGTAGTGATCGCGAAAACCTAAGAAATCGAAGTTGGTATTTTGTAGTTTTGCGTACGTGTACGTTTTTCGCGGTCAATCAATGGTAAACCTTTGCTTTCATGACAATTATCCGAGAGGTTGGCGGGAAAATTCGTAAAGATCGTGTTGTGGATTTTTTATCATTTTCCAAAATTTGTGTTTCTTCGAGTGTTAATGTGTAATAATGGTGGGTTATTGAATGTTAAGTGCTCGTTAACGTGTACAAGTGTGGATAAATGGTACAAAGTTGAAAAACATGACTTTCGTATTATCTCATCATCCCCTCAGAAACCTAGTAAAGTTTCCATCACTTTACTAGGTACTAGTATAGTATTATATTATCTGTGCTAGGATATAAGTATAATAATTATGTTCAATGATTACGACTGAAGGACATGTATCCATGGTCATGAATAAAAAATAAAAAATAAATGACAATTATCCGCCAGATTTCTGCCTTTTGAATGTCAACAATAAGCATCATACTGTAATGATTGCAGGAACTAATACGAATTCTAATAACTAATAAATCCAAATTTAGTCTTTGACAATAAAAATGTTCAATCATACAATTGAATAGTCCAATTCACAGTTTAATTGACATTATACCAAAATAATTAATTACTCAGTTACATCCTAAAATTGTTTATCAATTATGAAATTCCAGAACAAAATGTGAATGTTCAAAGCGGCCACAGTTAAATTTATCTCAATCGCACTTACTTTCAAAAACTAATATGCAGTGCATGTAGGTACCGCAACGCGTGGTCAGTGTATTCATGGGCTATCGTGTAAACACAGGCCACATTATTCTGTACCAATGTGCGGAGGAGTAAAAACTGTTTAATTGGCCGTTGTACGCGATGCCGGATCATTCGGTATCACCGCGTGTGTGCGTTCGGCTTTAGTGTTGCTGCCCTGTCGATTTTTGTGCGTGACATTTTAGTTTTTTTATTGGTAATTTTTTATTTTTTTTATTTTTATGGTTACAAGGCTTTGAAGGATAGTAAAAGCTTTTGGAAATAAACTTGATTTCCATGTTATAATTGTTATAAATCCACGTTTTCCTTAGTTATAGATTTTTGCAATAAAACGTCTTTGGGTCTTTATTTGGATCTGCTGCCGAATTGCGTAACTCACTCGCGATCGCAATCATCTGGATTTCAATGTTCATTGCTCCGTGTGTTTTGACAATCCGTCTCATCGGCAACTAGGTACCACGCAATGAATGTTGCTTTAATTTCAAAATGAAAGCTAATGTCAATGTGAATGCATTACATAATTGCCACAGTTTAAGATGACCTGCAAAATTGCCGTGTCTGCTTCACCAATCCGTTTAAAAATCGTCGTGATTAGGGCAATATTACCTTGGAACTTGTGGTAATTTATGTGGGATTTCAGCAGTGAACTTTTACATATTAAAATGTACGTATTCCATAGACCAGTAAGCCTCTAGACGCCGGTTAGCTGGACACCCCCGGTCACAACGCATATGCTCTACCACTGCATATCATACGTCCCTCCGCCAATCGGAACGTCACTCAGTCAGCGAGCGGCACCAATCATAAGGAATCATTCCACCGAACTTTTGAGCCGGCCAATCATAACGCGCCGTCCGCCCCCCTGACCCCACCAACGTTTTACGACTGCGTTCGAATACAAAACTTTGTTCATGCGGAGTCTTGAAGCTTACTGGTCTGTGACGTACTCATACAGTGATTGATTAGACATCTTTACGACGGATCACGAAAAAATTACCGACACAAAAATTAAACTTCACAACTTTAAAACACGACAAACAACAGGTGTGACGTGTCGCGTCACTAGTGCGGGGACACGTAAAAATAGTGGGCAAATCTAGCAACCTGTTAGTGGCCGCTGACAGCCCGCCGCGAGTCAACTCCGACCGCTACCAACCGCAACTACTTTCGGCTTAAATGCAAGGGGAATTGTTTTTTCGCAAAATAGAATAGAACTTTTTTCGTTTTTTTTTTCATTGATTTTCAAATGACATTGGTTGTTGGATTGTTTTTAATAAGCTTGGTAGATATGTCAAATTGGGCATTGAGAACTGTTGAAATAGAATCATAGTTTGGTTAAAGTTTTCTTGGGCCCTTTGTACATATTTCTGGTTTCAAGGTTGGTCCTATAGTAAAAGTTGTTTATACTGATTAGTACAATGACCTTTTAAGAGATTTTCAGTTATTTCAATAACACGTTGTATATATGTTTATTAAAAAAAAATCGTGGTGGGATTATGAGAACTGGCGCAAAATTTACATACAAAATTTGTAGCAGACATAAAAACAGATAAACAACGGACAAATTAATTAAAAGTTTTCAAAAATTTATCCAAGTAAGGACTGTGTGTCGATTGGATCATTTTTGCTTAACTACGTCCAATTAACAGTCAGAAACGAAAGTAAGAATAGCTCTTACTGAATCTAAGCCAGTGTTGCCCAACCAGTGGGGCGCGCTAAATTTGTCTGGCGTAGTGAGATAGTAACTCGCGCGGTGCCTCTAAAAATAAACTGTATATTCATTAAAATGTATGTTCTTGGTATTATAAAAAATATCTTAATGCCAACAACCCTGAGTTAGCAGTGACCTGTATGCACACACCAGTAAGCCTCAAGACGTCACATAAACAAATTTTTGCATGAGAACACAGTCGTAAAATGTTGGCGAAGACTGTGGGGCGGACGGCGCGTTATGATTGGTCCGCTCAAAAGTTCGCTGGTTTGATTGGTGCCGCTCTCTGACGGAGTGACGTGCTGATTGGTGGCGGGACGCATGCAGTGGTGACCGGAGATATCCGGCTAATCGGCGTCTAAAAGTAGTAACTAAGTTATCTGCGGTCTAAAGGCTTACTTTAACATACATACATTTCATTTACATTTTCCGTACAATGTTGGGCACCAATCTGGCATTGACCTTAGAAACCGCTGCCTCCCAAACTAGGTTATAACCTGTATTTTGGGAGTCAGTGTTCGGTGTTCAGTGTTTACTGGTTTGTGCTTACATGTAAAAATATTTTTCTTTCTTTCTAAGCAAGTTACTTGACGCGAACCTGCGTACGCCGCACACGTCATCGGCTCCTTGTAATTTTACCCTAACAGACAAAGAGGGCGTAGTAATTTTAAGAGACAGTTGGAGGAGGCGCGTGCGATAAAATGTTGGGAACCCCTGATCTATCTGACCTAAATCCTGAAGTTCATAGGTATTTCGTAAGAGAAAAAAACTCGGCCTGTAATTTATTCTTACTAATTAAGGCATCAAACAATAAGTGGCCTGCTTTTATTTCTACATTCACCTAAATATAATATTTTCTAGGATTTCACTTGTATTTGTGTTTCTGAAAACAGTTTTCTGATTTGCTAGAACATTCGAAATATAGATTGGGCTTCCAAAAATACGCAACAGGCTCAATTTTGTTAGGGTTGTCTGTAACCGCCTGTTAGGTTGTCTTGTTATTCATTGTTGCAGGTTGGTACGATGGCCACCTGACCTCGTTTGAGGTCCTTGTTGCTGCAAATTGTTGTTTTTCTTGTTACTAATGTGTAGTTTGCTCGACATCCTACGTCACAACAGGGATCCAGCAGAATACCAGCGTCAGGTTTAATAACCTGTCAATATGCTGAGCTGGACACCCATTTGTCACAATTTTGAGACACACATGGCGCATGACTGTCAATGACTTTTTCCTCGCTTTGTTACTTCTTCACTATATCTATTTCTTGTTCATGTAGGTATATCCTTTCTTTTGTATGTGTCTCAGTTGTGTCAAATAAATATTTTTCTTTCTTTCTTTCTTTCTTCTTTCAAATTGATAAAGTTACCCGATTTTCAAACAAGCATTCGATATTTTGCACACTCGATGTATTGAGCGTTCGATATTTTGAGCATTCGATATTATGAACATTCGATTTTTTGGACGTTCGATATATAGTGTTCGATCAAATGACGTTGGATGTTTTGTAATTCGATATGGCATAGGACATCCCATTTGTCCTCACTCACAAGGTAATACCATGGATCATGATTCGCTCATTTTTAAGCGAATGAGTGTTATACGTGAACGAGCTAAGCTGTAAGAACCAGCCCGTAGCCTCGTAGTAACTAATAGGTAAGCTGTGCTTAAACTACTAACTACTGCTTAGATTCATTATCATCATTTTAACCAAATGAAGTCCACTGCTGGACATAGGCCTTCCCAAAAAGAGGGATATGCTTGGCAGGCGGGTTGGCGAATGCAGTTGATTGGATAAATACTCGGAGAACGCTGCTGCCCATCAAATTTTCAAATTCAAAATTCAAATGTTTTTTATTTCAAATAAATTTGAAACGTCAGGCTCTAGTTGCACAGGTCCAAATTGTGGGTCCTATGTAGAAGAACCGGCAAGAAACTCCATGGATATACTCTTTTTAAAATAGGTTATTGTTTATTACATCAAATTCATTTAAATAATGTGAGTATAATGTAGGTTAATGTCAGAAATAAACAAGAGTTTAAAAGTGAGAATATTGCCTTTAGAAATAAATCAAAAAAGAGTTGCCATAGTATGTAGGAGCTGACCTGTCCCGATAGATAGCACCCGTTCACGAGCATGACGGGAGCATCAACCATCGCTTAACTCAACCATATTGAAGGGAACTTAACGACCCGATAGTAACGCCACCATCAGCATGACATTTAAGTGAGCATGACAGACTCCTATCCCAGCCTCTGGTGAACCTCTTATTCGCCTTCACGACACCCACGAGAAGAGATAGGGTGGCGCTATTTGTTGTGTTGGGCACCACACGGAACATAAGTATGGATAGGTTAGTACCGTAAAATGCCCTAACTTGGCCCACAAACCCTACTTGCCTAGTTGTTTTTTGAGTAAACTATAATAGCTATGATTTCCGTACTTGGCGAGATTTAAAAAACGATGACAATGCTAACTTTTGATTCAATTATAAAGTGTCAGTGCGTGTAAAAATTAAGTCTTGGGCAAAGTAGGACTTGTGGGCAGAGTTAGGGCATTTTACGGTATCTAAAATTGCTGAAATGCAGTAATAGGGAAGGTGACTATTTTTTTTACATTAATTTTTATTAGAAAACTTGAAACTTTTTTAAGAAAAATAAGTAACAGTGAAAAACCCAATAAAATATTTAATAAAATGTCCAAGTTATAAGCGATTTAAATGTGTTCACTAGACAGAGACAGCACTATTAAAGAATGACGTCATTGTACAAAACTTTCATAGTAACTTGACATCTCTCTGAACAATGTCCGTTTCGCACGACAAGGACAGAAAATGCCCCTTCCAAAAACTTAAAAAGCGTGTATCTCTTTCATTTTTTCATGGATTTTGTTTATTCTTTCTACAATGTTGTCCTTTCTGTACTTTATTTTAAATCATATAACATTTTTGGTAATTTTTAACAGTAGTCAACTACCGGATTAAACTAAAGTAATTCCCCTATCAAAACTCTAAAATTAATAAAAAACCATCACTGATAGATTACATGAGTACCTTCTCCAATACTATTCGTTTGCAAATACCGACGCGACGCCGCGGAAAATAGTTTAATTGTATTGTTAAAATTGCGGAACACCTGTGGATCGAGAGGGCAATATTATTTCAATATTTCTGCGTATTTTGCAACATAGGCGTGATTTTAAATAAGCAATTTGTAGGAGTAAAAACCGTAGTTTTTGTTATTGTTTTCATAGTTCAAGCTTTTCATTGTTTCATATCGTGTAACCTCGGACGAATAAAAAAAGGCGGACGGAATCTCGCTAACAAAAGATTGAAGCACTTTTATGTTGTTATTTCATTCATTTTTTCTTTCCACAATTTAAATCTTTAGATTTCGCTTCGCATGCGTAAATGCGTTAAAATAATAAAATAATTAGTAAGGTGCATATCTATACGACTTTGATTTAACTGCAAAGTTAGTCGAGTCGGTTAGGAAACAATGTTTCTTAATAAGATATCGCTGACGTCACCCAAAGACGTATAGTGGAGGATAATTTCGATACCACGAGCAGTGTTCACGGTAGCTTAGTGGCTAAAGCACTGGCGTACTGAGCCAGGAGTCGCAGGTTCGAATCCTGCTCGTGAGCGATTTTATCTTTCCACAATTTAAATCTTTAGATTTCGCTTCGCATGCGTAAATGCGTTAAAATAATAAAATAATTGAAGACTGCATTACAAAAAAACGGGTAGTACCGGGGTACGCCCAAACTGTTAGTGTCTACTTCTCGGCACCGAAGTCATGACAGGCAGGACGCACTGATTGAAGGCCTTCGTCTTCAAACTTTGCGGTATAGGCGACGAGAAGACTCGGCGAAATGCTACCCAGCTCAACTCGATCCTTCTGTCGGCTTCTTTCTGGAAGTTGTGTCTACCAAGCTGAATGACCTGCCCTAGGTATACGTATTCCGTAATATATATGTATTATTCTTAATGTGTGTAGAATGCAACCTCATACATACAAAATCAAACGCTCACAAACACACCTCAGACCACACTTCATAGTAGATACGCCAGTCTGTTCCATGCTTCCAGAAATTCGATTACCTCCAATAGCCATGTCAATGACTTGAATTTCAATTACTACAAATTATCAAGGGATACGATGGCCAAACTTGATTTGTTAACGCATGCGCACTCCGGCCGGCTAGCAGGGTACTGAATTACTAGCCTGTTAAATTTTAGTGGACTTCATAGACTGGTAAACATGATAGATCCAGTAAGGTTAATTTCGCAGGCTTTATCGGTCGGGTGCAGGTATTTTGTAGGTTGTACTTCTTCCGCTGTGGAGCTGTAACGTATTTAAAGGTGGACTTCGGAAGTTAAGCTTGTTACAGAGCCTTCAAAATGGAGGGATGCCTGTCGAGGGTGACTAAAATGAATTTGTTTTTCAAAAAAAGACCTGTCTAGGAGAAAACCTGGTAAGAAGCAATAATAAAAATATACTTATGCGCGATTACCTAGGAACTCGCAAAAAAATGATTTTATCAGATGTATATCGCTACATAAAAAAAAATAAAGCCTTTATTGCTGCTTTTTATACACAGTTTTTAATCTTATAACTGAACTTAGTTTCTGTTATTATTATCGGCGATCTTTGTACTCTTTTTTGATACAGCTTGTCCTTCGACAAAGGCCTCCTCTAAAGATTTCCATCTCTCCCTGTCTCTTGCCATCCGAATCCATTCTGGACCAGCTACAGTTTTGACGTCGTCTTCCTAACGATTCGAACCATCTACGTTTTGCAGACGATCTGATCCTGTTTTTGGAGTGCCCAAAAATACTAGAAAAAATGCTACAACAATTATCTGATGAAAGTGCGAAAGCAGGGCTATCCATGAATACGACTAAGACAAAAATTAAGACCAATTCCTCAAAGACATATAACATCACAGTAAATATGAAACAAATAGAATACGTAGAAGAGTTACTTAGGACAGTTAATATCTGCAAGTGACACCATGCATAAAGAAATTGATAGAAGGATAGCCAACGCTTGGAAGAGATTTTGGTCCGTTAGTGAAGTTATGAAGAACAAAGACATGCCAATTAAAGAAAAGAGAAAAGTCTACAACATGTGCATTCTACCATGCTTACGGTTGTCAAACTTGGGCATTAACGGAACAATTAATGAATAAAATAAAAGTCTGTCAAAACAGTATAGAAAGAAGTGTAATCGGAGTCAGGAAAAGAGACAAAGTAAGATTAAAGGAAATAAAAGGTATAACTAAATTTAAAGATGCAAAAACAGTTTGTATCGATACATAAGATGGCATAAATTTTTATTTGGTACATAATGGAACAGTAGCTCTTCCAGGCGTTTTCAGTACGTCTTGTAATTTCTTTATCTTGTCTTGCCTGGATCCTTCCATTACTTGACTCAAATAGATGTAGTCTTGGACATACTGCATTTACTCCCCATCCACTTAGATGTTCCGTAGTGAGCTGTTGGCCATGACTTTAGTCTTTGACATATTCATCTAAAGTCCAACCTCAAGGCTTGCATTGCTCAGTTCTTGTAGCATCTGCTCTAGTCCAGTATATGAAACGAAGTTTGTTAATATTTTTATCAGTAATATTGAAATATTCTGCCTGGCCAACTGATCTTACTTCCGAATGTCGGTATTACCCAGTGGGTTGCGGGGTTCTGATGGCAGTCGCTCCGTGTTAAATACTGATGTTCAACCGCATTTGGTTAGACTGGAAGCCGACTCCAACATAGTTGGGAAAAAGGCTCGGAGGATGATGACATAATATACCCGCCTTAAATCATCCTCCTGCCCTTATCCCAATTTATTTTGGGTCGGCGCAGCATGTTTTTTTCTTCCATACATCTCTATCAGCCGTCATCTCCGTGTTCACTTTCTTTCTATTCATATCATCTTTCACATAATCCATCCATATTTTCTTCGGTCTGCCTCTTTTCTTATAGCCACCACCAACATTCATACTTAAAACTTTCCTCGTAATATGCTCCTCATTCCTCCTCATCACATGTCCATATAAATATTGTTTGATATAGGTTAAGTCTAATACTGTACATGTTACGGGCAAAGCCAGGAGAACGGGCAAACCCAGTTCTATCCGGGCAGACCCAGGACTATCCAAGCTCGCTGGGCAAAATCGGAAACCTCTTTGAAATAAACAGCTACACCTCCATGCCTCAGAGAGAACTTTAAGCTCGGTCGGTCCCTGTTGCCGTACGAATATCTATGACAGTCGTTGCGGGTAGACAGAAACCCGAAATTCTGACAACAGTTCTAACCTTAGGATGTCAATATTGCGCAGTAATAACTAACTAGGCATAACGTAGTAGTATGTAATTTAAACAAACTAAATGCAATCAACAAACACATATGTACTAGTTCGAAACTCTCCTTTGGTGTTACGCTGCCACTATTCAGGTATCATTTGAAACTAACCCATTCAACCCAGACCGCGTCGGTCCTTTCATCTCGTTAATTGAAAGGTTCTAGACTGATGCAAACAAAACATGGTAGAATTTGTAGTATCTTCCCAATCTCTAGTAGATTTGATGAGCACGCAGACACGATTTGGTGATTGGAAAGATTTGTATCTGCTGTACACAATGATATTTAAAACTATAGATAAAAGCAAACGAAATGTTCCGTACGCAGTGGCAGCTCACATGCACATAAACTAGTTCAAAGTAAGTTACATTGTGTTACTTTCGCGTCATAATTGGTAGGTACACTTTCTTCGAATACACACACGACGACTTCTTTTGTTTTTTTTTTTGTGTCACCAGTCACGCTCGGGAGCCTTGCTTGATGCGGACTAATAGCAAAACGTCTCACCTATGACGTTTTCGAGTCTTCAGATTGCGCGCGCTGATAACATATCTGTAGTTTAAAATATCATTGGCTGTACAATAGTCAACAATTCTGAAAACATTAAGGGCGGGTGTTTATCAACATTGATTCTCCGACTAAACAGCCAATTCTCTGGTTCTCGGATTACTTTTAAAAAGTTGTAGAATTTTAGTTAAACAGTTGCTTAATCAGATAATTAATATTGATAAACACTGGTCTAAGTCATGTCTGTAACACATGCGAATGTTCCGATGACTGTTTTAAGGCAGAAACTGACCTGCAGCGTTGCCGTTTTCATTAGATTGACTACTACATTAGTACATTCAACAGGATCTAGTAGATTTTCTGTAGAAACAACCGTCGTATAAAATGAAAGCAATCTTGTATGTATACATGAATTTTGAATTGTCAAACGACTGTTTCCAAATTAACCATCTTTTTTTGTGACCTTGGCTCTAAAGTATGGGTCTAATAGTTTTTAGTAGATTTTGTACTCATTACAGTGGTTCTGCTGTTTCTCGCGTCAATTAAAAAAATATCCGGATCTTTGTCATTAGAGATAGATAGATAGATAGATAGAATATACTTCAAGGCTCAAGCCTTCAAGGAAAGAAATTTAGTATTTTCCACAAATCGGTGATTCCCCTGGTGTTGCGGATGTCCAAGGGCAAGGCAAGGGCAGCGGTGATTGCTTACCATCAGTAGACCTACTTGCTTGTTTGCCCCCTATAGTACAAAAATAAAAAAGTTCGATCTCATTCGCTGTATTGACATGTGTCATATTCACTTTGTTACAACCATGGTATAATAAGATGTTTCACCAGGTATTCTCTTCCCGCAATGACAGCGCGATGCCTCCAAACTACGTCACGATCAGTGCTGCCATTGATTGATATCTTCAATATACTTAAGGAGATTTTTGTTCATAATGAATATAAAATAAATTCCTAACTAGCCTAACTATTTGTTATCTCGTGTTATTCATCTAATTAGTTTATAAAGGAAACTATATTAAATTACTAGTTAAAAAGTGATTATTTATAGAAGAAATCAAATGAAAAAAAACATTTTGCTTGGGTAATTTATTTTCACAAAGTGGCAGCACATCAAACTGACAAGTGTCACGCTAACAGCCCGCTATTGGCTCCACGGCCGATGACGTAGAACGGAGGCAATCACGTGACCTAGCTGTCACGGGAAGAGACTACCTGGTGTTATTATACCATGGTTACAACCATCCTGCTGACTAGCTAATTGTTTGCCCACGGCATGAGCTATTATCATTATGTAGCTCGTGTCGACACGATAGAAGAAGACTTTGTTACACGTTACATTACACACGAATGTTACAAGTCAGTCTTCACCTTAATATTCAATGACGTATTCCGGCCAGTCTGTGTCCACCTTTACAATGGTTTGCACACACCCTCAGTACGGATATCTATAGGCAATATAGGAATCTGAATTGCAAAATGTACCCCCTCTTAATGTTTGAGTGCGTTCATAATACTTCATATACGGCGGTGTTTGCGTTTAACCGATGAGGTAAAGATATCGATGCGTTGCGTTGTTTGTCTGTAGGTTTTGTGATGTCTAGTAACTGCAATATAAGTAGTTTAATTTGAATGATGGAGTATATAAAGCCTTTGCGAGTGACGATGTATTAAGCCACGTGTTCACCCGTCGGTAATCGGGCGGATAGCCTTATATTATTATTGTAAGATCTTTTATGTAGGTACCACAATTAATGCAATAAAGTTTATTTCTATTTCTATTCAAAAATCGGATGACGTTATTGTCATCCGAATGTCAATATTGAAAATCTGAGCAAAAAAAATTTTTTCAACAAAAACTTCTTTAGGCACGCTTGACTTGGGGAGTAAGCTGATGAATGCGTTACGAAAAGTGTGGCGAACGGAGGGGGTAGTGCGGGACGCGGGGAACGAGGCGCGCGCTAGGTCGGCCACGACCACGACACAGCGCCGGCAGATGTACGCGCGCCGCGGGCCGCGCCGCCATTCCTTTGTTCTCATTGAAATAGTATTGAGGGAGATATAAGTTAGTTAAGTTTTACTTCAGTCGTGTGGTCTAAAGCACACTCGTTTTTTTTTTCTCTCTTGTCAAAAACCTAAACACGGACAAAATTAATATTTTATACATATTCCTTTGAGTAAAAAAAACAAGGGTTATTTATGTGAACACGACAGGGGTGTACTTGACACGTGCGTCTGATTGACAGCTAATTTCGTTGTCATACAAAATTTCTATTGTTTTTATTCATTAATAGATTTTATGTTGCGTTTAGATTGTTTTTGTGAAAGACTTGCTCTGTTAAACGCTTACTGTTAAAAGCTGTCGTGTCGTAGAAAGCTAACAGCAGTGTGCATATGAACTTTTTTTATTAAAAAGTCACGTTACGATTTGTCCTTAGTAGATTCTTTGTGTTCACAGATACAAATGTCACATTTTTTTAATATCTAGGTATACCACGTTTTTAAAACGGTAAGTTACTATTGCATTTTCATCCAGTTCTGAACTATGTTTAAAGTTAAGTCAGTAAAGTCTATCATCGGGCAGTTAGTTTAAAATCCATTGCAAAATTTGTACACCCCTCCGTAAATCGTCTTACGTAATAAATGAATGGCCCCTTTACAAAAGTCAAAGAAGAATGCTGTAAAAACATTCTACGATTTGATAAACCACAAGTCCTGGCGAAGGAAAACCGATATGTACCTAGAATGCTCCGTGAGGCTATGAAATTAACAAACATCTTAATTTTAATAGAGAAGATGGTTGGTAGCTATCACCTATTTGGAGCCCAGTTCTAAAAATAATCAAGTCCCAAACAGCACGCAACACTGTAAAAGACAATGACATTGTGAGTGATTACTGCGTGCATCGAAACTATTTTAATTAATAAAAATTGTACGGTAGTTTTTTTTTTAAATATCTGTAAAGACGCTTGTCATCTTAGTTTTCCTGCGACCACGAACCATAAAGGTATTATACTGACGTAAGTATATACAAAGTCTTTGCCACGAACGCTGCAAAGCTTTAGAAACGTCAGAAAAAACTATTTAAATAATATGCGCGATGTAATCCGGTTAAACTTGTTTTATTATAATGTAAAAAGGTTCATCTCATGTTATAATATACATTCATATACAATATGACCATGAGGCCGTTAAATTCTGGAGTGGCGACCGTGTACTGGAAGGCGCAGCGTGGGTAGACCCCCACAAAGTGGACCGACGACCTGGTCAAGGTCGCAGGAAACCGCTGGATGCGGAAAGCGCAGGACCGGTAGTTGTGGCGATGCCTGGGGGAGGCCTATGTCCAGCAGTGGACGTCATACGGCTGAAATGATGATGATGATGATACAATATAACACTCTTTAAACTTATAGATAGTTAATAATAGATAGATAGTTAATAGCTAGTTCTGTGTGGTGCCGGACGTAAAGAATTGCACCACCCTCCCTCTTCTCATTGGTGTCGTAAAAGGCAACTAAGGGGAATCCCTTGGTGAATACCAGAGGATGGGCAGCAGCGTTCTTTAACCAACTGCGATCGCCAACCCGCCTGCCAAGCGCGGTGATAATGGCATATCCCCCCACTTGGGGGAGGTCTTTGTCCAGCAGTGGACGTTTTTTGGCTGAAATGATAATGATGATGAAATTAATAGAACCAGAGCATTGAAACGATGTTCCACATAACGAAACAGTTGCATTGAAAAAGCTTACAACAAAACACCACGCAAAGTACACAGTATTGAGCTTATAATAACAATAGTGGGTTTCTAACACAGAACTATATTTTTCATAGAATAACAAAGTGTAGTAAACAAGTGTTTAACATTCACAGCACACATTAGTTGTCAGTTAAATAAACTATTCACAGTGGATGGGTCGAGTACACTCGCGTTCCGTGCGTTTCATTCAACCCACAAACATTTGTGCACTTATTTCTGTCAGAATATCGTTCGGATTATCGGTGTAGGCAGAGACTATGGATTTCCACCTGCTACGATCCTGACACACCTCTTTCGCTTCATCTACGTTCATTAACCTCGTCATGCATGCTCGTCGGTTTAGATTACTCTTAACCTGGCATTTTTGAGAACGTCCGTGATCTGATCACGATACGTTCACCAAGGTCGTCCCGTTCCAACTCTTCCATCCACACTCACTTCGTATACTTGTTTCGTCGATCTCCTTTCGTCCATCCTCTCTATATGTCCAAACCATCTTAACATACCTTTCTCAATCTTTGTCACTACATCTTCTTTCACTCCACAACGCCCCCTTATCACGTTATTCCTTACTTTATCTCTCATAGTTACACCACACATACTTCTCAAAACTCTCATTTCTACTGCATTTATTCTGCTTTCATGTTTCTGCTGCCATACCCAACTTTCACTACCATACATAAGTGTAGGCACTAACACTCCCGCATGAATAGCCAGCCGTGCCTTTTCCGACACTTTGCGGCTGTTCATGAAGTGCCTCACTCACCTGATTACCAGCACTCACTCTCCTTTCAATGTCCTACACATGCTTGCATAATTCTTTGCTAAACTTATTCCTGAAAAACCTATTTCTGCTTGCATTGCTGTGTTCTGGTGCAAAGGGTATGACTGTCGATGAAATCACAACATGAGATTATCCATCTTCATTTCCCAGTTTGGCGAATACGATTTCAATTACAATTTAGGCAGCAACCTTTTTTTTTTGTTTACGAGTGGAAGTCCTCATAGATACCCTTCGTCTGGGGAAGGCGAAGGGGTATGTCGGTCTCCTACCGACTAAAATCACACGGTGGCCGACCTCAGCACAAAATAAAGGAGCTCCGGGAGCTCCTGTGGACCGCGCTGGTGCCCCTCTGGTGCTATGCCATTTGGCACGTCCCGGGAAAGCAGTACTTTCCACACCACAGCAGTACGCGACCACCACGTACTAGTGTCCTCCACAGGGTCGTATAATGGGCGCCTTGAGTCCCCCACTCTTAGCGTCCATGATCCCCAAGGGTCCCCTGCCAGTATATGACGACAGGGGACGCGGCGTGTAGCCCTATCTGGGCTGTGCGCCAGGACGGTTGCCTCTTCGCCGCCTCCGTCTCCGAGCGGGATTGGCCCTCTCCTGATCCCGCTCTGCGGCCTCCTTCTAGAGCATGATAGTCTCACAAGAAGCCTCGGCCATCCAAGCCGTCGGCTCTGCCAGCATAGGTAGTATTGCATTTGTTATGGGCAAAGGTAACCACTCGACATCAGACGGGCTTTAATCTCGATTTGCCGTCCTATTTTATTGTATTTTTCCGAGGAAAGAAGAAAAGTTGAAGGGCTTACGATAATCCAAGCCACAACTGCAACTGTAATACACTTTTTAGACTTAAAGGTCAAAGGTTATCCTGCCATCTGACAGAACAGGACCTATCGGTCACTACAGATCACGTAAACAAAGGCTGAATTTAATCTACGCCCTTCACACCCCGTTTGAATTTCCATTTTGGTTTCTAAAACCTTTAAACTCGCGAACGAATAGATGTCGCTGGACAATGGCCACGTCATCTATAGTGGACATCAGTACGGTCTCATTGTTGCCGATTGTGTCGTCTATGCAAAGTTCTCTTTGTTTGTTTGTGTGTAAAGTTTGAGCTATCGACAAGCCGATAACGAGTGACTGAGCGCCCGCGTCGTTTGTTAAAAGGACCTTCGAGTTAAGTGAACTGTTTGGAAACGGTTTCTCATTAACGGTTAATTAGTACTTATAATTTATTTGATGTTAGGTACATTACTGATTAATAATATGAATAATGTATTAGATAATTGACAGTTGTACATAAATGGTTTGGTGAAAGCTAAAATGGAATACCTACTTACCATTCTAATACAACTAAAGTCTGTTTTTTTTCTCTTTTGTCTTATTTAGTAAACAATCTTGGCATGTCTCTTTATTCAAATATCTACTGATAAAATATAATTACTAGTTCTGCACATGTAATTAGGTTAAAAATGATATTTAGTGTGTGAAATAGTTAACATAATAACAACATAACATAACATCACGCCTGTATTTCCCCGAAGGGGTAGGCAGAGGTGTATAATACACCCACATTTCGCCAGTTATGTTATAGTCCCATGTAATAGGGGGCGAGCCTATTGCCATTGACCGGGCACAAATCCAGACTCCGGGCTGCTACTGAGAATTTCCTAATGAAAAAACCCAATAACACTTTGCCCGACCCGGGAATCGAACCCAGGACCCCACGCTCAGCAGTCGCGCTTGCAACCACTAGACCAACGAGGCAGTGTAATGTCTTTCAATAAATATTATTGACGAATTCTATTAAAAAGACATGCCAAGATTGTTTACTAATAAATAAGACAAGAGAGAAAAACATAGTGTAGGTAATTTACCTATAAAAAAAATAAACAAAATATTACAAATATAATCAACTTCCACCGTTCAAAATAACCCCTCGAACCGAAAACGTAACTCAATTAATATTAACATCGAAACTTGGGACATTAACGGGAGTCGAGACAAACAGGTGCGCTGTAGGACGATGCATGAGAACGCTGTTTCACAATGCAATAAATATACCTAGCAGACCGTCTAGCTGCTTTTCATACAATATGGATGGCTGCTGCATTAGCCCCCTATAGATTAACAAGCTTGTACAAACTAGAAGCTAGTTACTTATGTATGGTGAAAGTCACGAGACTAACACTGCCGGGTCAAATGTTCTGTGATGGCAAATATTCGTGCTAATAAACATTTATTATTATACCTAGATTTTTTTTGGTAGCCTGTACTGTCCCACTGCTGGGCAAAGGCCTTCCTCAATTCCTTCCATCTGTCGCTGTTCTGTGTCGCCTCCATGCCAGCTGTCTAGAAAGACATCAAACTCGTCTCTCCATCTCGTGCGTGGTCTGCCGTGGTCGCAGCAGACCTAGATATTACGTCATTAAATTAGCTAGAGTTTTTACCATTATTGCTTTTCATTTTTGTTACAAGAATATACCTATCTTGATTTAAGATAGCCAATTGTAACGTTTTCATTGAATGTTCTGAAATTAATATCTTCCTCAGAAATTGTTATAGACGCACGTTTTCTTAGACTGATAATTTATTTTTAGCTTTAAGTTAAGGTTAACTAGCCTAGTCTTGAGGATGTATTTATAAGTTAATGTTTAGTTAAGTTTGTAAATATGATTTTGCTTGAAGTTAATACATTGATAAAAAATTATATTTGTCTTTAGAATTAGGTATTATAACTTGAATATTTTATATTCTTCAGTTCTTCTTACTGTAATCAAGGAAGGCGAGTGAAATGTTGACTTTATTAAAGCAAATGCTCTTACAACGGCAACACAGCATCCAATAAACATGCTACGAACGAAATTCCGAATAATTAATGACTACAAAGTTTTCAGTAGTTAATCGCCGCTGACCCATCGTCCGGTCCCTAAAATCCTTATTATTCATTAATGAAAATTGCAATACATATAACGTCTCCGTTTAAATATTTAAAGGCGTAGTTTTCCTCTCCGGGTCGGGAGCCCGTAATGGTGGCTCTGAATTATTTATTGTGAATTTTATGATACGTCTCCCGCGCCCCACTTCGTAAATAATACTTTTGATTTTCTTGGGGCGAACAGTAGTGATGAGCGACATCGAATTGAATGAAAAAGCTATCGATTTGCTGCTGTTAGCAGATTTTTCTGCAGTTCTCCGATTCTTTATCGAAGACCTACTTTTTGTAGCGTCAACGCTATAGAAAACAGTCAAAATGTATGGGAATTACATATCTCAACGAATGACTTTTTCGTTGAGATTTATGTCATTCTCATACATTTTGATTGGTTTCTATTAGCGTTGACGATTGTAGATTGTCAACTTGGCTAAGGGGGCAAATTCTTTAGTGCCCGAAAATGATGGTTTAATTTTTAGAGTTTGACTTTAAATTGACACAATCGCTCGATATAATCGAATTATACCTAGGTACCTCAAACACAAGTGGGGATGGAGCAACACCAGCTTGTGTGAGTGCAACGAAGAAGACCAGTCTGTGGACCATATAATCCAACGATGTCCTTTATTGTCGTACCCTGGCTCTCCAGAGGATCTTTCACCCTAACACCTGACACAACCATCTGGTTGAAGAATCTAAATAAATCATCTAGAATCTTCTGCAAAGAAAAAATGGGTCAGTACCATTTTCTCCACTATTTGTCAACCGATTTCCTTTTTTTTTTCTTTAGTAGCTATTGACGAGCTTTAGTGTTATCAATAAAAAAAATGGAAATAGTTTTTTTTTTGGTATAGTTCAATCATAAAAAATTTCGAATTACGGTCGAATTTCGACCATTGGGCGACCACTCGTAATTATAAATTAATAATAATGTAGATGTATATGCCTATAAAGATGCCATACGATTAATTAAATCGAATTATGAACTATTGAAATCGAAGTTATGTATCAACATAACCAACTTTATATGATGTCCTAGATTATAATGCGTTTTAGACAACATTAAATGACAGTGAACCTAGTTAGATACCTATTTATGCTAAATTGATTTCAATTGAATCGATACGACAATACCGAGTTGATCTCGTGCCTATATTCTTATTCGCCCACGCGAATGGTATTCGGTTATTTTCGTACATGTTCGTCGTTTGTTTGGACTTTTACTGAGAAACAAATTATTTATAGCGAGTCGGTTAAACTGGACGAGTTTGTAAATAATGGTCTCTGGATTTAATTGAAGTGTTCTTTAGTTTAGGTTGTAGATTGTTTCCGATTGTTTAATACTACGAATAACTTTATACGTAAATACCTTAAGATACATACTGTTTCTTATTGAGGTAGTCCAAAGGGAGATTTGCCAAGAAGCAACAACGCTTCATGCTTCGACATGCACAGAATGATCACATTGCCAAAGGTACACCAAAAGATTGAAGCACTGCATTATCAACTCAGCCTATCACAGTCCACTGCTGGACTTAGGCCTCTCCCAAGTTGCGCTCTGCCTTCCGCATCAAGTCCCTCTGGTCGGTCCACCTGGTTGAGAGGCGTCCTACGCTACGTGCCCATTTTTATTTTATAGTATAGGATGGCGAAACGAGATAAATGCGCACCTGATGTTAGGCGTTTACCTTTGCTCATAACAACTGCAATACCACCTAGGCTGTTGCCTAAATGGTACCGCAAGTCAGTTCGCCAAACTGAGACATGAAGATGGAAAGTACATGTGATTGTAATTTCACGGGCACCCGTACCGTTCAGACCGAAACACAGCAATGCAAGCATCACTATTTGGCGGACAAGTATGTACACTTAAAATAGGTTCACCGTTTCTTATTCTTTGGTGCCGTGCCTTAATTGCAATTAAGGGATAACATCAAAAATGAGTAGAAATATTTTCCTGCTGATTATAGCCTAGCGGTTGAGCGCTTACCTTCCATGCCGGAGTGTCTGAGTACGACCTCAGCCCGCACCTCTTGACTTTTTGAATTCATGTCAATCAAGTCAGCCTATCGCAGTCCACTGCTGGACATAGGCCTCTCCCAAGTTGCGCCACAACACTCGGTCCTGTGCCTTCCTCATCCCGTCCTCCCCGGCTACCTTCTTCAGGTCATCGGTCCACCTGGTGGAGGGTGCCCTGAGCTGCGTTTGCCGACTCGCGGTCTCCACTCAAGGACTCGTCTGCTGAAGCGTCCATCGGTCCTTCGACAGACATGGCCAGCCCACTGCCACTTCAACTACTTATCCTACAAGCTATGTCGGTCACTCCGGTTCTTCTCCAGATAATCTCGTTACGTATATCCTTCAAAGAAACTCCAAGCATAGCTCACTCCATAGCTCGCTAAGCGACTTTGTGTGGGTCAGAATTTGATTATCACTTGCTTTAACGGTGAAGGAAAACATCGTGAGGAAACCTGCACACCTGAGAGTGCTCCATACAGTTCTCGATGGTATTTGTAGTCCGCCAACCCGCACTAGGCCAGCGTGGTGGACTAAGGTCTTAACCTCCTCATTCTGAGGAGAAACCCGTGCCCAGCAGTAGGACAGTAAAGGGCTGATGATGATGATAATGCCCACTTAAAGTTAAGTTTGCCTCGTTGGTCTAGTGGTTGCAAGCGCGACTGCTGAGCGCGTGGTCCTGGGTTCGATCCCCGGGTCGGGCAAAGTGTTATTGGGTTTTTTCATTAGAAAAGTCTCAGTAGCAGCCCGGAGTCTGGATTTATGCCCGGTTAATGGCAATAGGCTCGCCCCCTATTACATGGAACTATAACATAACTGGCAAAATGTGGGTGTATTACACCTCTGCCTACCCCTTCAGGGAAATACAGGCGTGATGATGTTAGTATCATAAAGAGGAAAGATCTGTTTGTTTGTTTGTCATCGATAAACTCTGGAACTACTGAATCAATTTTAATAATAGTAACACTAACTACTTCATCCAGGAGTAACACAGGCCACTTATATTTTATTACAGTACACGAGCAAAGCCGCGATCACAGCTAGTCCTGTACACGCTAATTATACAAAACACAAAATTAAACCTTCAAAGACACACATAAAGCTTAAACACGTGTGAAGCACGCAAAACGCCTTAACATAAAAGAAAAAGACGAAAAAATAAGAAGAATAAGAAAAAATGTTTCAGTACAGCACACGTAAATTACAACCAATAAAAACATCCTTAAAAAGATGATAGCAAAACCGTCTAGTTGACAATAGATGTGTCCTGTTAATTATCTGTGTCAACAGAACGCTTATCGCCATTAACATAAGAAACAAAACCACTTCACATACTCTTTCAGTACAGCACACGTAATTTACAACCAATAAAAACATCCTTAAAAAGATGATAGCAAAACCGTCTAGTTGACAATAGATGTGTCCTGTTAATTATCTGTGTCAACAGAACGCTTATCGCCATTAACATAAGAAACAAAACCACTTCACATACTCTTTCAGTACAGCACACGTAATTTACAACCAATAAAAACATCCTTAAAAAGATGATAGCAAAACCGTCTAGTTGACAATAGATGTGTCCTGTTAATTATCTGTGTCAACAGAACGCTTATCGCCATTAACATAAGAAACAAAACCACTTCACATACTCTTTCAGTACAGCACACGTAATTTACAACCAATAAAAACATCCTTAAAAAGATGATAGCAAAACCGTCTAGTTGACAATAGATGTGTCCTGTTAATTATCTGTGTCAACAGAACGCTTATCGCCATTAACATAAGAAACAAAACCACTTCACATACTCTTTCAGTACAGCACACGTAATTTACAACCAATAAAAACATCCTTAAAAAGATGATAGCAAAACCGTCTAGTTGACAATAGATGTGTCCTGTTAATTATCTGTGTCAACAGAACGCTTATCGCCATTAACATAAGAAACAAAACCACTTCACATACTCTTTCAGTACAGCACACGTAATTTACAACCAATAAAAACATCCTTAAAAAGATGATAGCAAAACCGTCTAGTTGACAATAGATGTGTCCTGTTAATTATCTGTGTCAACAGAACGCTTATCGCCATTAACATAAGAAACAAAACCACTTCACATACTCTTTCAGTACAGCACACGTAATTTACAACCAATAAAAACATCCTTAAAAAGATGATAGCAAAACCGTCTAGTTGACAATAGATGTGTCCTGTTAATTATCTGTGTCAACAGAACGCTTATCGCCATTAACATAAGAAACAAAACCACTTCACATACTCTTTCAGTACAGCACACGTAATTTACAACCAATAAAAACATCCTTAAAAAGATGATAGCAAAACCGTCTAGTTGACAATAGATGTGTCCTGTTAATTATCTGTGTCAACAGAACGCTTATCGCCATTAACATAAGAAACAAAACCACTTCACATACTCTTTCAGTACAGCACACGTAATTTACAACCAATAAAAACATCCTTAAAAAGATGATAGCAAAACCGTCTAGTTGACAATAGATGTGTCCTGTTAATTATCTGTGTCAACAGAACGCTTATCGCCATTAACATAAGAAACAAAACCACTTCACATACTCTTTCAGTACAGAACACGTAATTTACAATCAATAAAAACATCCTTAAAAAGATGATAGCAAAACCGTCTAGTTGACAATAGATGTGTCCTGTTAATTATCTGTGTCAACAGAACGCTTATCGCCATTAACATAAGAAACAAAACCACTTCACATACTCTTTCAGTACAGCACATGTAATTTACAACCAATAAAAACATCCTTAAAAAGATGATAGCAAAACCGTCTAGTTGACAATAGATGTGTCCTGTTAATTATCTGCATCAACAAAAGGGGGTAAGGGGAGGTTTGGGAGTCCAGTTTGTCGAACAAATGCGCCTGATTAGCTCCGCTTTGTCGACCTCCCCGGCGGCGCTCGCTTTGCCCGCTCCTAGTGATTTGAGAACAGTTTTATCGGACCCCCCTACCTCCCCCTAAAGGTATTAGGCTCAACGGTAAGGTCAGCTGACCCCTTTGTTTAGTTCGAACGCTGTTTTGATACATTACCGTGTAGACAGTTAGCTTTACAATTATTGTTTGCTGAATTTTGCTCGTGATTTTGCTCATGTGAATTATTTTAACAGCTGTATTACAAAAGACACAAGAAGTCTGCGTTTTAAGCTACTTTTTGGCTTATCTCAGTAAAAGATTTGTTAATTTTAAATTATGTTGGTGGAATATGTGATGAGGAGGAATAAGGAACATGTTACGAGGAAAGTTTTAAGTATGAATGTTGATGGCTATAAGAAAAGAAGCAGACCGAAGAAAACATGGATGGATTGTGTGAAAGATGATATGAATAGAAAGAAAGTGAACATGGAGATGACGGCTGATACAGATGTATGGAAGAAAAATACATGCTGCGCTGACCAAAAATAAATTGGGATAAGGGCAGGAGGATGATGATGATGATGATGTTAGTGGAATATGATAGTTTTCTCCCACTTGCTCGGAAATTGGTTCATTATTCAAAAAAAAGAATACAACAATCGGCTCTTTTCCGTACGCAACGAAATAACAAGCCGGTAATATCCAACAGGACAATAATAGAAATTGCTGGACACTTTTTATTTTTTAAATTATGCTACCGAAGTTTTTAAGTACACACATAAATTAGGTGCTTTTAGGTTCAAAATATTTATCATTATACAGGCTGAATTCTCATTTTTTTTTTCAAAACTTTGAAAATAGAACAAGCACCGCGCGCGGGCGAATTGGTGTGAATGAAAATGAGATACTGTTGAATTAATTTGTGTTGTGTTTCCTCGCAAATGAGAGAAAAGTACTATACAAGTCTCAGCCAAAATAGCAATTAACGGCCTCGTTTAGTTAAAAAGGACTCGGCTTGCGCCTCGTCCTTTCAAAATCACTTGGGAAGTACTCGGCTTCGCCTCTTACTTCCAATATTACTCGGCCGTAAATTCCTTCATTTCAGGCCTTGACAGTAATGTACTATTTGTTCATGTTGTAGCTACAAAATTTTGTAGATTTTTCAACTATTGCGTCTAAGATTAACAATAACCTTTTTCCCCGCCGTTACTTTGGTTAAACGCTAAGAAGCTGGATTTTAACTTCCTGGATCTCAACATAATATTAAATGTTCCCATTGATACAAAATTTACAAAAAAAAAATGTCTCTGGTTCCCAATATAATTGGTAAAGCCTCGGAGGAGGATTATGATATTTGGTTCAGCTAAATGACCACATTAAAAATTTCAACCTATTTTTTTTAAAATAGGTTTCTTAAAAACTTATTTTTGTCCTAATATTAACAAAGTTTGTAAACAAAAAAAATATACACATAAAACTCCAGACTTTTTCCAACATAATAAAGTTGAAATATGAAAATATTTCAACCAATTACAGACCAAAACATTTTCTTGAAGTTGGTAAACTAACCTCTTAAAACATGCTTTGGAACAAACAATCTCTATTATTTACAAAATATTATAAATGAAATTAAGAAGACATATAAGAAAGATAATGATCTAAAACTAGTTGTTTCTGTTTTTCTAATAAGCTTTAAGTTTTTTTATTTAAAAAATATATTGGTAATTGTCATTTAAGTTGAGCGGCGCACCCGACGTCCTCTCGTTGCCTCTCTTTCAGTTTTGTACAAAACGCTCTGAAAGAAATAAGAACGTGCCTTTAAAAGTAAATTAAAAATAATTTTATATGTATGCACCGAGGCACCCCAAACCAAAAATCTTAAACAAAACTTGCACAAATGAGCACATCAAAACTTAAATCTTGCTTAAACAGCCTTTTAATGCTACAAACAAACGTCACGAGCATTACATTCAATAAATAGAGTTGCCCCAACATCGATAGGGGCGACTATTGTACTCTAGATTTAAGCTTCGCCAGTCGCCAGGTGCGGTGTCCACCTGACTTAGTCCTAATTCACTTTTAGGCCGCACTTTGGATTCATGGGCACAATGCTATGGCAATCAGACGCATGCGGGAGGAGTAAACATCGATAAAACGGGCTCATCCCTATTTGCTACGGTTATGCTACGAATGGAAATTTTGATTCGAAGGCGTTGTTGAACGGGAGTTGAATAGTTTTAGTAAAATTATGTAAGTTTTATGGTGTAATTTTGTACACATGCTTTTGGATAGGGAATTAAGTAAATATGTATGTTATAATTTTCGTCTTGTTTTGTGATCCCTGATTGGTCTTAATCTTATATTATAATTATTGGTACGTCTGTTAGTAATCGTATAACTTCTGAAAGACTAGACTATTAACTCTTAACTCTGTAAAACGTAGTTTGCTGTAGTTGTAGATAGAAAAAGTACGAAAAACGGCCACTTTTGGCATTTTTTCTATCTACAACTACAGCGAACTATATTAGCATTATTAGCATTATTATTAGCATTTCTTTTAATTGAATTTAATTTTGTACGACATGTTTTTTTTTTATGATATGGGTTAAACCCGAAATTAATGAATTTTAATTTAATTTTAATTTTAATTTATATGATGTATTCAGCGAGTAATATTTTTTTTACTAATGGGGGTGCCACTTGGCTTCTACATTCCCCTAAACTTTAGCTATCGTTGCTGACTTGATTTCAGCAACGATAATTCTCTGGTTAATCAATCGTTTACTCACAATTCCAGCAATTTTTTTAAGGAATCGGCTGTGTAGTCACAGAATTAACGTTGTTGAGCACCGGCCTAGGTATATAAAGAATAACCTGCTTTCACAGTTTTGGAAGGCAATTGAGCTTTCGTTTTCCCCTCACTAAATTAACGATGAAAATTATCATAAAAGTGTTGCACTTGAATATATTCCTCTTAACTACTCTTAAGATAGCAACATCATTGTCTCACGAATATTCTTTAAAAATCTCAAGTTTAAACCAATAATGATGTCATGTTAGTACTTTGTTCTTCACGTAACACTAAAGTTTAAATAAAAGGTTATTTTTTAAGATAAATGTTTCCGCTCGGCCTCGCCCTTGTATTTTCCGTTAACTGTTAACTGTTAAGTTGCAAATGATGTTGAACTAGAATTCTAGGAATAAGATATTTAGTAAGTTGTTTATATTTATTTAACGAAGGACAGTTATCCTTTTTTCTTTACATAGACAAAAGTTAGTTTTTGCAACAAAAACTTGATTATGGCGAATTGAATTTCATTTTAATGACAATTAAAACATTAACACATTTGACTGTTTTTGTGAGCAATATACACGATGAATCTTCGTTTGGTTTTGGAAACGAAAAAGGATCATTGTACTCATAATAATGAACAACTTTTACTATGGTACCAACCCCGAAAACGCAAAATA
Organism: Asteroscopus sphinx; assembly: GCA_949699075.1. Taxonomy (NCBI): domain Eukaryota; kingdom Metazoa; phylum Arthropoda; class Insecta; order Lepidoptera; family Noctuidae; genus Asteroscopus; species Asteroscopus sphinx. The sequence goes on from OX453002.1 coordinate 4,138,296, forward strand.
AAAAAAATCTGGTCCCAATATTTTGTCGATTTATGTGAACACAAATGTAGGGACCAGCTGTTTTTTTTTCTCGGTTTCAGTGTTTTTCCCATAGTAAAAGTTGTTCATAATGAAGAGTATAATAACCCCTTTTTTTCTAAAACCAACGAAAATTCAGTGTGTATATTAGAAACATCAAATATATATAAAAAAAATTAAATGTAAAAACATTTAAACAATACCAATACATTTAAATAATAAAATGCGAACAATTTTCATCATGCGAACAACAATATTCATTATTTACAAATTATTATAACAATCCTCATAAAAAAATAACCAATTTTCTATACCCGTAAGTTACCGCCTAACCGCGTAGTGTCGTAGCGCTACGACACTACGCACGCTACGTAGCTCGTAGCGCGTAGATGGTTCAATCGCACCCCGCATGTATGGGCCGACGCGACGTCGACGTCGTTAAGTAACGTCGGTGTTACAGAATGACGCCGACTTTACAGAATAACGCCGACATCAGTCGTTAGATCATCGACGTCAGAATTGTGTCATGTAACTTAGTTTGATCGAACAGGGGTGGACAGGGTGGTTAGATTATTACTTCGATGTTTCAATTTGGTTTGGCTGTAACTGGTGTCCAATAACATCCCAAGTAACACAAAAACCGTTTAAAGGTAAAAGTAAAAGCAAATATACATCTCAAAGTCTTACAACAGATGTTTAATGGCATCCGCAAAGTATTAATGCTGTTCTATAGATTTTGTCGACACTTATTGTTGTAGTTGTATATCATCATTTCAGCCGAAAGACGTCCACTGGTGGATATTGGCCTCCCCCAAAGGGCTGGATGTGCCATAAACGCCACGCTTGGCAGGCGAGTTGGCGATCGCAGTTGGTTGGTTAAATACTCGGAGAACGCTGCTGCCCATCCTCTGGTGAATCCCTCAGTCGCCTTTTACGACACCCATGAGAAGATATAGGGTGGAGCTTTTCTTTATTTCCGGCACCACCCGGAAGGAAGATGTTTAATGGCAACCGCAAAGTGTCACTCAAAGGTCAATGGAGATGGCTATGCTCGGAGTGTCCCTGCGTGATCGAATCAGAAATGAGGAGATTCGCAGGAGAACAAAAGTAACCGACATAGCCCGAAGAATTGCCAAACTTAAGTGGCAGTGGGTGGGGCACATTGTTCGCAGAACAGATGGCCGATGGGGCAGTAAAGTTCTGGAGTGGCGACCGCGTACTGGAAGGCGCAGCGTGCGTAGGCCCCCCACAAGGTGGACCGACGACCTGGTGAAGGTCGCGGGAATCTGCTGGATACGGAAAGCCCTGGACCGGTCGTTGTGGCGATGCTTTGGGGAGGCCTATGTCCAGCAGTGAACGTCTGAGTTGTATAAACAACTTTAATACTTTGCGGATGCCATTACACATCTTTTGTAAGACTTGGAGATGTATATTCGCTTTTCTTTTACCTTTGAACGGTTTTGTGTTACTTCGGATACCATTCTTCATCATAAGAATATAAACTGCATCTATAATAATATTACAAACGTGAAAGACTGTCTGTTACGTTTTCACGGTTAAGCCGCTAAACCGATTTTGATGAAAATTGACACAGTGAAAACCTGAAACTCATATAAGGACATAAGATACATATTATCGACGCACTATGGAAGCGAAGCTGCGGGCATTGGCAAAAAAAAAAACTTGTGCGGTCTGGGGACCCCCGTCTCGAACGAAGTTCCTCACGCACAGACACACTAGAAAGAAAAAGAAAGAGAGAGCGCATGGCGTGCGCATGCCTACGCATAACACAAAAATCTTACGTGACGTTACATTTTCTCCCGAACTAAACCTACCGAAAGCCGCGTTACGGAACTTTATTCCAATAATTTAGTTGAAGAACTTTCAAGTGTAAAGAAATTATAAACAGAATTCCCAGGAGAGACAGTGAGAGGACGAGTTGTATTTTAGTCCTTTGAAGGATGGTAAAAGTTTTGATCCAAATATATTCTGGTTTTCAAAGTATTTTTGTTTGCCAGAATATTAAAACGATCAGGTTGATTGTTATGTAATGGAACTTATAGTTATGAATTTATTTTTCTTTTTTTATTCACTGGGTTCCACTGGCATCGGGAGCAAGGTCCAAGGTCTGGTAGTCAGAGATCCAGAGACAGGAACCTGTGTTATATTATTATTACGATTCTTATTTCAAGATAATCTAATAAAAATGTAGGCCATAACATCGTATGTTTAGTTTTAAAATTTTGGCGTCAGACTTATTAAGTTATTCGATGGTTTTGTTATAATAAATTACAACATACCCAATTACCCATATAATAACTAAATTCCAAATAGATACCTATCTATTTATTCTCTTCCGGCCTTCACCTTCAACGGTCGCCATAGCAACGCTACGCAACTACGTCACAGGCGCGAGCGCAACAAATAGGTCACTGAAAGACATTACCGCGGATCGCTCGTATCCGCACCTAATTGGAGCACATCCGCACTAGAATTGCGTTTAATCGGATGAATTGCCCGCCAATTGGTTGGGTTGAGCATGTAACGTCAAGTTCTATGTCTTCAGGCCTATCATACAGCTTGATAATAATGAATGTTACTGCGGTATGAATCATGAATCTAGACAAGACTAAAGTCATGTTAATATGCATGTCATGCCGAGGGAGATATTCGTCGAAAGGTCATTACTTGAAGTTGTAACGGAATACGTCTACCTAGGACAGGACACAGGGTAGACACAACTTCGAGAAAGAAGCCGACAGTAGAATCCAGTTGGGCTGGGCAGCTTCGTTGAGTCTTCTCGTCGCCTATACCGCAAAGTGCCTATACCAGTGCGTTCTGCCTGTCATGACTTACGGTGCCGAGACGTGGACACTGACAGTTGGGCTAGTCCAAAAATTCAAAGTCGCTCAGCGAGCTATGAAGCGAGCTATGCTTGGAGTTTCTTTGAAGGATAAAATCCTTAACGAGATCATCCGGAGACGAACCAAAGTGACCGACATTGCTTGTATCCTTTAGTAAGCTGAAGTGGCCATCTCTGTCGCAGGACCGACGGCCGCTAGAGCAGACGAGACCTTGATTGGAGATCATGAATCGGCAAACGTAGCGTAGGGCGATGTGGACCGACGACCTGAAGCAGGTCGCTGTGGAGACTGGATGCGGAAGGCAAAGGACCGAGTGTTGTGGCGCAACTTGGGAAAGGCTTATGTCCAGCAGTGGACTGCGATAGGCTGAGTTGATGACTGCGGTATGTACCAGCAAGGGCGTCACCAAGGGGTGGGCAGGGCAAGAATCGTATTGGCAATGTGCTAATTTTATTAAGATCTTACATACAAGATACATGCTTGCGATAATTCTAATGGCAGTATAATCAATATATAATATAGAACTTATGTACTGTACGTATCGACAGTAAATTGCCTTTAAAATCTAATACCCAAAAGCTTCAGAGGCGTGAATGTGTAATAGGCACCACGGCAGCCAGTTAGGGTTATATATTAGCACATAATTCAGATTGCCCATGCGAAAACATTATGCGGCACAGCAGTCACTCAGTGCGAGCACGATTTAGTCGCGCGACCAAGTTGTCGCAGTATCTTGGAAGAGGCGGAAGATCCGATTTTGCGCCGATTTCATTGAGGGTTTTACTATTCGATTTGATGATGAAGATTGAGATGAAATGAAAGAGGGGCTCGGAGCGAAGTAACGACTGCGCGGATTGTACGATCTGCAAGGTTTAGCTGCACTTGCCGCGGTCAGTCTGTGGATGGGTCACTTCGAGACCTCTCCGAGTCTCGGAGAGCACTTTAAGCTGTCGGTCCTGGTGTCATACGAATATCTGTGGCAGTCGTTACGGGTAGTGAGAAGCCTGAAAGTCTGACCACTGGTCTAATCTCCGAATGTCAGTATTACCCAGTAACTGGGGTGCGGTGGTCTGATGGCGGTCGCTCCGTCTAAAATACTGATGTACAGCCGCATCTAGCTAGACTGGCTCGGAGGATGATGATGATTGAGATGAAATGAAAATTCATTTTTGAATTTGGACTAGAGTATATTTTTATTTCTTACATTAACCTAAATTAATCTCACATTATTTGAATTCAATTGAATAATTCTTTTAAAAATGTATATCCATGGAGTTCTTTTGCTGGTTTTTCTCCATGGCACCCAACATATTATGTAACTGTGCAACTAAAGCCTATCGTTTCATAAGCACCTGTGTATTTAGTTATATTTTAAATAAAAACATGTTCCGTGTGGTGACGGACGTAAAGAATTTCACCACCCTATCTCTTCTCATGGGTGTCGTAAACGCCGACTAAGGGATTCACCAGATGGTGGGCAGCAGCGTTCTCTGAGTATTTAACCATTCAACTGCGATCGCTAACCCGCCTGCCAAGTGTAGCGATTATGGCATATCCCCCCCTTTCGGGGGAGGCTTATGTCCAGCCGTGGACGTCTTTCGGCTGATACAATGATGGTGAATATAAAAACAATTTGAATTTCAAGAAAAACATGTATACATGGCCACATAAAATTGTATCTTTTCTTCTATGTTTTACAAATCAATGTCCACTGGACCTAGCAGCCTATAAGAACGGGAAATCCTAAGTCACTATTGCCATCTTTGCCAATCTATGACAAAAATCAAACCTGACAAACATGCTATGAATCGTACCAAACTTGTGTACCTCTAAACAATTAATCGTATAAAGTAAACTAAAGTTTATATATCGCATATATATCTGGCAAAGCTACTCTCGTTCTAATCACGTCGGTTCTCATGAATTTAGATTCACCGCCCGCTATGAACGTAGGGTTGATAGATCTTCTAATACTAATATTTTTTTGGTTTTGTATAAGCAGTAGTCATCGAATCAACGAACGGCTTTTTAAAACAGCTTTTTTTATCAGAAACGAATTAACTCTTAAATCAGTTTAGTGACGGATATGGACCTCTTGCATGTTATGTCAGTATTAGATATTATTATTTTGAAAAAAAACAAGGTTTTGGACGCCTCTAAAAAACTGCGACCTGAAAAAATCTATAACGCCTCTTGCAATAATACAGCACCTCTCTAAGTTGCGAGCCCGTCATTTGAACTTCAGATTTCCATCAAATACCAGATACTTTCTTCATCAATTAATCTTCTCTAAATAATACGAATAGGTATGAAAATTTAAAACTACAATATTTGTAATATTGTTCAAATCGTAATAACAATTGTTCCGTTCCCAATTCGAGGGTTTCATCAGAGCATTTGGCTTAAGAGTCCAACAAATTGTGGCGGAAGGCCAAACTGTGTTTCGTCATAACTTAGCCTTATTTACGAGGCTAAACTTGTCGCTTTCAATATGGAAACCAAACAAAAATTGCTTGGAAAACTCAGCCAAAGCAACTCTGACTTTTCGCATTGGTGCGTACCAGAATTTGATTGTTATTTGTTTTGGTGGCACGGTGAAGGCACATCTAGGAGTGCGCCTTCAAGTTCCTTCAGAGCGTGTGTAGTCCGCCAACCCGCAGATAGGCCAGCATGGTGGACTAAAGCCTGAATCTTCACTCCAAGGGGAGGCCCAGCAGTGAGACAATACTACTGGAAAGTGGTATGTTTATGGTATAGGATGATGTTACGAGCTAAAGGACCACTTTTTTAGGAGATCTGCTCTTGACCGCAATCTAGACAGCTTAGTCAAGATGTGGTCGACGATGGAGCGAGCAAACCTACTAGGTGCCAATTCACTCCAGCTTTAAATGCGTTGTAAGTGCACGGAAATACAGATGCAGTGAATTCCACAACTTGGCTGTGCGCATTATGAAAGAGTTATCAAAGCGCTTGGTCCTGATTATAGGGATTTCTACCAAATGTGGTTGATATCTTGCAGTACGTCATGTAGTTCGATGAAAGAAAGGAGATGGCGGAATAAGCTCATGGAACTCTTGCGCACACTCTCCAAAGATCAGCCTGTAGAACACCGACAAACAAGCAACTGTGCTACTACTGTACTGTGCAATAGACATGAGCTACTCATTGTAGCTTAGATTTTACTAGCAGTTCATCACCAATTAGCCTCTCAGCTCTGCGTTGAATCGAGTCAAGAGCGGCAAGCTGGTATTTGGCGGATTCATCCCATAAGTGACTACAATACTCCATACACGATCGGACTTGAGCTTTATACAAAGTGAAAAGCTCCGATATAAAGCAGCTTAATTCTTTATTCTCAAAAATGCCAGGTTAAGACTATATTCTAAACCAACGAGCATGCATGACGAGGGGAAGTGCTGTAATGCTGCAAGAGGCGTCACAATAGATCTTTTAGGTCGCAGTGGCTTAGGGGCATTCAAGACCCTACCTCTTTCCTCAAAATAATAATGCATGACGAGATTAATTAATGTAGATGAAGCTAAAGAGGTGTGTCAGGATCGTAGCAGATGGAAATCCATAGTACCTGCATGCCCCAATGGGAAACGGGATAATATGTATGTGTTTATAAATGTATGATATTAAGCAGTTTATTTTGCCTACTGCAATACCACTTCGGCTGTAGTCTGTTTCATGAACGATATTTTATTCAGCATTAGCCAAACTGAGACCTGAAGATGGAAGGTCTCATGTGATTTTAATTTTACCGGATCGCTTCGCAATGAAACTTTTATTTTGCACAGAACAGTGACAGCACAACAATATCATCAGTAAAATGACAAAAATTAGACACAAGTAAACACGAAGTTGCTGCCGGGCATGCCCATTCCAAAAGGGTCACCAACTCAATATAACTAACACCAACTAATATTTTTTTTAAATTTATTTATTCAATATCTGTATAAAGTTACAAATGTGTGTTTCTGCCAAACTGCAAAACAGTTTGTCGGCAGTTGTTCTCGTTTCTGATAGTTGTACAAATATTGGTAAACTATGTGCTAATTATATCTAAATTATAATCTCATTATTATGCTAATACTACTTTTATTTTTTACAAACTGCTTTGCAAAGCCATAGTTTTTAATCGAACATGGTACAGTACAGTCAACATGGTAGACTTGTAACTTTTAGAGGAGTGAATTATAATTGTCATGGACACAAAGTTAAATAATGCTTCTTAAGGATTCTTTTAAGTAGATGTTTGGATCTAACATGTATTATCAATTTTTGAGGTAGTTTATTTAATAGTGTTGGTAATAAATATTTCCTTGTACGTAAGCCAAAATAATTTGTCACTTTCGGAACAGCAAGTTTCTTCTTTTTAGATAAACGAGTTGGGTAGATATGTTTACGTTCTATTTTATGTTCTGGATTTTCGAATTGTTCCGTTATAATATTCAACTTGGTCTTAGCATTAATTGGTAGTACTTTACTGATTTTAAACAATTTTTCATAAACTTTATTTAACTTTTTTTTTGTTTTTTTGTCTATAAGCAGTTTTAATAATCTTTTTTGCAAATCTTTTATTTTATTAAGGTGCGTAGGAAATGTGAGACCATATCCACCCAAACCGTACACAATAGTCGAGTCAGCTAATGCGTAATATAAGGTATACATAACTTTTCTATTAACAATATACTTTAGGTTTCTTAACTTACCTAAAATCTAATGTGCTGGGCGTGGAACACCCAGCGCTAATTACGCCTTGCTGTTTGCGCTCCAAGCATGACGTTTAGGTACTATGTCCAAAGGTACCACCCTACTTGAAAAAAGTTGCTGTAGTGGCGTGACTTTTTTGTAATAATTACTATTTCGAATGATAGTATCATTGCAACTTTGTATGAGAGTTATGAATTTGTGCCAAGAAAAGATCTTTGACGACAATAGATTTACCGAAGTAGCTGGCTTACATTGTACCTTAAGACCCGTTAGGACGGGTCAAAACCAACCACTATCCACAGATTTGTGTTGGTGAGAACCAGTGAGAACCCTGACCGACCGCGTTTGTACTACTTGTCTATGATAAAATGGATAGATCGTGTATAATTAATTTATATCATGGAGCTGGTCCCGCGTTTTACTATAAACATTTGCTTTAATTAAACGATTGATATTTTGTTAGTGCTAATTTCTGAGCTAGTTGTCATCAAACCAATGTGTTTGACTTTATGTATGATGATATATATATATAAGATATACCAGGCCCCTCAGAAAGTATTGCGAAAAAAAGTTTTTATATATGGGAGACTGGCCAGTTATAATGTTTTTCGAAAATATGATTATTTATAAGTAAAAATAAGTAAGTTCCAATTTCAAAATTTCCCTCCACATTTTTTGCGAGTTCATTCAAAGTATTGTGTCTCACTGAAATATGGATCTGCGCCGGGAACATTTTAGAGCTATGATTTTATACGATTTCAAGTGTCGCCTGAAACCGGATGAATCGTACGATAGACTTCAAATGGCATTCATGGATGAAGGCCCTTCCAAGGCAACCGTGTATCGTTGGTATAACGAATTCAAGCGCGGTCGACCAACTTTGGGGGATGACGAAAGAAGCGGTCGCCCTTTGACGGCTGTTACCGAAGAAAACGTGCTAGCAGTGAAAAATTTAATCCAAGACAATAGGCGAATTACATATCAGGAGATTCAACACATATTGAAGATTGGATCGGGAAGCGTTCACGAGATTCTACACAGCCATCTTCGCGTGAGGAGGATAGTATCACGCTGGGTGCCGCACAACCTCACCGATGCTCAGAAGCAGGCCCGGGTGGAATGGTGCCGTGATATGCTTAACAAATTTGAAGCAGGCTCGTCTCGGCGTGTTTACGACATCGTTACAGGTGATGAGTCCTGGATTTATCAATACGACCCAGAAACCAAGCGCCAGTCGACTGTTTGGGTGTTTCAAAATGAGCCAACGCCTACCAAAGTGAAGCGATCTAGAAGCGGGGGTAAGATTTTGATCGCTAGCTTTTTTAATTTGACTGGCCACTTGGTATCAATTCCCTTACGGGATCAAAGAAGCATTAATGCCGAATGGTATACTACCAAATGTTTGCCAGAAGTTTTCTCTGTTATAAGCAACAAGCGACCAAACACAGGGCTCCGCGGGCTACTGCTCCACCACGACAATGCACCGGCGCACACCGCACTCAAAACGAGGGACTTCCTGGACAGCACGCCAGTCAAACTCCTGGGTCACCCTCCTTACAGCCCTGATCTAGCACCGTGTGACTTCTTTTTATTCCCAAAAATAAAAAATCAGCTCAAAGGGATACAATTTTCGTCGCCGGAAGATGCGCTGGCTGCGTTCGAGCAGGCTGTAAACGAGGTGTCTGCGGCGGACTGGAAAAAGTGTTTTGAAAACTGGTTTAGGCGCATGAATCTTTGTATAGAGGCTGGTGGAAAGTACTTTGAAAAGATTTGATAAAAATATATGTACGTATAGAACAATTTTTTTTAGTTTCGCAAAACTTTCTGAGTGTCCCACGTATAATCTGAATTGAGTATGACGATAACCTTCCTATCTATCGAGTCGAATCGAGTTTTATTCATGAAACAAATTAAGCGTCACTATCCTGCTCAACTATCGTGGCGAAAACATAAAATGTAATGGATTGAACAACGGACGAATAAAAAAGGCGGACGGAATCTCGCTAAGAAAAGATTGAAGCATTTTTTTTTTTCCTAAACCCACTATAATTTCGACAGCATTTTAACACACCATAACATATTGTTATTTTATTTGTGATACTACGACAACGACTGCACACGAGATTTGTTGCGTAACTGCGGCTGTTTATTCGTCCATAGATTCAACAATAATTACAGAACAATATTATTTTAAAAAAAACAACAATAACATTACCATAATAATTATTTAATGACGGAATAGAACTGGAATAGATTGACTATTATAATGTTTCTTTTTAAATGTTTTATTGTTAACTTTATCAGTGGTACGCAAGGCAAGGGTATCACGCGATCTTTTATACAAGAAACATATTAATGAAGGTGACCGTTCGCCATTGTAATAACTACGATTAATATTATTTAATTAGGGCAACTAAGAAAAATAACAGTCGTACTTATACAATGAATTAATACTTTGTTATGATTGATGAAGTTCACTCGGTATTTCTGTGCAACTGAGTTTTAAATTAATTATTTTTTCTCTTTGTATTTTTTTTTTCGCCTCTTAAGAACTTTACGGCCCCATCGGGCATCCGTTCTGCGAGCAATGTGCCCCGCCCACTGCCACTTAAGTTTGGCAATCCTTCGGGCTACGGCGGTTACTTTCGGGAAGGCGCAGCGTGGGTTGGCCCCCCACAAGGTGGACCGATGACCTGGTGAAGGTCGCGGGTATCTGCTGGATGCGGAAAGCGCAGGACCGGTCTTTGTATTGATGCTTGGGGGAGGCCTATGTCCCGCAGTGGACGTCTTTCGGCTGAAATAATGAATGATGATAATAATTTTTTTTTCAAAATTATCTTTCATCTACCTATTTTAAAACAGTGACAGCTTATTGAACGCTTGCCTTTCATCCGAGCCGGGTCCTGTCGGGGGTGGTTGGTGAATACAGAGCGTTTCCCATGCCCCCAGCCAAAGTAGTTAGAGGAACACCGTGGTGGTTTTAGTCGGTAAGATTCCAACACTGGCTCCGCCTTCCCCGGGTGGAGTGCGTCCAAGAGGATTTCCCCGATGAAAAAAAAGGAAGGAAGTTCATCATTAGTTTATCAGGAACCCATATTAGTAGGAACCCATATTAGAAGGACCCCATATTATTATGACAGATTTCATCCGGGGAAGTACTGCCATCGTACCTACTTCTGCCGCCAAACAGCATTGCTGTGTTCCGGCGCTAATGGTACGGTTGCCGATGAAATTACCATCATCATGTGAATTTCCCTCTTCATGTCTCAGTTTTGCGAACGCGGTTTGCAGTACCATTTATTCAAGAGCCTAGATGGTATAGCAGTTGTGTTTATTGTTGTTATGTGTAACCGCTTATTATTATTTGAGGAAAGAGGTAGGGTCTTGAAACGCCCCTAAGCCACTGCGACCTAAAAGATCTATTGTGACGCCTCTTGCAGCATTACAGCACTTCCCCAAGCTGCAAGTCAATCATGAAGTCGACTATGACCTTGGGGGAGGAGGATTTGATCTCCTGCATTGAGATGACGTGGCCTCCAAGATGCTGGCTTCTGATGTGGTGCACTGCATCACATTCGCATAGGATATGGATGGGCGTCTCATCCTTTTCGCGACAAAACCTGCAAACTGTGGTATCACTGAGGCCCATCCTGTGAAGGTGTTTATTCAGCTTGCAGTGCCCAGTGAGGGTTCTTGTCAGGATTCTTATCTGATTTTTGTTCAACGAAAGCGCTTCTTTCGTAAACCTTTTTTTGAAGCCCACAAGTAGCGCTTTCGAGTGTTCTTGGCCTGGGGATTTTTCCCAAAGGCTAATACTTTGGTCAGTTCCCCAGTTTTTAAGGTAGGCTGTAGTGGTGCATTTAGGAATGTAACCGCTTAGGTGGGCCTTTAGCTCGTTTTGCCATCCTATATACCAGTGGTTCTTAACCTTTTTGTGGAGGGGGACCATTTACCCAAACATGTTGTCACGGTCCACAAATTTTTTTTCCGGTTAAGTTATTAAGTTTTAATTACTGTAATAACTCAATACATGAAAATAGATAGGTAAATAGTAATAGCTTAGGTGACGTGAAACCCAATATCATATCATAAATGCCAAATAGCGCGAGCTAAGCGAGCGCAATTTTTTTTTAGGGTAGGTATTTGATAACGTGACGCCATTTTATATACTCTTTGCAGGGACTTTACAATTTAAAAGTAAGTTAAAAGGTTTAAAAGAACATTTATTTGTGTTTCTATAATTTTATAAATATTTATGAAATTCCGAGCCCCGATTCTAATTAACTCGTGCGCAGTATTTGTGGTATTAGTACAATTTAAAAAAAAATATATATATGTCGTAGGCACTTACATTGATGATGGATGGCTTGGATGATGATGGACCACCAGTGGTCCGCGGACCACCGGTTAAGAACCGCTGCAATATCAATCAATCAATCAACTCAGTCTATCGCAGTCCACTGCTGGATATAGGCCTGCAATATACCTACTATAAAATCACCTGCATACCTGAGGGTCAAATCAACCTTCATATTTCCAGCGAAGTGGACTAAGCCTCTGAGAAGAGGCCCGTGCCCAGAAGTGGGACAGTAATTGGCAGATTATGTAGCTACATAATCTATCAACACAACTATAGATATGTCCCGAAGAGCTTAATAGTTCACCGGTAGTACACCCGTCGTGCCACTGATGGTATTAAGTGTACGTAACAGGACTAACAAGGGTGTCGTCTCCTCTAGGCTAAGCCATAAGGGTGGTTTATAGATAGATAGATACGCCATGAAAATAGTAGTAAACAGGAACAACGTTCAAATTATGGGTACATTGGCGGTCTTATCGCTAAAAGTGATATCTTCCAGACAACCTTTGGATGAACAAAGAAGACGTAAGATCTAGATCATGGGGGCAGTCCGTGGCCTACTACTGCATGTTTATAAACTACAAACAAAAACATAACATCACGCCTGTATTTCCCCGAAGGGGTAGGCAGAGGTGTAATAGTACACCCACGTTTTGCCTGTTATGTTATAGTCCCATGTAAGAGGGGGCGAGCCATTGAACGGACACAAATCCAGACTCCGGGCTGCTACTGAGAATTTCCTAATGATAAAACCCAATAACACTTTGCCTGACCCGGGAATCGAATCCAGGAACTTAGGCTCAGCAGCCGCGCTTGCGACCACTAGACCAACGAGGCAGTCAATTATAATATAATATTATTTTAATTTATTAATAAAATACCTTCGTATTCGTAGGAACAATAAAAGTACCATAATATAACGATACCAGCGAAGGAAATGAATTATTCATCTATGTTTTTAAATAAAATTATATTTATTCAAAATCATAACAGGGCAGGACTGGTTACTTTCAATAAAATATCTTCCAAAAAATACCGGATTGTTAATCCTGAATGGTAATCCTATTAGGTAGGTAATAATGTTAGATGATAATTATTATGCTTTAATTCAACGTCAACCTAGGACAGGTAATTCAGCTTGGTAGACATAACTTCGAGAAGGAACCCGACAGAAGGATCCGTTTGGGCTGGGTAGCATTTGGCAAACTTCACCGAGTCTTCTCGTCGCCCTATACCGCAAAGTTTGAAGACAAAGTTCTTCAACCAGTGCGTCCTGCCGGTCATGACTTTCGGTGCTGAGACGTGGACCGCGCAGTTACAGTCGCGTAATAAGTGTGAGCAGTACATAACCGCCTACACCGCAAAGTTTGAATACAAAGGTCTTCAACCAGTGCGTCCTGCCTGTCATGACTTACGGTGCCGAGACGTGGACACTGAAAGTTGCGCTAGTCCACAAATTCAAAGTCGCTCAGCGAGCTATGGAACGAGCTATGCTTGGAGTTTCTTTAAAGGATAAAATCCGTAACGAGATTATCCGGAGAAGAACCGGAGTGACCGACATAGCTTGTAGGATTAGTAAGCTGAAGTGGCAGTGGGTTGGCCATGTCTATCTAATCATAATTCTTTCAAATAAAAAAAAGAATTATCTTTATTAATAATCGGTTTATATATGACGGGGTTCTGAGGTAAAAAAAAATACAATCGAATTGAAAACCTCCTCCTTTTTTGAAGTCTGTTAAAAAACAACGATCTTGTTAACGAGCTGTGCAGTATGTAGCAGTCACATCAACAAAACGCAGCAGTTCCCTCAATCACATAACTGTGTAACCGTAACTTACTTACTTTAACCCGGTGACATAGCCACAGCAGTTTCCTAAAGTCGTTTATACCAATCCAAGGCGTCATCTCCTGAAGTTTAACCGCATTTCTCAAACTAAAGTTAACCCGCCGCCACTGCCACCCAACGGGCAACCCAACCCTACAAATGCGTGCAGATTCAATTTTCGCACCGTCGACCGCTGTCGCAACGGAAATTGTCGAAAACCCTTGGAGCGCCACGGCCTACAAATGTGCATCTGTGCAATTTTGTTATGAAAGCCTTATTGCGCCGGTGACACCTATCCGCTTACTTTGTGCATCCAATGGGAAAAGTACTAAACGATCTACAAGCGGAGAAATCGATACGATTGTAGGAAATTCAGTTTAGTGGGACGTTTGTTGGTCTCTATCGAAACATGTCATTCAGAGTTTTGTTGGAGGTCGTGGTAATAAAATCGAAGTCAAATGATGCAAGTTTTTAGGTTATAAACACATATTACATACTTAAAATCAAAATGAATGTACGTTGGAAACGTTAACTGTTTCCAGACGATTATTTTTTTACTTTAAAAGATGTAACATAACTTTAAACTGATGAAGAAACCGTGTCGTTGTACAAATATAATTACACAAAAAGGAACTTGGAAAAAAAATGCCATGTCTTGGAAATTTGTTCTTTTGTGACTTGCATATATTTAATATGAAAATATAGCCTATGTTACTCAGGATGAATGTAGCTTTGGTGAAAAATTTTTTAAATCGGCACTTTAGTTTTTGAGTTTATTCATTACAAACATACACACAAAAATACAAATCTTTCCTCTTTATAATATGAGTGTAGATAGCGCGACTTCTCGACAAGGTATATGCTTGTAACTTTTAGGTTTTCCAATTATCTCGCGTAATATTTTGCAAGTTACCATATCCAAGGAGACAAATAGGCGCAAATGTTAAACAAAAACAGTATAAACACACGATCGAGTTACAGCAAAACAACTATGAACAATGACAGTTTACAATTTAACAGAAAATCGCATTACAATATGCAGACCAGTTTTGAAATCTTAACAAACAGAATCATAACAATAACGGCTCGACGAGTTACAGTGAACTATACAAGTTTTCCAAATACACACACTGTACAATAGAAAGAATTTTGTTGACATATAATGATTACAGAATGCGGTAAGCAACGCTGTCAGATCGAATTAACACGGCGTGGGGACAGACACCACATTTTGTTTGTTAAAAAGTTGCAATATCTGACTTAGGGTCGAAACACAAAACTGCGAATGCACGAAGCGAATTTGCGACGCAGAAAACTGCGACGCGATTTTTTGCGTTGCAATGCGATTTCGTGCGGCAAGGTTTCTTGCTGGCCATAGTTCGGGTAACCATGGTAACCATTCATATATCGCAGGAATGCACGACGCGAATTATGTCGCGAGTTTTTGCGAAACGTCGTGCAAGCTCGTAGGTTTCTGCAAAGCAACTTCGCAACGCAGTTTTGTGTTTTGAAACTTACGTACTGTACTATAGCATACTTACTTACTTCTTTACTATTCTATACTGTCCATCCTAAGGTTGTCTGGAAGAAATCGCCTTGAGCGATAATACCGCCCATTGTACATAATAATATCTTATAAGTAATTTATGTTGCTTATTGTTTTGTCTACAATAAATAGTAATTGTACTGTATTGAATAATTAGCCCATTTAGTTTGTACCAACGACTGGGTGCAAACCTTTTCTTGAAAGCGTCGGAGTGAAACAATTAGGAGACAGAGCCCAACGCGGGGCGGAACTGCCCCTGATTATCACAGTTTTTTTATAATTCTAGAATTCTTCTTAGAAATTTTGTTTGGCATTGATGTTTGCAATTACTATCTAAATTTTGTTAGTAAAGACTTATATCTGTATTAGTAAAAGTAACAATTAATTTAGATATTTGCCACGGCTGCCCACTGCCTACTGCGAGTGCCCCTTAATTGTTTACTGTTTTACCTGTTGCCTGATCTGCTACGCGATTTAGAACCACACGATTACTAGTTATCGACCGGTTCGGTTTGTTATCCCTTTTTAACTCGTTGCGTGTATCATAAGACGATACGAGATAACAAACCGAACCGGTCGACAACTGGTTATCGTGTGGTTCTGAATCGTGTAGCTGCTCTTGAAAATAATTCCAATCGATTGACATTAGACTTATGTCAATCGTTGACTTTTGAATGCAAAATTTTCACTAAATTGGTGTAATGTTTTTAGAATGAATTAAACCTTATCAAAATTGCAAAAGTGTAAAACAAGTGTGTCAATCTAGCCGTTTATGATCTGCTGCCGAATTGCGTAACTCACTCGCGATCGCAATCATCTGGATTTCAATGTTCATTGCTCTGTGTGTTTTGACAATCCGTCATATTGACAACTACGTACACACGGCTACACATCAAGCTGTACAAAACCAGTATAGGCTGACTGACCTCGCGTTGTAAGGAAAACCTATACAATGCGAGGTCAGCTTATACTGGAAACTTACAGCTTGATGTGTAGCCGTGTGTACCACGCAATGAATATTGCTGTAATTTCAAAATGAAAGCTGATGTCAATGTGAATGCATTACACAATTACCCCACAGTATTTCTTTAGAGAGGACAATGTGCAACGAATGCGGACTATTTTATTTCTGTGTTTCTTTTTTAATCATCCTTCTGTCATATTGCCTTTAGTGTTGAACCCTGCGGCTTCGCTCTCGTGATCTGTTGATAAAAAGTATCCTATGTGCCAAATTTCAACCAAATTCGTGGAACCGTTTCAGCATGATTAAAGGGACAAAAAAAACAACCATACGTCCGCATTATTGATTATAGGATTTCAACAAACTTGTAGAAAGCATGCAAACTATTTTATTTCTGTGTTTCTAGGCGGCACCCCTTTCGCCTAAGCTGTGAGATATAAATCTTTTATTATGGAGGGTAGTACTACGAACCTTCAGTAATTATACATTATAGCCTCATTTAAATCGTAAACGTTCATTATTTCTCATGGCTACAAATTGTTCTAGCTCGCCTTGGATATTGATTTCGTTATGGGAAAACCGAATTAGCGACTCGAAAGTGGCAAATGGTAATATTTTTTTCTTAAAATCTTTTCCACTAAGAAAACTTGATATGACATTTCTGTAATTTATTTTTAACTAGCCTATGCCCGCGACTTCGCCCGCGTGAATGTGGTTTATCGCGCATCCCTCGGGAACTGTTCATCTTCTCGGGATAATATTGTGATTCGGGTTATGTTCTAGATGTATGCATCTTTTTCATTTTTTCTTAAAATTTCATTAAAATCCATATAGTAGTATTTGCGTGAAAGAGTAACAAATATACATACTGGATGTACAGTAATAGTAGGATTAGACATTTAATTAATTTCTTTGTATGAAATATTAAATTTTCTTGCCATATAAACTGTAGATTATATAAAAAAAAAATTATTTAATAATTTAGTATTGCATGCCTCATCTAAATTTGTATAAGGTACCTATATGTTGAAGCCGTGTTACTCGCGTACTGTATACCTACTGTTTGACTTTAAAAGAACTTTTTTTTACATAAAACCAAATTTTTTCAGTGTTCCGTGTGGTGCCGGACGTAAAGAATTGCACCACCCTATAACTTCTCATGGGTGTCATAAAAGGCGACTAAGGGATTCACCAGAGGATGGGCAGCAGCGTTCTCTGTGTATTTAACCAACCAACTGCGATTGCCAACCCGCCTGCCAAGCGTGGCGATTATAGCATACCCTTGGCATACCATTGGGGGAGGCCTATGTCCAGCAGTGGACGACTTTCGGCTGAAATTATGATGAAATTTTTTTAGAAAAATATTAATAAAAAGTTGCCCCACGTTAGATTTTCTCGAGTATCGTGGGTACGATTACAGACACAAATCTTACAATCACGATTTTTTTTTTTATAGAATTTACGTCATCCAGCTTTCCTTGCTACGGGAAGGTAACGTCCCATTCACCCTGTCCCAATACGACACAGTAGCATCAACTGACGAATAAAACTCTCGTGAATACACGTTTTAAAGCCGAAGAGTTCGAGAGCGTTGGAGCCATTATTTTTGATAGGCCCATAATTGGTGCACTTCCGAAGATGGCGGCTTCATATTCGCTTATTCAACACCTAGTCGGTAGCGATGACGTTTATTTATTCGTTCGAGTGTAGTCGGCAACAGCCTTTATTGTATTTATTATCGAAACAAATTATTTTGTTCGATTTTGGAATTAATGGAACTCGATTTAGCTTTTTAATTGTAATGGGAAGTGATTACTAGCGGATAAGTGACGTAGTTAGCAAGTTGACGACGTCTGTGGTCTAGTGGTTTGAGTTTCGGGCTGCTGATCACGAGGTCGTGGGTTCGATTCCCACAGAACACAAATATTTGTGTGATGAACATAAGTGTTTGTGTTATTTGTGGTATTTACAAAAAAAAACAGTATATAAGTATTATAACATCCATTGTCTAGTACCCATATTACAAGCTCTGCTTAGTTTGGGACTAGATGGTGCGGTGTAAAATGTCCCAAAATATTTATTATTATTATTAAGTTATAATGTGGATTTGAACTAGAATTATTCATGATATGGAAACTTGACTTATCCAGAGTCTAGTCTACAAATCTGGGGCATATTTTAGACATATCCTAAATATCCATCTCATACATTAACGGTATCAACTGAATAATTATAAATCAGACAGATGCGTATCACGGATGACGCTTCATTAGATATTTAGTGCATACCGTGGTTAGGTAGGCACATTTAGCGCAAATAACACTAATATAAACTAGAATCGAACGTGGTGCGCTATCGATTAGAAGCCGGCGTTCACAACAATTAATGACCTGCATGTCCCGGGCCCGACAAAGCTATGGCAAAACAAATAGACGCCCAGCGCGCCTCCCCGACACACAGGCTGCTCCAAAACTGTAAACGAGAAATTTCAAACGAATTCGACGAATTTCGTGCCTCGATTCCGAAGATAGATAGCGCGAGACTTGTCTTAACATAACATCACGCCTGTATTTCCCCGAAGTGGTAGGCAGAGGTGTAATAGTCCACCCACATTTCGCCAGTTATGTTATCATCATCATCATCATCATTTCAGCCGAAAGACGTACACTAGTGGACATAGGCCTCCCCCAATTAAGGGGGGGATTATGTTATAGTCCCATGTAATAGAGGGCGAGCCATTTGCCATTGACCGGGCACAAATCCAGACTCCGGGCTGCTACTGAGAGTTTCCTAATGAAAAAATCCAATAACACTTTGCTCGACCCGGGAATTGAACGACATAGAATCTATACTAACGACAAGAAGCGACACTTAAGCATGTGTGCTCGTAAATATGTTCGCGGCGATGTGTGCGGGTCGGCGCGAGCGCGGGGGCCGTGGGCGGTGAGCGGCGTGTGGGACGCCAGCCAATATATTGCATGTAAACGGGCTCCCTCAAGGTCAGTGGCAAGCGAGCTCACACGTACAGGAGAGTGTCATCGCTGTGCCAACGAGGCAGTCGATTCCATCCTAATTTACTAATGAAAAGATTTCCACCACTATTTATCGCTCAAAGTTTGCGATCACGCTGTATACAAGTGGCATGGGGTGCGACGCGTATGTGTGCGTGTTGTCTCTGTGTGCGCTGGTTTAGGCAGCGGGGCTGTGCTTAGACAATTTTAGTATTACGTGTGGAAATAATGCACCGCGGTCATACTCTATGCATAGCCTCCTGTCATACCCGGCGTTGTTTATGCCCGCTCCCTTACAAAACCTTTTTTGTATGGTTTTATAGACGTTATCTTTCGTGTTTTAGCGTAATGTCACTAAATATACGTTGGTTAAGTACTTTCGTATGGCTAGTTGGTATTCAAATTGGGTTTTCCTTCATTTTCATACCGTTAGGGTAGGTGATTGGGTTTTAAATTTGTTATAAACTGATCTATGTACCCGTCGCCGGTAAGTAAATTTAATGGTCATTGGAGTGTTTGATCCTAAAACTTTTATATGTAGTTAGACATTCTGTAGACATGCGGTTATAAGTTAGTATTAGTTAGTTAACTAGATCCTTGTGATATCGAATATTGAAGAATAGTTTTTCCATCTTAGTAACGTGATTTCTCCCAAATTAAGCAAAGAGGGTTGATAACATTATTTGAGTAATAATCACAACACAATGCTTCTTCTTCTTCTATCGTGTCGACATGAGCTACATAATGATAATAGCTCATGCCGTGGGGAAAAGATTAGCCAGTCAGCAGGTTGGTAGCGGGGCTGACTGCCCAGGGTGCACCGGACGATCAATTAAATAGCGTCACTCGTGGAGGCTCTTTTAATGCACCCCAACACAATGCTGAAGTTTCCTTTACTAATTAACATAACATAACACACATAACATAACATAACATCACGCCTGTATTTCCCCGAAGGGGTAGGCAGAGGTGTATAGTACACCCACATTTCGCCAGTTATGTTATAGTCCCATGTAATAGGGGCGAGCCTATTGACATTAACCGGGCACAAATCCATACTCCGGGCTGCTACTGAGAATTTTCTAATGAATAAACCCAATAACACTTTGCCCGACCCGGGAATCGAACCCAGGACCCCACGCTCAGCAGTCGCGCTTGCGACCACTAGACCAACTAATTAAGTAATAATATAATACTAATAAAGTATGTACTAATTAAGTATGTACTTATTTAAAATAATCTTCTTGGTAAAAACTTTTATATGAAGTTAGACATTCTGTAGACATGTGATTGTAAGTTAGTACCGTAAACTGCCCTAACTTGGCCCACAAGCCCTACTTTGCCCAGTTAATTTTTGAGTAAACTATAATGGTGATGATTTCCGTACTTGGGGAGCTTTAAAAACTATGACAACGCTAACATTTGGTTCAGTTATAAAGTGTTAGTGCGTGTAAAAATTAAGTTAATGCCTTATGCAAAGTAGGGCTTGTGGGCAAAGTTAGGGCATTTTACGGTATTAGTTAGTTAACTGGATCCTTGTGATATCGAATATTGAAGAATAGTTTTTCCATCTTAGTAACGTGATTTCTCCCAAATTATGCAATGAGGGTTGATAACATTATTTGAGTAATAATCACAACACAATGCTGAAGTTTCCTTTACTATGTATGTACTTATTTAAAATAATCTTCTTGGTAAAATTATAAATAAACTATTAATTATATAAAATGAATGAAGTTATAATAATAATAAGTATTCAGTAATAAGTAACCGTTACTTGAACGTAGCTTTAATTTTTGTAACGATAACTTAATAATCTTTTATACAATTTTAGGAAAATAATAGACAGGACGAAAAATTCATTCAATGAGATATGTCATTCCCATACATTTTGATTGTTTTCTATAGCGTTGACGATTGTAGATTGTCAACTTGGGTAGGGGGGTAGATGCGAAATGATCGTATAAGACAATTAAAAATACTGTTGCATGTACGGTCATATTTTCTTCAAAGATCATATATATACTTACTAGGTATTTCCCAAAACATACTTAACTGTTAGGCGGCCCATACACTACAATATAATTGCGCAATATTAATATTGCATAATTATTATTGTATCATCCCGATCTTCATTGTCTTTCAATCTCACCCCTACATGGTCAATATCATTGCGCAATTGCAAATATTGCGCAATTATATTGTAGGTGTATGGGCCGCCTTAATACAAGTACACTGCGTTTAATAATAATAATAGTATGATAATTGAATAATTCATACAAAAGTACACCACAGACTGCCCCCATATATTGCTTACGTCTTCCTTGTCCATCTAAAGGTTCTCTGGAAATTATTATTATCGCTAGTGATAAGACTGCCAATGACCAGAATTAGTATATGACTAGTGGTGCCTTGTATACTCTTTTATGCCAAACTAATCTTCAATCAAGTTTGACGCTGGTATATATGTTTTTCGAGGTTTCTTGTATGGGGAATGGGGACCCCCTTTGGTTATAGTTTTATTTTTACACACATAAAGCAAACTATATTCCGAGAAAATTTCAACTGGCTACATATTACTTTTTAAACGATACAGCCCTGTGATAGACAGATGGACGGACGGACGGACAGCGTAGTGAGAGTAATAGGGTCTCTTTTGGCACCCTTTGGGTACGGAACCCTAAAAAAGAACCTACTTTCCCACCACTAGAATCCAAGTCTTATCCCTAGAAAACTGAAGAACCATAATACATTCAGGGTATTTCAGAGCTTAAGCGGCGTACGCACCTGCAGACATCAATTCGCACATTCGGCTATGCGTAGGGAGAAGATTGTGACGGACGCGTCATTTCCGTCGCCCGTGTACAGGCAGCCTAACAGCGTCAGTTACTCTGTTAGGATATCAAGAGGCTATTGTCCAAATATAAAAGCCGGCTGTCGCCTTTTGTTCTGTGGTCTATGGTTTGCGGAAGATTGCGTGTTTCTGTTTCTTTTTTTTAGTTTTGTCGCATGTTTTTTGTACGTATTTCGAATGACGTTTGTGAGGTGTGAGTGTGACGCGTTTGTTGTTTTTTTATTGATTAGTTATGTTTACAATTTATATCAAGAGCTGGTATTTGCAATGATTAAAAATAAAGTTATATAAAGTTTTATATAGAAGGTGCTCTATTTGGTGCTCTAGATCTACATCACAGACATGGTAAAACTTATAGACAAAGTACTGCGAACAATCATAGTGAAGCCAAAAATCCGTGCTCCTTCTGCAATTACGCACACACCATGCACCTGAAGGACATTTGCTTTAGCGATGCTTACTGGACGATGCCGCGACATGTAATATGTATGTGTATAAGTTTACGAGAAAAAAGTATTTATATAGATAGATAGATAGAATATACTTTGTTGTACACCATGAAAATAGTAGTAAACAGGAACAACGTATAAATTATGGGTACATGGGCGGTGTGTATAGTCCGTGTGGTGCCGGACTTAAAGAATAGCACCACCCTTATCTCTTCTCATGGGTGTCGTAAAAGGCGACTAAGGGATTCACCAGAGGATGGGCAGCAGCGTTCTCTGAGTATTTAACCAACCAACTGCGATAGCCAACCCGCCTGCCAAGCGTGGCGATTATGGCATATCCCCCCTTAATTGGGGGAGGCCTATGTCCAGTAGTGGACGTCTTTCGGTTGTAATGATGACATGGGCGGTCTTGTTGCTAAAAGCGATGTCTCCCAGACAACCTTTGAATGGACAAAGAAGACTATTTAAGTATTATACCCATTGTCAAGTACCCATAGCACAAACTCTGCTTAGTTCGGGACTAGATAGTGCTGTGTAAAAACATCCCAAATATTTATTTATGTGTACTGAGAGGGGTGAGCACAGGGGTGAGCATGGTTAGAGGTGCATGTGTGTGCGTGAACGCTGGTTGTACACGAAGGAGCACGATTTTTTTGACTTCACTATGATTGTTGGCAGCACTTCGTCTATATTTTTTACTACGTCTGTGATCTACATCTATTAAATTTCATGTTCCTAAATTTATAATTCATAAACGAAGAAGGGTATCTCCTTTATCAATGAGTAGGTATGTATATACTCTTCCTAGCTATGTTAAATATTCATATCAATTTATACTTGGGCCTAACAGACTTGGAGATTGGGCAATTTTGCTAAACCTATGCCCAGCAGTGGACAAGTTTAGTTGATTGATCAAATCGCATTCATCATCATCTTTATCATCATTTCAGCCGAAAAACGTCCACTGCTGGACATAGGTCTCTCCCAAGCATCGCCACAACGACCGGTCCTGCGCTTTCCGCATCCAGCGGAGTCCCGCGACCTCCACCAGGTCATTGGTCCACCTTGTGGGGTACATACCCACCCTACGCCTTCCAGTACGCGGTTGCCACTCCGAAACTTTTCAGGTTTTGAGTGTGGTACCTACTCGTAATTGATCCTCCTAAAATTTATTTATACGGATGTAACCATATTACTTTTATTTACAAATAATATAAAATACATACATGCCGTGTTCACACCTAGAAGGCCGTTCGACTACCATGAGTTTCCGCACATTTAAATTATTGAATATAATGTCGTAACGTCCAGTTTGCGAACATGATTAAAAAAAAAAAAATTGAGTGTTTTATACAACTTAAATACCTAAATGAAGATTCGACAGTCTTCTAACGCTACGCATGAATTATAATTCACACAGGGAATATGTTTTATTTTTATTTTTTAATAGTGAATAAGCATTCCGCTTCGTTACCTTATCCGGTCCAAATCGCATTCGCATGCATGCGATTTGGACCGGATAAGTTAACGAAGCGGATTACTTCAACAATATATAACAAAACCCTGCTGTCCCTGTGAGCTACGTTATCGGAATCAATATTCATGCGTAAGGACACAACGTCGCCTCAGTGCTTGAATGTCCAACCGACCATTGACCAAATTTTAACTAATATAATATTTACTACTTCATAAACTCAGCCTATCGCAGTCCACTGCTGGACATAGGCCTCTCCCAAGTTGCGCCACAACATTCGGTCCTCTGCCTTCCGCATCCAGTCCCCCCCAGCCACGTTCTTTAGGTCGTCGGTCCTCCTGGCAGGGGGGCGCCCTACGCTGCGTTTACCGATTCGCGGTCTCCACTCAAGGACTCGTCTGCTCCAGCGGCCATCGGTCCTTCGACAGACATGGCCAGCCCACTGCCACTTCAGCTTACTGATCCTACAAGCTATGTCGGTCACTCCGGTTCTTCTCCGGATAATCTCGTTTCGGATTTTATCCTTCAAAGAAACTCCAAGCATAGCTTTTATTTACATAACATAACATAACATGACATAATATCACGCCTGTATTTCCCCGAAGGGGTAGGCAGAAGTGTAATAGTACACCCACATTTCGCCAGTATTTTTATTAACAAACAATATAAAATTAAATTAGAGTGTTTTATGCAGCTTAATTACCTTAATGAAGATTCGGCAGTCTTCTAACGCTACGTATGAATTATAATTCACACAGGAAATATGTTTTATTTTTTAATAGTGAATAAGCAATCCCCGCTTCGTTACCCTATCCGGTCCAAATCGCATGCACATGTAACAACAATATGTAAAAAAAACCCTGTTGTCCCTGTGAGCTACGTTATCGGAATCAATATTCATACGTAAGGACACAATATCCCCCCAACATACATATGCTTGGGGGAGGCCTATGTCCAGCAGTGGATATCTTTCGACTGAAATGATGAAGGACACAAGTCATTTGGAAGAATCTTTATCAAAAATAATAAAATTGAATATTAAATCATTATTAATTGTGAATTTAAACTGATTATATCACTCAAAACTCACTCACTCAGTGATTATATCAACAAGCTACTAATATTATAATAAAACAAAGTTTAACCGGATTAAATTGCGTACCTATATTATTTAAATTGGTTTTCCTGACGTTTCGAAAGCTATGCAGCATTTCGTGGTCGCAGGTAGACTAAGATGACAAGCGTCTTTACAGATATTGCTAAAAAAATAATCTTATTATTATTCATTAAAATCGTTTCGATGCCCGCAGTAAACGCTTACAATATCATTATCTTTTACAGTGTTGCTTGCTCTTTGGGACTTGAATATTTTTAGGACTGGGTTCCAAACAGGTGGTAGCTGCCCACCATCTTCTCTATTAAAATTAGGATGTTGTTGAAAACCTAAGAAGTTATTAAGCTACTAATATATAAATCGGTTCTCAAGCCAATTTGGTTATTTGGCATACAATTGTGGGGTAGTGTAAGTAACCCCAACATCTCTATACTACGATCAATTTCGAAGCAGATGTATGACATGGTGTTTTTCATTCCCGCTAGCACATAACAATAAATTTCTAATATTTACTACTTCACATATGTTTAATTGAACACTTCAATGTCTTAAAGAATATTTATTTCTTAATAATCCTTATTAAGAACTACTTATACAGTTTATTTGCTGTTAAAAAGTCTACATTTGTTTTTAAAGAAACAATTACTTCTTTGTGGTGTAATTGAAGCCTTTTTATTATTCGTCGGAAAAGTTTAAAGGTCGAATACTTTTAATAATTATCTGGAAATAGACGTCACTTATTGGAAGGGTGAACTGGGGGGAACTAATAAGTTTACTCAAACAGTTCTATTTGTATACTTTCAATTCTAGGTATCTCTTTCTTCGAGCTTTTTCGCAATTATGTTAGGGTCAAGTCAAAGTGAAGTCAAAGTCAAAAGTTTTCATAAGTTCGAAATTCGAATAAGCATTTACCTGCATTTTCAAAACGTTTATTATGAATCTAGTTACACGGTTCCAAAAAATTGGTCCTATGTAGAAGAGCCGGCAAGAAACTCCATGGATATACTCTTTTCAAATAATAAATGGTAATGCCCCGTTGGTCTAGTGGTCGCAAGCACGACTGCTGAGCGTGGGGTCCTGGGTTCGATTCCCGGGCCGGGCAAAGTGTTATTGGGTTTTTCCATTAGGAAATTCTCAGTAGCAGCCCGGAGTATGGATTTGTGCCCGGTTAATGGCAATAGGCTCGCCCCCTATTACATGGGACTATAACATAACTGGCGAAATGTGGGTGTACTATACACCTCTGCCTACTCCTTCGGGGAAATACAGGCGTGATGTTATGTTATGTTAATGTTTTGTTAAACTGTGAGAGAATTAATGATTGAGAAAAAAGACGGGTCAGTTTCCAGTGTATCCAGATGCTGCAAAACATCGGTTTTTTAGACGGAGCGACTGCCATCTGACTTCCTCACCTCAGCTACTGGGTTGTACCGCCATCCAAGCTTGGAAAAAGAGTATATCCATGAAGTTTCTTGCCGGCTCTTCTCCATAGGACCAACTTTTTGGAACCGTGCAACTGGGTTCGTAATTAACGTTTTGAAAATGCAGGTAAATGCTTCATCGAAATAAAAACTTTCGACCTTGACTTTGACTTTGACCCTTAGTCAGACTTTCGGGCTTCTGACTAGGTACCTCTAACGACTGCCATAGATATTCGTATGGCAACCCGGACAGACAGCTTAATGAGCTCTTCGAGGCATGAAAGCGTCTCGAGGTGCAACGAAACGGTCACCCATCTAAGGTCTGACTGCGGCTAGTGCACACCTTTCAACCCACGTGATTATTACTTAGCCACGAGCCCCTCGTATTCAAGGGAAAAGATCCAAAATAGTTTGGGAAGTACGAATAATACTTGTTACTGACCACTGAGGTAATAAGTGTAGACATTACGAACAGAAAATATCGCGCAACTTGCTGGCCGCGGAGCACGCGCGCTGCGAGCTTGGCTAAGCGAGTGAGAGTGCAGGAGCTCTAAAAGGTGCTACAAACATTTTTTTCGAGGTGTCTTCTCTAGTACGTAGTACATATTACTTCAGTGGTTACTGAAATAACATCATTATTCTCTTTTTCACGAACTAAACTTATTTTAATAAACTATCGTTCTCTTATACAAATCGTAGACAAAAGAAAGGGATGACAACAATTTAAGGGCTGTCAAATTAGTCATACAAGTTCAGTTGTGATCTCATATATCAATAAAAAGAAATGTAACACGTAAACTAATTGAAGAGTACAGGCAAAGAACAGGATATGTCCACAGGATCAATCAAGAGAAAAACGCATTTAAAAATTGGAATGTTGCTAGTTCATTATTGAGAACAATGGATGTAGAAACTTTTTCTTATGACAAACCAAAATAAAAAATCTGGCGACTGCAAACGAAAGTTTCATAAACAATGTATACATTGCCATTAAAAAATAAAAAAACCGGCCAAGTGTGAGTCGGACTCACGCAGTAAGGGTTTCGTACCATCCATCGTCCTGATACCCCATAGAAACTGATTTAATTTACGAGAGTTTATCAAAAGACATCCACGATCGTACGCGAAATGTGATTTTTTACATCTCTTTCTTACGTATGTACCACCACATATGTCTACGTTTGCCATTTTTTTAGTATTTGTTGCTAAACTAAATAGTATGCACTATAATCAGACCAAGTTTGACGCTGGTATGTATTACCGTTTTGAAGATAGAGCAGGAACAAAAACGTTGAAAAAAAAGCATGTTTTTCGAGGTTTCTTGCATGGAGTATTGTGATGTCGTGATGGACACCATAGTAACACATATTCTCTGAAAATTTCAACTAGTTATCTATTACCGTTACAAAGATACAGCCCTGTGACAGACAGAAGGACGGACGGACGGACGGAAGGACGGACAGCGTAGCGAGAGTAATAGGGTCCCGTTAGCACCCTTTGGGTACGGCACCCTAAAAAAGTAAAAATTGTGACATTACCTGTTCTTTTCTCTTTTCCTGTACCCTTCAATAATATTGTTGCCATCCCTTTCTTGTATCTGCTTTTAGTAAAAGAGAGCGATAGTTTAAAATAAGTTTAGTTCGTGAACAAGAGAAACCACACCTGTCAATAAGTGGGAATTAACTGACGGACGGAATGCTTCTGTTGAACAGAAACTGTTCATGGTAAACTGGTAACCAGCCCAAATTCGAATTTCAACCGGCGGATTCTTATCAAGGCCCCGGGCTGTACGGGCTAACTGAAAATCTCGAAAATTCCACCGCAGATCGCACGAGAATTGGAATATGTAAGGCATTTAGCAAAATGATGGTCCGACGCCGACGGAAACGCTACATCCCAGCCGCTGTAGTGACATTCCTTAACTCAATTTCGAATGTGTTTTTGAAAATCATTGTACTTATCTAGATTTGTTCTCACTGTACTTATTTGTTATGCGTACAGACTGGTGAAATGTATCATGCACTGTCAATTATATTTAAAAGTATAGATATGTCATACCCTAACAAAACGAACGAAAAATATGTTCCGTACGCAGCGGTAGCACAATACACATAAACTAGTGAAAAGTAAGTTAGTTACTTTATGTTAGTTTCGCGTCATAATTAGTAAACTTTCTGTACGCACATGACCGCATTTTTGTATTTTTTTTTGTCACATGTCACGCTCGCCGCCTTGCTTGACGGAGACTAGTAGCAAAACGTCCCAATTAGGACGTTTTCGAGTCTTCAGATTGTGCGCGCAACAACATATCTGTACTTTTTAAAATATCACCGTGCAATGTAAACATTAGACGAACCCATTGCTGCAATGTAACATGAAAGGTAGCACATGTTGTAACAAATTCCCATAGTCTGGACACTTTACGCGAATAAACATAACAAATAATACACTATACGAGCATTACAAAACGTGCGCGGGGCGATCCATTAACTGTCGGTTTTTCTGACGAACACAAAGGGGAGCGTAGTGTGCGCGTTTTGGCACCATTGACGTTTTTGTGCAAAGTGACGCGCACTACCTGAAGAAGGTGCACTGAAAAAAATAAAACGAGACTTTTTACTGTTCTTGTACAGTAAAAAAAAACGACGGTTCAGGCAACTTTTTTTTTATGTTAAAATAAATGATTACTGACTTTATTTTCACTGTTTTTTCAGTTATTTTCACTGTTTTTTCAGTTAGTTTTACTTCTTTGGACAATAGGCTTTTTTTTTTACTGACCAAAGCGGTGAATATTACCGAAAAATTGATGTTTTTTTTTCAGTGTGGCTGGGGTGGGACTGGATGTGGAAGGTAGCGGACCGAGTGCTGTGGCACAACTTGAGAGAGGCCTATGTCAGCAGCGGACTGCGATAGGATTTATAATGACGCGCACGAAACTAACATGTGTTAGAATGCCTATGTTATTCAATTTGTTTTGAATTATTTTATGATTTAATTTAACGTTTTTGTGCTGTATTAATTTGTTTTATATTAATTTCTATTTCCAATAATATCCGAGTCAAATTAATTATTTCAAATGTTATAATGAATAATAATGATATTTATTTGTTTTTGATACCTACTTAATTTTTATAATACCTTTCCAAGATTTTTAATTAAAAAGGAATATTCTTAAAAATGAATTAAGGAACGTGTATTGACTCGATTTTGCTGATCTATAAAAGATCTGTGGTTTTGATTAGTGGGGGCATTCATATTGTTGCAACGGTCAGTATTGATGTAATATATTTAGTTATCTTGATGTTATATATTTATAGTTATATATGTAGGTATGTATAATATATATATTTTATTATATGTATAATGTACATATGTATTTATCTATTTTTTTTATTTTTTATTATATGTTATTATAAGTCCGTAGTACGAAACATATTTTACTACTTTACTGGTGCATCTACCCTATTCTTTGTCTCTGCATTACCCTAAGGTTGTCTTGTAGAGAACGCCTATGGCGTTAAGACCGCCTTTGTACCCTGTTGTGCATAAAGAATTAAATAAATAAATAAATAAATGTAACCTTTGTAGTATTTTCTGTGAATTGTAGAAATCCTTGATTTCCAATAGTTGTGAATTGAGTTTAAATTGTTATATATTAATGCCATGTGTTAAAGTGACTAACATGAAAAATACAGAGTTCTCTCGTGGTGGAAAGTGAATATGACTTTTATTTACCTTCTGTATAACTGTTTTGCCACCGATATGCAGACATTAGTTTATTGTAAAAAGTGTTGTCTAACACATGGAACTAAGCGACGACGCGTGAAGTGAAGAAAAGGCTTCGCGTGTCTCAGTAGACTGGCGGAAACAGGTGCGCGCGAGAAGTTCCTTCTAAATGCGCGGTTCTTGCGCGCGAGCGTCCTTACTGGAGTAACACGTGTAGAATGTATCATTGCGTAATTGCAATAATCTGTACGCGGCGTGATGGTTCTCAGTTTACTCCCCTTAATGATTTAACGTTATTAACCGAACAATCAACGAAGATCATTAAATTACTGTAAAGAAATAATAAAAATAAAATAACATCAAATACAACGCGAAAGTTTTAACGATAACAATCATCATCATCATTTCAGCCGAAAGACGTCGATCGTTGTGGCGATGCTTGGTTTAGGCCTATGTCCAACAGTGGACGTGTTTCGGCTGAAATGATGACGATAAACAATAACTTTCCAAAAATGCGTTCTCCGCTCGACCACTTGCTACTCGCACGCACTTTGCTTGTTTGTTTGGCGCCGACTCATAATTAGTTAAGTTAGGAGAATAGTTATTAAGACTAAAAGCTTCATTTTATTTTTCGCTTTGCAGTTTCTGGTTTCGTCGGTTCAATTTTTTGTTGAAAAGTTTTATTATTTACGATTCAAAAGCCAACCTCTTTACGGCTCAAACACAATAAATAATTTTAAATAAAATGTTTCACATTTACTGCATTGTAGCTGGTTCCTAGGCCGTCAACATAACCGCTGGTAATTGTCCGTGTACCTTTATAAATAATACCAATCGTTTCGTACTCCTTGCGTTATTAGTGATTGTAATACATTCTTTCTTCTTTTTCAGGTAAGTTCGGCTCAATAAAATCCAACTTGTTTAGAATTCCGATCGATTTCGTAGCAGTAAAACAATGAGTGTGAGTATTTTTATGTTTCGTATGTGTGTAAGGGAGAGCGCGTGTGCGTTACCCACACATAGACGCAATTCAATGATCGTTTCATGCGTTGATTGTTAGCTTTACTTAGAAATACATTATAATGTATAAAGTGCTAGTAGATACATCATCTGTCTCAGTTATAACTATTGTCAAGTACATAAATAAATCAATAAATTACAATTCAATTCGAAAGCGTACGATTCGCACGTAGTTTTACGTGCAGTATTTAAATTAAATAATAATAAAAAATACGTATTTTCCTATTCTCAAAACTCTGACGGGAAATATTATAAGGTTAAGGTTTAAATGGGGTTTTTTTAAACCTTAAATCTGAAACATTATACGGGATATGTTAATCCTTTTGTCGCGGGCAAAGCTGCAACAGTACTGGTGATAAATGTAACGTCTATTTTTCCTGTTTATCGTCTATTACCTTATAATGTTGCCTATTATAAGGTGTAAGGTTTATAAGGTTTAAGTTTAAGGTTTATATGGGGTTTTTTAAACCTTAAACCTGAAACATTATACGAGAATTGTTAAAACCTTTGTCGCGGGTCTGTTTTTCCAGTTTATCGTCTATTAACGATGGCGATCAAATACCTTCTTAAGTTGTCATCTTAGCACACAGGAACCCTTTCATGAAGCTTGACGGCGAAACGACGAAGCAATTTTCTTGGCTTGACATTTTTATAATCAGAATATACATTGTTAATTAATCTGTAATAATCGATTTATGATGAAGGTACTTGCAAGACAGTATAGTAAATTCTGATTGTTTAAAAATAATAACTGGTTTTATCAAACATCGTATGTTTAGGTTTTCTAGCAACAATTTATAAAATTTAATGTTTTGCATAATAAACTTAGCCTAATAATTATAAAATCAGAGTAATAAACAAATAAAATATGGTCGTGTTCGTGTATTTTGCTAAAGAAACTTGCGTTATAATAATTAGGTAGGTAACTTTTGCAAATAATATTTAAAACAAAATAAAATCCTGTCCTTACATGAAAGAAAATTAGTTTACCCTTTAAACCCAAAAATTCTTAAGCCCAATGTGCATATAAGCACTGAAGCAATTTTTTTACAATAGACAAATCCCTCATAATAAAAAAAAGAAAAGTAAGCACGTACACCAAAATAATAATAAAGCACAAAAAAATTATTCGCATCAGCTTTATGTTGCGCTTTCCCGTCGTACACAGAAGAGGTCTAGCGGCCATTTTGATTTTCGTCGTCGCACAAACAAACGCTTTAACTTAAAAGCAGTAAAAAGCGCGGGCTGAGGGGGTACCTATTAACACATTACTCACACAAACGACAATGACAAACGGGGTAAAACAAAACACGGCAGCGTACCGCGTCGAAAAAACTTCAAAAAGAGAACGTCGATTTCGGATCGAGCGGAGTTCGGCGCGAAAGTTAGCTCCCTGTTATGGCGAATGGCTTGCCGGCTTTAAAATGGACTTGGATAAATATTTGGATGTTAAATTCTATGATGCATATTGCACAGCATCACTGTTGGTCGAAACTTTCCGATTTTTCAACTGTAGCCCAGACTGTAGAGAACTTGAAAAGAAAAGCAAGCATAATATTTCCTTGTTAGCAACTGTACCAATAAAACACAGCATGTGACTGTTAAAACACAAAGTTTGCCATTTTTTATGAGGAAAACCTTTGTGAAAATAAAGAGGTTGAATTGTCATGAAAGTTTAAGTCGTATCACCTTCATATTTCATGCTCACTTCTATCCGAAAAATAATTAACCGCGTCTGTACATTAGTAGTAACAATAATGGACATTCGCGCATAAAAGTGTCTCGCGGCAGAGTGGCTGCGGGGGCAAGTATAGATAGGGCAGGCGTCACCTTTGTTGCGGTCGTCGAGAGCCACCAAGTGCAGCGACACACAATTCGCGCGCTCATTTTTAAAATAAGAACCATTCCTTTTCGGTAAAACGTTCTTTTTACTCTTTTCATAAAAGAAATCCATTACCAGCCAGTAAGTAATTTGAAAATGAAAGCTTTTTTCCCGGACGCTAAAAATGTAGTTTTTGCAAAGTTCTACGTTTAGAAATTGATAAGTGTGGATTATTGTTTGCAAACTATACACGTTATTCATTCCATTTTCAAACTTTGAAATAGAAAATGCACAGTTATTTCAACAATACAGATTACAGTAAGTTGCTGGCGTACTTCTGTACAATGCTCATGTGTTTATTAAAAAAACATATACGTAAAAATGCCCGCATACTTCATTATCTAGTATAGTAAAGTTAGCAACAAAATAATACTGAAAGGGATATTAATACGGTTATAAACTTTTCGATACAAATGCGTTGCTTATTAACGCTCGCATATGTGGGGCCTTTTTTTAATTTGTTCGCAGTTCAAACGGCAAACTTTGACGTGGAAACTTTTTAATAGTCGACACGTAGAACTAAACGTTGCCTCTGAACATACAAACTCAATGTTTTTATTGCGTCAAAATGTTTTTATACAAAATTTTACGTAAATAAACTCTGTTACGCCATCCCATCAAGCATTTTTTAGTTTTTTAATTAAACGGTTATGAAATAAGTTTAACATAAAGTCTGGAGTTCTCCTTGAAAGAGTTTCACATAATATGCGAGAGTTCCACTCAACTCCCCTCTAAAACCTGATTTACATTGTAAGGATACCTACATATTTCAGAATCTTTGCAGTAACAGTTTTGCCCAAAAATCTATTTCGCGTGCGATTACAAAAAGACAACCTTGACGGGAGAAGGCGAAGTGGGAGAGGGGGCGAGTGGGGCGCGGTAACGTGTAACACAAATTATAAATAATAGGTGAACGTTATTTTTTCGGATACATATTTCATTTTATATTGTACGGGAACGCGTGGCGGGCGTCGCTGGGGTGGGGGTTAAAATAAAGAGAAGCGCAATTGAATTTTTAATATTTCATGAAGAGGGACGCAAGCGGGGCCCGAAGCAGTTTTAATGGGGTTACGGCGAGCGTCGCGTCGCGCCGGTGGGCCAGAGTCCGCGCCCCTCGCTGCGCACCTTCGCGCTCAACGGGTTAGGAACATTGATAATTAATGACTGATTAACAAATTAATATAATGCATAAATTATGATTGGTATTTTACTATACAATAATTTAAATTCCGTGTGGTGCCGGACGTAAAAATTTGCTACACCCTATATCTTCTCGTGGGTGACGTAAAATACGACTAAGGGATTCACTAGAGGATGGGCAGCAGCGTTCTCTGAGTATTTAACCAACCAACAGCGATCGCCAACCCACCTGCCAAGCTTGGCGATTATGGCATATCCCCCCCTTTTTGGGGGAGGCCTATGTCCAGCAGTGGACGTCTTTTGGCTGAAATGATGAAAGTCACTCAAAGGGCAATGGAGAGGGCTATGCTCGGAGTGTCCCTGCGTGATCGAATCAGAAATGAGGAGTTTCGCAGGAGAACGAAAGTAACCGACATAGCCCAAGAATTGCCAAACTTAAGTGGTAGTGGGCGGGGCGCATTGCTCGCAGAACGGATGGCCGATGAGGCAGTAAAGTTCTGGAGTGGCGACCGCGTACTGGAAGGCGCAGCGTGGGTAGGCCCCCACAAGGTGGACCGACGACCTGGTGAAGGTCGCAGGGATCCACTGGATGCGGAAAGCGCAGGACCGGTCGCTGTGGCGATGCTTGTGGGAGGTCTATGTCCAGCAATGGACGTCTTTCGGCTGAAATGATGATGATGTTGAATTTACAAAGAGGAGAATGTCCATCAGCCAAAATCAACTTTCCGTGTAAAATCGATTAAACAACCTATTATTGTGGGAAAATATTGACAAAAACATATTTTCCAAAATGGTGATGATGATGAATTTTCAAACAGGAGAAAGTCCATCAGCCAAAATCAACTTTCCATGTAAAATCGATTAAACAACCTATTATTGTGGGAAAATATTGACAAAAACATATTTTCCAAAATGGTGATGATGATGAATTTTCAAACAGGAGAAAGTCCATCAGCCAAAATCAACTTTCTGTGTGAAATCGATTAAACAACCTATTATTGTGGGAAAATATTGACAAAAACATATTTTCCATTTCTTTTAGCTTCCTAGACACTTGATGCTCACTATACAAACTGTTACATCTAATTTCAATTAAAAATCTTAATTTTAGGTCATTACGATCGCGGCTCCTGTTAATTAACTCAGTGTGGTCAAAACAGGGGGTCGTCGTCGATATGACGAACATTTGATATTATGCGATGCTTCGGAGGTAACTCAATTGTGACCCCCACACGAAGGGTGGCCCCCCTGAGCCCTGACTAGAACAAACAGGGTCCAAACCGTCCTTGCAATAATTACTACACGTCGGACCACTACAGTATAATGCCTATCAGGTATTCTAATTGTGAGC
Source organism: Asteroscopus sphinx (assembly GCA_949699075.1). NCBI lineage: Eukaryota > Metazoa > Arthropoda > Insecta > Lepidoptera > Noctuidae > Asteroscopus > Asteroscopus sphinx. The sequence continues at coordinate 4,174,028 of OX453002.1, forward strand.
ACGTACGACGCATATTTTGTTATAGTACTTGTAGGTAGAGACATATATATACACATCTCTGAAACCGTCAATGCGATCAGTAATTACTATAATTTAAAACGATAGATATAGTGGAATCACTTTCTAGTGATATTAGTGATTAAGTGAAAAAGGTCTCTAAATGAAAGGCCACGTTTAGATGCCTAAAAGCCAACAGATTTGGGTTCTGTACCACTCATGGACCTGATACCCCGTAGAAACTGCACACTGCGCGTTGTTGTCTTGGAAGACATCAATGTGCAGTGCTGCACTCTTCTCTCAATTTACATCTCTTTCTTATGCAGGTCAGGTAATTATAGCTTGATATATAGCCGTGTTTAACTAATGTAAATAACTAATTATGAGTCGGCGCCAAACAAACAAGCAAAGTGCAAGCAAGTTGCAAGTGGTCGAGCGGAGAACGCATTTTTGGAAAATTATTGTTTTTCGTTGAAAATTTCACGTTGTATTTGATGTTATTTTGTTTTTTTTATTTCTTTAAAGTAATTTAATGATCTTCGTTGATTTTTTGTTTGGCGCCGACTCATAATTAGTTATTTACATTAGTTTAGTTAGGAGAACAGTTATTAAGACTAGAAGCTTCATTGTATTTTTCGGTTTTCAGTTTCTGATTTCGTCGGTTCAATTTTTTGTTAAAAAGTTTATTTTTTTTATTTTTTTGTAGCTAAAATCTAACTCCAGGTCTCCATTATCTTGTAGTGCCTAAAACTATATTTATGTGTGCCAAGTTTCAACAGAATCGGTTAACAGGTAAGAATTCAGTGGGTGAACAAGCACTCATCCCCTGTTTTCTTACCCTTAGGGGTGGATTTTGATTTTAAAATTTAAATAAAACCAACTTCAAGATATACCCTATCTATTAAAAAAAGAATAATCAGAATCGGACTACTCTTTAAAAAGTTATGCGTCATACATTAAAAAAAAAGATATGCGTCGAATTGAGAACCTCCTCCTTTTTTTCGTCGGTTAAAAAGATACAGACCTTTGACAGACAGACGGATGGACGGACAGACGGACAGACGTTGCAGGCAGAGTAATAGGGTTCCGTTGGCACTCTTTGGGTACGGAACCCTAAAAATGGAGTAGCTATAGTAAATATTTAGCATAAACTTATTCCTTCTAACAAAATAATGCGACAATTTTAATACGTCAGAAAAGCTACAACTTTCTTAAGATACAAGGATAATCAGTTGGTTACAAACTAAACAATAGGTAGGTAAGCATTACAATGTCTTGAGGAGTCGATTTATCATATCCGCGGCATCGCGTGGCAGTATCACATGGCCCATTCACCACATATAGTTTTGTTACTCGATCATAATATCCTGCTCGGTATTATATTGTTTACTTTTCACACGTAACACTATATAATGAGCGCTTGCGCATCTATTCCGCATAAATGTGAACATTGTTGTAGTAATAAAATATTTACGCGCGTGTACAAAATACGCGGAATGTCTGCATTTGACGGTTTATTGAGGCTTACTATAAATGGTGGTTATTATTTAGGCGACTGCAAAGTTGAGAAAAAGGTTAAAAACAAAATACATCGTAGCTTTTGATGCACTTTTCAAGAGTCGGCTTTTACATGTATTTAAATCTTAAGTGTCTTAAGTCACAAAATACAGCCTGCTTCATAATCCTCCGAGCCTTTTCCCAATTATATTGGGGTCGGCTTCCAGTCTAGCCAGATGCGGCTGAACATCAGTATTTTCCACGGAGCGACTGCCATCAGATCCCCGCAGCCCAGTTACAGGGTAATACTGACATTCGGAGGTTACACCAGTTGTCAGACTTTCAGGCTTCTGACTACACTGCTAGCCTGCTTATAAAACATAAATATTTGAAATTTGAAATTCGAGATTCTAGAAGATGTAATTTTTTTTGCCAAGAACTGAAACTAAGAACAAAAACCTCGTGTGCAATCAAACACATCAGTGTTCGATAGTAAAGTTGCAAGGTAAAGAGGTCAGGGGGTCCGTCTGGAACCGACTCTGTGACCCACATCTCCACAATACGCTTCCGCCTAGCGCCACGCAATTAAGCTCTACACCAGACATAAAAAATTACCGAAACAAAAGCGAACGGGGGGTTTTAACCCCCCTTCGGCACGCCGCAGTTACAATTTATCATAGCAAATAAAAATACGTGGAATTAAAAGAAAAAGGAGCAAGAAATTGGAGCGAGAGGGAACGTAACTGCCGCCTGCCGAATGTTCAAAATAATACTATATATATTTTTACTACCGCCCCGGGGGAGTAGGGGTGTTGGTACGTCGGTAACCAATTAAAAAAAGTATTGCTCCCCGATTAATGTTTGATGTTCTTCGTATAGATCGGTGAAGGATACTGTGCGTCAGACGACATCGATGTACTATCAGCAAGCTTTCCGGTGAACCGCCACTAAGGCTAAAATCGAGTGCGCTCTGTGTTCGACGGCAGCCGTAGGTACGTGTAATGAAGCAGGATTCGTTCAAGGGACTTTGACGACAAAATGTATCACCGGGAAAGAATGTGACTGTACTTACTTGGTATAAACTGTTCATACAAAATAGGGAGTTGAATAATTCGACGAAAAAATGTGTTGTAAAAATTCCTTTGACCCTTGATTGCTGGCCATCAGTATGAATTAGGTGAATTAGCAATTTTAAAAAAAATTGGCTCTCTGAAGTAGTAGAATCACAGGGACCAAAATATTAATATTTCCTTCTTTTATTTTCTTTTAAAATTATTATTTATTTAAAAAGCAAACTTCTGGGCGTTCTTGGTTTTCATTTCGAATTTTATCGAATTATCGGTAATGACGTCAGGCCCCATCAAATTTTCTTTATAGCCGCCCAAATTACTCTAATAAATTATTTAGCCCTAATCAAACTATAGGTTAATTATACTTGTAATTAATAAATTATACGTGATAGACGGCGCGGCCATGTTGTCTGTTAGTGGCTTAATTAAAAAATATATTTATTATTTATTTTCCATTACTCGTACGATATTAATGAGGTACAAAGACACGTAAAGTTTTTTGTTTGATTAAGTAATCACATTTTTATTTTAGTTGTTTTATCCAAACACTACTTATTTATTTTGTTGTAACGAAACTTTTTCTAGTAAAATCGATTGTTTCAATGGTGACCCACTATGGACGGACGGCAGTTTTGCCGAGGCGGCAAAACTACGGTAGGTGCTAGTGGCTGAACATTATGCCAAACTGCTGGCTGATTATGTAACCAAATATAAATGGTGTAGTTCTGTGTGGTGCCAGACACAAATAATAGCACCACCCGATCTCTTGGGTGTCGTAAAAGGCCACTAAAGGAGTTCACTAGAGGATGGGCAGTAGCGTTCCCTGAGTATTTATTCAACCAACTGCGATCGCCAACCCGCCTGCCAGGCGTGGCGATTATGGCATATTCCCGTTTTGGGGGAGGCCTATGTCCAGCAGTGGACGTCTTTCTACTGAAATGATGATGATGATCATAATATAAATGGTAATAAAACCATTATATACCTATAAATTTCATATAATATCATACTCTTCTCTTCTAAAAGAGACTAAGACTCTTTTACCATCGATATTCAATTATTCAATTCATTTATTTCAGATAAATTACAATAAATTATAAATTATCCATATCTATAATAATAAAATAATAATTATAATGTCATGCAAATATATAATAATCCATACAATAAAAATAATAAACAATATGTCATGCAACAAAAAATAATAATAATAAAATGTCATACAGAAAAAATACAATATGTCCTATACTAATATATATTCGCTTGATTGTACTTGAATTCTACCTTGGTTGAAATCGCATTCTCAGGTCTTAGGTAGGGCGAGAAGTGAAGAGGGTATTAGCAAACAAGCTATATCGCACAACAGACTCACCGATACAAATTCAATATTTTTTTCTACTCCAAACTCTCATCTCAATGAAACCTTCTAATTAAAGGCACTGCTTGATCCACAGTTTTGAATTGGTAATCATTTCGAATCAAAGAATTCTATTCATCCTTCTCGCTTACCTTTCAATCTGCCGTCGATCCTCGTTCGTCTGATCCCAATTAGTTTTGTTACATCAACGTACTTTGTTAGTAGTTTCATTAAATTACATCAACGACCATACAGCCCAATAGACGCCTAATCTATATACATAAAACTGATTTAATTCAAGAGAGTTTATCAAAAGACATCAACGAACGTACGCGAAATGTAAATTTTAACATATCTTTCTTACGTACGGTACCACCACATATGTCTAAGTTTGCCCTGTTTTTAGCATTTTTTGCTAAACTACATAGTATGCACTATAATCAAACCAAGTTTGACGGTAGTATGTATTACCGTTTTGAAGATAGAGCGGGAACAAAAAACGTTGAAAAAAATGCATGTTTTTCGAGGTTTCTTGTATGGGGACCCCCTTTGGTTTTAGACTTTTTTTATTTATAGTTTTTGTCGTGATAGACACCATAGTAACACATATTGTGTGAATTTCGGTTATCTATTACCGTTACAAAGATACAGCCCTGTGACAGACAGACGGACGGACGGCGTAGCGAGATTAATAGGGTCCCGTTAGCACCCTTTGGGTACGGAACCCTAAAGAATTAACTGCGGTTCGTTAGTCTCGCTAAAACTCGAGAACGGCTGGACCGATTTGGCTAATTTTGTGAAATATTTGTGGAAGTCCAGAGAAGGTTTAAGTGGTGAGAAAATATGGAAAATGTGCGAGGAAAATAGTAAAAACATCCATTTTATTTTCCTATACAAACTGTTGCTGCCTGTCAAACATTAGATATTCGTCCCGTTCGGTACGGTAAACTTGGGTCCCCTCAAATTAAAGAACGTATTAAATAAGGGTTTCGAATCGACAACATATATTCGTATTTCTTCGGGCTAATCTCAGAAACTACTGTAACGTTTTTCATAAGGTTTTCACCAGTAGAAAGAGGGACTATTTAAGAAGGTTATAGGCTACCCGTACGAAGCCGGGGTGGGTCACTAGTGTTGAATATAATGCGTACAATCAATTTTGCCACTAGGTGAGGCGGGGTACTGCAATCCGATTGGCCTTACCAAAGCTGCTATTGGCTAATCACTAACGCGGCAGTTTAGACAGCTCATGTAAATGGTCTAAACTGATTTGTCGATTTCAAGTGCGACCTACATTAGTGAAATTTCATAGATGTGTTGCAGACATCTGTCGTCTGTTATGAGGCGTCTATGGGCTGTATGTTCGTTGAATTACATACATTAATACCGAGTTCAAATGAGGTGCAATTAATTTTTTCCGCCGTCGTGTAGCAGCTTGCTTGAGGGTGAATCGTTGCATGCAATCGCAAAAACTAATCAACTATTTTGTATTATAGTTATATTATTGAGCTAATAAGTAGCTAATTAACGATTTAAAGATTATTTTGAGAAATTACTGACATTGATAGAGTATTTATCATAATAGATTCGCGTGCGGAGACCGTTGATGAATACTTGTGTGCAAGTCTATTCAAAATTAATTATCAATTTTGCTGTATAATATGTACAATACTTATTTCGAGGGGCTTGTTGCTAAGTAGCAACTGCGCAGATTGTATGATTTGTAAGGTTAAGCTACACTTGCCGCGGTCAGTCTGTCGATGGGTGACCATTTCGTTGCACATCCCTTGCCTCGACCTGTCGGTTCCGGTTGCCATACGAACATCTATGGCAGTCATTACGGGTAGTCAGAAGCCCGAAGGTCTTACAACTGGTATAGCCTCCGAATTTCAATATTACCCAGTAAATGGTTGTGGGGGTCTGATGGCAGTCGCTCCGTGTAAAATACTGATGTTCAGCCGCATCTGGTTAGACTGGAAGCCGCTCCGAAATAGTTGGGAAAATGCGAGGAGGATGATGATGTTACAATACTTCATCATCCTCCTGCCCTTATCCTGATCTATTTGGGGTCGGCGCAGCATGTCTTTTTCTTCCATACATCTCTATCAGCCGTCATCTCCGTGTTCACTTCATAGACTTATATGTTACTATCATTGGTTCACTTTCTTATTATACATATCATCTTTCACGCAATCCATCCATTTTTTCTTTGGTCTACCTCTTTTCTTATAGTCATCCACATTGATGTTACAATACCTATTTCGTATTTATCTTTTGCAATATTTGGAAAAGTAAATAAAATGTTTGTTTTCTTATCTTTCATGCTCCATCCATCTTTTCTTTGGTCTACCTCTTTTTTTATAGCCATCCACGTTGATGTTACAATACTTATTTCGTATTTATATTTTGTAATATTTGGAAGGGTAAATAAAATGTTTGTTTTCTTATCTTTCATGCTCCATCCATCTTTTCTTTGGTCTACCTCTTTTCTTATAGCCATCCAAATTGATGTTACAATACCTATTTCGTATTTATCTTTTGCAATATTTGGAAAAGTAAATAAAATGTTTGTTTTCTTATCTTTCATGCTCCATCCATCTTTTCTTTGGTCTACCTCTTTTCTTATAGCCATCCACGTTGATGTTACAATACTTATTTCGTATTTATATTTTGTAATATTTGGAAGGGTAAATAAAATGTTTGTTTTCTTATCTTTCATGCTCCATCCATCTTTTCTTTGGTCTACCTCTTTTCTTATAGCCATCCACATTGATGTTACAATACCTATTTCGTATTTATCTTTTGCAATATTTGGAAGAGTAAATAAAATGTTTGTTTTCTTATCTTTCATGCTCATCTTTGATTGTAGCTGGTAAGTGACGCACACATATTCGTTTGTGTTATGTTATCCCTTATTGTTTCCCTAGTAAATGTATAGATAGCATGGGTGTATGTCATAATCGTATATTATGGGATGTCTCAATTAATAAAAACCAACATGTGTGTAATTTACACCTTTAAATGGACAAACAGGGACAAACGAAATAATACTTTCTTTTCTGTATATTCCATTAAGCAATGCGATGGGGGGAAAGTTTAGTATTTTAAATATTAGAAATATGAAATTTTACTTAAAACTGTGAGACTTCATGTAATTTTTTAAATTAAGGAATTTTCCATTCACAGATTATTAATAATCTCTTGATTGAGCTGGGAATCGAAATAACACAATTGCCATTCTGTATTTTATGGCTTCTGTGGATAGATATTGATAGGGCCAATAATAAGGATAAAATTTGTCCAGCAAACATAGTATCTAAAATTAAAGAAAGTCCATTAAATATTCACAAACAACAAATAAAATAAGCAGTTATTTGAGTAAAACTTGCTGCCTTGGTATCTATCATATTCATTGAAACGTACTTATACTAATAAATGTACTTATTTAGTCGGGCATACCCGATGGAATTACGTGAGTGAAACCATTTATATTAATAATAATGTACTTATGCTATTTTAAATTTTGTGGTTTTCCTTCAATGTAAAACACAATGTTTCTTGCAGTGATTTTATTCTTATTATTGACTAAATCGATAGGTGTGGCATAAAAATACAGGCTGATATTTTTTGGTATTCTTGAAGGTTCGAAACCCGGCTCTGGGAGAATCCTTCAGAAAAATCCTTGAATGCAGTATTAAATAAAATGAAGTCTTTTCTGCAAATAAAATTTCCTATTATCAAAATTGCCAGTAGATTCCCTCCATGTAGCGATGGGACATCTTGTATTATTTTGTGCCGTATTAGAAGTACCGAAGTACCTATTTTCCCGCATTACGTTTGCAGCTCTGAGTTTAAAGATTAGTGATATTTCATACATACAAGTCTAGACATCATTGTTAGTTTTCCAAACAAACCATTAAAATAATTTGATTTAAATACCACGTTTTTAAAACAAAAGCGAGTTAATGTTGCATTTTCTTCTAGGTCTGAATCTCAATTTCCTGAAACTTAGATGTTCCTGTTTGCTGTTTATTTGTGACATTTAGGTCATTATTGTCTCCAGTAAACGGCAATCAGAAACATCTACTATGAAAATTAAAGCAGTGAGATTAGTTTGAAACTATAATTAGGAGAATTGGCATTTTGAGCAATGTTTAAACTTTCAAGTCTCTAGCTCATCGGGAAGTTAGTTTAAAATCGATTGCAAAATTTGTACCGAACAGACAGACAAGACTGTACGCGAGTCAATAAAAACGTGGTAATTAGGAATCTGGTTGTGAGCGTAACAGCAAGATTGCGTCGATAGAAACCACATAGAATCGGACGGCCAGCAAAGCTCCTATTTGAAGTGGTAGGGAGCATTCTCTCATAACCACACCGTCTGGCACACAAGTAATACCCACTAAAGGGAACAATGAGTTATCTCACCTACTACTCATATTACGTCACGGTGTCTACGTAACAATAAATAGTGTCACAGAGTAGGGAGGCGATGAGGGAATCGTTGTTTCACTGCTCCTTGCTACCCTGTTCACCTATTCATATTTTTGTTTAACTTTTTACTGAACCCAACTTTTGTTTTGTGAATGCCTCTTCCCGATCGTGTTAATGTGGAATTTTTATGTCAAATATGTGTACTATAAGACCTTTATGTCTATATTTTATTCAGGTAAGTTTTTGTGTTTGTTTAGGTGTGTATAATATTCTATGTTTTGTTTATGAATTTTTAATATAAGCATACCTTGGGTCGACATCAAATATTGGAGAACAGTCACTGCATAACTGATCATTGAACCTGTGTCTGAGTTCCGTCTGTTGACAACCCTGCTCTGTACATCTATTCAGGTTAAGCCGCCAATGAAAAAGCGCCTACGTGACACATACTAAAATTCATGAGGCGTATATCTTATAGTATTACAGAAAAATCTCAACGGCAGCGAATAGAAAAGCCAATGCACCTTTGATCTTTGTACACTAGGAGCCTCTCAGAGGCTACTCCCATTACTGCATGCAGATTTTATACTTTGTGTCATTTTTGTGCGAACGGTGCGCTGCGTCCCCCCTCCCCCGGTGCCCCCCTCCCTCAACCCCCACCTGCCGGGGTGCGCTACTTAGCTGATGACTTATTAAGAGTGCATTCTTCAGAGGTGTCTGCCTGTCGTGGCGGGTTTAATGACGTAGGCTGCAACGTGCTCTCCCGATTTCGTACTACGAGTATGTCCCACTTTTTTCCACAATGCTTGTCGGTTTGTGTCGTGTTTGTTCTTGGTGTATTGGTTAAGGCGTTAATGTTTCCGTAGACAGGTCGATTTTTGATGATAATGGTGATTGGTGATGTTTTTAGTTTGCGGGATGATTACACTGAAGGGATCAACATCATTAGGTATGAACAAACCTAAGGAATTGGAAAAAATCACAGCGATTCAGTTAACAATTAGAAACTGGAAAGAAAATGCACTGAGACAGTCAAAATCGAAAAGATCAAACCAACGAACGAATCAATCAGATTCAAATAACACATGACTTGCATAAAAAAACCGAGCCAAAAAATCAGCCAAATATTTTTATGAAACAACTTTTTCCGACACGTAGCACCCCTATTGCGGGCCGCGATTGATGCTTAGAAAACTTGCCGGCCTAAATTACGAGTCAGGGTTGTCAGTGTCGATGATAAAAGCAATCTGACAAAGGGATCACGGAAAATTAAAAGGGCCCCGTGTATTTGTTCGTCATTTCCGAATCGTACACGCGATCGCGGCTTCGCTTCGTTGACCTTATAATTGTTGATAAGAAACTTTTATAGATGCAAAACAATACTTTCGTGAACATTTTATAGTTTTTTTTTTTTTATATAACCTAGGAGGGCAAACGGTGCATGCGGATCACCTGATGGTAAGCAATCTCCGCCGCCCATGGACATCCGCAACACCAGGGGTCTGATTCACAAACGTTCGAAAAGTTTCAGATTCCGAAGTGAAATTTGACCGGCAAACAAATCAAAACGACCACTTCCTGCGACTACGAATAATGCAAAGCATTCGAAACATCAGGAAAAGCAATGTTAATAATAATACGCGATGTAATCCGGTCAAACTTGTTACATTACAAAAAAAAAGATTTGAGAATCGAACGTATTCGGAAACACTATTCATAGTTCTTTAATTTTACATCGAGTGCCTTCCGACAGAAAATGGCTCACGGGAGAGTTTCCATGAATTTCGCGTTGCGTTTCCGAATCCGTTCGGTTCTCAAATCGTTTTGTTTCTTAATAAAACAAGTTTAACCGAATTACATCATGTATTATTATTAAAATTGGTTTTCCTGACGTTTCGAATGCTTTGCAGCGTTCATGGTCGCAGGAAGTGGTCGTTTTGTTTTATTTGCCGGTCAAATTTTACTTCGGAAACGGAAACTTTTCGAACATTTGTGAATCAGGCCACAGGGGAGTCGCCGATGCGTCGCTGACCTTTTAAAAAGACGTACGCTCTTTTCTTGAAGGCTCCCATGTCGAATTTGTGGAAAACCGCTGACGGAAGTTGGTTCCACAGTTTTGCTGTACGAGGCAAAAAGTGGCGTGTGAAACGTACTGTAGTTGACCACCAATCATAGTATTGCCTAAACTGGTCGCATGCCTACTAAAGGCGAGATGTGCTATTGAAAATGTATTATTTATTACTAGCCTATGCCCCCGGCTTCGTCTGCGCGGATGTCGTTTCTCGCGCATCCCTCGGAAACTGTTCATCTTCCCTAGATAAAAGTAGTCTATATATATATTGACTGCCTCGTTAGTCTAGTGGTTGCAAGCGCGACTGCTGAACGTGGGGTCCTGGGTTCGATTCCCGGGTCGGGCAAAGTGTTATTGGGTTTTTTCATTAGGAAATTCTCAGTAGCCGCCCGGAGTCTGGATTTGTGCCCGGTCAATGGCAATAGGCTCGCCCCCTATTACATGACTGGCGAAATGTGGGTGTACTATTACACCTCCGCCTATCCCTTCGAGGAAATACAGGCGTGATGTTATGTTATGTTATATATGTTAATCCGGGTTATGTTCTATTTGTATGCCAAATTTCATCCAAATCCGTTCAGCCCTTACAGCGTGATTGAGTAACAAACACCCAAATATCCAAACACCTTCACAAACATTCGTATTTATAATATTAGTAGGATATTAAAGAACTTATGTACCATATCTTGTGCGAATCAATTACTTATTACTTATGTGTCGTAAAATTCATTGACAAAAAGGAAGAATAGAAAAAAAAACATTAATTTGATACAACTAGCAGAGACACATTGTTAAAAAATGTGTAAAAGATCATACATATACTACGTACATACATACATACATACATATTATCACGCCTGTTTCCCATTGGGGTAGGCAGAGACTATGGATTTCCATCTTCTACGATCCTGACACACCTCTTTCGCTTCATCTACGTCCATTAACCTCGTCATGCATGCTCGTCGGTTTAGAGTACTCTTAACCTGACATTTTTTGAGAACGGCCGCGATTTGATCCAACTCTTCCATCCACACTCGCTTCGTATACTTGTTTCTTCAATCTCCTCTCGTCCATCCTCTCTATATGTCCAAACCATCTTAACATACCTTTCTCAATCTTTGTCACTACATCTTCTTTCACTCCAAAACGCTCCCTTATCACGTTCATCATCATCATCATCATTTCAGCCGAAAGACGTCCACTGCTGGACATAGGCCTCCCCCAAGCATCGCCACAACGACCGGTCCTGTGCCTTCCGCATCCAGCGGATTCCCGCGACCTTCACCAGGTCGTCGGTCCACCTTGTGGGGGGCCTACCCACGCTGCGCCTTCCAGTACGCGGTCGCCACTCCAGAACTTTACTGCCCCATCGGCCATCCGTTCTGCGAGCAATGTGCCCCGCCCACTGCCACTTAAGTTTGGCAATTCTTCGGGCTATGTCGGTTATTTTCGTTTTCCTTATCACGTTATTCCTTACTTTATCTCTCAATGTTCTAGTTGCATGGTTCCAAAAAGTTGGTCCTATGGAGAAGAGCCGGCAAGAAATTCCATGGATATACTCTTTTCAAATAATAATTGTACAATGATTTGTTAAATGATTAATTGGAAAGAATTGTGTGAGAATAATGTAGGCACTTAACAATAACTGAGACAAATTCACTGAAGTAAACAAATTAAAGAATAATAATGATTATTAAGTTTAGGCTCGTTCATAATAGGAGGGAACCCAACCCAACCTGTCTCAATCAGGACATTTTCTAGTCTTCAGATTGCGCGCGCTAGTAACATATCTGTAGTTTTAAATATCATTGCGGGACCCTAAACCAGGGAATCACAATCGAATCAAACCATTAGCCTTTTCAAAGGCTAGTAAGAAACGGAAAAACGGAAAGAAAAAAAAAATTGTGAATACAATATAACGACTATTTTAATAGGGCTGTGTTTTCTTCGTCAATAAATTGCCACTAATGCTGCAGATACGCGACGTTTCTTTCATTGTGAAGAATTGTGAGTTTTTTGTTACAATAGTAATAACAGGCAGTCGCGCTTATTGCTGTTGACAGCCCTAGCGTGGTTACGTAAGCTTAAGTGTTTGTGCCACCCCTGAACTTAAGGCAATTGTGCACTGTATGGCCGCTTGTGCACTACACTGAATTTTACGATTCAAAGGTCCGATTTTTTCAGGTCCGATGTGGTAGGCCAGTAATTTACGTCCTATGCCTTTGTGCACTATCCGTAATTATCAGTTTTGCCATATTGCTATCAATAAATCAATTCAGCCTATCGCAGTCCATTGCTGGACATAGGCCTCTCCCAAATTGCGCCACAATACTCGATCTTCCGCATCCAGTCCCCCCCAGCTACTTGTCGTCGGTCCACCTGGCTAGGGGGCGTCCTACAATGCGTTTGTCGATTCGCGTTCTCCACTCAAGGACTCGTCTGCTCCAACGGCCATCGGTACTTCGACAGACATGGCCAGCCCACTGCCACTTCAGCTTACTGATCCTACAAACTATGTCGGTCACTCCGGTTCTTCTCCGGATAATCTCGTTACGGATTTTATCCTTCAAAGAAACTCCAAGCATAGCTCGCTCCATAGCTCGCTGAGCGAGTTTGAATTTGTGGACTGGTCCAACTGTCAGTGTCCACGTCTCTGCACCGTAAGTCATGACTGGCAGGACACACTGGTTGAAGACCTTTGTCTTCAAACTTTGCGGTACAGGCGACGAGAAGACTCGGCGAAGTTTGCCATATGCTGCCCAGCCCAGACGGATCCTTCTGTTGGCTTCTTTCTCGAAGTTATGTCTACCAAGCTGAATTGCCTGCCCTAGGTAGACGTATTCCGTTACAACTTCGAGTGCCGACCCTTCGACGAATATTGGCCTCGGCATGACATGCATATTGAACATGACTTTAGTCTTGTCCAGATTCATGCCGAGACCGACACGTCGAGAGGCTCCGTTTAAGCTGTGCAGCATTTCGCCCAGTAGTTCCAGCGAATTACGCAAATTACGGACCTACGGATCTTAAAATTCAGTGTAGTGCACAAGCGGCCTATTGGTAACTGAATTTGTCATCGCTCTGATTAGTCGCAAGTTGATAAAGCCGATTTTTTATTAGTTTTTTTTTTCATACATCTGATTATACAGGCAACAAATTAAGTTTTATCTATAGCGCAAAAAGCAAGGAAAGGCAGGAATTATTTAATTTATTACACCCTAAGTGGTAGTTAGACGCTACAACACAAGTGAACGTGCAATTTAGTGCGAAGTAATTTACAAGTAACAATAAAAGTTACTCAAGACATAATATGTAAAAGCCACACGTTATGGCGGGAAAACACACCATTGCTTTACTTAGTTGTAAACGCAAATTACACTTTCATAAGTAATAGAAAAACGTACATTTTAAGGCTCCACCACATAGGTGCGTTAAAAACAGCTTTTCTTTACATTTTGTCGATTTATGTGAATACAAACGTGGGTAACAGCTGATTTTTTATTCACGATTTCTGGGTTGGTCACTTAGTAAAAGTTATTTTCAGTTATTTCAATAACGCGTACTAGAAATTAATCCAAAAAGGTTTTTTCAAAATTACTGAAGCTATTCTTGTTAAATGGCGTGTAACTTAAAATTTAAATTTCTTCATCGCATCACTGCAATCGCACTACTACATACAACATATACCATTGTAACTCAATATAATCTGTTCCCACAGACAAACTTTAAAAACGGTTTTGTGGAGATTTCATTACTTTCAAGTTTTATGTAAAAGTGGAGGAATAATAAAGATAGGTATACAATCCTACTTATATATTATAAATGCGAAGGTATAGATGTTTGTTTGTTTGTACCTCAATCACGCTGAAACGGCTGAACGGATTTGAATGAAATTTGACACACGGAGCCTTCTTATCAGGCCCATTGTGAGCGACCACGTTACCGTAAGTAATTACTGGCAACACACACTGGTCAAAGACTTTCGTCTTGAGACACTGCGGTATTTTGGACGAGAAGATATTGCGTAGCTTCCCGAACGCTGCCCAACCGAGTCGGATTCGACGATTGACCTTGCCAAACTTAAGGGGCACATTGCTCGCAGAACGGATGGCCGATGGGGCAGTAAAGTTCTGGAGTGGCGACCGCGTACTGGAAGGCGCAGCGTGGGTAGGCCCCCCACAAGGTGGACCGACGACTTGGTGAAGGTCGCGGGAATCCGCTGGATGCGGAAGGCACAGGACCGGTCGTTGTGGCGATGCTTGGGGGAGGCCTATGTCCAGCAGTGGACGTCTTTCGGCTGAAATGATGATGATGATGATGATGGCACACGGATAGACCATAATCTGGATTAACATATAGGCTACTCTTTATCCTGAAAAGATAAACAGATTCCGAGGAGCACGATAAAGAAAGAAAGAAAAAACCTTTATTAGACACAACTAACAGAGACACTTTGGGGTGCATTAAAAGAGCCTCCACGAGTGACGATATTTAATTGATCGTCCGGCGCACCCTGAGCAGTCAGCCCCGCTACCAATTGCTGACTGGCTAATCTTTTCCCCACGACATGAGCTATTATCATAATGTAGCTCGTGTCGACACGAAGAAGAAGAAGAAGAAGGTAAAAAATTAATTAAAGATCATACATACGAGTTACAAACAATATCGAGTTTAGAAAAAAATTTGGCAGTAGGAAGAAAAGAGGGAGATAAAACTTTTATTCCATTTAGTTGCTTCAAATTTTATTAAATTAAGCAATAACGTATTTCTGTGATAAACCGAATAATACGCGGGCAAAGCCATGGAAAAAGAATAGTATATTACCTATAATGGCCACCTCAACAACCTTATAAATGCTGGTGCAAAAGGTTTGATTACAATGAATCGCCACACCTGTCGGGACATGGTCCTGATCGGAGGCGTGACTTTGCCGATTATTTCCGTCAGTTTGCTTGATAAAGGACTAACCAAAAAGTCCGTCACTAAAATCGCCATATAAACAAGTTGTGGGTCCGTGGGCCCCTTTGTTTGCTGGAACAACATTTGAGGACAAACCCACACGTTGCGGTAGATAAGATTGACGTTTCTATCGCGTTTGTTTGATTGACATGTACGAATTTAGTTACTATTTTTAAGTTTTCTCTAAAATAACCGTAGGTCTAGTTAGGTGTTTGGTGGTCTGGTTGTGGTTGGTGGGGTAAGGTCTGTTTGGAACCCAGTCCTAAAAATAATCAAGTCCCAAACAGCACGCAACACTGTAAAAGATAATGATATTGTGAGTGATTACTGCGTGCATCGAAACGATTTTAATTAATAATATTGTACGGTAGATTAAAATATTTTTTTAGAAATATTTGTAGACGCTTGTCATCTTAGTCTACCTGCGACCACGAAATGCTGCAAAGCTTTCGAAACGTCAGGGAAACCAATTTAAATAATATACGCGATTTAATCCGGTTAAACTTTGTTTTATTATAATGTGTAGTGATCGCGAAAACCTAAGAAGTGATTATAACCGTAGGTGACAATAATTTAATAATTTAAACGAACTAAAAAGGGATAAAGAAGAAAGAAAAATCATTCATTTGACACAAACTGAGATACATAAATAGAAGTCCGAACACGGAAAGATAATGGGCAGTTTGGGCTAATAAAGTGAAGTAGTAGTAGTAGAGCTCCTTTGTGAAAGAGCTCGTCCGGGGAAGTACTAACACCGTATCTACTTCTCCGCTAAATATTGATGCTTGCATTGCTGTATTTCGGTCTGAAGGGTACGGGTTCGGTGAAATTACAATCACATGAGACTTTCCATCTTCATGTCTCAGTTTGGCGAACCAACTTGCGGTACCATTTAGGTAACAGCCTAGGTGGTATTGAAGTTGTTATGGGCAAAGGTAACCGCTTAACATCAGGTGGGCCTGTAGCTCGTTTCACCATACTATACTATAAAAAAACCTGTAAATTATGGGTACATGGGCGGGTACTATACTATAAAGAAAGGGCTGTGATGTGGGCTTTTATACCGCTGTCAAATTATCAGATCGACTTCGTAGTACGGTGGCTCAGTTCAAATCGAACGCAACAAACATAATACTAATAATCTTTACTTTTTAAATTATTTAAATCTTCCACAATTTAACTTATACATTTTTTTTTTGAAATATCTGTAAAGACGCTTGCATATTAGTTTTCCTGCGACCACGTAAACTAAAAAGCTTAAAACGGCAGGAAAACCAATTTTAATCATATTAAGGAAATAAAAAAAAAAAATATTGCCACAACAAGACGACATGCGGTAGGTAACATAACATAACATCACGCCTGTATTTCCCGGAAGGGGTAGGCAGAGGTGTATAGTACACCCACATTTCGCCAGTTATGTTATAGTCCCACGTAATAGGAGGCGAGCTTAGCGAGCATGCGGTAGGTGCACATATAAAATAACTTCATTAAGTACCAGGCCCCTCAGAAAGTATTGCGAAAAAAAGTTTTTATATATGGGAGACTGGCCAGTTATAATGTTTTTCGAAAATATGATTATTTATAAGTAAAAATAAGTAAGTTCCAATTTCAAAATTTCCCTCCACATTTTTTGCGAGTTAATTCAAAGTATTGTGTCTCACTGAAATATGGATCTGCGCCGGGAACATTTTAGAGCTATGATTTTATACGATTTCAAGTGTCGCCTGAAACCGGATGAATCGTATGATAGACTTCAAATGGCATTCATGGATGAAGGCCCTTCCAAGGCAACCGTGTATCGTTGGTATAACGAATTCAAGCGCGGTCGACCAACTTTGGGGGATGACGAAAGAAGCGGTCGCCCTTTGACGGCTGTTACCGAAGAAAACGTGCTAGCAGTGAAAAATTTAATCCAAGACAATAGGCGAATTACATATCAGGAGATTCAACACATATTGAAGATTGGATCGGGAAGCGTTCACGAGATTCTACACAGCCATCTTCGCGTGAGGAGGATAGTATCACGCTGGGTGCCGCACAACCTCACCGATGCTCAGAAGCAGGCCCGGGTGGAATGGTGCCGTGATATGCTTAACAAATTTGAAGCAGGCTCGTCTCGGCGTGTTTACGACATCGTTACAGGTGATGAGTCCTGGATTTATCAATACGACCCAGAAACCAAGCGCCAGTCGACTGTTTGGGTGTTTCAAAATGAGCCAACGCTTACCAAAGTGAAGCGATCTAGAAGCGGGGGTAAGATTTTGATCGCTAGCTTTTTTAATTTGACTGGCCACTTGGTATCAATTCCCTTACGGGATCAAAGAAGCATTAATGCCGAATGGTATACTACCAAATGTTTGCCAGAAGTTTTCTCTGTTATAAGCAACAAGCGACCAAACACAGGGCTCCGCGGGCTACTGCTCCACCACGACAATGCACCTGCGCACACCGCACTCAAAACGAGGGACTTCCTGGACAGCACGCCAGTCAAACTCCTGGGTCACCCTCCTTACAGCCCTGATCTAGCACCGTGTGACTTCTTTTTATTCCCAAAAATAAAAAATCAGCTCAAAGGGATACAATTTTCGTCGCCGGAAGATGCGCTGGCTGCGTTCGAGCAGGCTGTAAACGAGGTGTCTGCGGCGGACTGGAAAAAGTGTTTTGAAAACTGGTTTAGGCGCATGAATCTTTGTATAGAGGCTGGTGGAAAGTACTTTGAAAAGATTTGATAAAAATATATGTACGTATAGAACAATTTTTTTTAGTTTCGCAAAACTTTCTGAGTGTCCCACGTACATTTTAGGAATCATAGTGATACATAGATGTATTATCATAACAAAAGTAACTATGTATGTCGTAATATACTATAAAGAAAGTAAGTAAGTATATTCTATCTATCTACTATCTATACGCGATGTAATCAATGATATTTAATAGTATAGATATGCCATACCCTAACAAAACAAACAAAAAAAAAGTTCCGTACGAAGCGGCAGCACAATACACATAAACTAGTATAGTCGACTGCATGACAGTGGTAACAATTTAATTCGAAAACCGTCCTTACTGCTTGCGAAATAAAGATGGTGCTAATGTCAAAGTGTTAGCACCGACGTGCGGTTGACCTTACAAAGTGAGTAAGTTGGTTACTTCAAGTTATTGTCGAGTCATAATTGGAACACTTTCTGTACACACACGACGGCATTTTAGTTTTTTTTTGTCACCGGTCATGCTCGGCGCTTTACTTGACGCGGATTAATAGAAAAACGTCCTAATTAGGACGTTTTTGGGTCTTCAGATTGCGAGTGCAAGTAACATATCTGTACTTTTAAATATCATTGCATGTAATCCGGTTAAACTTGTTATAGGATAGGTACTTGTGTAGTGATCGCGAAAACCTAAGAAATTATTAAATAAAATGTGTCTTGTTAAAATAGTGTTTCCCCCATTATTAACAGCCCTATTAAATGGAAAGTATTCCCCCTTTGTCTGAGTGGTGTTTGAATGCCACTCAAAAATGCAAATTAGAAACACCTTCAAGTTCAGCTACTTAGTTAAATATTAAGACCGTAATTATGAATTGTAATATTCAATACTGAAAAATTGCTAGCCTAACTGTCATCAATTCCTAGGCTTCCCAGTGGCGAAGGGTGAATATTTTCAGAAGGGAAGCCGTAGGTACCGAAAAATCTTAAAATAGCTAAGATCACACTTTAATAAAATAAAAAACAATTTAACAACTTTTAATTTATATTTTACTTTTTTTGTACTTTAAAACAATAAATTAGCATATTTTTTTTACGATAAAACGCTTTCTTTGAACAGGAACCAGATAAGAATCCTGACATGAACCCTTAATGGGCACTGCAAGCTGAATAAACACCTTCACAGGATGGGCCTCAGTGATACCACAGTTTACAGGTTTTGTCGCGAAAAGGATGAGACGCCCATCCATATCCTATGCGAGTGTGATGACTGCATCACATGAGAAGCCAGCATCTTGGAGGCCACGTCATCTCAACGCATGAGATCATATCCTCCTCCCCCAAAGTCATAGTCGACTTCATGATTGACTTGCAGCTTGGGGAAGTGCTGTAATGCTGCAAGAGGCATCACAATAGATCTTACCAGTTCGCAGTGGCCTACGGGGCGTTCAACACCCCTAACTCTTCCCTCAAAATTATAATAAATAGCATAGAAATGTCGTTGAACTGTATTTAAGCAATTCCTATAGGGAAGCCGGTGGGAATCGTGTTATATGGACCCTTCGCCACTAATAGGCCTAATTAGTTTTTGCGACTAATAGTCGTCGCCTTTGACTTGAAACCATTCAAACATGTTTATTATAACTGTGTAAATTTAAAAGCTTCTGTCGCCAACAATGCCACACTTTGCGCGTCACTCCTACCCTTTAATACGGGGATCGCGTGCACCTAGTGTGAAAAGGGAACTTTGTTTCAAATGTAACATGGTGTTTCTTACCCACAGTTTCCGATATGGACGTTTGAAAAGTTTTCCTAAGAACATTTTTTTTATTACCACATTCTTATTAACTCGCTTTCTTTCTTGTCTGTTTGTCTGTGCGATACAAATTTTGTAATTTTGACGTCTGTGGTCTGGTGGTTCGAGTGTCGGACTGCTGATCACGAGGTCGTGGGTTCGATTCCCACAGGACACAAATATTTGTGTGATGAACATAAGTGTTTGTGTTGGTCTGGGTGTTTCTTATGTATTATAAGTATGTATTTACAAAAAAAAAAGTATATAAATATTATATCCAGTGACTAGTACCCATAGTACAAGCTCTGCTTAGTTTGGGACTAGATGTTGCTGTGTAAAAATGTCCCAAAGATATTTATTTATTTATTTAATCGTTTTAAAACTATGAGCTAGTCTAGAAACTTCAAACATAGCTCAGAACTGGATGACATTGCAATGTTAACTCGGTAAGTATATTTTCTCCCACTTGCTCTGAAATTGGTTCATTATTCAAAAAAAAAGAATACATCAATCGGTTCTTTTCCGTAAGTAACGAAATAACAGGCCAGTAATATCCAACACGACAATTATATACATTGCTGGACAGTTTTTATTTTTAAATTATGCTACATAGGTTTTTAAGTACACACTGACATAAATTAGGTGTTATAATTTTTTAATTAAATTAATTTTTTTTAAACCTTCACAATACATTTTAAAGGGATTTTTCTTTCGTGTGTGAGTGTGTACAGTGTATTGATTTCAAGCCGTAAAACACCTAAAGTGTTTTGTTTTGTCAAACTCACACCCGTCAAATACACAAAGACAAATATTTGTGAATCAAAATGCCGATGAATTCGACCGTTCAGATATTGCTGAAAATCTATGAAAAATCCGTCACTTGCTTTTGAAATAGATTGTGATATTTTCAAACATGGTTTATAAATATCATTGCATATTCTCTTTTTCGCAAGCTTTTGAATTTGATGTTGCAATAGGAATTATTTACAAACATGGTTTAAAAATATCATTGCATATTCTCTTTTTCGCAAGTTTTTGAATTTGATGTTGCAATAGGAATTTTAGTTTTTTTTTTTAACTAGAACTTTTTTAACCTAAACCAGTAATAGAAAATAATTATGTGTACTTATAAATATATTCTGCGGCCAGATAGTTAAAACACGATGATGCGGACCAAACATATTTTCTTTAAAAAAAAAAAACAACGGTCGAGTGCTTCCAGCAATTGCCGCTTGCTTTCACATAAATATCAAGTCACGGCAACTTATTATTTACTTTTCTTCATAATTTAATACACTCAGTATTATTTACTGTGCATACGCTGATCTCCGAGAGTGTATATCGCTTACATTTTCATCTTAGACAGATAGGTACACGAACATAGTCGATCGTTTTGGTTATATTAAAAACCATTTCAATTCATCATCATCATCATTTCAGCCGAAAAACGTCCACTGCTGGACATAAGCCTCCCAAGCATCGCCACAACGACCGGTCCTGCGCTTTCCGCATCCAGTGGATAACCGCGACCTTCACCAAGTCGTCAGGTCGTCGGTCCACCTTGTGGAGGGCCTACCCAAGCTGCGCTTTCTAATATGCGGTTGCCACTCCAGCACTTTACTGCCCCATCAGCCATCCGTTCTGCGAGCAATGTGCCCCACGCACTGTCACTTAAGTTTGGCAATTCTTCGGGCTATGTCGGTTACTTTAGTTCTCCTGCGAATCTCCTCATTTCTGATTCGATCACGCAGAGACACTCCGAGGATAGCCCTCGTCTAGCTAGCCTATTCCATTTCAATTAATATAGATTAATTTCCTGTAGACTAAGGGTTAAGGGTAAGAGAAGGTAATATTACAATACAATGCAATACAATACAATACAAATCCTCTTTATTGCACAACAAGATTACATTAATAATATTAATATTAGGTCCAAATGTTACGCATAATTTGGTCTGAACTAGTTTGAAAATCGATTCAATAGTGAGCTAGCTATGCTTGGAGTTTCTTAGAACGATAACATCCACAATGAGAAAAAATCACTCATGAGCAGGATTCGAACCTGCGACTCTTTGTCCGCTAAGCTATCGTGAACTCTGATCGTGGTATCGAACTTAACTTCCACTTATACGTCTATAGATGTCGTCAGCGACATCTCATTCAATGATTCCTTCCAACATTTATATATTTTTGAAAGTCTTATTTATTTATTTATATTATTGAGGACCTCCAACAAAAAACATACACAAAAAATCACAAGTGACAGATCTTCTTCTTCTTCGTGTCAATGGTTCTTATGTAGTTCACACTGAATTCATGTGGTATTTGGCCACCTCTATGGCGTTGTTTGTGGCTTTGTTTAAATCGTCTCTTGTGCAGGTAGTAGGGCACAAGGGACAAGTGAGCAAATGGGCAAGTGACAGATACAGGATTCTATCTGGTGTACTCCTTCAATTATAGGAGGCCACAGCATGCACAAAATTAATGACTGAGCTAGCTTCGCTGTCGCTGAAAACCAGCTATGTGTCTTTGCTCCGTGCATGAGGCACAGCAATATGCTGAGCGGTGGCCGTTTTGCGCGGATGTGACGCATATCTTACCACACTTCTTGGATCTGTACCTGTATTTGTTCTGTGTTCTTGAATTTGTTGGTAATCTTGTGCGTCACTTTTGAAGCACATAAATAGTTTTTCTAACTTTTCTTTCTTTCTAATTTAGGATTAAGGTGAAAGTATCTAACTCAACTCATCAACTCAGCCTATCGCAGTCCACTGCTGGACATAGGCCTCTCCCAAGTTGCGCCACAACGCTCGGTCCTCTGCCTTCCGCATCCAGTCCCCCCCCAGCCACGTTCTTCAGGTCGTCGGTCCACCTGGCAGGGGGTCGCCCTACGCTGCGTTTGCCGATTCGCGGTCTCCACTTAAGGACTCGTCTGCTCCAACGGCCATCGGTCCTTCGACAGACATGGCCAGCCCACTGCCACTTCAGCTTACTGATCCTACAAGCTATGTCGGTCACTCCGGTTCTTCTCCGGATAATCTCGTTACGGATTTTATCCTTCAAAGAAACTCCAAGCATAGCTCGCTCCATACTCAACTGACTACTCTTATTTATAGATTGAATAGAAGAGAAGTATAAAAACCAATATTCCGTCATTTTATGTGAACATTACCATAAGGGGGTAAAAATATCATCATCCTCCTCACCTTTACCCAACTACGTTGGGGTCGGTTTCCAGTCTAACCAGATGCGGCTGAACATCAGTATTTTACACGGAGCGACTGCCATCAGACCCCCGCAACCCAGTTACTGCGTAATACCGAAATTCGGAGGTTAGACCAGTTGTCAGACTTTCGGGCTTCTGACTACCCGTAACGACTGCCATAGATATACCAACCGGGACCGACAGCTTAAGGTGCTCTCCGTGGCAGGAAGGGGTCTCTATGTGCACTGAAACGGTCACCCATCCACGGACTGACCGCGGCCAGTGTAGTTTAACCTCGCAGGCCATACAATCCGCGCGATTGCTACTTAGCCACGAGAAGGGGCTACAATTTTTTTTCAAATATTTATGTTTAGCTGTACGAAATAATAACACCACTCATATAGCAAGTTTTTGCGCGAAGGGGGAAATGAATTGTGCATTGTAACTCAGGTTCAATATACGACCATAAGTAGATAGACGTATGTACGATGCAGAATCCAAAAAGACTACTAGAGTTTGATTCCAAGTCCGCACGTGACGATCCACAGTTCACGCCTTCATTATAAATCATTAAAACGAACTTTTTAATTAAGCATTGTACTCGCAAATATTCGTACAAGCCGCCGCTCGGGACTCGTGCGATACGTTCAACGTGTCTGCATTAAGTTAATTATATCAGTATGTAAGTGACGTTGTGCTTCGATTATGATTCGATACATTTTTATAGCGATCACATGGTGGGCATTGTTTGGCGTGGCGTTCTCGCCTCTCGGCTCGCTTTATTGCTTTAATAAAGTGATTAAATGCCATGGCGTAAAGCCAGGACTCGATACAGGCCGAGCTAATTTCGAAAACTTGTATTCGCTCCCTTTTAGGTCGGTCGGTTTTAATATGGGGTCACTGACTGTAGATCCTAAATTAGAGCTGTACGTCGCGAAGGCGCGCGAATGATCGAATGTATGCGACAAAGCGCGACCGGCCGAGATCGAAGCCGAAAAGATCGAACGTAATTTTAATAAACGTTGTTATGTTTCCTAAACGGTTTTGTGCGACCTAATGAGGCTTAAATCAATTTCCGATACTTCTCTTGGGGCGCAGTGTTTTGCGAAAATGTTTATTGAGTTTTGCTTTACATTTAGTAAAATTACTAGGTTTATGGTGAGTGGTGGCTCATGTTAGTGCAGAATAATAGGGAAGCTAATTAATGTTCGGTTATAAAACTGTATTGTAAGTTATAATAATACATATTTTGAACATTTTACACAGCACCAATTCGTCCCAAACTAAGCAGAACTTGTGCTATGGGTACCTACTACACAATGGATATAACATTTATAAACTAATTTTTTTCGTAAATACGTACGTAATACACTAGCGGAACCGGCAGAAGTCGTCCTGCCCGGAAAAGCAGCGCCACCTACCGGGTCCAACTGTGAATATAAACCATTGTCAGATCCACTGAAATACACACAAAAAAATGATCCAAATCGGTCCAGCCGTTTAGGAGGAGTTCAGTCACATACACACGCACAGAAGAATTATACACGCTGAAATTTGAATCGCTTATTTCCCGAAAAGAGGTAATTGTACTCATCATTATGAACAACTTTTACTATGGGACCAAACCTGAAATCGCGAAAAACAAAATCAGTTGGTCCCTACATTTTATCGATTTAAGTGAACACAAATGTAGGGACCAACTGATTTTTTTTTCGCGATTTCAGGGTTGGTCCCATAGTAATAGTTGTTCATAATGATGAGTACAATTACCCCTTTTCGGGAAATAAACCGATTCAAATTTCAGCATGTATATATATATAAAGATAAGAAACACCCAGACCAACACAAAAATCACATAAACACTCATCACATAAATATTTGTGTCCTGTAAGAATCAAACACACAACCTCGTAATCAGCAGTCCGACACTCGAACCACTAGACCACAGACGTTATCAAAGTTAGAGTTATTGTTTGTCTTAAATATTTTCAAGGAGCAAACACAATCGCTACAAGGCTAAGTTGTCCCCATGTGGAGCTTAGCGAGGCGGTATTTGGTAGTTCGGTAAGTCACAGGTGTTTTGTCGCGGAGGATCTAAAAACATTAGCGGGAGGCAGGTGTCATTACTAGTGCATTGTTGCATGCAGCGCGAGCGGAGCGATGGCGGCTCGGCGGCGACGCAGCGCACCCCACCGCTACTTTTATTTTTGTTACCTTACTTTTTCTATATGAAGGTCCACTCACTTATTCATGCGAGCGGGATTGTAATTTTTTTTTCTACTTTTTGCATACGCCGTATATAGATATTTTGGCTACCTCCTATTTTTTCGTGACTATAAAACTGGGCCGGGGTCGTGCGCTTTTTTCGCGGCACCCCTGCCCGCCGAGGGGTGTGGAGGGTGCTCGCAGTTAGAGAATTATTCATTGCCTACCCCCGCCGAACCGGCTTTCCGTTATTTCTGTTTGTTATGAATTATGTCCGATGACTTTTCCCGACGCCCCGTTTCTTTCGTTTTCACTAATTACTTTCTCTATAGAAACTATAAATCTTCATTCCTTAATCGAGTTGGGAGCAGCGGTAATAACACTGGTCGCGTGGCGCGCGCCGCGCTTTCGCCTCACTATGTCATAAATATATTCGTTTGTGATAAAACATTGTTTTCCTGTATAAACTGACGTACTAAACGCTAACAAAAGATTCAAATTCACACTCTGCTGCCTACTAAAATATGTAGAAGAGCTCGCTCCCGGCCCGCTACAAATTTGAATTTCATATGTATGTTTCACCTATTACGGATGCACTCATTAATATCTTAAGTGATGTGTGGAGGTTTATGGCGCGCAATTTTGAGCTTTATTGCTTTGTAACACAGGGTTCATTGCCGTCGTAACGTTTACGGTTGTCTCCATTTATACAGAGCACGCGTTAAGATTATGTCGGATGAAAAAATGCTGCAAATTGTATGACCCCCCATGAAAAAACATTATCATTACTGGCATATCCGTTGGGTTATCTTTTCGTATGCAAATCTTGAGTGCTCACACCGCTCCTGTGATACTTGTGCTAGTACAAATTGTTTATTGTGTACCGCGGCGGGACGGTCAAGCGTGAGCCGGGCAATAGCCCAGTGCCGTACAAACCAAAGTTACATTTCGTTCAAGTGAATTGTCTCGTTACCAAATATAAGTTGTAGTTGGTATCACTTTAAATAAGTAGTAAGCAATTAGGTATATCAAAGCATTAAGCAATTAGGATTCTGCAACACATTAATAAAAAATCACTAATGTATCGCCACTATTCGCCACTTGAAATTTTCAAATCAGTTTCGACCACTTACATGAGCTGTCAAAACTGCTGCGTTAGTGATTAGCCAATAGCTGCCTTGGTAGGGCCAATCAGATTGCAGTACCCCGCCTCAGCTAGTGGCAGAATTTATTGTACGCATCGCAGAATAACCTTTAGCTATGTTTTCTATAGTACCTACACATTATATTCAACATTAGATAGGCGTCTATTGGGCTGTATGGTAGTTGGGTATATCGTTGCATTACCTACTTACTTTTGGGGATACTAAAATATAAACCTGATATACCTAAATACGTATTTCTTCGTATTCGTATAATATTTTCCTTAATAAGAAACATTCGTATTTATGTTAATATAGAATTGGCAACTTATGAATACAAATTAGTTACGGTTGCCGTAAAAATGTTGAGAACATTTTGATTTGTACAAATCTGCAGTAATGAATATATTTTAATGTATAAATCTTGTTTCTAAACGTTTTTACAAAAAATCTTCTAATTTAATATTAAACATACATAATACATACAGCGAGTGTGGATGGAAGAGTTGGAAGGGGACGACCTCGGCGAACGTATCGCGATCAAATCGCGGATGTTCTCAAAAAATGCCAGGTTAAGAGTTCTCTAAACCGACGAGCATGCATGACGAGGTTAATGGACATAGATGAAGCGAAAGAGGTGTGTCAGGATCGTAGCCGGTGGAAATCCATAGTCTCTGCCTACCCCAATGGGAAACAGGCGTGATAATATGTATGTATGTATGTACATACATAATTAAATTATTGTAGTCCACAAGCCTTGACTGCTAATCCGATTTGCCAACACGGCCAAATTAAGAATGTTAGCAAGTGGCTCAACACTCCCGTGTTGTGATGGTACGTATCGGTTTTCCTTTGCCAGGACTTGTGGTTTATCGAATCGAAGAAAATGTTTGGGTTTGTCTAGGGCATGTTCATATTAGTAAGAACATGGTCGCACCCTAAGCACACCTAAGACCACCACACTGGCCTGATGTGGGCTGGCGCATGGTATAATAACACCAGGTAGTCTCTTCCCGTGACAGCTAGGTCACGTGATTGCCTCCGTACTACGTCATCGGCCGTGGAGCCAATAGCGGGCTGTTAGCGTGACACTTGTCAGTTTGATGTGCTGCCACTTTGTGAAAATAAATTACCCAAGCAAAATGCATTTTTTCATTTACTTTCTTCTATAAAGAATCACTTTTTAACTAGTAATTTAATATAGTTTCCTTTATTAACTAATTAGATTAATAACACGAGATAACAAATATTTAGGCTAGTTAGGAATTTATTTTATATTCATTATGAACAAAAATCTCCTTAAATATATTGAAGATATCAATCAATGGCAGCACTGATCGTGACGTAGCTTGGAGGCATCGCGCTGTCATTGCGGGAAGAGAATACCTGGTGAAACATCTTATTATACCATGGGCTGGCGGACGTAAGAGGTAAAATTTTAAAAAATACACAAGTATCTGTCACATTGACGTGTCTGACGTCAAACGTCACTCACGGCACATGTATCTCTCACACTTGAAACTAAAGCAGCACACAAGGAACTTATATATCAAGCACATACAGTTGTAAACCACGTCTTTATTCGCCACCGTGCATGCACAGACGTCTACAATTCCAGCACATTTAAATATGCATACCGGTGCATACGATATTACGATGCTCTGTGTTTTGTCATTGAGTGCAGACTACAGCATTTCTAATTATCCACGTAACACACACTCCTAATACAAAATACTCATCAGCAGAACCATCAAACACCATAAATGTTTGATAGTTCCATAGCCGTGTACATATATTATGTATATAGTTAGTAATTCGTAGAGTAGCAATGTCACAAAGAAGGCTCTTTGATGAAAAGGACCTCAGTGCTATTCATTCATATGTAGTGTGTGAGCGAGAGGAATCCCCCACTGTGTACGATCTTAAGACAGGAACGGATTTAGAATTGTATATTTAAGGGAATAAGTGACAACACTTTACTTACTTACTCCTCTGGCTCAGCGACCCAAAGTGAGTCATGGCCTCCGAAACGACAACTCTCCACTTTCCTCGAACTTGCGCGATATCTCGCCAGTTGGTAGCTTGAAGCTCACGTAGATCAGCCTCCACAGTATCTCCCCAGCGATATCTGGGGCGACCTACTGGTCTACGTCAACCAAGTTGTAATTACCTATTTTTTAAGTTCTTGTGATTACAGGCTTCGCCGCTGGGACAAGACTTTGAGTAGCCTTTAACCAAAGCTTGTCAAAAGCTGTTTTTATTAACATAGCAGATTACCATATCTTGATTATAAAAAGTAGAACTTGAGCAATAGACGCGTTTGCGCGACGACCGCTGAAGCAGATGACTTGTGATTGCTGCAGTTGGCTTTGTCGTAAGCAAAGTGCTGTTTGTCTGAAAGCGATTTTTTCGACTTAACTTGCATTTCGTGAAGTTTTATCATGTTTATCATGATCGCAAGCGCGACTGCTGAGCGTGGGGTCCTGGGTTTGATTCCCGGGTCGGGCAAAGTGTTATTGGGTTTTTTCATTGGGAAGTTCTCAGTAGCAGTCTGGATTTGTGCCCGGTTAATGGCAATAGGCTAGCCCCCTATTAAATGGGACTTATAATATAACTGGCGAAATGTGGGTGTACTATACACCTCTGCCTACCCCTTCGGGGAATTACAGGCGTGATGGCATGTTATGTTTTGTTGTTATGTTTATCATGATAGAATGGTTTATACAACTATCTAATTGCATTTTTTCATCAAATAAATTCACTTTCAAATTCGATGCTTGTTTTCTCGATTCAATTCGGACAAAAGCTCATAAAATGTAAATTTTCAAGCGACGATTATCTGGCTCCGTCTTCCACAAAAATACTATAATTTTAATTCCACTTTTGCCTTTCTACTGGCGTATTACTTTTTAGAACCAATATATGATTACCTAGCTTTTCATAAATACAAAATATTTGCAAATACGAATACAGGAGCTCAATTTGCAGCGAATTTAAGTGGCGCGTCGATTAAAATACGTTTATTCAAAATTAAAATACGTTTATTCAAAATGGTGGAACGTTTACAATATTCACTCGGTTAAGAGTTGTTCATGTGATTTCCTCATCGTTCTGTGCATTTATGTGATCCATTAATAGGCTCACCGCTTTTCTTTTGTTTTCCGATCCTGTATTACCACAGAAATATAAATAATAAGGTAATAGAAGTTGTTAAGGTGCGTAAAGTTGTCGCTGCTTACAGGTGTCTCGTAGAACACCAGTGCGTGAACCTTTTGCTTGATCACCAGTGCTGCTTTGGACGCGAGTGATTCACTAAAATTGTATTCTGTAGCATATCTAACAGTGGATTTATTTTGGCTTAATTTATTTTGCTATCAATGCTAGAAACATGGTGAGCGTAATTGCGTACTTATGTGTTGGTAGCGGCGAACTGGCGACACGCGTCGATCCTTTCTATTACCTTATTATTTCGATTTCTATGTGTATTACCTACCTAGTTTGTGACGTAGTGTTGTGGGCAATAGTTTAATGGATTTGCTTTAGATATTAATTACAGCTATGATATAAATAATGATGGCTTTCATAGTATACTAGTTCAAATAGTATTTTAGCATAACATATTACCGTCAATAATTTACACAGTGGCTCTAATTTAATCTGTTAGTGTGCATTATCGATTTGATACAAATAGTTTTTTCAAGTTTTATTTATTTGCTCTTTATTTCATTTAATAAGAAGAAAAGTTACTAGATTTTCCTTACTGAAACGAAGCTACAGTGTATCTAGATATTGCCATCTACTGCTGTCTAGGTATCTCTGTGTGTGTTGCCTAGGCAGCACTGGGATATACCTCTAGGACTTAGGTATTCTTTATTCCAATCTTTTATTAGGTTAATCAAGGTTACTTAAAAATAATGTACTATCGCAATCACACTATCATATCTTCTCACACCCACTAACCCACCACACACCACACACCCCTTCACTCATACACACTCACACACACGAGGCTTCGGGCTTTACCATTACTATTAGCTGAATTACTATTTATTATTTAATATATGCTGTAGCCTGTAACTTAGTTTTACTTACCTCATTTACTCAACTGCACTGACTTGTAACCACCTCCTGATGCAATCAATGTAACTCCCTGTGGATTTAATTAATGAGAGCGCTGGTACCCATAACACAAGTTAAATCCTACATTGGGGACCAGAGTTCAAACAAACACTTTATACCGAGAAATTGTATAACTACTATTTGTAAGGGTTTACTGTACACCATTTATGTGAAATAAAAAAATAATTTATTTTAATAATGAGCCCTCTAAATCCGCGTCTGTGCGTCTTAGGTCGCTACGGCACTAATAGTCGTATGACGCGTCCTCTGGTGTTCTCACAAAGAGTGACGTGACGACTATTTTTATTAAAATCCGCAAGCTGAGGCATACTTTTTTTAATAACTTATGTACGTAGGTGCGGGTCGAGTCATTTGAATTGCACTCTGGGTTAGTTCGCGCTCGCGGCATGAGATTTTTTCCCAGAAAATTGTGGAGTGTGGGCCTTTGTGCGGGTAGGCTTTGCCGCCTTGAGTCGCGCGGGTTTGTTTCAAAATGTTTTCCTTTTTAACCCCGCGTGTGGGGTGCCAAGTCGATAATGTTAGTGCTTATTCGATATCTTTGTCTTGTAGCATTGTTGAAAAATAATTGGTGTTTTGATTATTTGGCTGTGTTGATACTATCGAAAGTATTCTTTTACCAGAACAGCTACTTTGCTTAGCTCGTCCTATTAAATAGTTTTATTAATGATTTGAAATATTATAAAATTGTACGTGGTTCGAAATTATCTTGATAAATACGTATTATCAAGATAATTATCAGGTATCAGGTAATTGTTCGATAATTATCAGAAAAATATCCTTATATGTAACTGGTATTATAATACCAATATTATCATACCAATACCAATATTATTATTATTATATTATCAATATTTATGTTTGGAGAAAGTACTTTAGAAGTACTTTAGTAAAACATTATAGTACACATTTATCAAGAAAATCATTTATATATTTTTCGTTAATAATTTCGTGACTTATAAAAAATTACAAACAAAAATTGGAGAAAGTTAGAAACTAAATTGGTGGAATATTTAATAGCAAAACATTTATATAGCGAATTAAATATTTTCGATATTTATCAAATATAATTATCATCCTATAATTATCAAACATAATAACAGTAGTTATCACTTCGAGCCCAGAAAATTGATGATATACCTACAAACAACAATTGAAATAAAAAAAACTGCACTTTGCATCGCACGGAAAACAAAGGCAATATTCCCAACGAATCGCATGTTTATATTAATATTCACAAACAAACTCTGCACATCACTGTCGCTAAAAATAGTGTTTGTACAAGATCAATCTAAAAAATTCATACTACACACCTTTGACATGTCAAAGTTGCAGAATTTCAATGGCGGCAACTAAAAATATCGAAGCTGTACTGATACTTATGTCATATATGTGTTATTCCGTGCGTCTGCAAAGGGTCTCACTCCGCTTTGCCTTTCATTCATTTCTCTCTATCCCTTAGACTCTTTTCACTGCGACTCCGCTTTTATACAACCTCTATTTTTTATATTAATACTCAGTCAAAGTACAAAACTTTGTAACCTTTTTGAAGATTCTCGACTATGGAAATTTATTGAGTGGATACGTACGGTACCCAAAATCACTGAATTACATAATGCATCTAAAAATAGCTCTGTTTTCGAAATTTCACGCAGGTGATGTGCATTTAAATACGCTGTGACGGACAGACGGTCATTCAGGTATCATAAATTTTAATTTTTCAGGCAAACATGCCAAAGCATCGCTAGACGTCTAAAACATTCGTCAGTTTTATCTTATTCGTATACTATAGCGGTGGCAATGAAAACTGATTACATCCACAAAATGGTAAGAACCACGAAAGCGGGTAGGTACATCAAAATTGTTTACGTAAATCCTCGTTTATAAGGCGGCACGCAGAAGTCATGGCATTTATTATTAGTAGGAATAAAGATAAGTACACAACGGATATAAAAATCATGTCTGCAGTTCAAGATTTCCGTCTTGGAGGGAAATTGTCGAATTGGAGGAGCGAGCGCCCGTAACATCGGCGGGCCTTGTGAATATTTCATTAGGCAACATGGCGCATGCGCGTAATCCGTCTCAAGATGACAAAGTTCAGACTTCGGGACTTGTGTTTCAAAATCAAACCGTGTCGCCGAATATTGCCGAACGGCGGGTCAAACGGTGGGTCAAATTGAAACTTTTTAATGACCGTGTTAAGTTGAATTGGGAAAATATCCACAATTTTTTTAAGTAATAGAGTAAATTACTTAACGCATTAAACGCATGCGGTGCGAAATCTAAAGATAATATACAACATCGAGATTACAATACGACATTAAATGAAAACACGGTCCTAGTCCTTAGAAGCATTTTATACACATAAATAAGTTGTTTATTTATCGAAAATAAAATAAACTAATTACAAAATAAAATTTAAAACATCTAAATAACAAGTAACACCATCTGTAATCATTGAGAAATAGAGTTTAGAATCACATGGACTCGCACAGGTCTTTGACCTAACGATCTTTGCCTAGAAAAATGGTCCTACATTCAAAATTAATGAAATTAAAACCATTTCTGGATTTGATTGATTTTTTGTATACGGTCAGAGGACGTGATACTCAGTACGTGGTTTTATTTAATGTATTCGTATCGTATATAATCGTATTGTCATATTATCCACTTTGTATAAATTGTGGAAAGAATAATCCGCTCACGAGCAGGATTCGAACCTGCGACTCCTGGTTCGGTACACACACCAGTGTTTTATCAGCTAAGCTACCGTGAAATCTGTTCGTGGTATCGAAATTAACCTCCTCATTATATCCGTTTTTGGGTGACGTCAGCAAGATCTTATTGAGAAATAGACCGTGTTGCTTAATTATAAGAGCAATAATACATGTAATAGAGCTCCTTGGACCATTAAACATAAAGGTTACCGCCTTGAAAAATATATTCAAGATCATAGCTCATAAATATTAGAAGAAAGAGTTCTCTCGTAATTTTTAAACGTGAAACTTCATCAGAAACCTTATTTAAATTTTCAATTTCTATCTTGAGAATTATGAAAAATGCATGTCGTATCATTTGATATTTTTTCAATAAAACTACTCAGTATTCCTTTGGATTGCATCAGTACTCGAAAGATGAAGTAGTAGTCACCTACTACTAAATCCTACTATCCTTCCTACTTCCTACTTGTATGTATGTATGGATGTTTGTTACTCTTTCACGCAAAAACTACTGTATAGATTTCAATGAAATTTGGCATACAGTTAGAACATAACCCGGATTAACATATAGGCTACTTTTTATCCCGGGAAGATGAACAGTTCCCGAGGGATGCGCAATAAACGACATTCACGCGGGCGAAGTCGCGGGCATAGGCTAGTATATCGTAAACCTTAAGATTTTAATTACCTCATTTTCGACTGTCTTTACTTTACTTACTATAATCCTCGGAAATCCTCAATTTATATTTAATTTAGTACTTTTTGTAAAAAAAAAACTATGTCATTTAAATAATGATTTTACCTATACTTAATTTAAAATTTAATGATGTTATAACTTACTGTAATGCACTTTTAGTGGCACTATTTGCCTTACATTTGTTGTTAATATGTGGATAATGTAGTGGGCTACAATATTGTAAAAACTACTAACAGTAAGTTTTTCTATATACCAACATATGTATTGTAGCTGTTTATTGTCCCTTGAATAAATAAATAAAAAAAAACCTCGGAAACTCAATTAGTATATCGCGTAAAAGAATAACCGGTTGCCATTCAAAAGTTTCTCCAAACAACACTCCCAAAACAACCACAAAAGATGATCAACCAGAAAATCAGCCACATACAAGCCGGTCCGTTTAACTAGACAAAAGACGTCTGGAATTAAAAGGAATCAAATATGAACGCACTATACATGTTAGATGAACGACCGGGAGCTTGGCGGGCGTGCCTCTGCTCTCCGACAACTAAAACTTATACATTAATAATGCGTTTGCTTACAATGCGCTTTAAATGTAGATCCAGAGCGTGTCCTGCTCCCACACCGCGCTCCCTCTCACCCGCAGCGCACACGACGCGCCGTTCATGCAAAATGTACGAAGTAAGCGACTAACGTACCCCGCTTCCCTCTCAAGATAATGCTGGTGGAAACCCTCCCAGCCCCCGCCGGGGCCCCCCTAAACAGTGGCCCACCCTTATCGGCCTCATATCGATGGTCATCGTACACCCCCGCGGCCGCGACTCATCAAATCATCGTTCGGTGCGATGTATCGTCATGATATCCGTATTGCCTGATTTATTTGTATGTTGTAACAGCTAACGTCCTGACGAACGGTAATGCGAATCATTTAGCGTCACTGATTAGGCTGTATGATCTATCATCCTGGATACAAGTTGTTCGTATTTAAATTGTAAACGACAATCCGAGACGGCACAGCTGCCGATTTGTTCAATGCAGCTTAATTCTATTTTAGTTTGAACAAATCTTATTTTAATAATCCAGGATATTTTGCACGACGCCTCAGTAAATATTAAAGATGATATACCCACCACAAAAAAATCATCTGATGGTATAAATGTATTTAAAAAAAAACAGATTTTGTGCCATTAAACTATAGGCACAAAATCATTAGCTACGCCAATCAGCTAGAATTGTTAGAAAGAAACGGGTGTAGTATTTCCCTACCATCATTGATAGGTTAAGTGTAGGTACGGATGCGATTAATAATAAATAATAAATATTTTATGACAATTATTGTGGTAAGGCTTTATGTGATTTGTGATGTGTGACTTCATTCTTTAATATTGACTTTATTTCAACTTCAGTTCGACTTGATAGGGCGGTTGCAAATAGAGTTTCATATGTATATAAAATTTGACTCGTGACTTCGTTTTCCTCAGAGACTAAATGGAACTTAAAGGATGTGAAATATGTAGGAACTCACTGAAAATATCTTTAACTGTGCACGTTCCGCTCCCGGGTGCTCAATAATGCAATGAATAATTTGTCACCTGTCTCGCTAAG
Source organism: Asteroscopus sphinx (assembly GCA_949699075.1). NCBI lineage: Eukaryota > Metazoa > Arthropoda > Insecta > Lepidoptera > Noctuidae > Asteroscopus > Asteroscopus sphinx. The sequence goes on from OX453002.1 coordinate 4,209,627, forward strand.
CGGACAATGATACTATTAATGTTTATTTCTACAGGGTAAAAGGGGAGGAACAAATGCTTTAGTTGCAAATAAACGATGCGATGCAAATTGTAGCAAGCGATTGCTTAATCTATAGCTAACATCGTTGGGAGGGTGACCCGGGATAATGTCTCGCCTACTGCCCTTGACATTGAGTTCAACGCGTGATTTATTTTACTCATCTTTCCCTTATGAAACGTGTATCAGAAATGCTTGGTCATATTTGAAGAGCTCATGCCATGCCCTGAATGAGCTCTTCAAATATGACCACGCATTTCTTATACACGTTGTATAAGTACTGACGTAAAATTTTTTTTTTTTTTTCATAGTATAGGATGGCGAAATGAGCTAAAGGCCCACCTGATGTTAAGCGGTTACCTTTGCCCATGACAACTTCAATACCACCTAGGCTGTTGCCTAAATGGTACCGCAAGTCAGTTCGCCAAACTGAGACATGAAGATGGAAAGTCTCATGTGATTGTATAGGAATGTTTGCTTTATATTATGTTTTGTGGTTGTCAATAATATTATATAGTTTTTTGATATAATAATAATGTTTGGATGTGTGTTACTTCATGAATAGAGATACTATTTTGAACAGAAAAAAATCTGGCTTACTCCTGAAAAAATCAGTAACCTATGAGTTTTATGTTGAACCATTTTTTTTTATAAGTACTGCAAAACAATTTTTTTTATACGCGGTTAGTTCCGCAATTTATGTTTGTTATTCGATCATGCAGTCGACGGCTGAAATAGATTAAGATATAATTTAGGTGCGGAGGTATCTTGGCTCTTATGTATTTTAAAAGACAAAGAATTTTTTCATGCAGTACCAGCAGTAACTTAATTTTTTTTTCCGTGGGGAAAATCCTCATGGACTCACTCCGCCCGGGGAAGGCGGAGCCGCCAGGGTCGGACTCTTACCGACTAAAAACCACCACGGTGTTCCTCTACCGACCCTTGGCCGGGGGGGTGGGAAGTACTCCCGTATTCACCCAACCATCCCCAGCAGGTGGCTCGCCACTGGGCAGCGAGCCCCTTCTCCCCGTGCGGCAACCACAACGACCGCACCCTTCTCTTGACAGGCGCGCGCGGAACAATACGCACCACCGTCACGGGCCTTGACTGGGCGGGCCACCCCGAGTCCGCCGCCCGCAGTCCCACACCTAAGTTGGCTGGAGGTACAATACGCCTTCCTACGACGCCCGGGTCGTCTCCTGCGAATGGGAAGAGAGTTAATCGCCTCTCGAACCAGCTCCGCCGCCTCCTTAGCGAGCATCACCTCCTCGCAGAAGGAGACGACGCCTTCCCAAGCGCTCTCGCTCCCGACCATAGACAGAACCAGAGAACGAGAGATCGATGCTGCCTACTGAGTACCAGCAGTACCTACAGCAGCGTCACGTATCTGTCATCGCATTGTTGTGATAGCATTCACGTCTGTTCATTTAAACATTAAACGACTATCACAATGTAGGTAAACATCCTACTTTCTTCAGTATTTTTCAGTGATTTTCCCACAAGCGCTCGGAGTGAGATTGAGCGACCGGTGCGAGTAATCGGCCATCGCACTCGCACACTCGCTCATAGCCCAGCGATAAAACTATATTGAGGTTGCACGTTTCGCGATTTCAGGCTTGGTCCCATATAATAGAAGTTGTTCAAATTGATGATTACAGTCATCCTTTAAGAGGTTGACAACACCTAAAAAATCAGACGTCTGCGGTCACTGTCGTTTTGTACAGAACTGAAAGAGAGGCAACGAGAGGTGAGACGTCGGGTGTGCCGCTCAACTTGAATGAAAATTAACAATATATATTTTTAATAAAAAAACTAAATGCTTATTTGATGCAAAACAGAAACAACTATGATTTAGATTATTTTCTTTCTTAAATGTCTTCTTAATTTCATTTATAATATTTTGTAAATAATAGAGATTGTTTGCTATAAAGCATGTTTTAAGAGGTTAGTTAAAAAAAAAATCTATAGAGAAAACTTCAAGAAAATCGAGTTTTAAAAAATACGATCAAAATTAACATATATTTTTTTCATTCCCACAAACTGAATAGATACAGTTAAAAATGGGGTGTTTGGCTGTTGTCAGCATCTTAAAGGGTTGTTAATGTTTTCCAAATAACCCTGTAAGTATATGCTTACATTACATTGAATATGCATACTATATGAGTTTTAATTTATGTCATGATTGCTAACATTACACTCATATTATAGGTACCTATGTCAAGGGAACAGGGGGTCTTTAATACTAGTTTCTAACATAACTCGCTCCTCGCTAATCGCCGGTGGTGGGACATGTGCTTTAACTTAAATCAATAACGGAGAACCACTATCGGAACGGTGTAGACATTTCACAGAATTAATAATGTTTATGTCCCTAAACAGAATGTGTAGTCTTTTGTTACTAGATTAGATAATGGATTCCTAACTTGTTTAAGTTAAAATACGGTTTAAAGTACTAAGTGCACCGTTTTTAGGAAGCTATTTTTGAAAAGGACATTTTCAACTTGTGACTAAGGCCCGACACACATAAAAGAAGCTTTGCGTTGCGACGCCGACGCCACGTCGCAAAGGGTCTTTTCAGACGGACTGCATTTGAACTGCAAGCAATTTACAAAATAGTTGTATGGATGCAGTTTTGGTGATACAACTGCATTGAAACTGCCGACCGGCTGCTTAGTCTAGTGATTCAAACACCAACTGTGAGAGAACTGTGCCGTCGATTGGCAGTTTCGATGCAGTTATATCAACTGCACCAAAACCGCATCCAAACTGCTATTTTGCAGCTAGCTTGCAGTTCAAATGAATAGACCTAAATATCTTATGATCGCCGTAGCATGCAATGAGGTGACCATACTTCTAAGGATCGTGAAACCTGCTGGTCGTTTTGTCTTGACATGTCTGCCATGGATACTAATTAATAAACAGAGAAATTCTGGATTTATGCGAGACCTGAACACAGGTTCACCTAGTACAGGCGCCAGTCCCTAAAATATAATGTTAAGCAAATACTTATTTTAATTTGTCTTTATGTGATGGAGAGAAATGATTTTGAAGTTAAACTTCTTTAGGCACGCTTGACTTGGGAGTAAGCTGGTGAATGAGTTACGAAAAGTGAGGCAAACGGAGGGGGTAGTGCGGGACGCGGGGAACGACTCGCGCGCTAGGCCGGCCACGACACAGCAACGGCAGATGTACGCGCGCCGCGCCGCCATTCCTTTGTTCTCATTGAAACCTCTCTTTCTTTTCTTTCTTACTTTCGTTCTTTCTAACCTTCTCATTCTGAGATGAAGCCCATGGCCAGCAGTGGGACAGTAATGGACTGACGATGATGATGATGATTATATTATAATTACATAGTCGCCGAATCGCGGTTCGCACCGCTTTTGTGTGTGTCGATCCTAAGGCCCGTATTAATAAACCATTTCCAAGATGGCGTCCTGAGAGCAGCATACCAGGACAAGCTGCTAAAATGTGAACATTACTTATGTGAATAACATAAGTACATTTGATAACTCGTTTTTAAATAAAATCAACGTGAATAGAAATTAAAAGCGAAAAGCTCTCACATGAGAGCTATGATATCCGGGCCTAAGTCTTCTAAGTCTATGAAAACGAGCTTAAGGCCCACCTGATGTTAAGCGGTTACCTTTGCCCATAACAAATTTAATACCACCTAGCCTAGGCTGTTGCCTAAATGGGACATGAAGATGGAAAGTCTAATTTGATTGTAATTTCACCGGCACCCGTACCCTTCAGACCGAAACACAGCAATGCAAGCATCACTATTGGGCGGAGAAGTAGGTACGGTGGTAGTACTTCCCCGGACGAGCTCTTTCAAGCCTACTCGTATTTAATAGTTATTCCGTTTATTCTTTAAAATAACTAATTTTGACAACCTTCGGAAATTCGAACATTATTTTGACAACCTTCTTCAAAATAAATCGAAAATGCTGTACTGGTCAAATACATTTTAGGAGCGGCCTGCAGTGTTAGTATGAAAATCCATATCTTAGCGGCCAAATATACTATGAAAACTCATATCTGTCGTGTTATTTAAAAAGGGAACGAACTTTTTAATCCGAAAAATAGCAACCAAGGAGGTTGCTTATCAAAGATTTTATTTAAATTTCGAACTGGCTTGCAAATAGAGCTGTTTAAAGTGAAAAAGAAACAAATTAACACATTGACGCGTGAAAAATTATTGTTATTCGTCATTGATTCTAGAATTTACTTAGTTTGAATTTCTGCGCATTATTTGAAAAAAGTACATGCTGCGCCGACTCCAAATAAATTGGGATAAGAGGAGGAGGATGATGATATTTGAAAAAAAGTACTGTACAAGCCTTAGCCGCAACCAGGCATTAATGGACTCACGTATGTGTGCCTCGGCTTCGCCTCGCTCGGCCCACATTTTCACATTCGTCCATCAATGTTCTTGTTGCCGGCCGCGGCAGTAATGTACTATTTATTTACAAACAATACAAAATGTAATTAAGTAAGGTGTTTGATACAGCTTAAGTACCTAAATGAAGATTTGACAGTCTTTTAGAATCAGAATCAGAAACATTTATTGCTTAACTTTTACATATAGTGCGCGGTTGTTAACAGTTAACAGTATTTAGTAAATTAACAGTTTACCCATATCGGATATGCAAAACTTAAAAACATCAATACTGTTGTTATACATTCTTAAAGGAATTATTTTAACTTCTTAGGTTTTCGCGATCACTACACATTATAATAAAACAAAGTTTAACAGGATTAAATCGCGTATATTATTTAAATTGGTTTCCCTGACGTTTCGAAAGCTTTGCAGCATTTCGTGGTCGCAGGTAGACTAAGATGACAATGACCCTAATATACGCGATTTAATCCGGTTAAACTTTGTTTTATTATAATGAATTATTTTAAAATAAAATAATTTAATGAAATATTCTGTCACAGTTATTTATTTCCTAGGAACGTAATATTTATTATTATTATTAAGAGCCTGTACAGTCCCACTGCAGGGCAAAGGCCTCCCTACTCTCCTTCCACCTCTCTCTGTCTGTGGCTAATAAGGACCAGTCTTTTTGAAAGTTGTCCAGTTCATCCCGCCATCTCCGTCTGGGCCTGCCGCGTTGGCGTTTGCCATTTGTGGGGGCCTATTGGGTCGTACGTTTGGCCCATTGGTCGTCTGGGTATTTTTATAATGTCAAATATTATTAGTTTGTAATTCAAAAAATTCATTCATACTATAAAATATATTTTTTATTAATTAGTGTTTCAATTTATTCTTAAACACTTTTCCCTTACAGAGCTTTCAAATAAATCGGAAGATGATTGAATATGCGAATAGTTGAGACATATGTACTTTTATAAAATATGACATTGTTAATTCTAGTTAGACACAAATCATATTTATATCTACTACGTGAATTATAATTCACACAGGAATTGTTTTCAATTTTTTTATTTTTTTTATTTGTTTAAGTAATCCGCTTCGTTACCATCAGAAATTGACGTGTGATTGTTACTTGTTACATAATTTTTACATAGCCTTGTTTTACATGACATGCATTATGTACAGTCAATAGGTGGAGCCAGCCGTGACTCGGGAATGTGAAACTGAATAAATCATAAGACACACCGCTTTTCACTAAAATATGCAATAGTTTTGTGTAAGTTGAACGCCTTGGGCGGGCGGCACACTAAGCACTACGCAATATTTTATTAAATAAAGTTACTCAGTTACGGCGTTATTCAACAAAGTTTGTGTATATTTCCACCTATTTGTGTAGTGTCCGGATAAATGTTAATGACTGGGACAAACGTGTACTACGCGTTACACTGTTTGACTTTGTTTCTACCGTGTACCCAATGTATTTTTAATGTCCCGAATAGGTAGTGTTGTGACTTAGTTGTGAGAACCTTAAGTTTTTGTTATATTGTTCTTTTTTAGGGTTCCGTACCCGAAGGGTGACAAACGGGACCCTATTACTCTCGCTACGCTGTCCGTCCGTCCGTCCGTCTGTCTGTCACAGGGCTGTATCTTTTGAACGGTAATAGTTAACTGGTTGAAATTTTCTCAGAATATGTGTTGCTATGAGGTGTATCACGAAAAATAATAAAAACAAAAAAAAGTCTAAAACCAAAGGGGGTCCCCATACAAGAAACCTCAAAAAACATGCATTTTTTTCAACTTTTTTGTTTTTGCTCTATCTTCAAAACCGTAATATACACCAGCGTCAAACTTGGTCAGATTATAGTGCATATTATGTAGTTTAGCAACAAATACTAAAAATAAGACAAACATAGACATATGAGACAGTACCTGCGTAAGAAAGACATGCAAAAATTCATATTTCGCGGACTGTGCGTTGATATCTTTTGATAAACTCTCGTAAATTAAATCAGTTTTTATGGGGTATCAGGTCGTTGAGAGGTACGGAACCCTTACTGCGCGAGTCCGATTCGCACTTAGCCGGTTTTTAGTTTCTATACGTTACAAAGAATAATTCTGTATGGGGTTTTTATGTGTATTTTTATGTCAGCGGCGCCAACGATATCAAGTCGAGGTGTTGATAGCACTTTACGCCACGTACGGTAATAACAGATTTAAAAAAATTGCAACGCTGAATAAAAAAACGGGTTCGCGTTCAGATTTTTTTACGGGCATTTTCAGTCAGTTGGTGGATTTGTATATTTTAAACTAGAAGAATGAAGAGGTTGCTCGTTTCAAGTAATTATGTTATTTAACTATTGATAGTAGTTTTTTGCACAGAATTTGATTATTCTGTTTTTGAAAAGTAAAGTCTCGATACTGTTTTGAAGATCTTGTGGTAAGAATTATCGTCAGTAAAAACTAAGAATATTACTAATGAGATGACTTGAATAACTAAGAAACACGAAACTACTTTACTAGTCTACTTTTTCCAACAAAATAAAAAAAGAAGAAAGAAAAATAAGAAGAAAACATGAAATAAAGAAAGAGAAGAAATTTTAAAAGCATATTTATTTGTTAAGCATTTATTTCTAACTAATATACCTGTATACTGTATATAGGTAGCTATTTTATGAATATAATAGACTATATAGGGCTTCTCATAGAGCTTGTAAAAATACTTTTTGCAATGTATTATTTTCTTAATAAGATTAAAACTTTGATCATGCTATCGTTTTGATATAAATGATTCAATCACTAAAGGTAAATAATATTTATTTTTCATTTCTATAAAGGTAAATGAGACCTTTTAGATCTGTCTAAATACCAGGCCCCTCAGAAAGTATTGCGAAAAAAAGTTTTTATATATGGGAGACTGGCCAGTTATAATGTTTTTCGAAAATATGATTATTTATAAGTAAAAATAAGTAAGTTCCAATTTCAAAATTTCCCTCCACATTTTTTGCGAGTTAATTCAAAGTATTGTGTCTCACTGAAATATGGATCTGCGCCGGGAACATTTTAGAGCTATGATTTTATACGATTTCAAGTGTCGCCTGAAACCGGATGAATCGTACGATAGACTTCAAATGGCATTCATGGATGAAGGCCCTTCCAAGGCAACCGTGTATCGTTGGTATAACGAATTCAAGCGCGGTCGACCAACTTTGGGGGATGACGAAAGAAGCGGTCGCTCTTTGACGGCTGTTACCGAAGAAAACGTGCTAGCAGTGAAAAATTTAATCCAAGACAATAGGCGAATTACATATCAGGAGATTCAACACATATTGAAGATTGGATCGGGAAGCGTTCACGAGATTCTACACAGCCATCTTCGCGTGAGGAGGATAGTATCACGCTGGGTGCCGCACAACCTCACCGATGCTCAGAAGCAGGCCCGGGTGGAATGGTGCCGTGATATGCTTAACAAATTTGAAGCAGGCTCGTCTCGGCGTGTTTACGACATCGTTACAGGTGATGAGTCCTGGATTTATCAATACGACCCAGAAACCAAGCGCCAGTCGACTGTTTGGGTGTTTCAAAATGAGCCAACGCCTACCAAAGTGAAGCGATCTAGAAGCGGGGGTAAGATTTTGATCGCTAGCTTTTTTAATTTGACTGGCCACTTGGTATCAATTCCCTTACGGGATCAAAGAAGCATTAATGCCGAATGGTATACTACCAAATGTTTGCCAGAAATTTTCTCTGTTATAAACAACAAGCGACCAAACACAGGGCTCCGCGGGCTACTGCTCCACCACGACAATGCACCTGCGCACACCGCACTCAAAACGAGGGACTTCCTGGACAGCACGCCAGTCAAACTCCTGGGTCACCCTCCTTACAGCCCTGATCTAGCACCGTGTGACTTCTTTTTATTCCCAAAAATAAAAAATCAGCTCAAAGGGATACAATTTTCGTCGCCGGAAGATGCGCTGGCTGCGTTCGAGCAGGCTGTAAACGAGGTGTCTGCGGCGGACTGGAAAACGTGTTTTGAAAACTGGTTTAGGCGCATGAATCTTTGTATAGAGGCTGGTGGAAAGTACTTTGAAAAGATTTGATAAAAATATATGTACGTATAGAACAATTTTTTTTAGTTTCGCAAAACTTTCTGAGCGTCCCACGTATAAGCTAAAATACACTCGTGTGCTGAAGTACTTACCTATAAATAATTTAATAAGTAAGTATGACTAATTGACTATGCAAAACAGACCCGCCCATAGATCGAACTTCAAATATATAAAAAAAACAAGACTCGCGTCTTCAATCACACACGTCACATATGTACCTAGGTAAGGTCCAGGTAATTGGGAACAATCACGACGCCCGTGATTCGTTCTTCATAACCCGAGCAACCAATCAAAGCGTTAGATCCGTTTTTGAATTGGAATGATACAGACGATGTAACAAGTTTCTTCCAATTGCAAGCGACAAAACTGGACGGTAACGAAGTTTAGCTTTTAATTCCGCGCTCCGTGTACTGTCTACAGATCAAGTGTTAACGCTTTTAATGTGACTGTTAATTTGAAATATTAGGATTGGAATAGTTAATCGTGGGATTGGGTAATCGGTTACACTGTCTGGTTTGGTATGGGTAGGAAATAAATGCAGGACAGTCAACTGCTTATTAACTAGTGTAATTAATAAATTAGCGGAGGCAGTCGGTAGTAAATTAGAGCGCAGTGTACCAGCTCTAGTTCTTTGCTGCTGCACATATGCTTTCCTAGGTAGCAAGGCACAAGCAATAATTTGAAGTAGAGAATGCTTACCGTAACGATGGTCTTACAAAATAGCTTTCTTCGTTTTCATAACCGTCCTACATGAAAATAAGTAATAAAGAACAATGCCCTATACGTGGGACACTCAGAAAGTTTTGCGAAACTAAAAAAAATTGTTCTATACGTACGTATTTTTATCAAATCTTTTCAAAGTACTTTCCACCAGCCTCTATACAAAGATTCATGCGCCTAAACCAGTTTTCAAAACACTTTTTCCAGTCCGCCGCAGACACCTCGTTTACAGCCTGCTCGAACGCAGCCAGCGCATCTTCCGGCGACGAAAATTGTATCCCTTTGAGCTGATTTTTTATTTTTGGGAATAAAAAGAAGTCACACGGTGCTAGATCAGGGCTGTAAGGAGGGTGACCCAGGAGTTTGACTGGCGTGCTGTCCAGGAAGTCCCTCGTTTTGAGTGCGGTGTGCGCAGGTGCATTGTCGTGGTGGAGCAGTAGCCCGCGGAGCCCTGTGTTTGGTCGCTTGTTGCTTATAACAGAGAAAACTTCTGGCAAACATTTGGTAGTATACCATTCGGCATTAATGCTTCTTTGATCCCGTAAGGGAATTGATACCAAGTGGCCAGTCAAATTAAAAAAGCTAGCGATCAAAATCTTACCCCCGCTTCTAGATCGCTTCACTTTGGTAGGCGTTGGCTCATTTTGAAACACCCAAACAGTCGACTGGCGCTTGGTTTCTGGGTCGTATTGATAAATCCAGGACTCATCACCTGTAACGATGTCGTAAACACGCCGAGACGAGCCTGCTTCAAATTTGTTAAGCATATCACGGCACCATTCCACCCGGGCCTGCTTCTGAGCATCGGCGAGGTTGTGCGGCACCCAGCGTGATACTATCCTCCTCAGGCGAAGATGGCTGTGTAGAATCTCGTGAACGCTTCCCGATCCAATCTTCAATATGTGTTGAATCTCCTGATATGTAATTCGCCTATTGTCTTGGATTAAATTTTTCACTGCTAGCACGTTTTCTTCGGTAACAGCCGTCAAAGGGCGACCGCTTCTTTCGTCATCCCCCAAAGTTGGTCGACCGCGCTTGAATTCGTTATACCAACGATACACGGTTGCCTTGGAAGGGCCTTCATCCATGAATGCCATTTGAAGTCTATCGTACGATTCATCCGGTTTCAGGCGACACTTGAAATCGTATAAAATCATAGCTCTAAAATGTTCCCGGCGCAGATCCATATTTCAGTGAGACACAATACTTTGAATTAACTCGCAAAAAATGTGGAGGGAAATTTTAAAATTGGAACTTACTTATTTTTACTTATAAATAATCATATTTTCGAAAAACATTATAACTGGCCAGTCTCCCATATATAAAAACTTTTTTTCGCAATACTTTCTGAGGGGCCTGGTAATGTATAGCGCTTAGTCTACACATCAAAAGTCGATGTGTCACAACCAAACTATATTTGAAGGAGAATAAAATGATCCTTTCCTATAAATAATTGTTTTTTGGTTGGGGATCAGCATTTCTTATTATTTAATATTTTGAGGGAAAAAACTTATTTGAACAATGTTTTATTGAAATAACTGAAAACCTTTTAAGGGCTCATTGTACTCATAATTATGAACAACTTTTACAATGGTAACAGCCCTGAAATCGCGAAAAAAATATCAGCCGCAATTCTATTTTCGCATCTTTGCTGGTAACTTATATTTAAATTTAAGAACGATCGTACCACAACTCTTGCAAAATAAATCATGCATTCATTTATTCATATGATAGTATATTAAAGTATCCGTTTCTATCGTCTTCAAGTTATTCACAATGATAATTATGATAATATCTTCAACATAATAGAAAAAACAGTTTTTCCTTCCCTACAATACCGTATTATCTCGAACGAACTTGGATGTTCGAAAGCAGGGTTAGCCAACACGTCAACCGAGTAGAGAGACGCATTTTTTCCAAAAGAAAATGAAGCAAAAATTAAAAAAACTGCCACTTTAGAAACTACTTTTTTTTTACTTAATTGATTGATTAAGTGGAACGACAGCCTGGTGAAGATCGCGGGTATCCGCTGGATGCGTAAAGCGCAGGACCGGTCATTGTGGTGATGCTTGGGGGAGGCCTAGGTCCAGCAATGGACGTCTTTCGACTGAAATGATGAAGATGATGATGATTAATTAACTTTAAACATTTTAGTAACTAATTTGGATATTTTACATTAAATTAATATATCATACAGACAGTTTTTATGTTTTGCTAGCCTATTCCCGCGACTTCACCCGCGTGAATATCGTTTATCGCGCATCTCTCGGGAACTGTTCATCTTCTAGGGATAAAAAGTAGCATTTATGTTAAACCGGATAATGTTCTATCTGTATGCCAAATTTCATTAAAATCCTTACAGTAGTTTTTGCATGAAAGAATAACATACATCCATACATCCTCAAAAACTTTTACAATTAAGAGAGTCACAATTCACAATTCACAACTCTCTCAATTAAATAATTATTAGTAGAATTTAAAAACCGTTGATCGGTAGACTGCTATGGATATTCTGAATTAAAATATAGACCGCACACTTCTAAGGTTTGGCCAACCCTGTTTTAAAGCATAATATCCCGTGTAGAAACCTAATCTAATACAATTAAAGTCCACAACAAACTTTTGTTGTCGACCGTACGTATATGGCGAGGCTGTTTTAATTGATCTTGGTCGTTTTCTATTCGTTCCGCGAGAGAATCCGATCCGATTGTGTACTACAACCAGCCAGTGACTTGAGGACGTTAGTTTCAACATCATTCATGTCATGTACGAGGATTAAGTTGGTATATTCCCTATATACAAATTATATGTGTATGTCTAGTAAAGCAAAGAGCAAGTGCACAATCATCATCATCATCATTTCAGCCGAAAGACATCCACTGCTGGACATAGGCCTCCCCCAGGCATCGCTACAACGACCGGTCCTGCGCTTTCCGCATCCAGCGGATTCCCTCGACCTTCACCAGGTCGTCGGTCCACCTTGCGGGGGGCCTACCCACATTGCGCCTTCCAGTACGAGGTTGACACTCGAGAACTTTACTGCCCCATCGGCGATCCGTTCTGCGAGCAATGTGCCCCGCCCACTGCCATTTAAGTTTGGCAATTCTTCGGGCTATGTCGGTTACTTTCGTTCTCCTGCGAATCTCCTCATTTCTGATTAGATCACGCAGGGACACTCCGAGCATAGCCCTCTTCATTGCCCTTTGAGTGACTTTCAGCCTTCTTATCAGGCCCATTGTGAGCGACCACGTTTCAGTGCCGTAAGTAATTACTGTAAACACACACTGGTTTCACAGACAAGTGCACAATACAAATATTTAAAATTTAATACAATAGAATTTCGGGTTTTTCTACTCATTAATAAAACTGTTTCTATCTTGATCACTTGTTATACTCGTAGGACATACGTTCTATAAAGTAATATCTAAAGCCAAGCCTGGCTTTCGGACAAAATATATGCACATCTCTTTGTTGAATATCCCAGAATTGTAATTTTCAAACACTAATGTTAAGTATCCCATGGTTTCCTAGAATTCCATGATATCATCATACAGTATTTTGCCAAATGGAAATACAAATTCGGTAATGGGCTTACTCCAAAATTACAAACCCTATCTACAAAGGGCTATCGAAGCGCCGAATGTCCGAAACATCATGCAACGGAATGGTGTATTCGTCGGACGAAAACAAACTGCCGGTCACGACCTTCGGAATACAATAATTTTGTCAAACACACACACAAACTCCCACCCCCCATACACACAAACTTATGCTGAAAATCACCAAATCTCATCATAATTTCTTATTTGAATAAAATTCTAAAGAACACTGTCTTCAAGACACATGTTCTTTTCCTAGTTTGAAGGGTAGTCTCAAAAAAAATTATGAATAATATAGCCTTACCACAATAAATGTCATAGTAACAATATTCTGGTGTACAATGTAGGTGATTTATTGCGTAAATAATCTTATTAAGTATTATTTAAGGTCTTATTTAAATAATCCCCGTTATTTTGCACGGTGGCTCAGTGAATACTAAAGATGATGTACTCACCACAAAAATAATAATCTGATGGTATAATTTTATAAATCAATCAATTAATTTACGTGGTTATTTGAAGTGTAATGACATCCGTACCTACACGTTACCTACAATGAGGGTGGGGAAAAACTACACCCGTTTCTTTCTAACAATTCTAGCTGGTTGGCGTAGCTAATGATTTTGTGTCTGTGATTTAATAGCACAAAATCAGTTTTTTTTATACATTTATACCATTAGATGATTTTTTTTGTGGTGGATATATAATATAATCTTTAGCTTTTACTGAGGCGTCGTGTAAAATATCCTGGATTATTAAAATAAGATTTGTTAATACTAAAATAGAATTAAGCTGCATTGAACAAATCGGCAGCTGTGTCCGTCTTTAATATGGCGCCGGATTGTCGTTTACAATTTAAATACGAACAACGTGTATCCAGGATGACACGTTAGTACAGGGCCGGATCAGGGTGCATAAAGTGCGAACAATTCGTTTGCATTTAGAAAGAGGATTATGCGCACCGATTGGTACAATGTCTGATTGGAATTTTATTATTTTTATACTTTGTTACTTGTTTGAATTTTACGCTACTCGTGTTTTTAATTTGGTTTTAGACTTCATGATAATGTCGAATAAAAGTTTTTAAATTTTCGCGAATTTCAATTTTGCATCATTCAAAGTGGAGATGACAATACGAAATTAAATAAAACCACGTCCATAGTATCGCGTTCTCTGTCTGTACACAAACAATGAAACAAATCCAGTTAATAGTTTAGCCAGAGGAAATTAATTTTAACATAACAACATAAAATCACGCCTGTATTTCCCCGAAGGGGTAGGCAGTAGTGTGTAGTACACCCACATTTCGCCAGTTATTAATTTTAATTTATACATTTTGAATGTAGGACCTTTTTTCTGGCATAGATCGTTTGGATGTAAGACCGGAAGACCTGTGCAAAACCATATGATTTTAAAATCTCTTTTTCAATTATAACAGATGATTACAAAATGGAGTTACTTATTATTTCGATATTTTAATATTTATTTGTTTAAAAATTTCGTTTTTTTTAATTTTCGACAACTTATTTATGAGTTTAAAATGCTTCTATAGACTATAGTAAAAACCGTGTTTTCATTTATTATTGCATGCCTTATCCACGTTGTATAAATACATAAAAACAGCAGAAACAAAAAATGCAAAGCAAAAAAAAAACAAAGCAAAGCAAAGCTAATTGATGAAAATGATTAATGTTCTGTTTTTGTTTTTCGGTATTAAAAACACACTATAACTCAAGAATCCCACAACCTTTCCTCACTCTTCACTACACAAAACATACACTCACACACACACTACACACCTACACCCACATCTTCTGTTTTGGACAAGCATTTTAAGTCTAGAATATTAATGCATCTTTACATGTCTGTTTTGGCTATTATTATTGTTATTTTTGCCTAATGTTTGAGGGGTATGGCGCTGTATACCGAGATACAGGACCTGCTGCCTAATTGCGTAACTCACTCGCGATCGCAATCATTCGGATTTCAATGTTCATTGCTCTGTGTGTTTTGACAATCCGTCATATTGACAACTACGTACCACGCAATGAATATTGCTGTAATTTCAAAATGAAAGCTGATGTCAATGTGAATGCATTACACAATTACCCCACTGTCCTACTTCGGATACAGATGCTCCCATGTTGTATACGTAAATATTAGCCCTTAAGTTTTGCTTTAAGTGGTTGTATAAATTGTTGGTGAAATAAACGTTATTATATTATTATTCTTTTATTATTAAACAATTTACAATTCTTTTCTTTTGTGTTTTGTTCGTCATGATTTGTTTATGCGCGAAAATTCCCTAAATCTAAATCTTAATCAATGTCGAATTAGTATAATTTCACTTCTTAAAAATCATTACAAAGTTCATTTAACTTTACGACTGTAAACCTTTTGAAAAATGCAATTAAATAATGAATTGGTTGCTTCGACCAAAGAATGATCCTAAGTCCGTGCCTCGCTACAGGACTGCAGCATCGTCTATATTCGTTCTATTCGATATCGGATGTTGATTAACCTTTACCACACGGCGTGTCCACTTGCGACTAGTAATTGATGCTAAATAATTTATTTTCAGCCGGTCATCGGACATAGGAGATCCGGTTGGAAGTGTGTAGTTGGGTAACTCTTATTAATCCTACTTCCTACTATCCCACTTCCTACTATCCTACTTCCTACTTCCTACTATCCTACTTCCTACTTCCTACTATCCTACTTCCTACAAATATTATAAACGTGAAAATTTGTGTGTATGCATGTATCGATGTTTGTTACTCTTTCACGCAAAAACTAATGTATGGATTTTAATAAAAATTTGGCATACAGATAGAATATAACCGGGATTAACATATAGGCTACTTTTTATCTCGGGAAAATGAACAGTTTCCGAGGGATGCGCGATAAACGATATCCACGCAGACGAAGCCGGGGGCATAGGCTAGTATATTCTATTTTCCTAATTCGGATTTAGTTAGAATCCCTAAAAAAATATTGATTGATAACTTTTGCACATGTCGAGTGTCTCGATACAACCTGACGTGCCATCCAAATGTATTTCGTATTATGATTGATAGATATATCTAGCCCATAATATAGGCTTATTTGAGTTGAAAAAGTTGGGTAGTAGACGCTGTAAAATAACAAAATCTAATTAGCTTTCAGTATCATACGAACCATTCATCACAAAAGTTAAATTTATGAGCTCCTGTTTCGGTTTTTTTAACTTTTCAGCGACTCGTTACGAAAGGGAATTTTGTGATGTTGCAGATATATAACGTGGTTCTACTGTGGTTAAATCGATACTACTCAACGTTAGCGTTACCGATCGATAGTCCACGAAAAAAAATTAGTATCGATTGATTCTCGATTGTATCTATACTATCGATAGTATTGGACACCGATAGTGGCGGTTCTGTCGAAAGTATCGATACTAACAAAATACAGGCCACTATTGATAGTACAAAATTATCGATAGTATCGAAGCGAAAGATATTATCAATAGTATCATATCAGGAGAACGAAAGTAACTGACATAGCCCAAAGAATTGCCGAACTTAAGTGGCAGTGAGCGGGGCACATTGCTCGCAGAATAGATGGCCGATGGGGCAGTAAAGTTCTGGAGTGGCGACCGCGTACTGGAAGGCGCAGCTTGGGTAGGCCCCCCACAAGGTGGACCGACGACCTGGTGAAGGTCGCGGGTATCCGCTGGATGCTGAAAGCGCAGGACCGGTCGTTTGGCGATGCTTGGGGGAGGCCTATGTCCAGCAGTGGACGTCTTTCAGCTGAAATGATGATGATGATCGATACTATCGATATCATTATCACTATTAGTTTCCAATAATATCGATAGTATTGCTGGATGTCGATAGTATTAGCACGTACGGTCGACCGCACGTCAATGGTAACACTTTGACATTGACAGCATCTTTTTTTTGTAAGCAGTAAAGGTGTTTTCGAATTGAAGTGTTACCACTGTCATGCAGTTGACTTTACTACGCTATCGATAGAGTAACTGATTTTAAAGGAAGTGAAACTATCGATAGTTTGCCAACACTACTCTACGTAGTCTACGTTACTACAGAATGTTGTATCGCGAAATAGTTTATCGTAGCCCTAGGCTAGTTTGGACGTAATTCTATGCAGTTTCACGGTCGCCTCATTCCACGCACCAATGAGTAATCAAAGTTATTAGTTTGGAATGGAATTAGTGTCATAGCACCTAAATGAGCTCAAAAATATGCAACACAATATGTATTTCCCTACTTGCTCCATCAACTCAGCCTATTACATTCAATTGCTCGACATAGGTCTCTCCCAAGTTGCGCCACAATACTTGGCTTTCCGCCTTTCGCGTACAGTCCCCACAGGCACCGCTGCCTTCTTCAGGTCGTCGGTCCACCTGGCTGGGGGGTACCCTGCGCTGCATTTGCCTATTCGCGGTCTCCACTCAAGGACTCGTCTGCTCCAACGGCCATCGGTCCTTCGACATACATAGCTAGCTCAATGCCTCTTCAGGTTACTGATTTTACAAGCTATATCGGCCGCTCCGGTTTTCTCCGGATAATTTCTTTATGGATTTTATCCTTCAGAGAAACCCCTAGCCATAGTATTATGATCTGTGCCCTAGCATAGCTCGCTCCATATCAGTTCTCTCCTCTTATGGTAAGACAATTCGAATTCGTATATTTCTACCTTAGAATAACCGCAGAAATCACACGCGGAGTGAAGCAAATTCAAGTTGGCCTTCAAATACTACATTCAGTACAGCTTTCGCGTTCCTATGTGTGTGTCGGTGAACATTTTACGTGCCGCTTGCGGGCACACATCGATTGTTTTTGTGCTTCCGGAACTTTGAATGAAACTATCGCTCTGTCTTATAAAGGCACGCGTCGACCTATCGGTATCGTACGCATAATTTATAGCGTAGTGCGTCCACATATCCGCAGCGTATGGATTGCCCACGAATTTCCATGAACAGGTTTGCTGTTAGAAAACTCATTTCTGAGTTAAGCTCGCCGATGTACATAAACTTTCCTATTGTAAATAATCCTACTTCCTAATATCCTACTAATATTATAAACGTGAAAGTTTGTGAGGATGGATGGATGTTTGTTACTCTTTCACGCAAAAACTACTACATGAATTTTAATGAAATTTGGCATACAGATAGAATTTAACCTGGATTAACATACAAGCTACTTTTTATCCCTTGAAGATGAATAGTTCCTGAGGGATGCGCGATAAACGACATCCAAGCGGATGAAGCCGCGGACATGGCTAGTCATTTTATATATGTGTGTACAATAAAGAATAAGCAATCGGATTTTTAATATTGATAATATTCGGCTGCCTATGACGTCAACCACATTTTTAGTATTAGTATTATACTTTATTGTACACACATATACACATTATTATTACAGTAGGAAAGCTTCATTTCAGCTTATTCATTTTTGAATACAATGCGATCCGTCCGATGCGTACAATAACGGTAGGTGGACGCATGCCTTAATACGGGCTTTTATTCTATGATTCCAACCTAGAATAATGTACGTATAGTTTCGTCCAAATCACGAAACTAGTCGGCGGTGGGCGCGTTCCTCATTTTTTTTCTTTCATCACCAGCAAAAGAATCCTGCGACTAGATCGGGGATTATTGGATTTCAAATTCGTTATTGCAAGTGCCTTTTTCACTTTGGATGGTGCGAGATTTTTTCCGTGGTGGACACAGCACAATGGTGACTATATTGAAGTCTATATTGCGTTTTTTGAGTTGACAGTCGTCATTGGAGCGGTGTTGGCGAACAGAATGTTTTATGGCTTTTGTAATAACGCCGCTCTTGGTTGAATGCTATGGTTTAGGGAAAGGGTAAACGTCAGATGGAAACATCGTTTTTTTTCTTCTTAATTAATAATTTTAATCTTTTAGAGGCTACGGCATCGTAAGAAGAGACCATGTTGTGCAGAAATGATCCAACCCACAAACTGACCAAAATTCAAATGTATTTAATATAATTTTATTTATCTACAAATAAGAACGTCTTAAAAATAATAAATTCTGTCAAAATCAATATTCAATTTATTATCATCATCATCTTCATTTCAGCCGAAAGACGTCCACTTCTGCACATAGGCCTCCCTCAAGCACCACCAGAACGACCGGTTCTGCGCTTACCACATCCAGCGGATTCCAGTGACCTTCACCTGGTCGTCGGTCCACCTTGTGGGGGCCTACCCACGCTGCGCCTTCCAGTACGCGGTTGCCACTCCAGAACTTTACGGCCCAATCGGCCATGCGTTCTGCGAGCAATGTGCCCCGCCTACTGCCACTTATGTTTGGCAATTCTTCGGGCTATGTCGGTTACCTTCGTTCTCCTGCGACTCTCCTCATTTCTGATTTGATCACGCAGGGACACTCCGAGCATAGCCCTCTCCACTGTCCTTTGAATATTCAATTATCTTTAAAATAATATGTAGAACATGATATAATATGGTAACTGTCACAAGAAAAATATATTTATCTTTCAAAAACGTGAATAACTTTCGTTGTTGTGGGTTAGAACATTTCTGCACAACTAGGACCATTACAGTGTGGACATTACAGTAAAAAGTAATAAAGACGTGGAGCTGAGGGCACGAAATTATTTGTCTCCTTTAGGTGTCATTGGCGGTGAAAACGGTATTAAAAAGCCTAATAAAATGATAGATTATTTGCTTATCTTGAATGTAAGTTCGTATACCTACATGCTTCCGACGACATTGTTGTTATTGGATCATAGCAACAGACATGTGGTAGTATATGTGATTTATTCAGATTAAACTGTGCTCGAAAGTAATATTATTCAAAATCATTCATTTGTGATTCATGGGTAAGAAATAGGTAGGTTTTATTTAAATGTAAATTGAGTTCATTCTGATTTAAGCCTCATATGCATACAAATGTCATAAAAATTAATACCCAAGTTAAAATGTCAATAAATTACGATAATTAATTATTCATAGTATATAATTAAAGTATTTAGTCATTGAAATTACTTACGTAATTATAACAACGATAGTTTCCCAAAGGAGTATGTAGAGTGGCAAGTTACAAACGGATAGATTTACGCTAAGTAATAGGTAGGTTTTAGGACATCGATATTTATAAAGTACAAATTAATGCAATTCTTTGTAAGTTGAAAGTGAATACTTTTGTAAAAAAGCAAATTTTACAATTTCCTTAAAAACCAAGATGCGAAAGGATAGCGATCCTGTCCTTTAATAGCTCTACCAAAATTTAATTAAAACAGCATCTGTTTATTTTAAATATACTGCATTCATTGACGCAATCAGATTTCAGGTTAAGCTCGCATCATAGTCGTCCAATACAGTTTGCTTAGAAACGAAATTTAATAACACCATCTTCTATATAACAATATAGAAAATGAATCTACTTTTATTATGGGGAAAACAACGGCTTAGTTGTAAGTATCCATAGAAAAACATTAGCAGTCATTAATGTAAAGGTCAAAAAATTTATAATAGATGACTACTAAATTCAATTCATTCACCAGGATTCACATGGCAAAGGTTTGACGACCCTATTGGCGCAGTGGCTAAGTGATCGACTTCGCAAAAGGGTTGATTCCCATATGGAACAATCATTAATTTATATGGCCTTTTTATGGGAAAATCCTCAAGGACGCACTCCACTCGGGAAGTTGGGGCCAGTGTCGGACTCTTACCGACTAAAACCACCACGGTGTACCTCTAACTACTTTGTGCCGGGAGCGTGGGATACACTCTGTATTCTCCTACCACCCCCGCCAGGTCCCAGCTCGCCACTCGTAGCGAGCCTCTTCATCATTTGTATGTCATACAGATAGTTGTTTCAAAGAGATTTGTGTCTGTAAATGCAACTATGATGCAGATGAGACATAAGTATAGGCAAAGTATAAAAAAAAATTGTTTGTATATTTTTTACTATTTACGATAAATTAAATAGATTTCGGACGTAAAAATAACGTAGTCCAGTGGTCCACACTTCGCAATGGCGTCACGCCGACTAGTTAACAATACAAACAAACAAACAACACAACCAATAAACAAACAAACAACAAAACAAACAAACAATACAACCATACAGATAGCGTACTCTCAGGGAGAAAAAACCAAAAGGTGAAAATGAAAATTTTTCAGCAGAGCAAAAATAAACTGTTATAACCTAGAAATCTTTTTTATCGTTGACATAAAAGCATAATATATGCATTAAATATCATGAAAAAGATGGAAAAGATACAAAACAGTATGATTATTTTTGTTAATTGCTTATGCAAGAAGATGAACCATTGACACGCAAGAAGAAGAAGAAGATGACTAGCACTGGGTTTCCCCGGATTTGTCTTAGATTGGGTGGGCATCCGGGAAGTCCGGGTGGGGTTCTCAAGAAATGTCCAAATAAAACCTGGGCGCTTGCCGTGTTGGGACAAAAATTTATATTTAATAAAAAAATTTGGGTGTCCGCGGGAGAAACCTGGTTTCACCCAAATGTCAGAGGTTTCTGAAGTCGTTGTCTGGCGTCGGCAATTAAGGTCATAGCAGACAAATTTCATTCTGTTAAATAAAATGTTCAGATGAATAGAGCCGCATATACAATGTAACAGCTAATATTATTACAATTTTATTTACACTTATTAAAATAATTATTATTATTTTTTCAAAGTGTTATTGGGTTTTTTCATTAGGAAATTCTCAGTAGCAGCCCGGAGTCTGGATTTGTGCCCGGTCAATGGCAATAGGCTCGCCCCCTATTACATGGGACTATAACATAACTGGCGAAATGTGGGTGTACTATTACACCTCTGCCTACCCCTTCGGGGAAATACAGGCGTGATGTTATGTTATGTTTATGTTATGTTATTTACACTTGCATTTTATCGACCGCACAAATCATTTTTAACCTATCAAATTGATATTTACGCGTTCTCGGATAAATTTTAGAACAAATACCTAATCGTTTCGCTTGTTTTACATAAAAGTCACAAACATCGGTTGCGTTTGACACTGACAGCTCAATTGAGATGTCATTCATAAGGATTTGTTAACTCGAAGACGGTTAATGGTCGTAACTATAAATCGGGCCCAGTGTTTACATCACAAAATAATTGGTTCGCTCCAATAGATTGCAATTTTACACGAGAGCTGTAGGCCAATTCACTTAAGGTCAATGCTACTGGGTAGCCCGCGAAATCCTAAATATCTTGCGTCTTTTGCAAATTGTAGCTCTATTTCGCGTTTTACAATAATCAAAATATGATTCGCGGTAGTAATAACAATATATCTACTGAATAATACTCACAAAAAATATAAACTTAGCTCTATAAGCTCTACAAGCTCGAAAATCGATGATTTGATCGTAAATTAATGGTATCGAGCTTGTACAGCTTATAGAGCTAGGTTACTATTTTTTATGAGTATTATTCAATAGATATATTGTTATTACTGCCGC
The DNA here is from genome assembly GCA_949699075.1 of Asteroscopus sphinx. NCBI lineage: Eukaryota > Metazoa > Arthropoda > Insecta > Lepidoptera > Noctuidae > Asteroscopus > Asteroscopus sphinx. The sequence continues at coordinate 4,231,962 of OX453002.1, forward strand.
GAACCATATTTCGACCGATATACAACGCGAAATAGAGCTACAATTTGCAAAAAACGCAAGAAATTTTGAATTTCGCGGGCTACCCTGTAGCATTCACCTTAACAAAGGAAGTACAGTTGCAGTTAGTTTTTTTTTAATAATGCTTTTCGTGTTCTCTTATCACTGCAACTTGATCGGCGCGTCATAAAATTACGTGAATAAGGGCCCTGACCAATTTTTCCGGAGTATTTTAATATTTGATGCCGATGACTTTCAGCCGTTCTCACGTGATGACAAACATAACATAACATCACGCCTGTATTTCCCCTAAGGGGTAGGTGAGGTGTATAGTACACCCACATTTCGCCAGTTATGTTAAAGTCCTATGTAATAGGGGGTGAGCCTATTGATATTAACCGGGCACAAATCCAGACTCCGGGCTGCTACTGAGAATTTTCTAAATAAATAACCCAATAACACTTTGCCCGACCCGGGAATCGAACCCCGATCAGCAGTCGACAAGTCGTTTAGTCTGTCTGACAAACAGACAGACTTAAATTCTAAAAATTGTTGATTCGTGTTCTATTTCTTACTAGCCTATGCCCGCAACTTCGCCCGCGTAAATGTCGTTTATGGCGCATCCCTCGGGAGCTGTTCATCTTCCCGGGATAAAAAGTAGCCTATATGTTATGTTCTATCTGTATGCCAAATTTAATTAAAATCCATACAGTAGTTTTTGCGTGAAAGAGAAACATTCATACATCCTCACAAACTTTCACGTTTTTTTAATATTAGTACGATTCCTAGACCCCCTAGCCAGTTTTTGCGAGAAAAAGTCTCAATGTACACAGTTTTCGAGCTTTACGATTTTATTTTATCACTAGCTTTTGCCCGCGGCCTCGCACGCGTGGAATTCGAAAATTTACATCATGTTGTTGAAAACATGCAAAAATTATCTGCGCTTTGATTAAAGGAACGTATATTATTTCGAGTAACGTATGGAGTTTGTAATGGTTGAGTTTAATTTAGGCTTATATTTAATGATATTTAATACTTTAAATTTATCATTGGTTATATTGTATTAAGATCACACAACCACTAGGAAAGTAACAGTTTTTTTTGGCAATAGGCTTGGCAAGCCTATATTGAACTTATAACCTAACAAGTGAAATATGGGTGTACTATACACCTTTGCCAAACCCTTTGAGGAAATACAGGTGTAACATTATGTATGCACTGAAATACAGGTGTAACATTATGTATGCACTGAAAAAAAGTGTTGCGTCGAGTAGCACAAATTTTAGCTACTAGTAATATAAAAATCCGGTCAAGTGCGAGTCGGACTCGCGTGGTAAGGGTTCCGTACCACCCATCGACCTGATACCCCATATATACTGATTTAATTTACGAGAGTTCATCAAATGACATCAACGCTCCGTGCGCGAAAAATGATTTTTTCTCTTTCTTACGCAGGTACCACCACATATGTCTATGTTTGCCCTATTTTTTGTACTTGTTGCTAAACTACATAGTATGCACTATAATCAAATCAAGTTTGACGCAGGTGTGTATTACCATTTTGAAGATAAAGCAGGAACAAAAAAAGGTTAAAAAAATGCATGTTTTTCGAGGTTACTTGTTTGGGACCCCCCCTTTGGTTTTAGACATTTGTTATTTTTAGTATTTGTCGTGATAGGCACCGTAGTAACACACAATCAATAAATTGACGCTACAAGTAGCTAACTAGTTTGAGATGTGGCAGCAAATCAGTTTAGCAATTTTAACAAAAAAAAAAATGGTTTCTGCTAATTAAAATTTGGCAATTTTAGAAGTAGCTAAACTAGTCAGCAATTTTTTTTCAGTGTACCTTCATAACCAGCCCACCGCCCACCTTACTGTCCCACTGCTGGGCCCGGGCCTCTTCTCATTACGAGAAGGCTAAGGCCTTAGTCCACCACGCTGGCCAAGTGCGGGTTGGCGGACTACACACACCACTGAGAACTGTATGGAGCACTCTCTGGCGTGCAGGTTTCCTCACGATGTTTTCCTTCACCGTTAAAGCAAGTGATAATCGAATATAAATAAAATATAAATGTTTCAGTGTCTATATATTTGATTTAAAACGTCAAATTGGGCCCAAGCACGAAGATGCAATGTAGGAACTTCCTGAGCTTCCAAACATATTTCAAAGCATTGTAATATTACCCCTTCTGTCACATATACTCAAGGAACATTCCAATTTATATAACCCCACAACGATAAAACCGAAACGATACATAAACAAAAAAACTCGCTTCTGATATTAAAAGTTTCATAGCCGGACGATTAGCGAGCGTTTAAACGGGAAAAATTTTCCCCAACACAATACTGGCACGGCCTGTCCAGGAGTTTTCTTTAATTTGTAAACCAATAAATGTTAATACATCAGGCCGGGACATGGCAATCGAATGGTCAGTCCAAATCAATTTTTCACGTTGCCAAACTAATTTGTGAACTATACACATCGGTTTTGGGTTCCGCTTTCGTTACTACTGTAATTATTTTGTTTGCGAAATGTTTTTCGCGGCGGAATTGTAACGTGTTGATCGGTGGTCAATATTTGATCGGAACGGTGCGCTCAACCCACGGGAACATTTTCCGATGACATTATTTAAATCTGTATATTTTATTTAACTAATTCTGAGATTTAAAATATAAAGTTATTGAGCTTTTAAGTTGGTATAATTTTTTTATGAGATAAAGATCTGCTCTTGACTGCAATCTAGAAAGCTTTCTCAAGATGTGGTCGACGATGGAGCGAGCAAACCTATTAGGTGCCGATTCACTCCAGCTTTAAAGGCGTTAGGGTTGTAAGTGCCCGGAAATACAGTTTCCGGCTGTGAATTCCACAACTTGGCTAGTATGAAATTATTATTATTTATTATTCATCATTTCAGCCTTAAGACGTCTACTGCTGGACATAGGTCTCCCCCAAGCATGTTAGGGGGATATGCCATAATCGCCACGCTTGGCAGGCGGGTTGGCGATCGCAGTTGGTTGGTTAAATGCTCAGAGAACGCTGCTGCCCATCCTCTGGTGTATCCCTTAGTCGCCTTTTACGCCACCCATGAGAATATATATATATAGGATAGGAGGATAGGGTGGTGCAATTCTTTATGTCCGGCACCACACGGAGCAAGCCATACCCCACTCACTTCTTCATACCCCATCATATTATCGACATAACTTTACAAAGTTAAGTAACATGTGTTATTGTTGTTGTATTATAGTGATATAGTAAAATTGTGTATTATTGTGTGCCTCTGACTGTATTCAGAAATCATTTTTCATTCTTTCTTTCTTATTTTTAAAACTACGCCATACTTTGGTCCTTCAGTCCCCAGCTAAGAATAAAGCTACTATTACAACTCTTATAACTTTATTCAATTCAAATAGTTTTTTATTCAAATAAGTTAATTAAGGCGAGGAAATTTCTCGTTTTTACGTGAAAAATCCAGTTTGTATCTGTCTTTGGGTGGTTTCTTTCCACAATTTATATCTTTAGATTTCGCTTCGCATGCCTTAAGGCTTACTAAGAGATGAGTGGCGCCCCCATCAGTAAAAAAAAATTTGTCGCTATTAGTAAATAGTCAAGTATATGGATTTAAGAGTTTTCTAATAAAAGTAAACAGTATTTTTTTGGTTGGCTTGGAAAAAAATCGCAAAGAAAGTGTACGAAAATTCTTTTTCGTCTCAAAGATCTCAATATTTTGAGTAACAAGTTGGTACCATATTTTTTTACGAGTACAGTCAACTGCACAAAGACGTATACACAAACAAAATTGAAACACGAATTTTAGGAAAAACTTGTTGATAATGTCTTTATATTTCACAAACTAGTTATTTGTATGTATTAGCAGACGCTAAGTGTACAATATTGAAATATTTCAATCTTGACTTTTTCTTAAATTAAAGTTTTAATTTCGCCAAGTGTATACATATTTGTAGCTATCCATAAAAAAGGTAATTTCAGGTTAAAATAATAATACAAATAAGAATTTATCATGGCATCAAAAGTTTAACCAATCCACAACCAATTAACACAATCCGTTTAACCTTTCAACCCTTCCACTTACAACCTATAATTAATTTATAAAATTAAATAAAAAATACATAATTTAAGTGTGCGTTCAGCGAATGTCAGAAGCCTTTCGTACTTGATATATCGTTGCAATCAACGGTCCTGTCGCGTGTAACATTAAACAACATCGTATAGATTTCATTTTATTACTCGCCCCGTTAAACGCTCCACCAATGAATTGTGATGCATGAAAAGCTCGTTTTTACACTTTTTACATACATACATACATATTATCACGCCTGCTTCCCATTGGGGTAGGCAGAGACTATGGATTTCCACCTGCTACGATCCTGACACACCTCTTTCGCTTCATCTACGTCCATTAACCTCGTCATGCATGCTCGTCGGTTTAGAGAACTCTTAACCTGGCATTTTTTGAGAACATCCGCGATTTGATCGCGATACGTTCGCCGAGGTCGTCCCCTTCCAACTCTTCCATCCACACTCGCTTCGTATACTTGTTTCGTCAATCTCCTCTCGTCCATCCTCTCTATATGTCCAAACCATCTTAACATACCTTTCTCAATCTTTGTCACTACATCTTCTTTCACTCCACAACGCTCCCTTATCATGTTATTCCTTACTTTATCTCTCAAAGTTACACCACACATACTTCTCAAAGCTCTCATTTCTACTGCATTTATTCTGCCATACCCAACTTTCACTACCATACATAAGTGTAGGCACTAACACTCCCCCATGAACAGCCAGCCGTGCCTTTTCCGACACTTTGCGGCTGTTCATGAAGGTGTGTAGTGCCCCATTCACCTGATTACCAGCACTCACTCTCCTTTCAATGTCCTTCACATGCTTGCCATCTCTCGTAAACATGGAACCCAGGTATACGAAATCTTTCACTTGTTCCACCTTTTCGTCACCTATCACACTTTTACACTTTTTTTAACAATTTTAAACCCATTTTGAAGTACTAGGTAACATAACTATAGCTCAGGGGCCTTACTCCCGACTGGGTCGAGCGCTGTATCAATCGAATTTGAATTCGAGTTAGTGTCAAATCGTACTGCATTTTTCTAGAAATTGACATTAGCTCGATTTGGTTCAGAGCTCGAACCAGTCGGGAGTAAGGCCTCAGATTTCGCGATATAATACCCCAACCATCCCTGTGTAAGCGTTTTATTTTATAGCTAAAAGTGTTTGAAAACTTTTGTGAATTGCACGAATCAATTTAGTACCTCAGTTTTATATAAATTAATTTATTATTATTATTTGGTTTTAACTTTACTCTGAAGCTATCTGATGCAATGCTTCAGCATAGCCTTTTTTGGGGTTGGCATCAAGTCTAACCAAATGCGGCTCAAACTATTTTTTCACATAGCGACTGCCATACTGCTATCAGACTTACAATATGCAATTTACTAGGCAATACTTATAAGATATCGACATGTTAATAATTTTAAACCCATTTTGAAGTACTAGGAAACATAACTATAGCTCAGGGGCCTTACTCCCGACTGGGTCGAGCGCTGTATCAATCGAATTTGAATTCGAGTTAGTGTCAAATCGTACTGCATTTTTCTAGGAATTGACATTAGCTCGATTTCGAACCTCAGTTTTGTTTTAACTTTACTCTGAATCTATTTGATGCAATGCTTCAGCAAAGTCTTTTATTACGGGGTTGGCATCAAGTCTAACCAGCTAAGCGATTCAGAACCACACGATAACTAGTATTCAATCGGTTCGATTTGTTATCTTGTTTCGTCTTATGATTCACGAAACGAGAGAAAAAGAGATAACAAACCGAATTGGTCGACAACTTGTTATCGTGTGGTTCTGAATCGGAGAGCAGATGCGGCTCAAACTATTTTTTTACATGAAGCGACTGCCATACTGCCATCAGACTTACACAACGCAATTACTAGGCAATACTCATAAGGTATCGACAAAGTCAGGTTTCAGATCAACTAGGTCCAGATTTATCAAGCTCTTTCAGGCTTAACAGAAAAGGAGTTGGCGATCGCAGAGCATTATGTCCTGTCTTTTTGGCTCTTTATCAATCAAAAGACATTGATGGCTATTAGTTTTTCCCAAATCCTTGGTTTTGCAGTCCTGCAAAAGTGCAAGACTTCAAAACCAAGACTGGGCAACACTAAAGGGTCTTCGAGTCTCCAATAAAATAGATCCCCTCACGGATTGGCCTCAGCAAGCACAACTCATCCATGCAGATAAATCGATCTCCGTGATAATATTTAGGCAAGCCCTTTTAAATCATGATACAGATAATAATATCTCAATAAACATTTGCAGAACCCCTATGTATTCAAAAGAGTCAATACCTACCATTATCAGGCACCACATAATTCAGCAGTGTAGACTAGGCTGATAATACACCCCAGTTTAATTCGCGATCCTAGGCGCAGACTTATGTATTAGTTATTATACATTTCCCGATTAAGGCTGAACTTAATTACGTCATTACGGGGATGCGCACAGGCATTTTGCACGTATGAATTTACACACTAAACATGATTTCGTTAACGTACGTTTTCGGAACACCGCATACCATACTATACCGCAAAGTTTGAAGACAAAGGTATTCAACCAGTGGGTCCTGCCTGTCATGACTTACGGCGCCGAGACGTGGACACTGACAGTTGGGCTAGTCCACAAATTTAAAGTCGCTCAGCGAGCTATGGAGCGAGCTATGCTTGGAGTTTCTTTGAAGGATAAAATCCGAAACGAGATTATTCGGAGAAGAACCGGAGTGACCGACATAGCTTGTAGGATCAGTAAGCTGAAGTGGCAGTGGGCTGGCCATGTCTGTCGAAGGACCGGTGGCCGCTGGAGCAGACGAGTCCTTGAGTGGAGACCGCGAATCGGCAAACGCAGCGTAGGGTGCCCCTCCGCCAGGTGGACCGACGACCTGAAAAACGTGGCTGGGGGGGACTGGTTGCGGAAGGCAGAGGACCGAGTGTTGTCGTGCAACTTAGGAAAGGCCTATGTCCAGCAGTGGACTGCGATAGGCTGAGTTGATGACGTTTTCGGAGGAGGCTTTGATCTTCACTATGACCTTTACATAGTTATATATGGAGTTACTTTCCGGCTCTTTTTACCACGTTTTAACTCGCTTTCATTCATGTCTGTTTGTTCGGTACAAATTATGCAATCGATTTTACACTAACTTTCCGATGAGTTAGAGACTTGAAATTTTAAATATAGCTCAGGAGTGGAAGACAATGCAATATAAACTCCTTTCGTTTTAAAAGCGTGCTACATTAAAGCCTTTTTCATCAAACTATTACTACCTATTTGATGCAGTGTAACAAAATTTTAAACCTTCCGCAAGTCTTTGAAAAGATCTAAAACAGAGTCCTTAGGTTAGTTCAAAAAATACCTGGTCTTTTAAATCGAGCAACGGAAGTAAGATCTAATTCCTTTTACTGTCGTACTCCGGTAAGAGAGGAGTAACTCCGGTAAGAGAGGAGTAGGAGATTGTGAGCCATCTCGATACAATAAAATAAAATGATATCAAATAGATTAGCGGCAATGCTTTTAAAGTTCATCTTGTCAATTTCAATTTTTAAAGTGGTTTATTTATAGGATGTATTGTGGAGAATTGAATTGTTTATGTTCGTTTATAGGAAGATATAAATAAGGATAAGTTTTCCTTGTGCTAAGAAAGCAGATCTTGCGCTATACTTAGCCGAGCTTTCGTCTGGGTTTAAATATTAATACCAAGTAAGTGTAGCATTTAGGATTCAGTCTTGTTAGCAACTTTAAGATAGTTAAGGGACTTATGACTTTAATAGAGTGGTTCCATTTACACTAACAACTAGAGTGGCCGACATAGCTTGTAGAATCAGCAAGCTGAAATGGCAATGGGCTGACCATGTCTATCAAAGGACCGACGGCTGTTAAACCAGAGTCCTTGAATGGATACCGCGAATCAGTAAACGCAGCGTAGGATACCCTCCAACCAGGTCGACCGACGACCTGAAGAAGAAAGCTGCCTGAACTGGATGCGGAAGGCGGAGGACCGAGGTTTGTGACACAGCTTAGGAGAGGCATATGTCCAGCAGTGGATTGCGATAAGCTGAGATGATAGTAGCAAAATACTTGTATGATATATAAATGGTAAAACGCTTCAGATATACAGAAGTAGGTACTTATACCCTTTTTTGTACCCTTTCGGCCAAAATAGCAACTGAATTTTCTTCTTTCCTGGCAACTAGTTGAGATGGAGGAGTGTTGTTTCTTAATACGCAACTAGGTTGCCAAAAAATCCTTTTGGTGGCAATGGCGACTAAGTTTTGCAACCAGTTGCGATGGAGGATTTTTTATTCTTTCTTAGCAACTAGTTGCGGTGGAGTTTTTTTTTTATAAAACGCAAACAATTTGCCCGCAATCAATCATATAACCGCCATTGACCATAAAACTATAAACAGAAAAAAAACATCCATAACAACTTAAGAATTTTAATAGAGACTATTATCATCTTGTTTAACAGTTAAGGGGCTGTGTTGTCGCCGAGTTAAACATAGCTTAAACACTTACCTATATTGAAATAGAAAATAAATTTAGACAAAATTAACCAGTGTAATTTTTTTATCAACTCCGAAAACATTTAACCCTCCCGCTGCCACATCCAGTTATATCCGCACGCGGAACAGTATTTTATCGCTCATACTATATCCAGTCGGTTAATGAATTAAGCCGGGCGAGTGCGAAAACAATTTTGTCCGAACTACGGTGATAATACGAATTTATTATATCATTTAAAACGTCGAAACGTTAACAAAACTGTGATAGTTATACAACATTGGGCAGCTATCCGTTCGTGAGACCGCTGCGTTACTGTTCAATGAAAAATATCAAAATGTTACGGATTATAATGTGTTTCTTAAATTGAATTATTTTGGTAATTGCAACTGAACGTTATTAAATAAATTGATTACTTTGAAAGAGTTTGGTAGTGTTCGTATGTGGTTGAGGCTTTTTTAAGAAACAAAAATAGTTATTGTACGTAGCGCATACAACCTTATTCTTAGTTTATACTAAACCTCTTAAGGGGTCATTGTACTTATCATTATGAACAACTTTTACTATGGGATGAACATTTGTGTTCACATAAATCGACAAAATATAGCGAACAGCTAATATTTTTTCGCGATTTCAGGGTTGGTGCCATAGTAGAAATTGTTTAAAATTATGTATGAGTACAGTGACCCCTTAAGAGGTTTAAACTAAGAATAAGGTTGTATGCGCTACGTACAATAACTATTTTTGTTTCTTAAAAGATAAAAGGATTTTTTTGTATTGATAGAAAGTTGAAAATCTAAAAGTCTTTAAACCTAAACTGTATAAAATGCTGCTTCTTTTCAAACGTGAGCTGGAAAATTTTAATTTTTTTATCTCACCTCAAATGGTTGAACTCTGATTGTCAATCCCGCACCGCGGGATATTTGCTGATAGCGGTTAAAAATTCTCGTCAAATTAAACCATTGTCCCGGGTTGCGGGACCGGTCGCCGCGGCCGGGTTTAATTGCCGGGACCAATTATCGCAACCGGTATCACTGTTAGTTTACGATAACTGACCGCTGGCGCCTTTTTCACGGGCCCACACTAAAATCCGTCCAATGTTTGCAATACTATGTGTCTATCCTGTTATTAAAATGAAATCGGGGACGGGACGGGCTGAGGGGTACCCGCGCCGTAAAAAATGTACAATTGTTAGGGATACCGATTCGAAAATTCGTAACAACAAAATTTGCGAATAATCCATCGGATTTTGTTGTCAAGTTATTGTTTTTTAATGCATCATCATCATCATCATCATTTCAGCCGAAAGACGTCCACTGCTGGACATAGGCCTCCCCCAAGCATCGCCACAACGACCGGTCCTGTGCCTTCCGCATCCAGCGGATTCCCGCGACCTTCACCAGGTCGTCGGTCCACCTTGTGGGGGGCCTACCCACGCTGCGCCTTCCAGTACGCGGTCGCCACTCCAGAACTTTACTGCCCCATCGGCCATACGTTCTGCGAGCAATGTGCCCCGCCCACTGCCACTTAAGTTTGGCAATTCTTCGGGCTATGTCGGTTACTTTCGTTCTCCTGCGAATCTCCTCATTTGTGATTTGATCACGCAGGGACACTCCCAGCATAGCCCTCTCCATTGCCCTTTGAGTGACTTTTAATGCATGTGACTCGGAAATAGCTGGTTCTCTCATTTAATACGGCCACCTAATCGCGTCCGGTAGATTAGGCGACAAATACGATCGCCGTAGCCAAATTACAACTGGGCTACCCCTCCTCTCAGCGGCACCTCGCGCCCCCTGACGTGGTTAATTGCCAAAACAATTAAACCATTTATCAACAATACGAAATTTAAGTGTCCGATTTCATTCGACGTAAGCGCCGCACCCCGGCGATGTGACCCCCTAATTATTTCAATGTGGCTAACGTACGCCATTCGCATCTTCAAATAGAAAATATCATTAACCATAGTGGACGATGATTCGACCAATTTGACGACGTAATTATTTTATCGTCGATTAATTATAATATAGATTGACTTAACAAATTAGAATTGATATTGCCGTACGTATGTTATTAATTTTCCACGAAAACTTTGTAAACGAAAGAAGACAGAGGTTATTTATTTATTCATTAGCAATTTTATTCACAATGTGTTTGAATGTCACATTAATTACAAACAATATGTCAAGAATACTTAGTACGTACATACCTACATTAATAAGATTTGAATGAATACAGTTCATAATAATAATAAAACATAGTAGAGAAATACAATGTCAAATGATTTAATTTTTTTTTTTTACAAATATGTTGATTGTACCAGTACTCCAATAGAATTTTTTATATAAATAATGTAAACACTAGCACAGTACGATGAAAAAATGCAAAGGACCAAAAATATTTGAGTGGTTTATGTTTAGTGTTGGCTATCTTAATCCTACAGTCTTGCGGTCTTGCATTTTCGCAAGACCAATAAATAATCGCCGCCTTGGCTATTTTTACCCGACTGCGCCAGAAGGAGGGTTATGTTTTTCGAGTGTATGTATGTATGTATGTATGTATGTATGTATATTTCTTTGGCACGCTCTGTAGCCTAAACGGCTTGATGGATCTTAGCTTGAGAGGTGTCGTTGGATTCGTCTTAATTGTGAGAGTGACACTGGGTATATCAAAGTTATAAAAATCAAAATGGCCGCTTTTTGGAGCCATTTTATGTGACTTCAAAAATTTATTTTTGCTCAAAACCTATCGAGTGGGGTATCAAAATAAAGTGTTTTATAAATGGTTTACGAAAATATATACAACTTATATGTTTAAATGTAATTTGGAATGAGAAATGCTAAAAAACAACAAAATATTCAACGTTAAAAATGAATTTGACTTTTCAAAAATAAAACATTAATAGTATGATAAATAAAACATGACAAAACTAAAAAAAAACAAATAAAAAAATTTATTAACAAAAACAAAAAACCCGACTGCGTCTAAAAATAACAGAAAAGATATAAACAAGACTTATCAACACGCAGGCGGAGGCTACCTTACCTATGAACTATTATGTAATTCATGACCAAAAACAAACGTAGCCTCCGACTGCGTGTTGATAAGTCTTGTTTATATCTTTTCTGTTATTTTTAGACGCAGTCGGGTTTTTTGTTTTTGTTAATAAATTTTTTTATTCGAAACACAGTATCATTGAATCACAGACATTGATGGCTAATATTAGTGTTTCCCAGTCTTCGTCTTGTAGTCTTGTGAAAATGCAAGACTGCAAGACCAAGACTTTGGGCAACACTAAACATAAATCACTTGAATTGTTTTGGTCCTTTGCTTTATTTAATTGTACCGTGCCTAAAACTTTGGCCAACACTACGCATGTTGTAGATTGAGTGTTTAATAATGTGCGTAATAATGGTGGATTATTTTAAATGTTAAGTGCTCGTTATCGTATGGGTAAATGGTACAAAATTGAAAAACGTTACTTTTCGTATTTTCTCATAAAACCCTCAGAAAGCTCTAGTAAAGTTTCCATTTTTTTTAATGACATATAGATCTGCTCTTGACCGCAATCTAGACAGCCTTGGCAAGATGTGGTCGACGATGGGGCGAGCAAACCTATTAGGTGCCGATTCACTCCAGCTTTAAAGGCGTTAGGGTTGTAAGTGCCCGGAAATACATTACTTTATTAGGATGTGTTTTACTAAAGTCATGGCTAAAAGGCCTTAGCAACGAGGCCATAAAAATAATAATAAACAATAAAACAAAAATGCATTTGGAACACATTTGGAATCACATTTGAAATAATACCTCGCGAATGTGCTCGCGTACCTACTAAACTATTTTTTTCTAGTTGGTTTAAAAATAAAAACAAAACAAAAAGGTTGTAATCCGCATTCTTTCGCGTGAATTCTCCCGAAGAGAATGGTATTCTGTTTTTCACATCAAATTTCAGCTGAATGGATTCAAAGATACATTGATTAAACATCGTAATACATTTGCTTATGCGTCAGACACAATAATGTTTTGCTAGTTTCTGTCTGTTTGTACGAAGAATTATGAGATATTATGGGGACCGAGGATAGGCAGCAGCGTTCTCTGAGTATTTAAACAACCAACTGCGATCGCCAACCCGCCTGCCAAGCGTGGTGATTATGGCATATCCCCCCCCCCCCTTTGGGGGTGGCCTTTGTCCAGCAGTGGAAGTTTTTCGGCTGAAATGAGGATGGGGACCGAGTTACCCACGTCCGTAGGAGAGTACCCCCTTTTCCGAATCCCTACGCGTGATACCTGGGTGGTGCAAATCAGGTGACATACTGGTGGTAGGCCAAGCGTTTCGATTATGGCATATCCCCCCATAATTGGGGGAGGCTTATGTCCAGCAGTGGACGTATTTCGGCTGAAATGATAACTGGTGGTAGGCCACGGCCGACGGCTTGCGATCAACCACCATACAGCCCAATAGACGCCTAATGTTGAATATAATCATCATTCATCATTTCAGCCGTAAGACGTCCACTGCTGGATACAGGCCTCCCCCAAGCATATATTGGGGGGATATGCCATAATCGCCACGCTTGGCAGGCGGGTTGGCGATCGCAGTTGGTTGGTTAAATACTCAGAGAACGCTGCTGCCCATCCTCTTGTTGAATATAATGCGTAAAATAAATTCTGCCACTAGCTGAGACGGGGTACTGTAATCCGATTGGGCCTACCAATGCGGCTATTGGTTAATCACTAACGCGGCAGATTTGACGACTCATACGGTCGAAACTGATTTGAAGATTTCATATTTTCAAGTGGCGAATAGTGGCGACCTACATTAGTGAAATTTCATAGATGTGTTGCAGACATCGGTCGCCTGTTATGAGGCGTCTTTGGGGTGTATGGTCGATGCTTGCGACCAACCACCGGGCAAGGACGTGCCGCCAAGCGACCTAGTCGTGTTCCAGTACGATGCCCGGTGTAGCCACTTGAGAGGATGGGTTGAAAAATTTCACTGCCATTCTCTCACCTTTGCTGGGCAAGCGTGGACCATCGTCGACCGCACCATCGCTTAGCATCAGGTGAGGTGGCAGTCGAACACAAGCCCGTTGAGTACAAAAAAAATAGATAGAATGGAATGGGCGCGCGTGCCAACACTCTGCACCATAGTCAAGGGCATTTCAAAACCTTTCTCAGTATGCTTTATGACTTGTTTCTGTAAATGCTGTACCGCAAAAATGCCTTATTGTGCTGTTTCTAACTGCAGAAACAAAAGCTGTAAAGTAAATTGTATTAAAGTTAATTTAAAAAAATTAATGATGTCAATATGTAAGGCGTAGTTTGTTCGAAAGTTGCCACGCATGAATCGCAAGTAAAATTGTGATTACAGTCATTCTACTCTATCTAGTTCTGTGGTATCGGATCTTCAATAAAATATTTTCTTAATACTACGTTCAAGCTGAGAAAAGACGTTTAATGAAATCCATTCTCAAATATTACATAATGCATAATTTGTACAAGCGACGCCGGGCGCTCACTATTGCATTCTAAGGACAGTGGGGGCATCGACCCGAATTCACACCGAAGAAATGGTAGCAAATACCATTACCATTTCCCATGAGTAATTCATGTTTTTCCAAATACATTGATGGTATCCCCCTCATATTTTACTATACGAGTAAATAGACTAATATATTATGTGGGAACGGAATAGGAATGTGTGACTCAACACGAGGTAAGCAGTTCTCTTGATCCATTCATATATTCAGCACATAGACGGTACCTTTAAACCGATATAGTTTAGCGAACAATATTCTATAAGGGGTAAAGTAAATTATAAAACAAAAGCAAAAGCAAAGAGCTGTTCTGTCGGATCACCTCATTCCGGATTCGATCCTTCAGAGATCACTTCCCGGGATCTAATAGATCCGATTTGACATAGGTCAAAATGATCCGTGTATTTGCAGACAACGTAAAAATATTAAGAAGATGGGTGAAAAATTACTGGAAATGCTATCTTCTTTCAATGGTATTTAGAAGCCTGAAAGTCTGACAACTGGTCTAACCTTAGGATGTTGGTATTACGTTTCGCGGGTCTGATGGCAGTTGCTATGTATAAAATACTGATGTTCAGCCGCATCTGGTTAGAGTGGGAAGCAGTCCAAAACATAATTGTTAAAGGTCTCAGAGTAAGGTTTTTTTTCTTTTAATGTATTTAAAATATTATTCTTTTAATACAATATATCTGCTGACTATATTCCGTGTGGTGCCGGACGTAAATAATTGCACCACCCTACATTTTCTCATGGGTGTCGTAAAAGGTGACTAAGGGATTTACCAGAGGATGGGCAGCAGCGTTTTCTGCTGCATTTTGCTTTCTGTATTTAACCAACCAACGATCGCCAACTCGCGTGCCAAGCGTGGCGATTATGGCATATCCCCACAAACTGCCAGGGGAGGCCTATGTCCAGCAGTGGACGTCTTTTGGCTGAAATGATGATGATGGTGATGATAACTACTGACTTGCTCTGGATTTTAATTTGAATAATATTAAGGCGTCAGCATACATCCAACCGGCAGAGGACCGAGCGTTGTGGCGCAACTTGGGAGAGGCCTATGTCCAGCAATGGACTGTGATAGGCTGAGTTGATTGATTGATTGATACATCCAACCGGAGTGAACGACATAGCTTGTAGGACCAGTAAGCAGAAGTGGCAGTAGGCTGGCCATGTCTGTCGAAGGTATGACCGCCGTTTGGAGCATACGAGACCTTGAGTGGATACAGCAAATCGGCAAACGCAGCGTAGGGTGCCCCCCAGCCAGGTGGACCGACGTCCTGAAGAATGTGGCTGGGGGGCACTGGAAGCCGGAAGGCAGAGGACTGATTGTTGTTTGGCAACTTTGGAGAGACCTATGTCCAGCAGTGGACTGCGGTAGGCTGAGTTGATGTAGTTGCTAGTTGGCTGAGTTATTGGCTGGTTTGAGTTGTTGATGGTGCATATTAATATTGGCTAAATGATGAAAAGTGGCTTCATGAGACAAAAATATGGCCAATAAGCACATTTCAATTGCATGGCTTGATTTAGGTCTGTTTCAACCTTCATAATATTCTGAGCAGCTTTTGTTTTCCTAACTGTGAGTTTGGAAAGAAGAAAGAACTGGACTGACGAAACATTCACATAAAAACATGTTGAAAAGTCAGTTTTCTGTCAATGTATCGAATCGGGTTCGCGTTATCACACAACTTGTTGAAACGAAACTTGTTTGACATTTCATAGTCTATTGACATGTTTCACAATAAATTTCGATACACTTCAAAGTATCTGCTTTCGGCCATACATGTTTACCGACCTCATTGGAAAACACAAAAATCGAGATTTATACAAGTTGCGAGACATGATTAAGCATCAGTGCGCACGTCAGCCGTGACAACTCTATAGACAAACATGTCAATGTATAAGTTTTTATGGAAACACAGCCAACAACAAATCTTGAAATCTGTCAAAGAATTTACCCAGTTTTCTGCAGTGCGAACGTAACAATCAACAAAACAAGTTGTGACATTAGTTTCATATATGACAAGTTTCGAGACATTACATGTTAAAGGTTTTTTGGTGCAAACCCACAGTCACATCAAAGAAAGGTCGAGTGTACAATATTTTCGAGCTGTAGTTTCTCAGCACTAAGTACTTCTGAAATGTAATACAATAGCGAACAATATTACTACAGTAATTTTTCTTTATCATTACAAGTATGTTGATGATATCATTTAAAATATGCAACAGAAGTGGGGCAGCGCTGCATGAATAAGTTAGAGCTGCTATTCCACGAGATAACGTGTAGAATATATATACGATATAATATTTATTGGCGCTGAATATTTAAAGTGCTTTAATGAATTTTAAATACATTTTAATTAACAAGACTGAGTGCATCGCAATGAAAATATAGAGGACTATTTTGAATCTGCTCTTCAATATATTATTTCCCGAATAGGTCCTTCTAACCGATGACTGCATGGTGCATAATCGTGGTACTGTCAGCCCTCTATCCCACTGCTGGGCACGAGCCTCTACTTAGAGTTGGGGCTAAAGGTGTGGGCTTGAGTCCAACTCGCTGGCGTGCTGTACATAATTATGCAGAGGATACACAAAGATTAAAATAGTCTACTGAAGGAATATCAGCTACTGAAATCATAAGAAAGCAGATTTCTAAGATCTATGCACCCTAGGACTCATGAGATTAACTAGGACTCAGGAGATTAAAAACCATGCTGAAATTTTAATGGATTTTTCGCGAAAAGGGGTCATTGTACTCATCATTATGAACAACTTTTACTATGGGACCAACATTCCCTACATTTTATCGATTTAAGTGAACACAAATGAATGTAGGGACCAACAGAATTTTTTTTTGCGATTACAGGGTTGGTCCCATAGTAAAAGTTGTTCATAATGATGAGTACAATGACCCCTTTTCGGGAAGAAGCCATTAACATTCCAACAAGTATATTTAGCCTCCTGATCTTAAGGTTTCATTTTCAATAGTTATAGTTTTGGTACGATAGAGAGACTTATCCAATTTTTTACAACACAGGCGTTTGTTTTACGCAGATAATATGCATTTCAAAAATGATTACTTTGGTTGTGCTCTTTGGTTGTGCTTAAGGACCTGAGTACTGAGAAGTTGATGGTTGAGGTTATAGCTGGTTAAGGGTAAGGCTGCACTCCGTAAAAAATACCGAGAACACCGATCTTATCACAATCATCGTGCACCTATAATAAGTTTTTTGTTGAAAAATCTATTTTTCAAGACAAGATTTTATAGGACATGGATTTGGTACTGTAACCCAAACTCGGTGTGTCAACGGTAACTACAGCAGAGATCCTGTGACCACCATCCGGCTCCATCAACAGATCAGCTCCTAAACACCATAATATTGCATTGTCATCGGGTTTAAACATGTGTACCAAATTTCAGGCAATTCTGATAACGGGTATACGGGATAACGAACAGGTTTTAATTTGGCTTGACCTAAACCAACTAACAAACATTGCAAGTTAAATAAAAGCTTGTAAAAACAGAAATAATTAAAATTCTAAACAAAAACGTTGATGGCTCTTACAGGTTGAGTTTGCGTGGAGAGAACTGGTCTGATTTTTTTTTACAATTACTATTGTTATTATAGGGAATTAATTGACCTATTACGTTCGTTCACTTGGCAACTATGTTGCTGATGTACCGACCTTTATTATATTCGCAACCATGCTACTTTTACCAAGGACATGCTTTCTAACACAGTTAGGTATGTACTGCAAGTTTTTAACTATATTTTTTTGTAGTTTTTAATAATAATCCCAGGCGTTAGCTGCAATCAGAAATATACCATTTGTACTCGTACCAAGAGCTGAGAATGCCCCACTGATTCTTTAATAATCACAAGCGTTAGCTGCAAGCAGAAATATACCTTCTGTGTGCGTACCGAGAGTAGACAAGCCATGATACTTGTACTCTCAGGAGTACGCTAGCCGGCAGGTGTATAACGCGACCTTGAGCGAGTGACGAAGCCTGGCTGTAGACTCCTAAGCCAAGAATTGCAAGATATTCGGTATGGCATTAACCTTAAAATTAAATAGGTCAAGCCTGCTCATCCAGGGGCCTTACTCCCGAGTTCTGTATCAATCGAATCTGAATTCGAGTTAGTTTCAATTCGTACTGCATTCCTCTAGCTCGATTGGGCTCAGAACTCGAACTAGTCGGGACTAAGGTTTCAGAACATATTCAATCAGCACTTGTCGAACAATATATACGGTTTGTTATCTCATTTAGTCTACGACTCACGTAACGAGAGAAAAAGAGATGACAAACCGAATCGGTCGACAACTGCTTATCAAAAATGGTCTGAATCGGGGAGCAGGACTCATTATTTGTCTGTTTACTGCTGTCTGGGCCTTACTTCTCGCGTTATAGAGATAAATGTCTAATTTGAGACAATAATCTCTCATTTTAAATCTCTACGAAAATGTCGCCGGTAATGTCAACCGCTGTGTACCGCTCTTTGTATTTAGAGCGCTAAGCGTAGACATATCTCTAACGTGACATTCTGAGAATAGGAAAATTTATTTTCAATCGACATTTGCCATCTTGTTTCGACATTATGTCGAGTTCTAGACAATGTCTACGACGCGAAAATCACCCCCCTGGCTGGACTCACTTTTGTAATCATTCAAGTCCACACATTAACAATGTTACTACTGTTCGTTCGCCATTCATCACGGAACGTCGCGTAGGTGTGATAGGCGGCCGATTTAAGACCATCATCTTACGCGATAATTATTTTTCTCTGGTCAATAATTATTTTTGTAGAATTAATTTACACATTATAAATAAATAATAGTTTACGTGAAATATTTTGTTTTACTGTAGCTCGACTTGGTATTTTTTTGGTTAGACCTGTTTTTGGCTGAGTTATTAAAAGAGGTGGCCAGGTGGACCGATGACATGAAGAAGGTGGCTGGGGAGGCTGCATGAGGAAGGCAGAGGATCGAGTATTGTAGCGCAACTTGGGGGAGGCTTATGTCCAGCAGTGGACTGCGATAGGCTGAGTTGATTAAAACAGCGTTGTTTCAGTAGAAATGACGGTTGTTGCGTTAGAGACTCTTTTATAGACTGACATAACTTGTAGTTTATTCTTCATATTTTGTTTCATAGTCACACATACAGCAATACAGTTAAAGCTATATATAGTTTAAGTTTGCTACATAGGTATAGTTTTTAACGTTCTTCCTTCTAAAATATAGAATCCACTCAAATTACACTTTACACACAAACAACCACTTTACTTGACTTTTATTTAAACTATTTACTACTGGGTAGTACCTCGCATAAATCATCATCATCATTTCAGCCGAAAGACGTCCACTACTGGACAAAGGCCTCTCCCAAAGGGTGGGGATATGCCATAATCGCCACGCTTGGCAGGCGGGTTGGCGATCGCAGTGAGAACGTTGCTGCCCATCCTCTGGTGAATCCCTTAGTCGCCTTTTACGACACCCATGAGAAGAGAGAGGGTACCTGGCACAAATACGGACGCCTATTTATGTAAAATTGAGTTAATTCGTCAATTGCGTCGTGGACCAATTTATTTGTCAACTTTGGTCCTTTCAGCTAAAAAGAAGTGTAAAAAAACATTGTCACTTTATAAGATCATTTTACGATTTAAATTGTGGAAAGAAAAAATCGCTCAGATCATTTAAGTCTCCTGCGAAACACTATTTTAACACTTCGTGTAATTTTAATTTTAACCCTTAAAACATCGGGAAGTCCAAAGCGTAAACTTTTATCTCACTCGGAAAAGTGAATTCCTCTGTACATACACGAATCGTGTAAAATGAGAGAAATGAAAACTCTGAGGCGTCGGAAAGACTAAAAGTATTGTGTGTTTTTTGGGACCCATGTTTGTGTTGCCAATGCATGTTTTCTGAACACAAAAACTGCACGTGCCCGAAACTGCTTGTTAAAGCAAGTTAGTGGAAGACTAGTTTTACATTTAATAATATGCAACCTTATGCAACGTAAAGAAACGTGGCGAAAATCTCGCTGCGAGATCCATACGTTGATTTGTACAAAAACAAAGATTTTTAGAGAAGTTGGAACCATAAAATTATTATACTGTTGGTCCAACAGTATAATAAATTTATTGTTCTAACTTCTCTAAAAAATCTTTGTTCCAACAGTTGGAACAGTGGGGTAATTGTGTAATGCATTCACATTGACATCAGCTTTCATTTTGAAATTACAGCAATATTCATTGCGTGGTTCGTAGTTGTCGATATGACGGATTGTCAAAACACACAGAACAATGAACATTGCAATCCAAATGATTGCGATGGCGAGCGAGTTACACAATTCGGCAGCAGTTTTACTATTGAGCATTGGTCCTAAAAATTAAATATTAATTTTCTGTGGTCTAGTGGTTTGAGTGTCGGACTGCTGATCATGAGGTCGTGGGTTCGATTCCCACAGGACACAAATATTTGTGTGATGAACATAAGTGTTTGTGTTGGTCTGGGTGTTTCTTATGTATTATAAGTATGTATTTACAAAAAAAAAAGTACATAAGTATTATATCCATTGTCTAGTACCCATAGTACAAGCTCTGCTTAGTTTGGGACTAGATGGTGCTGTGTAAAAATGTCCCAAAAAATTTTTTTTTTTTTTTTTTTTTTTTATTATAATATTTTTTAAAGACCGCAACAAAAATATAACATAATTTTATCATTCCAACAATGGAATCATTGAGCTAATTCCTGAACATGACTAAATTGACAGCTGGCTGTAAGACGCGTTCAGAAATTAGTAGAATTTCAAATGATTTAGGTACTATGAAATTTTAAATGTCAAAATTCGCCATAATTATTTTTTATAAATATATAAATGCTGTAACAAAGTATCTTGCAATTTAAAATTACGTAGATATAGGTAGTTATAAATTGCAAGATACTTTATGAATTATTATAAAGATTTTTCGTGACTTTTAGTTTAATCACGGAGTTTTGTGGTATTTGTGTATTTAATTGAATATTTCTTTCTTTTACAGGTAAGTTGATCGCGTGTTTGCTCCGTTTGCCGTAAGTAAGGATATTTTAATTCTTACACGTGTTGGACAATCAACGGGGAATGTTTTACGTGTTCTGATGATGGTAATTCGGGATTGTTGTTATAAAAAGTAAAGTTAGGGACTTTAAATTGACATGGTCACATAACTAATGTTACTTTCATACCAATTCTATGTCAAATTAATTGGTTTTTCTTATGTAGGTATTATAAACATGTATTTACAACAAAAAAAAGTACATAAGTATTATATAAATTGTCTAGTACCCTATATAGTACAAGCTCTGCTTAATTTGGGACTAGATGGTGCTGTGTCCCACAGATATTTATTTTATTTATTTTTATTTGTGTTAGGAATATCATTTCCAAGTTATCGCCGCACGGGATTTGAACTAATTGTCTTCCAATCTTTAGTCAACACATCAGCATTTATTCCCATTAGACCATACATACGAGTTATTTTTGTATAGAATACCTATTTTATGAAATATCTAGGTCTTTGTAACCTCGGATAACTAGGCCAAGATTTATCCGAGTCGATTCCCGACTAATCCCGTTAGGTACTTCAATATTTGAGAGGCGTCTTCAAAAATATAAATATGAGCTTCAAATGTTAGGTTCCAAAGCGAAGCACTAAATTGGTTTGTAACTAGTCCTTCAGCAACGAAACCAAATCATTTACAATTGAATTGGTTCATTTGATAAACTAAAGCAGAAACACACGAGCCTGCGCAGACGAAATCCGACGGTGGTGACCGCTTTAGCCAATCACGCGTGCTTACAATACGTTGGATTAGCAGCCGCAACCTGCCTAATACGTCATTAGCCTTAGACACAACAAGGCCTGCCAATTACAGGGGATTCAATGAACTAGGAAAGTTTTCACAGCGGAAGGAAAATCAAAACTGTGAACCTTGTTTGAATCTCAAAGCCAAATAAAGCCAGAATCAGATGTTTTTGTTGGATTGTTACAACTGTTTTCAGAGCCAATTTTCTTCCCTTCACTCATTCAAAATCCTGCCAATTTGTATGGAGGGAGTAATTGAAAACGTTCATATGGAATCACGAGTGTATACATTACACCGATGCGCAGGAGCGCAGTTAAAAAACGTGACCTCTGAAGTCTGCGTTATCTCAATTCCATCGCGTGTCCTCGCAAAAATCTCACGCTGCCCCCCTACTTCCCTGGCCTCCCTGTGGCTCGTCTATTTTCTAATTGAGCGGTCCGAACGCACCCCCAATTAGCCTACCACGTGTGAAGTAACTGAAGCAGGGCCGAACAGATAAAAACTCACTCCTTCACTGAAACGATCGATCGTGGACACAAAAAGAACAATATGAAGTGCATCGCCTTTTTTCGAAGTCGGGTGGCGAGGCAGTGGTAGGGGGAGAGGGGTCTCCACTCTCCCCCTTCGAGTCGAGTGCTTAACGCGCCTGGAAAGTGCTTTTCGGGTGGCCGGATGACAGAAAGGCGTCAGCGGCGCCTACAGTATCTAGGAATTAGCTTTGAGAGTCATTCTTGACGGCTCGAGGGCTGAAGTAGACAGGTCATCTATATTTATAATAAGCCTTGTTTGCTGGCTGTAGTAAGATGTTGACGCTTGATATAGTTGCCGTCTAGATGAGGCCAGGCCGTAAAGTGTAACTTATTACGACAATTCTCAGTAACAGCCCAGATTTTAGATTTGTGCCCGGTTAACGGCAATTTGCTCGCCTTCTATTACCTATATCTGGCGAAATATGGGTGTAGGCAATATACACCTCTGCCAACCCCTACGGGGAATACAGATGTTACGTGTGTAAATATCTCTCTTATACACACATTGACTACCGACTGCCGAGCTAACATTTTTGTGGGTACTACCTCCAGTAGCGTCACATGTGACGTGCCTAACATGGCAAGTAACGGGTTTATAGATATAGGCTAAAAAATATTGTGATATTTAACTATTCACTCCAAGCGCTGTAAACATAATATACAGTACGGAAACTATAGTCTGTTTTTTCTCTCTTGTCTTATTTAGTAAACAATCTTGTCATGTCTTTTTACTCAAATAATCTTCTTAATATATAAAACAAAGTCGGGTTAGTTACATCATTTATAACTCAAGAACGGCTAGACCGATTTTAATTAAATTTGGCATACATATAGAACATAGCCCGGATTAACATATAGGCTACTTTTTATCCCGGGAAGATGAACAGTTCCCGAGGGATGCGCGATAACTAACATTCACGCGGGTGAAATCGCGGGGATCGGCGATCAAATACAATAACTAGTTCTGCACATTGAATTATGTTGAAAAATCTTATTTAGTGTGTGAAATTGTTAACATAATGCCTTTTAATAATTATTATTGACGAATTGCATTAAAAAGACATGCCAAGATTGTTTACTAACGAAGACAAGTAAGAAAAACCGGCCAAGTGCGAGTCGGACTCGCGCAGTAAGGGTTCCGTACCTCAACGACGTGAAACCCAATAAAAACTGATTCAATTTACGGGAGTTTATCAAAAGATATCAACGCACAGTGCGCGAAATATGAATTCTTGCATGTCTTTCTTACGCAGGTACCACCACACATGTCTATGTTTGTCTTATTTTTATTATTTGTTGCTAAACTACATAATATGCACTATAATCTGACTAAGTTTGACGCTGGTATATATTACCGTTTTGAAGATAGAGCAGGAACAAAAACGTTGAAAAAAATGCGTGTTTTTTGAGGTTTCTTGTATGAGGACCCCCATTGGTTTTAGTATTTGTCAAAGAGATTGTAAATATTTAATGTCTTTGGTATTTGTAGTTTTTTTTGTTTTTAGTATTTGTCATGATACACCTCATAGCAACACATATTCTGAGAAAATTTCAACTGGTTACCTATTACCGTTCAAAAGATACAGCCCTGTGACAGACAGACGGACGGACGGACGGACGGACGGACGGACAGCGTAGCGAGAGTAATAGGGTCCCGTTTGGCACCCTTCGGGTACGGAACCCTAAAAACAGAGTCTACGTTCTAACGCTCCGGATTGAATCACTCACCGTCAACAAGAACCTAAGCGGACGTCGCAGTGCTGTCAGTGCAAATACCCGATAGGGGCCTTGGTGACGCATGCGTCTGTGTAGCGTTTGTACGTAGTTTCCGTAGTGTACTGTGCTCCAAGTCAGCCGATCCGTACAAATAGTACAATCATGCATATAAATAATGATAAAAAAATGGCCAAGTGCGAGTCAGACTCGCGCAGTAAGGGTTCCGTACCCATATACCTGATACCCTATAGAAACTGCTTTAATTCATGAGAGTTCATCAAAAGACATCAACGCAACGTGCGTGAAATATGAACATTTGCATCTCATTCTTACGCAGGTACACATGTCTGTGTTCGTCGTATTTTTAGTATTTGTTGATAAACTACATAGTATGCACTATAATCATACTAAGTATGACGCTGGTGTGTATTACCGTTTTGAAGATAGAGCAGGAACAAAAACGTATTAAAAAAATGCGTGTTTTTCGAGGTTTCTTGTATGGGGTTTAGACTTTTATTTTATTTTTAGTATTTGTCGTGATTGGCGTCATAAACAATAATAAATGTTTTTGGGACATTTTTACACAGCACCATCTAGTCCCAAACTAAGCAGAGCTTGTACTATGGGTACTAGACAATGGATATGATACGTATATACTTTTTTTTTGTAAATACATACTTATAATACATAAGAACCACCCAGACCAACACAAACACTTACGTCATAACAATACATATTCTGTGAAAATTTCAACAGGCTACCTATTAGTGTTGAAAAGATACAGCCCTGTGACAGACAGACGGACGAACGGACGGACAGCATAGCGAGAGTAATAGGGTCCCGTTTGGCACCCTTTGTGTACGGAACCCTAAAAAACAATCATTTGACCGAAGTCATTAAAGCATTGGATATTCACAACGGCGATCGATCGAAACAACCCGTAGGTGGAGCATTTTTGCTTACGCTCAAAATTAATATCCAATCTATCTACGATTTACCCTACTAGAGATAGAAATTTGACATATTTTGTATGGAGTTTATGTCAAATTCCTATCTCTAGTAGGGTAAATCGTGGATAGATTGGATATTAATTTTGGCCGTTGGAATAGTTAAGTGAATTATTGTTGACTTTACCGACAGGTGAGAAACTGTCTGTAAGGTCGCTTTTTAGTCACACTATGCAATTACTGTCAGTTATTAGTTATTAATATTTTATGTTCGAGTGTGGTGCTATTTGTTTAAAAGCTCATTTACACGGGACTCTAGTATTTAAATAAATAAAAATATATAAATAAATATTTGGGACATTTTACACAATCCCAAACTAAGCAGAGCTTATATTATGGGTACTATAACACAATGAATATAATACTTATATACTTTTTTTTTATATTGTATCTAGACTGCTTAGTTGGTCTAGTGGTCGCAAGCGCAACTGATAAGCATGGGGTGGAAGTTTCGTTCTCGGGTCAGGCAAAGTACAAAACTGCCTTTCTAGGTAAACTGCAAACATACTATTAATAAAGTTGCAGAAGCTCCTCGTTTACTTGACGAGGAGACGTAGTCAACACAAAAAAGTAGCATCATAACTCTGAAAAAAATTCGTCGATACCTACGGAGAATCAACGTTGCTTTTTGGTTATATTTCCCTTTTTCCCCGTCTCAATTAAAGCACGGATATGTCCTTGTCACGGCGGCATGGTCGTCACTCGAATCCTCAGAGTTGGCATTCGTCGTAACTTCGCGTGGACAAGCACTAACTATCGTCAGCTAGTCACAAAAAGCACAGATTAATAATACACGAGTTTGGGGAAGTGTTTTTTTATATTACAATGTTGGCGTTTTTTTTTTCGTGATGGTTATTATCGATATCACATTTTGAGTATAGTATTTGTCGATAAAGAGTTAGTAAAATAAAAAGCAAAATTTAAATAATATTAAAACTTAAAATTTCTTTTTTTATTGCTTATCTTACAAATATGTATGTCAAAATGCCCGAAGCGTAAACTTAAATATTACTTTCACATACTTAACAATTATACAACGTGTCGATCTGTATTCGTGCCATATTTAAGGAGGTGACTATACCACCGATACTGAACACGAATCAATAAAAAAATCAATACCAATTTTTTTTTTATGTTTCAATACCTATTTGTAAACAAACAAATTCCCTCCGTGTTTCGCGTGCGACACAAAAACGATGGGTGCGAAACCACCAAAACAATTTGCAGGTATTTCCACCCTTTGACAATGCCATCGATGACGTTTTTTCAGAGTCGTTCGGGATTTATTCTCAAACCATCGCTATGTCTCGAAGTGAAAATTTGGGTATTAAATAATCGTAGAATTATTCAAGTATTTTTAGATGACTAAGCACATTATTTACCATTTGCTCTAGAAATATGGCACGGTTACAGATCAACAACTTGTATAATAGGTACAAAAAACAACTTGCTAATTAAAACACAAACGAATCACACATTTACTGACAACTAAAATCCCAATACGTCGAGTGTCAAGGTTGAGTCGGAGGACGGCGCGCCGCGCAAGGCACTGCCCGGAAATACCAGTTCCGGCCAAATCCGGGCCGGCACCACGAAAGTAGTGATCGTATCACAGATATAGATACGAGTAGAATGGTTGTAATCACAATTTTACTTGCGATTCATGCGTGGCAACTATCGAACAAACTACGCCTTACATTTTGTAGAAATTAACTTTAATCAAATGTACTTTATAGCTTTTGTTTCTGCAGTTAGAAACAGCACAATAAGGCATTTTTGCGGGTTTTTGTTACAGTATTTACAGAAACAAGTCATAAGGCGTACTGAGAAAGGCTTTGAAATACCCTGCACTACGCCCTGCCCACTTTTCCATTCTATCTATTTCTGTGGACCGTATCTACAATCTAGCTCTTTTACCATTGATACAGACTTCGGATGACGTGCTATATCTATTGTTTGAAGTAAGGCAACATAACTTATGGCATTGACTGTACTGACGTTTCACTACATAAAAACTTTCTTTTACACAATGTAACTTTTTGTTTACGTAATTTGAGCACTTAAACTGGTGCCATCCCTTTCTTGTATCTACTATTAGTGAAAGAGAGCGATAGTTTAACATAGATTTGGTTTGTGGAAAAGAGAAACAATACTATTATTAGGTATGCTTTTTAGCTCAGAAACTAAAATAAAAACCACAGAGGCGTTGAAGATAATGAAAACATCCAGTCATCATCATCATCAACTCAACCTATCGCAGTCCACTGCTTGACATAGGCCTCTCCCAAGTTGCGCCACAACACTCGGTCCTCTGCCTCTCTGCCTTCCGCATCCAGTCCCCCCCAGCCGGCTGCGGCTGGCGGGAGGTTGCCCTACGCTGCGTTTGCCGATGCCGGTCTCCACTCAAGGACTCGTCTGCTCCAGCGGCCATCCGTCCTTCGACAGACATGGCCAGCCCACTGCCACTTCAGCTTACCGATCCTACAAGCTATGTCGGTCACTCCAGTTCTTTAAAAACATCCAGTAATTTGATGTAAAAGTGATTTGTCAGTCTAATGAAATAGACCGGTCAAAGGGAACGCCAGCGAATGTGGCTCTAATTATATTGTGTGCCTCAATGTAACATGGCCTCTAAAAGCCTATTTTTTACCTCATGTGCATACCTACACGTGTACCTACGAAATACATTTCAGTCTCGCTAGAAAATGGACCATCCATAACCCACTATTAGAACTTTGAAATATCAGTTTTAATTAAGACAAAGCCATTTTTAAATACAGCCGCAGTGTCTCTTCCTACGCAACAATAGGACGTACACAAAAAATATAGGTCGTCGTTCCTCTGTTATATTCGACACAGCGCATATTAGCGTCTAAATTATCAATTATATTATGACGCATGCATGAATCGCATGCACCGCTTTAGGAAGACGTGAATTATGACTTTTAATTTAATAAAACACGTGGGCGGCTGGCGGCCATGATATGTTAATGCTCGTTTATACATTACTCGGGTAATTTCCTTTAGCTTTCCGTTTTTCAACGTTATTGGTTACACTTTCCATCTTCATGTCTTAGTTTAGCGAACCGACTTGCGGTACCATTTAGGAAACAGCCTAGGTGGTATTGCAGTTGTTATGGGCAAAGGTAACCGATTAACATCAGGTGGGCCTTTAACTCGTTTCGCCGTCCTATACTATTAAAAAAAACAGTTAAACGTCCTTGTCATCGTACTCGTAATTGTACATAGATTGTTAACAAGCGTTTCGTAATTGTCAGTACGAGTATAGCTGTTACTGATAGTTGGTAACATTTCAGAAATTAGTAAAAGTATTTATCTTTGGCGTGGATCGATTCTCGATTGGTGCATTAAAGATATTGTCGCGTGTTAGAAATCGAGCTTTAATTAGCGATCTATCGGAAGTTCGGCCCGTATCTATATTGTACATCTTAACTATTAACCTATCTTTATTAATGTAGTTACTTTCTTTGTTTATTAAGTGACGACGGTAGTAACAGTATGTACAACAAGGATGATAACATATTCAATTTTCGAACACGCAACCGCGACAAGACGACTCGGCGCCGGCGGCGCGACGAATATAACTCCAATATTCGTTGTAATCGCTAATATGCGCGCATCCTTATAACCAGGTCCGAACAAGGAGGCGGACGTCGGCCATTCAGTCGTACGTATGTATGTACACTTCCCATTTACCTGTTTCAAATGGACGGACACTTTATGCTTGGTGTTCCCAAGCATAAAGTGTCCGTCCATTTGAAACAGCCCGCTAGTTAGGATATTGTTAAGATAACTTATGATTATAGAGCGGATTTGAGAGATGGGTTCTTGTAAAAGTAAATAATTTTTTAATCCTCGTTTTTGAGAAGCCAGTCCTGAGGCTATGTTTAAATTCTCTAGCTCATCAGGAAGTTAATTTAAATTCAATTGCAAAATTTTTACCGAACAGACAGACATGATTAAAAGCGAGTTAATAAAAACGTGGTAAAATACAAAAATATTAGACTTGGTCGTGGCTTCGCCTGCATTTAATTCGGCTTATCACACATCCCTCGAGAACTGTTTATTTTTGCAGGATAGAACAAAGTAGCTTGTATATTAACTAATATTGTGGTCTATCTGTGTGCCAAATTTCATTCAAATCCGTTTACTCGTTTCAGCGATATTGAGTATTAAACATCCAAACTTCCAAAAAATTCACAAACTTGCACATTTATTACTGGCTGGACCCGTGGCTTTGCCCACGTTATCATAAGGTAAACTTTCAAATAAGTCAAATGTCAAAGATAATGGACAAATGATAGCAATAGTTCAATAAAAGGATCCGTACAATGCAACTTTTAAACCCATCTACCAAAATATTGCTTAGTAATTGCCCAGTCTATATGCCTGCCTAAAACAATTATTTTTATTTAAAGTAATTGACAGATGCATTTCCAAATACCGACGACCACTTGCTAAATATGGTTGCGACTTTATATGCCATATTTAATTCAGCTCTTAAATGTTTATTCATTACCAGTAAAATATTTACGTAGTGTTTTTATTTTGTATAGGTTTTTAGGCTGGCTAGGCACATTATTTATAAATAATGAGCTGCGAGCCGGCCAAAAATCAGGACGTCTTTAAGAGGACATCTTGCTACGAGGCGATTACGTTGGCTAAATTTTTACCTAGGGTTATTTTAACTAATAAAGACATCAACGCATCGTGCGCGAAATATAAATGTTTGCATCTCTTTCTGACGCAGGTACCACTACATATGTATATGTTTGCCCTATTTCTAGTATTTGTTGCTAAACTACATAGTATGACCAAGTTTGACGCTGTACGTATTACCGTTTTGATAGAGCAGGAACAAAAACGTTAACGGACGGACGGACGGACAGCGTATTGAGGTGGTAAGCGTACTCTAATCTATAATAGGGATGGGCCTAACCGAAAAATTAATTTAAGCAAAAATATTTTTCAAGAAAATTTCGTAAACATAATAGACTCTTAGCTAAATTGCCAAATTCGACGTGTTCCTTTATAAATATACCAATACCAACGTAAATTATTAAACATCAAGGGAACATAATAAGATTATCTACAATTACTTTCCCGATAGCGCGGTAATCTTGTTATTTTTCTATTTAATTCTTCCTAGAAGCCCGGTAATTTCGTTATTTTTCTAGCTTAAGATTAAGAGGCAGAATCGAAGGCAGATTTCAATTAGCTATCGTTAAGAAAATCCTTCAGTAGAATAAAACACTCGCTTAGGAATTTAATTTTTATTAGTATTTAAATCACACAACTTGTCTTGCCTGATAGCAAACGGAAATCAGAAGAAATATAAAAACAAAACCGCCCTAAGACCGCCTTTGTACCCATTTGTGAATAAACAGTGTTGCAAGACTCTAAAAATATTGAATGTTGCAAGTAATTTAACAGAATAATTTGTCGATATTACTGGTGAAGGTCGCGGGAATCCGCACGATGCGGAAAGTGCAGGACCAGTCGTTGTGGCAATTCTTGGGTGAGGCCTATGTCCAGCAGTAGACGTCTTTCGGCTGAAATGATGATGATGTAATTATATTACATTGATTTACACATTAAATTTACTTTTGACACCTTTGGTTAAGTAAATTAACGGCCAAGATTAATATCAAATCTATTCCCGATTTACCCTACTAGAGATAGGAATTTGACATAAGCTCCATACAAAATATGTCAAATTCCTATCTCTAGTAGGGCATATCGTGGATAGATTGGATATTAATTTTGGTCGTAAGAAGATTTATAAAATATCATTATGGCAATAAAAGTATTATTTTCTAAATCTTTTGTTTTAATCACTGAAATTTAAAGGGTGTACGTACTAAATTATTGATACTTTTGACGTACCTATCTCATGATGAACTATACTATGCCTGCGGTTTCACCCGCGTATTATTCGGCTTGTAACAGAAAAACTTATCGCGCATGTCTCGGGAACTGGAATTTTTCCGGGATAAAAAATTACTTGTATTTTAATCCGGATTATGGTCTATCTGTCTGCCAAATTGTATCCAAATCCGTTTAGCGGTTTCAGCGTGGTTTAGTACCAAACACCCAAATATCTTCACAAAAATTATTAGTAGTATAGGATACATGACAGCTGAATTTTTTTTGCTATACCTACTCATAACCTCGAGCTCATAACATCTACAAACTAATCAACTATTACTGCACAAGTATCGTTATCTTTAAATTTTATCTCCAACGATCAAAATTACTCATCGCATTTTCTTAACTCATTAATAGCATTTATTGCAACTAAACTTAATACTATCAAACAAACAGGTTTTCTATGAATTTAACATTTGTAATTTATTAGGGTTTCGTACCCGAAGGGTGCCAAACGGGACCCTATTACTCTCGCTACGCTGTCCGTTCATCCGTCCGTCCGTCCGCCCGTCCGTCTGTCTATCTGTCACAGGGCTGTATCTTTTAAACGGTAACGGTTTTTCTTTCTTTCTTTTTAATTTTATTACGGGTAACCGGTTGTTTTCTCAGAATATGTGTTGCTATGAGGTGTATCACGACAAATACTAAAAACAAAAAACAAAGGGGTCCCCATGCAAGAAACCTCAAAAACCATGCTATTTTTTCAACGTTTTTGTTCCTGCTCTATCTTCAAAACGGTAATATATACCAGCGTCAAACTTGGTAAGATTATAGTGCATATTATGTAGTTTAGCAACAAACACTAAAAATAAGACAAACATAGACATATGTGTTGGTACCTGCGTAAGAAAGACATGCAAAAATCATATTTCGCGCACTGTGCGTTGATGTGTTTTAATAAACTCTCGTAAATTTAATCAGTTTTTATGGGGTATCAGGTCGTTGAGAGGTACGGAACCCCTACTGCGTGAGTCCGACTCGCACTTGACTGTTTTTTTTTTACATAATTTTACTTATATGTCATACTCGTTTCAACTCGCCATTTCTTTAACAAGCGTCAATAAGATATAAAAATGCAATGAAAAAATAAAAAATGAGTTATAATTGATGGCCTTTGTGTCGTGTTATAGAAACGTGTTCATTAATTAATTGAGCATTACCACAGTCTGTAGCTATTATACTAAGTGAAATTCCTACAAGTGCCCGTTTCAACTTGGTCTGCGCAAATAAAAACATATATTTGTTTGTAAAATGTTGCATTAAAAAAATACAATCATTTTTTTCATAAAAATGTCACGCGATATACAAAGTACAGTCGCAGGGAAAAATGTATAGTCATTTTATAAAATACCCACCTGCATGACTACCGTGGGCGAACGAATAAGGTGTACCCATTGACTTATTCTAGGGAATTAATAGATATAATAACTTAGAGTTGTTGTTTAAGATAATATACATTTTGCATATTAACATGCTGTAATTAATCGTTAAAAATTCAAGGCTTCTAATATATTGAGACAAATTTATCTGATGGAAAAAGTAATTGCTTTGTAAAATATTATTAGCGTCTGTTATCTGCGTGTATAATTATATGACACCTTGTTGTGATGTAAATTTCGATGTTGGTTTTTGAATTTTATCGTAATTGCTTTACCAAACATTGTAGTAATAAGAGCTTATTAATGTCATTGTGCTAAGAAAAGACCTTTCGTGATGAAATTAAATTATCAATAGGTAATTACTAGTTGCTGATACGTGAAACAGAATTTTAATATAAATTGGTAACTGCACAAATTATTTTGACACATTAAATTAACACTTTTACTCGCATCGATTTGAAATTACGATACGGCTGGTATACTACCTAATTTTAAAATAAATACGACTCTGCCTAATTTTATTACCTATAATAATCATAAAATCAATAACATTTTGTCAAACAACCCCAAAGGGAGGGTTTATTGATAAGCAAAGAAAGCAACGAATCGCTCTCGCCACCTCTCGCTACCCACTCCGTCTCAAGGTGAACGACCGGAGTAACTTAGCCGCCCGCCCGACCATGTGACCCGCCCAGCACTTGAGCTAGGTCAGGGTCGGCCCGCGACATCTGTACCGACTTACAATGACCCCCCGCCGGGTCGCCCGTCACCTCGCACGTGGGCCTCTTCTCAATGGACGCTGCTCGCCTTACCGCGTTGCCGACCCACCCGATTTTTCCGTTCGGATAGTTTCTGATACGTCCGATGGGTCACGTCTGTTGACCTCTCGTTGGGTTAGGTCAAGGATGAGTAGATTTAAATGCGTGCGTGTGAGGATCAGTAGTACGATTGTTGATGGAAATAGGGATTCTGTGCCTGATTGTATTCTTTCACAAACGATGTTATTAAATATTGCAGTAATGTTTCAGTTGGTTTGTGGTTTTATTTTGGAAATGAAATGGGACGTATTAAGAGGTATTTCAGGTCAAGTCAATTCAAAAGTTTTATTCCGAATAAGCATTTACAAAACGATAATTATGAAACTAGTTGCACGGTTCCAAAAAGTTGGTCCTATGGAGAAGAGCCGGCAAGAAACTCCGTGGATATACTCTTTTCAAATAAAAACACGTTTCACATCCGTCTCGCTCTAACTTTAGGATTTTTTTAATGATTTCAATAGATTTTAGTCGAAACTGAAAAATGCACTCTATTATTATCCTTCAGGGCAACATTACGAATATTTGAAACATATTTTCGTCTTGTTTTGTTGCCTAGAAGTAGAGGGAAAGGAGGAGAACAGAGAAAAATACACTTCTTTATTTTTCTTTCTATATAAATCGTGTTTGGAAATTAAACCATTGTTTGAATATTTTTCTGAAGGAAATAATATAATACATTTTTCAATTTCACCTAATCTAATCGCCAATTAATGTTATACACAGCATTTCATCTTGAAATTTTAATTAAACAACGTGTAAATTAAATTACTGAAAAGCTCTAGGGCTCATTATACTCATCATTATGAACAGCTTTGACTACGGGACAAACCCTGAAATCGCGAAAAACATCAGCTGCTCCATACATTTATGTTCACATAACGGCAAAATGTAGGCAACAGCTAATTATTTTTTCGTGATTTCTGGATTGGTCCCATAGTAAAAGTTGTTCATACTAATAACTCCTTAAGAGGTTTTCATTCATTTCAATCACACTAAATTCAGATAAATTAATAGAAGTTTTATAAATCAGAAAACAATTAACTCTTACCGATATATATTACGGTAGGTAGGTGTTCCGTGTGGTGCTGGACGTAAAGAATTACACCACCCTATATCTTCTCATGGGTGTCGTAAAAGGCGACTGAGGGATTCACCAGAGCATGGGCAGCAGCGTTCTCTGAGTATTTAAACAAACAACTGCGATCGCCAACCCGCCTGCCAAGCGTGACGATTATGGAATATTCCCCCAATATATGCTTGGGGGAGGCCTATGTCCAGCAGTGGACGTCTTTCGGCTGAAATAATGATGATGAATGATGACTCAGGTATATTATAAAATGTGAAATGCAAGAGCTGTATAATTTGAACAGCCCGGAAATAATATAAAAATCTAACTTAGATTTTTATTTTATTGCATCGAGGGGTGTATACTTAATTCACTTAAGACAATACATGGCATAAACCATAAAGGCATTACTCATAACTTATTATTAACATGCCATCAAAAGAAATGCTAAGGCAAGTAATAAAAGGCTATTTATCATTTGATTAATAAATATGAAACTTATATAAAGAACGACATACTGCTTTTCCCAGACTTCTACAAGTATTAAATTCCACTTTGCTTTTTATAAATTTTGCCCGAAGACATTTGTTATGGCTAACGAGTCGTGCTAATCTTTTTTTACTAAAAGAAGATATACAGAAATATAATTAAATCATAGGAAACTTTTTGCTGTATTTTTTAAGACAAGTACATATACAACCTTATTCTTACTTTATAGTTTATACAACTTTATTCTTAGTTTGTACTAAACCTTTTAAGGGGTCATTGAACTCATCATTATGAACAACTTTTTCTGCGGGACCAACCTTGCATTCGCGAAAAAAAAAACAGTTATGTGAACACAGGTATAGAGATCAGCTGGTTTTTTTTCGCGATTTCAGGGTTAATCCCATTGTAAAATTTGCTCATAATGATGAGTACAATGACCCCTTAAAAAGTTTAGTACAAACTAAGAATAAAGTTGGATAAATGAACTTTTTTAAATTGAAAACAAAATACTGCCGTGTACAGTTAATCCCCCGTAGGTTAACCACATTATCCAAAGCAATTTCACGGACTAAAAGAAAAACAGCTGTTGCGAAACGAATTTAACCCTTCACGCTTTTATAACAAGAAACGAATGTTTCTACAACCGTTTGTAGACGTTGGCACATTGCCTGTAAACCCATTTGCCATTCCAACTTGCATTTGAACATATTTCGCGCCATATTTGTACATAACATACTTTACAGTGATGATCGTTTATCTAAATTAGCAATTTATAAAAAGATAATAATATATTTTATATCAAATTAAATGTAACGTTTCTTGTGCTTAAGACTTTTGCATCTGACAGTACTTTGAACATCGTGAGCCAATTCGATTGAAAATTTTAATGGCTGTCTTATAATTAGCTTCCCTATCGGTAAAAAGACCCTGCACAATGGAAACTCCGAGCAAATAGAGGGCGCTGTCAAAGCGACCTTTTCTATGTATAAATTGTCTCCGACCGTATCGAAGGAACCGTATAATATTTTGTTTCAATACAAAATTTGCATTGCACAAACAAAAGCCGAGATTTTTTTCTTAGAAACAACCTAATTATAATAGAAATAGCTGTACGGATCACGTGCGCGATTTGTATAATATTATGATTTTATTATTAATTTAAATATCCCGTACGATCGTACTGTGCCGGGGCAATTTCATTATTATTTCAATCAACTGAATGTAAATTTATTCAACAATCTCACGAGGTAATTGCGATGTGTTGTTCTCTTTCGCTCGTGTTTGTGTCTCTTTCTGTCGCGCGGTGTTGCCCGCGTCTCCCCACATTCTTACGCGTTCAATCAAACCTAAGTAGTGGTACGCAGTCCCTACATCTCGCTGGGTCGCATTGTTCGTTCCTTTTGTTTTGTTATGAAAATTAGACGTCGACGTCCGCAGTAGTAGTATGTTCTTGTGGCAAATGTAACACGACTCCGCACAGTGTTGCACGCGGTCAGTACGATGCACGATGTTACGTAACCGAGCCTCTGTCTTCTGTCCACTGCTGTTCATAGGTCTCCCCCAAGCAGTTTGGGGGGATAGGTATGCCATAATCGCCACGCTTGGCTGGCAGGTTGGCGATTGCAGTTGGTTTTTAAATACTCAGAGAACGCTGCTGCCCATCCTCTGGTGAATCCTTTAGTCGTCTTTTACGACACCCATGAGAAGATATAGGGTGGTGCAATTCTTTACGTCCGGCACCACACGGAACCGTAACTTTAGCTGTCTGAATTACGCCTCTCCAAAGTTAGTATCAAGCTCATAGCCTAGTTTGGTACAAATTAAACTTGGTCCTATGGGACTAATTATATCTGAAAAGACGTATTAATTAGACTAGCCGCTTCTTACACTTTGCTTTGATCTGAAGGCCAATTCTCGTAACTAAGAACGTTCAAAAATATAGTTCCAAACTAATCTCAATATCGTGACAGTACATTTTCCTGTTTTCCGTTTATTTGTGACACTCAGGTCATTAATGTCACCAATAAACGGCAATCCGAATCATCTACTGTCAAGAGTCTTCTACTGTTTCGTGTGGTGCAGGACGTAAAGAATTGCACCACCCTCTCTCTTCTCATGGGTGTCGTAAAAGGCGACTAAGGGATTCACCAGAAGATGGGCAGCAGCGTTCTCTGAGTATTTAAACAACCAACTGCGATCGCCAACCCGCCTGCCAAGCGTGGCGATTATGGTATATCCCCCCCTTTGGAGGAGGCTTTTGTCCAGCAATGGACGTCTTTCGGCTGAAATGATGATGATGTTGATGACTGTCAAGAGATTGAGATTAGTTTGGAACTATATTTGGAACGTTTTTAATTACGAGAATTGACCTTGAATTGACCCTGAATTGACCCTGAATTGGTGTAACACTTAGGGCATTGATGTCACCAATAAACGGCAATCTGAAACATCTACTGTCAGCAGGAGATTGAGATTTAAGTCATTAAGATTAGTTTGAAACCATAGTTTTTTTTTAACGTTTTTATTTACGAGAATTATGTCTTCTGGAATATTTCTGGCTCCTAGCTCCATCTCTAACATTATTGGCTTTCGTTAGCCATTCCACTAGATACGCTTCCGTCGACCTAACTATTATAATAGGTAAAAGACCAAACAAGCCTATGCGAATATCGTATATTCGTTCGTATACTCGAGAACCTCGAAACCATACGTTTCCCGGTCTACTTTTTGGTTCCTTTTTGTTAATCGATTCAATATTTTCCATGTGATAGCTATATTGATGTGGTATTGTACTTGAAAGGCAGGTTATTTGGTTTATTTGCAGTGGAAATTCTACATGCAATTGGTCTCTATCGCTGCCCAGTTTATGCACGGCCGTGTTTTTTTTTTCACTTTTTTCTTCGCTCCGTGATCATGATTAAGAGCTTACTAAGTTTGTGAGTCTCATTGTATTGTGGTCCAGGCATCAAGATCCAACTCCTCGAACCAGCAAAAGTAGAAATATTACAATACATGCAGGTATGAAAAAAGTTATATTGTATTGGAATAATTCTATCCTTGTAAGGCCCAACCTAAATTTAGGTCGATATAAATGACGACCCAGTGTACTAAAAATAGGTGCAAATAGTTGCGGTCCAGACTTTAATTTGTAAAGATATACCTGAATCGGCTCAACGACCTAAAACAGGGACATCAAATGTAAATTAAACCAAACAGAGATGTCCCTTTTTTAAGTCGTTGGGCCGATATTTGATGATTTAATAAGTTTTATTGGGTCTGAACGACTACTGACCATATGTACTTAAAGTAGGACGTTGGGCCTTACGAGGCTACACAAAATCAAAATCATTTATTCGTGATTCACAGGTAACAAATAGGTCTTATATAAATATAAATTAAGTTCATTCTGTGATGAGCCTCATCATGCGCATACAAATGTCATAAAAATACATACTAACTTAAAATGTCAATATATTGCAATAATTCATTATCCATATCAATGTTAATACGATGTATGACTCGTGGACCCATACAGTCAAAAATGGCCATAAATCTCGCCTTTTAACATAGGCACTTGAACCTTTTGCCTATGTACCGCCTCACCATCTCTCCTTCATAAGCCTTCCATAACACATGACTGACATAAATTGTCTAATTAATTTATCGCAAAAATTGATAGTAATTAATCCATAGACGGCCGTAGGGCGATCGCATCCGTTGTATTGTAATGCACTTGACATTCAATTTATTTAACAAACGGTTTGCTTCCGAGTGACAGCCCTGATTTGTGATACATGCGTTTTGTTGATACGAGGTATGTACGATGATTTCGAGGCGATGCTAACTTTTGACAATGTAGTAACAGTTTAGTATTCTTTGCGATTGTAGTGATCACTGGACTGATTCATCATCATCATCATCATCATCATCATCATCATCACCATCATCATCATCATCATCAGCCCATTACTGTCCCACTGCTGGGTACGAGCCTCTTCTCAGATTGATTAGTGGACTGATTACAATATACATATTTAAGGTATATGTCTATCTTCTCGCGTCTTAAGACATCAAGGGATTATTTGTATTAAATGCCTTACTATGTCGTTACTGGCTAAAAAGGGCCTACCCTACTCTTTTAAGGGAACATTTCATACCAAGAGGATGAAAAAAATATCTTCTTCAAATAACACCAAAGCTACAATCGCTACCTACTTCATTTTTTATAAATTGACCTTTTTCTCAGATGTTGGGAATCGAGAACTAACTTCAGTGAAGTTGTAGAAACAATTTTTGATTTCTTATTTAAATCACGGCTTATCTTTCGTTAGGAAGTAGTTCGGACCTTTGGAAGGCTTGCCAGAAGACACAGTAGGTCCAGCTCGCAGTCGCCCCTTTTTTATCAAAATTAATAATCGAGAAACATAAAACTCATCCCATACTAGCTCAGTATAAAGCTATATGT
Source organism: Asteroscopus sphinx (assembly GCA_949699075.1). Taxonomy (NCBI): domain Eukaryota; kingdom Metazoa; phylum Arthropoda; class Insecta; order Lepidoptera; family Noctuidae; genus Asteroscopus; species Asteroscopus sphinx. Next base: position 4,271,359 of record OX453002.1, read on the forward strand.
ACTCGTATAGGTATGCCAATATATCGACGCTTTAACTGAATAAAAATGTAATACCAAAAAACCTGCTTTTTATTCATATAATCAAATGGCATTGTTCTATGAGTAAATAAAAAAAGACAGAAAAAGATTTTATTTTTGTGCTCGATTTGACACCAAACAACCTATAGGTTGTTGTGTGCGTCAAACCAAATATATGTTATACCTATATTTGAACATAATGCTTTATAATTTTATGACTAATTAGTACAATTACAACAAATAATTAATTATTGATAACATGCTTTCATGTCTGTATTATAATAATATATATTATATAAAAAAATATTATTATTATTTTATTATGTTTTATTATATAAAAAAGTGTGAACCATTGACACGCAAGAAGAAGAAGTGTCTCTATTAACAAATTTTATATGGAAAACTTTTAGAAAAATATCGTTGATCGTTAAAACACGTTCAAATAGGGCAAAAAAATATGAAAAATAACACAATAAGTAATATTGCGTAATTTTTCATATTTTTTTGTACCGCTGTATTCGACTCGTATCGATGTACAGAATGGCGGGAGGTTCGATTCACGACTTAGGGAAGACACTTTTGAAAAATATTTGAATACAGTGTCTATTATTTGCTTTAAAAAATAAAATAAAATCTATAAGTAAAGTTTCCTATTATCAATATTTATTTAATGTACTTTCCCTCAAGCATTGTGATAGAACACCCTGTAAAGTTTTCCGCTTAACGTTCAAAGCCCGATAGTTTTCATGCGATCCCTGTGACCAACCCTCCGCATGCAGGTCTCAAAGGCAGCTCAAACTAATTAGTGATTAGGCCGTATTGATATAATTATATGGACCTAATTATTGCGATGCCTATACCAACTCATGTGTGCATGAATTCAGGCTTAGTAAAGACGATTAATAAAGCAATAGGAATCGGATTTCGTTTTAGTTTTTAAAATGTGATTGTTGTTTATTAACCCAGGCTGATAAAATATTTCGTTTTTCAATAGTTAGGGGAAAATATCGTTTATAAATCCATTCTCTGTTGACTGGTAGAGAAAGCCATTAAGTCATAGTAAATCTCGCCTAACTAATCTTTAAATTCTCGACCTTTCGTGATCCAAGACCAAATGCCTCCAAGTTAATCCTAACTTCAATAACCTAGAGCACTATCGACCGTCTCCTATATGTAGGTATAAAACCGCCTGACATAGTTTATCTAACTTCACTTGCCTGTGGCACAAGCGACCGTCCCCTATAGAATGATAGCGGTGTAAAACCGACTGCCCTAATTCATCTAACTTCACTTGCCTATGGCACTAACGACCGTCCCCTATAGTGGTGTAAAATCGACTGCCCTAATTAATCTAACTTCACTTGCCTATGGCACTATCGACCGTCCCTTGTAGCGTTGTAAAACCGACTGCCCTAATTAATCTAACTTCACTTGCCTATGGCACTAACGACCGTCCCCTGTAGCGGTGTACAACAACAACATAACCAGGTCTTTACTGACCCAAAGCTGAGCAAGGACCTCTTTTCAAAATGAGAAGAATTCAAACCTCCGCAGCTTTCTGTAACTCTTAAATGATAACTAAATGTGGCACTTGTATTGTGCGTTGCACTAAGCTTTTTTTAAGACCAATATTGCCCAAAGTATTGGTATTGCAGTCTTGCTAGTTTTTTTTTTTTTAGTTTTTTTTTTCATTTTCGCAAGACCAAGTCTTTAGCCATCCATAGTTATGTAAAACCTCAAAAGCTGTCAAAGAAAACGCTTTTCATGAAATAATTTTGCTTTCTTACGTTCATGTTCTAATTGTACGATACTTTCAACATGGCATGTATGGAAGTCCTCAATAAAATTCCTCTACTTAATTCTTCGAAAGCAATGCGCCGCACATTCATTATTTTTAATTTCAAATGATGCGTCGAAAAGGACACTTCCACAACAAACAGAATCAGAGCAAAAGCAATCGAACTCAAATCAAAGACTTAATTTAGTACTCCATAGACGAAGAATAAACGTGCTTAAACGGAGCCTCTCGACGTGTCGGTCTCGGCATGAATCTGGACAAGACTAAAGTCATGTTCAATATGCATGTCATGCCGAGGCCAATATTCGTCGAAGGGTCGGCACTCGAAGTTGTAACGGAATACGTCTACCTAGGGCAGGTAATTCAGCTTGGTAGACACAACTTCGAGAAAGAAGCCAACAGAAGGATCCGTCTGGGCTGGGCAGCATTTGGCAAACTTCGCCGAGTCTTCTCGTCGCCTATACCGCAAAGTTTGAAGACAAAGGTCTTCAACCAGTGCGTCCTGCCAGTCATGACTTACGGTGCCGAGACGTGGACACTGACAGTTGGGCTAGTCCACAAATTTAAAGTCGCTCAGCGAGCTATGGAGCGAGCTATGCTTGGAGTTTCTTTGAAGGATAAAATCCGTAACGAGATTATCCGGAGAAGAACCGGAGTGACCGACATAGCTTGTAGGATCAGTAAGCTGAAGTGGCAGTGGGCTGGCCATGTCTGTCGAAGGACCGATGGCCGTTGGAGCAGACGAGTCCTTGAGTGGAGACCGCGAATTGGCAAACGCAGCGTAGGGCGCCCCCCTGCCAGGTGGACCGACGACCTGAAGAACGTGGCTGGGGGGGACTGGATGCGGAAGGCAGAGGACCGAGCGTTGTGGCGCAACTTGGGAGAGGCCTATGTCCAGCAGTGGACTGCGATAGGCTGAGTTGATTGAGACGAAGAATGAATAAGCCAATAAAAACCATATTGTAGATACGTCTATTTCGGCCATCCTCTCTCAGAGCCAAAGCAAACAAAACTCAGGCATAAGTGGATTCCGACATTCGACGTGAATTTTTCTATGCAATAAATCTTTAAAACGTTATTTATAAATCGTTGTCCACCCGCGGCTCACAGTAAATTAAATTCTGATAAAGGCAAACACGGAATATTGAAAACCTTTCAAGATTTTTGTCCAAGCCGCGCGGTCGCTTTGCTCTACTTCTATTCGTCCAAAAATGTTGCAATTGAATGCAATTCGGTATGGAATATTGAAACCTCAGTGGTCGATGCGGGTATTCCTCATGGTTCGTACGTGCACGCACCGCGGGGGTGGTGGGGGCGACAGGGGATGGGTGACCGCCGCACCGCCTCCCCCCCATTCTACCTCTCCGCCTTTCCTAAACCTACCCGCAAATACTACGTACACGTTTGCTTGGCAACATTTCATGCTTAGTGTGTACAAATAATGTTCGGTAGCGCAATAAACTGTGTAAAGGGAAAACTGATATAAGCAGAGTAGCGCTCGGAGGAAAATCAAACGCATCCTCCTCAATCGTTTATAATATAATAGCAATTAGCTCTTCGCCAGACGGAATGGCCTTGGCTTCATTTGATATGCAATTAAAATGCATGAATTCATTTTAGAAATAGGCACATTAGGGCGCCTGTCTGAATGCAGCGATACGACGTCGTGACGTGACGATGAGCTTCTGATAAGAATATTGCTGTCTTTATTTTTGTATTTGTGTTTTAAAAGTTTTTCTTTATATATTATAGGATGGCAAGACATGCTAAAGGCTCACCCGATGTTAAGCGGTTACCTTTGCCCATAACAACTGCAATACTACCCAGGCTGTTGCCTAAATGGTACTGCAAATCGGTTCGCTAAACTGAGACAAATTCAAACATACTTATAAAATAAACGCATACCTAGATATTATTTAGATGCTTTTAAACTAAATTTTGTTCCAACTCAGCCCATCGCAGTCCACTGCTGGGCATAGGCCTGTCCCAAGTTGCGCCGCACTCGGTCCTCTGTCTTCCACATCCAGTCCCCCCCAGCCACGTTCTTCAGGTCGTTGGTCCACCTGGCAGGGGGGCGCCCTAAATTTAGTTAATTGTTCCTAATTGCAGTATTAGCCTTACACTTTAGAACTGTATACAAGCTTGCTCTTAGATTGTCATTCTCGCTGAATTCGTCCAATTAGAATATCTCCTTAATATATTTAATTCTTCGGTACGTGTGTTTGTCACCTAACGCCTCCTAAACGGCTGGACCGATTTGGATGAAATTTTGTGTGTATATTTCAATGGGTTTCTGAATGGTTTGAAAACACAATGCAACCCGGTAAGTGGCGCTGCTGTAGGTATGTCACTGGTCTTCTCCTAAACGGCAGGGACGATTTTAATGATATTTTTGTGTATGTTCGAGTGTTCTGCAAGGTTTGAATTCACAAATGGACCCGGTTGGTGGCGCTGCATTCAGTGTGTCAACAAATTAGATTTTCTGAACCATTGACATTGACAACATTACATAATTTTGAGCGGTATTTTTTATTAACCGTAGATTTGTTACAAGTAATTATGGAATCGCAAAATTCAAAAATGATAATATTAAATTTTAAAAAAAATAACCTTTGGCGCTTGCCGGGTCCGCTAGTCATCATCAACATTTCAGCTGAAAGACGCCCACTTTTGGACATTGGCCTCCCCCAAGTGGCTTGGGGGGATATGCTATATGCTATATGGGAGTCCTCTAGTATTGTTTAATAATTAATTACCTACATGACACTAGCTAATACCTCTAGCTATATCAGATAGCTACTCTCCTGAGTATAACTGCCAATAATGTACAAGGACTCAACCACCCTACATCTGAGCTAGCCGTCAAATCTCAAAAAGCACAGCATGACATTAAGTGCAACAGTCTGAAGCTCCTTGATTAAGAAATTTCAATCATTAATAATTAAAATCATTATGAACAACTTTTACTATGGGACCAACGCCGAAATCGCAAAAAAAAATATGCTATTCCCTATATTTTGTCGATTTATGTGAACACAAATGTAGGAATCAGCTGACTTTTTATCGCAATTTCAGAATTGGTCCCATAGTAAAAGTTGTTTACAATGATGAGTACAATGACCCCTTTTCGTTTCCAAACCCAACGAAAATTCACCGTGTATAAGATACACGTATTGAAAATAATCCGGGCCTGAGGTGGAAAAACCGTGGCACTGAGTTTATTAGGACACGAAGAGGGAGAGGGAACTCTTGACCTTTCACGGATCTAACCTTGATCCACTTTGCTTTTGAAAGTAGGTAAAAACAGGCGGGATATGTGTATATTGTGTATCTCGGGTCTCGAATGTGTATTCCTAGGACTCGCTTTGGTTTTTTGTATTATTTTTAACACGCTTATCCACGATGACTTTTTTTATGTCTGACATTGGTGGCCCAGTTAATGTACTATCATCGTTGAGAACACAGAAGTAGATATAATGGTCATAATCACAATTTTACTTGCAATTCATGTGTGGCAACTTTCCGAACAAACTACGCCTTACATTTTGACGTCATTAATTTAAAAAAAAAATTTTTTATCTAATGTACTTTACAGCTTTTGTTTCTGCAGTTAGAAACAGCACAATTAGGCATTTTTGCGGGTTTTTGTTACAGTATTTATAGAAACAAGTCATAAGGCGCGCTGAGAAAGACTTAGAAATATCCTGCACTATGGTGCATGGTGTTGCCACGCGCGCCCTGCCCACATGGCCATTCTATCTATTTCTGTGGTTGCGAACAACTTTTTCTATTGGACCAACCCTGACAGCTGTTTCATAAATTTTGTCAAGCGTTTTCAATGGTTTTGTAGGGACCAGATGTATTTTTTTGCGATAATAGGGTTGATCCCATAGTAAAACTTGTTTGCTATGATGAGTAGGTACCTACCATTAACTGGGCTACCGATGCCATGCGACAGAAATGTCACGGAGTATAATCTTGACTTATAACTTGGTAACTATGTAAAACGAGCTTACAACTCGCTTTTCATACATTCCTAATGATCGTATCGATTTTAAATTTTGCAAACTTATGCAGTTCATGTGATACACATGTGACAACACAATAAAAAAAAAACAAAATCAAAATGTTTATTTCTGTAACTTATAAATATGTATATTGCTTTACAGTGTTAGAAGCCTTCCTTTAAGCAACAATATGCTTGTGTTAGAAGAAACCGCTCTTCCGTAGATTTATCTTCTAATATAATATAAGGCACTAAAGTTTTAATTAGATACCTGTACAGCCTTAGAAGAAGGCTGTCTTCTGGCATGACAAAATAAAATATAAGAGAAAAGAAAATTATTAAGATTGCGCGAAGTGTGTGTTTGTGTGTGTGTATTTTTGTATGTATTTATCTGTATGTGTGTAGTGAGTGGGATGTGAGTTGGGGTGTGTTATATGCATCAGTTGTCTGTGTGAATTTATGTGAATATCAAGTAAGATATGATCTACAAGTGTGGTTTTGGTTATAAATAATGTGGTACCTATCCATCAACCTGTATGATAAATCGTTTCCCATAATAATGTCCTCCGAATGTCAAAATCCTTACCCACTTTTGTCCCTATTCACCCCTGTAATATTCACCCCATTTTGCGCTACGTATTATGAAGGTATGTCTTATTTCGTCGCCTAGCAACGTCAATATTTCTCAATAATAATATTGACCTGACAATCAATCCTTCATGAATTCCGAAAGTGGAGTGTTTAGCTGAAACGCAGGACCAACTAAAAAAAACTGACGTAAAATATAGCCGATGTGTAGCTTTAGAGAAAGAAAGAAAGAAAAATGATTTATTGCCACAACAAGACAACATATTTGATGATGAAGACGTCTACCAAATTTTGGTGGAATGTGTTCGGAACGAGGCTGAGAGGGTTGCAATCCTCAACCAACATGACATTGATGTGCATGTAAACTGGTTTATGTAATGGCATTCTTGCATTTCCATCATCTAAAAATGCAAGAATGCTATACAAATTAGTTGAAATAGGTATTAAGCGTAGATTCTAAGTTGATAATTAATGTAAGGGTTCCTATGAGGGTGACATGTTCAGTTCAAATGTTGAACAAACCCTCTTTAAAAAATAAAGATTAAAAAAAAAACAAGACAACATGCGGTAGGTGCACATAAAAAATAACTTAATTAGGTACATTTTAGGAATCATGTTATCAATGTATGATACCTACTTTGCATGTCGTAGCTGCGGCAAAGAGGTCGACACTCAGCATGATGCTGTGTTGTAACGTGAGTCACATCACAGCGCTGATTTTCAGTGTCAACCCCAAGTGATGAGCGGGTGCCAAGCCAGCAAAAGCAGCCAATGATTATTATACCAAAAGCAAATAAAGCAATAATTATTATATAAGAGAGTGTGGGGTGTGTGTGGTGTGTGTGTGTGTGTGTGTGTAGACTATGGGCTATTTACCTTATAAAGTTTCATTGAAATCTGTTCGGTAGTTTTTGCACGATTGGGGAACAAACATTGTTAGCAAACAGACACAGTTTTGACATTTATTAAAAGATTATAAGCATAGATAAAGAAGATATAAATGATCACCTTTTTGCCGTATCTGTGTAAATATTTCGTTGTATCTTTGAATTTTAGATTGTTCCTAAAGTGTATTGGAGAATGGCCAATTCGTTGATATTACAAACTACTTATAAGATTGATGAAGACGACGTAATTAACGCTTCTTAGGTAGCCTCAACAATGTAGCTGTAATATTAGCTGACATTGGAATCTTACAAATGAATTATCGGCTCATAAAGGTGTGTCTACACTGTACGAACTTCGAGCAAAAATTGGAGATCTTCCGAACGTTCTCGTTGTTCTGACAAAATATATAAAAATTACTGTACTGAACCAGAAAATCACAGGTTCGAATCCTGCTCGTGAGCGTTTTTTTTTTAATGATTTATGTCATAAGAATGATAAAACCTAATAATGATTAGGCTTATAGAACTGCGGTAGTCGCACGTGGAGTGAAGCAAATTCAAGTTGGCTTTAAAAGGCTACGTTCAGTACAGCTTACGCGAGACTATGTGTATTTCCGCCATCGACAATATAGCTCAATAGACGCCTAACGTTGAAGATAATGCGTACAACATGACGCCTCACTGATCTACGTTATTGCATTGTGAATTTGTGTTGACGCCGGCTGTCGCTGAAAACCAGCGCTGTGTCTTTGCTCCGTGCATGAGGCACAGCAATATGCTGAGCGGTGGCCGTTTTGCACGGATGTGACGCATATCTTACCACACTTCTTGGCTCTGTACCTGTATTTGTTCTGTGTTCTTGAATTTTTTGGTAATTTTGTGCGTCACTTTTGAAGCAAATAAATATTTTTCTTTCTTTTCTTTCTTTCTTTTACAATAAATTCTGTCAACTAGCTGAGGCGGGGGTACTGCAATCCGATTGGGCTTACCAAGGCTGCTATTGGCTAATAACTAACGCGGAAGTTTTGACGGCTCACATTAGTCGTCGAAACTAATTTGAAGTTTTCAAGTGCCGAATAGTGGTACATACATACATATTATCACGCCTGTTTCCCATTGGGGTAGGCAGAGACTATGGATTTCCACCTGCTACGATCCTGACACATCTCTTTCGCTTCATAGTGGTGACCTACATTAATAAAAAAATATAGATGTGATTACAGACATCCGTCGCCTGTTATGAGGCGTCTATGGGGTGTATGGTCGATGGTTTCCGCGAACATTTTACTTGCCGCTTGCGGGCACACATCGATCGTTTTTGTGCTTTAACTTTGAGCGAAAATTTGAATGAAATTATCACTCTATGCCTTATTTCTCTATGGATAAAACTAAAAATCGCTTGAGGTTTCCTCTTATGCCAAAATCTCTAGTTTTTATCCATTTCTGAGATCGTGTGTTCTGGACTCACCTTACGTCATAAGTAATTTATTTCATAACAAAAATACATTTGTGTTGAAAGTAAATTAAATCTGTAAATGAGCTACATAATAAAATAATACTATTTTTTTTTTCCAAATACATAAACTAATAATCTTCATAAAAACATTAAAATTACAAATCGATCGACCTTAAGAATAAGGTTTGATTACTGTTAGCAATGCGTCAGTAACCTATTGATAGCGTGAGAAAATGTAGTGTAAAGTGTCAATTAAGAACATTTCTGTAATAATCAATGTAACTAAACTGTCAATAGTTAATCTTACATCTGCCCAGGGCCCCAATTCTCGCGTTATACAGATAAATGTCTAATTCGAGATAATCTCTACTTTAAAATCTCTCTCTCTCTCTCTCTCTATGAAAAATGTCGCCGGTAATGTCAACTGCTATGAACTGAACCACTCTTTGTATTTAGAGCGCTAGGCGTAGACATATCTCTAACGTAACATTCTGAGAATACGAAAAACTATTTTCAATCGTCATTCGCCATCTTGTTTGGAACTCGACATAATGTCTACGACGCGAGAATCACCCCCCAGTGTCAACCACTAATGTTCTATTATTGGCATATTCTATTATTAATAAATCATCATACAAAATGTTATTATGTCTCTTAATATTTCGCGGTGGAGTATTAATAACACTGTTGGTTTTATTGGACTCTGTTAAAAATCACAGTAGGATGAGATTTATCATATTTTTAATCACACTTAGTTTTGTTATATTTTGGAACTATAGTGCGAAAATAGAAAAGTGCTACCTCATCTTTGTCTTAACACTAACTAACTATTGAATAGCTCTACATAATTTTATTATTATCAGGGTTGAGATGTTTAAAACAAAGTGTTTTATCCCGTGTTTTAAATTTTTATACACAGTCTAACTAAAACATGTTGGGAATTAAAGCATTTTAAACAAATAAAAAATATTACATATTAAACTGTGTAGGTACCTACTGAAATTCTTTATACTCCGTTTAAAAAAAAAAAAAACTACCAAATATCCCAAATATTGGGCGTCGGACAAAGGACATTTTTGTCGCACTTTCAGATTGTTCCCCTAATTTGCGAGTCCTTAGTTGAATTTTATAAGAATTGTAAATTGAATTGAAAGAGTTTACGCGAAAATGTACTCACGATTTGTTTCAAAACCTGTTTAAAACGTGTTTAAAATGTCACCTGATCTTAAACGAAAAAGAAAAACATGATTGAGACACAGAAAAACATGTTTAAAACAGTTTAAACTGTTTGTTTTTTCATCCCTGCATATTATGCGTGTTCCAAACTAATTTTTTTTATGTGATTGTAGGCACCAGAAACAAAACTTCGAACCGAGAATTTGCGAATCGCAACATTTCTTGCGTACACAGTTAGCAATTCTGTTTCCTCACTAGTTTGTCGATCCCCAAAGACTGAATAAATCGTGTTGCACTAAATACACACATTACAATATACCTGCGTTATCCTCAGACGTGGCAGTCGACAGCGAACAGAATCCCCCAGCGCACGGATAATTCAGCAAAAGGCAGAATCCACAATCTGCCTGTGACGTTCACGCATAAACACTACAGCTCCCGAGGGCAGGCTGCACAAAGTCAGACTGATTCGCAATGCAAAACGCATCGGCCGCCCACCTATCTAATATTGCCCGATGTATTTTGAATAATTGCTGGGCAGTGGGTACGCCACTGGCCGCTGATTGCGTCCACAAAGAGACACAAGGGTGGAACAGAAAATGTCTTGCCGAGGATTTGCGGCGCCCCGACGTGTGGCCGCTTTTGTGGCGCCACCAGAGCTCGTCCGTGAAAGGTTAGGTGACACCTTCCACGAACTATATGTATACCTCGATAACGTTTTGTGTTCGGTGCGGCAATGTCCAATTTTTACGGCTTTTTGATGTAGCCGTTGTTTTTTCCATACGTTATGCAATAATAATTTCTTAGGTTTTCGCGATCACTACACTTTATAATAAAACAAAGTTTAACCGGATTAAAAAATTAAAATTAAAAATCATCCTAATTTTAATAGAGAAGATGGTTGGCAGCTACCACCTGTTTGGAACCCAGTCCTAAAATAATCAAGTCCCAAACAGCACGCAACACTGTAAAAGATAATGATTTTGTGAGTCATTACTGCGTGCATCGAAACGATTTTAATTAATAATATTGTACGGTAGATTAAAATATTTTTTTAGAAATATCTGTAAAGACGCTTGTCATCTTAGTCTACCTGCTACTACGAACACTGCAAAGCTTTCGAAACGTCAGGAAAACCAATTTAAATAATATACGCGATGTAATCCGGTTAAAACTTGTTTTATTATAATATGGAAATATTTATTCGATTAATTGTTCATTATTATTCACTTGCATTTTTTATCAATGATCGATCTGCACTTTTTTAACCGACTCCAAAAAAAGGAGGAGGTTATGTATTCCGCGGGTTTTTTTTTTTTTTTTTTTTCATTCAAACTCTTGTCATCAACAGTAAATATGTTTATTAATATAGTTTACACATATATTACCCTCAGACGGCCAACTGTTGCACCGCGCGCGCTCACTGGTCATATCAAATAGCGCGCGCTCATTGGCCAAATCAAATAGCGCGCGCTCATTGGCCAAATCAAATAGCGCGCGCTTCCCCGGTTTCCTGTTACAAACTTCCGTCCCTTTTCACGAAATCACTCCAACAGATTGCAGCAAAGCGAGAGGAAAGATTTTACATATTATTATCACAAAACTAAAAAAATCCTTACTTTCTTTAGATAATGAACGTACAACTAAAGCGGGTAACCTAATTACCTAATGACTTTATAATACCATTGAAGCTCATAGTTCGCGCAATTAATATTTTCCCTGTCTTTTTTATAAACCTGATAAAAGGTATTGTGGCGTGAGCTAGCCGTTGAAGGGTTTAACAGTATAGTTGGCAAATAACCTGCCTGGCCAGGCATAATGAATTGAAGCACGATTAATAAAATGTAAAGGAAAATATTATTTTCTATAGGGATTTTCCCGTGAAAGAAAATATTATGTCGTGGTTACGCTACGAATGAATGGAATGAAATGCTAAAATTAATTTTTTTAATGTCATCATCATCATTTCAGCCAAAAGACTTCCAATGCTGGACATAGGCCTCCCCCAAGCATTGCCACAACGACCGATCCTCCGCTTCCCGTATCCAGCGAATTCCCGCGACCTTCACCAGGTCGTCGGTCCACCTTGTTGGGGGCCACCCCACGCTGCGCCTCTCCATAACTTTACTGCCCCATCGGCCATCCGCTCTGCGAGCAATGTGCCCCGCCCACTGCCACTAAAGTTTGGCAATTCTTCGGCCTATGTCGGTTATCTCCGTTCTCCTGCGAATCTCTTCATTTCTGATTCAATCACGAAGAGACACACAGACCATAAAAATATTTTTTTAAATTAGTAAAGTATGTTTTTCAAACAAGTATTAATTAGTTCGGTATGTATTTGAATGCAGATTTGTAGTCTAAAAAATATACCTATCCATCCTACTTATAAACATTATTATTGCGAAAGCATGACCCAGATCAACATGTATGTTACTTTTTATCCCAGGAAGATACACAGTTTCCGAGAGATGCGTGATAATGTCTATATATACAATTAAATACCTGATACCATAAAACGTCTAAATGTGGTACAGTTTAAAAAACGCATGAAACTACTATTACTTGAAAAATGTTATTATTCAATAGAAGAATTTTAAAATGCCCAATTAATTTAATAATATTATGATTAGTGACCAAGAATACCATTTGACATTTTTATTTTATAACACCATCTGACGACGTCTGTGGTCTAGTGGTTCGAGGGTCGGACTGCTGATCACGAGGTCGTGGGTTCGATTCCCACATGACACAAATATTTGTGTGATGAACATAAGTGTTTGTGTTGGTCTGGGTGTTTCTTATGTATTATAAGTATGTATTTACAAAAAAAAAGTATATAATTATTATATCCATTGTCTAGTACCCATAGCACAAGCTCTGCTTAGTTTGGGACTAGATGGTGCCGTGTAAAAATGTCCCAAAGATATTTATTTATTTTATTACCATTACATTTCATTATTCCCATTCATTATTCGGTGAAGGTCGCGGGAATCCGCTGGATGCGGAAGGCACAGGACCGGTCGTTGTGGCGATGCTTGGGGGAGGCCTATGTCCAGCAGTGGACGTCTTTCGGCTGAAATGACATGATGAATGACATTTCATTATTCTGTGACATTTCGAATTGTATAATTAAATATATTTTTTACTAGCATATTGATTCAAATTTCTCATTTAGATTTTTAAATACACATTTGTACGCCTGCTGGCATAACATAGCGGACTCTTTATTGTATTTAAGAACTTTATATTATTTTTTGTACCTATGTTACACAAATGAATATGACTTATGACTTATAAACTGAAATACACGTAGGCAAATCCACGGGAAAAGGCTAGTTTGAAGTCATAACATACAGTTGGACGTAACAAGCACGCTCTCAGACAAAGGTAGTTGAGGGAGTACCGTGGTGGTCTTAAGTTGGTAAGAGTCCCACATACTATGTGAGGATTTTCTCACGAAAAGAAAAATGTTGTTTTTTCACTCAAATTTAAACATGGCACCAAAAATAAAATAATTAGGATAACTCAAAATTCCCAATATAAAAATGATTGAAGAAAACCAAGCAATCCGTCAACTAACATTGTGTTACGCACCGGCTCGTGTAAGGAAGTAAGATAAATTGTCTTATTGCATATAATTGACGAGCTTTCAACGCAGCAACTGGGCGGAAAGTGCCTCTTTACACATTATTTTTTAATACACTCTGCTTATACCACACTGGCGTCCGGTATAGTCGACTATAGTCTGTCATTCAATAATTGGTCGTTGTTTTAACCCTTTGTCATCTAGGATATAGTTTCCTAGGCCTATTAAGTACGGTTTAAGTAGCCCAGTAGAAGGAAGCCAAAAAAATACATTTGTTGAATATAATAAACTTTGGGCGTAACTTGCTAAGGACAAGTGAGGACTTCAACGCACGGTCGTAACTAACATACGCCTAACCTATTACACGGATAATTTTGTGTAAATGACTAGTGAGAACCTATCATCAACATCATCGTTTCAGCTGAAAGACGTCCACTGCTGGACATAGGCCTCCTCCAAAAGCTCCGCCACACTTGGCAGGCGGGTTGGCGATCGCAGTTGGTTGGTTAAATACTCAGAGAACGCTGCTGCCCATCCTCTGGTGAATCCCTTCGCCTTTTACGACACCCATGAGAAGATATAGGGTGGTGCAATTTTTTATGTCCGGCACCACACGGACCCTATATGTATACTTAATGAAAAAAGTACTAGTCTTTTTTATTATTAATTCATGTACGAGACTTGGATTATTGAGGGATATTGACCACATAATAAATAAATAGCGGTTCTTTAATAGCTGCTGGGCACCGGCGGGAGTAAACCGAGAAAAACGTCACCGTTAACTCGCGCGCACGTTCTATCCACGCTTGCGAATGAGTGAGGCTTTGCTTCTGTCGGGTGTCCCCGACGCCACCCGTTTCATTTGAGAAGATTGTAATAATTGTATTTTATAGGTTGTTTCAACTTTTTTTTACTTTATTTAATTGATTGTAAAAAAAAATGTCATATATTTTATTTTAGTAATGTTATCCATTTCATTCTGCATTCCCCGCGATGAACAAACATCTCTTTGATTTTTTTTCGTTCTTTTTCTACTCAGGAAAAGATTAATTTACATTTGTGTAAAATTGCCATATTATGTCAATGGAAGTCCCCCATTCGTCTTCATTCAACGGAACCTTCGAGTTACTGCAATTTTTAACCTACTTTTTGAGAAATGGATGCGATTTTTGTATACTATGAACACAGACATAGTAAAAAATATAGACTAAGTGCTGCCAACAACCATAGTGAAGCCAACAAAAACCGTGCTCCTTCATGTACAACCAGTGCTCACGCACACACATGCACCTTAAGCCGTGCTCACCCCTCTCAGTTCACATGTCACGGCATGTTCCAGTAAGCATTGCGAAAACAAATATCCTTCAGGTGCATGGTGTGTACGTGAGCACTGGTTGTACATGAAGGACCACGGTTTTTGTTGGCTTCACTATGTTTGTTCGCAGCACTTAGTCTATAGTTTTTACTATGTCTGTGACTATGAACTACTAGTTCATAGGTTTACGTAAAAATGAAATGTGCTTTCTGATTTTTCTGCCATTGAAATATTTTGAGTGTTCTCTATTAATTTTAACAAGATTGCCCAAAAAAAGAGTGTAAGGTTTTCAGGGTCTTAGGCTAGGTATTTGATGACTTATTTAATGTGATGATCCTTCATTCACTATACTAGGTTTGGTTTAAAAACCTAACACTAAAAAAAAACATTTTAGTTAGATAACTTTTGAATTCCGATTGGTAACATGAAAAAATTCCGGCAAAATGTTGATTGGCAATCAAACGAAATCGGATAAAATATTAAAATTTTATTTTTATTTAATCTAAATCTAGTACAATTCCTGGAATAGGGTTAAGTCAGACTCAAAAGGTGGAAAATGGAGTTGATTCTAGTCTAAAACTTTCCCAAAAATATTTCATCGAGCGAGAAGGAGAAAAAAGATTCATCATAAAAATAATAAATAAATAATTAAAAACGTAAAACGGGTGTGTGAAATCACATTTTTCCGACAACATTAGGCGTCATTTATCCCATTAGTCTAATCGTAAGGGTCTTCCTACATTATCGATTTTAATTCGTATGTACAGTTACGTATAAGTTTTTCTGTGAAACATATTCTCAGTTGAAACCCGAGTGTCAAGTGAGTATATGAAATTAAAATTGCCTATGGCCCTAATTGACTATAGGCCCGCCCCTACATTGAGATCCAGCCGCCATCTATCGGCAAACCACTATAGGTAAGTATGTGATAACAACCCTATTGAATCTTTAAAAATGAAAGCATGATAAGAATTATTATGCTTTCATTCTTAAAGTTTTTTTTTTTTTTTTTTTTTTTTCGTAGAATACGAAAAATATTTTTTAACCACATTAAAAAAAATAAAAAGAGTTAATATAGCATTGTCATCCAGTCCTAAGCTATGTTTAAAGTTTCAAGTCTGTAGCTCATCGGGAATTTAGTTTAAAATCGATTGCAAAATTTGTATCGAACAGACAGACAGCAAGAAACGTGGTAAAAAGTAAGTAATTCCATCACACTTTTTGAAAACGAAATTTTCATCACAAATCTGTAGTTTTATTTTTTATGATGAGCAAATTCGTCGTCGATGTCAGGCTTAACTCAGGAAAAAGACAAATAAATCCTTTAGAAAATAAGTGTACCAATAAAGAAAGCTGGGATAGTACACTCGTAAAATTTTCCGTTGTTGAACATACTGAAACATCAGGACTTTTAAGAGATTAAGATCAAAATTGTTTACTCTTAAAAATGACATCCATTCTTGATGTGGCACAAAATGCATGGAATTCCGAATTCGGAAATATTGAAGACTAGCTTTTAACCGCGGCTTCGCTCCCGTGGTGTTTTATCCCGGAGGAACCGTGCATTTCTCCAAGATAAAATATAAGTTTATACCGAATGTCAATCTGTTGCTCCGTTACTGCGTGAAAGAGAAACAAAGCAACAAATTAATACAATTTCGCAATGGGGCACCCTGCATATAGTAGTTTTTACGTGAAAGAGTAACAAACAAATTACAATCACATGAGATTTTCCATCTTCATGTCTCAGTTTGGCGAACCGACTTGCGGTACCATTCAGGCAACAGCCTAGGTGGTATTCCAGTTATTATGGGCAAAGGTAACAGCTTGACATCAGGTGGGCCTTTAGCTTGTTTCGCCATCCTATACTATAAAAAAAGATACACACATCCATACATCCTTACAAAGTTTCACGTTTATAATATTAGTAGGTGATTTTCCTGAAAAAGTTTCTTGAAACGTCGTTCCATTTCTTATTTCACTTTGAGGAGTAAGATAAGATGATAAAAGAAGCGAAGTTTGCTTTACTTACAAGCAACGTACAGTCTACTTCTCGTCAGTATCAACAGTTTGACCTTGACAGCGTCATTATTTCGTAAACAGTAAGGGCGGTTTTTGTAATTCAAGTGCTACCACTGACGTGAGGTCGACTGTACTTTTATATAAATAAATATTTTTGGGACATTTTTACACATCACCATCTAGTCCCAAACTAAGCAGAGCTTGTGGTATGGGTACTAGACAATGGATATAATACTTATATACTTTTTTTTTTGTAAATACGTGGGACACTCAGAAAGTTTTGCGAAACTAAAAAAAATTGTTCTATACGTACATATATTTTTATCAAATCTTTTCAAAGTACTTTCCACCAGCTTCTATACAAAGATTCATGCGCCTAAACCAGTTTTCAAAACACTTTTTCCAGTCCGCCGCAGACACCTCGTTTACAGCCTGCTCGAACGCAGCCAGCGCATCTTCCGGCGACGAAAATTGTATCCCTTTGAGCTGATTTTTTATTTTTGGGAATAAAAAGAAGTCACACGGTGCTAGATCAGGGCTGTAAGGAGGGTGACCCAGGAGTTTGACTGGCGTGCTGTCCAGGAAGTCCCTCGTTTTGAGTGCGGTGTGCGCAGGTGCATTGTCGTGGTGGAGCAGTAGCCCGCGGAGCCCTGTGTTTGGTCGCTTGTTGCTTATAACAGAGAAAACTTCTGGCAAACATTTGGTAGTATACCATTCGGCATTAATGCTTCTTTGATCCCGTAAGGGAATTGATACCAAGTGGCCAGTCAAATTAAAAAAGCTAGCGATCAAAATCTTACCCCCGCTTCTAGATCGCTTCACTTTGGTAGGCGTTGGCTCATTTTGAAACACCCAAACAGTCGACTGGCGCTTGGTTTCTGGGTCGTATTGATAAATCCAGGACTCATCACCTGTAACGATGTCGTAAACACGCCGAGACGAGCCTGCTTCAAATTTGTTAAGCATATCACGGCACCATTCCACCCGGGCCTGCTTCTGAGCATCGGTGAGGTTGTGCGGCACCCAGCGTGATACTATCCTCCTCACGCGAAGATGGCTGTGTAGAATCTCGTGAACGCTTCCCGATCCAATCTTCAATATGTGTTGAATCTCCTGATATGTAATTCGCCTATTGTCTTGGATTAAATTTTTCACTGCTAGCACGTTTTCTTCGGTAACAGCCGTCAAAGGGCGACCGCTTCTTTCGTCATCCCCCAAAGTTGGTCGACCGCGCTTGAATTCGTTATACCAACGATACACGGTTGCCTTGGAAGGGCCTTCATCCATGAATGCCATTTGAAGTCTATCGTACGATTCATCCGGTTTCAGGCGACACTTGAAATCGTATAAAATCATAGCTCTAAAATGTTCCCGGCGCAGATCCATATTTCAGTGAGACACAATACTTTGAATTAACTCGCAAAAAATGTGGAGGGAAATTTTGAAATTGGAACTTACTTATTTTTACTTATAAATAATCATATTTTCGAAAAACATTATAACTGGCCAGTCTCCCATATATAAAAACTTTTTTTCGCAATACTTTCTGAGGGGCCTGGTACATAGGTACTTAAAATACATAAGAAACAACCAGACCAACACAAACACTCATGTTCATCACACAAATATTTGTGTCTTGTGTAATGCATTCACATTGAGATTAGCTTTCATTTTGAAATGTCAACAATATTCATTGCGTGGTACATAGTTGCCGATAAGACGAATTGTCAAAATACGCGGAGCAATGATACATTGAAATCCAATTGATTGCGATCGCGAGTGAATTACGCAATTCGGCAGCAGAAACTTAATCGCTCAAAAGAAGAAAAAAAACTGAAGCAAAATCCACCAAAACAGAAGTGGTTTAAGACTATGAATATTGTTGGGTAAACTAGGAGGTACACAGATATTTATTCCA
This sequence comes from Asteroscopus sphinx, assembly GCA_949699075.1. Taxonomy (NCBI): domain Eukaryota; kingdom Metazoa; phylum Arthropoda; class Insecta; order Lepidoptera; family Noctuidae; genus Asteroscopus; species Asteroscopus sphinx. Next base: position 4,290,129 of record OX453002.1, read on the forward strand.
AATAATTAATTACATCAAGCACGCTATCGATGTCAAACACATTTGAAATATCAAATGAAATACAGACCCGCATTCTCAATAACCCTTTTAATGGCTACCGCGCTTTTTGACGTTCTGCCAAAAAGAAACATGTGATACGGATCGCCTTTAAAAACAAGAATACTTTTTAATTAAAAGCGTATCGGAAATGCTTCGTATCGCCCATATTGAATATGATATTCAAATAAAAACAACCCAAGATCAAAACTCGGTTGGGGCACGTCTATCGCAGAAACGATTTTGTTTACCGTGAGCGGTAGAAATGCATGACTTCGGAAACTGGCGAATTAGAATTACGTACTGGAAAAATGATCAGTTCAAACAAATCATTAACAATGACTTCTAATCTAGGTATAGTTATACCCTCAGTTCGGCCTGCATTGTGGGGGGGAGGTGGGTGGCCCAGGCACTAGGCACTAGGGGAGGGGAAGGGGGCACAGACCGCCGTTAGATCGATTCCTACAGTGGATATTATTCTGTGGTAATTAGAATTCGCGCTTCGAGGTACAACTTGTTATGGTGCAATGGCGTATAGTTAGATACTATGCTGTGTGCTTCATTCAAACGAAGTCTAATTACTGTCGGACTTTTACCGAAACTTCTAAGTTCACGTTCGTATTCTTTCCGAATATCTCGGACGAATAAAAAATGGCGGACGGAATCTCGCTAAGAAAAGACTAAAGCACTTCGTTTTTCCTAAACCCACTACAATTTCGACAGAATTGTAACACACCAGATATATATTTTTATTTTATTTGTGACATTACGACAATGACTACCGTCACACGAGATTTGTTGCGTAATCGTGGCTTTTTATCTTACAATGAGTGTGAATGTATGCGTGCCGTAGTTTTGAGCGAGCCGTCTTACTATGGTTGCTTCACTTTTTGTTTTGCGAGATTCCGTCCGCCTTTTTTTATTCGCCCAAGGTTACTATACGTATCGACTCGTAATATTTTTTACTTTGTCGGAGCTGTAAAAAAAAAACAGAAAAATATTATGACGTAGTGCCTTATTGAAATCAATTTTGAAAACCCGGAATACTCTCTATGTGTATGCAAAAATGTAAGCCATCACAAGCTCACTCTATTCCCTGTAACCGAATTATCGATAGAGGTGCGACCGAACGTCAAGCCCTAATTAGAGTCAGTACTAGAAAAAACCCTAAAAAGACCACTACAGTCCATTAGGCTTTTAGCGACACTCAAAAATAGGTACGCGGTCCATTTTTCAGCTATGTGAAAGTTCCTTTTCCGAACGCTAATCAAATTTGCTAAGGCTTCTGAAAATTTTGTTTCGTAAATATTCCGAGACTCATATTCTCGGACGGAAAACTGTTTTATTCCCGTTTTGACAAGACTGCTACGACAGTATGACATTTGTGATTTGTTTTATAAAACCTACGCGGTGGAGGGTTGCATTTGATAACGAAGGAGATACAACTTTAAAAAAATTAAATGACGAATGTTTCATCTTAACTGTAATGGAATCACAGGTTGTGGTTATTAGGAAGGACTAATTATTCGGTTGGAAAATCGGAATAAAAATGTTAATTAGCAGCCAAATATGTTTCAAAACAACGGAGCTCTATCTCCTGAACTAAGTGACAACCTGTATCTCAGGAAACAGTGCCTTACTAAGTTTTATATTCGGTAAGAAGTACATTGCTTTTCATTTTTTCTTAATAATTTTTATTAGAAGTACCGTAAACTGCCCTAACTTGGCCCACAAGCCCTACTTTGCCTAGTTATTTTTTGAGTAAACTATAATAGCTATGATTTCCGTATTTGGGGAGCTTTAAAAACTATGACAACGTTAACATTTGGTTCAGTTATAAAGTGTCAGTGCGTGTAAAAATCAAGTTAACGCGTTAGGCAAAGTAGGGCTTGTGGGCAAAGTTAGGGCATTTTTCGGTAGGTAATATAATAAAAAACAAAAATAAGTAAATTGGTGGCGGTTACTACTAAGCCATGGGTGTACTTATGTGTAGATGATGTAAGAGAGAGTAAAACTATTTTTTTAATCATTTTTACTGATAGATTAATTCGAACACGTCTCGTAGCGAAAGTGTGGTACCAGATTATGTTATTTACAATAACAAAAAAACAACATGTATACAACCTTATTCTTAATTCATACTAAACTGAAAAGAGGTAATTCTACCAACTCATCAGTATGAACAACTTTTACTATGAGACCAACACTGAAATCGCGAAACACAAAACAGCTGTTCATTACATTTGTATTCAAATAAATCGACAAATTGTAGGGGACAGCTGATCTCATTTCGCGATTTCAGGGTTGGTCCCATATTAAAAGTTGTTCATAATAATGAGTACAATGACCCTTTTTCATGTTTAGTTTAAACAGAATAAGGTTTTCTAATCGAGAATTAAAATCTTTCATGTCAATAATGTTTTTTTTATTTTTTTACCAATTGATAATTGTTGGTCGACATTTCACGTGACCAGAATGCTGGCCTTTTCTTTGGTCAAAGTATAAGCATTGCCAGACAACGTGGCAATGCTGCCAGTATTCTGGGCACGCTTCCGGTAGAAAGCGATGCGGGGGATTTTTTTGATTTTTTGTAACTTTAAGTTTTGTTTTGTTTATTTATTTTGTTTATTCTTAAGTAGTTGTGTAAGTTGTGTATATAGTTGTATAAGGCCCGTATTACAGAAGCTTACTCAAGTACAGTTTAAACTCCAATCACCTGATCACTACTTAAGGATTGAATCGTTACTTGAGAATCGGCCTTATTCCAGAACGGTAATTATAAAGTTTAATTCAACAACATAACACATGAATTTGACCTGAAATAGAATAGAAATCTCTACTCAATCGTAGTCTGGACCATACTAGAGTGATTACTTATCAAATCTCTGCTCAAATACCGAAACAGATGACAGTATAAAACAAAACTAAACTCAGCTGAACTGTGATCAACAAATCTCTGCTTGAGGAACGTTCTAAAATCAAAGCTCAACTTGAAACTAGTTTTAAACAGAGATCAACGCTTGAGTATCGTTCTATAATATGGGCCTAAGTCTGTAAATATAATTTATTGTTACTGCTAAATAAATAATAACATATTGATAATTTATATTAAGTAACATTCATCAGCTGCTAAAAAATACAATAATTTCAACCACTTCTCAAATCATTTTCCTTTGACCAAGCTCAGCTTTAGCAAGTTCCACGTCACATTCACACACATGATACTTTCTTTCTTCTTTGGTGCGTTCCACCGGCCTATTTGACTTTGCAAAAAAAAGTCACGCCGGCCGAACAATAAAACTAGGAGAGGTAACCCTTTTCGTTCGACTTCACACTCGCCGCTTTGTTCATCCTAACACACGATAGTGGCAAAGAAAAGTGTACTTGTATAGGCGAATACACTGACACAAAGTTCATTAAGGCGCGAGGCGCGTGTTGAAGTGGCGGCGGCGCGAGGGTCGATCGGCCGCCCGACAATAGTGTGCCCCCGTCCTAATATTTTCGATATAAGTGTGCGACGCACGCGGTTTTGACGAGGATGCCGAGTTTTTATGCTAATGTTGTAGTTTTAATTCAATGCTAATTAAAAAAATTGAAAATAATGGTTTTGTAACCACAAACGTTATTTTTATTTAAAAAATATCTTCTACAACCTTATTCTTACCTCTTAAGGAGTCATTGTAATCATCGTTATGAACAACTTCTACTATGGCGCCAACACTGAAATCGTGAAAAAAAATCAACTCTTCCCTACATTTGTGTTCACATAAATGGACAAAATGTACGCAACAACTTATTTTTTCTTTGTGATGTCAGCGTTGGTGCCATAGTAAAAGTTGTTTATAATGATGAAGTTCAATGAGCCTTTAGAGGTTTCCAGTTTTTTTGTATAGTGTTGCAACTAAAATAATAATAATAAATCTATCCCACAATAAACGAGTTCTGGTTCAGGGTACACATATAGGTCAAGTCGCTACATAATATTGTTTATTTCATTGCAGCAAGGTACACTCGTTTTCAAACAAACACATTAACTATTATATTTTTCTGTGGGACTGATTCCACGAGTACCAATTATTTTCCTGGACAGTAGTTTTTGTAATAAATATACAAATGACAACTTAAATAGATATTGTGAGTACTTTAAATATTAAATAGATATTGTGAGTACCTACTTTAAATATTAAATAGATATTGTGAGTACTTTAAAGATGGCTGAAGTAGCAATTATTAAAAAAAGCTGCAGTTCTTGTACATCACTCGCGATCGCAATCATGTTGATTTCAATGTTCAATGCTTCGTATGTTTGACAATCCGTCTTATCGGCTACTATGCACCACAGATTTGATGCTAGCTGTTGGCCGTGGTTTCGCTCCCGTGTTTTCTTCATACAAACTTTACCACCCCTTTTTACCCTTTATTGATGGATTTAAAAAAAATCCTTCAATAGTTCACCTCATCATGATCATCATCATTTCAGCCGTTAGACGTCCACTGCTGGACACAGGCCTCCCCCAAGCATATATTGGGGGGATATGCCATAATCGCCACGCTTGGCAGGCGGGTTGGCGATCGCACCTCTAGGGTAGGGTAATCAATGAATATTTGTTTCCAAATTTTAAATCTCTAGGTCCACCGGTTTAGGCTGTGTGTGTTGTCTGTCAGTCAGTGTTAGAGTTTTATTAACGGCCAAAATTAATATCCAATCTATTCACGATTTGCCTTACTAGTGATAGGAATTTGACATAAGCTCCATACAAAATATGTCAAATTCCTATCTCTAGTAGGGTATATCATGGATAGATTAGATATTAATTTTGGCTGTAAGTGGATTAGTATGTTTATTACTTAATCATGCATAAAAAATTTAACGGATTTTCATGAAATTTGGGGCACAGATTGATTCTGATTTGGATTAAAACAGGACTTTTTACCGACATATCACGTCGTCATCAGTTAGTATTTGTATAAAACCAAACTGGTATTTTCATGTTCATATGATTTTTTTGCCAAATCGACGGATGCGAATTTGATAGGTGTCGATATTAAAAAGTCACAATCGATTTTTTTTATGAAAAAACTCATTTGAATAGTGCAGAATGAACTTTTTTTAACATCCTGTGATCGATGGGCAATCGTAATATTTTGATGTTTTTCAAACAATTTATATTATAGTAAGTATATATAACTTTTTGTTTCCTATTAAGTATAAATACAGAGGAGTACGGATGTTTTTTTTTCTCTTCTGTAAATGTTAGTTTTATTTTAGGTCAACTACTAATCCAATTATCATTTTGAATACATCATAATGTTAGTCATTAAAGTATTTATAACTCTATACTATTATGTTACCTACAAAAAAGTATAGGTAAGTATGTAGTAAGTTTACATTTACATCTAAATGATTTTCGAAACTTTGGACAGTGTTAGCCTATTTTCGTTGCTGACTGTACCTACCTATAAAAAAATAAATAAACATTGCGCTAAAATGTTGTTCTGCGCTAAAATGTCGCTGCTCCATTAAGGCTGACCGCGACTCTCGGCCTCGCTTCGGCCAAACTCGTAACACTATCATATTGTCACCTCTCACCTCCCCCTACATGGAGGCCTAATAAGAAAGTTAAAACTATACATATGTAATAAAGGTACCTACACATTTCTCGTTATTAATTGCGTGATTGTGCGCTTGTCTTATCGTGAGATTAAGTTATACAGTATGTTGACAAGACTAACGGCCAAAATTAATATCCAATTTTCATCCATTTTGTATGGAACTTATATCTAATTCCTATCTCCAGTAGGGCAAATCGTGGATAGATAGGATATTAATTTTGGCCGTAAAACGAGAAATACAGTTGTACCCACTATAAGCTAGTTGCTACGTTTAACCCAAGTCGTATTGTTCTATGTGATTAGTGATTTTTATTGGTTGATATTCATATCTAGTTATATATTCTAGTAATACTAATTACGCGCCTACAAACTACCGCGATTCTCATAGAAAAATATTAGGGAAAATCTCTAGACTTAAAAACATATCTATGCAAAATAGTAGAAACATTATTATTCAACAAGAAACACCAAATATTAACCAACAAACCCCAGCAGACAACTTCAACAATAACACTAAAATAATAGCGTGTGAGAAACCGCTCATAACCCTAAAATTCTACGTTAACCAAAAAACCAACACGGAACGTAAAGCGCAACCAGCGATTCCCAACAAATCTAGCCGCCAATCGATTCGGCGAGCAATTTAAAATCCACTTAAAGACAACCGCAGACTTCTAATCGAAAACTTCGTCGGCTTCCAGTGGGAACCTCTAATTGCTTGTATTAAAATAACTGACTTATGTCAAACATATCTGGGGCGCGGCGTACGTCGCCGCCTGGCACCAAGCTTCACATGTTAATAATCATTATGATAGCATCAAGTGTACGATAGCCCGCTCTTTCATTCACCCCCTTTTCGCCCGCGTATAGTGCTGTAAGCAACGGATTACCGAATATCGATGATTATAATCTTTTTAGCTCAGCACGGATACGGTGAAAGCAGCAGCTGTCAAATAAATATCGCACAGAGAGCATGAAAGTGACTCAAGACAAAATTTGGGCAAATCGAGTTAAATACATAAAACGAATTGAAAAAATCTAAATTCAAACGCAACAGTAACCAAAGATCAAAAATCCGTAATAAATATATGTCTCGAAACTATAATCATCAACTCTATATCGCCTATCGCAGTCCACTGCTGGACCTAGGCCTCTCCCAAGCTGCGCTGCAGCGTAGGGTACCCTCCCACCAGGTGGACCAACTACCTGAAAAAGGTGGCTGGGAGGGACTGGATGCGGTAGGCAGAGGAACGAGTGTTGTGGCGCAAAACTTTAATGAATCACAACAATTTCTATTAAAATGATGCTTTTCCAAAAACAACAACTCCCATCCACACTAAAATCGACGCACAGCACATAAAATTCGAAAAAGCCAAACGCTAGAGTTCTCATCGCCGACGGGCAGGCCGAAACGCGGGAGTTTTGCGTATTCGCAGCACTAGTCCAGACCCCTCGCGGCCAAGGGAGTGAGTGAGCCAATGTATTGCAGTTACCGCTGGCATTACCTCGCTGTTTTGTGTGTTAACCGTCTTGCGTTTTGTTACGTGTCAATATAAATTAAACTTTAAAAAAATAGTAAAAACCGACTTCAAACAGTTTATTTTATTTTATTCTTTTTGAAGTAGATTTTTACCGGTTTTTTAAAGCTTATTTTATTTTTCTATTTTGAGTGGCATTAACAATAGAAAGACAAGCGATTGCTGCAATCCCGTATGATTTGCTGTCATCCATTGAAGAGTTCCCTTCTTTATCTCCGAAGATCTTCATCAGATCTTCACCAAATGATACTTTCTGAATGCAAATGCTTGACTTGTTGATGAAAATACCAAAATCACTATATGTATGCCTATAATATTTGAAGAGTTCCCTCAATTCCACATGGATCCCATCATCAAAACTGGATTTTGATAAACATGGGACCAATCTGGAAGTATATCATTTTAAATTAAAAAATATTTTTTGAAATCGGTTTATAAATGACGGAGTTCTAACAAAAAATAAAAAACAAAAAATACAGTCGAATTGGAATAAGGTCAAGAGGATGATGACTAAAACCACAGCTAATATAATACTATACTAGTACTAAAACTAAGCTTGCATTAGAAGCATCAAGGAAATGAGAAAATATATTCTTGAATGCCAAATATTACATCTTTGTAAATCAGACCAAAAGAATAAGATAGATGGGGCGCGTAGAACTAGTGAATGAAGCCAGAAAAAGGACAAAATGGCAAAGGAATACTATTCCAACAGTGCCCACAGTGTTCGCGAGCCGCAGTGGGAAGCTTCAATCTTATTCTTTCAATTTGAGGATTAGACGTACGCTCCAGATAGTTCTACGAGCTTGGTAATAGGTCACATTTGTTGAAAAATATAGCACAGCATTACAACTGTGAATTTAAAGTCAGTTCAATCATCATCCTCCTGCCCTTATCCCAATTTATTTGGGGTCGGCGCAGCATGTTTTTTTCTTCCATACATCTCTATCAGCCGTCATCTCCGTGTTTAATATCTTTGACACAATCCATCCATATTTTCTTCGGTCTGCCTCTTTTCTTATAGCCATTAACATTCATACTTAAAACTTTCCTCGTAACATGCTCCTCATTCGTCCTCGGTTCGCTTGTGCGATGACGAAATCGACCTGACAGTCAAGCACCGAATTAACACAGGATGGTTGAAATGGCGGCAGGTCACGGGAACTACATGTGACTCCTGAATTCTTCTTAAACTGAATGGGAAAACCTATAAGACCATGATAAGACCTGCTGTCCTGTATGGGTCGGAATGTTGGGCTACGAAAGGAATTAATGAAAGGCAAGTGCATCCAGCTGCGATGAGAATGTTAAGAGGAATGTGTGGTGTTACGAGAATGGATAGGATAAGGAATGAATATGTAAGAGGGACTCTGAAAGTAGCGCCAGTGACAGAGAAGTTAAGTATAGTCAGTTCAATATGAATTAAAATATCGATACTGAAACACCAACATTTTTCACGATAAATATACTCAAAATACATTGTACGAACTGCTACGAAGTACTTCGTGAATACTATGTGAAAAAAATGCATCGTTAACATAATCATTTAACGCCAAAATCCAAAAGCCGCGACCAGACGAGGAACGAGGCATTTAAATAAATTCAGGTCCGTGTAAAATATGATTCGAAAATTAAAAACGAATATTTTTTTAAAGCTTCATTTTATTAATATGTAAACAGTGCATAATAAAGTGCTTCGCCGTCCGACGCCGCTCGCTGGCATCTCGACACCTTTTAAAATGACGGCAAATGGCGCAATTTCCGTTACGAGTCGATACTCGCTTCTCGATTATTTCCCGACCGATTTTCCGACTCGATGCCGAATGAAACTCGATTTGGCTATATTTGTTAATAAGTTATTCGTGATTCATGTACGTGGAAAGATTTTTTTTTTTTTTTTGGGAATACCTATCAATTGATTCTTATAAAAATAAACATGAAATTAATATAATGCGGTTTGGTTTTCGCTATATTTACGTTAAAAATAGTAGCTAATTTTATAAGTTCAATGCTCAATGCAGTGATAGCCTAGTAGTTGAACGCTTGCCTTCCATGCAGGAGGGTGTGAGTTCGATCCCCGCCCGCACCTCTGACTTTTCGAAATCATGTGCGGATTTATATTCGATTATCACTTGCTTTAACGGTGAAGGAAAACATCGTTACGAAACCCGCACACCTGAGAGTGCTCCATACAGTTCTCAATGGTGTGTACTGTGTAGTCAGCCAACCCGCACTAAGGCCGTAGCCTTTTCGTACTGAGAAGAGGCCCGTGCCCAGCAGTGGGCCAGTAATGGGCTGGTTATGTAATGCTTAATTAAGATACAGATTGATAATTGCCTTCAAAATTCCACTAAAAGTTCAAGCACAATAACAATCTATGTGTGCCAAGTGACACGTACCAGGCCCCTCAGAAAGTATTGCGAAAAAAAGTTTTTATATATGGGAGACTGGCCAGTTATAATGTTTTTCGAAAATATGATTATTTATAAGTAAAAATAAGTAAGTTCCAATTTCAAAATTTCCCTCCACATTTTTTGCGAGTTAATTCAAAGTATTGTGTCTCACTGAAATATGGATCTGCGCCGGGAACATTTTAGAGCTATGATTTTATACGATTTCAAGTGTCGCCTGAAACCGGATGAATCGTACGATAGACTTCAAATGGCATTCATGGATGAAGGCCCTTCCAAGGCAACCGTGTATCGTTGGTATAACGAATTCAAGCGCGGTCGACCAACTTTGGGGGATGACGAAAGAAGCGGTCGCCCTTTGACGGCTGTTACCGAAGAAAACGTGCTAGCAGTGAAAAATTTAATCCAAGACAATAGGCGAATTACATATCAGGAGATTCAACACATATTGAAGATTGGATCGGGAAGCGTTCACGAGATTCTACACAGCCATCTTCGCGTGAGGAGGATAGTATCACGCTGGGTGCCGCACAACCTCACCGATGCTCAGAAGCAGGCCCGGGTGGAATGGTGCCGTGATATGCTTAACAAATTTGAAGCAGGCTCGTCTCGGCGTGTTTACGACATCGTTACAGGTGATGAGTCCTGGATTTATCAATACGACCCAGAAACCAAGCGCCAGTCGACTGTTTGGGTGTTTCAAAATGAGCCAACGCCTACCAAAGTGAAGCGATCTAGGAGCGGGGGTAAGATTTTGATCACTAGCTTTTTTAATTTGACTGGCCACTTGGTATCAATTCCCTTACGGGATCAAAGAAGCATTAATGCCGAATGGTATACTACCAAATGTTTGCCAGAAGTTTTCTCTGTTATAAGCAACAAGCGACCAAACACAGGGCTCCGCGGGCTACTGCTCCACCACGACAATGCACCTGCGCACACCGCACTCAAAACGAGGGACTTCCTGGACAGCACGCCAGTCAAACTCCTGGGTCACCCTCCTTACAGCCCTGATCTAGCACCGTGTGACTTCTTTTTATTCCCAAAAATAAAAAATCAGCTCAAAGGGATACAATTTTCGTCGCCGGAAGATGCGCTGGCTGCGTTCGAGCAGGCTGTAAACGAGGTGTCTGCGGCGGACTGGAAAAAGTATTTTGAAAACTGGTTTAGGCGCATGAATCTTTGTATAGAGGCTGGTGGAAAGTACTTTGAAAAGATTTGATAAAAATATATGTACATATAGAACAATTTTTTTTAGTTTCGCAAAACTTTCTGAGTGTCCCACGTATAATGTTTGCGGCAACGCACACAGGCGTGCGTAAAAATATACAAACGTAGCCTTTTACAGCCAACTTGAAATTGGTGGTTCTAAGCTTAATTATTCTAAGGTTCAATGATAATTTAATGAGTATAAATTGACATACCTACATATTTCATTGCGTACCTATACAGAAAACTATCCATAAAACAAATATTAAACATACATATTAATTATGGAAAGGATCAAGAGTCTACTAATTAAATTAAATATGAGAGAGAAGGTAAAAACTTCTACTGTCCGTATATAAAACTGCGGCCCATAATTATTAATAAATTATTGTCTTTTAATTAACTTAATGAACATTATTGTTAAGTAACAGTATAGCTTAATAATTTTAACCCAATATATTTTAATTACTCCGATATGCAGAACAGAGTACACGATATTGTAGAAGCATTTTTAATTATATAAAGTGTAATTGATATAAATGAAAACCTCTTAAGGGGTCATTGTACTCATCATTAAGAAGAACTTTTACTATGTGATAAACCCAGATACCTATTGCGAAAAAATATCGTTTGCTCACTAGCCCCCTCTATTTAAAAAAAAAAACTCATAGTTCTCAGACCCTTCCGTCTAGAGCCTACTAACAGGTATGTAAATAAGTTGCAATTGTTTATAGTTCAAATATTAAATTAGATGCAGCTCTGTCACTATTGCAAATGTCGTATATTAATTAATGACAAACATTGTCAAAGAACATTATTGACTTAATAACTTATTGAACATTGTATTTATAATATCATAGTCAAATTAAAACAGTAGATCAACCGGATGTCCTGATGACATAAAACCTGTCATGATTTTTTTGTTATAAGTTGTACTACTCGTGCGGATAAAGAATGGGATTGGAAATGGCGGCACTTCTATCGTTCAATGTGTTTCTCGCTTAAACAATACCGTGCGTGTGAGCAAGAGGCAAACACAAATGCCGTCATTTTCAATACATTCTTTATCCGCGCGAGTAGTAGTTTAATTCTTTCTCCGAGCCTATCCCTAATTATCTTGGGGTCGGCTTCCAATCTAACCGCGTCGTCCCATTAGGACTAAACATTGTACACGGAGCGACTGCCATCAGCTCGCCACCCAGTTACTGGGTAATACCGCTATCCTAAGTTTAGACCAGTTTGCAAACTTGTGGGCTTCTGACTATCCGTAAGATCCGTAACGACTGCCATAGATATTCATATAGCTAACGAAGTAAGTTGTAGCTTTAATAAACAATTGACTGTTACAAAATTACAGTGATATACAACTATATGTATGTCACTGTAATTTTGGGGACCATTGACTTCTAAGATACAGGCTTCTTGCCTAGTTTAGGGGTCTGACGTTTCCCCACAAAGTGTTCCTTTATTTGCCCGATTTCTTGTAGAACCTACATAAATCTTAATATTCATATAGCTAACGAAGTAAGTTGTAGCTTTAATAAACAATTGACTGTTACAAAATTACAGTGATATACAACTATATGTATGTCACTGTAATTTTGGGGACCATTGACTTCTAAGATACAGGCTTCTTGCCTAGTTTAGGGGTCTGACGTTTCCCCACAAAGTGTTCCTTTATTTGCCCGATTTCTTGTAGAACCTACATAAATCTTATAATATCATAATCTTAAAATTAAGTTAAAACATGTCATACGTCCGTGTTCTTACTGTCGCGTGCGCACTGTGGCACGCTTCGAGATGTGCATTGTTTGTACAACAAAGAGTCCGTATTTAATTATTATACTCGCATTACTTTGTATGCTAATGTGGTGCGTTAGATTAATATTCATATTTATATTCACTGTCTGCCTATGACGACAAGGAGTAAGAAATATTTTGAAGGTGCGGGGAAAGGGCAGCTAACATAGAAATCTAAATATTAAGATAATATAAATGTTTTCTACTGTATTTTACTACGGGATGTCGCCGGTTTTCCGCCACCAACACATAAATACGCAATCACGCCCACCATGTTTCTCGTATTCAATGCAAAATAACTTAAGCCCTGTACGCGGCGTCACGTTCACGCGCTGTTGCGACTTCTATAACCTTTATTAGGATTTCTATGGCACCTAATTAATGAAAAAATAAGTAAACAAGTATACATGGCTGAAAAAATATATTCTTTTTAGTAGGTAAGTATGAAGAATACGGGACTTATCATAGCCTGTAAGCCTTTACGCCTGAGATCTTGATATCAGCGCTTTTCATGTCGTGAATAGTCGTGATTTCACGGTAATATTGTGTGGGTGGTATCAAAATTATAACCTATTCAAGTATTCATTGCCACGGAGTTGGCGCCTGAATACCAAGTTATATCTTCAGCAAATGTTGGAGAGAATGCCTGAAACCGTTTACCAGTGGTGTGCATTGCATATAGGCAATTAGGCAGTACCCTGTGCCTTCCTCATTCAAATTCAATAGTCGTGTAAGTTATTATCTTTTTTTCAAAGTACGATGATTATTTATCTTTTAATAGACCGATTAATGCTAAATTTATATTCCTACATACAAAAATCAATAAATTACACCATAATTAAATTCAAATTCCACTGCAATGCCAATGTGACTGCTAATCACGAGGTCGTGGGTTCGATTCCCAAATATTTGTGTGATAAACATGAGTGTTTGTGTTGGTCTGGTTGTTTCTTATGTATTATAAGTATGTATTTACAAAAAAAATGTATATAAGTAGGTATTATATCCATTGTCTAGTACCCATACCACAAGCTTTGCTTAGTTTGGGACTAGATGGTGCTGTGTAAAAATGTCCCGAAGATATTTATTTTATTTATTTATTTAAATGAAGTAAGCCAATGCACGCCACTGCCGTTTACTTATGTACTGGACAGCTAATTCATGTAGGTACAGTCGACCGCACGTCCATGGCAACACTTACATAAAGTTCGACTGAATTTTGTTTTCGTTTTTGGCATAGAAATCTACAGTTTCTGGTTTTCGGCCACAATAATCATTTTCGGCTATTCTCGTTCCGTTGTTTTTTTTTTTTTTCGGCCGTTAGTTACTGAAATCGATCTACGCGATCAAGAAATCTACTATTTAGTTCAGCAGGTCAAGTTTATGGAGACAGGTGCAGTAATTTATAGGAAGAAAATTTTCCATCCTTGCATAACAATTAGTTTTTGAGAAAAATATGAAGTAAATTTTTGTGTTTCAAGTTTTAACATATGTATGACCATTTCATCATTAAAGTAAGTGATTTAATGATTAAAAGACTAATATTTCATATATTTTATTTTAAAAGTAGTTTTACCAAACAAAACCTATCGATATAAAAGGTGTGGTACTTACATGTTTTTATTTTTTTGTATTTTTTCGGTTTCGCTTTTCGGCCGAAAATATAGCTTTTGCCGAATTTTGATATAGTTTTCGGCCGAAACTAAAAATCCATTTTCGGTCAGTCTCTCTCTACACTTAAAAATCCTAAAACGAAAACTGACCTTACTGTTTACGAAATAAATATGCTATCAAGGTCAACTGACAAAGCTGTCTAGATTGCGGTCAAGAGCAGATCTATATCTCGAAAAAAAAACTGTACAAACGCGTGGTCGACTGTACATAAAGTTGTAAACACACTCAATCTTTGTCCCGATACATCTAATGTTCATAACAAAAATTACGGTATGAAATGGTTGTGTTTCGTTATGGCATTTACTCAATAAAAATCGAAAAAACGTGGCTCAGTACGTCTGCGTCGCCGGCGACCCGCCGCCCGCACCCGTGCAGATACTTTTTCATCAGTTCAGATCTGGGTGCAGGATATTAATGAATTTCCTCGTCAGAGCGGCACGTGATTAGTTCGTTAATGCGATTAGTTGTCTCCGCCAGTGCGCCGGTGGGCATTGTTTATTGAAGCGCGACGCGCAATGTACGCCGCGATGGACGCCACGTTATATTATCACATATTATGTCGCACCACTCATTACCGGCTCTAACAATCGGAATAATTAGTGATGTGGGTACTTAAGATGGGATACATGGCTATATAATTGTGCAGCCATTGTTGCTGCACTGCTGTTGTTATTAATTACGCATACAGCTTATTAATTTATAGGTGCGTTCAGAACTTGTTCTAGTGCGGGAAAGTTGATCAGATATGGTTGAACTACTGACACTTGTCGTAAAGTATGTTTCCTGTAAAATTATAATTTTATTATTACACTATAGGTACTGTCTAACAAAACAATTAGTATTAAGGTTCGCCAGATATAAATGAAGCTTTCTCAGAAGATTACAAATATAAATAAATATTTTTGGGATTTTACACAGCACCATCTAGTCCCAAACTAGGCAGAGCTTGTACTATGGGTACTAGACAATGGATATAATACTTATATACTTTATTTTTGGAAATACATACTTATAATACGTAAGAAACACCCAGACAAACAAAAACACTTATGTTCATCACACAAATATTTGTGTCCAAATATCATTTTAATAATAGACAAAGTTAAACTGTACCAGGCCCCTCAGAAAGTATTGCGAAAAAAAGTTTTTATATATGGGAGACTGGCCAGTTATAATGTTTTTCGAAAATATGATTATTTATAAGTAAAAATAAGTAAGTTCCAATTTCAAAATTTCCCTCCACATTTTTTGCGAGTTAATTCAAAGTATTGTGTCTCACTGAAATATGGATCTGCGCCGGGAACATTTTAGAGCTATGATTTTATACGATTTCAAGTGTCGCCTGAAATCGGATGAATCGTACGATAGACTTCAAATGGCATTCATGGATGAAGGCCCTTCCAAGGCAACCGTGTATCGTTGGTATAACGAATTCAAGCGCGGTCGACCAACTTTGGGGGATGACGAAAGAAGCGGTCGCCCTTTGACGGCTGTTACCGAAGAAAACGTGCTAGCAGTGAAAAATTTAATCCAAGACAATAGGCGAATTACATATCAGGAGATTCAACACATATTGAAGATTGGATCGGGAAGCGTTCACGAGATTCTACACAGCCATCTTCGCGTAAGGAGGATAGTATCACGCTGGGTGCCGCACAACCTCACCGATGCTCAGAAGCAGGCCCGGGTGGAATGGTGCCGTGATATGCTTAACAAATTTGAAGCAGGCTCGTCTCGGCGTGTTTACGACATCATTACAGGTGATGAGTCCTGGATTTATCAATACGACCCAGAAACCAAGCGCCAGTCGACTGTTTGGGTGTTTCAAAATGAGCCAACGCCTACCAAAGTGAAGCGATCTAGAAGCGGGGGTAAGATTTTGATCGCTAGCTTTTTTAATTTGACTGGCCACTTGGTATCAATTCCCTTACGGGATCAAAGAAGCATTAATGCCGAATGGTATACTACCAAATGTTTGCCAGAAGTTTTCTCTGTTATAAGCAACAAGCGACCAAACACAGGGCTCCGCGGGCTACTGCTCCACCACGACAATGCACCTGCGCACACCGCACTCAAAACGAGGGACTTCCTGGACAGCACGCCAGTCAAACTCCTGGGTCACCCTCCTTACAGCCCTGATCTAGCACCGTGTGACTTCTTTTTATTCCCAAAAATAAAAAATCAGCTCAAAGGGATACAATTTTCGTCGCCGGAAGATGCGCTGGCTGCGTTCGAGCAGGCTGTAAACGAGGTGTCTGCGGCGGACTGGAAAAAGTGTTTTGAAAACTGGTTTAGGCGCATGAATCTTTGTATAGAGGCTGGTGGAAAGTACTTTGAAAAGATTTGATAAAAATATATGGACGTATAGAACAATTTTTTTTAGTTTCGCAAAACTTTCTGAGTGTCCCACGTATTTATACAAAACCCCTTCGATGAATAATCAAAACGCTAATCAAATCGTTCTATAATAATTTCCTGAAAATTCTTGATCTATATTTGACGACCCTGTATACTAATTGCTTTATTAGACTGTACGACCCAACGACCATACAGCCTAATAGACGCCTAATGTTGAATACAATAAATTCTGCCACTAGCTGAGGCGGGGTACTGCTATCCGATAGGCCCTACCAAGGCGGCTGTTGGCTAATCATTAACGTGGCTGACGGCTCATGTAAGTGGTCGTAACTGATTTGAAGATTTCAAGTGGCGAATAGTGGCGCCCTCAGTGTCATTTCAGAGATGTGTTGCAGACATCGGTCGCCTGTTATGAGGCGTCTATGGGCTGTATAGTCGTTGGTACGACCTTTATCAGAAATGCGTGATCATATCTGAAGAGATAATTCAGGGAATGCTATCGAACAACTTTTGCTACGATGTCAACATTGAAATCGCGAAAAATAAAGCTAGAACTACATTAGGCCGACGCAGGCAACGTACACCGATCTGGACGCGTCGGCACCTAAATAGTTTATATGGCAACTAGTTGCGTAGGGCTACATACGCAACGACGCGACGCTATAAGGCCTAATTTTCTATGTTATTCAAAACAAAGTTAGCTGAGACGCCTGAGACGTCTCACACGTGTAAGGTTATAAAACCTTACACGTGTGAGACGTCTCAGGCGTGTGCGTCGGTCTAATGTAGTTCTCGCTTAAATCGGCCCCGAGAGGTATTGTGTTTTTCTACGAAACAGATGATTTTGTTTCACGATTGGAAGTGACGCCGCGTATTGGTGTCTCGTAGGAAACCAGTGCTTTAACCGTTTACTTGATCATCACCTTCAGTGCTATTTTGGATGCAGAGTCACTTATTTTGCAGCATATCTTGCAACGGATTTCTTTTAAGGCTTAATTTATTTTGCATTGAATGCTAGAAACATGGTGGGCGTGATTGCGTATTTATGTGTTGGGAGCGGCAAACCGGTGCCGCTCCTAACACGCGTTCCGGTATTAAAAGACATAGATGACATTTCTATTACGTTATTATTAAGATTTCTATGATTGCCACCATATACATGTATTCAATTTCGTTCCATGCTATTTTCTGAACGATCTCTCCAAATATGACCATGAATTTCTGATTCTTTAGTAGAAATGTATGAAAAATAAATCTTTACAACCATGCAACTGAAACTTCAAAAGGGCCTTTGTGATAAGCTTTTAATATTCATTTGGCACTTATTGGCAATAAAGCAAGGGATCATTTGAATGATCTGTACATTGTCCTCTCGCATATCATCCGTCAATAGTAATTGGCTGTAATGGATGCACTAACCGTCGGGACATCGACTTGTCTTTAAAGAAACAATTGAAAGTTTACTTTTTAAGTTATCAATAAAATTGTCTTCTCATATTAGCGAACGATTCCGCTGTTTTTTTTTTTTTAGTATTATACAACGTTACCACGCCTCGGACACTCAATACAATATGAATGCTAGCGCCACCTACATACACAAGATTACGTCTGTATACAACCAGTGCGTCCTGCCTATCATGACTTACGATGCCGAGACGTGGACACTGACAGTTGGGCTAGTCCACAAATTCAAAGTCGCTTAGCAAGCTATGAAGCGAGCTATGCTTGGAGTTTCTTTGAAGGATAAAATAAGAACCGGAAGAACCGACATAGCTTGTAGGATTAGTAAGCTGAAATGGCAGTGGGCTGGCCATGTCTGTCAAAGGACCGATGGCCGCTGGAGTAGACGAGTCCTTGAGTGGAGACCGCGAATCGGCAAACACAGTATAGGGCGCCCCCCAGCCTGGTGGACCGACGACCTGATGAAAGTAGCTGGTGGGGACTGGATGCGGAAGGCAAAGGACTGAGTTTTGTGGCGCAATTTGGGATAAGCCTATGTCCAGCAGTGGACTGCGATAGGCTGAGTTGATGAACCAAATATAGTTTGTAATATATTTGTTTGGTTAAATGTAACAATGTATGTGTATAAACCTCAGAGCAACAGAATACTTAGAGAGAGGACAAGCCGCCGTAAAGGCTGACCGTTGTATGCACAGCGGCCATACACTGCCGTTAGTTCACCATCACTTGCATCCGAGTGAGTATGCGAACGATTAGTTTGAGAGAAAACTGATTTTATTTCCAAAATTCCGTAAGGATATAAGTGTGCGTGTTTTATATGTGTGTGTTTTTTTTTTTTCGAATTTACTCTCGCAGGTGGTACCGAGGTACCATTTCTGCTTAACCGGGCTGGTGGCGGAGAGTCCCATGTGGGACTCCATTCGCCGAAAGTTAATGGCGAATCGCCGTTAATCGGCAAGCCTCGCCGGCGAGGCTAAGACCTACCTAACCCTAACCAGTGGCTATTAAGCCTACTCCTAGGAACTACTTACTCTAGAACATAGGGCCGGTCTCGCGTGAGGAGATTATCTCCGGTTGCGACACCGTGAGGGCGTCCCCAGGGGGGAGCTCGGACCTCGACTCAGGGTGCAGCTGGGGGACCCCACCACCGGTACCCCCGGCAGCCGCTGCTGCATCGTGTTATGTTTCTCGAGAGTCGGACTCTCGGCATCTGTGTGGGTGTCGCGACGGTCCTCGCCGGCGGGGACGATATTTAGGACGACGGCGTCGGAGTGTGTGTATTTTTATCTGACTCCTGGAGGGGCATCATATAGCATCATCGGGTTCGATGAGTGTGTCTGGGATGGCGAATTTTGCTGATGGCTGATGGCTGGTATACAACGTGTATCAGAAATGCGTGGTCATATTTTAAGAGCTCATTCAGGCCATAGCATAGAACAACTTTTACTATGGGACCAACCCTGAAATCGCGAAAAAAATATCAGCTGATCCCTACTAAATCATCAATGTCGCTCGACAAAATGTAAGGATCAGCTGTTTTTTTTTTCGCAATTTCAGGATTGGTCCCATAGTAAAAGTTGTTCGATAGCATCCCCTGAATAAGCTCTTCAAATATGACCACGCATTTCTGATACACGTTGTATGGTGGCCGCCACGACCAAGGGATTGGGATGCTTGGGAGCGGAATCGAAGTAGCGTTTAGAGACACGCTTGAAATACTGCTTGATGGTCGGCAGTTTGAGGTCTAGGTGGAGTTGGACATTGCGTAAGTACCATGGAGCGCCTAAGGCTTTTCGCATGAAACGGTTTTGGAGGGTTTGGAGAATGTGAATCCTTATGTGTGAGTGATTTTTGTTGTAATTTATTGAAGCGTTTCTTGCGTTATGTAAGTTGAGTTTGCGACACTCTTGACTCTATGAAAACTAGGCAGCATGCCTAATCTCCTTATATTCCGTTATCTGTGGTATAAACTATCTCAATCGTTTCTCGATGTTCCGTGTGGTTCCGGACGTAAAAAATTGCACCACCCTATATCTTTATGAGAAGATAGAAGGTGTCGTAAAAGGCGACTAACGGCCAAAATAAATATCCGATCTATCCAGGATTTACCCTACTAGAGATAGAAATTTAACATATTTTGTATGGAGCTTATGTCAACTTCCTATCTCTAGTAGGGCAAATCGTGGATAGATTGAATATTAATTTTGGCCGTAAGGGATTCACCAGAGGATGGGCAGCAGCGTTCTCTGAGTATTTAATCAACCAACTGCGATCGCCAACCCGCCTGCCATGCGTGGCGATTATGGTATATCCCCCAAACTGCTTGGGGAGGCCTATGTCCAGAAGTGGACGTCTTTCGACTGAAAAGATGAAGAATAAAAGTAGAATCGATTCTCAGCCCAATCGATTCTCGCACAAATCAAAAGTTTCTCAAATTGCGTTAGCAAAAAGTAACTATATGCTTTTGCATAATTACGTCTGTAACTGTGTTCGCGGAATCCTAGTGTGGGTCCGTTTCAAGAAAAGATAATAAAATAATCGTAAACTGGAAAGTTAATTCATATATTACCAGTTATGAGGAAGCCATCGAAGCTTGACCAAAAAAAAAATTATATTAAATTCGAGGTCAATTCCTGCCCCACATCGCGGTAGGGTTTCAAGCGTTATGTCGCATTGTTAACTCGTAAGTGACCAATTAAATTGTACAAAACGACTCCCGTACGTATGTACGTATATACGCATTTTCGTATAGGGTTTTTATGGGCCTCCCATGAAGCTAAACCGACCGTATAGAGATATAAATCAACTTCATATTGTGATTTAGCAAGACTCGTTACTGCAACAGTACGCCGTATTTACATATAAACAATATTTTTGTGTGTATATTTATAGCAGTAATTCAATATTTTCGTGCCAATACTGCTAATAGGCTGGCTCGAGTTGCCCCGGGTATTAATTCATAAGTCATACGTCTTTTTGCTTTATTATTTTTTGCGTTTATTATGTTTCCTGTGTGGGTTTGTTTGCAGTGAAAACAAAATAGGTATTAAACTTAAAAATTATTCTCGATGAAATAAAAAAGTTAAGATTGTTCTGTAGTGATGGGCTGACAATGGGTTTTGTCGATTAACTGACTAGCCGACAAATCGGTTAGTTCGGATAAATTCGGAATCTACGGCTGGCTGAGACAGTTGCAGAGTCTTCAGTTGAGACCCTTTCGAGTGGTGGTAACAAAATAATACGAGATACCCAGATATGGCTCGTATTGCCAAAATATATGTGAGTTGTCGCTAGCACTATCTATTATAAAACTATTCTGTGAGGCTAGAAAAAACATTGCAAATTAAAAAAATCTTGTTAGTGCTACTTGAATAATTTTTCTGTGTTTTTAGTACTGAAATTAAACACCGAATATTCGGCCATTTAGGCTAGGCCGACCAGAAAACGCCGAATAGTCGGTTTTTCCGACTATTCGGTCTGTAGTCGGCCCATCTCTATTCTGTAATGAAAAGATGAGATCTCATAACCAGACGAGGATAGCCAGGTTTCCCTTTGAAGTGTAATAGATATCAAACTTCAAGAATTTTATTAGTTTTCAACCTAATTGAATTTTCTGCTTCTTGTAAAGTTATGCTGCAACTTTCTTGTGATTGCTTATAGAAATCAACTAGGTATTTTTTATGTAAAATAAATGTAAGAAGTCGATCAAGACGATTAGACAGCTACCAAACGTGACGTCATCCGCTAATATCCCACATATTTGACTTTGACGACTTTCCTCTATACCAGTTTTGAATTTGGCTCCGCAGCACTATTTTCAAGATTCATTCTGTACATCTATATGTAGTCTATAATACCATATAGCGTGTCAGACTGTGCGTATAAATACGTTTACGTTTTTATTCAATACAAAAATTAATGGTTGTCCTCTACCACCTGTTATTCAGAACAATTTAATTACACATCATTGTATTTTGTAATAGTTATGAAAGGTACATAATTGAGATGTACAGTAGTAACTTTTAATTGCTTTATTTCTTTTAATTGCCGTTACCATTTTATTTTTATTAATTCAAAAGGGAAAATTAAACGGTTTGAACAATAACTTTTTTGTAACGATAAGTGGTTTTCTTTTTACCGTTATTTATTTTTTGTTTTGGTATAATTTTTTGTTAGTTATCATCACGTGTTATTTTACTGTTATCGAAAGGGTATTATTGCCAGGTGTTGGTAGCAATACTTAATGGTGGATAAAGTGACGCTTGCGCACAATTTGTGATCGCTTGAGGGCGTTGCTCGTAGCTTCTTGACGGCAAAATTAAACGCCAAAACAAGCTGTTGACATTGTATTTTCTTTTTCTATTGGATAATAATAATGCTTTCAAATATATATTGTAAAAGTTCCTTTGGGCTTTTATACAGGATGGTTTGGAATTCATTACGTTTGACGATGTCTGTGGTCTAGTGGTTTGAGGGTCGGACTGCTGATCACGAGGTCGTGGGTTCGATTCCCACAGGACACAAATATTTGTGTGATGAACATAAGTGATTGTGTTGATCTGGGTGTTTCTGATGTATAATAATATAAGTATGTATTTACAAAAAAAAAGAATATGAGTATTATATACGTTGTCTAGTCCCCAATCCCCATAGCACAAGCTCTGCTTAGTTTGGGACTAGATGGTGCTGTGTAAAAATGTCCCAAAAATATTTATGTATTATTTATTCAATGACTTTATTATTATTATCATAATAGAGAAAATAAAATAGAGTGTCAGCAGCTTATTTTGGCGTTTATCAGCAGAGACTAACTTAACGTGATTTTAGTGTTTTTGGTATAATTATTGTAAATAACACATTGTGTAAGTGAACAGTCCGAAAATATTGTACTTCTTCGTCTATCGTGTCAACATGAGCTACATAATGATAACAGCTCATGCCGTGGGGAAAAGATTAGCCAGTCAGCAGGTTGGTAGCGGGACTGACTGCCCAGGGTGCACCGGACGATCAATTAAATATTGTCACTCGTGGAGGGTATTTTAATGCACCCCAATATTGTAGTTTTACCGACAAATAGAAACAAGTTCACCAATCACATTTGGACATAATTCCGGCATTGACAAACTGCGGTTGCAATACGCCTAATAGCACACCTATACATTTTAGGATTAATTACGTAACAGTTAGGTACGTTAAAATAACGTAACTGTCTAATAAAAGAACGTTATTTTTTCATTACATTTTAAACAAAGTACCTAACTTAACGTTATATGACGTAACATTTTCTGGTATAGAAACTTTATTAACATGAAAAATTACGTTTACTTACATGAGTACCTACTTATACAATTAATTTTACAATACTTGCCGAGTGGCGTTATAGGAAAACAATAAACACGCAACAAACTTGTCATGAACGTTATGATTGAAACTAATTTCTGCTTAATATTTGTACAACGAACTTTAAAATAATAACCCATCTTACTATATAGGTAGGTACTTTACACAAAATCATATGCAATTAACTGATTTCTATTCTATCCTATTCTATTCGAAAGTAATACTTTAAATAGAAAGTTACGTCATTTTAACGTCATGTTTTAAATAAATGCAAGTTTTGTGGAGGGCAAGCGGCTTCAGTAGCCACTACAGATTTTTGTTATCCCTATTGCATGAAAGACTTTGTTTTTCCCAACAGTTCTTCCCCTCTCAACCTAAAAGTGATTTTTTTATAACCTAAAGCATTTTTGTAAATCCTCTAGCTCTTATAACAAAAAAAATGATGTGCCTAGGATTAAAGCTTGTGAATTTTGCTATTGCAATTTTTTTCCATCTCCCTACTCGAATGAAATTTTGGAAGTTCATTCTACTTTTTAGGGTTCCGTACCCGAAGGGTGCCAAACGGGACCCTATTACTCTCGCTACGCTGTCCGTCCGTCCGTCCGTCCGTCCGTCCGTCTGTCTGTCACTGGGGGCTGTATCTTTTGAACGGTAATAGGTAACCGATTGAAATTTTCTCAAAATATGTGTTGCTATGAGGTGTATCACGACAAATACTAAAAACTAAAAAAAGTCTAAAACCAAAGGGGGTCAATACAAGAAACCTCAAAAAACATGCATTTTTTTCAACGTTTTTGTTCCTACTCTTTCTTCAAAATGGTAATATATACCAGCGTCAAACTTGGTCAGATTATAGTCCATATTATGTAGTTTAGCAACAAATACTAAAAATAGGACAAACATAGATACATGTGGAACCTGCATAAGAAAGAGATGCAAAAAATCACATTTCGCGTACGACCGTTGATGTCTTTTGATAAACTCTTGTAAATTAAATCAGTTTCTATGGGGTATCAGGTCGATAGGTGGTAAGAAAAAATTCTCTGATTTCTAAAAGCAACCAGAAGTCGAAAATAACATTCCATAACCATAAACAATATGCTAAAAATTCTCCCGCGCCCTCCACGTCAAATCGTACGGCCCTCAATTATATTGTGCCAAATTTAATATTCACAATAAATCGCGTATAGTTTCTATATTTGTACGAACAAGCCCACGACATGCGACCTCCGAGTCTCAAATATAAATAACTGCTGTACCTGTGTGCGTGCGAGATTTGTGTGTGTTTACAGCACACGAATTACATTTCACAAGCAAGCGAAACAATACGAGCCGTTTAGGTACGCTACACAGCGCTCCTGATGCGATACAGAGAGATTTACAATATTTTAGGATTGCCAAGTTTAATAATAGTAATTATCTGTAACATTAACACGAAAAAGAGTAAAGAGAGATGTAGGTACTACCTAATTTAAAATACAGCAATAGCTTTAAAATACATGGCATAAACTACCTACTAGTTATGTATTTTAAAGCTGTCATGATATC
This sequence comes from Asteroscopus sphinx, assembly GCA_949699075.1. Lineage (NCBI taxonomy): Eukaryota > Metazoa > Arthropoda > Insecta > Lepidoptera > Noctuidae > Asteroscopus > Asteroscopus sphinx. The sequence continues at coordinate 4,315,117 of OX453002.1, forward strand.
AATCTGTCCAAAGATTTTCCCTCTCCTGCTTATAATAACTTTCAATTTATTTATATTTTATTCAATAAATCCGAATTTGAAGTAAAACCTCACTAACTTATATCTCCCTCAAGACTATTTCAATGAGAACAAAGGCATAGCCGCGCGGCGCGCGTCTGCTCTGCCGGCGCTGTGTCGTGGCCGGCTGTTGCGCGCGCCTCGTTCCCCGCGTCCCGCACTACCCCCTCCGTTCGCCTCACTTTTCGTACCGCAATCACCAGCTTACTCTCCAAGTCAAGCGTGCCTAAAGAAGTTTTACTTCAACAAATATACGAAAAAGTAGATGTACAGAGAAAGATGGAAAATACTCATTATGGCTCGTATTAATAAATAGGTAGCTCTCGTTTTTGAGAGCGGCCTCTTAAGCTTCGGTTTTATGTCTTCTTCTTGTCGATATGTGCTACATAAAGAAAACAGCTCATGCCGTGGGAAAAAGATTAACCAGTCAGCAGGTTGGTTATCGCCATTGTAGATCCTGGCTTACAGGAGTTGCAGTGGTTGGGAATGTGTGGCGGGATTGTCACAAAAAAAAATGGTTGGTTGTGGGGCTGACAGCCCAGGGTACGTTGAATGATCAATTAATCGTAGAGGCTCCTTCAATGTACCCCATTGTTTCAAGTTTTTTGTTTTTTTGTCATTTAGTACTGAATTTATAAATGTTGACAAATTTTAATGTATACAATTCTACTTCTTGGCAGCTTCTCTTAGAAGCTTGCTCTATGTGGAGAGAAGCGTCTGAAATAGCATCCACAAGTGACTATACTTGTGTACGTCCACCTTATTATTATTATTTTGAGGAACGAGGTAGGGGCCTTGAACGCCCCTATGTCACTGCAACCTGATAAGATCTATTGTGACACCTCTTTATTACAAGTTGCAAGTCAATCATGAAGTCGATTATGGCCTTGGTAGGATTTGAGCTCGTGCGTTGCGATGACGGGACCTCCAAGATAGGTACTGGCTTCTTATGTGGTGCACTGCATCACATTCGCATCAGATATGGATGGGCGTCTCATCCGTTTGGGTAAAGTACTAAGGCCTATTCTGTGAAGGTGCTTATTCAGTTTGCAGTGCCCAGTAAGGGTTCTAGTCAGTATTATGTGGTTCCTGTTCAATGAAAGCGCTTCAAAAGTCAACTTTAGCCGATACATTTTCACCATGACGAAAGATATTTTTATGAAGCTTGTGCAGGGATAACAAAAGAACAATGGAGCCAGGAGATAAACATATTTGAAATAATATTCACAAGATTCGAATAAGCATACAACGTAAAAGTTCTGCGGTGAGAATATTTTTAAGTCATTTTATAAGCAAGACGAAGTTTTCCAGAAGCTTCGGAATGAATTTTCAATATTACAAGACTCGTACAAACTTTATAAAGGTCACATCGTGAAAGGCGTAGGTACCACGACGCCTGCAAACTTATCAATCATAAAAATTCCATTTACGTCTGAAATTCCTTTACATACATTCATATATTATTTACCTTTGAAGCTGCGACTCCAAGATGTTTTGATGCATAAGAAATAACATGTCTGCAGGATGTAAATACTGCACTCGATGTAAGCGTGTTATGTGTATTACAATTTTAAATTAAACCAATAAATTTCAATAATGTCCGATAATAAGATATTCATCACAGCTGGCCTCCAACTTTCATTTTGTTGTTCGATTTTAAAATAATTTCGCAATAAATATCTTAGCGTGGCATAGCTTTTTGTGTAACGGGGAATTAAACATTAAATGCATGAAATATGCTCTGATTTGAAACAATGGCAAAATATACATATAATAACATCAATGAATAACAATGGAGTATAAATTATCATTTAAACTGTTGTATATTTTATAAAATATAGCCCTTGTGTTTTGTTTAAACAAAAATACAGACATATAATTTGTTTGAGTGTATGTTAATCGCAAAAAATAGAGGCTTGTGCGTATTTTTAAGGTGTGTTGACATTTCTGCCAGGGTAACGCTATTGTGTTCCTTTACGCTTTATTTATTTTAAGATAGGCAAAGGGAAAGAAAAGAAAAGAAAGAAAGGGGGAAGGGTAAAGAAAAGGTATATATGTAGTAGTGATAAGTTTAGTTCCCTTCAATATGGTTGAGTTAAGCGATGGCTGATGCTCGCGTCATGGTCGTGAACGGGTGCCGTCTGCGGGACAGGTCAGCTCCTACATACTGTTGCAACTCTCTTTACGTTTATTTCTAAAGGAAATAGTCTCACTTTTAAACTCTTGTTTATTTCTGACATTATACTCACATTATTTGAATGTTTTTGATGTAATAATCAATAACCTATTTTAAAAGGAGTATATCCATGGAGTTTCTTGCTGGTTCTTCTCTACGACTCACAATTTGGAACCGTGCGATTATTAGAGCCTGACGTTTCAAAAGTGCCTGTAATTAGGTTTATTTGAAATGAAAAAAACATTTGAATTTGAATTTGATAGCCCAGCGGTTGAGGGCTTGCCTTCATCACTCATCATTTCAGCCGTAAGACGTCCACTGCTGGACACAGGCCTCCCCCAAGCATATATTGGGGGGATATGCCATAATCGCCACGCTTGGCAGGCGGGTTGGCGATCGCAGTTGGTTGGTTAAATACTCAGAGAACGCTGCTGCCCATCCTCTGGTGAATCCCTTAGTCGCCTTTTACTACACCCATGAGAAGATATAGGGTGGTGCAATTCTTTACGTCCGGCACCACACGGAACTTGCACAGGGCTTGCCTTACGTGCAGGAGAATCTGAGGTTGAATGCCCGCGCCTCTGAGTTTTCGAATCTATGTGCGGATCAGAATACGATTATCACTTAGAAAAACAATGTGAGGAAAGCTGCACACCATACAACTCTCAATGGTGTGTAGCCTGCCAACTTTCACTAGGCCAGCCAGCGTGATGGACTAACACCTTGACCTTCTCATTCGGAGAAGAGGCCCGTGCCCAAAAGTGGGACGATAATGGACTGATTTTGTTGCCGTCGTATAGGGAATCGGTTATCAGTTATCTACTCTATCTATGAAAGTTAGACCATTGTCTTTTTACTCTCTTGGATGAAGGTACCAAAAGTAATAAAGAGATCATACATAATTAACAGCAATATAAGTCGGGCGACCTGAAGTTGTCGCAAGACCATTGCAGTTATAATTTGATTGGTGTCATTGGTGGAAAGGGGCGGGGAAAACATTCGCTACGCCTAACTTCAGACCGGTCAAGTTAGATTACGCAGTTTTTTAAGAAGATCGGTAACATAAATAAGTTTTTTTTTTATTAATTCTTAGCGGGCTTGCGTTTGTCCGCCACTTCACCTCGGTTCGTGCGTAAGGGTGGAATATCTACCAGTTTAGTCAATGTTCCCCTGAAACCTTCGAATAGACTTCCAAGAAGGCCTAGCCCCCCCCCCCCCCCCCCCCCGATAGGCCGATAGTTGAGTGATATAATTTACATTTTGTCACATGTTTTTTCAGTTGTAAGCGCGACTTTCTCTGTTTGGTTAAAATCTGTAGTAATTTTTTTCCTACATCGTTAACTAAGCATAAAACCCAATTTGCCTTTGAATTAAACTTCTACATGACAGACCAGGTTAGTTAAAAAACTCTCAGTAACAGTTACCGTTGTATTTTAAACAGTTAATTAGTTTAGTTAGTTTTTCCTTCGAACTTTAAAGTACCTTCTATTTTTAACGCGCTGCTACTCTATTGATAAACCTTTTTATTTGTTTCAGCCACTTAACAACAATAAACATTTACATAATTGTAATGCCATACCCGATATCTCGTTTTGAATAAAATCATTTTCGATTCTGACATCCAGCGCCGACGGCGATCAGGTCATAAAACAGTCCGATGTCAGGAACGGCAGTGGTATAAGAAGCACTAGGCCCGCCCCGTGGCTCTGGTTACACGACTACCGTGGACCGACCGCACGACTGACTTGTCCGATGATTTTTTCGTGATCAAACTTTCATTGTTCAGTAGCTGTTACGATTCGATTGAAATTGTTTACATCGCCCACTGCAGTGGCTCGATATACCCATCTCTGTATAAGTTAGTGTCGTGATTTTTATAGTCACACGTTTTGGGGCCTTGTGAGGCGTGGACGTGAACATTGTAGTACGAATTATGTTAGAAGCGGGCTGACATTTTTATTGCGTTTTCGTGAGCCTATAGATAGAACATGGAGTGGTACGTTTCAATAAAACTGTTAAAAGCTCTATCATCATCATCATCATTTGAGCCGAAAGACGTCCACTGCTGGACACAGGACTCCCCCAAGCATATGTTGGGGGGATATGCCATAATTGCCACGCGCAGGCGGGTTGGCGATCGCAGTTGGTTGGTTAAATACTCAGAAAACGCTGCTGCCCATCCTCTGGTGAATCCCTTAGTCACCTTTTACGACACCCATGAGAAGATATAGGGTGTTGCAATTCTTTACGTCCGGCATCACATGGCACAACCACTATTCGCCACTTGAAATCTTCAAATCAGTTTCGACCACTTACATGAGCCGTCAAAACAGCCGCTTTAGTGATTAGCCAATAGTCGCCTTGATAGGGCCAATCGGATTGCAGTACCCCGACTCAGCTAGTGGCAGAATTTATAGTACGCATTATATTCAACATTAGGCGTCTATTGGGCTGTATGGTCATTGATAAACGTTAATGTAGTCCATTTTTAGGGTTCCGTACCCGAAGGGTGACAAACGGGACCCTATTACTCTCGCTACGCTGTCCGTCCGTCCGTCCGTCCGTCTGTCTGTCACAGGGCTGTATCTTTTGATCGGTAATAGGTAACCGGTTGAAATTTTCTCAGAAATTGTGTTGCTGTGAGGTGTATCACGACAAATACTAAAAACAAAAAAAAGTCTAAAACCAAAGGGGGTCCCCATACAAGAAACCTCAAAAAACGAGCATTTTTTTCAACGTTTTTGTTCCTGCTCTATCTTCAAAACTGTAATATATACCAGCGTCAAACTTGGTCAGATTATAGTGCATATTATGTAGTTTAGCAACAAATACTAAAAATAAGACAAACATAGACATATGTGGTGGTTCCTGCGTAAGAAAGACATGCAAAAATTCATATTTCGCGCACTGTGCGTTGATATCTTTTGATAAACTCTCGTAAACTAAATCAGTTTTTATGGGGTATCAGGTCGTTGAGAGGTACGGAACCCTTACTGCGCGAGTCCGTGCGAGTCGGACTTTATTCAAATACCGTAATTTTTTTCACATATACCACTTAACTACACAGATTTACAAATACAATGCAGAAATACAGAATGGATTGAAATGAAAGCAAAAATACCGATGTGTAACAAACAAGCAAAGTGGCTGATGCAACGACAAATACTTACTCTTATAATAGACGTGCATTCTATTCAAAAGGCATTTCAAAGAATTTTCCACAATGCGCCGGTGGCGCGTAACGGTACCGCTCAGTTATAAGAAAACGCCAATCGTAATGGCCCCCATACGTTATGTAAAATAGAGTACAATAGCAACAATTTGTACTTCACAAACGGAAACAATGTTCGAGATATCTTCAGGTGGGTACACTCGCATACAAAAGTTTTGCCGGCCAGAAATTAATTATCACTTTTTAAACTCACACTTGAAATGATTCCGTGGCGATCGTACTGAGAGCAGAGGGCAAAACTTGAATTCAATCTACCGCTTTGTTCCTTAGTTTTCATCGCTAATTGAACGAGCTCGTCTTACAAACTATTTTAATTACCACAATTCTACGATGCTGTCTCCTTTTTTAATGCTTCGATTTATTAAATAGTTATTCTTAATTGCTTACTTATCGCTACGAAGACGTTACTTGTTAACCTGACATTTTAAGGCAGCAAAAACACTTGTTTCTAAAAGATGTATACATATTCATGACAAAGAAAAAAAATGATTGACTAAACAGGTGAACAATGTGAAGGGATGGCTAAAAAAGTTTTCAACCGAATTGTTCTGCATTTAGTCGGCCGCACTCCACAGACAATTGTTCACTACTAGTTTTCAGGGTTCCGTACCCAAAGGGTGCCAAACGGGACTCTATTACTCTCTCTACACTGTCCGTCCGTCCGTCTGTCTGTCACAGGGCTGTAATTGAATTTAACCGAAATGTATTAAGTATTAAGATTAAGAGAAAGTATTAAGTACCTAAAGAACGTGGCTGGGGGGGACTGGATGCGGAAGGCAGAGGACCGAGCGTTGTGGCGCAACTTGGGAGAGGCCTATGTCCAGCAGTGGACTGCGATAGGCTGAGTTGATTGATTTGATTAAGTACCTACATGATTGCAAATGATTGTCTCCTTAACACGGAAATATTGCTAATAAATTTGTAAACGGAATGAAAGAGCCTAGATCTCACGACACAGGGAATCCTAGTGTGAGGTCTAGGACCACAACCTAATTTTTTTAAACGGTAATAGGTATTTCAGAATATGTGTTGCTATGACTCCTATCACAACACATACTAAAAATGAAAAAAGTCTAAAACCAAAGGGGTTCCCATACAAAAAACCTCGAAAACGTGCATTTTTTTCAACGTTTTTGTTCCTGCTCTATCTTCAAAACGATAATACATGCGAGCGTCAACCTTGGTCTGATTATAGTGCATACTATTTAGTTAAGCAACAAATGCGAAAAATAGGGGAATCATAGACATATGTGGTGGTATCTGTGTAAGGAAGAGATGCAAAAAATCATTTTTCTCGCACGGTGCGTTGATGTCTTTTGAAGAAGTCTCGTGAATTAAATTAGTTTCTAATGTTTTTATGAGGTATCAGGTCTATGGGTGGTACGGAATCTGCGTGAGTCCGACTCGCACTTGGCGTTTTTTTTAGTTCACACGTCAGTCAGAATTCTCGAGGCGATCACAAAAACGTACGTGCCAATTAATTTCGCACAGCCGTCACATTTTCACTTTGAATTACAAATGCAATTCATAATACGTTAAAAATAACAGCCAGAAAGAACTGGGCAAAAGTGTTGGACGACAAAAAAGTCTTTATTAGCACCATTACAATTTTTACAAGGCTTTTATTGCACTTTAGTAGACGAGTGTACGTGCCTTCAGCGGGCCTCTCGGCCCTACACTTAATGCAGTTATGCAAAACACTGCAAATATCTCGTTTGCTTCCATCTACTTACCCGAGCTGCCTGTTTTTTCGTGGTTTTTTTTTACATTATCCACGTAAATTACATTTTCATTATCGTGTGGATGCATGAAATTCTTTAATTTAGTATTTATATACCCTCTTTCAAATGTGTCGTTATGTAATTGACCAATCAAAAGACTTCATTATAGTATCTTCGTGATTTTCTAATATCTTATCTCATATGTTGGTACAAAAGAACAGAATGTAATTAAAGTAAAATCAATTTCTGACTATCCCCGATCTTATAAAATGCAGCTTCACAAATTAAGCTGTACCCGACTTTTATACAAGATGTTGATCTGTATTCGTGCTATATTTAAGGAGGTGACTATACCACTGATACTGAACACGAATCAATGAAAAAATCAATACCAATTTTTATACTTATTTAAATACCTATTTTTAAACAAACAAATTCCCTCCGTGTGTCGCGTGCGACACAAAAACGATGCGTGCGAAAACACCAAAAAAAAATCTGGTATTTCCACCCTTTGACAATGCCGCCGATGACTTATTTTCAGAGTCATTCGGGAGTTATTCTCAAATCCTCGCTATGTTTCCAAGTGATTTGAGTATTAAATAATCGTAGAATTTTTCAAGTATTTTTAGATGACTTAGCACATTATTTGTCAATTGCTCTAGAAACATGGCACGGTTATAGATCAACACCTTGTTTAGTGAAGAAGTAAATCTACTCCACCTCAACACCTCAGCATTTTCCTATCAGCCATAAAATTGAAAATAATAATTAATAATTATTGTCGATTAAATAGCTTGTTCACAAACTAAACTATCGCTCTCTTTTACTAATAGTAGAAGCTAGTTTAGAAAGGTATGGCAACAATTTTACAACTGTCAAATTAGTTTACGTGTTCTACGTCTGCGTAATTTTAGTTGGCACGTTCCGATATCACAACTAAATTTTTATGGAAATTTTAATTCAGACAAATTTTACAGCACTGAAATTGTTGCCATCCCTTTCTTGTTTCTCGTATTAGTAAAAGAGAGCAATAGAGCAATATAGTATAGTTTAAAATAAGTTTAGTTTGTGAACAACAGAAGACAAGCTAAACATCAACGGAGCGACAGACCTCTAATATACATACTAATCGACCTTACTTCAGTGGTGTTTGACCTTGACATTATCTTTATTTCGTAAGCAGTAAGGGCGGTTATCGTAATTCAAATGTTACCACTGAAATACGGCCAATATTCATACCCTATCTATCCACGATTTACCCTACTAGAGATAGAAGTTTGACATATTTTGTATGGAGCTTATGTCAAATTTCTATCTCTAGTAGGGCAAATCGTAGATAGATTGCATATTAATTTTGGCCGTTAGTCGACTGTACAATGTTATACACAAATTGTAGGTACTGTCTGGCCGTCATGTTTGCCGGCCAGACAGTACCTACAATTTGTGTGAACAGGCGACAATAGGCGTGACCAAACGGCGCTAAAAACGCGAAAAAAGCTAAAATTACAACACCGCGAACCAGAGCGTCAAATCAAAATCACAATCATCACACACATCGCTAAAACACTAGTACACAAACACTCTGATTCTTATTCATAAAAGTAATTTTCGATCCGCCACTTATGCAAACACGCCATTGTTTCATATCTGGCAATATTTTCTACTATTTCGACCCGTTGTCCCGGCAATTTGCCGGTCGGCTGCCCTCTGAGACCTCTCTCCCTCACCCGGAAGACGGCAACCTCCCGCATCACCCGTGCCCTAATTTAAATAACATTAGTACTCAAACAATTGAAAACACAGTACTTGTAAAAACATTATCGTTGGCTGTATCTTGAGGCTAATTGGCGACTATTGTGTAACGGCTTTTCGTTGTGAATTTTTTATCATACTTTTAAACTTAATCCGGTAGTTGACTACAGTGAAAAATTACCAAAAATGTTATATTATTTAAAAGAACGTACAAAAAGGACGACATTGTAGAAAGAATAAACAAAACCCATAAAAAAATGGGAGAGATACACGCTTTTTAAGTTTTTGGAAGGGGCATTTTCTGTCCTTGTCGTGCGAAACGGCCATTGTTAAGAGAGATTAAGTTACTATGACGGTTTTGAACAATGACGTCATTCTTTAATAGTGCTGTCTCTGTCTAGTGAACCAATTTAAATCGCTTATAACTTGGACATTTTATTAAATATTTTATTGGTTTTTTCACTGTTGCTTATTTTTCTTGAACACCACCTCACCTTCCCTATTGAATGATGTCACAAGGTTTTGGTCTTCTTCTTCTTCTATTGTGTCGACATGAGCTACATAATGATAATAGCTCAAGCCGTGGGAAAAAGATTAATCAGTCAGCAGGTTGGTAGCGGGACTGCCTGCCCGTAAACTGCCCTAACTTGGCCCACAAGCCCTACATTGCCTAGTTATTTTTTGAATAAACTATAATAGCTATGATTTTCGTACTTGGGGAGATTTAAAAACTGTGACAACGTTAACATTTGGTTCAGTTATAAAGTGTAAGTGCGTGTAAAAATTAAGTTAATGCCTTAGGCAAAGTACGGCTTGTGGGCAAAGTTAGAGCATTTTACAGTGCCCAGGGTGCGCCGGACGGTCAATTAAATATCGTCACTCGTGGAGGCTCTTTTCATGAAACGAGCTAAAGGCCTACTTGATGTTAAGCGGTTACCTTTGCCCACAACAACTGCAATACCACCTAGGTTGTTACCTAAATGATATTGTAACTCGCGTTCGCCAAACTGAGACATCAAGCTGGAAAGTCTCATGTTTTCAGACGAGCTATTTCACAAGGCGCTCTTTCATTACTAAAATATATTTGAATATTTTTATAGGCTTTAATGTGACTTATTACATTGTTCGTCTGTCCGTCTGCCCCAAATCTTGCAAGTCAATTTTAAGCCTGTTAGCCAGACCAATCTGAAATTTAGCATACCTTCACATGTAGTTTCGGTGACATAACAAATAATGTTTTAATTTTTAGAAAGAGTAAAATGATCAAAAGCTTTTTTAATATTTTATTAAGAAAGGTTTTATACAAATAGCATGTATCATAAATTCCTTCATACTGCTTGAAAACACTTTCTCAATATAGACTAAATATTCAGTCATATAAAAATGTATCTAGTCCAATCCACGATTTAGAATTCATGAAAGGCCCTGTAACATCAGTTGCAATTCAATTAGAATTGAATCGTAAGCAGCAAGCACGTTCGTCGGCTCGTGTCACTAAATAAACATTTAAACTTTTAATCTTAACCCTGAATCCAAAGACATTTTGTTTTTTTTTCCATTTGATAGAGAATGTAGCGCGAAATGCCAAACGTGGTTTCAAGTAGGTTCAATTTGAGCTCAAATGATAACTTAGGTACAGACGTGACGTCATTTTGCTTTTTTTCCATTTGATCATCATCATCATCATTTCAGCCGAATGACGTCCACTGCTTCTTTGAGTGACTTTGAGCCTTCTTTTCAGGCCCATTGTGAGCGACCACGTTTCAGTGCCGTAAGTAATTACTGGCAACACACACTGGTCAAAGACTTTCGTCTTGAGACACTGCGGTATTTTGGACGAGAAGATATTGCGTAGCTTCCCGAACGCTGCCCAATCGAGTCGGATTTGACGATTGACCTCTTTCTCGAAGTTGGACTTACCTAGCTGGACAGTTTGTCCTAGGTATACATAATCGTCAACAACTTCGAGTGTAGATTCTCCGATGTTTACGGGAATGGGTACTATATGGGAATTCGACATAACCTTTGTCTTGTCCATATTCATTTTAAGACCCACTCTATCGGAAGCTCTACTGAGGTCATCGAGCATTGTATCGAGGTCCTCCATGGTCTCAGCCATGACTACTATGTCGTCGGCAAACCGAAGCTGAATGATGTACCCTTCCAGTACCCCTTCCAGTCCAGAACCTTGAGGACATCCTCCAATGCAGCAGTGATCAGTTTCGGAGAGATCACATCTCCCTGTCTCACACCTCGCTGCAGAAGGATAGGTCTCGAGGCTTGGTTCCATTTTCGGTCATGCTACGCCTGCTGGATAGTTATAATATGGAAAGAAAGAAAAACTTTTATTTGGCACAGAACAGTGACAGGACAGCACAACAAAAAAAAAAGGAAAGGATTTCATTCCAAAAATATACTCGATCCTTTGTTTATGTGAATTTAAATTTAAACTCCTCCATCAGCTCCATCAAAATGCAACAATTAGACAGTGTACCAGCAAAATAAACCGCCACAATGACCGTGACCATCTACTAGTATTACATAGATTATATATTAACTAGAGCTAAGGAGCTCTAGTTAATATATAATCTATGTGTGTTCACAAGGGTGAAGGAGCTCGTCCGGGGAAGTACTACCACTGTACCTATTTCTGCCGCCAAACAGTGATACTTACATTGCTGTGTACCTACTTCTGCCGCCAAACAGTGATGCTTGTATTGCTGTGTTCCAGTGCGAAGGGTAGGGTGGGTGCCGGTGAACTTACAATCCCATGAGACTTTTCATCTTTAGGTCTCAGTTTGGCGAACCGACTTGCGGTACGATTTAGGCAACAGTCTAGGTGGTATTGCAGTTGTTATGGGCAAAGGTAACCGCTTAACATCAAGTAGACCTTTAGCTCGTTTAATGAAAAGAGCCTCCACGAGTGACGATATTTAATTGACCGTCCGGCGCACCCTGGACAGTCAGCCTTGTACGGGTGTCAGTGAAATTACAATCACAAGACTTTTCATCTTTAGGTCTGATTGGTGAACGCGAATTGCAGTGCCAGTTAGGCAACCTAGGTGGTATTGCAGTTGTTATGGGCAAAGGTAACCGCTTAATATCAGGTGGGCCTTTGACTCGTTTCCCTATCCTATGCCAGAAAAAGACCATTCGTGTAACCCGGATACTAAGTATTATATCCATTGTCTAGTACCCATAGTACAAGCTCTGCTTAGTTTGGGATTAGATGGTGATGTATAAAATGTCCCAACAATATTTATTTATTTAACTAAACAAACCTGAAAAGTGAACAAACTAAATTACCTTTAACCACAGAATTATTTAGTACCCATAGTACAAGCTCTGCTTAGTTTGGGATTAGATGGTGATGTGTAAAATTTCCCAACAATATTTATTTAATAAAACAAAGTTTAACCGGATTAAATCGCGTATATTATTTAATCCAGTTAAACTTTGTTTTATTATAATGTGTAGTGATCGCGAAAACCTAAGAAAATATTTATTTATTTAACTAAACAAACCTGAAAAGTGAACAAACTAAATTACCTTTAACCACAGAATTATTTATTTGCCACTAAAAGTTTGAATAATACTTAAACAATTTATCATCGTCAGCATAGCAGAGCCCGTGTTAGCTTAACAAAAAAATTCCCTACCATTGTCACCGTGTAACTTGGCACCTTATAAAACTTTCAGGATATACTTATTCAGGTTATAAAAGATACCAATACACTGGACGGATCGCACCATGCACGAATAAAAAAGGCGGACGGAATCTTGCTAAACAATAAGTGAAGCTCCCGTAGTAAGACGGCTCGCTTAAAATAACGGGCTGGCACGCATACATTTACACACACAGTAAGACAAAAAGCCACGATTACGCAACAAATCTCGTGTGACGGTAGTCATTGAGTAGTGTCACAAATAAAATAACAATATATATCTGAATGCAGAAAGTACAGGACCGGTCGTTGTGGCAATGCTTGGGGGAGGCCTGTGCCCAGCAGTTGACGTCTTTGGGCTAAAATGGTGATGATGATGATATATCTGGTGTGTTAAAATGCCGTCGAAATTACAGTGTGTTTAGGAAAAATTCAGTCCTTCAAGTTCCTTCCTTAAGTGGCAGTGGGCGGGGCACATTGCTCGCAGAACGGATGGCCGATGGGGCAGTAAAGTTCTGGAGTGGCGACCGCGTACTGGAAGGCGCAGCGTGGGTAGGCCCCCCACAAGGTGGACCGACGACCTGGTGAAGGTCGCGGGAATCCGCTGGATGCGGAAGGCACAGGACCGGTCGTCGTGGCGATGTTTGGGGGAGGCCTATGTCCAGCAGTCGACGTCTTTCGGCTGAAATGATGATGATGATGATGAAGTCCTTCAAACTTTTTTTAGTGAGATTCCGTCCGCCTTTTTATATTCGTCCGAGGATCGTACATTATATTTGTGATCGGTGAATGACTCCTTACAATCTTGCCTGCTGTCCCCTACATTTTTGTTCACATGAATCGACAAAAATGTCATCAGCTATATTTTTTCGCGATTTCAAGGTATTTTATTCCCATAGGAAAAGTTGTTCATACTGATGAGTACATTGACCCCTTATGAGGTGTTCAGTTATTTCAATAACACGTTGTATGGAAGGACTCATAGCTGTAGTTACTTTGATCGATGTAGTTTTATTGCATTTATATTATTATTGTGCCCTTTTTCCTAGTATTGGGAACATGATGATATATAGCATTACACTAACCTCTCTTTAGCATCAGTATTAAATTGCAACATTTTCCAAGAAGCTAGTTTACTTGAATTACAAAGTGAGACAGTGGCGAGCAATAAGCTAATCCCGTGGGAAGCGACACTTCAAGTTTTCACCCGTAATACATGTATTTGAGGTATAATTTGTGGAATATTGTAGTTAATACGTCGGCCCTGATTGCTCGCTTGAGGGGGGGCGGGGTCTCCTTAACGCTATAAATACGGGTAATAACAATGCGTCGTTCGGCGTCTGGAATTTTGCATTGCTTCTGGATCCATTGGAAGGCTCGTTTTTTATTACTTATTCAGTTATTGGCGTGATGGTTGATTATGTGCTACGTACGAACAAATATAGACATGTTTTTTCATTACTGTGCGGTCTGAAAGTGGTCCTTTTGTGTGCTTGAAATCACTGCGCAGTTATTAAGTTTTATTAACAATTGGTTTTGTATTTTCTTATGGCTCAGATTTAAACTGCCAAGTCCTTTTTGACTTAGGATGGTTAAACGAACTAAAGGCCCACCTGATTCTAAGCGGTAACATTTGCCCATAACAACTGCAATACCTGTGCTATGCTCGGAGTGTCCCTGCGTGATCGACTCAGAAATGAGGAGATTCGCAGGAGAAGAATTGCCAAACGGCTGTGGGCAGGGCACATTGCTCGCAGAACGGATGCCCGATGGGGCTGTAAAGTTCTGGAGTGGCTACTGCTTACTGGAAGGCGCAGCGTGGGTATGGACATCCGCAACATCATGGGAGTCGCCGATGCGTTGCCGATACCTTTTAAAAAGACGTATGCTCTTTTTTTATGCTCCCATGTCGAATTTGTTCGGGAAAACCGCTGACGGACGTTGGTTCCACAGTTTTGCTGTACGAGGCAAACAATGGCATGTGAAATGTACAGTAGTTGACCGCCAACCATCAAACTGGTGAAGACAGAATTTAGATTTATGGCGGGTGGTGCGGTGGTGGTATTCAGCGGCTGATTTAAGGGCGAACGATTCCTCAAAGCACTCCCCATTGTACAGGATATATAAAGATGCAACGTATCTTCTATATACTTACGGCATCAGAACCATCTTCTTCTTCTTCTGTGTTTTTGAGGAGGCTCTATCCAATAGAGAACCATAAACTGAACCAAAAACGGTTTAATATCAGTTTTGTAAATGGGTAACCGTGTAACCTCCGAAACTTTAATAGGAATAAATTAATAATGTGATAAATCATTGGAATTGAAAGTGCGAACCATAGCTGTTAGATTGAGATAGCTGTCGTTCGGCGGCCAGCAGGCGCGCGGCGCCGGCGCCGCTAATAATATCTACATTTTGTCCAACATTTGCTGAACTGGTTAACAAAGCGATTCTGAAAAAGCTACATAATACTTTGATTTCAGCGATGTTACACAAAACATTACTTGAATAACCTATTAACCCTAAAGAACTTTTGACTACCTACTCTTAAAAAAATATAAATATTTCAAAAAGTAATTGTAATAATACATCAAAAATAATTGTAATAAAATAAAATTAAATCATAACAATTTTGTATGAAATCAAAGTGAATTTTTTCATTGCGTTATTTATTTTTATACAAACAAAAGAAGTGGTAAAATTGTTTACATTTTATATTTTTATATCCTGAATTGGGTAATTATAGGTGCTTGTTCACTTATAAATGTTTCGTGTTTGATTTAACTAATAATTTATTTGTTTAGAATTCCACTGGAACGCTTCAAGCAATTATACCAATCAGACAATTTTGATTATATTGTATTTAATTTCTACGCATATTACTTTCGTTAACAATATTTTGTTTTTAATAAGAAAGTCCGTTGCTTTTTTAATGCAAATATATCTTAGCAATCAAAAATAAATTTAGCTGACTGAACCAATTGTATTACTAAGAAACAATCATGTTTTAATAATAATAAATGTAATCTAGGTGAACACACTAAAAAAATAAAGCTACATTTCTCTTGTAATTCCAGTCTGTTATACAAAAGCTTTTCAGCATCAAAAGAGTGCCAAAACTGAGGTTTTGACATAAATAAAAATTGCGATTCGCCACGTCATCCTACAGTGTAGTATTTAGTGTAAGTAAAACATAAAGCATTGCGAATATAGGTGCCGCTAAAATATTTTGCGCCCGTAGGTATTTTTAGGCCTTTGACGTTGCAGCTATTGCATGATACTCAAAGAAACTCTGTTTCGCTGCTTTGCTTGATTATTATTATTATTACTTGTCAATGTCAAACTGTTACCACTGACGTGCGGTTGACCGTACGATGTGCAACAGAATCAGGGCCATTGTTTACCAGTTTATTGTCTTGGTTAATAGACAGATCAACTGATCGCATCGTCTTAATGCAGTAGTAATATCCGAGATGTATCCGACTGACTCGCTTGATGTGACAACTGTACCTAAGTGTTTGTCTATACATGATGGATCTTTTGTCTTAGTAGCTCGCTGGCCTCTATTGATCGACTTACTCCGATGGCGCGGCGACCCAAACTGTGTCTTAGCCTCCGAAAAGAAACAACGCCACTTGCCGCGATCTTTGGCAGTATTTCGCCAATCCCCGGCTCGAATCTTCACAGGATCGTCTGCTATCGCATCGTTCCAGTGATATCTTGGGCATCGCCCTTTCGACCCAGATAGGCTGTCTTCCCATTTCCTCTACTTACTTGCCAACGAAGCCTTTATTGATAGGCTGATTAAATGAAGGAATGGGAGCCACGGATATTAAAAGAGTAACCATGGAAATTAATGCCGATTCTTCTTCATAGAAATATAACGCTTCTGCTTAGTTACTTAGCTGACTCACCACAGAGTTCATCATCATCATTACAGCCGTAAGAAGTCCACTGCTGGACATAGGCCTCCCCAATGGAAGGGATATGCCATAATCGCCACGCTTGGCGGGCGGGTTGGCGATCGCAGTTAGTTGTTTAAATACTCCTGAGAACTGAGAACGCTGCTGCCCATCTCCTGGTGAATCCCTTAATTAGTTACCATCTACGACACCCATGAGAATAGGTATATAGGGTGGTGCAATTATTTACGTCCGGCACGACACGGAACCTATAAAGTTCATTGGAGACCAATAAGACTTTCAAAAGAGGATTAGAATCGACCGCGAAAGCTACGAAGTCAGTTTCCGCCCAAATAAAAAAGCTTTTTCGTTTGATATGATATAAAATGCAAAAATATGCGCGCGTATCATCCCTATTTCAGGAGGCGCGAGGCGCCGGCAGCTGGCGGCGGCGCGAACCTCACAAATATATAACAATAGTGGGAGATGAGAGTGAGTCGCTAGATCAAAGCCCGGCCACGCCGCCGACGCGCTTTGTTTACGCCAACGCCGGCGAACCATCGACTAATCAACCAACTGATTAATTTAATTAAACATTACGAGAAAGTTCTGTTTATTTTACGTTTCCTCGGGCCCACATGCGAGTTCAAAGGAAATACATAGGAATGTAAACACGAGGATATTGTTGGGACGCGAGGCGAGACGTATTGTGCGTTGCCGACGCCTCTGCGACACCTCTTTAGACAGTGGCTCCGCTTTAATAGGGCTTGTCTACACGCGAGCCTGTCCGCGAATGTCGGGCTCGGCTGCACGCGCCGCTTTCGCATTAGTTCCTAAAATCACCGCAGAGCTGTAAATAAATGAAGAAAATGAAAATAAAATGAGTTTTTTTATTAACTTAAAACATGAGTATACAATACAATGTGAAAGCACATGCATGTAAGGTGTTTAAATAGTAGGTATAGCAGCTACAATGTTTTGCCACTGGGGGCGTACAAATACTTTTGATTCTAGGTTACATTGACACTTGCAAAAATATGCAATTCTTCTTGTTCTACATTATATAAAATAAATTACCTATTGCAGAAGGACACAATAAGTATAAAAAGATATGAAAGTCGAATATAATGTCGATGTGATAAAATTAGTCTAACAATGTCATGATAAAAAAAATGTCAGTAGAAAATTAAAACGATAAACGTAAAAATGAGATGTCAAAATACAGTTCGTCGGAGAAGTGTTAATAGGCATATTTCCCTTCACTATTTCTTCCCTAGAACCATCAGTGAGGTTTGTGGGGGATATTATACGTCTGTCATAGGCTGATCGGGGGCGTCGTGTCGTACTAACGGGTGATTGTGTCCGATGGGTGCAGGAATGATAAATTGTCGCCGCGCAATTCGCACTGTTTCCGGAGATGCTGTGTGGATGTTGGCACTCCATTTATTTAATAATCCGTTTTACTTTCGTCGCATCTAAATTTACGTAATAGTGATCACAGTAAAATGGTGTTTGATCATATTTGTTATGGAATCCTCTCTCTAAATATATTGAAGACAGATTTATTTACACCAAGGACAGTTTTTGCCATTTAGTAGTGCAAGATACAGCAATGACATATCTTTGGAATAATAATATGAATTTACCAAATACATTTATTCCATAGTTACATTATTTCAATTAATATTTCCACGTCATCTATAATAATATTAATTAATATTAATACTAAAGAAGGTCGGACGCTAAATAAATCGAAATTTAATTCGTGGACGGCCATGCTCGACAACTAATGGCACAAATTGAACGATAACACAATTACTAATCGCTTGTTAAGATGGGAGGCCGGAGAGTTTCCGCGTCCTGTTTGTAATTAATTTACTGCATTAGTACTGACTATGTATGTCTGAGTCTATTGTTTTGTTTTAATAATGTAAGCGAAACTGGCGCCTCGCCTTCCTCTTGTTATCATAAAATCATCTTCTTATTTTATTCCTGTTTTCCTTAAGCAAATGGCGTGTAACGTTAAATCATTACTCGCATACCTCTCCCTCTGTTCGTGATTTTGTAAATGAATATGGAACGAGCGAGCAGAATGTTAAGGAAACCTGTATTACGCCATAACTTCAAATCAGCACGTTAACCCTACAGTTAACAATATTTAAACGAAACTCTAGTGCAGCGGTTCTCAAACTTTTTTGGTCACGGAACCCTTTTGACAAGCAAAATACTTGACGGAACCCTACAATAAAACAATAGTTTTTAAAAGTGTATTCTTTATTATATAAGCATAATAAAAGTACAATGTAACAGTTACTAATTATTACTTACTTTAACCACATGCCAAGTACAATAATAGAAGATATTAAAAATGAAAAAATCTTAACTAATGGGAGGTATGAAACTGTTTTTTATTTTTCATCAATTGGTTGATATCAGGTTTGATAGAAGACATTTGAAGTCTCATATCAGGTTCGGCGTCCAGTCTATTGCGATATTTTGTTTTCGTGGCTGCATAGGTTGAGAATCCTGTTTCGCACAAATATGTTGTTGGGAACGGGAGAAGAATATTCAGAGCCATTCTGCCAAGCATTGGATATTCATCACGGATTCTGCACCAAAAATCGTTGAGAGGCGTCGTTTTGAACAGTGACTCCATACTTGTGTCTGATGACATTTCTAAAAGAGATTCATATATCTCGTTTGACATACTTTCGGGCTTTTGCAAGTTGGGTAAAAAAGGATTATGAATCCATGAATTCAGCTTCATTTTTGTATTATGTTCTTCGGGAAAATACTTTACAAAAGATGCGCGCATCGAAGTGAGATATTGGACCAATTCTTCAAACACATCATCTTGAAACATTTCCGAGTCGTTATCGCTAACAAACTCACTGAGTGACGTAAAGCTTTCTATTTCTCTCTTACCAACGCAAATAATCCAAAAATATAATTTTCTTTTGAAGGCAGTTATTTTGTTATAGGCCTGGAACACTGTTGTCTGTTTACCTTGCAATGATAAATTCAATTCGTTCAGTTTTTGAAAGATATCCGCCATAAAAGACAATCGGAACAACCAAGTTTTATCATACAAACGGTCTTTCAAATTAAAAGAAACTGTATCTGCTGAAATAAACATTTGTAACTCGGCTCTAAGTTCAAATAGCCTTGTTAAAGTTTTACCCCGAGACAGCCATCGCACTTCTGTATGGAGCAGCAGTGTTTTATGTTTGCTGCCATAATCTTCACACAATAATGAGAACAATCGGGATTGTAGTGGTCGTGATTTGATAAAATTAATTATTTTTACCGCTTCATCCATAACTAATTTTAGATTTGACGGCATTTGCTTCATCGCAAGTGCTTGTCTATGCAGAATACAATGGCTGGAACTACAATTAGGCGCTTTACTTTTTATTCGTGATACTGCTCCTGCTGTTTTACCTGTCATCGCCTTGGCCCCATCTGTACAAATGTCAATGCAATCGTTCCAACTAAGATTATTTTCTTTAAAAAATATGTTTATTTTATTAAAAATTTCTTCCCCGGTAGTGTTTGTGGGCAGCGGTGAACACATAAGCATGTCTTCTTCAAAAGAACGTTCATATGGATATCTCACGATAACCAGCAAGATAGCCAGACCAGTGACATCAGTTGACTCATCCATTTGCAAGGCGAATCGTGTTTTTTGTAGACGTGCAACTAGTTCTTGTTTGACGTAGCTTGCCAGATCATGGATTCGCCGTGAAACAGTATCGTTTGATAGCGGTACAGTAGAAAGATGCTTTGCAGATTTTTCATCGAGCATACATTTTGTTATGTCTAACACACATGGCTTTATTAAATTCTCAGCGATAGTGTGCGCTTCACCTGCTTGTGCAATGCGATAGCTAACTAAATATGATGCCTCCGTGGCCTTTTCATTGATAGTTTGTGTTACATGCATCATATTTTTTTGACTTTCCAATAACTGTTCTTTTTTACGAACAAAAAATTCTTTATTCTTGTCTTTAGACTCGGGGTGTACAGTTTCTAAATGTCTGCGTAATTTGGCAGGTGCCATGGAACTATTAGGAAGCAGTTTACTACATAACATGCAGAGAGGTGAGCCGTTGGAATCAACAAATCCGAAACTGATATATGATTCATCATACTTCCTTTTTTTCGTCTTTGAAACCGTGGAGCTTGACGTCGTGGCATCATCGTCTGGATCGGTAATTGCTGTATTCTCCGCGCGTACTGCTTTTGAACATTCAGCGTCATTAGAAGATGTCGTTGCAACACGTTTAACACCTTTAAGCCAACGTTCCATTCTTCTTTATTAATAATGTTACACGTCAGGATGGTAGGGTCAAAATAATGCACAATCGTTACTGCGTTTATGAGACAAAGTTTAGTCCAAAGAAGAAATGTACAAAACTGATACAATCAGAATACAGCGGGCAGTAGAACTTACAAGAAGGCAGCAGGCTAGCCAGCTTGTAAGTAGGTAGGTACGAACTTATCGCTCCGAACGCTAATCGTCAACTGACTGACGAGGCGCGACTTTTTTTATATAATAGCGCTTTTATACTTAGTCCTAGACTCGAACTCGAACATTCTCAAAAATACTCGAGTCGGCGCCTTTGATAAACAAAAAGCGGAAATAAAAATATAAATACAAAAAAATGCGTTGTAAACAATCTCGACTTTATGCTTTTGAAGATAGAGCCGAAAGTCGCTTGTTCACAACTATAGCGTCTAATTCAGAGGCGGCTTTTATCAAAGGGACTGCGCGCTCACAAGTATACGCGCGGCGGGCGGATTCAAAACGTTCGACCAGTGACCAGAGAGAGGTGTTTTGTTTTTTTTTTCTAAATTCTTGCGGAACCCCTACAGGGGTATCGCGGAACCCTAGGGTTCCGCGGAACACACTTAGAGTACCGCTGCTCTAGTGAATTGTTTCGTGAACACTCACCAGCCGAAGCTTAATGCGAACTGTCCCTCAAAACGCAATAGAAGGGGTCGGGGAAAAAATAACAGTTGAAAACAAAATGAACAGTGCGAAATGCGCAAAAGTTTAAGCGGCAACTAATTAAAAAACAAAAGAAAAGAGGCTCGCAAACGTGCGGGTAACTAGCTTCCCGAATTATAAAACTCGCTTCTTTTTTTCGCGCGTTTTCGCTTTCGTCCGGCTAATTAGGGTTAAGGAGGTTCTTACCGTGTGTTGACGACGCGTTTTAATTTTTTCACGGTCGTATGTCGTAGAGGATTAAACACCAAAGATGTATACAGAACCCGGTATGTTCACAACTGTTAAACGAATTCATTTTTCAGAACAAGAAATGTTGAATGGTGTTCGTAATTATGCTTCTTAATTCTCGTTTTGTTATTACCATATTTACAGTTTTATTAGTGTAAGTATGGTTATGGTTTTTTTCATGTTGCTTCACCCTATATCTTCTCATGGGTGTCGTAAAAGGCGACTAAGGAATTCACCAAAGGATGGGCAGCAGCGTTCTCTGAGTATTTAACCAACCAACTGCGATCGCTAACCCGCCTGCCAAGCGTGGCGGAGCTTTTGGAGGAGGCCTATGTCCAGCAGTGGACGTCTTTCTGCTGAAATGATGAAGTATGGTTTAAACTAGAGTTTCTGACAACACTACTTGACAAACTCTAAAATGGGCCCTTCGATCAAATATACTATAGATGCACGATCGCCGCTTGAAAAACGGCGCCATCAAAACTGTGCAACAATCAGTAGCGTGCACAGTTTTGCCCTCGGCCGCTTCACGACCGCGCTAGTGGTGATACGTTTCACGATGCTACAATTTGTAGAAAAAATATATAAAAACGATACTCCAAATGTGCAAACAAAGGATGGAGTGTCGTACTTGTCGTTGTCGTAAACATCATTACAAGTACATTTTATCGCGGAGACGTTTTCGGGTTTGATTTTGTACAAGACCGTACGTCTATAGTACATTTGATCGAAGAATGGGACCCAAAAACTTAAGAGTTGTATTTGGACGATTACGTTGTTCTTGATACTCATGTAATCTTAGAATATTATAGGTATAGCCGGTATTAGGCTTACAACCGCAGTAGTCGCAAGCGCAGTTAAACAATTTCAAGTTGGCCTTAAAAGGCTAGGTTCAGTACAGCTTACGCGCGCCTATGTGTGTGTCGGCGAACATTTTACGTATCGCTTGCGGGCACACAACGTTTGGTTTTGTGCTTCAAATTTGACCGGAACTTTGAATGCAACTATCACTCTTTCTATGGTCTTATGCACTCGTATGAGACGACGTCCATTGTTTATTGTGTTATTTTTAAGGACCGACCGAAGGTTCGGTTTCGGTTTCGGCTAGTTTCGGCCAAAAAATCTAGTTTCGGCCATAGTTTCGGTTTCGGCCATAATAGGCCGAACCTTCGGCCCCGCCGAAACATGGTGTTCGTAAATTGTCGCGCATCATTCGGCTAACTTCGAGTGAGTGAACGTGATTGCGAGTTGAGTTCGCTAGCCTTAGGTTGTAAGTTGTAATAGGATATAATTCTTTAGATATTTTACTTGGTTCTGTTGAGTTATTCCCTAGAACTTATACAATATAAATTTATAAAGAAATTAATGTAACACTTAAAAGATGTGTAAAGATAGCTGTGATGTTTGATTCAAACATTACTATATTTGTTTGTTGTTGGATTACATTTTGTACCTGTATTCGAACCGCCCCGTAAATCCGGTACACAACTACCTCCGGTGATTTAACTATTACCGTGAATGACCTTCAGTACTATTAGTCATGTCGCATTTTTTCCCTTTAGTACGCGAGGTGCTTAGTCAATTCGGACGCGTAGTACAGTAGTACGGGAAAGTTTTCTAGTCTTCTTCTTCTGTCATGTCGACATGAGCTACATAATGATAACAGCTCATGCCGTGGGGAAAAGATTAGCCAGTCAGCAGGTTGGTGGCGGGGCTGACTGCCCAGGGTGCGCCGGACGATCAATTAAATATCGTCACTCGTGGAGGCTCTTTTAATGCACCCCAGTTAAACTAGTTTTCTAGTTAAACTTCATTATTTACTACTACCATGACCCCTATCACGACAAATACTAAAAATAAAAATAAAATAAGTCTGTAACCAAAGAGGGTCCCCCATACAAGAAACCTCGAGAAACATGCAGTTTTTTCAACGTTTTTGTTCCTGCTCTATCTTCAAAACGGTCATACATACCAGCGTCAAACTTGGTCTGATTATAGTGCATACTATTTAGTTTAGCAACAAATACTAAAAATAGGGCAAAAATAGACATATGTGGTGGTACCTACGTAAGAAAGAGATGCAAAAATTCACATTCCGCGTACGCTCGTTGATGTCTTTTAATTAACTCTCGTAAATTAAATCAGTTTCTATGGGGTATCAAGTCGATAGGTGGTACGGAACCTACTGCGTGAGTCCGACTCACACTTGACTGTTTTTTTTACATACTTAATTGATGCATGTTATTTTTTTACACGTGTTAACTGTCTATATATGCGTAAAAATACAATAGATTTAACATGCTATAAAAATTCAAATAAGTTTCGGTTTCGGTTTCGGCCGAACCTGGGTCCAAGACCGAAGGTTCGGTTTCGGCTGAAAATCCTGTTTCGGTCGGACACTAGTTATTTTAATTGGCAGTTTAGCTCTTAAAGCCTGTAATATTTTCCCTTTCTATCATAATTAATCTGAAAATGTACGGAACAATTTAACTGTCGATGCTAGAATAAAACAAATCGTTGCGATCTGAAGTGGACGGCAGTCGCGCGTCGCGTTTTGCCTCGAACTTTTTAATTTCACAACTTTTGTCGAAGCAAAGTTGGGACTAATACGATTGCTTTCCGATACACGGATGATGGCTTCGAATTTATGCTTATTTTTTTCAGATTAACACTAAATGTGAGGACAAATTGAAGTTATTCGCTACGTAACATACATAAAACGCTAATTTACAACTAATGTTTGATTTTTGTAGTAGCCAAGTGGCGCCCCCATTAGTAAATAAATTATTACTTATCATTTATCGAAAATCCTTTTTAGGGTTCCGTACCCAAAGGGTGCAAACGGGACCCTATTACTCTCGCTACGCTGTCCGTCCGTCCGTCCGTCCGTCTGTCTGTCACAGAGCTGTATCTTTGTAACGGTAATAGATAAACAATTGAAATTTTCACAGAATATGTGTTGCTATGACGTGTATCACGATAAACATGCATTTTTTTAAACGTTTTTGTTCCTGTTCTATCTTCAAAACGGTAATACATACCAGCATCAAACTTGGTGTGATTATAGTGCATACTATGTAGTTTAGCAACAAATACTAAAAACAGGACAAACATAGACATATGTGGTGGTAACGACGGAAGAAAGAGATGCAAAAATTCACATTTCGCGTACGTTCGTTGATGTCTTATGATAAACTCTCGCAAATTAAATCAGTTTCTATAGGGTATCAGGTCGATGGGTGGTACGGAACCCGTACTGCGTGAGTCCGACTCACACTTGGCCGTTTTTTTTTTAACTATTGAAGTACAGGTACTATAGTTTAATTATAAACTATCAACTCTGTTAATTATAGTTCGCTGTAGTTGTAGATACAAAAATAATGCATAAAATAATGCGAAAAACGGCCTCTTTTGGCACTTTTTGTATCTATAAAGTTAATCGAAATAATAAACTAGGAATAAACAGTTACTACTGAAGTCCTAATGAAAAAACATTATTATGACAAAACCCACGGAATAGAAATCAAGCTGGAAGTGCCAAACGGCTACCGCATGCTTGGCACAATTAAGCGGAGATCCGCAACACTCACTTAATCGCAATTAGTTTCCCGCAGCGACACGACAATGTCCCGAACGCTTACGTGAAATACTAGATTAAACCTTATTATGCAATTTTAACGTGTAAAAATGATAGCAGAACGAAAAGTGATTCTCATAGAGGTTAAGGTGAGGTGAGGTGATCATGTCACCATTATGTGTACAATGTTAATATATTTTAATAGGATCATTTTATTTTTAACAATTTATGATAAGGTTTAATTAAAAAAATATAATTGTTAGGCCCAGTTAGAATTTTAAAGACTCAATCAGTAAAATCACCGACAAAGTACATCATTACAAAATGATGTACTTTGTCGGTGATATACTTTTTCGACAAAGTCCCTTGAACGAATTCTGCTACATTACACGTACCTACGGCTGCCGTCGGACACTGAGCGCAAGCGATTTTAGCCTTAGTGGTGGTTCACCGGAAATTTTGCTGATAGTAGGCTACTATTTCAGTTGTAAATGTGTGAATTTGGCTACACTGGTTCCCGTAGGACTAAGCAATGGTAATGGCACTTCCACGTGTCTTTTATATTCTGTGGTAAAATCTATATTTAATCAGTAATTTTAATAGTAATTCGTACTCACATAACAGTTTTAATGATTATTTAAAATAGATATACTTCACCTTCCTCCCCCTCAATGACATGATTCTATCGACACTAATATTACAATACAATACAATACAATACAAATACTCTTTATTGTACACAAAAGAAGATAGCAACATATATGACTTATATAGAACACATGTACAATGGGCGGTCTTATCGCTCAAGGCGATTTCTTCCAGACAACCTTAGGATGGACAATATGGGCAAGTAAAGAGAGGGGTAGTACGCAATGTAACAACATAATAGAATACATATACTACATAACATAAATACTATACATATATCTATAACAAAACTACATAAATATAAGATACAATAAACATAATAAATACAATACAATATGTCTAAATATTACATAATGTACCTGCCGGAAATTACAGTGATGATAGGTAATGATCTTTTACCAGTTTTTTAAATATAGGCAAAGATTGAGCACGCCTCACCTGTACTGGCAAAGCATTCCACAGGCGAGCAGCCTGAACTGTAAAAGAATTACCAAAGAAATTTGTGGAATGCGATGGAATCGCCAACGTGAGTTATTATAAGACCTTGTTAAACAACTGTTCCTGCGAATAAAAGTTCTATTCTATTCTATTCAATCAGTTCCATTTAATTATAATTATACTTATTCTACAACATAAACATGTACATTATGTAATTCAGTACGTCCAAGAAGCACGGAAGTCAGGCTTGGCATTCATTTTGAATAATATAACGACTATGAAATTTGGGTGCTATCGTTTTGTACGGTACAGGAGCTGCTTGTAAATTAAAAATAAATGTTCGTCAAAGTTGGTGGTACATAATTCAGGGCGCCCTCTAACGGGCCATGCTGTAATTGGAAGCGTTGGACAGGGCTGTGATACGGTATTTTAATTTATTTTTATGGGTAAAAAAATACATGCTGTATAATTTCCAATACGTACAATGCTGTATTATGACTGAAAGTTGAAAGTCCATAACTGTGCGTTTTTTTAATACCTTTTTATATGGCTAGTATGTACAGTATTATTGTATATGGGTCTTTGTAACCTCATCATCATCATCATCATTCAATCCCAAAGACGTCGATTGCTGGACATAGGCGCCCCCCAAAAGGGGGGGTATATACAATAATCGCATCTCTTGGCAGTCGAACCTAAATCAAATAAATAATAAAAAGAGTATACACTGTACATACCGTTATACTTATGGCAAGTATTTGGGCTGGCTGGCTGTGGGTGGGAAAAGATCCAGAAATAAAACGGTAATTATATCAAACAGCATTAGTTTTAGCTGTTTTCAATAAAAATAAAAGAAACAACAGCATATAACAGACTGTCACAGCGTAAAACGATTACATTAGAGTTTTCCAGAACACCTGTAATAAGCATTGTGCTACTCAATTAATTCGAACCTTTTTTTTTTTTATCTCAACTTAAAAGTCGTTTAATTTGATTCCATTATCAACAACAACATATAACTGATCATCTATTTTAGAAAAATAAATTACATTAAGTTTCTAGCTACGACTATTTTTGCCATAACTTCTTTTTCAGGATAAATAAGTGTATCCATGTAGAGCTAGCTTGTGACTCAGTTTACTGTTTCACAATAGTTGATTAATATAAACAACGTGTTATTTAAATAATTGAAAATCTCCTAAGGGGTAATTGTACTCATCATTATGAACAACTTTTACTAAAGAACCAACCAACCCTGAAATCGCGAAAAAAATATCAGCTGATCCCTACATTTGTGTTCACATAAATCGGCAATGTATACATTGACTTAAAATCCTACATACTATAATGCCAGTATTTGACAATAGTTGATTAATTTATATAAGCCATTGACTTTTATGAAAACTACAAACTATACACAATGCCAGCATTTGTTAAAAGGCCAGCAACAAAAAAAACACAACGAAAAAAACGCTCCATTTTCAAATCTCATTTTCTTTTTCAAATGCCACCTAAGGTTTGCCAGTTTTCAGCAACTCCTTGTAACATGAAAGTTTATAAATACAAATGAATGTCCTATTTAAAAGATATATATCTGGCAGCCCTACCCAGGACTGTGGGGATAAAATGGGGGGGTGATACGAGAGGGTGAAAATTAACATGTTTGTCTTGCTTACATCGTCGCCAACACTGAAACTACGCCTAAGTCAAATAAATTTCCTCCCGTTTAACATAAGCATATATAGGTACTAATGTTTTGAACAAACAGCACGACGGGACGCGGGACGACGTTTGTCTCTAGTAATTATGCTAAGAATTAAAACTTTTTGTGTGTTCCGATGATTTCAAATTCGTTTCTCTGTTTGTTTGAGTAAACCAGTAAATTATTATTATATTTAACCATTTATGAAGATTTGTTTACGTGAATTTGAATTTGACGACGTCTGTGGTCTGGTTGTTCGAGTGTCGGACTGCTGATCACGAGGTCGTGGGTTCGATTCCCACAGGACAGAAATATTTGTGTGATGAACATAAGTGTTTGTGTTGGTCTGGGTGTTTCTTATGTATTATAAGTATGTATTTACAGAAAAAATAGTATATAATTATTATATCCATTGTCTAGTAGGTACCCATAGTACAAGCTCTGCTTAGTTTGGGACTAGATGGTTCCGTGTAAAAATGTCCCAAAAATAATTATTAATTATTAATGCATACTTTATCGTCACCCTTCAAAAAAAGTAGCTGACTTTAATTTAATAAACCAAACTAAACTAATTTGCTGCCACAGCTCAAACTAGGTAGCTACCGTCAATTTATAGGTCGCCTGTTTTATTTTGTGTGCTACTCGACACAGACTCGATACAAGACAACTTTTTTTTCAGTGTTTGCTGGACATAGCAATGGCATTAAGGGAAAATAATGAGCAAGCGGGTAAATGACCGCACTTACGTCATTATACGTCACTCCGCCATTTATAAACGTGCTATTTTCTATTTTACTTTGATTTATAAGCTATTCTACATTTCTTCCGTCATGTCGATGACAAAAGAATATATTATTACTCACTCTATAAGAAATTACTGTCATTGTAATAGACATGCGACTTAAACCTTCAATTTTCAACCCTAAACACCGCTACTTACAATTATATTCTACATTATCAAAAAAAATAGTTTATACTGTAAAATTATAGTAAAAATACTCCGCATACTATACTTTACACAGTCGATAAGCGTACAAATACGTGGGACACTCAGAAAGTTTTGCGAAACTAAAAAAAATTGTTCTATACGTACATATATTTTTATCAAATCTTTTCAAAGTACTTTCCACCAGCCTCTATACAAAGATTCATGCGCCTAAACCAGTTTTCAAAACACTTTTTCCAGTCCGCCGCAGACACCTCGTTTACAGCCTGCTCGAACGCAGCCAGCGCATCTTCCGGCGACGAAAATTGTATCCCTTTGAGCTGATTTTTTATTTTTGGGAATAAAAAGAAGTCACACGGTGCTAGATCAGGGCTGTAAGGAGGGTGACCCAGGAGTTTGACTGGCGTGCTGTCCAGGAAGTCCCTCGTTTTGAGTGCGGTGTGCGCAGGTGCATTGTCGTGGTGGAGCAGTAGCCCGCGGAGCCCTGTGTTTGGTCGCTTGTTGCTTATAACAGAGAAAACTTCTGGCAAACATTTGGTAGTATACCATTCGGCATTAATGCTTCTTTGATCCCGTAAGGGAATTGATACCAAGTGGCCAGTCAAATTAAAAAAGCTAGCGATCAAAATCTTACCCCCGCTTCTAGATCGCTTCACTTTGGTAGGCGTTGGCTCATTTTGAAACACCCAAACAGTCGACTGGCGCTTGGTTTCTGGGTCGTATTGATAAATCCAGGACTCATCACCTGTAACGATGTCGTAAACACGCCGAGACGAGCCTGCTTCAAATTTGTTAAGCATATCACGGCACCATTCCACCCGGGCCTGCTTCTGAGCATCGGTGAGGTTGTGCGGCACCCAGCGTGATACTATCCTCCTCACGCGAAGATGGCTGTGTAGAATCTCGTGAACGCTTCCCGATCCAATCTTCAATATGTGTTGAATCTCCTGATATGTAATTCGCCTATTGTCTTGGATTAAATTTTTCACTGCTAGCACGTTTTCTTCGGTAACAGCCGTCAAAGGGCGACCGCTTCTTTCGTCATCCCCCAAAGTTGGTCGACCGCGCTTGAATTCGTTATACCAACGATACACGGTTGCCTTGGAAGGGCCTTCATCCATGAATGCCATTTGAAGTCTATCGTACGATTCATCCGGTTTCAGGCGACACTTGAAATCGTATAAAATCATAGCTCTAAAATGTTCCCGGCGCAGATCCATATTTCAGTGAGACACAATACTTTGAATTAACTCGCAAAAAATGTGGAGGGAAATTTTGAAATTGGAACTTACTTATTTTTACTTATAAATAATCATATTTTCGAAAAACATTATAACTGGCCAGTCTCCCATATATAAAAACTTTTTTTCGCAATACTTTCTGAGGGGCCTGGTACATCTCATTGTATTCCAAATTATTTAATAATATATTCTATTCACTCAATAGTACCTACCTCTATCATAATATTAATAGCGGAAAATTGTGTATCTTGGTCGTAAACAGAGCAATAATTTGACGACAATGGTTTATACTGCTGTATGTATTAAAACTGGTATAACAATACAAAAACATATTGATACAACTTACACAAATATCAACTTTAAGACAACGTAAACTAAGCTAAGTTTACAATGACAAAAACTATTGGAAATGGCATAAGACAATTTTAGCTGCAATAGAAACTGAACTATGTGCAATGGAATTAAGATTTCTTATGCCAAATTAGTGGCTAATGTATAGTCACGCGCGTAATACAGGGTGCGACGAATTTTTAGGACTTGCGGTTTGACTTTCACTATAACAATAAGGTTTTGTTTGGTATGCCTTTTCTTATCGTATTTAACAGCAGATGGTTAACCTTATAAGTATAATTATTAATGTGTCATAGTTTTTATTTGCTACCAGCTTTAATTTTGTTTATCCAAGAAAAGAGACAACTGTGGAAACGGTTGGAAATTACTATGTTTACACATGCTGAAATTTTAATGGCTTCTTTCCCGAAAAGGGGTCATTGTACTCATTTTATCGATCTAAGTGAACACAAATGTAGGGACCAACTGATTTTTTTTCGCGATTTCAAGTTTGGTCCTATAGTATAAGTTGTTCATGATGATTAGTACAATGACCCCTTTTCGGGAAAGAAGCGATTAAAATTTCAACATGTATACTGAATTAAGTAGTGATAGCCTAGTGGTTGAACGCTTGCCTTCCATGCAGGAGGGCGCGAGTTTGATCCCGGCCCGTACCTCTGACTTTTCGAATTCATGTGCGGATTTATATTCGATTATCACCGGAATACATCGTTAGGAAACCTGCACACCAGAGAGTGCTCCATACAGTTCTCAATAAATAAATAAAATAAATAAATAAATATCTTTGGGACATTTTTACACAGCACCATCTAGTCCCAAACTAAGCAGAGCTTGTGGTATGGGTACTAGACAATGGATATAATACGTATATACTTTTTTTTTTTGTAAATACTTACTTATAATAAATAAGCGACACACCCAGACCAACACAAACAAATATTGTTCATCACACAAATATTTGTGTCCTGTGGGAATCGAACCCACGACCTCGTTATCAGCAGTCCGACACTCGAACCACTAGACCACAGAGGTCGTCAAAATGGTTGTGTAGTCCGCCATCCCGCACTAGGCCAGCGTGGTGGACTAAGGCCTTAGCCTTCTCGTACCGAGAAGAGGCTCGTGCCCAGCAGTGGGACAGTAATGGGCTGGTTATGTTATGTTATACTGAATTCGTCGCCGGGGTAGGCCGAGGAAATGCTGGCGGGACGATCTGGACATCTTTCTCAATAATTGGACTGAATAAGCTACTGATAGGGAAGTTTGGAAGAATATGGGGGAGACCTTTGCCCAGCAGTGGGAAAGTACAGGTTGACAAAAAAAAATGTTGAAGATACTATTTGAAGCCGCGGAACTGCTCATGTGAAAAGTTTGAAACTATTTAGGTAATTATTAATATAGGTACAGGTATTAATACCTCCAACATCATGGGTGGCCCCCACATCCACACACAGCCCCCACATCCACACACAGCCCCCACATCCACACACAGCCCCCACATCCACACACAATCCCCACACAGACAAAACCCCCCCACACACACACACACACAACTCCTACACTCCCCTTTATTACACAACGCATTTTGTTATATCCTTACACTACACCTTCACTTTCATTGTTATTATTACCTTAACTATAAATTATGTACACATCCGTGACACCAAGATTTTTATGAATAATGCTGAAATTTTAAAATAATATATTGATTTTGTTTACTATGTCCGGGTAGTTGGGAGTCCTGGAGACCTGTAACACAGGTTCACCTACTACAGGCTCCAGTCTCCACAGCATAATGTTGAGCAAATATTTGTTTTAATGGTTTACACTGTAAAGATTCTTTATGTGGTGGAGAAATAAATGTTTTTTTTTTTTTTTTGTTAGCCTGTGCTGTCCTACTGCTGGGCAAAGGCCTCCCTCAATTCCTTCCATCTATCGCGGTTCTGTGCCGCCTCCTGCCAGCTGTCATCAAGAAAGACATCGAGCTCGTCTCTCCATCTCCTGCGTGGTCTGCCGCGACCCCGCTTCGCTGTCTCAGGGCTCCAGTCCTGTGCTATACGGGCCCACAGCTCATTTGGCATACGGCAAACGTGTCCTGCCCAGTTCCACTTCAGTTGGGCGACCTTCTGACCCACGTCAACAATTTGCGTTTTGGAGCGCAGTATTGTGTTTCGAACACGGTCGGTTAATTTAACACCAAGTATACTGCGCTCCATGGCCCTTTGGCAAACCTTGAGTTTGAACTTCTGGATGTTGGTCAAAGACCATGTCTGTGCACCATATGTTAAGATGGGGAGAAAGCACATGTCCATGAGCTTACGTTTTAGTGACAAGGGCAAATTGCCCTTGAATTGCTCTTTCATGGACCAGTAGCTCTTCCAGGCGTTTTCAGTACGTCTTGTAATTTCTTTATCTTGTCTTGCCTGGAAGGAGATTACTTGGCCCAAGTAGATGTAGTCTTGGACATACTGCATTTTCTCCCCATCCACTTGGATGTTCCGTGGTGAGCTGTTGGTCATGACTTTAGTTTTTGACATATTCATCTTAAGTCCAACCTCAAGGCTTGCATTGCTCAGTTCTTGTAGCATCTGCTCTAGTCCAGTAGCTGATGATGAAAAAAGGACAATGACATCAGCGAAACGAAGATTAGTCAACCTAGCTCCGCCGAGGACAACTCGTCTATCTTGCCATCTGGTCGCCAGCGTTTTAAAAACCTCTTCTAATGTACTGGTGAACAGTTTAGGAGATAGTGGGTCACCTTGTTTGACTCCTTTTAGAATGTTGAATTTTGGGCCTTTTTTCTCTAATTTTATGGCTGCTGTGCTGTGGGTGTATATGATTTGTAACAATTGTATGTAGGTGGAATCTATTTGTTGTTTGTCAAGAGCTTTAAAAATTGCTGAGTGCGAGATGCTGTCGAAGGCTTTAGAGTAATCTACAAACGCAGGGTATAGTGGCATTCTGTATTCTTGATATTTTTCAATAATCTGGTTGACTGTATGTAGATGGTCAGTGGTGGATAGTCCGGGTCGGAAGCCTGCTTGTTCAGGAGGTTGGTCAGGATTATTTTATTTATTTATTTCATTTAAATTTCAGGAAATTTGGTTTCATTTAATGTCGTACTTCATATCCACTCTGTATAATACACAATCACGCCCACCATGTTTCTAGCATTCAATGCAAGATAAATTAAGCCTAAAAACAATTATCCTAAAAGTACGCGGCGACAAGTTCACGTGCCTTTGCCATTTATTTTACCTTTATTTAGATTTCTATGCCTAAAACCTTATCTAGGTAACAAATAAAAAACCACAAATAGTGGATACGAACAATGGGCCATGTGTAATAGAGAGGTAAAGTGCCTATCAAGCCTTCAGACGCTGTAAACATATAAAATGAAGGCGCTTATTGTTCTTTCAGTAACAATAAGAGGAGCATTTTTCCACAATCGACTGAGGCCATTTCGAGTGAGAGGAGTGGAAATAATAACCACTGGATACCGCATCGACGCACGTTTAAACAATCAAACGGGGAACAAAAAGACACTAATGCGGAAATGGATAATGCAGAAGCGTCGAGGCGGGGCGCCACTGTCGCAAGTCCGACTTTATATTGTGATGTGTAAGCTTTATTTTATAGTGTGGATAGGGATGCGGACTAGGGTTCGCTCCCGGGAAATCCCGTTCCCGAAAATACCAGAAAGCCCCGAGAAATTTTGGTTTGTCGGGAATTTTAAACCAACTTTCGGGGAAAAAAACAGCAAATAAATAACCATTTAACTATGTAGAAGAAATCTTCACTGTCTTTTTTATTGTATTAATTTTTATTGTTTCATATTATTAACATTTTTATCATTTAACTTAAGGAAGTAAAAATTTCTTCGAGGTAAGTACTTACAGTACGCGCAATCTAACTCAGCTGGAGTGAAGTTGTTACAAAACCGTTGCAATAATCATTTTATTGGTGTCAGTTGGAGGCGGGAGGCAAAGAAACATGCGCATAGCCTAACTTCACTCCAGCCAAGTTAAATTGCGCGAACTGTAAATCCTAATTTTCAGAAATAAAAACATTGTTTGAATTTATTAAAGTGATTTATATAATCGCTGCTATTATGGTTACTTAATTTTGTTTCCAAAAATACTAAAATTTCAGTGTAGTTTCAAATTTTAAAAGAAATGGCTATTTAATTGTCACTTTGATTAATCTCCATAGAAAAAGAAACAATCTGTGTTTTTTATTGAATACTATTTAATAATAAAACAACTCGATAACATCTCTGTCTATTTCAACTCAATTAATTGATCAAAAACAATCCTATCAACATTCTTTTAAAAATTGTAATTCCCGGAAATTTCCCGGGAATACCGGTTCCTTGACTGCATTTCCCGAAATTCGTGGTAATAATTTTCAACACCGGGAATGCTTACCTAATGCGGAACTAATGAGTGGCTTGGAGATTTTTTTTTTTCTTTTTGTTGTTATCCTCAATTGAAAGTACACGTCTAATTTTGCTTGTTGATACAAAAACGCTGCCAATAAATTGATAAGGGATATGTAAAAGATAAGTTTAAGGGCATTAGCAGTAAGTCGATGCAGCCTCAAATAGAGATGCAATATGCTTGTACACTCGTTTCAACAGAACCTTAATTTCACGTTTCAGTAAGTAAAATAACCGGCCAAGTGCGACCTGTTACCCCATTGAAACTAATTTAATGTTCGAGAGTTCATCAAAAGACATTAACGCACCCGTGAGTGAAATATATGAATTTTTGCAACTCTTTCTTACGTACATATGTCTATGTTTACCCGATTTTTATTATTTTTTGCTAAACTAAATAATATGTACTATAATCAGACCATGTTTGACTCTGGTATGTAGTACCGTTTTAATGATAGAGCAGGAACAAAAACGTTGAAAAAAATGCATGTTTTTCGAGGTTTCTTGTATGTGGACCCCCTTTGATTTTAGACTTTATTTTTATTTTCATTATTTGTCGCTTCGATCAATAATAGTATTATAGTATAGTATTATAAGATATTCCTTCCCAAATCTTAGTGTTACAATGACTATTTTCACAATTATTAATAATTATTTGAACGCGCATTGCGGCATTTTGGCGTGTTAATGTTGGCTATGATTGGACCATACTAATTTCAAATAAGCCCACAAAATTATTTGTGCTCTAATTCTTCTGGGCGTTTTTGAAGCGCTGATCGGGAATCTAGGTATTATTTATCGAAGATTTGTCGTGATAGGAGTCATAGCAACACATATTCTGGGAAAATTTCAACCGACTAACTATTACTGTTCAAAAGATACAGCCTTGAGACAGACAGATGGACGGACGGACGGATGGTCAGCGTAGCGAGAGTAATAGGGTGTCTTTTGGCACTCTTTGGGTATGGAACCCTAAAATAAACTCAGATTGATCAGTCGTCAGACCATCGAGTCAGCGCATAATTCTTCGGTATTTTTTCAACGGAAACAATAACCACTGGACCAGCTTCTCTCGCTCCCGCTGCCATCTATCACAGAGGCTCCACAGTTCACTCTATGAAGAGGATGTGTGATTAGTTTTATCCTTCGCCCCTCGGAGCGTCGCCCCTTCACCCTCCCCTCACACCCTTTCACGCGCCCTTCCCCCGCCATTCTTCGCCAACTGTATCTCGGAACAAATGAATCGCCCTGTATTAACAGGGAAATAGCATAAGAGTTATTATAGCAAATTGAAATGAACTCGAATGACGGCAGTTAAGCAATGTGATTTAAAGTTAATGAGAAACAGGCTACTTCCAAATAATATAGATTTTAGTTTCGATCAATGGACGATCTAACCTCAACAACTCAATTGGTAAGGTATGCCGAAATCCTAAGGTCACCTTTTTTCCGAGCTTCTCAACCTTTGAGTATTAAACCAACTTGTTTAATACTCAAAGGTTGGTTTAATACACAAAGTTCTTAACTAAATCGGTACTGACACGACTTTACATATTCCCCAAGACGCGGATAGGGTATCGATGTGTAAATAAGCCAATTACGCTATTCATCCAAAACGGATCGCAGTAACCATTTTACAGAAATGCTCGGGAATACCTATTACGTAATTTTTTTTATTTCATTCATACTGTACATACTTTTGACCAAGATTCCAAGTCACCATCACAACATCAGGAAGCTATTTTCCCGCTCATCCAACGGGGAGTCTATGGGCAATCTCATTTTGGGCACTCCCTGTGTCATCATCATCATCATTTCAGCCGAAAGACGTCCACTGCTGGACATAGGTCTCCCCCAAGCAACGCCACAACGACAGGTCCCTGTGTACAGCCGTGGAATGCGATAGGCTTCGTACAGTGAGTACCTTGATTATAAAACAGCGAAATTAAATTTCGCGTAAATCGTACGCTAGGGCCGGCTGACGCGGACTTATTACGTGTATACATACGTAGGCAGTAATTGCGCGGCACCGCGGAAGTTTATTATTGCGTTTCGTACGCAAAGTTTCGATTAGAGAGGCGCCACGCCGCGCAGCCGCCGGAATAACATAAATAATGACCAGCTAATGCGCTGAATTGCACTCATTTGCTATCTAGGAAGTTATCCGCGCAGATGGTGCTAGATTTTTGTTTAACACATATCCCCTGTATGGGATGTTAATTGAACTGCTGGAAATAATCCTTTTGCTGTCAATTTTTTTTATTGTATGCGACAAAATGTTCTCTAGCCCTGCAATTGCAGCGGTCAATATGTCGACACGTTCAGGGCTGTTACTGGAAAATTGCACTAGATGGAGTGCTTAGTTAAAAAACTTAAAAACCAAGACAGATTCTGTTCATTCAGGTGAAATTCACCTCGCAAAATTTTATCTGATCGATGCATGGTCATCGTGTTAGAAAGGGGAAGTGCAACTTGTAACGGGGTTCGAATCTAGATAGCACAAATCAAAGCAGTCAATATAATAGAATAGAAGAATAGAATGTCTTTATTTGCAAGGAATAGGTACAGTCGACCAATCGGAATCATGACCCACTCAGCCGATAATTCGTATGAAATGGTCAAAACAGTAAAATTTGCTTCTTATTACCGTCGTGCTGCACTTAGGTCATTTTGAATATTAAGGAAACTGCATTAATATGAGACAGAGGTCTATGCAATTTTGAGCTTTGTTATGAATGCAATAGATTAATAATTGGATAAAAAATAACGTTTTTGATAAATCTGGAATTATGTTTTGAATTTCGAATTCACTGTCGTTCAGCATAGTTTAATTTCGAAATTCGACCTAATTGTACTAGAATGAATGTTTGTAGAAAATTAAGCTTATGGTGGGTCACGATTCCGTTTGGTCGAGTGTACATTGTAGTTGGTACGTTCATTCATAGTCCGCTTATTCCGCTATATGCTTTATATCATAGCATGCAAATGTTTATAATTATAATTTTTATGTTTTTTTTTTAATTGCCAGTAGCTGATAGCAATTGATTTAGTTGGTTAGTGACGTCAATAGATTACAATTTACAACCATGATCGGGTGCGCTACGGTTTGCAAGCGGGGTTTCGGGTCATTCAGTTTGCCCTATTCATTTTGAATGCGGAATTTTGAGTTAATAATTTGTGGGGGAACGAGGTATCATGTTCCTCCAACACAAAGGGAGGATCCTCCGACCAGGCTGGGTCTGCGCCTGGCGGGCTACTGCCCAACGGTTGATGTTGGGCGCTTGTATACAACGTGGATATGACAATACGACAATACATGAAAACACGGTTATAACTAGTCTGTAGAAGCATTTTAAACACATAAATAAGTTGTTCATCGAAAATTAAAAAAAACTAAAAAATTTAACAAAATAAATATTAAAACATCGAAATACATTTGTAATCATCTGTAATCGTTGATAAAGAGTGTTTAAAATCATATGAACTCGCACAGGTCTTTGACCTAACGATCTTTGCCTAGAAAAATGGTCCTACATTAAAAATTAATGAAATTAAAATAATTTCCTGAGGCTAAGCTTTTAACTGGATTTGATTAATTTTTTGTATACGGTCAGAGGTCGTGAAACTCTGTACGTGGTTTTATTTAATGTCGTGTTGTCATATCCACCCTGTATATGCTACGTTACGTGTCATATTCTGCATGCGTGATTCAGGATAGTTCCCATGTAGTGGTATAGATAGCGCTACATGACTCTCGTCGTTACCTACATCTCTGTTAATTTCCATGTAAAGAGATAGATGTCGCTACAGGTTCATTAAAACAGAATATTTTAATAAATTAGGTACATTACAGAAGAAAATTCAAAACTCATGAATAGGGAAGAAATAAAATAAAGAATCAGCGGAGGCAGTTCAGTGTCGGCATTACAATATTGATCGAAGGATATGCTCACCCGTCTCCACCGTTGTTATTTA
Organism: Asteroscopus sphinx; assembly: GCA_949699075.1. Classification (NCBI taxonomy): domain Eukaryota; kingdom Metazoa; phylum Arthropoda; class Insecta; order Lepidoptera; family Noctuidae; genus Asteroscopus; species Asteroscopus sphinx. The sequence continues at coordinate 4,354,174 of OX453002.1, forward strand.
CAAATATGAATTTTTTATTTAGTTAGCATAAGGACGGCGCCTGGTGCCACCCACAGTGCCTCCCGCCTATTAATAACGTAAGCGTCTACTAAATGATACCCCCATATAATAACAGCAGTGCTTTTACCCCCACCCGACCAATTTACCCACAGTTACATTATATTTTATTATAAAAAACATTACGCTCCTTCTGGGGCAGTCGGGTAAAAATTATAGTCGCTGTCATGGTTTCGCAGTTTCTGTAATGAATTAACAAAGAATTTCATGCGGCCGGGAAATAAGCAGTCTTGATTTTTGGCATCTTATTCGGTAGTACCGGGATTCAAGAATGGATTCCCTCTTGCTCGTAAAGGAGGCGGCGGAGAGAGAGCGAGAGGCGACCACCTCTCTTTCATCCTGCAGGAGAAAGCCCGGGCGTTGCAAGAGGGTACGCCGTCCTCCAGCCACCCTAAGAGAGGGCCTGCAGGCGACAGATTCGGGGTAGCCCGCCGCTCGACCAGTCAAGGCCCGTGAAGGTGGCGCGTCGTGTTCCACGCTCACCATTTGGAAGGAGGGTGCGGCCAATAATAGGCCGCACGGGGAAAAGAGTGTTGTCTACTAGTGGCGAGCTGGGACCTGTCGGGGGTGGATGGAGAATGCAGATCGTATTCCACGCCACCGGCCAAAGGTTAGCAGAGGAATACCGTGGTGGTTTTAGTCGGTAAGAGTCCGACACTGGCTCCGCGCCGTCACCCCAGCGGAGGGTGTCTGTCTTTGAGGATTTCACCACGTAAAAATAGGATGGATTTCCTCAACCCTAAATCTTATAACTCTTACTTTTTTTCATTATTTGTTTTAATTTTATTGATGTGACTTGGTAACTGCCTGTGGTTTCCCGTGGCCCTATTTGAAAACCAGCGCTGCTGCAGTAGTTAGCTACTGAGCCAGCATATCAACTGTGAACTGGCAACATGGTCTTATCTCAAATGTTTATTGCCTATGGCGTTAAGACCGCCTTTGTACCCAGTTGTGCATAAAGAATTAAATAAAGATATAATTTATCTGCCATAAACTAAGGACACAAAAGGAACACGAAAAAAAAAAAGATTTATATAACGTCTAAGTATAACATTGTGTGCCCCACGACTGTGCCATTTAGGTCCAGTTGACATGTGACATGACATTATGTCGTCAGTTCACAGACGATATGCTAAGATAGGCCCTTTTTGGCCTTGTTCGGGTTCTTATAATAATCTGTTTGTATCTTTGATAATTTGGTATATTCTCAAAGCTTTGTATTGATTTTTCTATTATTATTATTAATCCGCTCTGCATATGACTTTTATTTTAAGTGTAATTACATCTATTATCTAGCTTCTAAAAATTCGACCCAAAAAATGCCTCGGCAACATTTCAATGCCATCAATGCGTCAATTTACTGGTTAGTCCGTGGACTGCCAGCCCTGGCCGTCTGACGTCATAAGCTACTATCTTCACTAAAGACATTACACACCATTACAAACTGCTACCGAGACTAAATAATCACTTCCGGAATGTCACTAGAACGTCCTATTATGTTATTGGTATACTGTGGTACCGGTATTGAAATATTGTAGCAAGTTGGATAGAAATAGAATTGTCTTTACTTTTAATGATAGGATTTTTAACTAGTAGGTATACTTATAGGATTTTGAATGGAGATTTCATGTGGTTCAATCGACATTTCTATCTACAACGTATACTTTTTTTTCACTGCCTCGTTGGTCTAGTGGTCGTAAGCACGACTTCTAAGCGTGAGGTCCTGGGTTCGATTCCCGGGTCGGGCAAAAAGTGTCAATCGGATTTTTCTATCAAGAAGATTTCTCAGTATCAGCCCGGAGTCAGGAAGTTGAAGACGTGGAGGTGCAGACACCCCCGTGCCTCGGAGAGCACGTAAAGCCGTCGGTCCTGCGCCTGATCTCTCTCCGGTCGTGTCGGATTAAGAGAGTGAGGGAATAGAGAGTGCACCTGTGTTTGCGCACACACTTGTGCACTATAATATGTCCCGCGCAGATGGCTAGTCTCCATTGAGATTGGCCACCGTTACCGAAAATCCGCCGGGAGGATATTATTATTATTATTTTGATATCTTTTTGTTTTCTCCTCTTTTTGGGAGGGTGAAGAACCTCATCTGCGGGCCGAAGCCAAGCGTAAGAGGGGATGATTAAATAGAATACGTGGATGATAGTGTAGAAGACGTTAAAAATTTTCTGGTAATGCGACAGGTGTTAAGAATGGTGGCTTTTTGAAGCATGTGGAGTGTATATGTAGGCATGTGTAAGGTGTTTAGGCTTTGTTGAAGGGACTTCGGAATAAGTCCTGTGGATGACAGAACTATAGGGACAATATGGACTGTTTGTGCTCTCCATTGAGTTTTTAATTCTATAGCAAGATCTTGATATTTACAAAGTTTTTCTGATATAGTGTTTTGCATGTTGTGAGAGTTCGGGACAGCAATGTCAATTAAGTAGACGATTCTGTTAGATTTATCGTGAACAGTAATATCGGGCCTATTGTAGTGGATTGTTTTATCTGTAATGATCGTTCTATCCCAATAGATTTTGTAGTTTCTATTTTCTAAGACAGTTTCGGGTGTGTATTTGTAATATGGGCACATTTCTGTTATAAACTGGTATTTATATAATAAGTGTTGGTGGATAATTGCGGCAACCTGGTCGTGTCTGTGTTTGTAGTCAGTTTGTACTAATGATTTGCAAGCTCCTGTGATGTGTTGAATGGTTTCTGAGGCAGTATTACAGTGTCTACATAAGTCAGTTTGTTGGTTGGGATCTTTTATGATATACTTCCTATAGTTACGGGTGGCTATTATTTGATCTTGAATCGCACACATGAAGCCTTCTGTTTCAGGGAAAAGTTCACCTCGCTTGAGCCATTCGTTCGACTTCTCTTTGTCGACGTGTGGTTGACTCAAGAAAGATCGGTGTCTCCCGTGAAGAGATTTTCCAGCCCATGCTGCGATTGTTTGTTCTGTGTTTGTGATTTTTTCATTCGTTTGTGTGTTTCGGTCTTGTAAGTTGAGGGGTGTAAGTTTTATATCTAATTCTGTCACGTGTTTATGTAATGATGAGTGTTCGGCTTTGGTATGAAAGTAAGTTCTGAGTGTGTTTATTTGCTTATTGTGTAAATTGTGTATGTCTATCAATCCTCTGCCTCCTTCTTTGCGTGGTAGTGTGAGTCTTTGTATGCATGATTTGGGATGGTGTTTTCTGTGTTTTGTAAAGTGTGTGTTGATAGTGCGTTGTAATTTTTTGATATCTGATTTAGTCCAATGTATTATTCCAAAAGAGTATGTGAGAATGGGTATTGCAAACGTGTTGATGGCTTTCACTGTGTTTCTGGAGTTAAGGTGCGTTTTCAGAATAAGGTTATAGCGATGTTTATTATTATTATTATTTTTAATATACTTTTTTTGGTATTCTCTTTCTCCGGGAAATAGTTAGAAAACTATCTTCCAAAAGGCCAATTCTTGTAAATAAAAACGTTCAATATACAACGTGTTGATCCGTATTCGTGCCATATTTAAGGAGGTGACTGTACCTCTGATACTGAACACGAATCAATAAAAAAACTACCAAAAAACATCCAAATCAACAAATGTCCCTCCGTGTGTCACGTGCGACACAAAAACGATGGGTGCGAAACCACCAAAACAATTTGCAGGTATCTCCACCCTTTTACAATGCCCGATGACTTCTTTTCAGAGTCGTTCGGGATTTATTCTCAAACTATCGCTATGTTTCTAAGTGAAAATTTGGGTATTAAATAATCGTAGATTTTTTCTATGACTAAGCACGTTATTTATCGTTTGCTTTAGAAATGTGGCACGGTTACAGATTAACAACTTGTATACACAGTTCCAAACGAATCTTGATGTTTTAAATCTCAATCTCCCGACAGTAGATATTTCTGATTGCCGTTTATTGGTGACTTTATTGACCTAAATGTCACAAATAAATGGCAAGCAGGAACATCTACAGTCAGGTGATTGTTATTTAAAACATTAAGATTAATTTGGAACTATAATTTGAACGTTTTTCGTCACGAGAATTGGCCTTCTGGAAAATAAGCTCGTTTTTTGTGAAGAGTTTGAAGATTAATTTCAATTATTTACGGAAATGGTTGAAGCCTAGTCAGACTTGGCATCGCTGGGAATGAAGTCAGTAAAATACTTTTTTCAATAATGAGATAAGATCAATTCAAGCCGTGATTTTCTTATCGTAAGCTTGTTAGGAGGCGCCGGTTGCGTTCCCCTTACCCTCGTTAAATAAACAGCTGTTTTGATGACGTAGGATAGCTCAACAAGTTAGCGATACATGTCGCACCCTGTTCCGATCCACGATCGTTATACCTTGTACTCACACACCTCCATCTACTTCATAAACATTTATTAATAATATCGCATGTACGTATACCGCTCGTTCGCTGACCGATTTCTTCCTACATTACAGTCTTGTCTTTAATCAAATGCAATAACAGCCTATAAAATTTTAACAGATTGTAATTTAGTTGACCGAGTGTACCTAATAATATTATCGGCGTGGCGGCCGCGTCCCCCGCGTCCCGCGCTCTCGCCCCCGACCCCCGCACCCGCCTGCGCCTACATAAATCTATTTTATCGTACACTGGCAATAAATTTTATTTCGGGATCTTTAATTCTTTGTTATTGAATTGGATTTTAGTGTTTTATTCGGGTAAACAAACAATACATCGGAACGTTTCAACCGGTACTTAGGGCACGTGTGCGTTTCGTAAACACGACTAGCGGCGCGCCCGTCGTCGCCCGGCCAACTTAATAAAAGATTTTATTTGTAGATTGGACTGCGTTCCGTTATTGCCGCCGTAAAATGGCCGGCTTTTGTCTGCGTTCACAATTAAAACTTCGATAATGTTTAGTTGTAGCGCTGGGCACAAAGAAATGCCGCTCTTTGCTTCAACAATTACAGGGTGGACGTAAATAAACGTGCGCTTGCGCGGCGCGGGCGGCGCGTCCGACGCGTGATCTACAGTAGCGATCGATTAAATGTGCAATCGTAAACTTCCTGTACGAGATGGGAAATTGTAAATTAACTGACGAATTGTTCTTTTTCATCTGACCGTTATTATTATTGTACGGTAATGAAGCCGACTTGTTAATCGTTAGTTGTAACTGTGTCGGCACAAGATTTAGAACGCCGTTTTATATACTTTACTACGTATGTGCGGTTTCCATTACTTTATTGAATTAAAGGAAATTAAGTTTTATTTCTTTCTGATGTTTGTACCATTGCTTTATAGGAATGACCTCTACTCATTTTTTTTGTTGGTTAATTTTCAGCAGGCCCAAACATGTAAAAATGCACTTTTTTATTTCAAAATGTTATTTTTATTGCGTGTGACATCCCTAGCCAAAAGATGTCGTCCCCAAACATGTACCAACTTTTTACCGCCAAAATGTGACACGACATATTAAAAAAACTCTGTGGTTTCAACATACGCCTGTGACCAGTGTAATTGTTCATTGAAACACGTCCCTTTGTAAAAAATATTCAAATATGAGGACGCATGTTGATGTTTCAAAACATCATTATTTATAATTTTTACGTTTAATTAAATAAGTAAAATTGTTGAAGAAGTTTTTTCATACATTATCAGATTTTTTTTCAAGTAGAATAAATGTGCTTTGTCTAATTAAAAACATATGGTACATTATCTGTAGTCATGTAACAAATTTAAAAAATAAATAAAAACGTAAGTATTGTAGATAAAAATCAAAATGAAGGGAAAAATATGCATACATTTTCTCTAACTTTACCATATGAAAGACATAATAGATTTTTATTAGGTCATCAAAGAGGGCAATTTAATAGGTGCATTTATAAATTGAGTTAATATTGATATTACTCTGAAATTATTTGCTTCGCCTCTCGGTGCACGTGCCCTCGTTTTTAATATCACGTATTTACTCTTATTTATATTGCGATCACTTAGTTTTGCTCACCACCCATATTTAACTGGAAATCAATTTTGGATTACAAATTGTTAAATTTAAAATAAGTGGATTTCGAAGAAGAATAGATGACACCATCAGCCACCCACTTCTTAAGACATAATCACTTAATCTGCAGCCGTAAAATGTCATCATCTACTCATAAGCACATAATCACTTAATCTGCTGGCGTAGCATGATACCATCACCCACTCATAAACACATTATCACTTACGGCCAAAATTACTATCCAATCTATCCACGATTTACCCTACTAGAGATAGAAATTTGACATATTTTGTATGGAACTTATGTCAAATTCCTATCTCTAGTAGGACAAATCGTGGATAGATTGGATATTAATTTTGGCCGTTAATCTGCAAGCGTAGCATGACACCATCATCATCATCATCATCAACTCAGCCTATCGCAGTCCACTGCTGGACATAGGCCTCTCCCAAGTTGCGCCCCAACACTCTGTCCTCTGCCTTCCGCATCCAGTCCCCCCCAGCCACGTTCTTTAGGTCGTCGGTCCACCTGGCAGGGGGGCGCCCCACGCTGCGTTTGCGATTGCGATCTACGATTTACCCTACTAGAGATAGAAATTTGACATATTTTGTATGGAGCTTATGTCAAATTCCTATCTCTAGTCGGGCAAATCGTGGATAGATTGGATATTAATTTTGGCCGTTAATCTGCAGGCGTATCATCACTGTAGACAAGAGATTTGTTGATTTGTTTTTACAGAAAAATACACAAAATGACATATTATAAAACAAAAAAATTCATTTTGCATTATCTATTATTTCAAAAATAATGCCCTTGTCTACAGTGTTCATGCTACCCCCGCAGCTCATTACTGTTCCGCTGCTGGGTTTTGGCCTTTTCTCAGTACAAGAAGCATCCCTATTCGTAGATGTCGTAAAAGGCTACTAAGGGATATCTCAAGAGGATGGACTGCCAGCAGTGAGCAGCGTCTTCTTGTCTGCTATTTTGATAATAAAAGGAAACTGCGATCACCAATTCATCTGACAAATGCAATGATTATGGAAATTTTCTCCTTTGGCCACATACTTTTAATCAATCGATATTAGTTTAGTTGCATTCCTAATCAGTACGGTGACGTAAGGGAGTGCCGCACGCGTGTTTTGAATTCCTACTCGACCTCAGCGCGCTGACGTCGACAGGCGGACACAGCGACGGTGACGTATTGAGTAGCAGAATGGCTTAGAATGTATCAAATTGCCTTCGAGTTCCTGAAAACTACGTGTTAACATTGAAACCGAGGATGGTTTCAAGTAAGCTTTCTCAACGTACCTACATTTTCTGAAAAGTACCTGTGGTTCTCGGAAAATAAAATATATTTACATATGCACCGATCCTCCTCGAGTTCGAAAAAATACTAGTAGGTATTTACCTTCAAAAGGTTGTAAATCTTCACTCCAAAACCTCCAGGATGAATTCAACAGGAATTGCCTGTCAGACACTGCAGTAAGACGCATACGGCAGACCCGATTTCCAATAAGTACAAAAATTGTATCCCCAACTGTCAGACGGCAGTTCAGTCTAGTCTACAGGGGCCTTTATTCTCATCAGGATGCCCACCATATACAATTGGGATTTTTTTACATTAATGTAATTATTCATGTGACAAATTAAAGCAAAGATATATTGCAAATTATTATTTTTATTAGGTATAGATATTTTCTTTTTCCATCCTCTGTGACGACTTTTCATAATTGTCAAGTCTACGGTTACCGAGGAACTTATATATCAAGCATGGTTACAGTGCAATAGCTCAGAATATTCTTCTTTATGTCGTGTCAACGGTAATGAACTTTATATCATAAAATAATGTGGCAACTTCAATGACGTGGCGGTCTAGACATCGTTCCTCGTGCTTGTGTTCGGGGACAAGTAGGGTTACCATAAGTAAAATTGAAATGTCCTGTCAAAAAGCCTGATTTCCATAGAAAAATTCTGAGGAAAATCTCAAGAATTTTCTATTTTTCTAAAAATTATTGGTTTTGTGCACTGGGGGTCACATCACACGCGCAAACTTACGAGGGTAAATTAGATTATGTTTTTAAATAATTATGTTGGTGTTAATTATGTTGATTAGCTAAAATATCCAAAGAAGATTATATTTTGTTTACGTTGATTGTAACTTTCTAACAAAAAATCTCAAAAATCTACTGTATTTTACTGAATAATCTAAAAATCCTGAGATTTCCTAAATTCTGCCGCAATCCTATCAGGAGCTTAAAAGTCCTGAAATGTCAGGACAAATCCTGAGATACGATAACATTAGGCACAAAGGACACACCATTAAGTGTGATATAAATCGCTTTGACTATGATTTTCATTCACCAATTATTTCTGCTTCTCTGAAACGCAAGAGAATTTATTATTTATTTTTTTGTTTACAGGCCAAGATGATTGAAAACTCCCAGGCCTGGCTTGGAGCCTCCACGTCGGCAGCAATTGCAGGTAAATATAACAACTTCACTACAACCTGAGTAACTTTTTAATTTTCTTCAAAATATTGACAATGACAGTTCTGCGTAGAATGGTGTAATGTAACTTTTTTAAACTTGTGTTTGAAGTTTTGAAATCCGAACGAGGTATTTTTTTTTAAGGAAATAGTACGTGGTATTTAAAAAGTTTTAAGTATTAAAGTTCCATCATTCACGACATCAATCAATATTTTTTTTTCTTATATTTTTCTTTTTTGGTGTTTTAAAATAGTTTAGATTTTTGCTTCAAATGGTTTGATTTTGCTTTCTGTTTTCGTACATTTGATGCAATGCATGCTGTTAGTTATCTTTTTCTTTTTTTAGTTTGAAATCCGTGTTATGTTGATGCAGTAGTTGACTAAACATTGCTCCATAATCAGTTCTGACGAAAAAAAAATATAGTGTGTCTAAACAAAAAGAAATCTGCTGGTAAATATTTTCTATCATAACAATGTTGAATGTTTCCGTGTGTTTTATAATACAATAATAAATAGCAAAACAATGTCTGTCACTGTATTTTATTGCAAATACTTCTCATTGATAATAATTCTTATTCTATGTAGCTGTCATTATAACGTGAGAAAATAATATAAAAACACTATTATATTAGCTGAATACAACATTGTTAAAGTAACGATGGCCGTATGTATTATGCCAGTGAAATTTATAGTTTAATAGCATAAAAACTAGCATTGTAGTTAGGTACATACATTGTGAACGTAAAAGTGCTTCGTTTACCTGAGTTTCTCGTAATTTCATCGTTTGTAATTAAGCCCTAAAACTTATTAGGGGCATAATGATAACAGGAGAGTAAAATAAAAATGCAGCAAAAGAAGCGTGCACAACGGTTTTCCAGATTTTCGTTTGTATTCAAAACAACAATATTCAGACAAAAACTCTTAAATAGATTTCGCAAACTCGCGTCCAGCTCCACAAAATGTTCGTACGATTTTTCTCTCAAAGACTAAAAATATTCCACTTTCTAATATCCATTTTGTTTTCGCAATCCACAGCTATCTCATTCATAAGCATAGCACAAACCTTGAAGCTAAATTTCAAGCCAAACTCTTATTAAAAAAATCTAAGACATATCTAAAACAATCTAATCTATGGTCAATCTTCGAAAGTATTTTCAATCTTCAGAATCGGCTATTGTATGTTTTACTGTTTATAAAATAATAATGAAAATGTTTTATAGGATATTATATCCATAAGTATTTTATTGTTCATAAAGTAATAGGAAAACGGTAAAGGGATCGTAACTTACTGATTTTACTTGGAGAAGTAGGATTGATAAAATCAATTACTGGGTCACTTAACCTTAAAAAAAGTTATGCAACGTGTATCAGAAATACGTGGTCATATTTTAAGAGCGCATTCAGGTCATAACATGGAGTAACTTTTACTATGGGACCGACCCTGAAATTGCAAAAAAAAAACAACTGTTCCCTAGAAAATTGTCGATGTCGCTTGACATAATGTGTGGATCAACCATAGACAAAGTGCTGCGAACAATCATAGTGAAGCCAAAAATACCGGGCTCCTCCGAAAACAAACCAGCGCTCACGCACACACATGCACCTCAAACCGTGCCCACCGCTCTCAATACACATGTCGCGGCATCGTCCAGTAAGCATCGTGAAAATAAATAATATCCATCAGGCGCATGGGTGTGCGTGAGCGCTGGTTTGTACACGGAGGAGCACAGTTTTTGTTGGCAGTGGACTGCGATAGGCTAAGTTGATGACTATGATTGTTCGAAGCAATTCGTCTACAACATTGGATTTGTGCCCAGTTAAGGCAATAGGCTTGCACCCTATTACATGGGACTTATAACATAACTGGCGGCGAAATGTGGGTGTACTATACACCTCTGCCTACCCCTTTGGGGAAATACAGGCGTGATGTTATGTTATGTTAATTTGATTATTTTTATTGAAGAGTTTTTCCAAATGATTTGTGTCCTTACGTGTGAATATCGATTCTGGTAACGTACCTGACAGGAACAACAGGGTTTTTGTTACATATTGTATATTTTTCAGTGGGATCAACTGTTTTTTTCCTAGTTTCAGGGTTAACCACGTAGTAAAAGTTGTTCGATAGCATTTCCTGATGATATGACCAAACATTTCTGATAAACGTTTCATTTATAACTACTAACCTCTGCATCAAATAGTACGGATTTATTTTTTTGAAAGTATGTGTTATTCCCCAACCCTATATAGATTACCACCATAGTTCGCGTAAGCTGAAGTCGCCAACGTGGACTCAAAGCCAGCTGCAGGAAGCAATCCAGGCCGTCGTCACACAGCGGATGAGGTTCACTCAAGCCGCTACTCACTTCTGCATACCCAAGGGAACACTATATGATAATATCTTGGGAAAATCAAAACGCATGGCAGTCTTAGACGAGGCTGGCTTACTAGCCAGCGAAGAAAGAGCCGTGTTAGACTTCTGCTGCGAAACCAACGTCTCGCCTTACAACAGACGCACTAAAAAGTCCTTAAAAGAATTAATGCCTTATGTAGAGAAGTTGAGAAGAATAAGAGACCCAGGGTTTTCGTTCATAGGTCTGACGGGCTTCAGATGGTGGTGGGCCTTCTGTAAGAAGCACTCCATAGTGTCACTATATTATGAAGGATCGCTTAAGAATAAAAACTCGAAAGTTAAGACTGAATTTAATCCAGATGATGAGTCGTGATGTTTCAAATGAAATTGCAACTGGTGGTGCCATCTGTTTTCTTTAGTGAGAATTAAGCGTTTAGTGAGGTTTTCAAATTCTCTGCTTAGCTTGGTGACGAGCATTGCTTAAATAAAAAGGGTACAGAAGACCTAAATTTATATTTCTTATGTTTAATTTAGGCATGTAAATCGACAATTAGTCGCATATTGCTCATGCGTGCTCATAACGTACAAAAAATTATAGTTACATGATTATAAAGTAGGTATTTCTATAGACTATGGACGTGTCGACATTGATGGCGTATCATAAAATATAATTTGGCATTAATAAGAGGCACACAAGACCAATGAACGTTTCTATTGAACATTTCTTACAAATAATTCGGCGTTCAATATCGTTGAATATTGTCAACACAAAATTAAGTAATTTAAGGCCATTTTTTTAATTGTTTGTCATTTAATAGCTAGTAATGATTCCCAATTCATAACTAAATATGATTATGAAACGTTTTTCATGCGATAAACGACTTTATAAGCGACAGATGTGTGTGCGGGTAGTTATTATAAAGTTTCAACGAGCGTAATAACAGAGTATTTTTTAAACGTCTTTTTGTTATTTTATTTATTACCTCGCCAAATTAAGTTGTTGACGTTGGTCTATTAAATTCTGTTTCTTTATTGTTTGTATCTACGTAATCGTCACTGGGTTAAGCAGAGTTTGGTACATTTAGCGCCAAATCACATTTGGCACTTTATGGTGACGTAATAGATGATATTATAGCAATAACCAGTAACAGGTTGGCAGCCTATTGTACTGTTATAACAAGAGTATCTAACTAAAGGGCTCTACACACCGTCAAATTAAGATATGTAGGTATTGGTACTCCGTTTATTATAACATTAGAAAAAGTGAGAAAGAAACATTATTACTATTACAATTAAATTAAACTAAGGATTTAAAATTGTGGAAAGAAAAAATCGCTCACGAGCAGGATTCGAACCTGCGACTCCTGGCTCAGTACGCCAGTGCCTTAGCCACTAAGCTACCGTGAACACTGCTCGTGGTAACGAAATTCTCATCTACTGTTTCTTAACCGACTCGACTAACTTTGCAGTTAATTCAGTCGTATAGATATGCCTACCCTTACATTTTTTATTTTTTTTATTTTTTATTAATAAATTATTAGTAAGGGTAGGCATATCTATACGACTTTGAATTAACTGCAAAGTTAGTCGAGTCGGTTAAGAAACACTGTTTCTTAATAAGATATCGCTGACGTCACCCAAAGATGTACCAAGTGGATGAGAATTTCGTTACCATGAGCAGTGTTCACGGTAGCTTAGTGGCTAAAGCACTGGCGTACTGAGCCAGGAGTCGCAGGTTCGAATCCTGCTCGTGAGCGATTTTTTCTTTTCACAATTTAAATCGTTAGATTTCGTTTCGCATGCGTAAAATGCGTTAAAAATAATTAATAATTAAATTAAACTAATTTGACAGTAATAAATATGTTCTGTCCTTTTTTAATGATGTTTATAAGAACGAACTATAGGTACTTAGTTTAAATAAAATTAGTTTAATAAGGTGGACAAGAGAATCTAAAGTCACTCTTACTCTTGCTTACGATGTAACATATAAAAAAGATCTGATTTATTCTACTAAATGATTGCTGATTGTTTTTTTTTTAATATGTATCTTTAATTAGTTGTAATTTTTAATTTTAGAATTTGAGACTGATTCTCACTTAGTTTTTTTTTTGTAGATAATACCTAATTAATCATTGCACTTTGATGTTTTTCATTGGTCGCGACTTTTTGACTAAAATATTTTGTATGTTTCTTTTTAGTTAAATTGGAATCAAATATTTTTATTTATAACATAGGATAACCAAACATCAATTATTAGATAAGTCATTCGACCTATAAAAAACCTCAATGTGTGATTACTCCTAGATTTACTTATTTTTTGTTTCGCAATATGAGTGTCATTTTTTTAGAATAAGTCTAGTATAGTAGAAGTAGTGTAGTAGTAGTTTAGAATAAGTATAGTATAGTTTAGTTGAGAATTATTTGAAAATCACACAAGTGTGTTATCAATTTATAATATTTAGTTAGGTACGTACTTAACAGATTTTTCGCTGCTTTCTGAAGACTGCCATGAATTTTTATTATAATCTTTAAAATTGATTTAGTTAACAATTCGTCTATTGTGGCATTTAGAAGTTATACTTTATTAATTAGTTAGGTAGTGAAACATAACTTTTGTGATAGTAAATCTATTCTACTTATTATGTTTATTATACACATACGTGGGACACTCAGAAAGTTTTGCGAAACTAAAAAAAATTGTTCTATACGTACATATATTTTTATCAAATCTTTTCAAAGTACTTTCCACCAGCCTCTATACAAAGATTCATGCGCCTAAACCAGTTTTCAAAACACTTTTTCCAGTCCGCCGCAGACACCTCGTTTACAGCCTGCTCGAACGCAGCCAGCGCATCTTCCGGCGACGAAAATTGTATCCCTTTGAGCTGATTTTTTATTTTTGGGAATAAAAAGAAGTCACACGGTGCTAGATCAGGGCTGTAAGGAGGGTGACCCAGGATTTTGACTGGCGTGCTGTCCAGGAAGTCCCTCGTTTTGAGTGCGGTGTGCGCAGGTGCATTGTCGTGGTGGAGCAGTAGCCCGCGGAGCCCTGTGTTTGGTCGCTTGTTGCTTATAACAGAGAAAACTTCTGGCAAACATTTGGTAGTATACCATTCGGCATTAATGCTTCTTTGATCCCGTAAGGGAATTGATACCAAGTGGCCAGTCAAATTAAAAAAGCTAGCGATCAAAATCTTACCCCCGCTTCTAGATCGCTTCACTTTGGTAGGCGTTGGCTCATTTTGAAACACCCAAACAGTCGACTGGCGCTTGGTTTCTGGGTCGTATTGATAAATCCAGGACTCATCACCTGTAACGATGTCGTAAACATGCCGAGACGAGCCTGCTTCAAATTTGTTAAGCATATCACGGCACCATTCCACCCGGGCCTGCTTCTGAGCATCGGTGAGGTTGTGCGGCACCCAGCGTGATACTATCCTCCTCACGCGAAGATGGCTGTGTAGAATCTCGTGAACGCTTCCCGATCCAATCTTCAATATGTGTTGAATCTCCTGATATGTAATTCGCCTATTGTCTTGGATTAAATTTTTCACTGCTAGCACGTTTTCTTCGGTAACAGCCGTCAAAGGGCGACCGCTTCTTTCGTCATCCCCCAAAGTTGGTCGACCGCGCTTGAATTCGTTATACCAACGATACACGGTTGCCTTGGAAGGGCCTTCATCCATGAATGCCATTTGAAGTCTATCGTACGATTCATCCGGTTTCAGGCGACACTTGAAATCGTATAAAATCATAGCTCTAAAATGTTCCCGGCGCAGATCCATATTTCAGTGAGACACAATACTTTGAATTAACTCGCAAAAAATGTGGAGGGAAATTTTGAAATTGGAACTTACTTATTTTTACTTATAAATAATCATATTTTCGAAAAACATTATAACTGGCCAGTCTCCCATATATAAAAACTTTTTTTCGCAATACTTTCTGAGGGGCCTGGTATATACGTCGTTGCTTGTATTTATGTAAATGGTGGTCTTTTACAGATTTTGTGATAATTTAATAATTATGATTATCTTTATAGTTTATCACGATTTCGTCCTTTAGGTATCACATAGGATAAGTAGCATCTATTATATACAAAGTATGATGATTGATTAACTTACAAAGTATGTTTACAAAAGTGTCTTGGACTCGTAAGTCAATCATAAAAAGCCGTCCCCTCCTATAATAATTTACGGCTAATAAATTTTAACAGATATTATATATGTTGGTATTATAGCATAAAATGAGGGTACAGCCATCACCTGTAACGTCGCGTATCAGAATATTTTATAAACACATGAATAATTAAGACGTTTTGACATTTACCCGCGAACCTTAAATGGTATGTCAACGGTGAGACATAGTGTGTAATTTTCCATTAAAAATTATGGTTATAACTAAGAACGAAGGTAATATATTTTTAAACCTCAATTTTCAGGCATCAATCAAAAGATACTGTCTTCACTTTGACAGGATCATATAATTTATCAATTGTTTACCAGTCTGTTATTATAGTATGTAAATATACAAAGGTAACTACATATATATTTTATCAATTTAATTGTTGTTGATATATTGTGAGAATTACACTATTTTTTCTTTTTTTTTAATTACTTAAGCACCTGAATAATTAAAAATGCCACATGTGTAGTAGGTGTGTGCCACATCTTTGCGAAAATCCTAGGATGATTGCAAGAGGGGTGCTGGCCAGAAAACCTTCACGTGTGTCTGATGGCTGCATGTCCCTCTGGACACGTCTGGAGGGAACGGCAGTTGTTAGGCCGGTGCATCCTGGGTACAGGCAATGGAATCCTTTCGAGGGATTAACCCTCGGGGATCTTATTGTCGGTGGCGAATATTCTGGTACGGGAAGGGGCCATGTGGGCCAGTGGGGAGTTGCTCCACGTGTCCCTCTGATGCCAGCAGAGGGCACAGTGGAGGAGCAGGGCCGAGCCCGGTGTGCACTCACCCTGCCACTGGGCAGTCAGCGGGGGGATTGTCCTTCTCTGCCTCCGTCGATCTCGTAACCCCAGGAGTGCCCGGTGAGTAGTGTTCTCGCGCCTCTTGGGACCAAGGGTCTTGGCTTTACCGCCTAGACTGCGAGGAAGAAAACCAATATAAAAAATTAGGAGGATGGGGCCTGCGAGCGACTCGGGGTAGTCTGCTGCCCGACCAGCAGCTAGCGTAGCTGGCACAGCTTGCGTAGCTGGCACAGTTGGCGTAGCTGGCACAGCTGGCGTAGCTGACACAGTTGGCGTAGCTGGCATGTTGACCTGGCAGCATGCTGGCGTAGCTGGCGCAGTTAGCGTAGCTGGCGCAGTTGGCGTAGCTGGCGCAGCTGGCGTAGCTGACACAGCTGGCACAGCTGGCGTAGTTGGCGCAGCTGGCATAGCTGGTAAAGGCTCTTGAGGTGAGGTGGCGTGCAGAGTTCCGTGTGCGCTGCCTAGGGTGTGGCCAACGTTGGGCTGCACGGGGGGAAGGGGCTCGCCTGCTTGTGGCGGACCAGGACCTATCGGGGGTGGTTGTGGGAATACTAACGGGTTCCCACTTTCCCACGCCTCCGGCTAAGGTAGTTAAATAAATAATATAATAATAATAAAATATATTTATTCAGCCAATTACACAATACATTTAAAGGTAGTTGAAGGAACACCGTGGTGGTTTTAGTCGGTAAGAGTCCAACACTGGCTCCGCCTACCCCGGGTGGAGTGCGTCCATGAGGATTTCCCCAAGGCAAAAAAAAAGAAAATTGCAAAAGAACTGATAATTGGAATTTCAGAAAGATTTTCGCTATAATACGAGCAATTACCAGGATAATTGCACAATACCAGCTTGCTTACACACCATGCAACTGAAGGATATTTGTTTTCGCGATGCTTACTGGACGATGCCGCGACATGTGAACTGAAAGGGGTGAGCACGGTTTAAGGTGCATGTGTGTGCGTGAGCGCTGGTTTGTACACGGAGGAGCATGGTTTTATTGGCTTCACTATGATTGTTCGCAGCACTTCGTCTATATTTTTTACTATGTCTGTGTACTAAACAAAGTTAACTGTTTCTTGCAAATTTTTGCTCTATTTCACATTATAATAGTAATAAGTATACCTATTTTTTTTTTTTTCTATTGATTAAAGAAACATGAATCTCGTTCCTTAAGCTATATTTTCTCGATAATCGATAATTCGTTTTTTTCAACAATTTCGGAATTGCCGCCTTTCAATTCAATTAATAGTAATAGTAATAAAATTCAATTCAATTAATAGTAATAGTAATAAAATTCAATTCAATTAATAGTAATAGTAATAAAATTCAATTCAATTCTTTATTTGCGTAAATATTGATATATAGATGATAAAAAAAAAATTATTCGTACATAATATTCCGCCTAAAATAGGGCATTTGGGTTGTTTCTAAAAGCTGTTCTATGCAATGCCCGAATGAGCGCTCCAATATGACCGCGCATTTCTGAAACACGCTGTATAGTGAATGAGATGCCAATTACTTCATCTTGACCGAATAATGGCATATCCCCCCCAATGGGGGAGGCTAATATCATGCAGTTGACGTTTTTTGGCTGAAATGATAATGATGACCGATTAATGAAGAATTACACAATATGTCCGTACCTTATAAGTTATCAAATAACATCTTTGCTCAATAAATTACTTGAAAAATAATAAGGGAATTTAATCGTGGTACGTAAGGTTACAATAAAATTAGATATTTAATTATATTAACCCTAGGACGAAATATTATCGTAGGGATACGGTATCAGGAACCTGTTGTAAAGAATCAAGTATTTTTTTTAGATTACGCATAGATAACACGAAATCATATATTAAAGTGTTAACTGTAAATAGCAATAATAAAAACACTGGCGGCTAATAAAACGGGTAACGCGATATTTTAATTACATAGAAATATAATTCAAATTCTATTGGCGCGTTATTAAAAATGCTAAGATTATTATTTCCCTCCACGGCTCCGTAGTTATTTGATAAAAAATTGTAGTTTCTTTGTGAAAACTTGATTTTGTTCTCTCTATTAAAATAGTTTGAATGTAAAAGCTGGGATGCGCTTGTGTTTTTGCTCCCCACTGTACAAAGTTTATGGTATGGACTGCTTAGTTAAAAGATATAAACATTTTTTAAATAATGTTTTCTGCTAAAGCAAGGGAGTATCGATGCATAACATACCTACCGACATAAGTTTGCGATATTTTAAAATTGAAGCGGACATAATTTATCTGAAGAAGGAAACATTGTGAAAAATTTTATGAATGGAAAAAAGCATTTTCCTAACTAATTACTATACATTTTTAAAGAACATATGTTACTTGAACATATTAGCCAAATCGCTGCTTTGCATTAATAACGACACAACTCTAAGAAAAAATAAATTTTAATAAGTACACAAAACCAACGATCACTTGATTCTGTTCATTATTATGTAGGTACTTAATAAAATTTTGTTAATTTTTTTAATTGTGTCGTTATTCATGCAAAGCGGCAACATGTTTCGAATACATTGTACCTAGTGATGCGACTCGAGTCCACTTTTACTCGAGTGACATCGAAAAAAAACGCACTCGAGTGAAAAAAATATCGACTCGAGTTCACTCGGACTCGAGTCACTCGCAAATCACTCACCGAGACATGCGAAACGATGTGTTTTTGTTCTTAAGAACGCTTTTCCATTTTATGTCTACTATGTTTTAAGCCTCAACAAATTGTCAAAATAAAAAAAACAATTATTGTGGCAGGTAATTCGATAGAGGCGAGTGATCGAGTGACTCGTGAACCACTCGAGTAATACTCAAGTAAAATTTTAAAATGACGCGAATGACTCGAGTGGTAAAATCGGACTCGAGTCGCAACACTAATACATTGTCGAGAGTTACTCGAAAATATTATCCACATGTTTCGAATGCATTGTCGAGAGTCAATAAAGTCAAACTAAATAATGACTTTGACTTTAAACGGCCGACGGCTTTTAACGCTTCGATACAGACATATTTAGCACTCCAAACAGACATTGTAAAATAATTGCCAACTATTTGTATTCCTCGCCGACCCCCTAAGGCCAAACTTGGAACAGCCTGTCAAACTGACCCAAAACATGGTTGCACCATTTGTATATCCTTCATAATTACCGAATGCCACTCATGACAGGAAACAAAGAAAGTTTTTACTGCATAAATATTTTTCAATGAAATACACAATTATGTTTTATCGCTAAATATAAATTAAACGCACGCTCGCATTCTCACTTTTTCTTACATTGTTACACACAAACTCACCTGCGCTTGCGCTTCGTTCTAGTTTGTTTTTACCATACACTTTTAAATACGTTTTATGGGTATTTTTTTTGTTAATATACTTATTAGTCTGAATTTATCGGGGAGTTAGAATCCTAAACGCTTATTTAGAAATGGTTAATTACTTCTGGCGATAATCAATTGTCAATTAACGTTGTGATAGAGGTAGTTGAAACTGTTATTATTAACGCGTTTTTTGAATTAAAAGTTATTTGTTATATTAGGTTATGTTATCGAACACTATGGCAGCTTGGTTAAATCAGATTTTAATTTGATCAGACTCTAGCTATTGGGAACCTAAAACTTATTACCTACTTACCTATTTGTAATAGAGTGAAATAAGTACTTATTTTAACTTATTTTTCAACCTTGTTTTATAAGCCAGCCAGTGAATTTAAGCATTAATATTAACGCAGAAACTACCATCATATTGATTTTTTACGCGATCACAGCCTTATTAGATGTAAGTAAATTAACAAACTGAAAATAAATATACTTATTTAAGTAATTTACTATGCTTAAAGATAGCACAAAGTAGCCTTAATAGTAGTTATAAAAAATTAAAATAATAAGACTTATATTTACACTGCCAGTTAAATAACGAAATGTAAGTAAATTATAAAATATAGGCACTCTTAAGCAAAAGTGAATTTAGTTTTAATGTGTATCAACGTGATTTATCTCTGATACTGCTTTTTATGTGCATGCCAAAGTTATGGACTAAATTGGAAAAAGATCTCGTTGAACTAATTTTTACTATGCTAAATGTAGAGCACCAATTTAGACTATGTTTTTGGAGCAACGTTTAGGAATTTAAAGCACTTTTTGGTGGCTAACTCGGTGCTCCACATTTAGCATAGTATAAAATTATTATGAACCTGTAAACAGTTTCAAGTTTTGCTCCCTTTTTCATACATGTTCTATATTAAAATTTTGTATCTTAAACCGACATAAGTCTATTTAAAATTCAATTGAGAAAAAATTTGGTACAACTTCTGATACAAAAACTTATCTAACGTCAATTAGATATTGATAAAATAAGAAAAATAACAACTTCTTATGACAGAGGGGTTTTTTTATATATAATTGTAACAAAAAAGTTACAAAAATGCAATTGTTATGCATATTTAGCCATTAGTATAAATATGTAGGTAAATCGCACTCATTAAAAAAGACTTTTAATAATTATGTACTTTTTGTAATGTTTATAGTTACTGTTAAAAATATTACTCGAAGGTAGTTAGAAAACCTCGAGTATATTCGTACATTCCTTTGGTTATATTTAGCTTAGTTAGTTTTGTACGCGGAGGTACCGCCATCTATCGTCCTATTCAAAAAGACTGTACTGTTTTATACATAAAATCTATCTTACTTAATTCAACTGTAGTTTTATTTTAATTACCTGCTAATGTATTTTTTTTTTTTTTCTTTATAACAGGTTCCATCTCGAGGTCAGTATATAGGGTTATTTTTTTTTACTTTTCTTGGGCATTTGATAAATGCCCCTGAAAAGTAAATAATTTTTGTGCCTATCTTTGTGTCATTATTTGTATTATAGGATGAATTAAATTTACAATCTGTCCTGTATTTTTGGTAGGCTGTGTAATAGGAACTGAATTCAAAATATACTATTTTTTTATTTTTTTATCTTTATTGCAAAGATAATCTTCTTCTTCTTCGTCGTGATGCTCTTGACAGAACGGTCTTGGACAATATTATTACTATACTCTGGCACCAGGTTGTTTGCTTTTTGACAGCTCAAACAAATCATCAAATTATATTCCACTAGACTTTTCCCGAAGCTTCGCCCGCGAACTGAAATAAAATATAGCCTATGTTACTTTCTGGACAATGTAGCTTTCTAATGTAGAAATCATTATTAAAATTGGTTAGTTTCAGAGTTTATCGATTACAAATAAAAAGACAAATCTTTCCTCTATATAATATTATTAATATAGATACTAAGAAATACGTTATATTTATAATTACCACTTTACAAGGTTAAGTCAACTTGAAAGCAATTTTAAGGATGTGATATAAATCGAGAAATATAAAATCTGCCATTTGTTAAAAAACTAATAACTTGGTAGACAGAGTAAATAGGCATGAGATAATAGGTACTAGGCATTTTAAGAAGAATGTATCTATAAAGATAGGCTTTATTATTCACCTAGGTATTTTATAGCGCATATTTCATGTCTCCCATATTGAGTTTGTGAAAAAGTGTTTTTTTTTTTTTTTCAGTATAAAAACAGTAGTACAATATTAATACTAACATTAGGTTTAAAACAGTTACTTATTAACATCATTATGTTAAATTATAAAACGGTTACTTACTATACTACTAACATCATTATCCACATGTTACTATCATAGATATGCTACATGAGATAAAAAAAAAACTAAACTAAAAAGGAACTTGAACTTTACAAGAAGAAAGAGAAAAAAAACGGGGAAACTTTCTATGGACACTTCAAAATATCGACTAAGCATTTCCTAAATTTGATTGCTGATGGATTAAAAACATCAATATTAACAAATTTTGAATTATAAATATCTATAAGTTGGCGTAGTGGCGCTCGAAAGCCAGCATTTGATCTACAAATATGACCGGTATTAATGGAATTTAAGTTTGTGTAACTTATAAATGACCGGGAAGTAAATTATTTTTAGTTGAAGGAAGCGTAACTGTACGGTATTCCCTACTTGGTTAGCAGGTGCCGACTTAGGGTTCCTTGATCACGTCATGTAAACGAATACATACGTTAATAACCTTTTTGAAAATAATGTTTGCTTGCTTGCTTTTGTTTGATATCCAGCACTTGTTCAACTCAATTACATCTAAATATTTCATAGAATTAACAGATTTACATTGTAGTTTTTTTCGGAAATCAGTTTTTAGAACAGTTCTATTTATTTTTATTTTACACTTTTTGGAGACCATATTGGGCTTCGAATTCCTGTTTTCAAAATCCATGAAAACAAAAGTCCACCTTGAACTATTGAGTAGGTAGGTACACATCGTATTGCATATAAGTAATATTAAAATAACAAGAATATCTATCAATAAATTACAAAAATATCGATAATAATCTGAAACAGTTCAGTTCCAAAAAAGTACGTTTGTAAGTATTTTATTATGATAATCGGTTTAATACTAGATTAACTTCAAAACAAAGTAAGTTACACACGTTTACAATTAATAATAAATATAACTACCAAATCCATAACCTTTTTAATTTCATACCTACGAATGACAACAAGAAAAATATGCAATTTATGATTAAAGCTAATAAGTCGATAACACGTCGAATTAGTTATTCGACTACCAAGTATGATGTCGATATCTTGAATGGGACTCAACGGATACAGAATAGAATGCTTAATTTATCCCAATCGATAAAGCTCTCGATTATTGAGATCGAGATGTATGTATAAAGTTAATATCTATTCTTAAAATAGTTTTAAAGCGACCAGCTACAGTTTATAACCTCCTATAACGTTGCTTTCGTCACGTTTTGCGGTTATTGTAATGTATAAATACCATACAGTTAAAATATGTTTTCACTGTATTTTCGAATAAATTCATTTTATTTCTGAAGATAATATTCCTAGGCGTATAAACGTGTACCTTAAATATGTCGGTTTACACCATTTTATTCAATTGATCCTTTACATTACATTTGGAAGGCTGGATTTTCGAATAAACTCACTCAAAGATAAATATTCCTAGTACTAGAGCGTGCCTCTTAAATATGTCGTAAATCTAATTTTTGATTTAGATCTAGTAAACTTAGGAAAATATGACGAAAGCAAATCAAATAATCCACTTAATAAAGCTTGGTTTACTAAAGCTGCACTTTTATTCCAAAGTGAAGCGAAAGCCGAGCTTTTGTCACGTGCATACTTTTATAACCGCCCTTACAATATGTCAAATAGTAATATCAAA
The DNA here is from genome assembly GCA_949699075.1 of Asteroscopus sphinx. Taxonomy (NCBI): domain Eukaryota; kingdom Metazoa; phylum Arthropoda; class Insecta; order Lepidoptera; family Noctuidae; genus Asteroscopus; species Asteroscopus sphinx. Next base: position 4,377,291 of record OX453002.1, read on the forward strand.
AATTAACATGAATCTTTATTACCTCTGCAGATAGCTACCAATATCAACTTCAATCGATGTGGCAGAAGTGCTGGAACACGCAGACACTGGTCCACAACCTGAGATTCCGAGAGCGTGGACCGCTCAAGTCCTGGCGCCCAGAGACCATGGCCGAGGCAATCTTCTCCGTGCTTAAAGAAGGACTGTCTTTGTCTCAGGCAGCAAGAAAATATGACATACCGTACCCTACGTTCGTCTTGTACGCGAATAGGGTGCACAACATGCTGGGCCCCAGCGCTGACGGCGGCGCAGGTATGTTAAGCCATTGTTCTATTTCAAAGCTCGGATTAATGGCGAAAGCTCCTTGCAGTCTGGAATGTTTTTCACAAATCCCATTCTCTTTAATGTTGACCAGTGCATTAATTAGAAAATTTACAACATCGACACTTTAAATAAGTTAAAATTATACATAGTTTTTATACTGCAAGCCGCGTTCGCCAGTCTGATCCCCGCTTAACGACAAGCGCAGATGTACGCAATTTTATAACAGCGGAACATCTCTGTTTGTCTTGAATGTTGTCGCAAGTTACTTTATAATTTTATAATAACTTTAAGAAACTAATTAATAATGGAGATTCAAAACAGTTGATTTGCAAAAACTCTTTTGTAACTATTTTAAAGGGAAATTGTGGGAAGAAATAAAACAAGTTGGGAATAATATATGTTTCATGGTTTTTTTTACTCCAAAATATAACAGCCAGCACACAGTCCATGCAAGTTAATTCTCAAGCTCTCGGAAAGCAAGTGGTTTTTCGACTTCATTAAGCAAAATTGACGTTTCGTCCGTCAACGTTTATTAAACTTTAATTTAAACAGTAATAACTTTACCATTTTATATAGAAAAATTGTAAGTAACCTGTGATACGACATTCTGTTAAAGCATTTTAATTGATAATACTCTTCTAATAGGTATTGAATAATGTACATTTATAATTATAAGGTGTGTGCGAATTATAATAAAAATTATGTTTTAGCATTGCGAACTTATCTGCCATGCGAGTGCTGGATGCAAAATAGTAATTTCCCGCATTATTTGTGACTGTGTGAAACATTATGAATATGTATTAAACGTATTAAGTATCTACAGGTTGGAAAAACTAATGGGACATGCGAGGCAAAGTACACTAATTATTGAAGATAGCACATGTTACTCAAGGGAGACATTATATTGTTTAAATAAATAAGAATAACAGCATTCATAGATTTTTGAAAACTTCCTTGCCTGAACCGGGAATCTAACTAAAACTTGTATAAAAAGTACCACGCTGTATTTTTGGATTATTTTTATTGATCTTGATATGGTCAATAAAGTGTCAAATATGTTTAATAAATAACTGCCAACTAATATTCTAAGTGTCTTAAATTAAAGGAAGTGCATGAAATATGAACAATCAATAAATAAAATAAAGTATTTTTGATCAAAATTTGCACCCTTGGTATCATTTTATTGGTATGTAACTAAACTATGTCAGATTTCATGGTATTTCTTCAATTTGAACACACAGTTCGTTAGTGATTTGACCTTTATTATCGACTCTATCCATTCATTGGTAGCATAAAAATACAGCATGTTTTTTTTTGCACTATTGAAGGTTCGGTTCCCGGCTGAGAAAAGCGAGTTTTCAAATATCTTTAAATTCCGTCATACGCATTTTTAAGTAAAAAGGAATGTATTCTTTGAGTAAAATTTGCTATCTTCAATATTTAATGTACTTTTTCTCCATGTCGCATTCTTTTTTCCATCCTGTATAGTGGGCTATTTCTAAATGAATGCCTTTTAAAGACATGATATACGACACAAGAAAACGTTTGCCAGTTTTAAACTTGGAAATTCTGTCCATTTGAAAGATGTTATAATAAGATTATTACTATGTTCATACAAAAGGACTATATTTTTTTTTTAATTGTTGTTCTTTTAATTGTTGTTCTTTTAATTCACTATAAGTTTTATAAGTTTTCTTGTGTTGTATTAACAACCAATTTGCTGTCAAATAAAATATTGAATAACATGCGAATATTTCTTGTAAAATAATATTATTATTTAGATGTGCAATATTATATGTAAAAGACATGCCCCGCGGTTTCTGGAAGGCTGACCAGTTTGATCTGTTGTCAAATCTAATGTCAGCTCCCGTGATTGGTTTGCAAAATTACATAAACCGATCACAATACTTGACATGTGATTTGACTCCTGTGATTGGTTGGCAAAAATACTAACAACAAAGAAACACTTGACATGGAATTTGACAGCAATCAGCAGCTGATTAGTTATTTTTCGCGTTGTTCAGCTTTTCAGAAACTGGAGGATAGTGAGGCGCTTAGTACATCTCTTGACAAAAGCCTCACACCGTCCGATCAGTCATCCTACATAATGGTCTCAATTCTCTTTGTTAACAAACTAAACATATTTTAAACTATCGTTCTCTTTTACTAATAGTAGATACAAGAAAGGGATTGCAACAATTTTAGAACATTTTGACAGTTCTAAAATTGTTGCCATCTCTTTCTTGTATCTACTATTAGTATAATATTACAATTTTATAGTACACTTAAAATAATATTTCGAATAATTTATAGCAGAAATTTAATAATGATAAAATACCTTACGTGTTCACGTTTTACTATTATGCGAATTTCCAGATTTAAGACCAAAGGGAAGGGGTCGGCCGCAAAGGATCTTACTGGGCGTTTGGCCCGACGAGCACATCCGCGGAGTAATTCGTGCAGTTGTGTTCAGGGACACCCACGCGCCCTGCGCCCCTCAGGCCACAAACCTTAAAGAGATCGAACTGCCAGGCTACCCCGCCATCGCACCGGTCAGTATTAAACAAGTAGCGCATGCTGCCAGCACACTGCGCGATGCAAGCTGCCTCGCACAGTGTACTCTCAGTTTAACTCCACGTCTCAATTTTACGTCATATCTGTCAAAAAACGTGTCAGACCCAAAAGAAGCATAACATCGAACTAAACGCAATGATATTTTAAAGTACAGATATGTTACTTGTGCTCGCAATCTGAAGACTCGAAAACTTCCTAGTTAGGTCGTTTTTCTATTAAACTGCGTCAAGTAAGGTGTTGAGCGTGACCGGTGACAAAAAAACTTAAATGCCGTCGTGTGTGTACAGAAAGTGTTCCAATTATGACGCGAAATTAACTTGAAGTAACCAACTTGGTACTTGTTTATTTGTATTGTGCTGCCGCTGCGTACGGAACATTTTTTTCGTTTGTTTTGTTAGGGTATGACATATCTATACTTTTAAATATCATTGACTAAACGTATGAAATGACGAAAGATTGTGATAAAAAACTTATTGTTGTACTTTCATCTCCATGACCCCTTGTTTCCGCAGCTATTGCGAATATGCTTGCGATCATCAATTATAATAATTGGCTGGGCTGCTGCTGGCGTCTTTAGATTTGTTTACATCTTGTGCGGACGTTTTTAGAGTGATGTGTCTTAACGTTTTTGTTTACGATTCGAAAAAAAAATTGAGATGATAACGTTAAGCGCACAGATATAAGCGATTAACATCGAATTCTAATATACAACTTGTTATTGAAACAACTGAAAACCTCTTAAGGGGTCAATGTCAACTCATCAGTATGAACAACTTTTACTATCATAAAAAATCTGCTCTCTAAGGATCGATTGTCGATTCATGTGAACAAAAATGCAAAAAAAAAGCAGATCTTTTTCGCGATTTCAGGGTTTGTCTAATAGTAAAAGTTGTTCATACTGATGAGTACATTGACCCCTTAAGAGGTTTTTAGTAATTTCAATAACACCTTGTATTTTGTGTAACAGCCATGCGATTTTCTATGTAACGAGCAGGCATTGTATGTGGGGGTATGCGTGTTTCAGGACGGCGTGGCCGTTCAGAATGCCTACATCGGGTGTGGCAACGGTCGCGAAGGCCGCATGTCGCCCAACGCCGCTGCCGCCGCCGCCGTGGCCGCCGTGGCGCACGGCCTCCGCCGCCAGATGTGCAACATGGTGTCGGGGCAGCGTCCCCCCGACCACCCCCCGCACCTGGGCCCACCGATGCAGTCATCGCCGCAGCTCACGTCGCCCCTCTCCACGGGGCTGGAGTCGCCGCTGTGCTCGCCCCCGCCGCCGGGCCACGCGCTCGAGCCCGCCAAGCACTCCGACCCTTTCCGCCCCTTCGCGTCACCGACCGATAGCCGCTACGGCGACCGCGATACTTCTTCCGATATCACTGAGATGGGACCGCCGAAGAACGGCCAGGGCCTCGCCAGGAAGGGCCCCGGCCAGGGCTCGTCGCCCTCTGAGCTGGACGCGGCTGATGGGCGCGCGGATATCTGAAGGGAGGCCGCGGGCATGGCGCAGATGCAGCCGCCGCTCGGACTGCCGCCGCTTGGATTGCCGCCGCCGCCGCCGATGCCCGCTTATAAGTACTTCGTGCCCAACGGAAACAGCTCCACTTACTATTAAATCCTAACGACGTGGGGTTCCTGACATCATAGAGCAATCTGTTAATTTGTACACTTCTGAGAGTGCCCAAAGCAACGCGATCACTTACTGTGAACCTCGCATTTGATGGATCGTTAGTCTTTCTCTTTTAACTTAAAAGCCGATATTGTCGTCGTTGTTAATTTTAACCACCGCAGTACAGTCAGCATCATTAACAACTGGTAAATTGCATTTACACTACAGCTTGAAAGCACATGTAATGGTGCTTACTGTCAAACTGATAGGAATGTATTTTTTCAAACAAGTTCTCAGTTTTGAGTAAAACAACGTCAAAACGATAAGATTTTTTTCTCCCGTACAAAAGTAGATGAATAGTCCTTATAAATTTATAAATATATGTTTTATGCGAGATAGTTGAAACCGCGGTGAATTTTAGCTGACAAAATATTGACGGTCTACAAAATATAAATGTTTCGAAGACGTCAGTCGTATCGGAGCAATCAGCCAATCAGCCGCGAGATACAAGAAACTTGCGTTTGCATGGATATTTGGGATTGCAAGCAAGGAATAATATAATTGTGTGCTGTGTGTCGGTATAAGCAGACCTTAAGGTGTAGTGCGTCCTCGCACATTCCAGGGATGAAGTGGAGCTGTTAGCACTCGGGAGCTCACAGACGGTCACGTGACGGGCCCGAGAGGGGTGAAGTTGTTTTAATCAATATTTCAAATCGGCATTAATTTACGATCATATTTAATAAATTATTGTGGACTCGCTGTGCAATACAATGCTTTGTTATTAGTCGACTTTTGTAACATTATGGATTTATTATTATTTTTATCATTATGTATTGTGTTCCATTGATATTTTTTAAGTATTTTTCGTTAATACCTTGGGTGGGCGCGGGTGTGACGTCAGTCACTCAGTGTGCCGGCGCCGCCCGCTCTCCCCACACTATTATTATCTAATATTAAGTAGATCTTCGAAATACGTGTAAGCTTAACTAATACATTACAATCTAGATTCATCTGTGAAAGTAGGGATTATCAAAATTTAAAAAAATATATGTTATATATTATGTATTCGGCCCGATTCAAAAGACTGTTCGGTATACCTATTCATTATAAATCAGCAAACATATTTAAGAAATGAATAAAAAATTGGATTAGTGTTAGTTGTAACCCTTTAAAGAATAGATATCCTTATCGTTTCATTCAGGTCCATGGTATAATAATATGTTTCACCAGGTATTCTCTTCCCGCGATGACGGCGCGATGCCTCCAAGCTACGTCACGACCAGTGTTGCTATTGATTGATATCTTCAATATATTTAAGGAGATTTTTGTTCATACTGAATATAAAATAAATTCCTAACTAGCCTAACTATTTGTTTTCTCGTGCTATTCATCTAATTAGTTATTAAAGGAAACTGTATAAAATTACTAGTTCAAAAGAGATTCCTTATAGAAGCAAGTAAATGAAAAAATGCATTTTGCTCGGGTAATTTATTAACACAAAGTGGCAGCAAATCAAATTGACAAGTCTCACGATAACAGCCCGGTATTGGCTCCACACCCAATGACGTAGTACGGAGGCAATCACGCGACCTAGCTGTCACGGGAAGAGAGTACCTGGTGAAACATCTTATTATACCATGGTCAGGTCGATGTCAATTTCTCTATTAGCCGTTAGAGTGGATGTGTGTTGTCGCTTGCGGAATCCCGCGCCCGAGCTCATTGTTCACTGTTCGTGCAGCGATTCACATACATGTAGAATTAGTGATCGCCAAATGTAATATAGATGTATCGTTAGTCAGTAGTGATTGTTCCAAATGTTAGGCTAAATTAGGTGTTTGCGACGGTGCCCACTTCTGCTTGCTAACTCCACCTTAAATGTCTCACCATAGACATCACAGAAATCAAAATCATAAATATTGTATACGCTTCCGGGGTTTGACTTCGGGGAAATTAGATATTTATGATGCTAACTCGGGGGCTAAAAATTCATAAAGAAACTCCTTAAAATGATAAAACATACAAAGAAAAAAACCCGGTAAAGATCCGATTTTAATTTTATTCGTATGGCAATATTAATACCAAATCACTTTACTAGGATACAAGTATAATATGTTCAATGATTACGACTGAAGGACATGTATCCATGGTCATAAAAATAATAATAATAAAAAAAAATACATGGCCATATTGTGAATTGAATTGAGTATGATGTGAGACCATTTTACGAAAAATAAGGGAATGGTCTTTGCTGGGAATTCAGGAATTATATTCCTTTCAGAGACAGTGCTCTATGTGGCCGTTTTAGACCTCCTGTACTTCTTTAGAGTAGCAACACTATAGTAGAGAGCCTGTGCTAAAATATTTTAGAATCAATTTAAATATTTTTTGCACATGCGTTGAAAATGCCTATAAGATTTCGTTTAATTTTGATACTTTAATGTTTTAGTTCTAATTTTACTTACAATAAAGTTGTTTGCAATCACGACTTCTTATACAAAGAATTTGTTTTCAAATGACTTTTCGAAGTTCTTTTATTTTAATTAGATTAATTTAGAATACGGGATTATACTAAGTTTTTGTTAAAATACCTACACGATACGCCATCTGAGTACATGATGTTTAAAGCATTAATAGAATTTTGTAAACTGACAAATTAATTGTTATTCCTTGCTTACATCACGACTCATGACATAAGTATACGATTTCTATAAAATGCGAGAGCTACATTATGAATCTAAAAGCGGTGCAGTAAGAGCCACTTTACGAGCAAGTGTGTTGAAAAAAGATTTTAGTGATTGAGCGTTCGAATAAAAATTATTTATGTCGAATGAGTATTTTATTTAATCTAAAGTCATTTAATCTGAATCAAAAATATGAACAGCTACCTTAATGAGTTTACTTCTACTTTACACTCGTTTGTTTCCATATTTGCAACTTTAGCTAAGTTAGCTTAGCAAGCTCGCAGAAGTGTGGCCCGTCACCTTTAGTTTTAGATGCACTAAAATCGCCAAGTATTGAATGTTCGTCATTCATTTGTCTGCTATATACTACCTACGCATAGTTAGTGTATACATTTCAATTTACTAGATTAGCTATGTAACTATTCGTAGCGATCAGATCCAGTGTTATTCGACGCTAAAAAGCCCACGACATCGTGGGTGTTTCACCGTCGCTAGGACTTTTAAGGTGTATATGTACAAATTTGTTTTACCAACAACTACTTCCCTGGACGCATAGTTTCGTTTCATAGTTTGGATATAAAAATTACTAGTGTTACCTTCTTGCCGCAGGGGTATCCACGATTTAGATATTGTTGGCGGATATTGTTGGCGTTCGCGTATTCACTTGTCGCGTTGTAGGGAGGACGGGCGGTCGGATGGCGCGCGACGTCACGTTACGTGGCTCGTGCGGCGCCCGCACACTCGCCCGGCGAGGACTCGTCGCAAAACATGGTGCCCATGTTTTATAATAAGTCTCCAAGTGGCCTTGATACTTCACTATTATTTGGTATTTGGAATATCCGGTTCGGTTAAAGTTTGGAACTAGAATATAAAAAAGACCAAATTATAAAAATTGAAGGAAAAAATTAATACATCTGCAATTCAGATTAGTGTTGAAACTATTTGGCTGTCCTTTTGGAAATAAATTAATCTAGGTAAAAAAAAGTTATATACTGGCCTATACGTTTCGGACGAATTGCGTAGATTTTGGTAAATGTTACTACGCATATTTTCTATTGTGTAAGTTTAGGCTAATGTGTTCAAAAAAATAAATTAAAATTTAAAATTTTTGAAAAAGTAGAAAGTGCCTTCCAAATTTTTGACCACAGTAAGTGTTGGGGTGGATACGGCGATGAGGGGCTGGAGGTGGTCGGCAGCAGCCGGCCAGCATTGCGCACGCGCATGTAAATTGAGTGACAGTGCACTAGTCGCGCTGAACAGCTGCTGCCCGCCACTTGAACGTGCTTAACTATAAAAAAGTTAGAATAAATAAAAATTCAAAATTATTATATAAAATAAATACATATGACTATTATATAGAAAAAAATATACATAAAATTATATATTTGGCCGATGTGGTAATACCCTGACAGGCAAGCGTTAGCTGACTTTTCGGCGTCAAAATTAATTATATGTTTCTTTATAAACGGTGACTAAAATCCATTGAGTAAACAATGCAGACATGCAAGTGCCATTTGTTTTAAACTGAATCATTTATGGTTCATATTTTTTTATTTGTATCACAATGTGGATTTTGTAGTTATAATTAATCATTAATTTATTGTATTGGAAAAAAATATACATTTCGGATTACATAAATAAGTACCTATGTGTTATTTTCGTGATAGATAAGTAAAAAACTTGTAGTAATATTATATACACCTACAGAGGCGGTTTTGGTTGGTTTGTAATTATATATATGAATAGATGTTAATTTATGATTTTTTATATTAGTTAATCTAATCGTTACTGGCAACCATTATAATGTGTTATACTTGCATGACAAATCTTAACTTTTTGTGATAAATATATATAATTTTTTAAACGACGATATATACCGACATAATTGCTCTTTTGATTACGAATATTTATTTGATTTAGCGCAACTGCCGCCGTTGGGCTCAAATTATTGAACAGTTACTTTTGTAGCATGTCCATTAAACCAAAAATATTTTACTATAACAATTCCAGTGTTTAATGTACGACTGTTTAGTTATTAAGTAGCATCGTCGTTAGGTATCTTAATGTATCGGTACCTAAGTATTATCTTCCTTGCTTTTAACTATAACAAAAATTATTATGACTTCCATAATATATCATTACAGTTGAAGTTTTTAAACTTTCGCGAATTTCACTCATATTGAACTATATTTACGGGACTTTTAAACATAACAAACATTTTGACTAATCTCGACGTTTCGGCCAAGTTGCATTGGCCGTGGTCACGAGCAGACTGACAAAATGTTTGTTATGTTTTGATTTTATTGTGCGCGACAAGTCCCGAAAATATATAGTTCAATATCATTACAGTTCACCGAAGGTTGGTTTTGTCATCCCAAGAATTTGAGACCAGCTATAGATTTTTTTTCTCGTCGGCGTTATACGACTATTATACGACTATTATGTTAATAGTTTCTTATATATTACGTTATAATCATCTTCTCTTTAAATTATATAAAATCTTTAGTATGAATAATAAAGAGTTACCCTTCAACATTTATTTAATTCACTCTACTGAACTGGGATGACAAAATCTAATCTAAAATATAAGATATGTATTTTAATTTAATTAAAATTATAATTAAATCAGACGTTAGCTTACCTGCGTTAGTTAACGGCAACTATAGTTACTCAACTTCACATCCTTGCGAGCGATTGGACGCTGCGTTTTGCTTAATTTCATAGGTAATGGTATTATGCCAAAACGCAGCGTTTGTAACGCGCGTGTGGGCACAACCAGTTACTTTTTACGATATTTTCGACACTTCTTCGCTACTCCGTGTTCCTGATTATGGTGTAACCTTATTTGTATGTAGGTAAACACGTATAAATTATAGTATCATTAAGTAATATTTAGGCTGTTGCCACGGTATTACGATAGACCTCGGTAGAGTAATCGTTACAAGCCCATGTTCATTTTCCGTTTCAGTTATAAATAAGTTATTTTTAACAGCTGGCTAGTTAACGTAGGTACACATCTGTCATTCAATTAACTTCATTTGTCTAACTAGCCAGTTAATTGCTGATGTTACTTTTACAGTTAAAACATACCTATACTCACCTACATATTATTTATTATTGAGACGATTTTGTACATTACTTGTTTTTATAATTATTTTTGTTGTTATCTTTTACTTACTACAATCGATGTTTTATTAAAAATGTGCTTCTATTTTCAAAGAAAATAGCTGGGTTGAATAGCGAATATTCTGCAGATAGGTGGCGCAGCAGTATTGATACAGCCAGTGTTTATCTTAAGTACAATTTGTGGAAATTGGTGTAATCTTTCATTAAAAAGCTGTTTACTGATATTCGTGTAGATGATTATCCACATGTCTTTAGTGGCCGTTAATCTGATAAATTATGTGTAGTACTGTCTGTCTCAATTGAATTCATTAATTTAAGTTTGTTATTGTCACAGTGTACCGTTGTCTGAATAAATAATATAACATGAAAATAGAGCAAATAAGTGTTGTTTCATTTCATTTTTTCATAGCCAGTTTATTGCCTTATTTTTGTTCTCATTAGGTATTTCTTTTATGTTATGTACCTACATATTTTTTCTGTATTTATCTTTCTTCCAAATAAGTTTAATTAAATTGTTAAATAGTATGTAAATAATACACACCACACATTGAAAGAATACATCATACATTATGAATTACAGAAACTTAAACTCTTTCAATGTAAAGTCGCAGTAACTAATACTTATCACAGATCTTACTTTACCACAGATTACTTAATCTGCGCCTTCCAGTACGCGGTCGCCACTCCAGAACTTTACTGCCCCATCGGCCATCCGTTCTGTGACCAATGTGCCCCGCCCACTGCCACATAAGTTTGGTAATTCTTCAGGCTATGTCGGTTACTTTCGTTCTCCTGCGAATCTCCTCATTTCTGATTCGATCACGCAGGGACACTCCGAGCATAGCCCTCTCCATTGCCCTACTGGAAGGCGCAGCGTGGGTAGGCCCCCCACAAGGTGGACCGACGACCTGGTGAAGGTCGCGGGAATCCGCTGGATGCGGAAGGCACAGGACCGGTCGTTGTGGCGATGTTTGGGGGAGGCCTATGTCCAGCAGTGGACGTCTTTCGGCTGAAATGATGATGATGATGATGATGACTTAATCTGTGGTAAAGTTCAGTGCCCTGTTTATCAAAAGTTACAAGTCTACAAGCTACGACCGCGTACTGGAAGGCGCAGCGTGGGTAGGCCCTACTAGGGAATTCGCTGGATGCAGAAATATTAAAATATAAAATTAAATATCTTTGGGTCATTTTTTACACAGCACACTGCACCATCTAGTCCCAAACTAAGCAGAGCTTGTGCTATGAGTACTAGACAATGGATATAATAATTATATACCTTTTTTGGTAATACATAGGTACTTATAATACATAAGAAACACCCAGACCAACACAAAACACTTATATGTTCATTACACAAATATTTGTGTCCTGTGGGAATCGAACCCACGGCCTCGTGATCAGCAGTCCGACCCTCGAACCACTAGACCACAGACGTCGTCAAGAAGGAAAGCGCAAGACCGGTCGCTGTGGCGATGCTTGGGGGAGGCCTATGTACAGCAGTGGACGTCTTTCGGCTGAAATGATGATGATGATGATGACAGATACATAAAAAATTAAAAGTGCGCTTATAGGAGAATATCATGGTGAACAAAAACATTGTGAGGAAACCTGAACACCTGAGAGTTCTCTTTATAGTTGTTGATGGTGAAGGTATGTAGGTCACCAACCCGTAGTAGGGTTGAACTATTCCCAATCTGAGAAGAGGCCTGGTCCCAGCAGTAGGACAGTAATGGGCTGGTCATATTAGTAGACAGGCGAATGCCGCTGCTCATCTATTTGACGTAATTCTGTAATTTTCCACTTCTTCGACATTTTTCACTTATCTGATTTTAGGCGGTTACCTTTGCCCATAACAACTTCAATACCATCTAGGCTGTTGTATGGTACCTCAAGTCGGTTCGCCAAACTGAGACATGAAGGTGGAAAGTCTCATGCGATTGTAATTTCACCGGCACCCATACCCTTCAGACCGAAACACAGCAATGTAAAGCATCACTATTTGGCGGAGAAGTAGGTACGGTGGTAGAACTTCCCCGGACGAGCTCTTTCACAAAGGAGCTCTAGCACCTACTACTATGAATGATTTATATCAAAGATTAAGGTATGTACCTACCTATAAGTATAATGGACTAGTTTCCGCAAATCCACGTCTAAGCGCGCTTTTTGCGTAAGAATGGGAACTTACTCGATCCACCCCAACTCCTCAAAAAAGACCAGCAACGCCTTGGTGTTACTCGTGATCTCTCTGAGAGTACCTGGGTTACCGAAGTACTTGACCCTGTATGTAGTGACTAGAGTTGTAAACTGACGGTCATATGCATAAGCGTCCGTCATTTATTATAATAAATGCTGGGTCACAATCGACATTTATTGTCACGAAGGACATAATAATATATTATTACTTTATTTGCTATCAACAATTATGACATGATTTCATTAAAATACAATAAACAGTTTTAGTTAAGTTATAACATTTAAGTTATTTTATACAGTTACAAATGTATCAAAAGGTTTGATTCAAACTTGAAAAAATACGAAACGTTGCGACATTTTTGAATTTATAATAACAACACGGCTATCTCTTTTACTCATACCTCAGCAGGCAGGGCCTCTCAGGGGCTTGAGCCCCTTAGCCCCCCCCCCCCCCTCCCTGGATCCGCCACTGCTTATAATCTACTTTTGGTGTGACATCTGTGACTTTTAAAAAGTTTTTCTTTGAAAAAGTGTTTTTAAAGCAAAAATAAGTGATCGTCGATATTTAATTATAGGAATCGGGCGTTAGTTGGTAGCACTATACACAACATGTACAGTCAACGCCAGAAACATCGGGGTGAACACTGTTCAAAATTGTTATCTAAATTAAGCACATTAAACTTTCTGTCATATGGCACAAAGGATGTTTAAGAATGAACACATTATCATCATTTCAGCCGAACGACGTCCGACGGGGATATGCCATATGCTCGCCACGCTTGGCGATCGCAGTTGGTTGGTTAAATATTCAGAGAACGCTGCTACCCATCATCTGGTGAATTCGTTAGTCGCCTTTTACGACACCCATGAGAAGATATAGGGTGGTGTTATTCTTTAAGTACACGCCATTATTTCCCTTCTTACAACTTACTACTGCAGTAGTATCAAAGGCAATCAATTACCTGTATTACTAGGTAGTAACACGGGAAATTTATTTTTTCCCTTCTTACAACTTACTACTAAAGTAGTAACAAAGGCAATTCAATTACCCGTGTTACTACTGGTAGGAAGATTGGTAGTAACACGGGTAAGAAAGGGCCAATTGTTATTCTAACAAGAGTTTTGTCCCGTTGAAATATAGTTTAATTTTCTTTGTTGTTCAGATCAGGGTTGTGCTAATATCAGCATCAGCGTCCGCTGATCAACAGCATTATTTTCAACATCAGCATCTGTATTAATAGATGCTGACATTTGATGCTGATGTTCGTGTCGTAAGGTAACCGAAGAGGGAGGGGCTTTTATCTCATATTTTTGTTTCGCTTGTGAGTTTTGATCGCTAGTACCTATAAAAAGTTTATGGTTTTGACCAATCATAGCACAGATTATTGCACTCCGCACTCCGGAGATTTTTAGCAAAACCTACAAACTTGTCTGTTACAACAAATGTCAACAGTACCTAGACAGTACAGTTCAAAGAGGCGTTCTAACAAAAAGGGCAATGTGAAGCTATTATAGTCAGCTAATATAAAACCAAGAATGATAATAATTTAGGCTGGATTGCCTTTATTTTTATCAACCTCTTCATTAACGAATGCAAATCATAACAGAAGCGTTAAGATAGTAAGAGAAGCTCTGCATTTTCTAAACAAAGAAATATTGGCGTTTGCTTTCGCGCTGCTCTTTCGTGCGCTCAAAGTAGGTCCAGTCTAAATAGTTTCACTTACAAAAGGTTTCTCTCTTTAAATGCAAAAACTTTGTTTATTTATCTCTCGTTTGTTTAAGCACAATGAAAGAAGGCTCAAATGCTTTTATATGAAAAGCCTTAAAACTCCTTTTAAAATGCTCCTAAAATGGAGAAACGTTAGCTTTCCAAAAAAAATTTGATAAATAACCTTTTTTTTTTTTTTTAAAGGCACCATTTTTAGCCTTGAACCAATATCGAATTTTTATAAAAAGATATATTATGAATTCAAATTATTTTTTTATTTAAATTCATAAGGATCAGTACACATTTCTCATTCAAAAAAATCAGCATCAGCATCCGATGTGATAAAATTCTTGATCAGCAACAACCCTGGTTCAGATCCAGTCTGTCCATCCAGATATTTTTGATACCGACTGTACAGTCTACTGCACGTCAGTGGTAACAGTTTAACCTTGACAGCGTCTTTATTTCGTAAGCAGTAAGGGTGGTTTTCGTACCTCAAGTGTTACCACTAACGTGCAATCGACTGTACGTGTGACTAATATGCAACTCAACGTCGTCAAAACAAAATTAAGGCCTTACTAAGAGCCAAGTGTACCAGTAAAAATAATTAGGTACTCGCTGAGTACATAATTTGTTGAAAATTCGTTTTAAACAATTGAAGTACAGTTCATCATCATCATTTCAGCCGAAAGACGTCCACTGCTGGACAAAGGCCTCCCCCAAAGGGGGGGATATGCCAAAATCGCCATGCTTGGTACGCGGGTTGGCGATCACAGTTGCTTGCTTAAATACTCAGAGAACGCTGCTGCCCGTTCTCTGGTGAATCCCTTAGTCGCCTTTTACGACACCCATGAGAAGAGAGAGGGTGGTGCAATTCTTTACGTCCGGCACCACACGGAAGAACAAGAATACAGAATATACAGATACTGTAGTTTAATCAGAAACTAACTTAAAACAAAACTACTAACTTAACATACTTTAAAGAAAAAGTGCCAAAAGTGGCCGTTTTTCGCATTTTTTCTATCTACAACTACAGCGAACTATAATTTACAGAGTTAATAGTTTCTGATTAAACTACAGTACCTGTACTTCAATTATCAAAAACGAATTTTCGATAAATGATGTTATGAGCGAGTAATTATTATTTTACTGACACCACATAGCTCTCAGTAGCGCCTTAACGGAAATAAACAAAATAAAATTTGAAAACAATTGGATTTATTTATCAATAAGTAATTATACATAAAAGCAAAAGGAATTTAAGAAACAAAATGAAAATAATAACAACCAGGCATAGCCGTAAAATACCACCATCTAACATACATACAGTTCTGTCAATTTGTTCGATCGGGCGACACGGCGGGCCTCATGCCCTGACGATCCGCAACTTTATAAGCTCACAAAAATTACGACAATTTTTATAGTCTCCCAAGTACAGTACCCGGCAGTAATAAACATCGAGCTTTAGATAGAGATAAACGGCTAGGTTCGGATTTGTAGAGCGTTGTCTCTGTCACTCTGTCACATAACTACCTACGTGACGTTTTGTCAGACTGTTCGTGTTTCGTGCGAGTGATGATGACGCTAGCTAGCCGATTATCTCTTTCTAAGGCTCGATGTGTAATAAGCAAAGGATTTTTGTAAACTAAAATGATTTTGAATCTTATTATAATAATCATAGCGCTGACATTTCATTGATATACTCACAGACTTACCGCTGTATGTTCAAGTCTCCTTGTGACGATATCAACGAAATGTGAGCGCTAATTTTATAAGGATAAGATTCAAAATCATTTCAGCAAAAATCATTTGGTGAGCCGTGACGTTGGTGAGCGCCGGCCATCAATAAGCATGATTTTAATAATTTCTGATGTAATTACGGTTTTACCGTAAAACATTAACGTATATCTCAAACTTAAATTCTACACATGATTACTCAAACGTTATATCACAAAAATATAGTTATTATTAATTTATGATACAAGAATCGATGCGAATCGTCCTAAATGTGCGCTCGCCACAATAAAAAAAACAGTTTCTGTGATCAAAACTGCCCCATTTTATTTTCATCAGCCCAATTATACAGGAAAAAACAATAGATTACAGGGCGTATAACCGCCCGTATTGAATTAAATAGAATTCGTTGGTGTAGTGAAAGTAGGTACATAATAGAATAAATAGATTCAAAAATAGGAATAAGGTACATCGGGGTTAGAAATAAAAACTATCATCAACTTGAGCAATGTATGGGAAATAAACATGCGTATGCAAAAAGCTTCGAGAAATAAACCACATAATACGAGAGATGTAATCACATTAGAGGGCTTATTCACGTAATTTCGTGACGTACCTAATGATTTAGTTGCGGTGACGCTGCAGTTAAAGTGAATGCTACAGGGAAGCCCGCGAAACTCAAATTTTTTGGTGTTTTTTGTAAATTGTAGAATTATTTCGCGTTGTATATCATTCAAAATATGATTGGCGGAAATAATAACAATATATCTACTGAATAATATTCATGAATTTTTTTAACCAAGCTCTATAAGCTGTACAAGCTCGATAATATTAATTTACGATCAAATTATCGATTTTCGAGCTTGTAGATATTATAGAGCTTGGTTAAAAAAATTCATGAGTATTATTCAGTAGATATATTGTTATTATATCCGCCATTCATATTTTGACCGGTCTACAACGCGAAATAAAGCTACAATTTGCAAAAAACGCAAAAAATTTGGATTTCGCGGGCTACCCTGTAGCATTCACCTTAAGTTTTAGTGTAAATGGTGTTCTCGTAATCTTTGAACTGCGACACAAACAACCGACAACCAAACTAACCTCAGTTGTGACATACGAGAGGAAAAAGGGTTTCCATCGAATTCAATTACTTTCATTCATAAATCAGAAGCTGATGGCGATACGAGGACCTAATGATTTGTGAATGAAAGTACACAAAAACTTTGCAAGTATTTTATGGATCAAACTATTATTAGGCCCCCTGATTTGTTTGAAATAAAGTCCACCAATTTTAAACCAGACAACACGTTCCTATTGGCATGAGGAATGAAACGTGCAGGCGTGGTATTGCAAGAGCTGATAGAAGCGCGCCTAAGTGCGCTCCTATTGGCTGCGCTCGTAGCCTGATATTTATCTGTGCGAATAAATACATGTTTCAGAATTTGACAGCCCGTAATTCCTCTCATTCATTGTTTTTATTACCTTTTTAAGTTTTTTTTTTTTTTTGTTAGACTTTGCTGTCCCACTCCTGGGCAAAGGCCTCCCTCAATTCCTTCCATCTATCGCGATTCTATGCCGCCTCCTGCCAGCTGTCATCAAGAAAGACATCGAGCTCGTCTCTCCATCTCCTGCGTGGTCTGCCGCGACCCCGCTTCGCTGTCTCAGGGCTCCAGTCCTGTGCTATACGGGCCCACAGCTCATTTGGCATACGGCAAACGTGTCCTGCCCAGTCCCACTTCAGTTGGGCGACCTTCTAACCCACGTCAACAATTTGCGTTTTGGAGCGCAGTATTGTGTTTCGAACACGGTCTGTTAATTTAACACCAAGTATACTGCGCTCCATGGCCCTTTTTAAGTTAAGCCGATAAATTTTCGTTTTCTTTTATATGGCCATCCAAACACTGTACACATATTTGGTAAGAAACTAACTCCTAAAATACAAGGATGACCTAATTTGGGAGTGGAAGTCAATAAATAATTATTATCTTTATAGGGTTTAACGGTCGTTGTGGCGATGCTTGGGGAAGGCCAATGTCCAGCAGTGGACGATGATGAGGGTTTAACATTCGATGGCAACAAGTGAATCACGTCACTAGCTTCTCGAAACAACTTTGATTACATACGATGTTATGAAACAGTCTACGCAAGTGTACTCGTGACGATACAGAAAGCAAATAATAAAGGGAAACACAAAATTAATTTATTTCTAACCCCGTCTATGGAAACATTTTGGTTTTACATATTAAGTTTACAACTAAAAAGAACTATAATAAGTTGTAACTAATTAAAATTTCAGTGATTACTGTCGCGACGAAAACGCGCCTGTTCTTAAAAACTAATAACAAAAAAAAAAGAAACTGAATACTTACAAATAACCATGGAAGGTGTATACAACAAAGACATACAGCTGAGTGTGATGGTTGGTAGTTCAGGAGTAATTACAATTTAATACTTTAAATATTACACTATAACTATGCTTCAGTCTTCGTTTAATTATTTAATATTACAGCCATTTATGAAGAGTAGCGGCTACATAATCGCGACCTTCAATGACCACATTATTACTTGTATATATACACAACAAATAAATACATGCACAGCAAGTGTATTACAGCCACCAACTGCGCCATGTTACGTTAAAATCGCAAAGTTCAATTGCGTACGCGCTTACTAACACCATCAAGAATTATCATTATTTTAAAATCTTAGGGAACGTACCCATACTACGTGACCCATTTTTTTACAATAGTTTTACCCCCCTCTCCCCTTCGGTGACCACCCGTAATGTATGCCAAGACCCTCCCCCCTCCTACTCTAGTTTGCACGATTTTAATCATTTTTTGCAAACAATGTAAAAAAAAAATGCTCATATTAATTTGTCTTTGCTTTATTTATTTTTATTTATTCATGACCATGGATACATGTCCTTCAGTCGTAATCATTGAACATATTAACATTGTACTTATATCCTAGTAAAGTGATGGAAACTTTACTAGGTTTCCGAGGGGGCCCCACCGTGTATCCACACGTTGTCGCCGTGGTGGGGCTTGCGTGTCTCAGTGATCTTTGGGGCTATGCCGGTAGAGCTACTCATGCCGGAAAGGTCCAATGGGAGAGACCAGACTAAGAGGGATACGAGACGGAGTCTATCTTGGACTGCCGTGAAAGGTGGCCGTCCGAGAAATCGGATGGTGCGTTTTTTCACTCCTTGGGTACGAGGAGTGAATCTGGGGAGGGTATAGTCACTGGTTCGCTCCTGGTATGTGTCTGTTATCAGACGCGACTGTGGATGCAAATCAGTGACTAGGGGACTGGGACTCAGGTCCTTAATGAAGAGGGGAAGAGGTAGGAGCGACGGGTTTGCTAGTAATTTCTGGCTAGCAGACACGATCTACTATAGGTCACATGTCGGTCCGACCCGTAATCCTCATTGAGAGGAACGGGAGTCCTTAAGGGCTGCGGGGAGACAACCCCTATAAAAAATCCAAAATCCGGGGACCTCACCCCTTAAAAAAGGCAAAGCTGTGTTCAGCACAAAATGGAAGCGACTCAAGAAGATATATTACCCCAGGAGGGTACCGGCTGCCCAGCAGTCGGAGAATCCCTCGCCGAACATAGTTCGGTCTGTCCCACGTATTCTGGGGGGGACACTGATCGCTCTCTATTCGTTCCGGACGTATCCGGTGCACCGTCCAAGAAGGGCGCATTGAGCCAGGGAGGCTCACGTCCCCGTGGTGTGGAATCGTTGGGTTTTGTTCCCAACACGTCTGCATCACAGGGACCTAAAAAGCAGGAGAACACTGACCAATCCTCCGACTCCCGGAGAAATAACAGATCCCGGGAATCATCCTGCATAAAAGAGGTGGTGCAGGGCGCTACTGTTGTTGTAGAAGGACAGTCGATATCCAGGGTGGTAAAGACCAAACCGCACTTTGTGCGCCCAGCCACCCCGGTTGCCGATGGGATGGTGAGCGATAGTGGGGAGTCTGATTGCTCACAGGTATCGCTTGTCTCTCGAACATCGTCAGTTTCAACGCGAACACGCTCACGCAAGCGAACACGTCAATCGGGGAGTGACGAGTCACTCAGCGTTAAGAAGAAGTCAGCCCCGAGTAGACCTTCAAGTGAGGGTGGAGAGGACGATATAAGTCTTGCAGGACCTTCAGCAAGCAATAGGGCAACTCAGAATCTGCCAATGCCCGAGGAGCTGGCTATAAAGATGCAGGCGCAGCCAACGGCTGATCTTAGCGCTTGCATCAAAGAAAACTTGCTGATGGTGGAAAAGGTTGCGGACGAGTCTCGGAACCTAAAAAAGAGTTTTGTTCAAGGCCTTAAAGTGGCAGCTCTGACCGTGCAAGCTGCAGTGGCGGAAATGGCCCAGCGATCAGCCGTTGAGGTCAGCGTTGTGAGGCTGGAAGCCGAGAATGCGGAATTACGTTCCCAAATACTCAGCCTTACAATGCAGATGAAAAAACTGACCGCGGAGATAAACTTACTCCGTCTTCAGGGCGACGGCACGGCAGGCCCTAGCAATGCCGTTACATCAGCGACCATTGCGAACGTGGCAGACATGCAGGAGTTTGAGCGCTCCATCATGCTGAAACTGGGTGGAATGATGGACGCCAAGCTTGCTGGCTTTGAGGATAGGCTACTTCCTGAAAAGCGTCTCCGTCCGGCACTCGCTGCAGAGGTTGGGTCTGCACCAAACACCCAGACGCAGCTTGGCAGCACTCAGCAATCCCAAAAGAGGAAAAGAAGGGGAAAAAAGGGAAAGAGTGGCCCAAATCCAGTGCCAGAATTGCCTGCTGTACCTGCGGAGGCTTTACAGACTGTAGCACCTGCTGCAACACAGCCACAGTGGTCAACCGTCGATGGAAAGAAGAAGAAAAATAATTCGCCTTCAATCCATACTCTGGACAAGGCAAAACAGGGGCAAAAGCAGTTAATAAAGCTGCCTAGAGCTCCTGCGTCAGCAGCGATTTCGTTGACGTTGCCAGTAGGGTCAGCTGCTACTTTAGCGGCCGCGATGGCTACAGTCAAGCAGCACATCGCGATTGACGACCTCGGGCTTCAAGGCCGCGTCAAGCCGAGGAAGGCCGTCAGTGGGGGGTTGTTGCTAGAGGTGTCCGGCGCTGACAGCAGCAACAAGGCGGACCTACTAGCCAGCCGAATTCGGGAGGTGCTCGTTGATATGGATGTACGTGTTGCGCGTCCAACTAAAACCAGCGAGGTCAGAATTATGGACCTGGACGACTCCATCACGTCTTCCGAAGTAGCAATGGCAATCGCTCAGGTGGGTGGATGCACTGTGGAAGAGTTGAGAGTGGGTGAAATTCATCGTTCACCCAACTCTTTGGGGACTGTGTGGGTCCGGTGCCCACTGGCAACGGCAAAGAAGTTGGCTTCTGCGAAACGGTTCTGCATAGGGTGGATGTCGGTCCGGGTTGAAGTGTTGGCGACACGGCCTAGGAGGTGCTTCCGATGTTTCGAGATGGGTCACCTTGGTAACCAGTGCCTTAATTCGGTTGACCGGAGCAACCGGTGCTTCAACTGTGGGGAGCCTGGCCATAGGATGAAGGAGTGCTCGGCACGGGCCCCTCGATGTCCGTTATGTGCGGACCTTGGTCGTCCTACGGACCACAAGCTGGGGAGCAAAAACTGCGCTCCTAGGAAAAATAAAAATAAGGGGAAACAGGCCCCTGTTAGTTCAGTCACCCCGGCTGGTACAGAGACGACATCGGCAAGCAGCCCGCTGGAGGCCATGGAAACATCACATTCCCAGCCTTGAAAGTCCTACAGGGCAACCTGAACCACTGCCGCAATGCACAGAACCTGTTGCTGCAGTCTGTTGCGGAGCGGTCGGTTGCCATAGCTGTGATGGCGGAACCCTACAGCGTCCCAGACCATCCTCGCTGGTTTGGGGACACTGAGGGCTCTGTATCTATTTACTGGGCCGGTGGACCTCCTTGCTCCCTCTTAGAAAAGGGTCCAGGTTTTGTTGCCGTTGAGTGGGGAACTTTGGCAGTAGTGGGCTGCTATATCTCTCCCAATGTGTCTCTCGCTGACTATGAGAGATATCTGGACGGGTTGGCAAACTGCATACGTTGCAAATGTTTACCTCGCCCAGTGCTTGTACTGGGTGATTTCAACGCTCATTCCATACTGTGGGGCAACACCCGGGACAGGCCGAGGGGAGACATTTTACAATCCTGGGCGGCGTCACTTGACCTCTGTCTCTTAAATCAGGGGTCCATTCCTACGTGTGTTCGGTGGCAGGGGGAGTCGGTCGTAGACTTGACGTGGGCTACTCCTTCGGTCACTCACCTGGTGTCAGGATGGAGGGTGGCAGAAGAGATGGTCACGTTGTCTGATCATCGCCACATTGTCTTCGATTTGGCCCTCCACCCTCCTGCTGGTCCAGGCCGCTCGATCTCTGGCTCTTCGCCGCGGCGTTGGGCACTCAAAAAACTCGACAGAGATTTACTTGTCGCAGCTGCCTACGTGGTAGCGTGGTCGGAGGGTAGAGATGACGGTGAAATCATGGCCGATCCAGAGGAGGAGGCAACTTGGTTCCAGGACACAATGACGTCGCTCTGTGATGCTGCAATGCCCCGGGTCAGGTGTACCATGCACCGGAAGGTTTACTGGTGGTCGGAGGAAATTGCGCAGCTGCGCGTAGTCTGTTTGCGATCCCGCCGCCGGCACACGCGAACCCGACGCAGACGTCGAGCAACAGTCGAGGAAACAAACGAAGCATACGAAGCGTATAGGGCGGCTAGACAGGCACTCCACATCGCCATCACGGAAGCGAAGTCTCGTTCCTGGAACGAGCTCCTCGAGGAGCTGGATAGAAACCCGTGGGGTCGACCCTATAAGGTTGTGATGGGCAAACTACGCCCATGGGTCCCCCCGTTGACGGAGACATTGGATCCGGACTTGTTGGGAAGAGTCGTCAACACCCTTTTCCCTGCAGTCCGGGACAGTTCGTCATTGGCATCGACTCCTGCAGTTTGGTCAGATGAGATGGAGGTGACAGAAGGGGAGTTGGACCGAGCCATTAATCGCCTTAAGGCTCGTAATACCGCGCCAGGACCCGACGGTATACCGGGTCGGGTGTGGGTGTTGACATCGGATGTGCTAGGGGACCGCTTGAGGCGGCTTTTCAACAGCTGCCTCAGAACAAGTGTGTTCCCTGCTGGCTGGAAGGAGGCTGGATTGGTTCTCTTAAAGAAGGAGGGTAGGGCCGCAGAATCTCCCTCTGCATACCGTCCCATATGTCTGCTTGATGAGGTTTCAAAGCTATTTGAGAGAATAGTTGCCGCTCGCCTCGTCAAGCACCTGTCGCGGGTGGGTCCCGACCTCGCCGATAGCCAGTATGGCTTCCGGCAGCGGCGTTCCACTGTAGATGCGATACTTCGTGTCCGCTCGCTGTCGGAGCAGGCGGTATCCCGGGGTGGGGTAGCGTTAGCGATTAGCCTAGACATCGTTAATGCTTTTAACTCCCTGCCTTGGGACGCGATTAGGGAGGCCCTTGTACACCATCAGGTGCCTCCCTATCTGCAGGGCATTGTCGGGGCCTATCTTCGCGATAGGCAAATACAGTATGTGGGTAGGGACGGTAGTGTTCATCGGAGGAACATTACGTGTGGCGTTCCACAGGGGTCGGTTATGGGCCCACTCTTGTGGAACCTTGCATATGACGCGGTCCTACGTGTCGATCTTCCCGCTGGTGTGTGTGTTGTTTGTTACGCAGATGACACCTTGGTCATTGCCAGCGGGGATAACTTTGAGGGAACCATCCGGCTTGCAGAGCTGGGAGTGGCAACGGTCGTGGCCAAAATCCACGAGCTGGGTCTGGAGATAGCGCCTCAGAAGACCGAGGCGCTGTGGTTTCATAAACTGCCACGCAGCAGACAACCACCCAGTTCGTCGGTTTGCGTCGGTGACGCGCAAGTCCAAGTGGGCCAGAGTATGAAATACCTTGGCCTAACCTTGGACAGTCGCTGGGGCTTTGAAGGGCATTTCGAACGCCTTGTTCCCCGAGTCGGGAGAGCAATGGGTGCCTTGCACAGATTGCTCCCTAATCTCGGGGGACCACGAGAGGAAGTTCGTCGCCTCTATGCGGGGGTCGTGCGATCGATGGCCCTTTATGGGGCGCCTGTGTGGTCAAATAGACTGTCAGGCGTCCGGCGTTGCAGAGCTAAGTTTAATAGCTTGCAGCGTAAAGTGGCTATCCGTATCGTACGAGGATATAGGACGATCTCATTCGAGGCGGCAACTCTCTTGGCGCGCTTTCCTCCCCTAGACATACTGGCGGATATGGATGCGAGGGTCTATGACCGAATCCGTGCCATCCGCCAGAGCGGCGAGTGCGCGCCTTCTAAGGCGTTCGAAAGGTTAAGGCGGCAGGAGCGACAAAACGCGCTCGAGCGGTGGCGTGAGCGGCTTTTAGAGCCGCAGTATGTTCACAAGCGTGTGGTTGAAGCCATGCTGCCGTGCTTCGAGGCTTGGCTGAGTAGGAGTGAGCGCGTCACCTACCGGCTTACCCAGGTATTCACCGGGCACGGTTGCTTCGGTGAATACCTGAATAGGATCGGACGTGAGGCCATGGCGAATTGCCACCATTGCGGAGCTGACCAGGATACCGCCCAGCACACACTCGGAGAGTGCCCTGCATGGAGTTCTGAGCGGCGTGTCTTGGTCGAGCAAATCGGGCAGGACCTTTCTCTGCCAACGGTAGTGATGGCTATGTTGGCAGAGATAGAAAATTGGAGGGCAGTAGTCTCTTTCTGTGAGACCGTCATGGTACAGAAAGAGGCTGCGGAGCGGGATCGAGAGAGGGCTGATCCCGCTCGGAGAAGGCGGCGCCGGAGAGGCAACCGCTCCGGTGCCTAGCCCATCAGGGCTACACACCGTGCCCCCTGCTCTGTCGATAGGACAGGTGTGCGGGGGGCCTTTGAGGTCACGGGCGTCCAGAGTGGGGACTTTAGGCGTCCACTGGGTGATCTCAGGGATGACGGTGACACGCTGTGGTATTGTGTCGCCCTATGCTTTCGCATCGAGAAGGTGTTCAGGGAGACAAAGTCTTCCCTGGGACGTGCCTTACAGGCGTAGCACAGGGGGGGGCACCGGTAGCATACCCATTCCCGGAGTTCCCTCACTATTGTGCTGAAGATGGTCACCGGGGAGGTTTTAGTGCGGTAAAAATCCCACACACCCCAGCCTCTACCCCACGAGGCCGGTAGCCTTTTGAAGGTTTCCTCCTCGAAAAAAAAAAAAAAAAAAGGTTTCCGAGGGGATGATGAGATAATACGAAAGTCATGTTTTTCAACTTTGTACCATTTATCCACACTTGTACACGTTAACGAGCACTTAACATTTAATAATCCACCATTATTTCACATTAACACTCGAAGAAGCACAAATTTTGAAAAATAATAAAAAATCTACAACACGATCTTTACGAATTTTCCCGCCAACCCTCTGTCTTTGCTTTATGTGCGTCAGTGTTGCCACCTGTAATTTTAAAAAGCGCTAAACGCTGCACGCCATATAAAAATATATATAGCTCGAAAAAGCGCGAGATTTCTCTAGAAGATATTGACTACGTGACGACAAGCGTGTGGTACTTTGAAGACCTCCCCCCCACCCCTGAACGGGTCACGTAGTATGGGTATGTTCCCTTAATTCGGTATCATTACAAGTCTGAAATGTTTATTAATGTTTATAATATTAGACGTACATTTATCTTAAGTGACTAAAAGAAGTTAAGCGATAAAACTGCTGGCCATTAAATTGAGATATTTGGGGTGACACAGTATTCATTCATCCATTATAATACATAAATCAATAAATAAACTGAAACAAATTTCGTGGACGATAGAATAACAAAAAGTATTTACAAATATAGTCTGTTAGATAACTAAAACATAAAAGGGACTTTGAAATCCATATCTAGCCGAACTATCAACACGATATTGTACATTATTTTGTTCTGATAGTTGTTAAAACCACTAAATGACAATAATACTTGTAATATCCACTGAGGAAATATGTACTACGTACTAGAGAAGACACCTCGAACAAAATATTTGTAGCACGTTTTAGAGCTCCTGCACTCTCACTCGCTTAGCCCGCTTAGCTCGCTTAGCCCGCTCGCGCCGAGTTGCGCGATATTTTTTGTTCGTAATATCTACTCTAGTACGTGGTACATATTACCTCATATAACCTCAATTAAAGTTTTAATACGTTTATTTCGGGCTAAAATCTGTTTTGGTTATTCACATACTGCATATTGAAGTAAATATTTAGTTAAAGTATCAATCAATAATGAAAAGGAAAAAAAATTTGAACATCATTCAAAAAGAAAAAAGAAGTGTTACCAGAATAAAATTGAAAGCTTTTCCTACACAACCTTCACGCAAATAAATTTATCTAACAGACTATAAATATACATAATATAAATACAACGTGTTATTGAAATAACTGAAAACCTCTAAAGGGGTCATTGTACTCATCAGTATGAACAACTTTTACTATGGGACCAACCCTGAAATCGTGAAAAAAAATCAGGTGTGTCCTACATTTTGTCGATTTGTGTGAACAATAAAACTTTAAAAAATAATAATTGAACCGACGAAAACAGAAACTGAAAAGCGAAAAATAAATAATTATGAGTCGGCGCCAAACGAATTTTTAACAAGCAAAGTGCGTGCAATTTGCAAGTGGCCGAGCGGAGAACGCATTTTTGGAAAGTTATTGTTTATCGTTGAAAATTTCAAGTTGTATTTGATGTGACGTTGTTTTTATTATTTATTTAAAGTAATTTAATGATCTTCGTTGATTGGTTGTTTGGCGCCGACTCATAATTATTTATTTTTCGCTTTTCAGTTTCTGTTTTCGTCGGTTCAATTTTTTGTTAAAAAGTTTTATTTTTCATTTTTTTGTGGTTAAAATCTAACTCCAGGTCTCCATTATGTCGTAGTGTCTAGAACTATATTTATGTGTGTCAAGTTTCAACAGAATCGGTTAACAGGTAAGAATTCAGTGGGTGAACAAACACTCATCCCCTGTTTTACTACCCTTAGGGGTCGATTTTGGTTTTGAAATTTAAATGGGACCAACTTCGAGATATACCCTATCCATTAAAAAAAGAATCATCAAAATCGGACCACTCTGTAAAAAGTTATGCGTGGTCATACATAAAAAAAAAATTAAAAAAAATATATATATATATATATATAATATACGCGTCGAATTGAGAACCTCCTCCTTTTTTCGTCGGTTAAAAATGTATGCAAGAACTATATTATTTTTTCGCATTTCCAGGTTTGGTCCCATAGTAAAAATTGTTGATACTGATAAGAGGTTTTCATTTATTACAATTTAAATTAGCCGCTTGAGGCGTTGTCCTAATACAAAA
Source organism: Asteroscopus sphinx (assembly GCA_949699075.1). Lineage (NCBI taxonomy): Eukaryota > Metazoa > Arthropoda > Insecta > Lepidoptera > Noctuidae > Asteroscopus > Asteroscopus sphinx. The sequence goes on from OX453002.1 coordinate 4,404,647, forward strand.
CGACTACGTGACCATCGCAATTTCGCGCTAATTTTGTTCGTGCGAGCCCGCGATCGAACGTCCACGTGTCGAATAGGTGTTCTTATCAGCATTCGCTGGACTTCGATGGACGCGTAGTCAATTTGTATTAGGACACCGCTTAAGGCCCAGAACGCATTGCAGTTGACCACACGCGGTTTTAAGCCACCCAAAAATAATTAACCAATGGGATTTCTCAATTCAGCCGCGGGAAGAAACCGCTAGTGCGTGCGCTTGTATAGAAATCCATAGGCAAAGGGAGGTTTTTTCGGTTGGAAAAACCGCAGCCGCGTTTTTATTGCGTTACGTGCTGGGATTTCAATGAAATGACGCATGACTTACTGTCTTGTTAAATAAATTAAATAGTGACAGATATAATTGTAAAAAAAAAACAGAAATATTTAAACTTTAAACTGTGATTTTAACATTGGTGTTCAAGTTTAAGGCAATGTGAAATATTCACCGGTTAACTCTTTCTTCAATTTAAACTAAACTTAAAAAAACTCGTCTCAAATTAAAATCATAACAATTATTGATCAATCAAGTTATCAATAAAATAAAATATAACTTAATTATTATATTATCAAGACATAATTAGTAACAGCAAATTATTATGATTAAACTGAATTACGACTATTATTAAAAATAATAAATATAGCCACAAATTATACTGTGTCGGATTAGAGATAAAAAAACCATCACGGAAAAGCATCTTAAAAAAAAAATAAAAAAAATTAACCTAACATCTAATTCCGATTTTCATCTCTTTGGAACACAGAGTAAAAAATAAAGGAATTTGGCAATGCGAGATGGTTGTTTCGTCCAGGTCCAGACTGTCCAATTCCCGTAACGTCCAATTCCTTAAATGTCTAATTGCCGTAATCTCTAATTACCAAAATGTGTAAATTTGTTCAATAAATCCGCCATTCTCAAAGATTGGACATTTCGAGAATTACACATATTGGTAATTGGACATTACGGGAATTGAACATTTAGGGAATTGGACGTTACGGTAATTGGACATTTCGGAAAATTGACATTTTTAAACCGGTTGACATTTCGGTAATTGGACATTCTGGACCTGAAGGGTTTTTTAGCCACCATTTTTATCTACTGAACATTTTAACACCTAGAACTACAGTAATGGTATTGAATTGATTATTATTTGAGTACATCGTGGATACTTGAGTTACGCAAGACTATAGTAAGAAAATTCTGTCCGTTTGCACGTTGCACATGTAACAGTCCGGTGGGTAGAACTTATCCACTTGCCACGTTGCACACGTGTGCAATTCCGTGCAAAATAATTGATGTGGATTCTCAAGCACACAATTGTTTTGCTCGAACATAGCAGACCTGACTGAACCTTGCCTCCCTTGCCGGTACATTGCGCTGGTCGGTCGAGCTCAAGACCTAATTCGACATAGCTGCGTTTCAATCCTCATTACAGTACAATATAACTGTACCACTCTGATGCCAAGCTTTGCGAAGGGCCGCGCAGGTACAGTAGCGTAATAAGTGTGAGCAGGACATAGGATGCATAAACATTAAAGATCGACTGAGACAGCGAGAACACACCGTGTTTCACACCCCGCCATCTTGCCACTCAGATGAACAACCTATCAGAGTCCTGCCGCCATTACCGCGCATGATTTTGCTGTAAAATTGACTAATGCGCAGCCACCTGTTTCTCACTTAACAGCGGCACAGTTATATTACGCGAACTGAACTCTATCATTATGATTATGCACCATTACGTAGTTACGAAAAGATCTCCAAAGGCTTTGGGTATGAGATTCGAAGGTGCTTCACGCTTCTAAGGCCGCGTTGGTATGATCAAAGTCTGCTTTGACAAAATGAACTTTAATGACTACTTTGGTCGTGAAAAAAACCTGCTGCCATGTCTTTTTAGACTCTATTTTTATCTGCAAAGGTTCAAATTCTATTGAACGGCGCATACGCAGCGGAGCATGAGGGAGTTTTACAACGAAAAATCGCGGCGCCTGAGGTTAGTTCATGTCAACGCGAACTTTGATCGTGTCAATGCGGCTTTAAATGGTCTTTGGCTGCTATTCCACTATCATATTTTTACCATAGATATATGATGTCATATCTGTTATCATTGGTCCTTAATAGTCTTAGATCCTTAATAGTCTTTGATTAGGTCTTTGATATTAGTGCATTCAAAATGGAGGATAACATGCTTTTGTTTTGTAATGCTACAGCCACAATGTTAATAATTGTACTACAAAAAAAGAAAATCAGAGAAGTAAACAACATGTTTGGGTAAGACCAAGGATAGTACGACGAGGAAATGGAGGAATTCATAAAACCTTGCTCAAAGAATTAGACTAGACTAGAAGATAAATAAAAATATATCAAGCTTATCTCTGGATGGATGAAGTTGGTTTTGACGTTTTGTTCAGGTTAAATATGATCCTATGTTATCTATGCTGTCAAAAAGGATCATAGACAATATGAATCTTAATTATGTTTCTCATATAAATCGTAGAAGTAGGATTATTTATAAATGATAGTAGAATTGCGGCCTTCATCTCGTTCATTTGACATTCAAAGACGTTTAAATGGCAAGTGACGTATGTCGACCGTCTTGAATGTCAAATGTAATATACCGCTTAGGTAAGGCCGCGATAAATTCTAAAAGCCGTTAGGAACTGAGAAAACTTTGCCAAATTAAGTCTTGTTTCGCTAAATGACTGTATAACTGACGGCATGACCTGAAAATAGTCGAATATATCATAATATTCAAAGTACGGGGATGCTATCAGCTGCTATTTATGCGCCGAATCGCGGACTGCCTGAATAAAGCAGCAGTTTTTATCAGGTCATATACCTAGAGGTCAGTTATTGTCACTGATTTAATTTCTACTGATAATTATAAAGAGATCAATAGAAATTGATATGTTGCTGCGATATAAATCTTCCGTTCTCGTTATTGACATTTAGGCGGCTGTGACACGATAGCAGGTAAGTGGCATACCACCATATTAACGTCAAAAGCTCACAGATATGTCACAGAACTTTGACAGTATAACACAGCCAGCAACACAGACATTCCCCTCCCCCTCCCAACACTGCCTCAACATGAAGGCCAATTCTCGTAATTAATAACGTTAAAAATATAGTTCTAAACTAATCCCGATGCTTTAACGGCCTAAATTAATATCCAATCTATATACATCAGTCAGCGCTTGACAGCGGTCACAAGCGAGCGTGCGGTTACATAAAATGTCATCGAAAATAATAAAATGTGCAAATTGCAATATCGTCGTTAACGAGGTGTTAGCTTTTATTCAAAACAAGATTGATGTTATGGACAACGAAAGTATAGTGCGTATTTGTGCATCTGCCTTTACTAGTGAAGATGTGGAAGTGGCTAAGTCTTTGTTGTATGACTCTGTTAAAACAAATAAAGTGAAAATATCGAGACGGAAGGACGGCAAAACTACGCGTAATCTGGAGGATATTATCAACCTTTATAAGAATGTTGATCCCGAGATAATTCCTATGTTTGTGGCAAAGGATTTGCATAAGTTACCGCCGGTAACTTTTGATCATATCGATGTGACAGCGTTGTTAAAAGATCTTGTGTTGATACGGGCTGAAGTAAAAGACATAAAGCAAAACTATGCGACTGTCAATCAACTTGAGGAGCTCGATAATAAATGGTTTAATGGCAAATATGCGTCAATCATAAGCCAATGCAATATTAATCCCAAACGTGGGGGGTATTTATTAGATAGTGGGCCGATGGCAATTTTAACGCCGGAGAGAGGCGCAACGGCCGAGCAGAACGCCGACCTTGAACTTGAACATGATCACAACTTGCCGTCTCGTTCTTGCACGCCGCGTGCGCATACGCAACGTCTCGTTCCTACTCACACAACTACGAATCGATGTCCGAGTGAGATAACGAGACAGGCAAAAATGCGCAATGAAACGAGAGAACAACATCAGGCTGAAATCAATACATCAGCTGTGTTTAGCGGTACAACTGCAACGACGAACGAATGTAAACAGAATGATTTATCTGCAAAGTCTACAAACAGCGAGATGTTAAATAAGTCGTATGCGGAAAAAGCTGCGGAAAATGGTGATTTTAAAAATGTTTCCAGAAATAATGAACAATGGGTATTAATACAACGGAAGCGAAGTAGAAACCGTTTTACAGAATGTAGGGGTAAAGCAATTGTGGAGGATAAATTCAAAGCTGCAGAAACAAAAATCCCATTATTTATATCGAATGTTCATCAGGATGTTTGTGAAAATGATATAATTGATTATATTTATAACAAAACAAATGAAAAAGTGTCTTTAGTAAAAATTCAAATGAGGAAAGATAGAGGTTATAATGCGTTCAAGTTATTTGTAATGCAACATAATATTGATGTGTTCTTAGATGATAACTTGTGGCCGTCAGGAATATCATTTAGACGCTTTGTAGACTTCAAGAGAAGGCCAGTAGATGTAAATAATGAGGAAAGAGGCGACTACTACAGGAATTCCAATGTATAGTACAACTACAAGCAGATATAGTAACCTAGTTAGTTTTAACTGCAAGTCGTTGAAAAGGTCTATTGAAGGAATAAGAACGTTATGTAAATCTGCTGATATAGTGGCCCTTCAAGAAACATGGTTACTGGACTTTGACCTGCCACTTTTGAACACAGTCGACAGTGATTTTGGAAGCACCGGTACGTCTGCAGTTGACCTGTCTTCAGGCCCCCTGTGCGGGAGGCCGTATGGAGGAGTGGCCTTGTTGTGGCGTAATAGTGCATTCAACTCAGTGTCAGTGATAGATTGTAAAAACGTGCGTATAGCAGGGATTGTAGCACAGGTATGTGATCGATCTGTACTGTTTTTTAGTGTTTACATGCCGACAAATTCCAAGGAGAACTTAGCGGACTTTACCGACTGTCTTAGTGCCATAAGCTCGATTGTGGAGGAATATGATACCGTGTCAGCCATTTACATTCTGGGTGATTTTAATGCCCACCCTCATGAGCTTTTTTATAATGAATTGCAGCAGTTTTGTATAGAACAGTACTGGAGTTGTATTGATGTGAATATGTTAGGCGATAAATCTGATACGTATACATTTATAAGCGATGTCCATGGGTGTAAGACGTGGTTAGACCATTGCATTGTAAGTGAGTCAGCGATAACATCTGTGAAGAAAGTATGGGTTAAACAAGATGTGTTTTGGTCTGACCACTTCCCTCTGTTTGTTCAATGTGATCTAGACAAAACAATAGTGACATGTGATACTGCAATTTCTTCTAATATCTGTAACGATGTTATATGGGGTGAGAGAAGTTCAGTACAAATTGAAGAGTACCGTGAGCTCTGTCATGCAGGGCTGCGGAACATAGATTTCCCTTCAGAACTTAGTGGTTGTGCTGACCATATGTGTTGTGATATGAGTCATAGGATTGTATTGGATAAATTATACAATACCCTTATCGCAATATTGTCGGAGGCTTCAACCAAAACACGTAGTAAGAAACATTGTAGGAGGGGTGGGTACATAGCGGGCTGGAATAGACACGTCGCTGACTTTCACAGAGAGGCCAGACTAAAGTACCAAGTCTGGCTTTTAGCAGGTAAGCCTATAGGTAGCATAGTATATAAAGAAATGTGTGAGGCCAGAAAAATCTTTAAGGCAAAACTAAAATGGTGTCAGGATAGGCAGGAGCAGTTAAAAATGGACAGGCTCGCCTCCAACCACACAGCCAAAGATTTTGGAAAGTTTTGGAAAGGCACCAATAAACTTAACACAAAGTCAGGCCTCCCTGTGAATGTCGATGGTACAAGTGATCATCAAATGATTGCAAATGTGTTTAGAGACCTGTTTACAGTGGGCACATGTGCGTCTGCCGATGGGGTGATCGATGGGGGGATCGTCAGGGATGGGCAGACTCTGAATTTTGGAGGTAAAGATGTAGCTAATACAATCAATAAAATGCAAAGAGGGAAGTCTCCCGGGCATGACGGTCTCAGTATCGAGCACCTCAAGTATGCGGGTCCGCACCTGCCTCGCGTGCTTGCCATGATGCTATCACTTTGTCTAAGTCACAGCTATTTACCTGCACCCTTAATACGAACAATAGTGGTTCCCGTTATAAAGAACAAGACCGGCAACATGGGGGACAAAACTAATTACAGGCCTATCTCCCTCGCAACAGTCACAGCCAAGGTATTGGACAGTCTGCTTAATCGCCATCTCACCAGGCACATTAGCTTGCATAGTGCACAGTTCGGTTTCAGGGCCGGACTGTCGACTGAAACTGCTATTTTGGGCCTTAAGCACACTGTTCAATATTATACTAACAGAAAAACTCCGGTATATGCGTGCTTTCTAGACCTGTCGAAAGCTTTTGATTCAGTAGAATATAGCAAGCTATGGGACAAGCTAGAAGGCACGAATGTAGCGGGAGAGTGCGTTTCTCTACTGAGGTATTGGTATCTTAACCAAATTAATCAGGTTAGATGGGCTAGTACTATGTCCGATGAGTATAGACTGAGATGTGGGGTAAGACAAGGTGGTCTATCCTCCCCAATACTTTTTAATTTGTACATGGACCAGTTGATTGGTGAACTCAGCAGGATACATACTGGTTGTTATATTGACGGAATCTGTGTTAGTAACATCAGCTATGCAGATGATATGGTCCTGCTGGCTCCGTCAATCAACGCTCTCAGAATTCTAGTTGGGGTGTGTGAGAAATATGCAGAGGCACATGGATTAAAATACAATTGTAAGAAGAGCGAGGTTCTCATCTTTAAGGCTGGTAAAAATTGTCCAACTGAAGTCCCACCAATAATACTTGATGGCTCAGTTTTAAAACTGGTCAATAGATTTAAATATCTCGGGCATATTGTTACCCCAGACCTTGAAGATGACGAAGATATAGAGAGAGAGCGGAGGGCGTTGGCAGTGAGGAGCAATATGTTGGCTCGCAGGTTTGCACGTTGCACCAAGGAGGTTAAAATAAAATTATTTAAAGCATACTGCCAGTCTTTCTACTCCAGCAGCCTGTGGGTCAAGTATTCGCGACGAGCCTACAACGTCCTCCGCGTACAATATAACAATGCATTTAGGATGCTGTTGGGATTATCGCGGCGCTGCAGTGCGTCCGGAATGTTCGCGGAGGCATATACTGATGGCTTTCACGCCATAATCCGGAAGAAGGTGGCGTCGCTGCTTCTAAGAGTGCGCGGTAGTAACAACAGCATTCTAAAAGCGTTTGCTGAACGCCCAGACAGCCCTATATTAGGGCACTGGGTGGCCCTAATTATAGGTGCTATTAAGTAAAATTTAAGTAATTTTGTATAGACTTTCTTTTTCTAACATAGCTATAAGTTTACTAACTAAAATATGGATATCAATCTGAAATAAATGAATAATAATAAATAATAATATACGATTTATCCTATTATAGATAGAAATTTGACATATTTTGTATGGAGCTTAGATCAAATTCCTATCTCTAGTAGGGCGATTCGTGGATAGATTGGATATTAATTTTGGCCGTAAATCTTAATCTCCTGACAGATGTTTCCGATTGCCTTTATCGGTGACATTAAGACTTAAGTATCACAAATAAATGGCAAACAGGAACATCTACTGTTATAAGATTGAGATTTAAAGCATCGAGACTAATTTTATTGTTATTGAAATAACTGAAAACCTCTTAAGGGGTCATTATACTTATCAGTATAAACAACTTTTACTATGGGACCAAACCTGAAATCACGAAAAAAATATTAGATGTTGCCTACATTTTGTCGATTTATGTGAACACAAATGTGATAAATTTTTTCGCGATTTCAGGGTTGGTCCCATAGTAAAAGTTGTTCGTACTGATGAGTACAATGACCCCTTAAGAGGTTTTCAGTTACTTCAATAAAACGTTGTATTTTGAACGTTTTAAATAACGAGGATTGGCCTTCAGAGCGGGGACGCTAGCAGCAACCATGGAGACCGACGCAGACACAAAAGTTGCTTACTTAACAGTTCCAGGGAGCAAAGAGGTTTGCGTAGCGACGCAAGAGGCGTCGGTTCAGTCGTTGCTATTCGTCACACTTGCGGCAGGCACCGGGGACGTCAAAGTCGAGGACCAGGAGCTTGGTCTCCTCAGTGCCGTTGCGGGAGCCCACGGCGCAAATGAGCTTGGTGGCGGAGGCCCGAATCCGCCAGACCACCCCGCCGGAGCCCCCCGAGCCCAGCTCCACCAGGTTGCGGATAAACTCGCCCGTGCGAACGTCCCACAGCTTCACGGTGCCGTCGTCCGACGACGTGATCACAAACCGGTTGCTAGACTGCAGGCACGTTACAGCTGACTGATGCTTGTTAGGTCCTGTAATGGTTTACAGGGTAAAGCCCATATTACAGAATGTTCATGGGGGACGGTAAGTGCCTACACTTATGTACGGTAGTGAAAGTTGGGTATGGCAGAAACATGAAAGCAGAATAAATGCAGTAGAAATGAGAGCTTTGAGAAGTATGTGTGGTGTAACTTTGAGAGATAAAGTAAGGAATAACGTGATAAGGTAGCGTTGTGGAGTGAAAGAAGATGTATTGACAAAGATTGAGAAAGGTATGTTAAGATGGTTTGGACTTATAGAGAGGATGGACAAGAGGAGATTGACGAAACAAGTATACAAAGCGAGTGTGGATGGAAGAGTTGGAAGGAGACGACCTCGGTGAACGTATCGCGATCAAATCGCGGACATTCTCAAAAAATACCAGGTTAAGAGTACTCTAAACCTACGAGCATGCATGACGAGATTAATGGACGTAGATGAAGCGAAAGAGGTGTGTCAGGATCGTAGCAGGTGGAAATCCATAGTCTCTGCCTACCCGAATGGGAAACAGGCGTGATAATATGTATGTATGTATGTATGTACAGAACGTTCCTCAAGCTTTGATCACTGTTTAAAACTAGTTTTGAGATGGGATTTAATTTTAGAACATCCTCAATCATAGATTCATTGGTCGCAGTTCAGCTTTGTTCTACACTGTCAGGGAGCGTTCAAGGATAACGTAACGCAATTTTTAAAAAAAATTGCCAAATGGTGAATTTAATCATCTGGAGTAGATGAAGTAAAAAATAACAAAATTATCAAAAGTGGATACTGATTTACTATTTAAAATAATACAATGGTTTAAGCTAATGTTGTCAAAATTATGTTACAATATAAATTAAATTTGACATTCCAAAATACCGGACAGACCGATCTACGTACAATAACCTCTAAAATTCCAAACCTTAAAAAAACACTAATAATTAAGTACATAAACACAACTCACCAGAAAGGGTATGCAGGCAATGTCCTGTAGTAATATCCCAAACTTTGACGGTGGAATCTGCGTTCCCAGAGACCAGTATGTTGGAGTGTAACTCCATGCCAGACGTGAGAGACTGGTGTCCAGTGAGTGTGTGCTTCAGCTGGCCGGATTCCACGTCCCACACGCGAATCGAGGTGTCCAAAGAGCCACTGACTACGTGGATGCCGTCGAACTGAAAAATGAGATGAAAGATTGTTGTAATTGCTAATTGTGATGGGATGTTTAGTCGAAAGTTTTAAAGTTGGTGTACCAATTTTTTTTTTTTTTTTACCTACCTCAGAAAAAGGTGATTTACGTGGTTGTTTTTTTATTTGATAGAGGAAGCCCGTAGCGAAGCAACAACTGCGCGGATTGTACGATCTGCAAGGTTAAGCTGCACTTGTCGAGGTCAGACTGTGGATGGGTAACCGTTTCGTTACACCACGAGACCCCTCCGTGCCTCGGAGAGCACGTTAAGCTGTCGGTCCCGGTTGTTATACGAATATCTATGGCAGTCGTTACGGGTAATCAGAAGCCATAAAGTCTGACAACTGGTCTAGCCTCCGAATGTCAGTATTACCCAGTTACTGGGTTTCGGGGGTTTGATGGCAGTCGCTTCGTGTAAAATACTGATGTTCAGCCGCATCTGGCTAGACTGGAAGCTGACCCCAATATAATTGGGAAAAGGCTCGGAGGATGATGACAAGGATTATTTTTTACTTTTTAGTTAAGGTTTTTGAAGTCGGTTTTTTTTTTGTTATAAAGTTTTTGTATATCATCATGTAGATAACGCGAAACACATGTGTGGTTATACCCGTCGGCCCGCAGTCGCAACGGAACAATGATGTTTCTAACACTTGATAATACGGCCCCAGTAAGCCTCAAGATGCCGCATAAAGAAATTTTTGCATGAGAACACAGTCGTAACATGTTGGCGGGGTACGTTATGATTGGTCGACTCAAAAGTTACCACTGAGCATGATTTGCAGCTCGCCGACGGAGTGCAGTGCTACTGAATAGGCTTGGTGACCGGGGTACCCAGCTAATCGCCGTCTAGAGGCTTACTGATCTGTGTATAAATTAAATCCTCCGCCGAGCTGATTTGGTGTTTCATCAACTCAGCCTATCGCAGTCCACTGTTGGACATAGGCCTCTCCCAAATTGCGCCACAACACTCGAACCTCTGCCTTCCTCATCCAGTCCCCCCCAGCTACTTGTCGTCGGTCCACCTGGCTGGGAGGCGTCCTACGCTCCGTTTGCCGATTCGCGTTCTCCACTCAAAGACTCGTCTGCTCCAGCGGCCATCAGTCCTTCGACAGACATGGCCAGCCCACTGCCACTTCAGCTTACTGATCCTACAAGCTATGTCGGTCACTCCGGTTCTCCGGAGAATCTCGATACGGATTTTATCCTTCAAAGAAACTCCAAGCATAGCTCGCTCGCTCCATAGCTCGCTGAGTGATTTGGTGTTTGTTCCGGCTTATCTCAGAAACTACTGTACGGTTTTTCATAAAATTTTCACCAATAGAAAGAGGGATTATCTAAGGTTATAGGCTATCATTCCTACCCATGCGAAGCCAGAGCGAGTCGCTAGCTATTCATAATCATCATCATTACAGCCGAAAGACGTCCACTGCTGGACATATGCCTCCCTCAAAAGGGGGGGATATGCCATAATCGCCACGCTTGGCAGGCGGGTTGGCGATCACAGTTTGATGGTTAAATACTCTGAGAACGCTGCTGCCCATCCTCTGGTGAATCCCTTAGTCGCCTTTTACGACACCCATGAGAAGATATAGGGTGGTGCAATTATTTATGTCCGGCACCATACGGAACGCTAGTTATTATTATAACGCAAACAGCGTGACCACAGAAATAGATAGACTAGAATGGTTGTAATCACAATTTTACTTGCGATTCATGCACGCCGCACGGCAACTTTCGAACAAATGACGCCTTACATTTAAATGTCATTAATTTTTTTAAATTAACTTTTATCAAATGTACTTTACAGCTTTTGTTTCTGCAGTTAGAAACAGCACAATAAGACATTTTTGCGGGTTTTTGTTACAATATTTACAGAAACAAGTCATAGGGAAAGAAAGAAAAAAAAGAAAAAAAAGAAAAGGAAAAAAAAAGGGATAGAAAAAAATAAAAGGAAAAAAAGGGATAGAAAAAAAAGAAAAATAAAATGCGCTGCACTATGGTGCAGAAAGTTGGCACGCGCGCCCTGTCCACTTTTCCATTCTACCTATTTCTGTGAGCGTAACCCACCTGCAGGCTGTACACTCTGTTGGTATGTCCCGCCAGCGTGTGCAGACAATCTCCGGTCTCAGGGTTCCAGACTTTGACGAAGTAATCGTAGGCACCGGACACGACCAGCTTGCCGTCGTATTGCACGCATCGCACGGCAGCCAAGTGGCCTATCAGGACGCGAAGACAACGCCCTTCAGGGATCGACCAAACACGCAGTGTCGCGTCGCGGGACCCAGAGACAACCCTGCAATGAAAGGCGTCAATCAATCTTCTATGGCAGTGGTTCTTAACCTGTGGTCCGCGAAGTCATCCATCATCAATGTACCTACTACCTAATATAATAAATAATTAATTTTAAATTGTACTGATACTGCGCGCGAGGTAATTAGAATCGGGGCTCGAGTTTCATAAATATTTAGATAATCTTAAATAAATTTTAAATTGTATAACTCCTTGAAAAGTGTATATAAAATGGTGTAATGTTTTCAAATACCCTAAAAAAACGGGTGGGGTGACGCTCTAGAAAAGCGAAGCTTTGCAAGAGCGCAGAGCTGAGGCCCTACTCCCGACTGGTTCGAATTCTGAACCAAATCGAGCTAATGTGAATGCAGTACGAATTGACAATAACTCGAATTCGATTGATACCGAACTCGATCCAGTCGGGACTAAGGCCCCTATGCGTTAGTTCGAGACAGGGGAAAGTTAACTGTGATATTTTTTTCTCGTTAAAAGCTATTGAACACAGGAGAGGTAAAATGTACACACACACACACGAATAAGAATAATTTTACTGTATAAAGATTACAAACAATTGGGTTGAGGTCCTAGACCACACACTAGGATTCCCTGTGTCGTGAGATCTAGGCTCTTTCATTCCGTTTACACATTTACTACTATACAAATGTACTTTACTTAGTTGAACCATAGACATCTAAATAAAGGTAATAGAAGCGGCCAAGGCGCGTGAACTTCTCGCCAAGTACAGGTGTATTTTAGAACACCAGTGCGCGAACCGTTTGCTTGAGTATCACTGCTGTTTTGGACGCAGAGTCATTGAAATTGTATTTTGCAGCATATCTAGCAGCGGAATTTTTTAGGCTTAATTTATTTTGCATTGAATTCTAGAAACATGGTGGGCGTGATTGCGTATTTATGTGTTGGTCGCGGAAAACCGGCGACATGCATTCCCGTAGTAAAAGACAGTAGATAACATTTCTAATACCTTATTATTAAGATTTCTATGCTATGAAAATCTTCGCAAATTAGCGCTGCATACGAATATACAGCTTAGCATGGCAAAAATGATCAATTCGCTGTTATAAAAAATAGTATAAATAATATTGATTTATACTTTCGCATACAATTTGTATAGAGGCAGACTTGGGCATTTTTTTATCAGTCGACCTTAGGGTGGTGCCGAGTGAAAAAATAGTGGGAGCAATAGTTATGTGCTCTGATTGCTCAGCAGCTAGAAGCTGAAATTTTAAGCAAAGATATAAACCAATTCGTAAGCTTTTGTCATAAATTTTCATGTGATTAGATTAATAAGAGCTATAAATATGTATTTACATGCTAATTTATAACTTGGCCTAATGTATGCACATATTGGGCAACTGTAAGTACAGTAGGCAGTTGTTAAAATAACGCGATATTATACTATTATTTTTTTTATTTTTTTGAACTGAATTGATATGGTTACAGCGTAATGTATGGGAGATCGTCTAATCTAAAATTAAGCGCTCCACTGACGGCCAAAATGAATACAAAACAAACCTACAGATAGATCGATACATTCGTGGTTGGATAGGATATTAATTTTGGCCGTAAACTTGTCATAGAATAATGTGCTCATGTGTGTGTGTGTGTCATCATCATGGTATAATAAGATGTTTCACCAGGTACTCTCTTCCCGTGACAGCTAGGTCACGTGATTGCCTTCATACTACGCCATCGGCTGTGGAGCCAATTGCGGGCTGTTAGCGTGACACTTGTTTTTTTTTTAATTTATTTAACGGCCATGGATACAAGTCCTTACAGCCTAACTTAAATAGAAACAGATCAATTAGGTATTATAATCAGTTTGATGTGCTGCCACTATGTGTTAATAAATTACCTGAGCAAAATGCATTTTTTCATTTACTTGCTTCTATAAAGAATCACTTTTGAACTAGTAATTTTATACAGTATATTTTAATAACTAATTAGGTGAATAAACACGAGATAACAAATAGGCTAGTTAGGAATTTATTTTATATTCATTATGATCAAATATCTCCTTAAATATATTGAAGATATCGATCAATGGCAACACTGATCATGACATAGCTTGGAGGCATCGCGCCGTCATCGCGGGAAGAGAATACCTGGTGAAACATCTTATTATACCATGGTCATCATCGTATTGGAAGGGCGCGCAATTTTAGATTAGAGGATCTCATTAATTTCGCTTCTACGCATTTGTTTTACTCAGCAGTAGCGATAGATAAAAACGTCCAGTGGCGTGTTGCGATATTTTGATAAACACAATTATTATCTTTAATATTGTAACAAACAACAAACACAGCCATGATATTTAGTGATAACAGTTATATAAATAAACAATTACTGTATTTAATTACATCTCAATTACCTTCATTTGTCGCAAGCTGTTTATATTGACTGTATGTTTTGTTTTATTTGAATGATTTTACTTTATAAATAATGCATTCTAGTCATGACAATTTTTTTTAGGTTAAATATTATACTTTTTCTTTTGGCAAACAGAAGAATTTGCACATTTGCACGAAATATATGCCTTCGCTTTTATGCAGTTTTTAATTAAACTATGACACCTTGTTATCCTTAGCCGCCACAGACTACAGTACCACTATTAGGGGTTTTACAAATTTTAAAATCTACTGTCTGCCATCGATTACAAAAAAAAATATGCTTTTATTTGCTTGGGAAATGTTACCGTCAATGTCCAAGCCAATAATAGCGCGAATATTTTTCTATAAGTCTATATCAACAATAGACTAACATTTTGTAAAACTCATAATATCTATCTATACAACGTGTATCAGAAATGCGTGGTCATATTTGAAGAGCTTATTAAGGAGATGCTACGGAACAACTTTTTATATGGGACCAACACTGAAATCGCGAAAAAAACATCTTCTGGTCCTTTCATTTTGTCGAGCGACATCGATGATTTAGTAGGGAACAGCTGATATTTTTCCGCGATTTCAGGTTTGGTCCGATAGTAAAAGTTGTTCTATGCTATGCCCTGAATGAGCTCTTAAAATATGACCACGCATTTCTGATACACGTTGTATATACTGACTTTTAATCGGCCGATAGTATAGTCGGGTTTTATTTTTTTTATTTTTTTTATTTATATTATAGGATGGCGAAACGAGCTGAAGGCCCACCTGATGTTCAGCGGTTACCTTTGCCCATGACAACTTCAATATCACCTAGACGGTTGCCTAAATGGTACCGCAAGTCGGTTCGCCAAACTGGGACATAAAGATGGAAAGTCCCATGTGATTGTAATTTCACCGGCACCCGTACCCTTCAGACCGAAACACATGCTTAATCAGTACGAGGACATATAGGAGTGCAGACCTGAGGACCAATTCTCGAAATTGAAAATGTTCATAATATAGTTAATTTACCGGGTTGTACAAAATAATTAATGGTCGAACATAATCTCATGTTCACGTCATTTTAAGCGCTTAGCTGTTAGTGTTACAAGCAATTAATCTGTGTTAGTTAACATAACGCATTAAATAATAGCACAGCAATATAAATGAGTACAGTATGAAAAAAATAAACATGGAGAGAACAGCTTGTTCGTATCCAAACATAAAATATAAATAAATATTGATTGTATTAGATGGCAATAATAATATAGATTTTTGATGTCTTGCAACTCCAGTAAAAATAGGACTTCCGTTTTGATATTAGATGAGAAAAGAGTTTTGTACAATGTGCTTACCAAAATAAAAACCGTGTTTCTATCACAAGACTTTATTTTATGTTATTCCCCAACATAAAATTGGTTCCGATACCAAATGTGATGTGCCAGTGAGTGCCAGCAGTTAGCAGTTACAGTTAAAAGTTAATCCATTGCGTGTTTGCAAAATTGCAAAACGTGATCATCCGTTGTCGTGGTGAAGACTGGGTCCAGCAAGTTATCTGGGAATTTACTCGTCACACCGGGGCTTCAGAAGCGGATTTGAGGATCGAGTTCAGGAAGATTGAAGGTAGTAAGTTAAAAGTTAGCAAGGTATCTACAAAAGAATTTACAAGAAGTTAGTTGGAAGTTGAAAATTACAGAAGTTACATTCAAAGAAGTTGACAGTTACTACAAAGCAGGAAAAGTAGGAGAAAAAACAAAAATAACATCAAGAAAATATCATATTTTTTCATCATCAAGAAGTCGACAAGTCAAAGTTCGTTCGGAAATTGCAACATTATTTCATTTTCGCGTCGTCAAGTTGCCAGCCTGCGTGTGAGCATCGAACATCGCATCGTTACGTCACTACAGGCGGCAATAATCCGATTCCGATCTGTGTCCGCCGCCATCTTTTCGTCTTGTTTACTTAGTAATAACGTGTATCTCCGCAAATTTAGTTTTTTCTTTAAATATAAGATATTTTAATAGTAAATACATAACTGTAACAGTCTCAGATTAAGTATCAGTGGTATACGTACTGTCATAGTGTCAAATTAGGTGCAATATGGCAGAAGAAAACTACAAAAAGTTAGTTGCTAAGCGGTGCTTCATTAAAGGAAGCATCACCCGTTTGGCTCAGTATGCGAGTCGCGACATATCAGATGTTGCGATAGAATTGCTTAAAGAAAAACGTAACAAATTAGCGTGTGCGTTTAGTGATTATGAATCCGTAAATCAGAATATTCTGTGGGTGTGTCCGGAGGATGATGAAAACTATGATGCAGTGGAAAGCACTTATTATTCCACCATTTCTGTGTTGGATCAGATTATAAATAAGGCGTCAATAACGGTAAATAATTCCTTCGAAAATAAGAATATATGTAAAAAAGGTGAGTTTAAGAAATTGCCTATTATTAATATAAATACATTCGATGGTACTAACCTAATAGACTATCATCCATTTATTAACATGTTCAAGTCTGTTATTGATGCCGACCTGAGGCTTAGTTTGTGCGAAAAGCTTTATTATTTTAGGTCATTTCTGGCTGGGGAGGCTCTGGATTTAGTAAAGAATTTAATGCTCAATGATGATAATTACTTAGTTGCTCTGGAACTTCTAGATGACAGATATAATAATAAATGTGTAATTGTTAATCATCATATCAATAAATTGTTAGAAATTACACCTTCGACAAAGTGTGATGCACAAAACTTAAGGTGCATTGTTTCCACTGTTAAATTACATCTGGCTGCATTGAAAAATCTAAAAGAGCCTGTTGAGCATTGGGACTCATTGTTAGTTAACATTATTTCTAAAAAGATTGATGCCTACACTATCCGTGGGTTCCATTTGGAGCGTAGTGGCAAGGAAGTGCCTAGCTTAAAACAGTTCCTTGACTTTCTAGAGCGTCGAGCAATTGCTATGGAAAATACAGATGTGAAATCAGTTCATCAGCAAAAACCAGCCTTAAATAATCAAAAGTCCAGCAAAAATGTGACTGCAGCAACAACCTCTGCTAAGTCTCCAACAATAACATGTAAGTATTGTACACAGTCTCACAAAATTTATAACTGTGCAAAATTTAAGCTAATCACCGAAGATGAAAGACTAAAATTTATAATAAGCAATAATTTATGTAAAATATGTTTGAATAAGCATATGGGCAAATGTATGCTAAAAATAAGATGCGCTAATTGTGGTCAGGCACACAACACGCTTTTGCATGTAAGGGCTTACCCCAAGAATGAGGGTGATAATGCTGATAACAGAGTTGCCCTGTCAAATTCTGCCCATACCAATAAGGTGCTACTGCCTACAGCGATGGTGCGCTTGATATGCAAGGATGGTACTTTTGTTAGGGTCAGAGCTCTACTTGACTCAGGGAGTCAGGTGTCATTTATTGTTGATCATTTGATAGATAAAATTCAATGTACAGTTGAAAGAAGTGATGAGAGAATATTGAGTGTATGCCAAGGAGAAAATAATATTTCAAAAAAGGCTGAATTTACTGTCTATTCCTCTATTAATAACAATAGTGTAAATGTGTCTAGTTGTGTGGTTAAAAATATTGCTTGTCCATTACCACAACAATCTTTTGACACTTCACAATTTTCTTTTCCTTCTTATGTGAAATTGGCTGACCCGAGCTTCAACAAGACTGGTGATATCGCTTTACTATTGGGTTGTGACATATTTTTCCAGGTGTTGCAGCGTGAGTTCCTGCCTGTCACTCCAAATGGGCCCTACTTGGTTCACACAAGTTTTGGATACGTTGTAGCGGGGAGCTTGCCCGTTTCTGCAGGAAAGATAAGCTCATCCAATTTTTGTATTTCAATAACAAATGACAGTCCGTTAGATAATAACTTATATTCTCCTTTGGTATCTGGCAATGTGTGTACTATTGATAGTCAGCTTGATCACACAATTTCAAAGTTTTGGGAATGTGAAAAGGTGCCCAATTTATTTAAAGAAGCTCATTCAGAGCATGAGTTAGCAGAACATAGTTTTGTTGAAGATGTTAGTTTAAAAAATAATAGATTTATTGTGTCCCTACCCCTAAAGGTTGATTTAAATAAAAATGGTTTAGGTGACTCATTTTCTATTGCCTTAAATAGATTTCACAATCTTGAAAAAAGATTTTTTAAAGATGAAAAGTTATATGAACAATACAAAAGTTTCATATCTGACTATGTGCGTCAGGGTCATGCAGAATATTTGGATATTAATAAACAAAATATTGATTTAAATAAGTTAAATATATTGCCCCACCACCCAGTAATAAATCCTAATAGTAAAACTACACCGGTGAGAGCTGTGTTTGATGGGAGTGCAAAAACTAAAAATGGTTTCGCTTTAAATGACATTTTACTAAATGGTCCCGTTGTTCAGAGTGAATTGTTTGAAATTTTAATTTTATTTAGAACATACAGGTTTGTATTACTCTGTGATGTAAAGTCCATGTATAGGCAAGTGTTGGTGAAAGAAAGTCATTGTTGTCTACAGAATATTCTTTGGCGTGATCAAGTACATGACCCTGTCAGGTGTATACAACTTAAGACGGTTACATATGGGTTGAGAAGTTCTGCCTTCCTCGCCACTCGTTGCTTGGTGGAACTTGCACAAAAATTTGAAAATCAGTACCCTCTAGCTGCCTTCGTATTGCGTCACTCTAGTTACGTAGATGATATTCAGTGTGGCAGTGATGATTTCCATGAGCTAAACCAGACCAAAAATGAGCTAATTAATTTAATGAACATGGGTAGCTTTTCATTGCACAAATGGTGTGCAAATGAAAGTAACTTACTAAAAGATATTCCTGATAATTTACTGCAATTAGATAAAAGAAATTTTGATAAGAACAGTTTGTATATTAAGACATTAGGTTTATCATATAATGTGAAAACTGATAGTTTAGAGATTGAATGTCCTGAAAAATTGATAAAATCTGTATATACTAAGAGGCAAATGCTTAGTTTCATAAGTAAATTTTTTGATCCACTCGGCCTGGTTGGGCCAATTTTAGTATCAGCAAAGTTATTAATGCAAGAGGTGTGGTTTCATAATATAAAGTGGGATCAGCAGTTACCCTCAGAAATTAATAGTAAATGGATAAAATTTGCTGAAGATTTAATTAATATGCCTTGCATTTCTGTATGTAGAAATATTAAAGGAAATGAGTGTGATGTGTTAGAATTAGTGGGATTTGCTGATGCATCATGTGTTGCCTATGGTTGTTGTTTATATTTAAGAATAATAAACAAAGATAAAAGTGTAAATGTTAATTTATTGTGCTCAAGGTCTCGAATTACTCCCAAAGATAAAAAACTTACAATACCACGTCTTGAGCTTGAAAGTGCTTTATTGTTATCTATGTTAACTAGCAAAGTACATACTACATTATCTTTAAAATATAAAATTAAGACTTATTTGTATTCAGATTCTAAAATAGTTCTTGCTTGGCTTAAAACAGAACCTGTAAAACTGAATATGTATGTTGCTAATAGGGTTGATAAAATAGTAAAGTTGACTTCTTCTTATGATTGGTGCTATGTCAACACTGCAGATAACCCAGCCGACTGTTTGTCCCGAGGTGTAAATCCCAGTTCTTTGAGGCAAAACCTGTTATGGTGGCATGGACCAGCATATTTACAGAATGTTGAATATTTTCATGAAAGTAATCAAAGTTCAGTTGACATAGATTGTTTGCCTGAGTTAAAACCTGTAAAAAAGATAAGCAGTGTATGTGTAAAACTTAATTATTTATTCAATATACTAGATAAATATTCAGATATTGAAAAGATGACTAGAATAATGTCTTATATATTAAGATTTATAAACAATTGTAAAAACATCACTTGTAAAAACTTAAACAGTCTTTGCCCAGAAGAATTAGAATTTGCGCTGCATACTATTATAAGATTAGATCAAAGTAAGCATTTTCATGATGAGATTCAATGTTTAAAATCTGGTGAAAATATAAAATCTAATTTGAATAATTTAAATCCTTTTATTGATTCTTGTAACTTGTTAAGAGTGGGGGGTAGATTAGAAAATTCCGATTTACCTTTCTCACAAAAGCATTCCATAATCTTACCTAAAAAGTCGAATGTCACTAAGGGGATTATTTGGAGGGAACATGTTCGATTGCATCATGCAGGGCGGAGTTTAGTTCTCAGTAGTTTGAATGAAAAGTATTGGATTGTCAATGCTAACCGTGAAGTTAAGTCTGTGTTGTACAAATGCATTATTTGTTTTAAATTGAAGGCAAAGAATGCTACTCAATTAATGGGTTCTTTACCTCTAGATAGAGTTAATATGACACGACCATTTCAAATAGTTGGTACCGATTATGGTGGTCCTTTTAATGTAAAACAAACACGAGTTCGTAGTCCAGTTATAACTAAAGCTTATATTGTAATTTTCGTGTGTTTTGTAACAAAAGCAATACATGTTGAATTAGCTTCTGATATGTCAACAAATACCTTTTTAGCTTGTTTAAAGCGGTTTATTGCTAGGAGGAATAAGCCTACTAAGATTTATTGTGATAATGGTGGTTGTTATAAAGGAGCTGCTAATGTATTAAAAGATTTGTATGATTTACAATCTTCTTCAGTTCACCAAAACACTGTAAGTGAATTTTGTAATACTGAGAGAATATCCTTTCATTTTATACCAAGTTATTCCCCAGTGTTTGGTGGGTTGTGGGAAGCGGGTATTAAAAGTGTTAAATACCATATGAAACGTGTAATAGGGAACTCAGTGTTAACTTATGAGGAATTGTATACTGTTCTTGTACAAATCGAGTCTGTCCTCAACTCGCGGCCTTTGACGCCTCTGTCTAGAGACCCAGACGACATGTCTTACCTGACACCGGGACATTTTCTGACGGGATCTCCTTTGTCTTCTTATCCTGAGCTAAATATTACTGATGAGAACGTAGGTAGATTATCCTTTTGGAAACAATGCACACAGATGCAACAGTTATTTTGGAAAAAATGGCATCAGTATTATTTAGTTCTTTTGCAAAATAGGCCTAAATGGAAAAATGTTCAGCCTAATTTGAAGCCAGGTGATATGGTGATTTTAAAATATGATAATTTAGCTCCACTTAATTGGCCAGTAGGAAGAATTGTAAATGTAATGCCTGGAAAAGATGGTTATGTACGTGCTTTAGATGTAAAAACAGCCAAGGGGACTGTCATTAGAACTAGTGTAATGAAGGTTTGTCCATTACCAATTAATGAATAAGGTTTATGTTTTATAAGAAGTATTTTTTGAGTTTTGAGTTTGATGTTGCTCGTAAATTAATTTGTTTGAAAAATATGTTTTGTTAAGATGTAAAAGATTGTAATAGTTAAGGCCTGGCGCCCCAGTATGTTCGTATCCAAACATAAAATATAAATAAATATTGATTGTATTAGATGGCAATAATAATATAGATTTTTGATGTCTTGCAACTCCAGTAAAAATAGGACTTCCGTTTTGATATTAGATGAGAAAAGAGTTTTGTACAATGTGCTTACCAAAATAAAAACCGTGTTTCTATCACAAGACTTTATTTTATGTTATTCCCCAACACAGCTAGCCCGGTCCAAACAAGCGGCGTCACTAGTATAGTCAAATTGACGGATATAACTCGAATCGTGTATTTATGGACACCAACATCTCTTTCTTACTTGTCTGTCTTATTTAGTAAACAATCATGGCATGTCTTTTTAATGCAATTCGTCAATAATAATTATCAAAAGACATTATGTTAACAATTTCACACACTATATAACATTTATTAACCTAATTACATCTACAGAACTAGTAATTATATTTTATCAGTAGTTATTTGAATAAAGAGACATGCCATGATTGTTTACTAAATAAGATAAGAGAGAAAAAACAGAATATATATATATCAACGCATCCTATGTATACCAATGCAAATGAAAATGAAATGTAATTTCTATAAATTATAGGTGTGGCACGCTATGATGGCGTTTTTAACATTTGCCTGCTCATGAAGATCCGTAAATATTAACAGCTACGCATGAAGGAACAATTGCCGTACTTTATTGTCAATAGTAATGCACTGCTATAGCAATATAATTTTTTGAATTTCGAATCTATTATTCAAATTCTATTTATTTCTACTGTTTTTTTATGTATGCCACAGAAAATTTGATTAAATAGCGATTAAACAAAATGGCTAGACCTTATGTTTATTGAATAATTTGATAAATTCTTTACTTTATGTAGATATTATTCATAATAGCTAGTTGGAGTTGGTCAAAGTAATAAACCTCGGAAAATAAAAAAAACTCCATCATAGCGTGCTGCGGGTATAGTAGACAGCTTTCTCATTGAATGAATACGGAGAAAGATGTTTAAATGTTACAGTCTAAGGCTCACTGACACGGGGAGAGTTTCGCCAGGCTAATGTCATGTCCCTTTTTCTCGTAGAGACAAAGCCAGAACGAGTCTCGCTTACGGCCAAAATTGATATCCAATCTATCCACGATTTGCCCTACTAGAGATAGGAATTTGACATAAGCTCCACACAAAATATGTCAAATTTCTATCTCTAGTAGGGTAAATCGTAGATAGATTGGATATTAATTTTGGCCGTTAGCGAATCTCTCTCCGTCTATGCGACCCATTAAGTGAGCCGACTATTCTTCCAGTTAATAAATATCTTACCTATTCTGGTGCAGATGCATGCAGCGTACAGTGGAAGTGTGGCCGGCGAGGACTTTAAGGCATTGCCCGGTCTTAGCATTCCATACACGAAGAGTTCGGTCTGTGGAGCCGCTGATCACCAGGTCACCCACCATCTGCGAGGACCAAACACCGCCGGAGTGTCCCACTAGTGTGCGGAGACACTGGAAAAGAAAGATAGAAAATAGTACTTTACTGTCGAGCTGAAATGAAGCAATTGACGGCCGAGTATTAATATTGGAAATACTTCCAAAGTGATTTTAAAAGAACTTTTTAACTAAACGAGGCCGGTAATTGCTATTTCGGCCGAGACTTGTATAGTACTTTTCGCTCATTTGCGAGGAAACAATAAACAAATTTATCCAACAGTATCAAATTTTCATTCGCGCAAATTCGTCCGCGCGCGGTTCTTGTTCTATTTTCAAAGTATTGAAAAAAAAAATGCGTTCAGCCTTTATAATTGTTTAATAGTTTGTACCTAAAAACACCTAATTTATGTAAGTGTGTACTTAAAAACCTCTGTAACATAATTTAAAAAATAAAAAGTGTTCAGCAATTTCTATTATTGTCGTGTTGTACATTATAGTAGCCGGCATGAGTCGTGAGCACAGATGGACGGTAGTGGGGGCAAGTTCGCGCATGTGCACTTTCGACCAAAATTATTTAGTATCTTTGTTCACTAAATTTTACCGTTAGCGTTTTATAAGGATAACAGTATAGGATAGGTAGTTATAGAAAATACAAACTCTCGAATTTCACCCATATTATGATTTTGGGACTTTTTTTTACGCACAGATAAATAAACAGAAAACATTTTGACTTTTAATTTATGTTTTACTACTTAGTTATCGATGGACAGGGTTTTTAACTCGCATTCGTATTCTCAGTAAGTCCTTTCATTTGATACCCATATTGTACAACATTTCAGCTCACATCTGCTTCAAAATTGAGTTGCAAGATTCCACTCTAACAAATATATTTACATACGTACATACATTGCAAGTTAAATACAATCTTGTAATAAATAAAGGAAGATGAAGAAGAAAAAAAAAACAATTTTTAATTCAAAAGATTAAACACTCGAAAATCAAAACATAAATTAATTACAACAAAAGAAAAATAAACTGTTTTAAATTCGAAAATGTGAGTTAATAAAGTTGAACCGAAAGTGTACGGTAGCCGAATGACACCTAATTGTCCAATAGACGACGAGCATCGACTGTCGACCAATCGCGTAAATGCAATGTTCGGCGTTGGCACCCCGCGCTCCTGTCATTCCACCAAACAGATATATAAATGAACTTCTGCGCAGGTGAAGTTTGTGCTCACGACTCGTGCCGGTATCTGTACTGGCATGTTATTTCGTTGCATACGGAAAAGAGCAGTTTTTTTTTTTTAATTATGAACCAACATCCGAGCAAATGGGAGAAAATTTAATACACGGTGTGTTGAAAATGCAGTGACTTGTTAAACAAATAAATGTTACAGAACGCGTAATATAACTGTGCCGCTCTGATACCATTAGTAGGCTTTACACCACGCTGGTACAGTAGCGTAATAAGTGTGAGCAGGACATAAGGATGCATCGAGCATTAATGAGCGACTGAGACAGAGGAAATATTATATGGTTAAAACTTTTAACGCGGGCAAAGCCGCAAGAACACTGCTAGTAATCTAGATTCTATTGATTTCACCTTCAGACTTATCATTGACCAACACAATGAATTAATAAAACATCAGTTGAAAATAAATCAAGTAATTGACAGGATCACAACACTGAAAACGAGAAATGTTATACTTTACTCATCTCACCTTGCCGGTGACAGCTGACCACACTTTGAGGGTAGTGTCGTCACTGCCACTGAGGATCCTGTTGCCGTAGAACTGCAGGCAGGTGATGACGTGGTCATCGTGCCCTCTCATGATGATGGGTGCTGCCACTGGCTTGTGCAGCCAGTTGTTTTCAATCAGGTATTGGCGCATGTAAGCCGCCTTCCAGGGACTGGCGCAGCGGGGTAGGGAACGAGGCATCTTCTTGAGGGTCGTGATACCAATGCGGCGGCACTGTTCCTTCCATAGCAGATTGTCTTCAGCAAGGAATCTGTGGAGTTGAAATGAGTTAAGTTATAGTAACAGAGTTTGGACACGGATCTCGATTGAATCTATTTATTAAAAATCAATTGTTACATGTATGACGGAGCACCAAAGAGTTTGGATACGGACCTCGATTTAATCTATATCTAAATAAAAATTGCCATATGTATCAAATTCAAATTCAAGTTTTTTTATTTCGAATAAGCATTTACATGTCTATCTACATGAATTTTCAAAACGTTAAGAATCTAGTAGCATGGTTCCAAAATGTTTGTCCTATGGAGTGGAGCCAGCAAGAAACTCCATGGAAATACTGTTTTCATCTTTTTCATATGACAAAGCATCACTTGAGAACGGCTCAGCCGATTTGGCTGTTTTTTTTTGTTGTATTAGTAATAGTCAGGTCATTTGTACGAGAAAATTATGGAAAAAATAATTGCACCAGTACATAGCAGGGGCGGTTTGCAAGTTTAAAATAAAAAAGGAATTTTAAAGGTATTTCTTTAAATGTACTTTTTTGATATTGGAACTGCGTTAAGTAACAATTTCCCTTCATATTTTGTCACACTCTTTTACTGTTTAGGTAGCTAAAATAAAGGAAAATATTTAATTTGTATTACATTATTTTATTTTGGTCCGGGAGCCCAGAGCATTTGAACCATGTGATAATCAGGGCAAATAAGTGATAGCTGTGTAGATAGGGATTCAAAAGAGATAACCGAGAATCTAGCTGAAAAGCTTCAGATAGTATCCCCAATTTTATCTTCATCTTTCCCCATATGCATGGGGGCTATGCATAGGGGGAAAGATGAAGATTAAATTGAATCTTGGCACAATAACAATAACGTGTTTTTATTTATTCCAATTACACTTTAGGGAAAATTGACAAAATCTTATTTTTCAGAGCTGTCAGATTAAGCGAAGGCCCACACTTTGTTGAAAAGATTTGCCTTTATGCTTCAAACCCCACGCGATGACATGAAAATCATTTTTGCTGAAACTCACGTTTGTTTTGTCCTTTTTGGAAAACTGAAGTAACCCCCCCCCCCTTGTGTGGGCTCATATCTGAAGCTTTTCACATAGATGTTCGGACAGCCATCACGTTCTAGCACCGATAATCACGTGGTTCAAATGCTGTGGGCTCCTGGACCATTTTCAACTTTCATTTGTCAAACTTTCCCATTCAATTGTTTTACGAAATATACTTCGAAAACTTTGTAACTTTCGCAGAACTGAGGCAACAAATAAAATGTTGAAAGAAACTTTTACGTAAACAATTTCTATGACAAAATTCAAAACTCGTTTGATATTATGCAGGTTTTTTTCAAGTTCTGAGCTCTTTTGTTGAAATTAAATATTTGCAAAAGGAATTGCCCATTAAATGTCTGGAATGGACGGAAATGATCAGTAATTCTAAATTCTATTTAGAATAAAATATGAATAATCAGGAAGGCGCAGCGTGGGTAGGCCTCCCACAAGGTGGACCGACGACCTGGTGAAGGTCGCGGGAATCCGCTGGATGCGGAAGGCACAGGACCGGTCGTTGTGGCGATGCTTGGGGGAGGCCTATGTCCAGCAGTGGACGTCTTTCGGCTGAAATGATGATGATGATGAATCAAATTACAATCAAGTCTGTTTAACTAGGGTAAGACTATATCGATTATTTTCAGTTTGTTATTTGATTATCGTCATGAGAGGCTAAAACAGGGGTTCATATACTGACCAGTTTTTAGTTAATTTATTTAAAATAGTGACATCTGTTAGCCACTGCGTAAAACATTTAGTTAATCTTAAATCCGTTACATGGTGCTTTCATCAATTTACCAATAAAATCAAAAAAAGATTCTGACAAAACCTATATTTTAGCAAAAAATAAATAAAGAGGGCTTTTCCCTAGCTTTTAGATAATTATTGTAGTAGTCTCTGACTTTTCGGATTCATGTGCGGATCAGAATTTGATTATCACTTGCTTTAACGGTGAAGGAAAAACATTATGAGGAAACCTGCACACCAGAGAGTGCTCCATACAGTTCTCGATGGTGTGTGTAGTCCATCAACCCGCACTAGGCCAGCGTGGTGGACTAAGACCTTAACTTTCTCATACTGAGAAGAGGCCCGTGCCCAGCAGTGGGACAGTAATGGGCTGATTATGTATTATGTTATGTATTGTAGTAGTGTTTTGTTTTCGATTAGAAGTACAATTTGGTTTAAAACCCATTATTGTCTAACACAGGCAGTTTTTTGTCTGGCCGATTTCCAGTAGCTACTTCTATTTTTTTACAGTCGCACAATAATTTTATCTTATAATAGTATTTTCTAGACATACAAAATAAAAACCAAAGTCACTTACTTCCAGTAACGGCAAGTCTGTGCCGCCCTCAGCAGGTCCTTAGGCTGTAAGTACCCTAGCACAGTCAGAGCCAGTTCCTTGGGGAGCAAAGATATAAAGTCACGCTGGAAGAGTGGCTCGATGGATTTCATCATGTGCCGGACCTGGCTCGGGTCACAGCAGTTGATCAGCTCGTCGATAGCCTGGATCTTCTCCACGTTAGACCAGGTGATGAACCTGGAGATTTTTTTTGGTGTTAGCTAAGTTTGGTTTGGTGATTGCTTGGAGAGACATAAAGTGAGCAGCTACAACAAAGACCAGCCCCCCTAGCCAAGTTGACAATCTACAATCGTCAACGCTATAGAAAACAATCAAAATGTATGGGAATGACATATCTAAACGAATGACTTTTTCGTTGAGATATGTCATTCCCATACATCTACTTAGCTAGGGGGGCAGGGGCCTAATTCACGTAATTTCATGATGCACAGATCAAGTTGCAGTGACGGTGCAGTTCGTATCTGACAGCGACCGCCCAAGGTAAGAGAATACGAAAACGAACTGCAGCGTCACTGCAACTTGATCGGCGCGTCATGAAATTACGTGAATTAGGGCCCAGTAAGCATCAAGACGTCGCATATAAGAACAGTCGTAAAATGTTAGCGGGGGGCAGGGGGGCGGACGGCGCGTATGATTGGTCGGCTCAAAGTTCGGTGGTACGATTGGTGCCGCTCGTTGGCGGAGTGAAGTCCCGATTGGCGGCGGGGCGTATGATATGCAGTACTTCATATGCTTAGTGACCGGGGGTATCCGGGTAATCGGCTTCTAGAGGCTTACTGGTCTGTGGGCTACAAAAAAGTCATGGACAATATGATCACAATCAAAGCAATATTATGAATATAATATAAACACACAGAAGGAATTAATTGAGTTTGTGACCATATTTTTGCTAATACTCATAAGAATCTAATGGTTCAATACACAATACAAGTAAACTGTCTCCTTTGGCTTGCAAGAGAGATTTGAAAAGTCTATTCTCGGACGATCTTGACAGAAACATTTAATTTTGTAGTTCTAACATCCTGAAATTTAAGATATTGTGTGACCATGAACTTCCCATTCTAATTGTTGATGAAGACGGCTGTCAGACTTTGACGGTCGTTCTAATTTATAATGACGATTCAAAGTTTTTGAGGACCTCCAATATGATTGATTGATGATTGTATCATCATCAAATATATCGGGACAAACAGACTGTTCATACATACCGAAACAACTCAGCACCGCTGGGACGAATTCGTCCCAGCAAAACTGTTGAAATTTTAATTTATACTCTATTTCTGATCGGTGAAGGTTCAATTTCTATTGAATGGCGCATGCGAAGAGTGCCTGAAGGACTTTTCCTGAATGGAAATCGCAGTGCCTGAGAGGTATTTATCGCAATTACATAAAATACCTTGTCAGAATGAGTTGACGTGTACTGTTTTCATTCCGAAACACCCCTTGTATCATTGAGATATAGTTTAATTTTCTTTGTTCTTTATTCTCCTCGCCTTTTCCCTCTTGTGTTGGGGTCGGCTTCCAATCTAACCATGCTGCTGACC
This sequence comes from Asteroscopus sphinx, assembly GCA_949699075.1. Lineage (NCBI taxonomy): Eukaryota > Metazoa > Arthropoda > Insecta > Lepidoptera > Noctuidae > Asteroscopus > Asteroscopus sphinx. Next base: position 4,433,666 of record OX453002.1, read on the forward strand.
ATCAGAAATTTACACGGAGCGATTGCAATCAGACCCGCGCAACCCAGTCACTGGGTAAAACCGACATCCTAAGGTTAGACCAGTTGTCTTTCAGGCTTCTGACTACCTTTAACGACTGCCATTGATATTCGTATGGCAACCGGGACTGACAGCTTCACGAACTCCCCGAGGCACGGTGGGGTCTCGATATACATACAACGAAAAGCCACCCATCCAAGGAGAGACCACGGCTAGCTCTGCTTTACCTCGCAGGTCTTGTAATCCACGTGGTAATTACTTAGAGTGGTATACCAATGGTCAAATTTATTTATCCAATTTATTTGATGATCAGTGTTAAAATACATACAACATTTGATGAAAATCATCCAATTTCTTTGATCAAAGTCACATTGGACAAAGAAATTTGACGAGTGGTATACCACCCTTAGCCACGAGCTCCTCAAGCGAGTCTAATTTTCTTAATAAATAATGCAGATCATTTTCAACAGTCTGTTTATCCCATTATTTTTAATGCTGGCTACACTAAGGCGATGAACTCTCGTACGATAGCTACATAAAAATTAAAAGCATAGTCAAGACAGAAGAGTCACCTATTAAGCCAAGGCTTTACATCGGGCGGCCCTTGTGCCACGCTGGCGCTGACTGAACTGCAGCTAGGTGTGGGAGAAGGCCAGCCATCGGACCCTGAAGAAGATGATGACGAACCATCCCCGCAGAACTTCTTGGCCGATTGCTGCGGAGGCGGCTCATGACGACGCTTCCTCTGCGAATTTAAATACGACAGTCAGATCCAAGCAATTGAACAGTGGCGTGCATTGGCCTATTTAATTTGAATTTAATTGTGGTGTAAGTTATTGATTTTTTATGTAGGAAGATTAATTTAGCAGCCAAAGTCAATTAAAAGATAAATAATGACCGTACTTTGAAAAAAGATAATAAACTTACACCACTATTGTATTTGAATGAGGAAGGCACTGGATTCTGCTTAGTTGTCTATATGCAATGCACACCACTGCAATTGAAGGATTATAGTTGCCGAAAACCAAAACCACAAGCATCGATTTTGCTTTGTAATAATGGTAGCTCAAATACTTCTTAGTACGGTTTCAGAAGTGCGATAGAAAGAAAAAAAAATGGCAATTAGGATTCGAATAGATGACTTTTTGAGCGAACGAGAACGTCGATTACTGTAAGAAATATCACATACAATAAAAAAGGAAAGTCCAGTAAACGACGTTCTCAATCACTCAAAAAGAACGTCGTGTGCTCAGCGCTTTATAGAAAAGCAAAATACATGTCTCGTTACGAAGAAGCATTGCATACGACTTAAAGGAAAGGTGAGGTGGCGGTCAAAGGCAAACCCATTAGATACAACATGTAACAAAAACCCTGTTGTTCCTGTGACGTACGTTATCAGAATCGATATTCATACGTAAGGACACAAGTCATTTCGAAAAAACTCTTTAATAATAAAAAAGTTAATTAACAAAACCAAAAAACCCGACTGCGTGTAAAATAACTGAAAAGATGTAAACAAGACTTGTGTAGGTAAGTCCATGTGAAAGTATAAAATCAACAGGCAGGCGGAGACTACTGTACTGTTGATTTTATACTTTCACATGGACTTACCTACACAAGTCTTGTTTACATCTTTTCAGTTATTTTACACGCAGTCGGGTTTTTTGGTTTTGTTAATTAACTTTTTTATTTTAAACTTTTTAGTTTTGTCATGTTTTATCGCGCTGATTCATTTTTAACGTTAAATATTTTGTTGTTTTTTAGCATTTCTCATTCCAAATTACATTTTAACATATAAGTTGCGTATATTTTTGTATAGCATTTATTAAACCCTTCATTTTGATACCACACTCGATAGGATTCGAAGGAAGAAAAAATTTTGAAGCCATTTAATATGGCGCCAAAAAGCGGCCATTTTGATTTTTGTAATTTAATATACCCAGTGTCACTCTCACGGTTAAGACGAATCTAACGACACCTCTCAAGCTAAAATCCATCAAGCCGTTTAGGCTACAGAGCGTGCCAAAGAAATATACATACATACATACATACATACACTCGAAAAACATAACCCTCCTTCTGGCGCAGTCGGGTAAAAATAATCAAATTAAATATTAAAACATTATTTAAAGTGATTATATCACTTTCAATTTACAATTAATAATGATTTAATATTTAATTTGATTATTTTTATTGAAGAGTTTTTCTAAATGAGTTGTGTCCTTAAATATCGATTGTGATAACGTACCTCACAGAAACAACAGGGTTTTTGTTACATACTGTATAAAAAAAGGAATGTCAAATAAACGACATTCTCGATCACTCAAAAAGAACGTCGTCTGCTCAACGAGATACAAATTCCATGTCTCGTTGCGAAGACTACAATAATTTAGAGATTGTTCTTTGTACATTGTGTGTACTCACACAAACGCAAAGCTTAGCTATCAAAATTACTATAGAAATATAACAATAATTGTTAAGTTATACACACTACTACAAAACCCACCAGCCAAAACCAATAAATGCACAATTTGTTATTTATTATAATGTAAGTTTCATAATAAACAATCTTAATTAATAATTACAGTGCGCGGCAAATTACTTGAACATGCGCAGTGATCGATGTAAACGATTCTAACCTTTATGTGAATACAGTAACATGCGCAGTGGCACCATCTGTATTCAAGTTATTTTTCTATATCCTCATATCCTAGATAATTTTCTCTACCAGAAGAACCACACAAGATACTGGTTCAAAAACAAAAATATTTTAGGCCCATTTAATAACATGTCCTTTGAAACTAAATGCAAGTTTGACAATCAACTCAAAATACCAAGAATAATTATTATTGCAAAAATAATGTCAACCTCACGTCAGTGGTAACACTTGAATTACGAAAACTACCCTTACTGCTTACGAAATAAAGATGCTGTCAAGTTCATACTGTTACCACTTACGTGAGCTCGACTGTAAATTCTGTTGGTATTAATTTTATTATATACATATATATATATATATATGTGTTTTTAACTATCACGTGTATTTTTAGGATATTTTAGGGTTTCCTATTAACAAATCTAAGTATAAAAGAATAATTTAACCGACTTCAAAAAAAGGAGGAGGTTATGTATTCCACGGTTTTTTTTTTTATTTTTTTTTATCATGTAAGTATTACGCAGGCAAAAAAAATGTTAAATTACTGAATCACCACATCTTAAAAATGTATTGATTCGAAAGGTCAAAAGCTACACAATGTATTCAGAGATTATTTTTTTGAAATATCATCATCATCAACTCAGCCTATCGCAGTCCACTGCTGGACATAGGCCTCTCCCAAGTTGCGCCACAACACTCGGTCCTCTGTCTTCCGCATCCATTTTGAAATATACTTAAAGCAAATTACATGAATAGAAATGATGTTTATTTTTCATTTTATATTTCACCCAAAAGCAGTCCTTTATCTTTTTCCATGAGACAAGGCACAAAACTGTTACATCTTTAAAATCTCAGACAAAGAGATGTTTTAGTGTATTTTTGTTTTTGTGTGCTTGAGTGGAGACCGCAAATCGGCAAACGCAGCGTAGGGCGCCCCCCTGCCAGGTGGACCGACGACCTAAAGAACGTGTCTGGGGGGGGACAGGATGCGGAAGGTAGAGGACCGAGTGTTGTGGCGCAATTTGGGAGAGGCCTATGTCCAGCAGTGGACTGCGATAGGCTGAGTTGATAGATGTTTTTATGTATTTAGCTGTGCATAATAACACATGATCGAGAGCGGCTTTCTGAATATGTTCACAGATATTAGTTACGCTGTAATGTCCAATAATGTATACTTTATACAGATTTATGATACAGTCCTACTAATATTATAAACGTGAATGTTTGTGAGGCTGTATGGATGTTTGTTACTCTTTCACGCAAAATCTACTGTATGGATTCTAATGAAAGGACATTGCTAAAGATCCTTAGGACTCCGCCCTTTGGCGTTACAAATTAAATTTGATGTTCACCATATACAACTCAACGAAACTAATGTATTGCAATACATTCATAAACACGGACAGTACTAAATATAATTTTAGATTTTTTAAATATTTACTATTTTGACACATATAATCACAGATATCTGTGCTATTTTGATGTCATGTTTTGCTTTTTCTGTTATGTCAAACAACCTACATTGTCGTCAAGTTGTCAGTCGATGCCAATTTTTTGGAATTTCTTGTGTGAAAAGGAGTCTATAATATTGAATCATAGACTATAGAGTATCGAAATGAAAATATGGATGATACACAGATATCATGGATGATACAATTTTATCTGGTTACGTCATTAATGTATTGATACTCCTTAAAATATAAAAAATGGTTCTTGTACTGTCCGCATTAAATACAATATATATTATGAAACGAAAAAATTCACATGTAATTTTCGTACATTGTTCATCTTTGTAACAGTTTAAGGCTATTTTTATTAATGTCCACATACAGATAGAACATAACCCAGATTAACATATAGGCTACTTTTTATCCCGGGAAGATGAACAGTTCCCGAGGGATGCGCGATAAACGTCATCCGCGCGGGTGATGCCGGGGGCACAGGCTTGTTACTTATATATTTATAGATATATAGCAGCCCGGAGTCTGGATTTGTGCTCGGTTAGTGGCAATAGGCTCGCCCTCTATTACATGGGACTCTAACATAACTGGCGAAATGTGGGTGTACTATTACACCTCTGCATACTCCTTCGGGGAAATACAGACGTGATGTTATGTTATGTTATATTCCACTGTAAGATGTAACTAATCCCTTATGAATGTGACATATTGGTTTGTTATTCAATTCAGAATTTCATAGTCTGCGTTTGAGACAGTCAGGGTTATTAATTTCCTGCTAAGAATGTGTCTTAATCACGTTCTTAAAATCAATGTTATGATGACTACATTGAAATGTGTAGTTGCAAATCTCAAGAAATGCAACGCTGCGGATTTCAGACAAACATGTATGTCGGACGCGTTCTTTGACTATTTTTGGTTTCAATGCCAATTTATTGCAGATTATGCAGGAATTGTGCGAAATTGCTAGATCCGACGACAATAAGCAGTATTGTAACATACTCTCAACACATTGGCATGACATAGCACAGTTTTATGATACACTAGCCTATGCCCGCGAATTCGCCCGCATGAATGTCGTTTATCGCCCATCCCTCGGGAACTGTTCATCTTCCCGGGATAAAAAGTAGCCTATATTTTAATCCGGGTTATGTTCCATCTGTATGCCAAATTTAATTAAAATCCATACAGTGAAATTTGCGTGAACGAGTAACAAACATCTACACATCCTCACAAAATTTCACGTTTATAATATTAGTAGGATAAGAAAAATTACAGTAGAAGGCGGTGGCCGGGGGAGATAGATGGAAAAAACAATTCCATCTATCCCTACTGGTAGGGATAGGTGGAATGATTTTCCATCTATCCCTACCAGTCGGTGGCCGGGGGAGATAGATGGAAAAAACAATTCCAGTAGGGATAGGTGGAACAGCCGGAAATTACGAGGTAATTTATATAAGAAAGAAAGAATAGGGGTTTATTTTTGCGCTCAATTTGACGCACACAAGTACACAGCAACTTAAAAATAGAAGACAAAATTATTTTACGATGTTTTTTTTATATCAATCTTTTTCTAAACCAAAGTTAATATTGCATTTTCATCCAGTATTCTATCTGTGTTTTATGTTTCAAGTATCTAGCTCATCGGGAAGTTAGATTAAAATGGATTTCAAAATATGAACAGAACAGACAGAGTCAAGAAAGTGAGTTAGAAAAAGCATGCTAATAATAATAAATATAACTGACAAAACTGTATACATAATAAAATATTTTCTACGTTATAATAGTCTACAATGTTGAGTATTAACTATGGTTGGAGAGTAACGGTACCTTTATCAGCATAATATTTACAGTTAGTCAAAACAAAAACAATAGTTTTCAAGAAAAATGCTGTCAGCTTTGTGCGTCGCATGTGCGCAAAAATATAGGTTATTGCTCAGCATAATGCTATGGCTTCGGACGGACCTAATGCCAGCAACGCTGATTTCCAACAACAACCTCAGAGTGACCTTAATAAAGAAGAGAAGAGCAATAGTTACTTACCAATTTCATTTTAACTAAATAAGTTAGTAAACTTTTAGTACGGATAAAAACTGAACAACACCAAGCTTACGAAACGAATCACTACACTACATAAGAAAATCAAGATTAGCAAACTAAGTAGAACTTAACGAAAGAATCTGCACAAATGCAAAACTTCTCCAAACTTAGCTTCGACTTAAGGTAACATTTCGTCACCAGTCGGTCTATTAAAATTATCTTGATTTTCTTCCAATATTTGGATTTAAATATTGTAAAAATAAATCAAAATCCATAGAATTATTAACCTGAAACTGTTTATAATTTTAGTCTAAACGATGATTTAAAAAAAACATTACTTTGCTATTTATATGGGAGAAAATCAAGGATATTTTAATGAGCTGGCTTAAAACACGTCCATCTTACTGGATGTTGATTAAATAAGTGATTTTTATTTAAAACTGGACAGCATTTTTAGGCCTCAACCACTGAAGCTTACGCAAAGCGGGCAACAAGGAATCATTGTTTGATTTAGCAACTTCTAATCTACTTTTTAATTTATTTACGGAACCCGCTCTTTTTACGGAAGTTTATAGAGATATTTTACACAGTATACAAAAATGTGTTTGATTGCACAATGAGTCGGGCCTTGGCGGCATCCGAGATTAAGCAAAAGAATACATATACACTTTAGAGCCATTCCTTGATATAGGTACCTGGAAAGTGTACAGAAAAAATGTGTAATAATAGTGCACAAAAATAAACAATGCTTCCTTTTCCCTTTTTTTAAAGTTCAAACTCATGAAAACTACGAAAAAACGCAGTTTAGTGACCTGACAAATGTAGTCATCAATTTTAATATATTGAATGAAATATTCATTCCAGTTGCGAAATCTTGGAATAGAAAAAGGAATCAAAAATTTATAGAGCAATGAAAATCAAAGATGGCGGACATCGCCGCTATTATAGTGTTTGAACTTTTTTTTTTATTACCCAAAGTCTTTCCGGTTCCGGTTCTGGTTCATCATCCTCGTCATCATCCTGAAATGCGCATTTTTTTGTATACATTAAAAATATGTCAAGTGTTTCATCCATAATCTATATCTGTGTATGAAGTGAATATTTGCTCATATTAAGAGATAGCTCTGGAGGGTGATTCTCGCGTCGTAGACATTATCTCGAACTCGACATAATGTCGAAACAAGATGGCGAATGTCGATTGAAAATAAATTTTCGTATTCTCAGAATGTCACGTTAGAGATATGTCTACGCTTAGCGCTCTAGATACAAAGAGTAGTTCATAGCAGTTGACATTACCGGCGACATTTTTCGTAGAGATTTAAAATTAGAGATTATCTCGAATTAGACATTTATCTATATAACGTGAGAATTAGGGACCTGCTCTGTCACGTCACAAGTTGAACATCCTGTATCGATGGACATGAAATAACGGTACAAATGTTACTGAAAAAACGTCGATACTCAAACAATTATGGGGTAAACTAAAACTTTTGGTAGTGAGTTTCGGGCTATTGTAGAAAATCTTACTCAACCCTTTTTCTACCAAATATCACGCAACTTTTAGCCTAAGAATAGAAATCCGTGACACAAACAGAAAGTAGTAGATTACACAACAAGTTTAAAATTCGAGGGATACAAGGACTGAGATGATTTTTTTTTCACGAGTTATGTATTCTACTTTTTACCTTCTACTGCGTGAAAGTAAACAGTAGTATAGTATTTATATATATTTTTTTTTTTTTCTTAATATAAATTTGATAGCTCAATTTAGCCAGCCAGTAGGTACCTACGTTCAGCACGTTTTATTTTTTGTACATAATTCGGGCTTGTTCCAAATTCAAAATGTTTTTATTCACTTGTGAGTAAAAGAGAGTTTTATTCACTGTTATGGATGAATCAAGTGCCCTTTTTCGAGTTGCAATGGTAAAAAAAATGACAAAAATTTCAAAAAAAAAACTTTTTTTTTTTTTGTTAAACATGTATTTTTTTTCATACCACGTTTTTAAAACGAAAGCGAATAAATATTGTATAGTTATCCAATTCTGAGCTGTTTAAAGTTTCATGTCTCTACCTCAACGGGAAGTTAGTTTAAATTCGATTTCAAAATTTGTACCTAACAGACAGACAGGAAGGAAAACGAGTTAATAAAACCGGCCAAGTGCGAGTCGGACTCACACAGTAAGGGTTAAGTTCACGCGCCTTCGCCACTTCTATTACCTTTATTTAGATTTCTATGGCTACCCTGATGAAGTTAGGGCCCAGCACTAAATTAGGATTTAGTGATCATTATTGTTATTTAGGAAAAAAAAACACTATAGGTAGTGATACTCAATACTCAATTCATTTATTGCACTCCACAAGTATTTATAGGTGTTACATTATAGTTTAAGTATCATATGTGGGAATGTGGGCCCTGTCGGGCACGGCAAAAAGTAGGAGAGAGGAGTCACTTTTATATACTTTATTATCAATTTAGTTATTGTATTGACGACCTCTGTGGTCTAGTGGTTCGAGTGTCGGACCGCTGATCACGAGGTCGTGGGTTCGATTTCCACAGGACACAAATATATGTGTGGTCTAGTGGTTCGAGTGTCGGACCGCTGATCACGAGGTCGTGGGTTCGATTTCCACAGGACTCAAATACCAGGCCCCTCAGAAAGTATTGCGAAAAAAAGTTTTTATATATGGGAGACTGGCCAGTTATAATGTTTTTCGAAAATATGATTATTTATAAGTAAAAATAAGTAAGTTCCAATTTCAAAATTTCCCTCCACATTTTTTGCGAGTTAATTCAAAGTATTGTGTCTCACTGAAATATGGATCTGCGCCGGGAACATTTTAGAGCTATGATTTTATACGATTTCAAGTGTCGCCTGAAACCGGATGAATCGTACGATAGACTTCAAATGGCATTCATGGATGAAGGCCCTTCCAAGGCAACCGTGTATCGTTGGTATAACGAATTCAAGCGCGGTCGACCAACTTTGGGGGATGACGAAAGAAGCGGTCGCCCTTTGACGGCTGTTACCGAAGAAAACGTGTTAGCAGTGAAAAATTTAATCCAAGACAATAGGCGAATTACATATCAGGAGATTCAACACATATTGAAGATTGGATCGGGAAGCGTTCACGAGATTCTACACAGCCATCTTCGCGTGAGGAGGATAGTATCACGCTGGGTGCCGCACAACCTCACCGATGCTCAGAAGCAGGCCCGGGTGGAATGGTGCCGTGATATGCTTAACAAATTTGAAGCAGGCTCGTCTCGGCGTGTTTACGACATCGTTACAGGTGATGAGTCCTGGATTTATCAATACGACCCAGAAACCAAGCGCCAGTCGACTGTTTGGGTGTTTCAAAATGAGCCAACGCCTACCAAAGTGAAGCGATCTAGAAGCGGGGGTAAGATTTTGATCGCTAGCTTTTTTAATTTGACTGGCCACTTGGTATCAATTCCCTTACGGGATCAAAGAAGCATTAATGCCGAATGGTATACTACCAAATGTTTGCCAGAAGTTTTCTCTGTTATAAGCAACAAGCGACCAAACACAGGGCTCCGCGGGCTACTGCTCCACCACGACAATGCACCTGCGCACACCGCACTCAAAACGAGGGACTTCCTGGACAGCACGCCAGTCAAACTCCTGGGTCACCCTCCTTACAGCCCTGATCTAGCACCGTGTGACTTCTTTTTATTCCCAAAAATAAAAAATCAGCTCAAAGGGATACAATTTTCGTCGCCGGAAGATGCGCTGGCTGCGTTCGAGCAGGCTGTAAACGAGGTGTCTGCGGCGGACTGGAAAAAGTGTTTTGAAAACTGGTTTAGGCGCATGAATCTTTGTATAGAGGCTGGTGGAAAGTACTTTGAAAAGATTTGATAAAAATATATGTACGTATAGAACAATTTTTTTTAGTTTCGCAAAACTTTCTGAGTGTCCCACGTATATGTGTGATGTGACATGAGTGTTTATGTTGGTCTGGGTGTTTCTTATGTATTATAAGTATGTATTTACAATAAAAAAGTATATAAGTATTATATCCATTGTCTAGTACCCATAGCACAAGCTCTGCTTAGTTTGGGACTAGATGGTGCTGTGTAAAAATGTCCCAAAATATTTATTTATTTTATTTTTTATTTATTTTATGTAAAATTATCACCAAAAAATTCATTTATTATATCATAATAACATTTATTTATTAGGAGTTGTTTTAGTTTTTTTATAAAAATATTGTTAGTGAAAAGAGCTTGACCTAAATTCTACCGTCACCCGTATTCTTCATTGTGTCGGCATTTCGGCAAGAGCCATACAATTACGGTTCATGCCGTGGTAATATAGATTTTTTTGGTACAAAAATAAAGCTTTCTTACTTATATTATATCAAAAACTGTCAAATCTCGAGAATACAGAAACGGAGTTAGTATCCGTAGACCTATGACCTAAAATTTCAACATAGCAGATAAAAGTGTTGCTTTTCGTTTTTAACCGACTTCAAAAAAAGGACGAGGTTATGTATTCGGCGGGTTTTTTTTTTTTTTTTTTTTTTTTTTTCATGTATGTACACCGATTTCTCCGAGATTTTTGGGCCGATATACGTAGTTGTTTTTTTATTTGATAGAGGAAGCCCACGCGGTAGTCCCATATAAATTTTATTGACTTAGGTTGAGCAGTTTTTTAAACAGCTTCAATAAATCAGTTTATTTTAGCTTCGCCTATCTACATGATCTGCTCATTGGTTCGTATTTCTGAGAATTCTTGGGCGATATGCGTGTTTTTTTTTTCACGATAGTGACTGGACTTTTGGAAGAACTTGAGCGAGACATTGCCCAGCAGTGGGATAGCAAAGGTTATTAAAAAATATATTTTCAAATTGGTTATATAAACATTTATGAATCAACCCTCGCAATTATCAACTAAAAAGTATGAAATAAAAACTTTTTAACTAAAAAGTAAAAAATAATCATTGTATGTATTTTTTACTTTTTAGTTAAGGTTTTTTGAAGTCGGTTTTATTTTTTGTTAAAAAGTTTTTATATTAAATCTTGGAACAGCTATTTCTCAATATAAAAAGTAACATTAGTAGATAATTTAAAAACAAAAATAGTTATTAGCCATACTAAAAGCGAGCGAGCTATGGAGCGAGCTATTCTTGGAGTCTCTTTGAAGGATAAAATCCGTAACGAGATTATCCGGAGAAGAACCGGAGTGACCGACATAGCTTGTAGGATCAGTAAGCTGAAGTGGCAGTGGGCTGGCCATGTCTGTCGAAGGACCGATGGCCGCTGGAGCAGACGAGTCCTTGAGTGGAGACCGCGAATCGGCAAACGCAGCGTAGGGCGCCCCCCTGCCAGGTGGACCGACGACCTAAAGAACGTGGCTGGGGGGGAATGGATGCGGGAAGGCAGAGGACCGAGTGTTGTGGCGCAACTTAGGAGACGCCTATGTCCAGCAGTGGACTGCGATAGGCTGAGTTGATTGATACTAAAAGCAAATACAGCGTGTTATTGAACTAACTGAAAACCTCTTAAGGGGTCATTGTACTCATCAGTATGACCAACATTTAGTATAGGACCAATACTGAAATCGCGAAAAAAAAAAACAGGTGGCCCTACATTTTGTCGATTTATGTGAACACAAATGCAGGGATCAGCAATTTCTTTTTCGCGATTTCAGGGTAGGTCCTTTAATAAAAGTTGTTCATACTGATGAGTAAAATGACCCCTTGAAAAGTTTTCAGTTATTTCAACACGTTGTATAACTTTGAATACCGTTTCGGTTTTTTTTTTTTTTCAAGAAATTTATGTAATCTTGTTGTGCAATAAAGAGGATTACTATTATTAGGACTCCCTTTCCACATAACAATGTTTATTATACCGCCATTTCATTTCCCTAAAAGAACAAATATTCACTTCAGGCCTTTTCTAAACATCCACCCTATGTTCCCAAGATTAGAGATAAAACAAGAAGTAATTAGAAGTAAAATATGATATGGTCCTACATTATTAATCCGAAATATTTGAAGTGGTGAATCTACTCATCATTATGAACAACTTTTACTATGGGACCAACCCTGAAATCGCGAAAAAAAAATCAGTTGGTCCCTAAATTTGTGTTAACTTAAATCGATAAAATGTAGGGACCACCTGATATTTTTTTCGCGATTTCAGGGTTGGTCCCATAGTAAAAGTTGTTCATAATGATGAGTAGATTCACCACTTCAAATATTTCGGATTAATAATGTAGGACCTTATACTGGGTGTAAGGGGAACGCTCCCGAAAACGAAGATAGATGCTGGTGATTACTGATACGAAACCACGAAAAAAAATGCGATTCTTTTTTTAGACCATTTTATGTATATTTTTTTTGCATTTTTCATACATAACCAGCTTTGGGCAGTTAAATAAAACTCATACATAAAGAAAAATGCAAAAAAAAAAAAAAGACGCATTTTTTTTCGTGGTTTCGTACCACCAGCACTATCACCTATCTTCGTTTTCAGAAGCGTTTCCCTGACACCCTGTATAGTATTGAATAGGTTGAAAGTAATAAGTAATATTCACCTCATGCGATGAAAGGCAAGTGCACCAGGATTCTTCAGTCACTTCTTCTTCAGAATCTTCCTCACCATCACAATAGTTGTAATTCTGTAACAAAACAACACACTTCTATATATTATAAAGAGGAAAGATTTGTTTGTTTGTAATCAATGAACTCTGAAACTACTGAACCAATTTTAATTATTCTTTCACCATTAGAAAGCAAAGTTATCCAGAAGTAGGCTATACAACGTGCTATTGAAATAACTGAAAACCTTTTAAGGGGTCATTATACTCATCAGTATGAACAACTTTTACTATGGGACCAACTCTGAAATCGCGAAAAAAATCATTTTGTTGATTTATGTGAACACAAATGTAGGGAACATGTGATTTTTTTGCGATTTCAGGGTTAGTCCCAGAGTAAAAGTTGTTCATACTGATAAGTACAATAACCCCTTAAGAAGTTTTCAGTTATTTCAATAACACATTGTATACTTATAGGCTATATATTATTTTAGTATGCGGGCAGAGTCTAATTTAATAGAAAATGGTAATTAAGCTGTCAATCTAAAAAATATTTGATTAACATTCACATCGTTCAACATTACTTTTACACATACCGAAGACTTTGAACTCCCCGGCTCATTTTTCCTGCTGTCATCAAGACCGAGCAACTTCTCAGCATTTGATGTGGACGGCACGCTGAACTCCTTGGTGCTATCCGAACTAGAGCTCCCAATACTCGAAGCGTTAGAGCTCGTCCTCCCTGACGGGCCACTCACACCTTCCATTTCACATCCTTCATCATTATCGCAGTCCAACTTGTCTCCTTTATACAGCTTTCCCTTGGGAAAATCTTTCTTCTCCTGTGTATTGCTACTCAACAGCTTCTGCATAAAATCCTCTTTTTGTTCATGTACTACATACTTCCTAGAATGTATCATGTTCTTTATAGTTGTGTTTGAGTCATCTCCATCTTTGCTGCAGCCTGGGAGATTATAATCATGCGTGATTAGGTTGGATATTGTCTCCGAGCTTGATGCTAGGCTTGAATTAGCACTGGATAGGTTCCCTGAGTAGTGGGCAGGCGCTGCTATTTTCCCATCGACAATAATTCCTGAGCAATGCTTCAGGATTCTGTTTTCTTCATCAAAGTCTTCACGTTCAATATCATCAATTTGTTGCCCATCTTTCTCGGTAGCTGGCTCATTTTCAGTCTTAATCTCTGCTTTAATTTCAAAGGGTACACGGTTTGTCTCTTCATAAATGTCACAAGTACTGCCTGAGCATGATGGATCCATGCTAGTTGGTGTTGGTTCCTGTAAGATGGTAGAACTTGTCAATTTGTACTTTCATAATTTGTACCAGAGAATACAAATATTGATAGGACACTAACCCCCAGTTTCTGGAAGGCTGATCAATTTGATCTGTTGTCAAATCTCATGTCAGCTCCTGTGATTGGCCGGCAAAAATGTTCAACCAATCACAACGCCTTAGATTTGACAGTCGATTAGTAAATTTTTGTGTTGACCAGCCTTTCGAAAACTGGGGGTAAATAAATGACAGATAACGTAATTTTATGTTCTAACACTCACAATTCTTTGATAAACTGTCTTTATTTGATGTGCATGAGCAGGATTCCTGTGAAATAAACCAGAAATTAGTTGCTACACAAAATACGTAATGTGATTTTATCTTTTTATACACATTTTATTTTCTTCTAAAATACGCACTATTACAATGTAGTCTGTTTTTTCATTCTTGTCTTATTTAGTAAACAATCTTGTCATGTCTCTTTATTCCAAATAAGTACTGATAAAACATAAATACTAGTTCTGCACAAGTAATTAGGTTAAAAAAAGTTATTTAGTGCGCGATATTGTTAACATGATGTCTTTTAACAATTATTATTGACGAATTGTATATAAAAGACATGCCAAGATTGTTTACTAAATAAGTCAAGTAAGAAAAAATTGAGTTTAATAAATAACACTCTGTTCCACATATTATTATAATGACTACTTCAGGACTTCAGGTGTTGACTACAGAAATAGATAGAATGGTTGTAATCACAATTTTACTTGCAATTCATGCGTGGTAACTTTTCGAACAAACTACGCCTCACATATCGACGTCATTAATTTTTTTAAATTAACTTTAAACGAACGTACTTTACAGCTTTTGTTTCTGCGGGTTTTTGTTACAGTATTTACAGAAACAAGTCATAAGGCGTACTGAGAAAGGCTTTGAAATGCCCTGCACTATGGTGCAGTGTTGGCACGCGCGCCCTGTCCACTTGGCCAATTTATCTATTTCTGTGTGTTAGACATTCGTCTACAGATTGTTTTAAATAAAAATAATCATTCATCATTATAATAACTGTCATTCCAGAAAGATGAAAATAAAGATGTTGCTAATGTCAAAGTGTAACCACCGACGTGCGGTCGACCGTACAAACCATCCATCAGACAAATTGAAGTGTTACGAAGATACTCATTTTAATAGCGAAGGAGTTAAATCTAAATATTTCTCAAAACACTATTACACCATCAGCAGACTGAGGACTACATAAGCCTAAGGAGTAAAAATTATTAGTAATTTCAAAAGCCAATCAGCGAACACACAACACTTGTGAGATTGTGATTATAGGTAAATGATAGATTAATACGCGATCAAATCAGAAATGAGGAAATACGCAGGAGAACGAAAGTAAAAAACATAGCCCGAAGATTTGCCAAACTTAAGTGGCAGTGGGCGGGGCACATTGCTCGCAGAATGGATGGTAGATTGGGCAATAAAGTTCTCGAGTGGCGACCGCATACTGGTAGGCGCAACGTGGGTAGACCCCCCACATGGTGGACCAACGACATGGTGAAGGTCGCGGGAATCCGCTGGATGCGGAAGGCGCAGGACCGGTCGTTGTGGCGATGCTTGGGGGAGGCCTATGTCCAGCAGTGGATGTCTTTCGGCTGAAATGATGATGATGATGAATGATGATAGATTAAATTATTGTATTTCCCCGAAGGACTAGGCAGAGGTGTATAGTGCACCGATATTAAACATTAATGGCAAAAAGCAGAGACAAAAAAAAACAAATGGTATGGTCAACTGAATATCAATGGTAAAATACCATTATAAATGGAACTGGCTTCGTATGTAAGCTTCATACAAGGCAGGCACTGCTTAAACTGGTTTTGTTACCGGTTTAACTGTACATATCTTCTTGAAATAGTATCAAACAAAGTAGCTAAGTAATAAATTAAGAGTAAAAAATGTTGCGAGTTGCCAGATGACTGGACATTCATTGTAGGACACCCTAGCTTATAAACAACTTTTGGGTAGTCAAGGATCACAGATGGATTTCTGAATATTTAAAAATCTTGTGAAAATTATCATCATCGCACACAAAATATATTGCAATAATACTGATGCTATTGTTATGCTCATATATTTATCAGCATAACAATAGCATCAGTGATTCCTAGAAAGATGGGTAAAAATTATCATAGCAATGAGTAAAGCAGGCGAGTTGCCACAAAATGTCCTTAAGAACTGATGTCTGTTGAAAACTACAAAACAATGAAAAGATACATTTTATGTAGAAGATACATTTTACTCGTTTCTGGCATGTGCCAAAAGTATAAATTGCACAATACTGACTGATTCACTATCATCATCATTTCAGCCGAAAGACATCCACTGCTGAACATAAACCCCCCCCAATGGGGGTATACGCCATAATCGCCACGCTTGGCAGGCGGGTTGGTGATCGCAGTTAGTTAGTTTGTTGGTTACTCAGAGAAAGCTGCTGCCCATCCTCATTTCTTAGTCGCCTTTTACGACACCCATGAGAAGATATAGGGTAGTGCAATTATTTACGTCCGGCACCACATGGAACTGACTGACTGATTACAGTTTTAATGCCGATGATATGCAATTGTGACACTAAATGACTGTTCCTAAAAGGGTAGGAAACAGATTATGGTCTTTACCAATTAGTCATTGGTTCGACAAAGGCTTCAGAGGCATGAAAATCTAATTGCTTAATGCATACACACTACGCAAGCATATAATTTGTGTCACCAAATTTTCATCACATATTTTTAAACATACCAGGCCCCTCAGAAAGTATTGCGAAAAAAAGTTTTTATATATGGGAGACTGGCCAGTTATAATGTTTTTCGAAAATATGATTATTTATAAGTAAAAATAAGTAAGTTCCAATTTCAAAATTTCCCTCCACATTTTTTGCGAGTTAATTCAAAGTATTGTGTCTCACTGAAATATGGATCTGCGCCGGGAACATTTTAGAGCTATGATTTTATACGATTTCAAGTGTCGCCTGAAACCGGATGAATCGTACGATAGACTTCAAATGGCATTCATGGATGAAGGCCCTTCCAAGGCAACCGTGTATCGTTGGTATAACGAATTCAAGCGCGGTCGACCAACTTTGGGGGATGACGAAAGAAGCGGTCGCCCTTTGACGGCTGTTACCGAAGAAAACGTGCTAGCAGTGAAAAATTTAATCCAAGACAATAGGCGAATTATACTTGGTGTTAAATTAACAGACCGTGTTCGAAACACAATACTGCGCTCCAAAACGCAAATTGTTGACGTGGGTCAGAAGGTCGCCCAACTGAAGTGGGACTGGGCAGGACACGTTTGCCGTATGCCAAATGAGCTGTGGGCCCGTATAGCACAGGACTGGAGCCCTGAGACAGCGAAGCGGGGTCGCGGCAGACCACGCAGGAGATGGAGAGACGAGCTCGATGTCTTTCTTGATGACAGCTGGCAGGAGGCGGCACAGAACCGCGATAGATGGAAGGAATTGAGGGAGGCCTTTGCCCAGCAGTGGGACAGTACAGGCTAACAAAAAAAAAAAAAAAATAGGCGAATTACATATCAGGAGATTCAACACATATTGAAGATTGGATCGGGAAGCGTTCACGAGATTCTACACAGCCATCTTCGCGTGAGGAGGATAGTATCACGCTGGGTGCCGCACAACCTCACCGATGCTCAGAAGCAGGCCCGGGTGGAATGGTGCCGTGATATGCTTAACAAATTTGAAGCAGGCTCGTCTCGGCGTGTTTACGACATCGTTACAGGTGATGAGTCCTGGATTTATCAACACGACCCAGAAACCAAGCGCCAGTCGACTGTTTGGGTGTTTCAAAATGAGCCAACGCCTACCAAAGTGAAGCGATCTAGAAGCGCGGGTAAGATTTTGATCGCTAGCTTTTTTAATTTGACTGGCCACTTGGTATCAATTCCCTTACGGGATCAAAGAAGCATTAATGCCGAATGGTATACTACCAAATGTTTGCCAGAAGTTTTCTCTGTTATAAGCAACAAGCGACCAAACACAGGGCTCCGCGGGCTACTGCTCCACCATGACAATGCACCTGCGCACACCGCACTCAAAACGAGGGACTTCCTGGACAGCACGCCAGTCAAACTCCTGGGTCACCCTCCTTACAGCCCTGATCTAGCACCGTGTGACTTCTTTTTATTCCCAAAAATAAAAAATCAGCTCAAAGGGATACAATTTTCGTCGCCGGAAGATGCGCTGGCTGCGTTCGAGCAGGCTGTAAACGAGGTGTCTGCGGCGGACTGGAAAAAGTGTTTTGAAAACTGGTTTAGGCGCATGAATCTTTGTATAGAGGCTGGTGGAAAGTACTTTGAAAATATTTGATAAAAATATATGTATGTATAGAACAATTTTTTTTAGTTTCGCAAAACTTTCTGAGTGTCCCACGTACACTTTAAAATTTACACATAAATATTATTTTCAAGTAAAATTTTAAAAGTACCAAATGAAGCTATTATTTTGTCTCCCAACACCAAAACTACAATTATTAAACAAAATTTAGAGCACATTGAAATGACAACAATTCTAACCTCAAAATAAAAATATTGTTGCAGTTTCACAGTTCTGTATGTAAGACAATATTACAACTTACTGTGAAATCTACATAGAAACAAGGGACTGAATTCAATTTAAAGTCAGATTAAACTATTGAAGTATTTTACACTTACAATATTAATTAGGAAAATCAATAAACCCTTTTGTCTAATTGTGTTATGTATCTTTTAATTACCATTCAAGTAAAAGTAAACAAACCCATGATAGTTCATAATGTAATGAAAACTTGTAAACTCAAGTGCCAACTAGTAAAATCAATGAGTTTATGGGAGAAACACCATTTAACTCTGCTACAATATCCAATAATTAAACAGTCTGGTTTAAAAACTGTATATAGTTCAATTTCAGTTAAAATTAGATAAAGGTGCATTCGACAATTAGACTTACAAAACAACATAACCACATTAAAACTTTGAATGGACTTACATTCTTGAAAACTGCATCAAACAATTAACTGAATTTCAATCAATATTTACTGTAGGTAGGGTACCAACCAAATGTGATTATATGCTATACAACAGAAGTGCACCAGTTATTGATTGAAAAAATGCATTGAAAACACAATTACATGATAAGACATGAAAGAGTAACAAGGAACAACAAGTTCACAAGGCCATTGTGTTGGATTGTTTCTCTGGCTCAACAACTGTAAGCAATGTCATAATCAAGGCCATCACAATCATATGTTTATGAATGTTTGTAGCGAATCACTAAATAAAGGCTCACACCGCGTTAACGGCGATACAAAGAAACGACTCCATGCACCGACGCGAAATGCGATCGAAACATATGTACGCGCGGGCCCTGGGCAGAGCTAATACGTGCATCTGTACAGGAAGTATATCACACGGACATAATTCTCTTTAAAAAACTGACGCAACTGAGATTACGACCGTGAGAACCTTTTATTTTTTGTCACTCAAAACGCAGGATCACTTGCATCCGTTCCTACAAAAAAAAAATGGGCAATTTCTCACAGTTTATGGCGAAACTGACTGACCTTTGCATAATTACAACTTGGCTGATGGGATCGGTTCAATGTTGACCTATATGTGCAAGCACTATAGGGATGCGCAGAAACGCATCGCGAGATGTACAGCTTTGCCTGGGATTTTGAAAGGCGTGAAAACATAAAAAAGTGGGATGGGAGAACCTATTACGTGCTCCACGTCTGCTTCAACTTCAACAAGTATAAGTTTGAAAACTTACCTGTTATTTGGCTACAGCACTAATTATATCATTGGTTTTGCTTAATGTTTTATAGAAACATAATAAAAAATGTGACCGAAATAAAAAAAAATAACGCAATGTGCATCAATTTAAAACATCGACTTCAAACACCGTGGTCGGCCATCGGCCATAGTTAATAGACTGAGGTTGCCATACAAGAAAACAGAAGAAAAAGATTCGTATCTCTATGGAAATTGGGAAACATCTGTCCCTTAGTGATGCGACTCGAGTCCACTTTGACTCGAGTGACATCAAACTTAAACGCCCTTGAGTGAAAAAAATACCGACTTGAGTTCACTCGGACTCGAATCACTCGCCAATCACTCACCGGGATAACGATGTGTCTTTATTCTTAAGAACGCTTTTCCATTTTATGTCTGGTATATGGTTTTATGAATAGACCGTATTTGCTCATTTTTATTAGCATATTAATACTAATTTCGATATATAAATCTTGATTTTGTAATACTGACGATGGTTTGAAATAAAACGCCTTTAAGTTATTGAAAAATAAAAAATAATTAATTCAAGGATTGTGACAGGTGACTCGATAGAGGTGAGTGATCGAGTGAGTCGTCAACCACTTGAGTTACTCGACCGCTCGATTAGTACTCGAGTAAAATTGTTAAATGCTCGAGTGGTAAAACCGGACTCGAGTCGCATCACTACTGTTCATCTGTCAATATATTGAAAAAAAAACATGTCTATGGTACGATTTTTTTTTTAAAATTTATTCTTGACCACGGATACATGTCCTTCAGTCGTAATCATTGAACATATTATATATTCTAGTAAAGTGATGGAAACTTTACTAGGTTTCTGAGGGGATGATGAGATAATACGAAAGTCATGTTTTTCAACTTTGCATACTCCAAAGACTTTGTATAACTTTTGCAATTCTATGGTATACTCCCTGTACTCCCTATGGTATGAACTGAAGTAAGGGCAAGGTTGCTAGATGGAGTTTCTGAATTTTCCCCATATTCATCCATTTTTTTCCCCATTTTTTTTTTCAATCTGTAAATATTAGAAATAGAAAAATATAAGACTATGTTTAAAAAAAATAGCTATAAGAATATTTCATAGTGTATCGCAGATAATACATACCTATTTGAAACTTTCGATACTTCGTCTTCATCCAAACCTTCAATAGCTGTTTTCCCACAGACATCACATAAACTAGTACAATATCTGTAAATACCACAGACCTAATCTAAGGTAAATACAGGTAAATACCTATTGTACCTATATATAATATTTGAAAATACGATAAATAAACATTTCTTTATATCTGTGTTGTATCTGTATTTTCCTTTCCCTAAATATTTCCTCTAAATTTTCCCAGGGATTTCATTCCCCAAATTTTCCCCAAGAAAGATTATTCCCCAAAATTGCGAAAAAAAAAAACAATGATCAACCAACCGTGATTATCTTATGGTTTTAGGGCACTGACCTATAAAACCTATGAACTAGAATTACCTACGAAATTAGAACATAGTGATTATATACTCTTTGTACGAAATCTTTGAAAATGGAATCTATGGAAGCGACATTATTGTCTATGCAATTTTACAGATAAGATATTTATAGTCTTCTCTCTTTAACATACGTACAACCACATGTGAAGGAAAGATACCACACTACTTTCATACGTCAGTTTTCCATGACATTTCTTAAATGAATTACTGAGCGTGGCGATTATTTGAAAATCCGCCATTTTTTGTCTCGAGTTGTTGTGGTTAATAAAACCACAAAATCTACGAATTAAAACGTTTATTATCCATTTTAACCCAGGAATCATCACAATTTTTCTGAAACAACTCTATCGATAAGTACTACAATTATATTTTTGTAAAGAACAAGACTACTAGGCGGCCATAATATGTCTCGGACATTTCAAAAATCGACACGGATTTTTTTTCGTTTATGTCAAGTCCAATAGTTCCATAGTCAAAGTACGAAATACGCGTGGCAACAAACAGACGTCTGTCATGTGTGGATAATGGGATATTGCAGTATCTTGTGCTGCAAAAGTCACAACGCACAAAAAAGTGCCGGCGTATCATTTCACTTGTAAGTAGACGAAATTCAATATATTTGGGTTATGGGTAACATAGTAGGTATCAATAAAGATATCGTTAATACGGATAAAGTTCTCATTGCTGCAAATATTGGGGTTTAATGCATATTTTCTCTTAATATTCGTAACTTCATAATAGCAATTTCAGAATCGGTGTTGCTAGTAAATCATTTTACTTACCCTATTAAGGGTGGTACGCCACCGGTCAAATTTCTTTGTTCAATGTTACTTTGTACAAAGAAATTGGATGATTATTTTACTATTTTTAACGCATTTACGCATGCGTAGCGAAATCTAACGATTTAAATTGTGGAAGCCAGGAGTCGCAGGTTCGAATCCTGCTCGTGAGCGATTTTTTCTTTCCACAATTTAAATCGTTAAATTGGATGATTTTCATCAAATGTTGTATGTATACTGATCCTCAAAAAAATTCGATTGGATAAAGAGATTGGACAAAGAAATTGGACGAGTGGCATACCACCCTAAGTCGAAATTATTTCTATTGTTCAAAGGAATTTATTGTTCTTTAAATATTTCAGGTTTCCCTCTGATCCAGTAGTTTAAAAAAAAGGGATTAATGCGACTGCACGTCAAAATTGGGAGCCAAAAAAAAACCATGGAACTCAAACAGTTCATTACTTAATAATCGAGATTGTATTTTTTATTATTAAAAATATATGTATTGAATGGTGTGTTGTACCTAAGTACATATTTCTTCATCCCTATATTTTTTGGTTATTAGGTAAACGTTTTAGACGAAGCAGAGATCTCACCTCTGACTTCGAATTTTTGTATGGATCAGAATTTTATTATCACTTACGTGAAGAAAAACATCGTGAGGAAACCCGCATACCTAAAAGTGCTCCATACAGGCCTCGATGGTGTAGGTATGCAGTCCGCCAACCCGCACTAGGCGTGGCCCTAACTAAGGCCACAACACTAAGGCCTTAACATTTTCATTCTGAGAAGAGGCCCTTGCCCAGCAGTGGGACAGCAATGGGCTGGTTATGTAATCTTTAGTCGTTAAAATATTTATTCTCAGAATCGATTTTATTACCCTAAAGTTAAGAGACATGTGATTTTCTGGCAACCCCTATTCTCCGAGCGAGAGCGCGTATAGTGGCCAGTGGCCACGCGTATTGCAAGTCTAGTAGGTCTGTGATACTTACAATAGCCGGGCCCGTAAAATGGTGGCCATTGCAAGGGATGTAAGTAGTTGAAACTTATTATATTCCATATCGCCGTCCCCGGAGAATAAAATGATAATCGCTATTGCTATTGTGGCTGTGTCTTAGTTTTCATGTTATGCCATATTTGAGTTCCGTAGGTCTTAACAGCTCTACAATTTTATTAATATTTTTTTTTATTGTTTTATTTATGAAGTTATAAAATTATGTAATAGTTTTCAAAGTTTTTTCTACTTTATATTGATACGCGAATAAAATTGCCAGAGAGTGTTAATAAAACTTTATAGGAATTATGAATATGGTAAAATCTATAGCAATCATGTTCTTGTTCAAACTATTTGGTAAAAAAAACGCTAATGTATGTTGTCATTTTATTCACGTAAAAATATTCCCCATTGCGTTGACTAACGCTAACGTAGCCTTGATAAAAAGTTTCTGTATGGGCTGGCCATATCTTTCAAAGAACCGATGGCCGCTGGAGCAGACGAGTCCTTGAGTGGAGACCAAGAATCGGCAAACGAACGAAGCGTGCCCCCCCCCCAGCCAGATGGACCGATTACCTAAAGAAGGTGGCTGGGGATGACTGGATGCGGAAGGCAGAGGACGCGAGTGTTGTGGCGCAACTTGGGAGAGGCCTATGTCCAGCAGTGGATTGCGATAGGCTGAGTCGATGATGATTGAAAGGCGAGACGAACACGCGTTCACAAAAAAAAACGAATAAGAAAACAGCTTGCTTAAGAATAACTATTGCTTTTGCTCTAAAGAAAAGCGTCAAGAAGAAATTTTGGGTCAAAACATGGTTACAAAAGAGGAACATCTACACATATCTGAATTTGTTACATCAAATCCACAGAACCGAAGAGCAGGAGGACTATGCAAATGACTATAGGATGAAAAAGCCATGCTTTGACCATCTCTTGAAAATGGTTTCACCATAGGTACTTCTCAAAACAAGATACCTGCGTCCTGCATACGAGAGTAGCATAACCCCTACAGAAAAATTGGCTGCTGCATTGGGTTATCTCGCGACTGGCAGAACTATATCAATGTGCTCATGAGCGTCCTGCATAATCAGCCTATCACAGTCCACTGCTGGACATAGGTCTGTCTAAATAGCACGCCACCGACTTCTATCCTCGGTTACTATTATCCAGTTTTCATTAGCCACCTTGCGTAGATTGTCATTCCACCTAGGTTTAGGGCTTCCTACGCTACGTTTTCCGAATCGCAGTCTCCACTCTAGAAAACCTCTACCCTAACGGTCATCGGTCCTTCAGCTAATATGGCCAGCCCACTGCCACTTCAGCTTGCTTATCCTGTGGACTATATCGACAACTTTGGTTCTCTGTCGGATCACCTCGTTTCGGATCCGATCCCTCAGACAAACTCCGAGCATAGCCCTTTCCATAGCACGCTGAGCTACTTTTAATTTGTGAACCAGCCGTACCGTGAGTGTCTACGTTTCGGCTCCGTAAGTCAGCGTCCTTTCGGAAAAGTTATCCATTTGTTTCTTAATAACTAACTAAGCCAATTACTGTACGAAGTGTTTTGTGAAAGTGACGACTTTAAGACAAGTTGTAAACTATTTCTGAGAATATAAACAAAGGACTGCAAGAATTACTGCTATAATGAGTAAGATTGACGTGGCTGGCGAGGACTCAGATTCAGTTTACTACAGTCATGGTGTGTACCAAGGTTTACGTACTTACAAAAATGTAGGAAAATCCCAAAATACAAGGTACAAGGTGTATTCAACATTTGAACATGAATTAACTATAGTACACAGGGTTGTATATACTCCCAATCAGATGTACATCATAATAATGAATGCAAAAGTTACTAGAGAGAAGTATATAATAAAATAGATGTTACAGAGTGATTTCTATGACATCAAGCATAATAAACAAAAGGAATTGGATCCAAAACTAAGCTGGTCAGCAAATATCGCAGTCCATAGTTATGTAAGTTAATGATTCTCATTTGCAGCGGCATGTTCTACAATATAAATATGATTTTGATGCGGAGTATTCCCAAATGGATACCCAATCTCAACAAAGGGTACCAGCAAGAAGGAAACGGGGTGCTATGCGAACTGCATCAAACACACGAAGTCTGCCACTGAACATGAGTGGAAAGCAGCATATGCCAACTCTCTGCCATTACCCAAGGCTGATCTGATGAGTCTTTGTAAGGCCGAAGCAATTCCATCCAATTATCATGGGTTTTTATGAGTCCCTAACCTTTGTCTGAAATTCTGAGAGTCATGCACAAGAAGATGACGAGCGAGATGAGGAATAATATTTTTTTTTCTGGGTTTATTGTATTAATTTTAAATGAAACAATCGTTGATTACTATAACTTAGTTTCATTGACAAAACAAGAATTACAGCTCAAAGTGTGATTACCATACAAAATATATTCGGTATTAACCAGAATATAACCCTCCTTCTGGCGCAGTCTGGTAAAAAGTGGGTAAAAATGATAGGGGACCATAGAATAGAATTATAAGACAATGTTGCAATATTAAGCCTCGCTTAAAAGAACCGAGAATAAAATGACAAAGGACAATACAAACTGTTGACGCAATAATTTTTTTACTAATATCTTATTTTGATAATATCTTTTTATTAATTAAAGTTATTAATTATATACTACATTTACTGAAATACAAAATAAATTAGCTTTCATTTGAGCCTTCTTGCTTCTGTTAAAGTCCAGTGATTGGCGATTAATTAACAAAAATCAGTTTTTTATTTTTCCTGAAAAGTTAAGTTTTTGCAATTGTCATTTTATTCCCCGGGGACGGCGATATTACATTTGCATTACTTGTTGTCCACAGCACAAAAAAATAATTTTCGGACAGTTTTTATATCCAAAAATCCCAATCCAAATCCAAAATGCTTGTTTCTTGACAGCTTGGTTTGGTATGTGTACCAAACCGTTGCCCATAAAATGGCGGATTTTTCGCAACGCGGAGTAGACATTCTGTCGGTACCGTTAGTATAGAAATGTCTTTGGTCGGTACGTAATAATGTTGCCAAACAGAGAACATACAAAATAGGTAGGTCTGTGCAAAATAGCATGCCATCTCTTTCACCAGACGACAATATACGTTACTTTATTTTTTACATCCGTACCCGTATAACAGATTTATTATTTCTACTGGGTAACATCGAAAACAGGATGGAAATGAAAGAGACATCTATGTTTTTTAATAAGCATTACACGTTGTATTTGATGTGCCGCTGTAGCCAGAGATGGCGCTGATGCTAGTATTTAATTAGGCTACACACACAGGAGGTTTATAATCTAAGGCTACACAAGTCTTTCTATTGGACTGTGCCCCCCCTGCCCCCCACAGAGAAGATAATCTAAACAAAAAGAATAAAAAACAATTACAAGTCTAAAATGTCTCTAAATTTGACTTCCGGTCCTGGTGGTAACAGGAGCAGCTGATGTAGGAGTAGGATCAGGTGGACGAGAAGGAATAGGAGCAAGAGCAGAATCTGAGGGAGAAGAAGTCAGGTAAGGAGCAGCAAAAGATGATGCAGTATCTGTATCTGGGACTGGCATGGACGGCGTGGATGATGCACCACTGCCCGATGATACGCCAGCATCTAGGTGCAGGTGAATTGGCTGATAAATGACAGCTGATTTAGCTGAGCAGGTGGCAACTTCTCCCGTCGCTGTGCGAAAGCGTAGATGAGCGGCTTGTGATCTGTGTAGATGGTCACATGCTAGACCTCCAGGATGTGTCTAAAGTACTGTACGCTTTCGTACACGCCGAGAAGTTCGCGGTAATAGGCTGACCACTCTGCCTGCTTGGCATTCAGCTTATTGCCGTTTGTCGTCCCCGTCACTAAAACGTTGCTGCAGGTGTTGCAAACGGGGTGCGCTAAAATTGTAGCAGATACTAAGCC
Source organism: Asteroscopus sphinx (assembly GCA_949699075.1). NCBI lineage: Eukaryota > Metazoa > Arthropoda > Insecta > Lepidoptera > Noctuidae > Asteroscopus > Asteroscopus sphinx. Next base: position 4,460,722 of record OX453002.1, read on the forward strand.
CCTCGCATGCTTCGAAACTTTCCATCAATTCAGGCACCCACACGAAGGGTTTAACACCTTTTCCATTTATGGCGGCGATGGCATCTATCAAGGGTGCCTGGTATTTAGCGGCGTCGGGCAGAAAACGGCGGTAATAGTTCGCCATGCCAAGGACACGACGCATACCTTGCACTGTTTTGGGTGGTGGGTATTCCACTCGGGTCTGGATCCGGTCCTCAGGGGGGCGTGTGCCTGCTGCACTTATCCGGTATCCTAAGGACACTTTGTCTGCACCCAAAACACATTTGGCTGTGTTTATGACAACACCATACTCGTGCAGCCTCTTACACAAAATATCGAGATGAGTAGCGTGCTGCGGGTCACTGGAGTGCACGAGTATGTCATCGAAATAAGCGAAGCAAAATCGAGACCTCGCACCACCTCATCAATAAATCGCTGGAACGTCTGCCCTGCATTCTGCAACCCAAAGGTCATATATGGGAACTCATACAACCCGAAAAGAGTGACAATTGTGGTCTTGTAGACATCTCCTGGGTTCACCGGTATCTGCTGGTACGCTTTGACGAGGTCCATTGTGCTAAACAAAGTGGAGCCAGCCAAATTTTGAGCAAAATCGTCAATGTGACGGACTGGATACCGGTCAGGGGTCGTACGGGCGTTTAAAGCGCGGTAGTCACCGCAAGGGCGCCATGTTGAATCCTTTTTGGGGGCGAGATGCAGGGGAGACGACCATGAGCTGCTCGAAGGTTGAGCCGTGCCAGCGCGGACCATTTCTCCAAACTCCTTCCACCTGCCCAAGGGCGGTAAACACTAAATGCAGTCTTGCTGTAAATAAAGCCCAAACTGCTTTAAAATACACTTACCTACTGCTAATAAAATATATCATTGTATTAATAAATATTTGCATTCGTGGCTCTCGTTTAGCGCACGTGCACTATACGTAGGTCCAGCCCAACCAGTTTCAAAACAATTTAAATGTGCCTTAAACTCTTTTTAAAATGGAGTGATGGTTTTGTAAACTGCAAAAAAATTGCGGTCGCTTAGCTCTCGCTACTGTGCTTTTGTAAATTTTTCCCAAATGAAAAACGCAATTAATTTAGGTGCATTTCAGAGAGCCTCAAATGGCAAGCAAATGTAAAGACAAAGCCTAAAATAAACCCGAAAAAGCTCTCCGTGGCTGACATTTTCCCATCTGCCCCGGTAATGGGTACCCGGGTAAACGAGAAAGATGGGAGCAAGTCGACGTTTTCAGAAATCCCCAAAATAAAATCTTGTGCTGCTCTTCATTACCCACGAGGAACTCCTGAAACTGAAATAAAAAATTGCCTATTTTACTTCTGGATAAAGTAGCTTTTTAACGGTGAAAGTTCCTCTGAGTACCACTACTTGACCGTGGTAGTACCCAGAGGAACCCATCTCCCTTGGGGTTCCACTACTCCAGTTTATGCCAAGAAACTCAAACATTATCTCCCGTGGGTGCCACCGTACTATACACCGAACGCTAGGTACTTAGGTAACTACAATTTTTTTTTTTTTTTGTAGTTTAGAGTTAATCGATTACAAACAAACTAACAAATCTTTCGTCTTTATCATTTAACTAGGTATAGATCTATGTATAATTATCATTATTTTACCCAAATCTAACAAACGGTAATTTCCACTGGGCGCTGTGAATAACAGCCATTACTACAAGGGGGGAGGGGTATGTGCTGAAATGGCTAGGGGGTATCTGAGCTGGGTTCGCACCTCGGCGCCAGATAAGCTAGATACGGCCCTGTTTAGCCGGACTGTAGCCTGTTTAGGCCTAGCACGCACTGCGATTTTTTCCCGCCCACGGTTTTGCCGGCAGGAAATGTAGCCAATAGGTTTTCGCAATTCAGCTGCAATTTTTTTACCTATATAAAAATAAATATTTTGCTATACGGATTAAATCAACTTCATTTTATTATAATTTAAAACATTCCATCACATCACAATACTTTACTATTTTTTTTAAATATTTAACACTTTTAATCTGATTCGATTTCACTATTGCGATAATAAATCAAAGTCTAAGGCCAATGCATTACAAAACCTCGTTTTTTGATTTCACCATTGCGATAATAAATCGAAGTCTGTAAGTCGTTGCATTACAAAACCTCGTTTTTTGATTTTCTTCTTGTCCTTGTCTTTATTTTCCTCTTTTGCTTCCGAAATCAGTTTAGATTTTTTTGTTGGTTTTGTTTTGTGTTTTTCTGCATCCTTTATTTTCTGGACCTCGCATTCCATGTCAAAAGGACATTGATTGGCAGGGTATATTGGCATCATAATGACAGGAACATACTGCGAATTTAATCCTGCTCCTGCATTCTGAAACGAGAGAAAAATAGGCAGTGCCGTAGCTATGAAGATCATGAGCACGCAGGGCAAGATTTGGATTTTATCCACACCAAAACTTATTTTGTGGGAAAAGGAAAACATGAAATTCGTGTTTTAATTGGGTATGTTCCTAAAATGCCAGTGCCTCAGTGGCCTGCAGGCTGCGGGTCTGCCAGTACGCCCCTTGAGGTATGTGCCCCTGGCAGCCGCCCCTGCAGCTAGTTCCTAGCTACGACGCTAAAAATAGGTACCTACAAAATGCCAGTGCCTCAGCGGCCTGCAGGCTGCGGGTCTGCCAGTGCGCCCCTTGAGGTTTGCGCCCCTGGAAGCCGCCCCTGCAGCTAGTTCCTAGCTACGACGCAAAAAATACGTACCTACAAAATGCCAGTGCTTCAGCGGTCTGCAGGCTGCGGGTCTGCCAGTGCGCCCCTTGAGGTTTGCGCCCCTTGAAGCCGCCCCTGCAGCTAGTTCCTAGCTACGACGCTAAAAATAGGTACCTACAAAATGCCAGTGCCTAAGCGGCCTGCAGGCTGCGGGTCTGCTAGTGCGCCCCTTGAGGTTTGCGCCCCTAGCAGCCACCCTTGCAACTAGTTCCTAGCTACGACGCTGAAATTTTGTAGTTACCTACCTGGTAACTACAAAATGTTTTTTTCACGACTAAACTAAATTAACATCACTAATTGGTCAATGAGAATGCCACTATACCTTGCGTTTGTAGATTACTCTAAAGCCTTCGACAGCATCTCGCAGTCAGCAATTTTTAAAGCTCTTGACAAACAACAAATAGATTCCACCTACATACAATTGTTACAAATCATATACATCCATAGCACAGCAGCCATAAAATTAGAGAAAAAAGGCCCAAAATTCAACATCCTAAAAGGAGTCAAACAAGGTGACCCACTATCTCCTAAACTGTTCACCAGTACATTAGAAGAGGTTTTTAAAATGCTGGCGACCAGATGGCAAGATAGAGGAGTTTTCCTCGGCGGAGCTAGGTTGACTAATCTTCGTTTCGCTGATGACATTGTCCTTTTTTCATCATCAGCTACTGGACTAGAGCAGATGCTACAAGAACTGAGCAATGCAAGCCTTGAGGTTGGATTTAAGATGAATATGTCAAAGACTAAAGTCATGACCAACAGCTCACCACGGAACATCCAAGTGGATGGGGAGAAAATGCAGTATGTCCAAGACTACATCTACTTGGGCCAAGTAATCTCCTTCCAGGCAAGACAAGATAAAGACATAGTGAAAACGCCTGGAAGAGCTACTGGTCCATGAAAGAGCAATTCAAGGGCAATTTTCCCTTGTCACTAAAACGTAAGCTCATGGACATGTGCATTCTCCCCATCTTAACATATGGTGCACAGACATGGTCTTTGACCAACATCCAGAAGTCCAAACTCAAGGTTTGCCAAAGGGCCATGGAGCGCAGTATACTTGGTGTTAAGTTAACAGACCGTGTTCGAAACACAATACTGCGCTCCAAAACGCAAATTGTTGACGTGGGTCAGAAGGTCGCCCAACTGAAGTGGGACTGGGCAGGACACGTTTGCCGTATGCCAAATGAGCTGTGGGCCCGTATAGCACAAGACTGGAGCCCTGAGACAGCGAAGCGGGGTCGCGGCAGACCACGCAGGAGATGGAGAGATGAGCTCGATGTCTTTCTTGATGACAGCTGGTAGGAGGCGGCACAGAACCGCGATAGATGGAAGGAATTGAGGGAGGCCTTTGCCCAGCAGTGGGACAGTACAGGCTAACAAAACAAAAAAATTGGTCATATTCGGCTATAGCACGTGCTGACACGTGAGAAGACGAAGTAACTTTCAAAAGAAGAACAAGCATTGATTACCAAGCTCACTGTGGTTTGGCGGATCCAGACCACTAAATACATTACCTACCGCGGTCACCAGAATGTACCACCTATTTGCAACAGGAATACCTACAATAGTGGACGTGAAGTGTCAATTTTATGTTTGCTCTAAAGGTATTGACATCACAAGTAGTTAGAGTTAGTTATTTTGAAGCTTAGAACAGATTTGTACCATGAAGACAGTTATTAATTATAATAGCTACCTTATTTTCTGCAGCACATTGGCAGCAATAGCTCTGAGCAGCAGATATTGCCTTAGAACTAATTAAGTGCTGAATAATGGATCTCATTCGATCCTCGTCCAAGTTTTCAGGCTTCGAATTCTCCCATCTTCCTTCGGGATTCATTTGAACTATAACTGGAGCTGACATGCCCAAGGCATCAAATCCGGGTTTCGCTAAGGGGCTAAAAATATAAACAATTGTTTGTCTGTAGGAATACTTTAGGTTGTTGTAGGTTGGTATCAACTGGTCGCGAATGCCATGCATTGCAGTTCTCGTGGCTCATTCTCCAAGGCGAGAGTAGGTACACGGCGGTGTTTTTAGTGGGTGCCAGCACTGCGAGCCCCACATAACCATGCTACCTCCCCGGGAAGCGTGACATGCAAAGGCATTTTGTCAGCCTCAAAAAAAAAAAAAGGTTGGTATCAACTGGTAAGAGATTGCGCAATATCGTGCGAAGCCAAAATTATTGTAGGTCATGACTCACTGGTTCGTTGTCGTTGATCTAGAATAATCTAGATGATGAGCTAAGTACAACGCATCGTATAATAAGATGTTTCACCAGGTATTCTCTTCCCGCGATGACAGCGCGATGCCTCCAAGCTACGTCACGTTCAGTGTTGCCATTGATTGATATCTTTAATACATTTAAGGAGATTTTTGTTCATAATGAATATAAAATAAATTCCTAACTAGCCTAACTATTTGTTATCTCGTGTTATTCATCTAATTAGTTATTAAAGGAAACTGTATAAAATTACTGGTTCAAAAGTGATTCTTTATAGAAGCAAGTAAATGAAAAAATGCATTTAGCTCTGGTAATTTATTTTCACAAAGTGGCAGCACATCAAACTGACAAGTGTCACGCTAACAGCCCGCTATTGGCTCCACAGCCGATGACGTAGTACGGAGGCAATCACGTGACCTGGCTGTCACGGGAAGAGAGTACCTGGTGTTATTATACCATGGTACAACGTAAGTTAGTAACTGTATGGCCAGCAGTGAAGGAAAATGACCAAAAGTGGACTAATAAAAATAAAACATTATTTTAACAAATCCATAGAAAGTGATAACGTATTAATATAACAAATCTAATAAAATCAATCCATTGAATGCATTTTTAATAATAATTCTTCATCATCATCATCACCATTTCAGCCAAAAGACGTCTACTGCTGGATATAATAATATATGCATAAAATCATATGAGATTCACACAGACCAACGGTCTGAGAAAATTCATAAAAGATTTTTTAAATGGGCGGCGTTTGAAATCTTGGCGGACGAAGACATTACTTTTTTTTTTTTTTTTTTTTTTTTTTTTTTACGTGGGGAAATCCTCATGGACGCACTCCGCCCGGGGAAGGCGGAGCCAGTGTCGGACTCTTACCGACTAAAACCACCACGGTGTTCCTCTTCCAACCATTGGCCGGGGGCGTGGGAAACTTATAGTCGTCCAACCATCCCCGGCAGGTCCCGGCTCGCCACTAGTAGGCGAGCCCCTTCTCCCCGTGCGGCATCATCGGCCGCACCCTTTTCTTGACTGGCGCGCGCGGAACACGACGCGCCACCATCACGGGCCTTGACTGTTCGGGCGGCGGGCCACCCCGAGTCCGCCGCCCGCAGGCCCACTCCTAGGGTGGCTGGAGGTCGGCGTACGCCCTCCTACGACGCCCGGTCCGTCTCCTGCGGGTGGGGAGGGAGGTCGTTGCCTCTCGAACCCTCTCCGCCGCCTCCTTAGCGAGCATCACCTCCTCGCAAAAGGAGACGACGCCCTCCCAAGCGTTCTCGCTCCCGGCCATAGCCAAAACAACAGCCGGAAGCGAGAGATCACTGCCGCCTACTGCAGTTGTAAGGTCACGGCGCTGCGTGGCCCAAGCTGGGCATTCCGCCAGTGTGTGCTGCGCCGTGTCCTCAAGGCAGCTCCCGCAGTGATGACACTCGGGAGTCGGCTCCCGGCCTATGCGACACAGATACTTCCCGAAGCAACCGTGCCCCGAGAGTATCTGCGTCAGCCGGTAGGTGAGGGTGCCACGAAGACATTACTTACACATTTGCTAGTTTACCCAGTAATTTATCATCAGCCATTGCGAAAATCTTGAAATTCTTGAAATAATTTATGTATTTTAATAGTTTTTTTTTCTGAAAACTTACTAATTTTGTTGTTGACTTTTTACAAAATTATATTTTCATTTTGGGAATGACAATTGTCTGCAATTGTCTAATAGTCTAATGGTTATTTAGTGGACAGTATTTTTTTCAAGTAAAGTCTCCATCGTTTGTATTTAGTTATTTTATTCCGTAGGGGAAGATGGGGTGGCTTCGTACAATTTTTACTCAGAGCCTTGTAAAAAAAAAACTAACTACTATTTCATAACAACCTCAACGCTGCTATATTACCTAGTTATCTGGCTATAATAAAGCTGAATGTCGGTGTTGATTTAATGCAGCACAACTGAGCTATAGCCGTTTAAAAAAAAATGGAAAACGTATGAATGCACCCCACACGTGGGGTAGCTTCGTACATAGTATGGGGTACATTCGTTCATGGTGGGAGCCTTCGTACACAGTAATAAAAAATTCATTTGTACAAAATATATATGTTTATTAAGTATATATAAATATATATTACTAAAATAAAACATAACTTCTGAAAGATACCGTCAAATTTTGATTATAGTTAACACAGAAACAGTCTTAAAATCAATAGTTTTTTCTGTCTTTTTGGCAAAGCTGTGATCTTCATTTCCTTTGCTCTATTTATTATTTCTTTCTCTTGTTTCTTTATCTCTTCTACTTTTTAACATAACATAACATCGCGCCTGTATTTCCCCGAAAGGGTAGGAAGAGGTATCCCTATAGTACCTGCACCCATATTACACCAGTTATGTAAGTTCCATGTAATAAGGGGCGAGCCTATTGCCATTAACCAAGCACAATTCCAGACTCCAGGCTGCTACTGAGAATTTGCTAATGAAAAAATCCAATAGCACTGTACGACCCGGGAATTAAACCAAGGACCCCACGCTTAGCAGTCGCACTTGCGACTACTAGACCAACCAGCTAGTCTTTTACATTTTTAATTTTTTAATTCAGTGTAAATCCTTGATTTTGCGGTCATTTTTCCTTTCTATAAGTTTTTGGGCGCATTTTTATACACCTTGGAATAGGATCAAATCATTTGAGGTGTTATCAGGCCTAAAACTGATGTTGATGGTGGATCTAAACGTTGTGAGAGTAGAAGGTGATGCTGGCGCCAAACTCAGTGGAAGATCTCGTTGAATTAGATGTATTTCTGCGGGCATGGATGCGCGTTGCCATTTGGATCAGCTGTAGAAACTGCAATTTCTTCAGGCACGGTTTGATGCATGCTGCTGCTGTAGTTCTGCTGTAGTGTAGAATTTGACTTATAAACCTAAACTGGTGCAAAATCCTCCAGCTTGTTAAATGGCCATATTCTAGTCTTGAAATAATGATCTTCCAGGTGAAACAACCATCACAACTCACAAAGGGTGCCTTCGTACACCGTACGAACCCACCCCACGTAAATGTGTACGAAGGTGCCCCAACCCAAACAATCAACAAATTTGAGTTGAAAAAAAAGCAGTTGCTGTTATCCAGAAATAAATGATAACACAATAATTTCACACATCTATTTACCAACTACAATGAATATATTTTATAATTTGATCAAAATTTATTAGGGATAAACAAGTTCAAAGTTAAGTCTTAATATTACTCACGCAGCGTTTCGTTTCGTTTAACACGTTTCGACTCGGCTCAACTAAGCCATCGGCCGCACTGCCTGCTCCGTCCCGCGGGAAACCTATGCGTATGAGTGGGAAACACGAACATACAGATAACCGCGCTAACTTATTAGATAGTGTAGATACAGGCACTGTGCGAAAGCTCCCTCTGTGCGAATCCACCCCATCTTCCCCTACGCTGTTGCCTGTCGCTACCTAGGGCACACAGATCTAGGGCAGGTAATTCAGCTTGGCAGACATAACTTCGAGAAAGAAGCCGAAAGGATCTGTTTGGGCTGGGCAGCATTCGGCAAACTTCGCCGAGTCTTCTCGTCGCCTATACCTGCCTATACCGCAAAGTTTGAACTGTTTGAAGACAATGGTCTTTAACCAGTGCGTCCTGCCTGTCATGACTTACGGTGCCGAGACGTGGACACTGGCAGTTGGGCTAGTCCATAAATTCAAAGTCGCTCAGCGAGCTGTAGAGCGAGCTATGCTAGGAGTTTGTTTGATGGATCCAGCGGTATCATCGTGAGTGGCCGGCATAACATTCAGGGTAAGGCAAAGATAATATAATCACTACGTTTTAATTCAGGGCTCAAGAGTTTGACACTTACAAATACTTTCTCGTCTTTCTCGGTTTTGTCTACTTTACTATAATTAATTCATAATCCGGTAGTTCCTCCTCGTATTCGCCAGGGGCGATATTGATTTATGAATGAATGTCAACTAATTCGATGGAAGTTTCGCAAAGATAATATGAAGCTTCGGTTGTGAGGCCCCTTAAGGATGATTTCCACCAAACGGCTCGCATCGCATCAGATCGGATAGGATACGAAGGTTGCTTACCCGTGGTCCACCTACGTAGTTCACCTAGGTGTTCCACGGTTAACTTTTTGTACCCGTAGTTCACCTAGGTGTTTCACGGTTAACTTTCTGTACCCGTGCAACACCCAGGTGTTCCACAGTAAACATGCGGCGACAGCCGATCGCGTCCGGCAGGATGTCGACGCATACGATCGACTCCGTACCGTCGCTTGCGAACGTATCCGTTTCTGCGCCTAGTCAAACATAAATGAAAAACACAGCGGTGCAGCAAGGTGCTTGTTGGTGATTTTTATAACGTAGTGTGTGTGTTTTTTTATATTATCTTTGTAATCATTTTTCTTTTTTTTTTAAATGATTCTTTTCTTTTCTTTCTTTCTTAGTCAAATAGTTTCATTCCTACCGGGTTGACGTGTTCTAATTTTTTAAAATGGTTGGCCTGGTGCCGCCCGGCCACGGCTTTGTGCGCAAGCGATGACAGCCGAAAGGATTCGATCGGATACGACGAAAGGCGAAGGAGACGATTGCGCGGAAGACGCCCCCGCGGTCAAGCTGCTGTGCGTGGCTTGGTAATATAAACTTTAAATAATGCACACACTATTTAATATCATATAAATAATTATCTTTGTGTTTGTCGTTCATTACAAATGTCTGTACAAAATAGTATTGAAGACAACAGCTTAAACACAAGGATACTTTATTGAAATACCTACCACGTGACTCCAAACAGAACACTATACTCCCAGCAGACTCTAGTAATAAATAGACTAGTTATACTGTAATTCTATTTTTATTGTATGTTCACATATATTTTCAGTGTTTCTGGTGCCCCAAAGTTTTGTAATATTCTCTAAATAATGCTACCATTGAGACATTAAATCGAAATCTGTGTGTCTGCTTAGTAGCCAAGGTTTTGGCTTGTTCATAGGTCCACCTCCATGTCTCGGTTCGCTCGTCTTTTCTGCCTTCTGTTTCTTGCAGGAGTGCCATATGAATCTATGAAAGATAAAAACAATCTTAACTATTATAATAAAACAAATTTTAACCGAATCAAATCGCGTATATTATTTAAATTGGTTTTCCTGACGTTTCGAAAGCTTTGCAGCAAATGCTGCATGTGTAGTGATCGCGAAAACCTAAGAAGTTATTAATCTTAACTATTATAAAATTGTAAATTGTTTGTTTGTTCCAGCATCACGCCAAAACTGCTGGACCGACCTTTTTTTGTTTGAAAGCTGATGATCAGACTTAAAAACTGGTATGGGTTTTGAGAAAGGAAGAAAGAAAGAAAAATATGAATAAATAAATTCGTGGGGTGCGTCCTCACCCGACAGATACGAAGCTTCTACGCATTTGCACGAGCGGATAGTAATGTACGATGGATGGATGAGTGAGTGAATGAGTGAGTGAGTGAGTGGGTGAGAGTGAGTGAGTGAGACTGGGACTGACTGGACTCGTCTAGACTTGACTGCACTCGACTGGACTGGACGGTCTGAATGAAAGTATGGATGGATGGAATTGGACTGAACTGGACTGGACTGAATTCATAGGATCCGTCACGTGGGTTAGCAGAATTTAACGCGAGCGGAGCCGTGGGTAAAAGCTAGTAAATAAATAAAATTTGACTTGGAAAAAATCACTGCTGGATAAGTTACTTGTTACACATCCATTTTTGGCTTTCGTTACTTTAAAAATAAATTAGATGTACAGAGTACAGTAATATTGATGAACAGTAGATGTTAAGTTCAAAAGACTTGAAAAGGCTAGGTCTTTATCCATTATCTAATACAAGAATAAATTCCGGAGTTTGAATTTATGCTCGGTTAATGGCAATAGGCTCGGCCCACAGACATAGTAAAAAATATAGACGAAGTGCTGCGAACAATCATAGTGAAGCCAATAAAACCGTGCTCCTCCGTGTACAAACCAGCACTCACGCACACACATGCACCTTAAACCGAGCTCACCCCTCTCAGTTCACATGTCGCGGCATCTTCCAGTAAGCATCGCGAAAACAAATATCCTTCAGGTGCATGGTGTGTCTATATATTTTACTATGTCTGTGGCTCGGCCCCTATTACATTGGACTTTAATATAACGGGTGAAATGTGCACTTACACACCTCTGCTTACCCCTTCGGGGAATACAGACGTGGTGCTATGCACGGAATAATTAAAGTGTTACGTATGTAAGAATAAATTCTTTGCCTCCTGTGTCATATTGTATAACTCGACTAAAGCCTAGCACACAGTGCGGTTTTTTCCTGACCGCGGTTTTGGCGGCAGAAAATGTAGCCAATGGGGTTTCACATCTTGCATGCCTTTGTGTCAGTGGCGTGCACTGGCCTACTTCATTTGAATTTAATTGTGGTATAAGTTATTGATCTTTTTATGTAGGAAGATTAATTCAGCATTAATCTATTAAAAGATAAATAATCATCGTACTTTGAAAAAAATATAATAACTTACACGATTATTGAATTTGAATGAGGGAGGCACTGAGTACTGCCTAATTGCCTATATACAATGCACACAACTGCTTTGTGTGTATATCAACTCAGCCTATCGCAGTCCACTGCTGGACATAGGCCTCTCCCAAGTTGCGCCACAACACTCGGTCCTCTGCCTTCCGCATCCAGTCCCCCCCAGCCACGTTTTTGAGGTCGTCGGTCCACCTGGCGGGGGCCCGGCGCCCTACGCTGCGTTTGCCGATTCGCGGTCTCCTCTCAAGGACTCGTCTGCTCCAGCGGCCATCGGTCCTTCCTTCCGTGTGTATATACTCACGCTTAAACAAATGAAATATCTTTATCTCAATTCAGCCGCAATTTGTTCACGCAGCTGAATTGAGAATTAACCTTATTGGCTAGATTTGTTTTGACTGTTTACTAAACCGTAACCGCAACCGCAGTGCGTGCGGGCTTTTATAGCGTTTCGCGTTTTTAAAGGCCCCTTAAAAAAAATCTTGGTCTAACTCAGGTCGATACCTCTCTTAGTTCCAGAAGATAATTTTGTGTAGATTGATACAACTTAGGTAGGTACCATATTTTTTGTGTTTAATGTAATGATTGATCCCAACTTTTACCCCTAAAAACATCAGGAATTTGAATTTTTTGCTGTAAAATGATTCAACGCATAACGTATAGGTACATGCCTAAGTAGTATTTTAATAACTTAAGGTGAATGCTACAGGGTAGCCCGCGAAATTCAAAATTTCTTGCGTTTTTTGCAAATTGTAGTTGTATTTCGCCTTGTGTATAATTCGAAATATGATTCGCGGTAGTAACAACAATATATCTACGGAATAATACTCATAAAAAATATTAGCCTAGCTCTATAAGCTGTACAAGCTCGATTATATTAATTTACGATCAAATTATCGATTATGGAGCTTCTAGAGCTTATAAAGCTAGGTTTATATTTTTTATAAGTATTATTCAGTAGATATATTGTTATTACTACCGCAAATCGTATTTTGATTGATATACAACTCAAAACAGAGCTACAATTAGCAAAAAACGCAAGAAATTTTGAATTTCGCGGGCTACCCTGTAGCATTCACCTTAACAAATTTTCCATACTTTTTCGTGTTTTTTGATGAAACTGGAGTTAACCCAACTACTAGAATGTTTTGCATCGAAGCTTGGTGCAACTCTATATTTATAAATCCGGTTAATTTTGTTTAATGATGGTTGCTAAAGAATTTTGATCCAATTTTCCTTAGAACCTACATGAAATTATACATTTTATATACCTACATCATTATTAGTTTTTGTTAAGTATTATAGATTAATGAGATAGGTGTTTTTGTTTTTAATTTGTTTTTGCTCTCCTGAAAAGTAGAAATTTTCGAGTTTTACCATTTTCTACACAGGAGGCACGAGGCAAAGATTAAAATAAGAGGTGATGTAAAACTGTAAAACATGCTGTTACTTATATTATATTATCTGTGCGGTTACTAAATATATTACTACTACTGGATAACTGTTACTAGATGGCGTTAAATGTGTTACAAAGATACATTGACCATACTACTATAGCATTATATTATCTGTGACCATACTAATGCAAGAATACCTAGTTTAATATCCAAGTATTATGATGGCTAACCTAGGTGTTCGGACTGTCGCGTTGTGGATCGGACATTTGAATTCCCAGTCTGGTAGTTGTAGGATATAAATGATTTCTTCATTTTCCTCAGCGGTTTTTCCTTTATCTCTTTCAGATGGTGCATATGGCTGTAAATGAGACATTTAACAACGTTTTGGCGCATTAATGGCTTTTGATTTAAAATCATAATTTGCTATTATCGTAAACTAGATTAATATACTTGTTTCATAATTTATAATAGTGACATCTATCGATTACTTATTAAACTTTCTCATAGACTTCAACTGATTTCATATCATACTTCTAGATGGCGCTAGCTGAATTCCTCTAGCTCAGCGGTACTCTAAGTGTGTTCCGCGGAACCCTAGGGTTCCGCGATACCCCTGTAGGGGTTCCGCAAGAATTTAGAAAAAAAAAAACAAAACACCTCTCTCTGGTCACTGGTCGAACGTTTTGAATCCGCCCGCCGCGCGTATACTTGTGAGCGCGCAGTCCCTTTGATAAAAGCCGCCTCTGAATTAGACGCTATAGTTGTGAACAAGCGACTTTCGGCTCTATCTTCAAAAGCATAAAGTCGAGATTGTTTACAACGCATTTTTTTGTATTTATATTTTTATTTCCGCTTTTTGTTTATCAAAGGCGCCGACTCGAGTATTTTTGAGAATGTTCGAGTTCGAGTCTAGGACTAAGTATAAAAGCGCTATTATATAAAAAAAAGTCGTGCCTCGTCAGTCAGTTGACGATTAGCGTTCGGAGCGATAAGTTCGTACCTACCTACTTACAAGCTGGCTAGCCTGCTGCCTTCTTGTAAGTTCTACTGCCCGCTGTATTCTGATTGTATCAGTTTTGTACATTTCTTCTTTGGACTAAACTTTGTCTCATAAACGGAGTAACGATTGTGCATTATTTTGACCCTACCATCCTGACGTGTAACATTATTAATAAAGAAGAATGGAACGTTGGCTTAAAGGTGTTAAACGTGTTGCAACGACATCTTCTAATGACGCTGAATGTTCAAAAGCAGTACGCGCGGAGAATACAGCAATTACCGATCCAGACGATGATGCCACGACGTCAAGCTCCACGGTTTCAAAGACGAAAAAAAGGAAGTATGATGAATCATATATCAGTTTCGGATTTGTTGATTCCAACGGCTCACCTCTCTGCATGTTATGTAGTAAACTGCTTCCTAATAGTTCCATGGCACCTGCCAAATTACGCAGACATTTAGAAACTGTACACCCCGAGTCTAAAGACAAGAATAAAGAATTTTTTGTTCGTAAAAAAGAACAGTTATTGGAAAGTCAAAAAAATATGATGCATGTAACACAAACTATCAATGAAAAGGCCACGGAGGCATCATATTTAGTTAGCTATCGCATTGCACAAGCAGGTGAAGCGCACACAATCGCTGAGAATTTAATAAAGCCATGTGTGTTAGACATAACAAAATGTATGCTCGATGAAAAATCTGCAAAGCATCTTTCTACTGTACCGCTATCAAACGATACTGTTTCACGGCGAATCCATGATCTGGCAAGCTACGTCAAACAAGAACTAGTTGCACGTCTACAAAAAACACGATTCGCCTTGCAAATGGACGAGTCAACTGATGTCACTGGTCTGGCTATCTTGCTGGTTATCGTGAGATATCCATATGAACGTTCTTTTGAAGAAGACATGCTTATGTGTTCACCGCTGCCCACAAACACTACCGGGGAAGAAATTTTTAATAAAATAAACATATTTTTTAAAGAAAATAATCTTAGTTGGAACGATTGCATTGACATTTGTACAGATGGGGCCAAGGCAATGACAGGTAAAACAGCAGGAGCAGTATCACGAATAAAAAGTAAAGCGCCTAATTGTAGTTCCAGCCATTGTATTCTGCATAGACAAGCACTTGCGATGAAGCAAATGCCGTCAAATCTAAAATTAGTTATGGATGAAGCGGTAAAAATAATTAATTTTATCAAATCACGACCACTACAATCCCGGTTGTTCTCATTATTGTGTGAAGATTATGGCAGCAAACATAAAACACTGCTGCTCCATACAGAAGTGCGATGGCTGTCTCGGGGTAAAACTTTAACAAGGCTATTTGAACTTAGAGCCGAGTTACAAATGTTTCTTTCAGCAGATACAGTTTCTTTTAATTTGAAAGACCGTTTGTATGATAAAACTTGGTTGTTCCGATTGTCTTTTATGGCGGATATCTTTCAAAAACTGAACGAATTGAATTTATCATTGCAAGGTAAACAGACAACAGTGTTCCAGGCCTATAACAAAATAACTGCCTTCAAAAGAAAATTAGATTTTTGGATTATTTGCGTTGGTAAGAGAGAAATAGAAAGCTTTACGTCACTCAGTGAGTTTGTTAGCGATAACGACTCGGAAATGTTTCAAGATGATGTGTTTGAAGAATTGGTCCAATATCTCACTTCGATGCGCGCATCTTTTGTAAAGTATTTTCCCGAAGAACATAATACAAAAATGAAGCTGAATTCATGGATTCATAATCCTTTTTTACCCAACTTGCAAAAGCCCGAAAGTATGTCAAACGAGATATATGAATCTCTTTTAGAAATGTCATCAGACACAAGTATGGAGTCACTGTTCAAAACGACGCCTCTCAACGATTTTTGGTGCAGAATCCGTGATGAATATCCAATGCTTGGCAGAATGGCTCTGAATATTCTTCTCCCGTTCCCAACAACATATTTGTGCGAAACAGGATTCTCAACCTATGCAGCCACGAAAACAAAATATCGCAATAGACTGGACGCCGAACCTGATATGAGACTTCAAATGTCTTCTATCAAACCTGATATCAACCAATTGATGAAAAATAAAAAACAGTTTCATACCTCCCATTAGTTAAGATTTTTTCATTTTTAATATCTTCTATTATTGTACTTGGCATGTGGTTAAAGTAAGTAATAATTAGTAACTGTTACATTGTACTTTTATTATGCTTATATAATAAAGAATACACTTTTAAAAACTATTGTTTTATTGTAGGGTTCCGTCAAGTATTTTGCTTGTCAAAAGGGTTCCGTGACCAAAAAAGTTTGAGAACCGCTGCTCTAGCTAAATTTTAGATTTAAGGTCCTGTTTCACCACTGATAAAACCGGATAACTTATCTGGCAGATAATTTCATACAAAATAATACAAATCTTGATCCATTTTTTCATTTATTTGGCCGATAGTGCCATAGTGCCTTTCAGGAGGTGGTGAGTGGCCCTTAGTGAGTATTATGAGTTATTTTATGACAGATAAAGTTTCATGGAAAGTTCCGCTTAAAGTTGAAGCACAAAAACAATCAAGCTAGCGTTACGTAAAATGTCCGCCGACGCACACAAGTGCACGTAAGCTAAACTGAACGTAGCCTCTTAAGGCCAAAAAAATTTGCTTCACTCCGCGTGACTGCTGCGGTTCTTAGCCTAATTATTTTAGGCCTAAATAGCACTTATAGCGGGTCCATACGACGCCGACCTATGCTGTGCAGCACTTTGCGCAGACTTACGTAAGTCTGTGTGAATCATAACATCTCTTTTTAGGGTTCCGTAGCCAAATGGCAAAAAAAGGAACCCTTATGGATTCGTCATGTCTGTCTGTCTGTCTGTCCGTCTGTATGTCACAGCCACTTTTTTCAGAAACCATAAGAACTATACTGTTGAAACTTGGTAAGAAGATGTATTCTGTGAACCGCATTAAGATTTTCACACAAAAATAGAAAAAAAAACAATAAATTTTGGGGGTTCCCCATACTTAGAACTGAAACTCGTTTTTTTTTTCATCAAACCCATACGTGTGGGGTATCTATGGATAGGTCTTCAAAAATGATATTGAAGTTTCTAATATCAAGGCTAGGCTGCCGGCCTCATGGGGGATGGAGGCCGGGGTGTGTGGGATTCTTACCCACTAAACCCCCCCCAGTGGCCGTCTACAGCACAATAAGAGGGACTCCGGGAATAACATCTACACGACTCAAACAAGTCATTGTATATCTGCGCAAACTTCAAACTCAACGTCCACACGTGGTTTGCGCGAACTTATGTCTGCACAAACATGCTGCTCAGACATGAGTCGGTGTAGTGTGGAGTGTGGACCTCAGCTTGAATAAATTTATAGGAAGCAGTAGGTACAGTTTGACTAAAATACATACGAAGACACTTGGTGCAGAAATGGCTTCGCCTGGGTCCAAGAAACCGTCAAGAATCTGTTGGTTGACCTTATACTTGCGTGCCAAGTTGAAGTTTTTGGAACCTTCTTGAGTCATGGGGAACGTGATCAGAGGGCGCCTGTGGAAATGAATGGATAAAAATGGTTTAGGTAGGTAAATACAATACAATAGGTTTTTTTTTAATATTATAGGATGGCGAAGCGAGCTAAAAGCCCACCTGATGTTAAGCGGTTACCTTTGCCCATTACAACTTCAATATCACCTCTAGACGGTTGCCTGAATGGTATCGCAAGTCGGTTCGCTAAACTGAGACATGAAGATGGAAAGTCTCATGTGATTGTAATTTCACCGGCACCCGTACCCTTCTGACCGAAGCACAGCAATGCAAGCATCACTGTTTGGCGGAGAAGTAGGTACGGTGGTAGTACTTCCCTGGACGAGCTCTTTCACAAAGGAGCTCTACTACTACTAAAAGGTACTTCTTTTACCGAACTGTTATACAGCAAGTTTTATTTAAATGAGACAGTAATACCTAGTAGAGGCAATTTTTAAATCAAAGGAGCTACCCTTAACTTATCCACATTTGAGACATTTGCAATAAACTTTGACTTCTTTGAATAGTTGAAAATATGTAATATAGGGTGCAACGTGCAACAGGGGAGTGCACGACTGAATTCAGCTCCCCCAAATATGTAACTCAGTTGCACGCGGTGCACCCCCATTTATAGCAAGGCGCGCCCGACAGATGGCGCACAGCACTGGCCATCTAACTCAGCAGTCCGAGCATGGTATAATAAGATGTTTCACCAGGTAGTCTCTTCCCGTGACAGCTAGGTCACGTGATTGCCTCCGTACTACGTCATCGGCCGTAGAGCCAATAGCGGGCTGTTAGCGTGACACTTGTCATTTTCATGTGCTGCCACTTTGTGAAAATAAATTCCCCGAGCTAAATTCATTTTTTCATTTACTTGCTTCTATAAAGAATCACTTTTGAACTAGTGATTTTATACAGTTGCCTTTAATAATTAATTAGATGAATAAAACGAGATAACAATTAGGCTAGTTAGGAATTTATTTTATATTCATTATGAACAAAAATCTCCCTAAATATATTGAAGACATCAATCAATGGCAACACTGATCGTGACGTAGCTTTGAGGCATCGCGCCGTCATCGCGGGAAGAGAATACCTGATGAAACATCTTAATATACCATGAACATCTTATTATACCATGAGTCCCAGTATTTACTCGGACCCAGTGCGCGAGTGGTCACGAAAATGCCCTACCGATGCCTACTGCGATTACAGGTCAATTTTCATTTGAAAATGCAACCCAGAAAGGTAACACTGGTTGGCTTGAAGATTTATCCCTGAATAGTCAAATAGCATTCGACGATCTTGAACCCTTCTTGCGGCAATGTCGCTAAAATCAGAAATCTGACTCATACCATATAATAATAAGAAATGCCCATTTGGTATAGGTACTTGGATACTTCGTGAAAACAAAAACATAGCATAAATTATAGTTACCTAAACTATAATTTAGCAGTTTTTCGGTGGCGTAGGGTAGTAGGCAGTAGTAGGTTTGATTCTTGCATTTGTCTCTTACCTAATAATATTTATTATTTATATTAGTATAAGTATGAGTTTGTTTTCATGTTAATTCTGGGGTGGGCCAAGAGGATTCCAGAGTGATTCTGGGCTAACTGTTACCCCGTCCATGTAAGATTTTGTGTAATTTTTTGCGTGGCGAACAGACGAAAAAGAAGTAAATAAACTACACTACCTCAAACATACCTGAATGGATCAAGATATAAGGCTCTTTGTGGCAGCTTGAAGTGTTTCTTAATGTAGTTTTCATCCAGGATCTCAAGGTCGTTCTGTGGCGGGACTCCAGCCGAGGCCGGGCGCGGCTTGCTGCTGGCCTTGGGGGGCAGGCGCCCATCCTCGCGGGGCACCAGGCAGATGAGTGGGAGATTCGACCTGCTACCGCCGGCGCCGGCTCCGGTACCACCAGCGTTGCTGGGGCCGCGACATGCGCAACACCTGTACACGGCGACACACTTTTTACAAAACTAGAAATTATGATATTATTGTATAAAAAGAGGAGAGAGGGCTTGGCTTTTTTGAGCAATGGAAACAATGATATTTAAATTATAGATATGTCATACCCTAACAAAACAAACGAAAAAACTGTTC
Source organism: Asteroscopus sphinx (assembly GCA_949699075.1). Classification (NCBI taxonomy): domain Eukaryota; kingdom Metazoa; phylum Arthropoda; class Insecta; order Lepidoptera; family Noctuidae; genus Asteroscopus; species Asteroscopus sphinx. Next base: position 4,480,241 of record OX453002.1, read on the forward strand.
CGTACGCAGCGGCATCACTATACACATAGAACTAGTATAAAGTAGATAAGTTGGTTACTTCAAGTTATTTTCGCGTCATAATTGGAATACTTTCTGTACACACACGACAGCATTTTAGGTTTTTTTTGTCACCAGTCACGCTCGGCGCATTACTTGACGTGGATTAATAGAAAAACTAACCAATTAGGCCGTTTTAGAGTCTTCGGATTGCGAGCGCAAGTAACATATCTGACTCTTAAATATAATTGAATGGAAAACAGTTAATTCGTTTCTTGTGAAAAAGCTGTTTATATAAGCCGTTCGTTGATTCAATGCCCACCGCTAGTCTACACAAGGGTTGTTTGTTCTCACTCTTCTTTCGTCAAATTAATCTTCTGCCTTTGTCGTCTCCAACTTCCTTGCATAACGCTACTTACTACTTACCCACAGGTCGTCATAAATACGAGCGGCTCGTTGCAAAGTAATAACAGCGTGGATTGCAAGATCTGTGTGGTTAAGCTGCGCTAGCCGCGGTCACTCCTTGGATGGGTGACCGTTTCATTGTATAGTATAGTATAGTATAACGGGCTAGTTTCCGCAACTCCACGTCCATGCGTGTATTTTGCGTACGGGTGGGAACTTACTCGATCCACCCCAACTCCTCGAAAAAGGCCAGCAACGCCTTGGTGTTGCTGGTGATCTCTCTGAGGGTACCTGGGTTACCGAGTTGTAAAGTGACGGTCATATGCTATCGTTTCATTGTACATCGAGATCACTCCGTGCCTCGAAAGGCATGTTATGCCGTCCGGTTGTTATGGGTAGGTAGTCAGAAGCCCGAAAGTCTGACGATTGGTCTAACTTTAGGATCTTTTTCTTCTTCGTGTCGATGATTCCCTTGTATAATTTGAGTTTAATTATATTATTGTGGACCAAAATGTAGCCACGTCAACAGCAATATCAGTAGCCTCGCATAGGTCTTTGGTTGTGCAGGTGATATAGCACAGTGAGCAGGTCAGGAGGTGAGGCACCGTCTGTGGAGTGACTCTACAGTCACGTTGTACCTCATTTGTGTGTCCTCATCCAACAAAATTTGTCCTGCAGCGGCCCATCTGGCTTCGGAGTCGATTTAAGGATTTCCAGATGGGCCATGGTAGTCTGTGGCCTGCTGGGAGCTCTTCTGCAGGCTCAATGTGCAATGTGCAATGTGGTCAGCAGGAGGAGGGTGTTTTTGTAGCCACAGTTCTTCACGTGCATTATTAGTGCCTTAGGATATCCGTATTATATACCCAGTAGGGATGCGGGGTTCCGATGGCAGTCGCTTCGTGTAAAATACTGATGTTTAGCTGGTTAAACTGGAAGCCGACCCCAACATGATTAGGAAAAGGCGAGGAAATAGAAGAAGACTGTTCACCATAACCTTTGATTATATACCCCATAACTATATTTTACACAACAGGAGGATCATCATCATCATTTCAGCCGAAAGACGTCCACTGCTAGACATAGGCCTCCCCCAATCAGCGCCAGAACGACCGGTTCTACGCTTTCCGCATCCAACGGATTCCCGCGAACAGGAGGATATCTTGACGCATTCTAAGATTTGATTCGATCTATTTAATGAATCATCGTAAAAGTTTTACTTACGCGGTAGCCATATTTCTGCAGAAAAGGAAGTGTCTTCACGAATTTTAGTCTAGTTTACTTCGATACTATCATTTTTTTGTCTATTTTTTTTGAAAATTTTAATTTTGTAAACCTGTTTTAAATCATTATCAAAAACGTTGGTTTCGCAATTTATTATGTCATCTGCCCATCTGTCATTTTTGTTTTTTTTTTTTTGTTTTTATCTATTTTCCTTCTATAATTCTATATGACTAATGCGTGGAATGTCACACGAAAGAGTATACATACATATGATCTCTACGCCATAATGCTAAACTGCAGCTGATTTGTTTGAAAAGAATACCTAATAGAATATTTAATTTCTCTTTAAGCAGTGTTTACCTGTAATCCCTGTAATAAAGTGTGAATTACAGTATATTAAAATGGTTTTCCGAAGGATATTTTGTAACAGTTAATGGCAAATTCGTTGACAATCCTCAAATAAACAAATATACCTACTTACTATTAAAGTATTCTGTGGTAACACTTATCTATTTATTAAACCACGGCCTTGATAAGTTCAATACAATCATACCATGCTAATAGGTGTACACATCATCATTTCAGCCGAAAGACGTCCACTATTGGATAAAGGCCTCCCCCAAAGGGGGGGAATATGCCATAATCGCCACGCTTGGCAGGCGGGTTGGCAGGTGTATACATAAGTAACTAAATTAATCAGAGAAAATATTAAAGAAAATGTCTCTCCCATGTTCTTCTAAACGTTCAATCATGATCGATAAAAAACCACGCAAATTGGCCAAGCATCTCAGAAAACACAGATCATCTAGATTGATGAAGTTAAAATAAACTGATTTATTGAAGCTGGTGAAAAAAAATCTCAACCTAAGTCAATATAATTTTTATGGGACCACCGCGCTGGCTTTCTCTTACATATAAAAAAACCATAATCGGTGTACATACAACGTGTTATTGAAATAACTGAAAACCTCTTAAGGGGTCATTGTACTGATCATTATGAACAACTTTTACGAGAACAAACCAGAAATCGCGAAAAAAATATCACATAAATAGACAAAATGTAAGGACCAGGCGATTTTGTTTTCGAAATTTCAGGATTGGTCCAATAGTAAAAGTTGTTCATACTGATCAGTACAATGACCCCTTATGAGGTTTTCAGTTAATTCAATAACACGTTGTATATGAAAAAAAAGTGGAATACGTAACCTCTATTTTTTTTTGAAGTCGTTTAAAAATAGAACCAAGCCACAGTCTTGATAAGTTACATACAATCATCCTACCCTAATAAATGAATACATAATTAACTGTACCTAAGTGAAAATATTAAATAAATTAGAACCATCTGGCAATTTCATAATGTGGAGTCCATGACCACGAAAAGTCTTAACACTGTTTCTTAATAAGATATCGCTGACGTCACCCAAAGACGTACCATAGTGGAGGATAATTTCGATACCACAAGCAGTGTTCACGGTAGCTTAGTGGCTAAAGCACTGGCGTACTGAGCCAGGAGTCGCAGGTTCGAATCCTGCTCGTGAGCGATTTTTCTTTCCACAATTTAAATCTTTAGATTTCGCTTCGCATGGGTAAATGCGTTAAAAATTATAAAATAAGTCTTAACGCCTCAAAAAAGTCACGAAACACCCTCACAAAAGGATCTATTGACTCGTCAGCACAACTTAAACAGTCACTAATCCACGATCTAAATAGAGACGATATTCAATATTCGGGGCCCGCGTGTGGCAGGCACGTGGCCGCACTTTCTGTGACGATAGATTTACAATCGTCTGCGTCTGGGCGCACGCTGGGCTGTTTACAAACGATCCGATATTTATCCATCGCTCCGGGCCACGGCTTTATTGCTTTCTATGCGCCCGAAGATTTTCTAGCGGACTTTTTGACGTTATATTTGAGTTGGGAGTTGCGATTATTTTTATTAATATTCATGGCTTATTTGTTGGGCTTTGAGCAAAATAATGTTACGAGTTTATGTGTGAATTTCGTGTTGAGTTGTTTTTATTTACAGTTTATATACCTATCGGTGTATAAGTAGTAGGTATAAGTAGATCGCGATGTAGTTTGGAAAATTTAATTAGGTAATTCCCGATACGCTGATGTATTGAATTTAACCATAATACCCAAATTGAGACTCTAAATATTATTTATTGGTTAAAATGTAATAATAATGGTATAAAACTATTCCCACTCAATTCTTCTTTAGAAGGTTAAATCAAATTAGCTGGCGAATATTACAGACGTAATTGGTGTCGATAACTAATGATAAAAAAAAACATACATACTTAAAATATGGGTACAAAGTTAACTAACATAACTGGGTCGTACGTAAGCATAATATAATAAGTGCCCTTTGAAAAAGAAAAATGTATATTAAAAGTTACAATATCTAATATAAAACAAGTTAGAGTCCAAGGCTCAACTTGCTGCCAAAAAGCTGGGCATCCTCTCTAAGGTGAGGCGGTACTTCACACCTGAACAGCTGCTCAATTTGTACCAAGCACAAGTTCGGTCCTGTATGGAGTACTGCTCTCATCTCTGTGATGGTTCGGCTAAATATCAACTGGCGGCTCTCGAGTCGATTGAGAGGCGCGCCAAGAGGCTCGTTGGCAACGATGCGCTGGTCGACGCCAAACTACAAAGTCTCGAGCATCGGCGCAGAGTTGCTAGCCTATCGGTTTTTTATCGAATGCATTTCGGCGAGTGTGCGTTGGAATTGCACAATTTAATTCCCCCAAGCCCTTTCCATTATCGGACGACCAGACGCACGGCGATGCGCCACCGTTATATGGTAGATATTCCACCCTTACGCACGAACCGGTTTGCTAATAGCTTTATCATGCGTACCGCCAAAGAGTGGAATTCCTTGCCGGCGTCAGTGTTTCCCGAGAAATATAATCTGGTGGTCTTCAAGACTCGAGTGAATAGGTTTTTGCTGGGCAAGCGTGTACCATCGTCGACCGCACCATCGCTTAACATCAGGTGAGGTGGCGGTCAAACGCAAGCCCGTTAAGAATAAAAAAAAAAAAAAAAAAAAGAAAAAAAAAAAAAAGTTAAATAATTCAAGTGTAAAATACAAATGGTATAAAAGTGAAAATCAGTCAAAACAAATAACCAACGTAAACAAAACAACGGATACGGCATCAGTGACGTCACCGGCTACACCTGTAACTGCGTCAGCACAAGCAGAAACAGGCGCGCGCCACGTAACCCGATCTGGCCGGGTAACTCGACCAGTCGTGCGATTTGAGCACTAAGTAGTTTTAAGAAATTGGTTATTTGTTTTGACTGATTTTCACTTTTATACCATTTGTATTTTACACTTGAATAATTTAACTTGTTTTATATTAGATATTGTAACTATTAATATACATTTTTCTTTTTCATTGGGGGGAGTACTGTTAGCACTTATTATATTATGCTTACGTACGACCCAGTTAAGTTAGTTAACTTTGTACCCATATTTTACTGTCTAAATTTCTGTGTGTGTCTGCTGACACCAGTGATTTATTGCTATAAATTGGATGTAAATATTTAAATAAAAGAGTTTTTATAGAACACGCATTCGTATCACTACACATACATATTATCATGCCTGTTTCCCATTGGGGTAGGCAGAGACTATGGATTTCCACCTGCTACGATCCTGACACACCTCTTTCGCTTCATCTACGTCCATTATCCTCGTCATGCATGCTCGTCGGTTTAAATAATTCATATGATTTTCTAAACTCATCATTTCAAGTCAGCTGATGACGAGTCAACGGTCACGGGACATATAGATATATAGTATTATTAAAGAAATACCAGTAACCTTAAAAACACAATTTATTGTGATATCGATATAGAAATCGAAATAATACCTAAGGTAATAGATATGGTCATCTATTGCCTTTTACTACCGGAATACATGTCACCGGTTTTCCGGTTACATAAGCTGCAAAATACAACTTTAGTGACTCTGCGTCCAAAACAGCACTGATGATCAAGCAAACTGTTCGCGCACTGGTGTCCTACGAGACACCTGTACGCGGCGACAAGTTCATGCGCCCTTACCACTTCTATTCATCATCATCATCATCATTTCAGCTGAAAGATATCCACTGCTGGACATAGGCCTCCCCCAAGCATATGTATGTTGGGGGGATATGCCATAATCGCCACGCTTGGCAGACGGGTTGGCGATCGCAGTTGGTTGTTAAATACTCAGAGAACGCTGCTGCCCATCCTCTGGTGAATCCCTTAGTCGCCTTTTACGACACCCATGAGAAGAGATAAGGGTGGTGCAATTCTTTACGTCCGGTACCACACGGACGACCACTTCTATTACCTTATATTATTTTGATTTCTATGGTATAGACCCCGATTATCTTTTCTATAAAGCGCGTAGGCATGCGCTACGGTCTACGCGGCCTACGCGCTACGAATACGTAAAGCAGTTTCTAAGTTTCCGTGCCTAAAGCGTGTACCCTATTACTCTGCTTATTCTGTCAGTCCGTCCGTCCGTCCGTCCTTCCATCTGTCCGTAGTTTTTTTAGATATAGAGGGGGAACAAAAAATACAGACATGTTTGGTGAACTGCATAAGAAAGAGATGCAAATATGAAAGACATCAACGAATCAACAAATATGATTAAATCAGTTTCTACCGAGTAAATGATAGATGGGTGGTACTGAACCCTTAGTGCGTGAGTCCGACCCGCACAATTTTTTTTTGTCCACCTGTACTGTCCCACTGCTGGGCAAAGGTCTCTCCCATATTCTTCCTAACCTCCCTATTAGTAGCTTCTTCAGTCCAATTATTGAGAAACATATCCAGATCGTCCCGCCAGCGTTTCCTCGGCCTACCCCGGCGATGAATTCCTTCCTGAGGCACCCAATGTGTAGCAATCCTTGCCCACCTTTCTGGATGCATTCTGCTGATATGGCCCGCCCATTCCCACTTTAATCTGGCAGACTTGTTGCCTACATCGGCAATATCGGTCTTGGAGCGTATCGTGGTGTTACGAATCCGATCACTGAGTCTTATTTTTAATATACTACGCTCCATAGCCCTTTGGCAAATCTTAAGTATTTACTAATGTGAAATATCTATAGCATGTGTGAAGTTTCAGTCAGAGATCATTTAAAAAAAAACAATGATGAGTAATTTTGTAAAGATGCCTATTTAACTTATCATTTCTGTAAAGATGCCTATTTAACTTATCATTTTTGTAAAGATGCCTATTTAACTTATCATTTTTGTAAAGATGCCTATTTAACTTATCATTTTTGTAAAGATGCCTATTTAACTTATCATTTTTGTAAAGATGCCTATTTAACTTATCATTTTTGTAAAGATGCCTATTTAACTTATCATTTTTGTAAAGATGCCTATTTAACTTATCATTTTTGTAAAGATGCCTATTTAACTTATCATTTTGTAAAGATGCCTATTTAACTTATCATTTTGTAAAGATGCCTATTTAACTTATCATTTTGTAAAGATGCCTATTTAACTTATCATTTTTGGCAGCGATTTTATGGCATCGCCCTCCTCCTACCACTACTTTAATGATACAAAATATCTTTTTATTAAGTACTAGCTTTTACCCGCGGCTCCGCTCGCGTTGAATTCTGTTAACCCACGTGACGGATCTTGTTAATTCAGTCCAGTCCAGTCCAGTCCAATTCAATCCATCCATCCTTTCACTCAGACCGTCCAGTCCAGTCTAGTCCAGTCGAGTCCAGTCGTGTCCAGTCCAGTCCCAGTCTCAGTCCCACTCACCCTCACACTCACACTCACCCTCACCCTCACACACACATTCACCCTCACACTCACCCTGAACCCCACACACACCCTCACACTCACAATCACGCGCATACACACTCACGCTCACCCTCACGTTTACCTTCACGCACACACTCACGCTCACGCTCTCCCTCATCCTCACATTCAACCTCACACTCACCCTCACACTCACACTCTCCCTCACATTCACCCTTACCCTCACCCTCACACTCACCCTCACCCTCGCACTCACCCTCACGCTCACCATCACACTCACGCTCTCCTTCACACTCACCCTCACGCTCACCCTCACACTCACCCAAACCCTCAAACTCACCCTCACCCTCACATTTACCCTCACCCTCACACTCACCCTCGCATTCACCCTCACACTTACCCTCACACTCACCCGCACCCTCACACTCACCCTCCCGCTCACCCTCACACTCACCCTCACGCTCACCCTCACACTCACTCTCACCTCACACTCTTCCTCACCCTCACACTCACCCTCACACTCACCCTCACATTCACCCTCACACGCGCCCTCACACTTACCCTCACACTCAATATAACACTCACCCACACCCTCACACTCACCTTCACGCTCACACTCACCCTCACGCTCACCTTCACACTCACCCTCACACTCACCCTCACCCTCAAACTCACCCTCACACTCACCCTCACGCTCACCCTCACACTCACCTTTACACTCACCCTCACACTCACCCTCTCCCTCAAACTCACCCTCACACTCACCCTCACCCTCGCACTCACACTCTTTGTGTTTTTTCATCATTCATCCATTACTATCCGCTCGTGCGAAGGAATTACGAATTTAGTTTTTTCTTTCAAACAAAAAAAGTTTCATCAAAATCAGTCCAGTAGTTTTAGCGTGATGCTCGAACAAACAAACAAACAGACATTTACAATTTTATAATAGTTATAATTAAGAAGAAGAAGATAATCATTTATTGCGTCAACATAGTATAGGTACAATATCATCCTCCGAGCCTTTTCCCAATTATATTGGGGTCGGCTTCCAGTCTAGCCAGATGCGGCTGAACATCAGTTTTTACACGAAGCGACTGCCATCAGACCCCCGCAACCCAGTTACTGGGTAATACTGACATTCGGAGGTTAGACCAGTTGTCAGACTTTCAGGCTTCTGACTACCCGTAACGACTGCCATAGATATTCGTATGACAACCGGGACCGACAGCTTAACGTGCTCTCCGAGGCACGGAGGGGTTTCGAGGTGTAACCACCACACCCACACCCATGGTCACCCATCCACAGACTGACCGCGGCAAGTGCAGCTTAACCTTGCAGATCGTACAATCCGCGCAGTCGTTGCTTAGCTACGAGCCCCTCAGCTTAGGTACAATATATGAATAGAATAGAATATAATAGAACAGAATAGAATAGAATATATTTATTTGCTTAAAAACATGGTATACAAAGGTCTTATAGTTCATATCGAGCAAAAATGTTTTGCTAAGAATATACATACCATGCAAAATTTTAGTAGAAACATTATTTCTTTTCAAGGAATTCCGTTACACTGTAGAAATTATTTATTTATTTATTTATTTAATTCTTTATGCACAACAGGGTACAAAGGCGGTCTTAACGCCATAGGCGTTCTCTACCAGACAACCTTAGGGTAATGCACAGACAAAGAATAGGGTAGATGCACCAGTAAAGTAGTAAAATATGTTTCGTACTACGGACTTATAATTACATATAATAAAAAATAAAAAAATATATAAATACATATGTACATTATACATATAATAAAATATATATATTATACATACCTACATATATAACTATAAATATATAACATCAAGATAATTCAAAGTCGAGCTGAATCTGCTAAATTGTTTTCACGGAATTATTTCCATTTAACCATTCTTGTAATTTAGTCTTAAAAGAGTATCTCGTATTTAACATTTTAAGGTGATTAGGTAATTTGTTAAATATACGCACACCCATAGCCAAGCAGCTTTTATTATATTTAGTAAGCCTTGGGGTGCTTTCTAGCACGAGCCTGTGTGAACGAGTCTCGTCGACTTCGAGGGTAGACATCGTTTGCTGTTTTAAATAGCTCTTTGTTTCCATATGAACATACACATTTCATATATATATAAACAAGGTAGCGGTAACAAACCAAGTTTCTTAAAATTAAAGTTTCTTAATGTTCATTGTTCATGTAATATTAGAAATGTTATGGATAGATCCTACATTATTAATCAGAAATATTTGAAGTGGTGAATCTACTCATCAATATGAACAACTTTTAATAGGGGATCAACACTGAAATCGCGAAAAAAAAATCAGGTGACCCCTACATTTTATCGATATAAGTGAACACTAATGTAGGGACCAACGGATATTTTTTTCGCGATTTCAGGGTTGGTTTCTGTTTCTGTGGTACTATGGGACTACAGAGTAAATGTTGTGTGTATAAGTAAATTCACCACTTCAAACATTTCGGATTAATAATATAGGATATATAAAAATGGAGATTCTTTTTTTGTCCCTGTTTGTCCCTCATGCGTTCCTATACCATTTATGCGATTGCGATGAAACTTTGGCGAGATGTGGTGTGGAGTGCCAAAAAAAATTGGCATTGCAATGCATGGCAGCTAGTTCTAAAATAAAATAAAACAATCAACTTTTTTGCGAGTAATTACTCGTTTAAAAACAAACATTTTTCACCCTAATGTGTGATTATTGACGCGGTATTTGCTCGCTCAGTCTTCCCTAATGGCGAGTTCAGAACGTACGACTATTTGTCTATCGAGCTGTCGACAAATTGAGCGGCAGTCGCGAGGCGTTATTGCCTGCCAGTGATGTCACGTGATGTAACTGCCAAATGACGAATGCTTGTAGAGTAAATACAAGTTGTTGATATATAACCGTGCCATATTTCTAGAGAAAATGATAAATAATGTGTGATGACTAACATCTAAAAATACTTGAAAAATTCTACGATTATTTAATACTCTCACTTAGAAACATAGTGCGGGTTTGAGAATAAATCCCGAATAAGTCATTAGTGGCATTGTCAAAGGGTGAAAATACCTGCAATTTTTTTTGGTGGTTTTGCACGCATCATTTTTGTGGAGGGAATTTGTTTGTTTACAAGTAGGTATTTAAAGAAAAAAAAAATCTTTGATATTGATTTTTTTGTTGATTCGTGTTCAGTATCAGTGGTATCGTCACCTCCCTAAATATGGCACGGATACAGATCAAAACGTTATAGAATTATAGAAAAAAAGTTTTGACTAAATTATGATGAAGATATTCATAAGTGAAGAGCAAGCGTGTATCAGTCGACTGAACGTCAGTGGTAACACTTGAATTATTAAATCGCCCTTACTGCTTACGAAATAAAGACGATGGCAATGTCAAACTGTTACCAAAGACGTGCGGTCGACCGTGTCATCGTCGACTGTACCATCACTTAACATCAGAGTGCCAAGGCGAATTTAGAAAATTTCGCATACCTACACGATCGCATGCGTAACTTTCATTCAAAAATCAGTAGCGGCCCTGGCGGAAACGAGTAGGAACTAATGATTTTTGAATGAAAATCGACGCATTCGATAGCGTATGCGTAAATTGCAAACTCGGAATCGGCAGTCAGGTGAAAACGCAAGCCCATTAAGAAAAAAAAAAAAGTGACAGTCACGTACAGTCGACTGCATGACAGATGGTAACACTTGAATTAGACAACCACCCTTACTGCTTACGAAATAAAGACGCTGTCAATGTCAAACTGTTACCTCTGACTTGCGGTTGACCGTACTATTAAGTCCCGTTTGGTTTGTTAGTTCAAGACAGCTACGACCTTACCGATCTGATAGATATCATCAAACAAAATAAACAGAAAATTACACGACAGTTCACGGCTATAAGAACAGCCTGAGCGAATGTTTCGGTATGTCCAAATCCACGCTCACTGCATTTTTCAGCCATAATCACTCGCTTACTTCCCCAATTGGGCCTAATTCAATTAATTGTCATCTCTCAAAGCAGAGTAGCGACGAACCAATGTAATTGATTCCGAATTCACAGAAACCATTGAGTAATTAGTTCGGTGTCGCCTTCAATTATCTGTTTTCAATTTCTATTTATTAAGTGACGTTTGATTAGATGCAGTTTAGGAGGTGACTTGAATGTCTTGAATAGTATCTGAATGAAGATTATGTTAGTCGTAGACAGTACAGTTTAAATATTGTGTTTTGTATACTCAGACCAATAATAATAGGGAAGATGACAATTTATTTTTTATTCGTTTTCATTAGAAAACTCGAAACTGTTTCAAGAAAAATAAGCAACAGTAAAAAAACCAATAAAATATTCCATAAAATGTCCAAGTTATTAGCGATTTAAATTTGTTCGAATGAGACAGAGACAGCACTTTCAAAGAATGACGTCATTGTTCAAAACCTTCATAGTATATCTCCCTGTGCAATGTCCGTTTTGCATGACAAGGACAGAAAATACCACCTCCAAGAACTTAAAAAGCGTGTATCTCTTCCATTTTTTCATGTATTTTGTTTATTTTTTCTACAATGGTATCCTTTCTACAGAATGACCAAAATTTTTAACAGTAGTCAACTACCGGATTGGTCTCTTTGGTCAGTTTGTATAGACCTTACATAGTAACTCACCCAAGATACCTAATAAATGATGACCTTCAGGCATCGACCATACGGCCCAATAGACACCTATTGTTGGATATAATGCGTAAAATAAATTCTGTCTATTAGCTGAGGTAGTAGGAAGTGGGGTAATGTAATCTGACTAGCCCTACCAAGACGGCTATTGGCTATTCAAAAACGCGAAAGTTTTGAAGACTCACATAAGTGGTCGAAACTGATTTGAAGTTTTCAAGTGGCGAATAGTGGGGACCTACATCAGATCTATCAGACTGATGTGTTAACAGAAATCGGTGGCCTGTTACGAGGCGTCTATTGGGCTGTATAGTCGATGCTTTTAGGTGACCATTGGACGGTTAATTTGGTACATTTCAATCCGTGACCTTGGATTGATGGACTGGCGCCGAAAATTAAAAAACTTCGATATTTTTTATCAATATACACCATTACACGATTAATCTGACATCAATAATATTTAACCAAGGTCATAGATTGAACTGATGTTAGATTGTCACAGAACTGCTTAAACATTCAAAAGGTATTTTTTTTAATTTTTTTTATTTGAAAATGTAAAATGTAAGCATCATGTGTCATTAATGTTTTTACAGTGATTCCATATATTCCTGCCTATTTATTGTCTGGCAGTATGAGTCGGTCATGCTCACTTAAATGTCATGCTGATGGTGGCGTTAGTGTCGGGTCGTTAAGTTCCCTTCAATATGGTTGAGTTAAGCGATGGTGATGGCTGATGCTCGCGTCATGCTCGTGAAATTGTGCCGTCTGTCGGGACAGGTCAGCTCCTACATACTACGGCAACTCTTTTTACGTTTATTTCTAAAGGCAATATTCTCACTTTTAAACTCTTGTTTATTTCTGACATTAACCTACATAAAGTGAGTATATCACATTATTTGAATTTGTGATTTGAATGAATTTGATGTAATAAACAAAAACCTATTTTAAGTAGGTATATCCATGGAGTTTCTTGCCGGTTCTTCTCAATAAGACCCACAATTTGAAACGTCAGACTCTAGTTGCATGGTTCATGCAACTAGAGCCTGACGTTTCAAAAGTGCCTGTAAAATAGGTTTATTTGAAATAAAAATCATTTTAATTTGAATTGAACGATGTTGGTAAAGCTGCAAGCATTTTAAGCAGAGAGCAGCGTGGTGATCAATGCGTATTCTTTCCCCATATAAGATGCCTCTGTACTGAAGTGGGACAAATACAGATTGGTCTTGTTTCTTCTTTCTAGCCTTTTTCCAATCATGTTGGGGTCGCTGCCGGTGACTGCCATACCGCGCTAACCCACTGGACAATACTGAAATCCCAAGGTTAAACCAGTTGTCCGACTTTCGGGCGTCTGACTACCTGTAACGGCTGCCATAGAAATTATTATGGCGACCGGTACCGACAGCTTTACGTGCTCTCTGAGTAACGAAATAGTCACCCTTCCATATTTCAATCCCCGTAGTTACTACTTGGCCACGGGCCCCTGAAAATTACATAGTGGTATTAATGCGTTAAAAAATTATTACAAATGTAAAAACCCCCCAATACAACCCATTCACTTATTCATTCTTTCAACCATCAGACCCTGATCACCATCTATCATCTACATATTAATTGAAACTATTCCAATGAGCCCAAACACGATACCTCTGCCAAAAGTTTGTGAGGAGTTGGGTATTCTGCAGATTCCAGGTGATGCTGCAGCATCAGGTTAAGGTTACCATGTTCTTGCAATATAATTGAAGTATCAGGATACCGAATTTAGAATCGATCAGACCTGTGGAAGTTGCTCACATTCCTTCGTCAACTAGAAAAGAGATTATGAACTACAAACGGCTGATCAGATTTTCTTGAATCATAGCTAAGAACACTCGATCAAGATCAAACAAAAAACAAATTAAATGAAAATCGGTTCGTCCGCTTGGGAGCTACGATGCCACAGACAGACACAGAAACACACGTTAAATACATAACATCCCTCTGTTTGCATAGGGAGTTAAAATATATTTTATGAAACGAAGTGTTATGTGTGTTGTTAGTGTGCCAAAATATCAAGCATAGTTAAAGATTAATTTCGATTTATTACACACGTTCCCATTGCTTACCAGACTGTAAAACGAAATTATAACAAAAACAAAACGTTGAAAAGCATTCACATTTCATATAAAAAACAGTTATTGAGCAAATTCCATGGCATCAAAATATCGGGAAACGATATTTTTTCAACAACACGCAGGAATAACGGTGAACGTTTTATAAATTCTGTTTGAATTGGTACCGTCGAAAGCCGACAATGGTTGAATATTAAAATTGATGTACCGTCTCCCCATTATGTTTACCTCAGTTTCACAATTGCTTGAATCAGGATAGCAAGGAGCATAGAACTTTCTGAAGAGGTCATGGTAGAGTTAAGAAGATTTTAGAGCCGTTTCTTAAAAATTTGTCTTTATAATCTTGCGTATTGAAATGTTACAGCCGTGCCTAGCATGTGGGTTCTGGGTTTCAAACGAATACCTATGACTGTCGTTATGAGTGATAATTATCCTGAATATCTGAAAATCAGCTTATGTTTCAGATACAGGTATTGCCTAGAAACTTGGTTACGGTCTGACGGCAGTCGCTTTGTTAAATATTGATATATTCAGTCACATCTGGCTAGACTGGAAGCCGAGTTCTGTGTATTGAAGCAAGCTACTACTTCCCATCTCATTCTTAAAAAAATCGCCTTTTCTGTCACAGGTAAAAAGAGTCGTGGTGGTTTGTTAATCGACTGATTTGATTCTAGAACTCACATGGTCAAAGACATAATAACAAGAATTGTGTTAACCATATCTCAATAAAAAAAAATACACGTACACTCTGTTTTTTCTCATTTGTATTATTTTTAATGCAATTCGTTATTTATAATTATTAAAAGATATTGTATTAACAATTTTACACACTAAATAACATTTCTATCTCTTCTCATGGGTGTCGAAAAGGCGACTAACGGCCTAAATTAATATCCAATCTATCCATGATTTGCCCTACTAAAGATAGGAATTTGACATAAGCTCCATACAAAATATGTCAATTTTTCATCGCCAGTAGGGTAAATCGTGGATAGATTGGATATTAATTTTGGCCATAAGGGATTCATCAGAGGATGGGCAGCAACGTTCTCTGAGTATTTAGCTAATCATCTGCAATCGCCAACCCGCCTGACAAGCGTGGCGATTATGGCATATTCCCCCCTAAATTGGGGATTGGTCCAGCAGTGGACGTCTTTCGGCTGAAATGATGATGATGATGAAATAACATTTATTAACCTAATTACATGTGCAGAACTAGTAATTATATTTTATCTGTAGTTACAGAGAGACAAAAGAGAGACAGAGAGAGTTTAAATAGATATGCCATTATTGTTTACTTAATAAGACAAGGTGGGAAAAAAACAGACTTTACTACTGTACTGCTCCACACACAAATGCCGCCTCTATACTCCGCACTAATCTATGCCTGCCTGTGTAAAGTTATCTTCAGAATTTGTTTACACCGTGGAATATCCAACACCTGTTGAACAGATAGATCAAACACTCGTTATGATGGAAGCACGATGCTACTGTTGTATTACCACCCTTTCACGTAGATCCGGTGACAATTTGACTTCTTTTGAACATGTTTTAATAAGTTTGGAAGCGGTTTGGAGGCGAAAGTTTTAAAGAGGTTAAGTGAGTCTTTTGTTTTTGTTTAAGGAGTACTTAATGTTTAGAGTTTTCTAATGTGGTCGTTGGATAGGATAAGTACGATTTAAATAAAGGTTAAGCTGCTTAGATTTCTTGATGCGTCTCTTGCCTATCAATCACGAATGCATGTTGGAATTGTAACTTGTAAGACAATTTACAGTTGATAAAGCCTTCGAACTGTTTATATCCCGAACTATATGTCATTGTATTTCAACTAGGAGTGCCTACAATAGTTATTTTTGACGATAAAGTATTAATTAATGGATTATTAATCCTTTGTAATTCAGGTTAATTAATTGTAGCATGTAAAACTGTTGACCCAAAAAGAGAACTAAATAAAAAAAAAAAAAACAACGTATACCTAGGTAGGAAACCTGGATGAGGGTCGCACAAGATCGAAGAGGCTGGCAAAAACGAAAGGAGGCCTATACCCACCAGTGGGTGATCATCATTTCAGCCGAAACACGTCCACTGCTCGACATAGGCCTTCCCCAAGCATCGCCACAACGACCGGTCCCGCGCCTTCCGCATCCAGCGGATATTATTATAATATTATATAGTCTTTTTAAAATAGGTTATCGTTTAATAGTTCAAATTCATTCAAATAGTTTGAGTATATTGTAGGTTTATGTCAGAAATAAACAAGAGTTCAAAATTGAGAATATTGCCTTTAGAAATAAACGTAAAAACAGTTGCCATAGTATGTAGGAGCTGACCTGTCCCGACAGACGGCACCCTTTCACAAGCATGACGCGAGCATCAGCCATCGCTTAACCCAACCATATTGTAGGGAACTTAACGACCCAATACTAACGCCACCATCAGCATGACATTTAATTGAGCATGGCAGACTCATACTGCTAGACAACAAATAAGCAGGAACATATAGAATTACTGTAAAAACATTAATGACCACATGATAATTACATTTTACATTTTAATCACCTATTAATATCACGCCTGTTTCCCATTGGGGTAGGCAGATACTATGGATTTCCAACTTTTTTTTTTTTTCGTGGGGTAATCCTTATGGACGCACTCCGCCCGGGGAAGGCGGAGCCAGTGTCGGACTCTTACCGACTAAAACCACCACGGTGTTCCTCTTCCAACCATTGGCCGGGGGTGTGGGAAACTTATAGTCGTCCAACCATCCCCGGCAGGTCCCGGCTCGCCACTAGTAGGCGAGCCCCTTCTCCCCGTGCGGCATCATCGGCCGCACCCTTCTCTTGACTGGCGCGCGCGGAACACGACGCGCCACCGTCACGGGCCTTGACTGATCGGGCGGCGGGCTACCCCGAGTCCGCCGCCCGCAGGCCCACTCCTAGGGTGGCTGGAGGTCGGCATACGCCCTCCTGCGACGCCCGGTCCGTCTCCTGCGGGTGGGGAGGGAGGTCGTTGCCTCTCGAACCCTCTCCGCCGCCTCCTTAGCGAGCATCACCTCCTCGCAAAAGGAGACGACGCCCTCCCAAGCGTTCTCGCTCCCAACCATAGCCAAAACAACAGCCGGAAGCGAGAGATCGCTGCCGCCTACTGCAGTTATAAGGTCACGGCGCTGCGTGGCCCAAGCTGGGCATTCCGCCAGTGTGTGCTGCGCCGTGTCCTCAAGGCAGCTCCCGCAGTGATGGATTTCCACCTGCTACGATCCTGTCACACCTCTTTCGCTTCATCTACTTTCATTAACCTCGTCATGCATACTCGTCGGCTAGTACTTTTAACCTTTTTTTTTTCTGTTTTCGGGTGGAAATTCTCATGAATACCCTCCGACTGGGGACGGCGGAGGGTATTCGTTGGACTCTTACCGACTAAAACCACACGGTGGCCATCCTATGCACAAAACAGAGGAGCTCCGGGAACTCCATTGGACCGCGCCGGTGCCACTCTAATGCTATGCCTTTGGCACGTCCCGCGAAAACAATATTGTCTTCCCTACAGTAGCACACGACCACTACGTACTGCTGTCCTCCCCAGGGTCGCCTCATAGACGCCTCGAGACCCCCACTCTTAGCGTCCACGATCCCGAAGGTCGGTCTTTTTGAAATAAGTAGAAAAAAATAATTCTTACTACTTAATGCTTTTGCGTGATCTATCTATCTGTCCTAAACTGTATGTATACAGCTATATTTATAAACTGACGAAGTTATAAGATAGATAGACTTTCCCCGAAATTTATGTTGAGAGGGTTATTTTATTGGACATCACTTATTCTGTCAACCGGTTCATTAGGACATGTTTACCGATATACTACGCATCAGAAAATTGTATTCTAATTTTATTGAATGCATTATTACACCCCTGAGAGTCATTTTGATTTGTGTTAGGAATAGATCAAGTAATAAATTTACCGTAATTTATGATTAAAAATTTAAATTCAGACTACGATGACGTCTGTGGTCTAGTGGCTTGAGTGTCGGACAGGTGATCACGAGGTCGTGGGTTCGATTCCCGCAGGACACAAATATTTGTGTGATTAACATAAGTGTTTGTGTTTGCTGGGTGTTTCTTATGTATTATAAGTATGTATTTACAAAAAAAAGTATATAAGTATTATATCCATTGTCTAATACCCATAGTACAAGCTCTGCTTAGTTTGGGACTAGAAGATGGTGCTGTGTAAAATGTCACTATGTGATGATTTGAGATTTGAGAGACAAAAATATTTATTATTTATTTATTTAATATTATAAATCTCTCTTAAACTCTATATGTTGGTGAAAACCGTATGAAAATCCGTACAGAAGTTTACGAGATTAGCCAAAACAAACAGGAACCCAGCGCGACAGGGTACTTTAATTAATATTACGTAGTGATGATGTAAAAGAAAATTCGTATCTGTATTTTTTTATTTTTTTAAACAGGACAAGAAAAACGAGGGACACCTGAAAGATCATTTAATACAGACTTATAGAAGGGAAGGTTGAAGGGGCTCGTGGCTATGTAGCAACCACGCGGATTGTATGATCTTAGAGGTTAAGCTACACTTGCCACGGTCAGTCCATGGATGGGTGACCATTTCGTTGCACATCGAGATCCCTCCGTGCCTCGGAGAGCACGTTAAGCTGTCGGTCCCGGTTGCATACGAATATCTATGGCAGTTGTTACTGGTAGTCAGAAGCCCGAAAGTCTGACAACTGGTATAGTCTCTGAATGTCAGTATTACCCAGAAACTGGGTTGCGGGGGTCTGATGGCCGTCGCTCCGTGAAAAATACTGATGTTCAGCCGCATCTGGCTAGACTGGAAGCCGACTATACTAGTACCCATAGCCCATAGCACAAGTTCTGCTTAGTTTGGGACTAGATGGTGCTGTGTAGAAATGTCCCAAGAAAGGAAACATTTATTTTAAAAAAACTATGGGTGTGAATGTGTGCGTGCCAGCTCGTACTTCTTACCATGGTATAATAACACCAGGTAGTCTCTTCCCGTGACAGCTAGGTCACGTGATTGCCTCCGTACTACGTCATCGGCCGTGGAGCCAATAGCGGGCTGTTAGCGTGACACTTGTCAGTTTGATGCGCTGCCACTTTGAGAAAATAAATTACCCGAGCAAAATGCATTTTCTCATTTACTTTCTTCTATAAAGAATCACTTTTTAACTAGTAATTTAATATAGTTTCCTTTATTAACTAATTAGATGAATAAAACGAGATAACAAATAGTTAGGCTAGTTAGGAATTTATTTTAGATTCATTATGAACAAAAATCTCCTTAAGTATATTGAAGATATCAATCAACGGCAACACTGATCGTGACGTAGCTTGGAGGCATCGCGCTGTCATTGCGGGAAGAGAATACCTGGTGAAACATCTTATTATACCATGCTTCTTACTATGGATGCTTAACTTATTGCTTAGCGAGATTCCGTCCGCCTCGTTCTTTTATTCTTCCACGCCTATCTGCTTATAATTCCACGGAAACACCAAATAAATGTGTTGAAACGCAACTAGAATAAAAAGAGACGACCTCCAAAATAATCAATAACACTGAATAACAGAAATCACCTTCATATTCGGCTGAAACTAATTTGTAGCGATAATGAAAGCTCATACACACGAAACAATAAAACACGGGCCAAATAGCTCGATTGTGTCGGGAAAATCAATTGGACCGATTTTATCGCGATCAGTACTCGAGTGGTGCGATAAACGACGATAAAACCCGTCGATATCGTTACGATAACGTTATACAAACTCAGTTATACAGCGATAGTGCGTAATGCTATGAGTGGATCTGACAAGCCGGACCGTGGTTACTACTGGAAGTGTATTACTTTTCTCTTTAAATTAAGGCTAAAGCCAATTGGCGCTTATTGAACGTTGACAAAAAGACAGCCCCCAAAAACGCCCGCCCCTTACCTCTTCGTAATTTCGAAATGAAAAAGAGGAGTAAGGCCCTAGGTTGAACAAAAATTGATGTAGGTACCTAACTATTTTTTTTATTGCTTATACTGTCCTCTTTTTCTGTAAAAAATTAGAGTTATCATAGACTCATTTTTAATGTTACAGATAGAAAGAAGAAGAAGCGGTGAAACGAACTCCTCAGCAACACATTTCTTCACAAGAAAACAATATCATCATCATTACAGCCGAAAGACGTCCACTACTGGACATAGGCCTCCCCCAATTAAGGGGGGGATATGCCATAATCGCCACGCTTGGCAGGCGGGTTGGCGATCGCAGTTGGTTGGTTAAATACTCAGAGAACGCTGCTGCCCATCCTCTGGTGAATCCCTTAGTCGCCTTTTACGACACCCATGAGAAGAGATAAGGGTGGTGCTATTCTTTAAGTCCGGCACCACACGGACCTAAGAAACAATAAATGCAATAAAAAATTGTTACTTACATGAATTTTTTCTCAACGTAAGGCCTCACTATTCTTCACTTCGTTTAGTTTCATTTTATTCAAAGGCCTTAAGGGACTGGATCGAGTTATGTATCTATCGAATTTGAATTCGAGTTCGTGTCAATTCGTACTGCATTCCTCTAGCAATTGGCAAAATCAATATCTTTGAATCTTTGACATTAGCTCGATTTGAACCAACAAAGCTCGAACCAGTCGGGAGAAAGGTCCAAGATCTACTTTCGCTATCGACTACAGAAAAATATTCGCCCTCTTATTGGCTCAGGCAATGTCATTAGCACTGTCCAAGCCAATAAGAGCGCGAATATTTTTCTATAGTTTATAGTGACAGTAGATTTTAAAATATCATAAAACAGAGGGACTGAACAGATACTGTGCTGTGACAGGACAGTTAGACCCGTATTAAAGAAGGTTCCTCAAGTACAGTTTAAAATTCAATCACCTGGGCCCTAATTCACGTAATTTCATGACGCGCCGATCAAGTTGCAGTGACGCTGCAGTTCGTTTCTGACAGCGATCGCCGTAGATAAGAGAATACGAAAAGTATTGTTTTGATCGAAACTTCACTGTAACTGCACTACAACTGCACTCCTTGAGTTACGTGAATTGACCTACTGAGCACTACTTAAGGATAGAATCGTTACTTGAGTATCGGTCTTCCAATACGGTAATTATAAACTTTAATTCAACAACATAACACACGAATTTGACCTGAAATAGAATTGAAATCTCTACTCAAGCGTAGTCTAAACCACACTAGGGTGATTACAGATCAAATCTCTGCTCAAATACCTAAACAGGTGACAGTATAAAATAAAGCTAAACTCAGCTGATGGGCTCTCCTCATGGGTGTCGTAAAAGGTGACTAAGGGGATTCACCAGAGGATGGGCAGCAGCGTTCTCTAAGTATTTAACCAACCAACTGCGATTGACAACCCGCCTGCCAAGCGTGGCGATTATGGCATATCCCCCCCAATATGACCAGTACAACAACAAAACGGCCCCTAGTCCCCAGCGGCCCCGCTAGCCCTGGTTACGGTAGCGGCCTAGGTAATGGCGGGGCAGGGGGTGCTAAGGGATGCGGAAAGCGGAGGACCAGTCGTTGTGGCGATGCTTGGGGGAGGCCTATCTCCAGCAGTGGACGTCTTTCGGCTGAAATTATGATACAGTATACATAACTGGATATCTAACTCGATTGAAATGTAATGAATAACTGATTTTCACGATTTCAGAGTTGTTTTCATAGTAAAAGTTATGTAAAATTATAGGCAAAGATTACCCTTTAAGTAATTTTGGTAAAAATAAAAATAAAAAAAATTGGAACAGAAAACACGTTTACATGAAATATGTGTACGAAAACCGTAAAAAGAAATAAACGTATAAAGAAAAACCAAGGTCAAATTCATACAAGGACGCGTACTATCTACTTTATACCTAAGAATAGGTTAGAAGCAGACTTAACACAGACGCTGACATAATATTGTACATCAGATACATACATAGGTATAACAGAGTG
Source organism: Asteroscopus sphinx (assembly GCA_949699075.1). Classification (NCBI taxonomy): domain Eukaryota; kingdom Metazoa; phylum Arthropoda; class Insecta; order Lepidoptera; family Noctuidae; genus Asteroscopus; species Asteroscopus sphinx. Next base: position 4,502,432 of record OX453002.1, read on the forward strand.
TCTAGAAAGTAAAATGACACGCCCCTTCACAGTATTTGCGAGTATTTTTGTACTGCATCGAAGCGTAAATGCGAGGGAGGGGCGCATACGTAGGTATAATTCTTATACAATCTCTGAGACGTGCGATCCTAGTAATTTATAACGCGCGATGGATCGGTAACAACTAGCAGGTAAGCTTTTTTGAAATATCGTAATGAGGTAACAGCGTCTTTCTTTCTGCCAATAAGAACAAATTATGCAGACCTATTGATTATTTTGAGGAAAGAGGTAGGGGATCTGAACGCCCATAAGCCACTGCGACCTGAAAAGATCTTTGTGACGCCTCTTGCAGTATTACACCACCTCCCCAAGTTGCAAGTCAATCATGAAGCCGACTATGACCTTGGGGGAGGAGGATTTGATCTATCTATATATCGCAGTCGCTTTTTTTTTTATAGTATAGTATGGCGAAACGAGCTAAAGGCTCACCTGATGTTAAGCGGTTACCTTTGCCCATAACAACTGCAATACCACCTAGGCTGTTGCCTAAATGGTACCACAAGTCGGTTCGCCAAACTGAGACATGAAGATGGAAAGTCTCATGTGATTGTAATTTCACCGGCACCCGTGCCCTTCGCTTCCACTAATAACGCCATATATGTGGCTACTTTTCATTCAAATAAAATTTCATCATCATCATCATCATTTCAGCCAAAAGACGTCCACTGCTGGACATAGGCCTCCCCCAAGCATCGCCACAACGACCGGTCCTGTGCCTTCCGCATCCAGCGGATTCCCGCGACCTTCACCAGGTCGTCGGTCCACCTTGTGGGGGGCCTACCCACGCTGCGCCTTCCAATATGCGGTTGCCACTCCAGAACTTTACTGCCCCATCGGCCATCCGTTCTGGGAGCAATGTGCCCCGCCCACTGCCACTTAAGTTTGGCAATTCTTCGGGCTATGTCGGTTACTTTCGTTCTCCTGCGATTCTCCTCATTTCTGATTCGATCACGTAGGGACACTCCGAGAATAGCCCTCTCCATTGACCTTTGAGTGACTTTGAACCTTCTTATCAGGCCCATTGTAAGCGACCACGTTTCAGTGCCGTTAGTAATTACTGGCAAAACACACTGGTCAAAGACTTTCGCCTTGAGACACTGCGGTATTTTGGACGAGAAGATATTGCGTAGCTTCCCGAAACGCTGACCAACTGAGTCGGATTCGACGATTGACAAATTACATTTAAAGTTAATTAAACCATTGACATGATAAGAAGCTAATATTACACTGTTATACCTAACTATTTCACATGAGGGAAAGGTAGCGAGTCAGAGCAGTGAGCAGAACAGTACTGCTACCATTTGAACGCCCTCAAGCAAAGATTTATTGATCACAGTTCAGCCGAGTTTAGCTTTATTTTATACTGTCACCTGTTTCGGTATTTGAGCAGAGATTTGATCCGTAATCACTGTAGTGTGGTCCAGATTACGCTTGAGTAGAGATTTCAATTCTATTTCAAGTCAAATTCATGTGTTATGTTGTTGAATTAAAGTTTATAATTACCGTTTTGGAATAAAACCGATACTCAAGTAACGATTCTATCCTTAAGTAGTGATCAAGTGATTGAAGTTTAAACTGTACTTGAGGAACTTTCTGTAATACGGGTTTAACTGTCCTGTCACAGCACAGTATCTGTTCAGACCCTCTGTTTTACAAAATTTTAAAAACTACTGTCACTATAAACTATAGAAAAATATTCGCGCTCTTATTAGCTTGGACATTGCTAATGACGTTGCCTGAGCCAATAAGAGGGCGAATATTTTTCTGTAGTCGATAGCGAAAGTAGATCTTGGACCTTACTCCCGACTGGTTCGAGCTTTGTTGGTTCAAATCGAGCCTTAATCAAAATAAACCTTATTTTTTTGGATTTGTTTTTTTTTTTGAATACGGAAACAGTAATATGATAAGCGTATTTTTTTTCATGTTTTTCGTTTTGTTACGCCTCAGATTTTTCGTTTACAACTCTAGTCCTGAAATAGTCTTCACAGAAACATAGTCTTGTCTAAACAATCATCAACAAATACTCCGTAAATTATAGTTGGCTGTAGTTGTAGATAGAAAAAGTGCCAAAAGTGGCCGTTTTCGCATTTTTTCTATCTACAACTACAGCGAACTATAATTTAAAGAGTTAATAATTTCTGTTAAACTACAGTACCTGTACTACAGTTGTTTAAAACGAATTGTCGATAAATGATGTACCTGTACCTACCCAGCGAGTAATTATTTTTTTACTGATAGGGCGCCACTTTTTTAGCTTCTTAAATTAATGAGTTGCCAGTATCATCATCAGCCCATTACTGTCCCACTGCTGGGCACGGCCCTCTTCTTAGAATGAGGTTTTAGGACGTAGTCATCATACTGGCCTGGTGCTGGTTAGCGGATTGCAATAAAAAAAAAGAAAAAAAAAACCAGCATCCGACGTACATACAACTGCAGTAGGTACTATGCACCCCAAGGCTGGAATTTGTTGGTGCAATATGTTGGCTGTCAGGAGGGAGCGATGACGTCACGACAATAGCGGCCGGAATTTATGCGTCTACGGGGGAGCAGCACGTGCGTACCAGTGGGGTAACCATCGGGTTGTAATTATATGAGGAAAAGATTATTTTGATCGAAAGTTTTCGTTTTTGTGAGTAATGTCAATTCTTGTATAGTGTATGTGTATGAGAGTGAGTTTAGACGTTTTTAAATTTTTAATAACAGTTACTAAGGTTTTGTTACTGTAACCGTATGTTTTTCAAGCAAAAATCATTGAACAAATGACACGGAATAATATTATTAGTAGGCAGGCTATACAAAATTCATGTTAATCAAACCTGCGACACGATGTACAGCAGCCAACCGCTCTGTCACTGCACCAATCGTATACGTAGTAATAAATCCTAAATTATAAAATGATGTAACATACAATTATTGTTTCCTACTTTATCCCATATAATGCGTGACTTGTGGTGACAATAGCAAGGCCACCTAGCGTCCGCGTGGCGCGCAACTAATGCGCTAATCTAACGACATTGACAACACAAAGCACTGCTGGACCTGGAATAGCACCTGCTTCATCAACACATCATCATTATATAAACACTTCATTATATCAATGCGTGACTTGTGGTGACAATAGCAAGGCCACCTAGCGTCCGCGTGGCGCGCAACTAATGCGCTAATCTAACGACATTGACAACACAAAGCACTGCTGGACCTGGAATAGCACCTGCTTCATCAACACATCATCATTATATAAACACTTCATTATATCAATGCGTGACTTGTGGTGACAATAGCAAGGCCACCTAGCGTCCGCGTGGCGCGCAACTAATGCGCTAATCTAACGACATTGACAACACAAAGCACTGCTGGACCTGGAATAGCACCTGCTTCATCAACACATCATCATTATATAAACACTTCATTATATCAATGCGTGACTTGTGGTGACAATAAGACGGCCACATAACGCGCAGCTAATGCGCTAATCTAACGACACTGACAACAAAAAGCACTGCTAGACCTGGAATAGCACCTGCTTCATTAAAACATCATCATTACATAAACACATCATTATATTAATGCGTGTTGTGTGGTGACAACAGCATGGTTGTCTATCAGCGACGTGGCTGCAGCTAATGCGCTTATCTAACCAAAATAACAACACAAAGCACTGCTAGACCTGGAATAGCACCTGCTTCATCAACACATTATCATTATATAAACACATCGTTATATCAATGCGTGACTTGTGGCGACAATAGCGTGGTCATCTATCAGCGACGTGGCTGCAGCTAATGCGCTTATCTAACCAAAATAACAACACAAAGCACTGCTGGACCTGGAATATCACCTGCTTCATCAACACATTATCATTATATAAACACATCGTTATATTAATGCGTGTTGTGTGGTGACAACAGCATGGTTGTCTATCAGCGACGTGGCTGCAGCTAATGCGCTTATCTAACCAAAATAACAACACAAAGCACTGCTAGACCTGGAACAGCACCTGCTTCATCAACACATTATCATTATATAAACACATCGTTATATCAATGCGTGACTTGTGGCGACAATAGCGTGGTCATCTATCAGCGACGTGGCTGCAGCTAATGCGCTTATCTAACCAAAATAACAACACAAAGCACTGCTAGACCTGGAATAGCACCTGCTTCATCAACACATTATCATTATATAAACACATCGTTATATCAATGCGTGACTTGTGGCGACAATAGCGTGGTCATCTATCAGCGACGTGGCTGCAGCTAATGCGCTTATCTAACCAAAATAACAACACAAAGCACTGCTGGACCTGGAATATCACCTGCTTCACCAACACATTATAATTTTATGAACACATCGTTATATGAATGCGTGTCATATGGTGTCACCTATAACCGGCGTGGCGCGCAGCAAATGCGCTGAGTTAACTAGATATGGGTAACTCAACAAAAATGCTTGAGCTGCAGCTCAGCTCACGGTTCAGGTCAGTGAGCCGGAGCTGCGAACCGGCTCACAGATCAGCTCAATTTGTGTATCTGCCTACTTCGAGTTATGATCTGTGATGCGAGTCGCTGAGCTTAAAGACCGTTCGATCTGTTTGAGCTGCGCTCGCTCGCTGACTCTGCGACTCACCGCGTATCTGTCGCCGCTTCAGCTCACCGGTTTAAACAGGTTTTTATCTATATAGACATCTTTTATCTTCCGTGCAACAATAGTTGTCGCACAGATAGATACTATTCTTTGAGCCGTGAGCTGCGTATTTTGTCATTGAGCTGCAGCTCAACAGCTCAAGCTTATTGATCTGTATATTTGAACCGGTTCTGAGCTGAGTTACACACCTCTAGAGTTAACCACTCTGATAACACAAAGCACTGCAAGACCTGGAATGGCGCCTGTTTTATCAACACATCATCATCTATACCGCATCACAGACCAAAAGAGTGTGGCAAGACATTTGTGTTGCATCATCACACAGTTTTACCATTATTTGTAGAGACGAATGGGATTACAAATGTGTTGTCTAATAGCGCACTAGCATTTTAAAACTCAAACTCATAACTTTTATTGCATTCGTGTGTACATAGTTGTATAAGTCCTGTAGGTGGGAGCACTATGTTTTACCGAAATACGATCCACCGAAACACGTTTTACCGACAACTATTCGTCGAACGTATCATTCCCCGATGCAACACTTGGTCGAATGTACATTTAGCCGACGCACGTTTCCCCGAATTATATTTCGTCGAAACACTATTTGCCGATGGCTTCTATTACCGACGTACCTTTGACCGAAGGCTCAGTTTGTCGAATCGTGGTTTGGGTATATCTAGAGTATGTAAACTGTATTTTTATAATTTTATCGATAAAATTATAAAAATAGTATAGATATGTCATACCCTAACAAAACCTACGAAAAATATGTTCCGTACGCAGCGCCAGCACAATACAATAAACTAGTGCAAAGTAAGTAGGGGTGCTGGCTAGAAAACCTCCACGTGTGCCTGACGGCTGCTTGTCCTTCTGGACACGTCTAGAGGGAACGGCAGTTGTTTGGCCGGTGCATCCTGGGCACGGGCAATAATTTCCTTTCGAGTGATTAACCTTCGGGGGATTTTATTGCCTGTGGCGAAAATTCTGGCACGGGAGGGGCCCATTCTGGGCCAGTGGGGAGTTGTTCCACGTGTCCCAGGTAGGTTTAAATATAGATGTACAATATTCATCATTTACTAGCAGATTCTTTGCTCGTGTAAAAAGTTTAAACATGTCACGTCGTGGCCAGTGTTGGGAAGCTCAGGCAGGAGAACTGGCAGGGTCGAAGGTTCTGTGGCTTGGCACACGGTGACACACGGAAGTAGGAGGAGAACAGGAACTACAGGAACAGAACTCAGGAACAACAGGAACTAGTGGTACAGGAACTGCAGGAACTAGTGGTATGGAGGTATGGAACTCCTCTGAGGTATGAGGGCACAGAGGGCCAGTAGTACGGAGGGCCGGAGGAGTGGTAGGTCAACTCCGACTATAAAACAATTGAGCTGCTGCTATGTCCATGCAGCTAGCTCGGGCTGGATTCAGGTAGGTAGGTAGGTTGGTAGGTCGGCACAAACAATAAAAACACAACAGGAACGTTTTGGGTATACTGTATCTCACTAACTGGTAACTTGATACATTGACTATTTGTTAATAAAATAATATAATGATTATAAGACAGAGTCACAGACACATGAGTGTCTTTCAGCGTACAATATAGAAACTGGATAGGTAAAATAATATAAAAAAAATACTGTAATGGTCGGACACGTCCATGCCCGGCCAAGGCTGCGATATAAGTCTGTTGTTTTAAGTTAAAAATAGAAAATTATGGAAGATTTTAAAATTTTGAATTTGGATAGGTAAAGTTTTAATAAAGTGGCCAGGAAGTCTAAATAAGGTGGTGAGCAGCGTAACGAGTTTAGCCTCGTTACACTACCCGGGTTGGCCGGTGTAAAAAAATCTTTTAGAAGATTTTTTTACAAAGTTATTAAATACTTAAGTTTTATAAGAAAAATATAAATGAAATAATATCAAAATAAATATTAATGGATGAGGTGAGTGAGTTATCTATATATACATAAAAATACCCCTAAATCCCTGAACAATAATATTATTAATACCTATAAATTTTGAGGTTCTGAAGGAAGACTTGGTACAGATTCATGCATCATCACTCAAAATTATTCATACATCATCACTCAAAATTCTTGCATACGGAGAGAGATATGGTACACATTTATAGGTGACACATACTCGTCAAGAAATCCTTCTGTTTAAAATGACTTAAGGCTTATTTATTTAAATTAGGTGTCGTCGCCCGCACCTTTAGAAAACCCGATTGTATTTTTTTTACGAGTTCCTACACCTCGACATATAAGGCTTATTTTTATCGAGTTATGCACCGCTCGAACACATAAGGCTTATTTATGTCGAGTTGTGCACCGCTCGCTACCTACAATAGAGACTATATGAGTCTAGAACCATCTAAGGTAAAGTAGAAAAATAATAATAATAATATAATATAATAGTAGTAGAGAAGAAGTATAGATAGACGAAGAATAGAAGAGTAGAAGAAAGAAGGATAGAATAGAAGAATAAAATAGAATGATAGGTAGTAGAATAGAAATATATACGTATTATTACTTATTGTAATATAATTGTATAATATGATTGCCAAAATAAATACCAAGGATAATGAGATGAGTGATAGTAAATATATATTTATAAAAAGAGTATTTAGTTTGAATTTAAAAATAAATTGACTTATATCGCATTTGAAGTATTGGAACCTTTTTGGTTAAAGAAGAATAAAAAATGTAATTTTCGGAATATGAAAATTTTATTGACACTAGTTAAATGTGTCAATAAAATTTTTCAAAATAAATGTCACAGATTAATGATATATTTACTAGTATGATTGAAGAATTGAATAATATGGTGTGAATAGTGATTGTAATGTGTGCTCCGCAACAGTACACCAGAGTCGGTCTCGAAGACCTATGGATATACCGTTGGGAGTATGTAGCAGTACCAAGTGGAAGGATATTCTCCTTCGACGAGGATGTGTTATCTTCCAGCGACTTTTGGTAATCCAACCCAAGTTTTCTCAAGTTGGATTTAAACCTCAAGTGCCTTCAGTGGGTGTAGCTGCTGTAGAGCAACCGGTGCGGTATTTTTGTATGTAAATGTAGTATGTTTATTGATTTGTATAAGTACTGTATAGTTTTGTATGGAGTTATGTTTGTATATTAGTATTAATTGTCTGATTAAAATGTGTGTAATTTTGTTGTTATGATTATTTTTTAACAAACTGTTATAAAAAAGAAATCAAGAAATTTATGGGTTATAAAACAGGTGAAAATGATAAGTTAAATGATGGCCAAATAAGAATAATACAAAGGATTATGTTGTCGCCCGGTGACTTTTAGAATTTTGAGAAAAAATAAATGGTGGGTGATTATAAAAAAAACAAAGAAAATAAATATATCACAATAAAATAATAAAATACAGTTGGGCGCCAGTGTCACGTCGTGGCCAGTGTTGGGAAGCTCAGGCAGGAGAACTGGCAGGGTCGAAGGTTCTGTGGCTTGGCACACGGTGACACACGGAAGTAGGAGGAGAACAGGAACTACAGGAACAGAACTCAGGAACAACAGGAACTAGTGGTACAGGAACTGCAGGAACTAGTGGTATGGAGGTATGGAACTCCTCTGAGGTATGAGGGCACAGAGGGCCAGTAGTACGGAGGGCCGGAGGAGTGGTAGGTCAACTCCGACTATAAAACAATTGAGCTGCTGCTATGTCCATGCAGCTAGCTCGGGCTGGATTCAGGTAGGTAGGTAGGTTGGTAGGTCGGCACAAACAATAAAAACACAACAGGAACGTTTTGGGTATACTGTATCTCACTAACTGGTAACTTGATACATTGACTATTTGTTAATAAAATAATATAATGATTATAAGACAGAGTCACAGACACATGAGTGTCTTTCAGCGTACAATATAGAAACTGGATAGGTAAAATAATATAAAAAAAATACTGTAATGGTCGGACACGTCCATGCCCGGCCAAGGCTGCGATATAAGTCTGTTGTTTTAAGTTAAAAATAGAAAATTATGGAAGATTTTAAAATTTTGAATTTGGATAGGTAAAGTTTTAATAAAGTGGCCAGGAAGTCTAAATAAGGTGGTGAGCAGCGTAACGAGTTTAGCCTCGTTACAAACATGCCCCATATCACAGCATAAAAATCAACATACATTACAAGAGACCAGATGGTATGACTCTATTGCCATGGAAAGTGGGCAGACCTTTGGTGTGGGACGCAACGTGCGTCAATACCCTTGCGCCCTCCCATCTTCCTAGGTCGGCGGGCTGTGCTGGCGCTGCCGCTGCGGCTGCTGAGACCCTCAAGCGGCGAAAATATGATAACATAATAAGTAATCATATTTTCGAGCCGTTTGGGGTTGAAACACTCGGATCGTGGGGTCCGAGTGCTCGTCTCTTATTCAAAGCCATCTCCAGGAGGTTGGTCGACACTTCACATGACCAGAATGCTGGCCTTTTCTTTAGTCAAAGAATAAGCATTGCCATACAACGTGGCAATGCTGCCAGTATTCTGGGCACGCTTCCGGTAGAAAGCGATGCGGGGGATTTTTTGGATTTTTTGTAGCTTTTAGTTTTGTTTTATTTATTTTGTTTATTCTTAATTAAGTTGTGTATATAGTTGTGATTATGGTAACCAAATAAAACTCCTACATACATTTATTTTTCCAAAAAAAATATTTAAAAAAACCCTGATACAACCCATTCTCTCATTCATTCTTTCATTCACTTAACATATTCATACACCAATTCTCCATAAACGGTACTACATCGTATACCACATATCAATTGAATGAGTGAAAGTAGCTTAGTATCCCTCACCAATTTATCCTCATTCCTCTTTCCTGCTCCATCATCAAACCCTGAACACCATCTATCTATAACCCATTCATTGAAACAAATTCAACTGAGTCCAAACACGCTACCTCTTCTGTAAGATGGTGAGGAGTTGGGTATCCTGCAGATTCCAGGTGATGCTGCAGCATCAGGTCAAAGTTATCAAGTTCTTGCAATATCATTGAACAATCATATCATTGAATATCATTAAAAGGATACCAAATTTCGAATCGATCAGACATGTAGAAGTTGGTCACATCCCTACATAAACTAGAAAAGAGCTGATGATCTTCAAACGGCTTAGCAGGTTTTCTTGAGTCATAGCTAAGAACTCTATCGACCAAGTCATCATTCAAACAAAAATAACGAAAACAAAATAGGTTCATCTGTTTTGGAGCTACGATGCCAACAACAAACGTTTAACTTAAACAACCCTGTGTTTGCGTCGGGGCGGGGGTTAAAATACAGTTTATTTTGCTTCTCTGACCTTAGTATTCTTCATTTCTTGTACAAAACGTTGGCAATCCCAACTAAAACCCCCACCCATGTTAGTAATAAGACTTCAGTTGAAAAGACAAAATAACTGCAATATCAAGATTGCGAATGCAATTTTTAGGTACTACATTTATTTATTCACAAAATTTTAAGTTCCTTTGAAACATTGCACACATTCCTGCCGCTCACAATTTATCCCTCATTCATACCATTAATTCAAACGCTCATTATTATTTTCATTCATTTCATTCATTCAGCCTGTTATAATTCTCTACAGGAATGTACGGTTCGCAATATTGTTGGACTATTTAGGACTCCGGCTCAAAACTTTAAACGTCCAAAAGTTCGCCTGCACATTTCGTGCGCCTAGTAAATGAAGCGCGCGAAGTGCATTGCAAACTGAAATTTATTCGTAAAGGTATTTCGATTCGTTTTTTTTTTCATTATAACAATTTTATTGTTATTGTTCTGTTAAGATAAGACTTATGATTATAATAAAACAAGTTTAACCGGATTAGATAGATAGATAGAATATTCTTTATTGTACACCAATAACATTATTAAACTTAGGACTAACATGTAAAATAAGGGTACATTGGCGGTCTTATCGCTAATAGCGATATCTTCCAGACAACCTTTGGATGGACAAGGAAGACGTGAAAAATAGATGGGGGCAGGATGTGGTGCACTTTCATAAAGTTTACTCATATTTAATATAATAAATAAATAAATATTTACCTACCATAGAAAATATTACATGTATAAATATTTAAAATAAATTCTAATATATATCCATAAATATGTAACAAATATATACAATATATACAAATGTAACAACAAATAATAAATCGCGTATATTATTTAAATTGGTTTTCCTGACGTTTCCTACATACTATGGCAACTCTTTTTACGTTTATTTCTAAAGGCAATATTCACACTTTTAAACTCTTGTTTATTTCTGGCATTAACCTACATTATATTCACATTATTTGAATAAATTTGATGTATTAAACAATAAACTATTTTAAAAAGAGTTTATCCATGGAGTTTCTTGCCGGTTCATCTCCATAGGACCCACAAACCGTGCAACTAGAGCCTGACGTTTCAAAAGTGCCTGTAATTAGGTTTATTTGAAATAAAAAACATTTGATTTTGATTTTGTTTCGAAAGCTTTGCAGCGTTCTTGGTCGCAGAAAGTCTAAGATGACAAGCGTCTTTACAGAAATTTCCAAAAAAATATTTTCATCTACCGTACAAACCGTGCGAAAAGCTAAGAAATTATTTATTATTTTTAACGCATTTTACGCATGCAAAACGAAATCTAACGATTTAAATTGTGGAAAGAAAAAATCGCTCACGAGCAGGATTCGAACCTGCGAGTCCTGCGAGTCGGTTAAGAAACACTGTTCCTTAATAAGATATCGCTGACGTCACCCAAAGATGTACCAAGTGGATGAGAATTTCGTTACCACGAGCAGTGTTCACGGTAGCTTAGTGGCTAAAGAACTGGCGTACTGAGCCAGGAGTCCCAGGTTCGAATCCTGCTCGTGAGCGATTTTTTCTTTCCACAATTTAAATCGTTAGCTACGAAATTATTATGACTAATGATCCGTTGGGATTTTGTAAAGTTCTAGGTATTTATACATTGTTGTCGATTCTCTTGTTCACAAACTAAACTTATCACTTACTATCACTCTCTTTTACTAATAGTAGATACAAGAAAGGGATGGTAATAATTTTAGAACTGTCAAATTAGTTTACGTGTTACATTTCTTTGTATTTTAGTGGGCACGTTCAGAGATCTCGACTAAACTTGTATGGAAAACTAAATTCCGACCAATTTGACTGTTCTAAAATTGTTGCCATCCCTTTCTTGTATCTACTATTATTAAAGGAGAGCGATAGTTTAAAATAAATTTAGTTCTTGAACAAGAGAATCGACACCAATGTATAAGAACTACTTATTTTATAAGTTTCGGGTATGCTACACCTGCTACGTAGTCGCTACGCAGTCGCTACGCAGTCGCTACGCAGTCACTACACAGTCGCTACGCAGTCGCTACGCAGTCGCTACGCAGTCGCTACGCAGTCACTACGCAGTTGCTACGCAGCTACGTTAAAAGCGTAGTGACCTACGCACTTCACTGGACGCGTTTCTGTAGTTATAGTAAACATACTTTGTTTCATTACGTGGTGGGTTGTACGATCAACGAGGTAAAGCTACGCTTGCCGTGGTCAGACAGTAGATGGTTGACCGTTTCGTTGCACATCGAAACCCTTTCGTGCCTCGGAGAAAATGTTAAACTAACGATTTAAATTGTGGAAAGAAAAAATCGCTCACGAGCAGGATTCGAACCTGCAACTCCTCGGCTCAGTACGCCAGTGCTTTAGCCACTAAGCTACCGTGAACACTGCTTGTGGTATCGAAATTCTCATCCACTTGGTACGTCTTTGGGTGACGTCAGCGATATATTATTAAGAAACAGTGTTACCTGCTTGTGTTTATCACTGTTGTTTAAATGTTGCGCGTCGTTAACTGTGACAATAAACTATTTTCCTTTCTTTCTTTTCTTTTCTTTCTTTCTTAATAATATATAGAATCGTTAGATTTCGCTTTGCATACGTAATTGCGTTAAAAATAATAAAATAAATCTTAAACTGTCAGTCTCGGTTGTCATACGGACATCTATGGCAGTCTTTACGGGTAAGTAGAAGCCCGAAAGGCTGATATGTTGGTATTACCCAGTAACTGGGTTGCCGGGATCTGATGGCAGTCGCTTCGTGTAAAATACTGATGTTCAGCCGCATCTGGTTAGACTGGAAGCTGACCCCAACTTGAAGATAGAAAAAATAGAGATTTCTTGCAATAGTGATACTTTTACCCTACTGCTAATCACAGAGATCAAAGTCTCCGCTTGATAGGTAGTGACTCCTTCCTCGCTGGGGTGCCGTGTAATTCAGCAATTATAATATATTTATATTGCTATTAAACAATATATTAAACAGGATTCCATTGTCTGAATGTCAGTGAATTTGTGTAATTTACAGTTTACCTGTCACCTGGAACCTCTGGAACATTGTCAGCCGTGGGAACTGCCATCTTGACGTGTTAAATCAACGTGTATAGTTTTATAGTTTTGACGACGTCTGTGGTCTAGTGGTTCGAGGGTCGGACTGCTGATCACGAGGTCGTGGGTTCGATTCCCACAGGACACAAATATTTGTGTGATGAACATAAGTGTTTGTGTTGGTCTGGGTGTTTCTTATGTATTATAAGGATGTATTTATTAATAAAAAAAACAAGTATTATATCCATTGTCTAGTACCCATAGCACAAGCTCTGCTTAGTTTGGGACTAGATGGTGCTGTGTAAAAATGTCCCGAAGATATTTATTTATATATTTATTTATTATTTACTAGCTAACGCCCGCGTTTAGATAGATAGATAGGCTATATTTTATTGTTTATTTTAGTTTTATTGATGAGCACAGTACTAACAATTGGCGTTCCGAGGAATGTAGCCACGTGGAGCCCCCATCAGTAAATAATCATTACTCGCTAAAAATCATTTATCGAATATTAGTTTTTAACAATTGAAGTACAGGTACTGCAGTTTCATCAGAAACTATTACCTTTGTAAATTATACTTCGTTGTAGTTGTAGATAGAAATAGTGCGAAAACGGCCACTCTTTGAAACCGAATTATAAAAAATTTGTTACCGAATGGCTTCTAGAACTAGACTACCAAAAGACTGAAGATCTGCTTGCATACATCGCGTAATACCCCAACTCCATACACACAAACAACGACGCACAAAAAATACATACGCACACCCTACACCTCACCCCCCACACACATAACCCCTACACACACACAAACCCCACTCCTCACAACCCAATAACACACACATAATATACACCTATTTGTAAAAAATAATTTATAATAATTAAAATACTGTTTTGTCAACTTCTTTGTCAACATGTTAACTACCGTTGTGTACCATAAATGCTGTCATATTCCACGACTGAACACTGTCTCCCAAAATACAAGCTCTGGCTTAGTTTGGGATCCAGTATCAGTATATCTCGTGATACATTTATATGGTACCTTATAATAATGTCATACAGCTAATGTAATGATTAGTGAATGTAATGATTAGTGACAATAAACACCTTTAAAAAAAAAAATTCAAAACAATAAAATTATTTGTATGAACAGTCGGAAGTCGGTGCCACTTATTTTTACATCAAACCGAATCAAAGGCAACTACTTCTTAAACCGATTCACACAAATTATTTTATACTTTTTGAAGTCGGTTTTTTTTGTATATTTTATTTAACAGTATGGTTGGCAACCTTCGTCTGAACAGTCCAACTTCTTAGCTATACATAGTATTATATTATCTGTGGCTATACAATACTCGTCTAATAGAACAAGGATGTCTCAATAGTGGTTTCAATTGCTCAATCTATTAGTTGCAGGCTACTGGAGCGATGCAACTGGCGCCTATAGTGCGAAATGCCGCTGTTGGAGCATTGTTGGCGAGCCAATGGCGAATGACTAAGGCTTGCAGTGATTAGGGATGCACGTAAAAATATTATCTATTCACCGAAGAGTTTTGACGACTTAGTTTTGTTTTCAAGCGAAGCTTCTATGGCTCAGATGTTCTATGGCGTCGTTGCGCGCTCGACCGAGCGACTGACCGAGTAAACCGAGAAAAAACGTGACTGTTAACTTTCGGGCGCGTTCCATCCGCGCTTGCATAATCATATGCGTAGAGGCTTTGCTTTTGTCGGGCGTCACCCGATGCCTCCCGTTTTTTTTTGTAGTAGTACCGTTTACTCTAGATGCCTCAAACTATTAAAATCATTTAAAGTATGTGTAACCCTTGGACCAAGCTTACTGGTCTAATCTTTTCTTTATTCTTTCTTAAAAGCCTGAAAAACTATAGAACAGTTTGTTTAGGAATGTAATCGGCCATACGAGTTTGTAGTATTAACTTAGATATTTATAGGATACATACTGAAATTTTAATCGCTTCTTTCCCGAAAAGGAGTCATTGTACTCATCATTATGAACAACTTTTACTATGGGACCAACCAAGAAATCGCGAAAAAAAATATCAGTTTGACCCTACATTCATAATGATGAGTACAATGAATCCTTTTCGAGAAAGAAGCCATTAAAATTTCAACATGTATATACAGGATGTCTCAATGCTACATGGAGGAAAAGTATTTCAATGCACTTTATTGGTGCAGTATTACTTGCTTTAATAACCTACACCTTTTTTTAAGGCGCTACTAAGAGCTAAGTGGCCCCATCAGTAAGAAAATAATCACTCACTGAGTACATCATTTATCGAAAATTCGTTTTTAACAATTCAAGTACAGGATGTAAATTATAGTTCGCTGTAGTTGTAGATAGAAAAAGTGCCAAAAGTGGCCGTTTTTCGCATTTTGTCTATCTACAACTACAACTAATCAACAACTACAACTAATCAACAACTACAACTAATCAACAACTACAAAGAAAAATTGCCATTTTCATTTGGTGAAAGTGGCCGCTTTTCGCATTTTGTCTATCTACAACTACAACTAAACAACAACGACAAAGGAAAATTACCAACTTTCATTTGGTGAAAGTGGCTGTTATTCGCATTTTGTTTATGTACAACTACAACTAAACCACAACTACAAAGGAAAATTGCCAATATTCATTTGGTGGAGACTAACACTCAGTTTCTGGAAGGCTGATCAATTTGATCTATTGTCAAATCTAATGTCAGCTCCTGTGATTGGTCGGCAAAAATACTAACAACCAATCACATCGCTTGACCTGAGATTTGACAGTCGATTAGTTAATTTTTGTGTTGATCAGCCTTTCGGAAACTGGGGATGAGTTTTATAGAAACTTATCACCAACACTTGTTGATAACACAAAAGTTGAAATTCTAAAGCTGGCAATTTTATTTTGGTGTAGACTCGGCATTAAGTATTTAGATTTCTGTGGAATGAAGAAATTCCTTAACCGCTGTTTAAATAAACTGTTTTTAGGGTTTTCCTATTTTAAGATGATTTCAAGACTGCAGTAAAAATAAATAGAAAAAAAGCTGTGCTTTTGTGCCTGCAATAAAAAAAAAGGAAAAAGACTGTGATTTTGTCACAAAAAGAATACAGTATGAGTTTCCAGAAACTCGTATTGTATTTGAGGACTCAAGTATATGAAACAAGCGATCTATCGATTCGAAGAAATAAAAGGCGATGAACAGTTTTGTACACGCTATCCGATTACTCTCAGTTGCTCGCTAATTAGAAATTGATCAGGAAAACTGGCAAATTCTCTTTTATTTCCTCACGTGACAAACATTTTAATTATGTATCACATTTTTTATTTTTCAATATTATTTTCAAGTTCCTTTTAGTCCACGGACGAAACAGGTTCTTTGTACATTATTTTGTTACATCATGATAGCATGGTGTTTTATAGTTCGTTATTACACGTCCAATAGTGGTCTGATAATTTAAAAATTACTATTTTACTTTATGAAAGTGCACCACATACTGCCCCCATCAATTTTTCACGTCTTCCTTGTCCATCCAAAGGTTGTCTGGAAGATATCGCTATTAGCGATAAGACCGCCAATGTACCCTTATTTTACATGTTAGTCCTAAGTTTAATAATATTATTGGTGTACAATAAAGAATATTCTATCTATCTATCTATCTATAATTATACTTACCCGTATCTCTATAGATATACAAGACACCTTACGGTGGTTTTCTCCAGAGCTGTGTGAGCAAGCAGAGCGGCGAGCGCGGAAAAAATCCACGAATAGGTAGGCTGCGTTTTGCGAGGCTAGCAAAATGGATCAATCTCCTTCTTCGTGTCGATGGTATTTCTATTTAAGTAATCTCTTGGGTCACTCTTGGCAAGCCCAAAACTTTGCCACTTCAACGGTGTTATCAGTGGCAACGCAAAGGACGCCCAGGCTACAGATTTCGGGACACAAAGGGTAGTATAAGAGGTGACTCATCGATTGGGGGTCAGTGCCACAACCACACCCTGTCGCTGTTTTTTTCAATATAGCCCCACTTGGCGAGATTGGACTTGCTTCTTCCTACTTGAGTTCGTAGTCGGTTTAATGACTTCCAGGTTGACCAGGGAAGGTTATATCCTGCAGGAAGGTGCTCACTCGGCTGGATATAGTGAGCGGGTGGAGAAAGTGTCTTCAGCCACAGTTTACGACGGGCCTCAACCGGGCATCCCGATAGGGCCTCTGCCGATTTCAAAAAACTGTGCCGACTTTTTATGGATCAATACCGTCGTTACATAGAAAGCAACAACAATTGAATATAAGATATATTTTAGTCAGTTAAAATACCTATGTAAGTTCAAGTTCAGTATTTACACCGAAATATACTGTAACCCCTTACTAATAAACGTTGTATAGCGGTTGTATGGTTACATTATGCTTTGTCTTCTTCTTTCGAATGTCAAATTACTGATGACAGAAAGTGAGAAATCGTTATGAAACTATTCAACAGCTATACAATGTTTATTAGTAAGTATGGGACCAAACCTGAAATAGTGAAAAAAATTTTTTTCCCTACATTCGTGTTCACATAAATCGACAAAATGTATTCTTATTCTTATTCTTTATTGTACACACAGATATACATTTATATTACAGTAGGAAACTTTATGTACATCAAGTCATTCAATCAATCAATTCAGTCAATCATCAAGTTTATGTATATTTTTTTCGCGATTTCAGTTTTGGTCCCATAGTAAATGTTGTTCAAATTGGTGAGTAGAATCATCCCTTAAAGGGTTCCTAAAAAATAAAATCACCCTGTATAAATATAAATAAATAAAATAAATATTTTTGATACATTTTTACCCAGCACCATCCAGTCCCAAACTAAACAGAGCTTGTGCTATGGGTATTAGACAATGTATATAATAATTATATACGATTTTTTTTTAATACATACTTATAATACATAAGAAACACCCAGACCAACACAAACACTTATATGTTTATTACACAAATATTTGTGTCCTGTGGGAATCGAACCCACGACCTCGTGATCAGCAGTCCAACCCTCGAACCACTAGACCACAGACGTCGTCAAAAATGTAGAATGTAGCAGCCAAGTGGCTACCCTATCAGCAAAAAAAATATTACTCGTTGAATATGTATGTCATTTATCGAGAATTCGTTTTTAACTATTGTAGTACAGGTACTATATGCGAGTGTGATGCAGTGCACCACATGAGAAGCCAGCATCTTGGAGGCCACGTCATCTCAACGCAGGAGATCAAATCCTCCTCCCCCAAAGTCATAGTCGACTTCATGATTAACCGATGATTACCAGGTCGCAGTGACTAAGGGGCGTTCAAGATCCCTACCTCTTTCCTCAAATAATAATAACAGGTATTGTAGTTATTAACCCTGTTAATTATACTCCGTTGTAGTTGTAGATAGAAAAAGTGCGAAAAACAGCCGCTTTTACCATTTTTTCAATTTACAATTACAGCCAGCTATATTTTACAGAGTTAATTGTTTCTGATTAAACAACAGTACCTGTACTGCAATTGTTAAAAACGAATTTTAGATATAATAGTAGATGCATTCAGCGAGTAATATTTTTTTCACTAATGGGTGCGCCACTTGGCTGACATTCCCCTTCAAGGGTTGCTAATGAATTCAAAATCATCCTGTATACAACCCAGTGTACCATTATCAAGGTTATCAACTACACATAAAGTCCCTTCAGCCATATAATTGTTCCAGATCGATAAATTACGCGGCAGTTACGTCTGTGATGAATCGAGTCGCATATTATAGGGCTGCACCACAGCGCAGGGCGTCCACCGCAACTGGCAACGCGTGCGCGTCGCAAATCGCATGTCAACCCGTGACAATGCGTGTTATGCGGCTGTATGGCTCAGGAATACGCGGGAGACGTTGAGAAATGAAGCAATAATTATTTTTAGTCAGTTTGGCTAAATACGAAAGAATATGCTACGGGGTTTCTTATTCTAACATTATTATCCGTGCTACTACACTATTATTTTAATATTTGTATTTATTAGTATATTTTATGATATATATTTCATATACTTATTAAAGTTTTGTTTTTTTCTATTTGTAAGTTAATACTGTATTTTTCTGGTGTACAATAAAGAATAAGAATAAGTAAATGCCGTGTACCTTATATTATTATATTTAAGTAAATTATGTACGAAACGTACCTACTTTTACACCGTAACTACTCACGACCGGTTCCCATTCTTCTAGTCCATCCAAAGGAAGATCGTTGGAAGAGATTGCTTTATGCGATAATACCACCCACTGTACTTAAATAATCTACAAAAAAAAAAACTATCTTATGTAAACTACTGTCTTTGTTTTCGTTTGGTGTATGTACAATAAAGATTATAATAAATAAATAATAAGGTGGGCTGCGTTTTAATACTATACACCAAATTGCTTTTTGAATTGTTCCGCTCCCGGCCGGGAATAAACCGAGAAAAACGTCACCGTTTCAACCCAGTATTTATTAGGATTTTTCTATGGTAGCTTTTAATCATCGACCCCAATAGACGCCTAATGTTGAACATAATTCGTACAATAAATTTCGTCAACTAGCTGAGGCTGCAATCCGATTGGCCCTACTAAGGCAGCTATTGGCTAATCACTAACACGGAAGTTTTGACGGCTCACATAAGTGGTCGAAACTGATTTCAAGGTTTCTTGTGGCGATTAGCGGCGACCTACATTAGCGAAATTTCATTGATGTGTTGACAGACATCGGTCGACTGTTATGTGGCGTCTATGGAGTGTATGGTTGATGCTTTTACTGAAACAGTTTGGCAACATTTCTCTAAAACTTCTTCAAGGTTTTTTTCATCTTAACTAACTAAAAAGAGTGGGACAGCACAGGCTCATAATAATAACTATAGTCTCGCATTAGATGTCTCCTGTTTCGTAGCTGCTATTAACATGAAACAACAATGTGTTGGCCAACGTGTTGCTAAAGTATCTGTGGTTTATTGTCATGTTTGCAAATTCATCATTCTAACCAAATCCGCTGCTCTCCTAGCCTCATAACGCGTAACGCCTAGTTAGCATCTCTCCCTCTGCGCGACGGATCGCGCTTGACTAATTGCTGCGAAGGTAGGACAATAAGCGAGCACTCGAATCAAAGGTGACGTCACACTGACGTTACCGTGACCGTGTTTGTTTAATGTCACGCTACGGATAGTTACATTTAAGGATTACGATTGGTAACAAGTGAGATGCGTGAAAATAATTTTAGTGTAGCTTTTTCGGGATCAGGTGCCATGCAATCATTCGGAGATATGAAAATGATAGACAACGTGTGTCAGAAATGCGTGGGCAAAGCGTTGAAAATTCCGAAAGAAACAAGTTGATCGTTTCACGAAAAATAACGGAAACATCTTTTATTTCAGTTTTTTTCACGCATGTCATTGAAAATTTTCAAACTACGTGACTAGTTGAAAAAATAACATGTTTTTATGAAACGAACGGGTTACCAAATAAAAAAAACAAATTATATCCGCTTAATTTACATAATGCCCATCACGTCTTTGTTTGTTAAATTAAAGAGCAGCCGTCGTTATCAGTCTAGTAGTGTTTCCGGTTACTTTAATAAATAATAAATAAATATTTTTGGGTCATTTTTACACAGCACCATCTAGTCCCAAACTAAACAGAGCTTATGCTGTGGGTACTAAAAAATGGATATAATACTTATGTACTTTTTTATATAAATATATACTTATAATACATAAGAAACACCCAGACCAACACAAACATGTTCATTACACAAATATTTGTGTCCTGGTGGGAAATGAACCCACGACCTCGTGATCAGCAGTCCGACGGTCGAACCACTAGACTACAGACGTCGTCAAATTGAAACTTAACTTCATAATTTTTGAAGATACGTATTTGTCTTATAATCAGTGCCGTAACCAGGGCGGTGCCTGCGGTACCCAGGTACAGGGCGCAGACGCTGGAGGGGCGCAGAAATAACTAGATCAGGAACAAGTTTTGGGTCATAGAAGCGCAGTTATAGAAGCTCGCACCGGGCGCATAAAAGGCTAGTTACGGTACTGCTTACAATATGTGTCAAAAGTCATGATACTATCTTTAAAATATTTATCTATATTTACGGGATTTGTCGCGCACAATAAAATCAAAACATAACAAACATTTTGACTAACCTCGATGTTTCGACCAAGTTGCATTGGCCGTGGTCACAAGCAGACAGTCGAGACAAGACGAGTCTGCTCGTGACCACGGCCAATAAAACTTGGCCGAAACGTCGACGTTAGTCAAAATTTTCGTTATGTTTTGATTTCATTGTGAGCGACAAGTCCCGTAAATATAGTTCAATATGAGTGAAATTCGCGAAAGTTTAAAAACTTCTTTCTTTAAAATAATTTGATTTATGTCGGTTTCGCTAAGTCGGTGGCTATGGCTTGATATTTTGTGTCACAAGCACATTTACGTTAGTACACGCAGTACTTTAGTACAATTAGTACGTTAGTACACTTAGTACACTTAGTACACTTAATGCGATAGTACACTAAGTACGTTAGTACTATATTTATTCTGTACCAGAAGTCAAACTCAATCTCTAATAAACTCATAACATATCATTCTTTGAAAACACATCGCAAATTTGAACGAATGTGAAATTGTTCGAAGAATATTAATATTCGCGCTCCTCAAACTACGTTTTACTGTTCCGTGTGGTCTTTGGCTATAAATAGACCTACTTAATGTCAATCTTGCCTTCATTTTCCCCGGGTGGATGGTATCCATGGGGACTTCCCATGTAAAAAATATACTTACCTATGTGATATTAGATTTCCTGAAAAGTTTTGCCGTTATACGAAAATAAATATGTATTGTGTGTTCTTTGCAATGCAATTATATTTTGCGTAATTCGATATTCGATTTTTTTCGATTCAATATTCGTCGAAGGGTCGGCACTCGAAGTTGTAACGGAATACGTCTACCTAGGGCAGGTAATTCAGCTTGGTAGACACAACTTCGAGAAAGAAGCCAACAGAAGGATCCGTCTGGGCTGGGCAGCATTTGGCAAACTTCGCCGAGTCTTCTCGTCGCCTATACCGCAAAGTTTGAAGACAAAGGTCTTCAACCAGTGCGTCCTGCCAGTCATGACTTACGGTGCCGAGACGTGGACACTGACAGTTGGGCTAGTCCACAAATTTAAAGTCGCTCAGCGAGCTATGGAGCGAGCTATGCTTGGAGTTTCTTTGAAGGATAAAATCCGTAACGAGATTATCCGGAGAAGAACCGGAGTGACTGACATAGCTTGTAGGATCAGTAAGCTGAAGTGGCAGTGGGCTGGCCATGTCTGTCGAAGGACCGATGGCCGTTGGAGCAGACGAGTCCTTGAGTGGAGACCGCGAATCGGCAAACGCAGCGTAGGGCGCCCCCCTGCCAGGTGGACCGACGACCTGAAGAACGTGGCTGGGGGGGACTGGATGCGGAAGGCAGAGGACCGAGCGTTGTGGCGCAACTTGGGAGAGGCCTATGTCCAGCAGTGGACTGCGATAGGCTGAGTTGATATATTTTGCGTGCGTAAAATGTATACAATATGCCCCTGTCTTGTAGTAAAAAACTTTAAGGGTAAATACACTCAATTTTGAATCGGTAAAAACATCCCATTTGTGGGGTCTTAATAATTTATTTAAAGATGAGCAATTTTAGTATTTGACTTAGCCGCTTAAGACATCTACATAATCTAACAATCATAACTTAAGACCAAAGTAACACAGAGGTGTAAATTTAATGTCATTTGAAACTTAATAGTATAGACTAGCAAAAAACTATTAGACTGTCACACAAAACTTAAGTTACTTTTGTAATAAATCATGAAATTTAAATTTTACACGTTATTTTTACATTTTCTACAATATTACAAAAACTTGAGGAGTAATTATTTCATTAGTTTTTGAGTCATTCTACACATTATTAAAAAAAATCACAGCTCTAAGTAAATTATCTTGAGTTATTGTCGCTTAAAAAAGGCCCCGCGTACGACCTTCCTTGTAAAAATACATAAAAGATATATTTTACTCGAAAAAAATCCCGTTAGAATCCCACAAATGGGACTTTTTTATCAATAAAATTAAATATATTCGCCCTTAAAGTTTCACTACTACAAACCGGGACATATTGTATAATCAGCACTTGTCTGTCACAACACCAATCATGGTTCTAATTTTTCGAGTTCAAAATAACCGTGTGAACAAAACTGCAACAAGTGCAACATTCCGAAAACCTGCAATTAAAGAGACGTGTTCCCCTAATTCTGGCGGTATGTGTACAAAGTTTGTGTATTCGGAATTTATTAATTACTGTCCCGCGGCATTGAATTATTATTAAATGTATAGCAATATGTTTGTACGGGTGGGTTCCGTGTCATTGTTATGCACCCCGGTGGATGCACCCCTCAGTACCGCGGTCACGGCTGCATTCCGGGCCACGTGTTGCGTTCGGGGGAACTCGGAAGGCGGTGCAATATAAAAATAAGCCATTATGATGTTGATGATGGTGCATCTGATAACATTAATCTGTGTCTGATTAAAAGATAGTGCTTTATAGAACAGGTTCATATTTTTTTAGTAAAAGTCAAGGTCTGAAAGTGTTTCACTTTTCAAGTTTAATCGTGGTTTGTCCTCGGAATGCACTTGCATTATATTTTGAATGAGTATGTATGCTATGAATAATTTTAATTTTATTTTATTTTTTTACAAAAAAACTTGCTTAAAATAAGTATAGTGGAACAATTTCCTATTGGTTAGGTAGGTAATGTAACTTTATCAGGAAATGATAAAAAATTATAATAATTTAATGAAAAATATTTTTTTTACCACGTTTTTATAACAAAAGCGAGTTAATATCGCAAAGTGAAATTCTGAGCTAGGTTTAAAGATTCAAGTCTCTAGTTCATAGAGAAGTTAGTTTAAAATCGATTGTAAAATTTATAGCAAACAGACAGACACGAAGAAAAGCGAGTTAATATAAACGTAGTAAAAAAAAATAAGAAGCATGCTACATTGCCATTATTTTGTTGAACATGCCAAGTGTGTCTACATGCCTGTCGACAAGATCGCAGTTTGCATGGCCGGGGAAGTGCAGAGTTGGCACCGAGAATGGTTCTTCGTAGCGGCGGATGAAACGGGGTAATAGAGAACTTTTAATTATTGATAATTTTTAGGTTTCCGTACCCAAAGGGTGTTAACGGGACCGTATTACTCTCGCTACGCTCTCCGTCCGTCTGTCTGTCACTGGGCTGTACTTTGTAACGGTAATAGATAACCAGTTGAAATTTTCACAGAATATATGTTACTTTGGTGCCTATCACGACAAATACTAAAAATAAAAAGTCTACCAAAGGACCCCCTTTGGAAGACTTTTTTATTTTATACATACAAGAAACCTCGAAAAACATGCATATATTATAAAAAAAAAAAAAATATTAGGGTTTTTCAATTGAGTGAAATTATATAAGTAAATGAAAGAAAATTTTTATAACGATAATTTTGTTAAATTAAATTGGTATGTGATTGTATTCTATGGGTGTATGCCTGCATTTTTTTTTAAATTAATTATCTTCTTCTAATGTAAGTCACGTATGATGCTTATTTTTTTGTGAGCAATAAAGAGAATTTGTATTGTATTATAAATTGATACTACTAGTCGATTTAACCAACCAACTGCGATCGCCAACCCGACTGCCAGGCGAGGCGATCATGGAAAGAAAGAAAGAAAGAAAAACTTTTATTTAGTACAGAACACAGGACAGCACAACAATAACATAAATAAAAATTCTAAAGTTAATTATAGGTAAGTAAAATATGAAGTTGCTGCCGGGCATGCCCATGCCAAAAGGGTCACCAACTCAGCATGTGCTGGCGTGGAACATTCAGCGCTGATTTTCAGTTGGCACCCTGCAGTGACACACGGACGAAGGAACTGTGTTTATAGATAATAATAACTAAGCATATACCCCCAACATGCTTGGAGGAGGCCTATGTCCAGCAGTGGACGTCTTTCGCCGTATATCAAAGTAGGTAAGTATAGGCGTGTGTTACATGTATGTACCGAGTACCATTATATCTAATTTTAACTTACAATTTCAATTTTTTTTTATAATATAGAATGGCGAAACGAGCCAAAGGCCCGCCTGATGTTAAGCGGTTTCCTTTGCCCATAACAACTTCAATACCACTAGACTGTTGCCTTAAAGGTACCGCAAGTCGGTTCGCCAAACTGAGACATGAAGATGGAAAGTCTCATGTGATTGTAATTTCACCCGTACCTTTCAGACCGAAACACAGCAATGCAAGCATCACTGTTTGGCGGAGAAGTAGGTACAGTGGTAGTACTTCCCCGGACGAGCTCTTTCACAAAGGAGCTCTACTACTACGATTATATCCGTCTTTGGGTGACGTCAGCTACATCTTATTAAGAAACGGACCGTTTACCTTAACCACTGATACTTTAAAATCATAGTCATAACTATAAAAATGTACTTTTTAACTACACCACATTTTAAAGGAGCCAGAGCATCCAGTCGTTATCAAAGGCCCGCCCACCTGAATAACTGGCTGATTTTCGGCTTGAGGGGTGCGGGGCGCGGGCGCCGAGGGAGGGTGGTCGTATTTCACAATTAAATTTTTCTGGCGCGATCCCGCCGAGTGTGTTCGCCAAGCAACGCGGTTCTCGCTTCTCGCCATGGGGTGGGGGACCGAGGATCTCAAAGTTTTGACGAACTGAATCAATTTTTCATGAATTTTAGCTAACCTGTTTCGTCGCCTCAGTGCTTGAATATTTTAAAAACTTTGATGATTTAAGAATAATGTATAGTATAATATATTACATTATTCTTAAATCTTCAAAGTTTTAAAAATATTCCTCTTAAATCAATAATAAACTAAAAAAAACGTCTCCGGTAAAATTTGGTCAATGGTCGGTTGGACATTCAATCACTGAGGCGACGCGACGGTTTGTCGGTGGAATTGTTTCGTATTTCTTATTGGTGTGTTATGGATACTTTATATATACAAGAAAATAACCAATTTGTCAGCTTTTGTCATAAATTTTTATGCGATTAGACTTATAAGAATTATATGTGTACCTAAATTATAACTTGGCGTACTGTACGTGTTGGGCAACTGGAAGTACAGTAGGCAGCTGTTAAAATAAATAAATTTACTTTTTTTGCTGAAAGAAGCCTATTTGGCACAACCGCGGGGCAAACAATTATACTTTTAAGAGTAAGTTGTTTTGTATATTACTGTTATTGTGTGCCTCTGACTGTAGTCTATAAACCTTTTTTTTTTATACACATATAAAAGATGATAAGCGTTTATCGTTTTATATTGATTTTGACGAACTGAATCAATGTTTCGCGAATTTTAGCTAAGCTGTTTGTCGAAGAAACGTTTGCGAATTTCTTATTGGTGTTTTGTGGATACTTTCTAAGTAGATATACGTTTTTCTTTTTTCTTTATTTTGAGATAACAGAAACTGGCTGGCTGACTTTCCCAGCGTAGTAAGTAGGTATACTGTTATTGACGCACAAGATAATTTCGTTGTCTTTTCTCAAGACCTAAGACCTAGTTGCCTTTGACAAAACAAGATAATTGTATATCACAATAATTATAATGGGCCTCAATAATTATAATGGGCCTCCATAATTAAAAACCCTTAACCTAACCACATTATCATCTTCATGCCCTGGCCCCAAATTACTTAGGCCCGGCGTAATACAACCCAAACGATTTTCTTTCAACTTTTCTGTTACTGTTACTGACGCCACTTTCAAACTCCCTCTGATCACATGCACCTGTAAGAAACATTGTGTGCATTTTTTTATAATATAGGGAGGCAATCAGGTCACGTCATGGTAAGCAATCACTGCTGCCCATCCACAACACCAGGAAAGTTGCGCGTTGCCGACCTTGTCATGTGCTACTGTTACTGCTTCAATCATTTCTTTTTTACTAGCCTATGCCCGCGACTTCGTCCGCTTGAATGTCGTTTATCGCGCATCCCTCGGGAACTGTTCATCTTCCCGGGATATGAAGTAGCTTATACATTAATCCGGGTTATGTTCTATCTGTATGCCAAATTTCATTAAAATCCATACAATAGTTTTTTCGTGACAGAGTAACAAACATCCACACATCCATACATGCTCATAAACTTTCACGTTTATAATATTAGTAGGATAGGAAGTAGGAAGTAAGATATTACGAACAAAACTGCTGCCGAATTGCGTAACACACTCGCGATCGCGGTCAATAGGGTTTCAATGTTCATTGCTCCGTGTGTTTTGACAATTCATCTTATCGGCAACTATCTACCACGCAATGAACATTGTTGTCATTTCAAAATGAAAGTTAATGTCAAAGTGAATGCATTACACAATTACCCCACAGTTCACTTCTATTCACAAATTAATAAAACTTTAGACACCGCTGGTATCTAGTTTAATATCGCAGTGGCGACGACACGGCGTCACGTGCAATCGCAAAGATACACTTACACACACACTCGAGTGCACACATCCAAACAACGCACCAACACTGTCCGTGTGACCTGTCTGATCCCACTGTCATAACAGCTGAACCTTGCCAAACTTATTAATTTTGGACATCTTATTTTTGGTATAGGTACAATTTTTGTAGGTAGGTATTATGTCAAGGTTGTGGTTTGTATTTTGTTTTTTATTGCCATTATGTGTTTATCACCATTTTCCTTTCGGTTGTGTGGTCCGTGGATCGTGGATGTGAGGTGATTTTTTTCCTTTGTTTGAGTCATAATTGTCTGCTTTCCGTCATTGTTTTATTACGGGTTCAATGATGATTGTTGAGGGATGAAGATAAAGATAAAGATATATTTATTTGCAAAAACATGTGTAGATAATAATACATGGTTGAGATGCTTATTATAGATATAAATGATGGTTTGGATCAACATGTTTGACCATGAAATAATGAAACATTGACTTACGGCCAAAATTAATATCCAATCTATCCACGATTTGCCCTGCTGGGGATAGGAATTTGACATAAGCTCCATACAAAATATGTCAAATTTCTATCTCTAGTAGGATAAATCGTGGATAGATTGGATATTAATTTTGGCCGTTAATTGTTAGCACTAATATCGATTTGATCTCTCTTGTGACTTAAGGAATGGTTGGTGTTTGTATTTCTTTTACAACTTTTGTCACTTTCTATGGCTGCACCAACAACACTACAGCTACTGCTTGCATGAAATTTAAAATAGGATCATATAAAACATGTAAAAGAATAAACTTACGACCTCAGACATCCACCACCCATATAGAATATTATGAATACTATCTGATCGTGACGACATGAGCTACATAATGATAATTAGCTCATGTCGTGGAAAAAAGGTTAGCCAGTCAGCAGGTTGGTAGCGGGGCTGACTGCCCAGGGTGCGCCAAACGATCAATTAAATATCGTCATACGTGGCTAGGTTCTTTTAATGCACCCCCAATATGATACCGAATACATTTTTTTATCACCAAAATTACGTGGTTCTGAGGCATCAGTAAGTTCCCGAGTTGGTTGTCTGAAACATGGAAACTATTTCACTGGTCTTCCTGGACCTCAAGGACCTACTTGGGATACATTGATAGGTATACCTGCTGCCGAATTACGTAATACACTCGCGATCGCAATCATCTGGATTTCAATGTTCATTGCTCCGTGTGTTTTGTGTTTTGACAATCTGTGTTATCGGCAACTACATACCGCGCAATGAATATTGCTTTAATTTCAAAATGAAAGCTAATGTCAAAGTGAATGCATTACACAATTGCCCCACTGCTTATTTATCTTTACAATCCAAAATGAACTTGAACAATTAAATGGAATGGAATGAATTAAATGTAACATAGTATAAAAACTATACCAATTTATTTTCCTAGTGATTCTGAACAAACAATAAATAAACAAATTTCCGGACTTGTGTTTATTCTGTTACTCATTTTCATCATCATCATCATCATTGACGACCTCTGTGGTCTAGTGGTTCGAGTGTCGGGCTGCTGTTAACAAGGTCGTGGGTTCGATTCCCACAGGACACAAATATTTGTGTGATGAACATAAGTGTTTGTGTTGGTCTGGGTGTTGTTTATGTATTATAAGTATGTATTTACAAAAAAAAAAGTATATAAGTATTATATCCATTGTCTAGTACCCATAGCACAAGCTCTGCTTAGTTAGGGACTAGATGGTGCTGTGTAAAAAATGTCCCAAAAGATATTTATATATATTTATTTATTTATCATCGTCATTTCAGCCGAAAGACGTCCACTTCTGGACAAAGGCCTCACTCAAAAGGGGGGGGATATACCATAATTGCCACGCTTGCTGGGTTGGCGATCGCAGCTGGTTGTATTTTAAGGTATTTTTCTCATGAAAGGCCGTTATACAATAAATGCGAGTTATTTAGCGAAATTCCTGAAAAACAGCGCGAGCGTAAATAATGTGTTGTGTGAAAGGAATTTTCTAGGAAACTAGCCCGATCAAGCAGGAATGCCTCATCTTAACTATTTGGCGTGTTTTCAATTTATTAACGTAACAGCGGTGGTAACTGTTTCTGAGTAAAAGTATCATCATCATCATCATTTCAGCCGAAAGACGTCCACTATTGGACATAGGCCTCCCCCAATTAAGTAAAAGTATAATTATATGAAACTAGCCTCGATCAAATATACTATAGATGCATGCGTACAAAATCAAACCCAAAAACGTCTCCGGGATAAAATGTAGTTGTAATTACCCGACTGCGCCAGAAGGAGGGTTATGTTTTTCGAGTGTATGTATGTATGTATGTATGTATGTATGTATATTTCTTTGGCACGCTCTGTGGCCTAAACGGCTTGATGGATTTGAGATTGAGAGGTGTCGTTAGATTCGTCTTAATTCTGAGAGTGACACTGGGTACATCAAAATTAAAAAAATTTAAATGGCCGCTTTTTGGCGCCATATTACATCTTCAAAAAAATTTTTTTTCCGTCAAAAACTATCGAGTGGGGTATCAAAATAAAGGGTTTTATAAATGCTTTACAAAAATATATACAACTTATATGTTTAAATGTAATTTGGAATGAAAAATGCTAAAAAACAAAATATTCAACGTTAAAAATGAATTTGACTTTTCAAAAAAAACATTAATAGTATGATAAATAAAACATGACAAAACTAAAAAAATTAAAATAAAAAAATTAATTAACAAAAACAAAAAACCCGACTGCGTGTAAAAATAACAGAAAAGATATAAACAAGACTTATCAACACGCAGGCGGAGGCTACCTATGAACTATTATGTAATTGATGACCAAAAACATACGTAGCCTCCAACTGCGTGTTGATAAGTCTTGTTTATATCTTTTCTGTTATTTTTACACGCAGTCGGGTTTTTTGTTTTTGTTAATTAATTTTTTTATTATGTTTACGACAACAACATGTACGATACTTCAAATTCAACTTCATCCTTTGTTTTCACATTACTTATCATAATCATAATATGTTTATGTTCTCATCATCTCGGTACAAGTCACAGTAAAGAAAAATAACAAGTTATACAATGTGTATCAGAAATGCGTGGTCATCTATGAAGAGCTTATCCAGGGAATGCTATCGAACAACTTTTACTATGGGACCAACCCTGAAATCGCGAAAAATTTATCAGCTGATCCTTACATTTTGCCGAACGACATCGATGATTTATACAAATACAAATACAAAATACAAATCATTTATTCTGCAAATTGGATGTTAAAAATCACTTTTACAAGTCGGTTAATTATAAAAACTAGATGACATCGGCATTTCCTATATGACTACCTCTGAGAAGAAATACCGAAACAAACTCAGGGATCATAGTCTCTTTTAAAGTCCAGACAACAAGACAAGACAAGTTTGTTGTGTTATATAATAAATATGCATGGTTAAATGTATATAAACCAAATTGTCAAATTAAAGTATATAAATAAAATGTCACAACGGTGTATAAATCATGTCAAAAAAAACGGTATAATCCAATGTCAATAAAAACTGTACAAAATAAAAGATGACATAAACGTAAACCTAGATATAAAAAAGACAATATTGCCTGTATCTAGCGAGCAGATCAGTCCCAAGCTTTTTTATCATCAAGATAATCATTTAGTAGGGAACAGCTGATATTTTTTTCGCGATTCCAGCGTTGGTCCCATAGTAAAAGTTGTTCTATGCTATGCCCTGAATGAGCTCTTCAAATATGACCACGTATTTCTGATACACGTTGTATAGAGACTGGAGTACAGTCTTTTTTTCTACACATTTTAGCATCGTGAAAAGTCTCACCGCTAGTGCGTTCTTCAGCTGAGAGCGAAACTGTGCACGCGACTGCTTATTGCACAGTTTTGATGGCGCCGTTTTTCGAGCTGCGATCGTATATTCATAGTATATTTGATCAAAGATGTGCTCCTCTTACTCTGAATTTTAGTCTTTTTAACCGACGAAAAAAAGGAGGAGGTTCTCAATTCGACGCGTATATTTTTTATTTATGGCCACGCATAATTTTTTACAGAGTAGTCCGATTTTGATGATTCTTTTTTCAATGGATAGGGTATATCTCGAAGTTGGTCCCATTTAAATTTCAAAATCAAAATCCACCCCTAAGGGTAGTAAAACAGGGGATGAGTGTTTGTTCACCCACTGAATTCTTACCTGTTAACCGATTCTGTTGAAACTTGACACACATAAATATAGTTCTAGACACTACGGCATAATCGAGACCTGGAGCTAGATTTTAACCATAAAAAAATGAAAAATAAAACTTTTTAACAAAAAATTGAACCGACGAAAACAGAAACTGAAAAGCGAAAAATAACTAATTATGAGTCGGCGCCAAACAACCAATCAACGAAGATCATTAAATTACTTCAAATAAATAATAGAAACAACGTCACATCAAATACAACGTGAAATTTTCAACGATTAACAATAACTTTCCAAAAATGCGGTCTCCGCTCGGCTACTTGCAACTTACACGCACTTTGCTTGTTAAAAGTTCGTTTGGCGCCGACTCATAATTAGTTATTTTTCGCTTTTCAGTTTCTGTTTTCGTCGGTTCAATTTTTTGTTAAAAAGTTTTTTACTCTTTCGTGTCGTCACGATCTAGGTACGGTCACGATCCTTCCTGGTGATACATTTTATCGACAAAATCCCTTGAACGAATCCTGCTACATTATACGTACCTACGGCTGCCGTTGAACACTGAGTGCAAGCGATTTTAGCCTTAGTGGTGGTTCATCGGAAAGTTTGCTGATGGAAAATTTCTTCTTTACACAATTTAAATCGTTAGATTTCGCTTCGCATGCGTAAATGCATTAAAAATAATAAAATAATCAGAGAATTATCGTTGGTGTAATCAAGCTTTAAGATATTGAGTCGGTGTTGCAGATGTCCTTATCACACTGATTTGAGGGTGAGTGCTCGCAATGCGACAGCAATAGTTTCTTCAAATACATTTGTTTTTGTTTTAGAGATAAATCCTCATGGATACCCTCCGTATGGGGAAGGCGCAGGGGTATGTCAAACTCTTACCGACTAATCAGTCGGTGGCCATCATCTGCACAAAATAGAGGAGCCCCGGGAACTCCAGCTAATTTTCAAAAATCTTTCCGCCCGCATTTCCTCTTTAGGGGTATTTTTTTATATATTATGTAGGATGGCGAAACAAGCCAAAGGCCCGCGGTTACCTTAGCCCATAACAACTTCAATACCACCTAGGCTGTTGCCTTAATGGTACCGCAAGTCGGTTCGCCAAACTGAGACATGAAGATGGAAAGTCTCATCATCATCCTCCTGCCCTTATTCCAATCTATATGGAATGTACCTGTACCTGCTGTCCTGTATGGATCGGAATGTTGGGCTACGAAAGGAATTAATGAAAGGCAAGTGCATGCAGCTGAGATGAGAATGTTAAAATGAATGTGTGGTGTAACGAGAATGGATAGGATAAGGAATGAATATGTAAGAGGGAGTCTAAAAGTAGCGCCAGTGACAGAGAAGTTAAGTAGCAACAGACTATCATGGTATGGACATGTGATGAGGAGGAATGAGGAGCATGTTACGAGGAAAAATATAAGTAAGAATGTTGATGGCTATAAGAAAAGAGGGAGATCGAAGAAAATATGGATGGATTGTGTGAAAGATGATATGAATAGAAATAAAATGAACACGGAGATGACGGCTGTTAGAGATGTATGGAAGAAAAAAACATGCTGCGCCGACTCCAAATAAATTGGGATAAGGGCGGGAGGATGATGATGATGATGATGATGATGGAATGTCTCATATGATTATAATTTCACCGGCACCCTTCAGACCGAAACACAGCAATGCAAGCATCACTGTTTGGCGGAGAAGTAGGTACGGTGGTAGTACTTCCCCGGACGAGCTCTTTCACAAAGAAGCTCTACTACTACTGAAATGAAATGAAATGTAGGTACTATCAGCAAAATTTCCGATGAACCACCACTAAGGCTAAAATCGCTAGCGCTCAATGATCGACGGCAGTCGTAGGTACGTGTGATGTAGCAGGATTCACTTAAGGGACTTTGTCGACAAAATGTATCACCGGGAAGGATCGTAACTGTTCCTACTCATCATAAGGTACCTAATCATCCCCTAAAACGACCTCAACTTATAATGTTACACCTTATAGGTACAACGTGTTATTATAATAACTGAAAACCTCATAAGGGGTCATTGTACTCATCAGTATGAACAACTTTTACTGTGGGACTAAGACTGAATTAGCGAAAAAAAAACAGCTGTTCCCTACATTTGTGTTCACATAAATCGATAAAATGTAGGGACCAGCTGATTTTTTTTTCGCATTTTCATGATTGATTCACTAGTAAAAGTTGTAGTTGTGAGTACAATGACCCCTTAAGAGGTCTCAGTTATTTCAATAACACCTTGTATAGGAACCGTATATAGAGATAAACATTCTGTACGTAAATTGCATATGAAATGAAAATAGGTCATTAAACCGACGCATTAATAAAAAATCTTATCAGAATTAGATAGCAGATGATAATCTATATTCCGAATGTATTGACACGCAAAAGCTTTACTTAAAATCATCCCCAAAAATTAGGGTTGATCAGTCTTGGGCATTACACCACCTGTTACAACCCCCCTGGGTATAACCCCTATTGGCTTTAGATAATAAATTATTTTTAGACGTGTCAACCTTGATAAATAAAACTTAGCTCTATCGTTATTAGATAGGGTTGTAATTCCTATGCGTTGTAAAAGATTTTGTTTAGTTTTAATTTAATCCGTTTAATGCGACTTAAATGTGATTAAATAAAGGTAAGCAAATAGTACATGTGTTGAACAAATAATTTGTGTTTGTAAATCTGGTGGGACGAAATGCGAACATAATTGTAGGAGAAAATAAGAGAGATGTTTTGTTTTTGTAGCTTTCTAGTTGGAATCTGGTTTCTTCTATAGCTTGGCTGGCTGGCTTTCAGATTTGGTTAACTAAACAAGATAATATTTAATTCCATGTTAAAGCAGAAGAGTCTATAGCTATTTCTCATATTTAATGTGGATTTTACCGGGCATCCCGCGAAACTCAAAATTATTTACGTTGTTTGCAAATTGTAGATTTTCACGTTGAATATCGATCAAAATATGTTTCGCGGCAGTAATAACAATATATCTACTAAATAATACTCATAGACAATATAACCCTAGCTTTATAAGCTCTATAAGCTTCCCAATATTAATTTACTATCAAATTATCGATTAAGAAGCTTGTGGAGCTTATAGAGCTAGGTAAATATTATTTAATTTTTATGATATTAGTATTATTGCAGCGATTCATATTTCGATCGATAAACAGCTTGAAATAGAGCAACAATTTGCAAAAACCCAAGAAATTTTGGATTTCGCGGGCTTCCCGGTAGCTTTCACCTTATAACTCCTAAAACCTTACTTGAAAAAAAATTATACTTTAGCAAACCATAAGGAAATTAACAACGATGAATCTGATTCATCAATCATCAATTCATCGACTATGCAGACGTAGTATTTAATTATTGAAAAAAACTAAAAAATTGACTTAGTTCTAACCTAGTTCCAATAATATACATCACCCAATAACAAAATCAAAATCATCACTCTACAATTACGAGCAAATGTGACATAATATAATTAATTGACGACAACCCTATCGTGCGCAAGTGTGCGGGACGTGCGGATGAATGCGTATGCGCTCATCAATTACACCGAACGAATTAGCGTCAGTCGTGCCAGCCCTAGTGATATGATTTTATGTGTTACAGTTTTAGAGAAAGCTAATGATTTTTGGATGGTGACCATAGAAAAACGCGTTAAATGTATCGTTAATTGATTATGAGTTTAAATTATGACTTTTGCTATAAGCACCGCCTGCTTGTTTAAGTTTTTTATGGTGTAGGATGGCAAAGGCGGGCCATATCAGCAGAATTCATCCAGAAAGGTGGGCAAAGATTAGCGATCCACATTGGGTGCCTCGCGAAGGAATTCGTCGCCGAGGTAGGCCGAGGAAAAGCTGGCGGAACGATCTGGATATTATTCTCAAGAATTGGACTGAAGAAGCTACGTATAGGAAAGTTTGGAAGAACATGGGGGAGACCTTTGTCCAGCAGTGGGACAGTATAGGTTGACAAGAAACGAGCTCAAGGCCCACTTGATGTTAAGCGGTTACCTTTGCCCATAGCAACTGCAATACCACCACTAGGCTGTAGCCTAAATTGAACTGCAAATCACACTCGCCAAACTGAGACATGAAGATGGAAAGTCTCATGTGATTGTAATATCGCCGGCACCCGTACCCTTCAGACCGAACACAGCAATGCAAGCATCACTATTTTATACTTAAAATCATACTGATAAATGTTACTTATTCAGTGAAAACAAATAAGTGCTTGAGGATTTTTCCGTTTGATAGAAACTGACCCTTAGATTCTGCCTAGATATTTTGAAAGTTTGTGGTACTTAGTTGGTCGACTGCCTTAACTTCGTTCCACAGAAATAGATAGAGATAGAATGACTGTAATCACAACTTGCGATTCATGCGTGGCAACTTTCGAACAAACTACGCCTCCCATATTGACGTCATTAATTTAAAAAAAAACTTTAATCAAATGTTCTTTACAGCTTTTGTTTCTGCAGTTAGAAACAGCACAATAAGGCATTTTTGCGGGTTTTTGTTACAGTATTTACAGAAATAAGTCATAAGGCGTACTGAGAAAGGCTTTGAAATGCCCTGTACTATGGTGCAGAGTGTTGGCACGCGCGCCCTGCCTACTTTTCCATTCTATCTATTTCTGTGCTTCGTTCACCTTTGAGCCCACCATCATGACTTTATTGTAGTTTGTGCGGTTTAACGAGGCAATAGCGGGCGTTGCCTGATTCTGTAATTCTGTTATGTCATAGAATATATACTAACGACAAGAAGCGACACTTAAGCAGGTGTGCTCGTAAAATTGCTCGCGGCTATGTGTGCGGGGCGTGGCGAGCGCGGGGGCCGTGCGCGGTGCGCGGCGTGTGGCACGGGCAGTCTCTCGGCTGCCCCAGCCAATATATTGCATGTAAACGCGCTCCCTCAAGGTCACCGGTCAGAGAGCTCACACGTACAGGGGAGTGTCACCGCTGTGGCTATGTTAACCATAACCACGCATGCGATTGTTCGAAACGTGTGAAATTATTATCACTGGCTTTTATCGTGCTAGTGGCCATGTTGGCAGTTTATGCAAAAAATAATGCTTGAATTTTTTGTATTGATTCCACGTGAAAGTGTGGCTCCAGCAACAAATCAAACAAATATCAACTACCGTGCCCATCAGCGTACACACACATATGTGCACAATCAGAGAACCCCGCAGTCATTCGCAGAGTGTTCGCAGATGACACGTCACGTCGCCGTCGCGTCACGTCGTCATCGCAACGCTGCGCTATAATCCGATTAGCGGCATCTGTCCACGGATCACTCCCGTGACTTTGTACACGTCATTTTGTTTCAGATCCACCCTTGATATAGTTTATATTGTTTGTTCTTTTACGGGTACTCGATACTTTGTTTTTAGGGTTCTGTACCTCAAAAGGAAAAAATGGAACCCTTATAAGATCACTCTGTTGTCCGTCTGTCCACTTATCAAGACCCTTTTTTATCAGGAACGGGTAATGGTATCATGCAATACAATGGTATGGTATTAATAGCATGTAATAATGATAACTGAAAATGTAATTTTATTAACTTAAAATGTGACTTATAATAATTACTATTATCAATAAACTAACTATGAACTACTATCAAGTTATAGTAGTTTATGAAACTGTTGCATAATAGGGGTTATTAAAACACGAGTGTGAGTTTAAAAACCGAGCCGTAGGCGAGGTTTTTAATAGTATCACACGAGTGTTTTAATACCTAATTATGTCAGTTTCATACACTATTTTATCTACACTCATACAATTTTAAATAAAATACCAAAGTCAAAATCTTGGTAACATTGACGTTGTTTTTCTTGATTTTTCTGGTAAAAGATTGTTCGTCATTTACGTTGCTGCATCCAGAAATTCAGGCGGGGTCATATTCTCCTAAGTTCAGTATAACTGCTGTAGTCAGATATTTTTGCCCAGAATAAAACTTTCGACATACAAAACCATAATAATAACGTAAACAATAACAATAAATTTACAAGTAACGATAACCAAATCCAGTAGGCCGTGACGCGCGGCCGCGCACGCGCGCTGGTGGTCTACACAGATAATAAAATATAGTCTGGCGAAAACATTATAATCGGAACTAATTTTCTATCCTTGCCAGGATTCCATCAATCTCTATTTTATCATACAAAAAATATGCCTGTAAACACTTAAATATAATTAAAAGCAATATGACAATCAAAAGTTCTGCCAAAAACGCGATTTTAAACGATAAAAATTTTCAATGTATGACAAGTGGCGCCACCCTGAATTTTGTGTACTCATTGGTGCCAAACTGTACGACTGCTATAAAAAAGGTTTGAAAACTCCTTGGTTAGGTCGAAGTGGCATTAAAAACTCCTTAGTTGGGCTGAAGTGTGCGGTTATGGAAAAAAAATTAAATTACCGCATTGTTTTGTTCAGCAAACTGTATCGTAATGAAACTTTTTAAATTCATTACAGGTGCATGTGCGTAAAGTATGTCATTATGACATTACTTTCGAGTTCATAATTCGAATTTTACGATACGAGTGTAGATAAAAATTAATATAAAACTAAGGTCAGCGGCCCCTAGGTGGTGTAAAAAATGCAAGCTTCTAAGTCGAATATTTTGATACTCGCAAACTTACTCATCAAAACCAGTAGGATACATCCCGTGGATTCAGAATTATTAAATTTGGCAAGAAGCACTAGATCTCACAGCACTAGAGGGGCACCGGTGCGGTCCAATGGAGTTCCCGGAGCTCCTCTATTTTGTGCAGAGGATGGCCACCGTGTGGTTTTAGTCGGTAAGAGTCCGACATACCCCTCCGCCCTCCCCAGACGGAGGGTATCCATGAGGATTTCCACCCGAAAAAAAAAAAAAAGGTCTCACAGCACAAGTAAAGTAAAAAATCCGAAAATCGTTTATTTGCTGTTATAATATCACATAAAACATATTGAAATCCGGATAATGTTATGAAAAACTGTGTCTTGGATACTATTAAATAAATAAATTAATATTTCTAGGACATTTTTACACAGTACCATCTAGTCCCAAACTAAGCAAAAATCAAATTTAAATCAAAATTCAATTAAATTCAATTTGAATTCAATTCAAATTATTTATTTGCTAGAATTTGGTACATAATAAAGATGTTACAGAAATTAAATGTTCTAATAACATATCCTGTCACATTTGACGTGCATTTGGGGTACATAATAGAAATATTGAATTTCGGGCGTCAAATTGTAGCCTCTTTCACACCCTACAACAAATGTAGGTATATACGTGGAGTCACCAGTACCTAATCCTAAGCTAAGTATGTGTATGAGAATCCTTAGGTGTTCGGAGATCACTCATTCTAAAGTATGAGGCCCATGGCCTATCTATACCTTACAAATGATGGAAAATGAATAATAAACTTGAAACATTTAGAATAAATTAAAGATATCTTCTCATTTCACATAAATCACGTATTATTTCGTAGATAAATTGATGAATTCATATAACCCTCAGACCAAAAGAATAAGATAGACGGAGCGCGAAGAACTAGTAACTGAAGCCAGAAAAAAGTCCTACTATTCTGCCCGCAGTGTTAGCGAACCCCGATTGGGAGCGTCTAATCCTCAGACCAAAATAATTAAATTGCTGCCAATCGCGACTCGTCAACACTGTGGGCGGAATTGTAGCTACTCCTTTGCAAAAAGGAATACCTTTTTCTGGCTTCAGTTACTAGTTCTACGCGCTGCGTCTGTATTCTTTTGGTCTGAGATATAACCCGATATGTTCCGTGTCACCACACCCTGGCACCCCAGACGTAAATAATTGCACCATCCTATATCTTCTCATGGGTGTCGTAAAAGGCGACTAAGGGATTCACCAGAGGATGGGCAGCAGCGTTCTCTGAGTATTTAACCAACCAACTGCGATCGCCAATCCGCCTGCCAAGCGTGGCGATTATGACATATCCCGCCATTTGGGGGAGGCCTATGTCCAGCAGTGGACGTCTTTCGGCTGAAATGATGATGATGATAATGATGATATATAACCCTACACCCTAATGAAATTCACTGTAAGCCATTTATGGGATGTAAGCTCACGATTGTATTGCTTGAAAATGCAGATAGAATACAGTTCAGATACTCACTCTGACTGATTAAGTCCTATATTGTAAGGAATGAGCCTATTTCTAATTAACGGGAACAATCATCGGCCTTATAAATTACGCAAAAATCTGATTAATAAATCACAAATCCATA
Source organism: Asteroscopus sphinx (assembly GCA_949699075.1). Classification (NCBI taxonomy): domain Eukaryota; kingdom Metazoa; phylum Arthropoda; class Insecta; order Lepidoptera; family Noctuidae; genus Asteroscopus; species Asteroscopus sphinx. The sequence goes on from OX453002.1 coordinate 4,542,547, forward strand.
CAAAATATTCCGTGCCACTGAGCATCCGATTTTCCGTGCCCTCGCTTTTACTTCATGTTTAATCATCAGGAATTAAATCGTCTCAGAAACTCATTTTGATCTCATTTAATGCGAATCTCATTTAATTTTATTTCAATAAAATTAACTCCTGGGATTAATAAAATGGTAATCATCTCCTTGCATAGAAGAAGCGATAAGTTATTAAAAATAGCTTTCCTTGCGACTTAAGTGCTTTAAGACTTGTGTCGGTCCCTTAGTACGTACCCCGTACTCTGTAAAGTAAGGTGAGTTCTTTTGAGGGTTGAACCCTAATTTACCGAAATGATCTAAGAGTTTTTTTATTTTTTACTGATCGAGGTACAGTTGTTTTATCTCACGAATGCGGGTGAGCCATACTTGTGTGTGTGTGTACATGCACATTGTCTTTGAGTGCGTAAGCTCTGGAGTGCTCTGCTGCCGAATTGCGTAACTCACTCGCGATCGCAATCATCTGGATTTCAATGTTCATTACTCCGTGTGTTTTGGCAATGAAACAATCCGTGTTATCGGCAACTACGTACCACGCAATGAATGTTGCTTTAATTTCAAAATGAAAGCTAATGTCAAAGTGAATGCATTACACAATAGCCCCACAGTTTTAGGCGAGTTTTGTAGTTACGCGCCCAAGAGCGGGTGTCTATACGCATTACAACTACAAGCATGGCTCACCCGCTTTCGTGAGATAAAACAACTGTATCTACCTACTTAACAAAATGAGCTATATGGCACCCCCATCAGTAAAAATAATAATTACTCGCTGAGTATATTGTTTTATCGTAAATTCGTGTTTAACAATTGAAGCACAGATACTGTAGTTAATCAGAAACTACTAACTCTGTAAATCATAGTTCGCTGTAGTTGTAGATAGAAAAAGTGCCAAAAGTGGCCGTGTCCTGAGCTAATAATGTTACATCTAATGACCATAACAATATTCTAAACAATTAATCATACAACATAAGGTTCAAGTACCTTACCTTGTACTTTGTTGTACCATTTATCTTGTGGGCACAGCGTGGGTGGGTAGGCCCCCACAAGGTGGACCGATGACCTGGTGAAGGACGCGGGAATCCGCTGAATGCGGAAAGCGCAGGACTGGTCGTTATGGCGATGCTTGGGGGAGGCCTATGTCCAGCAATGGACGTCTTTCGGCTGAAATGATGATGACATAGTTGCACGGTATTCCGTAACTTGCCTGTTGTTTTAGTAAGCAGACCGTAATTCGAAACATCGACTCCGTGGTCTGAAAATATTCAATTCAATTCATTTAATTCAAACAGATCACAATAAAATTATAAATCATCCATAGTACATGTTTCTACACAATAATATAAAGAAAATAAATAAATAGTGCATTACTGTCAAGGCCTGAAATGAAGCAATTGACGGCCGAGTAATATTGGAAGTAAAAAGTGATTTGAAGTGAATTAAAAAAATAAATCTAAATTCCTTTTTATCTAAACGCGGCCGTTAATTGCTATTTCGGCCGAGACTTGTATAGTACTTTTCTCTCATTTGCAAGGAAATAATACACAAATACCTTCTCATACTGAGAAGAGGCCCGTGCCCAGCAGTGGGACAGTAATGGGCTGATTATGTTTATGTAATACACAAATTAATTCAACAGTATCTAATTTTCATCCGCGCCAATTCATCCACGCGCGGTTCTTGTTCTATTTCCAAAGTTTTGAAAAAAAATACGCATTCAGCCTTTATAATGATAAATATTTTGTACCTAAAAACACCTAATTTATGTAAGTGTGTACTTAAAAACCTCGGTAGCATAATTCAAAAAATAAAAACTGTCTAGTAATTTATATTATTGTCGTGTTGGATATTACTGGCCTGTTATTTCGTTGCGTACGGAAAAGAGCCGATTAATGTATTCTTTTTTTTTAAATAATGAAACAATTTCCGAGCAAGTGGGGGAAAAAATATTGATTGCCACAACAAGACGACATGCGGTAGGTGAACATTTAGGAATCACAGTGATCTTCTTCTTCGTCGTTTCGCTCTTGACAGAGCGGTCGTGACCATCATGTACTATTACAGTGATACATAGTTGTAATACATATCATAATAAAAGTAACTTTGCAAAGTCTTTGCATGTCGTAGCTGCGGCAAATAGGTTGACACTCAGCATGATGAATTTCAGTGTCAACCCCAAGTGACGAGCACCCGCCAAGCCCGTAAAAGCAACCAATGATTATACAACGTGTATCAGAAATGCGTGGTCATATTTGAAGAGCTTATTCAGGGGATGCTATCGAACAACTTTTACTATGGGACCAACCCTGAAATCGCGAAAACAATATCAGCTGATCCTTACATTTGTCGAGAGACATCGATGATTTAATAGGGATCAGTTGATATTTTTTTCGCGATTTCAGGGTTGTTCCCATAGTAAAAGTTGTTCTATGCTATGTACTGAATGAGCTCTTAAAATATGACCACGCATTTCTGATACACGTAGTATATCCAAAAAAATAAGAACAATACTTTAAAGAGGTAAGTGTTACAGATACTTTATATTATATACACATACATACCCATATTATCATATACATGATTATTATAAAAGAAAAAGAAAAAAAAAACAACATTCATCAAAGCTTTGCTAATGACACAATAGATAAATCTCTAGTAGCCCTGTGTAGTCTGTGGATAAATCGACTGTCTTGCCACATGTCAACGATCGACTCGTGATAATAAATAAAAAAACCCGACTGCGTGTAAAAATAACTAAAAAGATGTAAACAATCTTTTCAGTAATTTATACACGCAGTAGGTTTTTTTGGTTTCGCCCCCTATTACATGGGACTATAACATAACTGGCAAAATGTGGGTGTACTATTACACCTCTGTCTACCCCTTCGGGGAAATACAGGCGTGATGTTATGTTATGTGTCATGTAGGTTTTTGGTTTTGTTAATTTTTTTTTTTTCTTTGAGTCTTCTCGTCGCCTATACCGCAAAGTTTGAAGACAAAGGTCTTCAACCAGTGCGTTCTGCCAGTCATGACTTACGGTGCCGAGACGTGGACACTGACAGTTGGGCTAGTCCACAAATTCAAAGTCGCTCAGCGAGCTATGGAGCGAGCTATGCTTGGAGTTTCTTTGAAGGATAAAATCCGTAACGAGATTATCCGGAGAAGAACCGGAGTGACCGACATAGCTTGTAGGATCAGTAAGCTGAAGTGGCAGTGGGCTGGCCATGTCTGTCGAAGGACCGATGGCCGTTGGAGCAGACGAGTCCTTGAGTGGAGACCGCGAATCGGCAAACGCAGCGTAGGGCGCCCCCCTGCCAGGTGAACCGACGACCTAAAGAACGTGGCTGGGGGGGACTGGATGCGGAAGGCAGAGGACCGAGTGTTGTGGCACAACTTGGGAGAGGCCTATGTCCAGCAGTGGACTGCGATAGGCTGAGTTGATGAGTTGATGATGATGATAATCAAATATTTAATCCACACATAAATTCGAAAAGTCAGTGGTGCGGGCCAGGTTCGAACTCAGACCCTCCTACATGGAAGGCAAGTGCTCATCCGCTAGGTTATCGAGGTATTGGAGGCACGACCGCTTCAGTGCTATAAGTGCTTTGAGTTTGGGCACGTAAGTCGCCAATGCCGAAGCGAGGTTGACCGTAGCACAAGCTGCTTCGCCTGTGGTGAGCCCGGCCACAAGGTGAAAGAATGCACGGCGCAGAACCTTCGATGCTCGCTCTGCGCGGATCTCTGTCGGCCAGCTACCCATAGAATGGGGAGCAAGAAGTGCTCTGCCCTGAAAATAAAAGAAGGGGCAAACAGGACAGGGACCAGGCCATGACTGCTGGTTCTGCGCCGGCGCCTGCACCGAGCAGTGCCCCCCAGGAGACTATGGATAATTCGCCTTCCCAGCCCTGAAAGTAATCCAGAGCAACCTCAACCACTGTCGCAACGCGCAGCATCTGTTTCTTCAAACGGTTGCGGAGTGGTCAGTTGCCTTAGCGGCGGTGGCGGAACCATATAACGTCCCGGATCATCCTCGCTGGTTCGGTGACACCGTTGGCTCCGTCGCAATTCACTGGGGTGGAACAGAGGGTGGCCCTCCTTGCTCCTTACTCAAAAAGGGACAGGGATTCGTTGCTGTAGAATGGGGCCCTTTGGCAGTAGTGGGGTGCTATGTTTCTCCCAACATCTCCCTTGCCGACTACGAGGGATACTTGGATGGGGTGGCACGCTGTATTCGTGGCTTTTGCTTACCTCGTCCACTGCTCGTACTAGGCGATTTTAACGCTCACTCAAGAGTGTGGGGGAACCGTCGGGACGGGCCTAGGGGAGAAACATTGCAAGACTGGGCAGCTGGACTAGACCTTCGCCTTCTGAATCGGGGGTCCGTGGCCACATGCGTCCGGTGGCAGGGGGAGTCGATCGTCGATTTATCAATTTCAATTTCAATTTCAATGTTTTTTTATTTCAAATAAACCTAATTACAGGCACTTTTGAAAGGTCAGGCTCTAGTTGCACGGTTCCAAATTGTGGGTCCTATGGAGAAGAACCGGCAAGAAACTCCATGGATAAACTCTTTTTAAAATAGGTTATTGTTTATTACATCAAATTTATTCAAATAATGTGAGTATAATGTAGGTTAATGTCAGAAATAAACAAGAGTTTAAAAGTGAGTATATTGCCTTTAGAAATAAACGTAAGAAGAGTTGCCATAGTATGTAGAAGCTGACCTGTCCCGACAGACGGCACCCGTTCACGAGCATGACGCGAGCATCAGCCATCGCTTAACTCAACCATATTGAAGGGAACTTAACGACCCGACACTAACGCCACCATCAGCATGACATTTAAGTGAGCATGACAGACTCATACTGCTAGACAACAAATAGGCAGGAATATATAGAATTACTGTAAAAAACATTAATGGCCACATGATACTTACATTTTACATTTTAATCACCTATTAAAAATTGTAAGCAGTTCATATACGTTGCAGTTCTATGTCAGAAATGCAATATTAGAAAAAAAGTGTAAATAAATTGTATAATTCCGAAACAGTAAAGTTAATAAAGTGTAAATAAATTTAATAATAAACAGTTAATAATAACTGAAAAAATATCAAAATAACATGACTTGGTAGAAAAATTACCAACAGATCGATACAAAAAATAAAATGTGTCAAAAAAAAAAAAACAAAATGTCAAAGGAAATAATAAAAATAGATCCAATGTCAAAAGTAAAAGATAGAAAATAAAACTAATGGTCCAATAGGAATAAAATTAACAATTATAAATGATCCAATAGGAAATAATTACATGTCAAATGCCAAGAGATATCAAATACCTAGTTGAGGAGAACCAGTGGGTCGCAGTGTGCAGGTGGGAATCGTATTCCAGACATTTTTATCAGCAATGTATTGGTTTATATCATAATAAGCTCTTGACATTAACACACGTTTTGTTACTAACTTGAATTTTATCAATGGTAGTTCAGTAATACAAGTTGGAAGTTTATTATAGAACCTAATACTGTTTCCCATAAACGACTTAGTACTAGTTTTTATAAGTCTAAAACCGGGTACAACAAGCTCATGCTTATATCGTGTATTGAAGCTGTGGGTATCACTTCTTTTATTGTAATTTAAGATATTTTTACGCACATACAAAATATTTTGATAAATATACAAGGACGGTAAGGTAAGAATATTTATCTCTTTGAATAACTCACGCAAAGACTCACGGCAACCTAGATTATAAATAGCTCGGACTGCTCTTTTTTGTAATATGAAAATAGACTCTACATCAGCAGATGAACCCCACAGTAAGATGCCATAAGACATAATACTGTGGAAGTATGCAAAATATACTAATCTAGCCGTAGCCACATCAGTCATCTGCCTTATTTTTCTAATGGCAAAAGCAGCAGAACTCAGTTTGCCAGCAAGTGCCTCTATATGAGGTCCCCATTGCAGTTTAGAGTCTACTGAGATACCCAGGAAGACAGTTGAGGGAACCAGATCCAAAACTTTTCCATCTAGTCTTACATTAGTAACAATATGGTGTACATTAGGTGTCGAAAATTTTATACATTTGGTTTTTCCTGCATTAAGAAGAAGATTGTTAGCAGAGAACCAATTGGAAAGAATATTAAGAGTATTATTGGGTTCCACAAGGTCACTATCTTTCCTATTCACTTTAAATATAAGTGAAGTGTCGTCAGCAAATAAGACTATGTTAGTCTTTGTATCTTTTATTATATATGGGAGGTCATTAATATATACAAGAAACAGAAATGGGCCTAAAATTGATCCCTGAGGTACACCCATTTTAACAAGTGAGCCTACAGAAGTGACATTACCTATAGCTACCTTTTGTTCCCGATTCGACAAATATGAACTTACGAGATCAATAGATCTACCTCGGATTCCGTAGTGTTTTAATTTCAGAATGAGCGTTCGGTGATCCACGCAGTCGAACGCCTTAGAAAGATCACAGAACACTCCTACCGCATCCTGAGCCTGCTCCCAAGCCTCCAATACTGTTTTGATTAGGGTGGATCCAGCATCTCCCGTTGAACGTCCCTTCGTAAATCCAAACTGTTTATCATGAAGTATCCCATTTAAGTTAAAATATACTAACATTTGATTTAGTATTAGTTTTTCAAAAATTTTGCTTAAAGCTGGTAGAACAGATATTGGCCTATAATTAGATGCATTATCAAGGCATTATCATGGGCGAGTCCTCCTGCTTCCCGCATGGTGTCGGGATGGCGGGTTGCTGAGGAGGTGGTCACTTTGTCTGACCACCGCCACATCGTTTTCGAGGTGGCGCTACGTCCCCCCGACCGCCCCAGTCACGCAAATCATGGCACCCAGCCGCGGCGTTGGTCCCTCAAACTGCTCGACCGAGATTTACTCGTCGCAGCTGCCCATGTCGCGGCGTGGTCGGAGAGTTCGGACTCTGAAAGGATCCTGCCCGATCCGGAGGTTGAGGCGGCCTGGTTTCGGGAGACAATGACGGCAATTTGCGATGCCTCAATGCCCCGGGCCAGGCGCGGTGGGTTTCGGTCGGTGTACTGGTGGTCAGAAGAACTCGCTCAACTACGAGCGGCGTGCTTGAGGTCTCGACGCCGGTACACACGAACCCGGCGACGACGTCGAGCTACATCCGAAGAGATAGCCATCAATTATGCGGCATATCGGGCGGCTACAAAGGCATTCCAAATTGCCATTGAGAACGCCAGGGTTCGGTCCTGGAGTGAGCTCCTGGAGGGTCTCAACAGGGATCCGTGGGGGAAACCATATAAGGTAGTCATGGGCAAGTTACGACCATGGGTACCCCCGCTTACGGAAACCCTGGACCCGGACTTGCTGGGCAGAGTTGTCCATACACTATTCCCAGCAGTCCAGGACGACCCTTCAGTATCCCAAATAGCTTCACCAGATTGTTCTGAGGACTTGGAGGTAACAGAAGGGGAACTGGACCGGGCCGTTAGTCGCCTGAGGACGCGTAACACGGCACCTGGACCTGACGGTATTCCGGGTCGGGTCTGGGTGCTGGCTATGGCTGCTCTGGGGGACAGGTTGAGGCGGCTGTTCACAAGCTGTCTCCGTCACAGCGTGTTCTCCTCCGGCTGGAAGGAGGCTGGGTTGGTCCTTATAAAGAAGGAAGGCAGGGCCGCAGATTCGCCCTCTGCATACCGTCCCATATGCCTGCTCGATGAGGCATCCAAGCTATTCGAGAGAATAGTTGCCGAACGTCTCGTTGAGCACCTGTCGCAGGTCGGTCCCGACCTTGCCAATAGTCAATACGGCTTCCGGCAGAGGCGATCAACAGTGGATGCGATTCTACGTGTCCGCTCGCTGTCGGAGCAGGTAGTGTCCAGGGGTGGAGTAGCGTTGGCGATAAGTCTTGACATCGTTAACGCCTTCAACTCCTTGCCCTGGGACGCGATAAGGGGGGCACTCGCACACCATTGTGTGCCCTCCTACCTGCAAGGCATTGTCGGGGCCTATCTTCGCGACAGGCACGTTCGCTATGTGGGTAGGGACGGTTGCGTTCATCGCAAGGGGATTAGTTGTGGGGTTCCACAGGGGTCGGTACTCGGCCCGCTCTTGTGGAACATTGCATACGACGCGGTCCTGCGTGTCGACCTCCCCGCTGGCGTCAGTGTCGTTTGTTACGCTGACGACACTTTTGTGTTGGCCGGTGGGGACACCTTTGATGGGACCATCCAGCTTGCTGAGCTCGGGGTGGCAAAAGTCGTGGCCAAAATCCGTGAGCTGGGGCTGCAAATAGCGCCCCATAAAACCGAGGCGCTATGGTTCCACAATCTGCGACGGGGTAGAGAACCACCAAGCTCGACGGTTCGCGTTGGTGATGCGCAATTCCAAGTGGGCCGATGTATGAAGTACCTTGGCCTCTTCCTGGACAGTCGCTGGGCCTTCGGGGAGCATTTTAATCGCCTGGTCCCCAGGATCGAGAGGGCAGCTGGTGCACTGCACAGACTGCTGCCCAATCTTGGGGGACCTCGGGAGGAAGTTCGCCGCCTATACGCGGGAGTCGTGCGGTCCATAGCCCTCTATGGGGCGCCTGTATGGTCACACCGACTGTCAGGCGTCCAGCGCTTAAGGGCCAAATTCAACAGCCTGCAGCGCAAAGTGGCCATACGGATCGCACGAGGATACCGAACGGTATCCTTTGAGGATGCAACTGTCCTGGCACGCTTCCCGCCGTTGGACATCTTGGCGGATATGGACACGAGGGTCTACGACCGGATTCGTGCCATTCGCCAAAACGGTGGGAGCGCCCCTGTAAGGGTGTTTGAAATGCTGAGGCGGCAGGAGCGACAACACGCGCTCGAGATGTGGCGCGAGCGGCTGGAAGAGCCGCAGTATGCGCACAAGCGAGTGGTTGAAGCTGTACTGCCGTGCTTTGAGGCCTGGCTCGACAGGAGTGAGCGCGTCACCTACCGGCTTACTCAGGTGCTCACCGGGCACGGTTGCTTCGGTGAGTACCTGAATAGGATCGGACGCGAAGCTACGGCAAATTGCCACCATTGTGGGTGTGACCAGGACACTGCACAGCACACGCTGGAGGAGTGCCCTGCATGGGGCTCCGAACGGTGGGACCTGGTCAACTTGATCGGGCAGAATCTTTCTCTGCCAGCAGTAGTGTCGGCTATGCTGGCAGATCCGGCGGCTTGGAGAGCCATGGCTTCCTTCTGCGAGTCTGTTATGCTTCAGAAGGAGGCCGCAGAGCGAGATCGGGAGAGGGCTGATCCCGCTCGGAGAAGGCGGCGCCGGGGAGGCAACCGCCCTGGCGCAAGGCCCAGATAGGGCGAAGGGCCGCATCCCCTGCTGCCACATCTGGCAGGGGACCTTCGGGATCGTGTACGCTAAGAGTGGGGGAACTCGAGGCGTCTATTAAGCGACCCTGGGGAGGACAGCAGTACGTGGTGGTCGCGTGCTACTGTGGGGGAAATAATATTGTTTTCCCGGGACGTGCTAAAGGCATAGCACTAGAGGGGCACCGGCGCGGTCCATTGGAGTTCCCGGAGCTCCTCTATTTTGTGCAGAGGATGGCCACCGTGTGGTTTTAGTCGGTAAGAGTCCGACATACCCCTCCGCCGTCCCCAGACGGAGGGTATGCATGAGGATTTCCACCCGAAAACAAAAAAAAAAAAAAAAAAAATGTTATCACAGCTTATATAGGACAGATTATATACTACATTATTCAGATATTTTGTGCCATATCCAAAACTGAGTTTAAATTCGACCCACATCGGCGATGTTTACACGATGGACCGACGACCTAAAGAACGTGGCTGGGGGGGACTGGATGCGGAAGGCAGAGGACCGAGCGTTGTGGCGCAACTTGGGAGAGGCCTATGTCCAGCAGTGGACTGCGATAGGCTGAGTTGATAATATTTTTTTTATGTATTTTTTTAGTTTTGTCGTGTTTTATCGCGCTAATCTAATCTTTTTAATCTTTTGTTTTTGAAAAGTCACACAAAAATATAATTCATTTTTAATAACGTTGAATAATGTGTTGTTTTTAGCATTCTAATTCCAAATTACATTTAAACATATACTGCTGTGATGATTTCGATATAATATGTCATGCAATGATATAATGTCATACAATAATGGAAACACTGGTTCAGGAACGCGTTACATGAATTTTTTTCGAGCACTTTATGAAGCAGTGATAGCCTAGTGGTTGAACGCTTGCCTTCCATGCAGGAGGGTGTGAGTTCGATCCCAGCCCGCACCTCTGACTTTTCGAATTCATGTGCGGATTTATTTTCGATTATCACTTGCTTTAACGGTGAAGGAAAACATCGTGAGGAAACCTGCACACCAGAGAGTGCTCCATACAGTTCTCGGCCAGCGTGTTGGACTAAGGCCTTAGCCTTCTCGTACCGAGAAGAGGCCCGTGCCCAGCATTGGGACAGTAATAGGCTGGTTATGTTATGTTACTTTATGAAGGAGCAGTCAGTGTCCATTCTTCCAGCAACGAGTTGCAGGTAGCTGTGGCCCACCCATCAAGCAACTGACGGCTCGCAGTTAGTATAAAATGGACATAACTTGTAATATATATGCAAGTTATAGAACGCAACAAACTAATGTTGAGTTGCACCAACTGTTCCTGCAACCAAAGACGTCTCTTATAATGTCTTTGACTGTAACTATACAAAAGTTCATGTCAAATAAAAACGAAAAGTGAAAAACCACGCTATAAGGTGGCCACCCAGTAAGTACTTACCACAGCCATAGTATTTTTTTACTACGTCTGTAGTACTTACTTATATTTTAATAATTAATAAATGGCTTCGCTTTCGCCGGAATGCCCATATTCTTTCGCTGCTATATAATGCTGCTCGACTGTGGAATGCATTAACACTAAATGTGAGGAGTGCACAATCACTACCGCTTTTAAAAAAAATTGTAAAGGTACACTACTTGTCAATCTGTTTCACTACTTCTTGAAATTGCTCAACTACTACATTTTATATTTGTATTTATTAGTATATTATATGATATATATTTCTCATACTTTATATTATTATATTTAAGTAGGTATATTATGTACGAATAGTACCTTTTTTTACACCGTACCTACCCACGATTGGTTCCCATTCTTCAAGTCCATCCAAAGGTTGTCTGGAAGAGATTGCCTTGTGCGATAAGACCGCCCATTGTACTTACTTAATCTTTCTGTAAACTATTGTCTTTGTTTTCGTTTGGTGTAATGTACAATAAAGAATATAATAAATAATAATTAATAAGACTTGTTGATTTAATATGTGGGTGTGTTTATTTCAAACAATGTCGATAAAGCTATACTTATTGTTATATTTTAATCAGCTAACAAATGCTACGAGTCCATATATTTTTATAAGTAGTTAGACGGGTGGAATTAAAAGAACCTCCACGAGTGACGATATTTCGTTAATCGTCCGGCGCACCCTGGGTAGTCAGCCCCGCTACCAACCTGCTGACTGGCTAATCTTATCCCCGCGGCATGAGCTACTATCATTATGTAGCTCATGGCGACACGATAGAAGAAGTAGTTAGAAATTTTGACGATATTGATGAGCTTGCGCCAGATACATTACCTTTTGTTTAAAGTAAAATTTAACCATCGCAATAACCGTTAGCGTTTGGTGCAACTGATCCTAACTGTTATGTCATTAAATTATAATAATAATAGCTGTTACGAATCGTCTGTCCGTCATATTTTCACGTGTCTTCTTGTCATGATAACCCGTTAGGCTCTTAAGTACAAATTCTTTTCCAAACGACTCTCTTTGTAAGTATTTATATCGTCTTTTTATCTATGAATAGTATTTTGAATAGTGTTAGTATTTTTGTCAGCTTTTCAGTAAGTGCTCACTTTTGTGTGTTACAGGAATGTATATACTGGTAGGTACTTGGCTATAAGAAAATTTGACGACGTCTATGGTCGTGGTTACGATTCCCACAGGACACAAATATTTATGTGATTCATGTTTGTTATAACTTTGTTTTTATTTTTATGGTGTGCAAACAATAAAGTATACTCTATCTATCTATCTATCTATCTATGAACATAAGTATTTGTGTTGGTCTGGGTGTTTCTTATGTATTATAAATAGATATATATTTACAAAATGAAAGTATATAAGTATTGTATCCATTTTCTAGTACAAACTCTGCTCTGTAAAGCGGTTACCTTTGCTCATAACAACAGCTACACCACCTAGGCTGTTGCCTTAATGGTACCGCAATCATGTCGCGATCGCCAATCTGAAACATGAAGATGGAAAGTCTCATGCGATTGTAATTTCAACGGCACCCGCGTACTTACGCACCGGAACACAGCAGTACAAGCATTACTGCCCCCCTAGCCAAGTTGACATCTACATAATCGTCAATCGTCAACGCTAATAGAAAACGATCAAAATGTATGGGAATGACATTTCTCAACGAAAAAATCATTCATTCAGATATGTCATTCCCATACATTTTGATTGTTTCTATTAGCGTTGACGATTGTTGATTGTGTAGATTGTCAACTTGGCTAGGGGGGCTGTTTGGCGGCATAAATAGGATAAAATAGAATATACTTAATAGTTTATCTAAAATATTCTAATAAAATAATGAAGAGTGGACTGGTAACTTAACTGCTCAAGTCACATTTTAAATCATTTTAAATAAATAAATAAAATTGCGCTATTCTTGACCAGTCATTACAGTACTTGTCTAGCTCGTCACGCCATCGCTTTCGAGGTCTGCCTCAATGTCGCTTCCCTGTATCAGGTCTCCACTGTGTGGTAATTTTGGCCCACAGCTCAGAAGGCATCCAGCAGACGTGGCCAGCCCAATCCCACTTTAGTTTTGCGGCTTTGTGAGCAACATCAATGATTTGTGCATTGCACCTTGGCAGACTTTGAGTTTGGACTTCTGAATATCTGTCAAGGACCAAGTTTGAGCACCGTGGGTTAGAATGGGAAGAATCCACATATGCATGAGTCTTCGTTTCAGCGTAAAACCGTGACACATGGAAATCAAGGGAGGAGGCCTATGTCCAGCAGTAGACGTCTTTCACTAAACCTTTATCTATCTATCTAAACCAAGTAAGATTTCCGAAAGCAATTACCTATAGGTAGTGAATATTTAGTAATTTAATTTTTACTTTTATACCAAAGCCCAAAATCCCTTTTATACTTTCCATCATTCCTAAATACGAAAAGGATTATCAAGAGGGTCGCTGACAGTCATACTTCCTCTTTGACACTGCACGCCGTTTTCCCACCATCCGGGCATTCGCATAATGACGTCATACATTATTCATAGCCTAGGTGACAATGCTAAGCTCTTTAATAGCTCCCATTTAATTTGCGGTGCGTATTATACCCCACTATGAGTTGATATATTGCATTGCTTGGCACTAAATAAAATTACTATTATGTGATATGGATGTAGTCCACGGGGCTATATAGATCAAACAGCTGCCTGCACGTGTGGCATTGATCCTCAATCAATGTCACACTTGCTATGCTGCTCCTTGTGTCCAAGCACTTGCACATTGAGTGACCTTAACAATGCCATAGACAACGCACATTTCATCATCATCATCATCATCATCATCATTTCAGTCGAACGACGTCCACTGCTGGACATAGGCCTCCCCCAAGCATCGTCACACTGGTCATGTTGGGGGGAAATGCCATAATCGCCACGCTTGGCAGGCGGATTGGCGATCACTATTGGTTGGCTAAATACTCAGAGAACGCTGCTGCCCATCCTCTGGTCAATCCCTTAGTCGCCTTTTACGACACCCATGAGAAGATATAGGAAGGTGCAATTCTTTACGTCCGGCACCACATGGAACTGAACAGACAACGCACAAGACCTGGCAAATTTCTGGGCCAGCAGCGTCTGATTACTGTGCCACTGTAATGTCTTTGCCACTGTCGGTAAACTTTTTGTACCTTCCGTCGACACGAAGAAGTCCACGATATTTGTGCGAAAGCTCAATTTCTTGTATCAAATCATATATTTGGCTACCTACGTAAGTTTTCATCATCATCAACATCATCATCATCATGCTATCCTGGTATCGCCCACTGCTAGGTATATGCCTCCATTTGTTTTTTCCAGCCTCTTCGATCTTGTGTGTCCCTCATCCAGTTGTTTCCTGCGACTATCATCAACCCATCGTGTTTCTGACGGCCCGGGTTTCTCCGACTTGACTTTGGCCACCACTCGGTCAAAGCTTTAGTCCATCGGCCATAGTCCACGCTGAGCCAGATGACCTGCCCAACTCCACTTCAGCTTAATCGCCCGATCATCGACATCTTTGGCCGATGTTCATCAAAGTTAATACTCTTATTAATCGACCAATTACTCAAAAAATGGTCGTTTGACAAGAAAATTAACTTAGGTTTAAAGAATGTTATTTCTCATAAGAACTTACCGCTTATAATGAGATACAAAAGTACTTACAACTATATTATATAATTTTAGCCTCTAGAGCGTTGGAAATGTTACAGTGTACATACGTAATTCTGTAGCTTAGTTTTGAACACATTCATGTTATCACATTCTTTTAGATCCTCTGGTAATCTATTGAACAGCTGTGCTCCTTCATACGATAACGTTTTCTTGCCGTAATTAGTGGTTTAATTAATTGGAGTTCATTTTTGTTCCTTAGGTTGTATGTTATTGTTTTTTTTATGTAGCTAACTTCCTTATAAAATGTTTAGTTTTTACTTTTAAAGACTGAAATTTGTGAAATTAATGAAAACTGTTACTATGTGATGATTCTTTAAAGACCAGTGAATTTCATACGACTCTATTGAGCGTACCACAATTATTAGGTACGCCACCATTTCGGCAAACGCATGAGACACTACGACGCTATTATAAATAATTTTATTAAAAACCTGTAGTTACTGAAAATTTAACTTTATTTCGTATTTCTAAGGTTCATATTGAAATGCGAAGGTTCACAATTTGAATTAGGGCAGGAACTTTATGGGCAGGAATAATGTTGCCATGTTAACGGTTTCCAAAAGATTATTGTCAAAGGAGACATAACGTTGCAATGTGTCAGGAGGTATCTCAAAAATGTGCCTTAAGACCGTTTTGTAGTTAGACGAACATTGGGTAATCTTTATTAAAAAAAAATCTCCGCGTGAACTTGAGAGAGGATACTACCTATTAAGTTCTTATACTAACTAATGTGTATTAAACTTACTGTTTTATTTCACATTTTATTTCCAAGCTCGTAGAAAAGCGTTTATAATCGGCAAAAAGCTCATTTTGATTTTAGACGCAAGTTTTAAATAATTAATAATATTCATTCGAATTTTACGTGTGGTTCACCACACACTCTTCACGCTTCAGATACTATACATACACAGGCAGGTCGGCACATTCAGTTCTGATATTTTTTACTTTCATTCGGCTCGCCCGATCGGTGAAAACAACCAGGTTTCACATCTTCGTTTCACATTTTTAGCACAACCGAATGCAAAAATGCTTGCTGACTGCAATGTCGACCGACAAAACCCGATCGGCAACTGAGGTACACACGGCTATTTGTCGATCATTTATCTACATATATTCAATTCTACCACCCGCAATATACCGACCCGACTTTGTGTACCTTAATACATACTTGTGTCGATCATGCTTAAGTTACCTTGAAGTATCTCCTTTTTCAGGCTCCTACAATTTAATTTCAAATTACAAATCCAGCCTTAGCTTCTTACACGCTTAAACTCCGGCACCCCATCCCGAAAATTCGAAATTCTCCAAAACATACGTGTACGTGCCGCGTGTCGCCGGCGGGCGTGTGCACGCGTCCTTAAGCCTGCCCACGCTAGTCCGCCACTAAACGTCAAACGGAGCGATTGATAAGTCGGCCAGTGTGCACCCGCCCTTGTTTGCCTGCCTTTATTGCCCCGTGGGATGTTGCTCATTGTAGCTTACAATAAATACTGTGTCAATTGACAGCGATGGGAAAGTAGTTTCTACTATGATTTTAGTGTTTCGCAAATACTGGCTCGTGGATTTACTGTGTTTGTAAATGTGAATGCCTTGGAAAGAAAATAGATGTTGGAATGACTTTTTTTGTTAGTTCACATCGGATGACCCGTTTTGATAGGGTCTTTATCTCATCCCTATCGTCGTCGTTTAATTGTATCGTTTAATTTCTTATTCAGCAAGCGATCGATCTTACTCTTCCACATTTTTCAGGAATAAAAGTGGAGCTTATCAAACCTTTTTTTGTTTGCGAGTGGAAATCCTCATCCTTCGTCTGGGAAAGGTGGAGGGGTATGTTGGACTCCTACCGACTAAAACCCCACGGTGACCTACCTCAGCACAAAATAGAGGAGCTCCGGGAACTCCTTTGGTGCTATACCATTGGCACGTTCCGGGAAATTATTGCACTTCATCCCCCAACAGAACATGACCACCACGTGCTGCTGTTTTCCCCGGGGTCGCTTAATGGCCACTCTTAGCACCCACCAGAAGACAACCTTAGCATGTTAAGTGAATGAATGGAAAACCATTCACAGCTGCTTAGTTAGGTAATCATGCGTACCACTAAATAATGGAATTCCTTGCCAGCATTTGTGTTTCCCGATAAGTATAATTTGGTGATCTTCAAGGCTCGAGTGAATAGGTTTTTACTGGGCAAGCGTGTGTCATCGTCGACCGCACCATCGCTAACCATCTGGTGAGGTGGCGGTTAAACGCAAGTCCATTTTGAATAAATAGAAAAGAATGCTGCTGTCCATTGTCCTTCAAGAGGAGGAAGGAAGGAGGACTCTTTCTTCCTTCCTTAACGACACCTGCAGTGTTGCCTAGCAGTTGAACGTTTGCTTCCCATGCAGGAGGGTCTAAGTTCGACCCCGGCCCGCAACTCTAACTTTTCGCATTCATGTGCGGATCAGATTTTGATTATCACAGGCTTTAACGATGACTTGAGGGTACTCCATACAGTTCTTGAGGGTGTGTGTAGTCTGCCAACCCGCAGTAGACCAGTATGCTCGACTGGACTTGGATCCTTCTCATTTTGAGAGGAGGCCCACGTGTAGCTGTGGACTGGTAGTGGAGTAACGAGGTATCATGTTCCTCCAACACAAAGAGAGGATCCTCCAACCAGGCTGGGTCTGCGCCTGGCGGGCTTATGCCCAGTATATATGCTAACTCGCGTGTAAAACTCTGCGTGTGTGATTCAGGATAGTTCATGAAGCGAGATAGATATTGTATAATGTACATAGGTATTTATCTATTTTTATTATATGTAATTATAAGTCAGTAGTACGAAACATATTTTACTACTTTAATGGTGCATCTACCTTATTCTTTGTCTCTGCATTACCCTAAGGTTGTCTGGTAGAGAACGCTTATGGCGTTAAGACCGCCTTTGTACCCTGTTGTGCATAAATAATTAAATAAATAAATAAATAGATGTCGCTACATAACTCCCCTCCGAGACTGAAGGTCGATCGTCTTGATGTGTGAGCGGTTGTTGCGTCTTGAGAGCTTGCCAGCGCCAACCAACACCCAAAGGAGGTGGTGGGACATTTTCTTTGTTTTTAACCACTTCAATCAACACAGCATTATCTTAAGAGTTCTATCACCCTATCCAACCTTGTCAGTGGGACGTTCGAAATGAATATTGTCTTGCAACACATCACACAAACTGATAATGGCACCTGTGCAAACAGGTATTGTTTATGTTGTGTATCAGCCCTAACAAATACAAGGATTGTTCGGATTTGGCAGATAACAGTTATACACCCTGTATAACTGTTATCTGCTATCAGGATATCACATGATTTTCCGTGATCTGTAACTTTCGTGTTGTGTTAACGAATGTTGTGTTGTCAGTTAAGGAAAGCTGCACATCAGAGGGGTTCAAATATTTCTCCATGGTGTGTGTAGCCCGCCAACTTGCATCCGTCCAGGTCAACCTTTCTCATTCCAAGAAGAATCCCGTGTTCAGTAGCAGTTCTTCTTCTATCGTGTCGACATGAGCTAAATAATGATAATAGCTCAAGCCGAAGGCAAAATATTAGCCAGTCAGCAATTTGGTAGCAGTGCAGTAATGGATTGAAATGATGTAACCGAGATGTTCAAAATATGTTTGATTATAAATTAATTTATCTATAACATTATAATAACACAAGTGGGCACTTTTCCAGATGACAGCGGTGTGGAGGAATACTTTGACGCCTAAGCGCGCCTTTTTATATAATTTTATATTGTTCTTGTATTTTATATTTGTGTTGTAAATATTGTCCATTAGTTTAATTAGATTACATCTCGTTTATTATTTGAATTGGTTTTCCTGACGTTTCGAAAGCTTTGCAGCGTTCGTGGTTGCAGGAAGACTAAGATGACAAGCGTATTTAAAAAAGAAACTCAAAAATTCCGGTCTATGGCAATAGGCTCGCCCCCTATTACATGGGACTATAACATAACTGGCGAAATGTGGGTGTACTATACACCTCTGCCTACCCCTTCGGGGAAATACAGGGGTGATGTTATGTTATGTTTATGTTATGTTAACTCAAAAATTATCTAATATTATCTTATTAATTTTCTTTTAATCTAATTATAATTTGTAGTGATCGCGAAAACCTAAGAAATTATTAAATTACCTATCCCTTAAAATACTTTATTTTGTAATCTTTTGTGTTATACAATATAACTACCCTAAGTCCGCGGCTTTACCCGCATATTATTCCATTTATTACAGAAAGACGTTATCACGTAATCATGGGGAACAGTTAATCTTCCCGGGTTAAAAAGTAGCATGTTATGTCCATTAATCCAGGTTATTGTATATCATCATCATCATCATCAACTCAGCCTACCGCAGTCCACTGCTGGACATAGGCCTCTCCCAAGTTGCGCCACAAAACTCGGTTCTCCGCCTTCCGCATCCAGTCCCCCCCAGCTACCTTCTTCAGGTCATCGATCCACCTGGCGGAGGGGGCGCCCTATACTGCCTTTGCCGATTCGCGGTCACCACTCAAGGACTCGTCTGCTACAAAGCCATCAGTCCTCCAACAACAGATATGGCCACTAACATACTTGCACTTTTTCTATGTCATCTACACATCAGTATCTAAGTGGGGGGTCTAAACTGCACAGTCACAAATAAAAGCGTTAAGTTCTGCGAAAAAATGTTAACCCACCTAGTTATGTTACCGCATTCCCGGTTTTAACTAGAGAATGCGCTTACCTACGCCCTTTGTGACTTCTAATTTGATCTTTGTAGCGTAAATTTCAATTAGTAACGAGTTGCGTTTGAAATATGAATTCGGTTTACATCTGACTGGTTTAAATTCTGCTTTTTGGTTACGTCTTTGTTGTTTAAGTCTTTGTTGTGTAAGTTAGTTTTACGAGAGTTATGAACAATTTTATTGAGAAAGTGCATATTAAATCAAATTAAATAAAAATGGTTTAAAGCCAATTAGCGCTTATTGAACGTCGACAATATTTATTCATATTCATTTATTTGTAAAGTCAATTTACACGTCAATAATTTCATAAATCATAAAGTTCACAATGTAAATTTGTACAAAAATAAAATAAAAGTCACAATAGTAAATAAATGTCATAAGTCAAATTCGAATGTCATAAAATAATAAAAATTCAAAAAATAAGCATGTCACAAATTTAACATTATGTAACATAATTAAAATAATTAAATATTATTATTATTATCTCAATTTTATAAAATTCGCCATAAAATTACACTGATTCAATTAAAATACAATTATTTTTATAATAATGTGTACATTTTCATAATTTCAATTTTATAAATTCATCATAGCTGTAAAATGTTTGCTCGACAAGCCAGCCTTTCAAAAAAGACAGCCCTCAAAAACGGCCGCACTTCACCGCTTTCCATTGTAGCTGGGAAGAAGAAGCAGCGCAGTCAAAGTCAAAGTTAAAAGTTTTAAAGCATTTAATTTCGAATAAAAGCATTTACATGCACTTTCAAAACGTTAATTAATTATGAATCTAGTTGCAGTCCTCCGAAACACATCTGTCTGTAACACACAGTCATAATAAAAAATATAGACGAAGTGCTGCGAACAATCTAGTGAAGCCAAAAAAAACTCGACGACCTCTGTGGTCTAGTGGTTCGAGTGTCGGACTGCTGATAGCGAGGTTGTGGGTTCGATTCCCACAGGACACAAATATTTGTGTCATGAACATAAGTGTTTGTGTTGGTCTGGGTGTGTTGCTTATGTATTATAAGTATGTATTTACAACAACAAAAAAGTATATAAGTATTATATCCATTGTCTAGTACCCATACCACAAGCTCTGCTTAGTTTGGGACTAGATGGTGCTGTGTAATAATATCCCAAAGATATTTATTATTTATTATTAAACTACGCTCCTTGGTGTACAACCAGCGTTCACGCACACACATGCACCTCAAACTGTGCTCACCCCACTCAGTACATATGTCGCGGCATCGTCCACTAAGCATCGCGAAAGCAAATATCTTTCAAGTGCATGGTACGAAGGAGCACAGTTTTTTTTGGCTTAGCTACGATTGCTCGCAGCAGTTCGTCTATATTTTTTACTATGTCTGTGCTGTAACATTAAAAATTACTGTACAACATGTTATTGAAATAACTGAAAACCTCTTAAGGGGTCATTGTAATCATCAGTATGAACAACTTTTACTATGGGACCAACCCTTAAATCGCGTAAAAATGTTAGCTGTTCGCTGTTCCCTATATTTTGTCGATTAATGTTTTTAGTTTAGGATGACGAAACGAGCTAAAAGCCCACCAGATGTTAAGTGGTTACTTTTGCCCATAACAATTGCAATACCACCTAGGCTGTTGCCTAAATGGTACCGCAAGTCGGTTCGCCAAACTGAGACATGAAGATGGAAAGTCTCATGTGATTGTAATTTCAACGGCACCCGTACCCTTCGATAACAAATGTAGGGAACCTTTTTTCTGTTGGTCTAAGGTAGGGAACAACTGATTTTTTTTCGCGATTTCAGGGTTGTTCCCTTTGTAACAGTTGTTCATATGATGAGTACAATGAACCCTTAAGAGGTTTTCAGCTATTTCAATAACACATATAGCTAGAATGATGAGTTTTTTTTGCAGGACTGATGATCACGGAAGTAAGCGAGACATTTAGTGGATAGGTATTGAGAATTAGCAAAAGTGTGGTACTTTTGACGACGTCTGTGGTCTAGTGGTTCCATTGTCGGACTGCTGATCACGAGGTCGTGGGTTCGATTCCCACAGGACACAAATATTTGTGTGATGAACATAAGTGTTTGTATTGGTTTGGGTGTTTCTTATGTATTATAAGTACGTATTTACAAAAAAAATATATATAAGTATTATATTCATTGTCTAGTACCCATATTCCAAGCTCTACTTAGT
The DNA here is from genome assembly GCA_949699075.1 of Asteroscopus sphinx. Taxonomy (NCBI): domain Eukaryota; kingdom Metazoa; phylum Arthropoda; class Insecta; order Lepidoptera; family Noctuidae; genus Asteroscopus; species Asteroscopus sphinx. Next base: position 4,564,003 of record OX453002.1, read on the forward strand.
TTGGGACTAGATGGTGTTGTGTAAAAAATGTCCCAAAAGTATTTATGTATTTATTTATCCCTTCACGCAGTTTTGAAAAACTGTCAGTTTTGAAAAACTGTCAGTTTTGAAGTAGTCCTATCATCTAACTACCTTAGACTATACCTATACAAAAATTAATATTGAGACCCTTCACTCAGAAAATTGCAACTTTCAAATTATTTCACATGATGCCTCTACCTGCAGGGGTGCTAAAGACCCCTATAGAGGTTCAACTGTCCGTTTCATTAACCCCAGTCAAAGTGATCGTTTTATCACAGAGACAAGTGCCAATATAGATGGTATCGGTGCGCAGGCGTTCCCACGCGTGCCGGGAGCGTGCGCGCGCCCCTTCTGCGTTACCTGTGGCGATTAGATGGATAACAGAGGGGTCACGTGTAGGCAGAATTGTGATTTTTATTTTAATCTACTTAAATATTTATATTTTTGAAGAATAAACCAATGTTTAATTTTTATGTGGATTTTAATTGGTTTTGTACCTACTTAAATAAAAAGCTGTTACAGTATAGTCAGACAAATGAAACACTACAAACAGTTTGGATACAAAAGATCATCGATAAAAACACATCATAATATGTACAGTCTCGATCCTTCCCGGTGATACACTTTGTCGACAACGTCCCTTGAACGAATCCTGCGAAATGTTTACTGAGAGCGGTGAGCACTGTTTGAGGTGCATGTTTGTGCGTGAGCGCTGGTTTGTACACGGAGGAGCATGGTTTTGTTAGCTTCACTATTATTGTTCGCAGCACTTCGTCGTCAATATTTTTTACTATAACTATATCTGTGTCTACCTCATGAAAAACATTTTGATGTTTTTTTTACATACCACTTTTTTAAACGAAAGCGAGTTGCATTGTCATCCCTCGGCGATGTCAAAAGATTCAAGTCTCTAGCTCATCAGAAAATTATTTTAAAATGGACTGCAAAATATGTACTGAACAGACAAAAAAGAAAGCGAGGCAATAACAAAATTATTATTATTATTATCAGCCTGTAGTGTCCCACTGCAGGGCAAAGGCCTCCCTTCCCTTTTTTCACTTGTCCCTGTCTTTTGCCTTCTGGGGCCAATCCTTCAGATAGGAGTCAAGTTCGTCCCGCCATCTCCTTTTGGGCCATCGACAACGCGGCAGGCCCAATAACAAAAACGTGGTAAAAAAACGAGTAAAATGAATCAGATGCCACATCTACCTACATCTTATTCTATGACCGAAACGATCGTATTATTTGTACTGCGAAATATATCACAATGAATCTTTGCATGGGAACCAAGTCCACTTGTGACGCGTGCTTTATTTGTTGAAGCGATAAACTATCTGATAGTTTTGTTGCAGATTAAATGTTGCTAAATTAGCTGGCTTGTAATACTGATAGCTAGGCGTGAGTACCTACAACTTTGTGTAGGGTCATTTTGAAACAGATTATTTGTTAGTTTTATTGATGCATCATTGTTTTTTTTACTATTGAATGTGTAACGATGTTTTTGGGGTTTCGTACCTCAAAAGGAAAACTATTGAACCCTTATAGCATCACTTTGTTGTCCATCGGTATTTCTGTCTGTCGTTTTTATCGAAAACAACTTAAGGTATAGCAATAGATATTAATAGTATTTGATATTAACTACAGTTAATTTCAAATACTATTAATAACTATTGCTCCATAGTAATGGTAAAAAATCCAGTTTCAAAAAGCAATAAAAAGTTACGGCCTTTCAAAGATTATAGGTCACTTTTATACGGCTATATAGATAATTCCGGATAAAGCCTAATTCGGTTAAAATTGATTTTTTATACAAAATAATATGGATGCGGAAGGCAGAGGACCGAGTGTTGTGGCGCAACTTGGGAGAGGCAGCAGCAGTGTATATGTCCAGCAGTGGACTGCGACAGGCTGAGTTGATACAAAATAAACATTCTAGGTTGGTACTTTCAGCACATTATATACTTCGTTACTATTAAATTAATGGTATTCCAACGATAAATAACTATAAACTTTACCTTCTCAATATTTTATTGTTTAAAGATACAAATTGTGGAAAGAAAGTCCGCTCAGGAAGACTACCATCGTATATAGTAGGCATAATGTACAAAAGCTCTACAACAAACAGCAAAAGAATACCTAATTGGATTACCTTTGTGTTTTCAATGGGCTGGCGTTGGTTGGCGCTAGCCTACACCAATATTGTTTGACAAAAAAGAGTGCCAACAGATCCATCAGTTTTGCTAATCTGAATAGGTTTAGATATTGTTGGGGTTTAAAGTCACCACGACTTCTGTGTTTCGACAAATTGACGACACGAAAACGCGCAGTGGCTGAGCGATCGGCTTCTGCTCTAAGGGTTCGATTCCCGCTGGAACAAATATTTGTATGATACACAGATATACCTACAGAATGTCCATCGCTATGCTTCATGGAAGTAAATTACGTTAAATATTGAAAATAGGCAATTTTACTCAAAGGAAATTTTATTTTATTTTTAAAAATGAGAATTTCTGCATTTCACGATTATTAAAAAATCTCTTGCCTGATCTGGGAATTGAACTAACACAATCGCGAAAAATACCATCCTGTATTTTATGGCTTCTGTTAATATAATCAATAATAAGGATAAAATATGTCCAACGAACTGAGTGTTTAAAATTAAAAGAAGTCCATGAAATATGGACACAAAACAAATATGGACACAACAAATAAAATAAGGTGTTGGTATCATTTTATTGAAATGTACCTATGCTACGTTAGATTTCATGGTCTTCCTTCAATCTTGGACACATTTTTGTTGGATTGATTTAATCCCCACTATCGACTCCATTGGTGGTATAAAAATACAGGTGATATTTTTTGGCATACTTAAGGTTCGATTCCCGACCCAGGGAAGACACTTTTGAAAAATCTTTCAATGCTGTATTGCTTGCTTTAAAATAAAATGAAGTCTTCTTTAATTAAAAGTCCCTATTTTCAATATGTATGGTACTTCCAATTCATGACGCATAGCGATGGGACTACCTGTATAGTTGTTACGGGTCTGGGTGTTTGTCTATTTGAGATTTGTGTTTGTCAACGCACTCTCGATACACGAGAAATACTAGTGTGGAGCAAAGTTATTTAATAATTAAAATAAATGTCAGTGTTTAATATTATTCTTATTAAAGCAGTTTCTAAGGGGTATCAGGTCAATGGGTGGTATGAAACCCTTACTGCGAGTCCACCTCGCACTTGGCCGGTTTTTTTAATATCCCCAGTTAGGAAGTTGTTGGTTTCAATGTCGAAGCTCTTTTGTAAGCTATCAGTGTCAAAAATATATTCTTATAGGAGCCTATTACCGTTATCTGATTACCGTTTTAAACTTGCAGTCTGCTACTACGTAATTTCAATAACATAACATTTTATTTTTTACATTTACATAACAAAATTAAGAGAACTCCAGAAAATCACAGAATTTATACGTAAAATATGTTACCGGGACTTATGCCGTATCACATCAGGCTAAGGGGACAGAGTGAAAAGAGTGTTTTGCTTACAGTGCATTCTCTATTGTTGTTAACATTTTACTAAATAAATATAAGGCAAACAAAAACAAAACATGTGTGGTACATACCTGAGTAAGAAAGAGATGCAAATATTCACATTTCATAGTAAGGTGCACGCTGATTGTGTATGGTGACACTGACAGTGTTGCATCTCTGGTAAACTCTCACGAATATCTATTTCAACGGGGTATCAGGTCGATACGGAACCCTAACAAATCGCAGACGTTCTCAAAAAAGGCCAGATTAAAAGCATTCTAAGCCGACGAGCATGCATGACGAGGTTAATGAACGTAGATGACGCGAAGGTGTGTCAGGATCGTAGCAGGAGGAAATACTTAGTCTCTGCCTACCCTTATGGGAAACAGGTGTGATAATATGTATGCGGCGCGTTCTTTTCATCAAAATGTATTTATTTATCCTATTGATGTATTCTACTACTTCCTACTGATATTATAAATGCTAAACTATGTTTTTTTTTTAGGTTTAATGTTTGTCTTTCAATCACGCTAAATCAGCTGAACATATTAAGATGAAATTTAGCACACAGATAGACCATGTCCTGGATTAACACACTTTTTATCGACATTTCACGGGAGCGAAGCCGCGGGCATCAGCTAGTATTATAATAAAAATAAATATTAATGTGGAGCAAGGTTTTTTAATAACAAAAATAAGCATTGTTCGCGACACTAACCGAAGGTGGAAAAGGCGTCGTAGGAGAATATAATCTGCATACTTTTCTACTACTTCTCAAGGCTTTTTGGATGGAAGAAAGTGACCTGTAGAGACGGGAGCCTTCTAGAAAAGAGCATCACGCATCAGCACGTCTTTTTAAAAAGTCGGCAACGCATCGGCGACTTCCCTGGTGTTGTGGATGTCCATGGGCGGCGGAAATTGCTTACCATCTGGTGACCCGCTTGCTCGTTTGACCCCCTATGTTTTATAAAAAGGGAGGATTTTTAAACTTTTGGTCCTTTTCATTGAAGTCACTAAAATGGTAAATACCAGAATAATTAACAAGTCTTTTTACCCAAACGAATGTATTTATGAAATACTAGCTGCTTTGCCCGCGTTGATTTCATATATTGCACATCCCTCATTTTCTCGAGATAAAAAGTAGCCTATATGTTTATCCGGGTTGTGTTCTATCCGTTCAGCCCTTACAGCATGATTGAGTAACAAACATCCAAACAACTTCACTTTTCACATTTATATTAGGTATTAGTATATAAAAAAATAACGTTCCCTTTGCGATTTAAGTCAATCAAAACCAGCGAAATGCAATATTAAGTATATCTCTGTTTGTTTTCAAGAGATGTCTCCTAGTGGGCCCTCAGTATTATAGACTGGAGTTCAGAAAACAGCGAATAGAAGCAATATATTAAGTTTATTATTAAGAAGGAACCAAGAGATTAAACATATTTCAGACATTATGTGCCTTGGTTACTTTGATTTGAATTGAAATTCAATAAATATAGGACTCATGGCATCACTCTAATTTGCGGTACCTATAACTCGTATAATCTAACATAATATAATCGTTTTTACCCGCGGCTTTGCTCCCAAAGTCTTCAGAACTATTCCAAAGGAACAAAAAAAGTTTTGTTTTCTTAATAAAAAAATTAAGCGTGATACTCGAACAAACAGACAATTAAAGTTTTATAATAATTAGGACGCGCAGTATAACTACCTATATGAACAAAGTTTTACTGTATTTTTTACTTGATTTTTAGTGAAAAACTATCGTTTATAAACACATTTAATTGCTATGCTTGTTACGCCTATCATGCTATCTGTTTAGTATTATTTACTATTATAATAGTAAAACTGTAATTGTCTGTTTGTTTAAAAACTACTGGACAGATTTGGATGAAATTTGACACATACATAGATCCTATCATAGTTTTTTTTTTTTTTACTTTTCACACAATGGCCTGGTCGCGAAGCCGCGGGCATAGGCTAGTCCTAACTATTATAAAGCTATAATAAAATTATCTGTTTGTTTTTTCGAGCATCATGCAAACACTACTGGACTGATTTGGATGAAATTTTACACACAGATAAACCATGTCCTGAATTAAAACGTAGAATACCTATTTTTACTTTTCATACCATGGGACCGAAGCCGCGTGCGTGATATAGTTATTTATAATACCTTTTACCTTGTAAAGGAATATTACCTCTCTGTATAAATTGTTATTTTATTGATATGTTGCCACACTGGTATATACACTTTTGTTGTACTTTTGTATTTTGTTATTTATTTAAGAATACTATTTGTTGTTAGATTTCTATATATTGTATATATTTGGTATGTATTTATGGATATATATTAGAATTTATTTTCTATATTTATACATGTAATATTTTATATGGTAGGTAAATATTTATATGTTTATTATGTTATATGTTAGTAAACTTTATGAAAGTGCACCACATACTGCCCTGCCCCCATCTATTTTTCACGTCTTCCTTGTCCATCCAAAGGTTGTCTGGAAGATATCACTATTATCGATAAGACCGCCAATGTAGGGTATTTTACGTGTTAGTCCTAAGTTAAATAATGTTAATGGTGTACAATAAAGAATATTCTATCTATATACCTTTGTAGACTAAATTGGTATTTTTAATGATCCCAAACAAACGCTCATTCCCGCCACTTTAGAGGCCTACCTCATATTGGAGCTAGAGGCGGCGCCCCACGGTTCGATTACCTCGAGGTTGCCACAGCAACCGGCTTGCCGTAATACGTACATTACTTTAGAGCCACGTAACACGAGGTTAATGGCTGAAGGGCAGCTCCTCCTGCAGATATTACACGTCCTCCTCTCAAGAGCCGAGAAAAAGTTAATAAAAGCTCCAATATAAAGGTTGATTTATTAAACTGGGACTGTATAGGCAAATTCTAAACAGAAAGAGCTACAGGAATATTTTCTTGAAAGTATTTTTTTTTTTTTATATATATCTACAATCAGTCTTCTTTAACTATAATCAGATGAGTTGTCTGGACATTGTTATGTGGAGTGCTTCCAGCGAGGCAACTACTCCTCTATGCAGCAGCTACAGTCTAGCCTGTAGCTAATATTATATTATCTGTGCCTGTAGCTTCATTATATCATGACTCTTATGACGATTGGTATAACTCTGAGACATTAGTTGGACTGCTAGTTCGTTTGGGTGGTGTGTTACGCCGTTTATATTTCTCGGCAGTCAGTCGAATTTCTTTGATTTGAAAGTCATTTGCTAATATTTTATGAAAACCATTTACATGTTTTTCCTTCAGTTTAGTATTTGCCCATACTGTCTCGGATAAATAAATCAGGCTGTAAGTATATTAACTTAGGCCCGTATTACAGAAGCTTCCTCAAGTACAGTTTAAACTCCAATCACCTGATCACTACTTAAGGATAGAATCGTTACTTGAGTATCGGTCTTATTCCAGAACGGTAATTATAAACTTAAATTCAACAACAAAACACACGAATTTGACCTGAAATATAATAGAAATCTCTACTCAAGCGTAGTCTGGACCACGCTTGAGTGATTACAGATCAAATATCTGCCCAAATACCGAAACAGGTGACAATATAAAACGAAACTAAACTCAGCTGAACTGTGATCAACAAATCTCTGCTTGAGGGACGTTCTAAAATCAAAGCTCAACTTAAAACTAGTTATAAACAGAGATCAACGCTCGAGTATCCTTCTGGAATACGGGCCTTAGTGTTCATAACGTTGACTTTCTAACATTTTTAGCAGTATTGTAAGTGTTTTACTTTGCTTTTTACAACTATAAACCTTTTTGTGTAAGATGATTTTAATAGCAAAACGTCAAAGTTAACTGAGAACATTTTGTAAACTCCATTCCATTACTTATCCTAATATGCAACTTACATAATATTTTTGACAACCCTATTCTGCAAATATCTTTTTATTCAACTCCTGCCTCCCGTCAACTGATGTTTGCGAACCTGTCAAAAATATAAGAGCGACCTCTTAAGGCAGTCAATCAGACCAACTGGTCAGTATTGGACGCGGCGCAGAGCGCGGCAGGCGTTCTGTCCGTCCACGACTCTTGAAACTTGTGAAGTACTCGATATATTTTCGAGTTTTTTTTTAAATTATAATACATTTTCTGTTTTTTTTTTGGAATTAATAGCAAGAAATAGCCAAATGTAGAGAGGTTTGGAAGAAAAAAAGGGACACTTGCTGAACAATGGGATACAGCGTTACTTTTTAGGGTTCCGTACCCAAAGAGTGCCAAACGGGACCATGTTACTCTCGCTACGCTGTCCGTCCGCCCGTTAACAAAAAGTAACGTTGGTGACTATCGAAGGCTATTAAAAAAATGGAAAATGTTACAGGATTTTGGATCAATAAGGCTGCCTAATTTAGCTGTCGGGTGAAAATGCCACAGCAAATGCGGTAAGAAAATGTAGGCGTATTTTCTTGCTTTACATATGCATCGTACATTTTTCTTGCCATCTCCGATACTATTTTACTAACTCGGCTGCAGCTTCTGTGAAAATTTTACTTTATAATATGTAGTCAAAGGCATATCAATGGTTCCTACACCTAAACCATTATAAGCGGAACTGACTTAATATGTAAGTTTTTTGTTTTTTTTTTATAATGTATAGATCTGCTCTTGACCACAATCTAGACAGCTTTGTCAGGATGTGATCGACGATGGAGCGAGCAAACCTATTAAGTGCCGATTCACTCCAGCTTTAAAGTCGTTAGGGTTATAAGTGCCCGGAAATACAGATGCCGGCAGTGAACTCCACAACTTGGCTGTACGCATTATGAAAGAGTTCTCAAAGCGCTTGGTCCTGATAGTAGGGATTTTTACCAAATGTGGATGATATCCTGCAGTGCGTCGTGTAGTCCGATGAAAGAAAGGAGATGGCGGAATAAGCTCATGGAGCTCTTGCGCACACTCTCCAAAGTACAGCCTGTAGAATACCGACAAACAAGCAACTGTTTTATACAAGAGATGCTCAGCTTATACTGGACGATACACATATATGCGCTTGAGTGTACATTGTATACTCTGTTCGTTTGTTCACTTATTGTGTATACAACGTGTTATTGAAATAATTGAAAACCTCTTAAGGGGTCATTGTACTCATCAGTATGAACAACTTTTACTATGAAACCAACCCTGAAATCGCACATTTGTGCATTATTCAGGGCATTGACATCTTTCAGCTGCAGTGGAAATGACCTATACAACGTGTATCAGAAATGCGTGGTCAAATTTGAAGAGCTCTTTCCATGATTGCTATCGAACTACTTTTACTACGTGGTCAACCCTGAAATCGTTAAAAAAAAATAGATTGATAGATAGAATATTCTTTATTGTACACATTGTACATTATTAAACTTAGGACTATCATGAAAAAATAAAAAAATAAGAAATAAAAAAACTAAAAAATATCAGTTGATTCCTACAATTCCTATTCCTAGTGTTTACATAACATAACATAATCAGCCCATTACTGTCCACTGCTGGGCACGGGCCTCTTCTCATTATGAGAAGGCTAAGGCCTTAGTCCACCACGCTGGCCTAGTGCGGGTTGGCGGACTACACACACCATTGAACACTATTTGTGTTTACATGAATCGACCAAATGTAGGTATCAGCAGATTTTTTTCACGATTTCTGGGGTCAACCCTAATAAGGTAGCATTAGTAGTAGTAGAGCTCCTTTGTGAAAGAGCTCGTCCGGGGAAGTACTACCACCGTGCCTACTTCTCCGCCAAATAGTGATGCTTACATTGCTGTGTTTCGGTCTGAAGGGTATGGGTGCCGGTGAAATTACAATCACATGAGACTTTCCACCTTCATGTCTCAGTTTGGCGAACCGACTTGCGGTACCATTTAGGTAACAGCCTAGGTGGTATTGCAGTTGTTGTGGGCAAAGGTAACCACTTAACATCAGGTGGGCCTTTAGCTCGTTTAGCCATCCTATACCATTAAAAAAAAAAAAAAAAAGCTCCACTTCTTTATGAAATAGCATATTTTTTCCACGATTACAGAGTATAGTGAGTGCTATAGGTAGGTATTCACGGTATTCATTGAGTGACGTAGCTCGCATACCAGGCGCCTGACATCCTATGTGCGAACGACCTCGCCTGGAATCTAACACAGGCGTTTGAAAATTTTAATAAATTAATAATTTGAATTCTGTGCTTCTTTTTACGTTAATATATGGTTTTAACGTATGGACATAATTATAGACACTTTTATAAAGCTAAAGATAGATATAAGACTAATAGAAAGAAAGAAAGAAAGAAACATTTATTTGACACAAAGCACATAGATACACAGACACAATTCAACAGGAACACAATTAAATATACAAAAAAACCGGCCAAGAGCATGTCGGGCCATGCTCAGTATTATAGGGTTCCTTAAGTAGGTGTAATTACAAACGAATCAAATCGAATATTAATCATGGCTATTTTAGTTTTTGCAATAATCGGCAGCATTCGCGACTCAGAGCGTGTTGTTAGTAGCGCCATCTAGCGATAAATTCAAGAAGCCAAATTTAAGAAGTGTGTCATTTCAAAGTTACTTTTTGTGATTTTTTCAAATAGAAAGTAGCTAAAGGAGCATTATTTGCTATGATAATTTTTCTCTAAGGTCAATGACCTTTGAACTAGGACGTTTTAAGTATTTTTCAGTTTTCTCTCTATAACTCAAAAAATTATAATCACATTATACTCGAAATAATTTTAAAAGAGAGTTTTCACAAAGGTCTATCAATGTGGAAGATTATAAGTTTCTACATTGTATAGTTTAGAAATGGCAGGGGGGGACACATTGCAAGCCACTTTGGCGGGCTATATTTCACAGATGGTACACCTGATACAAAAGTGGTGTATGAAACATTACCTTCATTTTAGTAGGCCTATTCAATGATATCCCACACGAGGCGGTGCAGCGAAAAAAATTTTTTTTTCCCCATTTCACATGTATGGACGCCACCCCTAAAATACGGAAAAACTATTTTTTTATTCATTTAAAATTGAGATCTATATGTAGACTATTTTTTAACAAAATTTCATTTACTTATGTTTATAACTGTAGAAGTTATTAAGCTGTAAAGGATTAGGACAGACGGACAGACGGACGGACATGACGAAACTATAAGGGTTCCTTGTAGGACTTCGGAACCCTAAAAACGGATCATCGATGCATAATCATAATCATCCTCCTAGCTTTTTTTCCCAATTACATTGGGGTCGGCTTCCAGTCGAACCGGTTTTTTTTCATGATATATACACCTACCTAATTGCCTGAATAAAAAATGGGCAAAATCCTTCAATGTCCCTTATATTATTATGAGCCTGTGCTGTCCCACTCCTGGGCAAATGCCTCCCTCCATTTCTTCCACTTCTGCATTTTAGTGGGCATGCGCACGTTCCGAGATCACGTCAAAATTTTTATGGAAATTTAAATTACGACTAATTTGACAGCACTAACATTTTTGTCATCCCTTTCTTATCTATTATTAGTAAAAGAGAACGATGGTTTAAAATAAATTTAGTTCGTGAACCAGAGAATCGACACCATTAATATTTCAATCTGCAGGAGACATTTCTTTCTCGCGAATTCAATTAAATTCAAAATTATATCAATATAAAAGCGGTGTGAAAGCTCTCATTAATTCTTTTGTGTGAATATTTTTAATATTTAATCGTAGTGAGAACGGAGCCATATTAATTGAAATTGGAATATTGAAATTAAACTTATGGCTGTGCCAGATACCGCAGATTTTTTCATCGATGATCATCACACTGAAATAAACGTATAAAAAATTTTGCAATGGATTACACACCTTTTGCGATAACCCACGCGGGAACATATTCAGATAAAAAAAAATACACGCAAATAACCTCATCGCTAATATCGCTATACAGCGTTAATTAGTGTTTCGAGGTCCGATTTTCAAAATCTGGGAGGCCTATTATAAAAAAAAATCGGGAGATGTATTGAGGCAAAATTTAAAAAATCGGGAGATGATGTTTTTCAACCAAAACCAAAGTTTTTCAAAATCAAAATGAAGTATTCTATTTTGGCTCCATTGAAGCTGTAATATAAAAATCAAATCAGTTTTTTTTTATACATGTTACTGGCACTCACATCCGACTGCCCGTACATTATTTTTCAAGCTAAATTAATACGTAAGGGTTGTCGAGTGTTACAACAAAAAACATTGTCTAAAAAAATACTTCAGAAACATTACAAGTAAAACTTTCCATCCTTCTAATTTTTACTGTATATTCATGCTAAAAATAACAATGGTAGTTCATATTAAATTACATGTTCACACGGGTACAATGTATTTACCTATGTAAAATAGTGCTTCGTGCGATTCTTGTGTACAGTAACATGTTTATTATTTATAACATTCGGTGAAACAGCGGCATCGTCAATAGCCAGGGGGTCTACTCCCGTTCGACGATATTCGATAAATTGTAAAAGAAAGAAAGAAAAATATTGATTTGACACAACTGAGACACATACAAAAGAAAGGATATACATGAACAAGAAATAGATATAGTGAAGAAGTAACAACGCGAGGAAAAAGTCATTGACAGTTATGCGCCATGTGTGTCTCAAAATTGTGACAAATGGGTGTCCAGCTCAGCATATTGCCAGGTTATTAAACCTGACGCTGGTATTCTGCTGGATCCCTGTTGTGACGTAGGATGTCGAGCAAACTACACATTAGTAATAGTTAGTGAGTGTGTGTGTGTATTTAGAGTGTGATTACGATTCATCGCACAATTTGCTACTCCGGTCAACCATCGTTCCCTTATCGCATGCGATGATCGTGTTTTGACGTCTGTTTTTCTCATCTCCGGTAAATTGTATACGACTATGAACCGTAGTCTATCTTAATTGTGCCTTTTTTATATGCCTATCTTTATTATGTAAGTATCAGTCGGAACGAAAGTTCGTACTTCGTTTGTCGTTCATAAAACGCGATTAGACCTACAGATAAGGGGTTGTGCAAAAACCAACTACCAACTACCTACTACGTTCTTCAAAAAACCAAAACATCTTTTCTATAGCTTATTTCGTTACAATTTCCATCATTGTTATCTTCACGTTTTTGCTTCATCGTCATCAACTCGGCTTATCGCAGTTCACTGCTGGACCATTAGATATTCTGTGGCTGGACATAGGCCTCTCCCTGTCCTCTGCCTTCCGCATCCAGTCCCTCTCAGCCACCTTCTTCAGGTCGTCGTCCACCTGGCGAGGGGCACCTTACGCGTTTTTGCTTACTTAGTAATAAATTTTGCTAAGCATCTAAATTGGACTTCTGAATACTTAAGTACCAAAACATAGCCATTACAATTATACAGGGAGTCAACTATCCCTGTTAAGTTGCTTAGAAACACACATTTTCGGCCAAAAACGAGTTCAAATGGAAGGTGTAATGAGTCTCAGCATGGACAGAGGTGTTGTATGAGAGTCCAAAACGGTAACCAATTGCTCCAAAAATACGGCTGATGTTTTTTTTTTTTTTTTTATTCCTTTTTTTTTTGAGGCTTTAGTACACCGCGGTGACTATGCCAGCCTCATAGGTACCTCATATTATTGTTACATTAAAAAATATACAAAACTATACTATGTACAATAAATAATATCAACATATATCCTCGGACCTTCTTAAAAAAACATCTTTTATGAATTTATATACAGCCACTGCATTTTTAGATAAAGGTTGGCGTAGAATGATGTTAATTCCACCATTGTAAAAATCTGTACCAATACAACTATATAATAAATCCCTAATATCGGCGTATGCATCGCACTCGACCAAGAGGTGATATATATCGTCGACTTTATTAGAGCATGTGACACAAAAAGGAGAATGATTAACACCAACTAAATGTAAAAAACTATTGGATGGAATGTGCCCAGATCTTATCCTCAACGCTAAAACAAGCAGTTCTCTGGGGAGATTGGCAACATCAAACCACGGAATCTGAGATAACTCCTTGTGAATCGTCCTATACCACAGACCCTTTTCCGCAGTAATAATTTCGTAATGATGTTTCCAAAGACTATGGCAAAATTCCTTCACGCTCGGAATCAGTTCTGTGGAATAGGGTTCACTCGGGATGTCAATACCATCTGTAATTGCTTCTACGGCAAGTTTATCAGCAATATCGTTCCCAATAATTCCTACGTGGGAAGTTATCCACTGAAGCTTTATATTTACAAATTTCAGCTGTAACAAATGTGATGGCTGATTATGTGACAGAATTCTTAAGAATGCTCCGAGATTCTTATGTGATTTTTCGAGTGAACCAATACTTTCGTGGTGATAATCAGTGCTTGACAATTGATTAATATTTAAAAGCTTACAAGTATTTTGCTTACAAGTATTTTCCCCCTTTTTCGGGGGACGCCTATGTCCAGCAGTGGACGTCTTTCGGCTGAAATGATGATGATGATGAAGTATTTTAATTTTTTTAACGCATTTACGCATGCGAAGCGAAATCTAACGCTTTAAATTGTGGAAAGAAAACTGACGTCACCCAAAGACGTACAAAAAGTGGAAGTTAATTTCGATACCACGAGCAGTGTTCGCGGTAGCTTAGTGGGTAAAGCACTGGCGTACTGAGCCAGGAGTCGCAGGTTCGAATCCTGCGCGATGCGATTTTTTCTTTCCACAATTTAAATCGTTAGCTTACAAGTATCTTGATGACTTTTGAAAAAAAATTGGTACCCCTATCTGTTGCAATCTCTATAGGTACTCCGTATTTTAATATTAAATTTTCGGATCATTCTCGTTAGATCCATAGTCTAGATCCATAATGGATCTATCGGGATTTTTTTTTCCCTTTAGATCCAATTTTTAAAAAGTGGATCTAAAAGGAAAAAAATCCCGATAGATCCATTATGGATCTAGACTATGGATCTAACGAGAATGATCCAAATTTTCAACACAGGTTTTCGCAACTGTAACCGCGTCCTTACTACGCAGTGAGAACGCTTCGACGTACTTTGAAGGCTCACATTGGTATGCAGCGTCAGAATGTAATTGTACTCTTCATTGTCATTATCCAATGGTCCCACAATATCTACCTAGATACATTTTATCAAATGCACTATTTGCAGTAAAAGTTATTGTTAATGGCGGTTTAATATGATGATTGCTATGTTTTTGTGTGGGACACTTATTCACACTTCCTAATATATTGTTTTACGTCCATACCAAACGAAGGTAACAGGCATAGCTCGAAGAATCCGGTAGTTGACTACTGTTAACAATTACTAGAAACGATATCTCATTTAAAAGAAGGTACGGAAAGGACAACATTGTAGAAAAAATAAACAAAATCCATGAAAAAATTGAAGAGATACACGCTTTTTAAGTTCTTGGAGTTGGCATTTTCTGTCCTTGTCATGCGAAACGGACATTGTACAGAGAGATGTCAAGTTTCTATGAAGGTTTTGAACAATGACGTCATTATTTGATAGTGCTGTCTCTGTCTAGTGAACAAATTTAAATAGCTTATAACTTGGACAATTTAAGAAATATTTTATTAGTTTTTTCACTGTTGGTTATTTTTCTTGAAAACGTTTCAATATTTCTAATAAAAATTAATTATAAAACAGCAAGCAACACTGTAAAAGATAGTTTTTCATATCATTGTACTCGAGGCTGGATTGGTGCCCGAGCCGAAGGCGAGGGTGTAATAAAGCCGAGAGTATAATGAACATTGCTCACTCGTTTCGTACGACGTTTTTAAACACACTTGCGCGGAAAAAAGAACATAAACATAGTTTAGGCAAAAATATTAAATTTGTGAAAAATGGCGCGCGGATTTCTGTAATCGCACGCCGTGTCTGTGTGACATATAGGCAGAGACATGACATTTACCGTTGGTAGTACCGGCGGTAAATGTCATGTCTCTGCATATAGGTATAGCTAACTGTGGGTTTGCACCAAAAAACATTTAACATGTAATGTCTCAAAACTTGTCATATGAAACCAATGTCACAACTTGTTTTGTTGATTGTTACGTTCGCACTGCAGAAAACTGGGTAAATTCTTTGACAGATTTCAAGATTTGTTGTTGGCTGTGTTTGCACTGACTAAAAACTTATACATTGACATGTTTGTCTATAGAGTCGTCACGGCTGACGTTCGCACTGATGCTTAATCATGTGTCAAAACTTGTGTAAATCTCGTTTTTTGTGTTATCCAATGAGGTCGGTAAACATGTATGGCTGAAAGCAGATACTTTGAAGTGTATCGAAATTAATTGTGAAACATGTCAATAGACTATGAAATGTTAAACAAGTTTCGTTTCAACAAGTTGTGTGATAATGCGAACGCGATTCGATACATTGACAGAAAACTGACATTCAACATGTTTATATGTGAATGTTTCGTCAGTGCAAACTCACAGTAAGCACGCGAAGGAAGCCGCCAAACCCTAATATTAAAAATGGAATAAGTAGTTTTATTTATTTATACCACAAATTAATGTTAATTTGTTGACAAAAATAAATAATTTGATGAAATGAAATGTTTATTTATCATATTTTAATTATTACAGTTGATTTATTCACAAAAAAAAAAATTGTTTAGACATAAAACCTCTTTCAATCAACTCAGCCTATCGCAGTCCACTGCTGGACATAGGCCTCTCCCAAGTTGCGCCACAACGCTCGGTCCTCTGCCTTCCGCATCCAGTCCCCCCCAGCCACGTTCTTTAGGTCGTCGGTCCACCTGGCAGGGGGGCGCCCTGTACAGAGCAGCAAAGGTGGCCCTTCAGGTGGCCATCACAGAAGCCAAGGTTTGTTGCCATGTGGGCGACTCGGGATGCAAATCCGTGGGGGCGTCCATACCGTATGGTACGGGGCAAACTTCGCCCGTTGTCCCCCCACTATCCCAGAGTCTCCGGCCTGAGCTACTGGAGGGTGTGGTGAGCGCTCTGTTCCCTTCAAGGGCGGAGCACACCCCTCCGCCGATGGTTCCTCCTCACATGGTGCCTAACGCGGACGACGGTGACGACGTGCCCGAAGTGACCCGGGAAGAATTGATGGCGGCGGTGAAACGGCTTCAAGCCAAAAACACCGCCCCAGGGCCCGACGGCATACCTGGCCGAGCATGGGTCCTGGCTCTGAAGGCCCTTGGGCCCCGATTGGGCGGGCTCTTTAGCGCATGCTTCGAGCGGGGCCAGTTTCCGCGGAGGTGGAAGACTGGCAAACTGGTCCTGCTGAAGAAGGAGGGGCGCCCGGCAGACTCACCATCTGCATACCGCCCCATCGTGTTGCTGGTCGAGGTGGGCAAGCTCTTTAAGAGAGTAACTGCAGACCGCCTTGTCCAGCACCTGACTAGGATGGGGCCGGATCTGGCAGACAACCAGTTTGGTTTCCGCCGGGGGCGCTCAACTGTGGACGCTATCATGCGCGTGAGGGCTCTGGCGGAAAGGGCAGTGACCCGGGGGGAGGTGGTTTTGGCGGTGTCTCTTGACATCGCCAACGCTTTCAACACCATGCCCTGGAGTTGCAAAAGGGCGGCACTCGAATTCCATCGGGTGCCGACCTACCTCCGCCACACTATCGGGGCCTATCTGACGGACAGGGCCGTCATCTACGCGGGTTGGGAAGGATGGGGTCGGCGAGAGATGTCATGCGGTGTGCCACAGGGATCGGTTCTGGGGCCACTTCTGTGGAACATCGGCTACGACTGGGTGCTGCGTGGTGCTCTCCTCCATGGCGTCGGCGTAACATGCTACGCCAGCGACACGCTGGTCACGGCGAGGGGGAAGACGCTCCGGCAGGCAACCATACTGGCGACAGCGGGGGTTGCGCAGGTCGTTGGAAGGATCCGGCGATTGGGTCTGGAGGTGGCTCTACACAAGTCTGAGGCTCTGTGTTTCCACGGGCCTCGAAAGGGGCCACCCCCGGGATCCAACATAATAGTAGGAGGCGTCCGCATCGGCATCGGGTTGACGATGAAGTACCTGGGACTCGTCCTCGATAGCCGGTGGGGCTTTGGGCCGCACTTTCAGCGGTTGGCACCTAAGCTGATGGGGGCCGTGGCTGCGTTATCGCGGTTGCTCCCAAACTTGCGGGGGCCAAACGCCTCCTGCCGGAAGCTCTACGTGGGGATCGTACGGTCCATGGCCCTTTATGGGGCCCCAGTGTGGGCGGACACCCTGACACGCTGTAACGTCGTGCTACTACGTAGGCCGCAGCGTGCGATGGCAATCAGGGTGATACGGGGATATCGTACGATATCCTTTGAGGCGGCGAGCCTCCTAGCCGGATCAATGCCCTGGGATCTGGAGGCGAGAGACCTTGCGCTAAGGTATCACCAGCGCGAGGACCCGCCTGATCGGAGCGAGGTCCGCCAGATCCTCGTGGCTAAATGGGAGGAGCGACTTGCGCAACCCAACGCAGGGCACGCCGTTATCGCGGTAAGGCCCGTCATGGAGGAGTGGCTGGAGGGGAGCCATGGTGCCCTCACCTACCGGCTGACGCAGATACTCTCGGGGCATGGTTGCTTCGGTAAGTATCTATGTCGCATAGGCCGGGAGCCGACGCCCGAGTGTCATCACTGCGGGAGCTGCCCAGAGGACACGGCGCAGCACACATTGGCGGAGTGCCCAGCTTGGGCCACGCAGAGCCGTGACCTCATCACTGCAGTAGGCGGCAGCGATCTCTCGCTTCCGGCCGTGGTTCTGTCTATGGTCGGGAGCGAGAGCGTTAGGGAAAGCATCGTCTCCTTCTGCGAGGAGGTGATGCTCGCTAAGGAGGCGGCGAAGAGGGTTCGAGAGGCGATGACCTCTCTTCCCATCCGCAGGACACGACCTGGGCGTCGTAGGAGGGCGTATGCCGACCTCCAGCCACCCTAGGTGTGAGCCTGCGGGCGGCGGACTCGGGGTGGCCCGCCGCCTGACCAGTCAAGGCCCGTGACGGTGGCGCGTAGTGTTCCGCGCGCGCCAGTCAAGAGGAGGGTGCGGCCGTTGTGGTTGCCGCACGGGGAGAAGGGGCTCGCCTGCCAGTGGCGAGCCGGGACCTGCCGGGGATGGTTGGGCGAATACAGGAGTATTTCCCACGCCCCCGGCCAAGGTCGGTAGAGGAACACCGTGGTGGTTTTTAGTCGGTAAGAGTCCGACACTGGCTCCGCCTTCCCCGGGCGGAGTACGCACTCCGCCCGGGGAAGGCGGAGCATTGAGGATTTTCCCCACGGAAAAAAAAAAAAAAAAGTGGGGCGCCCTACGCTGAGTTTGCCGATACGCGGTCTCCACTCAAGGACTCGTCTGCTCCAACGGCCATCGGTCCTTCGACAGACCGACAGACAGACACACACAGACAGTCCTCTTTGCTGAGATTTAAAATAAACTGCAACGTAAATAACACTAGTGCAATAAAGTAAAGTAAAAAGCACGCGTGCGTTATAAGCTGCATTATGAACCTAAAGGCGGTGCAATAAGAGCCACTTTACGAGCAAGTGTGCTGAAAATAAAATAACAATATATATCTGGTGTGTTAAAATGATGTCGAAATTATAGTGGGTTTAGGAAAAAATTAAGTGCTTCTTAGCGAGATTCCGTCCGGCTTTTTTATTATTTTTTTATTCTTAACGGGCTTGCGTTTGACCGCCACCTCACCTGATGTTAAGCGATGGTGCGGTCGACGATGTCGATTTTTTTATTCGTTCGAGACTTTAACGACTTTCTTTTTCAATTTAGACTATTTTTCACACTCAATCAATCTTCTTACTAAACTGTACTAACGGTCCTTGGTTCGACATAATTTTACGCTTTCACATTTCTCATAATATCTCTATTCCCTATCTATAGCAACCCTACCCTAATCGTAGGAACGTGCCGATTTTTTGTACCATACCCGTAATCTTAGCGCTCGTAATCGGTGGGGAGCGGGCGCAGCATGAGGTCAGGCCATGACGTCATAAAGCGACGAAATTAAAAAGATCGCAGCTGGACGCACGAAACAAAAGGAGGATTTTCTAAAAGAGGATTCTGTGATACAAATAAAATATTTTGAAAACTGTTTGAAGGCGAAAAACAAAAAAGAAAAAAAAATAGAAAAAATTACCGGGCACAAATTCATACTCCGGGCTGCTACTGAGAATTTCCTAATGAAAAAACCCAATAACACTTTGCCCGACCCGGGAATCGAACCCAGGACCCCAATCTCAGCAGTCGCGCTAGCGACCACAAGACTAACGAGGCAGTCACAACTATACTGAGGAATTGCAATAAAACAAAATACATAAGATTCGCCACTCAAAATATGGAGCTTTGTATTTTGATCCAATGAATAAAAATACATCTAGAAGTTCAAGGGCACCCCAGTACCAGCATACCAGTAGACTTCGGTAACCCAGGTACTCTCCAAGAGATCACCAGCAACACTAAGGCATTGCTGACCTTTCTTGAGGAGTTGGGACGGATCGAGTAAGTTCCCACCCGTACGCAAAATACGTGCTTAGATATAGAGTTGCGGAAACCAGCCTATTATACTACAACTACCCAGTAACTGGTTTGCAGGGGTATAATGGTAGTAGCTCCGTGTAAAATACTGATGTTCAGCCGCATCTGGTTAGACTGGAAACCGATGCCAATGTAATTGGGAAAAAGCTCGGAGAAAGAAGACCTCCACTGACCGTCCACTGCTGGACATAGGCCTCCCCGAATGGGGGGTTATGCCAAAATCGCGACGCTTGGCAGGCGGGCGATCGCAGTTGGTTGGTTAAATACTCAGAGAACGCTGCCGCCCATCCTCTGGTGAATCCCTCAGTTGCTTTTTACGACACCCATGAGAAGATACAGGCTGGTGCAGTTTTTTACATCCGGCACCACACGGAGCTGCTTTAATAATTGTTAAACATTGAAATCATAGGAATTATCAGTCATTAGTAGAGTGTATGAGAACACTTCTTATCTCTTCTCATGGGTGTCGTAAAAGGCGACTAAGGGATTCACCAGAGGATAGGCAGCAGCGTTCTCTGAGTATTTAACCAACCAACTGCGATGGCCAACCCGCCTGCCAAGCATGGCGATTATGGCATATCCCCCCCTTAATTGGGGGAGGCCTATGTCCAGTAGTGGACGTCTTTCGGCTGTAATGATGATGATGATGAGAACAATGTTAATGTTCAAACATCATGTTAAATACTTTTGACATAAAGCAGGTGCTTTTCACATGAAAACAAGAACGATTACTGTCTCTTCTGTTTAAAGATAGGGTGGGTATAGTAATAGTATAAATAGAGCTATAGTTTTTAGTTAAATCGCGCCACGCGACCGGCGCGTGCGCAGCCCACCCCGCCCCGTCACGGGTGGCTTTGTGATCGCTTTCCGATTGATATTAGTATGGGGCTGCACCACTGTTGTCGCCAATCTGTGAAATGTATCTTGGGAAATTAGGTAATCAACAGATTGGTTTAGTTTTTTTTATTAAATATTTTTTATACGTTGTCATCTAATTCCTGTAACAGATACAGATTAACTCTACTCGAGTATTTTTCAACTTATAAACAGTTCTAGAGTGAATATTTGTCTTACTATTAAGGCCAGTGTACATCAACGTTAATTCTCTGATTAAACGGTCGATTCCTCGAAAATGTACTGGAATTGTGGATAAACGGTCGTCTAACTAGAGAATTATAGTTGGTGAAATCAAGCATAAGCCGACCAAGGACGTGAAATACGCAGACCAAGATCGCAGACTCGTAATGCCGTCATCTGGGTCAATAATCATAAACATAAAATGAAAGAAAGAAAGAAAGAAAAATTATTTATTGCCACAACAAGACGACATGCGGTAGGTACACATAAATAATAACTTAATTATATGGTACATTTTAAGAATTACAGTAAAGATACTTAGGTAGTTGTAATATCATACCAAGACCAACTTTGCATGTCGTAGCTGCGGCAAAGAGGTTGACACTCAGCATGATGCTGTGTTGTAACGTGAGTCACAACACAGCGCTGATTTCCTGTGTCAACCCTCTTGCTTGTATGCAAATGCTTGTTTTGTGTACAACCAAATATACCAGTCAGCTGCACAAAGACATCCACTGCTGGACATAGGCCTCCCCCAAGCATCGCCACAACGACCGGTCCTGCGCTTTCCGCATCCAGCGGATTCCCGCGGCCTTCACCAGGTCGTCGGTCCACCTTGTTGGGGGCCTACCCACGCTGCGCCTTCCAGTAGGCGTTCGCCACTCCAGAACTTTACTGCCCCATCGGCGATCCGTTCTGCGAGCAATGGGCCCCGCCCACTGCCACTTAAGTTTGGCAATTCTTCGGGATATGTCAGTTACCTTCGTTCAAAAAAAAAGAAATAAGTTACAAAGATGTACACACAAACAAAATTAACACACTTTTAGGAAAAACTTGTTGATTATGTCTTTATATTTCACAAACCAGGTATTTGTATGTAATAACAGATGCTCAATGTATCTTGCTTGACGGAGACTAGTAGCAAAACGTCCCATTTAGGACGTTTTCGCGTCTTCAGATTGCGCGCGCAACAACATATCTGTACTTTTTAAAATATCACCGCTTCATCTACGTTCATTAACCTCGTCATGCATGCTCGTCGGATTAGAGTACTCTTAACCTGGCCTTTAAAAAATACTAGGTAATAACGTAATAAATTGCAATCTCAATAGTTTGTAACAAATATGACCTAAGCAATATGCAGTTTTAAGATTCATCCCTACAGCAATCACATTCGCAATAAACCTAGGAACCTTATATCAAAGACACTTCACAAAATTGCCTTGTTTCATCTCTGAGGTTTCATCATATTGGAATATTATGCTTTTTAAATTGTTCAATAAATTGTTCGTACAAGGCTCCTGAGAACCTATATGGTAGGTACTACTGGGAACGTCGTTCTTGGTAACTTTATCGTTTGAGTAATGAAATAAGCAGACATCGTGTTCACAGCCGATGTAATAATATCGTTAGAATAGAGCCCAAAGAATCTAGAATAGTATCTATACAACGTGTATCAGAAACGTGTGGTCATATTTTAAGAGCTCATTCAGTGCATAGCATAGAACATTTTTTACCATGGGACCAACCCTGAAATCGCAAAAAAAATATCAGCTGTGCCTTACTAAATCATCGATGTCGCTCGACAAAATGTAAGGATCATCTTCAAATATTTCAATTACACGTTGCATACAACGTGTTATTGAAATATTACAGAACCTGAAACTATTTTTTTCAGAATCGAGAGTAGAATGATTTACACTACTTCCTAATAAAGGTTAAGTTTTACCAGTGGTATGTCGTCTCATACCGACTAAAACGGTGGCCATATTCAGCCCAAGATAGAGGAGCTCCGGGAACTCCATTGGACTGCACCGGTGTGCCTCTGGTGGTACGCCTTCGGACATACCAAAGGCATAGAACACATACACAGCATAACACTAAAGTCTGTTTTTCTCTCTTGTCTTATTTAGTAAACAATCTTGGCACGTCTCTTTATTCAAATAACTACTGATAAAATATAATTACTAGTTCTGCACGTGTAATTGGGTTAAAAAATGTTACTTGGTGTATGAAATTGTTAACATAATGTCTTTTAATAATTATTATTGACGAACTGCATTAAAAAGATTGCAAGATTGTTTACTAAATAAGATAAGTAAGAAAAAATTAAATGTACGTTCACACTTTTACGGTTTTACCGTGTCAGTATTCTGATACGGTTTAGCCGTATACGGAGAGAAAACGTACAAGTGTTCACATTTATACGTTTTGTGATTCGGTTTTCAATACGGACATACGGTTTTTGATCTGGGCTTCTTTTAGACATGTGGCGTACGATACGAAAAACGAACCGTGTGAATACTTTCGTTTAGATACTATGGCCACAGCAACAGTTTCGGTTTATTAACGTACGCCACTCACGGTTTCCAGTGAGAAGACACGGTAGCAAAAATAAAGGAATCGGTTTTTTACTGCATCTGGTTATACCGTATAGTGTGAATACAACCTTAAGTTTGTATACGCCACTGGAAACCGCATACGAAAAACGATTCGGTACACTGCAACGTGTGAAAACTGTGGCTGGAAAAATTACCTCCACCTGCAAACTACATCCAACCAAGTGAGAGGCTTCCTGTAGAGTATAAACTCCCCTGGCCTACATGGAAGTCCCTAAACCGATTGCGGACCCAGGTAAGCAGATGCAGGCTTCACATGAGCAAGTGGGGCTATATAGACCAAACAGCTACAGCCTGCATGTGTGGCATTGATCCTCAATCAATGTCATATTTGCTGTGCTGCTCCTTGGGTCCAAGCACTTGCACATTGAGTGACCTTATCAATGCCACAGACAATGCACAAGACGTGGCAAATTTCTGGGCCAGCAGCGTGTGATTAGTTATTACTGTGCCACTACCAGTAAATTTTTTGTACCGTCGACACGAAGAAGAAGAAGGAAAACTATTGGTATTTTACCTGTAATAATTTTAATAGCCGTCCAAATAAAAGAATCAACCCCGGGTGTTGATTTTTACAAAGAATTGATCCGCAAACCCTCATTATTACGAGTACATTCAATCCTTAATATTTGATTGTTGTACTTTATTGCACTCGCTCCCTTTGTGAAAAGGTCCGAATATTTTTGAGGGCGTTTTAGCTTCAGCTTTCATCGTGTTTAAAGCTTTTCTACCTGTAAATGTTTCTCTTTTTCACGTTAAATTCAACTGTTATTGTCAGCGAATGGGTATTTCAGGCGTTTTTAGTCTTTCACGACATCCACAAACGGTGAAGCCGAGATTACTTACTTTTTATTGGGTATTTGGTAATCGTTATCTATTGTTTTTAACTTATTTCGAAGTGGGATACTCAATTTGATGCACATCAGAAAGAGATACTTGCTAGAGGTGTGAATTAATGTAGGATATTATGTTTATTAAAAAAACAAGAATATTTAGTAATAGGTACAGTTTTTTTTTATCCTAGATCAATATACTGGGTGTAAGGGGAACGCTTCCGAAAACGAAGATAGGTGCAGGGGGTCTACTCCCGTTCGACGATATTCGATAAATCGTACGATTCATCGCACAATTTGCTACTCCGGTCAACCATCGTTCCCTTATCGCATGCGATGATCGTGTTTTGACGTTTGTTTTTCTCATCTCCGGTAAATTGTATACGATTATGAACCGTAGTCTATCTTAATTGTGCTTTTTTTATGTGCCTATCTTTATTATGTAAGTATCAGTCGGAACGAAAGTTCGTACTTCGTTTGTCGTTCGTAAAACGCGAGTAGACCCCCAGGTGATTACTGATACGAAACCACGAAAAAAAATGCGATTCTTTGCTTAGATTTTTTCATATATTTTTTTTTTTCATTTTTCATACATATCCAGCTTTGGGTAGTTAAATAAAATTCATAAATAATGATAA
Organism: Asteroscopus sphinx; assembly: GCA_949699075.1. Lineage (NCBI taxonomy): Eukaryota > Metazoa > Arthropoda > Insecta > Lepidoptera > Noctuidae > Asteroscopus > Asteroscopus sphinx. The sequence continues at coordinate 4,589,024 of OX453002.1, forward strand.
ATGCAAAAAAAAATCTAAAAATAGAATCACATTTTTTTGCGTGGTTTCGTATCAATAATCACCAGCACTATCACCTGTCTTCGTTTTCGGAAGCTTTTCCCTGACACCCTGTATGTACTTATGATTATCTATAAACATTTTTACACAGAAACATCTAGTCTCAAACTAAGCAGAGCTTGTACTATGGGTACTAGACAATGGATATAATACTTGTATACTTTTTTTTTGTAAATACATCCTTATAATACATAAGAAACACCCAGACCAACACAAACACTTATGTTCATCACACAAATATTTGTGTCCTGTGGGAATCGAACCCACGACCTCGTGATCAGCAGTCCGACCCTCGAACCATTAGACCTCAGACGTCGTCAATAATATATGGTGGTATTTTTTTGCAAAAAGGATTGGGCCTTGATTCTATTCCTGGCCAATCAGCTGCGTTTCCAAAAATCAAAAATGCAGTTTTTGTTTTGTTTTTATCCAAAATTGAGCTCACGACTCCTTCGATGACATTTATCTATATCGTATAGTTTCGGATTTGGCCTTATTATTTTCAAAAATCATCCTGTATAATAAATCCGACCGTTCGGAGGTGGACCGTTTGCACTGCGTCCAATCTGAATTCGAGAAATCACGGTCCAAACTACCTGTAGTAGGTACATATTATTTTTATACTCACATGAGCTCCTTCACACTCTGCGTTCATACAGACGCCGCGACAAACGTCTAGGCGCGCGGCGTAGCGCATACATTTATCGAACGCCGGAAAGACGCTAGTGTGTAGAGGCCCTTGCTTTTTAAAAATAAAGTGAAGTAACCCACATACTTACCTATACACAGTAAGTACGTAGTTCTGTAAGGAAACGCAATATCGTGAGCCAGTATCTCTGCTCCTATGTAGTAAACAAATCATTTTCGAGTACAGAATGTATTGCAATCGCTTTTCCTCTGCTTAATATTATGCTATGATTGATTTCTGTAGGGCTTGAATATTACGTACACAAAATTGAACTTTAGTTTGTATACAGTTATTTTTAATTTACCAATAACCCTTTAAAGGTTGACTGTACTCATTAATTTAAACAAATTTTACTATGAACCAAATCTGAAATAAAAACTTTTTCTTTTTCTGTTGAATTTCGTGAAAAAGTTTGGACTGGTCCAATTGGTTTTTTTTTTCATTTCGAATGTAGCTCAGCCCCCCTAGCCAAGTTGACAATCTACAATCGTCAACGCTAATATGCTAATAGAAAACAATCAAAATAATGGGAATGACATATCTCAACGAAAAAGTTATTCGTTGAGATATGTCATGCCCATACATTTTGATTGTATTCTATTAGCGTTGACGATTGTAGATTGTAACTTGCTAGGGGGCCAGAAATACACCAATAGCAGAAAATTGTGAAATAATATCGTAAAACTCATTAATTAATAAAATAAAATCGAATGTTATGATTGGGAACGAAAATAACAATCTCATAATATTCGAAAACGGTTGATGCGATTAGTCGTTGAATTCGATCATATTGAATAAATAGCTCATCATCATCATCATAATTTAAGCCGAAAGACGTCCATTGCTGGACAAAGGCCTCCCCCAAGCATCGCCACAACGACCGGTCCTGCGCTTTCCGCATCCAGCGGATTCCCGCGACTTTCACCAGGTCGTAAGTCCACCTTGTGAGGGGCCTACCCACGCTGCGCCTTCCAGTACGCGGTCGCCACTCCAGAACTTTACTGCCACATTGGCCATCCATTCTGCGAGCAATGTGCCCCGGCTACTGCCACTTAAGTTTGGCAATTCTTCGGGCTATGTCGGTTACTCGTTCGTTTCGTTCTTCTGCGAATCTCCTCATTTCTGATTCGATAACGCAGGGACCACAGAAATAGAGATTACTCTCCTATTTCTGTGGCAGGGACACTCCGAGCATAGCCCTCTCCATTGACCTTTGAGTGGCTTTGAGCCTTCTTATCAGGCCCATTATGAGCGACGACGTTTCAGTGCCGTAAGTAATTACTGGCAACACACATTGGTCAAAGACTTTCGTCTTAAGACACTGTGGTATTTTGGACGAGAAGATATTGCGTAGCTTCCCGAACGCTGCCCAGCGATCGGATTCGACGATTGGCCTCTTTCTTGAAGTTGAACCTACCTAGCTGGACAGTTTGTCCTAGGTTTACATAATCATTAACAACTTTGAGTGTAGATTCTCCAATGCATAAATAACCGACGAATAAATAGCTACCAATAAAAAATCAAAACAATTTGCTCAAAATATCCACTTTGTATGCATTTCCATTCTAATAACTAACACAAAAATTGTTCTGTTTTACAACGTATACCGATATAGTTTCGCCGGTGGTAGGCTTAAAATGTTCATATTTTTCATGTATTTTTTTGTTTATCTACAATTCGACATAATTAATAGACAATTCGCCGTACCATGCCTTACTTTTCTTTCTATCTTCTTCTATCGTGTCAAAAAGAGCTAAATAATGATAACAGCTCAAGCCGTGGGTAAAAAATAGCCAGTCAGCAGGTTGATACCGGAGCTGACTGCTAAGGGTGCGCCGAACGATTAATTAAATATTGCCACTCGTGGAGGCTCTTTTATTAATGCACTTTTTTCTTTCTATGAAATACTACTTTCACTGCAACTTTAGTTTTACGATGTTCTGCTAGAAGTATAAGATTTGACCGTTCAAATCCTTTCGGTCGCATCAATCCATGTCTACTAACCAAATTTGGGTATGGCTAACAAAGTTGTTATTAATACTTAGTTCCTACATCATTAATTGGTTGGGCAATAATTTGGCACCTATTCTACCAGAGGTTTTACTTTACAAGAAACTCGAAATCCAATATGACACGTTAAAATATGCATTTGTAGAAGACTAGCAGATGTTTTGTCTGAACTTACAATAAACTTAACTTTTTTTTAATAGTCAAAAAAATATTTATGTATTCGTTTTTATAAGTTTTAATTAGCAATAAGTCGTCTTGATTAACGAATGTTGTGTTTATCCGTAACGTCATAATAAGGACAAAACTGTACTGCATTCTTTGGTAATAGTGATTGTATGCTGAAGCGAACCTAATAACATAACATAACATCACGCCTGTATTTCCCCGAAGGGGTAGGCAGAGGTGTATAGTACACCCACATTTCGCCAGTTATGTTGTGAGTCCCATGTAATAGGGAGCGAGCCTATTGCCAGTAACCGGGCACAAATCCAGACTCCGGGCTGCTACTGAGAATTTCCTAATGAAAAAACCCAATAACACTTTGCCCGACCCGGGAATTGAACCCAGGACCTCACGCTTAGCAGTCGCTCTTGCAACCACTAGACCAACAAGGCAGTGAACCTAATGCAATTATTAAATAACATAAGTCCGATAAATTCACTATCAAAATTGCTTACCTACACAAAATGTATTCAAACTTAAACGGTTAACAGATTAATTTAATCATTCAATTACCTAGTTATTATATGCAGGTAATTACAAATCCTATATTATTTGCTACCGTTTATACATCACATTGATTTTGCGGTTTGGTATTAGGCAGATATAAATTTTGAAGTAGGTACAGTCATTCTATATAATATTTCTGTGGTCATGCTCATGAATACATTTTATTTGGATTTTTTTAGTGAATTTGACTGGTTGCGCAATACAAGTAATACAGAGTAGGATTCTGATTTAAATTTCCCAGTTAGATAAAGTTATATTTGTCCTGTTAGGAAATTCTTTGCAAATGTTCAGAGTACGGAATGAAGCACCTATTGAATTGGTCCTTATACCTATATTGTAGATCCTGACTTACAAGAGTTGTCTTAGAATAACTAGGCATAGAACCGCAGTTAGTCCTGAGTCTTTAATAGGCTACGTTACCACATTATTCGTGCTCCTGCGTGTCGGCGAACATTCTAAGTGCCGCTGACGGATACACTGGAAGCCGCAGCGTGGGTAGGCCCCACAAGGTGGACCAACGACCTGTGGCCTGGTTCACAAACGTTCCAAAAGTTTCCGTTTCCGAAGTGAAATTTGACCGGCAAACGAAACAAAACGACCACTTCCTGCGACCACGAACGCTGCAAAGCATTCGAAACGTCAGGAAAAACTATTTTAATAATAATACGCGATGTAATTCGGTTAAACTTGTTTTATTATGAAACAAAACGATTTGAGAATCGAACGGATTCGGAAACGCTATTCATAGTTCTTTAATTTTACATCGAGCGCTTTGCGACAACAAATGACTATCGGAAGAGTTTCCTTAAATATCGCGTTGCGTTTCCGAATACGTTCGGTTCTCAAATCGTTTTGTTTCTTAATAAAAACAAGTTTAACCGAATTACATCATATATTATTATTAAAATTGGTTTTCCTGACGTTTCGAATGCTTTGCAGTGTTAATGGTCGCAGGAAGTGGTCGTTTTGTTTAATTTGCCGTTCAAATTTCACTTCGGAAACGGAAACTTTTCGAACGTTTGTGAATCAGGCCACTTTATGTTAAGGTCGCGGGAATCCGCCTCATGTGGAAAGTGCAGGACCGGTCGTTGTGGCGATGCTTGGGGGAGGCCTATGTCCAGCAGTGGACGTCTTTTGACTGAAATGATGATTACGGACACACATTGATTGAATTTTTATAACTCTGAGTCTAATTACTCTAAGGGAGTTGGAGTGTTTAGTAATATGTGACAAGCTTGTTCCATTAAAAAAGGGGCGTATTATAGCTGTCTACAAAGATAAATAGTAAATGAATAAATTAAAAGCTCATTAATACCTACCAGTACCGTAACCGCGGGGGAATATTATATTCAATATTCCCATATAAAGTTAATCCCTGGATATTATGGGTTATCCAGGGAACGTGCCAGGGATTTCCGTTTCATTAAGATTTATAATGTATATTTTAAAAATATCGTGAATTGAAGTCGGCAAGCCGGCGCGGAACCCACCCGTTTAAAATGCTTACGGCCGTTTAGGCCAAAGATTAGAGAGAGTTTTTGAGTGGAGGGTTTTATAGATACTGGGATTAAGCTTCTAAGGGTTTTTGGTAACAGTCATTTTTTTTTTTTTACTGTGTCTTTTATGTTTAATTTTCGTGTTTTGCCCGGTAACAGTCCAGTTAGTTTCAATGGATATCCTACTTCCTACTAATATTATAAATTGCAGAGTACAGATAGACCAGAACACGGATTGACATATAGGATAACGTATTTTTGTGGTAACCGAATCATACGCGGGAGAAACCGTAGGCATAGGCGAGTATTAACCTTTAGACTGGTATAACTAGAATTTTAATGATCTGGAATAGCCGCTTCAACGGGTATAAATGTAAATGATTTAATAATTCACTGTAAAATGTCGTATGATCAACAATATATTGAATTGGCGATTAAATAATGAATATTATTTATTTTAAAATGTAAAAGAATATAACAGACTTTCTTTTGCTACTAAAAGCTCATTTTTATACACTTTTTTACAAATAGCATCCAATTTAGTCGCACGTTTTTATAAAGCTTGTCGCGGCATTTATTTAATGATTACTTATAGTACATTACAGTAGTGTATTGCAACACTTGTAAATGCCGGCTGGTATAACATGAGACTCTCAGGGTCGTGGGTCCCACTTTGAGCGCCAAATTATACACCACCGTATAATTTGGCGCCCAACGTGGGACTCACGACCATGTTCAAGGGGACCAGTGAAAATACCTCTTCCAGAAACAGTAAGAAGTTATCTCAGTATCAGCTTTTATATTAAGATAAAAACCACTAGAAGCACGATTAAATACTAAAAACACTTAATGTCCCTGTTACCACCTTCTGTTTTTATCGGACTGTTCCAGAAAGAGGGTAATGTTATTTAACTAGGACTTAGTCCTATTGAGAGCTATTAACTAGTAGCTAGGATGTATTTTGTAGTTCAACAAGAGCTAAACTGAAATTTGATCTACAAGGTTAGGCTGAAATGGCAATCTAATAGTTTACTAGTTTTCGGGTCACATTATTAACTACAACAATTTCAGGTTAGCTACTGTGCTGTGACTAGTGTATTATCTACTCGCTCGCAGTTTGACGTCTATGGACATAAATACGATATTTAAGTTTTATAGTAGCTCACCAATAAATATGACCGCCATTGGCTAATAGTTTATTAACCAAATATCGAATAGTTTACTATCTTATAGTTAATAAATCCAATGGGAACGCGCCGTTAGACTTCTCATTTTTGCTAGTAGTCGACTTTTAAACCTAAACTAGCTCAATATCTTAGGCATAAACTTATGTCGCCTCTCTACAGTGCTAATCTCATAGTCTACGACAAAATACAGCCCTGTGTTTACGATAGGGGAAAGCGAGTCCCTTTTCGCATAAGATTCCGACTTCTGCACTTGAAATTCAACCTTATTATATAATACCTAAGGTTGATAAGTGGTTTTCTTTTAGTAACACCCGGAATTTTCCGTATCGATGGCACGTGTGGTTCACGTCCTTTATTGAAGATTTCGCTCCTCCCACACAGGGAGACAAATGAAATACCACCTGCTTTAAATACTTGCCCCCACTTTATTGGCATGCAAAAACGTCAGGCCCTACATCTTGCTGGTTTTAAGAAAAGTGAGTTTTTCCTACCGCCCTACGAGGAAAGTTAAGACTTTTAGAGGAAATGTTTAGGACTTAAACTAGCCTGTGTTTCCCCTAGGTATGTTTTTGAGTACCCTCTCTGGCGCGTCCTATTTTGATTTTGTTCCTAGTAAGGCTTATTTCAAGGCTGTATTTCAAGGATAAAATGAAGGCTTAGTTCTAAAGTACTGGGGATTAGTGTCAGTCAGACAATGATCTACACTTTCCTGGGTTATCAAGCTCAATTGAGGACCTGGTAAAGGCTTGATATGTGGTTTTTAAACCCGTATGTTAACCCTTGTTTCGTATGAATAGTATTAAAAATGACTGTCTTAAATAAATAAAAATGACTGCCTCGTTTGTGTAGTGGTGGATCGGGCAAAAAGTGTTTTTGGGATATTTCTGTCAAGAAACTTCTGTAGCAGCCCAGAGTCAGGAAGTTGGTGGTGCTTACACTCCGTGCCTCGGAGAATACGTAAAGCCGTCAGTCCTGCACCTGATCTCTCTCCGGTCGTGTCAGATTGCCATCCCATCGGATTATGAGAGTGAGGGAATAGAGAGTGCACCTGTGTTTGCGCACACACATGTGCACTATAATATGTCCCGTGCATATGACTAGTGGAGCAGCGTGGGTATGCTCCCCATAAGGTGGACCGACGACCTGGTGAAGGTCGCGAGAATCTGCTGGATGCGGAAAGCGCAGGAAAGGACAGGCAAGTGATGCTTGGGGGAGGCCTATGTCCATCAGCGGACGTCTTTCGGCAAAATAATGATTATGATGAGATGACTAGTCTCCGTTGAGGTTGGCCGCCGTGACCGAAATTTGGCTGGGACCATAGGTAGTTCGCATTCACAAAATGTATAATTAATTATTATTAGTTTTCATATGTTAGCTTTCCTGTCTAGACGAGTGCGGGTTCATATTTGTGTTTTACATAGAGTGACTGCCCCCTTATCTCCGGAACTCAATTAACTCTGATTCTGATATCGCTTTACTTTTGTTTTTACGAAAGTTTTCGCTCAGCAGCTAGGGAGGACCCATCTGATGAAACTGAAAGCCGCGGATGGCAAAATTGTCACCTCTAAGATCGAGATGCTTGATGAGGTCGAAAACTTCTATGGGCATTTGTATTCCACGAAAACGGCGAGACCAGCGGTTCCTAGCAATGACGACAAAAGAGCCCAGCTCACGCGCCATTACACCGAGGATCTTCCGGACGTTGACCAGGGCGAGATTAGGGCGGCCCTCGAGCAGCTTAAGAACAACAAAGCTCCGGGCGATGACGGAATTACTACTGAACTCCTAAAAGCAGGCGGGGCTCCGGTCCTGAAGGAGCTACAGAGTCTGTTTAATTCCGTCATCCAACAAGGCTCTACACCGGAGGCATGGAGCGGGAGTGCGGTGGTACTGTTCTTCAAAAAAGGGGATAAAACCCTTCTGAAGAACTACAGACCCATCTCACTCCTGAGTCATGTGTACAAGCTGTTCTCGAGGGTCATCACGAATCGTCTCGCCGGAAGACTCGACGAATTCCAGCCACCAGAGCAAGCTGGGTTTCGAAAAGGCTACAGCACCGTAGACCACATCCATACTGTTCGGCAGATCATACAGAAGACTGAAGAGTACAATCAGCCGCTGTGTATGGCATTCGTGGACTACGAGAAGGCCTTCGACTCTATCGAAACTTGGGCAGTTCTGGATGCTCTTCAGCGATGTCACATTGATGAGCGGTATATAGAGATGCTGAGATGCCTATACAACGCTGCTACCATGACTGTTCAGCTCCAGGACCAAAAGACGAAGCCAATCCAACTGCGCAGAGGGGTGAGACAAGGGGATGTAATATCCCCGAAATTGTTCACTAACGCGTTGGAGGACGTCTTCAAGACGCTGGACTGGACTGGACAGGGTATCAACGTTAACGGCGAGAACATCTCACATCTCCGTTTTGCCGATGACATCGTTGTAATGGCTGAGTCGCTGGAACAACTGGGCGAAATGCTGCACAGCTTAAACGGAGCCTCTCGACGTGTCGGTCTCGGCATGAATCTGGACAAGACTAAAGTCATGTTCAATATGCATGTCATGCCGAGGCCAATATTCGTCGAAGGGTCGGCACTCGAAGTTGTAACGGAATACGTCTACCTAGGGCAGGTAATTCAGCTTGGTAGACACAACTTCGAGAAAGAAGCCAACAGAAGGATCCGTCTGGGCTGGGCAGCATTTGGCAAACTTCGCCGAGTCTTCTCGTCGCCTATACCGCAAAGTTTGAAGACAAAGGTCTTCAACCAGTGCGTCCTGCCAGTCATGACTTACGGTGCCGAGACGTGGACACTGACAGTTGGGCTAGTCCACAAATTTAAAGTCGCTCAGCGAGCTATGGAGCGAGCTATGCTTGGAGTTTCTTTGAAGGATAAAATCCGTAACGAGATTATCCGGAGAAGAACCGGAGTGACTGACATAGCTTGTAGGATCAGTAAGCTGAAGTGGCAGTGGGCTGGCCATGTCTGTCGAAGGACCGATGGCCGTTGGAGCAGACGAGTCCTTGAGTGGAGACCGCGAATCGGCAAACGCAGCGTAGGGCGCCCCCCTGCCAGGTGGACCGACGACCTGAAGAACGTGGCTGGGGGGGACTGGATGCGGAAGGCAGAGAACCGAGCGTTGTGGCGCAACTTGGGAGAGGCCTATGTCCAGCAGTGGACTGCGATAGGCTGAGTTGATTTACTTTTGTAGTTATTTTTGATGGTATCGGATGTTAAAAGGCTCAAACTGCGGCCAAAAAGTTGGGCATTCTAAACAAGGTTACGCGATACTTCAGTCCTGGACAGCTTTTCACTACATATAAAGCTCAAGTCCGTTCGTGTATGGAGTATTGCAGTTATTTTGGGATGGCTCCACCAAATACCAGCTAGCCGCTCTTGACTCGATACAACGCAGAGCTGCGAGGCTAATTGGTAATGAAATGCTAGTAAAATCCAAGCTACAAAGCGTAGCCCATAGACGCACAGTTGATTGTTTGTCGGTGTTCTATAGGCTGTACTTTGGAGAGTGTGCACAAGAGCTCCATGAGCTTATTCCGCCATCTCCTTTCTTTCATCAGACTACACGACGCACTGCAGGTTATCATCCACATTTGGTAGATATCACTAGTATCAGGACCGAGCGCTTTGAGAACTCTTTCATAATGCGCACGGCCAAGTTGTGGAATTCACTACGGAATCTATATTTCCGGGCACTTACAACCCTAACGCCTTTAAGGCTGGAGTAAATCGGCACCTAATAGGTTTGCTCCCTGCATCGTCGACTACATCTTGACAAAGCTGTCTAGATTGCGGTCAAGAGCAGATCTATATCTCATAAAAAAAACGAGCGTAAGATCTAAAACAGAAACCAAACGAAAAACAAACACATAAGAGCAGCCAACACAAGAACAAAAATTCACCGAAGCATTTCACATACGACAATTAATTAAAACATTGCACGTTAGACTATCACGAAGCTAACAAGGCCAAAACGGATTCCACGTTCAGTGCCGAAGCGTGAAGACCGACCGGTCCGAATACCGTCCCCAGTCGGTACGAGGCACTAATTTAATCAACAGGGGTCGCCACCGTCAAACGGTTGGTTTTGGGTGCTACTCTGCGGGACTCAGTGGCGATCAATGGACGGGTTACATACGTGGAACGTTTGCACCGAAACGTTTAAGGCATGTTTTTGCTAACACGTGAAAAAAAAAGTGAGCTGAAAAAATGTTTGTTTTATTTTATTCCAGTAGTTAAGAATAATCATAATCATTTATTGCTTTAATGGTGTTCAAAAGGTGTTACAGTAGAATAATAGTATCAAACATGAACCCTGCTAGGGCACAGCAACATCTGGCGTACCACATTCTATAATCTAAAATTATCTAGTAGGTATGCTTTGCTTACTACCGGCTATCGGTATGTAAGAATAACATTATTTGTCTAGTGCAAAGTCACCTTTTAACATCAGTTTGTGGTTTCGCTTTCATCATTCATCATCATTTCAGCCGAAAGACGTCCACTGCTGGACATAGGCCTCCCCCAAGCATCGCCACAACGACCGGTCCTGTGCCTTCCGCATCCAGCGGATTCCCGCGACCTTCACCAGGCCGTCGGTCCACCTTGTGGGGGGCCTACCCACGCTGCGCCTTCCAGTACGCGGTCGCCACTCCAGAACTTTACTGCCCCATCGGCCATCCGTTCTGCGAGCAATGTGCCCCGCCCACTGCCACTTAAGTTTGGCAATTCTTCGGGCTATGTCGGTTACTTTCGTTCGCTCGTGGTTTCGCTTTAATTACTTACAATCTATACCATTTTCTATGTCTATACTAATATTACAAATACGAAAGTAACTCTGTCTTTTTGTTACATTTTCATGACTAAACCTCTGAATCAATCGTAATGAAACTTGGCAAAGCGGTAGCCTGGAACCTGGAGCCTTCTTCTTCCTTCTTTTCTACTCTTCTTTTATGTCCTTACATAGGCTACTTTTTATTCCGGGAAGATAAACAGTTCCCGAGAGATGCTAGATTACGTAATTCTGTGATAAACCGAAATAAACTCTACCCCCCCCCCCCCCTTTTGAGAGAGGCCTATATACAGCAGTAGACGTTGGCTGAAATGATGATGATGATGATGAAGCAGCGGGCAGAAGTTATTACAATATAAGTAAAAAGCATGTTTATTGTCACCGTTTTTTTTTTATTGACTAGCGCCGCTAATTATAATTAGCTAATGAAAGTTATAATTTATAAGCTATTATGAAAAGATCTAATGAATGTAAAGCGACTGAGTACCTACTTACTACTACAAAAGAAGGTATTACTCAAGATATCGTTTAAAAATAAACCAATAACAACAAATAAAAATCCAATTTGTGCCACAAAAAACTCTCATAGATAATCCATTCACTATTTTTTGCAAATGTTTCTCAATCTGTCAATACAAATCTAGTTGCTTTTGCCAAATCACATGTGTACTGGATGATTCAACCATATTTCCTTTTTTACTAGTAACCCGTCAACCGCGCACCATTTTTCTTGATCACCACACCGTTTGACTTGAAGTGGTGAACCCAACGGGGTACAATGGCGGACAAAAAATACACGCAGCGCTATTCATTGAAATTGAGCAATGAAAACACAATAATAATTATATGTGAGGCCGAACGCGGAGCGAGATGGATGCGGTATTCTTGAAATTATGTTTTGGGATTTGCATTTTTTTTTTTTTTTTTTTTTATGAATTTCTGATCCTATTACTTTTTCTTGCACGATGTGGTGTGGCGATCTATTTCTACTACCATCATCAATTTTTTACATCAAGTTATTAAATATAACAGCCTTTGAGGACCCATGACGTAAGCGTTAACTTTTTTTTTTTTTCGTAAACCTTCAAAGGCTACCAGCCTCATGGGGAAGAGGCTGGGGTGTGTGGGACTCTTACCGCACTAAAACCTCCCCAGTGGCCATCTTCAGCACAATAGAGGCCCCCACTCCGGGAATGGTTATACTACTGTGCCCCCCCTGTGCTTTGCCTATAAGGACCAATGACAATGGGGACCGACCGATGGTGTATATACAACTATGTCCTACATCATTTAGTGCTTACTTAATAATAACATATAAGACATTCATCATTATCATCATCAGTCCATTACTGTCCCACTGCTGGGCACGGGCCTCTTCTCAGAATAAGAAGGTTAAGGCCTTAGGCCTGGCTTAGTGTGGGTTGGCGGATCACACACACCATTGACAATTGTATAGGGCACTCTCAGGTATGCAGGTTTCCTCACAATGTTTTCTTTCACCGTTTACAGCAAGTGATAATCAAATTTTTGATGCACACATTAATTCGAAAAGTCAGTGGTGCGGGCCAGGTTCGAACTCAGACCCTCCTGCATGGAAGGAAAGTGCTCATCCGCTAGTTTATCACAGCTTATATAGGACAGATTATATACTACACTAGCTTTTGCCCGCGACTTCGTCCGCGTAGAAGTCGAAAATGGTTCTAATAGGATTTTTTGTTGGTTTTTTACGTTATTAATTTTGCTGTAACATATCAATTATTATGTTTAAATACTTATAAAATATAACAATCCTTATTATAGTGTAGGGATTTAAAGGTTAAATAAAGATGAAAATAAAATAAAATTTCGTTATATTTTGTGATTCGTGTTCACAAAATATAACGAAATTTTATTTTATTCGCTCGGCCTTTGATTTGGTGAAAGTTACACGGGGGTATTATCATTTTACAACGACATCGAAATACTACACACCTACCGCAGTATTTCTTTGTAAACAATATTTTTTGTATTTCCTTCGGGAGCTAGAATAACAGGCTACTCTGTGCGCTTACTCTGGAGCATGCCACATACAACTGGCCGTGAGAGAAGCAGCTTTCCCTCAAGTCTATTCCAGCTATCTTAAGAGTCTGACCTTGAGCTTTGTCTATAGTTATTGCGAAGCAGACTTTGATGGGAAACTGCACTCTGTTAAATTCGAAGGGGTAATTCGATAGTGTTAGGGGAATCTCTAAGAATAAAATTGCGAAAAACAATACACACTAAATTAAACTTCTAAGACAAACTAAAAGAAAACTCTAAGTATTTATACACGACAAATCAAACACAGATATTTTTAAGGACCTTTCAATTTTAAAGAGTATTTACTTACCCCGGCTCCACACGTTGGCCCGAACTCATGCAGCAAGGTTTATCGAATGAGCTTGTTCCTACGGTCACCGCGTCTTAAAAATATCATCTGTGTGGATGGACGCAATAGTTATAGAATTTTATTAAAAAAATTATTTATGTTTATTAACAAATAATAATGATATTCTCTTGTTTGTCAAAACATTTTTCAAAGACGACGTCCAGTGTTTACCTATTGTGTTATTTTAATTAACAGTTCAGCTCTTATGCACTCAAAGTGCGCAGTGCAACATTTATTTCAGACGTCATAACATTGGCTCTGACGGAACTAAACTATCATAATCTCCAACGTGTGGTCGCTAGGCATAATTACGGGCCAACGCTCGTCCTAACGTTGAGGCCAACGTGTGGAGCCCGCCTTATGTTTTTTAGTGAGTTCAACCTTTGTTGAATAAAATCGGATTGAGTTTTCAAACATGTGTCAAAATAAAATAAAATTTAAATCAAAAGCACTAAGAAGTATTGATATCAACTTCGAAGCAAATCACCGCCAAAATAACTTTTTACCCCTTTTTAACCCCGTTAGGGGATGAATTTCAATAAAATACGAAGTACGTCTTCCATCAAGTCTGTTAAAAAAAGGTTTATGCAAAATTTGAAGTAGATTGGACGAAGGAATCACGTTGTCCCATACAAACTTTGCCCCCCTTTTTCACCCCGTTAGGGATAGAATTTCCGAAAATTCTTTCTTATCGTATGCCTACGTCATACAAAGAACACACCCTCCAAGTTTCAGGTCTCTACGATCAGCGGTTTAGGCTGTGCGTTGATCCGTCAGTCATTCAAAACAAAGCCTTTTTTATATGTATAGATTATTCAGATATTTTGTGCCGTATCCAAAACTAAGTTTAAATTCGACACACATCGGTGATGTTTACACGACGGATGGTGCAAGTATGGGCTCAATGGGAGAATTGGCCCACTTGAAGCACAATAGCCAGCACAGCCCCTGTCGAGATACCACTCGTATCTGCTAACCGACCAATAACATGTTTTATGCTTTTTATAACGTAATCGCGGATAGTCCTCAGAGTTTTAGGGTTGAATCGACTGACGAGTGAGGATTGGAACATAATAATATATTTTTCTCTGTATTTTTATTACGATGGTAAAAATATTTTGGGTAAGAAAGAGAGTGTTTGTCGAATAGTTTTTATCATGTGGTAAAGTATTTCAAAAACGCTTAGTAACACAGTAGTTTAATTTTATTTTATGAAGTATTCTATAGATTCTTAGATCATTATTCGCAAACTTACCTATATAAATTCAATATAACAATCTAATTCGAATATAGGTATACTTACCTACAATTCAAAATAATATCTAACCCTATAATATTAACTAGCAAAAATAATAGTCAATATGCAGAAAATGTAAATAATGTATGCATGTAATGAATGTATGAATGGAAATAAAGCCGTAAGGTAAATATGAACGTTTCCTAAATACAGTCATCCAGATGTGAATTTCCGGACGTAAAGATTTGCACCACCCTATTTCTTCTCATGGGTGTCGTAAAAGGCGACTAAGGGATTCACCAGAGGATGGGCAGCAGCGTTCTCTGAGTATTTAACCAATCAACTGCGATTGCCAACCCGCCTGCCAAGCGTGGCGATTATGGCATATCCTCCCCTTTTGGCGCAGTAGGCCTATGTCCAGAAGTGGACTGTGGTCTTTCGGCAGAAATGATGATGATGATGAGATGCAAATTTCGCAGTTCTGTTAATCGCTCGTAGTTTTATACTTTGTTACCAAAAGTAGTTTTATTGAGAGTAATCAACGAATGCATAATTTGTTAACTGGGTGTTGTCAATAAGTCTGATTCAGTTTAATGTATTATTTGTATAGGGTCGACTCTCGACTGTTTTGTCGTATCGTGACTTTGAGGCAGACATTGCGTGCTAACTTATTGGACAGTAGACGTCCAGCTTCCGAAGTGCGAGTAGTCTACGTACCTATATTTAATAGGAGTTATATTATTTTCATAATGAGTTGTAGATTTATGCCTATTGCACACGAGGGAAGGACAGCGAGGCAGAACAGTTTGCTGCAACAGAACAGTTGGGTAGGTACTGTTCGGGCGTTCATACGGTCTGCCCATTGTTCTGCCTCGCTATTGCATTGTCCTGCATTGTTCTGCCTCGCTATTGCATTGTCCTGCATTGTTCTGCCTCGCTATTGCATTGTCCTGCCCTCATGTGCAATAGACATTAGGTATATTCATATTAATTCATTTGTAAAGTCAGTTTACACGTCTGTAGTTTTATAAATCATTAATTAATTACATATCATAGAATAAAATAGGTGTTACAAAATAAAATTGTACAAAAATAAAATAGTCACAATAGAAAATAAATATCAAAATAGTAAAATTCAAATGTCACAAAATAATTAAAATCAAGAAATTAGCATATCATATTAATTCATGTAAAATACTACTGATGTTCAGCCGCATCTGGCTAGACTGGAAGCCGACCCCAATAGATATAATTGGGAAAAGGCTCGGAGGATGATGATATTAATTACCTACATTCAAAAACAAATGTCATAATTAAAATAATTAAACAATATTGTTTAATCTTACTAAGGATTATACATTAGTTTACGTATCTAATTAATGTTTTTTATCCTTACTAATAAAAAATAAGAAAAAGAAAAGAACAATAATACCTTATATAACACAAAAATAATACACAAAGATATACTAAATAGTGGAAAGAAAAAAATCGCTCAAGAGCAGGATCTAAATCTTTAATAGATTTCGCTTCGGATATGTAAATGCGTTAAAAATATACCAGTGGTAAAATTATACCAATATCTTACAACAAATATTTACCGCATTTATTTTACTTATTTGTTTTTTTTATTGTTTTTTAGTTTTGTATATTTTGTTAAATAAAATGAAAGCAAAATTCAGCCGTGCCTAGATAGCACCGATTGATTCGTCGAGCTTCGGGTAACAAGGTCACTTGATATGAGAATGAGGCAGCAGAAACACGATATCTCAGCGTTGGTTTTAAATTCCGCGAACGAACGATAAAAAAACGCAAATGCGTGGCAATCAAGTCAGACCATGGCAAGTAGTTAAAGAAACCGTTTCTAAACTGAAATTCAAAAAATCATTTTTCATATTTTCAGAATTTAATAATGACTGTGAGCGCCCGCGCCGGCCGTCCGTCCACAGGATTTTTTTACCTAAAAAACACAATTTGCTGCCGTTTCAGCCGAGCGGCGAAATATCATCGCTTTGATCTGTATAATAGGTAGGTTGGGTCATGGGTAGAAGGGGCGGGGCTGGCCACGGAGGGGGTCTGCCATTGGTTGATGCACGGAGGGGATAGAACGAGCTGCCGAGACGAGGGTAGCAGACTGATCCTGGCACCATTGTGTGTTTGTCCGGCGCGCTGGCAGCGTCTCGCGGCAGTGTACAGTGTGTCGTATGAATCATGTTAGAATTCTACACGAATATAAACGGAGGATTGATGCAGGAGGGGATGCAGCCTCCCATCTCCTGCACTGCTAGAACAGGTCAGTGATTATAATCAGTGAGAATTTTTTGTTTGACAAATGTATGTGTAAAAGTTTTTAGTGACAAACTTGATAAGTAGGTCAAGTGATTATTCTGCAACAAGAAACATACGCAATAAATAATAGTTATTATGAATAAATAGTAATAAAATCATAATTTATAAATATTTTATATTAAAATGGTATCAAAAGTGTTTTATGTTAAAAATATAATTTAAAAAACCTTAGATTCATCACAATGCTCAAAGCCACGAGCTTGAATTTTGTTCCAAAATAAATACTACGTGAATCTTTGACAAACAAGAATTAATTAAATGTATAACTTTTTATTTTTACGTGATTGTGTAAGCGAAAGGCTAATTATAGTTTTAAATGTACTTATCGTATAAGTAGTTATTACATATGTAATAAATATAAAAAATATTGCATTAAATATAAAAAATACTAAAATAATTTTATTTCTTTATTGTAAACTATTGGCCTTATCTAATTTCTTACTTTTTCCTGTTCAAATTCCAAAAGGAATGCATAAAACAATTTAACGGATAAAATATCTATTAGGTGAAACACGTAACTACGTTTGATAGATTCCTCTGAAAAACAACGTTAATATAACTGAGCGTGGGGTCCTGGGTTCGATTCCCGGGTCGGGCAAAGTGTTATTGGGTTTTTTTCAAGGAAATTCTCAGTAGCAGGCCGGAGTCTGGATTTGTGCCCGGTCAATGGCAATAGGCTCGCCCTCTATTACATGGGACTATAACATAACTGGCGAAACGTGGTTGTACTATACACCTCTGCCTACCCCTTCGGGGAAATACAGGCGTGATGTTATGTTATGTTGTGTTATGTTGTAAATGTTTATTTATTTATAATTTATGTACACACAATAACATATGAAAGGAGACATCATTAAAATTATTTAGTACAAAGGTACTAAATAAAACTTATTTCAAAGAAATTTTCATAAGCTGACTTATATCATGACAGTGTTAGTTACATTAAAAAAGTATATCAACATTAAATTTTCAAACAGTCTAACAAAGCAATTGGTAGAGAGATATAAATGAAGTTTTCTCAGAAGATTATGGACGTTTTCGACTGAAATATCATTTTAATAACGGACAAAGTTAAACTGTATTTATACAAAACCAAAACCATTCTATAATAACTTCCTGAGAAATCTTCATCTATATCTGCCGATCCTGTATACTAATTGCTTTGTAAGACTGTACCTAAATACTTTGAAAACCATATCAGATTGACACAATGTTCAAATAATTTAATAAATAAATAAATAAAACCACGTTTTTAAAAAGAAAGCTTTTAATATTGCACTGTCATATAGTCCTGAACTATGTTTAAAGTTTAAAGAGCTAGAGATCTCATCGGGAAGTTAGTTTAAAATCTCAAAAAAATCAAATATGTACCGAAAATCAAATATGTACCGAACTGACAGATACGACCGAAAGCGAGTTAATAAAAACATGGTAATAAAATAACATTACATGTAAAAAAAAAACATATTTTTAAATAAACAATATCACTGTTAAAAATCACAATTGGCAACAACTTGTGCTTCTGTGTATAACATATTGAGTAAAAAATCTGTGATTTCGCACCGATTACGAAAACAGTTTTTATTAGCATTCAATTCTTGAAGTGAATAAAAGCATTGTGATTTATAAAAGCTGAAGTTCAATATAAACATTTTGCAAACTTTGATAAAAATACAGGGTAATAAAAAGCATTCTTCAGGTCTGCCGAATATACATTTCGTTAAATTGTGGGCATAGTTGAAAAAAAATTAGTTGAGGGATTTAAAAATTACTTTAAACTTATTAATATTTAAACTTTGAAAAGTTTAAGTATAAAGTATTCCTCATAAGCGCTGATCTCATATTGGTAAATAATTAACATCGTTTTAAATCGTATTGCCTGACGATTGAATAAAATTAATCGACAAAATCTGCATTGGTACGGAATAGCGGTCATTTTTCGAATAAAATTTAAAATTAAAGGTATGGTAATGGGAAACAGAGCATGAGGCGAAAACTGCGGCCACGGCCGCTCTGAAAGAATTTTCAACGTTTCATAAAAAAAGTTTAATGAATTTAGTACTCGACTGTACTACAAACAGGGCTTTCATAATATATTTATTGAGTTTTGTACTTTAATAACGTAGTAGAAATTGAGGGTTGACATTTAATTTATTTGATTTGAACTTTTGTGCATCGGTTAAATGAACTGTCACATGACTTATGTTCTGTATGTAAAGGAATAGGTAGGTATTGTGGTGTTACTTGATACTATTAAATTCATGACATCATCATTAACTCTAAGTTATTTATTTAACTACCTATAACATCATCCTCCAAGCCTTTTCCCAATTATATTGGGGCCGGCTTCCAGTTTAGCCATATGCGGCTGAACATCAGCATTTTACAGAGCGACTGCACTCAGACCCCCGCAACTCAGTTACTGGGTAATACTGACATTCGGAGATTAGACCAGTTGTCAGACTTTCAGGCTTCTGACTACCCGTTACGACTGCCATAGATATTCGTATGACAACGGGGACCGACAGCTTAACGTGCTCTCCGAGGCACGGAGGGGTCTCGATGTGTAACGAAACGGTCACCCATCCACAGACTGACCGTGGCAAGTGCAGCTTAACCTTGCAGATCGTACAATTCGCGCAGTCGTTGCTTCGCTACGAGCCCCTAAAATAATAATCTAATAATTTATTGAACTATATCTTAAATAAATTATTATTTAATTAAAATATAACATTTTGTACCTGACTGTCACCGGTCTTCAGGGTTCTGGTAAAGCGAACTTTCTAACAATACGCCTTGTCCAGGAGCACTTTCTGTTTTCTGCATCAAGCTTTAACCTCACCCGCCAAACGAGAGACTCTTCACATCTTGAAGCTCTTTGCTATTAGGTTGAGGTTAACAGCCAATAGGCTGTTACAATATCGGCTATAGCGGCAGTCATTGGAATGCTAGGTCAACAAATTATAGAAATATTTTTTTAAATGTTTTATAGTTATGTGTACCTTTCCATTCATGTGTGTACTTATAACAGATCTTATTGTAATATGTTCTTAGTTTAAAGTACTTTACCTAAAGTAGGTACCTTAAGTTTGTTTAGTTTGTGTAGTGTTTTTAGTTCAGTTTTAATTTTGTTTTTAGATATATTTTAACACAATTATTATTATACCCAATATATAAACAAGTAATTTAAAACGTTCGTAATGATAGAATTCATGTTTTTATAATAATTATCTTTGTATAAGTACAGTTGCAAAATACAGCCAGACATTTTTCTCGCAAAAATGATAACAATTCAAAGAGTCGCTTATGTAGAAGTAGCATAATTTCTTGTTTAAAATTACGAAAGAACATTTGTTTTTAGAATAGGTACTTGCATTACCTACTTACTTCTCGTATAGGTACCTATTACAGTTGCAAAATGCAGCCAGATATTTTTCTCAAAATCTGATAACAATTCTACCGGCCAAGTGCGAGTCGGACTCACCTAGTAATGGTTCCGTTTCACCCATCGTCCTGATACCACATAGAAACCGATTTAATTTACAAGAGTTCATCAAAAGACATCAACGCAACGTGCGCGAAATATAAATTTTTGCATCTCTTTCTTATGCAGTAACCACCTCATATGTCTATGTTTACCCTATGTTTAGTTTTTGTTGCTAAACCACATAGTATGCACTATAATCAGACCAAGTTAAACGCTGGTATGTATTACGGTTTTTTAAATAGAGCAGGAACAAAAAGGTTTAAAAAAATGTAAGTTTTTCGAGGTTTCTTGTACCCCGTTTGGTTTTATACTTCTTTGAATTTTTAGTATTGTCGTGATCAGGGTTGTTGCGAATATTAGCATCAGCATCAGCATCCGCTGATCATCAGCATTATTTTCAACATCAACATCAGCATTTTTAGTCTTGAACCAATGTCGAATTTTTATGAAAAGATATATTATAAATAAATTTAAATTATTTTTTTACATAAATTCATACAGATAAGTACACATTCCCAATTTAAAAAAATCTGCATCAGCAACCGCTGATGTGATAAAATTCTGGATCAGCAACAAGCCTGCTAGGAACTAGGAAGCTGTGAAAGGCGGATGTGTTTGGGGCTCCTTTGTCTGACGTCCGAAAAGGACAAATTGCATAGTTCAATTTCATTGAGTAAACGATTTTTGTCTTTAACTTTAAAATGATTAATTTTAGAATTAATTTGTGATCGTAACATCACATAAACAACAAAGTTTTAATCAAAGCAGTATTTTTTTAAACAAAGTATTGTTTTTTTCCTTTGAGTATCTCGGCGTGGTGGCTATCTATATAGAAATATTCATGTACGCACATCCGTTGCACAGCAGTATTGGATGTTTACGAATATTAATCATTATAATTTATCCTTATTTTTAGTTTACACAACACCTTACTTGCGTCAACCATGTTTATCAACTTAGAATTTCCCACGATTTGATATTCTTTAATTATGTCCAATATTAATGATAAAAGTTGTCCTTATTGGCATTGTATTTAGGTTGAAATTTTAGGGTTTCCGCTACGTTACTTAATTGCAGGGTTTGTTTCAGAAATGTCTCGTAGCGAAGAAAGGACTGCGCGGATTGTACGATCTGCAAGGTTAAGCTGCACTTGCCGCGGTCAGTCTGTGGATGGGTGACCGTTTCGTTACACATCGAGACCCCTCCGTGCCTCGGAGAGCACGTTAAGCTGTTGGTCCCGGTTGTCATACGAATATCTATGGCAGTCGTTACGGGTAGTCAGAAGCCTGAAAGTCTGACAACTGGTCTAACCTCCGAATGTCAGTATTACCCAGTAACTGGGTTGCGGGGGTCTGATGGCAGTCGCTCCGTGTAAAATACTGATGTTCAGCCGCATCTGGCTAGACTGGAAGCCGACCCCAATATAATAGGGAAAAGGCTCGGAGGATGATGATGTTTCAGAAATGTCTACAACGTTACGTTTGCAATGCATGCAATTTTGTTTCGGCCGTTCTTTGAGGCGTGGGTAAATTAACAGGTGGAATGAAATAGTCTATTAACAATTTAACAGTAAATTGCAAGCTAAGATAAATTTTATAGTAGTTTTGAAAGCGGTATTCGTATCGTTTTTGCAGGTAAAGTTGCATAGTCTAGCTTAGTTTTGTTTTTTGTCCTGCAAAACTGTTGTTTGCTTCAAAAGCCCGCCAGCGTCAAGAGCTCGGTTGTAGTAAATTAAAACTTGCATTGACGTAACGAACGAGACAAAATTTGTTTTCATCTGTTTTTTTTTGTCGGTGTCGGAAACTAGTGGGTACGTTACGGTCAGCTGTTCACTGTTGGACTGGCTTTATCAAAAACGTAGAACGGAGTTCTTATTTGAGGATTTTATTCACCAGTTTATTTTTACTGGGAGGGGCTCGTGATGATCTGCGAGGTTAAGCTATACTCACCACGGTCAGTCCGTGGATGGGTGTCCGTTTCGTTCGTTTCGGGACCCCTCCGTGCCACGGAGAGCACTATAAGCTGTCATACGAATATCTATGGCAGTCGTTAGTCAGAAGCCTGAAAGTCTGACAACTGGTCTAACCTCTGAATGTTAGTATTACCCAGTAATTAATTAATGATATACGCGATTTATATTTCAATAGTCTGATAACTTTTAACTGAGGAATAAGTTTGGCATTTTGACAGTTTTAGTATAGAAAATCTAACTGGCTATTGAAAGACCGACCCTTAATCCGGTTAAACTTTGTTTTATTATAATATGTAGTGATCGCGAAAGCCTAAGAAATTATTAAATAATAAATATTTTAGGACATTTTTACACAGCACCATCTAGTCCCAAACTAAGCAGAGCTTGTACTATCGGTACTAGGCAATGCATCTATTACTTTATATACTTTTTTTTGTAAATAAATACTTATAATATATATGATACACCCAGACCAACACAAACACGTATTTTCATGACATAAATATTTGTGTCCTGAGGGAATCGAACCTCGTGATTAGCAGTCCGACACTCGAACCACTAAACTACAGAGGTCTTCGATATTAAGTATTTATCTTGATAATTTCGAACCACGTATAATTTTATAATATTTAAAATCATTAGTTAAAACTATTTAATAGGACGAGCTAAGCAAAGTAGCTGTTCTGGTAAAATAATACTTTTGATGACATCAATACAGCCAAATAATGTAAACACTAATGTTTCAATGCTACAAGACAAAGATATCGAGTAAGCACATAAATATTTGTGTCCTGAGGGAATCGAACCCACAACCTCATGATCAGCAGTCCAACACTCGAATTTTTATAAAAGTTTTTATAGAGTTTTCCTAAAGTTTTTATTATTATTGTTGTATAATTAATACGACATAATAAGAAATTGCAATATTTTATTGTTCATGTCAGTAATGACACAGCACCTTCCAAAAAAGGTATATGGATAAAAGAACTAAAAGGACTGAGAAGGAGGTTGATGCATGTAGGTATATATCAGTCCTCCCCCTCAATTTCTCTAGAAGTTTTGATGGTAGAACTCAACATCTGGTCTACGTGCCGCTTCCAAAGCTCTCCTGCGTCAGTGAGCACTTCGTAATGAAGTGCTCCAAGCCTTCTGCTTATAGTGCCAAATGTCCACTTGCTTCCATGGGTATATATGCGGATTTGCACTCGATCGCCCGGCTTGAACTCTCTTTTTATATTGTTCAGTGCTGTTGATTTCAGTGTTGGACGCAGAATGGGTTGTAGGGCCGCGTGGAGTAAAGTCCTGACTGGCCTGTTAAACATGAGTTCGTATGGGCTCTTCCCTGTTTGCTGATTAGGCACACGCCTCAACTGACTCTTGATAATTAACAGATTATCGTGGATGTCACCTCCCCCGGTACTCATGCTTTGGAGTGCTCTTTTAACCGTTTGCACGTACCTTTCCGCTTGTCCATTTGTCGCGGGATGGTATGGTGCGGATGTCTTATGTGTTATGCCATTTTGCTTTAAAAATTGGGTGAATTCGTTGGACGTGAACTGCCTCCCGTTATCTGATACTAAAATGTGCGGGTAGCCGAAGTTTACAAAAATCTCTTTTAATGTTTTGATGCACCATGCACTGGTTATGTTTTTAGTTGGAATAATCTCTACCCATTTGCTAAGTGCGTCGACAACGATGAACAGATAATGATTATGTATTGGGCCTGCGAAATCAATGTGGAGCCTTTGCCACGATGCTGTAGGTTCCTCCCAGTGGTGTATTGGAGATTTTGGTGGTTCGTTCTGTTTTAATCTACACTCCCGGCAATTTCTCACCATATCCTCAATTTCTTTGTCTATGTTTTTCCAGTACACAAAACTTCTTGCGAGAAGTTTCATTTTTAACATCCCTAGGTGTCCAGCATGCAGTTAATTAATACGACATAATAAGAAATTGCAATATTTTATTGTTCATGTCAGTAATGACACAGCACCTTCCAAAAAAGGTATATGGATAAAAGAACTAAAAGGACTGAGAAGGAGGTTGATGCATGTAGGTATATATCAATTATTAAAAAAATACTAGACCACAGACGTCGTCAATAATACTTCTACATAATGATAAAAATTAAGTTTCCTCGTACTAGCCTATATATAGAGTATCTCGAACGCTTTACTGAATTATTTTCCTGATGGAGCGCTGACATTTTATATGAAAGGCGTCTGAAATTTCAACTCACACATTCCACCATTGAATGAAGTATTTGCTCGTTTTAACTCGTAATCTTATATTGAGTTAGAACGAAGAGAACGTAGGAAATAAGAAACGAATGTTTTTCGAAACGATTTGTTTTGGCGAGGGTGGAAAACTTCGAGAGCAGTTGAATAGCATTAAGGAGACAATGCTTTAAAAATCACTTAACCACCCGTTAGGTTAGGCTGTTTCGTTAACTTTACCACCCATTCGTTTTTTTTTTCACCCATTAGGTTAGGATAGGATAGGCAAATATGGGAGTTTTACCCACGCCTCCGGCCAAGGGTCGGTAGAAGAACACCGTGGCGGTTTTTAGTTGTTAAGAATCCGACACTGGCTTCGCCTTCCCCGGATGGAGTGCGTCGATGAGAATTTTCCCCATAAAAAAGGCTGGTTAGTAGTAGTAGTAGTATAGTACAGTAGTAGTAGAACTCCTAGAAATGTAAGGGGCTCGTGGCTAAGTAGCAAGCGTGTGAATTGTACGATCTGCAAGGTTAAGCTGCACTAGCCGCAGTCAGTCTGTGGATGGGTGACCGTTTCGTTACACATCGAGACCCCTTCGTGCCTCTGAGAGCACGTAAAGCCGTCGGTCCTGCGCCTGATCTCTCTCCGGTCGTGTCGAATTGCTGTCCCATCGGATTATGAGAGTGAGGGAATAGAGAGTGCACCTGTGTTTGCGCACACACTTGTGCACTATAATATGTCCCGCGCAGATGGCTAGTCTCCATTGAGATTGGCCGCCGTGACCAAAATTTGGCCGTGAGGACATTATAGTAGAACTCCTTTGTGAAAGAGCTCGTCCGGGGAAGTACTACCACCGTACCTACTTCTGCCGCCAAACATTAATGTAACATTGCTGTGTTTTGGAGCGCAGTGTATGGGTGCCGGTGAAATTACAATTACGTGAGACTTTCCATCAGGCAACTGCCTAGGTGGTATTGCAGTTGTTATGGACAATGGTAACCGCTCAACAACAGATGGGCCCTTAGCTCGTTTCGCCTTTCTGTAATATCAAAAAATAAGTATAAATACAGGGGTTGTAAACACTGTTAT
The DNA here is from genome assembly GCA_949699075.1 of Asteroscopus sphinx. NCBI lineage: Eukaryota > Metazoa > Arthropoda > Insecta > Lepidoptera > Noctuidae > Asteroscopus > Asteroscopus sphinx. Next base: position 4,614,761 of record OX453002.1, read on the forward strand.
GGCTTTAATCTATGGTTATGGTATTTTTTAGAACATTGGTGTTACTGCAATAACAATTACAGTTATATATATTTATTCATAATAACTCGCTTTACGCAATGGATGTATCACGATGCGAAGCTCGCGTATTATCGGGTACATTAATAAAACGTGTTTAAGTATTTGTTCTATGAAAGAACACAACATGCATCTCAACCATGTATACTACATGGTTATCTACACATGTTTTTGCAAATAAATATTTCTTTATCTTTAAACATAGGTATTACGCCAATTTTCCACCAAAACAGCGATATGTGGGTCGAATTCCACGTCAAAAATAAGTGTTATTTTTTTCTCAAATGGAAATTCTCAGTTATTATCCCGGGACGGAATTTCAATAAATGCACATGCCACACAGTTTTTTCGTAGGACCTAACGTTGTCCGGGATTGGGAGAGAGCCGATCCCGCTCTGAGACGGAGGCCCGGGGAGGCAACCGCCATTGCGCAAGGCCCAGATAGCGCAAACGCCGCATCCCGTGGTCACATCTGGCAGGGAACCTTCGTGGTCGTGGACACTAAAGTGTGGGGACTCAAGGCGACTCGTGGAAGGTCAGCAGAACAAGGTGGTCACATGCTTCTGTGGTCAACAATATAGTTTGCCCAGGACGTGCCAAAGGCGTAGCACTAAAGGGGCACCAGCGTGGTCCAATGGAATTCCCGGAGCTCCTATATTTTGTGCTGGGGATGGCCACCGTATTTACCTTCTACCCGCTACCCCTCCACCTTCCCCAGACGGAAGATGTCCATGAGGAATTACAACAAAAAAAATTACATTTCCTACACACAGATCTATCTATATTCTATCCTAACTGAAAAATATTATAATTCGACTGCTTATTATAATATTTCCAATACATAAATATGAAAAACTGGCCAAGAGCATGTCGGGCCATGCTCAGTATTATAGGGTTCCTTAGTAGGTGTACAAACGAATCAAATCGAATATTAATCATGGCTATTTTAGTTTTTGCAATAATCGGTAGCATTCGCGACTCAGAGCGTGTTGTTAGTAGCGCCATCTAGCGATAAATTCAAGAAGCCAAATTTAAGAAGTCTGATTGATGTCAAAGTTACTTTTTGTGATTTTTTCAAATAGAAAGTAGCTAAAGGAGCATTATTTGCCATGATAAATTTTCTCTAAGGTCAATGACCTTTGAACTAGGACGTTTTAAGTATTTTTCGGTTTTCTGTCTATAACTCAAAAAATTATGATCACATTATACTCAAAATAATTTTAAAAGAGAGTTTTCACAAAGGTCTATCAATGTGGAAGATTATAAGGTTCTACGTTGCATAGTTTAGAAATGGCAGGGGGGGGACACATTGCAAGCCACTTTGGCGGGCTATATTTCGCAGATGGTACACCTGATAAAAAAGTGATGTATGAAACATTACCTTCATTTTAGTAGACCTATTCAATGATATCCCACACGATGGGGTGCAGCGAAAAAATATATTTTTTCCCCATTTCACATGTATGGGCGCCACCCCTAAAGAACGTAAAAACTATTTTTTAATTCTTTTAAAATTGAGATCTATATGCAGACTATTTTTTAACAAAATTTCATTTACTTATGTTTACAACTGTAGAAGTTATTAAGCTGTAAAGGATTAGGACAGACGGACAGACGGACAGACGGACAGACGGACAGACGGACAGACGGACAGACGGACGGACATGACGAAACTATAAGGGTTCCTTGTAGGACTTCGGAACCCTAAAAAGGTTTATCTTTTCTTATAGATTTCTGCCCCCCTAGCCAAGTTGACAATCTACAAAATCTACTAATTGTGTAGATTGTCAACTCGGTCATCGGCGAAATTGCGAATTAAGAATTACGAACACATAAATTTTTTTTTTTTTTTTTTGCATTTTATTTACAATGATTGTATCAGGAAAACCGAGGGAAAAACAGAATTTGTTGAAATGTTGATTTGCTTAAGTGATGAGCTTTTTTAGGAGCTCCACAGCCTATTTGGAAATAAATAATTTAGTAAATATATTCGTTTAGCCTCTAAATAATATTTTTGAAAAATATGGTAGTGTGACACGTAATATAGTTAGTTAGTTAGTTATAGTTGGCAACCATACTTTGGAGCCAAAATACGTCATGGTGATGCAGCTCGATAGGCGACTATCGATTTTTTATCGATATTCTTTCGATAGTCCACGAAAAACTAATAGTATCGATAGACTATTGATATTTCGATAGTAGGTATCGATACTATCTATAGTATTGGACACCGATAGTGACTGCAATATCGACAGTATTGATACTATTAGTGTCCAATAATAAATAAATATCTTTGGGACATTTTTACACAGCACCATCTAGTCCCAAACAAAGCAGAGCTTGTGCTATGGGTACTCGACAATGGATATAAACTTATATACTTTTTTTTGTAAATACATACTTAAAATACATAAGAAACACCCAGAACAACACAAACACTTATGTTTGTCCCACAAATATTTGTGTCCTGTGGGAATCGAACCCATCGAACAACCTCGTGATCAGCAGTCCGACCCTCGAACCACTAGACCACAGACGTCGTACTAACTGATTTTCAAAGTCAACTATCGATAGCAGGACTATCGATATTTCGGCATCATTAATACGACAATAATAGTATATTACTGTCGAGGCCTGAAAAGAAGCAATTGACGGGCGAGTAATATTGCAAGTACGTACGAGGCGAAGCCGAGTACTTCCCAAGTGATAAAAAAAAAACTTTTTAACTAAACGAGTCCGTTAATTGCTATTTCGGCTGAGACTTGTTGTAGTACTTTTCTCTCATTTTCAAGGAAACAATACACAAATTAATTCAACACTATCTAATTTTCATTCATGCCAATTCGTCCGCGCGCGGTTCCAGTTCTATTTTCAAACGTTTGAAAAAAAAATGCGCATTCAGCCTTTATAATAATAATAATAATATTTTGTACCTAAAAACACCTAATTTATATAAATGTGTACTTAAAAACCTCGGTAACATAATTTAAAAAATAAAAACTGCCCATCAATTTCTATTATTGTCGTGTTGGAGTTGAATATTACTGGCCTGTTATTTCGTTGCGTACAGAAAAGAGCCAATTGATGTGTATTTTTTTTTGAATAATGAACCAATTCCCGAAAAAGTGGGAGAAAAGGAGATTGTATGATAATAGTGGTCCAGTCTGGTCTTTTATAACAAAACCAATTCGTCCGCCTCGTGTAGTGTGGTGTTAATGGAATTTTCCTTTTAATTCTTTGAACGAATGACGTCTGTGTATTCTGCGCATGTTTTTGATAACTGTAAGTTATCAAGCACAGTTAACAAATATTTATGAAATAGTTAATTATTCTAGATTATCCTGTTAGGCATTCTCCTAATCAAATAAAAAGCGGGAATCTCCCAACAGTTAAGGCATCAGACTCGTTATCAAAAAGCCGAAAATTGGAATACCATGCGTTGCAAACAATATCATAGGTACTTATACGTACCTAAGTTATATTGGTGGTTATATAGGTATAGGATGTATAGGAAGGTTGCAAACTTTGATCGACGGCGAGCACATTCATTTTTTTTATCAATATTTTTGGCATTAACCTACATACGGTTATGCTGCCAAAATTCTCATATACCCTCAACTAATTTATATTACTTCTCAATAGCAAATTGCGTACAGCATGTTTTTTTATTAATGTAACTGTGAGTTTGCACTGATGAAACATTCACTTGAAAACATGTTGAAAAGTCAGATTTCCGTCAATGTATCGAATCGCGTTCGCATTATCACACAACTTGTTAAAACTAAAGTTGTTTGACATTTCATAATCTATTGACATGTTTCACAATAAATTTCGATACACTTCATAGTATCTGCTTTCGGCCATACATGTTTACCGACCTCATTGGAAAACACAAAAAACGAGATTTATACAAGTTGTGAGACATGATTAAGCATCAGTGCGAACGTCAGCCGTGACAAATCTATAGACAAACATGTCAATGTTTTTAGTCAGTGCAAACACAGCCAACAATAAAATCTTGAAATCTGTCAAAGAATTTACCCAGTTTTCTGCAGTGCGAACGTAACAATCAACAAAACAAGTTGTGACATTAGTTTCATATGACAAGTTTCGAGACATAATGTTTTTTGGTGCAAACCCACAGTTATAAAGTCATTATAAGGTTTTAAAAAAAAAAAAAAAAGATGTTATTAAGTTTAGATTTTATGTTTTTTCGTGTTATGTCATTTTTTATTTAAATAATCAATAACTATTATTTTACAAATTTCTTAGCATTTGAAATGAGTCCGAGCTACGTCAGAAACAGGCACAGCCAGAACACTGTTACGGTACCCTACTTCACTAAAATTACATGCAATTTCTAAAATCAAGCCACCTATCAAGTTTTTGTGATTTTCTCTTTTGAAACTTAACCAACGTACCCCGCTCTCCTTGGCTAAGGAGAACTGGCGCAAACCTATGGTACTGGAGACCAATGAACGCAGGTAGGTATGGCAGAGTAAGGAGCTTCAAAGGCGCTTCTACTGGGCTCTTTATGGGCCTGTTGTAGATTTTAAAGCGTCCGTATCCTGGCTACGTTTCGGTGACCTCTTCGGTTTTATCTGTGCGATTATGGACGAAGTTATCATGACGAACAACTACTGGAAATATATTGTAAAGGACGGCACGGTTGACATATGTTGGGCATGCCACTGTCCCGGGGAATCCATCCGACATTTATTTCTGGTTGTTTTCGTCTAGCTAACAGTGAGTATTTGCATACACACAACGAAGTGGCCAGGATTATCCATTTATTTATTTTCATCATCATCATCATTTCAGCCGAAAGACGTCCACTGCTGGACATAGGCCTCCCCCAAGCATCGCCACAACGACCGTTCCTGTGCCTTCCGCATCCAGTGGATTCCCGCGACCTTCGCCCGGTCGTCGGTCCACCTTGTGGGGGGCCTACCCACGCTGCGCCTTCCGGTACGCGGTCGACACTCCAGAACTTTGCTGCCCCATCGGCCATCCGTTCTGCGAGCAATGTGCCCCACCCACTGCTCGGGCTATGTCGGTTACTTTCGTTCTCCTGCTAATCTCCTCATTTCTGATTCAATCACGCAGGGATACTCCGAGCATAGCCCTCTCCATTGCCCTTTGAGTGACTTTGAGCCTTCTTATCAGGCCCATTGTGAGCGACCACGTTTCAGTACCGTAAGTAATTACTGGCAACACACACTGGTCAAAGACTTTCGTCTTGAGACACTGCGGTATTTTGGACGAGAAGATATTGCGTAGCTTCCCAAACGCTGCCCAACCGAGTCGGATTCGACGATTGACCTCTTTCTCGAAGTTGGACTTACCTAGCTGGACAGTTTGTCCTAGGTATACATAATCGTCAACATCTTCGAGTGTAGAATCTCCGATGCTTACGGGAATGGGTGCTCTATGGGAATTCGACATAACCTTTGTCTTGTCCATATTTATTTTAAGACCCACTCTATCGGAAGCTCTACTGAGGTCATCGAGCATTGTACCGAGGTCCTCCATGGTCTCAGCCATGACTACTATGTCGTCGGCAAACCGAAGGTGAGTGTAGTACTCGCCGTTTATGTTAATGCCTAGCCCATTCCAGTCCAGAACCTTGAAGACATCCTCCAATGCAGCAGTGAACAGTTTCGGAGAGATCACATCTCCCTGTCTCACATCTCGCTGCAGAAGGATAGGTTTCGAGGCTTGGTCCTGTAATCGGACTGACATAGTGGCGTTTTCATACAAAGACTTTAACACTTCGATGTACCGATAGTCAATCTGGCACCGTTGAAGAGACTGTAGTACCGCCCAAGTCTCGATCGAATCGAAGGCTTTCTCGTAGTCCACAAACGCTAATCAAAGAGGCAAGTTATACTCTTCGGTCTTCTGTATAACCTGCCGCAGCGTATGTATGTGGTCTATGGTGCTAAAGCCTTTTTGGAACCCGGCTCGTTCGGGAGGCTGGAAGTCGTCAAACCTGCGCGAAAGACGGTTCGTAATGACTCTCGAAAACAGCTTGTAGACATGGCTCAGAAGTGAGATGGGCCTATAATTCTTCAGTAGAGCATTATCGCCCTTTTTGAAGAAGAGTACGACCACACCTATGCTCCATGCCTGTGGCGTTCTCCCCTCGAGAATGACGGAATCAAACAACTTCACCGTTTGGTAAGAGGCACATTGAATCTGAACATCAATCTGGAAAGATCTCGACTGATGAAGTCTACGCTCCGTCCAGCACCGATCCAAATCCAAAACCCCGAGAGCTTTCAGCTCGAACTTCAGAATCGTTTCGAATGCCTAGGGAGCTCAGTGGACGATTACAACGATGGGTTTGTGGAAACTGTCCATACGGTCGGGTCTAGGATCTTTAGGACCCGTCGTACAAACAGAAACAAAAAGCTCTCTGACCACACTCTCGAGCTCATGGTGGAAAGACGCGAGATGATTCTGCAGTCCTCAGATGATGCGACTAAGTACCGGCAGCTCAATAGACAGATCTCAAAGTCCTTGAAAAGTGACCTACGCCAATTTAATACCGAACGTATTAAAGACGTGATAGAGAAGAACAAGGGCTCCAAAGTCTGCGCAAGAGACCTGTCTATTGGGCAGAACCAGTGCAAAACTGAGGAAAGACGATGGCAGAGTCGTATCCTCCAAGCCAGAGCTATTGAAGGTGCTCGAGAAGTTCTATGGACAGTTATACACGTCCACCCCGAAACCCGCTGTAAATCGGGCTAACGACCCAAGAGCTCGATTGACCCGACACTATACCGAAGATATCCCGGACGTAAGCCTGTACGAGATTAGGATGGCTCTAGAGCACCTCAAAAACCACAAGGCACCGGGTGATGACGGAATTACGGCTGAACTCCTGAAGGCGGGTGGAAAACCGATCCTTAAGGCCCTTCAGAAGTTATTTATTTTATTATTATTAAATATTATTTGAATATTATTATAAATATTTTTGGGACATTTTTACACAGCACCATCTAGTTCCAAACTAAGCAGAGCTTGTACTATGGGTACTAGACAATCGATATAATACTTATATACTCTTTTTTTTGTAAATACGTACTTATAATACATAAGAAACACCCAGACCAACACAAACACTTATGTTCATCACACAAATATTTGTGTACTGTGGGAATCGAACCCACGACCTCGTGATCAGCAGTCCGATACTTGAACCACCAGACCACAGACGTCGTCGAATTAAATTATAAATACGAGTCATATGGTGGTAAATATAGTATTTGTTAATAAATTGACTACAGCGCCACCTATCAGATCTAAGCATAGCTGTGAATCATTGTCTTGACGAAATAAATTATATTGTGTGAATATGACCTCAATCCGTCAAGTCGTTGATAAGTTATATGATTACCAATTGTATGTTTGTTACTCTTTCACGCAAAAACTACTGAATGGATTTTAATGTAATTTGGCATACAGATAGAACATAACCCGGATTAACATATGGGCTACTTTTTATCCCGGGAAGATGAACAGTTCCCGAGGGATGCGCGATAAATTATTTATATAAATATCGGATGCTTTAAAAAATAACGTTAGCATTTAGTGAAGTTTTGTGAGTAGCGTAAACAGGGTTATTTTTAATTCACCAATTATAACCCTTTAAGGGAAGACTGTAGGGGAGCGGGGGGCTTGTTGTAACAGTTTTTGGAAAAAACATTGTGAAAAGAAAACTACGAAGTATTTCTTGATTGTAAAATGATGTCTTGCAAGATTAACTATCTGTCTAGCTTTTCATCAATTAATATTATGAAAATTGTTAATAGTATTTAATCAGAGGGTAATTTTAAAAAAAAAGTCGCGTGTTACTACTTACCCCGTATTCGGGGCTAGTTGTAACAGCCTTGGGCATGTAGTAACAATAAGAACCGTTACGTATTTGCTCGAGTTATAAATATTCCCTTCCCTTTTCCAGTAGTTTTTAACTTACTATCTGGTTTTCCTTGCTCATTTTCTATTTATTTATAAAATTTATGCACACACAGAGAAATGATAATAAAATACATAGAAATTAATACTACAAAGGCACTGCTTTTTCTGTTCATATTCCTTCTCTATCGCTTCTTTTTCCGGTTTATCAGTTAAAACACAGCATTTTATTTTACGTTGAATGCGGTTACTCGGTTTCCGTGCTGGAGCTTTTGGAAAATGCTTAATTTTGGAAGGTGAAAAATCTAGTTTGCTTTGAAGTCATGAAGGGCCAGCCAAAAAATGTATGGGAATGACATATCTCAACGAATGACTTTCTTTGAGATATGTCATTCCCATACATTTTGATTGTTTTCTATTAGCGTTGACGATTGTAGATTGTCAACATGGATGGCAGGAGTTGATTCAAAAGTGTGTGCAATCACTTGAGCTGAATTATCTGAAGCAGGTGTGATTTCAGAGTGCGAGTTATTAACGTCAACGCTTGGCGGCCAGGCAGTAGACGCGGTAAATTGTTCAATCAATTCAAGTTGATAAAAACATCAATTTATAGACTCGGCACAAAATTGTGGAGAAAGTTGTAACATGTTACAACTTGCCCCAATATTTTGTTACAACCTGCCCCATGGAGTAATTTTTTACATAAACTTAGATATCTAAAAAACAACATGGTTTGAATAAAAATCACATCTACCGATACATAATTAAAGAAATGGTCTAGAATTTTGAACAAAAATAATGATAAAAAGCTACTCAAACGGAGCCAAAAAACAAAAAATTACAACGACGCTTTTTTCCAATACCTGGTAAAAACAAAGTGCGTGCACATGACCACTACATGTGCTGTCCGGTGGGACCCTGGCAGTGCCCATATAATAGAGTGCGCTATGAAGGATACGTTAAGTCGAAAATACAATAAATAAACGTTGGTTTACTAGGCAAAAATTGGGTGTTACTACTTACCCCTGCTACTACTAGCCCCCCGCTCCCCTACTCATCAATTTGAACAACTTTTACTATAGGATCAACCCCAAAATCGCGAAAAAAAACAGCTGTTCACTTCATTTTGACGATTTTTTTGAACACAAATGTAGTGCAAAGCCGACTTTTTGTTGTGATTTCAGTGTTGGTCACATATTAAAAGATGTTCAGATTTATGAATACAGAAATCCCTTAAAAGCTTATTGGTGAATAAAAAATAACCCTGTAGTGTATATTTATTTATGGCATTTAGGTTTTATGTGACTATAAATCTTTCTTTCTTTTAAATTAAAATTAATACCAAAGATACTTCAAGATCAATGATACTGCTCTTTCCTCTCTCCCGCTTGATAAGGAGGAAAGTGAAAACGGATGTTCTACATACATACATAAACATCACGCCTGTATTTCCCGAAGGGGTAGGCATAGGTGTATTAGTACACCCATATTTCGACAGTTTTCTTATGAGTCCCATGTAATAGGGTTCGAGCCTATTGCCAATAATCGGGCACAACCGGTTGTTTGTCAGATGTTATTGAACCGAATGTTCTATTATTATTACTATTGAATTATTATCTCGTTTAATACTTTCTTAACTTATTATTATTATTCCATTTATCATTTCATACACTTATTCATTACATTTTTAAATAGAAGTTTTTAAACTTTCGTGAATTTCACTCATATTGAACTATGTTTACCGGACTTGTCGCGCACAATTAAATCAAAATATAACAAACATTTTGATTAAACTCGACGTTTCGGCCAAGTTGCATTGGCCGTGGTCACGAGCAGACTGAAGTATGTGGGATTTTTAAATATTTTTTAAACAAAAACAATAACATTTAAAAATATAAAATAAAAACATTCTTATTATTTTTTGTAGTTATTTTTTATTTTTTGTTAAACCCGTTACCTCCCGTTTTCTTTTTTTTGCTAAACTTTGCGAAGGCATAAACTTTTGAATAGTTCCCCGGGATACGCTGTTTAAGTTTTTCGGTGTTTTTCTGGTTGATCGCCATTGTAGATCCTGGCTAGAGGCTGAACCATAAAGGTATTATACTGACAGTATAGAAATGTCTTTGGGCTGAACCCATATTAACCAAACTTACCCAAAAACAATATCAATAGCAATAGGCTCGCCCCCTATTACATGGGACTATAACATAACTGGCGAAATGTGGGTGTAGTATTACACCTCTGCCTACCCCTTCGGGGAAATACAGGCGCGATGTTATGTTATGTTATGTTGTTACCCAAAAACTACAAGATCAAAGTCTCATATGGAATTTTAACGTAGTTTTAACGTATAATTATCTTACTTGACGCAATCGTGTATACTAAATATGTACTAAGTATCATCATCCTCCGAGCCTTTTCCCAATTATATTGGGGTCGGCTTCCAGTCTAGCCAGATGCGGCTGAACATCAGTATTTTACACGGAGCGACTGCCATCAGACCCCCGCAACCCAATTACTGGGTAATACTGACATTCGGAGGTTAGACCAGTTGTCAGACTTTCAGGCTTCTGACTACCCGTAACGACTGCCATAGATATTCGTATGACAACCGGGACCGACAGCTTAACGTGCTCTCCGAGGCACGGAGGGGTCTCGATGTGTAACGAAACAATCACCCATCCACAGACTGACCGCGGCAAGTGCAGCTTAACCTTGCACTAAGTATATAAATATGTACTAAGTATGTATTTACAAAAAAAAATGTATTAGCTCTGCGTAGTTTGTGACTAGATGGTGCTGTTTAAAATTGTCCCAAATATATATTTATTTAGTATTTATTGAATATTGTATTCATATTATGTAGGTATTCTTTATTTTCAATAACTAAAAGAAATTATAATAAAACAAATTGAAAAGGATTACCTATCTCGCGTAATATTATTAAAATTACAAGAAATTATTAGAGGATGAAAAATATTTTAAGGCGAAAACCTTCCATTTTATTTAGGTAGGTAATAAAAAATAATTTCTGTCGCCAAAATTTTCAGGTGATTTCGCTTCCACCTAAGGTAGAGAAATCTGATAATTTTAGATAGAACCCCTATAAAATCGCAGAGCAAGGTGTAACCATGGCATCGGGCCCTCAATTTCATCTACTATACGTTATTAATTCCGGTTTTTGCCAGGGTACGCTAAACACCTCCCTAAATACGTTATTTGTAGGGGAGCGATGCTATTCGACCAGGGCGTCTCAACCCGGTGTTGTAAAGGGTGCAGCACACCCGGACGCTGAGGCATCAGGGGCGCCTCAACCGGGCGCTGTGTGTAGCAGCTGTTGTAAAAATTTCCCCACTCAGGGCGTGTTGAAATGGCTAGGGGCGCCTGAGCTGGATTCGCACCCCAGCCCCGGGCGCCAGATAAGCTAGAGACGGCCCTGTGTTTGACGACGCTGACGTCACGTTTAATATTGTAAAAGGAAGTGTTAATAAAAAAGAAATCATGAGAAACTTTAAAAAGACAAGTATAAGTTTGTCGTAACACGCTGTATACTATTGAAAATTATGTTCGATAAAAGCGAAAACTATCAAAATTAAATTTTAAAAAATAAACTAAAAAAATGGGATATTTTTTGTCGTAGTTCTAATAAATCTAGTACATCTGAGTCTAGTACTAAAAAGTAATTGACAGTTGACAATTTACAGAATCAGGGACAGTTATTAAGTGGACCGACAAAAACAAGTACGTCTAAAAGAAAAAGCAGAATTTAACTGATGGTGGCACAGACATAGTTCCCGCCCTTTGAAAAAAAACGAAGCCGCCGCCGACGTACATCCGCAAGAAATATTGTCATTTCATATCATTTTATTATTATTAACACGGGTGGTGATTCTGAGGACACTAGTGATGAAGAATATCTTTTATTCTTATTAATTTTTTTAAAATCTGCCACCACACTTTTTCTGTCACCTACATATTACATTATATTCCTGCATGCAGTTTGGGTGTACCGCCACTATTTTAGTGGATGGTCTATTTATTTTGCCTTAACCTTCTCATACTGAGAAGAGGCCCGTACCCAGCAGTGGGACAGTAATGGGCTGATTATGTTATACCTTATTCAGCGCCATTCTCAACGATTCAGTCAGGCGTAGCGCGAACGTAGACGGCTACGAGCGTGGCGTCGTAGCGCTTCGTAGACGCCTACGCGCCCGAATCAATAGCGCGAATCTCTTTGTTGGGTGAGTTTTGATAACGTTTGGTATCTACTATCTACCATGTATTACTGATAACGTTGGACTACGTCAGTGATATGGTCCGTATACTAGCTTCTGCATTATTTTTTGTATTATCGTTTAGTTATTTCTCTTTATTTCTGTTAACATTAAAATATTGGCACTGATTCTGTTGATAACAAACTTAACTAATTTAGTCTTATTATGTCTCTTTCCAACTAAAAACATAAAAAATAATAGACGTTATTTAGTATGTCAAGTTAAGTGTACAAGATCTACTTGCTTGTTTTCTATTTGATATAAGTCAACTTGATTAATACCAACCAGTGTGTACAGTAATAATAAGCCCATTACTGCCCATAATAATAATATGTTTATTTTATCATCATCTCGTTACATAGTCACTGTAAAAAATAACTTATATAGAGACTGTGTGCAATAGGCAAACCTTTGAAGAGAGAAGAGGCAAGAAAATGTAGATCAGAAATTAAATTAATGAAATTAATTAAAGAAATTTTAGAAGTTAAGTTATATTACATTAAACATTGGACATCGTAAAGGTAATTATAGTGAGTGTGTGTGTATATTAGTGTGAATGAGTAGGTAATGAAGTATTAGTAAGTGAATATGTAATTGTAATTAAGTGTTAACGAGTGCATATTATACCTATATAATTTGCCTATACTGCAAAGTTTGAAGACATAGGTCTTCAACTAGTGCGTCCTGCCAGTCATGACTTACGGTGCCGAGACGTGGACACTGACAGCTGGGCTAGTCCACAAATTCAAAGTCGCTCAGCGAGCTATGGAGCGAGTTATGGAGCGAGTTATGCTTGGAGTTTCTTTGAAGGATAAAATCCGTAACGAGATTATCCGGCGAAGAATCGGAGTGACCGACATAGCTTGTAGGATCAGTAAGCTGAAGTGGCAGTGGGCTGGCCATGTCTGTCGAAGGACCGATGGTTGTTGGAGCAGACGAATCCTTGAGTGGAGACCGCAAATCGGCAAACACAGCGTAGGGCGCCCCCCTGCTAGGTGGACCGACGACCTAAAGAACGTGGCTGGGGGGTACTGGATGCGGAAGGCAGAGGACCGAGCGTTGTGGCGCAACTTGGGAGAGGCCTATGTCCAGCAGTGGACTGCGATAGGCTGAGTTGATTGAGTGCATATTATATGTATGAAATTATAGTGAGTGTAAGTGAATATGTGATTGTCAGTAAGCGTTAACGAGTGCATATGTGTATGTAATTATGGCGAGTGTGAGTGCATGTTAGTGTGAATGAGTAGGTAATGAAATTTAAGTAAATGAATATGTTTTCGTCAGTGTTAACGAGTTCGTATGTGTACGTAATTATAGTGAGTGTGAGTGCACAACGAGTAGATAATGAAGTGTTAGTAAGTAATAACTTCTTAAGTTTTCGCGATCACTACACATTATAATAAAACAAAGTTTAACCGGATTAAATCGCGTATATTATCCATCCATCCAACCATCTTCCCTATTAAAATTAGGATGATCTTAGTCTACCTGCGACCACGAAATGCTGCAAAGCTTTCTAAACGTGAGGAAAACCAGTTTAAATAATATACGCGATTTAATCCGGTTAAACTTTGTTTTGTTATTATGTGTTAGTAAGTGTTAACGAATGCATATGTGTGTCGTGTAACTAAATACGTAATTAACAAAACACAAAAATTTATTGTAATAGTTTTAACAAACATTCTGTGGTAGTGTACTCTACGCTATGCAGCCATGAACAAACTTCTTTTTAACAAGTTTTTATTAACTCGCTTTCCTTCCTGTCTGTCTGTTCGGTACAAATTTTGCAATCGATTTTAAACTAACTTACCGATGAGCTAGAGACTTGAAACTTTAAACATAGCTCTGTGGGGTAATTGTGTAATGCATTTACATTGACATCAGCTTTCATTTTGAAATTACAGCAATATTCATTGCGTGGTACGTAGTTGTCAATTTGACGGATTATCAAAACACACGAAGCAATGAACATTGAAATCCAGATGAATGCGATCGCGAGTGAGTTACGCAATTAGGCAGCAGGATTGGATGACAACGCAATATTAATTCGATTTCTTTTTTTTTAAAACTCTCTTTCGTTTTAAAAAATTCGTTCGTTTTCATTTATTTACGTTAACCTAAAAACACAATGCATCTTCGTCACAGAAAACGAATATACATTACAATTAGAGGTGCTCGTAATATTACTCGCAGGAAAAGTTACTAGCTGTCCCTCACGGCTTCGCTCCCATGGTATGCCAATTAAATGTCAATTCAGTTCATGGTCTATCTGTGTCCTAGTTCTTGTGTGATGCTCGAACAAACAAAAAGACAATTACAGTTTTATAATAGTTAGGATCATTCATCATCATCATTTCAGCCGAAAGACGTCCACTGCTGGACGTCCTCCAAGCATATGTTGGGGGGATATGCCATAATCAACACGCTTGGCAGGCGGGTTGGCGATCGCAGTTGGTTGGTTAAATACTCAGAGAACGCAGCTGCCCATCCTCTGGGTGAATCCCTTACGGCCAAAATGAATATCCAATCTATCTACGATTCTTCTTCTACTATCGTGTCGACATGAGCTACATAATGATAACAGCTCATGCCGTGGGGAAAAGATTAGCCAGTCAGCAGGTTGGTAGCGGGGCTGACTGCCCAGGGTGCGCCGGACGACCAATTAAATTTCGTCACTCGTAGAGGCTCTTTTAATGTACCCCACGATCTACGATTATCTTCGATATCTACGATTTATCCTACTAGAGATAGAAATTTGACATATTTTGTATGGAGCTTATGCCAATTTCTATCTCTTGTAGAGCAAATCGTGGATAGATTGGATATTAATTTTGGCCGTTGGTCACCTTTTACGACACCCATGAGAAGAGATAGGGTGGTGCAATTCTTTACGTCCGGCACCTCACGGAACACGTAACGGAAATCTTGCTTTCAAACCAATCAAACTAAACCTTATGCTCAATTCTTTAACCGTCCATGATGAGCTAGATAGTTTTAATCCCTATAGAAAAGTGACTAGTCCTTTATGAATTGTCTACAAAAAACTCACGCCATAAGCTTTGTACAAAAGCTGGTAATATCTAATTCTTTTGGCGAAGTCGAGCTAAGCCATTGTGTAGTAGCTTAAGTAAGTTTATAAGTATACGTAAGTGCATATAGAAAAGGCATTTCTCCCTGACCGCATTCGCGCGGTTTTACTTGGAGGTGCCTCAAACCGCTTGCTCGTATTTACACGTCTATGTACGTGGGACACTCAGAAAGTTTTGCGAAACTAAAAAAAATTGTTCTATACGTACATATATTTTTATCAAATCTTTTCAAAGTACTTTCCACCAGCCTCTATACAAAGATTCATGCGCCTAAACCAGTTTTCAAAACACTTTTTCCAGTCCGCCGCAGACACCTCGTTTACAGCCTGCTCGAACGCAGCCAGCGCATCTTCCGGCGACGAAAATTGTATCCCTTTGAGCTGATTTTTTATTTTTGGGAATAAAAAGAAGTCACACGGTGCTAGATCAGGGCTGTAAGGAGGGTGACCCAGGAGTTTGACTGGCGTGCTGTCCAGGAAGTCCCTCGTTTTGAGTGCGGTGTGCGCAGGTGCATTGTCGTGGTGGAGCAGTAGCCCGCGGAGCCCTGTGTTTGGTCGCTTGTTGCTTATAACAGAGAAAACTTCTGGCAAACATTTGGTAGTATACCATTCGGCATTAATGTTTCTTTGATCCCGTAAGGGAATTGATACCAAGTGGCCAGTCAAATTATTAATTATTTATATACATACCAGGCCCCTCAGAAAGTATTGCGAAAAAAAGTTATTATATATGGGAGACTGGCCAGTTATAATGTTTTTCGAAAATATGATTATTTATAAGTAAAAATAAGTAAGTTCCAATTTCAAAATTTCCCTCCACATTTTTTGCGAGTTAATTCAAAGTATTGTGTCTCACTGAAATATGGATCTGCGCCGGGAACATTTTAGAGCTATGATTTTATACGATTTCAAGTGTCGCCTGAAACCGGATGAATCGTACGATAGACTTCAAATGGCATTCATGGATGAAGGCCCTTCCAAGGCAACCGTGTATCGTTGGTATAACGAATTCAAGCGCGGTCGACCAACTTTGGGGGATGACGAAAGAAGCGGTCGCCCTTTGACGGCTGTTACCGAAGAAAACGTGCTAGCAGTGAAAAATTTTATCCAAGACAATAGGCGAATTACATATCAGGAGATTCAACACATATTGAAGATTGGATCGGGAAGCGTTCACGAGATTCTACACAGCCATCTTCGCGTGAGGAGGATAGTATCACGCTGGGTGCCGCACAACCTCACCGATGCTCAGAAGCAGGCCCGGGTGGAATGGTGCCGTGATATGCTTAACAAATTTGAAGCAGGCTCGTCTCGGCGTGTTTACGACATCGTTACAGGTGATGAGTCCTGGATTTATCAATACGACCCAGAAACCAAGCGCCAGTCGACTGTTTGGGTGTTTCAAAATGAGCCAACGCCTACCAAAGTGAAGCGATCTAGAAGCGGGGGTAAGATTTTGATCGCTAGCTTTTTTAATTTGACTGGCCACTTGGTATCAATTCCCTTACGGGATCAAAGAAGCATTAATGCCGAATGGTATACTACCAAATGTTTGCCAGAAGTTTTCTCTGTTATAAGCAACATGCGACCAAACACAGGGCTCCGCGGGCTACTGCTCCACCACGACAATGCACCTGCGCACACCGCACTCAAAACGAGGGACTTCCTGGACAGCACGCCAGTCAAACTCCTGGGTCACCCTCCTTACAGCCCTGATCTAGCACCGTGTGACTTCTTTTTATTCCCAAAAATAAAAAATCAGCTCAAAGGGATACAATTTTCGTCGCCGGAAGATGCGCTGGCTGCGTTCGAGCAGGCTGTAAACGAGGTGTCTGCGGCGGACTGGAAAAAGTGTTTTGAAAACTGGTTTAGGCGCATGAATCTTTGTATAGAGGCTGGTGGAAAGTACTTTGAAAAGATTTGATAAAAATATATGTACGTATAGAACAATTTTTTTTAGTTTCGCAAAACTTTCTGAGTGTCCCACGTATAGTGCTCTCGTTCATTAATGA
This sequence comes from Asteroscopus sphinx, assembly GCA_949699075.1. NCBI lineage: Eukaryota > Metazoa > Arthropoda > Insecta > Lepidoptera > Noctuidae > Asteroscopus > Asteroscopus sphinx. Next base: position 4,632,112 of record OX453002.1, read on the forward strand.
AAGATAGAAAAAGACAAAGAATGCACGCTTGAGCCATACTCATAGCAGTTTTTTTTATTAATAGATAGAATAAATAATAGTAGTATAATACCTCGGTTTTATCGTAATTTCGCAGCGATAGATTTTATGAATTTCGAGATTGCTATTCAATGTGAAAAGGAACGTACAGTTTCACTAAACTTTAAGCTGATTTAGACATAACTTCCAGGTTATGGATTGGCATATCAAAGCCACATAAAATTATTTTTTTACTTACCTACGGCATTATATTTTTCAGCATAGTTTTCTCACATAGATATAACTCAGCATCGCGTCAATAAAGCTTGTGTATGCAACTAACATTGTTCGTTGCGCTATTATAGCTTTAGTCACGCACCACTCTTGTATTTAGTGTGAGCCAGCCTTTATATTTGCATTCGTCTTAGCCCCTACTACTGGCACAATTCTCGATCTGATATAACTGCACGTATCTTTGGTGTACGTATAAAAGGGACGTCTTAAGTATGAAAAGTGACCCCGTTAATTAGGGCTCTCGTCCTAATTTCGGACATCGATTAGTCGTCACAATGACGATCGTTTTTCGTCGACATTTTGTTGGTCGATTTGATCTTCATGACCCCGGAGTCGGGTCACGCCCCACCCTCTTGGAGGGCGTGTCCCTCCCCACAAGTCTAAGGAGCGCGGTGAGGCGCCTTATTTTGCTCCCAATGCTTTCGGCAGTGTAGCTATAGTACATGTACGTGGGTGCTGTGAATACTAGGTATGTTCGGGATTTAATCAATAGTTCGGTCGGAGGATAATGCGTTTGAATTTTTATAGTGGCATTATCAATAATAATGACATCAGTATTATACTGTCATTCCTTCGTTCGGTAATGACATTACAAAACCTCCTATACACTGTCATTATTTTACATAATTTCTGCAGTGTATACGGTCGACTATGGATGCATTGAAGAAAAAGCTTGCGTGGCAATAATAATTGCAATATGTATAAAGAAAAAGAACTAAAACAAAAAATTGACCAGACAGTGGCTTGATGGATTAGACTGATGCAGCGACAACACAGCCCCTGTGTGACTGTGTTGTCGCTGGACTGATGTGATTGGACCGAGAGTCTGCAAACGCAGTGGGAGGTGCTGGTATGAATACTGACGAATGAAATGATGCGCTCCACACACTATCATCAGTATAATGTAATTATATTGTCACAATTACAACACTGTAGTAAAATATCAAATTATTTAAATAACATCATTATTAGGCTGTTTCTTATGTAGTATAAGTATGTATTTACAAAAAAAAGTATATTAGTATTATATCCATTGTCTAGTACCCACAGTACAAGCTCTGCTTATTTTGGGACTAGATGGTGCTGTGTAAAATGTACCAAAATATTTATTTATTTATTTACCGTCATTCCTTCATTATTCCCTATATCTTGACATGGGTGTCGTAAAAGGCGACTAAGGGATTCACCAGAGGATGGGCAGCAGGGTTCTCTGAGTATTTAACTAACCAACTGCCCCCTTAATGGGGGCGGCCCAAGTCTAGCAGTGGACGTCTTTCGGCTGAAATGATGATGAAAATGATGATTCCTTCATTCCAGCCAGTCAGTAGTAATGTCATTACATACATACATACATAACATCACGTCTGTAATATCCCCGAAGGGGTAGGCAGAGGTGTATAGTAGGTACACCCACATTTTGTTATGTTATAAGTCCCATGTAATGGGTGGCGAGCCTATTGCCATTAACCGGGCACAAATTCATAATAGTGAATAATAATAGTAATAATAATTCAAAGTAATGTCAATAATTAAAGATAATGTCATTATTATTTATAGTGTCTGGGCCGCTTCAGAAAATTTCTAACCTACATTTAGTCTGAATAAAACGTGTAGAAGAATTTTTTAAACTGTTAATATTTTTATTTACCATGATATAACCATATTATATATATTATTGGATATTAACCATGTAAAACTGTTAATATTTTTATTTACCATGATATAACCATATTATATATATTATTGGATATTAACCATGTATGTACTTATATAATTTTGATTGAGTTCCCGATCTTTCATCGCTATTGTAAGTGTAATATTAGCGTAAGTTTAAAAACTGACACGGTCAAATAATAGTTGTATTTTATGCTGAAATTATACGTCTAGTGTACACACAATAGATCTAACTATTGTTTCGTTCCAACAATCATAGTAATCAAAAAACTAACCGGAAAAGATAACTAAATATTATTTTGGGCAACAATATTAGTTAGCCCAATCCGAGACAAAGACGAAAATAAGAAATATAAGAACATAAAATGTGCGCAAATCAAATTACGCACATTGGGGTCAAGTGAAAAGAGACAATTACGATGATTTCACTTGTACGTGGTTATGAACAGGTTGACAGCATGTTCGCATCGTTCGCAACAAGCACAATACAATGCACGACTTACCTGGTGGTGCTGCTGTCTGCTGCTCAGGGTTAATCTTCTACCGGCGCCGGCGATCTCTGGCACACACACGTTATAAAAGTTTCTTGTGAACACAGCCGATCAGGTGGTGTAATACGCGCTCGCGACGAGAGTGCTTCTAGTGTACTGCGTGGTGTACTGCCTCTATTGTTCGGTCGGGTGGCGGTCACTATAATAACTTAAGGCATAGTACACACATCGCGTGATAGGGCAAGCCGCGCATTGGTCGGTTAAAAAACCGGCCGTTGTGTTTGGCTGAACTTGCAAGACAAGTGTCAACCTGCATTCAGTTAGATACTGAAGTTTCGTTCGGGAGGAATTTACGTTGTGAGAACCTTACATCCCGCCTACCAAAATACATGCTTGTATTTTCCGATTAATAAAGATAAATAAAACGATTACTGCGATAATCCTATGTTACGATTTTTACTAATAACCTACTTGCTAAAATAATTGAACTGGTATATAAACGAGTTTAATCTATGCTGGTGGGTAACGGACAAAGTTTCGTTAATGATCGCTTGAAGAGCGAGCCATTAGCTGTACGAATAGTAGCTACACGCACCACTCCGTCTGGGCCAGGATGCAATTCAACTACTCGAGCAATAGGCCAATGTAATGGGATAGTATTTTCGCTTTTGATTAAAACCACAGAATCTACGGCCAAAGGCTTGCAATGCTTGGTCCATTTGGCACGTTGAGTCAAAGATTGCAAATATTCGACCTTCCAACGCTTCCGAAACGATTGTTGAAAGCGTTGAATAAGCTGCCAACGACCCAGTCGATGTATTTTTAATTCAGTTAAATCGCTTTCTGGGATCGTTGTCAAGGGTTCTGACGTTGGACGCGAGTTTAACATTGCTTCGATTTGTACGAACACGGTATTAAGTTCCTGATGACAGTTTTCGCGGTGAATCGCGTCGATTATGAGGTAAGTAAGTTTAGAATCCCGAGGGAGCAATGCAGGGTGCATAAGTTCAAATTCTAGTCCAGATAGCGATAGCCTGCCGCCTACCCTGATAATTCCACGTTCGTCAATGAATGGATTTAACTTACGCATTGGTTTCGAAAGTAATTTGCTTTCTTTGAGGTGAGTGAGCTCTTCGCTGAAATGTACAGCTTGAGTACGTTGAACTAACCTCATCAAAGCTTCATGAAGTTCCTTTCGGTTAAGACATCGATCAGAATGATCTGATGACTTTCGACTACGATTGATGAAGCGTAGGCAATATGCTACGATACGTTGTATTTTACGGATTGAAGAAAACTTCTCGATAAGATTATCCAGAGGATGGGGATCTTCGTGGACCAGCAGGGTAAGTACACGTTCTTCAGATTTTGCATCAGTTTCATTAGATTCGCTATTTACAGGCCAGAACTCCGGAAGGTGTGGAAGCCAGGATGGTCCCGCCCACCATAAGCGACAATGGAGTAGTTCCTCAGGAAGCAAATCTCGAGATGCGATGTCGGCTGGATTGTCTTCTGTAGGGACGTGATTCCACTGAGCATTTGGTATCGCATCTTGGACATGGCTAACGCGGTTCGCAACGAATGTTTTCCAGTGGGTGGGAGGAGAATTTAGCCATGCAAGAACAACGGTTGAGTCGGACCAGGCGAAGATGTGGGTTTCCAGGAGTGACGGTGAGTACGTTTCTATGACGAATTTCAACAGATCAGACAAAAGGACTGCTGCACAAAGTTCCAGACGAGGTAACGATACTTTCTTAACAGGGGCCACGCGGGACTTTGCGCAAAGAAAGAAGATTTCGGTGTTGTCATCACTGTCAACGATGCGTAAGTATACGACTGCTCCATACCCAGCTTCAGAACAAAGGATTTGACGGTACATTTGCCGAACATCTGAGGTAAATACTATAGCATGTAAACGAAATGTCATGAAAAGTTCTACTATATTCGCCTGAAGTTTGGGACCGATAAGTACCGCTTCGTTCAACGAGGAGCCACTAGCGTCCTTCGCGGACGCATCGAAAACCACACGGAGTTTCGTTGTGGCACTATCTGGGCGTATAATGCAGTGGTGCGGTATGTAATATCTACCTTTACTTAAGTCTTTGGTTGGTACTTTAGTCATGTGACCGCTGTCTATGTAATCCCTCATGAAGTCATTATATTGTTGTCGTAAAGCAAGGTCCTTTGATAGTTTTCGTTCAAGGCCGTTTAATCTTTTAAGTGCTACATCACGTGACCCTGGAAATTCGTTACGTTCGGATTTGAAAGGTAAAGTTATTATGTATCTTCCAGTTTCATCACGCTGATGTTCGTTAATGTATTTAGATTCACAAAGTTCTTCTTCTGGTGTTAACTTCGAACAAGCTGGTATATTTTCCAATTCCCAGAATTTCTTGACACTGTCATCGAGGCGGGCATCGAGGCTGCTGTGTGCTCCGTCATTGCTCACAAAGAATGTATTGACTTCGTCGCGATAACCGTTGACATATTTGGAGTTTCCCATGAGAAGCCAACCGAATACAGAATTAAGTGCTGAAGGTTCATTTGGTCCTCCGGTGACACTTCCAGTAAGCAAAAGCGAAGAGAAGATCTCAGCCCCGAGAAGAATATCGATGTTTCCAGGCAAATGACATTCTGGATCGGCCAACGCCAAGTGTTGTACGTGATTCCATGACGCTTTGTTGAGTTTGATGGAAGGGATTTTACCGCAAATGTTAGGTAACGTAAGGGCCTCAACTTTGAAAAGAACCTTTCCACCAACCCCTATATCAAGAGTAACGACGCTGGATGCGGATAAAGAAGATTGACCTAATCCACTTATGTTTCGATGCGATTCGGTTCGTTCTACACCTAACAACTTTGCAGCTTGTTCTGTAATAAAGTGAGATTGACTGCCCGAGTCAATCAATGCACGTAACGTTTGAAATTGGTTATTATAATCTTTTACTTGTATCTTTGCAGTTGAAAGAAGCACTAATGATCTGTTATTAAGCGTAGTTAGAACCCGCGGTGTCTCTTGTTTTGATATGGTTTCATTGTCATTATCACGCTGTGAATTATCTAAATCATTATCTCGGTGTAGAAGACTATGATGTCGTTTATGACATTTCTGACAACGGAAGATAGACTTGCAGTCTCGGAGTCCATGAGACGATTTCAGACAGTTGAAACACCAATGATGACTCTTGGCATAATCTAAACGTTCTTGCACAGACTTTTGTGCAAAGGACTTGCAGTGACCAATTGAATGTTCTTCATTGCAGAAGGAACATTTATATACGCGTGTGTTACATACTGATGAGCCAGCCACTGACGGCGACTTTTCGTTCGTGTTGGATACAAACGTAGCAGTAGGCTTCTTAGGTGATGACTTATGATTCGGTTTACTATCGTTTGATTTTACGTTTTGGTTACTCCGGGCTCGATCTACAGGATTAGATGTAAAATGCTCGTCACGGACAAGAGCTTCGCATTTGGAATAAAGAAACTGCTTTAGTGTTGCGAACGTTGGCAACTCGTTATTCGTATGCTCTTGTTCGAACTCGCATCGGGTAGCTGAATCCATCTTGGACAATAACTGGTAGCACAAGATGAAATCCCATTGATCAGTGGGTAGTTCGAGTCGTTTCAGAATAGCCAAGTTTTCATTGAACGTATCTAAAACACGACGGAGCTCATGAGCGTTGGTAGACTTCAAAGAAATTTGTTGCATTTCTTTCCAACACGTAAATGCTAGCTCACGTTTATCTTTGTATCTCGCTAAGAGCGCATCATAAGCTTCTTGATAATATTGAGCAGTAGCTGGGAATACACGAATAAGTGCTAATGCGTCACCTGACAGGCTAGATACTAAATAATGCATACGCTCAGTGTCCGATAGGGATTCATTTTCGTGAATTAATGACGAGAAAATATCATAGAACTCTGGCCATGTCTTGATATTTCCCGAAAACTGAGGGAGATTAATTTTAGGTAGTTTTACTTTTACGTTACGAGATTGACTCTGATTATGTGATCCATCAAATGATTTATCGATATCGTTATCCTCAGTAAGACGCCGATGTATGGTAAGAATGTCGAAATAATTTTCGTCGAATTCGCTTCGAAGTTCATCTTCCGATTCTTCCGAGGAGGGATCGATAAGACTGAGTATGTACGCATGAGCCTCTTCGAAACAAGCCACGTGTCGTTTTAGTTCAGAGAAATACGAAAGAAATTTATCTAATTGCTTTCCATCAGATTCAGCGAGCTTCGCAACTTCTAATGTTTTAGCTAAACGATTATAAGCCAAGGTACGTTTTCGACGTAAACTCGGTAAGTCTTCAGGTGTTTTGGTACATTGATCCATGTCGGTGGACTTTTTTGGTTTAAGTCGACGTTTAGTTAAATAAGACATAACCGTTATTAACAAAGAAAACCGTTATTATAAATAAAGACGTTATGTTCTCGTACCTAGATTAGTTGTAGAATAAATACGTTGTTCATATTTCAAAGCAATGTTTACGAATGGATACTATTACTTAGTTTACGTTGTGACTTATGACTGATCCCCTTGTTCAATGTTTAACCTTGGACGATTGTCGGAGTGTTTAACGATGTTTACAATAGTTCGTTGGTGGTGACAAGAAAGGGTCGATTATATATGATTATATTGCACCGATAGGTAGCTACAAATTACGAATTTTAAAGAGAATATTTGTACTGATTTGCAATACAATCATAAGACAACACAATTCTTGTTACGATCCTAACCTTATCGCGTTTGGCCAATAGGTTGGTGCGTGTAGTGTAGTAGGTATACGTTAAGAAGCTACTTTCCTAGGTAGGTAGACCCACCTCTTTTGGAAAAGTTAGCACGATAATGATTCTAAATGTTATAAAAAATGATGCAAGTACGTATTAGGTTAAAGATCGCTGTGTTTATGTTAAAAACGATGACTGTTTAGATTTTTATCGATGAAATATGTGCCCAGAGATTTTACGAAGTTTTGAAAAAGGCGGACGGTGAGAAGATTACGACAAATAGAACGAAATAGATAACGTTCCCTGGTTTCGGCACCATTAAATGTGCGCAATTTGATTTGAAAAGAACCTTTCCACCAACCCCTATATCAAGAGTAACGACGCTGGATGCGGATAAAGAAGAACGAACCGAATCGCATCGAAACATAAGTGGATTAGGTCAATCTTCTTTATCCGCATCCAGCGTCGTTACTCTTGATATAGGGGTTGGTGGAAAGGTTCTTTTCAAAGTTGAGGCCCTTACGTTACCTAACATTTGCGGTAAAATCCCTTCCATCAAACTCAACAAAGCGTCATGGAATCACGTACAACACTTGGCGTTGGCCGATCCAGAATGTCATTTGCCTGGAAACATCGATATTCTTCTCGGGGCTGAGATCTTCTCTTCGCTTTTGCTTACTGGAAGTGTCACCGGAGGACCAAATGAACCTTCAGCACTTAATTCTGTATTCGGTTGGCTTCTCATGGGAAACTCCAAATATGTCAACGGTTATCGCGACGAAGTCAATACATTCTTTGTGAGCAATGACGGAGCACACAGCAGCCTCGATGCCCGCCTCGATGACAGTGTCAAGAAATTCTGGGAATTGGAAAATATACCAGCTTGTTCGAAGTTAACACCAGAAGAAGAACTTTGTGAATCTAAATACATTAACGAACATCAGCGTGATGAAACTGGAAGATACATAATAACTTTACCTTTCAAATCCGAACGTAACGAATTTCCAGGGTCACGTGATGTAGCACTTAAAAGATTCCACGGCCTTGAACGAAAACTATCAAAGGACCTTGCTTTACGACAACAATATAATGACTTCATGAGGGATTACATAGACAGCGGTCACATGACTAAAGTACCAACCAAAGACTTAAGTAAAGGTAGATATTACATACCGCACCACTGCATTATACGCCCAGATAGTGCCACAACGAAACTCCGTGTGGTTTTCGATGCGTCCGCGAAGGACGCTAGTGGCTCCTCGTTGCACGACGCGTTACTTATCGGTCCCAAACTTCAGGCGTACATAGTAGAACTTTTAATGTCTTTTCGCTTACATGCTATAGTATTTACCTCAGATGTTCGGCAAATGTACCGTCAAATCCTTTGTTCTGAGGCTGATCGCGACTTTCAACGTATATTTTGGAGATTCAACGACTCTGAACCCATCAACGAGTACCGACTCAATACCGTCACTTACGGAGTTTCTGCTGCACCGTATCTTGCTATCCGCACAATTAAACAGCTAGTCGAGGATCATGGCAACGAATATCCCATGGCTGCCACTGTTTTATATACAGATATCTACGTTGATGACGTCGTAAGTGGATGTCGTACATTAGAGCAAGCACAGAAAACTAAAACCGAAATAATTAAACTAATGCTAAAAGGCCAATTTCAGCTTCGAAAGTGGGCGAGTAATGCTCCAGAGTTGCTCGCAGATCTATCGCCTGATGAACGACTTATCAATACCGATAGCGTATCTTTAGACGTCGAAACATCCAACACCCTTAAGGTACTTGGTTTGAAGTGGAACCCAATCACGGACATGTTCACGTTCTACGTTAGACCATTAATTCATAAATGCAGCAAACGGACGATCCTTAGTGAACTTGCTCGTATCTTCGACCCGTTAGGATTCCTCTCACCGTTGACGTTTCTTGCTAAATGTTACGTTCAGAAGTTATGGATATTACAGATTGGTTGGGACGAGTCACCTCCGCCGGAAATCATTCGCCAGTGGAAACGTTACTGCGATCAATTACCACTATTGAAAACTCTAGAAATTCCCCGAAATCTGTCCGTTAATAATATCCAATCATGTCAAATTCATGGGTTCGCCGACAGTTCTGAAGCTGGATATGGAGCAGTCGTATACTTACGCATCGTTGACAGTGATGACAACACCGAAATCTTCTTTCTTTGCGCAAAGTCCCGCGTGGCCCCTGTTAAGAAAGTATCGTTACCTCGTCTGGAACTTTGTGCAGCAGTCCTGTTGTCTGATCTGTTGAAATTCGTCATAGAAACGTACTCACCGTCACTCCCGGAAACTCACATCTTCGCCTGGTCCGACTCAACCGTTGTTCTTGCATGGCTAAATTCTCCTCCCACCCGCTGGAAAACATTCGTTGCGAACCGCGTTAGCCATGTCCAAGATGCGATACCAAATGCTCAGTGGAATCACGTCCCTACAGAAGACAATCCAGCCGACATCGCATCTCGAGGTTTGCTTCCTGAGGAACTGCTCCATTGTCGCTTATGGTGGGCGGGACCATCCTGGCTTCCACAACTTCCGGAGTTCTGGCCTGTAAATAGAGAATCTAATGAAACTGATGCAAAGTCTGAAGAACGTGTACTTACCCTGCTGGTCCACGAAGATCCCCATCCTCTGGATAATCTTATCGAGAAGTTTTCTTCAATCCGTAAAATACAACGTATCGTAGCATATTGCCTACGCTTCATCAATCGTAGTCGAAAGTCATCAGATCATTCTGATCGATGTCTTAACCGAAAGGAACTTCATGAAGCTTTGATGAGGTTAGTTCAACGTACTCAAGCTGTACATTTCAGCGAAGAGCTCACTCGCCTTAAAGAAAGCAAGTTACTTTCGAAATCAATGCGTAAATTAAATCCATTCATTGACGAACGTGGAATTATCAGGGTAGGCGGCAGGCTATCGCAATCTGGACTAGAATTTGAACATATGCACCCTGCATTGCTCCCTCGGGATTCTAAACTTACTTACCTCATAATCGATGCGATTCACCGCGAAAACTGTCATCCAGGTCTTAATACCGTTCATTATTTAATCACACAACAATTTTGGATTTTGTCTCCGAAGCGAGCGATTCGACACTGCTTATCGAAATGCGTAAAATGCTACCGTGCGAATCCCATTCCTATCGAGCCATTCATGGGCGATCTCCCAGCAGCTAGGGTCAACCAAGTTAAGCCTTTTTCCGTCGTTGGTGTAGATTACGCGGGCCCTTTCAATCTGTAATATCCATAACTTCTGAACGTAACATTTAGCAAGAAACGTCAACGGTGAGAGGAATCCTAACGGGTCGAAGATACGAGCAAGTTCACTAAGGATCGTCCGTTTGCTGTTTCTTGCTAAATGTTACGTTCAGAAGTTATGGATATTACAGATTGAAAGGGCCCGCGTAATCTACACCAACGACGGAAAAAGGCTTAACTTGGTTGACCCTAGCTGCTGGGAGATCGCCCATGAATGGCTCGATAGGAATGGGATTCGCACGGTAGCTAGGGTCAACCAAGTTAAGCCTTTTTCCGTCGTTGGTGTAGATTACGCGGGCCCTTTCAATCTGTAATATCCATAACTTCTGAACGTAACATTTAGCAAGAAACAGCAAACGGACGATCCTTAGTGAACTTGCTCGTATCTTCGACCCGTTAGGATTCCTCTCACCGTTGACGTTTCTTGCTAAATGTTACGTTCAGAAGTTATGGATATTACAGATTGAAAGGGCCCGCGTAATCTACACCAACGACGGAAAAAGGCTTAACTTGGTTGACCCTAGCTGCTGGGAGATCGCCCATGAATGGCTCGATAGGAATGGGATTCGCACGGTAGCATTTTACGCATTTCGATAAGCAGTGTCGAATCGCTCGCTTCGGAGACAAAATCCAAAATTGTTGTGTGATTAAATAATGAACGGTATTAAGACCTGGATGACAGTTTTCGCGATGTTGCAGGCGGCCGCTCCGGTGAAGGCCCGATCCTGCCTTCGAGCCAATGGGTTGTCATTTCACCTTTGCCCTTAACATCAACTACACCGCGTGGTGCTGTCAGAAAAAGGCCTGTCTTATCCAGAGCCCTTTTTACATCATCAGATATTTGGATCTTCATTGGCTCTCCAGTACTTTCCATCCTACTGGCCGTGTTGATTGTATCACCAAACAAGCAGTATCTAGGCATCTTGCTGCCCACTATACCAGCAACACACGGCCCCGTGTGGATGCCACTCCTCATGCAGAGAGTCTGGTCAGGTCGATGTGGTAGTCTACACATTGATGTCGCTTCTAGCAACTCTAAGGCCATGCTCGCTACTTCTGTCGCGTGCTTGTTACCGTTTCTGACAGGTAATCCCGAGGCGACCATGTAAGAATCTCCAATTGTTTCAATCTTGTACACGTCATAACATTCAATTTTCTCGTCAAATAACTTGTACACTGAATTCAGGAAACTTATCACCTGGTATGGAGTGGATACGGCGGCGATGGCAGTAAACCCAACAATGTCGCTGAAGTAAACAGTGACCGAAGCAAAGAACTCAGCTGGAACCTGTTGAGTTTGTTTCAATTGTTTGGCAATGCTTGGAGGCAGCATCTGATACAGCAATGAGTCACTTAATTCCTTCTCATATTCAAGTTCCCTTGCTTTCTCAGCCAAGTTACTGGCGTACACTTGTATAGTATTGACTGCATTCCTGACCAAGGCTATGATAATGGGGGATACCACGCAGACGAGGATCAGTATCCCTGCGCACACGGCTTCCGATCTTCTTGCTTCTGTTAGACTTACAGTCACACCGTCTCTGATATACTCTCGCAGTTGCTTCTGCACAGCTCTTAGTTTGTCCAGGAAAGTAGCAGTTTGGTCAAAGTACTCAATAGCATCTGCGACGCTGCCATCTTGATGTTTATTGTCCACAATCTGCTGGTTCTTCTTCTCCAAGTCTCGGTACTCAGAGCTGTCTTCTTTGATGTCTTTATGAAGGGGTATGAGAGCTGGCACCAGGTTCAAGGTATTATCCAATAGATCTCGACCCAGGATCATATGGGCTATGTACCTTTCATAAGCACGGGGTTGTAGATACCCTCTGGCGAAGTAGTTGATACCTAATACAGAACCTATGCCTTTGCACTCTATGCTCCGCAGAAGGTTCTTGAAACCAACGAGGTACCTCCATATAGTGCTGCTATCCGTGTCTTTTATCTCCTTAGTGAGGTGGCTCAGGAGAGCTGCATTGGCATTCGTGTACCATTCCACAGCCTCCGTCATTGATGTACCGGCGTTTATACCAATTGATTGATAAAAAATTATGATAACAAAACTATTCAAAAAATATCAAACAAAAATACTCTTGGTGCCAATCCAAGTTTATTAATACAGAACACAACAAGACATGCATTGTAATTAATTATTTTAAAATCTACATTGAATTAATCGAATCCTGCTCGTGAGCGACTTTTTCTTTCGACAATTTAAACCGTTAGATTTCGCATCGCATGCGTAAATGCGTCAAAAATAATAAAATAACTACTTTAAATAGTTACAAAAATTACTTATTTATGTACTTTTAAACCCAAATTTATTTGTGTGCATAAACATTTTAGTGCTGGCTGTGCGAATAATTCTCATTTTCAGCGCAATATCATTTCAGTTTCACAAATTGTGTAATTAATTATTTTAGTTTCGCAAATTGTGTACTTATTCCAGTTACACAAATTGTGAATGTATTTAATGAGGCCAGTAAAAGTTTATAACTGTGTCATGTTTTCATGCAAGTTCACCTGTTATTAACGAATGAAAGGGAAAAGGAATTTAATATGTTTTCTATTTTACTATATCGTGTTTCGTGATATTGTGCGATACGATTTTTTTTAAACGTAGTTTATTTTTGTGTTTGTACATGGTGCGGGTAATATGCGCATGTTGAGGCACTAACCTAACCTGTGTGGTTATAATTATGACGTGTCGTAGGATAATCTGAAAAATCGTATTTTTGCGAAATTCCTAGGAAGACTGCAAAGAACCGGATAATTGGAAACTAAGAAAAAAAATCGCAATCATCCGAGCTATATTCAGGATGATTGCAAAAATCCAGCTTAGCTTAGGTAAGTTGCGAAAAACCGCTCACGTTATAAGCGCTGATTGGTTGATATGAACGTCATGCACTGACGGATACGCTGATTGACTAACAGCTATATTCCTTCGTCTTTTGTTGCCATGTTCTGACCAACCAGAAAAAAGATGTTATAAATCGACTCTTATATTAGCCAATCGGTGGTCAAGTTTCCAATCATCCTGAACAAACTGGGATTTTTGCAATTATCCTGATAACAGCTCGTACAATTACGAAAATCTTTCTAAGATTCCGATTATCCGGTTCTTTGCAATCGTCCTTGGATTTTCGCAAAGATCCGATTTTTCGATTATCCTACGACATATGCATCGTGAAAGCAACCGCTCCAGTGCCCTTTGAATGCATTTCGGATCAGGTGGTCCTTAGAGCAAAACATCCTACCGCATAAGCCCGCGCGTGTAGCCCTCGCATGTAGCCCGCGCATGTAGCCCGCGCATGTAGCCCGCACCAGTACATGCTCCAGTTACATGCCCCGTGTACAAGCAGCATTATTGTGCTCGCAAGGTCTATTTGAAAATGAAGTTGGCTACTTTCTAATGAGGTAATTTTTGTAGTAGATATGTTTTTTTAATTTGTGTTTAATTTATCAATTATAAGTCTCAGACGCATAAAAATGGCGGACGCAATCTCGCTAAGAAAAGATTGAAGCACTTTTTTTCGACATAATTTTAACACACCAGATATATGTTGTTATTTTATTTATGACACTACGACAGTGACTACCGTCACACGAGATTTGTTGCGTAATCGCAGCTTTTTGTCTTACTATGAGTGTGCATGTGTGCGTGCCAGCTCCTACTTTTAAACGAGCCGTCTTACTATGGATACCTTACTTTTTGTTTAGCGAGATTCCGTCCGCCTTTTTTATTCAAGTTATAAGTATGAACTTTTTATTCTGTGCTGGCTCTCATTTTTAGATGGTTTTTATATCTAGAAGCAAACGGCTGGTATTTTTACACAAGAGAAGTTTTAAGTCCTTAAAAACGATGAATTGTATTTTTTTCTGATTATTTAGAATACTTTCCTTCATCATCCTCCGAGCCTTTTTTACAATTATATTGGGGTCGGCTACCTTGAAATTTAGAATACTTTCCTTATACCTAATAATTTTATTTTACTTACCTACTACGTGTAAAATTACCAACACGAACACGTTTGAAAGTAGACCATCGGTGTATTTTAATATAGTTTATTATGCAATGCACTGTACGCTGTTTTTTGGTGGTCCCATAATTGTTTCCCATTAATGGGACCACGAAGGAGACTTTTCAAAAACTGTAAAAAATTATCAAGGACTATGCAAAAAGGTACTCTGTATATTATACAAGAAGGAAGATTTAATTACCGTACGTAGAAAATAATGGGACAAGGAGAAGTAGGTCTTCTTCGTGGTCCAATTAATGGGACAAAATCATGGGACCACCAAAAAACGGCGGTACTGTATCGTTAATTCAATAAAATGTTAAGCAACAAGACAGCCAGTTAAAATGCGACGATGACAAACAATGACTCTCTATCTCATTGTTTATTCAGCTTCGTATTATTATAGCGACCGAATTCAATCTTCGAGGAGACCTAATTCAATCAGGAACTTGCAATTGTCCACCTCATCAATGATGCGTCCTATGCAGGGATGTTATGGAGCTCCGTAACCGTAACCGAAACTATCGGATATCCGAAATAAAAATCTATCCGTAACCGAATACGATATAAAAGTTTTGAATTATTTTGATAGTAGAGGAGTCTAAATGACATGTTATGACATGTTTTAGTTTTTGCCCGGCTGAGCCGACACACTAGCCGCGCGCGTCCCTTGCATTGTTTGGTATTTCTATTGCTTTTTTCTGCTAATTTTACAATTCCTTGAAAATCTAATATCCATAACCGATACTTTCCAAAACTAACGGATAATCCGAAATAATTCCATATCCGTAACCGTATCTGAAACCGGTATAATATTATTCCTATATCCGTATCCAGATTCAAAATTTCATATCCATAATATCCCTGCTGCCGAATTGTGTAACTCGCTCGCCATCGCAATCATTTGGATTTCAATGTTCATTGCTCAGTGTGTTTTGACAATCCGTCATATTGACAACTACGTACCACGCAATGAATATTGCTGTAGTTTCAAAATGAAAGCTGATGTCAATGCGAATGCATTACACAATTACCCCACTGGTCCTATGTTTGCTGCGTATCGACCAAACAGCGCGGCCGAGCGATCGATACATGTATATTGTACCTACAATTAGAGATTTAACACCAGAATCGGGCAGCCTCGACGCCCCCGGCAAACCAAACACACGCCGCGCTGTTTGCGTGCAATTATAGACGATAGTTAAGCGCAATTTCACCAATCACCACCACCCTGAGGTGTGGACCGAACTTAATACTCTATTAAAGGTGACCATAGATTAATAATTGGTGTCCGCAGCCATTATTAGCAGCCTCCGCCTGCGTGTTGATTTGATGCTTTCAGATGTGCCTACACAGGTCTTGTTTGCATCTTTTCAGTTATATTTGCACGCAGTCGGGTTTTTTGGTTTTGTTAATTAACTTTTTTATTTCAAAATTTTTAGTTCTGTCATGTTTTATCGCGATATTAATGTATTTTTTTTTAAAGTCATACATAAATATACGTGGGACACTCAGAAAGTTTTGCGAAACTAAAAAAAATTGTTCTATACGTACATATATTTTTATCAAATCTTTTCAAAGTACTTTCCACCAGCCTCTATACAAAGATTCATGCGCCTAAACCAGTTTTCAAAACACTTTTTCCAGTCCGCCGCAGACACCTCGTTTACAGCCTGCTCGAACGCAGCCAGCGCATCTTCCGGCGACGAAAATTGTATCCCTTTGAGCTGATTTTTTATTTTTGGGAATAAAAAGAAGTCACACGGTGCTAGATCAGGGCTGTAAGGAGGGTGACCCAGGAGTTTGACTGGCGTGCTGTCCAGGAAGTCCCTCGTTTTGAGTGCGGTGTGCGCAGGTGCATTGTCGTGGTGGAGCAGTAGCCCGCGGAGCCCTGTGTTTGGTCGCTTGTTGCTTATAACAGAGAAAACTTCTGGCAAACATTTGGTAGTATACCATTCGGCATTAATGCTTCTTTGATCCCGTAAGGGAATTGATACCAAGTGGCCAGTCAAATTAAAAAAGCTAGCGATCAAAATCTTACCCCCGCTTCTAGATCGCTTCACTTTGGTAGGCGTTGGCTCATTTTGAAACACCCAAACAGTCGACTGGCGCTTGGTTTCTGGGTCGTATTGATAAATCCAGGACTCATCACCTGTAACGATGTCGTAAACACGCCGAGACGAGCCTGCTTCAAATTTGTTAAGCATATCACGGCACCATTCCACCCGGGCCTGCTTCTGAGCATCGGTGAGGTTGTGCGGCACCCAGCGTGATACTATCCTCCTCACGCAAAGATGGCTGTGTAGAATCTCGTGAACGCTTCCCGATCCAATCTTCAATATGTGTTGAATCTCCTGATATGTAATTCGCCTATTGTCTTGGATTAAATTTTTCACTGCTAGCACGTTTTCTTCGGTAACAGCCGTCAAAGGGCGACCGCTTCTTTCGTCATCCCCCAAAGTTGGTCGACCGCGCTTGAATTCGTTATACCAACGATACACGGTTGCCTTGGAAGGGCCTTCATCCATGAATGCCATTTGAAGTCTATCGTACGATTCATCCGGTTTCAGGCGACACTTGAAATCGTATAAAATCATAGCTCTAAAATGTTCCCGGCGCAGATCCATATTTCAGTGAGACACAATACTTTGAATTAACTCGCAAAAAATGTGGAGGGAAATTTTGAAATTGGAACTTACTTATTTTTACTTATAAATAATCATATTTTCGAAAAACATTATAACTGGCCAGTCTCCCATATATAAAAACTTTTTTTCGCAATACTTTCTGAGGGGCCTGGTATAGGTACCCAATTCCATGGTATAATAAGATGTTTCACCAGGTATTCTCTTCCCGCAATGACAGCGCGATGCCTCCAAGCTACGTCACGATCAGTGCTGCCATTGATTGATATCTTCAATATACTTAAGGAGATTTTTGTTCATAATGAATATAAAATAAATTCCTAACTAGCCTAACTATTTGTTATCTCGTGTTATTCATCTAATTAGTTAATAAAGGAAACTATATTAAATTACTAGTTAAAAAGTGATTCTTTATAGAAGAAAGTAAATGAGAAAATGCATTTTGCTCGGGTAATTTATTTTCTCAAAGTGGCAGCACATCAAACTGACAAGTGTCACGCTAACAGCCCGCTACTGGCTCCAAGGCTGATGAAGAAGTACGGAGGCAATCACGTGACCTAGCTGTCACGGGAAGAGACTACCTGGTGTTATTATACCATGCCCAATTCATTATTCTATGTAGGTGACGTAATTTATTGTGATTGTTTTTCACGAAAATGTACATATAATTTTCTACAGAAACAGTACTTGACTAGACTGTTAGTAGACTGTGTTAGTTAATCATGTATGAACCTGTATTACCACGTTACCACGTTTTTAACTCGCTTTCAGTCATGTCTGTCTCATCATCCTCCGAGCCTTTTCCCAATTATATTGGGGTCGGCTTCCAGTCTAGCCAGATACGGCTGAACATCAGTATTTTACACGGAGCGACTGCCATCAGACCCCCGCAACCCAATTACTGGGTAATACTGACATTCGGAGGTTAGACCAGTTGTCAGACTTTCAGGCTTCTGACTACCCGTAACGACTGCCATAGATATTCGTATGATAACCGGGACCGACAGCTTAACGTGCTCTCCGAGGCACGGAGGGGTCTCGATGTGTAACGAAACGGTCACCCATCCACAGACTGACCGCGGCAAGTGCAGCTTAACCTTGCAGATCGTACAATACGCGCAGTCGTTGCATCGCTACGAGCCCCTCTCAGTCATGTCTGTCTGTTCAGTACAAATGCAATCGATTTTAAACTAACTTCCCAATGAGCTATAGACTTGAAACTTTAAACATAGCTCAGGACTGGATGACAATGTTTTACTAACCAGCTTTCTTTTTAAATTATTTGTTATACTTTGAAACTAAACTAACATGGAAAGCTTCATAGTTCACATTCTTCTAAACTATCGTCTAAAATGTAGCTATTAAGCTGCGAAAGTTTGCAGCAAACTTGTCACAAGTTAGTTCTAGTCGAGATATCTACTTAATAAAATTCTTAAAACTGATTACTGCCTCGTTGGTCTAGTGGTCGCAAGCGCGACTGCTGAGCGTGGGGTCCTGGGTTCGATTCCCGGGTCGGGCAAAGAGTTATTGCGTTTTTTCATTAGGGAATTCTCAGTAACAGCCCGGAGTATGGATTTGTGCCCGGTTAATGGCAATAGGCTCGCCCCCTATTACATGGGACTATAACATAACTGGCGAAATGTGGGTGTACTATACACCTCTGCCTACCCCTTCGGGGAAATACAGGCGTGATGTTATGTTAAAACTGATTGACATACAACGCACAGCCTAAACCGGTGGGTCTAGAAGAATTACATTTTGCACAGGAGTTCTTTAGATGACGTAGGTGAGCACTAAGAAAGTATTTTTTTGTAACCATCCCCTAAGGGGGTTAAATAGGACTTGAAAATTTATATGAAGAAAACACGGGAGCGAAGCACGGACGCGAGTCAGCTAGAATCTAATAAAATTGCAATGTAATTGAGGAAAATAAGGTTTATAATACGTAATTATGCGTCACATTTGGTGGACTATTGTTTTTTTATCTCGATCTTACACTGAAGGTATAAACCATAATCATTTAAAAAGCTAGAGAACAATCAGTATAAAATTAAAAACAAAATTTCCGTGGCCTCCTTGAAGATTTGAGTTTATTGCTCCGCAATCACGATTTATTTTCATAATATGTTTGTAAACTAACTGCTATGTATATTTATAGCGTTGGACCTACCACATGCTACTAACCACAGCGGTATTACCACAGAGCTCAGTGCGAGCATCAAGCGCGAGAAGATCGTGGAGATTTGCGAAGGTTGCGGGCAGAAGATCCAGGACCGCTACCTGATGCGGGTAGGCGAGCTGTCGTGGCACGAACACTGTCTCAGCTGCTGCGTATGCGGCTGTCCACTCTCACATACCTGCTACACACGAAACGCCAAGCTCTACTGCAAGCCCGACTACGATAGGTAATGGACGATTCAAGTTAAACCTTTGATGGCAAAAACAATGTGCGCTGCGCCAGTTTTGCCTTTAAAGGTTCGTGAAATCACTTCGTAGTCTCAGGTTTTTGACGGCAACTCGAAAGTTGACTTTAGTGTGAAGTAATTCTATAAAGTTGCTATCAGAAACATGTTTAGGATAACATAAATACGATAAGACTATGCGTGCTATAGCGAATATTCCGTAGCGAAATGCGAGCAATTGCCAAGCGAATACCGCAGCCCCTGAACCTTTCCCCTGTTATTGCAATAAAAAGTTCTTCTTCCACAGACTGTTCGGGGTCAAATGTACCAGGTGCGGAGACCGTCTCCTCCCACAGGAGATGGTTATGCGAGCCCAACAGTACGTGTTCCACATACAGTGCTTCGTCTGTGTCATGTGCTGCCAGCCACTCCAGAAAGGCGAACAATACGTCATCAGGGCGGGACAGATCTTCTGCCGTCAGGATTTTGAGAAAGAAATGTATTTGATGCAACACGCCGAAGATGATATGATATTAGATGACTCTGAGCGACCGCGTGACGGACGAAGAGGCCCCAAGCGTCCACGGACGATACTCACTTCTGCTCAGCGCAGACAATTCAAAGCTTCGTTCGAAGTGAGTCCAAAGCCATGCAGGAAGGTCCGAGAAGCTTTAGCAAAGGATACCGGTCTGAGCGTGCGGGTTGTGCAGGTATGGTTCCAGAACCAAAGGGCTAAGATGAAGAAGATCCAGCGGAAAGCGAAGCAAGAAGGCGAGAAGAATAATGATAAGGAGAAAGACAAAGATGAGAAGAGCATCAAGCAGGAGTCTCCATCTAGTGACCACGGGAACTACCTGGGTCTAGACGGAACCTATTCTGCTTCTAGTCAGCCGCTGAACCCTAATCTGCCGTATTCACCTGATGGTATGATAATGATTACGTTTCTCATATAAAACTTACAATTAAAATTTAAAAAACCCCCGACCACAGAAATAGATAGAGATAGAATGGTTGTAATCACAATTTTACTTGCGATTTATGCGTGGCAACTTTCAAACAAACTACGCCTTACATATTGTAGTCATTAAATTTTTTAAATTAACTTTAATCAAATGTACTTTACAGATTTTGTTTCTGCAGTTAAAAACAGCACAATAAGGCATTTTTGCGGGTTTTTTTTACAGTACTTACAGAAACAAGTCATAATGCGTACTGAGAAAGGCTTTGAAATGCCCTGCACTATAGTGCAGAGTGTTGGCACGCGCGCCCTGCCCACTTGGTCATTCTATCTATTTCTGTGCCCCCGACACATTCACTTTACACATTCACCACTAATTTGCGACAAACGATACTAAATCGTATACCAAAATTTCATATCGATTGAAAGATCGAAAGTAGCTTAGAGTTCCTCATCAATTTATCCTCATTTCTCTTTCCTGCTCCGTCATCAGACCCTGATCACCATCTATCTATAACCTATTTATTGAAACCATTCCAATAAGCCCAAAAACAATACCTCTGCTATAAGTTGGTGAGGAGTTGGGTATCCTGTACTACTGTGTATTCCAGGTGATGCTGCAACATCAGGTCAAGGTTACAATGTTCTTGTAATATCATTGAAGTTACAGGATACCGAATTTCGAATCGATCAGACCTGTTGAAGTTGCTCACATTCCTTCATCAACTAGAACAAAGAGCTGATGATCTTCAAACGGCTGAACAGATTTTCTTGAATCAAATAGCTAAGATCAATTTCGATCCTATAAAAAAAAAACTAAATCAGTATCGGTTCATCCGTTTGGGAGCAACGATGCCACAGACAGATACACAGATATCCCTCTGTTTGCATTGGGTTTAAAAATAGAAATAACAACATTCTTTTAAAAAGTTTACACGCTCACAGTTATTTTAATTACAAAAACAGGGTTAACAAGATAAACCATTATAAAATAAACGAGACCTAATCATTTGATTAAATTGACAAACTAGTCTGAAGCGCAACGCTCCCAAACGAATATGCAGAGAGGGAATTTACAAAAACTTACATTTGAAATTATTTATCATGCTGATTTCTTTTTCTTAACCCGTTAATTTCAAACTACCTTCTTTGAAGGACTTCTTATAGCTTTATATATATACGTTCTTTTAGAGTATTTTTATGTCCTGGTTGCTAAGACCTTTTAGCCTATAGTCTTAAGTAAAACCCACCATAAAGTGAAAAACTTAATAGGTGGTTTGGCGGTTTCTGAGGGATTGGTCAGAAAATATGAAAAGTCACGTTTTTCAACTTTATACCATTTATCAACACTTGTACACGTTAACGAGCACTTAACATTTAATAATCCTTCATTATTACACATTAACGATAGAAGAAACACGAATTTTGGAAAATAATATTAAATCCCGAACTTTCTCTTTCCGAATTTTCCCGCCAACCCTTTAATTAATACATAAATCTCGTTTCTCCACAGATTACCCAGCACACTCGGGTGACAGCTTCTGTAGTTCAGACATATCCCTCGACGGCAGTAACTTCGACCAGTTGGACGAAGGCGCCTCCGACACGATGAGCCTACAGAACCTGGAGGTGCAGCACCACTCTCACCAGCACCCCGGCCACTCGGCACACGAGCCGCTCAACCTCGGCACCGGCTCCGTCGTCAACCCCATAGACAAGCTATACCTCATGCAGAACTCCTACTTCAGTACTGATCACTGATTCACCTCTCGACGCGGCGCTGCCCCGACGCCCACGCCCGGCCAGCGACCGCGCCAGCCAGCGGAGACATATGTCCCAACAAGAGTTACCGAGACCACGACAAGTCAAAACTACTCCTACACAGACTCTTACCCTCAAACCTCCGCTTTAAACCTCAACAGGTACTACGTTGATCCGAATATGTAAATAGGTCAATCAACTTTTTTTTGACACTATGTTTTAATCAATATCATCATCCTCCAAGCCTTTTAAATTATTTTTTCCGAGCCAATTACATTGGGATCGGCTTCCAGTCTAGCCAGATGCGGCTGCACATCAGTATTTTACACGGAGCGACTGCCATTAGACCCCCGCAACCCAGTTTCTGGGTATTACTGACATTCAGAGGTTAGACCAGCTGTCAGACTTTCAGGCTTCTGACTACCCGTAACGACTGCCATAGATATTCGTATGACAACCGGGACCGACAGCTTAACGTGCTCTCCGAGGCACGGAGGGGTCTCAATGTGTAACGAAACGGTGACCTATCCACAGACTGACCGCGACAAGTGCAGCTTAACCTTGCGGATCGTACAATCCGCATAGTCGTTGCTCCGCTACGAGCCCCTCCGCTATGTTTTAATCAATATACAACGTGTTATTGAAATAACTGATAAACTCTTAAGGGGTCATTGTACTCATCAGTATGAACAACTTTTACTATGGGACCAAGCCTGAATTCGCGAAAAAAATATTAGCTGTTCCCTACATTGTACGTACGTTGAACTGTACATTTGTTTCCTACATTGAGATATTTTTTTCACGATTTCAAAGTTGGTCCCATAGTAAAAGTTGTTCATACTGATGAGTACAATGACCCCTTAAGAGGTTTTCAGTTATTTCAATAACACTTGTTTTTTTTCCTGCATAAGTGGCAGCAGTGGACAAACCACTATTTTCATACATATCCCGGGGAAATCGATGTCCCCTCAACTAACTCAGCCTATCGCAATCCAGTGCTGGACATAGGCCTCTCCCAAGGTGCGCCACAACAGTCCTCCCCTGGTCAATTCACGTAACTACAGAAGTGCAGCTCCAGTGCAGTTGCAGTTAAGTTTCGATCAAAACAATGCTTTTCGTATTCTCTCATCTACGGCGATCGCTGTCAGAAACGAACTGCAGCGTCACTGCAACTTGATGGGTGCGTCATGAAATTACGTGAATTAGGGCCTAGGTCGTCGGTCCACTTGGCTGGGGGCAACCTACGCTGCCTTTGCTCCACTCAAGGACTCTTCTGCTCCAACAACCATCGGTCCTTCGACAGACATGGCCAGCCCACTGCCACTTCAACTTACCGATCCTACGAGCTATGTCGGTCACTTTAGTTCTTCTCCGCATAATCTCGTTACGGATTTTATGCTACAAGAAAACTCCAAGCATAGCTTGCTCCAGAGATCGCTGTACGACTTTGAATTGTGAACTAGCCCAACTGTCAGTGTCCATAACTCGGCACCATAAGTCATGACAGGCAGGACACACTGGTTGAAGACCTTCGTCTTCAAACTTTGCGGTATAGGCGACGATGTCCCCTGAATCAGCTGAATCACGCACACCCACAATAAAAGTAAAAGAAAAAATTGTTGTCCGTCTTTGTCGATGATAAGTTAACATAATCACTTATTAAAATACCGCAGTGTCTCAAGACGAAAGTCTTTGACCAGTGTGTGTTGCCAGTAATTAATTACGGTACTGAAACGTGGTCGCTCATAATGGGCCTGATAAGAAGGCTCAAAGTCACTCAAAGGGCAATGGAGAGGGCTATGCTCGGAGTGTCCCAGCGTGATCGAATCAGAAATTAGGAGATTCGCAGGAGAATGAAAGTAACCGACATAGCCCGAAGAATTGCCAAACTTAAGTGGCGGGCGGGGCACATTGCTCGCAGAACGGATGGCCGATGGGGCAGTAAAGTTCTGGAGTTGCGATCGCGTACTGGAAGGCGCAGCGTGGGTAGGCCCCCCACAAGGTGGACCGACGATCTGGTGAAGGTCGCAGGAATCCGCTGGATGCGGAAGGCGCAGGACCTGTCGTTGTGGCGATGCTTGGGGGAGGCCTATGACCAGCAGTGGATGTCTTTCGGCTGAAATGATGATGATGATGATGATGAATCACTTATTAAATTATATTTTATATATTATTTAAGTTATTATTTTATGTGAATAAACACTTTGTAGGTCCATTAAAAGACTACTTAAATAAAATTTCTGTAAGAAAAAAATTACTATTTATCAAAAACAAAAAATTATGAATTAATGTTATGGACAAAGAACAAAATAAAAGTTGACTGACCAAAAGTTTAGTAGAAGTTCATTTTATATTTTAATATCAAACAGTAGTTTCTGTCTGATTTGTTCAAATATGTAACTAGTGTTGTCACTATAACATAATTTATTAAATTAGAGTTTTATTGGCTGCATTTATAATTCTAAAATAGATATAATATTGTAAATAATGTACAGAAAATAATAAAAAATAAGAGAAATAGGTTATCAAACTTATAAATATTAGGCCAAAATTTGGAAATAGTCTGTAGAAGATTATATACTTTGATAGCCATGTAACGACTGTAGTTAGATTTTAAAATGTACATAATATTGTTTATCAAAATAAATGTATAAGTAGTGGGTGTCTATGTATGTGGTTACATAAAAACCTTTAAAGATTATGAATGTTACCAGACCACTCCGATGTATGCTAATCACGTACCTACAGACTCGAAATTTTATTTAAACTTAGAAATGGTTAAAGAATCAATTCTATGTCGTTGCAATCCATGTATTTCTGTGTCTGGAGTCTGGAATAAGCATTTACAAACACTTTCAAAACGTTAATTATGAATCTAGTTGCTCGGTTCCAAAAAGTTGGTCCTACAGAGAAGAGCCGGCAAGAAACTCCATGGATATACAAAGTGTTATTGTTTATTAGGGGTCATTGTACTCTTCAGTATGAACAACTTTCAATATGGAACCAACCCTGAAATCGCGAAAAAAAATCAGCTGTTCACTTAAATCGACAAAATGTAGGCGAACAGCTGATTTTTTTCGCGATTTTAGGGTTGGTCCCATAGTAAAAGTTGTTCATACTAATGAGTACAATGACCCCTTTAGAGGTTTTGAGTTATTTCATAAATACAAGGTACCAAATTGAAAACATACCAAAAATACTTTAAGGGCAGCATTATTCTGCACAACTTCTGTCATGCCACCAAATCTGAAATAGAAAGAAAAACAGCTGCTCTATACATAAGTGGATACATAAGGGTGCCACACCGGTGTTCACAAACATTTGTCAACATTTAGAAACATGCGGTGTGGGAGCAGTATGGTGTGGAGTTACTCTTGAAAATAATACCAATCTCAATCCAATACCAATATTAACAAGTGACAAGAATAAATGGGTATCCTCGATTAAAAATATACACAATACACAATTTTAAATCTAATTTAGGTTTAATAAATTCCAAAAATACTAAATTTTACACCAATTTATTGCTAATTTTGCATTTTAATTGACATTAGCCCCTAGCCGATCGGTCGGAATTATTTTCAAGAGTAAGACCCGGATGTTTCTTAATGTGTGAACACCGGTGTGGGACCTTTAGGTTCCCACTTACGTGTATAGAGCAGGTATTTTTTTTCACAATTTTAGAGTTGGTCCCATAGAAAACGTGATGAATAGAGACTCCCATACATTTAAAATACATTAAAAAAGTAGGTGCATTTAAAAAAGAACCTTTAATATACAGCGTGTAACAAAAACCATGTTGTTCCTGTGAGCTACGTTATCAGAATCGATATTCATATGTAAGGACACAACTCATTTGGAAAAACTCATCAATAAAAATTTAATATTAAATCATTATTAAAAGGGATTATAACACTTTCAATGTACAATTAATAATGATTTAACATTAAATTAAATTATTTTATTGATATAATCACTGAGTGAGTGAGTTTTGAGTGATATAATCACTTTCAATTCACAATTAATAATTATTTAATATTTAATTTTATTATATTTAATAAAGAGATTTTCCAAATGAGTTGTGTTCTTACGCATGAATTAGAATATTATATATCATTATTATTCCGATAACGTAGCTCACAGGAACAACAGGGTTTTTGTCACATATTGTATTGATGACAAAGATTGATTTTTTTCATTTTTTTATTTAAACCTACAATAAAACATTTATTCCACACACATCTGCCTCATGGAAATAACCAATGAGACACATGCCTCATAGGACTGTCATCGTGTTGAAGTATTTTGGTTTTTTATTTTATCAACCTGTATCTACAGTAGTTACGCCCTTATTTTCAGAATAAACTACAGGCAAATCTAGTCATTTTCGTATTTTTTCTTAGTAAAATTTAAATAGTACCTACAATAGTTGTATTAGAAGTTACTTTTCTGTATTATAATGAAAATCAGTTTATGTTGATGTTATAAATATAAGTACAAAAATGATAACCGGACAAACAACTCTAGTCAAACTACATGTTGTGTCCACAGTCAAGACCTACTCGAACGATCTGTGGGCCTAGTACGAGTTTCACACTTACGAATACTTTCATCGTTTTCGTCGACTTTCATTCATAAATCAGTAGCGCCCCTGGCGGATACGAGGAGGAACTACAGATTTATTAATGAAAGTCGACGAATACTTTGAAAGTATTCGTAAGTGTCAAACTCGTACTAGGCCCCCTGTATGGACTTGTATTCGTTTATTCGGTAATTTTATAAATTGATGTAAATTAAAACAATATAAAGATCAACTTGTTTGATTACACCTTTGAAGACGCTCCACACGAGATTTTTTTTTATCCTCCTGCCATAAGAAAAGAGTACCTATTATTACCTATTCTATGCTCCTGCCTACATCTGTTCTACCCGTAGAATATAAAAATCTAATTTATTTAAAGATTGTACTGAAATGGTATTTAAAATAATAATAATCTATGAATATATTTTTTATGTTCTACGGGTAGAACAGATGTAGGCAGAAGGTTATACTTAACGGGCTTGCGTTTGACCGCCACCTCACCAGAGGGCCTAGCATGAGTTTTTGCGGTATGGTGTAGTTATCGACATAATGCTGCAACGGCATGCTTGTACACAACTCTTATTGGGTGAGCCAAAGTTCTAAATGAGAAGAAGTCCGCAGTCCGTAACTAACCCGTACTAGGGGTACTGAACATGACACGGAAAAGAAGATTCGTTATTACACCTACCTACTTTCAGTCAACAAGTTCGCTTAAAAATTAGTAACAAAGTAACGATTTGCTTATACTTCAAGTAGGTACTTTTGACAGTTGAGTTCTGACAGTTGGTCCATCAAAGTCGCTCAGCGAGCTATGGAGCTATGCTTGGAGTTTCTTTGAAGGATAAAATCCGTAACGAGATTATCCGGAGAAGAACCGGAGTGACCGACATAGCTTGTAGGATCAGTAAGCTGAAGTGGCAGTGGGCTGGCTATGTCTGTCGAAGGACCGATGTTCGTTGGAGCAGACGAGTCCTTGAGTGGAGACCGCGAATCGGCAAACGCAGTGGAGGGCGCCCCCCAGTCAGGTGGACCGATGACCTGATGAAAGTAGCTGGGGGGGACTGGATGCGGAAGGCAGAGGACCGAGTGTTGTGGTGCAATTTGGGAGAGGCATATGTCCAGCAGTGGACTGTGATAGGCTGAGTTGATGAAGTAGGTAGGTACTTTTCAATTAAAAACTAATCAATTAGACAACTGGAAAGCATGACGCAATCCGCAAATAGCTATATGGCGTTTAAAGCGTGAAATGTATAGAACAAATGGTAGGTACCATGGAATTATTGAATACTACGTGCACGTAGTACTGTCACGTCGTGGTCTCAGTGAGGGTAGCTCAGGCAGGAGACTCGGAGGGTCGAAGGTTCGGAGGCTTGACACGGTGACACACGGGAACTTGGAGAACAGGAACTAGTGGTACAGGAACTGGTAGTCAGGAACGGAACTCAGAGGTATGGAGGTACGGAACTCTGAGGTTCGGAGGGTACAGAGGGTCGGTAGTATGAAGGGTCGGAGGAGTGGTAGGTCAACTCCGACGGTGAGCTGCTGCTAATACATTGCAGCGAGCTCTGGCTGGGGCAGGAACCAGGTTGATAGGTAGGTAGATATGAAAGTCGGCACAAACACGATAAAACACAAGCAGGGGGTCTACTCCCGTTTGACGATATTCGATAAATCGTACGAATCATCGCACAATTTGCTACTCCGGTCAACCATCGTTATAATATCGCATGCGATGATCTTGTTTTGACGTTTGTTTCTCTGATCTCCGATAAATTGTATGCGACTATAAACCTTAGTTTATATTTATTGTGCCTTTTTTATGTGCGGTTCTTTATTGTGTAGGTGTCAGTCGGAACGAAAGTTCGTACTTCGTTTGTCGTTCGTAAAACGCGAGTAGACCCTCAGGAACGTTTTTGAATACTGTATGTTGCAGATTGGATAACACTGATAAAATACACTGTACTGATCATGTAAAATAATATTTAAAAAAAAGACGTGTGACACTCGGAGACTGCCGCGGTAAAGCTATTGCATAGCATTTTTTATGTAAATACAAAGAGGAGGTGCCCTAACGCCGAAACTCTAAGCAGGCATGAGTCACCAGTTTGCGGGGCGAAGAGGGGGATTACGCATGCGCAGTAACGCCGATACAACCAATGCCACCTAGAGGCGATTTGCAGAACTAAAGAGACAAGCGTGATATTTCAAAAAGTCATTAAAAGTTCTGCTATTCATCGATAGATGGCAAAACTAAAAAGTATCACCGCTGTGCCGGTCGGAGTGGGGGGTGTTGGTTATTTTCGTTACGGAATTTCTGGATTCGGTCTCCACGCTCAAGGCCCGCGATAGAAGCTATGCAATAACTTAAGCGCAGTAACGCCGATACAACCAATGCCACCTAGAGGCGATTTGCAGAACTAAAGAGACAAGCGTGATATTTCAAAAAGTCATTAAAAGTTCTGCTATTCATCGATAGATGGCAAAACTAAAAAGTATCACCGCTGTGCCGGTCGGAGTTAGGGTGTTAGGTTATTTTCGTTACGGAATTTCTGGATTCGGTCTCCACGCTCAAGGCCCGCGATAGAAGCTATGCAATAGCTTAAGCGCAGTAACGCCGATACAACCAATGCCACCTAGAGGCGATTTGCAGAACTAAAGAGACAAGCGTGATATTTCAAAAAGTCATTAAAAGTTCTGCTATTCATAGATAGATGGCAAAACTAAAAAGTATCACCGCTGTGCCGGTCGGAGGAGGGTGTTAGGTTATTTTCGTTACGGAATTTCTGGATTCGGTCTCCACGCTCAAGGCGTATTTTTCGTAACGAAAAATTGAACCTGTTATTGTTATTCATAGCGCTGTACAGGGGCGGACTGTGAGTTTGTGGGGCCCTGGGCTAATACAAATCGGGGGCCTGCCTAATTAATCAAATAATTGCCATTTTGTCAAAAAACTGTTATCGATAATGATGTACAGTTACGATCCTTCCCGGTGATACATTTTGTCCACAAAGTCCCTTGAACGAATCCTGCTACAGTACACGTACCTACCGTGGTTCACCGGAAAGTTTGCTGATAGTACATACTTGGGACAAGGGTACAGGAAAAAAGAGGGAATCTCCAGTTCCGTTCGGTAGGTGCGCGGTACACGGTTTCATTGATCTCAGGGTTGCCAACCTTATAATAAGATTTTTTTTTAAATTACTTTATTGTACATTGTCTTCAAAGGGGGCTTGGGGCCCTTTATATCCACGGGGCCCTGGGCTGCAGCCCAAAAAGCACTTATATAGATCCGCCCCTGGCGCTGTAGCTCAGAAACCAATCGGCAGTGATCCAATCAACCCGTCTGTCTGTCTATAAACACTGGTCGGTCTTGCTATCTATCGTTGACGGATGTAAGGTGAGGCCATGTGGCTGCTTCTCACCACGCATAATTTTGCGGCTACTTGCCGGATTCGGTATGAACCAACTCGGTGTTAACCAACCATTGAAGTTTACGCAGTAACGGACAGAGGACGCTTCTACATTCATTGTATTTCCGAGTTCAATTAAACTTTACAAGTTACATTCTATTCTATGTTCTAAACGATGCCGCGTTCTGAATTCTAATAATAAATAATTATAAAAGAAATAGGTAGGTAAGTACATAATGTTTTTAAAATTAAAACGGAGCACAACTTCGAAAGTAGGGCCCTCTGTCTAATTCAGTGTAAACTATCTATATAGCATACAGTGTGCAGCGTCGAGTTGTAAACTAGTAAATGTTTAGCATCACTTTTTATCCGTCGAAGATAGATGGCGTAGTGTAAGTGTTTAATAACTAACTTCTGTGCTGAATCGCAGGTTCGATTCTCTTTAGAAAAATACCCCGCCATGAACATGCCCCGCCATGAACGCAACTGACACGCTGGCGTCACAGCCACACCGGCTACGACGGGCACACCAGCAACACCATGCACGCCAGCTACGCCAGGCAGTAGATTACCTTGAGTCCGCCGCCCGCAGGCCTCTAGTAATTTTTTATAGAAGTTTTCTTCCTCACCCTCCCTTATTTTTTCATAAGAGAGATTTTCTTCATCGTAGCTGCTCCTTCACTGTGCCCGCTGCTAACTTCAGAGGGTCACGTGGAGCAACGTCCTATTGGCCCAGATCAGGCCCCTCCTGTGCCAGGATATTCGCCACGGGCGATAAAGTCCCCCGATCTAAAGAAGAATTATTGCCCGTGCCGAGAGTGCACCGGCCCAACAACTGCAGACGTATGAAGAAGGACCAGCAGCCTTTAAGCACACGAGGTTTTCTGGCCCAGCACCCCAAGCCCGAGTCTGGTATATTCTAGTCTGAACTTGGGATGTCAGTATTACCCAGTAACTGGGTTGCGGGAGTCAGATGGCAGTCGCTCCGTGTAAAATACTGATAATGTTCACGTATCTGGTTATACTGGAAGCCGACTCCAACATAATTGGGAAAAGCCAAAGAGACGGTTACATACACAATTTAATCAGCCCATTTACTGACCCACTGCTAGGCAAGGGCCTCTTCTCAGTATGAGAAGGGTTAGGCCTTATTCCTCCACGGTGGCCTATTGCGGGTTGACGGGCTACACACACCATCGTGGAGCACTCTCAGGAGTGCAGGTTACCTGTCGATGTTTTCCTTCACCGTTCGGTTACCGGCTCAGGCAATCAAAACTTTAAATGCAGACCTATACATATTCAGTTTTTCTCTCTTGTCTTACTTAGTAAACAATCTTGGCACCTCTCTTTATTCAAATAACTACTGATAAAATATAATTACGAGTTCCGCGCATGTACCTATACCTTTTTTTTTTTTTTTTTTTTGCTGCGAGGAGGAAACCTTCAAAAGGCTGCCGGCCTCATGGGGGATGGAGGCCGGGGTGTGTGGGATTTTTACCCACTAAAACCCCCCCAGTGGCCGTCTACAGCACAATAAGGGGGACTCCGGGAAATTAATAAGCCTCCGGAGCCCTCCCTATGCTACGCCTGTAAGGCACGTCTCAAGGGAGACTATTTGTCTCCCAGTGTAAATGCCCGGTTCTCATGGCAGCACGTGACCACAACATGCCGCCGCCTTCCCAGAAGTCACTCGGTGGACAATCAGAGCCCCCACTCTGAATGCCCGTGACTTCGAAGACCCCCCGCACTTCAATCGAGTAACGACCGGGCGAGGGGTACGTCAATTGCCCTGAAGGGCTAGGTGCTGGAGCGGTTGCCTCTCCGGCGCCTCCTTCTCCGAGCAGGATCTGCCCTCTCTCGATCCCGCTCCGCAGCCTCTTTCTGAACCATGACGGTCTCACAAAAAGAGGCTACTTCCCTCCAATTTGTCGTCTCTGCCAGCATAGCCGACACTACTGCTGGCAGAGAGAGATCTTGCCCGATTTTTTCAACCAGGACCCGCCGCTCTGCGTTCCAAGCAGGACACTCCGCGAGCGTGTGTTGGGCGGAATCCTGGTCACCTCCACAATGGTGGCAATTTGCCGTAGCCTCACGTCCGATCCTATTCAGGTATTCACCGAAACAACCGTGTCCGGTGAACACCTGAGTAAGGCGGTAGGTGACGCGCTCACTCCTACTCAGCCAGGCCTCGAAGCACGGCAAGATGGCTTCGACCACGCGCTTGTGCGCATACTGCGGCTCTAAAAGCCGCTCGCGCCACCGCTCGAGTGCGTGTCGTCGCTCCTGCCGCCTCAACATTTCGAACGCCCTACTGGGCGCGCTCTCGCCACCCTGGCGGATAGCGCAAATCCGGTCATAGACCCTTGCGTCCATATCCGCCAGTATGTCTAGAGGAGGAAAGCGCGCCAAGAGAGTTGCCGCCTCGAAGGATATAGTTCTATACCCTCGTACGATACGGATGGCCACTTTACGCTGCAGGCTATTAAATTTAGCTCTGCAGCGCCGGACGCCTGACAGTCTATTTGACCACACAGGTGCCCCATAAAGGGCCATCGACCGCACGACTCCCGCATAGAGGCGACGAACTTCCTCCCGTGGTCCCCCGAGATTGGGCAGCAATCCGTGCAGGGCACCCATTGTCCTCTCGATCCGGGGAACGAGGCGTGCGAAGTGTTCTTCAAAGCCCCAGCGACTGTCTAAGGTCAGGCCGAGGTATTTCATACACCGGCCCACCTGGACTTGCGCGTCACCGACGCAAACCAACGAGCTGGGCGGTTGTCTGCCTCGCGGTAGTTTGTGAAACCATAACGCCTCGGTCTTGTGAGGCGCTATCTCAAGACCCAGCTCGCGGATTTTGGCCACGACCATTGCCACCCCGAGCTCAGCAAGTCGGATGGTCCCCTCAAAAGTGTCCCCGCTGGCAATGACCATGGTGTCATCTGCGTAGCAAACTACACTTACGCCAGCGGGAAGATCGATACGTAGAACCGCGTCGTATGCAAGGTTCCACAAGAGTGGCCCCATAACTGACCCCTGTGGAACGCCGCACGTAATTTCCCTCTGATGGACTCTACCATCCCTACCCACGTACCGTATATGCCTATCGCGAAGGTAGGCCCCGACAATGCCCTGCAGGTAGGGAGGCACCTGATGGTGTACTAGGGCCCCCCTAATTGCGTCCCAAGGCAG
Source organism: Asteroscopus sphinx (assembly GCA_949699075.1). Lineage (NCBI taxonomy): Eukaryota > Metazoa > Arthropoda > Insecta > Lepidoptera > Noctuidae > Asteroscopus > Asteroscopus sphinx. The sequence goes on from OX453002.1 coordinate 4,665,569, forward strand.
GGAGTTAAAAGCGTTGACAATATCCAAGCTTATCGCCAACGCCACCCCACCCCGAGATACTGCCTGCTCCGAAAGCGAGCGGACGCGAAGTATTGCGTCTACTGTAGAGCGTCGCTGCCGGAAGCCGAATTGGCTATCGGCGAGGTCGGGACCCACCCGCGACAAGTGCCTGGCGAGGCGAGCGGCAACTATTCTTTCAAATAGCTTAGATGCCTCGTCAAGCAGGCATATGGGACGGTATGCCGAGGGAGACTCCGCGGCCCTACCTTCCTTCTTTAAGAGGACCAAATTTGCTTCTTTCCAACCGGCGGGGAACACACTAGAACGGAGGCAGCTGTTGAAAAGTCGCCTCATGCGGTCCCCTAGAGCATCCAAAGCCAACACCCATGCCCGACCAGGAATACCGTCGGGTCCCGGCGCGGTGTTACGAGCTTTCAGGCGACTAATGGCTCGGTCCAACTCCCCTTCTGTTACCCCTAACTCATCGGACCAATCCGGTGGAGTCAGGGGCAGTGAAGAACTGTCCCGGACTACAGGAAAAAGCGTGTTAACGACTCTTCCCAACAAGCCCGGGTCCAGGGTTTCCGTTAACGGGGGGACCCACGGGCGGAGCTTGCCCATAACAAGCTTATAGGGTCGCCCCCACGGGTTCCTATTTAGCTCTTCGAGGAGCTCGTTCCAGGACCGAGACTTTGCAACCGTGATAGCGATGTGGAACGCTTCCCTAGCCGCCTTGTAAGCTTCGTAGGCTTCGGATATCTCTTCGGCTGTAGCTCGACGTCTGCGCCGAGTTCGAGTGTACCGGCGGCGGGACCTTAGACAGACGACGCGTAATTGTGCAATGTCCTCCGACCACCAGTAAACCGCACGACGCGTGGTGGACCTAGCCCGGGGCATAGCAGCGTCACAGATTGATGTCATTGTGTCCCGAAACCAGGTAGCCTCCTCCTCAGGGTCGGGCAAGATCCCTTCGACATCTCTGTCCCCTGACCATGCCGCGACGTAGGCAGCTGCAATAAGTGAGTCTCTGTCGAGCTTTTTGAGGGCCCAACGCCGCGGCGGTGGACCAGAGCCCGGACGGCTTGAACCATTAAGAGGGAGGACAGCCACATCGAATACGATGTGACGATGGTCGGACAAAGTGACCATCTCCTCCGCCACTCTCCATGCTGATACCATACGGGTGACAGAAGGTGTCGCCCACGTCAAATCCACGACTGACTCACCCTGCCACCGAACGCATGTAGGAACGGAGCCCCGATTTAATAGTTGGAGGTCAAGTGACGCCGCCCAGGCTTGCAAGGTCTCTCCCCTCGGCCTGTCCCGGGTGTTCCCCCACAGTCGGGAATGAGCATTGAAGTCACCCAGGACGAGTACCGGACGAGGTAAACATTTGCCACGTATACAGTTCGCCACCCCGTCCAGATATGCCTCGTAGTCGGCGAGGGACACGTTGGGAGAGACATAGCAGCCCACCACTGCCAGAGATCCCCACTCAACAGCAACGAATCCAGGACCCCTCTCCAACAGAGAGCAGGGAGGCCCACCAGCCCAGTAGACGGCAACGGAGTCCTCGGTGTCCCCGAACCAGCGAGGATGGTCCGGGAGGTTGTAGGGTTCCGCCACCACAGCTATGGCAACCGACCACTCCGCAATAGACTGCAGCAACAGGCTCTGCGCATTGCGGCAGTGGTTCAGGTTACCTTGCAGAACCTTTAGGGCTGGGAAAGTGCCGTTTCCATCGCTTCCGGTGGGCTACTTGCCACCACTGTCTCGTTGCCAGCTTCGACAGCTGGGGGAAGAGGGTCCTGTTTCCCCTTCTTTTTCTGCTTCTTTGGGGCACAGTTCTTGCTCCCGAGCTTGTGATCCGCAGGGCGGCCGAGGTCTGCACACACCGGACAACGAGGGGTCCGCGCCAAGCAATCCTTCATTTTGTGGCCAGGCTCGCCACAGATGAAACACCGGTTGCTCCGGTCAATCGAACTAGGGCACTGCCTACGAGCGTGGCCCCGTTCTAAGCAACGGAAGCACATCATAGGCCGAGTGGGTAACACTTCGACCCGGACCGACATCCACCCCACACATACGTGTTTAACGGACGCCAATCGTTTAACCGTCGCCAGCGGGCAACGGACCCAGACGGTTCCAAGGGAATGAGGCGAACGATGGATTTCTCCCACCTTCACCTCATCCAAAGAGCATCCACCCACTTCTGCGATGGCAGCTACTACCTCAGATGGTGTGACAGAGTCATCCAAGTCCCTAATCCTGACCTCCCCTGTTTTAATTGGACGAGCGATACGCACGTCCATATCAGCAAGGACCTCTCGCATTCTAGTAGCGAGTTGGTCCGCCTTGGTGCTACTATCAGGGCCGGACACTTCCATCACTAAGCCACCGTTGGCTGCCTTCTTTGACTTTAGGCAGCCGATTAGCCCAAGATCATTAAGCGGAATGTGCTGCTTGGCTGCAGCCATCGCACTCGCTAATGTGGCGGCCGATCCCTCTGGCACCGTGATCGTGATAGCCGCAGCCGCAGGAGCTCTAGGCAGCTTAACTGGCTGTTTCTTCTTTCGCTCCTGCGTTGACATATCCGGCGTCTTCTTCGCCTTCCCCCCAATAATTGTTGACCACTGCGTCTGTGAAGAAGCAGGAGCTGCAGTCTGCAAAGCTTGCGCAGGCACAGAAGGCAAATCTGCTATCGGCTCTAAAGTAGTCTTTCCCTTTTTCCTCCTTTTCTTTTTTGTACTTTGAGGTTGTTTGGGTTCTTTAGACTGCGTCTGGAGGTTAGGCGCAGAGGCCTCTCTTAAATCTGCAGAAAGTGCCGGACGGAGACGCTGTTCCGGAAGCAGCCTGCCTTCAATGCCAGCGAGTTTGGCGTCCATCATCCCGCCGAGCTTGAGCATAAGTGAACGCTCAAACTCCTGCATTACTGGTTCTGCCGCCAATCCCGCTGACATTACTACCTTGTGCTGCGTGGTCACTGGTGCGACAGCACTGCTACTCGGACCCGCTGCGAAGTCACCCTGCCGACGGAAGAAGTTCATCTCCGCCCTCAGTTTCTCCATCTGCGTTGTTAGGCTGGCAATATGGGACCGCAGTTCCACATTCTCAGTCTCCAGTTTCACAACATTGGTCTCAGCAGCTGATCGCTGGGCCATCTCCATCACTGCGGCTTTAACCGTCAGAGCTGCTTCTCTGAGGCTTTGGGCAAAGCTCTTTTTAAGGTTGCGGGATTCATCCGCGACCTTCTCTACCATCAAAAGGTTTTCCGTGATGCAGGCGCTAAGATCCGCCGTCGGTAGTACCTGCATATTTTTGCCCAGAGCTTCAGAGCTCGGCAGATTTTGCTTAGCCCCAGTGCTTGCCAAAAGACCTGCGAAAATAGGGTCTTCGTCCTTTTCTCCACTCTCACTTGAGGGTTTAGATGGAGCCGACTTCTTCTTGGCCTTTAGTGACTCGTTACTTCCGGTCGGTCGCGTACGCTTGCGTCCGCGATTTTGCCTTGATGCCGATGACTTTTGGGAAGCGAGTGACACTTGGGAGCAATCTGACTCTCCACTATCACTTACAGCCCCATCAGCAATCGGGGTGGGTGGACGCACAAAGAGCGCCCGGGTGTGTACCACCTTTGGCAGTGCCTTTCCCTCAACAGATGATGTGCTTTGCATCACCTCTTTTTTGCAGGAAGCTTGAACTAAAGCGTCCTTCCTCCGAGAATCGGAGAGCTGGTCGGTGTTCACCTGCTGTTTGGGTCCCGGTGGTGTGGATGTGTTGGAAATAGAACCCAACGACTCCACACCATCGGGACGTAAGCCTCCCTGGCTTAATGCGTCCTTGTCGGACGGGGAAATGTCCGGAACGGACATGAAGCGATCGTTGTCCCCCCCAGAATACGAGGGACAGACCGAACTCTGTTCGGTGAGGGATTCTCCGACTGCGGAGCAGCCGGTACCCTCCTGGGGTAATTCTTCTTTGCGATGCGCTTTCATAGTTGCTGAACACAGCTTTGCCTTTTTTATGGGGTGTGGTCCCCAGAGTTGGATTTTTTAAAGGGGTTGTCTCCCCGCAGCCCCTAAGGACTCCCGTTCCTCTCAATGAGGATTACGGGTCGGGCCGACCTGTGATCTGTATTAGACCGTGTCTGCTAACTATGATAAGCTAGCAAACCTGTCGCCCCTGCCACTTCCCTCTCCATCCAGTATCCTTCCAGGATCCTGTACCATTCCCCTAGTCACCAGTTCGCATCCACGGTCATGTCTGATGACAGACACATACCAGGAGCGAACTCACCTTCTCAGTGACTATACCCTCCCCTAATTCGCTCCACGGAATCCCAAGGAGCGAATCACTGACCGTCCGATTTTGTGGACGGCCTGCCTTTCACGGCAGTCCTTAATGGACTCCGTCACGTATCCTTCTTAGTCTGGTCTCTCCCTTTGAACCTTTCCGGCATGAGTAGCCCTACCGGCATAGCTCCAAAGATCATTGAGACACGCAAGCCCCACCACGGCGACAACGTGGGATACACGGTGGGGACAACGTGGGATACACGGTGGGGACAACGTGGGATACACGGTGGGGATGTACCTATACCTAGGTAATTGGGTTTAAAAAAAATGTGTTTGAAATTGTTAACATAACGTCTTTTAATAATTATTATTGACGAATTGCATTAAAAATACATACCAAAATTGTTTACTAAATAAGACAAGTAAGAAAAAACAGAGATTACTTACTTTTATATTTCGTTTGGGTAAAGTTAGCTATCATCAATATTTAAGATATTTTTCTTCCAGCCAGCGACCGCCTTGTATATTATCAGAGTGTGTTAATCACACAAACTAACTCAGACAAACAAACTCTGATACATCTGATGTGTATACTCTGATGTAGTTTATATACATTTTTTTTGTAGGTACTCGGTTCTACAACGTGTATCAGAAAAGCGTGGTCATATTTTAGGAGCTCATCCGGGGCATAGTACCTAGAGAACAACTTTTACTATGAGACCAACCCTGAAATCGCGAAAAAAATATCAGCTGTGCCCTACTAAATCATCGATGTCGCTCGACAAAATGTAAGGATCAGCTGATTTTTTTTTCCTGATTACAGGTTTGGTCCAATAGTAAAAGTTGTTCGATAGCATCCCCTGAATAACCTGTTCAAATATGACCACGCATTTCTGATACACGTTGTATATATTATCAGTGTGATGTACCTACCTACTGCATCAGAGTAAAAGGTATAGGTATAACTAAGTTACGAAATCACTGTGTATGACATGATTCCATATCAGTGTGATGTAGTCCACATCAGTGTGTGGTACTCAGACTCAGAGTGTATGATATACCTACTGAGTTCGGTCTCTGAGTAAATAGTCGATTACCTACTCGAAAAATTTACTGAAAGTGTAGGTAAAGGGTAGTTTAAACAGGGAACTGTCATTAGTGAAATCAAGCGTGTGCATCATCCCAGCGAAAGTGTCGAATTTCTTAATTCAAGATAAGTAAATCTTTAGTGTGTGACGTCGTGTAAATGTGTATGAACATTTCAGATTTGTGTCCAACCCTTTTTGGGATATTCGTCAAAAAGTTTTTCGCTGGAACGACGTCTTCCCAGCGAAAGTTTTTTTTTTTAGTAAAATAAAGTAGTTACATGGATTAGTGTATAACGAAAGGTAAATGTGTATGCATAAATGAGATTTGTCGATTTATGTGTTCAGTCTTTAGAGACTCCGAAATATTCAAGTTTCCGCTGCGGTGACGTTAGGCTGTTTGCTGGATATCTTAAACGGTTAGGCGAATAGTTGTGGCTTTTTCGCTGGGATGACGCACACTAGCCAGGTATATAGTTCAATATCAGAGTATGATGTACTACACCAGAGTATAAGTTACTTTACCACAATGTATGGGGTTTAAAATCAGAGTTCATATCTTTCCAATATATTATAAGGGTGAGAGGTAGGTAACTATATACCTATCTAAATAAAACAAATTTTCACACCTAGAATTGAATATAATAATACTGGTTGACAAGTTTTCACACAAAAACTACAAGATCAAATAGTTTTATCATATTAGTAGATTAAATATGTATTAAACTAAGGCTCGTATTACAGAAGCTTCCTCAAGTAGGTACAGTTTAAACTCCCATCACCTGATTACTACTTAAGGATAGAATCGTTACTTGAGTATCGGTCTTATTCCGAACGGTAATTATAAACTTTAATTCAACAACATAACACACGAATTTGACCTGAAATAGAATAGAAATCTCTACTCAAGTGTAATTTGGACCACACTAGAGTGATTACAGATCAAATCTCAGCTGAAATTCCGAAACAGGTGACAGTATAAAATAAAACTAAACTCAGCTGAACTGTGATCAATAAATCTCTGCTTGAGGAACGTTCTAAAATCAAAGCTCAACTCAAAACTAGTTTTAAACAGAGATCAACGCTTGAGTATCCTTCTGTAATACGGGCCTAAGAGGTTACATATTATCATTTGTTGATTAGGGGCTATTCATTTATTACGTAAGACGATTTAGGTGGGGAGGGGGGTCTACCATGTCTTTTTTTTTCTTACAAGGGGTGGGAGGGAGTCTCGATAGTTCTTACGTAAGATCACAAAAATGCGCAAAGTTAAAATTATACTTTGAAATAAATAAAAATAAACATTTACATAAACATAAACTTTGAAATAAAACTTGTAGGTACCTATAAGAACTGTAATTACCACTGTTGACACATTAAAGATAATATATTATATATTATAATATACAAAATAAAATACCTACAAATAAACATATCTAAAAATCGTAACTTTGAAAAATAAACATTAAAACGAACCAAACGTGTATTCATTTTTTCCTTTAGATTCTTACGTAAAACAATATTAAACCGGGGCGGGGAGGGGGTCGGCATATTCTTATTTTTTTCTTATAATAGGGGGGCAGGGGGTCAAAACTATCGAAAATAATCTTACGTAATAAAAGAATGGCCCCTATACTAATAAACATTATGTAAGTATACATTAAAATCTTTTTTTATCCTTTCATATACCTGAGTAATTATTATAATGTTGTAGATTAGGGTAGGGGGTAGGTTACTGACAATATATTCACAATGTCTTTTCAGAATTTTTTTATAGTATAGGATGGCGATACTTACTTAATTTAAGAATATAAATTGAATTATATTAATTAATGTTTAATATATAGAATCGATTACAATAATACTGATTGACGAGTTTTCCACAATAACTATCTACAAGATTACTTTATATTATTATACAACGTGTTATTGAAATAACTGAAAAGCTCTTAAGGGGTCATTGTACTCATCAGTATGAACAACTTTTACTATTGGACCAACACTGAAATCACGAAAAACAAAACAGCTGATCCCGACATTTTTGTTACATGAAACGACAAAATGTAGGCGAACAGCTGTTTTTTTCGCGATTTCAAGGATGGTACCATAGTAAAAGTTGTTCATACTGATGAGTACAATGACCCCTTAAGAGGTTTTCAGTTATTTCAATAACACGTTGTATAAAGTACCTATACAATTTATTTTTAGTAAACAGTTTCATATACATTTACATACATTTTTAGTTTTAGTTACATTACAGCAGTCATAGATATATAGAAGATAGAATGTACTTTATTGTACACCATGAAAATAGTAGTAAACAAGAACAACGTATAAATTATGGGTACAGCACCAAAACAAAATGTAACATCAATAATGTACACCACTTAGTATGCAATAAATCTTTGAATCTTTGAATCTTACATGGGCTGTCTTATCGCTAAAAGCGATATCTTCCAGACAACCTTTGGATGGACAAAGAAGACGTAAGATCTAGATAATGGGGTCAGTCCGTGGCGTACTACTAAACATCATTGTGGCGTCATTGTGATTTTTCACTCATTGGATCAACATAGCTTCCCAAGTTTCCACTGTAGGTACTTACATTGTCTTGTCAGATGCTTAAATAATACTTAAATAAGTTGAAAATGCAATGACACGTAAATTACGTAATTTATAAGTGTAAACTCTATCCTTCGAGCTTCAGTACGGTATTTTAAATAAATAAATATTTCTGAGACATTTATACACAGCAAACTCTCAAAGTCCCAAACTAAGCAGAGCTTGTGCTTTATTTATAACTATTGTTATACCAATCAATATATTGTAATTGTTATGGTACCTATTCGAAGAAAAAAACATGCTGCGCCGACCCCAAATAAATTGGGATAAGGGCAAGAGGATGATGATGATGTTATGGTACCTATTATTTATTAATATGTTGCTGTGCAGGACTTATAAATGTAACACATACCTATGTACACATGAATGCAATAAAAGTTTTGAGTTTTTTATTTTAACTATGGGTAGGTAGACAATGGATATAATAGTTACATACTTTTTTTTGTAAATACATACTTATATTACATAAGAAACACCCAGACCAACACAAACACTTATGTTCATCACACAAATATTTGTGTCCTGTGGGAATCGAACCCACGACCTCGTGATCAGCAGTCCGACCCTCGAACCACTAGACCACAGACGTCGTCGTCGTTTTATTTTATTTACACACTTTGAACACACTTTTACATACTTTTTTTACACTTTATTTACGACTAAGTCCAAATCATGGATCAATTAGAACTTAACTAATTATTACCAATGCGCGAACTCGGTTGCCGTATGTAACGGACTAATGTACAATTATTACTAGGTACGGTCGACCGCACGTCGGTGGTAACACTTTGACATTACCAGCATCCTTATTTCGTGAGCAGTAAGGGCGGTTTCCGAATTGAAGTGTTACTTCTGTCATGCAGTCGACTGTACTTACATTTAATATTATGCTAAGATCGAATAAATTGTCCTATAGCTACCTATAATAAAGATAAACATTGAAGGGTTGAAATGTGATACATAATGTATTCTACGTTTTAATAAATTATTTATATTCAGCATCTTACTAACAATATACAGCCTTATTCTTAGTTTATTCTTAAGGGGTCATTCAAATCAAATCAAATCAGTTTATTGTGAGCATAGGTCAGTACAGAAGGTAAAATTAAAATTTCAGTTCCACTATGTCCTGCCTTTTCGGCATACAATAATATTATTATAAATCATAAATAAAATTAATTAGTTACATGTCATTTTTTATAAGCATTACCTACATAACCTACATTGAATCATTATGAACAACACACACACACACATCATTTCATTGTACTAATCATTATGAACAACTTTTACTATCGACCAAATATAGGGAACAGCTGTTTTTTTTCGTGGTTTCAGGTTTGATGCCTTAGTAAAAGTGTTTCATAATGATGATTACAATTACCCCTAAAGAGGTTTAGTATAAACTAAGAATATGGTTTACATCTATGCTACATGTTTACAACTATGAGATGTCATATTATTATGACGAGTCTGTCTAATATATACTTTAGTATTAACTTACAACAAACATTTCCCCAAATTAAAAGAATTAGTAATATTATTAGTTTACATTTTTACTAAATACCTACTGAATACAGTACCTACATCTGATTTCCCCCTTTACTATTAGGTAAGTATGTCTAGTACGACGAACTTGACGCCTTGTATGTATGAACAAGTCAGTTCACATATAAAATTATAATAAGTACCGATATAACATTGTAAAATAATTGTTGTAGGTATATCATCATCATCATCATTTCAGCCGAAAGACGTCCACTGCTGGACATAGGCCTCCCCCAAGCATCGCCACAACGACCGGTCCTGCGCCCTCCGCATCCAGCGGATTCCCGCGACCTTCACCAGGTCGTCGGTCCACCTTGTGGGGGGCCTACCCACGCTGCGCCTATAGGTATATAAAATATTATTTATATACCTATTTACGAATACACTATTTGACTTGAGCATCGCTGTATTTATTGTAAAGGCAGTGAGTGTTATTTATTATATCCGTTAGGGGCGTCAAAATTATCTTATATCGTAAAGACACTTATTGGAAAATTCGTGAAGAAGGCACAGACATAGTAAAAAATATAGACCTAAGTGCTGCGAACAATCATAGTGAAGTCAAAAAAACCGTGCTCCTTCGTGTATGTACAACCAGCGCTCACGCACACACCATGCACCTGAACACAGATAATATATTACTATCTTTCGCGATGCTTACTGGACGATGGCGCGACATGTCAACACGTGTAGCTACTGAGAACACGGTTTGAGGTGCATGTGTGTGGCTTCACTATTGGTCGCAGCACTTCGTCTATATTTTTTACTATGTCTATGGCCATGGTCTATGGTAGAAGGTTACCTATATTGCCTTAATTCAGATCTGGCGGGAGTAAAAAGATACCTACTTATTGCGTTTCATGATACGCAACAACTTTGTTTGCATGTGAGACATCGAAGACCATGTTCGTCAAAAATCTTTTTTTCATTTTTTTATTATTGAATGGACTCTCGCAGAATTGGTACCCAAAATGGATACCCTAACTGCTTAACCAGGCGGGTGGCGGAGAATTCCGTTAGGGACTCCATCCGCCGAATCGTCAAAAATCTTCGTGGCATTCCAATTTATACGTTCTGTATGGACGGTGTTCGGAAAACTTTGATAAACGGAATAACATTACTACGTCACCATCATATCATCCACTTCCAACGGCGGAGCCATGGCTACTGGAACAGAGAACATGGCGGTTGTGAGTGGACATCAAATTGATAATCATGATTTTGTCACGATTTTCGTGAAATAATATACTCATAGGCAGTGTTTTAAGTATTCTAAGAGATGATCGCCAAAGCCGGTATTCAGTAAAGTGAATAAAAGTTGCTAATTTTGTTGTTTGATTATTATTCGTGTTTTTATTTTTAGAGACTCGCCCCCTATTACATGGGACTATAACATAACTGGCGAAATGTGGGTGTGTACTACACCTCTGCCTACCCCTTCGGGGAAATACAGGCGTGATGTTATGTTTATTTTTAGAGACTTGTGCTAAACTACGGCACGTCTAATTTTGTTGTTTGCTAAAAAAGAGAAAAAACAGTCTTTGTACAAATTGAGAAACGCCGCCTGCGCGAGAATAATATATTTGTATTACTAAATATTTAGTAAACCAACTGTGTATATATCATTAATATATTAGGTGATTCAGTAGCGCCCTTGAATTGTGAACTCGAGTCGAACAGTTTAAATAAAATAAAAATATTTGTTTTTGGGACATTTTTACACTGCATCATCTAGTCCCAAACTAAGCAGAGCTTATGCTTTGGGTACTAGACAATGGATATAATACTTATATACTTTTTTTTTGTAAATACATACTTATAATACATAAGAAACACCCAGATCAACACAAACACTTATGTTCATCACACAAATATTTGTGTCCTGTAGGAATCGAACTCGTGATCAGCAGTCCGTCTCTCGAGCCACTGGACCACAGACGTCGTCGTCGTCAGTTTGTGTTCGCTTTGCAAATTTGAGTCCATACGTATGCAAAATTTTCGTGATCGATGTTCGTATTCGCTATATTCGTACGTGCGTACGCGGTTTAAGCGTGGCTATTCTTTAAGATCTGACTAGCAAACTCACTTCTGAATCCACAGTAAACACTTTTTACTACAAAAACAATACGAGAAAAAAAAGTGTTTTCACTGCGGAGTCAGAAGTGAGTTTGCAAGTCAAATTTTACAGAATAGCACTGTAGAACTCAAATCCACACCGACTAACAGGATCTTTATTAAGAGACCGTCGGAAAAGTACTTACCATCGCCCGGGTGATTAGGTCCATCTTTTATGTTCTGTGGTCCATACAAAGAGTAGCCGCTGAGTAAGAGACGACTGAATCCTCACTCTCCGCCATAGTAGTCTTAGGGTGGCCATACACGCAAGGGTATACTTGACAGGTTTACCCGTGCAGTATACCTATACAAGTAAAGCGAAGTATAAAATATAGGTACCTACAGTGACAACCAGACTCAGGGCAATGCGCCACCCTTATACTGGGTGTCAGGGCAACGCTCCCGAAACTGACATGCTATTATTATACTACCTAAACACAATCGAATACCAATATCCATTAGTCTTATACTCATTGTTTTAGTGATTTGGTATTTTGCAAACCTGCAATATAAAGCGTACAAAACTGGGGATCAATGCCGCGCGTACATAACCTACCTACGCTCGCTACGACACGGACTGCGTAAGCGAGCGGATGTCGTTCACCCTTAGCGCCAGCTGATATTTTATATAAATAAAAATAAATTACATTGCAAACTTTAAAAAATTAAGTAAATGAATGGGGTTTTTTTCGCAAATCAGTTTTATTTAACTGCCCAAAGCTGGTTATGTATAAAAAATGCCTTTTTAGGCTTCCGAAGTCCTACAAGGAACCCTTATAGTTTCGTCATGTCCGTCCGTCTGTCCTAATCCTTTACAGCTTAATAACTTCTACAGTTATAAACATAAGTAAATGAAATTTTGTTAAAAAATAGTCTACATATAGATCTCAATTTTAAAAGAATAAAAAAATCGTTTTTCCGTATTTTAGGGTTGGCGTCCATACATGTGAATAGGGAAAAAAAAAAAAATTGTCGCTGTACCCTCTTGCGGGATATCATTGAATAGGTCTACTAAAATGAAGGTAATGTTTGATACACCACTTTTTTATCAGGTGTACCATCTGCGAAATATAGCCCGCCAAAGTGGCTTGCAATGTGTCCCCCCCCTGCCATTTCTAAACTATGCAATGTAGAAACTTATAATCTTCCACATTGATAGACCTTTGTGAAAACTCTCTTTTAAAATTATTTCGAGTATAATGTGATTATAATTTTTTGAGTTATAGAGAGAAAAATGAAAAATACTTAAAACGTCCTAGTTCAAAGGTCATTGACCTTAGAGAAAAATTATCATAGCAAATAATGCTCCTTTAGCTACTTTCTATTTGAAAAAATCACAAAAAGTAACTTTGAAATGACACACTTCTTAAATTTGGCTTCTTGAATTTATCGCTAGATGGCGCTACTAACAACACGCTCTGTGTCGTGAATGCTGCCGATTATTGCAAAAACTAAAATAGCCATGATTAATATTCGATTTGATTAGTTTGTAATTACACCTACTTAAGGAACCCTATAATACTGAGCATGGCCCGACATGGTCTTGGCCCGTTTTAATTTTTTTTAGTTTCTCCTTTTTTTTGTGGTTTCATATCAGTAATCACCCGCACTATCTAGGTGATTTTCCTTTTTTGGAAGCGTTTCCCTGACACCTAGTATAATAGATATTCCACCTTAAGCACGAAGCGTTTTGCTATGCGTTTAACTTCATTATGCGTACCTCTAAAGAGTGAAATCCTTGCGTCATTGTTTCCCGATAAGTATAATCTGGTGGTCTTCAAAGCACGAGTGAATAGTTTTGCTGGGCAAACGTGTAACATCGTCGATGGTGCGAACCATTGCTTAACATCAGCAGGTGAGGTGGCGGCAACGACTATACAGCCCATAGACGCCTCATTACAGGCTACCGATGTCTGCAACACATCTATGAAATTTCACTAAAGTAGATCGCCACTATTCGCCAATTTAATTTTCAAATCAGTTTCCACCACTTACATGAGCCTTCAAAACTGCCGCGTTAGAGATTAGCCAATAGCCGCCTTGGTAGGGCCAATCAGATTGCAGTATCCCGCCTCAGCTAGTGGCAGAATTTATTGTATGCATTATATTCAACATTAGGCGTCTATTGGGCTGTACGGTCGTTGGGTGGCGGTCGATCGCAAGCCCATTAGGTATAAAAAAACCGTTTCATCACATACATGCTATTGTTTCCTTGCAGCCTTGCACAAGTTGCACAGTTCAACTGTGCAGGCAACCCTTGCGTGCATGGCCGCCTTTACAAAGATGTTATCGCCACTGATCACGTAATACCATGTGTAAAATTGCATACCATTTCGATTAAAATTGCAATATTACAGTGAGGCAAGTTGCGTCGGTTTCCCAGATGTTGCAAGTTGCAATTCCAAACTCGGTCGCCCTTCTGCTTAACTTTAAAGTATTGCTATTTGGCTGCTACAATCTCACTAATTCCTAATTTGAGGTACACTGTTGTTAAATTAGCTAGCCATACTAAGATAACTTAATCATCAAGTTCTTCTATCGTACCTCGTTAGGTACCTGCAGGTCGTAGCATGACCTATTTAGACAACAACGGTTTTGTCTACGAAAGAAGACAAAATGACAGTTATAGTTCTAGTAGACTAATATCTCTTCTAGTAGTCATGCTACGTCTGCTGCAGTGACACCAAGTGAAGTCAAAACAGCAACGAAATCGCCTTAGACCATAGAAATCTAAATAAGGCAATAGAAATGTTATCTAAGTACTGTCTTTCAATACCGGAACGCGTCACCATGTCATGTCGAAATAATGCCCACCATGTTTCTAGCATTCAATGCAAAATATATTAAGCCTAAACAAATCCGCTGTTAGATATACTGCAAAATATTATTTTAGTGGCTCCGCGTCCAAAACGGCACTGATCATCAAGCAAATGGTTCGCGCACTGGTGTCCTACGAGACAACTGCACGCGGCGACAAGTTCTCGCGCCCTTACCACTTCTATTACATCATTATTTAGATTTCTATGTTTTAGACCCTATACATTTAAATTTAAACCTATACGAGTACTACTTATAAATTAAAAAAACTACCTACTATTCACATTTTTTTACAAGTAGTCTTCCCCAGTTTTATTTCTGTAAGTTATGACTTTATTTAACCTAAATTTAGCTAAACGCAACTTATTGCTCAATAATAATTTCTATAAAAATTGTGTTTATAAATGTAAATAAATATTTTCATATAAATATAATTTAATAAAAATATATAATCTAATACAATAATTGCAAAAAAATATATGAGAAAGCCTTCAGTCCAGATTGAGTGGCTAACGCAAAAAACTCAGTCTTATAAAACCTTCGATAGCTCTAACCAAATACCATCAACAAGGACAATCTGTACGGATCCTTAAACAAGCTTAACTACCCACCGTTATGTCTGGAGTAAAGGCTTCTTGCTAACAGCAATCTCGTTACATTCTGCTGAGCGACATTATGTGGCTGTAAACGATAATAAAAAAAAAAAATTAAAAATAAATAAATACATTTTTGGAAATTTTTACACAGCACCATCTAGTCCCAAACTAAGCAGAGCTTGTGCTATGGGTACTAGACTATGGATATAATACTTATATACTTTTTTTTTGTAAATACCTACATACTTATAATACATAAGAAACACCCAGACCAACACAAGCACTTATGTTCATCACACAAATATTTGTGTCCTGTGAGAATAGAACCCACGACCTCGTGATCAGCAGTCCGACCCTCGAACCACTAGACCACAGACGTCGTCAAATACTTTCAAATTGAAAGACACTCAAGACGCACACAAAACAATGAAAATAAATTAAACCCTCCTCCACCCTCCACCACAGAGCATGGTAGAACATCTACAAACAACAAAACCGTTAACAAAACCTGACAACAATACTTAAAACAAACAACTATAGGTATTAAATAATAATATTTGTATTGATGCTAATAATAGTAAGTATAACAAATAAATTGTTACCTCATAAGATCACTCAACAGTAAATAACGAGAACGGTGATAATATGTAACAGCTAATATAACATATGGAATATACAACATCAAATCACATTAGTTGGAGAAAGTTTACAGACGTGATGGGTATCAATGTCTAAAAATAATAAAACAATAAAAATAAATAATAAGATTGTCTAAACTCATAATTTCAAATACAGCCAAATACAGCTATTTCAAATACAGCTGATCACGGGGTCAACGGCCGCGGTCACGCAACATAAATATTTTAATGTTAAGGTGATTTTATTTACTCTGTAAACCTGCAAGGTAACGCGTCCCGTGACTGTTGGTCCCATGATCCTGACTTCAATGAAAACATGAGTTTAGAAAATCATATTGTTTCTTGTTTTATTATCATTAGATATAGATACATGTCACGTCTATGGAGTTTCTCCAACTAATTTGATTTAACCTTACAAAGAAATAACCTTGTATCAAAAAAAACATGGTAGGTTCGATACAAATCTCAAGTCACAAATGGAAGACTGAATGAGGTTCTGTGTCTTTACATGTCCTTTTTTTTATATTATTGGTGGCGAAACGAGCTAAAGGCCCACCTGATGTTAAGCGGTTACCTTTGCCCATAACAACTGCAATACCACCTAGGCTTGCCTAAATGGTACCGCAAGTCGGTTCGCCAAACTGAGAAATTAAGATGGAAAGTCTCATGTGATTGTGGTTGTCTCTTATTTGTTATTGAATTATATGCTACTAATATTTTGTGACTTCAAATTCGCATCGACCGTTTCAAAGCCCACTGGCGCATTGAACAGAATACATCAAAACTTTAATGAATACACCAAACTTGAAATTTAAGGCAAATAAACCGAACACGAAAAATGTACGAGTACCGAAACACAAGACACGAAATGTCTCTACAACATTAAGATTTGTTAAAGCAATTAGAAAAACTGGTTTGTTCTGAATCACCAGAAGAATCGATTCGGATAGTTTTTATGCCATGTTAGATTTTAATTTAAAAAAAACAGAAACTCAATTAGGTTAATATGGTTAAATTCAGTACATCAGCGGATGATTCCTTATGGTACAGGAAGTTCGTCCCGATTAGTTTCCGTGCATCAGGTAGTCCATGCATGACATTCTTCAGTTATTCCGCTACCAACTGGGGGACTTAAAGTGACTATGAAAGCATGTAATTTTGTGATTTAGAAAAAAATAACATCCCCATCGATTCTCCTCATGATTCTGAACTAGTTTCTCAAACTTCGTAAACAAAAAGTAACGTTGTATAAAAGATTGAAGGTGCTCCACACCGGTGTTCACAAACGTTTGTCAACATTTAGAAACATCCGGTGTGGGAGCAGTTTGCCTTCACCACCGGATGTTTCTAAATGTTGACAAACATTTTGTAAACACCGGTGTGGGAGCACCTTAACATCAAACATTGAAATCAAATGGAACAAGGAGTATGTTAAAAGTCCTGTCTGTTCCACGTAAAATGGATGGGATAGTCGTTTCGTAAATCGTAGCGTATAATACTGACGACAGTCGAAACAACGTAAGTGTAAGTATGTATGATGTGTACTCATCGTAAGGTATTAGTTCTATCCCAGCCACGTCTTACGTAGAACAGAGTATATCGCCAGTGGACGTACATCAAAACTGAACTGATAATATACAGAATGAAATGAAATTCTGGGCTACCGAACTGTTACGTCGTGACCGTGTAAGGCCCCGTAAGGTCTCGGATAACGCTTAACTTCTAGCCCAAAGGCACTTATAAAAATGTACTAAAATATTGTATTTTTTACCAACTTCACACACGTTCAAGCCATAATGCTTAATCCAACTGATCACCAAATTTGGTTTATGGATGGTTTAAGCCCAATGGAAATTCCATCATCGTTCGTTACTCCAAATACCTCCAGGGCCGAACGTCTTTTAAATAAATCTCTTTGTAAGTCACTATTTCATCATGGCGTTTCCACAAGGCAACTATTGTTTCTAGAAAAGTAATAAAGGCAAAAGTTGTGAATAAAATGTAACCACAAAACAAGTACCTAATCGCAGTGACGTAATATAAAAGTTAAACAATATTAAAAATTAAATACATCCCAACAAAATATATAACAAATAATTAACATAACTTGTGACTAAATGAACATGAAGTTAATTCTTGGTGTTAAAATAAGGGTGTATGCATTTAGGTACAAGAAAATGAAAACATATGTCTTATAACTATTTGGAGACAAAGAGCGTATCCAAAAATGGCCTTTACATTCCAGATGGTGCCAGTGTATGAAATATTCGCTAATGGTGTTTGGATACGCTCTCTGTCCAAGAAGATGCACTTAGGTATATAAAACATAGTACTTATGTTATGGAAGCACAATCACTCCCCTTTCAGCTGAACGGAGGTTAAGGAAAGTAGAGTGGAATAAAGAGAAATAGCTCAAACCCAGAAGAAGAGATCAGCTTGGGATCAGGGCAACATGGAGTTCAACGGGTAGAAAAATAGATAATATTGCTGAAAAACAGTAAGAATAAAAGGAAGAATAATGGAGTAAGTTAATGCTACAGCAGAGTTGAAAAGATAAGTACCTAATGGAATAAATATGTTACTCGGAAGACGGGTGAAGAGTTTGACCCCTCATTTCACAATCACTGGGGTCAGGATGAAGGTCATAAGGATAATTTAAAAGTATGAAATAAATACGCTGCTTCAGCCATGAAAACGGGCTTGAGCAGGATTAGCTCGTCATAGGAAAGGTGAAAGAAGATTTTCTCCAATGGAACATGGAAGGAATAGGTAGAGGTTAGGATTGAACTGGGCTCGAAGTTACTCGTTCATCAGGCAAGGGCGTGAGTAGCCTCCATTCCTCGGTAACAGCTCGGTCATTCCCTCTTAGCCTAGTACACCAAACCAACTTAATAGAAACTAAAGGTATCGCATCAAGTGACCACTTCATCATTAGAGGACTCGAACTCCAGCTTGACTTCACTGCTGAGCCCGTCAACATCACTCTCCGTAGCGTTCAACATATTCAGGGTTACCTGAAATATTTATCAATTTTTTTTGAAGTGTAATCAGGTCTGGTGTTCGCTTAGAAGTGGGATCAATTTGATATAGGTACATAATAATATACAACGTGGAGATGACAATACGACATTAAATGAAAACACGGTTATTACTAGTCTATAGAAGCATTTCAAACACATAAATAAGTTGTTTATCGAAAGTAAAAAAAAAATACAAAATAAATATTGAAATATCGAAATAATAAGCAACACAATTTGTAACCATCTGTAATCATTGAGAAAGAGAGTTTGAAATCATTTGGACTCGCATAAGTCTTTGACCTAACGATCTTTGCCTAGAAAAATGGTCCTACATTCAAAATTAATTAAATTAAAATAATTTCCTGTGACTAAACTATTAACTGGATTTGATTGATTTTTGGAGTACAATCAGAGAACGTGGTACTCTGTACTTGGTTTTATTTAATGTCGTATTGTCTGTCATCTCCACTTTGTATACGTAATAATAAAAACATATCGTTTCATATTTTAATCAAGATACTAGTGGTGTAAATTTTACATTATCAAAGCAAATAATCTTGCTTTATTTACAAGTAATAAGGGTAATTTTTATTTAATTTTTTTTATAATGTATTTAATATAATACAGGCATTATAAATAAGGTAATAGTAACAGTCAATAAAATCTATGACAAAAATATGCGAATCTATGGACTTCAATTTGTATCACCAAACATAGACTAATTGATACAAATTAAAGTCAAAAAAAAAAAAAGTCAACTGAACACAGAAACCAAAGATCTTGAGGTTTTGGGTATTAAGGATGATTGATTTTAAACAGACAACTGTTTTCGAATTTAAAATAGTATGCCCCGATCTACTCAAAGCAAGTCTGGACATCCCGCATTCCTCTTTCACTACAAAAACACTCTCAATTAGCAACTGTACTGTGTATTGTAAGATCTGCAACTTTAAACTATGAAGTAAGGTACGTCTACGTTGCTTTTTAATAAAGTACCGTACTAAACTAACTGTATTAAACTAAAGATGTGTTTGCAATAATCATCTTTAAAACTAAGTGCCTTAAGGATCACATAAAGTGCATTTTTGATGTGTGACCGCTGTAGACATGAATCTTGTCTACGAAAGAATAGACAAAATGACTGTTTTAGTTCTATAGGTACAATGTCATTTTGTGTTGTCTATTCTTCCGTAGACAAATCTCTGTCTAGAGTGGTCATGCTACGCTTGTTGTTGAATCTACAAACAATTCTATAAGCCTATGACTATTACATATCTACTTTAAGACAATAAATTCTACAAACGAATAATGTAAATTCTAAATAAAAAGAAAACTAATAATATAAGTACTAAAATTATTCACTACTAAAAAGTACAAGAAATTTTGTAACACCCTATAATTTGAGTAAGAAATCAATAATTGACTACATAATTTAGTATCCATTTTCGTTGTTTTTAAAATTATAACAAATGGATACATAAAATATTATATACATTTAATTAAAATTCAATTGTAAGCTTGAATTTACGTAATAAAATAAGACGTTTTCTAAATAAAATAAAAATATAATTAAACAAAGTAGGTACGTTATACGTTAACTGGATAACACTTTTCATTTATCACAACCTTAATTTCGAAGCAAAGAAAATTGTCTGGTAACATTTGAATAGATTTGTATATATTATTCCAGAGCAGATTTAGAAAATCAACAAAAAAATCGAGAGCGAAACTTATTATATTTCTTTACGTATCACTTCAAGAAGTAGAACAGCAGGTATAACAAAAAATTAATGAAAAAAATATGTCTCATGCAACCAGTAGCCACTGTTCATGCTAGCTAACAAAAAAGAAAAAGACAAAAAGAACTAATGGTTGCTTAGTCAGTGAATTTTTGAACCTCTGCGTTCTGTCCTAAAACTGTCTGCGTGTTGATCACTCTCAGTGGCGCAGGCGCCGCCTGAGGTACCTGCGGCGTATGGCTGGTAACTGTACTGCTTACCTGACGCACAGGTATACCTGCATCTTCGAACGCTTTCTTCTTCAAGGTGGTACGAATCTGGGATCTAAAACAAAATAGCGATAATAAATTAAGACATTCTCTAGCCTTGTTGAGTACAGTTTTGTCGGAGCTCGTCAGCTATTATCCCCTCAAGCGTTTAGAAAAAACACATTTTTATTGAATGGATGGGCGCCATCGCTTATGGCTCGCGGTGGTTCCAACTTGCATTTTGTACGAAAACGTAATGGACCAACGTGGTCCGAAAAACACTTGACGAAGTATGGAACACAACAAATAACCGGGTCGTGTAGTAACAGTCTTTCCAGTAAGGTGCAGGAATGCCACATTATAGAGTAACGGGTGCCTTGTTCTAATAATAATAACATATTATGATTAAGTTAGTTGTTTTAGTTATTGGCGAGATATCGCGCCAGATCGAGGAAAGTGGAGAATTGTCGTTTCGGAGGTCATGACTCACTTTGGGTCGCTGAGCCAGAGGAGTCTATTTGGTGCAGCCGCGGGGCACACAATTGTACTTTTAGGAGACTATGTTGAATAAAATTGTATATTATTGTTATTGTGTGCCTCTGGCTGTAGTAAATAAACCATTTTTCTTTCTTTCTTTTCTTTCTAATTAAATCACTAGTAGAAATGAGCTTAGATCTAACTTATTTTAGATACTGCTAAATAACCCAAATAGGTTAAGTGTTGCCTCGCAAGCATCGACCATACAGCACATAGAACAAAATGGCTTTCAAAGGGGAAAGTCCACAACTCTGGCAGCTTTCTCATTGATCGGATCTATAACTGAAAATATTGACAGAAAACAACCGCTTGCCGTCATCTTTCTGGATATGAGTAAGGCCTTCGATCTAGTTGATCACAACAAACTTCTCAATAAATGCGAACGTTATTCGGGGTCTTGCTCATGATTGGCTTCGTAGTTATCTTTATGATAGAACACAATCCGTCGAAATATCCTGTATTGAAGAAAGTATGGTGTCAACGTTATATACCTACATCTCGCTACAGGAGCAATAGGGCAGGAGTCCCACAGGGTAGTATCCTTGGACCATTACTGTTTCTGCTTTATATAAATGACCTTTCTAACGTTATTGTTCATAAATGCGTGCTGTTCGCGGACGACATATCTATAGTCATACCTGACAGCGATATTACAAAAATCTATCAAGATACCATACATACAGCACTTGAAAATATATACAGATGGTTACAAGAAAACTCTCTCTCTCTATCGCTCTAAGGTTTGCTGTAAGAAAACTCATTTTTGAGTTAAGCTCGCCGATGTACATAAGCTTTCCTATTGTAATATTAATGTGTATTTGTGTGTACAATAAAGTATCATAAGAAAACAATTTAGAGAAAAATATATCCAAAAAAAAACTTGTCCTATTTTTAAATTACAAACATAAGCCTAAGTAACTTCAAATAAAACTGAATGGGGAGATGGCAAGGTAGGTAACATAATTTTTTTAGGTCTATCAGTAGATGAAAACTGTTCCTGGAAATCACACGTAGTAAGTTTATGCAAAAAAAAAAACGATTTGTCTATGCCCTAAGACAGTTACCTAGAACAGTCAACGAACACGCAGCCCTCACGGCATATCATGGACATGTCGGCTCGGCACTACGATACGGTCTATTACTATGGGGTAACTCAAAGGAGGTAAATAAAGTCTTTATAATTAAAAAAAAAATGCATAAGAGCTATTTGTGGTCCGGGCCCATTTGATAAACGTGGACCATTATTAAAAAAAAAAATTGACTTTAGTGTCTATGTATATTTTAGAAATTGGAATGTTTGTTCGGAACCATACCAATCTTTTTACAAAAGTCAGTGATGTCAGCAGATTTACTCAAAGGGATCCAACTAAACTAGTAATTAAAAGATGTAGAAGCACCCTTCATGATAAAAATTGCATAATAATGACTTTTAGAGTGTTTAACAACATACCAAAAACCATTGTATAGTAAGATGTTTCACCAGGTATTCTCTTCCCGCGATGACAGCGCGATGCCTCCAAGCTACGTCACGATCAGTGTTGCCATTGATTGATATCTTCAATATATTTAAGGAGATTTTTGTTCACAATGAATATAAATAAATTCCTAACTAGCCTAACTATTCGTTGTCTCGTGTTATTCATCTAATTATTTATTAAAGGAAACTGTATAAAATTACTAGTTCAGAAGTGATTCTTTATAGAAGCAAGTAAATGAAAAAATGCATTTTGCTCGGGTAATTTATTTTCACAAAGTGGCAGCACATCAAACTGACAAGTGTCCCGCTAACAGCCCGCTATTGGCTCTACAGTCGATGACGTAGTACGGAGGCAATCACGTGACCTAGCTGTCACGGGAAGAGACTACCTGGTGAAACATCTTATTATACCATGCCAAAAACAATCAGAGAGCTTCCCTTGCGTCAATTTAGAAATAAACTAAAGTCCTGGCTACTACATAGTTGCTTTTACACGATAATCGAATTTATGAATTTTAAGAAGTAACTAGAATGTATTATTACTATTATTTTAACAATGGAATTGATTTACTTATTAATTACTATTGACATCTATATCATTATAAAAAAATGGTTTAATTTGTAAAATGCATCTATTAAATTTAAGTTTCAGTTGACATGATTATGTAAATGGTAATGAAAATGTGACATATTAGTAATCAAGATTTGCATGCCTTTTTATAAGATGGAACATAATTCTATCGACACTAATATTATAAGACCTTGTAAAACAACTGTTCCTGCGAATAAATATCTATTCTATATTCTATAGACGCTATATAAAAGGCGACCGATTTAAGTGAATACATCTGACTAATATATCTGATATGATATGTGACTGTTTGTGCTTCGACTTCGACGCAACTAAATCTAGACGGCGCGGCGGAGCAAGGGAGTGGCAGGGCGGCGCCGGCATCCTGAACAACGTATTGCACATGCGCCTTGCTCGGCCTACAGCTAGCGCGTGATGTGTACTCCGTCCCGTCGCTTCGACGCGACTTATCCTACGCGGCACAAGGGAGTGGCAGGGCGATGTCCCAAACGAAGCACTACACATGTGTTCTGCCCGCGCTGCAGTTAGCACTTGATATGTGCTCTGTTGCTTCGACTTCGACGCAACTAAATCTAGACGGCGCGGCGGAGCAAGGGAGTGGCAGGGCGGCGCCGGCATCCTGAACAACGTATTGCACATGCGCCTTGCTCGGCCTACAGCTAGCGCGTGATGTGTACTCCGTCCCGTCGCTTCGACGCGACTTATCCTACGCGGCACAAGGGAGTGGCAGGGCGATGTCCCAAACGAAGCACTACACATGTGTTCTGCCCGCGCTGCAGTTAGCACTTGATATGTGCTCTGTTGCTTCGACTTCGACGCAACTAAATCTAGACGGCGCGTCGGAGCAAGGGAGTGGCAGGGCGGCGCCGGCATCCTGAACAACGTATTGCACATGCGCCTTGCTCGACCTACAGCTAGCGCTTGATGTGTACTCCGTCCCGTCGTGGCTTCGACGCGACTTATCCTACGCGGCACAAGGGAGTGGCAGGGCGATGTCCCAAACGAAGTGCGCGGCACATGTGTTTTGCCCGCGCTGCAGTTAGCACTTGGTATGTGTACCTACCTACTATGCTCTGTTGCTTCGACTTCGACGCAACTAAATCTAGACAGCGCAAGGGTGTGGCAGGGCGGCGCCGCGCCGCTGGCATTCCGAACAACGTATTGCACATGCGCCTTGCTCGGCCTACAGCTAGCGCTTTATGTTTACTCTGTTTTGTTGCTCCGACGCGATTTATTCTATGCGGCACAAGGGAGTGGCAGGGCGATGTCACAAACGAAGCACTGCACATGTGTAATGAAAGCCATAGAGCCTTGGATGTACACAGCATGTGGTGGGGGATGGCTAATAGGGATATATGCGCTCATCAATACCTACGTAAGAGCTCTAACTCTACACAAAGGCAGGTGTCTCATCGTATTAAAATTTGGGGCGTGACAATAATAGTTCATCAGGATCGACTTCAATATTTAATTATAACACTTCAAACTACTAATTGGTCACCTGCATATGTATTGGCAGAGGACCGAGTGTTGTGGCGCAACTTGGGAGAGGCGTATGTCCAGCAGTGGACTGCGATAGGCTGAGTTGATGATATGTATTGCTTTCATAGCTCTATGAAACGCTGTTTTTCCGAACGCTGTACCTAAATCTCAACTGACCTCACGTAAAAACATGCACGTTCGGATGCACATGCATCTACAAAACGACTGAGGTGCGCTAAGCAAAGAGTACTGGCCCTGCGCCCTGGGGGCTGCAACGGGGTTGGGAGGGGATAGGGCGCAATGCGGTATGGCACATGCGTAATAGGAAATCCCGAAATGGGTGGGGTTCAGTAGCAGGTGACCTAATTTTTAAACCCTAGCAGCTCGGCTAGGTGCGAGATGACAAGGGGCCGATGTACGCCACAGCACAGCGGCACCGCAAATAAACTATGTGCGCGCTTATAGATTTAACTTACGAGCCCCAGCCTATATCAACCTGATCTATTATAGCCAACAAAAATACATAGGTATCCAAAAGGCATCCACACATCATTTAGTTTTAATAAGCATAGGCCTAATAATAAAACATAATTTAATGTGGGATGCAGACTTACAGCTTGAATGCATTGCACATGCGCATTGGTAGAGTTTCAATACTAATCTCACCCATACGCCAATGTACTCATTAGGGTGTGGCAGTATAAATTAATGTTTAGATAAGGCGATCCTATGTTTCTGGATTGGCATATTAACATTGGTCAAAATTTAAGGTTCTCTATTTCCACCGGTATCGATTTAATTACCGTACCACATCATATTAAGACACATTATATCACATTAATAAATGCTATAATAATACTGCTGCTGTAATATGTTATGCTATAATATCAAATCACTTGAATACATTACAATATAATTTATCATCATTCATTAATTTCAGCCGAAAGACGTCCACTGCTGGACATAGAATATAATTATAACGAATTAATTAATAGAATAAAAAAAAAATACAATTTCAAAACTACAGTAGGCGGCCAAAAGTCTGCACTGAGGAATACAGATTTATGCATCGAGGGAGTCTGAAAGTCATGGGTCTGAAATTTGTAGTCCTACTCGACTACATCGATGACAACTTGTTGCCTTTCATGTCTCAAATTTCACGTGACAGGTGCCATTAAAATTATGTCACGAAATTTTACACAAAAATCACTACACCAAATCACTACAATAATAACATTTCTCAACAAATATCAACCCTGCACTAATAACAATAACACTTCTAATAACAAGTCATGAAAATAAATATATCATGAAGAGTTAAAAGAAACCATATCACTCAAATATACCAAAAAAACTGACAGCTCACCTGATGTTATCCCGTGATATTAGGCTCGCTCTGATTTCCTTGATGCTGGAGCTAAATCTCAATCAAACCCGAATACGAGAATTAATGCACGTCCGATTGCATGGGCACTAGTAATGCGAATGAAATGAACTAACGGGCACTTGAAATAACGTCGCGGTGCAGAGCATACTGTACCTGCGCACTGAGGGTGTGAAAAAGGGGGTGGGAGGGAAGAAATCCCAAATGGATGGAAATAGGCGGCAGGTGAACTTTTGGAAGGGGTATGCATGCAGCTACCTTAACGGTACTTTTTTTTATTGTAGGATATCTTTCAATCAACTAAGCATTCTACAAAAATCCATTAATATACTTCCTAATTCCTATCGCAGTCCAGAACTGGACTTGGCATCTCCAGACATGCGCCACAACACTTGGTCCTCCCCCTTCCGTATCCAGTCCACCCAGATGACCCAGATACCATCTTATGGTCGTCGGTCTCTCTGACTGGATGGTGTTACGCTGCGTTTGCCAATTCACGGTCTCCTTTCAAGGATTCTAGCGATCTGCTCCAAAAGCCATCGGTCCTACAACAGCCATGACTAGCTCACTACTATTTCAGCTTACTCATTTATTAAGTTACGTCGGTCACTGTGGTTATTCTTGGATCCCTGTTCTGAGGAAGACAAACTTAGGGCGTCGTGGGAGTCTAGAGGTTATGGGACTTCAAATTTGTAGTATTGTCGGTGATGACAGCTTGTTGCCTTCCCCTCGGCACTAGACTGAAGACGTTCTTTTTTCTTCGGTATCACACAAATTCACTTGTACACATCACACTCACATCACATTAAAATCATAATTTCACACTAAAATCACTACACCAGGTCACAAAATAATTTAATTTCACAAAGTATCACTTTAATAACAATCCACTTCTTCTTCTTTTGCTTAGCCTATACCACTTTCTGGGATCGACTATCCTTGTCTGCCTTCTCCATTTATTTCTACCCCGCAAAGTCATGGCTTCTATCTTGCTTTCTGCAAGTCCTTCTGGCCTGATGACAGCCTGGTGGCGGGGTGTCTTCCACGGCGACAAGTAGTCGTTTGCAAGTAAATTTTCTGGGCGGTGGAGCACATGTCCATGCCATCGAAAGCGTCGCTCTTTGACTTTCTCAGCAATGGGCGCAACTTTGTAGCTTCCTCTGATATGGACGTTACGTACCCTATCCAGCAGTATGACACCCGCTGACAGGAGTTGTTTAGTAGATGCCCTGCACTCATTATAGAACATGGCGGGTCAAATTATTGCTGTTTTGTACTGATGGGCATCTGCTTATGACATTAATTTTATGTCAAGTGTCAAACGAAACCGCGTCACCATTTCCCCACGGCAAAAAAAAGGAAAAAAATATGAGTGCGCTTCAAATCAAGATATTTATCTTCAAATCAAATCAAAATATTCAATGTAGGCTAAACCCAATTAGCGCTTATCGGCTTCAGCCCCAAAACACCCGGCCTTCACCGCTTCCTAGTGTTTATGATGGAAAGAAGAAGCGGCACCACAAACTCCCTTTTTGATTTAACCTAAACCAATATATCCGAAAATACATATCCGGGCACCACGTCTATGAATATTGTGGGTAAAATAAAAACATGTAGGGTGCTGGCTAGTGGCTACGGTGCGGCATTGCACATGCGCATTGGAATAGTTCCAGAACTAAACCCCATACAATTAAATGGACCACGCCCTTGAGAAACAAGTAATGAACCGACTAAAGTTGGCAAATGCCACCTTTATATCCAGTTATGTTAATACATTGCCAAAAATAAGGAAACATTAAGAACGGAGTCTGAAATACTGATCTCGAGAGTCAAATCTGAGTAGCCCTAATAGATAATATAAATAAATATTTTTGGGACATTTTTTACACAGCACCAACTAGTCCCAAAGTAAGCATAACTTGTACTATGGGTACTAGACAATGGATATAATATATATGCTTTTTTTTGTAAATACTTAAGAAACACCCAGACCAACACAAACACTTGTGCTCATAACACAAATATTTGTGTCCTGTGGAAATCGAACCTGAGGTCTGAGGTCGTCTCATGATCAGCAGTCCGACACTCGAACCACCAGACCACAGACGTCGTCGTCATCGTATGGAAACGTACATTAAAATTACCTGATTCCATATAAGCTGTTACGTTTAATCGCGCCTTTCTATACTTGATGCGTGCCCACCAATACACATACTATTATCAAAACCAGTGGTAGAGATGCACATCCGGGCGCATCGGCGCGACTGCAGTATATGAGGGATAAAGCGCGCCGCGCCCTGGGGGTTGCAAGGTCCTCACACTCTCACCCGGTCGACGCCACCCGTTCAACCCCTCTTCGCTCGCACAATCCCTCCGGGGTGGGGTGGGTTGCCTCAGGCGGCAAAACGGGTCGGTCTACTTAGGATGGGTTATGACGCATTTCAGATTTCCAGAACGTATGGTGGTGGGTGGCAGGTGCATAATCGGGAAAGGGTTACGCAGCTACCTTTTCTATCAGTCATCACGCACTGCAGTATGGCACAAGCCAATAGGAACTTTCTAGATTTTGTCGAGGGTGGGTTACATGTGACCTAAAAGTTGGAAGCGTATAGAGCTACCTCTTCCCTTAGGAAAGGGTAAAACGTTCAGGTTAATATTGTGACCTTTAATATTGCGCCTGTGCAATACTGCATTGCAGATATTCTCGGAACATCATCTAAAATCCCTCAGTTCCATTACAGGTTAGGTTACCTTCCATACTTTTGTCACGAAGCAGAAAGTTGCAGAATCGTCATTCTAAGCTTTTGACCCTAGTAAATGTAGATCCTACAATAACTAGAAAAATCTCAGGACTGGAAAATTCGCCATCTCTTAATTACATATTTAAATAAGTTGATATCATTTCACGTCATAAAACTAAACGTATATTTATCTTAAATTGTAATCATATCCTATCACAAGATGTCCATTAGAATTAACTCATGACACAGTGACTCATTTACCAGACGATGGGCAGCAGCGTTCTCTGTGTATTTAACCAACCAACTGCGATAGCCAACCCGCCTGCCAAGCGTGGCGATTATGGCATATCCCCCCCTTAATTTAGGGAGGCCTGTGTCCAGCAGTGGACGTCTTTCAGCTGAAATGATGATGATGATGATGAGTATTCGGAATGAATAATTTTATATTTAAAGGCACTATATTTACAAAGACGTTATACTAAGTCTTACACATTCAGATGGACCAATTACAGACGACGAATTCATATGTTGGTCGCCGTATAAATACTACGTGTCGCGTTCACGTTCACAAGGTATTGCAAAGAAAAAAAGAAAGAAAGAATCATTTATTTGCGTAGAATACAGGTGATACCAGATATAAAATTGGTGGTTTAGGAACAGTGCTATATTCTGCTTGTATTAAGCATGTAAAAATCCAGTATAGATGAACCCAATTGAACTATATTATATTTGCAACCGCGCAACAAGCACGCGCGGCTGCCACAAGAAATCAAAAATGTCTATCCATTGTGGAAACCTAGGTACGAGGCACTATTTGTCTGATTATTTATTCTATACTTAGTTAGGGCTTATGTTACTCTCCCAAACGTGAGTTGACCATCAGATTGCAATACACCTGATTAAGGGAATGACAATAAGGTTGTAATTTAAGAAAACATAGAGACGACAGCGACTTTTTTATTAATACGTATATTTAAAATCTAATGCCCTCATGTGGCTCGAAATATTCAGATGTAGGATCTGCACATCAAAGTTTTTTACTTTTACATTTATTAACAGATTTTATTTCTACAATCAACGACAAAAGTCATGAACAAATACGTAAAGGTACTTATGAGTTATGATTAGATTGCAATACACCCAATTAACCCAATTAAGGAAAGGACAATAGGTTGTAATTTAAGAAAACATGGAGACAGCTACTTTTTTATTAATACGTATATTTAAAATCTAATAACTAATGCCCTCTTGTGGCTCGAAATATTCAGATGTAGAATCTGCACATCAAAGTTTTTTACTTTTACATTTATTAACAGATTTTATTTCTACAATCAACGACAAAAGTCATGAACAAATATGTAAAGGTACTTATGAGTTATGATCAGATTGCAATACACCCAAAAAAGGGAAGGACAATAAGGTTGTAATTTAAGAAAACATGGAGACAGCAACTTTTTTTATTAATACTTATATTTAAAATCTAATAACGAATGCCCTCTTGTGGCTCGAAATATTCAGATGTGGGATCTGCACATCAAAGTTTTTTTCTTTTATATATATTAACAGATATTATTTCTACAACCAACGACAAAAGTCATGAACAAATGAGTAAAGGTACTTATGAGTTATGATCAGATTGCATTACACCTAATAAAGGGAAGGACAATAGATTGTAATTTAAGGAAACACGGAGACAGCAACTTTTTATTAATACGTATATTTAAAATCTAATAACTAATGCCCTCTTGTGGCTCGAAATATTCAGATGTAGGATCTGCACATCAAAGTTTTTTTCTTTTACATTTATTAACAGATTTTATTTGTACAATCAACGACAAAAGTCATGAACAAATACGTAAAGGTACTTATGAGTTATGATCAGATTGCAATACACCCAATTAAGGGAAGGACAATAGGTTGTAATTTAAGAAATCATGGAGACAGCAACTCTTTTATTACCTAATACGTATATTTAAAATCTAATAACTAATGCCCTCATGTGCCTCGAAATATTCAGATGTAGAATCTGCACATCAAAGTTTTTTTACTTCTACATTTATTTAAAAAAAAAGTACAATCAAGAACAATAAAGTTTACTTACTTACTTTTTACGAATGACTTTTTCGTTGAGATATGTCATTCCCATACATTTTGATTGTTTTCTATAGCGTTGACGATTGTAGATTGTCAACTTGGCTAGGGGGCAGTAGCGCCCCCTGTGGTGAGAATGAAAGTCGTCGAAAACTATGAAAGTTTTCGTAAGTGTCAAACTAGTACTAGGCCCCGTGGTGTTATTATAGTATATGTATATATATGTCGGCGCGTGGTCATGAGCACGGACGTTGAACGACTCCTAAACGTCATACGAACTAACGTCGAATGAAGAGAAAGGCGAATCAACATACCGAAGTTATAAATGCAGCTATCACTTGATGGAGCCAACACTTTTGCTGGAGCGCTTGAAGAAGTAGGACGTCCTATAACCTAACATGACTTTGTATTGTGTAATTTTGTCGAAATAAATGTAACTTACTAATCTTAACCTTAAAATTATATACTCTTAAGTTAGTGAGAGTCTTAATGTGACTATGATTTAACATACCCCCTTTGCCCCTCTGATATGCATCTGTCTGATAGATATCTGATAGGCTATGATTTGCAATGGTATAGTACCTGTTATTCTATCCTGACTCTATAAAAGTGTTCTGTTCTCCGACATATATATATATTATATACATAACCTACCCGTTGGAATCTAATCATATTCACAATCATTTTTAAATCTAGGCATTATCACATTATTACATATTCTTTTACGAGCTATTCTATATTTTTTACATTACTTGTCCTAAAAAAATTCTAAATATTAGGTAAGTTAATTTTAAATTTAATAACCTTAAATAGCTTCAAATATTCTGAGCCCACATTTTTTTATTTGTGCCGAGTAAGGGTGGCTTTCTACCTAAGGATTGCTTTATTAAAGGTGGTTTTCTATCTAAGGATTGCTTTATTTTGATAGCCTCGCACAGCGCAGCTCTACTATTGGTGAAACTTTTGCTTAGCTCCCCGGCTTCTACGCACATTTCCGGCGGCAAGACATCCTAATGGAATGCATTTTTTAATTAGATTTAAAGAACCAAACATTTTTTAAAGAGAGAGAACATTCTCTTTTTTATTATTACAAAAAATCGATAGTTTCTATAATTTTGAGCACTACATTAAAACTACGATACGATACGGCAAATATTCTTTTTATAAAAATTTAATTGTCTAACTTTACCTCTATCCGGATTCAAAAATTACAATGACCAAGGAAAATAAACCAACAGGATAGCATCTGGTGGCATCAATTAAAAATATTTTTTAATTAGATTTAAAATACCAAACATTCTTTGAACGCCGGGAAAACGTTACAATAGCACTATCTAACAATTATTTTAGCTTCCAAGTACAGTTCCAATGACATTAATCTATTTGAGCCTCCTTTTACGTTTGATTGAAATGATACGACAGTGTCCAAAGTCCAAATTGCCACTCTAGTCTTTCTGCGTTTAGCTAAAAGACTAAAGCGGCAAAAGGCCTAATTGCCACTTTAGCACTTTCGCCTTTCCACTGGATTATTCCCTACTTTCCAATTCAGTCTCGCAAATGTATCCACTTACACAAAGTTTTACCTTACCTGTCTTACAATAAAAGTGTGTACCTATGAAGTTTAACTTCATTTAACCCACTCGCTCCTACTGTGTCATAAACGACACACCAAATAGTGCAAACAATTATAATTCAGGACTAAGTGGGTTAAAAATATTCTAATATCTATTCACAGCATCTATTATAATAGGGAATAGTATATTATTTTCAATACATTTAAAACAGTTTTCAAAATCACTTATCTTATTAATTAATCTAAAAGCTCCGGGGTTTTGTTCCCATGAAACATTAATTAAATATCCTGTGACACCAATCTACAAAACAGTGTAGGGACACTTATATATTCACAAACCTTATCTTTCCTTATTATAATATATATATTGAGATTTTAAGTTAACGATAATTTTATTTAGTAAACAACACTACATGAAATACATTTGAAACAGTTATCAAAACCACTGATATTACGTAAAAGTCTTAGGCTGGCCACAGACATCGGGAATGCCTCTCTGAATTCAGAGACGGAATTAAAATCTAAATTCAGGCATGGTGCCTCACATGTCCTAAAATTCAGATTGATCAGTAGTCACGTGTTTCTCGTCTCGGGCAAACGTCTTTGGTTATTAAATATGGAAAAGGAATTGATACACATCGCACTACTTTTAGCTTCATATATATAAATAAAAACGCAAACGAGTACACTGGATTCACCACTTAATGTGAACAGAATAAGGGAGAACCAGTACCACATGACGGTACAACAGACCACAACAATACAACACATACCAGGGGACTGGTTCAAGTTCTGAACCAAGTCAATTCCTTAGAAGTTTTACTGTCAGTTCCTATAGGAATTGACACTAGCTCGATTTGGTTCAGAACTCAAACCAGTCGCAAGTAAGGCCCCAGTACCAAACTGAATTTTTTGTGTCATTCAAAATCACAAGTAGCAACACGTCTCGCTTGCAGTGTCGACTGAAATAATTCATAATCTGATTCCGGTGTGTGTGTGCTTGCCTTATGAAATGTATGGGGAAAAGTGCGTTACTAAATCATAATAAATAATAATCAAATAAAATAATAATAATCATATTTCGATTCTGAATCCATAAACGCTCGCCAGTTTCATTTTGACAGATCGATCAGAAAAATTCATAATCTGAAAAATCTGAATGTGTGTGGGGCATAATTAAATTGTATGCAATTATTATTATACTTTCTTAATTAATAATATGAATTCAGAAAGAAATTCCGACTGTATGAGGCCAGCCTTATTAATCTAAAAGCTCCGGGAATTTGTTCAGGTAAAAGATGTTAAATACCCTGTAACATATCCCTATATATAGGGGTTTATACAATTAGAATTGCTCTAAAAACTGTATCCCTATTCACAAATCTTATGATTTCTTATAAGTATAAGTATGTACATTATAATAAGCGCTGAGCGTGCGTATTTTTTCTTTCATGACACATATTATCATATTCTTGAATAAGTCCCTCATTACTGCTGTATTATTCCATTAATCACAACCAAAGACTGACAGTCTTGAAGACGTCTACATCACATGTCACATCTTGGCACTTCCGAGAAACATATCGGATATCGAAAAACTTTACGATAACTCCGATATTTACGTAAAGTCTGTTTTCTCTCTCTTGTCTTATTTAGTAAACAATTGACATGTCTCTTTATTCAGATAACTACTAACAAAATATATTTACTAGTTCCGCACAAGTAATTTGGTAAAAAAATGTTATTTAGTGTGTGAAATTGTTAACATAATGTCTATTAATAATTATTATTGACGAATTGCATTAAAAATAAGTAAGTAAGTATAGTAGTAAGTAAGTATAGAAAAGACTGGTCCACACTTGACCGGAAAGAGTGGAATAAGGAAAGGGAGGGCTTTGAAAATAATAATAATAATTAAAAATTAATGTCAAGATTGTTTAATAAGTAAGATAAGTGAGAAAAACAGAGTGTAGGTTATTTTTGTGGTAAAAATACCAATTTACAAATTAAGAATAATTACAATTAAATCTTTTACTGGTTTCGACATAGTTTTTCAAGCTTTTGAAGCTGGTCAACCTTAAATCAGTCTCCCTATTCGTTATCCAACCCAAGAGGGTGTTATCACATTCTTATTATTTATTTTAACATTCTCATCCGTACTTTGTAATAATAAGTTAAACAATTTAATAAACCGGATGAAAAGTCATCCGGTACTATATTTTTAACTATATTTTGAACGTTTTTAATTACGAGAATATACCTCCAGATCACACCCTGGTTTTTTTCCAGGCAGTAAAAGTACTGCCTAACGTTTTTAATTACGAGAATAGACCTCCAGATCACACCCAGGTTTTTTCCAGGCAGTAAAAGTACTGCCTAACGTTTTTAATTACGAGAATTGACCTCCATATCACACCCAAGTTTTGTCCAGGCAGTAAAAGTACTACCTAACGTTTTTAATTACGAGCATTGACCTCCAGATCACACCCTGGTTTTTTTCCAGGCAGTAAAAGTACTGCCTAACGTTTTTAATTACGAGAATTGACCTCCAGATCACACCCTGGTTTTTTTCCAGGCAGTAAAAGTACTGCCTAACGTTTTTAATTACGACAATTGACCTCCAGATCACACCCTGGTTTTTTTCCAGGCAGTACTTTTACTGCAACTTTCAAAATATAGTTCCAAACTAATCTCAATGCTTTATTAAATCTTAATTTCCTGACAGTAGATGTTCCTGTTTGCCGTTTATTTGTGACGTTTCGGTCACCTTTCCGTTTTCACTTATTTTTCCTTTTTTTCATAGAGATCAATTCTATTGCAGTAACTGATCACACTTAAATTATCCGGTATATTATACCAGGCCCCTCAGAAAGTATTGCGAAAAAAAGTTTTTATATATGGGAGACTGGCCAGTTATAATGTTTTTCGAAAATATGATTATTTATAAGTAAAAATAAGTAAGTTCCAATTTCAAAATTTCCCTCCACATTTTTTGCGAGTTAATTCAAAGTATTGTGTCTCACTGAAATATGGATCTGCGCCGGGAACATTTTAGAGCTATGATTTTATACGATTTCAAGTGTCGCCTGAAACCGGATGAATCGTACGATAGACTTCAAATGGCATTCATGGATGAAGGCCCTTCCAAGGCAACCGTGTATCGTTGGTATAACGAATTCAAGCGCGGTCGACCAACTTTGGGGGATGACGAAAGAAGCGGTCGCCCTTTGACGGCTGTTACCGAAGAAAACGTGCTAGCAGTGAAAAATTTAATCCAAGACAATAGACGAATTACATATCAGGAGATTCAACACATATTGAAGATTGGATCGGGAAGCGTTCACGAGATTCTACACAGCCATCTTCGCGTGAGGAGGATAGTATCACGCTGGGTGCCGCACAACCTCACCGATGCTCAGAAGCAGGCCCGGGTGGAATGGTGCCGTGATATGCTTAACAAATTTGAAGCAGGCTCGTCTCGGCGTGTTTACGACATCGTTACAGGTGATGAGTCCTGGATTTATCAATACGACCCAGAAACCAAGCGCCAGTCGACTGTTTGGGTGTTTCAAAATGAGCCAACACCTACCAAAGTGAAGCGATCTAGAAGCGGGGGTAAGATTTTGATCGCTAGCTTTTTTAATTTGACTGGCCACTTGGTATCAATTCCCTTACGGGATCAAAGAAGCATTAATGCCGAATGGTATACTACCAAATGTTTGCCAGAAGTTTTCTCTGTTATAAGCAACAAGCGACCAAACACAGGGCTCCGCGGGCTACTGCTCCACCACGACAATGCACCTGCGCACACCGCACTCAAAACGAGGGACTTCCTGGACAGCACGCCAGTCAAACTCCTGGGTCACCCTCCTTACAGCCCTGATCTAGCACCGTGTGACTTCTTTTTATTCCCAAAAATAAAAAATCAGCTCAAAGGGATACAATTTTCGTCGCCGGAAGATGCGCTGGCTGCGTTCGAGCAGGCTGTAAACGAGGTGTCTGCGGCGGACTGGAAAAAGTGTTTTGAAAACTGGTTTAGGCGCATGAATCTTTGTATAGAGGCTGGTGGAAAGTACTTTGAAAAGATTTGATAAAAATATATGTACGTATAGAACATTTTTTTTTAGTTTCGCAAAACTTTCTGAGTGTCCCACGTACATAATTATAATACCGCATTACTTTTTTACATTAGGCAAAAGACAGGGACAAGTGGAAAAAGGGAAGGGAGGCCTTTGCCCTGCAGTGGGACACTACAGGCTGATAATAATAATAATTACTTTTTATTAATAAGTGAGAAAAATCAGCTGATCTATACTTTGAAGTCAATTTCTGTAGACAAAACGTATACTGCTGTTAGTTTTTTTTTTGTTTTTTATAGATCTATTATACATAGATTATACTAACTAATCACATCCGTTTTTTTACGTGACGGTAAAAAAGTCATCCAGTAAAATAAGTTAGCAATATTTTGTTTAACATTACTTTGAAAATATCTTGGTTTTCTTATTTGGTTACCTAATAGCTTCTACGGTAGATAAAACTTTTCTATTTAAACTCATTTTTTTTACTACGAATCGAATCAAATCGTTAATTTTTCATAAGCAAAGTAGTCTAACCCACTCTTATATTATAAATACGAATGTGAATTTATCTGCCTGTCTGTCTGTTCGATTCTTCTTTACAACATAACAATTCAACCAATTTTAATGTTTAGTTCAAATATGGTGCATAACATTCATGAAGAAGAGTGAATTTTCCCATTTGCTAAATATGAAATCTAATCAATCAATATTTTTGTGACGTGTTTTTTTAATATTTGTTCTAAATCTATGAAAAAACGAGGTGTAAAAAACCGTGTAAACTATTGAATTTAATCAATTTAATTTTTATTTCTCTATCTAGCCTACTTTCACCAAATGTTCTTTACTTATTTGGTCCGGACCCAATCTTATTCAGTAAACTTTATAGGTATACAATAAGTAACTAAAAATACCATTAAGCCTTTGGAAACCACCAATTAGAATACACTGAAGTTATAACCACAGTACCTATCACAGTATTAGGCGGCCCATACACCTACAATATAATTGCGCAATATTAATATCCCACAATTATTATTGTATCGTCCCGATCTTCATTTGTCTTTCAATCTCACCCCTAAACGGTCAATATCATTGCGCAATTGCAAATATTGCACAATTATATTGAAGGTGCATGGGCCGCCTTTTATATGATGGTAACACTTTGACAGTACTGTGCTTTTAAAATTTTAATAAAATCTACCTTTCTGTATTAAAAATTCAGTCTTATTATCTTGATATAAGTCTTAGTTCTCTTTATCTCAATAATAATTGACTGGCTGATTACATACTGTAGTTTGAAGCAATCAAATAAAAAAGATGAAATAGTTAAAATCGAGTCTGAACCATCTGCTTTTCATTACGTTATACGTGTTAACGTGTAACGTTGTTTGATCCATCAAGAAAGTCCGGGGATTATTACCCGATGTCATTTAGTATGGTTTAAGGTTTTATATTAATAGAAGAAACTGTTTTAACAGTAACACGAAAACCTTATTCTTCCTAATACAACGTGTTTTTGAAATAACTGAAAACCTCTTAGTAAATTTAGTCATTTTATTCATCAGTATGAGCAACTTTTACTATGGAACCAACTCTAAAATAACAAAAAGAAACAGTTGCTCCCTACAATTTAACGATTTATGTGAACACAAGTGTAGGGTTCAGCTTGACCTGACCCCTTCATTGCACTCATCAGTATAAACAACTTTTACTATGGAACCAAACCTGAAAGCGCGAAACAAAAGCAGCTGAACCCTACACTTCATCATCATCATTTCAGCCGAAAGACGTACACTGCTGGACATAGGCCTCCCCCAAGCATCGCCACAACGACCGGTCCTGTGCCTTCCGCATCCAGCGGATTCCCGCGACCTTCACCAGGTCGTCGGTCCACCTTGTGGGGGGCCTACCCACGCTGCGTCTTCCAGTACGCGGTCGCCACTCTAGAACTTTACTGCCCCATCGGCCATCCGTTCTGCGAGCAATGTGCCCCGCCCACTGCCACTTAAGTTTGGCAATTCTTCGGGCTATGTCGGTTACTTTCGTTCTCCTGCGAATCTCCTCATTTCTGATTCGATCACGCAGGGACACTCCGAGCATAGCCTTCTCCATTGCCCTTTGAGTGACTTTGAGCCTTCTTATCAGGCCCATTGTGAGCGACCACGTTTCAGTACCGTAAGTAATTACTGGCAACACACACTGGTCAAAGACTTTCGTCTTGAGACACTGCGGTATTTTGGATGAGAAGATATTGCGTAGCTTCCCGAACGCTGCCCAACCGAGTCGGATTCGACGATTGACCTCTTTCTCGAAGTTGGACTTACCTAGCTGGACAGTTTGTCCTAGGTATACATAATCGTCAACAACTTCGAGTGTAGATTCTCCGATGTTTACGGGAATGGGTGCTACCTACACTACGCCTTCCTACGCAAACCCTACACTTGTGTTTACATAAATCGTCAAATTGTAGGGAGCAACTGCTGCCGAATTGCGTAACTCACTCGCAATCGCAATCATATGGATTTAAATGTTCATTGTTCAATGTGTTTTGACAATCATTTTATCGGCAACTACGTACCACGCAATGAATGTTGCTGTAATTTCAAAATGACAGCTAATGTCAAAGTGAATGCATTACACAATTGCCCCGCTGTTTCTTTTTGTGATTTTAGAGTTGGTCCCATAGTAAAAGTTGTTCATACTGATGAGTACAATGACCCCTTAATAGGTTTTCAGTTATTTCAATAACACGTTGTATACTTATACAAAATCAAGTAGGTAAATTGGTCATTTAATTTTCTTCGTAGATAGTTTTCATGGTTTATTCATTTTAACTTCTCCTACTAAGCTTAGGTTTTGCTGATGATGTAACTGTCGCAGTGGGTGCTTTTCTGCGAAGCGTCTGTGGCTGGCCAGCTGTGTCATCAGCAAGAGTTGAGCTCGAAGTCGCTCCTACACTACGCGAATCTATATGGCCTGCTGGAGAACCTAGATTGCGTGATCTGGCAAGGCTTGCGAAGCCATCGGTACGCTGCGATGTAAAATAGCCAGTCGTTCTACCAAAATTACCACTTATATGACCTGCCGGCGCGCCTGCGTTCCGTGGCTTGTTGTAGCTGGTACACCCATCTGCGCGAAGAGAACCAAAACTGTAGTTTGTGGCGTTATCGCTTCTGAATGATAATGTCTTTCCCACTTCACTAACCTCGCTGCGCTTATAAGCAGTGCGCGCGAGTTGGCAAGCATATTGGCGAGCAGCTTGAGTGGGACGTCCAACTGTACTTTGTGGAAATTCAGTGCGTTTAGCAAACATTTCAGGATGTAATCCATTATCTCCCAAATCAAGGAGAGCCGGAAGGTCATTCAGATTAATATCATCTAAATTCGTTTGCACCGAGTCATCGTCGTGAAACTCGAAAGGATCATAACGGTGACGCGGTGATGGCTGCATGATCTCAAGTGGCGGCAGCGGTGGAACATGCTCTGGGTTGAAACTGAACCAGTCGTCGTCGTCAAATTTAAAGCAGATAGGTTTATTCGTGGCATGTTCAGCTGCTGGTTCCGGTGGTGATCTTCGATTTCCCTTGGGTTGTCTCGTTTCATCGTACTTCAGGTCGGGTGACGCCCTTAAAAAATATATTAAATAATTAATAAAAAATCCAAGTTTGAATAAAATTAAAAAGCTTGTATATAAAATAAAATAACTG
The DNA here is from genome assembly GCA_949699075.1 of Asteroscopus sphinx. Lineage (NCBI taxonomy): Eukaryota > Metazoa > Arthropoda > Insecta > Lepidoptera > Noctuidae > Asteroscopus > Asteroscopus sphinx. The sequence goes on from OX453002.1 coordinate 4,705,955, forward strand.
TAGGGAGTCGTAAGCGAAGGGATAGCAACGTTATTATGGCTGTAATCTGAAGGTCAATTCTCATAATCAAAAACAAAAAATATAGTTCAAAATATAGTTCCAAACTAATCTCAATGCTTTAAATCTTAATCTTCTGACAGTAGATGTACCTGTTTGCCGTTTATTTGTGACACTAAGGCCCGTATTACAGAAGGTTCCTCAAGTACAGTTTAAACTTGAATCACCTGATCACTACTTAAGGATAGAATCGTTACTTGAGTATCGGTCTTATTCCAGAACGGTAATTAAAAACTTTTATTCAACAACATAACACACGAATTTGACCTGAAATAGAATAGAAATCTCTACTCAAGCGTAGTTTGGAAGACACTAGAGAGGCTACAGATCAAATCTCTGCTCAAATATCGAAACAGGTGACAGTATAAAATAAAACTAAACTCAGCTGAACTGTGATCAATAAATCTCTGCTTGAGGAACGTTCTAAAATCAAAGCTCAACTCAAAACTAGTTTTAAACAGTGATAAACGCTTGAGTATCGTTCTGTAATACGGGCCTTAGGTCATTAAGGACACCAATAAACTGCAATCAGGAACATCTACTGTCAGAAGATTGAGATCTAAGACATTGACATTAGTTTGGAACTATATTTGAACGTTTTTAATTACGAGAATTGACCTTCAGTGCTCGATTCTAAAGCTCTCTACACACTTAACTCTGCCGTCACGAGTCACGATGCATCTTTTAATCGTAACTTTGCGAAAGGCAGATTAGAAGATGTATAGAGGGATTTATTATTGAACGCGATTACAACATAAAGTCACAACAATGAACTTCACAGCTAGGTTTTGATATGAAGTTCTTCTAAACATTAAATAATAAACATTAAATCAGCGTGACAATGAATACAAAATTAAGAATTGTAAATAAAATACTCACATACAGAAAGGTCTTTTACTAACCTTCTTCTGAACTAGCAAATATCTTGGATCCACTCACACGGCGTAACGTATACGCAGATACACGTCTGAAAGACAAGAGTCAAATGCTGGTACATTTGGCTCTTTAGCCGTTTCGTCCTCATTGATAAGGAAATCTTTAAATTTCAGAAGAAAGGTATAGTAAATTTTAATGACAAACATCAATTCTTCAGACTCAGCATGCTTTCATAAACACTTCAACTAAGATCTCGTAGGAAAAGTATTAGGCACACACATAATAAAAATAAAGACGCATAAATATATTTTTATTATTTTTAAATAAAAAAAGTTTATAATTTCAAAAGGTAAATCTTTTTCTTTTATTATTATTACATGTATTAATACCTGTTATAATTATTAAAAAATATTTTTACATGAAATTAAGACGAGTTCAAGAACGTATACTTTTTAAACGACAACAGTGAAATAATAACCGAAGGAGTTTCTCTGTCGATGTGTGCGTTTGTTATTTTTAGGGTTGCGTAACTCGATATTAAAAACGGAACTCTTAGTCTTTACTTTGTTTCCCGTGTGACTGTAATAATGTTAATACCCTTTTTCTCAGGAGAGGCTACGGTCTTTTTTGGTTCTCACATACTGTTTGTTGGCCAAATGTCACAGAAAATTGGATTTTTCATACAAAAAGAAGCTTAAACTCGTAAAAAGAGGCTTGAACTATTTTATGCATGGGGACATAAAAATAAGAAGATTCTATGTCCATCAATCGCTGAATGCATTAATCAACTACTAATCACAGACATAGCTAAAAATATAGACTAAGTGCTGCGAACAACCATAGTGAAGCCAACAAAAACCGTGCTCCTTCATGTACAACCAGTGCTCACGTACCCACATGCACCTTAAACCGTGCTCACCCCTCTCAGTTCACATGTCGCGGCATCTTCCAGTAAGCATCGCGAAAATAAATATCCTTCAGGTGCATGGTGTACGTGAGCACTGGTTGTACATGAAGGAGCACGGTTTTTGTTGGCTTCACTATGGTTGTTCGCAGCACTTAGTCTATATTTTTTACTATGTCTGTGCTACTAATGTAAAAGATGATGTATTGTTCATCAAGTCAGAGTATATTCACGTTTATGCATAAATGCGGCGAGGTGGTTCACCTCACGTACACTCTGTTTTTTCGTACTTGTCTTATTTAGTAAACAATCTTGGCATGTCTTTTTAATGCCATTCGATTAAAAGACATGTTAACAATTTCAAACACAATTTTTTTTATGTAGTTACATGTATGTGCAGAAATAGTAATTATATTTTATTAGTTAGTTATTTGAATAGACATGTCAAGATTGATTACTAAATAAGAAAATAGAGAAAAAACAGACTTTAAAGTAGCACAGCTTGCCCTACTATAACGTAAATGCAACAATACTTTGCATCTTTCTTAAATCAGTGCAAAACCAACGGTAGCTAAAGCACTGGAAGAATGGAAGGGTGTAAAGTGTAATATTTTAAAAACTACCATAAATATTGTAGTTCTATAATTAGTATTCTAAAAACAAACGAAAAAATGAATTAATGAGTTTTACCTCTAGGCATTTTGGATAATAATATGTTAGTCATTTAATCTATCGAATAAATATCAATATAATAACATCAAGGCAAAAACTGCATGACTCGACAAATACTAGAAACTATGTTATTAGTTATTACTGATGAAGTATAATTATATTCGCACACAAGACATAATTTACTTGTTTGGTAGTTGGAAAGATTTATTTTATATAGACTGTATATATATAAATAGGCATAGTAGCCAGCAAATAACTTAAACAAAGATTGTGCCAGTAAGCATGGCACATTACTATAATGACATAAAGGCTAGAATCGTTCAAATCGATCACTGTGCATCTCAAGTTATTTGCTGATAACTATAATAGGGCAGGAGAATGATAATCTTTAATAACTATTCTAAATTCCAAATGACAAAATAATATTGAAGTCCACATAACATTACATAAATAAAGAATATTTTTTGAATAGTTTACACACCTACAACATTTCGCAGAATTATTTTTTCTACAAGCACATAGTAGTTTTAAATGCTAAAAGCAAAAATAAAAACAGGTAACAGAAATAACAGGGTGTTTGAAAACTTTTGATTGTACTACTCACATAGTCCTATTTTTGATGTGCTCGCTTATTGTATTCAACTCTACGGCAAACCGGTTAACACAACCACGGAGCATTTCAACTTCTTCCTCACTCCATTTTACCCTGTAATAAATTTTCCATTAAAACAGGAAAATGTTAAACATATTGAACTAAGTTTACGGGACTTGTCGCGCACAATTAAATCAAAATATAACAAACATTTTGACTAACCTCGACGTTTCGGTCAAGTTGCATTGGCCGTGGTCACGAGCAGACTAACCTGCTCGTCTGCTCGTGACCACGGCCAACGCAACTTGACCGAAACTTCGAGGTTAGTCAAAATGTTTGTTATATTTTGATTTAATTGTGCGCGACAAGTCCCGTAAACTTAGTTCAATATGAGTGAAATTCGCGAAACTTCTAGGAAAATGTTATTTCAATAAACCATTAATACAAATTGATTCAAATGCTTTAGTGTTGACACAACATCAATATGCAAGATTAATGTTTATTAAGATTAAAAAAATAGTACATTACTGTTGAGGCCTGAAATGAAGCAATCAATGACTATACAGCCTAATAGAATTTATATTATTGTCGTGTTGGATATTACAGGCGTGTTATTTCGTTGCTACGGAAAAGAACAGATTGATGTATTCTTTTTTTCAAATAATTAACCCATTTCTGAGCAAGTGGGAGAAAAACTAATTAAGGGATTCGAAAAAAATTTATAAATCACAGGACCAATCCCAACATACAAAAATAATCAGCCCATTACAACTGAATACGGGTCTCTTCTCAGAATGAGAGGTCTTAGTCCATCATGGTGGGCAACTGCGGGTTGGTGGACTACACACACCATCGAGAACTTTACAGAGCACTCATGTTTGCAGGTCTCCTCACAATGTTTTTCCTTCACAAAGGTGGGTCAGAGTGTTGCCTTAGGGGCGGAGTGTTAAAGTTGGAGTATACGCTTAGGGGCACAATGAGAAGTCAAGATTTTTTTTTTTTTTTTTTATTTCTCAAATTTTGTTTTCTGGATCACAGATTTCGTCCAAAGGAACAATTTTGCATCTGAGAAGTTTCGTCGTCCGAGGCTCCGTTTAAAAGATATAGGACTTTGAAATTTTTACAATTGCAGCCGTGTATTTTCTGCCGAGGTACCAGTTGAAAAAAGAGAAATATTTAATCTTCCTCAAGACACTTCGTGAAAGATTCATCCTCGGGGGTGATTTTAACGCTAAGCATATCCACTGGGGCTCTAGGATCACAAATACTAAAGGGAGAGAACTTTTTAGTGCGATAAAAGAGATGCAATGTGATTTTGCATCCACAGGCAAGCCAACCTATTGGTTTACCGATCCACAAAGAAAACCTGACCGAATTGACTTTTTTGTGTACACAAATATATCAGCGAACTATTTAGATGTTAACGAAATGTATGATATGAACTCAGACCATTCTTCTATAATCCTAACATTAAGTGAGCACGTAATATTTTAAGGAAAATAAATTAAGATTAGTTAGTAAAAAACTGATTAGGAAAGTTTCAAATCTGATTTGGACGATAGTATAAACCTCAAAGTTCCACAAAAAATCCAGAGCATATAGAGACACAGAAACAGGAAAAGTATATACCTGATATGCAACAAGCAGAATGGAGCAATACACCCAAGTTATATGGAAGATCAAAGGCAACCTCATACCCTAAAGAAATTTTAGATCTACACAGAAAAAGACTTCAAAGAAGCAGATGACACCCGACTCGATTTCCAGAAGCCAAAAGATTACTAAATAATTTTACCAAGACTTCAGGGAGAAATCAAAGATTTTACTGACATGTCTATGAACACTGATCTGAGAAAGCTAACCAATGATATCAGTACAAACTACTTGCTCTGGAAAGCTACAAAAAATCTGAGGGGACCTGTTTTGCAAATTCCTCCTATCAAGGAAGAAAACAGAAAATGGGCTATTAATAATGAACAAAAGGCAAAAAGATTTTCACAACACCTAGAAAGTATATTCAAACCAAATGAAGGCCATTTCAGCCAGGCGCGGATCCAGGATTCCGCTCAGAGGGTGGCATTTTTCATGATGATTTGTATAAACTAGTCAGCCTCGGGGAAAATTCTTTTTCAATATACATTGTGTACCTATGTTCAGTAAATAAAGAATTGTATTGTATTGTAAAAAAAAAGGAGCATAGCACACTTTTTTATATAATTTTACAAATTTAAAAAAAGGCAAAAAATGTAGATTTTATTTTCTCCAAAATTCAGCTCATGTCTTTGACGACCTATTCATTAATTACGATGTGGCCCTACAGTGCTATTCTAAAGAAAGTGCGCGAGCGCAGGTAGCGCGAACATTTTTGAGCATGTTTTGAAAAAGCATGCCATTTAGGTTGACAAAGGAAACACAGATGTATAGTTTGCGAAAATTTTGTGTTTATGTTTTTGGCGGGTTCGGGCTTTCCTAATTTTAATAAATAAATGTAACAGAATAGTTGCTTACAATACACATACACAAAAGAGGTAAAGAAGTAGAAGTAGTGAAGTAAGTAGAGAAGGCTGAATAACAGGCGTGAGCGAAGCGAATGTATTTTTTTTTTCACTGTGCAATAAGATAGATCTACAAAAGATGTAAAAAAAATACATAAGTTCATTACATTATATGGGACCGCTCACTAAGGCAAGAAGCACATGTGGAATGATAACTGAAACCATCGAGGTTTTTCTATTAAACTAATAATTAAAAGCGATTCATCGCTATAATTCAATAATTGAGACTTAAATCATTTTGTTTTAGTATTTATCTAATTTACTAAGTAATGAAAAACTTATTGCTGAATTTCTGTTGAAAATCACATTATATTAGAAAGGCATAGCATTCCCCAGATAAATGCTAATCACAGATTACTTTATTAGTAGCTAGATGGTAATTTGTATGCAACCAGTTCTTATTTAGCTAAATTTATGGAATGCTGTCCATTGCCCGTTCCTTGCCACTTAATCCACTACTAATACTGGTATCGATGTGATTATGACGAGTTCGGATGTACTTAGGTCGAGGCTCAGGGGGGGCAATTGCCCCCATTGCCCCCCCCCCTGGATCCGCGCCTGATTTCAGCTACCTTTCTGAGGATGACATCCTGCAAGAAGAGCTAGAGATAAAGCTTAAACAGAACAATGAAATTCAAAAGAAGGTGCACTGCCCTTCTACAGCTTAAGTTAATAATAACATACCAACCGGCCTGGTTAGTTACACACAAAGGATACCTAGATAGGCATTATTGATTACTGAGAGAACATGCGCGAACTCGCCGTGGGGGGGTGGCACCTACCCCCATCCTAGTACAAAAGGCCTAAAAAAAATGCAAGAAGCAGTTATTCACTTACCCGTCGGCCCCACCGTTTAGGGAACCCGTCATCTCGGATAATTTGTTAAAGGCGGTTCCCGCCTCTCTGAATATTTCACCAACCTATACGAGACAAGAGTTGTAGCATTATTCAAGTCTCTCTCATCATAAATAAATAGGGATCATTATTATTTGCCAAGACGGCTATACTCACTTTTTCGGCACAATTATTCATTTTTACTAGCTATTTCTATAGCTACAGTTACGTACGATATATAATTAAACAAGTACACAGTGCTAATTATACTATAGAAAACCATACATAACAAAAATTAAAGTAACTGTGAATTACAGTCGACAGCGCGAGAAAGATGCACTCGAAGCTTAGATTATAAACCTACTCGAAGATATATTTATAGTCAAGTTAACTTAATATTGATTGCACTATCTGGCACTATCAGCAAAACGCACGCAAATCTCGCAAGTGCAGGGCAGTGTTGCCACCAGATGGCAGATGGCAAGTTACTAGTACATATATCATTAATCTGTGTTTGAAACTATCTATGTATTATATTCTCTTTGCTATCTATCGCAGATCTAGAAAATTTTTTTTATCGCATACGCTTTCTTATACAAAACAAGTCCAAAGGTTCTATTGATTAGTGTGTTTTATTTATTTATCACTAGCTGTTTGTAATAGGCCTATTGCACCCTCTTTTAGGAGTAATTTAGGAAAAAGAAAAGATAAGTGTTTCATTATTTATTTCAGAGATTATTTTTCCCAATTTTTGTGTGAATCGATCCAGGAGAAAAGATTTATCGTACAAAGTCTAACACCCTATCCCTATATACGCCCTTGGGATACAATTTCTAAAAATCCTTTCTTAGTGGGTGCTTAGGCTTACGTTACAGAAGGAACCTCCTGTCCAAATTGTATGGTTCCAACTTGAGTAGTTTAATCTCTGCGTTGATGAATCAGTCAGTCAGGACAACAGTTTTTATTGGTATAGATGGGGTGATAAATAAAATGAGAAAATTAGTAGAAAATTAAATGAAAATTTGATTATTAGTCCAGCGAACAGCGTGCAACAATTAAAACAAAACAATGCAAGCAGGTATACAAAAAAAAACTATTAAAGAGATAACTAATCCAATAGCACTCAGTCTAACTCTAGGTCTGACTGAATTAAGAATAACTGACACAGACCAACCGACGAACAATGACCGAACAAAATAAATGAGTGAAAAAGGACGCAGCTATGTAGGTGAAAGGAAAGCATCGTTTTTTTCGTTCTTCGTCGGATATTTTGTTCAGGCTGTCGTATGCGTCACACATAGTGAGTGGATAGACGAGAACTTATGCCTAAGCTTGTTGTTAATGTTAGTTGTTGTCAATCTGCCTCAAAATAATCGCAGTGTTTTGTAAATTATCGTATGAATTTGTAAAACTATCGTGCGATACCCTCCTATTATTTTTTATCGCAAAGGACTTGAAATTATCATAGATTTACGATAATTATCGCACGTTTGGCAACACTGCTGCAGGGAGAGCGAGTCAACTGTCAATGTCGAATTGACACAGACTGTCAGTTGTGTTGTTGTCATGGTTAATATTATTTCCTGGGCCGCGTTCAGTATTGTCGCCCGACGTCGTCGGACGACTTTCGGAGTGCAGAGTGCTCCTAGTTGGGCGTTCGTTTTTATCTTGTTTTTATGATCGCTCCTGTCCTGATCCCCAAAGTACGTTCCGTGCGTCGTCGGACGATATATAGTGAATGCAGCCCTAGTTGCTAGTACCTTTTAGCCACGTCCATGGCTACGTTCATTATTATCGTCTGACGACGCCCGGAGCGTACTTTGGTCATTAAGTTACTAAGAGCAATCCACGAGCGATCAAACGAACGCCCAAGAGACGCTCCGAGCGTCGTCTAACGACATCAGGCGATATAACTGAACGCGGCCTAGAACACTCTAGTAACAACTAAACTCTGTTTTTTCTCTCTTGTCTTATTTAGTAAACAATCTTGGCATATCTCTTTATTCAAATAACTGATATACTGATAAAATCAACTAAAATAAAATGACTAGTTCTGCACGTGTAATTAAGTAAAAAAATGATGTCATAAAAAAAAAGACGTGTGGCACTCGGAGACTGCCACGGTAAAGCTATTGCATAGCATTTTTTATCAATACAAAGAGGAGATGCCCTAACGCCGAAACTCTAAGCAGGCATGAGTCACCAGATTGCGGGGCGAAGAGGGGGATTACGCATGCGCAGTAACGCCGATACAACCAATGCCACCTAGAGGTGATTTGCAGAACTAAAGAGACAAGCGTGATATTTCAAAAAGTCATTAAAAGTTCTGCTATTCATCGATAGATGGCAAAACTAAAAAGTATCACCACTGTGCCGGTCGGAGTGGGTGGTGTTAGGTTATTTTCGTTACGGAATTTCTGGATTCAGTCTCCACGCTCAAGGCCCGCGATAGAAGCTATGCAATACCTTAATAAAAAAACATAATGTCTTTTAATAATAATTATTGTCGAATTGCATTGAAAAGACATGCCAAGATTGTTTACTACACTTTGGTTTTTCTTACTTGTCTTATTTTGTAGTAAAGTTATAGAAAACTAGAGGTTTCTGTTGATTGATGAGAAAATATATAAGGTCCATATTACAGAACGGTCCTCAAGTATAGTTTGATATTCAATCAACTGATCACTCCTAGTTTAGTAGTGATCGGTTATTGAAGTTTAAACTGTAAGTACCTACTTGAGGAACGTTCTGTAATACGGGCCATAGAAACTGAGTAAACTTACACAATATAACACTAAAAATCGTAGCCATGCGCCCAAGCCTCATCATCATTCATCATCATTTCAGCCGAAAGACGTCCACTGCTGGACATAGGCCTCCCCCAAGCATCGCCACAATGACCGGTCCTGCGACTTCCGCATCCAGCAGATTCCCGCGATCTTCACCAGGTCTTCGGTCCACCTTGTGGAGGGACTACCCACGCTGCGCCTTCCAGTACGCGGTCGCCACTGAATTTTACTGCCCCATCAGCGATCCGTTCTGCGAGCAATGTGCCCCGCCCACTGCCACTTAAGTTTGGCAATTCTTCAGGCTATGTCGGTTACTTTCGTTCTCCTGTGAATCTCCTCATTTCTGATTCGATCAAGCAGGGATACTCCGAGCATAGCCCTCTCCAACTTGAGTCTCTTGAGTCCTCTCTCTTCTGTCCTTTGAGTGACTTTGAGCCTTCTTATGGCCAAAATGTTCTCTTAAAATGTTCTTCTTATGTTTCTTAGGCCCAATGTGAGCGACCACGTTTCAGTACCGTAAGTAATTCCTGGCAACACCCACTGGTCAAAGACTTTTGTCTTGAGACACTGCGGTATTTTGGATGAGAAGATATTGCGTAGCTTCCCGAACGCTGCTCAACAGAGTTGGATTCGACGATCGACCTCTTTCTCGAAGTTAGACTTACCTAGCTGGACAGTTTGTCCTAGGTATACATAATCGTCAACAACTTCGAGTGTAGATTCTCCGATGTTTACGGGAATGGGTGCTAAGTATATGGGAATTCGACATAACCTTTGTCTTGTCCATACTTATTTTAAGACCCACTCTATCAGAAGCTCTACCAAGGTCATCGAGCATTGTACCGAGTCTCAGCCATGACTACTATGTCGTCAGAAAACCGAAGGTGAGTGATGTACTCGCCGTTTATGTTAATGTCTAGCCCCTTCCAGTCCAGAACCTTGAAGACATCCTCCAATGCAGCAGCGAACAGTTTCGGAGAGAACACATCTCCCTGTTTCACATCTCGCTGCAGAAGGATAGGTTTCGAGGCTTGGTCCTGTAATCGGACTGACATAGTGGCGTTTTCATACAAAGATTTCGATTCGACTTCGATGTACCGATAGTCAATCTGGCACCTTTGAAAAGACTGTAGTACAGCCCAAGTCTCGATCGAATCGAAGGCTTTCTCGTAGTCCACAAACGCTAAACATAGATGCAAGTTATACTCTTCGGTCTTCTGTATAACCTGCCGCAGCGTATGTAAGTATGTGGTCTACGGTGCTACTTAAAGCCTTTTCGGAAACCGGTTTGTTCGGGAGGCTGGAAGTCGTCAAAGCTGCGTGTTAGACGATTCATAATGACTCTGGAAAACAGCTTGTAGACATGGCTCAGAAGTGAGTGGCGCCCAACCCAAACCTAAAACTAGCAAAAACATTAGCTTTTTTTAAATAAAAATCTAACTAGGGCCCATATTCTAGAACGATACTCAAGCGTTGATCACTGTTTAAAACTAGTTTTGAGTTGAGCTTTGATTTTAGAACATTCCTCAAGCAGAGATTTATTGATCACAGTTCAGCTGAGTTTAGCTTTATTTTATACTGTCACCTGTTTCAGTATTTGAGCAGAGATTCGAACTGTAATCACTCTAGTGTGGTCCACAAAGTACATTTGGTATGGTCCAGACTACGCTTGAGTAGAGATTTCTATTCTATTTCAGGTCAAATTCGTGTGTTATGTTGTTGAATTAAAGTTTATAATTACCGTTTTGGAATAAGACCGATACTCAAGTACCGATTCTACCCTGAAGTACCTAGTGATCAGGTGATTGCAGTTTAAACTGTACTTGAGGAACCTTCTGTAATACGGGCCTAGGTATTTTTTAGCAATTTTTTTGCTGCCGAACCGGCCGAACTGCAGTGGCTATTTTATAAAAAATTAGTTGGCAACACTGCTTGGGCAATGGAATAGTAATTTAACGTTTTCAGTTTCCTCATAATCCTTTTTTAATGAAAACAAAAGAATAAGTTTTTAAATAACTAGTATCAAAGTGCCAAGACATGATTAAAATCTAACATGACGGGTGATAATTAACTGTTGTTCATTTCTATAAGCATTATTTCGTAAGGACGCCACGCCTGTGCCTGTTATGTTGTTGACTTGTGAAATGAAATGTCCCGAGTTTCTTTTTGTGACGGAAATAAATATTCGTTATATGAAATATGAATGATAATTTCAGTATGCACTAATAATTTTGGTATCCTGTTTTGTGTTTTCGTTCATAAAAAATGGAACTTATTCTAATTTTAACCTTCGTTTCCGTAGGATTGGCTTACGATAAAGGTATGTTAAAGCAACAAAGCAATTAAAAAACTATTGTTATTTGATTGTATATGTACATATTCAATAAACAATTCATTACAGTAGGTATGTTTAATGATTAATTGATTTTTAAATTGTTGTATTCCTCGTGATATAAAAGTTATGTTTGAGTTTCACCCCTTCAGTTGCATTTTGTGTCACTATGTCTGACATATATATATATATAGATGCCTGTTATACATAAAAATCTGAACACTTTCAAAAGAGAAGAAGAACACACATTTCAACCAGTTATTATGCTATTCATCTTTAAGCCTACATGGGGGTTGCCGATGGCCATTGGAGCAGACGAGTCCTTGAGTGGAGACCACGTATCGGCAAACGCAGCGTAGGGCCCCTGCCAGATGGACCGACGACCTAAAGAACGTGGCTGGGGGGGACTGGATGCGGAAGGCAGAGGACAGAGCGTTGTGGCGCAACTTGGGAGAGGCCTATGTCCAGCAGTGGACTGCGATAGGCTGAGTTGATGAGGGTTGTCAGGTGCCCACCTTTAGATGGACATTTCTGGCTTTTTACGTTAGTGTCAGGCCAAATATTATTTACATGTCCGGCTGTCTGGCTTTTGTCAGGCTTTTGGTCATTTAGAGAAATATAGTAGGTATATATATTATGAGTGTACTTCATCGTTTCAGCCGAAAGACATTCCCTGCTGTATAGGCCTCCCCCAAGCATCGCCACAACAACCGGTCCTGTGTTTTCTGCACCCAGCAGATTCCTGTATGGAATGCATTAGTGTACTTACATGAAATATAATGCTTGTGGTCATTCTGCCTGTTGATAAATAGCAGTAGGATGGCAGGATAACTGGCTCAACTCTACAAGATTTTCTGCTGAGTTGGGGCTTCAAACTTTTATATCATATTTCTATCTCCAGTAGGGCAAATTGTGGATAAATAGGGTATTAATTTTGGCCATAAAACAGCATATTAACATAACATCACTCCTGTATTTCCCTGCAGGGGTAGGCAGAGGTGTAATAGTACACCCACATTTCGCCAGTTATGTGGGTGTACAATAAATAATGGGTTTCGTAAAAGGCGACTAAGGGATTCACCAGAGGATGGACAGCAGTGTTCTCTGAGTATTAAATCAACCAATTGCAATCGCCAACCCGCCTGCCAAGCGTAGCGATTATGGCATATCCCCCCAACATATGCTTGGGGGAGGCCTATGTCCAGCAGTGTACGCCATTCAACTGAAATGATGATGATGTAATATATTGATTGATTTAAATCAAAAGTTGTGAAAGCCATGTTGGCTAAAAGGTTCGTAAACCATCATCATCATCCTGGCCTTCCTCGAGGAGCTGGGGTGGCTCGAGTAAACAAGTTATTCCCACCCACACGCAAAATACACGCCAAGCGTGGAGTTGCGGAAAATGGCCCGTTATACCAATACCAATACCACTTAAGAGTTGGCCAAAACCAACCAGAACAACCTATATTGAAAAATTGTCTTTGTTTTAGCATCCTTCTATGGAGCGAGCTACATTTCATACCCACTGCAAGAAGCCAAAGGAGTGACTGACATTAGCTTTCGTTTTCGCACTCATCTGTCTGATGCTCTTCTCCTCCTTGCTGCTGGCAAAACTGATTATTGTATGGTAAGAAAATTTTATCAAAACATTTTTGCTGCTAGTTTCTTGATGTGATTATTTTTTCAAGGTTTCCAGCCAAGATTGTATAGAAAGGCCAGTGGTTTCTTTCGTCGCCAATTCAAAACAGTGACTTTCATAAATCACCTATTTCTATAGTATTTTGCAAATATGTAAATGATTAATGGCAGACGGTATCTCGCTAATAAAAGATTCAAGCACTTAGTTTTTTCCTAAACACGCTATAATTTCGACGTAATTTTAACACACCAGATACCTATATATTGTTACTTTATTTGTGACACTAAGACAATGACTACCGTCACACGAGATTTGTTGCGTAATCGCGGCTTTTTGTCTTACTATGCATGCTTCACTTTTTGTTTAGCGAGATTCCGTCTGCCTTTTTTTATTCGTCCAAGGATGAAACATATCATCACCTACATCTCAAAATGGTTATGATTTAGAGCTTGGCTTTATTAGTGACTTGTTTGCAAAGATGTCCACTACCTAAATGTAGTGATTTCATAAGGGCACAGCTACTTTGAAATTGCGATACTGACCATAGTATTTGCCCATTGTCCTTTATCATTTGCTTTAAATTACTGAAACCTGCAGATTCGCTTGGAAAGTGGGAGACTGAAACTACACATCAACCTCGGTGCGGGTGAGAGCGAACTATCATCTTCCAAAGGGATACACCTAAATGACACACAGTGGCATCATGTCAGCATCATCCGACGAGAAGCCAATCTTACTATGAAGGTATTAATATTATTTTGATAGATTTAAAAGATATATACATATATACACACATATACAACATTCTGCTAAGCAATGACATAATTTTGCATGCAAACGCACTAAAATCTGCAAGGTTAAGCTGCACTTGCCGCGGTCAGTCTGTGGATGGATGACCGTTTCGTTACCCACGAGACCCCTCTGTGCCTCGGAGAGCACATTAAGCTGTTGGTCCCGGTTGTCATACGAATATCTATGGCAGTCGTTACGGGTAGTCAAAGGCCATAAAGTCTGACAACTGGTCACTGGAGGTTAGCCTCCGAATGTCAGTATTACCCAGTAACTGGGTTGCGGGGGTGTGATGGCAGTTGCTCCGTGTAAAATACTGATGTTCAGCCGCATCTGGCTAGACTGGAAGCCGACCCACACAGTCACAGACTACAGGCACAAAACTGACAGCAATTTTCTTATAAGTTATTGTTTATGTTTTGACCAAGTAAATTATTATGCTGCTGTAGGTACCGTCATGGTATAAAAAACGAGTGTGCTATAGAGCACACGACTGAAGTAAAACTTCACTAACTTATATCTACCTCAATACTATTTCAATGAGAACAAAGGAATGGCGGCGCGGCGCGCGTACGTCTGCCGGCGCTGTGTCGTGGCCGGACTAACGCGCGCCTCGTTCCCCGCGTCCCGTACTACCCCCTGCGTTCGCCACACTTTTCGTAACGCATTCACCAGCTTACTCCCCAAGTCAAGCATGCCTAAAGAAGTTTTACTTCAATAATATGTTTCACCAGTTAATTTGTCCTCTTACAGCTGCAGATCAATGACACTACAGCAATGGTTAATCAAAAATAATGATGTATCTTTATTACAGGTGGACGAAACAGCAGTAAAGAAACGACTGCCAGGCCGGTTTTTTGAGCTGAACATTCACTTCGGTATATTTCTGGGTGGCCAGGGTGATTTCTCTGAGCTCTTTTTGGGACATATGGAGAATTTCCGCGGCTGCATGGAGGATGTAAGTGTTTTTTACAATTTGGAATACTAGTGCCTGCTTTTAATGTGTTTGTTAGGTTTATTAAGCTTTCTTATCTCTCTGCATCTCATCTTAAACATTCTCAAACTTAATATTTTTATAGAAATGCTACATAGGCACCTTTATAAAAATATTGAGTTTGAGTCTTTTCAAGATCAAGAAGGAATGTTTTACATTGTATTCGTTCCACCTAGGTGCTTCTGCAGCTGCCATTATGTAAATTGCATGCCAGACATAAACTTCCAAACGAATAGAAAGAAAGTGAACACGGAGATGACGGCTGATAGAGATGTATGGAAGAAAAAAACATGCTGCGCCGACCCCAAATAGATTGGGATAAGGGCAGGAGGATGATGATGACATAAACTTCCAAACCCACATTTTTGCCACAGACACCCTTAAAAAAATAAAAAATAAAAGTATTTTTATTACCAACGCAACAAGCGTCCGAGTTTACCGGGACACTGTTTAGTACACTGCCCGGAATCCCCACAAACTAGGAGAAATCCGGATAAACCTGGACAGATGA
This sequence comes from Asteroscopus sphinx, assembly GCA_949699075.1. Classification (NCBI taxonomy): domain Eukaryota; kingdom Metazoa; phylum Arthropoda; class Insecta; order Lepidoptera; family Noctuidae; genus Asteroscopus; species Asteroscopus sphinx. The sequence goes on from OX453002.1 coordinate 4,721,502, forward strand.
CTGCCCTGCTGCCATTATCTAAATTGCATGCCGGACATGAACTCCCAAACCCAGATTTTTCCAACAGACACCCTTACAAAAATATAAAATAAAAGTATTTTTATTACCAACGCAACAAGTGTCAGGGTTTACCGGGACACTTTTTTAGTACACTGCCCGGACGCCCCCGGATGCCCCACAAACTAGGAGAAATCCGGAGAAACCCAGACAGATGACTGCCTTAATTACACAGTATTCAACAAACCATGGAAACACACTACATATGGCAAAGTTTGTCTTAATCATTTTAATATCACTATGTTTCTAGGTATACTACAATGGTGTAAAGATCATAGACAAAGCCCGCAGTCGCTCTGGCTTAGTGCATGTGGAAGGTGTGACATGGAACTGTGCACCCGAATTTGATGCCGACCTCAATTCTGACATCAGTTTTGTTGATGAAGGGGCCTACCTTATACTGCCGAGGATCAATTCTAGGGCTGGAGGAAAGTAAGTAAATGTTAATTGCGATTCAAATATGTATAAAGATATAAATTGTGGAAAGAAAAAATCGCTCACGAGCAGGATTCGAACCTGCGACTCCTGGCTCAGTACGCCAGTGCTTTAGCCACTAAGCTACCGTGAACACTGCTCGTGGTATCGAAATTATCCTCCACTATACGTCTTTGGGTGACGTCAGCGATATCTTATTAAGAAACATAGTTCCTTGATTTTTTCTTTCCACAATTTGTATCTTTAGAATTCGCTTCGCATGCGTAAAATGCGTTTAAATAATAAAATATTCAAATATGTATAGTCTAAAAAAACCTTTATTCAATGGCCAATAGGGGAAATACTTATGTCTAAGTTGTAAAAAGTGGTTGAGGACGGTATGTATGACCTAATTGTCATTACCCTTCTATTTAATTTATATTCTCTTTGGATGGCATATAAGCTATAATGTCACCAGTTGATTTTAAACAAACATTAAAATATTATATTAAATTTATTTGATTTTAAATAAACATTTCTAACAAATAATGTAATAATAAAAAATATTACAATAATTTATTTATACTGTTGCTTAATAGCATACATAAAAGGTGTGTGAGCTCCAAAATATATTAAAAAAATGGGTTTCGGGCGCCAGGAGCCACACTTGAAAAAATAAATACCTGGATTTGCTGAACGAGTAGAGTTGAAACTTTTAATCTTTCAGCAGGAGAACTTCAATAAAAACCAGATTTCGAGACACTAGTTTTATTTTCTGTAGGCTTTTAAAATGAGCAAATAAATCCCATTGTGGAATTGTATTAATCTAATTATCATTATCATTATTATTGCATCCTTTAAAGCTAATTTAAATTTATCATTAGGTACGATACTTCAAGGTATTGAGAAAACCGCGTTAAACTCCAAAAATTAACATGCCGAAATAAACCCAATAATTCCCGAATAAACCAAAATTCAGCAATTCACATTAACAAAAGGTTCATCCCCTTGTATAAAAAAATACAAGCCCATTCCGATGATAAAAACGTGGAATGGGACTGGATTAAAAATTTAATTAAAATAAGATGAGAAAAATCAATCCATCTTGTAAATAGGTTTTGTCGCAAAGTGACACATCGCTCCAATGCTGCCACTCCGAAAATTAAAAATTACACTAAAAACCACAGATATTTTATAATTTTATTCAACATGTGACGACGTAAAAAAACGCACGTTACAATAAGTATGATGGTACAACTTTTTTCTTTCTTTCTTAAACAGAGGCACATAATGTTATAAATGCTTGTTAATATGATAAATATTCTTACTTGAAATTTTAAAGAAACTTGACTAAATAACAGTGGGTAAGGGTCCATATAACATGATTCCCACCGGCTTCCTTTTAGGAATCGCTTAAATACAGATCAACAACATTTCTATGCTAATTAATTGTTCTAAAGTACAAAAAAGAACGTAAAATTTAATTAAAAGTTGTCAAATTGTTTTTTATTTTATTAACGTGTGATCTTAGGTATTAGCTATTATTTAAGGTACTACGGCTTCCCTTCTGAAAATATTCACCCTTCACCACTTCTAAATAGTGCTAATTTTGAATGTTACAGATGGCAAATAGAATTCAAAACTATAGCCCAGAACGCCATAATTTTATACAACGCCGGTGGTGGTCGAGGGTCAGACTTCTTAGCTGTAGAGATTCTGGAGGGCGTGGTGCGCGTCAAAATGGCGCGGGGCCAGATAGTGCACACTGTGAGGGTCAATGATGGACAGTGGCATAAGATGCATCTGTCGTTCTACCCCTCTATGATAGAGGTGAGCTTCTTTATTATGTTATTAATTAGCTTGGAGGAATAAACTAACCGTACTGGAACTACGTAACTATAACTATGCGTATTAGAAGGCGCAGCGTGGTTAGGCCCCCCACAAGGTGGACCGACGACCTGGTGAAGGTCGCGGGAATCCGCTGGATGCGGAAGGCACAGGACCGGTCGTTGTGGCGATGCTTGGGGGAGGCCTATGTCCAGCAGTGGACGTCTTTCGGCTGAAATGATGATGATGAATAAACTAACCTGGAGTCGTAGTAATAAGTTGAACTGCCCCCGCATTTAGCGGGACTTCTCTATTCCATAAACGTCACAATCGCTTCGGCCTCCTACGTAACCATAGTTTCGTAACTAGTTTCGATGGAATGTGGTAGAAAGAGACAAAGACATGTTGTCTGTGCTGTCTTTAAGTGTAAATAAATCAGAATCAATAATCGGATAGTTGTAATCGGAGTTCAAATTCGATGAAACTATGGTTACATTGGCATTTGAAGGCCATGTCAATAGATAGCTATCTCTTTCCGTCTGTTGCTGCCTGTGTAAGACAAAACATAGCAGCCATATGAAAATTCTCATTTAAGACTCCAGGCTAGTTTATTCCTCCAAGGTTATTGTAGATAATATTATTATGAAATATATTACGGAAGTAAGTTAGTTCTGTATATATTCCAAAGAATACAACTTTGAACAAATCGCATTTGAAAATTATGACAAAACACCTTTATTCTCTTCTGTAAGAACAACCGTCTTGTCAAATGAAGATATGCCGACAGACTGTTCCACATATCAACCTGCTGCCTAATTGCGTAACTCACTCGCGATCGTATTCATCTGGATTTCAATGTTCATTGCTCCGTGTGTTTTGACAATCCGTCAAATTGACAACTACGTACCGCGCAATGAATATTGCTGTAATTTCAAAATGAAAGCTGATGTCAATGTGAATGCATTACACAATTACCCCACTGGTTAAGTTCACTTAAAGACTCCTCAGGCTGTATATAACTTGATGAAATCTATATATAAATAGACAGAGACAAAAAGTTCAGTACCTTATTCTCCTCGGTTTGTCAAACGATTTTCTTTTTTAATTAAATAAAAAATTGGAAATTGTTATTTTTTTCGTCATAATACAATCATAAAAATTTAATGAATTACGGTCGAATTTCGACCATTGGGCGACTTCTTGTCTTATTAAATGCAAGTATTGTTATGTATTGTAATGGATGCTTTTAAACTGTCTGTGACTAACATAGTTTTAAGATAATTGTTACTAAACAGAACTAAATATGGACATCGGACTAGTGTCTGAAATAAATGAATAATTATTATTTATCTGTGAATTGATTATTTCTAAACGTCGTGTAGTCGTGTCGTCGTGTTGTGTTGTGTCGTCGTGTGTCAACCATTTCTGCGCTGTATTCATAATACTTTAAAAACTCAAATGCGAATTTATAATAATATTAGCTAATGCCCGTGGCTTCGCTCCCGTGATATGTCGATGAAAAATATCCTATGTGTTAATGCAGGACATTGTCTATCTGTGTGCAAAATTTCATGTAAATAAGTTCAGCCGATTTAGCATGATTGAAGGACAAACATTAAACAAACAAATTTCAAGTTTCAATTTCAATTTCAATGTTTTTTATTTGAAATAAACCTAATTACAGGCACTTTTGAAAGGTCAGGCTCTAGTTGCACGGTTCCAAATCGTGGGTCCTATGGAGAAGAACCGGCAAGAAACTCCATGTATAAACTCTTTTTAAAATAGGTCACTGTTTATTACATCAAATATGTTCAAATAATGTGAGTATAATGTAGGTTAATGTCAGAAATAAACAAGAGTTTAAAAGTGAGTGTATTGCCTTTAGAAATAAACGTAAAAAGAATTGCAATAGTATGTAGAAGCTGACCTGCTGACCAAACATATTTTCCCATAATAATATAATTAATTTAAAAAATCGGCGAAATATGTGAATGGTTGAATATAGGCATGAAATATGACTATACAAATATACAAACAAACAACAAACAAACTAACAAACAAACAAACAACAACAACAAAAACAAATAACAAACAAATAACAAACAAATAACAAACAAATAACAAACAATACAAAACAAACAAACAAATAATAACAAATAACAAATTGCAATAACAAATTGCAATGTACATAACTATTCATGAATTCTTCTGATTTTATGAAAACTTAAAAAGGACACCAGCTTCCTCTTGATAACAACCACAGACCAGTAAGCTTCAAGACTCCGCATAAACAAAGTTTTGTATTCGAACGCAGTCGTAAAACGTTGGTGGGGTCAGGGGGGCGGACGGCGCGTTATGATTGGCCGGCTCAAAAGTTCGGTGGTATGATTTCTTATGATTGGTGCCGCTCGCTGACTGAGTGACGTTCCGATTGGCGGAGGGACGTATGATATGCAGTGGTAGAGCATTTGCGTTGTGACCGGGGGTGTCCAGCTAAGCGGCGTCTAGAGGCTTACTGGTCTATGATAACAACATACCAAAGTCACTTATGTAACCAAAACTTTATAATGTTTATTAAGTAATTCATTACTTACATTAAGCAAATGCAACTGTGGTTCCCAGTAGATGATACATTATCTCTTCCCGTAGAAATCATTAAAGGTGGCAAAGGGAAAATTTCAAAAAGATGATCACCAGTTTTTACGTTACTTACATCTGTGCCTTGATGCATCCTGTAAAATCAGTCTTCCGTTTGCTAAGCGTATTTATAATTACAATATTTTATCACGATAATAAATAAAGTGTTCCATAACTTGCCGACCGATTCGGTTTGTTATCGCGTTTCGTCTACGATTCATGTAACGGGAGAAAAAGTCAATAACTGCCAATCGAAAATGTTCTAGATCGCTGAGCTGTGTTCCGACTCAGAACCACACGATAACCAGCTGTCGAACGATTCGGTTTGTTATCTCTTTCTCTCTCGTTGCGTGAATCATAAGACGAAGCGAGATAACAAACCGAACCGGTCGACTACTGGTTATCGTGTGGCTCTGAATCGGGGAGCTGGACGATTTTCAGGAATATTCTTAGCTGATTGGAAACTCTTAAAGTATTAATATTCTAAAATATTATATTCTTAAAGTATTTATTCTTATTTGTTTTTGCTTAGTTTGGATTTTAAGTGCCTAAAATATTGCCCTTTGTGAACTTTAGTAGCTGTCCAGCTCAAGCTAGTTTCATAACTGCGAGCTAGCGAGGTACAGTCGACTGCCTGACAGTGGGTAACACTTGAATTAGAAAACCACCCTTACTGCTTACGAAATAAAGACGCTGTCAATATCAAACTGTTACCACTGACGTGCAGTTGAGCGTACTAGGTTATAGAAAATATTTAAAGATCAATCAAATAATGACTACTGTCTGCTGTACTGTCCGTGTGGTGCCGGACATAAAGAATTGCACCAATCTATCTCTTCTCGTGGGTGTCGTAAAAGTCGACTTAGGAATTCACCAGAGCATGGGCAGCAGCGTTCTTTGAGTATTTAACCAACCAACTGCGATCGCCAATCCGCCTGCCAAGCGTGGCGATTATGGTGGGAAGGCCTACGTCCAGCAATGGACGTCTTTCGGCTGAAATGATGAAGCCCTTTGCGAACTTCAGTAGCTATGCTGCTCAAGCGAGTTTCACAACTGCAAGCTTGCGAGGTACTGGGTTATAGAAAATATTTAACGAGCAATCAAATAAGAACTAAAAATGTTAGATCACTATTTAGTAAGGGCGGCGAAACGAGCTATAGGCCCACCTGATGTTAAGCAGTTACCTTTGTCCATAACAATTGCAATACCACCTAGGCTGTTGCGTAAATGGTACCGCAAAGCGCGTTTGCCAAACCAAGGCTTGAAGATGGAAAGTCTCATGTGATTGCAATTTCACCACTCGTACCCTCACCGGAACACAGCAAAAAAAGTCGTATAGTATAAAACATGGGTTCCAAGCTAGGAGTTCTCGTTTCACTATACTGATCTCTCAGCGAGTTATTGGGTTTTGACCAGGTTTAAAATTGTGTCTTAATATAGCCATTAGCGAACTGTGATTATGATAATGATGACTCGTATAATGCTTCTGCGCAACTAAATTTAAATATATGCTAAAATATTTTACATCCTTCCTTCTCCCAGTCTTGTCTCAAATCTGTTGGGGTGGCTTTCAGTATTACCAGATGCAGCTGAACATCAGTATTTTACATGGAGCGACTGCCATCAGACCTCCGCAACCCAGCTACTGGTTAATACTGTCATTCAAAGGTTAGACCAGTTGTCAGACTTTTGGAATTCTAATTTGCATTAAAATATTTATCTGCACTATGTGAAATGAAATGGCATATGTTTAGCAGTGGACTGCGATAGGCTGAATTGATTGATTGTTTGATGTGAAATGATATCTTGAACTTTTATAATCGCTAGCGTCGCATGCCGCGCATGGTTTTTATTACTAAGAATACTTTTAAGGCAAAAATGCAAGCTAATTCTATATTTTAACTATGTACCAATGGGCATAGCAGATTTTGTAGCTTGTATTGCGATTTTTTTGCGAAAAGTCATACTTTTCATGTCGTGTCTAATAATAAAAAAAAACGAATGAAATCTATATCTTGGCGTGTTTGAGCATAATTATGTAATTTATTTACCGTAAAAAAAGAAAAAAAAATTGTAATAAAACTTGTACTTGCACATCACGTAACGCGGTATTATTTACCGCTGCTAAGCGTACTTATAATGTAAAATACATCGTTTAAGTGAATTCTTCACTACTCAATATTGTTTCCTCTGAACTACAAAAAATACACATACAGTTTTTTTTGGTTTTGGCTTGTTATTAGATCTGCAATTAGTTCATACTACAAGCAGATGGCTTCAGTGATTTTTGATGGCTTCGAGTGTACCGAGTGTGCCCTCCAGATATAGTTTAATCAGGTTATGTTTTTCATGACGTTCCGTGTGATGACGGACGTAAAGAATTGCACCACCCTATGTATTATCATGAGCGTCGTAAAAGGCACTAAGGGATTCACTAGAGGATGGGCAGCACCGTTCTCCGAGTATTTAACCAACCAACAGCGATCGCCAACTCGCCTGCCATGCGTGGCGATTATGGCATATCCCTCCCAACATTACCAGTAAAACAACAAGCCGGCACCGGTCGCGGGAATCTGCTGGATGCGGAAAGCGTAGGACCGGTCGTTGTGGCGATGCTTGGGGGAGGCCTATGTCCAGCAGTGGACGTCTTTCGGCTGAAATGATGATGTTTTTAGGGTTCCGTACCCAAAGGGTGCTAACGGGAACCTATTACTCTCGCTACGCTGTCCGTCGATCCGTCTGTCTGTCACAGGGCTGTATCTTTGTAACGGTAATAGATAACCTGATGAAATTTTAGAGTGGTATATCACGACAAATACTAAAAACTAAAAAAAGTCTAAAATCAAAGGTCCCCATACAAAAAAAACAAGAAACCTCGAAAAACATGCATGTCGATGGGTGGTAAGGAACCCTTAATGCGCGAGTCCGACTCGCACTTGGCCGGTTTTTTTATGATGATTCTGACAACATGTCTTTTCGTCGGAGTCATTTTTAGTATGAACGAGTTTTCAGCCGAGCGGCCATTTCATTTGGTTATCCAGTCTCTTTAGGTATGCTATACAATGTGTATCAGAAATGCGTGGTCATATTTTAAGAGCTCATTCAGGGCAAAGCATAGAACAACTTTTACTACGGGGTCAGCCCTGAAATCTACTATGGGGTCAGCCCTGAAATCTACTACGGGGTCAGCCCTGAAATCTACTACGGGGTCAGCCCTGAAATTACTACGGGGTCAGCCCTGAAATCGCGAAAAAATATCAACTGTTCCGGTTTATTCCACTTTGTTCACCCAGGTGATATCACCTGGGTGAACAAAGTGGAACAAATTGGTGTACTTTGTTCACCTCGGAATTAGATCACCCAGGTGAATTCACCTGGGTGCACAAGGTGGAAATAATTAGTGTACTTTGTTCACCTTAGAATTAGATCACCTAGGTGAACAAAGGCGACTCCTATTTTTAATTTTTTATTCGTGTCCTTAAATCACCCACATTCAGAACATAAGGTCCAGGCTCCAAAGCGGAGATATGCGAAGCGGAGATGAGAGATGCTTAGCAGCTAGGTAGTGTTTTTTTTTGTCGGGCTCGGCTGGCGTATTTAACGACGTGGGGACACTAGCGGTGCCGTTTGCCGCTCACCGCACGCTTCTCACCGCACGTCGGTCACATCTTTCGTCTTCTTCGCTGTTTGCGAGAAACGCGCGTGCAGAGCTGGTCAAAAATTCTGATGGCCATATCTCATAAACAACAGGCGTTGGTACTCAAATGAAAGGGCTCGACGAGATCTACCCGAATATATAATAAAAAAATCAGCCAAGCAATTCTCGACCTTATTGATATTTAGCAACAAATGATTTCCTTTTAATATTTGCAATCGAATCATAGCAATTTAATTTTATGAAGTTAAACATTTATCTGTAAGGTCGAAAATGGCTGATTTTTTATTATAAATTTGGGTAGATCTTGTCGAGCCCTTTCTTTTGAGTACCAACACTATAGGTCTAAGAGCTATAGTTTAGGAGATATGGCCATCAGAAGTTTTGATCATATATTTGTTTAGAGCTCATCGAGCCCTTTAATTTGAGTACGAACACGATAGGTCTAAGAGCTATAGTTTGGGAGATATGGCTGTCAGAAGTTTTGATCATATATTTGTTTAGAGCTCATCGAGCCCTTTAATTTGAGTACGAACACGATAGGTCTAAGAGCTATAGTTTGGGAGATATGGCTGTCAGAAGTTTGGATCATTTATTTGTCTAGAGCTCATCGAGTCCTTTCATTTGAGTACCAACATCTGTGGTTTAGAAGATATTAGTAGTACTTAGTAGTAGCAGAGCTCCTTTGTGAAAGAGCTCGTCCGGGGAAGTACTACCACCTTGCCTACTTCTCCGCCAAATAGTGATGTTTGCATTGCTGTGTTTCGGTCTGAAGGGTTTGGGTGCCGATGAAATTACAATCACATGAGACTTTCCGGCTGTTCCATCCAACTTCAGGTTTTTTTTTTTTTTTATAGTATAGGATGGATGATAATAAATATGGCCATCAGAATTTTTGAAGAGCTCTGCACGCGTGTGTTTTTTACGCAAGTGTACCAGATTCTTTTGTGTCAACTACTATAAGCGTAATCCAAAAGGTTGCAATCAAAATCTGTTAATTTATAGCATGCAGAGATGTACGTACATTCGAAAAAAAATAAAAAAAAATCGCTTAAAACGTGTTTAATCCCTCTTAGATACTTTAATGTTTGTATTATTGTAATGAAAAAAAAATGAAAATAAACCAAGAACTATAAATTATCGTAATTTTTCAAGCAAATGACCAACTGAGATGTGACCGGCAACTAGTTCCATTTAGCAATCTCTTATAAAAGTATCCCAAATTCGTGCGGGATTCCGATTCGACGAAGACGAACTGATCAACATTTGTTTTATTTTATTTTTCAAACGCACCATATAAAATGATGCATCATTTTGCTACGCATCAAGTGAAGCATCAAGTGAATGTATTATATTGTTCTTACGACGACATACAGAGGTATTTAATTTGTGGCGCCATCCTTTAAAAACAATTGTAAAAACATTCTGAATGTAGGTGATTCAAGGACACAAATAAAAAATAAAAACAAGAGTCGCCTCTGTTCACCCAGGTGATCTAATTCCAAGGTGAACAAAGTACACTAATTATTTCCACCTTGTGCACCCAAGTGAATTCACCTGGGTGATCTAATTCCGAGGTGAACAAAGGACACCAATTTATTCCACTTTGTTCACCCAGGTGATATCACCTGGGTGAACAAAGTGGAATAAATAAACCAACTGTTCCCTACTAAATCATCGATGTCGCTCGACGAAATGTAAGGATCAGCTGTTTTTTTTCGCCTTTTCAGGTTTGGTTTGGTATAGTAAAAGTTGTTCTATGCTGGGCACTGGATGAGCTCTTAAAATATGACCACGCATTTCTGATACATGTTGTATACAGATGCATTTACAATTTGTTCCTTTACTGTGTTCATTTGGAGTTGTCCATGGATTTCAGTGCAATTGATATGGTTCTAAAATAGCATTTTGCACTCTCTGTATTATGCGCATACACCTTTTGTAAGAAAACTCTTGGCATTTTTTTTTTTGCCCAAACGTGAACTTTGCATAAAAATGTATAAAGTGGGATGTTTTTTATATTACACTCATCATTCTCCGAGCCTTTTGCCAACTATGTTGGGGCCGGCTTCCAGTCTAACCAGATGCGGCTGAACATCAGTATTTTACACGGAGCGGCTGCCATCAGAACCCCCCCAACCCAGTTACTGGGTAACACCGACATTCGGAGGTTAGACCAGTTGTCAGACTTTCGGGCTTCTGACTACCCGTAACGACTGCCATAGATGTTCGTATGACAACCGGGACCGACAGCTTAACGTGCTCTCCGAGGCACGTAGGGGTCTCGATGTGCATCGAAATGGTCCACCATCCACCATCCGCGGACTGTCCGCGGCAAGTGTAGATCATACAATTCGTGCGGTCGCTACTTAGCCACGAGCCCCTCGTTTTTTAGGGTTCCGTATTATATTACACTAATACACTTAAATTACAAATAGAATTTGCTGGTACCTACAGTCGACTGCATGACCACAGAATACCTAATAGTACTATCGTACAGAACGGCCACTCACCGCCCCCTACCAATTTATGATTCCTCACCCGCACCCCGCACCCACCCGCGGTTTGCCGGAAATTGGACTGCAAGATTGCAATGGATGTCAATCACCAGTCGCTATACAAGCATGCCATCTCTGAAAACTACTGAGAAGCGCTTGGAACCCAGTCGGCACTACGAGCGGCGAGCATCCTTAACCTACACGTGTGTGCGCGTTTATATACAGACGTAATCTTGTGTATGTAGGTGGTGCTATCATTTATATTGTATTGAGTGGCCGAGGTGTGGTATGACAGTGGTAACACTTCAATTTGAAAACCGCCCTTACTGCTTACGAAATAAAGAGGCTGCTAGTGACAAAGTGTTACCACCGACGTGCGGTCGGCCGTACCTAAACATATAACATAATTCTTCTACAACGTAGAAAGTATTTCCGTATTTCCCATAGGAAAAAACAAATGCCAGATTCCTTACTAGGGACCCAGGGACCAAACAGACTTACGTTTAAACACAGCATTAACGAAACCAGTTTCAATTCCATATTGTTGAACCACACATCCTTTCAGCTCTCCGTGGACAACATAGCCATGCACACGCGGATCGAGAGCGGCGGGACGCGGTACCTAGACCTGTCAGACTCCTTCTATCTCGGCGGCATTGAAAGTGAGAAGCAGCAGAGGGCTTTCACGAAGGGAATCAAAGCCGCCGACTCTAGTATTATGGTGAGTTTTTTTTATAGTGTCAAACTATATTGATTGACATGGTTGACGTCGACTTATCGCCGGTTTCGAACTCGAACCCAAGTGGGAAGATGTAATTATTATAAAACAAAGTTTAACCGGATTAAATCGCGTATATTATTGAAATTGGTTTTCCTGACGTTTCGAAAGCTTTGCAGCATTTCGTGGTCGCAGGTAGACTAAGATGACAAGCGTCTTTACAGATATTTCTAAAAAAATATTTTAATCTACCGTACAATATTATTAATTAAAATCGTTTCGATGCACGCAGTAATCACTCACAATATCATTATCTTTTACAGTGTTGCGTGCTGTTTGGGACTTGATTATTTTTAGGACTGGGTTCCAAACAGGTGGTAGCTGCCAACCATCTTCTCTATTAAAATTAGGATGTTTTTTAATCCGGTTAAACTTTGTTTTATTATAATGTGTAGTGATCGCGAAAACCTAAGAAATTATTATGTAAATCTTGGGAAGTGGGGTTACATCAACAAAACGGCGACAGGGTGTGGTTGTGGGTATGAGGTTTAAGATAACTTTATTTCTCACAAGAATACAATCATTCACTTACATGAGAATTAAGTAATACATAAATTGAAAAATTTGTTGGGCATATTGCAAAAAATAAACATTAGAAACAAAATATTTTGTTTGACCCTCAAGCTTTGCCTCATCTTTTATCCTGAACTTTGTGCCCCAACACCTGCACCTTAAGTCGCTGACAACACCTAAAAAATCAGACCTCTGCGGCCACTGTCGTTTCGTACAGAACTGAAAGAGAGGCAACGAGCCGAGGGACGTCGGCTACGCCGCTCAACTTGAATGAAAATTAACAATATTATTTTTTAACTAGCTTTTACCCGCGGCTCCGCTCGCGTTAAATTCTGCTAACCCACGTCAGTCCAGTCCACTGTCCCACTGTCCCGCTGTCCCGCTGCCCCACTATCCCGCTGCCCCGCTACCCCACTGCCCCGCTGCCCCACTGCCCCAATATCCCACGGCCCCACTGCTCCGCTGCCCCGGTAACCCACTGCCCCGCTGCCCCGCCGCCCCGCTGCCCCGGTAACCCACTGCCCCGCTGCCCCACTGCCCCAATGCCCCGCTGCCCCACTACCCCGCTGCCCCACGGCCCCGCTGCCCAGCTGCCCCGCTGCCCCGCTACCCCGCTACCCCACTGCCCCACTGCCCCACTATACCATTGCCCCACTGTCCCCCACTGCCCCAATGCCCCGCTGCCCCGCTACCCCACTGCCCCGCTACCCCACTGCTCCGCTACCCCACTGCCCGACTGCCACGCTGCCCCACTATCCCGATGCCCCGCTGCCCCGCTACCCCACTGCCCCGCTACCCCACTGCCCCGCTGCCCCACTGCCCCAATATCCCACGGCCCCACTGCCCAGCTGCCCCGGTAACCCAATGCCCCGCTGCCCCGCCGCCCCGCTGCCCCGGTAATCCACTGCCCCGCCGCCCCGCTGCCCCGGTAACCCACTGCCCCGCTGCCCCACTGCCCCGCTGCCCCGCTGCCCCGTTACCACACTGCCCCACGGCCCCGCTGCCCCACTGCCCCACTATCCCACTGGCCCACTGCCCCGCTGTCCCGCTGCCCCGCTGCCCCACTACCCCACTGTCTCACCGTCCCACTGCCACTGTCCTACTGTTCCACTGTCCCACTGTCCCACTATCTCACTCTATCACTATCGTCCCGTCGCATGTCCCATGTCCCATCCTATGTCCAGTCCCATGTGCCGTCCCACTGTCCTGTCCAATGTCCCGTCTCATGTCCCGTCCCATTTCCCGTCCCATGTTCCGTTCCCTGTCCCTTCCACTGTTCCGTCCCCAGTCCCGTCCCCTGTCGCGTCCCCAGTCCCATCCCCAGTCCCATCCCCTGTCCACTCCACTCCATCGTACATTACTATCCGCTCGTGCAAATGCATAGAAGCTTCGATCTGTCGGGTGAGTACGCAACCCACGAATTAATTTTTCCTTTTTTTCTTTCTTTCTCAAAACCCATACCAGTTTTTAAGTCAGATCATCAGCTTTCAAACAAAAAAAAAACATCAAAATCGGTCCAGTAGTTTTAGCGTGATGCTGGAACAAACAAACAAACAAACAGACGTTTACAATTTTATAATAGTTAAGAAGATAAGATAATACGTGGGACACTCAGAAAGTTTTGCGAAACTAAAAAAAATTGTTCTATACGTACATATATTTTTATCAAATCTTTTCAAAGTACTTTCCACCAGCCTCTATACAAAGATTCATGCGCCTAAACCAGTTTTCAAAACACTTTTTCCAGTCCGCCGCAGACACCTCGTTTACAGCCTGCTCGAACGCAGCCAGCGCATCTTCCGGCGACGAAAATTGTATCCCTTTGAGCTGATTTTTTATTTTTGGGAATAAAAAGAAGTCACACGGTGCTAGATCAGGGCTGTAAGGAGGGTGACCCAGGAGTTTGACTGGCGTGCTGTCCAGGAAGTCCCTCGTTTTGAGTGCGGTGTGCGCAGGTGCATTGTCGTGGTGGAGCAGTAGCCCGCGGAGCCCTGTGTTTGGTCGCTTGTTGCTTATAACAGAGAAAACTTCTGGCAAACATTTGGTAGTATACCATTCGGCATTAATGCTTCTTTGATCCCGTAAGGGAATTGATACCAAGTGGCCAGTCAAATTAAAAAAGCTAGCGATCAAAATCTTACCCCCGCTTCTAGATCGCTTCACTTTGGTAGGCGTTGGCTCATTTTGAAACACCCAAACAGTCGACTGGCGCTTGGTTTCTGGGTCGTATTGATAAATCCAGGACTCATCACCTGTAACGATGTCGTAAACACGCCGAGACGAGCCTGTTTCAAATTTGTTAAGCATATCACGGCACCATTCCACCCGGGCCTGCTTCTGAGCATCGGTGAGGTTGTGCGGCACCCAGCGTGATACTATCCTCCTCACGCGAAGATGGCTGTGTAGAATCTCGTGAACGCTTCCCGATCCAATCTTCAATATGTGTTGAATCTCCTGATATGTAATTCGTCTATTGTCTTGGATTAAATTTTTCACTGCTAGCACGTTTTCTTCGGTAACAGCCGTCAAAGGGCGACCGCTTCTTTCGTCATCCCCCAAAGTTGGTCGACCGCGCTTGAATTCGTTATACCAACGATACACGGTTGCCTTGGAAGGGCCTTCATCCATGAATGCCATTTGAAGTCTATCGTACGATTCATCCGGTTTCAGGCGACACTTGAAATCGTATAAAATCATAGCTCTAAAATGTTCCCGGCGCAGATCCATATTTCAGTGAGACACAATACTTTGAATTAACTCGCAAAAAATGTGGAGGGAAATTTTGAAATTGGAACTTACTTATTTTTACTTATAAATAATCATATTTTCGAAAAACATTATAACTGGCCAGTCTCCCATATATAAAAACATTTTTTCGCAATACTTTCTGAGGGGCCTGGTATACTTGAAGAAGAAGGTAATTAAAAATTGTAGACTGAAAATAGTATTTTTTTAGTTACACCAAGATAACTTTATGCTTATTCGTATATTAAGATGGATACAATATAACAACGTTTAGGTACTTCTAAATTGTATTGCTTTTCATACAAAAAATTAGAGAAATCGCAATTTAGAGGTAGCTTCCGGTCCTTGTCTGTAAGTCGAAAGATTCTGATTTTCGGTTGGCTCAAAAGACTGCATTTCCAAGATGGCACCACCCATGGTATAATAAGATGTTTCACCAGGTATTCTCTTCCCGCAATGACAGCGCGATGCCTCCAAGCTACGTCACGATCAGTGCTGCCATTGATTGATATCTTCAATATATTTAAGGAGATTTTTGTTCATAATGAATATAAAATAAATTCTTAACTAGCCTAACTATTTGGTATCTCGTGTCATTTATCTAATTAGTTAATAAAGGAAACTATATTAAATTACTAGTTAAAAAGTGATTCTTTATAGAAGAGAGTAAATAAAAAATGCATTTTGCTCGGGTAATTTATTTTCACAAAGTGGCAGCACATCAAACTGACAAGTGTCGCGCTAACAGCCCGCTAGTGGCTCCACGGCCGATGACGTAGTACGGAGGCAATCACGTGACCTAGCTGTCACGGGAAGAGACTACCTGGTGTTATTATACCATGGCACCACCCACATACGACAGGATTTTTTTTTCTACTCTGTACAATTCGGCCCGACCAAAAAGTTTTTAATGCAATATCTTTAGCAGCCGTATTTTCTCTATGGAGGCGCACGCTAGAGCGCATGCGTGCGAATAACAGCTGGATATGAGCGCCTTATTCACCTTAATGTATGCAAAATGTTGTAGAAAAATATAATTAAAAATCACCGGTTCCCGTCATCGTAGCGAGGTAAAATACATACCAGTTTTTAAGTCAAATCATAAGTTTTTAGTCACAAACCCTTTCAACAAAATCGGTCTAGTAGTTTTATAGTGATGCTGGAACAAACAAACAAACAAACAAACAGACAACTGACATTTAACAATTTTATAATAGTAGTAGATAAAAAACTAAAAGCTTATTTGAAAAACAGAAACAACAAATGTTTAGATTATTGTCTTTCTCAACTGTTTTCTTAATTTTATTTATAATATTTAGTAAATAATAGAGATCGTTTGCTTTAAAGCATGTTTTAAGAGGTTAGTTTATTTCTTTCTATCGAGATAAAATCAAGAAAACGTGTTTTGGGCACAATACAGTTTCAGAAAATACGATCAAGATTAAAATTTTTTTTTTCACTGCCACAAACTGAATAGATACAGCTACAAATGTTTTTAAAAGAAGCCTATTTGGGGTATTTGGCTGTTGTCAGCGTCTTAAGCGACCTCTGCGCCGCCACTGATAACGCCGTAGAGGTTGCAAAGTTTTGGGCTTGCCATGTCTGACAAAAGATCAGTCGTACCACTGACACGAAGAAGAAGATCGCTAGTTTCTGAAAGACTCGTCAATTAGATTTATTGTCAAATCTAATATCAACTCCTGTGATTGGTCGGCAAAAATACTCACAACCAATCACAACACTTGGAAACTGGAAGTTAAGTCTCACTAGATGTAACTGAATATCAGTATTTTACAAGTGACAACCTTGACGTCCGCTAGTAGTAACTGGGCTATTGGCTGCCTAACTGGGCTATCGGCTGCTTAACTGGGCTATTGGCTGCCATACTGGGCTATCGGCTGCCTAACTGGGCTTTCGGCTGCCAAAGCTCTTCTTTCCGACTGGCCGTAATGACTGTTAAGTAGTTGTATGTCAGCTGTAACTGACTTATGGGTCCTGATCATGGAGAACAGAAAGGAGCGGAGGTGTTGCAAGGCAAAATGTCTTTAGAAAGAAGCGTCGCCTGAATGCGGGTGACAGGGGGACGAGGTACAGCAATGGCTCCACCTCACTATGGAAAATCCGCCCATTACTAATAAATCCATCTAGCGGTGAAATGAATTATTACAGCGTAACAGCACTAACAATTTTCCATTTTAGTTTGTCTACTCGCCAGTGTGGCGTACAAAGCACATTATTTTATTCCAGAACATTCTATGTGCGTTAGTATGGTGAGAACATATTAAAATTTATAATACTGTAGGCATTGACCATACATACCATTTTAATCCATATTTAAACAATTTATTTTTCCACACACATAAAATGTACATATTACATGAAAAGGTAACAGGACAAATTACAGAGAACACAACATGTGTACTACATAATATGTGTAGCACTAGCAAGGGATCCAGCTCAGTATTTGCTGTGCATGTAGGTATGCACAGCACTGATTTTCAGCTGGTCCCTACCATCTGTATAACTTAAAAGTGAAATTAACGCGCACAATAAAAAAAATTAAGTAAATGAAAGATCAATCAAATCATGGCAACATTTAGATCGCCTTATGTAGTACAATTTTCTGACGTCACCCACCCGAAATGGCGGCAAAGCAAGTCTCAAGACGTTTTGTATCACGTGATCAACAGTTTAAAAAAACGACAAACGAGAAAATGAAAATTTTAGAATACATTTAAATAAATAAAAACATAGTGAATGTTAATCTTCAATATAAAATCTACGCTGTGTGCAATTTTCATAATATTTGACAATACCAGTCAAACATTCAACAATATTATTCATTCTTTCATCATCATACATTAAACATGCAATAATTAGTACATTAGATAAAAATAGATGTGGTCTTGCTGGTATGATGCACACATTTTTTCTGATCAGTTATTACTAGGGATGTGACTTAGCTGTAAAAAAAGATTAATTAATAATCGATTATTTTAAGTTTCATCAAAATCGATTAATCAAAAATAGATTTATTTGAAAATATTAATCGATT
The DNA here is from genome assembly GCA_949699075.1 of Asteroscopus sphinx. NCBI lineage: Eukaryota > Metazoa > Arthropoda > Insecta > Lepidoptera > Noctuidae > Asteroscopus > Asteroscopus sphinx. The sequence continues at coordinate 4,739,681 of OX453002.1, forward strand.
TTTTTCGTTAAAATAAATAAATATATCAAGAACAGATTCAATCAATTTTACAACAGTAATTATTACTTCAGAGCCAAAGCTGAAGCTATCGTTCATTTTCTTATTTTTTTACGACATATTGGTTGGTTTGGTGCTAGACATCTGTGCATAAAAAAAAGCGTCCGAACACAAATTTATTTACGAAAAAACAAAATAAAATGAACGAACCAACGAATGTGGGACAAGAACTTAAATTATACAGAAGATTGCAACAAAATGAATGAACTCAAAAAACTCAAATGAATGAGTCAATGTCAATAAAACAATGACTTTTGACTTGACCTTGACGAAGACATAATAGAAAAAAATCGAAAACACACGACGCTTAAAGTAAAAAATCGATTTCTAAATAATCGATTTTTCTAGAAATAATAATTGACCCAAATCGATTGAAAATTAAAAATTATCTATTTTTTTAAATAAAAGATAATTTTTTCACATCCCTAGTTATTACTTACTACTCCCCGACAGATGGCACTTCTTATTTTATATTCCTCTCATTTCATATAACTATGTAACTTTATCTATGAAATAACTAACATTTTAGAAAGTAAAATGAACTAGAACAATTTGTTTATTTAATTTAATAGGTATTTTCATAATATGCTTTGATAATGTTAAAAACATGCTATCGGTGAGAAGTGGTTAGAATGCATCTTTTCGACGACAGATGTCTCTAGCAACAATTTGGCGATGAAACGAGAACATTTATGTTTTAAAATTGCAAATATAAATATATAGGACTTGCACATGAAATGTTATACCATCAATATGTTTTAGTATGGATTCTGAGAAATTTTTACATGCAACAACAGCGCATTTCATTGTTAAAACAACAAAAATATTCAAAATCTATTAAAATCGAACAGAACCGAACTCAGTGAAAATTTATTTGAAATTAAGCTTTGCGGCTCCGCCCACTGTGACGTCATGACCAAATTGAAGGCGCATGACCTAATTGCCTTGCAGCACCTCCGCTCCTTTCTTTTCTTCGTGGTCCTGATTGAGAATGAAGTTTTGCAACATTAATAGTATGCAAGTAAAATAAGTAACGTGCAGCCAACCCACAGACCAGTAAGCCTGTACACGCCAACTAGCCGGATACCCCCGATCACAAAGCATATGCAGTAGCACTGCATATCATTCGCCCCACCGCCAATCGGGACGTCAGTCCGTCAGCGAGCGGCACCAATCATACTAAATCGTACCACCGAACTTTTGAGCCAACCAATCATAACACGCTGTTGGCCCCCCTGTTCCCGGTGTTCTGATGCAAAACTTTGTTTATGCGGCGTCTTGAGGCTTACTGGTCTGTGAGCCAACCTTTTAAGTTTAGGAACATGTTGGTGACATCCAGTATTTTATCAAAAATCTAAAGGACATTGCTAAAGATCCTTAGTGACTCCGCCTTAAGGCGTTACAAATTAAAGTTGATTCTCACCGTATACAACTCAACGAAGCCAATGTATTGCAATACATTCATAAACCCGGACAGAATTAAATAAAATTTTAGATTTTTAAATTTTTTACTATTTTGACACATACGTGGGACACTCAGAAAGTTTTGCGAAACTAAAAAAAATTGTTCTATACGTACATATATTTTTATCAAATCTTTTCAAAGTACTTTCCACCAGCCTCTATACAAAGATTCATGCGCCTAAACCAGTTTTCAAAACACTTTTTCCAGTCCGCCGCAGACACCTCGTTTACAGCCTGCTCGAACGCAGCCAGCGCATCTTCCGGCGACGAAAATTGTATCCCTTTGAGCTGATTTTTTATTTTTGGGAATAAAAAGAAGTCACACGGTGCTAGATCAGGGCTGTAAGGAGGGTGACCCAGGAGTTTGACTGGCGTGCTGTCCAGGAAGTCCCTCGTTTTGAGTGCGGTGTGCGCAGGTGCATTGTCGTGGTGGAGCAGTAGCCCGCGGAGCCCTGTGTTTGGTCGCTTGTTGCTTATAACAGAGAAAACTTCTGGCAAACATTTGGTAGTATACCATTCGGCATTAATGCTTCTTTGATCCCGTAAGGGAATTGATACCAAGTGGCCAGTCAAATTAAAAAAGCTAGCGATCAAAATCTTACCCCCGCTTCTAGATCGCTTCACTTTGGTAGGCGTTGGCTCATTTTGAAACACCCAAACAGTCGACTGGCGCTTGGTTTCTGGGTCGTATTGATAAATCCAGGACTCATCACCTGTAACGATGTCGTAAACACGCCGAGACGAGCCTGCTTCAAATTTGTTAAGCATATCACGGCACCATTCCACCCGGGCCTGCTTCTGAGCATCGGTGAGGTTGTGCGGCACCCAGCGTGATACTATCCTCCTCACGCGAAGATGGCTGTGTAGAATCTCGTGAACGCTTCCCGATCCAATCTTCAATATGTGTTGAATCTCCTGATATGTAATTCGCCTATTGTCTTGGATTAAATTTTTCACTGCTAGCACGTTTTCTTCGGTAACAGCCGTCAAAGGGCGACCGCTTCTTTCGTCATCCCCCAAAGTTGGTCGACCGCGCTTGAATTCGTTATACCAACGATACACGGTTGCCTTGGAAGGGCCTTCATCCATGAATGCCATTTGCAGTCTATCGTACGATTCATCCGGTTTCAGGCGACACTTGAAATCGTATAAAATCATAGCTCTAAAATGTTCCCGGCGCAGATCCATATTTCAGTGAGACACAATACTTTGAATTAACTCGCAAAAAATGTGGAGGGAAATTTTGAAATTGGAACTTACTTATTTTTACTTATAAATAATCATATTTTCGAAAAACATTATAACTGGCCAGTCTCCCATATATAAAAACATTTTTTCGCAATACTTTCTGAGGGGCCTGGTATATCACAGATATCTGTGCTATTTTGATGTCATGTTTTGCTTTTATTGTTATGTCAAACAACCTACATTGTCGTCAAGTTGTCAGTCGATGCCAATTTTTTGGAATTTCTTGTGTGAAAAGGAGTCCATAATATTAAAACATAGACTATAGAGTATCGAAATAAAAATATGGATGATACACAGATAACATACAATTTTATCTGGTTACGTCATTAATGTATTGATATTCCTTAAAATATAAAAAATATTCTTGTACTGTCCGCATTAAATACAATATATATTATGAAACGAAAAAATTCGCATGTAATTTTCGTATATTGTTCATCTTTGTAACAGTTTAAGGCTATTTTTATCAATGTCCTTTCAGGGCTGCATCAAGCCTATAGAAGTAGACGAAAAAATCTACGGTCTTCCAAACGCTGTAGTCACTTACGGCGTGAGTCCAAAGTGCGTGTGGTGGTACCCTTGTCACTCGAGTCCTGGGAACCCGCCCTGCGTCTCCCAAGCCGTCTGCGAGCAACATGGCGTAGACCACTTCACCTGCAAATGCGACTCCGATCTGTGCATCAACCCTGATTACGCTGAAAAGTACAAGGTGTGTTAATGATATTGTTTTATTGTTTAAGATTCTTTATTTCTTATAAAAAAATACAAATGTGTTTGGTTAAATGAGAAACTTCGATAACTAAACAGAAAAATAAGTGCACGCAACAAAAGTTAAATTCTAACATAACATAACGCCTGTATTTCCCTGAAGGGGCAGGCAGAGATTTATAGTACACCCACATACACACATAAATGCTGGACATAGGCCTCTCCCAAGTTGCGCCACAACACTCGGCCCTGTGCCTTCCACATTCAGTCTCCCCCCAGCTACTTTAATCAGGTTGTAGGTTCACCTGGCTACTCAAGGACTCGTCTGCTCCAGCGGCCATCAGCCCTTCGACAGACATGGCCAGCCCACTGCCACTTCAGCTTACTGATCCTACAAGCTATGTCGGTCACTCTGGTTCTTCTCCGGATAATCTCGTTACGGATTTTATCCTTCGAAGAAACTCCAAGCATAGCTCACTCCATAGCTCGCTGAGCGACTTTGAATTTGTGAACTGGCCCAACTGTCAGTGTCAATGGATTGATTATATCACAGTAAAAATACGAAAGCAAAAGTTTGAAGTGTGGACGTGAAAGGTGCTTCTCATTCTTCTGTATTTATCGCTTTTGACGAAACCCACAAAGAGGATTCTAGACGATCACCACTAAACAAAGTTTGGCAAACTTCGCCGAGTCTTCTCGTCGCCTATACCGCAAAGTTTGAAGACAAAGGTCTTCAATCAGTGCGTCCTGCCAGTCATGACTTACGGTGCCGAGACGTGGACACTGACAGTTGGGCTAGTCCACAAATTTAAAGTCGCTCAGCGAGCTATGGAGCGAGCTATGCTTGGAGTTTCTTTGAAGGATAAAATCCGTAACGAGATTATCCGGAGATGAACCGGAGTGACCGACATAGCTTGTTGGTCTAGCTCTTTTCTTATAGACATTCATACACAAAACTTTTTTCGTAACATGCTCCTCATTTCTCCGCATCACATGTCCATACCACGACAATCTACTGCATCTCCACTTTTCCGTCACTGGCTCTACTTTCAAACTCCCTCAATATTATTATCTATGACATCGTTAACTATTCGTTTTATCCACCAGGTGTTCTCAAAATCAAGCAGCGAACTGGAACTAGTTGCCCTCTTCCCGCTAACTGTTCAAGAGGGGGGCGTATCAGTGATCACGACTCAGAACATAGACGTGGTCCTCGACCACCACAAGTATGGCGTACGTCCCTCAGGCGTGGTGCTACACGTAGCACAGTCGCCGCAAAACGGCCGGATAGCCATCGACCTATCGCTGCAAAGAAACTCGCAACAGTATAACTTCATTGAAGGAGAGAGCAAGTCGAAACAGTTTTTTACGCTGCTTGACCTGTCTAGAGATAAGGTAAGATTTTGTAACAATTTGTTGGAACAGGCAGCTGTTCAAAGGATATACTATTTATTTTTAAACAGTTACAGCCCCTCGGTTGAATGCTTGCCATCTACGTAGGAGGGTCTGAATGTAAAAATATATATTATTGCTGTCATGTGTGGGCTCCTGTAGGTTCTTATGGCAAAATGTGTTAACATGTCAAGATTCAAATATTTATTGCATGCTAAGTGTTAAGTGTACATCATTGGTGTTACATTTTGTTTTGGTTCTTATAATAACTTAGTGCCCTTTTAAAAGCATTGCAATATTGAAGGCTACCTCTACGATTATTGCAATATTTTGAATGGCTATTATTGTACTACCTAAACACAATCGAATACCTATAACCATTAGCCTTGTACTCATTTTTTTAGTGATTTGATATTTTGCTAACCCGCAATGTAAAGCGTACAAAACTCGGGATTAATGCCACGCGTACCTAACCTACCTACGCTCACGACGACAAGGACTGCGTATGCGAGCGGATGTCGTTCACCCCTAGCACCTGCTGATATTTTATTTGAATTACATTGCGAACTTTAATAAATTAAGTATACAAATGGGTTTTTTTTTGCAATCAGTTTTATTTTACTGCCCAAAGCTGGTTATGTATGATAAATGCAAAAAAAATATAAAAAATCTAAGAAAAGAATCGCATTTTTTTGTGGTGTTTCGTATCAGTAATCACCAGCACTATCACCTATCTTCGTTTTCGGAAGCGTTTCCTTGACACCCAGTATATCTTTGGCACAGGTCCGCTACGTCCACGACGGCTCTGAGAACCATCAAGACGCGATCGTCCTCGATATGGAACTGATCCCCGAGACAAAGTTCACGCTACCGAGCTACCTTCAAGGCAGGAATACCTTCGTGCTACACGTCAACGTCACGCCGGTCAATGACCCGCCCGTACTCAACCTGCTGCCCGGAAAAGTACTGAGGCTTACTCAGGTATGTATTTGGTTGATTAATATTTCTTATCTTAAGTATTTATCAACTTCAAATAAAATTATACTCCGCTATGATGGACGACACAATAAAATTTGTCAGAGCCTTGTTGATATTAGTGATGCGACTCGAGTCCACTTTTACTCGAGTGACATCGAAAACAAACGCACTCGAGGGAAAAAATATCGACTCGAGTTAACTCTGACTCGAGTCACTCGCCAATCACTCACCGAGACATGCGAAATGATGTGTTTTTATTCTTTAGAACACTTTTACATTTTATGTCTGTTATTTGGTTTTATGAATAGACTATTTTGCTCATTTTTATTAGCATATTAATATTAATTTCGATATATAAATTTTGATTTTGTAAGCCTGACGATGTTTTGGAATAAAACTTCATGTTTGTCGATTTATTAAGCCTCAACTTATTGTCAAAATAAAACATAATTAATTCAAGGATTGTCACAGGTGGCTCGATAGAGGCGAGTGATCGAGTGAATCGTGAAACATTCGAGTGACACGACCACTCGAGTAGTACTCGAGTAAAATTATAAAATTACTCAAATGATTCGAGTGGTAAAATCAGACTCGAGTCGCATCACTAGTCGATATACAGCATCTGGGATTTGGCAATGCAGAAAGTCTCAGAAATTCGCAAAACAGTCGACGCGAGATTGACATGAAATTATACAGATACCTATTACCATAATGACTGGTTTTAACTACTCTAGTGTTTCATTTATAATTGCATCTGCAAACGTAAACTCTGTTTTCTCTTACTAGTCTTGTTAAGTAAACAATCTGGCTGTATTTTTAATTTTGTTTTTTTTTTTAGTAATTTCTGACATGATACAATTACTAGTTAAAAAAATAAAATGACATATGACATGTAATTAGATAAAAAAAAATGTATGTAAAATTGTTAATATAATGTCTTTTAATAATTATTATTATTAATTACGAATTGCATTTAAAATAAATGCCAAGATTGTTTAAGACATGCCAAGATTGTTTAAGACATGCCAAGATTGTTTACTAAATAAAACAATAAGAAAAAACAGAGTGTAGTGTATGAAATGATTCACGGAAACTAATGTTTTATTGCATATTCTAACGAGTATTGCATGATTTGGTTAACGTTAGCATGAGTTAATAATGTTATGTTTTCATTTTTTTAACAAATATGCCTGTTGGACCATTGCTATATAACGTGTTAGTGGAATAACTCAAAACCTCAGACACCCCAACTAGTTTTTATTATAATAAATTGATATGGAAAGTAATTATTAATTTTCATTTATTATTGTAGAAGATATTTGTAATTTTTGGTATCATGGTTACTCTAATCGATTCATAGCGCTAGATTCATTCACGAACGTGTGACGCTCCTGACGCTACCGTGTCCGGAGGTGAATAACCTCTTAAAATTAAGTTAAGTTTTAATCGTTTTAGGAAACAAATGTTACCCAAAAGTTACCATCACACGTTTTTTTTACTGGATCTCGCTCGCCTTTGCGCTCAACGCCGCGTCGTCGTATGAAACTTTTAGACTCGGCATGGTATGAAAACATTTTTTGGTAAAAATTAACCTATGTTAAAAAGTAGTGTAATGGATTCTACTCTCGATTCTGAACAAACTAGTTTCAGGTTTTGAGTTAATTCAATAACACGTTGTATACAAAATAAACGTATTTGAAAAATATGAGTATACTCAGAAATAGAAGGCCTTTCCAAAGAAGACATTTTATTTATTATTTATTTTATTTATTTTCAGAATGTCTCCAGAGCTTCAAATATTTTTTATGATTTGCTTTTGTGTAGTTGCATGCATTGTTTGCTCCACGATCGCCGAAAGCACTACAGATTAACCTTTAATTTATTTGTGTGAGTACTTTTATTATTTAACTCTATTAACTTTATTTTTACTGCTACTGATTTGATTTATATACGATTGAAAAGAAAATGTATAATGCGTACCAATTCCCGTTGTCATATTTGTACGGCACTGGGTCGTTATGTTAAGTCGTCAAACCTGCGCGAAAGACGGTTCGTAATGACTCTCGAAAACAGCTTGTAGACATGGCTCAGAAGTGAGATGGGCCTATAATTCTTCAGTAGAGCATTATCGCCCTTTTTGAAGAAGAGTACCACCACACCTCTGCTCCATGCCTGTGGCGTTCTCCCCTCGAGAATGACGGAATCAAATAGCTTCTGAAGGGCCTTAAGGATCGGTTTTCCACCCGCCTTCAGGAGTTCGGCCGTAATTCCGTCATCACCCGGTGCCTTGTTGTTTTTGAGCTGCTTTAGAGCCATCCTAATCTCGTACAGGCTGACGTCCGGGATATCTTCGGTATAGTGTCGGGTCAATCGAGCTCTTGGGTCATTAGCCCGATTTACAGCGGGTTTCCGGGTGGACGTGTATAACTGTCCATAGAACTTCTCGACCTCCTTCAATAGCTCTAGCTTGGAGGAAACGACTCTGCCATCGTCGGTCCTCAGTTTTGCAAGCTGGCTCTGCCCAATAGACAGGTCTCTTGCGAAGACTTTGGAGCCCTTATTCTTCTCTATCGCGTCTTTAATACGTTCGGTATTAAATTGGCGTAGGTCACTTTTCAAGGACTTTGAGATCTGTCTATTGAGCTGCCGGTACTTAGTCGCATCATCTGAGGACTGCAGAATCATCTCGCGTCTTTCCGCCATGAGCTCGAGAGTGTGGTCAGAGAGCTTCTTGTTTCTGTTTGTACGACGGGTCCTAAAGATCCTAGACCCGACCGTATAGACAGTTTCCACAAACCCATCGTTGTAATCGTCCACTGAGCTCCCTAGGCATTCGAAACGATTCTGAAGTTCGAGCTGAAAGCTCTCGGGGTTTTGGATTTGGATCGGTGCTGGACGGAGCGTAGACTTCATCAGTCGAGATCTTTCCAGCTTGATGTTCAGATTCAATGTGCCTCTTACCAAACGGTGATCACTTCCGGTTTTGACCGCGTTGATCACAGAGACATCATTGAATATTTGCTTCTTCATCGACATAATGAAGTCAATCTCATTTTTTGTTACACCATTAGGTCCCAACCAGGTCCACTTCCTGTGCTCATGCTTTCTGAAGAAAGAGTTCATCATATAGAGCCCCTCTTTCTCCATAAAGTCGGCCAGTAGATGACCCCGGTGGTTCCGATATCCATATCCAAATTGCCCCACTCGCAGCTCATCATCGTAGCGCTTGCCCAGTTTCGCGTTGAAGTCTCCCATGACAACAGTGAAGTGAGTTTTAGAGCCATGCATGGCTCTCGAGATATCCTCATACATGGTCTCCACCTCATCGTCGGAGTGTTTCGAGGTCGGGGCGTATACCTGTATAACCTTCAACGAATACCTTTCGGTTATTCTGAGTATAAGGTACGCCACCCTGGTCGAAACACTCTCGATCTTCACTATGTTGTTCACAAGAGACTTATGGACGATAAACCCGACACCGCCCTGGGAAAGTTGATCGCCCTCCCGGAAATAGAGCAAGTTACCGGATTTGAGGATTATCGTGTCCTCCCCCTCCAGCCTCCCGAACAAGCCGGGTTCCGAAAAGGCTTTAGCACCGTAGACCACATACATACGCTGCGTCAGGTTATACAGAAGACCGAAGAGTATAACTTGCCTCTTTGTTTAGCGTTTGTGGACTACGAGAAAGCCTTCGATTCGATCGAGACTTGGGCGGTACTACAGTCTCTTCAACGGTGCCAGATTGACTATCGGTACATCGAAGTGTTAAAGTCTTTGTATGAAAACGCCACTATGTCAGTCCGATTACAGGACCAAGCCTCGAAACCTATCCTTCTGCAGCGAGGTGTGAGACAGGGAGATGTGATCTCTCCGAAACTGTTCACTGCTGCATTGGAGGATGTCTTCAAGGTTCTGGACTGGAATGGGCTAGGCATCAACATAAACGGCGAGTACATCACTCACCTTCGGTTTGCCGACGACATAGTAGTCATGGCTGAGACCATGGAGGACCTCGGTACAATGCTCGATGACCTCAGTAGAGCTTCCGATAGAGTGGGTCTTAAAATGAATATGGACAAGACAAAGGTTATGTCGAATTCCCATATAGCACCCATTCCCGTAAGCATCGGAGAATCTACACTCGAAGTTGTTGACGATTATGTATACCTAGGACAAACTGTCCAGCTAGGTAAGTCCAACTTCGATAAAGAGGTCAATCGTCGAATCCGACTCGGTTGGGCAGCGTTCGGGAAGCTACGCAATATCTTCTCGTCCAAAATACCGCAGTGTCTCAAGACGAAAGTCTTTGACCAGTGTGTGTTGCCAGTAATTACTTACGGTACTGAAACGTGGTCGCTCACAATGGGCCTGATAAGAAGGCTCAAAGTCACTCAAAGGGCAATGGAGAGGGCTATGCTCGGAGTGTCCCTGCGTGATCGAATCAGAAATGAGGAGATTCGCAGGAGAACGAAAGTAACCGACATAGCCCGAAGAATTGCCAAACTTAAGTGGCAGTGGGCGGGGCACATTGCTCGCAGAACGGATGGCCGATGGGGCAGTAAAGTTCTGGAGTGGCGACCGCGTACTGGAAGGCGCAGCGTGGGTAGACCCCCCACAAGGTGGACCGACGACCTGGTGAAGGTCGCGGGAATCCGCTGGATGCGGAAGGCACAGGACCGGTCGTTGTGGCGATGCTTGGGGGAGGCCTATGTCCAGCAGTGGACGTCTTTCGGCTGAAAATGAATGAATGAATGAATGGGTCGTTATGTCGCGGCAATAAAGATGTGGTGAAATCGTACAACTTTACCTTCGATTTCATGAACTGTGAATATTATCATATTATATTATTACAACATAAGAAGTTACTTTATCTCCGCCATGTTGAAGCTTCTTATCTCCTGAAATCCTTGCTACCTACTATAAATCGTAGAAAATTAATAAAACGTTATTTTTGTATACAAATGCCTGCTACAGGCTTCACAGGCTTACGCTTCATACACTGAAATCGCACTTTCAATCGCAAATTCCAAAACTAAAAATCCATAGGTATTAAAATCCACCTAGAACTTCCCTTATTTGGTCTCACTCACTTACAGCAATATTCTGCAAAATCAGCCCTAACCATAGTATTATCATAGACCAAATTACTTATTTATCCATCGTATATTAAAAAACCACTATTAAAAAAAAAAACTTAAAGGGTAGTCTCTGCTTATCATTCTGCAAGAATTTTACTATGAGACCAATTTTGAAAAACAAAAAAATTGTTCCTTACATAAGTGGATCCCTAACTCGATCAATATGTCCATTCATTTTCATCGAGCTTATACACAGTGGCGGCTGCTGTCTCAGAGAACCGGTGCCGGTGGTGCACTGTACTGTTTTATTTAGTGTTTTCACTATTTTCTGATTTAAAATACAATAAAAATATGTGATACCAGTTTCAGTCCAAATCGATTCTCCACCAAAAACGTGCAAAGAAAACAAAAGAAAACCACACAAACACACGCTTTGTATTGTTTAATTCAATTCTAAATTAAGAAATCGCTAGGCGGGTTAGCTGATTATTTTATTCCCTATTATTGCTACATAATTGTTTTGAAAAGTTGTATTATTGCTTTTAATAAATACTACCACTATAGTAGTCATTATTGAAGTTAATGCTAATTTTTACACCAATTCACAGTTACAGTAACGTAATTTAAAAACACTAAATAATAACATAACAAGAAGAAATTTAAACGAGCGCGGGAACTATGATAATTAGAGGGCCACGTCCCCACCGCCTCGGCCGGCTCGCATGATCGGTCAATCTCGGAAATCTTCGGTGACGTGCAGCGCACGAATATTGGCTAGTTACTTCATAGTAAAGTACAAATTATCTTCCGTCTCACGCGTCAGGTGATGTAGCTCGTATTTCATAAAAATTGTATGAGCAGTCTGCGAAGCGAACAGGACATTTTTGTTCTAGCAAAAATAAGTTTTAACTCCTTTAGTTTAAAGATTAAATTGATTTGTCGGTACTTCATAATAGTATAAAGTAGGTCCGTAATTGTGATTCTTTTTAAAGATATAAATAATGAATTTATGAACTGGTAGTGCAGCGCACGACTGCACTTAAGGGATAACCGCCTACAGTTATTTTTTTACGATTTGAGGATTGGTCCCATAGTAAAAAATGTGCGGAAAGATGCGCACATACTAATCTTAAAGTTTATTTTTTAATTAAAAATGGTGGTGTATTATAGTATGATTATCGTCATCCTTCTATTTCCTAAGTAAATATATAAGGAGTGGCTTCCATTCCTAACAATATATTCTAATACTACATTTGCACCTCCTTTACAGGGCACTCGCAAAGTGATCACCTCTGATATACTCAAGGCAGAAGACCCAGACACGGCTCCAGAAGACCTGCTGTACACTGTTCTGCATGGCAAAAATGAAGCTAATAGGTGAGAACGACTGCTAATTTAACTATTATTGTGATTCCGGCATTCATTTTATGATGCCAAGAAGCTATCACACAAAAGTGCTCTGTGGCTACCACTTTATTTCAAGAAACTGCTCGTATGTACACATAAAAGTATTTAGGCGGTGTAGGTCCCAAGGTTGAACCTGTAGTGTGGGCTATCGAAACTGGAAAAAAGTGATGGACTTTTTGTAGGTCCTACAATCTGGTACAGCAATTATTTATTAATACCTACTCTGATATAGAAAGTTCATCAACTTAGCCTATCGCAGTCCACTGCTGGACATAGGCCTCTCCCAAGTTGCGCCACAACACTCGGTCCTCCCGTCCTCGGTTTCCGTGTGGTGCCGGACGTAAAGAATTGCACCACACTCTCTCTTCTCATGGGTGTCGTAAAAGGCGACTAAGGGATTCACCAGAGGATGGGCAGCAGCGTTTTCTGAGTATTTAAACAACCAACTGCGATCGCCAACCCGCCTACCAAGCGTGGCGATTATGGCATATACTCCCCCTTCGGGGGAGGCCTATGTCCAGCAGTAGACGTGTATCGGCTGAAATGATGATGATGATGATGACTCGGTCCTCTGCCTTCCGCATCCAATCCCCCCCAGAAAGTAGAAAGTTCATGGCACACATTAATTTATTTTATCTACACTCGTATCGTAAAATTCGAATTATGAACTCGAAAAAATGATAAATAAATACGAATAAATGATTTGATTTGATTTGATTTGAAAGTAATGTGATAATGACATACTTTACGCACATGCACCTGTAATGAATTTAAAAAGTTTCATTACGATACAGTTTGCTGAACAAAACAATGCGGTAATTAATTTTTTTTTCCATAACCGCACACTTCAGCCAAACTAAGGAGTTTTTAATGCCACTTCGACCCAACCAAGGAGTTTTCAAACCTTTTTTTTTTGCAGTCGTACAGTTTGGCACCAATAGTACACAAAATTCAGGGTGGCGCCACTAGTCATACATTGAAAATTTTTATCGTATAAAATCGCGTTTTTGGCAGAAGTTTGGATTCTCATATTGCTTTTAAATATATTTAAGTGTTTACAGGCATATTTTTTGTATGATAAAACAGAGATTGACAGAATCCTGACAAGGATAGGAAATTAGTTCCGATTATAATGTTTTCGCCAGACTATATTTTATTATCTGTGTTGAAGTGCGCGTGCGCGGAGTGCGCGCGGCCGCGCGCCATGGCCTACTGGATTTGGCTTTGGATTGGATTTGTTACCAAGATTTTGACTTTGGTATTTTATTTAAAATTGTATGAGTTTAGATAAAATAGTGTATGAAACTGACATAACTAGGTATTAAAACAGTTTTAATAACCCCTATTATGCAACAGTTTCATAAACTACTATTATCTACACTCGTATCGTAAAATTCGAATTATGAACTCGAAAGTAATGTCATAATGACATACTTTACGCACATGCACCTGTTATGAATTTAAAAAGTTTCATTACGATACAGTTTGCTGAACAAAACAATGCGGTAATTTAATTTTTTTTCCATAACCGCACACTTCAGCCTAACTAAGGAGTTTTTAATGCCACTTCGACCTAACCAAGGAGTTTTCAAACCTTTTTTTTAGCAGTCGTACAGTTTGGTACCAATGAGTACACAAAATTCAGGGTGGCGCCACTTGTCATACATTGAAAATTTTTATCGTTTAAAATCGCGTTTTTGGCAGAACTTTTGACTGTCATATTGCTTTTAATTATATTTAAGTGTTTACAGGCATATTTTTTGTATGATAAAACAGAGATTGACGGAATCCTGACAAGGATAGAAAATTAGTTCCGATTATAATGTTGTCGCCAGACAATATTTTATTATCTGTGTAGGCGCGCACCAGCGCGCGTGCGCGGCCGCGCGCCTGGTTTACTGGATATGGACATCGTTACTTGTAAATTTATTGTTATTGTTTACGTTATTATTATGGTTTTGTATGTCGAAAGTTTTATTCTGGGCAAAAATATCTGACTACAGCAGTGATACTGAACTGAGGAAAATATGACCCCGCCTGAATTTCTGGATGCAGCAACGTAAATGACGAACAATCTTTTACCAGAGAAATCAAGAAAAACAACGACAATGTTACTAAGATTTTGACTTTGGTATTTTATTTAAAATTGTATGAGTGTAGATAAAATAGTGTATGAAACTGACATAATTAGGTATTAAAACACTCGTGTGATACTATTAAAAACCTCGCCTACGGCTCGGTTTTTAAACTCACACTCGTGTTTTAATAACCCCTATTATGCAACAGTTTCATAAACTACTATTTCAACACACTTGTTCGTAAAGTGGCTCTTATTGCACCGTTTTTAGGTTCATAATGTAGCTTATAACGCACGCGTGCTTTTACTTTATATTATCACACTAGTGCTTTTTACTTTACAGTTTATTTTTTTAACGCAGCTAAGAGTTTTTATGTCTAAACAAAATTAAACATTTTTGTGAATTAATCAACTGTATTAATTAAAATATGTTAAATAAAAGTTTTTAAATTTTCGCGAATTTCACTCATATTGAACTATATTTACGGGACTTGTCGCGCACAATAAAATCAAAACATAACAAACATTTTGACTAACCTCGACGTTTCGGCCAAGTTGCATTGGTCGTGGTCACGAGCAGACTCAAGTAAGAATAAGAATAATCTTTATTTTTAAGTATGCGGGTGTCATCGTCTTGAGCGGCGGGTGTTTTCTCGAACTATCCGCGGTTGGTTTTTCGTATATCGTGTTACGGACAGCGACGTTACGTAAAACCAACCGCGTATAATAGCCAACAGTCTCGAGTATAATAGCCAACTTGGCTCACTTGTATCATAATGTACTATTTTATTACCATATTGTTGACTAAGTACCCATGTAAACATTTCGTAATGTTTCTTTGACAGCGGCCACATTGAAATGTCGGGCCAACCAGTGGATTCGTTCACGCAACAAGACATAGACTCCGGCGTGATATCGTACGTACACGGCTCTGCAAGCGACAAGCAGCTCAACAAAACATCGCTCAGGTTGACTTTACAAGTGAGTCTGCTCACTGCTCATCTGCCTAGCCTTTTTCCAGATACATTTAACTTACATACAGTACGCTTAATATAACTGTGCCGCTGTTAAGTGAGAAACAGGTGGCTGCGTAGTAGTCAATTTTGCAACCAAATCAGTAGCGCGCATGCGCGGTAAAGGCGTCAAGACTCTGATAGGTAGTTCATCTGATTGGCAAGATGGCGGGCGCATGTTCTCGCTGTCTCAGTCGTTCGTCAATGTTCGATGTATCCTTAAGTCCTGCTCACACTTATTACGCGACTGTACCTGCACGCGCCCTTCGCAAATCCTGGTTTCAGAGCGGCACAGTTATATAACGAGTACTGTACACGTAATGATGCATGACAACCACGTCTCGCGGCTGAATGTACTCTTCGAAGAACAGAGTATGGTCATTTGGTTGTAATGTTAAATCACCACGTTTTTATTAACTCGCTTTCAGTCATGTCTGTCTGTTCGGTACAAATTTTGCAATCGATCTTAAACTAACTTCCCGATGAGACTTGAAACTTCGAACATAGCTCAGAACTGGGGCCTTACTCTCGACTGGATCGAGTGCTGTATCAGTCGAATTTGAATTCGAGTTAGTGTCTATTCGTACTGCATTTCGTTAGGAATTGACGTAAGCTCGATTTGGTTCAGAACTCGAAACAGTCGGGACTAAGGCCAGCTGCTCGAAACAGTCGGGAGTAAGGCCTCTGGATGACAACACAATATTAACTTGCTTTCGTTTTAAAAACGAGGTATAATTTTTTTTTTTTTTCAAATAATTATTATTCATAAGATAAATCTATTGAATATGACCTTGCGGGTTTCAAGACAGATTAATCATTTCCCCGGGACGCGCCGAGCTTCATTGTTTCGGCGTTTTTTCTGGTTGTTCGCCATTGTAGATCCTGGCTTACAGGAGATGCAGTGGTTGGGAAAGGGTGGAGCGTTTGCTCCAAAAAAAAGAAATGACCTTGTAGACCGCCAGTATGAACGGTCAATGGTGCACTAAAATTGCCTCCACGAGTTGCGATACCTAAAGGCACAGTCACGATCCTTCCCGGTGGTACATTTTGTCGACAAAGTCCCTTGAACGAATCCTGCTACATTACACGTACTTACGGCTGCCGTCGAACACTGAGCGCAAGCGATTTTAGCCTTAGTGGTGGTTCACCGGAAAGATTTCTGACTGTACGTGGGATGCACTCTGGGCAGTCAGTCTCGCTACCACCTTGCTGACTGACTAATATGTTTACCACAAGACACAATAACCTCATGACAAGAAGTCGAAGAATGTTAGAGGGAATAATAACATAACAAGACGCTTGATAAACGGAATGGTAATTGCAGTATTTAGCGCGAAGGGCTGGTTTATTTCTTAGTTGCTTCTTATTAGACCTACGAGAACACGGAGTGATCTATATCTACCTTAAGATTTATAATATTTTGTGAAGCACACATCTTAAAGTTTTGTTTGACGACGTCTGTGGTCTAGTGGTTCGAATGTCGGACTGCTGATCACGAGGCCGTGGGTTCGATTCCAACAGGACACAAATATTTATGTGATGAACATAGTGTTTGTGTTGGTCTGGGTGTCTCATATGTTTTATATGTATGTTTTTATAAAAAAAGTATTTAAATATTATATCCATTGTCAGCTCTGCTTAATTTGGGACTAGATGGTGCTGTGTAAAAATGTCCCAAATATATTCATTATTTTATTATTTATTTATTTGTTAATGGATTTGGAATAAACTCCCTGAAAGTGTAACAATGGCATCCATATATAAACTGCTTCTAGAATGGATTGGACAAAATCTCCAAATTCAAGACACACACTCAACAGCTTAAGCTGCTAGTGTAGTTTCAATATAATAATAATAATAGCCAACCTATAATTATCTCTATTTCAATAGGTATCAGACGGAATAGAAACCAGTGGTCCTGGCATCCTCCGAATATCAGTAGTGCCTTTACAAGTGCGGCTAGTGAACAACACGGGGCTGCAGCTGGTTCACAACTCTTACGCCATCATCACTGCCGATAACCTCACCTTCACCACCAATGCCGACGAAACCAACGTGCAAGTCAAGTGAGTGTTCACACATACCAATAGTGCCTCAAAGTCAAAGTCAAAAGTTTTTATTTCGATTAAGACCGTTGTCCGACCGTTGACCGCATGTCTGTGGTAACAGTTTGAAATTGACAGCGCTTTTATTTCGTAAGAAGTAAGGGCGGTATTCTAATTCAAGTGTTACCACTGTCATGCAGTCGACTGTACACTAAGGATGTTACAAAAAATTCGGCCGTTCTGTTCTGCCGTTTCCGGCGTACAAATATTTTTATTTTTGATAGGTTTTAGAATAATTTTAGAATTTTCATTATATAACAAGCAATTAACATGCAATTTCAAAACTTTAAGAATCTAGTTGCATGGTTCCAAAAAGTTGGTCCTATAGAGTTGAGCCGGCAAGAAACTCCATGGATATACTCTTTTCACGTAATAAATGGTACAGTGGTTTGTTACATGATTTTGAAAGAATTGTGTGAGAACAATGTAATGTGTGTGTGTGCGTGTGTAATGAGTGTTGTGTGTTAATGAGTGAGACAAATTCACTGCAAGTAACTAATGAACAACAGAGGGATGCAACTGATTTACAACTCTTACGCCATCATCACTGCCGACAACCTCACCTTCACCACCAAAGCCGACGAATCAACGTTCAAGTCAAGTTTATTCAACAAAATACTATCTAGGCTTCTTCATGCCACTATTGGACACGGCCAGGAACATGTTGATAATGAAGTGGACAAGTGGGATAGTCAAGTAAAAGCCGCTGAAGCTCATGTCACTTAGCCTGAAGTCACGCTTCCAACTGTCAAAAGCACTGCATTTTGACAGTTGGAAGCATGAGTTCACGCTCAGATTCGCCTCTGTATATAAGCCTTAGCCACGCGTTCCTTCTTTCTCTTACATAGAGTGAATACCCTTGCAACCCAGTTACTGGACAATACTGACATTCTATGATTAGACCAGTTGTCAGGTTTTCCGGAATCTCAATATCCGTAACGACTGTTATAATAGTATTTGTGTGACAACCGGGACCTACAGTTTTACGTGCTCTCAGTACAGTACAGTTTTACGTGTGAAGAAATCAAGCTCGATAAGCGCAACAAACTTGAAAATCATTCAATCGGTGCAATTCTTATTAAGCCACGAGCCCTTTAGCTTTCAGCCCCCTTACCTCCCAATGTTAATACCGCTTACTTTGTTAAAGGTACGACATAGTAAAACCTCCACAATTCGGCGTGGTAGAACGACTGCGAGTACTGGACGGTACTTGGCAGACTGTGGACTCCTTCACCAGTGAAATGGTGACGTTTGGCCGCGTGCGATACATGCATCTGCTTGGAAACCCTTCGCATGACGAGTTTAAGGTAAACTGACACGCAAAATTACCTTAATTATGTATGACAAACTAACTAGGGAATACAAATTAACTAGGTTACGTGGTAACCTTTCACAAAATTGTGCATTTACCTGCTCTATACCATGTTTGTTGAAGAAAAAGTTTTTATGACAAAATTTTACTAATGTTAATGAAAATAAAAAAATTGAAAAAATATACGAAATCTACCCACTTATCACTTAAAGTAAAACACTTAAAATGCACCACTAATTCTTACGGCACTGAAACGTGGTCGCTCACAATGGTCCTGATAAGAACGCTTAAAGTCACTCAAAGTCAATGGAGAGAGCTATGCTCGGAGTGTCCCTGCGTGATCGAATCAGAAATGAGGAGATTCTCAGGAGAACGAAAGTAATCGACATAGCCCGAAGAATTGCCAAACTTAAGTGGCAGTGGGCGGGGCACATTGCTCGCCGAACGGATGGTCGATGGGGCAGTAAAGTACTGGAGTGGCGACCGCGTACTGGAAGGCGCAGCGTGGGTAGTCCCCCACAAGGTGGACCGACGACCTGGTGAAGGTCGCGGGAATCTGTCGGATGCGGGAAGCGCAGGACCGGTAGTTGTGGCGATGCTTGGGGGAGGCCTATGTCCAGCAGTGGACGTCTTTCGGCTGAAATGATGATGATGATGACGTAAAACATTCCTTAATGTAGTAAGTCTCGAATTTTTCATTGCGTAGTTTCTCAATCCACGAAAACGACGAGGAAAGAGTTTATATTTACTTTTTTCCCTCAACTAATGGGCTATAGTAATCTTATTTTAGAAAATATTATTTTCAGTAGTACTTTGACAAACAGTCGAAAATAAACACTCATGTAGTTACAAAAGCCTGATATTTTTAAATCACAATGTTCTTTGTCCACAGTTCAAAGCATCAGTCGGCTCAATACGAACGAACACACTATACGATTTTCGATTAACGTTTATAAAACTCGAACTTTACCAATCGGTGAACGAAGAATTAGTTCTTAATAACACGAGGGAGGCTTTCATATCGTCCCAACACCTTAAGTTTAAGACTAACCCTCTCGCGCTACCAAACGACCGTGTAGTATACACAATATTGAGGTCACCGAAGTACGGAATACTACACTTGTCTTCAGGAAAACATCATCTGCAAATGCATAGCACTTTCACCCAACAGCACATCGATACGGATCAACTGTGGTACCGGTTACACAGGAGAGCGTATTCACATATCCAAGACGAGTTTACCTTCGTAGTTGGTGCAACAGAGTGCGAAAATATCACAGGCGTCATGACGATACGACACATGCCTGGGACTCCAATATCAGACCGAATTGAAGGTCGAGTTCATACCACATTAGAGCGCCTGCAAGTTACAGAAGGCTCCAGAATGGTCATCCCGGCCACACATCTCAATTTCCGTACAGATGCTGTCACTAACTTAATATTTAACATCACACACTTACCAAGACACGGCAAAATCGAAGTAATTAACGATATCCTCAAAATCATGAGAGATAACACGACATATTTTACTCTAGAAGAGCTCAATTCTGACCGAGTGTATTACGCTCACGACGACTCCGAAAGTCGACACGATTCGTTTCATTTTATGGCTTTGAGTCCAGAGCCCGAAGATTTCCAGTACGTCGGAGTATTTCACATCGATATTATATTGAAGAACGACAATAGTCCCGTGAGGGCCAACGATAACGTGTTTCACATCGTCCATGGCGGGGCGAGACTAATCACGGCCCGGGACTTGAGTTATACTGATGCGGACTTGGATACGAAACCATCCGATATTATCTATACAGTCCAACGCTACATCAAAGATCCTCCGAACGGTGGAATATTTCGGGCGGATAATCCTTCGGAACAAATAGCGCAGTTTTCTCAAGACGATATCAATAAGAACTTGGTGTTGTTCAAGCATCAAGGCAAAGAGTATGGGAAGATGGCTTTCTGGATATCAGATGGGTTGTTCGATGTTAATGGCAACCTGGAAATTCAGGCGTCGCCTCCGTTCATAAGGATGTACCCAACGAACGGATCGATTGTGGAGAACGGGAAAGCTGTTGTTATTACTTCTAGAGATATGCAGGTATTTATATTATTCTTATTTTTCTAGTTAAAATCTCCCTGTTCCATTTTCCGTTATTCATTAAAAGAGCCTCCACAAGTGACGATATTTAACTGCACCCTGGACAGTCAGCCCCGCTTCCAACCTGCTGACTGGCAAATCTTTTTCCCACGGCATGAGCTGTTATCATTATGTAGCTCATGTCGAGACGATAGAAAAAAGATTTTCCGTTTCAAACGACGTTTTGATAAAATATGGTTCAGCCAGCCAAGTCTTGACTGTATAATCCCGTATTCCAGCCATCGACCATACAACCCAATAGACGCCTAATGTTGAATATAATACGTACAATAAATTCTGTCAACTAACTCAAGCTACTGCAATTCGATTGGCTCCACCAAGGTGGCTAATGGCTAAACACTAACGCGGAAGTTTTGACGGCTCACATAATTGGTCGAATCTGATTTGAAGTTTTCAAGTAGCGAATAGTTGCGCCCTACATTAGTGGGGGGTGTGTGGCCGATGATTCCAGCACAGCATTTACAATAAAATAACATCTTTGTCTAGGTCGACACCAATATGAACTGCCTCGAAGAAGATATTCGTTACGAAGTGAACTTAGAACCGAAGCACGGTACTATAGAAGTAGGCGAGGGGCAAGGAGCTTACACCTTCACACAATTAGATGTCGCTGCGGGCAGAGTGGCGTACAGACACAGGGAACCCAAGACTCCGACTGATCAGTTCAGGTAAGATTCTAAATAAAATAAAATCAAGTCTGTTAAGGTATATAGTACACCCACGCCAGTTATGTTATAAGTTCCATGTAATAGGGGGCGAGCTTTTTGCCATTAACCAGGTACAAATCCAGACTGCTGCTGATTCAAAATAATGTAAACATCACCGTGAACGCTAGTTATCATAATGTAATTAGCAAAGATCGGAATAGGTAGAGTTTTGAAGTACCAAAGTATGTCAAATTCTCAACAAAATTTTAAATATGCCTTGAAACCCCATTTGGAGAGGCGTATTTTTGATAAATACAGTACAGTGTACACAAGTTATTTACAATTCTTAACCTAGGATTTATTCACACAGATAAATATCAGCACTTGCCAATAATAACGCGCTTGGGCTGGCTCGTATTAATAATAAAATAAAATCTTTATTTTCGGACATAATCCATAATTATGATTATTAATTATTTATTATTATTATTATTGGCTCGCGCCAATGCCACGCCCGCTCGTCGCCAATAGGAGCTCGTTATCTCTAGTTGAAAATTGACGGAATTGATTTCAAACAAAGCAGATGTGATCACGTGCGATAGGCATTGCTCGATGATACAGACCTAATAAAAGCTTCCCATTATTGATCGAAGCTTAAAAGTAAAGAATGAAATCGTAGTAGGAGTAATGATCATGTCAAGTATGTTCTCTTGTCCTTTTAGGTTCAAGGTCATGTGTCTGGACACTTGGGGCGAGGGTGTCTACGTGATAAAGATATTTCCGTCCAGCTACTGGGAGCCTCTCAGGGTGAACACCAACTTACCTCTAGTTGTGGAAGAATCTACCAGCGTCAACATTACCAAGGAAATTCTGGAGGTAAGAAGCAAAGGGAAATCTCAAACTGTCTAGGCCAAAATTACATGCGTGATTGTCAGTATTACAGACCGTATTACCTTACTTATAAAGTTCATTTTATAGTGTCGTTTTGAACTCTTGACTTAAAAATCTTCAGTTATCAAGGCACAACAAGAAAACTGCTTCGAATTAACGAATCACTATTTTCAGGTAATGCATCCACAAATTGAGCCTTCAAACATAGTATATCAAGTAACAGACGGCCCGTACCACGGGTGGCTCGAAATCACGACCACACCGGGTACCCTCGAACTGGAGAACTACAACGAAGAGCCCGTCCACATCAAAGTCTTCGACCAATCCATCATCAACGCAAACCGACTGGTTTACGTACAGTCCGGAGTTAACCGAACACGGGATAGAATTCGAATGGACGTCACGAATGGGATCGTGTGGCTTCGGGACGTGGAACTAAACGTCGTTATCATCCCAGAACACTTTTACGTGTACGCGTCAAATTTAACGGTGGTTGAAGGCGAGGCTGTAAGCGTGAAACCAGATTTGTTCAGGACAGTCACTGAATATTATAGAGGAAAAGTGGTGGCGTACAAAGTCGTCGAAAAACCGAGGTATGGCAAGATTGTGATGACTGATCAGGAGCTCAACTTGCTGCCCGTGTTGAAGCTTAATTCTGGGAATATTCAGGTGTGTATCATCTTTATCATAATTTTTAAAAATCTCCACCCGGCTTATAACAAAAGGGATTTTCCTTATGACCTTTATTTTGTCTGTGTTATCTGTAATTATATTTTTAGTTCTTGGAATGCGAAATCTCGTTACGAGTAACGCCCTAGTGTAGTAACAAGAGGGTATCCAGTAATGACCAGAATACAAATTACCAGTGGAAGCATCAGACCAAATCTCACCAAGAAAGAGGGGCGGGGGGGGGGAATACCAAAAACAACAGAATACTTAACAATAATCATCTAATTACTCAACAGTACGTCAACGACGGCTCCGAAGAATCATCAGACTCGTTAAAGCTTATCGCAATGACGGAGAACGGTAAGGAAAGTGAGCCGTTCTACGTGCACATCAGCGTGGTTCCTGTGAACGATGAGCCGCCGATAGTGGCCGCCAACACCGGGCTCTGCGTTTGGGAGGGGGGCACTTTCACCTTCACCACTAAGGAGTTATGTGAGTCAATGTTACAACTACTTTTCAAGGTAAAAAGTCACTGTTATGAAAACAGTGAGGAAAGCGAGTTGTCCTACGTTCCACGTCAGCGTGAACGATAAGTCACTTATAGTGGCTGCCAAACAAGGACCGTACAACCCCGGGTTAGAGTTAAGCTTTTCGAAGGGGTAAGCCGTTTATGAGGTTACCTTTATTATGATGTAACCCTTTGAATGGGTTCTATGTTTGAAAACCAGGAAAAGGGTTACCATTACATAAGGTTTTTTCTCGACGTGGACACTGACAGTTGGGCTAGTCCACAAATTTAAAGTCGCTCAGCGAGCTATGGAGCGAGCTATGCTTGGAGTTTCTTTGAAGGATAAAATCCGCAACGAGATTATCCGGAGAAGAACCGGAGTGACCGACATAGCTTGTAGGATCAGTAAGCTGAAGTGGCAGTGGGCTGGCCATGTCTGTCGAAGGACCGATGGCCGCTGGAGCAGACGAGTCCTTGAGTGGAGACCGCGTATCGGCAAACGCAGCGTAGGGCGCCCCCCTGCCAGGTGGACCGACGACCTAAAGAACGTGGCTGGGGGGGACTGGATGCGGAAGGCAGAGGACCGAGCGTTGTGGCGCAACTTGGGAGAGGCCTATGTCCAGCAGTGGACTGCGATAGGCTGAGTTGATTGAAGGTTTTTTCTTAGGGTTACCATATGGTTATTCAATAAACTTGTGCGAAGTAGGTGGTGGAGCACTTTGAAACCTATGCCCATCATCGAGCGATCATATCACATTGCTCTGAGTCGGCATGTTACGCTGTTATCGTTTTATAATTAGTAACTACACGAATGAGAAAGAAAGATCGTTGAACGTGTAACCCTTATGGGTTTTTTAATAACCGCTTAGAAAAACCCTATCGAAAACCCTTTCAATGGGTAACCAGAATGGTCCCTGCTGCCAACACCGGTCTCTGCGTGTAGGAGGAGCGCACTTTCAAATCAACTTTACCATACATTTTCTGTTTCATTTAGAACCATATAGGGTAGAAAATATGATCATATTCTAAGCGAGTTGATGGCATTCTAAATCGTGTCAAACCATTGCGAGCTACTCATTATCACTCACTCAATCAATCAATCTAAGAATCGCTATCAGAACACTTTATCCTCGCCTCGGACTACCTGAGTTTGGAGCTTGTTTAAAGATTTCCAGGCTGGCCAAGTCATAGTTGGGCATCAACAGTACAACTACCTTGTTTTTTTAATGACATTTGGTGGCGATACGAGCTAAAATCCCACCAGATGTTATGCGGTTACCTTTGCCCATAATAACTGCAATACCACCTAAGTTGTTGCGCAAATGGTATCACAAGTTGTGTTCTGCAAACTGAGAGACCTAAAGAGGCAAATCACCCATACCCTTCGCACCGGAACACAGCAATACAAGCAACACTGTTGGATGGCAGAAATAGATATGGTCTACGGATCTACTTCATCATTTTAGCCGAAAGACTTCCACTGCTGGACATATGCCTCCCCCAGTCATTGCCACAACGACTGGTCCTGCGCTTACTGCATCCAGCGGATACCCGCGACCTTCACCAGGTCGTCGGTCACCTTGTCGGATCGGATTGTCGGGAACGGATCTATTTAATAAGCTTTTATTATAACCTTCTCTACTACATTCATAGGATATGACAGGACTGTATGTAGTTGCAAATATAGCTACACTGCATTAATACCATATGTTAATACGGAATCTAATGGAACATAACTTACAGATGTGAACGATATCGACACGCCTCCCGAGAACGTGACGGTTCGCGTTGTTGACATAGTGTCTGGATACATCGCGTTACAAGACAACCTCGACTCAGCCGTGCATCACTTCACGCAGGCAGACATCGACAACGGGAAAGTCGTGTTTGTGCACAAGAGTAAGTTTCATTCAGCATAACCTTTTTACAAGAAAAAGTCGTCATAAAGTTTTACTAGATGCAGCTTTCAGTATGTTTCCAACTGTCCTTAAGGACTGCAATAGTATGAGGTCTGTTTCAAACGATTGATAGAGTTACTGAGATGTCAAAACAGTAATAAGATCCAGTAAAGTTAAGCTTCGGCGCATCTCAGACTGAAACTAAAATGCTGTGCTATGTATCACACAAATGCATTTATCGAACACCTATATTTAAATGCCAATGTACTTAAAGAAACACATCCATTCTGTCACACAAGTAAAAGTAAGTGTGTGACGATGCATGTCATAACATGATGTCTTTCAGCGCACGTATATATGTGTCTGTTCAGTAAAGTGCCTTGGAGTGTCATTGTCTTGATCTTTTTCTATTGTTTGTTACAGATGGTACAAAAGGAAAGATGATATTCAACGTAACAGATGGCCTACACGAATTAGCCAAAATCACTTTCCTAATAACTACAAAATCCGTATCTCTCAAACTGACAAGAAAACATAACTTGAAAGTTTTTCCTCTTATGAGAGAGCCTTTAAACAACTGGATGCTTATGTCCAAGTGTTCTGATCCCACAAGGACTATAATATATAAGGTAGATAGGGCTCCAACACTGGGGAGACTTATAATGTTGAATGGGGAAAGCCACCATCGCTCAATAAAGCAGTTCACGCAACAAGATGTCAACAACACAGTCGTTTTTTACGAACACACGCATCCCTTCTCAGATCTATACACAAATGATTCGTTCATATTCACAGTCGAAGCCCCACTAGCCAAACCGCTCACTGATCAGATCTTCAACATAGATATATCTGTATCATCCGGTGGACTTGCCAAATATGTCAATATACCGCCAATAAAAGTACAGGAAGGAGACAAAGTGCCTATAAAAGTTAATGTTAGTAATGTAATCACGTATTTAGAAACGCAAGCTGGGTTGAGGCAGCCTCAAATCGAGGCACAGTGGTCTCAGCCTTCTCACGGCGAGTTAAAACCTTTCATGTCATCTTTAACTCAATCACAGATCGAAAGCGGCGTGGTCAACTATGAACACGACGATTCGGATACTGTACAAGACAAAATTGACATGTCATTATACTTATTACCTGACTATGTCCTTCTTTGTAACGTCACAATAGTAATACACATAATCCCAGTCAACGATCAACCGTTTAGATTGCTAACTGAATCGCCACAAATACAAGTGGTACAAGGCGAAAATTATACTATCGCTAAAAACGATCTGCTTACCGAAGACGCTGATACGGGTCCCCCAGGAATCTTATACGATATCATCAGCGGGCCAACGCAAGGTAGGATGGTGATGTTGGATAAGAACCAGACTATTGACGAGGCGCATTCTATCAACAAGTTCACTCAAGACGATATCAACAACGGCAGGGTGATATACGAACATTCTGGGATGCTGCAAACCGCAACGTTTTACTTCAGGGTGTGGGATGGACAGTTCAAGCCTACGTACACAGTTTTCACGATAGACGTGATACCTGTAATTCTAAATGCAACATCACTTCATCCTATATATCTTCAGCAAGGTTCTAACGTGGCTGCTGTGACGACGGATCAAATATACGTCGAAACGAACGCAAAGACGTCAAAAGTTCTATACAACGTCACTCGGCAGCCCCTCCATGGTATGATATACGTAGGCAGGAATCCAGTGTCATATTTCACACACAAAGACTTGATAGAGAAAGTGGTCATATACATGCAAAACGACATGACAACGGCAAACGACAGCTTCGACTTGATAGCTTACGTTCATAACAGTAATGCGACGCGTCCCTTCACTATTGAAGTTATTGTTCAACCGTTAATGACCTTGGGAGACCTGCGGGTAGAAGTAGAGAAGGCTAAGATATCGTTGAAATCAATGGATGCGACTGGGCTAGCGAAACTCACAGCCAGCGATCCAGTGTACACCTTACTAAAGAAACCCAGATTCGGGACATTAAAGAAGATAATAAGAAGTTCTGGAGAGAAGACAAGTGCTAGGGAAAGAGAAGTAGCATATTTTACACACGAGGACGTGAAAGCGGGAGTGATATACTTCGTGACCAAAAAGAAAGTGAGCGATTTAAATGGTTTCGAAGATAGCTTCAGGTTTCTGTTAGCAGCGACAATATTCCAGCCTGCTGTCGGTGACTTGAAGATTTTTATAGGAAACAGACAGAAGAAGAATTTACCGGGTCCAAACGACCCTGAGAGCCATGAAGGAGTTCCAGTGAGTATTAAAAATGTATGATTCTAGTTTTATAGTGATTCTGCAGCCATGTGGTTTTAGGATTGAACACTCGAAGTATCGCGTGTGTTTTGATCGTTAAGGCTCGTATACCAGAACGATTCTCAAAATATAGATTCATTCGTTTCGTAAAACAAAAATGTATTAAAGGCTTCTACTTAGGGTCAGTTTCCATCAAACAGAAAATCCTGGCGGAAGCCACTTTTTTCCTCACTGAATAAGTAACTGTATAAAGTAAGTTTAAGTATAAAATTCAAAGTAGACATTGCCCTTGATCTTATCGTGT
The DNA here is from genome assembly GCA_949699075.1 of Asteroscopus sphinx. Lineage (NCBI taxonomy): Eukaryota > Metazoa > Arthropoda > Insecta > Lepidoptera > Noctuidae > Asteroscopus > Asteroscopus sphinx. Next base: position 4,767,877 of record OX453002.1, read on the forward strand.
CAATGGTTCAAATAAGTACAACTATTGTGTTTAATAAAATTTCGAGTAGAACGTGGCCACTTCAATGGCGTTTTCAGTGGCGGCGAATAGGTCATCTCTTGTGCAGGATGCCCTTGATGTGCTGTGTGAACAAAAAGTGATCGAGCATCCGCGAGGATTTTTCCCTTTGGTGGAAACTGACCCTTATCGTGTCAAATTCTTGGACATAGATGTATTTTGACCAGAAAGCAGCACAGTCTATTCCCAGCTATTTGTAGCATGCATCAAGTCCTCCCGGGAGCTGACTGGGCACAGCAGGCATGCAAGCAGATGAGACATGCTTTGCGTGGGAGCTCCGCAATCGCACCCGGTTTTACTTGAAATGGCAGTGTTTTTGAATCTACATTCGTGCTGGATCGTTCTTTTGGAATTCGTGCCCTTCAAGGCCCTTTTAGGTATTTCGAGATCCAGATAAGAATACTATAGTGCAATATTTTATAGAGAAACTGTTGTACAGTTAATTTCAAATGATCTGACCAACCGATGCCTGGTTTCCGAGGAATGTTAAACGCAGTTTATCTATTCGATAGCGCTTATGTTTGATGTGATTGGTCGGCCAAAATGTTGCCGACCATTCACATCAGTCAATAGCGTAACCGGGCTTGAATAAATTTTAAATATTTCAATGACATTTCAGAATGAACACAGTATATTCTATAACTGTCAATCTTATTGGAATTTTATCTCATTGAGATTAAGTAAAATTTTCCTAACTGTTCAGATCATCTTGAACAGTCTGTTCGTCCCGATATTTTTGACGCTAACTGTACACTTCACGTAATATTCTAAAGCAAAATCTACAACATCTCATCTCCCAAATAGGTGGCGAACGGCGAAGCAGCATCCTACTACATGATGATTCTCATGGCTTTATCGGGAACTGTTCTCGCGATCGTCGTGATCTTCGGCCTGCTAAAGTGCCGGCGATACCTCATGCGGGATCAGAACGCGTTGGTCAAGATACACGGGCAGAGTCAAGGTGCGGTCGCTCCTATTCCGCTGCCGAGGCCGCCCGATCATCTGATGCCGTCGCCTTCACAGGGCACACCGCCTATAAAACGGTAATTGTGATAGCTATGTTACCACTGACGTCTGGTCGAGGTATTACATTAAACCATATTTCCCTCGCCACATTGCTCGAACGGATGCCTGATGGGGCAGTTAAGTTATGGAGTGGCGACCGCGTATTGGAAGACGCAGCGTGGGTAGGCCAACCACAAGGTGGATCGACGACATGATGAACGGCGGGTCCTGCGCTTCTCGCATCCGCTGGATGCGAGAAGCGCAGATCCGGTCGTTGTGGCGATGCTTGGGGGAGGCATATGTCCAGCAGTGGACGTCTTTTGGTTGAAATGATGATGAGGTATCGTAACAGAGCTCAGAGTTCAAATAAACAACCGCAGCGCTCGGGCTTGCGGCATAATATGCTATAGTATACGTAAATATTACACAACAAAAATAAACAAAACTCTTTTTTAGCTATCCTGTTTTACTTTTGGCCAAAGTCCTGGAACAAACGTTCAGGATCATGATACGAAGTTAGTACTTGGATGTTTTGGGCATTTTTTCAATTACCCTATATAGACTTCTTTTTATTCTGGGAAGACAAACAGTTCCCGAGGGATGCGCGATACAAAAAAAGCTAGTGTGCTTTAAAGCACACGACTGAAGTAAAACTTCACTAACTTATAATCTCCCACATCATTTCAGCCGAAAGACGTCCACTACTGGACATAGGCCTCCCCCAATTAAGGGCCATAATCGTAAGGGCCATAATATTAATATGCCATAATCGCCACGCTTGGCAGGCGGGTTGGCGATCGCAGTTGGTTGGTTAAATACTCAGAGAACGCTGCTGCCCATCCTCTGGTGAATCCCTTAGTCGCCTTTTACGACACCCATGAGAAGAGATAAGGGTGGTGCTATTCTTTAAGTCCGGCACCACACGGACTTTACTATTTATCTCCCACATTACTATTTAAATGAGAACAAAAGAATGCCGGCGCTGTGTCGTGGCCGGCCTAGCGCGCGCCTCGTTCCCCGCGTCTCGCACTACCCTCTCCGTACGCCCCACTTTTCGTAACTCCGTAATGCATTCACCAGCTTACTCCCCAAGTCGAGCGTGCCTAAAGAAGTTTTATTTCAAAATTCTGTGATAAATCGAATTATAGGCTAGGTGATACTAAATTCTACTCTATTCCTCAGCTACGTATCATCAGAGCAATCAGTACACACTGGTGCCAGCACGCCCCTGCCGTCCGCCGGCAGCGTGGCCTGCAAGGTGACGCCGCTAGCTGACGCGGCGCTACCCGACCTCAACGCGAGGTATCCTTACGGGACCGACGACCATACTGACGTGAGTATCATTAGAATTTTCATATTTGGTAAACAATCTTGGCATCTCTTTTTAATGCAAATTGTGATTAATAAATGATTAAAAGGTAACATTTTACATACTAAATACCATTTTTTCTTATTAATAACGTGTGCGGAACTAGTTATTATATTTTCTCAGTAGTTATTTAAAAAATCTACATTGTAGAGACCTACCAAGTTTGTTTACGAAATATGTATTAAAGTAAAAGAAACGGACTTTAATTACCTATATTATATATCTGCTAGGTCAGGCCCAGTGCCTTTTTGGAACGAAGTTCCTTTACGCGGCTTGGGGTTTGCGGTAGGTGTGATTCGGGAGAAAATGTAACGTCACGTAAGATTTTTGCGTTATGAGCAGGCATTTACGCACACCGCGCGCTCTCTCTATCTTTCTTTTTCTAGTGTGTCTGTGTGACGAACTTCGTCCCTGCCGGGGGTCAACTGACCGTATACGTTTTAATATTTTTGTACCTACTTGTTATCAAATAAAAAGAGGGGAATGAAGCTTATATTATTATATTATTCGAAAGGTAATGTGCTATTGATGTGCACAAAAAAACTTGTGTATATGTTGCAGTCAAGGCAGTTAAAATACAGTGAACAAAAACATGACTTCCCCATTCAAAACGCTACATTTCAGACTTAATTGGTCGAATTTCGAACACAAGCGATACTAGTTACAATAATAATGAATGAACCAGTACGGGTCGTTGCAGGCCGAAGACTGGAGTAGCTACGAGGCTAGCGAGTCTGCGTACCCGGTCCGCGCGCCCGGCGTGGCGCCCGCGAACCCGATGCTCCGGCGCAACCAGTACTGGGTCTGACCCAAGTATACCTACACACTGCCGAGAGCGCCTAGGCCAGGTGAGTTTGAACACTACAATATGTAACAAAAACCCTGTTGTTCCTGTGAGTTACGTTATCGGAATCAATATCCACAACTCATTTGGAAAAACTCTTGAATAAATATAATAAAATTAAATATTAAATTATTATTAATTGTGAATTGGCAGCGATTATATCACTCAAAACTCACTCATTCAGTGATTATATCAAAAAAATAGTTTTATTTAATGTTAAATCATTATTAATTGTAAATTGAAAGTGTTATAATCACTTTTAATAATGATTAATAATTTAATTTAATTATATTTATTGAAGAGTTTTTCCAAATGAGTTGTGTCCTTAGGTATGAATATCGATTCTGATAACGTAGCTCACAGGAAAAACAGGGTTTTTGTTACATGTTGTGTAGTACGGACAGATAGGGTTAAACTTAAAACAGTTTAACCTCTTCCGGCTTGTGACAATATATTTTGATTCACGGCGATATTCGATCAAATATACTATAGATATAATATCGCCGCATGAAAATCGGCGCCATCAAAACTGCATTAATCAGTCACGTGCACTATTTCGCTCTCAGTCGATTCACGACCGAGCTAGCGGTGAAACGTTTCAGAATTGTAAAAGGTGTAGAAAAAATAAATAAAACATAACACTATGACAACTCATTTTGAGGGCGTGAGCCCTAATTCACGTAATTTCATGGTGCGCCGATCAAGTTGCAGTGACGCTACAGTTCGTACCTGACAGCGACCGACGAAGATAGGAGAATACGAAAAGCGTTGTTTTCATCAAAACATAACTGCAACAGCACTTCTTTAGTTACGTGAATTGGCCTACTGTTCTCAGGCGTCAATTCTTAAAGGGATTTATTAATACGAGGCTGATTGAAGATACAGAAGGAAATAAAGAAAAAATACTTATTTGCGTGTAGAGTGACGCACAAAATTACCAAAAATGTAAAAAAAACAGAACACATACAGGTACAAAGAATCGAGGAGCATGGTAAGATATGCATCACATCCGCACAAAACGGCCAACGCTCAGCAAAGCTGTGCTACATGCACGGAGCAGAGCCACAGCGCTGAAGGCCAGTTCACGTAACTAAAGAACTGCAGTTGCAATGCAGTGTGGAAGTCTTAAATCGTCTTCGCACTCAGGTTGGTCGCCGTATATTTAACATGTGCAAATGGAGGTTTAGAGATTATTATTATTTGAGGAAAGAGGTAGGGGTCTTGAACGCCCCTAAGCCACTGCGACCTGATAAGATCTATTGTGACGCCTCTTGCAGCATTACAGCACTTTCCCAAACTGCAAGTCAATCATGAAGTCGACTATGACCTTGGGGGAGGAGGATTTGATCTCCTGCGTTGAGATGACGTGGCCTCCAAGATGCTGGCTTCTAATGTGGTGCACTGCATCACATTCGCATAGGATATGGATGGGCGTCTCATCCTTATCGCGACAAAACCTGCAAACTGTGGTATCACTGAGGCCCATCCTGTGAAGGTGTTTATTCAGCATGCAGTGCCCAGTAAGGGTTCTTGTCAGGATTCTTTCAGGTTTAGAGATGGATGTGATGCGTATAAATAAGGAAAATGTTACGAAAAAAGTTTTGTGTATGAATGTGGATGGCTATCAGAAAAGAGGTAGACCAAAGAAAAGATGGATGGATTGTGTGAAAGATGATATGGATAAAAAGAAAGTGAACACGGAGATGACGGCTGATAGAGATGTATGGAAGAAAAAGACATGCTGCGCCGACCCCAAATAAATTGGGATAAGGGCAGGAGGATGATGAAATGGAGGTTTAGAGATCCTAATCTTGCTTAATGTGACTGCGGGGAACCAGAGCAATCTATGTCACACTTGCTGGTGTGTCCCTTGTGCCCGAACACCTGCACGAGAGACGATCTTAAAGCCGCCACTAATAATGCCTTTGAAGTGGCCACTTTATTCCAACAATATTTGAACTATTGACACGATAAGAAGTTGCAGTTAAGTTTCGATCAAAACAATGCTTTTCGTATTCCCTTATCTACGGCGATCGCTGTCAGAAACGAACTGCAGCGTCACTGCAACTTGATCGGCGCGTCATGAAATTACGCGAATTAGAAACCCACAGGGCAATTGCGTAACTCATTTGACAGTTTAATTTTGATGTAAAATTGTAGACGATGTTGATAACATCGCAATCAAACATTGGAATTGTGTAACAACATAGAGGGACTTCATTATGAAGTAAATGACGTCAGGAGGGAAATCCATTGCGATGTAAATGACGTCATGTATGTTAGATCACGTTTCGTTATGCAAGTAAGCTGCTGCAAGTATGCGTTTTAAGCTTTATCATTCATAAATTTCATGATTAATCCCTCCGATATCGTAATCAACAGTTTTGTAGTTACGCAATTCGAATTGTCATTTTTCCGGATTCAAACGTCAAAATTGTCATTTTGTTGATTGCGATGCAGTTACACAATTGCCCTGCTGGTTGGAAACCACTGCCGCTGTGGGCTGGCTGGTTGGGTGGTTAGGAATAGGATTTTAGTCATTAATCAATTAACATTTTCTATGAACACATTTACATGACATATTTTTCGTACCACAGTTACGGTGACAGTGCACGACAAAACCGTGACGCTGAACCGACGCCTGCGGCGGCGCGGCATCGACTTAGTTCCTACGCCTTTTCTACTGAGCAACTACACTAGAAAACACGAGAGTTGCGAGATTACCCTCTAGGTTGTATGTTATTATTATGTTATTTCATGTCATGTTCGACAAAAAGGCGGTAGTTACACATTTTGATAAGTTTCGTAGCACAGCTGCTGATGAACGTTTTGGCATATTCGAAAAGTTTCTAAGTGTATACAGATGATTGTAAAAGTCGCCGAAAAAAACCTCATGTTTATTTGGTTAACGTTTTTGAGCATCGTACGGTCGACCGCACGTCGGTGGTAACACTTTGACATTAGCAGCATCTTTATTTCGTAAGCAGTAAGGGCTGTTTTCGAATTGAAGTGTTACGACTGTCATGCAGTCGACTGTACGTTAAAAGACAATAAGTATAGATTTGAATCTGCAAAATTTCCCTTTATGTTAGTTCTACTTATTATAAGAAAACATGTTTAACAACTACCGTCTTTTTTACAAGTATATAAAGTTCTTAATAAGGCAGTTTGATTTCAGTGTCCATTGCGGTTATACAGCTAAGTTACTGAATGGTATTGAGTATTGAATTGATCGCAATGGATATTGAATAGGGAACAATCATATAAAGAACTTTAGCGACGATCTTCACACTGTAATTTCCATTTTTTGTGAATTGGACTTAAACACAGTAGATATAGAAAAATGCTTTATAGAAACCATCGAAGCCGGAATTCGAAATGATTAGGAGTCAAAGAAAAAGTATAAGGAAAATATACCTAAATACTCCACAGTAGGTCATTTTATCAGAGACGTCTGTACAAATCCTTTTCTGATTTGTTTTCAACATAATGTAACCTAACCTGATAACCTAAGTGTACACGAATTTTTTTCAAGGAAAATTACCTGATGGGGAAAAGACATCGCAACCACCGGCTCCTATTCCGGGAATATATCCGTAGATCCGTATACCCGGGATGGGAGTCGGGAGTAAGCTCCCGACTGGATCGAGTTATGTATCAATCCTATTTGAATTCGAGTTAGTGTCAATTCGTACTGCATTCGTTAAATAATTGACATTAGCTCGATTTGGTTCAGAGCTCGATCCAGTTGCGAGTAAGGCCCCTTGGGGTTGGATTATACCTTTCAATGTGTCTCAAAGCAACATTTTAGACTTTCCGTGAAGGTGAGGCTGCTAACCTGACCTACCTAAATAGCTCTCCCCCGCCTTCCTACGCCTACGTCATTTCGTTTACCGACTTCGATACAGTTTCACGTCAACAATATTGATAGAAGTACATTAGTTCGACAGTAACTAGTATACGCATTAAGAATAATTAAATAATCGTTTGATTGAGTTAAATTAGATTTATCGATCATTTTTATAGTAATCTGTAAGGCGTCATCCTAATACAATACATTATGCGAACATCGCAAGTTTGCTTGAATGTTGTTCATGCGAACCCTCGATCAAATATACAGCTGTCCTAATTGGCATTCGCGCGATAATGCGAAGGTTGCGTAATCGTGTTGTATTAGGATGACGCCTAAGTACGGCTAATGTACTTCAATTGGTATATTAAGTACAGGGTTCTGTTCGTCTGTTAGTAATATCCTGGTGCTTATGGCGATCTTAAGTCCATACATCTGTTGAAGGACGTAACCTTGGACGTTTCTCGACATTAAATCTTATTACGAGTAAACTTAGGATGGTTTCAGTGTTTTCGACTAGGTTTTTAAATCAACTGAACATTTATTTTCTTTTCTTTTGTTTTTGCAAGACATTCAGTCCTAGAATCACCTACTGTTGGGCAAAGATCTTCTTTTATATTAGCCAATCTTCTAGGTCCACCAAGTGTTGTACCGCGACCTGTAGATATGTACTACTCACGCAGATAAATAATGGGATTGAATAATTTGATGACATTTTTTTTTTAATACCAGGCTTTAATATGAAAGCGAGTTCATATTCCATTGTCATCCAGTTCTGAGCTATGTTTAAAGTTTCAAGTCTCTAGCTCATCGGGAAGTTAGTTTAAAATCTATTGCAAATTTTTTACTGAACAAGACAAAGATGGACAAGACTGAAAGCGTGCTAAAAAAAACGTGGTAAAATGGTATTTGTATTTGCCTCTCGCTCAGACTTACAGTATAGTGTGAGCGAGAGGCACATGGAAAAAAGTGCCGCAATTTTCAATTCCATTATTTATCTGCGCGAGAAGCACTAAAAAATTTACTTGAATTTTTAATTAACTGCTCTTAAAGCGAGGTTAAGAGAATTGGGATTGGTGAATACCATCCTAAGTCGACTGGAATATTTGAGAATCATGACCCCATTGTTCGTATTTCAACAGATTTATACTCTTAGATCGTCACCCCGTGTGGTCACTTGTTGCCGGCGTCCGGTCGTGAAGTGGAGTCGAGTAGTATTAGTTAGTAAGTAGGGAGAGCAACACATGATAATATAGACCAGTATTCATTTAGTGAGAAGTACGCACTTTTGTTGGGCCACTCGTAACGGACTAATTACGATAGTTAACTACTACTGAGTTTAACTAGTAAGTCTATTAAGAAGAATTTTTTGTCTTATTTCGTATACACTTTATAAGGCAAGATAACGGCTGAGGGTATGTGTAGAAGCTCTTTACCAAGAATTTGGGAAAAGTTTATTTTTCTATAAATAAATATGGTGTCCAATATTTGTATAGAGCCTAATAAAGGGTAAGGAAAGAAAACAAAACGTAAACAAACAAGAACTTACCTTAATTATAAGTTTTTTATGTTAGAAGTCAGCGTCGCGAAACTCGCGAAACAAACGTTTTAAGCTCGATTCACATCTGCAGACACCGTAAAAAGTAAGACCCTAGTATAGACCCTAGTATGCAAAAAACCGTAAAAAGTTAGACCCTAGTATGTAAATTTCACACAAGACAGGGTCATCATACTGGGTGTCAGGGAAACGCTCCCGAAACTGAAAGGCTATTATTTTACTACCTAAACACAATCGAATACCAATAACCATTAGCCTTATACTCATTGTTTTAGTGATTTGGTATTTTGCAAACCCGCAATGTAAAGCGTACAAAACTCGGGATCAATGCCGCGCGTACCTAACCTACCTACGCTCGCTACGACACGGACTGCGTATGCGAGTGGATGTCAGTCACCCCTAGCGCCAGCTGATATTTTATTTGAATTACATTGCGAACTTTAAAAAAATAAGTAAATAAATGGGGATTTTTGCTAATCAGTTTTATTTAACTGCCCAAAGCTGGTTATGTATGAAAAATGCAAAAATATATGAAAAAAAAGTAAAAAAAGAAACGAATTGTTTTGTGGTTTCGTATTATTAATCACCAGCACTATCTTCGTTTTTGTAAGCGTTTCCCTGACACCCAGTATACTGGTTTTGTTACTTGACAGCTTGATTGTACTTTACATAGTCCAGAAATTATCCTGAATTCTTGTGGCTGTCGCCAATAATCCGTGTGAGTGGCCTAAGAATCAGATGATGTTGTCTGACCGAGTTGAGAACAAAAATGACGTTATAGTCATTTTACAATTGTTTAATTACATTTTTTATCGCTCGGAGAAGTAGGTACTTAAAAAGTGTGTTTAATACTTAAAAATATGCCAAAGCTAGATGTCGACTGATATCTTCATTTCTTGCCAATTATTGTGATATGTGTTTCTACCAAAGCAGTTATACTATCCTACTATCGTGATTCTTTTACGGAAACAATATTATCCTACTATCCACGATTTGCTTGACTAGAAATAGAAACTTGACATAAGCTCCAATACAACTTTAAATTTCTGTCTCTGGTAGGGCAAATCGTGGATGGATGGATATTAATTTTGCCCGTAAATCGTAAAGGCTAAAAGGCGCCAAAGATATAAAATAATGTGTTCGCTAAATCTCCGCTCTGTTCAGGCTAACGCCTAATAATTTAGTGTATTAGTGTGAAGTATCCTATATATCATTTATATCACAGTACCTTAGAAATTTCCATGAACTGGGGTAATATAGAACAACGATAATAGCAACAATTATATTCGTACAAATAACGCTGACTGTGTATTCATAGGTTTGCTACGTATTGATATAAAAATAAGTTGAAAATGCTGCAAAGATTTTGTACAATTCGAAGAGAAATAAATCGCTATTATATATGTCACGTTAATGGGTCATTGGCATTTTTTTACAATCGCACAACAATAAATTTCTTAGATGGTGTTATTCTATGATAGCATAGTAACCACGTAAGAACTGATTAATTTCACATAGTAATACATGTGCCAAAGTATGTTGTAAACAGATATAATAAGGTTTATATTTCAATGCACTTCGTACTATATTATATTCATATTATAGTCCATCCGCTTAAATAGTGGCAGTACACTCAAACGGCAAACATGAATTAAATTAAATATAAAAATGACAAAAAATGTTTGACAGATTTTTTAAATGTACAAGTTTTTTATTTATTATAGGATAGCGAATGAGCTCTTTAGCTCGTTTGCTTTGGCCTTGGTTTCGTTTGGGCCTTTGCCCACCTTATGTTAAGTGGTTACCTTTGCCCATAACAACTGCAATACCACCCTGGCTGTTGTCTAAATGGTACCGCAAGTTGGTTCGCCAAACTGAGACATGAAGATGGAAAGTCTCATGTGCTTGTAATTTCACAGGTACCCGTACTCTTCGCGTTATAATAAAATGTATATAACTAACTACATAAAATCAAACGCTACTCTTATCTTGGAATCATAGGGCGCCATTATTTGAGCGGATGGACTGTACATGTTGGAACTGAAAAGAAACATTTTAGACGGAGACATTACTAAATGTTTATTTAGCGGAAACCTCGCCAGTCGGAAATGTACGAACTTAATATATGATACGTTTTTACAATGCAACTAGAAATAGTTGTACATTCTAGTGGGCTGTATCATACTTGCCAAAAAAGTGCCAACAAGCATTTTATTATACATAATTATTTATAAGCATCATTTATCATTTGTTAGAACATTTAGATTAATTTTATTAATATTGAATCTATTAGAAATATTAACATTTTACTTTAAGAATTCCTAATTAATATTTAAGTTAATTAATATTTACTGTTAATATGGATTTCTAACTGATGTTATAAGGTATTATAATTTAGTATAGTAAGTTGTGCCAATAAAGATGATGTTTTGTGTACTTAAATATTGTGGAACAAATTTACATCTAAATAATAATATGTTATGTTAAGGTTGACTCCATGGTATAATAAGATGTTTCACCAGGTAGTCTCTTCCCGCGATGACAGCGCGATGCCTCCAAGCTACGTCACGATCAGTACTGCCATTGATTGATATCTTCAATATATTTAAGGAGATTTTTGTTCATAATGAATATAAAATAAATTCTTAACTAGCCTACTTGTTATCTCGTTATTCATCTAATTATTTATTAAAGGAAACTGTATAAAATTACCAGTTCAAAAGTGATTCTTTATAGAAGCAAGTAAATGAAAAAATGCATTTTGCTCGGGTAATTTGTTTACACAAAGTGGCAGCACATCAAACCGACAAGTGTCACGATAACAGCCCGCTATTCCGATGACGTAGTACGGAGGCAATCACGTGACTTAGCTGTCACGGGAAGAGAGTACCTGGTGAAACTTCTTATCATACCATGTATTAACTCATCAAATGGTTCGCTAACGAGAAAAAAATGATTATATAATCTATACGTTCGCGGCGCCGGCGGTCTTGCGTCCTTTGACGAGTTAAGCATGTAAAAAACCAAAGACGACTGTTAACAAGAATATATGGAGCCTACAATGTAGAATAACACCAAAAAAACACTTATTATTAGACTGCGTTTACATTACATGAAACAGTTAATTTCGCGTCACAGTGATGTGTATAGGTTTGATATAGTTGTTCTATCTCAGGAAGGCGGTTTTGACTTAGTTGTGTGTGTAGATGCACATGCACATGGTATCTGTGTGCATAAGCTCGAGAGCGCTCAGTATCAATATACAAATGTACTCTGTGCTCAGTATCGCCCGAGCTGCCGGTCGGGCAGCTTCATCAACTCAGTCTATCGTAGTCCACTGCTGGACATAGGCCTCTCCCAAGTTGCGCCACAACACTCGGTCCTCTGCCTTCCGCATCCAGTCCCCCTCAGCCACCTTCTTCAGGTCATCGGTCCAACTGGCAGGGGGGCGCCCTACGCTGCGTTAACTGATTCGCGGTCTCCACTCAAGGACTCGTCTGCTCCAGTGACCATCGCTCCTTCGACAGACATGGCCAGCCCACTGCCACTTCAGCTTACTGAACCTACAAGCTATGTCGATCACTCCGGTTCTTCTCCGGATAATCTCAATTAAATTAATTTTTTTCTTCAAAGAAACACTAAGCATAGCCTGCTGAGCGACTTTGAATTTGTGGACTAACCCAACTGTCAGTGTCCACGTCTCAGCACTGTAAGTCATGACAGGCAAGACGCACTGGTTGAAGACCTTCGTTGGGCAGGTCGGGCAGCTTACCCACACAGAAACAATGTGCATGTGCATTTACACACACAACTAAGTCCAACCCGCCTTTGTGGGATAGAACTGCAACAACCACAGTTCCACGTTGCCAAAGTAATCTTTAAACGCAAGAATTGAAGATTGCACATAATTATGTAGTTTAAAACTGTTTTAAGTATGCAGCCGCACGCACATAGCAATAGTTCAATTGCTGTGTACATTAAAGTACCTACACTCTGTTTTTTCTCACTCGTCTTATTTAGTTTCGTCATTAATAATTATTAAAAGACATTATGTTAACAATTTTACACATTAAATAACAAATCTTAACCTAGTAACATGTGCAGAACTAGTAATTATATTTAATCAGTAGTTATTTAAATACAGAAACATGCTATGATTGTTTACTAAATACGACAAGTATGAAAAAACAGACTACTTTAGAGCACTATGTCCCACAAATAATTATTTATTAAAAGCTCTCAAAGATAAACGTACTCAGCCATTGAAATTCACTACGTTTTTCTCTTAACATGTGATTCCAGTAAGTTCTATTGACGCTAAATGACCAGCGAGCTGACTGTCTGATGATTATACAATACTATTTATTAATCTGTAGTAATAAACATAGCATGTCTATATTTTTACCAGATAAAAGAAGCTATGTTGGAATAACGAAGCAGCTTAAATAATTATTTCAAACTGCTTTTAAAATAATTCCTACGATTGAAGCCTAGAAGAAGAAAAGGGCGTTTCGAAAGAATAGGTCAATTAAACATTAAGGCCGAGCCGTGCTTTGGCAAAGACATATTCCTGTCTCTGTCATGCACTTGTAGTTCGATGGTAGCGTGACAGTGACAGGGATACTGCATAACCAAAGCAGATACAGTCAAGCGCATCGATGGTGATTACACCAGTATAAGGAGAACATGTCTTGACATCTTACATGCTAAGCCAGTCCCATTTATAATGGCTAAGTCGGCCCATACACCTAAAATATAATTGTGCAATATTTGCAATTGCGCAATGATATTAAATTGTATTGAAGTTAGGGACGGTACAATAATTGTGCAATATTAATATTGCACAATTATTATATTATTAATATTGTGCAATATTAATATTGCACAATTATACTGGGTGTCAGGGAAACGCTCCCGAAACTGAAAGGCTATTATTATACTACCTAAACACAATCGAATACCAATAACCATTAGCCTTATACTCATTATTTTAGTGATTTGGTATTTTGTAAACCCGCAATTTAAGCGTACAAAACTCGGGATCAAGCAGCGCTTACCTAACCTACCTACGCTCGCTACGACACGGACTGCGTATGCGAGCGGATGTCGTTCACCCTTAGCGCCAGCTGATATTTTATTTGAATTACATTGCGAACATTAAAAAAATTTACTAAATAAATGGGGTTTTTTTGCAAATCAGTTTTATTTAACTGCCCAAAGCTGGTTATGTATGAAAAATCGAAAAAAATATATGAAAAATCGAAAAAAAAACCTCATTTTTTTGTGGTATCGTACTAGTAATCACCAGCACTATCACCTATCTTCGTTTTCGGAAGCGTTTCCCTGACACCCAGTATTGTAGTTGTATGGGCCGCCTTAGTTAACATTGATATGCTTATTTATCTCGGTCTGAATAAACGTTTTCATTTGCTAAATACTGACACTGAGAGCTTTTATCGTAGCTACTATAGTTTATATCCTTATTTCATATTTATAATGTATACACTAGTAAACATGTACCTTAATATAAATAGTGCCAAATACAACTGCCGTAACTCGAATCTGATCAATATATTCTGTGACATCGAGACTATATTGAAAATGAATGTTGATTACATAATATAGAAACATACATTTTTATTCATATACCCACATATTTATGTAAAATTGCACATCAATATGTTTTCTTTATTATTTGAGTACCATCATGGTTCAAAGACACTTGTAATCCTTTTTTTTACTGACTCAGATAAAAGGCGCGTGTGTTAAAGCATTACGAGCCAGGCTTTGAAAGTGTCTAGAATTTACAGTCAAGCGCAGATTGATTTTGACAAAACCAGTATAGCTGAGCCTGTCTTGTATAAAACTTACATACTAAGCCAGGTCCGCTTATAGTGGTTTTGTTATCATTGATATAGCGGTTGTAGTCCAAAATGTAGTTAAAAATTCCTTTATACTCAAACACTGCCCATAGTGTAGACAAATTACGTTTCGAACTGTTTCGAAGTAAAATACAGCTTAAGTCCTGTGACAGATGTCAAATACGTAAACTTTCTACGTATTTTGACATTATTTGAACGTATTTGACAGCTGTCACAGGACTCCTGCTATATTTTACGTATTTTACGAACTGTAGTGTAACAAAAATTGTAATGTTCATCCATCATAGTTATCATGTAGGTAATTAGTATTAAATGTCGACAAAACAAAATGTATTGGGGATATATATTGGCGGCTAACAGTACTAAGAAGCTTTTTAACAAAGTTATGTAAAAAAACAATAATATTATTTTTGGAACTAGATTGTACGCAATTGAAAATAACAACACTAATTGAACTGTATGTTGTCAAAAACGGTTCTGTGAAAAGTTGTCATAATGTTACGACGGAGGGTTAAGCAGAGTGAACTGAAATACTTCAACCTCGATTTTCCTGGACTTAGAGACGTTTTCAGCAGGCTGAAACGCATTTTCAGTCCGTATCAGAGGAGGCTCTATCACATACCAAAGAATCGAAATTTTGAGTAAGTTGCCGTTGTTTTCAGGCGCCTGAAACATGTTTTCAGGCCGTTTCAGGAGCCAACAAATCCGATGCCGACATTTCCTGAAAACCCATTTTCAGGCGTTTTCAGGACCCCTTATGGCCATTTGACGCCCACATGTAAAATTGTTGATGAGTGAGCGAGATAGAGCTAAATATCAGACAAGGATAGACGAAGAACCTTCTGGAAGAGAGTGAGCAGGATAGAGCTAATATAAGACAAGGATAGACGAGATTCGACAAGCTTCGAGAACATTCCATTCTAGAAGTGAGTGAGTGAGATAGAGGATAGATGAGGTTCGACGAGGTTCGAGAACTTTCTATTTCGAGAATGTGCAAGTGAGAAAGAGTTATCTTATGACAAGGATAGATGACGTTCGAGGACTTTCTAGTACCACGACTCGCGGCCTATATAAACGGCGCAGCTCAGCGCTAGTGGAGTTCAGTTGGAGTTCAGTTTGGATCAAGCGATACAAGCGATAACATCGAAGCGATATTCGGAGCGATTTAACTAGTAACTTTGTGTGGTAATAAGCGATTCAGTGTAATTGTTCAGTAATAAAGTGTTCTCTACGCATTTAATCGGCTTTCTATCTATATACGAACCCCCAGCTCGTAACATTTGGTGTCAGAAAGCGGGATAGAAAATGCCGATTACGCCAAGAGAGGAGGAACCGACTGGTAATGAAACGCCGAGTCGGATGCAGACGAGACAGTTAACGGCGAGACAGACAGCTCAGGACGCATCAAGAACTATGAGTCAGGAGGAGGTCGTCCAACAGGGACCTCAGCCTCAAGGTGGGAATAACGATATTACCAGCTTATTCAATTTGATGCAGCAAATGGCAAGAATGCAGGAAGAGCAATTACGCGAAACACGCGAACTAGTTACAAGGCAGAAAGAGCAAGTACGCGAAACACGCGAACTAGTTACAAGGCAGAAAGAGCAAGTACGCGAAACACGCGAACTAGCCACAAGGCAGGAAGAGCAAGTACGCAGACAGGAAGAGCAAGCCGCAAGGCAAGAAGAGCGGTTCTGTAGAATGGAGAAGATATTTGAGCGAGGAGTAATATTGGAGGAACTCTATCTTTCTTTAAAAAATAAACAAGATGAGGTAGAGATTAAGGTTGATCAAGCTGTCGTTAGTGAAGCAGACATATCCGAACAAGATGATGCCAATAAGAGCCAGGAATCGGACGATGACGAATATGAAGCAAATGATGGTGAAGATGAAGTTAACATGTATCAAGAAACTGAAGATGACTCAGAAGATACAGATGGCACGTTCAACCCGAGCGGGTCGGAGGAGGACGATAGCGACTTCGACCCGGAGGTGGGCGAGGGAGTGGTGGGCGCCACACAGCGCCGCAAGTCGTTGAGCCGCTGCCGCTCCGCTGGCGAGCCCGCCACGCACGGCCGCAAGGTCAAGGGCAAGAAGGGATGGCCAAGTAACCTGAGTCACGGTCGAAAAGCAGAGTCAGACAGCGAAGAAGAAAGTAAAAAGTCGGAGAATGAGAGTGAGAACGAGTCCGGAAGCGAGACAGAGGAATCTGAGCAGGAAACCAAGGCGAAGCGTGGGCGGACAGCGGCAGCAGCGCCGACCGTGGAGAAAGGCCGCAAGGGTGCCCTAGCTAAGAATGTCAACGCTAAGGCCACGCCCGTCAAGCGGAAAGCACTCACACCATCCGCAGAGAAGAAGGCACCCACTGCCAAAGACGCGGGGCCACCAGCGAAGAAGAACAAGACGGCTTCCTCAGACAAGAAGTACGGCGAGGGCAGCGTGAAGCTCAAGGAAGAAGGTAGCGCCGAGGAGTCCAACACGCCCGTCGACGAGAAGACCAAGTGGCCGCCCACTGACGAAGAGATCAAGACGTATGACCCTGGAGGGTGCAAACCTAATTGGGATGGGCCGTCACGAAGATCAACGACGTCGCTTACCGAATTTGAAAGGACGGACGTAATCAACCGAAGATTGTGCACATTGATCGACTAGCCCAGTACTATGGAGACAATGATGCTCGGGACGAGCATGTCTTAGGAGGGGGTAGTGTTACGACGGAGGGTTAAGCAGAGTGAACTGAAATACTTCAACCTCGATTTTCCTGGACTTAGAGACGTTTTCAGCAGGCTGAAACGCATTTTCAGTCCGTATCAGAGGAGGCTCTATCACATACCAAAGAATCGAAATTTTGAGTAAGTTGCCGTTGTTTTCAGGCGCCTGAAACATGTTTTCAGGCCGTTTCAGGAGCCAACAAATCCGATGCCGACATTTCCTGAAAACCCATTTTCAGGCGTTTTCAGGACCCCTTATGGCCATTTGACGCCCACATGTAAAATTGTTGATGAGTGAGCGAGATAGAGCTAAATATCAGACAAGGATAGACGAAGAACCTTCTGGAAGAGAGTGAGCAGGATAGAGCTAATATAAGACAAGGATAGACGAGATTCGACAAGCTTCGAGAACATTCCATTCTAGAAGTGAGTGAGTGAGATAGAGGATAGATGAGGTTCGACGAGGTTCGAGAACTTTCTATTTCGAGAATGTGCAAGTGAGAAAGAGTTATCTTATGACAAGGATAGATGACGTTCGAGGACTTTCTAGTACCACGACTCGCGGCCTATATAAACGGCGCAGCTCAGCGCTAGTGGAGTTCAGTTGGAGTTCAGTTTGGATCAAGCGATACAAGCGATAACATCGAAGCGATATTCGGAGCGATTTAACTAGTAACTTTGTGTGGTAATAAGCGATTCAGTGTAATTGTTCAGTAATAAAGTGTTCTCTACGCATTTAATCGGCTTTCTATCTATATACGAACCCCCAGCTCGTAACAATAACATAAAAACTGTTCTGTGAAAAGTTGTCATAAAATAAAAACGGTTCTGTGAAAAGTTGTCATCAAATAAAATGATACAATTGTTGCATGTTTATCCAATTAAATTGATATCTGTTGTGTAAAAAAAATTTGCTCTAATTGTTTAACGGGGTAGAAGTATAGAAGATTCTAGATTTACGTTAAGACATCGCTGAAAATTAAAGACAAAATCTTCTTTGTTTGTATAAGGATAGTATACACATGTAATTGTAAAAGTGGTTACAGACTAACATTGATCAATAAGTTCAGAGATCAGTGACGTCAACACAACCTCATAACGTGCCATAATATTATGTAAATTAATAAAAAAGTTGCATTTTGTATGAGTTTGTTAGGTACGTGACGGTATGGAAGTCATGTGTATTAATTTCTACCAATTAGGTAGTTAATGGATTTTTAATAAACGACTTAATAAAACTATGAGGACTTTTTATTAAAACAACCTTTGTACTAAAATGTTTATTACATTAGTGAGAAAAGAACGTCGTAAAAAAATTCGTCCTTTTCTAAAAACTCAGTTCATTTGTACAAAAGGGTCTTATAAGTAACAATGCCATTAATAGTACACTAGCCTATGCTCGCGGCTTCGCCTTAGTGGATGTCGTTTTTTGGACGACCTCTGTGGTCTAGTGGTTCGTGTGTCGGACTCCTGATCACGAGGTCGTGGTTACGATTCCCACAGGACACAAATATTTGTGTGATGAACATGAGTGTTTGTGTTGGTCTGGTCGTTTCTTATGTATTATAAGTATGTATTTACAAAAAAAAAAAGTATACAAGTACCTATTATATCCATTGTCTAGTACCCATAGCACAAATTGCTTGGTTTGGGACTAGATGGTGATGTGTAAAATGTCCCAAAAATATTTATTATATATTTATTATTATTTATTCATTTCATCCAAATCCGTTAAGCCCTTACAGCGTGATTGAGTAACAAACATCCAAACACCTTCACAAACTTACACATTTATTATATTAGTAGGATTTCTAAAACGATTTTCCCATAATACAACCCACGCTTTATTCAAAATGATAAGCCAATGTCCTCAATCTTCACAGATTATCACATTATACACTAGTAAACTAAACATTAGTTAAAAATAAAAAACAATCAGTCTAATTCTAAATCTAACAAAATCAATCTACTTCTAGTTTCCTAAAGTTGCCGGTTAGTCCTCTCATGGCGTCACCAACCGCGTCTGCGCCTGCGCAAGTATTGGCGCCGGATTTCAGCGCAGATATAGCGCCCTCTCGCGCTGCCTCGCTGTACATCTCGAGGCGAACCGCCATCTTGTCGTTCAGGAGGAGGATGTCGCGTTTGCTAGCAAGTTCTTCTTTCCATAGTTCTAGAAAAACACATTCCACTTGGTCAAATTTCATAATATGTAAAAGAAACACTGGGGGTGCTGGGTGCGGAAGGCGAAGGAACCAGTGTTGTGGTGCAACTTGGGAGAGGCTTATACCCGCTAGCAGTAGACCTCAATAGGCTGAGTTGAAGAGAAACGCCGAAGACTGGGTGGATTGATGTGCTCAAGGAAAACCTTAGAGTGCGAAGTCTCCGAAGACGAAGTGAGGCACAGGGTGAATTGGAGAGTCAAGAACAGCTGACCACACCCACCACTATGTGGGACTAAGGCTAGGCAGAGAGAGGAACAGAGAGATATCATTCATCTCTCCAAGATACTCTTTGAGATAATCTTATTTTGACTTGAGTGCAACTTCGAACTTACTATGGAACCAACCTACAACATACATTTTTAATGAATAATGATGACCTACGATCGCCGGTAAACGTGATGGTTGTATGATTCACATTTCGTATAGTTGCATATCGTTAGCGCGTAACGTTGTTTGACCTGTGACACGACGGGTGAACGACATCACCTTTATAGAGCTATACCTCTGCTTAATCAAACGAGAAGACGTATGATAATACCAATGAAAAAGCTCAGCTTGTACATCAAGCACAGCTGGAAATAGGCCTCTTCCAAGCTGTGCATAATTACCATATAAATGGGCGAAGTTATGCCAAAATGTCCCAATTAATACTGATTTCGAAAAAATTACTAGAATTATGATTACTTGTGATTGCTCTTGGTACATAAGGGTTCCCTTAAACATGCCATATTTAGCTGAATTTTGAGCATATCTTGGGTTGTTTTTGCTGGATAGTAATATACCACATTCTGATTAGCTTGGTGTCATTAACAAAGTGAGTTGGTACATTTTGGTATAACTGGGTACAAATAAAGAAGTGCCAACTTACCAATCATCTCCTTCATAGGCATAGTGCCTCCATACTCCTTGGGCAGCAGACTCTTGTCGATCTCCACCTCCTCCAGAGCGCTGTAGAGCTTGACTCTCTTCCTGATCTTCTCCGATATGAGAGCCATGCCGAAGTCAAGGGCGAACTTTACCGTCGGGTGCACGTTGATGCCATAAATTTCTTTGTGTCTCATGGGGAGCGTTCGCTGGGGAGAATGGAAAAGCAATGTTAGAATAAGTTGCGACGAAGAAATCGACTGATCTAATTTGACAAGGTGGGTTTATTTAAGTGTTTTAGGCGTGTTCCGTGTGGTGCCGGATGGAAAGTATTGCACCACCCTATATCTTCTCATGGGTGTCGTAACAGGCAACTAAGGGACCAGAGGATGGGCAGCAGCGTTCTCGGAGTATTTAACCAACCAACTGCGATCGCCAACCCGCCTGCCAAGCGTGGAGATTATGGCGTATCCACCTAACATATGCTTGGGGGAAGCCTATGTCCAGCAGTGGACATCTTTCGGCTGAAATGATGATGGTGAGGCGTGCTGTCGTGGTTCCGAACGGCGCAGCGCAATAAAACTTGGAAAATGTTGATGTTCCGTTGTTTTAGCGATTGTAAAATAAATTATAATGGGTTATCTCTTACTAAGGAATACTGTTATACTGTGTACCATTAAATCTATACTTATAGATTGTTTGAACTACAGTCCGTTTTTTCTTTCTTGTCTTATTTAGTAAACAATCTTGACATGTCTCCGAAACCCGTAATTCAACAAACTAATGCGAATCCCGCTCAAAAACTACTCACTCTGGTACTGAAATTAAAATACGTGTTACTCAAGGATAGTCAAGGTGACAATATTATTAAGTCCAAAACATGAATGCACTTTTTTTCTTTATTTTTTTCAATTTATTTAAAATAAAACACACAAAAATATTAATATTACACAGGCTTGTCTGTTTTTTTTACTTATTTGGCTCGATCAAAAAAGTATCCAAACATACCTCGGAAACTGTTTATTTTCAAACAGTTTCCTAAATATGTCCAACATTTATTGGTATTTTGGCATGATGTTTTACCTAAATATTGTTAAAATATAATTACTAGTTCTGCATTCGTAATTAGATTAAAAAATGTTATTTAGGTAGTGTGTAAAATTGTTAACATAATGTCTTTTAGTAATTATTAGTGATGAATTGCAATAAAAAGACATGCCAAGATTGTTTACTAAATAAGTTAAGAGGCTGACAACACCTAAAAATCAGACCTGTGCGGTCACCGTCGTTTCGTACAGAACTGAAAGAGAGGCAACGAGCCGAGGGACGTCGGATACGCCGCTCAATTTGAATGAAAATTAACAATTTTTTTTTTTAATAAAAATCTAATAGCTTATTTGAAAAACAGAAACAACAAATGTTTAGATTATTGTCTTTCTCAAATGTTTTCTTAATTTAATTTATAATATTTAGTAAATAATAGAGATTGTTTGCTTTAAAGCATGTTTTAAGAGGTTAGTTTAAAATTCTTTTCGATCGAGAAAACTTCAAGAAAACGTGTTATGGGCATAATACAGTTTCAGAAAATACGATTAAGATTAACATATATTTTTTTCACTGCCACAAACTGAATAGATAAAGCTAAAAATGTTTTTAAAAGAAGCCTATTTGGGATATTTGGCTGTTGTCAGCGTCTTAAGTGAGAAAATAACAGATTTTACCTACCCTTATTTCTATTTTCGAACTCAAAGCAAACCTATACAATTACCTCTCCATTTTTGACAATCCTGACTGCTTCCTTGGGTGTGAATAGGGTTAGATGTGGGAAGCTGACGCCGCTGCCATCAGCGTAGTGGACCAGCCCTCGGACCTGGTTCTCTTCATCTTCCAACAGAGTCTCGTAACAGGTACCCATGATCCGACACATGTCTTGGTTTGTGTACTTGTATGGATCGAACACGCCTGCACGAGGAATTTTGGAGTTTCAACCATAAAGGTATTATACTGACGTAAAGTATATACAAAGTCTTTGGTTTCAACCATGTTCCCACAGTTGTGGAGTTATTGTCGGTGATTGTAGACACAGACATAGTAAAAAACATAGACGAAGTGCTGCGAATCAATCAACCAATCAACTCAGCCTATCGCAGTCCACTGCTGGACACAGACTTCTCCCAAGTTGCGCCACAACACTCGGTCCTCTGCCTTCCGCATCCAGTCCCCCCCAGCCACATTCTTTAGGTCGTCGGTCCACCTGGCAGGGGGGAGCCCTACGCTGCGTTTGCCGATTCGCGGTCTCCACTCAAGGACTCGTCTGCTCCAGCGGCCATCGGTCCTTCGACAGACATGGCCAGCCCACTGCCACTTCAGTTTACTGATCCTAAAAGCTATGTCGGTCACTCCGGTTCTTCTCCGGATAATCTCGTTACGGATTTTATCCTTCAAAGAAACTCCAAGCATAGCTCGCTCCATAGCTCGCTGAGCGACTTTGAACTTGTGGACTAGCCCAACTGTCAGTGTCCACATGCAGTGCTGCGAATAATTATAGTAACCAAAAAACCTGTGCTCATCCGTGTACTTACAAACCAGCACTCACGCACACCCATGCACATCATCATAAGTAAGCATCGCAGAAAACAAATATCTTTCAGGTGCAAGTGTGTGCGTGAGCGCTGGTTTGTACACGGAGGAGCAGGGTTTTGTTAGCTTCACTATGATTGTTCGCAGCACGTCGCCTATATTTTTTTACTATATCTGTGATTGTAGAGGACAAGTAATTTATCCCAATGTATTTGAGCTAAGGTATATTTGTTAAACAATATTTCCCCAAGATAAAGTTTTCTAAAACACGGATTCGACACAGTAAATATAATAATATAGTCAAAACAGTACCGAAACTGCGTACAAACATTGGAAACGACGCATTCATACAGACGCATGCTTCAACAAGACTCCTAAGTAGGTTTTGCACTGATAGCTCTGGGAGGTACGCTTACGGCCAAAATTAATATCCAATCTATCCACGATTTGCCCTACCAGAGATAGAAATTTGACATAGTTTGTATGGAGTTTATGTCAAATTCCTATCTCTAGTAGGGAAAATCGTGGATAGATTAGATATTAATTTTGGCCGTAGGAGACTTATTGAGGGTGTGTCGACGTATCGAGCGTTTGTACGTAAGTTTCTTTACTGCTTTAGTCATATATTTACTGTTGATTCGAGCTGATCAAAATGAGCCAAAACATCTTTAATCTACTGTTATTCATAGAGAAGTTCCGCTGTTCTACCTTTCGTCTTTATCATCAGTTCAGCTCCAAAGCACCAAAATATTGCATTGTCATCGGGTTTAAATATGAGTAGGTACCAAAAACGGGAACTGGTTCAAAAGCTACTTGTATGATTTGTCCCAAACATATACTAACACACACGGTTACAAAAGTTCAACATTAATATTTATGTGAAAAAAATGCAAGCCCATTATAGAATTATTCTTCTGTTTTACTTTTTATTGTGGAACAACAAGTGTTAATATTTCAAAGTAAATTGTGATATTTTGCTTTTTGGGTGGGGGGTGGGGTTGTACCCCTAAATCCCTCCCCCTGGCTACACCCATGCTAACACACTAACAAGTGATGTTAAATTAAAGTTTAAGAGTGCCTAGAAGTAATCCCAAGAGTGTTTTAAACGTTCCTAAACACCCCATTGTGGTGGAGAAAAGGCCTAACACCCCATAACCTACTACAACTAAGGTGAATGTGCAAATAAATGAAGTGCAAAATGTCAAGGCTTTACTGTTTGTGCTAAAAGCTATAACTTATTACAACATTAACAGAAAGCTCTATGTTGTTGAAATTTAATGTAGCAACACTGTCATAATTTCATCATACATTCATTTTGTTGTAATTCGAACGAAGCCCACATACTCGGCTACTTTCTGTGGGAAGGTTCGAGGCCGTAACCCAAAAACAATCCAATGACCGACGACGGAATGAACAAGTTTGAATTTAGAACTAAGTACATTTTAGTACCAATTAAACCTATTTTTTGTTTGGAACCCTGTTCTAAAAATAATGAAGTCCCAAACAGCACGCCAACTCCGTAAAACATAGACACTGAGTGACTACTGCGTGTATCGAAACGATTTTAATTAATTAAACATTGTTGGGTAGTTTTTTTTAAAGAAATATATGTACGCTTGTCATCTAGTCTTATTGCGACCACGAAAGCTACAAAGCTTTCGAAACGTCAGGAAAAAGTGATGTAATCCGGTTAAAATCGTTTTTATTAAATAATGTTAAATAATCGCGAAAACCTAAGAAATTTTTATACCTAGTTTGCTTGGACGATGGCAACATCCAGCATCACTTAGGCCCGCAGCATATGAACCCGGCCTTATGCAAAACACATGGCGTCGATGGTTTTGTAAAGCATAAAAAGTAATACCGCACCGCATAATAAAGATGTTTTGCAATGAAGTTCCTTATTGATTGGTTCCTTATTGAAGATTGCGGTAGGTGTGATTCGAGAGAAAATAAACGTCATGTCACGCTAAGATTTGCGTTATACCCATAGAGTACATTGAATATACGGATATAGAGTTGTCAGCTGATCTCACCTTTAAGCGCCATCTGGTGGGTAACTGCAAAGTTACAGCTAACTTGTAATAAAACATACAACAAGACATGTTTTAGTGGGGATCGAACCTGGGCCCTGCGGTACCTCAGTCCGACGCATGATGCTGCCACCTATGCTTGTATTGTAGAAATTTAGCATTATAATGAACCGGTAAAAAAATAATGACTGCCTCGTTGGTCTAGTGGTTGCAAGCGCGACTGCTGAGCATGGGGTCCTGGGTTCGATTCCCGGGTCGGGCAAAGTGTTATTGGGTTTTTTCATTAGGAAATTCTCAGTAGCAGCCCGGAGGCTGGATTTGTGCCCGGTCAATGGCAATAGGCACGCCCCCTATTACATGGGACTCTAACATAACTGGCGAAATGTGGGTGTACTATTATACCTCTGCCTACCCCTTCGGGGAAATACAGGCGTGATGTTATGTTATGTTATGGTAAAAAAAAAATTTTTTTACAATAACTTCGTTCCTGACGGGGGTCCCCTGACCACACAAGGTTTTTTATTTTTACATTATAGTATGGCAAAACGAGCTTAAGGCCCACCTGATGTTAAGCGGTTGTTGGTCCCACGGGTCCTACAGACCCACCTACGTCATCAAGCGCAGTGAACCGTTTGCGAACAAAAGACATAAACGCACGATCTGGCTTCGTGCTGAGCTGGGATGGGAATTGTACAGTTATGCTGCGGGCCTTAGGACCTGCCTGTTTTAGGCTGGGTTGATTAGGTCTTGAACGTATTACACGAGTGTTACACCTATATTTTATTAATAAATCACAATCAAAATGCGTTTATTTACATTCGGCAATAACATGTGAGTAAAGCTTCTAGAATATAGCTTCTGTCTGCTGCTTTGCAAGTAATTTGGTTTATAACTGAAAGACGATATCGCGCATCCCTTCTCCGGGCACTGCCGGATTTAGGTCTGGAGGCCTCGGGGCAACAAAGGAGTGGAGGCGGCCTGGCCCCAAATTAGTTTCCAAATAAAATGGTCAATTTTTTAGTCGAGTTTTCCAATAAATATTTTTTTGTGAAACCAAATATATATTATTTTATTATTTAACAAACATATAAATATAATCGGAAACAAGAATTATCTGAAATGAAATTATAGCGTATACGAACGGAACCTTCCGAGCTTTTTTCGCCGAAAAATCGTCGATGATTTCGCTGAAATTCAGTTCCCGTAGTAAATCACTTTCAATGCTTTTTGCGAAGTCTCTATTGTGGGGGCCCCTCTTTTGTGGAGGCCCCGGGCTGTAGCCCCCCCCCCCCGGTTGCCCTCCCCTAAATCCGGCCTTGCCTCCGGGAACTGTTTATCTTCCCGGGATAAAAAGTCTGTTTATTAATCCGGATTATGGTCTGTCTGTGTATCAAATCTCATCCAAACTCGTTCTGCAGTTTCAGCGTGATTGAAGGACAAACAAACAAACATCCATACTATCGCATTAATAAATATTAGTAGGCCAAGCCTAGACTAAAAAGTTTAAACTAAAGAAAGCAAAATATTGATAAATTCTACCGCAACCAATAAATATATAATTATGAGATAAAGATAATAAATAAAATGAATACTACTTGTATATCGTTGATGATTATCATAAGGTTGTATATCTACCAGGCCTGTATATGACAACGCGACGACCAGCCTTGTCCTTGAATGGACTCACGAATATGTATCTGGAAAAATAAAAAAAACAATGAAGAAAAAGAATACTATAACATTGTAATTCTGCTGATTCGGTTGTATATAGGATTTACCGTACACATTATCATTTGTTAAAAACTTGTAATAATTTGCTAATGTAGTTACAATAAACATCTCGTCGCATCTTAGCGATCTATGATCAGTTTTGCCTAGTAGCCTCGCTAACACCATAAGAGTGTAATCGTGCCTAATAGTCTCGCTAACACCATAAGGGTGTTATGTAGTAGTGCCTAATAATCTCGCCAACACCATATTGGTGTAAATGTAGTGCATAAAGCCTCGCTAACACCATAAGGATGTAATAGTGCTTAAAGCCTCGCTAACACCAGAAGGTGTAGTAGTGTCTAATAGTCTCGCTAACACCATGAATGTGTAATAGTGCTTAATAGCCTCGCTAACACCATGAGTGTGTAATAATGCTTAATAGCCTCGCTGACACCAGGAGTGTGTAGTAGTGCCTCATAGCCTTGCAGAACCATAAGGGTACTTTTTCACTAAGTGGATCTCTAGCTAAACGGTGAGTGAGGAATAAATCCACCAATAGGATTCCTTGTATTTGTGTTAGCCCCGTAAAGCGCGGCAGCGCAGCTCTCTTGCAGCCCTGCCTCTGTATGAGGTCCCGTTTCTTCAAAGTCCCACAATAGTTCACGACATACCCTAACTCCATCAGTTCCATCATGACAGGGAGCTTGTAGTCCATCTGGTTGAAGGCAATGCCCCAAGACTGGCGGAGCAGAATGTAGCGCTCGATCGCTTCTTGTGCCATCGGCACGCTGAACTTCTTGGCGCGGAGGAATCGGAGCAGGTAGTTGGCATCTAGAAGTAAATGAATGAAAGAATTAGTCATATTAAAGGTAAAAGTTTCAAAAAATGCATTGGTCTGATTCCTAAATATAGTGTAAGTGCCTTTTTTGTTTTGGGATGGAAATTCTCACGGGTATCCTTCGTCTAGGAAAGAGGAAGAGATATGTCGCACTCGTAGTCTCCTACCGATTAAAACCACACGGTGGCCGTCCTCAGCTCAAAATAAATGAGCTCCAGGAACTCCAATGGACCGCGCCGGTTGTAGTGTAAGTAGGTACCTTAATAAAGTTTATCAAGGTGTACCTAATTGTATGACATAAAGAAGAAATAAAGCACATTTGGAAGGCAGAAGCCGTATGTTGGTTGCAGAATAACTTAGAACAGGCCCAGCCATCAGGGCGCTGCGAATAGCTGACTTGATGATGATGATGACGACAATTTTTTTTTTTTTTTTTTTCTTGTATAGGATGGCGAAACGAGCTAAAGGCCCACCTGATGTTAAGCGGTTACCTTTGCCGATGACAACTTCAATACCACCTAGGCTGTTGCTTAAATGGTACCGCAAGTCGGTTCGCCAAACAGACATGAAGATGGAAAGTCTCATGTGATTGTGATTAAAATATATCAGTTTTTGAAAGTGAAAGATGACGGCTGATGCCTGATAGAGATGTATGGAAGAAAAAGACATGTTTCGCCGACCCCAAATAGATTGGGATAAGAACTGGAGGATGATGATTATGACATATTACTATAATCCTCATAAAAATAATCATATACTAGCCTTTACCTTTGGCTTCACCCACGTGTTATTCGGCTTATTACTGAAAGATGAAATCGCACATTCCTCGGGAACTGTATATCTTCCCGGGATAAAAAGTAGCTTATATATAAATCCGGGTTATGGTCTATCTCTATCTATCTAAATTTCATCGAAATCCGTTCAACGGTTGACTCGTGATTGAGTAACAAACATCCAAACATCTTCACAAACATTTATAATATAAGTATGTTTTTTCATATCTCACCCATTCTTATAGCCGTAAACTTGGGGTTCTGTTCCATCCAACTCCTGAGCGCTGTGAGAGCCTGTGACCTGGAGTTATCAGTCTCCCGCAGCTCATCCTCGGCTATCTTCTGGGTTTCAGCCGAGAGAGGGCACTCATACTCGTCAGCCTCGGTCAGGAAGCGTTTTTCGGTTCTCCTGGACATGGTTATGGATCTGTGAAGAATAGAGTAGAGGCTTTTTGGTAAAACTTTATTCAGATCACACATATAAACATAAGCAGCACATTACTATCCCACTGCTGGGCACGAGCTTCTTGTTAGAATAAGAAGGCTGTCAAATTAGTCGGAATTAAAATTTCCATACAAGTTTAGTGGTGATCTCGGAACGTGCCCACTGAAAATACGAAAAGGTTGAACACTTGACAAAACAATTTGACAGTTCTAAAATTGTTGCCAATCCTTTCTTACATCTACTAATAGTAAAAGAGAGCGATAGTTTAAATTAAGTTTGGTTTGTGAACCAGAGAATCGACACCATTGTTTGCAATTTTAAATTGTCGATACGAAGAAGAAGAAGCTTCTGATAGGTACCATTGTACAGTCTAGAACACTATACTCGTGCCTGGGAGTCTACTCCCGTTTGACGATATTCGATTCATCGTACGAATCATCGCACAATTTGCTACTCCGGCCAACCATCGTTTCTGTATCGCATGCGATGATCATGTTTTGACGTTTGTTTCTCTGATCTCCGGTCAATTTCATACGATTATGAACCGTAGTCTATTTTATTGAGCCTTTTTTATGTGCTTATCTTTATTATATAGGAATCAGTCGGAACGAAAGTTCGTACTTCGTTTGTCGTTCGTGAAACGCGAGTAGACCCCCTGCCTCGTTGGTCTAGTGGTCGCAATCGCGATTGCTGAGCGTGGGGTCCCGGGTTCGATTCCCGGGTCGGGCAGTGTTATTGGTTTTTTTTTATTAGGAAATTCTCAGTAGCAGCCTGGAGTCTGGATTTGTGCTCGGTTAATGGCAATAGGCTCGCCCCCTATTTCATGGGATGGGACTACAACATAACTGGCGAAATCTGGGTGTACTATACACCTCTGCCTACCCCTTCGGGGAAATACAGGCGTGATGTTATGTTATGTTATGTAGAACACTATAGAGTAGTCAAAAAGATTTACGGAAAACATTAAATACTTATCTTTGAAGATCGTTGTAGGGAAAATATGCATGAATCGTTACGCTTGTAAGGTTATTGTGAAGGGCTAGGTCAAATAATGGTTGTAATACAGCCTAGGTGTTACTACCAGTACTAGTTCTCACATTGTTGCCATCACTTTCTTGTAACTACTGTTAGTAAAAGAGAGCGATAGTTTAAAATAAGTTTAGTTCGTGAACAAGAGAATCGACACCACTGCATCGTTGTTCTAAGCGTGGGGTTCTGGGTTCGATTCCAGTCAGGCAACGTGTTAATTGAATTTTCATTAGTAGCTAAATTCTCAGTAGGAGTCCGTTGTCTGGAGTTGTGCCGGGTTAATGGCAATAGGCTCGCCCCTTATAACATGGGACTTATACTGACGAAATGTGTGTGTTTAGTTGACCACACGTCAGCGGTCCCCCCATTGGGGGAGGCCTATGTCCAGCAGTGGACGTCTTTTGGCTGAAATTATGACGACAGCGGTTTGACTTTGACAGCGTCTTTATTTCAAGTAGAAATATAAATTAATAGAAATGAACTTTATTATCTTTATTTATTTATATAAGCTGATTTTCTAATTTCAGTGCTACCACTGACGAGCTCGACTGTACCTATGCCTTCAAGGAAATACAGGCGTGATGTTATGTTTAATTTATAATTTAAGTAGACTACTTAATGTAAAAACTGCATTTAAATATTACAATAGAGACAATGATAATGCTATCTAACAACACAGATCATCGAAGGTTTTCCTTCTTCGATTGTTTTAAGATTCTATGAATGGGCGTTGGAAATATCCTTGTTTGAAAGGTTTAAGCATGGTATAATAACACCAGGTAGTCTCTTCCCGTGACAGCTAGGTCACGTGATTGCCTCCATACTACGTCATCGGCCGTGGAGCCAATAGCGGGCTGTTAGTCTGACACTTGTCAGTTTAATGTACTGCCACTTTGTGAAAATAAATTACCCGAGCAAAATGCATTTTTTCATTTACTTTCTTCTATCAAGAATCACTTTTTAACTAGTAATTTAATATAGTATCCTTTATTAACTAATTAGATGAATAACACGAGATAACAAATAGTTAGGCTAGTTAGGAATTTATTTTATATTCATTATGAACAAAAATCTCCTTAAGTATATTGAAGATATCAATCAATGGCAGCACTGATCGTGACGTAGCTTGGAGGCATCGCGCTGTCATTGCGGGAAGAGAATACCTGATGAAACATCTTATTATACCATGGGTTTGTCACGTCGTGGCCGGTGTTGGGTAGCTCAGGCAGGATTCTCGCAGGGTCGAGGGTTCGGTGGCTTGGCACACGGAAGTAGGAGGAGAACAGGAACTGCAGGAACTAGTGGTACAGGAACGACAGGAACTAGTGGTACTGGAACTGCAGGAACTAGTGGTATGGAGGTATGGAACTCCTCTGAAGTATGAGGGCACAGAGGGCCAGTAGTACGGAGGGCCGGAGGAGTGGTAGGTCAACTCCGACTATAAAACAATTGAGCTGCTGCTATGTCCATGCAGCGAGCTCGGGCTGGATTCAGGATTCAGGTAGGTAGGTTGGTAGGTTGGTAGGTCGGCACAAACAATAAAAACACAACAGGAACGATTTTGGTATACTGTATCTCACTAACTGGTAAATTGATACATTTACTATTTGTTAATAAAATAATATAATGATTATAAGACACAGTCACAGACACATGAGTGTCTTTCAGCGTACAATATGGAACTGGATAGGTAAAATAATATATAAAAAACTGTAATGGTCGGACACGTCCATGCCCGGCCAAGGCTGCGATATAAGTCTTGTGATTTTGATAAAAATAGAAAATTATAGAAGAATTTAAAATTTTGAATTTGGATAGGTAAAGTTTTATAAAGTGGCCAGGAAGTCCAAATAAGGTGGTGAGCAGCGTAACGAGTTTAGCCTCGTTACAGGTTTAAGGTTCTCTTATTTTATTACACTAACCCATAGAAATCTAAATAATAAGATAACAGAAATGTTATCTACTGTCTTTTAATACCGGAACGCGTGTCGCCGGTTTGCAGCTACCAACACATAAATACGCAATTACGTCCACCATGTTTCTAGCATTTAATGTAAAATAAATTAAGCCTAAAAGAAATCCCCTGTTCCATATGCTGCAAAATACAATTTTAGTGACTCTGGGTCAACAAAAGCACTAATGATCAAGCAAACGGTTCGCGCTATCGTGTCCTACGAGACACCAGTGGGGCTACTCTTGAAAATAATTCCAATATCACCAAAGTCAAAAAATCACAAGAATTAATGAGTATTTTTAATTAAAAATATTCACAATGCACAATTTTAATTCTAATAAGGTTTAATTAATTCTAAAAACACTCAATTTCAAATCAATTTATTGCAAATTTTGCAATTAAAAGTACGAATTGACATTAACCCAATGCCGATAGATCGGAATTATTTTCAAGAGTAAGGCCACTGTACGCGGCGAAAAGTTCACGTTCCTTACCACTTCTATTATCTTATTATTTAGATTTCCATGCATCATGATTACAGCGTAAACGTGTGGACGTTAGATAGATAGATAGATAGATCATTTATTTGTCAGAATATGGTACAATACAGTTGTTATAAAAAAATATTGGATCCAACATATTCTGCCGTTTCCGGCGTACAAATATTTAAATTTTTTAATGGTATTGGAATAATTGTAGAATACAAAACTTTCATTATAATACAATTATCAGATAATTTATAATTGAATAATCGTAAAAAATTAAAATACTTACTTAAAATAAAATTTTTGTTACAACATTACAGGGAAAACAAAAAAAAACAAACAAAACATAAACATAAATCTAAACATATATCTCTTAATGGTTTTTTTCACTGTAGATATGTGGAGATTATATATTCCGGAAATTATGCGGAGATTTTATAGAATCACCAGAGATTATCCAGATAATCTCCGGTTATTCAAAATACTCTAAATCTATACATATGAGAAGAAAAGACACGCTTTATAAATTACCTATCATAAAAAAATACTTCCAGTTACAGACGGACATAATAATACCAATTAACACAAATATTTTAAATTAGTCAAGGATGATCGAATATTTCCGAAAACCCGCACTAGGCCAGCGTGGTGGACTAAGGCCTAGGCCTTCTCGTACTGAGAAGAGGCCCGTGCCCAGCAGTGAGACAGTAATGGGCTGGTTATGTGTGAGTGTGTGTGTGTGTGATCGAATATTTTAGATTAGTCATCGAACGAAATTAATTAATTATACAAGAAATTTTGGCACATTTGGGTGCGTTCTGCAACAAATCAAATAACCGGTAGTTTAGTGAAATCACCAAATAGTCTCCGGTACTCACTCTAACCGGTGATTATCCGGTTTTTTGAGAACCGGTTCACACCACTAGTCCGGACTCCGGACCAACTAATTCAGATTCAATTTTTTTATTTATTTAAATAAAACTAATCACAGGCACTTTTGAAACGTGAATTCGAGTTAGTGTCAATTCGTACTGCATTTCTCTAGGAGTCGACATTAGCTCGATTTGGTTCAGATCTCGAACCAGTTAAGGCCCCAGACTCTAGTTCACGGTTCAAAATTGTGGGTCCTATGGAGAAGAACCGGCAAGAAACTCCATGGACTCTTTTTAAAACAGGTTTGTTTATGTCATCAAATTCATTCAAACGGATAATGGCTTCTATGATAAATCTTATTCTATTCCTTGTTAGCTCAAATACGAGAGTAGCTTGGACTGTGGCTAAAGGTTGAGCCAGACTACAAGAGATTTGCAGCAAGACTGACCAAGACTGACTGCCCAAGGTGCGTCGTATCTTGCGTCGCGTCGTACAGTCTACTGCATGACAGTGGACAACACTTGAATTAGAAAACCGGCCTTACTGCTTACGAAATAATGACGATGTCAATGTCAAACTGTTACCACTGAAGTGCGGTCGACCGTACGAAGTTCCAGAATAATCTTATTTATGGATGTTGTTAGATATAGTAAAATAAGCCGGTTTTTAATGACATGCTGTTTAGTCAACTTGAACTTAAAATTAAGTAATACTTACGCTGCTTGTTTAAGTTATACTATGTTAATTTATTCCATAAACTTACTATACTGACGTAAGTATAGTAAGTTTATGATTTATTCATGTTTAAACCACATGGCAGCCTGGAAATGTGTTCTATAAGAAAGTAAAGTGTGCTAAAATTGTGACCCTTTTGAATTCGGTTCCGTTATTGGAGCATTGGGAAGTAAAATGTTTATAGGTAACTATTATATTACTAGCCTTTGCCCGTGTATTCGGCTTATCACAGAAAGACGTTACGTCATCATCTCTCAGAAAATGCTTATCTTCCCCGGATAAAAAGTATTATATCACAGTAAAGAAACTACGTAAAAATGCTCGAAACGACGCACTCACACACACGCATGCGTTAACAAGGCCTCTGAGCGGGTGTTTGCACTGACAGCACTGCGACGTCCGCTTAGGTTCTTGTTGAGGCATGCGTCTGTGTGAGTGATTCAATCCGGAGCGCTATGACGTTGTTTCCGTACTGAATGTTATGTTTACTGTGCCTATATATGAATCCGGGTTATGGTCTATCTGTGTGCCATCCAAATCCGTCCAGCCGTTACAGCGTGATTGAGGGACAAACAAACAATCATCTATACTTTCTCATTAAAATTGTTGGTAAGATTAGTTAGAATATGAAGATATCATGAAAAAAATACGATCCATACATTTTGTATTGCAGATAAAAGAAGTTACATGAAGAATAAGCTGAGAATAAGTTTTAATAAGGTTAGAATAAGAACAGAGATCATTTATAGTATGTAAATTGATCTATACATTTTGTATTGCAGTTAACTATAAGAAGTTTGTAACACATCAAACAATGTGAACCAACGGTTCTAAAATACTGAGTGCAAATAAGATAAATCTACCTATCCTTCAAGCATCCGCAGTTGCTCAATGCACTTGCAAAACTTTAGCATCCTCGTGTAACAACTATCGAGTCATCGAGTGATCGTTTTGTCTCCCAAGTACTCGAGCGCTTGTTGCTCAACCATCAACCTGAGCAACGATATCATTTTTTCGTGAGTGACGTAACACGATCGTGTTAAAGTTATAATAGCCGTAAGAAATGTCGTGTTTGATTTTTGAAGTTGTTTTAATTTTAATTTTATGGTTCGGTTCAATGGAGTGAGTTGGTTGGTTTTAAAAGCTTTGTTATAATAATATTTGTATGGTACAATAGCAAATCTTTGTACGTAATTTTAGTAAATTAGTAAGTAAAGGAAACGGTTATCCAATTTCCACGTCGAAACAATCGCGAGTTTATTTAATTCCAACAAAAATATTGAAGAGTTGTCAGAAATCTTTATAATTTTAAAGTTTAGAAAGAAGAAAGAAACAACGAAAAAACATTTATTTGACACAACTAACGGAAACATTTTGTTAAAAAACAAATAAAAGATCACTGAATACATAGTTACGCAAATAATATCGACATTAGTAAATTATTAGGCGGAAGGAGAGAGAAAACTATTTTTTTTTTCAATATTTGGCTGTCAAAAGAGTTGTGGCGAATGGGTGTCCAGCTAAGCATAATGCCAGGTTATTACACCTGACGCTGGTATTCTGCTGGATCCCTGCTTTTGGGACGTGGTGGATGTCGAGCAAAACATATTTTTTTTAATTTTTTTTTATAGTATAGTATGGCGAAACTAGCTAAATGCCCACCTGATGTTAAGCGGTTACCTTTGCCCATAACAACTGCAATACCACCTAGGCTGTTACCTAAATGGTACCGCAAGTCGGTTCGCCAAACTGCATTTCTATTGTTTGTGAGTGTATTTCGTTTATAAGTTACAAGTAAGTATAATGTCATGGCAGAATAGAGGGTTCTCCCTCAGGGACACTCAAGAGTGCGCGGAAGGCCTCCCATGCGATGGACTGATTTAAGTCTGCCGTGGGCTGGCCATTACTTGAATGCACTAGACTAACAGAAAGCAGGGAAGGGTGGCGAGGCATCGTGAGGCGAGCTTCAGCAGCCCCCGGCAATAGTACATGATGGTCACGACCGCTCTGTCAAGAGCAAAATGACGAAGAAGAAAAAGTATAATGTAGGAATAGGAATTGTTTGCAAGTATAAGTTTGCATTTCAATTGAAAAGATCATTTCTACGTTCTTTTGCAATCGTTAGCAATGCGCTAACAGCTCACTGTAACTTAATTTTATTATTCTAAGTAATTATATGTATTACATAAGTTGTTTCAATGTAATTAGGGTAAAACTGTGTCAGTGCGCAGAGCGTTTGTTGTGAAACCATCGCTCGAAGAACCACGTGCGGTATTGACACATGTTGCATTAAAGTTCAATTATGTTTAATTGATTATAGTACCTATTTACTCAATTATCATGAAATGTTTTAAATTCAATTAAATTTAGTTGTGTATAGAGTTCTTGAAGTTTCTTTGAAGGATAAAATCCGTAACAAGATTATCCGGAGAAGAACCGGAGTGACCGACATAGCTTGTAGGATCAGTAAGCTGAAGTGGCAGTGGGCTGGCCATGTCTGTCGAAGGACCGATGGCCGCTGGAGCAGACGACTCCATGAGTGGAGACGGCGAATCGGCAAACGCAGCGTAGGGCGCCCCCTGCCAGTTGGACCAACGACCTAAAGAACGTGGCTGGGGGGGACTGGATGCAGACGGCAGAGGACCGAGCGTTGTGGCGTAACTCGGGAGAGGCCTATGTCCAGCAGTGGACTGCGATAGGCTGAGTTCATGATTGATTGATGTGTATAGAGTTCGGTCACAGAGTAAGGATACTGTGGTTGGATGGTATTCATCACACTTTTTTGTGATTAGTGTGACAAGATATGATTATCCTGACAGATGTGTGAGTTTGGCTCTCCATTATCAAAGGTTTGGCTACGATGGTTCCGATCATAGATAAAAGACTCGTTACTCTGTGGTTCCGAATATGTATTATCAATGGTTCCGATACTAATGAAGTCGTATACTACTTCTAGGTTTTCTTTTTTCTGTGGTATTGATATACTATTCCATTGCATCTACTAGTTCATTCATTCGGATCATCATTTCAGCCGAAAGACGTCCACTGCTGGTCATAGGCCTCCCCTAAGAAAAGCCACAACGACCGGTCCTGCGCCTTCCTTCCATTCGGCCTCGGTTACTTTTAAATATCGTTGGACTCAGTGCTTTTACTATTTCAGCCGACTATTTTTATTACCATAGAAAAAAACAATAGTAGTACTAGGAATGCGAAAGTGTGGATGTTTGTTTGCCCGTCATGCTGAAACTGTTGAACAGATTTCGATGAAAATTAGCACACAGATAGACCATAACTCGGATTAACATATCGCTGATTTAGTGGGACAGGTGTAAGATGTTAATAATTGTAATGTTAATAACGCCAATGTTTAAACAAATGAGCGATATAGGGCTCCGTACCCAAAGGGTGCTAACGGGACCCTATTACTCTCGCTACGCTGTCCGTCCGTCCGTCTGTCTGTCACAGGGCTGTATCTTGGTAACGGTAATAGATAACCAGTTGAAATTTTCACAGAATATGTGTTTCTATGGTGCCTATCAAGAAGCATACGAAAAATCTAATTGTCTAAAACTTAAGGGGGTCCCCATACAAGAAACCTCGAAAAACATGCATTTTTTTCCTTTTTTTTCCTGCTCTATCTTCAAAACGGTAATATATACCAGCTTCAAACTTGGTCTGATTATAGTGCATACTATGCAGTTTAGCAACAAATACTAAAAATAGGGCAAACATAGACATATGTGGTGGTATCTGCGTAAGAAAGAGATGCAAAATTTTACATTTCGCGTACGTTCGTTGATGTCTTTTGATAAACTCTCGTAAATTAATTCAGTTTCTATGGGGTATCAGATCGATGGGTGGTACGGAACCCTTACTGAGTCCGACTCACACTTTGCTGGTTTTTGTACCAGTTCCCGAGGGACGCGTGATGGTGTCTTTCTATTATAAAGCGAATTAAACACGAGAGAAGCCGCGGGCAAAGGTTAGTTATTTCATAGCAGTTCTTACTTTTTCGAAGCATTTATCAAAGTACAAAATATGATGTAC
The DNA here is from genome assembly GCA_949699075.1 of Asteroscopus sphinx. Lineage (NCBI taxonomy): Eukaryota > Metazoa > Arthropoda > Insecta > Lepidoptera > Noctuidae > Asteroscopus > Asteroscopus sphinx. The sequence goes on from OX453002.1 coordinate 4,805,741, forward strand.
GAGTCTCGCCTAGGGATCTAGAAGGAGAAGTACCTATCAGTATGCAGAGTCACATCCTAGGTGTATGAAAAGATTTCCGTCGGATATTTGCAACCCAACTTGGTAATCATAAGGAGCCCTATTTGTATCCTAAGATATAACTAGTCTCATCATCATCATCATCATTTCAGCCGAAAGACGTCCACTGCTGGACATAAGCCTCCCCCAAGCATCGCCACAACGACCGTTCCTGCGCCTTCTGCATCCAGCGGATTCCCGCGACCTTCACCAGGTCATCGGTCCACCTTGTGGGAAGCCTACCCACGCTGCGCCTTCCAGTACGCGGTCGCCACTCCAGAAATTTACTGCCCCATCGGCCACCTGTTTTGCGAGCAATGTGCTCCGCCCACTGCCACTTAAGTTTGGCAATTCTTCGGGCTATGTCGGTTTCTTTCGTTCTCCTGCGAATCTCCTCATTTCTGATTTGATCACGCAGGGACGCTCCGAGCATAGCCCTCTCCATTGACCTATGAAGATGAAGATACTATAACACAACTCAAAATACAGTACCTATGTAGAGTTGTGTGTGAGTAGAGCATTTTGCGATCGCAAATTCTACCACAATGATAAATAATACTAATAGCTCAAGGAACTTAAGATCCCGGAAGGTAGTAGCTTATTCTAAAACGTACGTCCATAGTTATTAGCCTGAAAGAAGCTTCATCGTCATCATCATTTCAGCCGAAAGACATCCACTGCTGGACATAGCCCCCCCCAAGCATTTTGGGGGGATATGCCATAGTCGCCACGCGTGGACACACAGAGAACGCTGCTGCCCATCCTCTGGTGAATATTTTACGGTCAAAATTAATATCCAATCTATCCACGATTTACCCTACTGGAGATAGAAATTTGACATATTTTGTATGGAGCTTATGTCAAATTCCTCTCTCTAGTAGGGCAAATCGTGGATAGATTGGATATTAATATTGGCCGTTAGTCGCATTTTACGACACCCATGAGAAGAGATAGTGGGTCCAATTCAACAACTTTTTAATTTGATTTGGTGGAAATAGATATGTAATGACACCATAATAATCAAAGAAAGTCAAGACGCATTGATGAGAAACATTGACCTACATATCATTGACATAGTATGTCAATACCAATGTTGCTATGTATCACATAGCAACATTGTAAAACATAGATGCATACAAGTTTTGTGCTGTGGAATAAAAAACATTTTTTTTCAAGACCACATAGGTATAGTTAAAGTATTATACGGTAACTATAACACATATAGGTATTATTAATTTTTATGTGTCAAAAAGCTTTTCAGTCAAAGCTATTTTTTTTAGTTTGATTCCTCTGCTACTTATTTTGTAAGACTTTCGAAGTATAGGTAAGTAATTAACTATAGTAGACAATATCACACACCTTGATCTAAACCGTAGTAACTAGGATAAATACTAGAGCCAAGCATCACATAAAAAAAATTCGAATAAAAACTTTTGACAGAAATGCGGAAAAACTGGTTCTCATGTTTATACATGTGTGAGGTGTTTTTATGAATATAATTTAAGTACCTAGTTACGTTGTTACTCAATTAATATTACAAAAAATTTCTTGTGGCCTCATGCGGCTTTGTTTTCAGGTTTTTTACAAACGACTAACTGAAAAATCATAGTTTTTGAGTTATACTGTTTTCATCTAGGTGTGCGATATTAGAAATTGAAAATTCCCTATCTCCCTTGTTTGCCACCGATAAGGTACATACAGAAGCACTCTTTTGCGGTTTGCTCGCTGTAACTATACAACATACTGTGGTCACGTTTTCGTTTGCCAAGCGTAGTGGTTATGGCCTAAACTTATGAAGAAATATGGCTTGTAAAATGTAAATCAGCAATATTCTACTAAGTATGGCTATAACTTATTTTATATCCTCACACACCTCATCACACACTCAAAAGTTTCTAAACAATCGCATTGCTATTATTTAACTTAATATCTATTTTCAATCGCATCGCTTTAGAAGAATTTACATTACAGTAAATTATGAAAAAGATTAGTAATTATTTTTATTAAAATTCACACGTTATTTTAACGAACTCCATGCCAAAACTTACTGCTGGTCAAAATCCTCACTAATAAAAAAAATTAGAAAATAAAAAGTCACTTGTTAAATTTCCCGCGGAAACATAGAACAATAAAATTCAAAAATTGAACTCACTTGTCAAAATTTCCCGCCAAATAAGTATCACTAAGGGCACGTTCACGTTGCACAGAGAGCGAGCGAGTACTGGTCGCGGACACTGGCTGGCTAGTTATTTTGCTTGCAGCCGATGATCGTTGCGCTCCACCGCAGTAGATATTTAGATAACTGCGGTTTTCAGTGAATGTTACTGAGATTATCAACATTTTTAGATTTTGGTTGTTTTCAACATGCAAGGCAAAGCAAGCGGTGGCTGCAGGAAGTTCCTGAAACGCTGAATTTTATTTGTTGGACATTTTGAACAGCTTTGAACTTTATTCACTTTAGGGCTTTTTATGGTGTTAAAGGAATGGCATTTTAAATTTTACACAGTTCACTACTAGTACACACTACATCTGGAATTTTTTGCACTGAAAGTTGAAAGTTTTAACCCACTTTTAGTTCATTGTGTTAAGGATTATATTCCATTACCTATGTTCTAATTAAGTCTTTTGCACGTTGTATAAAAGCTACTAGGTTTAATTTGACACACCCACGGTTTTTGGAAGACTGATCAATTTGATCCGTCAAATCTAATGTCTGCTCCTGTAATTGGTCGGCGAAAATACTAACAACTAATCACAACACATGACATGTGATTTAACAGTTAATTAGTAAGTTTTTCAGAAACTGGAGGACAGTATTTTACTATTTTATTACTCTCGGTTGTAACTTTCATTCAGTTAATGATTTTACTCAAATTCATATCAAATGAATTCGTATCAAGATCGTTGAACTACTGCTTTTTAGTAGCAGCTTCGAAAAATGTGCTAAAACAGATCTATTTAATTTAAAAAAAAACACAATATCATATAATCCGAAAGTGTATCAGCACTCGAGGATATTATTATCTCTTTTTGGGGCAATGCCTTTGTTTATCTATAATCTGCGATACTTTGAGCAGCGCGGCGGTGGGTGGGATTCATTCGTAGTTTATTGATGTGTTCTATTTATTTCAGGTTGAAAATTAATGTTACTCGTATAATAATGCAATTATGTTATTTCACACTACTTCGGTTTGGAAAGGGAAAATGAAAATGGGGATAAATATTCTAAATAGCCCAAAAGGTTTGTGCGCCCTGACTGTTTAGGCTTCTGTTTATTGCAAGTGTTATATAAATGACATAAATCGTAGCGTAAACGATTAAGGTCAACGCAGTCTATCCGAAATTAGGCTTAAATTACACGCTGCTACTTTCAGGCGAACGTCATGCAATAGTTTGCGACAAAATCCACATCATTAATTTCATATTAGGATTTTTTAGACACTAGGTAACCGTAGGTAGGTTAACTTTTGTAACTGGAGGTGACCAATTCCTAGGCGTTACATAGATAAAATAACGGTAAATTAAGTTTCTTTCAGGCTTTCAGGTCGTAGTGGCGATGCTTGGGGTAGGCCTATGTCCAGCAGTGGACGTCTTTCGGCTGAAATGATGATGATGATGATGAAGTTTCTTTCAGGCTAATAACTATGGGAGTGCGTTTTAGAATAAGCTACAATCTTCCGGGCTCTTAAGTTCCTTGAGCTATTAGTATTATTTATCATAGTGGTAGAATTTGCGATCGCATAATCCTCTACTCACACAGAACTCTACATAGGTACTATATTTTGAGTTGTGTTATAGTATCTTCATCTTCATAGGTCAATGGAGAGGGCTAAGCTCGGATTGTCCCTGCGTGATCAAATCAGAAATGAGGTGATTCGCAGGAGAACGAAAGAAACCGACGTAGCCCGAAGAATTGCCAAACTTAAGTGGCAGTGGGCGGGACACATTGCTCGCAGAACGGATGGCCGATGGGGCAGTAAAGTTCTGGAGTGGCAACCGCGTACTGGAAGGCGCAGCGTGGGTAGGCCCCCCACAAGGTGGACCAACGACCTGGTGAAGGTCGCGGGAATCCGCTGGATGCGGAAGGCGCAGGACCGGTCGTTGTGACGATTCTTGGGGGAGGCCTATGTCCAGCAGTGGACGTCTTTCGGCTGAAATGATGATGATGATGATGATCTTCATTTTATAACTTCTACGAGAAAGGAGTTATTTATCCCTGTTTTTTTGCCGAGGTCTGCCTCAACGCACTACCTTTCCATGTTCAATTATTTAGGCACTTTTTAATTTTTGTAACCGATACCTAGGTGTTACATAAATACGTGCAAAATTACAGTAATTAAAGTTTTTCATGCGAATATGTTAGACGTGTATAATAAGCTACAATCTTCCGGGATCTTATGTAGTGTACATAGAGCTATTGGCATTGTGTTACGAATTGCGATCGCAGAATGTTCTAATCACACACAACTCGACATATTGTAGGTATTTCGGGTTGTGTGTTATAGTATTTTCATTTTATAACTTCCTCGAGAGAGCAGTTATACCTTAATTCATCTATGGCAGTACCTTTCTATGCTCTGTTTTATAGACTCTTATCTACTTACATGCTCTCGACCCGAAGAAAGCTATCGGCTAGGAAACTACAAAAATTAAGAGTAGCTGAAAACACTTGAACTTGTAGTAAGTAGTACATTGTTGGATATAAGAGTAAAGCACTTTACACACTGTCCATCGATCAAACAGCGAGGTTCTGCTGGACAGCAAGCGGTACTACCGTTTTACAATCGTCACTGTGTTATATTTGCATTAGAAGATGCATCCGAATCCCACACTATACAACACTAAAATACCGTTCAATATCTTTTTTTTTTTCAAGATTTAATAGAATGTAATATTTTTTTAGTTCCGTGTGGTGCAGGACGTAAAGAATTGAACCACCCTATTTCTTCTCTTGGGTGTCGTAAAAGGCGACTAAAGTATTCACCAGAGGATGGGCAGCAGCGTTCTCTGAGTATTTAACCAACCAACTGCGATCGCCAACCCGCCTACCAAGCGTGATGATTATGGCATATCCCCCTCCTTTTGGTTTTGTCCAGCAGTGGACGTCTTTCGGCTGAAATGATGATGATGACCGAGAACTGTAACAATGTCTTTTTAAACCTTGACGTTGGTAGTCTCTTCCATGGATAAAGTCATCGATACACAATGGAGCTTTATCTGAGCGATGGAGCCATAAACATAATATTGGAATTGGAACTAAAATAGTATGTACAAGAGAATCAGCATCAATGGGAGGTTAACATTAATTAGTCGACGTTTAGTGGTTGATATCATGATGCCAATAACTCCCAATTTTCCTTCCATCATCCTCCGAGCTTTTTCACAATTATATTGGGGTCGGCTTCCAGACTAAGCAGATGCGGCTGAACATCAGCATTTAACGATTTTGCGACTGCCATCAGACTCCCGCAACCCATTTACTGGGTAATACTGATATTCAGTTGTCAGACTTGTAGGCTTCTGACTACCCGTAACGACTGCCACAGATATTCTGTATGACAACCGGGACCGGCAGCTTATCGTGGTCTCCGAGGCACGGAGAGGTCTCGATGTGTAACGAAACGGTCGCCCATCCACGGACTGACCGCGGCAAGCGTAGCTTAACCTTGCAGACAGATACAATCCCCGCGATTTTTACTTCGCCACGAGCCCCTTATATCTTCATTCCAATTTATTTCAGAGCAGATTTGCAAATAAAAATCACAAATGACATAACTCTGTAACATTTTTACAGCACACACACACACACACACACAACACATTCACAGAATGAGATTGCTTTTTGATTTTAACAAAAGATAGGTGGTAATTAACAATGGATTTAGGCAACATGTTGAAACATCTTCGGAACGGGTAAAGCTCGTGATTAGTGCCGTTAATGACCTTTTGTAATTATAGACATGATGAAGTCACTTGGGCTAATCACTTAGAAAATACGAAAAATTGTAAGTCAAAGGTCTTTATTTTGCACAACAAAATAAACTGAAAATCTGTTTCTTTAGTTTTTTTATTGTTGTGTAGAGAGGAGGCAGGAGGAGGGAGACGAGGACAAATTATGATGTCGCAACTTAATTTAATTTGATTCTATTTAATTTGAGTTTTGTTTTCCTATTTATGAGTAAAAAAAATATATTCAAAAGATCTCAATGTCGTATAATTATGCCGTTTACTGCCATTTCTATTTCTTACACCATTGATGAAAAAGGACAAAAAAAACCATAATATTAGTCTAATAACTTGTAATTTACGGGAAAATGGTCGCGACCTATGAAGATGGCGACCAAATTCACGTAGAAGACAATCAAGTGGACAAATACGTGGACTTTATATCTTCTATACTTCTCTAATGTTTCTAATTGGTAAGAGACATAATGAGACTAAATTAGTTTTTTTTTAAATCTCAAAGTCATCTTTTCCTAACTTTATGTTTTCCGCTTAAAATAATCAATATTGTTATTTGCCTTGACTAAACAAACCTTGGCAATGAATTCAATGATATAACATGGACTAGATAACCTAGGTCAAAAGACTGACTGTGACTAAAATAGATAAAACTGCTGAATCGAGGTTACTACTATTATTGCTACTATTACGGTGTCATCCGAGCTGACAAAACTGCTATACTTACTTTTTTTTGGGAAAAACCTCATAAATATAAACAGGAAAATATTAGTTATTAATTAGGACTTGCAGCTTGGGGAAGTGCTGTAATGCTGCAAAAGGCGTCACAATAGATCTTACCAGGTCGCAGTGGCTTAGGGGGCGTTCCAGACCGCTACCTCTTTCCTTTATTATTTATGATTTACTAATATGTAATAAATTTCTCATGCGTAGGTTCCGCTTAAGGGCCCCACAGACTAACAGTCGGCCGGCAGATATAAGCCTGTCAGTTAATCGTAATAGGCCACACACTAAACGTTAATCTGAAGATCTGTGACTACAGTTCTTGCGAACTGTAAGTCTGTGGTGCTGTTGACGGGTCTCGGCCGGTCAGTCCCTGACCTCAAGGCCGGGTCAAACACACATTTGTAGGTAATCGGTCGGCGGCCTATCAAGCGTCGATGTAGGTTGCCGATCCCGAACTGTCGGCTAAAAACTGTCAGTGTGTGGACAACAAGCGATGTAATCTGCCGATCGCGGCCTGATGTCTAAAGACTGTATGTGTGTGGTAATAGTCAGTTTAAAGTTGGTATGCGACAATTTCCTCCAAGTAATAATCGCTTGTCGTGAGTGGGCTAAGTAGACCTTGGCCGGCAGGCCGCCCCACCAGACAAAGGGCTGCAGGCAAACTGATAGTCTATGGGGCCCTTAAGGAGTGGAATTTATTGCCGACGTCTGTTTCCCGATAATAATCAGGTGATCTTCAAGGCTTGCACGAATATGTTTTTTCTTGGCAAGCGTAAACCATCGTCGACCGCACAATCGCTTATAGAGGTGGAGGTCAAAAGCAAGCCTATTATGGATAAAATATATATATTTAAACAAAATCCTATTCACAAAAGCGTTTCGATCAATGGCCCAATAAGTCGTGAAAAAGTTATGGGTCACTCTGAAAACAATGGGCTTTGCTCAACACTTTGGAAAGAGATAGTGATATAAAATTACAGTGAAATAAAGCGAGCCGACGACGTGAGGCTGCACAGCAGAATGGACGGGTTACCAAACTATTATGTCATGCATAAGGTGCTGAGAACTACTGACCCACATTTATCTTATAAGAACCATAAATAATAACTTCTTGTAATTTCGGACGTGCCGACTGTGTTGTGCGAACTTTTTTTATTTTTTTCGTGTTAAACTTAGAATAATTTAGGTATTTCTTGTATGTAGGTATACTAATCTAGTAATTTTTGGGATGATAAGTTGTTTTATCTACAATGTGATTTCTTAGATATCTTGTTTGAACACGGAGCGATTACTATAATCATCATCATCATCATCATTTCAGCCGAAAGACGTCCACTGCTGGACATAGGCCTCCCCCAAGCATCGCCACAATGACCGATCCTGATTACTATAATAAGCGCATAAAATATTAATTAACTTTCTCTTTTAGTTTTAAGCGCGAATAAGACAATTAATTAATCTAAATTAGCTTGCGATGTTATAATGCTCCAATAACAACATTTAATTAGTTGTCTAAAAAATGAATTGCTCTAACAATTATATGGATACATCTTAAAAATGCGCCTTCCAGTATTGGCGTTGTGGCTATGCTTGGGGGAGGCCTATGTCCAGCAGTGGACGTCTTTCGGCTGAAATGATGATGATTATGATCTTAAAAATGCAATTTTAATACCGTTATACTTAAGCTTATAATAAGCAGTCCTCTGCTGGACATAGGCTTCTCCAATTAGCGCGTCACATGTCATAACTCATGCCATAAATTACCTTTAAAACCTACAACATATTCCAATACTTACACAAGAGCTCACTGAGCACAGACTACATTGTAATTATCATGTCACTCCGATGTTTTCTATTGAATGCGCAGACGCAACCGACTACCGCATCTGTTTACAGGCTTTGCCTGCCGCCATGACGACATGCAGTCAACGACTCCAAACGAAAGCCATTCTCTCACCAGGCCAAGGTTACACAGAAAGGGCACGAATTTGTTCAATCCGTTGTCATTATCTTTCCTGTATTGGGTTAGGCTTTTGATATGTTGCAGCATCATTTTTTTTAAACAACTTAGGTAATTCTTTCCAGATCTTTTCCTCAATCTAAGGATCCATAAAACTGTTTGCTGAATGATTTGAAAATAATACAGTAAGTACGAGGTCGTGGGTTCGATTCCCGCAGGACACAAACATTTGTGTGATGAACATAAGTGTTTGTGTTGGTCTGGGTGTTACTTATGTATTTACAAAAAAAAAAGTATATAAGTATTATATCCATTGTCTAGTACTCATAGTACAAGCTCTGCTTAGTTTGGGACTGGATGGTGCTGTGTAAAAATGTCCCAAAAATATTTAGTTGTTTATATTTTATTCATCTTGACAATTATATTTACCACGGATTAATGAAAGGTGTTGTGTAGGGTCATGTTCTAGGTCACATGGTTAATTAGACAAAGCCATATTATCAATTACTTTGCTCAAGATTGCAGATCGTTACATCATGATTCGCAAGTTTCAAGTGTACCTAGTCACTTATAGGTAACTATTCAGTCAGGGACAGTCAGTTTTGGTGGTTATATAGTTAGTTACTTGTAGGTATATATTTATGTTGAAATTAAAGCCAAGATACATTAATTAATTAATCTCAATCAAGAAAGCTTTTTCAATACGCTGCCAGCCAATTAACCGGATTTAAGCTTTTTCAATACGCTGGCTATTGATCAGATTTAATTTTAATCTTGTGAAATCTCAGAAGTTTATGAAAATAAAAGAAAACTGTTATAGACTAAAAATGTATGATTAATATCGCATTCGTTTCATATGTTGTTCTATAAATATATGTTTTAATTCAAGGTCTATGTGTTTTAGGGATTATCTTGTCGGAAAAGGAATAATAAAGCCAGTCCAATCAAAATTACGAGATAATGTTCTTGCGACGTCATCGGTACTTCAGATGGTTTGATATCACGAACCCGACTCCTGCCAGACATTCTGAAACTGATAATTATCTAGTAAATGTTTAGTTGGTGAACAGACATAGCTTACTACTGTTTTATTAGTAACGCTTAACACTGACTCGGTTTTGGCCTTGTCTTTGTCTTGTAGTTAGTTATCCTGTTCTCGTGGGGTTGGGGCTCGTGGCTATGTAGCAAGCGTGTGGATTGTACGATCTGCAAGGTTAAGCTGCACTAGCCACGGTCAGTCTGTGGATGGGTGACCGTTTCGTTACACATCGTCAAGACCCCTTCGTGCCTCGGAGAGCACGTAAAGCTGTCGGTCCTGCGCCTGATCTCTCTCCGGTCGTGTCGAATTGCCGTCCCATCGGATTATGAGAGTGAGGGAATAGAGAGTGCACCTGTGTTTGCACACACACTTGTGCACTATAATATGTCCCGCACAGATGGGTAGTCTCCATTGAGATTGGCCGCCGTGACCGAAATTCGGCCGGGAGGACATTATTATTAGTTATCCTGTCTTTCTTTGTTACGTTAGTTTATAGACATATAGACCATCATCATCATCATTTCAGCCAAAAGACGTCCACTGCTGGACATATTTGTCTATTTAATTTTTATTTGTATTAACAGTGACATTTTATTGTGATTGATTCGGCGATTGATGTGCCATCCCACTACTTTCACTGTTAGCTTGTAACATCCCACTACTGGGAAACAGGTCTCCTTAGTCTAGATGATTTTGCATTAATAATACTGTCAAAATTTGGCCAGTTCGGAGTCTGCCTTGTGCAAGTATTTAATACTGCCATTACCTTGACACGTATTTCGAGATGGTCGTTAGCGAGATATTTCCTTTCAGCTTAAACGTTTGTATCATCTGTAAAATAACTCATGGTTAAAAACTGATATTTATAAGAACAATTGAACTTAATTTGTGTTTTCATGAAACATCAGTGCGTTAATCAGATTTCAAGAATTTATTTGTGCGAATTTTGTAATTTATGGGTGGGGTAAAAAAAATAATTGGCGAATTTGTGGTAGCTACTGCGATCGCCAACCCGCCTGCCAAGCGTGGCGATTATGGCAATAACTTTTCTTAGGTTCTATTAGGGGGGTTTTTGTGTTCTTTATAAGCAGCACTTATCACTACACTAATTCATATGGTTTTGTCCGCTTTAGTCTTCGAACTGTTTCCGTGTTATCGAGGAGCTGGATTGCCTCGACATTCACGTGGTGGTGAAGTCTAAATTCATGAGCTTCTGTATATTTTTTTATGATTGCGTCTACAACGTCCACATTGAGGTCCCGATGAAGATCGATGTTTCTGATGTACCAGGGTGCATTAACCATATCTCTGAGTACTTTCTTAGGCTGAAATTATGATGATGTTGATGTGGCATATAACTGTTATCATCATTCATTTTATAATAGGCATAGCAATGTCCTCCTTGTAACTAGTGTTAATTATTGTTCTGAAAGAAAGAGCCTCTCAGGTATTTTTTTCCTGGTTATGTACTATTGCATTTTTAGTTTAGACTAGTATGGTATTACCTATATTATCTGTGGTTTAGAGTTTAGACAATAGTCTATAGGATGAATTATGCTTAGTGTATATTTTAAAGTTCCGTTCTTGGCAACTCCTACTCACATTACCCTCATTATGATATACATCTATACAGTTGCTTTTTCATTGCATCTAAGAAATGTATAATGGAGATTTCAACAACGTGTTTTTCCAACACCCCGTCACCGAGATTGATTCGTTTGTTTATGCACAGGCCACATATATCCATCGTGTCGGTCAGATCAGCTGATTGCGTGATCCAAGAGTTTTGGGTTCTCGACTAGAGTACACAAACGCCTTCGCAACGTCGTCGCGTCGATTGTATGTCGGGTCCCGTTTGCCAAGGTCGTCTACATTTTGACTCTCATATATTGCAAACAGATGCAATAACCGTTTACCAAGTAACCGAGCCGTCAATATTTCTTTGTATATTGGTATTATTATAAGATGATTGTGTTTGTGTGTCATTATCACTGTGGTGAACTGTGGGAAACAGCTATCTCAAGTATTCCTACGTTTTTATTTCTAAAAGGACGTAGCATTGTCTTTATCATCATCATCATCATAATTTCAGCCGAAAGACGTCCACTGCTGGACATTGGCCTCACCCAAGTAACTTGGGGGGATATGCCATAATCGCCACGCTTGGCAAATGGGGTTGGCGATCGCAGTTGGTTGGTTAAATACTCAGAGAACGCTGCTGCCCATCCTCTGGTGAATCCCTTAGTCACCTTTTACGACAGCCATGTGAAGATATAGGGTGGTGCAATTCTTTACACACACGGAACTTGTCTTTTTCAGTTTAAATTAATTATCATCAAGGTTGTTAAACAGCGCATCCACAATGAAGCGTCTAATGTCTGAAATTAATAACCAATCTAATCAAAAATCTTTAGATTAAAGCTTGAAACCCTCGTCAGTTTTTTTGCAAAATGAGATATTTGCTTGAAAATACAATATAACTAATTTGCGGATGGAATAGGTACTGGCCTGCTTTTTTAGCCGTAACACTTTCATGAAAATGGTAAGATTCTTATTTTAGCAGTCTATAACAGACAGAATACTCGATACTCTACTAGTCGACCAAGATAATGAGACAACTGTCAAGCGTGACGTCATCCGCAAGTATGTGAGATAGGGCTGGTGAAATTTACGGTGTACTGAGCAAGAACGGATCCTGGATTGATTTCTAGGACGGGCACAAAGGTCAGACAATTAAGGAGTGCCGTGCCACCTATAGTATTGTGATATTTTACGATTTGCAACTTTCTACTCTTAACTTCTTTATTTATAATATTCTTTATGGTAGGTATATATATCAAAAGAATACAAAGACAGTAGTTTACAGAAAGATTATATAAGTATAATGGGCGGTCTTATCGCACAAGGCAATCTCTTCCAGACAACCTTTGGATGGACTAGAAGAATGGGAACCGATCGTGGGTAATAGTTACGCTGTATAAGTAGGTACGTTTCGTACATAATATCGTCATCATTTCAGCCGAAAGACGTCCACTGCTGGACATAGGCCTCCCCCAAACATCGCCACAACGACCGGTCCTGTGCTAAGCGTGGGGTCCTGGATTCGATTCCTGGGATGAGCAAAAACTGTTATTGGGATTTGACCATGACTGATTTGGTCATGATTCCGTTTGGTTGAGTGTACATTCCTCAATCGTATTCACATACCTTCATTACAAAAAAAAAAACAAGCATTATTGAGGGTACCTTTGATAAATAATTGGCCAGTTCTGTTACTAGTTGATGTTGTGACACAATTATTATTTAATTAGAGACCTACTACATAATTACAACATCACAAATCTTATTTGGTTAAAATATTTACCTCATAGACAAATAAGCTTACCTACCTATTGTATGAATTTGTGGGGCATAGATAAGCGAACTTAGTGTTCTTTTTGAGAATCACAGATATAGTAAAAAATATTGCTGCGAACAATACATGTAATATTACTTGGTAAAGCCAAAAAAAATATGCTTGATCGTGTATGACCAGCGCTCACGCACACATATGCATGTCAAACCGTGCTCACCCATCTCAGTAAAAATGTCGCGGCACCGTCCAGATCGCGAAAGCAAATATCCTTCAGGTGCATGGTGTGTGCGTGAGCGCTGGTTGTACACGAAGGAGCATATTTTTTTGACTTCACTATGATTGTTCGCAGCACTTCGTCTATAATGAGTCTTTAAACTTAGCTCCTTATTTTATTTCAAACTTCTGGGGAAACAGGTCACGCCCCCTTAGATCTGTCATTGGTATTGAGACGTACGCGAGATAAGCGGGAGTGTGAACCGTGTACCAGCAGTTGTCTTATTGTCTTGGTCGAATAGTACTTACAACAATCAGCAACAAGCGGCACTAGAATTGCTGGTACACGGTTCACACTCCCGCTTATCTCGCGTACGTCGCGAAATAAGCGGGAGTGTGAACCGTGTACCAGCCAGTTGTCTTATTGTCTTGGTCGAATAGTACTTAAAACAATCAGCAACAAGCAGCACTAGAATTGCAGGTACATGGTTCACACTCTCGCTTATCTCGCGTACGTCGCGAAATAAGTGGGAGTGTGAACCGTGTACCAGCCAGTTGTCTTATTGTCTTGGTCGAATAGTACTTACAACAATCAGCAACAAGCGGCACTAGAAGATCGAGAGCGACGACGTCGTCGCTCTCGTCTCGACGCCGTCGCCGACGGCAGCAGCAGCGAGCACGCCTGTTTGATCACCATCAAAAGTAACGTGAAGGCTACGGCGACACATATCACATCTAATACGTTTATGGACTGATTGTTTAGGCTGCAAATATTTGAGAACCCAGAGCCAGACTGAACGCCCGCACTGAAATGAAACGTTAATGATTAATTATTGTAAAGGTATATTCACAGATGGCCGATGGGTCTGAAAAGTTCTGAAGTGGTGACCGCGTACTGGAAGGCAGCGTGGGCAGGCCCCCCACAAGGTGGATCGACGACTTGGTGAAGCGCAGGACTGGTCGTTATGGCAATGCTTATCAGTGGCGTGCATTGGCCTACTTCATTTGAATTTAATTGTGGTGTAAGTTATTGATTTTTGATTTAGCATTAATAGGTCTATTAAAAGATAAATAATCATCGTACTTTGAAAAAAGATAATAACTTACACCACTATTGAATTTGAATGAGGAAGGCACTGGGTACTATTGCCTAATTGCCTATACGCAATGCACGCCACTGATGCTTGTCATCATCATTTCAGCCAAGACATGCACTGCTGGACAAAAGGCCTCTTCCAAAAGGGAGGGAGGGATATGTCATGCTTGTGGGAGGCCTACATCCAGCAGTGGACGTCTTTCGGCTGAAATGATGATGAAGATGAAGCAATCGTCAAGACTTGACAGATAGCTTTGTTTCAAGACAAAATTACATACAATTACAGACGTAACCGTTAAATTTACCTTTCTACTTCTAGTGTGGTCTGGAAATCTCTGTAAACAAAAAGAAAAAGTGAGTAAGTGATTACCGTACTATTGAAGCTATTTTAATGAATTTAGCTATGGTAGTAAAAAGAGGTTTTTTTAAAAGCTCAATGTGCAGTCAGCGTAAAATATATTGGGACGAACAGACAGTTGAAAATTATCTAAACAAAACAAGAAAATTAAAAAATAACAATAAGGACTATCTTTTTTTTCAGGAATAGGTTTGAAGCTACCGGTGGTTAGGGCCTTAGAGAGAGGAACTTCCTAGCGAATCTAGCGTTAGGTGCCGTGTCCAGAATACCGCTCTCTATCATTTTTATTATTATTTTGAGGAAAGAGGTAGGGGTCTTGAACGCCCCTAAGCCACTGCGACCTGATAAGATCTATTGTGATGCCTCTTGCGGCATTACAGCACTTCCCCAAGCTGCAAGTCAATCATGAAGTCGACTATGACTTTGGGGGAGGAGGATTTGATCTCCTGCTTTGAGATGAAGTGGCGTCCAAGATGCTCTGAGGCCCATCCTGTGAAGGTGTTTGTTCAGCTTGCAGTGCCCAGTAAGGGTAAGGTCTAAGCTCTCTATCAAGCCCTTGACTTAGCTGCCTAATGAGAGTAAATAATAATAATAAATAAATGCTTAAACTATTATTATAGTTCGATCATCGACACAGCTTTATGGAATATCTCCGCTTTAAGCAAAGCTCAAGCAGAACCCAAATCTTCTCGTCACTCCATTGCTGCATTGTTATATTAGGCCACGTCGGAAATCGTCACGGGATGACGTCACAGCTAGCCAGTGGCTTATGTAACAATCATAATACCAATCTCATTACATTGTACAGTTAAAAATAATTCGGTCCGCTTACGTTAGAAGATTGCCAAACGTCGAGGGAGATCGTAAGGTGTTTCACAATCCCGTAGCTTGTTACGCGAGGGCAATGGTGTATGAAAGGGCGTTTTGTTAGGGATATCTTGCTCCCAATCTTGTGATTGCTAGCCAGTGTTGCCAACTCAAATTTTTTAAGATAGCCAGATCAGTAGCAAAAAATAGCTAGATTTTTATTTAAAAAAAGTTAGTTTTTACTAGTTTTAGGTTAGGGCATGTGGCCGCGGCTTTTATAGTATTCTATGTGTTTTAACTCAGTTTTTATATAAATACGCGCGTACAACTTTTACTGTGGGACCAAACCTGAAATCGCGAAAAAAATATCAGATGGTCCCTACATTTTATCGATTTATGTGAACACAAAAGTAGGAAACATGTGATTTTTTCACGATTTCAGGATTGGTCCATACTGATGAGTACAATGACCCCTTAAGAGGTTTTCAGTTATTTCAATAACACGTTCTATATGTGGAAGATTTATTAGCAAATGTCCTTACCTACACCATGTTATTTATAGTTTTAAGTTTTCCTAAAGCTAAATAAATAAATAAATATATGAGCGCCATTTTTATGTGCACAATTGATGGCTTTTTAACCGACTTCAAAAAAAGGAGGAGGTTATGTATTCCGCGGGTTTTTTTTTTTAGTACTTTAGATTTTGCTCCTACCAAACTGAAATTCGTTGCTTTGTCTAAATGTCACTGTTACTCTTCGTTTAATTAACTAATTACACATAATCTATTTCATTCAGTCAGTAATTGTACAGCACTGAATGGTGTAACTCCTACACGTGTTTCAATTAGAGCACTCAGACAGACAGAGTTCTCAATAGACTGCAACACGGAAACAGATCTTTCTTATGTTACGTCATCATTTGGCCCGTTTCGTGTCTTACTGTTGCAAAAAGCCGTGTTATATGTGAACACCTTTATTTACCAATCCTATGTTTTGGGAAGAATACATACATACGACGACGACGTCTGTGGTTCACATACCACGACGGTGTGGGTTCGATTCCCACAGGACACTAATATTTGTGTGTTGAACATAAGTGTTTGTGTTAGGCTGGGTGTTCCTTATCTATTTACAAAAAAAAGTATATAAGTATTATAGCCATTGTCTAGTACCCATAGTACAAGGTCTGTGGGCCTAGTACGAGTTTCACACTTACGAATACTTTCATCGTTTTCGTCGAATTTCATTCATAAATCAGTAGCGCCCCTGGCGGATACGAGGAGGAACTACAGATTTATTAATGAAAGTCAACGAATACTTTGAAAGTATTCGTAAGTGTCAAACTCGTACTAGGCCCCCTGCTAAGTTTGGGACTAGATGGTGCTGTGTAAAAATGTCCCAAAAATATTCATTTATTTATACACGACACCACGTAATGCAGGATATCATCCACATTTGGTAGAAATCCCTACTATCAGGACCAAGTGCATTGAGAACTCTTTCATAATGCGCACAGCCAAGTTGTGGACCTACAACCCTAACGCCTTTAAAGCTGGAATGAATCGGCACCTAATAGGTATGCTCGCTCAATCGTCAACCACATCTTGACAAAGCTGTCTAGATTGCGGTTAGTAGCAGAACTATATCTCATAAAAAAAAAACACATACATGAAAAATCACGCCTGTTCCCTGAAGGGGTAGGCAGAGGTGTATAGTACACCCACATTTACACATTGTGTACGTGCAGATCTGCGCAGACTCATCGACCATACATCACAATAGACGCCTAATGTTGAATATAATGCTTACAATAAATTCTGTCAACTAGCTGAGGTAATCCGCACTGCAATCCGATTGGCCCTACCAAGGCGGCTATTAACTAATAATCAATAACGTGGTAGTTTTGACGGCAGGGGGTTTTGTTGTTGGTAGAGAGTTAGGGACCCTAGCCTACCAATCGGACCTACCGATTGTAAGTCTTTGTACCGTTCGGATACAGTCATCATATTTTATCAATTGTATTTGTCTAGTTACCTTAGAATTCGATTGCATAAAATAAATAAATAAATAGATGGTTATTTATTGATTTCATAGTACAATATAAATACTCTTTACTGTACACAATAAAAATAAGCACCATACATGACTTATTTAAAAGATATGTACAGTCACAACACGGGAGTGTTGAGCCACTTGCTAACATTCTTAATTCGGCCGTAAATGAAAAAGTTGCCCGATTCGTATAACACGGCCAAGTTAAGATGATAAGCAAGTGGCTCAACTTTTGCGTGTTGTGACTGTACATTGTACAATGGGCGGTCTTATCGCTCAAGGCGATTTCTTCCAGATGACCTTAGGATGGACAATACTGGCAAGTAAAGAGAGGGTAGCACGCGGTGTAAAACATAATAGAATAGATACATTATACTACAAAACATAAATACTATACATATGTATAACACAACTACATACTTCTTTTATTGACTTCGTAACAAATTAAGTGCTTACTTTTCCATTTCCTGCGAAAAGATTTCTCTTAGGAGCTTGCTAGTAGCCAGCTTTATGTCACCTTGACTGTAAACATTAAAATAAATGTATTTAGGAGCATCTTATTATACCATGGGAGTAGTTACTTTTCTATATTGCCTATCCGTAGAGCAATATCCATATACGTGATAAGGGAGCGTTGTGGAGTGAAAGAAGATGTAGTGACAAAGATTGAGAAAGGTATGTTAAGATGGTTTGGACATATAGAGAGGATGGACGAGAGGAGATTGACGAAACAAGTATACGAAGCGAGTGTGGATGGAAGAGTTGGAAGGGGACGACCTCGGCGAACGTATCGCGATCAAATCGCGGATGTTCTCAAAAAATGCCAGGTTAAGAGTTCACTAAACCGACGAGCATGCATGACGAGGTTAATGGACGTAGATGAAGCGAAAGAGGTGTGTCAGGATCGTAGCAGGTGGAAATCCACAGTCTCTGCCTACCCCAATGGGAAACAGGCGTGATAATATGTATGTATGTATGTAATATCCATATAAAACTTAGAAATCCCGCATGTCGATGAGATGTCGATAGTTGGGTGATATCATGTTTGTATATTGGTTATCGAGTCTGCCGGTGTGCGCACAGTCTATCAGCCTATCGCAGTCCACTGCTGGACATAGGCCTCTCCTAAGTTGTGTCACAACACTCAGTCCTCTGCCTTCGGTTGGGGGGGGGCCTTCTCTGCGTCTGCCAATTCGCGGTCTCCACTCAAGGACTCGTCTGCTCCAGTGGCCATCGGTCCATCGACAGACATGGCCAGCTCACAGCTTACTGATCCTACAAGCTATGTCGGTCACTCCGATTCCTCTCCGGATAATCTCGTTACGGATTTTATACTTCAAAGAAACTCCAAGTATAGCTCGCTCCATAGCTTGCTGAGCGACTTTAAATTTGTGGACTAGCCCAACTGTTAGTATCACCAACGATTAAATATACTATTTGATCATTGGTGTCCACGTCTCGACACCGATTTGCATGCTAGCTAACGGCCAAGTAACTGGCACACTGTGGATACATTTGCAAGTAAACTTGCGCACAATTTGTTTACTTGTGCATGCCTGTAACTTGCAAGAAGTATACACGAGCCAGTACGCCACGCTACCGACATCTTGACAGCACGTTTTCTAGTTTTTGCAACAAATTAAATAGTATCATACTGTTACTAGCTGTAGAATGTGTAGCTAAATTAATGAGACGAAAAAATAAGAGAAGAAGAAGACGGATTTGGGTAACATTGGCATGCCTGTAGCTGCCGTATACGTTCACAGCACAGAACAAAACCAACCCCTTCCTCATATTATTATTATTATTCCATTTATTCAACATATTGAACTTATTTAGTACATTTTTAAATGTAAAAAATATATATATATATATATAAAAAATTGTAGCCCACCGGCATCGGGAACAAGGACCAAGCTACAGGTGGTCAGGGCCTCAGAGAGAGGAACTTCCTCACAATACGCACCGTGTCAAGAAGTACCGCTTTCTGCATCAAGCCCTTGACCCAGCCGCCCAACGAGAGCCTCTGTAGGTGTTGGTTGAGGCTCTTGGCTATTAAGCCAGTGGCCGTAATGCCTATCGGTACAATGACTGCTGAGTCAATATCCCACATGTCGAAAACCTCGTGTGTCAAGTCAAGATATCTAATTTCTTTATCTTTTTCGGTCTAATTTCTTTATCTTTTTCGGAGCCTATACTGTCCCACATTGCATGCCAGTAAATCAAATGTTGTGCAATCTACTTGTTTGCTAGGTACAAGCATGCCAGTTAACGTGTACATGAAAGTAGCTGACACGTACAAGGGACTGGTATGCAAGCGTGCAAAGTTACAGGCATGTGTATCAGCATCTTAATGTATTGTAAAATAAAATACTAAAATCCTTACTGAAATACTACTAAAAAAGGTTTTAAGGTGCTCTTCCAAAAGAAGATACTTACGTTGATGAATCCTGAGGCCAGGATGCGGCATGCTTGTGTCAACAGGATTAGAAGAAAAGTGAAGGCGACGCAAATGAAGACGATCTCCACCAGGTCAAAATTGTTGCAAACGCCAGATTCTGGCGGGAACACCGCGGCCATTTGGCAACAGGGAAATCTTTAATGTCAAAATAATAATTAAATGTGGATTGCGTTATTAAAGGATTTTTCGTCACGATTTTTCAGTGCTGTGTTATCGACTCAATGAAAAGGATATTTCTCCTAACTTTTCCCAACTGTGTTGGGCATATAAATCTAAATAACAAGATTCTAGAAATGTTATTTAGTCTTGTAACACCGACACGCGCGTCGCTGAATTGCCGCTAACCAACACGTAAATACCCAATTACGCCCACCATATTTCTAGCATTCAATCCTATTACACAGGGTGGTTAGTAATTCGACTTATTCAATGGAATAAAAAAACCATGAAAGGAGTTATACTAGAGCCCATTGGCAAAAAAAAATGATCCCGTGAACCAGGGATCGCCAGTATTTTTTTTCGAGTTACAGCAGTTTTAAGATTGTTTTGATATTTTTCTGAAAAAATGGCTATTGCGAAAAATCTATCCTACTCTGGGCACTCAATTGACACATTCCTGAAAGCTAATGAATGAGCAATTACTATCATAAAAAAATAATGGCCAAAATGTTCATAACCTCTGAAATAAATGGTCATAAATCACATGTTATAAAACAAAATCATCTACGTACTCGTTCCATCGCAGAAAATTACTCGAAAAAAATGTGTGCCATTTGGCGTACAAATTACAGAAATAACATTCTCATTTTATAAGCTATCCAAAATGGTACAGATGTGGTTAAGTTTCGCAAAGGGTTAGAAAAAAAAAAACCGGCCAAGAGCATGTCGGGCCATGCACAGTATTATAGGGTTCCTTAAGTAGGTGTAATTACAAACGAATCAAATCGAATATTAACATGGCTATTTTCGTTTTTGCAATAATTGGCAGCATTCGCGACTCAGAGCGTGTTGTTAGTAGCGCCATCTAGCGATAAATTCAAGAAGCCAATTTTAAGAAGTTTGTCATGTCAAAGTTACTTTTTGTGATTTTTTCAAATAGAAATTAGCTAAAGGAGCATTATTTGCTATGATCATTTTTCTCTAAGGTCAATGACAAGAATGTATTTTTCAGTTTTCTGTCTATAACTCAAAAAATTATAATTTTAAAAGAGAGTTTTCACAAAGGTCTATCAATGTGGAAGATTATAAGTTTCTACATTGCATAGTTTAGAAATGGCAGGGGGTGGGACACATTGCAAGCCACTTTGGCGGGCAATATTTCGCAGATGGTACACCTGATAAAAAGTGATGTACGAAACATTACCTTCATTTTAGTAGACCTATTCAATGATACCCCACACAAGGGGGTGCAGCGAAAAAAAAAATTTCAACCCCATTTCACATGTATGGACGCCACCCCTAAAATACGTAAAAATGATTTTTTTATTCTTTTAAAATTGAGATCTAAATACAGACTATCTTTTAACAAAATTTCATTTACTTATGTTTATAACTGTAGAAGTTATTAAGCTGTAAAGGATTAGGACAGACGGACAGACGGACGGACATGACGAAACTATAAAGGTTCCTTGTAGGACTACGGAACCCTAAAAAAGCAGTAATAGCATAGCAGAATTGGGAGCAATTTCCTCGAAATAATTTTCTAAATTGTCTTGTCGAGGCGATTTTGGTTATACTGTTGTGTAATTTAGGTCTTATGAATCACTGCGGTATATTTTGGTTGATCAAAGATCGTCGTAGTCCATAAAAAACCAATAAGTGGGATCGGGAGACAGGAGTTCCTGGTTAGAGATGAAGGCACTAAGATTGCAACAGCCTCGTCACCTGATCAGCGGTAGTGCAGACTACCACTACCACCTACCACTACCTCCACCACCACCACCACCACCACCACCAAGGGTGGTGGTTGCCTACCATTTTAAAGACACAACACGCAACAGAACAACACTGCCTAAACAACTCAAGAGATTATTGATAACTATAAAACAACTTACCACTTAAAATATTCGTCTAGAAATCTTGATAGTTTCAGCCGTTTTTAGTAGGAGTGGGAATGTGGTAATATCTAAACATAAAAATATAATCATGAGTGATTCACACAGGATCTTAGTTGCCTTAGAAGTTAAATGATCTAAGAATTACTTACAAAGTTAAGCAAAAATAAGGTCGGCAGTTATATTCATCATCATCATCATCATTTCAGCCGAAAGACGTCCACTGCTAGACGTAGGCCTTCCCCAAGTGGGGGGACATGCCATAATCGCCACGCTTGGCAGGTGGGTTGGCGATCGCAGTTGGTTGGCTAAATACTCAGAGAACGCTGCTGCCCATCCTCTGGTGAATCCCTTAGTCGCATTTTACGACACCCATGAGACATATAGGGTTATGCAATTCTTTACGTCCGGCACCACACGGAACACGGCAGTACGGCTTGTGGGGGGGCCTACCCACGCTGCGCTTTCCAGTACCTACGTGGTTGCCACTCCAGAACTTTACTGCCCCATCGGCCATCCGTTCTGCGAGTAATGTGCCCCGCCCACTGCCACTTAAGTTTGGCAATTCTTCGGGCTATGTCGGTTACTTTCGTTCTCCTGCGAATCTCCTCATTTCTGCGAGCATAGCCCTCTCCATTGCCCAAAAAAAATACCACTGCACAATTAATGGGTACAAGTAATTTATTCAGTTTCTTGGTGCAGTCTACAGTGGCATCAACCATACAGTGAAATATACATCTAATGTTGAATAAAATGCGAACTATAAAGGCCCGTACAAACCAAAAGCAGCGCGGGGCATGAGCAGCGCAGCAGATGTCATACTAAAAGGCAGGCAGTTTTAAAGCGTTTGGACGGCGGGCCCGCCATAGAACTGCTTTCAATATGACATGTTGTGTCGGTTGTCAAACGATACAACTGCCTCGTTACCGCTTAGACGTCACACTGACGCGCCCGCCCTATCCTGCTCCGATGTGGCCAGTTAGTATGGCGGCCGTAGTTATACCTGGTTATACAACGCTACCGCGCCGCTCCAGCCCTTACGCATATCACAAGCCGCGCTGCCTGGTTTGTCGCCGGTGGGTCTACAGCAGGGCAGGAGTGGCTAAGTTCGCCAGCGGACCCGCGCTAATAATTGGTGTGTCATGTAATTATAGTCCCATGTATGGGCCCGCTTTTAACCTGCGCTGCTACTGGCCTGATTTTGGTCTGTACGGGCCTTAAATACTGTTAACATAGCTGAGTCTAGTACTGAAAAATCCGATTGGCGGCTTAATGGCGGCGAAAAATTATGGCGAATAATAAGTTTTGATGGCTGATGGCTCGTATAAGTGGTCGAAACTGATTTGTTTTCTAGTGGCGAATAGTGGTGATCTACATCAGTGGTATATCATTGATGCATTGACAGATATAGGTCGCCTGTAATGAGGCGTCTATGGGGTGTATGGTCGATGACCAGTGGAAATTTACCTATAGTCTATGGTCAAAGAAAATTGTGGAATTACCCATGGTATAATAAGATATTTGAATTACCTATCTCAGAAGTAAAGAAAAATTTGCATTTGGATGAAAAGTAACCTACCAGCAGGGTTCTCTGAGTGGTCCATTTCATATGTTTATGTTCCTTTTTTGTATGTTATGGCCTGTTAGGACATATTGAGACGGTGGGTAACACAAATAAATCACAAATAATTTAACTAATCATATTTTCAACGCTTTTTGAGGTTTGGTCCGAATGTCGGGAAACCATTTGATTGGTCAGTGATTGACACACAGATTGACATGACAGAGGTCAATAAAAAAAAAAAAACTTAAGTAGGTTTTATGTAACTAATAGGTCCTCCATTAGGTCTGTAAAGGATTTGCTTGATTTTATAAAAAAGTGACATCTGTGCTAACATTAGGAACTAGTAGATACCTTCATAAAATTTCCTACGTTTCACCTTGACCAATACACCATGTGGTTTATTGAGTACAACGACATCTCTGAATTTATAGTTGAACTATAATGTGCGTTACGTTTCATGATAACTAAAAATGTAAAAGAATTCCTAACTCACCAGAAGATGTCGCTTTGTATGATTTTCCTCATACACACCTGAAATTCCTTTACAATATTTTCTTTTCATGAAAATGCGATACAAAACTTTTTGCTTACTGATTTGTTTTTATAGTTTTAGGCTGTTCAACTTTAATTTGGACGTAGCGATTTGTTTACTACATGTTTCTAGGTGTACGTATGGTGCAAATGCTAACAAGACAGGTGGGTAAAGTCAGTCTAACATACACCGTAAACGATAACGGTTGCACCGGCCGCGGGTGCGCGCTCGCGATCGTTCGTTTAAATTCGACCTCCGATCCTTCAATGAACTTTTCACATATATGATGACTCTTAATGTGCTTTGTAATCAACGATGTTCATGCATCCTACTAACGAGGTTCCCGGTCCACTGGACCAAGAGTTCAGTAGACCAGTGGAGTCAATCATGATGTGTGAAGACTTCAAGAGTAACTTCGCGAGGAGGCTGTCCAACCGCTACATCTCCAGATCGCCGGTGACGACTGGTAGGCAGAACTCGGTGAAACTGCGCTCCTCCGCCAAAGAAACAGTTGACAATGTAAGTTTTTATTGTTTTCGTAGTAAAAAGCAGGTGCCGTAATAACGGTTAACTTTTTGTCGTATACTATTTAGTTTGGTATTTAATTGTAATAAATGTAACAAGTGAAAGTTATTCGTAACGGTGGATGGCTGGCTGATATTTTGTTTTCGCATGTCCGCTTATCGGGCTAGGTTCATAAATATTTACGTTTCCTTTAGGAAATGCGTGTTTGTTTACAATCAACTTAAGTAGTATATCTCGATAGAACCATCATGGATCTATACAATAGATCTAATGAGAAAGAAAGTTCTCAATAGTGCCACTTCTTTAAAAAATGGTTCTAATGAGAAAAATAATTCTCCATAGATACATCTTGGATCTTGGACTATGGATCTAACGAGAATGGTCCTATTTTTACCATGATTTTTTGTAATGCCACCTACAATGAATATAATTTTATTTTTATGCTAGCTTCTGCGCGTTGCTTCGTACGCGTGTATTTCGGTTTATCACACAAGCAAACTATCGTGCATTCCTCGGGTACTGTTTATTTTCCCGGGATAAAAAGTAACCTATGTTCTCCTCCAGGTCCCAGGCTACCACTTCGTCAAATTACATTACGATCGGTTCAGAGGTTTAGTAGTGAAAAGGTAACAAACAAACAGACAGAGTTACTTTCGTATTTCTAATATTAGTATGGATCATTTACTTCGGCGCAAGTTTTTATTTTTATTTTTATAGTATAGGGTGGCGAAACGAGCTAAAGGCCCAACTGAAGTTAAGCGGTTACCTTTGCCCATAACAACTGCAATACTACCTAGGCTGTTGCCTAAATGGTACCGCAAGTCGGTTCGCCAAACTGAGACATGAAGATGAAAAGTCTCATGTGATTGTAATTTCACCGGCACCCGTACCCTTCAGACCGAAACACAGCAATGCAAGCATCACTATTTGGCGGAGAAGTAGATACGGTGGTAGTACTTCCCCGGACGAGCTCTTTCACAAAGAAGTTCTACTACTACTAAAGTACATAGCATGTTTGTATTCTTGATTCTTTCTTGGGCAAATTATCTGCATGTCATACTGTTTACTTAAATTAGTATCACTTGTAGCCTAAATAACTTTGAAATAACTGTTTTGTTTAGGGACAGCTCAAAACATCTCTGGTTGATATCAAGTCCCATCAGGGGCAAGGGTGGCTGTCGACTACAAAAATAGAGTAGGTATTCAAATCTTCATGTGAGACGTATTAATAATATCACGTAAGTAAATAAATATGACCGTGTTACGCATCCGCCATCATCCGCTGGATGCGGAAGGCGCAGAACCGGTCGTTGTGGCGATGCTTGGGGGAGGCCTATGTCCAGCAGTGGACGTCTTGCGGCTGAAATAAATGAATGTGCTATGCACTACGCACGTAGCAAGCGTAGCACAAATTTTCTGGATTATACGACCCTTGAGGCGGATTCGGCTACGACTCGCTGATGCTCGCGTCATGCTCGGGAATGGGTGCCATCTGTCGGGACAGGTCAGCTCCTACACGCCTCCTCCTAGACGCGGATAAAATGTTCAAACTTCAAAAAAGTGCTTACGGATCCTGTCAAACATTGACGGCATAGAAAGCTGCAGACCACATTTCATAGAACATCGCATTCTAACACTAACTTCTCTCTATATATTTGAAATATGCCTCTTTGTCAGAAAACACACATCACTCTTTCCTCAAAATAAAGACCATTACACTCAACCCCGTATCCTACGAAACCAATACAGTTTAGCGTTACCAATATCCAGCCTATCCATATTTCATTCAGGTCCATATGTCATGTGCATCAAAATATATAATAAAATACCTCAAACTTTAAAACAAAGTCTTAATGATAACATATTCTAAAATAAATTACATAAATATCTATTACGTAAATGCTACTATACGCTGCAGGAGTTTTTCGATGACAAAATGATTTATATTAGGTAGTAAGACAATTTTTGTGCAATAAAATGGTTCCTTAAACAGTATAAATACAATAATTTTATAATGTATAATAATAATAATATTGATGATAAAAATGTAATATATAGGTACATAATAATAATCACACCGTTAATGTAATTACTAGAATACAATTCGTAAATTAAAAATACAATTGTTTTAGCATTATCATAATTTTTATTAAATTGTGTAATTTAAAGTGCTGTGCCCTGACGGGGTTTCATGTTGTTTCTATAATAATTGTATTGTTTAGATCATAAGTACACATGAATGAAAGCAATAAATACTTTGACTTTGACTTTGACTTACATACTATGGCAACTCTTTTTACGTTAATTTCTAAAGGCAATATTATAACTTTTAAACTCTTGTTTATTTCTGGCGTTAACCTACATTTTACTCACATTATTTGAATAAATTCGATGTAATGAACAATAACCTATTTTAAAAAGAGTATATACATGGACTTTCTTGCCGGTTCTTCTCCATAGGACCCACAATTTGGAACAGTGCAACTAGAGCCTGACGTTTCAAAAGTGCCTGTTATTAGGTTTATTTGAAATAATAAACATTTGAATTTGAATTCGACTCCCATTAATTTTTTTATCAAAGTTTTGGTGGTATTGTCATAGTATCTACATAGTTCTAGTAATTATTATTTCATGTTAGCCAGTAAAATTATTGTCACTATCTCATGATTCTGGTTAAAATTGTTCGGGAATCGGAATCAAATTGTTGTTGGGTTTTTTCATTAAGAAATTCTCAGTTGCAGCCCGGTGTTTGAATTTGTGCTCGGTTAATTGCAATAGGCCCGCCCCCTGTTACATGGGACTGATAACATAACTGGCGAAATGTGGGTGTACTCTGCATGACCATTCGGGGAATACAGGCGTGATGTTATGTATGAAATCAAATATATGCGAGAAAGGTGGTGTCTACGAATAGAATTGATCTTAAAAATTTCTACCATGCATTTGATTTTGTCTTGTAGAGGAGAGTCTCTGAGATATAAAACGTGAGTGAAAGAGATCACACATTTAATCTTTATAACTTAAGTGATAAGCACCGTTTGACCTACACGAGCATTTAATTAATAATAATCGTTTAATAACACTTGTAATTATAGAATCCGTGGCCTTATTTTTCTATTACATAAAGACAGGTTTACACATCCAATTAGGTACCAGAATGAAAACAAGTTTTGGCAAAAAAAACGAGGTGAGTACCTAGATCCGTTTGTAACAGAATTCGCGAAATTAAACATCAAAATGATGATGACTGCCTACTTTTACTGATGCTCTAGTGACCTTTTGACCGGTCGTAATGATACCTTTGTTCATATAAAACTAACGGTGAAAAAGCGAGTAAGTAATAACATATTTTGTATGACAAAAACAAACTGCGTTTGTTTTATTTCAAAATAGCGTAACAATGGTTCATGAAAACGTTTTATGTATGGGAATAAACTTGTCTAGATATTAAAATTAAGATTGAAAGTTGCTTTATGCGGGTTTTTGTATGTACCTAAGTAGCAAGTGAGGTGAGGGGCTCGTGGCTCTGTAGTAATCGCGTGAATTGCAAGATCTGGATTAAAAAGCAAGTGGTAATGCCATTACAAAGGTTTGACACTTACCTACCGATATTTTCATCGAATTCGATGACTTTTATTCATAAATCAGTAGCGCCCCTAACATTTGCATTGTATCCACAAGCAGGAACTACTGATTTATGAATAAAACTCTACGAAAACGATGAAAGTATTTATAAGTGTTGAACTCCAGCTATAAAATGTCTTTTTGCCTATTTTTCCGTAGAGAAATCTCTTGTCCTTAGACAGTGATCATGCTACGCCTGTTGAGGCCTAGTACAAGTTTACGGATACTCATCGAATTTAATGAAAATTCGTTTTCATCGAATTCGATGACTTTAATTCATAAATCAAGAGCGCCTTAAGCGGCGGACACACAAATTCACGAAAATTTACGAAAACTTATAAAAAGTACAAAAATAAGAAAAACAAAAAGTTCTCGAGTGTGTGCAGTCTACCAAACTACACTAAGCCAGCGTGGTGGACTGAGGCCTTAGCCTTCTCGTTCTGAGAAGAGTAATGAGAGGACATTAATGGGCTGATGATGGATGACTGGTTTATGAATAAAAGTCATCGAATTCGATGAAAGTAGATATTTATTTATTAAGGTCAAACTTGTATTTACGTGTTTTAAAGTGTAAATTATCGTGTTTTCATGCTGAACAAACGGTATAAGAAAACTTAAAATGTTGCTATCAACTCCTTATCGGGTAATTGTTGCAATACTCGGTAGATGATAGGAGAGCCACCTTGTGAATGGTGTAGCAACAGTACTGCCATCGATATTATGTCTTTTATTTCTATGACGCTTCATAAACTATGGAAATTGTGTAATGCAGGCGTGACCAATGATGATGGCCTGAGTTGCCTTCAAAACTGTCAAACAAGGTCTCAAGTTGCCTTTAACAGCTGTCAAACTCTCGATTAACATAGGTACACTCTATTTTTCCTCACTTGTCTTATTTAGTAAACGATCTTGGCATGTCTTTTTAACCGACTTCAAAAAAAGGAGGAGGTTATGTATTCCGAGTGTTTTTTTTCCGCGCGGTGGTCCCATATAAATTTTATTGACTTAGGTTGAGCAGTTTTTTAACCAGCTTCAATAAATCAGTTTATTTTAGCTTCGCCTATCTAGATGATCTGCTCATTGGTTCGTTTTTCTGAGAATTCTTGGCCGATATGCGTGTTTTTTTTTCATGATAGTGATTGGACGTTTTGAAGAACATGAGCGAGACCTTTGCCCAGCAGTGGGATAGCAAAGGTTAATAAAAAAAATATTCTCAAATTGGTTATATAAACATTTATGAATCAACCCTCGCAATTTTCAACTAAAAAGTATGAAATAAAAACTTTTTAACAAAAAAAAAAAAACCGACTTCAAAAACCATAACTAAAAAGTAAAAAATAATCATTGTATGTATTTTAAAATCTTAACATAAACCAAAACTTTGAAGGCGTCACGTGATTTTCATGTAGGTTCACATAAACCTGTTTTTAACCGACTTCAAAAAAAGGAGGAGGTTATGTATTCGGCGGGTTTTTTTTTTAGTATAGATATTGCGCTCGACTGTACATTACATGACGCAAAGGGTCAATCACGCGCCGCCTTCAAAATTTTGGTTTATTTTAAGATTTTATATACATATACAATGATTATTTTTTACTTTTTTTAGTTATGGTTTTTGAAGTCGGTTTTTTTTTGTTAAAAAGTTTTTATTTCATACTTTTTAGTTGAAAATTGCGAGGGTTGATTCTTAAATTTTATAATTTAATTATTAAAACACATGTTAACAATTTCACACACAAGTTTTTTTTTTAACTAATTACATGTGAAGAACTAGTAATTGTATTTTATCATTAGTTATTTGAATGAAGAGACGTGCCAAGATTGTTTACTAAATAAGACGAGACAGAAAAAATAGACTTTATATGCAGTAGATTATACACTGTGGTAAAATGGTATGACTTGATTGGATGATCCTTAGGTCAACAACACCTTATTGAAGGCCCATTTAGAATATTGATTAGGTCGTGCACGTGAAAAGGTTGTTATTAAACTCAATATCACGCTTAAAGTTCTTAGCGGGATAGGCAGGGTTATAAATAGTTCTCCAGCACGTATTGTAAATCATATCAGCATTTATATCAGTTTGCTAACGTCCGGTACATAGGCCCTATAGAAAGTACATAGTCGACATATTTTATGCATAAGTTACTTATTATTATTCTTTATTGCAATGGAAGGCGCAGCGTGGGTAGGCCCCCCACAAAATGGACCGACGACCTGGTGAAGGTCGCTGGTATCCGCTGGATGCGGAAAGCGCAGGACCGGTCGTTGTGGCGATGCTTGGGGGAGGCCTATGTCCAGCAGTGGACGTCTTTCGGTTGAAATGATGATAATGATGATGATGATTCTTTATTGTACACCAGAAAAATACAGTAAAAAGAAATAACATGTACAAAGGCGAGTTTAACTTAAATTTCGGGGAAATTACAATAAAGTGAGACTTTCCATCTTCATTTCTCATTTCGCGAACCGACTTGCAGTACCATTAAGGCAACAGCCTAGGTGGTATTACAGTTGTTATGGTCAAAGGTAACTGTTTAACATCAGATGGGCCTATAGCTCGTTTCCCTTTCCTTCATCATCATCATTTCAGCCAAAAGACGTCCACTGCTGGACACAGGCCTCCCCCAAATGGGGGGGGGGTAAGCCATAATCGCCACGCTTGGCAGGCGGGTTGGCGATCGCAGTTGTTTGGTTAAATACTCAGAGAACGCTGCTGCCCATACTCTGGTAAATCCCTTAGTCGCCTTTTTCTACACGCATGAGAAGGTTAAGCTCGTTTCCCTATCATTAATGTGAAAAAAAAACAATGCTTCTTTGGTCATAGGAAGAACCAGACAGAATCAGTAGCCGGTAAATAACTTGAATAAAGGTGTTACTCTAATTACCACGGTATTGACACTAAAGGTTAAAATCGTTTCAACCGATCAATGCGCATGCGCATGCTCAAGTTATTTGCTGTTAGGTACCTATATTATATCCCCTATACCTAAACACAATGTTTTCACACATTATACCATTCATTTTCGTTCTGTAACAAAATGTTAGATCATTCTGTTCTCGCAATATTACAAAAGAGTTTTTAAGATGCAAACGTCTGCAATTGTTCGGTTGTAAATACAGGCTTGTTGCAAATAGGCGCTATTGTTTATAAGCGAGCCAGGTTATGGCGACTTCACACTTGACCGTATCGTTCAAAGTGCTGAAGAAATAAACGTTTTTTTTAACCAAAATTAAAAAAAAAATGATGATATTTAAAAGTATAGATATGTCATACCCTAAAAAAACCAACGAAAATTATGTTCCGTAGGCAGCGGCAGCACAATACACATAAACTAGTGCAAAGTAAGTAAATTAGTTACTTTAAGTTAGTTTCGCGTCATAATTAGTACACTTTCTGTACACATAACGGCATTTTTGTATTTTTTTTGTCACACGTCACGCTCAGCCCCTTGCTTGACGGAGACCAGTAGCAAAACGTCCAAATTAGGACGTTTTCGAGTCTTCAGATTGCGCGCCCAACAACATATCTGTACTTTTTAAAACATCATCGGTTTACATGAACAAGTTCTACTTGATTTTTAGTATCCCTGATTTTGCCATATTATGTTGTTATTTGTCTATCTATAACGCTGCTACCTACCAATAGGTTATTTTGTCATACGGCAAGGTATTGAATTCCATTAGGCATTGAAATACAAAACCAAACGCTTTCAAATGAAAGATATTTTGCAATATTGTGTAGATCCTAGGTATAACACATTCCTATAATCACTGTATTACTTGTCTTACTATTTGTTGTATTTCAAAAACAATGATAATTTATCATTGTTTATTCACATAGGGTACGAGTGCCGGTGAAATTACAATCAAATGAGACTTTCCATCTTCTTGTCGCAGTTTGGCGAACCGACTTGCGATACCATTAAGGCAACAGCCTAGGTGGTATTGAAGTTGTTATGGGCAAAGGTAACCGCTTAACATCAGGTGGGCCTTTAGCTCGTTTCGCCATCCTATACTATAAAAAAAAAAACATTAATCATTTCTTCATGGCAGGCAATAAAACTGTTTCCGCTACCGTGCAAGCAATTATAAATGTATCTTTACCTTTATAATTTGCATACGCAATACGTAGAACCGTCGAACAATTAAATTACCAAACTTACTTGCGAACTTACAGGTAACGTGTCATATCTCTTATTGTGAGGGTCGCGACCTTCGGCGTATCCTCGTTATTCTTTTATGAATACTTACAACTTAGTACGTACTTACTTCGCGTTTTACGTCCGAAGGTACTTCTTACTGAATATGTATTTGTTGCAGTACATTTTAAAAAGTATACATAATCAGCCACTAGACACACAGCATTGATGATCCGTTTTTGTTTATTTAATTGTGTTCCTGTTGAATTGTGTCTGTGTATCTATGTGCTTTGTAAATGTTTCTTTCTTTCTTTCAGCCCATTACCATCCCACTGCTGGGCATGGGCCTCTTTTGAAAATGAGAAGGCTTTTCCTTATCGCGGCTTGCGGTAGGTGTGATTCGGTAGAAAAAGGAACGTTACGTCAGATTTTAACTAATAAATAAAACATACAAAGAATTTGTTTACTGCGGACCGAACTTTGGTTCTGTGGTATCTCAGTCCGACGCTTGATGTTCCCTGCCATCTATGCTTGTATTATAGTTGTGAAATTTAACATTATAATGAACCGGTCAACATTTAGCGCATGCGCCTTTTAATAAATACCTTTACATAATTTCGTCGCGAACTTCGTTCCTGACCGCACAGGTTTTTTTTTTCACGTTTATATGTTGGCGAAACGAGCCAAAAGCCCACCTGAAGTTAACCGGTTATCTTTGCCAATAACAACTGCAATACCACCCAGGTTGTTGCCTAAATGGTAATCTAATGTGATTGTAATTTCACCGGCACTCTTCGTACCGAAACACTGCAATACAAGCATTACTGTTTGGTGGCAGAAGTAGGTACGGTGGTAGTACTTCACCGGACGAGCTCCTTCACGAAGGAGCTCTACTACTACTATAAGCACGGTTCAGAACGTAGTACATCACGCTGGGTTACTGCGGATTGGCCAGCTCTGGTAATGTAATTTATACCCAGATCCCATATCATCATTTATAATTTCAGCCAAAAGACGTCCATTGCTGGACAAAGGCCTCCCCCAAAGGGGTGGGGGGACATGCCTAGAGCCCATATAGTGCTCAAGATTTTGCGTCTTAGTGCTGTAAAATCCCGCAAACCCAGGCTTAGTCTATTAAAAACTTCATCCTCAAAACATGGTTAGTTTACAAAAATTTAATAAGTGTTCACACAACTCACGGGTTAAGACTGTTTTTTTTTTGGATCTTTCTAAAAATAAAATCATTCACAATTTAACGTAATTAGTGACATACTTCTTGTCAATACTTTAGGAGTTTTTGTTCTGAAGGCCAATTCTCGTAATTAAATACTAAAATTAGGGCAAACATATGTGGTGGTACCTGCGTAAGAAAGAGATTCAAAAATTCATATTTAGCGCACACAGCTTTGATGTTTTTTGAGGAACTCTCGTAAATTAAATCAGTTTCTATGGGGTATCAGGTCGATGGGTGGTAGGTACGGAACCCTTACTGTGTGAGTCCGACTTACACTTGGCCGGTTTTTGCGAGAATTTGCCTTCTGAGGGGAAAAGAAAACTCGGAGGTTGTTCATATGAGGGTGAAAACAAGAAACGCATATATCCTTGATTGTTCTACAGCTTGACTACTTACATCGGGTGTTAATCTGCCATTTCCCCCTCGGAAGTGGAACAGTGGTATTGTGAGTACAATTCTCGCGATCAGAAAGGATGATAGCGATCCATTGTTCGAACACCATCCTCCTTGTGTGGGATGTGGGAAATTGAAGATGTATCGCCAATTATTATGGTGTTGGGAACTGGGTGTTTGTGGTGCCTCGCGTGACTAGCGGTAGAGGCTGATGTGTGAAGCGAAGTTGAAAAACATGCATTCAAAGTACATACATAGATTGAAATAAGAACCACCTGATAAAAAGTGTCTTTCATTCAATGTCTTTCTCCGTGTTATCTTTCTATCCCAGTGCTAAGGTTCGTAGTTCTTTTGTGAAGCAGTAAGACGAGACAAGACCAACGGGAAGTAACACCAACTGCAATCGCCAACCCACCTGCTAAGCGTGGCGATTATAGTCTATGTCCAGCAGTGGACGTCTTTCAACTGAAATGATGATGATGTAAAGTGGGCCTTTTGCTCGTTTCGCCATTATATACTATAAAAAAAAACTTTTATTTGCATGAACAGTTGTTTTACAAGGTCTTCTAATATTGCAGTGTCGATAGAATCATGTTCCACCTTGTAAAAAGGCAGGCAAATATTTTATTACAATGCATGCAAATCTTGATTACTAATATGTTACATCAGATTACTGAATAATTAACCTGTGTATGTCACATTCTCATGTTTACCATTTACATAATTATGTCAACTCAAACTAAATTTTATGTATACCTAGGACAAACTGTCCAGCTAGGTAAGTCCAACTTCGAGAAAGAGGTCAATCGTCGAATCCGACTCGGTTGGGCAGCGTTCGGGAAGCTACGCAATATCTTCTCGTCCAAAATACCGCAGTGTCTCAAGACGAAAGTCTTTGACCAGTGTGTGTTGCCATTAATTACTTACGGTACTGAAACGTGGTCGCTCATAATGGGCCTAATAAGAAGGCTCAAAGTCACTCAAAGGGCAATGGAGAGGGCTATGCTCGGAGTGTCTCTGCGTGATCGAATCAGATATGAGGAGATTCGCAGGAGAACGAAAGTAACCGACATAGCCCGAAGAATTGCCAAACTTAAGTGGCAGTAGGTGGGGCACATTGCTCGCAGAACGGATGGCCGATGGGGCAGTAAAGTTCTGGAGTGGCGACCGCGTACTGGAAGGCGCAGCGTGGGTAGGCCCCCCATAAGGTGGACCGACGACCTGGTGAAGGTCGCGGGAATCCGCTGGATGCGGAAGGCACAGGACCGGTCGTTGTGGCGATGCTTGGGGGAGGCCTATGTCCAGCAGTGGACGTCTTTCGGCTGAAATGATGATGATGAAACTAAATTTTAATACATGCATTTTACAGATATGATGTCAATAGTAATTATTATGTAAATCAATTCCATTGTTAAAATAATAATACATTCTAGTTTTTTCTCGTTTTTTTATGAGGTATAGATCTGCTCTTGACCGCAATCTAGACAGCTTTGTCAAGATATGGTCGACGATGGAGCGAGCAAACCTATTAGGTGCCGATTCATTCCAGCTTTAAGGCGTTAGGGTTGTTAGTGCCCGGAAATACAAATGGCGGCAGTGAATTCCACAACTTGGCTGTGCACGTTATGAAAGAGTTCTCAAAGTGCTTGGTCCTGATAATAGGGTTTTCTACGGATCGATGTGGATGATATCCCGCAGTGCGTCGTGTAGTCCGATGAAAGAAAGGAGATGGCGGAATAAGCTCATGGAGCTTATGGATTATCGTGTAGAACTTTCTAGTAACCAGGACTTTAGTTTACTTTTAAATTGACGCTAGGGAAGCTCTTTGATTGTTTTTGGTATGTTGCATACACTCTAATAGTCATTATTAAGCACTTATTAAGCAATACGGGTTATCGTAACCCTGAAAGTCTGACAACTGGTCTAACCTATGAATGTCAGTATTATCCAGTGGGTTGCGGGGGTCTGATGGCAGTCGCTCCGTGTAAAATACTGATGTTCAGCCGCATCGATTAGACTGGAAGTCGACCCCAATATAATTGGGAAAAGTCGAGGAAGATGATGATTATAGAAGAAATAATGGTACCTATAGGGGCAAAATCTTGACAACATAATACTCAGAATCTATGCTCTTGACGAAGTGGTGGTCGAGACAAGGGAGATGAAATGACAGCCCTGTAGCAAGTTAGGTTGACTACATCAAACCTATCGTGGTAGTGTAGTATTCGTTTAGATTTACTTTATTTTAACTAAGACCAAAAAAGATTTTTAGAATGAAGTTCCTTATGGGGGCTTGCGGTAGGTGTGATTCGGGAGAAAATGCAGCGTCACGTCACGCTAGGATTTGCGTTATACCCTTAGAGTACATTGAATATACGGAAATGGACGAGTTGTTGCCTTTGTGTGTGTGTGCCATCTAGTGGGTAACGTCATAATTCCTGCTAACTATTAAATAAAACATACAAGATGACATTTTTTACTGGGGATCCAACATGGGCCCTGTGGTATCTCAGTCCGACGCATGATGTTTCCTGCCATCTAAGCTTGTATTATAGTTGCGTTTTGCATTATAATGAACTGATCAGAAAAATATGAATTTTAATAAGACCCCGACCGCACGCGTTTTTTTTGAGGATTTGTCCATCATTCACCGCTTTGTTTAAATAAGTCCAGACCTTTTCTAAGTGTAATGTAATTGCTAAGAAAATACCTTCCTAGTCTTTGAATGCAGATGTTTGAATTAATTGCAAGTACAGGTGCCAACTATGTGTTCGACCTGAATGTGAAATAAGCACTTATATTAATTAATTATGCTGTGGTAGAATGTGAGCCTTAATGCATGGTGTTATAGAAAGATATCGCTTCCCGAAGACGTCAATATAGAAATTCTTCTTCTTTGTGTCAGACAGAAGAAGTACGATCGTTTTTAAACATCATCATCATCAGTCAATAACAGTCCACTGCTGCACATAGGCGTTTCCAATACCAACGACCCCGATCCATGGACACTCTTATCCATCTCCTACCAGCCACCTTGCGAAGGACGTCAGTTATCGCTTTACCTAATCTGAGGAAGTCCCACGCTACGATTGCCAATTCGCGGTCTCCATTCAAGAACACGTCCTACACCAGCAGTTTTCAAACTTCATCATCATCATCATTTCAGCCGAAAGATCGCTTAGGGTCGCTTACCCGTTAACGGACGAAAGGGCGCCGGTGGTTGGGAAACAATAAATTATACTCTATTGTTTCATTACCTAACCTTTGATGAACTAAGGAAAGTTAGTTATGGAGAGCTATATAGGATAAGTCCGATGTCCAGCAGCGAACGTCTTTTGGCTGAAATGATGATGATGATAATATAGGATAAGTGTAGAAAAGTCTGAAATGTCCATGTCCCATATAATTAAAAATAAATGGTACCCATAGGTGCATACGGGACGGAGTTGGTTGTGATAGAAAAGAGGAATTTAGGTTTAAGTCCATCCATTGATGATCTGTTTAAAAGAAACGATTTAAGAACTAAAAATTTTTTTTTTTATCATACACACTTGCCAGTAAGTCATCGAATCTTTTTTATCGCCGTGTGTTCACGACTGTACTTAGAAATTTTTTATTCGTTAAAATACAATGTGTGCCAATATCCTACTACGTATAAGTAAAGGTGTCGATGTGCACGAAAATAAATTGTCTTCATGCGAATCGACTCCCAAAAATTTTATAATATTTAAAAGGGTGCCAATTCAATTCGTTCAGATAGACCACTAACCCAAAAATTTGTAGATGTTGTGTTAATTATAACGTTTCTTTTTGTAGGTGCTTAATTAAAATGATTCACCATAGAAGAGGGGTGGGTTTTTTTTCCCACGGCCAGACGGATGCACATCCGTAGGGTAAAAGGCAGTTAGTGTGTCCATTACCATTTTCCTCCGCTACGGCTGAACTATTTCAGGTACCTGTCTGTCTAGTGATCCGTGGTGATATTTTTGATCAGGTTCTTCGATTGGTACAGTCAGGCGCATATCGATGTACCTACATCAAGTAGGTCTTCTTCCCGGCTCAAACACTAAGAAGACGTGGAGGGTGAGTGTTTGTTGGAGACTGTCTTAATGTCTGTCGTTCGAAAATAACTAATTGAATTGAGTCCACTTTGATTTAACGATGTTTTTTATTTCCGTTTTGTCTGACTAATTGATTTTTACCTAATTCATTAAAATTTTCTCCATTTTGTGTCTTTTATTTCTATTGTCATTTTGAGTCCATTCTGCTTTCCTCCAACAACTCTCTTTTTCATTTAGTGCTTGTCCTAATTTCCATGGTCTATTAGTCCATCCTTTATTTTGGCCACAATTCCAGTTACTCATTAATCTACATGAATCACTGTTTTGCAATTGATCGCACAGTTATCCATTATTAGAACACCATTGTTTTAATTATTGAGGTTTTGAACACCATGAACCTAACTGTTAATTTCACAATTACATGTCCGCCATCAGATTCTGTTGGGAAATATAAAACAATGGGAAAGAGCAAAGAGCTGGCAAGCTTTGGAAATTGCTTACTAAAATAATTACTATTTGAATTGGATCTGGGATAAAGAACTTACGTTAAGAATAAGAATATAAATATATGAAGTTAAAATATTTTTGTTGTATAAATAAAGTACTT
The DNA here is from genome assembly GCA_949699075.1 of Asteroscopus sphinx. NCBI lineage: Eukaryota > Metazoa > Arthropoda > Insecta > Lepidoptera > Noctuidae > Asteroscopus > Asteroscopus sphinx. Next base: position 4,844,562 of record OX453002.1, read on the forward strand.
CTACGGTACATAATATACAGAAATTCCAAATTCATAAACTGTATTATTTTTACATAACTGGTGAAATGTGTCACCACCTCTGCCTTCCCCTTCGGGGATATACAGGCGTGATGTTATGTTATGTTATGTGCAAAGACATTTCTATACTTTACGTCAGTATAATACCTTTATGGTTACGTGTTATTATTTTTGAGATAGACCCTGTAACAATTTTTTTCTAAAACTGACAACCAAAGAGAATATAACGACTACGCTGACAACTTTGTAATTTTTTTATTTGTAAAGATAAACAACAAAAATAAAAATGTACATATTTGTAAGTTGGACGTATAAAAAAAGGCGGACGGAATCTCGCTAAACAAAAAGTGAGGCATCCATAGTAAGACGGCTTGCTTAAAAGTACGGGCTGGCACGCACACATGCACACCCATAGTAAGACAAAATGCCGCGATTACGCAACAAATCTCGTGTGACGGTAGTCATTGTCGTAGTGTCGTAAATAAAATAACAATATATATCTGGTGTGTTAAAATTATGTCGAAATTATACTTAGTGGGTTTAGGAAAAAACTAAGTGCTTCAATCTTTGCTTAGCGAGATTGCGTCCGCCATTTTTATTCGTCCGAGATTTGTACTATACTCAATGAAGTTTAGACAATGACATGCCAGAGTAAGAGAACATAATTTATTTTTGACTCCTTTTTCATGTACGAGACAAAAACAAACCCTGAAAAATTCTTTAATTGAATTTACAATTTTTTTAATCCAAAATGACAGGAGAATCTGCAGAGTGACAGTAAGTCTCCGTTTTGCCCTTTGGGAACGGAACCCTACAAAGGTTTGTAATATTAAATAGTAAAATTGACCCTATAATAAAGCGTGTGAAACTTGCTCAGTAGTACATTATATCTTGAAAATTAAGGCTGAATTGGTCTTAACTGCTGTTTACAGTTTCAAAATACAACAGATTGCAACAAGTAATGATATGTATTATATTTCAGTAATGTGCTATTATGATCATTCAAGTAGAATTCGTGTGAATCTTGGCTGAATACAATGTTAGTATTTAATGCGAAAGGGTTCATATCATAGCAGGTGTGGGCAACCTTTGGAAAGTCGAGGGCTTTTTCGAACGATTTTTTGTCGCAGGCCGTAGTGAGATATTCATATAAAAAGCTAAGTTTTTACACACAAACTTTTACTTTGTGTACTTTTTAATCACAAGTTACGAAGTACCAAGATTGTACACTCGACCAAACGGAACCATGACCCACCATAAGCTAAATTTTCTACATTAACATTCTAATATAATTAGGTCGTATTTCGCTTGAAGATATTTCCCTGGCAACAAACTTGTTATCAATTTTATTGGGCAGTGATAGTTGGTTTACCAATTTCTTTCAATTTGTTTATTAATCTTCTGGAATTTAAAGAGTTCGATAGGTTTTTGAAAAAATGTATTTCTTTACTTTTGTTTTGTTAATTCGAAATTCAAAACATAATTCTAGCTTTACTTTTACTTTAACCAAAAACGCAACTTTTATCCAATTATTAATCTATTGCATTTAATAACAAGGCTCAAAATTGCATAGATCTCTGACCCGTATTAACGCAGTTTCCTTAATATTTAAAATGTCCTAAGTGCAGCACGATGCTAATAAGAAGAAATTTTTCCTATTTTAACTATTTTACATCCGGCCAAAGTACAGTGGTTGCTGCATTAGAACTGCGAAGCGGGCCGGATCATATTATGCTGCGGCGGGCTGGGCTTTACCCATCATCAACTCAGCTTATCGCAATCCACTGCTGGACATAGGCCTCTCCCAAGTTGCGCCACAATACTCGGTCCCCTGCCTTCCGCATCCAGTCTCTCCCCAGCCACCTTCTGCAGGTCATCGGTCCACCTGGGGCGCCTTACGCTGCGTTTGCTGATTCACAGTCTCGCGGGTGTTGCCCATACATACCGTTTATATGCTCTATACGGTTGTAGTATTCATAGTAATAAATAATGTTCTATATACGATACTTAAATTTTTACCACATTTTTTTAATATTTTGTAGTTTTAAAAGCCCCCGCAGACTTGGGTATTTACTCTGAGGTGTGCCCACTGCGGTCTCTGGTATTTGTCCTCGTAAACATCTATGTTTTACTATAGAGAATATAAACCTACGGAGATATTTTACGATTGTGACCGGCCAGCTACTACATCATTATCATTCATTATCATCTCTTTCTCCTCGCATTTTCCCAATTATGTTGGAGATGCTTCCTCTTTAATCAGATGTGGCTAAATATCAGTATTTTACAAGGAGCAACTGCCATACCTCGCAACCCAGTTACTGGGTAATACCGACATTCCAAGGTTAGACCACTTTCGGGCTTCTGATTACCCAGAAGATTGTTGCTGGCTAGATTTAGCCAGCTACTACTTCTAGTTGGATAAATCTTTGCTTCCGCTTATACTCCTACCAAATACCTGAACCTACCCTATGAACTTGTAGTGCGTCTATAAAATACCCAAGCAATAAACCAAGTCGAAGCTAGTCAAGTATAATGTATCCGGGAACAAAATGACACAGAGCAAGTGGCTCGGCAAGTGGCCAGGCAAGTAGCTAAGGTCATAAGTCATCATACGAGAGGAGATTCTAAATGCTAGATCGATTAAGTAACCAGTCGCGGAGAACCTGTTAACTATGGTTTTTTCATGTTTCTTTATGGCTTCTTCCTTATTACGTTGTTTATTAAAGATACGATAGGAATTGCGCAAGAGTTTTTAAATGCAATCAATGAGATTTTAGGATAAATTTTCTATAAAACATACTAACACTTATGATTTTCTTTAGTTTAATTTTTATTTGGGTTAAATTGCGGTTCTTGAGCCACAGTTTTCAAGCAGCACCTACGTATCATACTTGCAAAAAATAACGTTAACCAAAGCTGAATTAAAACATAACTGTAACTGAGTTAATAAATCCTCTCATAGTTGTCCAGAGATGCCGTCGATCTTGACACACATGCCTTGCACAGGTCAAGAATTCTTAGTGCCTAAATAGGCAACTTGGCCATCTTAAGTGGATTGGCATGACATGTTGTATTTAAGCCTACGGTACTGCATACTGAATGCGCTGCAGTAACTTATCAAAGCTCCGCCCTCGTGGATGTCGTTTATCGCAAATAAAAATATAAGCCTATGTCCTTTTCCAGGTCCTAAGCTACCTCCTTGCCAAGTTATATCCAAATCCATTGAACGTTATTCCCGTGATTAAGTAACAAACATCCAAATATCTTCACAAACTTTCACATTTAATAAAAACCGGCCCAGTATGAGTTGGACTCACGCAGTAAGGGTTCCGTATCACCCATCGAAGTGATACCCCATATAAACTGATTTAATTTATGAGAGTTTATCAAAAGCCATCAACGAACGTACGCGAACTGTGAATTTTTGCATCTCTTTCTTACGTAAGTACCACCACATATGTCTATGTTTGTCCTGTTTTTAGTATTTTTTGCTAAACTATGTACATAGTATTCACTATAATCAAACCAAGTTTGACGCTAATATGTATTACCGTTTTCAAGATAGAACAGGAACAAAAAAGTTGAAATAAATGTGTTCTTCGAGGTTTCTTGTATGGGGATCCCTTTTGGTTTTAGACTTTTATTATTTTTAGTATTTGTCGAGATAGACACTATAGTAACACAAATTTTGTGAAAATTTCAACTGGTTATCAATTACCGTTACAAAGATACAGCCCTGTGACAGACAGAGTTACGGACGGACGGACGGACAGCGTAGCGAGAGTAATAGGGTCCCGTTTGCATCCTTTGGGTATGGATACCTAATAAATCAGGTTTAACGGAATAGTGAGTTATTGTACTCATTATTATTGTAAACGACTTTTAGACACTATGGGACAAACCCCTGAAATCGCGTGAAAAAATTAACCCTTTCCGACTAACCTTGTATAAGTTCAAAATAAGTTCTCACTTACGCATCCTCTTTTATCAGCGAAATAACTCGGTTCCCACGTAACCGAGGCAAAAAGATAACGGACAGGTAAACTCTTACTATGATATAATGATATCGACTGATAGCTTATCATGGCTCAGATGAAGTGGGCGCTCCTCAGACGCCTACGGATTACAATCAGAAGGCGATTGGATAAATGGCCTCGCATTCTTGTCTGCAATACTTTTATCGTACTCAAGTTTCATATAGGACAATTTGGTTTTAAAAGGCTTAAAGATACTTCTGGGTGTAGGTGTTAAGGTTAACTCTTTGAAAGGACTTGAATTCAAAACTTGAGTGCAGAGTTTGAATCTAAAACTGCGGAACAGGGTTTTAGCTATCAGGGGTCAGAGTTCTCGAGAGAGAAACCTGCCAATATAATATAAGCTTTGATCCAGGAGCACCAATTTCTGCAATAAGCCCTTGACTCAGCTGCACATCGAAAGCTTTTGTAAGTAGAAGCTCTTAAACCTTATTTTGGGTCACTATTCGAGGACTATGCTAAGGACAATAAACATCAAGTCATGCATTGTCTCCACATAAAACTAAATCATAAGAGATGTCTGCGATTGTCCCCCTGAGGTGAAAGACTATTGAGAAACAATCAGATCTATTCCAATGGGTATTATTATGGATTGGAATTAACTTTAAATAAATAAACAATGAGGATGACTTCCACCTTTCATAATTTATTTTTAGATATTACTCGCTAAAGAATACGTCAGCTTTCAATCTTTGGGTTTATTGTTTACTATAACATATCAAATCTAACAAGACTATAAAAATAATGCTAACTTTCCTTAACTAGCTTCCGCCAGCGATATTGTCTAACATCCCTAGAGCTAGACCAGCTAGTCTAAATTACTTAAGAAACCTGCAAAACTGTATGTTTTCATACGCCGCCGGTACGTATGAAAAAATAAAGTTTGTAATGTCGTTTGGTCTGTGTTACGGACTACATACATATTACATCCACATTTATTATACTTACTCCGATGGCTCAGCGACCCAAATGTGTCTTGGCCTCCGAAACGAGAGAACGCCATTTGTCGCGATCTTTGACAGTATCTCGCCAATCACTGACTCGAATATCCAGAAGATCTTCTTCCACCGCTTCGCTCCAGCGATATTTGGGGCGACCAACTGGGCGTCGTCGCCCTTTCGGTCGACCCAGATAGGTCCTCTTAGCATCTCGATCTTCTCCCATTCTCTCCACGTGACCAAGCCAACGGAGTCTATAAGATTTTGCGTCTCCTATCATGTTTGGTTCGGCCACGAGTTCTTCTATCTCGGCGTTCGTCCTGATGCGTCAGGTTCCATCCAGTCTCTGCACAGGGCCCAAGATCTTACGTAAGACCCTCCTCTCTGTTGTTAAAAGTTTATTCTCATCTTTTTGTGTCAGTGTCCAAGCTTCACATCCGTACATCAGTATTGGTCTTATGACCGTTTTATATATTCGGAATTTGGTGTCCACATTTATAGTAGAATCAAATTTTATTCCTACTCCTTCTAATTTCTTTTCTGATTAATTTCGTTGCGGGTTCCATGATAGTTCAATAATCGGTCCCGGTTGTCATACGAATATCTAAAGTCTGACAACTGGTCTAACCTCCGAATGTCAGTATTACCCAGTAACTGGGTTGCGGGGGTCTGATGGCAGTCACTCCGTGTAAAATACTGATGTTCAGCCGCATCTGGCTAGACTGGAAGCCGACCCCAATATAATTGGGAAAAGGCTCGGAGGATGATGACACACCGTGCTTTATTGCATTGGCGTTATTCTGATTGGTCGCCATTGTAGATTCTAGTTTACAGGAGTTGCAGTGGTTGGAAAGGTGTGGCGGTCTGTCCCATAAAAAAATCTACATTACTGGCAAATACAAGACGTCTTATTTCATATTAAAGCCAGTAGAGGTTGACGCGTCATTTTGTGCTCGTTTTGAAACTAGCAATCCGTTACAATTTACAATTACGATGTTTTAAACTGTTTGATGTAGTGAATGCTGTATACCTAACTGTATATTAACATATTTCATATTGTATACTGGCTTTTGCTAGTTGATTTGTTCATGTGAGTTTATAGGAAAAGTAACGAATTTTGGCTTGTTCAACAAATTATCTATTCGGTTTTTTGTAGGGGTGGGTACTGAAGTGTTCTATCTAAAATAACTGAGAATACTATTATTAGAGTTTTATCTTTAGAAAAATACAGTTTATATAAAAAATCATTCTACTGTTCACGTGATGCGGAATAAAAGGCTGCTAGAAACCGAAAATTTATAAATGGTCTGTTCTTACTTTGTTTTTTTTTCATTGACAGGTTTTCGTGAAACTATTACTATTTACTGGACTTTGCATGCCATAGCAATGCCACTCACTATTGGTGTTCATGGCATGACTTTAATTTAAATCAATCAATCAATCAATCAAAATGTTTATTTGTGTACACAGGTATTTTTGGTGTTAGGTACATTATAGGTAGTCTCTCTGTGTGCTGCCACAGGTGGGATACAAATATTAGTACTTAATTAATTAAACATATCACACATCATAATAATTCATTTAATTAATTCTAATTTTCTAATTGTAATAATGTGATATGGGTGTATGACGTCAAACTTATGCCTTGCCTGAAATAAAGTTTTTTTTTTTCATCATTATTATACATTATTATTAGAATGAATAACATACACATAACATAACAGACTGCCTCGTTGGTCTAGTGGTGGCAAGCGCGACTGCTGAGCGTGGGGTCCTGGGTTCAATTCCCGGGTCGGGCAAAGTGCTATTGGGTTTTTTCATTAGGAATTTCTCAGTAGCAGCCTGGAATCTGGATCTGTGCCCGTGAACAACATTAATTCACTTTATTCACATAATTATTAATAAAGATTTAAATTTACACATAATTTTTTTAATCATAAATTTACAGGAATTAGCTGCATTCAAAATAATCAAATAAAAAAAAAATATATACATTATTGATTTATTAGATTATTAATTAGGTACCGGTAGTGAACATAATGTCCATAGAGTCTATAATTTATATTTTTACAGAACTATACTCTAAAAATAGTTATGATATTGACATGACAGTATTAAATTGGCCAACTATCAACGATAGTTTAGTCTCTGTGCGACTAACTTTATTGCTCTACATGTTACGCACCTCAACAGATCGTTAAATACCAACATTACGCATGACAAAATGTTATTAACTACTTTTACAAGAAACTTAATGATATTTTAGAACAAAATAGATTATAGAGGCAACTTGTCCCAGTTTCTCATAATTAATAGGCTTTATTTGTCTTCATTCGTTTCCTCAGAAATACGTACAAGGCCATATAAAAAAACATAAAAGTTTTTGTTGTTACATTTTGCTGTAACAAAAACAGTAATAACACTGCAGCCGCATGTACCGGTTTTTAAACTCGTGTGAGAAACATTGCAAGTTGAATTCTCTTATTAATCCACACTGAACGTAACAAGATAGGTCTGTACGTATTTTTTATAAGGAAAAAATCCGGCCAACTGCGAGTCGGACTCACGCAGTAAGGGTTCCGTACCACCCATCGACCTGATACCCTATAGAAATTGATTAAATTTACGAGAGTTCATCAAAAGATATCAACGTACCATGCAAGAAATATGAATTTTTGCATCAATTTCTTACTCAGGTACCACCACATATATCTATGTTTGCCATAATTTTAGCATTTGGTACTAAACAACATAGTATGCGCTATAATCAGACCAAATTTGACGCTGGTGTGTATTACCGTTTTGAAGATAGAGCAGGAACAAAAACGTTGAAAAAATGCATTTTTTTTCGAGGTTTCTTGTATGAGGACCCCCTTTGGTTTTAGGCTTTTTTATTTTTAGTATTTATCATGATAGCATAGCAATATTACAGCACATATTCTGAGAAAATTTCAACCGGCTACTTATTACCGTTCAAAAGATACAGCCCTGTGACAGACAGACAGACGGACGGACGGACGGACGGACAGCGTAGCGAGAGTAATAGGGTCCCGTTTAGCACCTTATGTTATAGTCCCATGTAATAGGGGGTGAGCCTATTGCCATTAACCGGGCACAAATCCATACTCCGGGCTGCTACTGAGAATTTCCTAATGAAAAAACCCAATAAAACTTTGCCCGATCCGGGAATCGAACCCAGGACCCCACGCTCAGCAGTCGCGCTTGCGACCACTAGACCAACGAGGCAGTAATATTAATAATGATGAGATTATTTCGTGAGCAGATGAAGAAATACGTAGAAATCCGCGGGTATACATGAAAATACCAAATCATACAATGCGTTATCATGCTTCGATCCATATCACATGGCATCTATCAGCCTTTTACTGTGCCTCATAATGAGGACAGTTATTTATTTTTTTCTTAACTGGCTCGCGTTCGACCGCCACCTCACCTGATGTTAAGTTATAGTTCAACATGAGGGTTGGCGGACTGCACACACGTCCAGAACTTTTTGAGTTCTTTTCAGGTTTCCTGACGTTGTTTTTCTGCACTGACTCTCACGTGACCCTCCAGGGTTCAAACTGTGACCCTTCTGCATGGAAGTATCACAGAATTTATCATTATGGGATGTGACTGGTTGCCATCCGTCCGGGTTTTCCCGAATTTTTCCTAGTCCGGGGAATCCGTGTGAAGTTCTCATGAAGTGTCCGGTTGAAACTCGGATACGCTGCGATGGTATTCAATTTTTATTGTGTTCTTGGGAAAAACCACAGAAATATATAGAATGGTCAAGTGGACAGGGCGCGCGTACCAACACTCTGTACTATAGTGCAGTGCATTTTAAAGCCTTTCTCAGTACGCCTTATGATTGGTTTCTTTAAATACTGTACCAAAAACCCGCAAAAATGCCTTATTGTGCTGTTTCTAACTGCAGAAACAAAAGCTGTAAAGTATATTTTGATTAAAGTAATTTTTTTTAAATAATGACGTCAATATGGGAGGCGTAGTTTGTTCGAAAAGTTGCCACGCATGAATCGCAAGTAAAATTGTCAACCATTCTATCTATTTCTGCGGGAAAAACATTGTTTCGGACATGTCCAGGGGTTTGAAAGTCTTTGTCTGGCGGTGGTTAATTTAGGAGATGGCAGCCCTAGGTGTGATCTAATCTCCTTAAGAGTTGGGGGACTCGAGGCGTCTATTAAGCGACCCTGGGGAGGACAGCAGTACGTGGTGGTCGCGAGCTGCTGTGGGGGAAACAATATTGTTTTCCCGGGACGCGCCAAAGGCGTAGCACTAGAGGAGCACCGGCGCGGTCCAATGGAGTTCCCGGAGCTCCTCTATTTTGTGCAGAGGATGGCCACCGTGTGGTTTTAGTCGGTAAGAGTCTGACATACCCCTCCGCCGTCCCCAGACGGAGGGTATCCATGAGGAATTCCACCCGAAAAAAAAAAAAAGGTGTGATCTAATCTAACCTGTCGTCATCGGCGATAAGACGCAGTAAACTGCTGTCGATCTCTTCATGAATAATTACTAGCGTGATGACCATGTCCAAACACGAAAACTGTCATAAAGATGCAAAAAATAAATCACGACTCTAATCTTAACGCATGCGTGCGAAAATATTGTTCTTGTGTTATTAATTTCATAGCTCGACGGCCAAGGTCAACGACCGCAGCTACTCGTAATAGCACGAGATTGTTTAACTTCGTTTTTTTGCTACGTTTAAGCAGTACTGGTATTTTGTTCAGGTAGATAAGTACTTATTAGAATTATTAGACTAACCTTTAGAGTTGTGGCGATGCTTGGGTGAGGCCTATGTCCAACAGTGGACGTCTTTCGGCTGAAGTGAAGAAGAATGAAGCCGAAAGGCTGAAGTGATGATGATGGTGATGATGATGAACCTTAGTAGGAGGTAACACAACCATTAACAGGCAGCACCCCTAATAAGGCACGAGAGGAACTGTGGCAACAAAATCACCCTCCCCCTGCTGACTACATTGAGCCTGCAGAAGAGATCCCAGCAGGCCACCAACTACCATGGCCCATCTGGAAATCCTTCAATCGACTCCGAAGCCAGATGGGCCGCTGCAGATCAAATTTAGTTAGATGGGGATACACAGACGAGTCACAATGTGACTGTGGAGTCAATCCACAGACGATGCCTCACCTCTTAACCTGCTCAGTGTGCAACTCCACCTGCACAATCAAAGACCTATGCGAGGCTACTGATAGTGCTGTTGACGTGGCTACATTTTGGTCCAAAATGATATAATAAACTCGAATCATCGACACGAAGAAGAAGAAGTAGGGGGTAGCAGTCTACTGAGTGTAAAACTCACGCCCCCCGCCCCAGCTAAAGGTAGTAAGAGGAAGCCAGAAGAGAAGGAGAAGTGGTTTTAGTCGGTAAGAGTCCGGCATAATTCCCTTCGTCTTTTCCGTGGTACCGATTTAACTTCCACTTGGTACGTCTTTGGGTGACGTCAGCGACATCGAGTTTGGGTGATTCGGTTAAGGAACACTGTTTCTTAATAAGATGTGGCTGACGTCACCCAAAAACGCAACAAGTGGAAGTTACATTCGGCAGTGTTCACGGTAGCTTAGTGGCTAAAGCACTGGCGTACTGAACAGAGCATGAAACTCTGGGCAGAGCTTTGCTATCAACCTTGCTGAGTGTCTACAGTTTAGTATTTTCACCACGGCATATGTTCTATTCTCAAATAGCTCGTGCCGACGACACAATACAAGAAGAACAATGAGAACAAGGTGCCGTTGTAAAGGCCATAACACACGGTGAAGGTTTTATTTTTTATTAATAAAGCATCTGCTCTATTGATATTACAATCTAGCCTTAAGACTAATTATTATTATTATTATCAGCCTGTAGTGTCCCACTGCAGGGCAAAGGCCTCCCTTCCCTTTTTCCACTTGTCCCTGTCTTTTGCCTTCTGGGGCCAATCCTTCAGATTGGAGTCAAGTTCGTACCGCCATCTCCTTCTGGGCCTGCCGCGTTGTCGTTTGCTGCTGTCTGGAGTCCACTGTGTGGTTGTTTTCGCCCATAGCTCCTCCGGCATGCGGCAGATGTGACCAGCCCAGTTCCACTTAAGCTAGACTAACAAGTAATTTAATTTTAACTTAAACTTCTAAACAATTAAAATTCTAAGAATGTGTCCTATAACACTTTCCTTAGTTTCTAATCAAGGCGAAGACACTTTGTTCTTTATAGCACAACTACTCAAAAACTAACTCAAAGGGTTTTATCCTTTTGAGTCTTATAGTTAAATCCGTGTTGTCGAGGAGCTGTATTGCCTCGATGTTCATGTGATGATGAAGCCTATGTTCATGAGCTACGACGAGCTAGACAAGTAAATGACAATAATATATTTTTTTTTTTTTTTTTTTACATAACTGGCGAAATGTGGGTGTGCTATACACCTCTGCATATCCCTATGGGGAAATACAGGCGTGATGTTATTTTATGTTATGTTAGTGATATTTTGTTAGGCACGGTGAAGATATATAGAAAAAAAAACACGTAAGAACAAGCATTAGTACAGTACTAATAATTGGCGGTCTTATCGCAAAAATACCTGCCCTTGGTGCCCTTTATCAATGGTTTTCGTTTTGAGTACGAGAAATGTGACACCGTGTCTATAGATATTTTACCCCTCTATGTGAGCGTCATGAAATTCATCTTAAGATGATGTAATATCATGTCTACTATCTTAACATAGATGGATAGAATATGCATTATTGTATACCATAACGATAGTAGAAAACAGGAACAATATAATTCTAATTATGTAAAATATGTAAATACATACGCACCGTACCGGATGTCTTTTGAATAAATTAGTTGGTTTTGTGTATTATGATATCTTCATCGATTACCGACACTTTTTATATCAAATTTCATTTCACAGAAAACTATTGTTTCACATAAAATATGATACACATGTATAATTTTCAATTCATCAATTTTGTGTAATCGAAGGATGTGTTATCGAAAAACGATACGAATTTGTTTCATTTCTAAGAATAACGTTTCACTGAACTTGCATTTCATACAATATCATTTAATTAATGTATCAATTTATTTAAACAAGTGTTTGGTGAATAGTTTACGGCATGGTGTGGTCACAGTTCTAACATAACCTAACCTAACTATCTGCTAGTATTATATACTAGTAGCTATCTGCCATCAGTATTATTTCTTATTGCGGGAGCTTCGCCCCCGGGTCTTCTCGTGATGATTTTCCTCTTAAGACGCTGACAACACCTAAAAAATCAGACGTCTGTGGTCACTGTCGTTTTGTACAGAACAGAAAGAGAGGTAACGAGTGGAGCGACGTCGGGTGCGTCGCTCAACTTGAATGAAAATTAACAATATATTTTTTTAATAAAAAACTAAATGCTTATTTGAAAAACAGAAACAACAAATGTTTAGATTCTTGTGTTTCTCAAATGTTTTCTTAATTTTATTTATAATATTTAGTAAATAATAGAGATTGTTTGCTTTAAAGCATTTTTTAAGAGGTTAGTTTAAAATTCTTTTCTATCGAGAAAACTTCAAGAAAACGTGTTTTGGGCACAATACAGTTTCAGAAAATACGATCAAGATTAACATATATTTTTTTCACTGCCACAAACTGAATAGATACAGCTAAAAATGTTTTAAAAAAAAGCCTATTTGGGGTATTTGGCTGTTGTCAGCGTCTTAAGAAACCAAATTTCGACAAAAAGACAAAATAAGAATTAACTACAACTTATTTGGAACAAATTTATGGGAAAGGCAAGTTCGATGAAACGATACCTCTATGAAGTAATAAAATAATCTATATCTATACTAATCTATACTAATAAATAATAAAGAGGAAAGATTTGTCTGTTTGTAATCGACAAACTCTGGAACTACTGCACCGATTTTAATAAAAAATTTTCACCTTTAGAAAGCTATTTTATTCAAAAGTAATATAGGCTACATTTTATTTCAGTATTTCAGTACACAATTTGTATTTTTTATTGAGGCCGCCCTTTTCTCTTCTCATGGGTGTCGTAAAAGGCGACTAAGGGATTCACCAGAGGATGGGCAGCAGCGTTCTCTGAGTATTTAACCAATCAACTGCGATCGCCAACCCGCCTGCCAAGCGTGGCGATTATGGCATATGGCCCTTTAATTGGGGGAGGCCTATGTCCAGTAGTGGACGTCTTTCGGCTGAAATGATTGAGGCCGCGGGCAAAGTATAGAGTAAAATAATTCGATGAAAAGATTGTTTGAGCAAATGTATGAGCTGTGTAATGCATTTCAGCGACTTGTCATTCATTGAATAAAAAAATCTTCAAATTGTGTTATGCGAAGCGAAAATTGATGATTCGAGTTTCTATAAGATTATGGATTACCATCTTCATTGTATATGTTACCGTGATATAATGTACAGTCAACAAATCGGAATCATGACCCACGATAAGCTTAATATCCTACAGACATTCTAATACAATTAGGTTGAATTTCGCTTAAACAGATATTTCCCTGGCAACTGACTTGTTATCAATTTTGTTAGCTATTGACAGTTACAGCTAGTTTACCAATAAAATTATTTTTCTAATTTTATTATTAATGTTTAACTCCAAATATTGTTATTTATTTATTTATCATTTATTGCGTGAAATATGGTACAGAGGATATTATAAATTAAATGAATTTACCACACTCGGACGAATAAAAAAGGCGGACGGAATCTAGCTAAACAAAGACTGAAGCACTTAATTTTTTCCTGAACCCACTATAATTTCGAAAGCATTTTAACACACCAGATTTATACCGTTATTTTATTTATGACTCTACAACAATGACTACCGTCACACTAGATTTTTTGCGTAATCACGGCTTTTTGGCATACTATACTTTTAAGCGATCCGGCTTGCTATGGATGCTTCACTTATTGAATAGCGAGATTCCGTCTGCCTTTTTTTTTCGTCCGAGGTTCCACATATTAAGAGTATTGTTTGACACCTTTTCATACTTGACATTATATTTGTAATTTTTATTTTAATTTTATTAATGGTCTGTAATCGAAAAAGTTTGTATAGGTTTCTTAAAAAATATAGTTGTTTGTAGGAAAAACACGTGATACGACAGCTAATTCGAAATTCAAAACATAATTCCTGGTTAATAAAAAACATAATTTCCAATCCAATTATAAATCTATTGCATTGATAACAAAGCTCAAAACGGCACAGACCTCTGACCCGTTTTAATGCAGTTTCTGTAATATTCAAAATGTCCTAAGTGCAGCATAGAAGAAAACCTTACTGTTTTGACGATTTGAAACGAATTATCAGCTGAGTGGGTCATGATTCCGATTTGTTGACTGTACGTTACTATTTTTTCATGTTAAGATAAAATATTATAGTATAATTACCGTGTGTAACGGCCTTAAATCAAAGTATGATAAACATAATAACAACTTCAAAACACTCGTTACGATTGAATTTAGTGAGTTGATAATCATGAGCAAGTTAATTATCTCGGTAACTGTTACTTTTTTATTTACAATTTAACTGGTAGCAATAAACAATCGTAGCGGCTGTAATTTGTATTTTAAAGCATAAAATCAGTGAAATTTTGAAATACTCTACATTCAGACTTATGTTATAGATCAATAAAATTATTGTATATGTATTTTGAATAATAATATTTAACTAAAACATCAAACAAAAAAAATACCGGTAAATAGGTATGGAACAAACATTTCATTTATGAAAAAAGGATAACCATTTCTTTCTTAAAAAAATCTAGAACGTCGTGCAATTTTAATATACACAAAAATTACTTTTTCTTTCGACCTGAGGCATCGATTAAATTATGTATCAATTCCTGAGTTACCACATAAAACCTTATAAGAAAAATAACTTCGAAACCACAACTCCATATCTGCGAGATTGGTCAAATACGAAACTGACGAACAGAAAACGATTAGGTATTAAATGTCCCGCCAGTAGCACAGTTTTCGATTTCTCTTACGATTTATGGGATTTGCAGTGAATATGGTTTGCTTTTGTTACCAACTGGAGAGTATAAAGGTCAAGAGCAGAAAGATATGAGAGATCAAAGAGGGTCAAATCCTACATGACTGTGTCGTAATAACATTAAAGTATTGGTATACCTACGGCGCACTCTGGTAATTAATAAGTCATCAAAGACATACAAATAAGCTTGCTTCTCTACCAGAGTTGCTGACTAGAAATATATTTTCCACATAGCATGGTTAAGTGACAGCAGGATAGATGGATGCAAGGGACTAACACAACACCTCTGTCACCGTAACCATCATCATCCTAGCCCGGTATCACTCACTGCTGGGTATAGGACCCTTTTCGTTTTTGCTAGCCTCTTCGATCTTATCCGACCACATCCAGGTGTTTACAGTGGCTTTGGCAATATCATCAACCCAACGCGCTTTAGGACGGCCCGGGTTTCCCTAACTTGACCTTGTCCACCACTCGGTCAAAGCTTTACTCCATAGGTGATCCCCACGCCGAATTAGACGTCTTTTGTTTTTGATATGGAGAAAATGTCTGTCACATGTCACTCCAACTGGGGGCCAGTGTACAGTGTAGTGATGTGGGACTTGTACCCATTAAAAACTCCGCCGTATGCCACTCTCGCTTAAGGTGGATGAGCCACGAGAACTGCAATGCATGGCATTCGCAACCCATCCCGCGTGGCCCACCTCCAGGCCTCCTCTTCCTCCGTGACCACACTCTTTCGGCGATGTCCAGGCACACTTGAGATATACCCGCATCTCGAGGGCCATGCAATGCAGACGATAGACACCCCACTTTATCGTCCACAGGCCCCTTATAGAGAGGCATTAGGTCGCCATAATGAAGCCTGCGCTGACCCGAGCTAAGATGTTTTGCCTAATAACACTTAAATATGTCACCGTACCCATGCTATCTGAAAAAGATTATGGCTAACCTTTTATCACAATGTGAGCCGTTTTCGTTTTGCTCTTATGTAGATAGATATATAAAATATGCTTTATTGCACACCATGAAGATAAGTAAACAGGGACAATGTATATATTATGGGTGAGTTGGCGGTCTTATCGCTGAAAGCGATATCTTACAAATAACTTTTGGATGGACAAAGAAAACGTAAGATCTAGACCATGGGGGCAGTTCGTGGCGTATACCCGTACTAGAGAATAACAAAATCAAACCCGTTTGCCAACCCGCATCAGGTCAGCGTGGCTTAGGTCCCTTTTCGATCAAATCAGTTTATCATCTACCGAATCCTGTATATAAATACTATATATAGTATTATATTACAAATACTCGATTGAAGGTGATTGTAGACACACATCAAAATGAAGTGAAGACTAGAAATTCTTTCACGGCCCTTAGATTCAGTTATTGTAAGCACATGAGTTAAATTTAATGTAATTTGCACTCATACCTCATTGTTACACCAGTGTAACGACGAGGAAGACCATGTTTCACCGTAGTTACACCATTAAATTATGAGTTAGGCTTGCGGACTAGAAAACAAATTACAACTAGGGATGGGCAAAATTCAAACTTTGAGTCATCTTTGGGTTGTACTTGTCTAACCGTTCGATGACTTAACATAACATAACATCACGCCTGTATTTCCCCGAAGGAGTAGGCAGAGGTGTAATAGTACACCCACATTTCGCCAGTTATGTTATAGTCCCAAGTAATAGGGGGCGAGCCTATTGCCATTGACCGAGCACAAATCCAGACTCCGGGCTGCTACTGAGAATTTCCTAATGAAAAAACCCAATAACACTTTGCCCGACCCGGGAATCGAACCCAGGACCCCACGCTCAGCAGTCGCGATTGCAACCACTAGACCAACGAGGCAGTCGATGACTTATTTCACATTATATCTTCGTTTAAGGTCAATGACCGGGTTATAACCTCACACTTCCGTCTCCGTTCCTGGAGAAGACGTTCTGGTCATTAGGATATGTCAGAGACCTTTTGAAGCCCTTAAAAGGTGTGAAGTGTTTTGTCGACTTCGAACGGTATGGTTATCGTAAACTTTTGCTATTGTTTCTCATGACCATTTCCTTGTGCTTGTGCTATTTACCTTTCACGGTAAAGACTTTGGACTAGGATACTACTCGTGCATCAGTTTAGTTTGGTGCAGGCGCGGAAACAGGATTTTCTCAGGGTGTTATCATTTTTCCAACATTTTGAAGTTGATCAAAGTATCGGCGGTAACTCAGGTAGTGCCATCCATCTTTGAGGTTGATTAAGAAGGTTGAATGTCAGGAATTTAGGGTGATGCAACAAATCTGAAATTATAGTCATCATCATCATCATTTCAGCCGAAAGACGTCAATTGCTGGACATGGCCTCCCCCAAAAGGGGGAATAAGCCATAATTGCCACGCTTGGTAGGTGGGTTGGCATTCGTAGTTGGTTGAATAAATACTCAGAGAACGCTGCTGCCCATCATCTGATGAACCCATTAGTTGCCTTTTACTACACCCACGAGAAGAGATGGGGTGGTGCTATTATTTGTGTCTGGTATCACTCGAAAATCTGAAATTATAGTAAAATATATTATTTTTTTACAAAAGAGGGATGGTTCGGAACACTGTTTGATTTGCTTCTTTAATAATAACTAACAATTTCATTTATGGCATATGTGTATTTATGTTTTTTCACATGCCATATTGTTTTTATCACAAGACTAATCAATAAACAAGTAGATATATTACAGTCAAGTAATTTATTGTTTGAGAAACATGTAATTATCTGACAAAAAGTATGTACCTACTAAGAATTAATAATACCCAAGATCGAAGTAATAATCAGAACATTGGTCTGTTATTTATTATCTGTAACTACACCAGTTTCACCATAAAAAAACATTCGGATATTATCAGCTTGCTCAAATAATTAGGTACCTTGTAATTTTTTATTCGATAATCGTGATGTTATTCCAACGCCATACTGGATTGTTCCTCTGATTATTCCGCCATATCATTAAACTAAAATGCAAAAAAAATACACTTAAAGGAGTCAAGGGTGGTTTCGATCGGGAGGGGATGTCAGACGCCACCAACCATACAAAAACAAAAGGAGAATATTCCAGAGCTCCAGAATAAGACCTCGAACAGACGACGTTCTTTTTAAGTTATTTGTCGAACGGCAATTGTTTAAATATGAAGCAATATTGTATGTGGCGTTTCCGGCGCAGAAGGAATGTCAGGTAAACGGAGTTTTCAACCATTTTTCAACACAGATTTGACGTTTACTGCCGTAGACCAGTAAATGTCAAATGTGTGGTCCTCAACTAGGTACTCCAAAAGAACGTCATCTATTCGGTGCCTTATTCTGGAACCGACCTAATCATCACATAAATTATGCCAACGTTTCAATTTAGGGTTTTCTGTATTCAATTTAATTACGCTACATATAATCGAGATTATCCGGAGAAGAACCGGAGTGACCGACATAGCTTGTAGGATCAGTATGCTGAAGTGGCAGTGGGCTGGCCATGTCTGTCGAAGGACCGATGGCCGTTGGAGCAGACGAGTCCTTGAGTGGAGACCGCGAATCGGCAAACGCAACGTGGGGCGCCCCCCTGCCAGGTGGACCGACGACCTAAAGAGCGTGGCTGGGGGGACTGGATGCGGAAGGCAGAGGACCGAGCGTTGTGGCGCAACTTGGGAGAGGCCTATGTCCAGCAGTGGACTGCGATAGGCTGAGTTGATTGATTGACGCTACATATTGATGAAATCCTCATGATTATCATCCACTCGGGGAATTTGCAGGGTTATTTCTGACTTCGGGTCACTTTTTTCTACCCTTGGCTGGGGGTGCGGGTAAGGGTGGCCTACCACCAGAAATGTGCGAGTCATCTGAGCCGTGAACGATGAAAAAACCCACCAATAGGATTTAGGAGGATTTCTTCATTTTGCTTGCCTTTGATTTTTTCTTCGCTGACCACTTCGCTTCGCAGAGCTCTAGTGGAAAGCCACCCTTACGCTCAGTGCTCACTTGTCTCCTTGGCAGATCATGGCCCACCACTATTCTCTAGTATTTAATTTCGAACTAAGTTTTAAACTACCTAAACTACTTCAAATGAAACACGGAATTCATTTAGATGATTAAAAAATGAAAACAAAGAATAATTTATATAAATATCACGAATAGTATTTATTGCTAACGATTTAACTTATACTTAACACGCTACTTCCGTCCATAAAAAATATAAACACAGGGTGATTCATTTGAATAGGTCAGTGGGAAGAAATCAGTGAAGATATGAGAGATAGAATGTTGTGTGGAACTACGTCGTCGATTTTATCATAGTAAAATGGTTTGAGATTTTTTGCAGGAAAATTACTGGGTTTGTTTCCGCGCTTTTTGCAGTTTTTTAAATAGCTTGAATGTATTTTTTCATAACATATTATTATTTTAGTCCTCATTCTTATCAAGGAAGTGTGTATGTTTCAAAAGTTATCTGAACCTTACATGAGAGAGATGACACTATGAGACGTTGTGTCGACACTTAACCGATTTGTTAAGTAATTTTATTATTGTTATTTATTTTTAACCTAAATTGTCCCACTGCAGGGCAAAGGTCTCTCTTTCATGTCATGTCTGATGACGTATGGGCTAAAACTTGTTCTAGTTTGATCCCAGAAAACATTCAACGAAATGCGAGAAGATTGGACTACACTAGCACATAACCGAGATGAATGGTAGTAGTAGTAGAGCTCCTAGTAGTAGTAGAGCTCCTAATAGTAGTAGAACTCCTAATAGAGCTCCTTATGAAAGAGCTCTTCCGGGGAAGTACTAATACCATACCTAATTCTGCCGCCAAACAGTGATGCTTGCATTGCTGTGTTTCGGTGTAAAGGTTGTGGGTGCCGGTGAAATTACAATAATAATAACACATAACATAACATAACATAATATAATAATATTTTTGGGACATTTTACACATCACCATCTAGTCCCAAACTAAGCAGAGCTTGTACTATGGGTACTAGACAATGGATATAATACTTAAATACTTTTTTTTTGTAAATACATACTTATAATACATAAGAAACAACCAGACCAACACAAACACTCATGTTCATCACACAAATATTTGTGTCCTGTGGGAATCGAACCCACGACCTCGTGATCAGCAGTCCAACACTAGAACCACTAGACCACAGAGGTCGTCACAAGACTTTCCATCTTCATGTCTCAGTTTGGCGAACCGACTTGCGGTGCAACAGCCTAGGTGGTATTGCAGTTGTTATGGGCAAAGGTAACCGCTTAACATCAGGTGGGCCTGTAGCTCGTTTCGCCATCCTATAACATAAAAAAAATGGAAAGAAAGTAATTTTAACACAGAATTAATTTATAGTTGAAGTTTGTAGTCAAGTTGTAGGCTATTAAAATACTCTTTCTGTTTCCCGACTTTGATCATTAGCGTGGAAAGTCAATTCCTTATCCACTGCATCATCATCATCCTCCGAGCCTTTTTCCCAATTATATTGGGGTCGGCTTCCAGTCTAGCCAGATGCGGCTGAACATCAGTATTTTACACGGAGCGACTGCCATCAGACCCCCGCAACCCAGTTACTGGGTAATACTGACATTCGGAGGTTAGACCAGTTGTTAGACTTTCAGGCTTCTGACTACCAGTAACGACTGCAATAGATATTCGTATGACAGCCGGGACCGACAGCTTAACGTGCTCTCCGAGGCACGGAGGGGTTTCGAAGTGTATCGAAACGGTCACCCATCCACAGACTGACCGCGGCAAGTGCAGCTTAACCTTGCAGATTGTACAATCCGCGCAGCCTTATCGTGTACAAAACATAAAGTTTTGGAATGCATCACTAAGCGTTACGTTATGCTTTTTGTTACAGTTGAGCCCAGATTTAGAATATTATATCATAGCCGCTAAGCTTCATTGGCTTCAAATTATGCACCCTGTACAAGAAATACCGGTTCTAATAATTTAAATATTCAATCAGACTTGAATACTTGTAGCTTGCTTACCACAAAAAAGTAATTCTTATATAAATTGACGAGTTACTGTTTACTAATCGTTGGAGTAGTGGTAACTAATAGTTGCTATAAGCAATGGTTCACTGCCTGAGTGGTCGTTTGGTGTTTCAATAAAATACTTTGTGTCGTTTGCTAGTGGTAAAATATTGGACAGGTTAAAAGGTGGTTTTATTGCACGTATTTTTAGATTAGCGAGATAGTCTCGCATAAGTAGTAATTGAGGCCGGTGTTCATCAAAGTTAATTCCCTGATTAAGCAGCCGCTTACTCGAAAAATTTACTAGAATTTCAGGTAAGCGGTTGTATAACCCATACATACATACATACATATTATCACGCCTGTTTCCCATTGGGGTAGGCAGAGACTATGGATTTCCACCTGCTACGATCCTGACACACCTCTTTCGCTTCATCTACGTCCATTAACCTCGTCATGCATGCTCTTCGGTTTAGAGAACTCTTAACCTGGCATTTTTTGAGAACATCCGCGATTTGATCGCGATACGTTCGCCGAGGTCGTCCCCTTCCAACTCTTCCATCCACACTCGCTTCGTATACTTGTTTCGTCAATCTCCTCTCGTCCATCCTCTCTATATGTCCAAACCATCTTAACATACCTTTCTCAATCTTTGTCACTACATCTTCTTTCACTCCACAACGCTAAACTTATTATACTTTACTCTAATAAGTTTATGGTTTAACCAGAGAATTATCTAAATATATAAATTATGTGAATCAAGAGCTATATTCGAACCTGCGACCTGCGACTCCTGGCTCAGTACGCCAGTGCTTTAGCCGATAAGCTACCGTGAACTCTGCTTGTGGTATCGAATTTAACTTCCACTTAAATTTATCGGTGACGTCAGTAATAAAATCATCAGGGAATTATCGTTGTTGAAGTCAAGTCTGTTTAGTTGATACTGAATTATACTTTTCGCGAATGGCGCTAGATTGGCGCAGCAGCTTATTCGCTACAGCTCGTGGGATTGACAAATTATACTCCTACAGACAATTGTTACGGATCTGAGAGTGTGTTGCCCTACACGGCAGATCCGTAAGAAATAAATTTGATTATGTAAGTGCGTTTTAGGGGCCATCCATAATTTACGGTCACACGAATTTAATGATTTTTGAGCCCTACCGTCCTTGTCATAGGTAACGCCATGTCACCCCTGGTGTGACATGGCGTTACCTATGACAAGGTGTATGCGTCACCCATATTTTGCGATTTTAAATTTAGAAATTGGTAAATTAAAACAGCACTTCCAAAGTCATACAAACAAGTAATATTGATAGAGTTGGTAATATTTTAAAGTTTTTCGTTAAAGTTGAAGTTAAGAGTTTAAATACTTTAGATTTATACATGTGACGTCACGAAGCTTATGACTCATCCCCCCTTTTTCACGAGTTATCACACTTTGTTGACGTGTCACGCAATTTATGGATGGCCTCTCTTACAGACACACATGCTTAAACACACACCTAGACCCTAAAAATGTCTTAAGGCCATAAAAGTATATACTCTGTGCTTAAATCGTAGCACAGGAATCAAACGCTTTGCCCCTTTGCCCTCCGAATCCTATTCAGACGGTTGTAAAGAAAACCTACTAAATTCCTACTCTTGAATTTATATTATCTTTAAAAAAAACCTGCGCAAAACCCTTTTACATTCGGTAATTGGCGTAGCCGTAGCGTAAACTCTTTCTATGCCAAGGCGCTTGATATAAATACATATTAAGCTGTTCCACACCGCTGGCCACCGCACACGGCTCGCCTGGATCCGGCCTGGATGAGTCACTACCACCTGCCCCACTGATAAAAAACAAAGTACCTCCAGCAGTCGGCGGAGCGTGGCCCTATGAATTATTTAGTTATTTACGTTTTAGGAAAGGTTTTTTGAACTCGTAACTTCTAGAAATTGAATGGTCTAATCACTAATGTATCTATCTATCAACGTATGAACCTAAGTCTTAAAAAAATATTAATTTAAATTGTATTCTCGCCACTAAAGATTCTGATACACATTACATTACAATTACTTTTGTGGAGGTTACATTGGGAAGCACAAGATTTTGACCCTATCCCTTGAACTAGGCGTAAACCTGTATCTCAGGAGATAGTGTTCAGCCATCGTTAGTCTAAACAATATGTCTTAAAACATTTGTGTGTCACTACTATTTAATTTGTTCTTATCAATCATTGACTATAAGGTGTACCTATTAGTCATGGGTAACTCAACAAAAATGCGTGAGCTTCAGTTCAGCTCACGGTTCACGTCAGTGAGCCGGAGCTGTGAACCGGCTCACAGATCAGCTCAATTTGTATATCTGCCTACTTCGAGCTATGATCTGTGATGCGAGTCACTGAGCTTACAGAGCGTTCGATCTGTTTGAGCTGCACTCGCTCGCTCACTCTGCGACTCACCGCCGATCTGTTGCCGCTCCCGTTCACTGGTTTTCATTGATGTTCTACTGTATCTACTGTAACTGTATCTACCGATCGCATACCGGTGATCAGGAGACGACCAGGCTGTTTGACTATTTAACAAAGACGACAGATTTGGTCATGCAGCGATATCCAACGGCGGAGCTTGTTTTCCTTGGGGATTTTAATGCCCACCATAAAGACTGGCTGTACCCATACCGGGAAACTGACCATGCTGGACGTGAAGCGCGCAAATTTGCGTTATCGCTAGATCTTACCCAGCTGGTGAACCAAGCAACGCGTGTACCGGATATCGACAGCCATCAACCCAATTGCCTGGACCTTCTGCTGACAACAGATCCACACAGACACTCAGTATCAGTCTCAGCACCGCTGGGAACGTCTGACCACTGTGTGGTGAAATCCGTGTCGATATGCTCCCCTCAGGATAACAGCCCTAGAGGCACGAGGCGAGTGTGGCGATACGAGTCAGCAGATTGGGATGAGATGCGTCACTTTTTAGCATCTTACCCTTGGCGGCAAGTGTGCTTCTCTTCCAGCGACCCGACTATCTGCGCTGATGCTGTCACTGACGTGATACGGCAGGGAATGGAGTATTTTATTACGTTCTCTGACATACCATTCGGACACAAAGCCCGACCTTGGTACAACGCGGACAGTGCTAGAGCTGAGGCTCGCAAAGAGTCCGCTTACCAATCTTGGGTCAAAGCTCGTGACCGCAAGGACAGACGTCGGAAAGTGCGTGAAAAGAAGAGAGCCTTTAATACTGCCGCCAAGTCCTGCAAGCGGGTACTACGAAAGGCCCGTTTCGACCATGTTGGGCATATAGGGGCCAAGTTAGCTTCATACCCTCCAGGTAGCAAGCAGTTCTGGTCCCTGTCTAAATCGGTCGAGACGAACTTCTGTCGTCCTTTGCTGCCTCCAATGCAGAAACCTGATGGATCACTGGCTTACTCCGCAACAGAAAAGGCAAATTTATTTGCATCTTTGTTTGCGAGCAATTCACGTCTCGACTCTGGCTCAAAACTACCACCATCTATTCCTCACTGCGATTTTTCATTCCCGAAAATCGCTATTCACACTAAAGAGGTTCGAATAGCGCTTTTCTGTCTTGATGTGAATAAGGCCAGTGGACCCGACGGTATTTCTGCAAGGGTTCTCAGGCAATGTGCACCTGAGTTGTCTCCTGTACTGACACGCCTGTACCGCCTCTCTCTTAGTCAGAGGACTGTGCCCAAGTCCTGGAAGCTTGCAAATGTACAGCCAGTACCCAAGAAGGGTGACCGTGCTGACCCGGCCAATTACAGACCAATCGCCATCACCTCCATACTGTGTAAAGTTATGGAAAGGTTACTGAACAACAAGTTGCTGGCATACCTAGAAGACAATGATCTTCTCAGTGATCGTCAATATGGCTTTCGTCAGAAACGATCAACTGGTGATCTTCTTGTGTTCGTCACGCACTGTTGGGGCGAAGCTATCGAGAAACATGGCGAAGCCTTAGCTGTGTCTTTGGATATCTCGAAAGCTTTCGACCGGGTTTGGCACGCAAGTCTACTGAACAAGCTTCCAGCGTACGGCATCCCGCCTGACTTTTACACTTGGATAGCTGACTTTTTGAGTGAACGGTCCATTCGAGTGGTCATTGACGGCTGCTCCTCTGACCTCTTGGCTATAAATGCTGGAGTTCCTCAAGGGTCTGTTCTCTCTGCGACACTTTTCCTGCTTCACATAAATGACCTACTTCAGTTAGGTCTTATTGGCTACGCAGATGACAGTACTATCACAGAGAGATACCTATCCAGTGTGAGAGCCAACCAACGGGAAATCTGTTCTCTGCGACAGGCCATGATAGAGCGGACTAATTCGACCTTAAATCTCGTTTCCCAGTGGGGAGATGACAATTTGGTCAATTTTAACGCCTCTAAAACTCAGGCGTGTCTTTTCACCGCTAAACGGAGTCCATTCCACCTGGCTCCTACTTTCCAAAGTACACCCATTAGCATCGCTGACCACCTAGACCTTCTTGGCATGGAGTTGACAACTAACCTCAA
This sequence comes from Asteroscopus sphinx, assembly GCA_949699075.1. NCBI lineage: Eukaryota > Metazoa > Arthropoda > Insecta > Lepidoptera > Noctuidae > Asteroscopus > Asteroscopus sphinx. Next base: position 4,870,108 of record OX453002.1, read on the forward strand.
CTTCGGCACCACAATCGAGGCAAAGGCTCAAACTGCGGCCAAAAAGTTGGGCATTCTTAACAAGGTGAAGCGATACTTCACTCCTGGACAGCTTTTCACTTTATATAAAGCTCAAGTCCGATCGTGTATGGAGTATTGCAGTCACTTATGGGATGGCTCCGCCAAATACCAGCTTGCGGCTCTTGACTCGATTCAACGCAGAGCTGAGAGGCTAATTGGTGATGAACTGCTAGCAAAATCTAAGCTACAAAGCTTACCCCATAGACGCACAGTTGCTTGTTTGTCGGTGTTCTACAGGCTGTACTTTGGAGAGTGTGCGCACGAGCTCCATGAGCTTATTCCGCCATCTCCTTTCTTTCATCGGACTACACGACGCACTGCAGGATATCATCCACATTTGGTAGAAATCCCTCCTATCAGGACCAAGCGCTTTGAGAACTCTTTCATAATGCGCACAGCCAAGTTGTGGAATTCACTGCCGGCATCTGTATTTTCAGGCACTTATAACCCTAACGCCTTTAAAGCTGGAGTGAATCGGCACCTAATAGGTTTGCTCGCTCCATCGTCGACCACATCCTGACAAAGCTGTCTAGATTGCGGTCAAGAGCAGATCTATTGATCATAAAAAAAAAAATGTGCACACCTTTTCTCTTTCGTGCAACGAACGTTGTCGCACCGATGAATACTATTCCTTGAGCCGTGAGCTGCGTATTTTGTCATTGAGCTGCAGCTCAACAGCTCAAGCTTATTGATGTGCATATTTGAACCGATTCTGAGCTGAGTTACACACCTCTAGTGCCTATACTGATTTGTAAGGGTTTTTAACAATAGTGATGATGCTTAGTGTACAGAGTATGCGGATTTGAGGTGTGTGATGAAGAAGAAGTCCTACGGTCAACGTCTTAGTCAACACAAATCTCCTCCCGGTCGAATTTCAGTCACGGCGACCAACCTCAATGGAGACTAGCCATCTTGCATCTGCGCGGGATATATTATAGTGCACAAGCGCAAACACAGGTGCACTCTCTTTTCCCTCATTCTCATAATGCGATGTGACGGTACAAATACCACGCAATGGATAGGTATACCTAATTGATTGTCAAGATGCTGGTTGCGATTGTCATCAACTTCGATATTGCAGACCTCAAAACTCCAGAGCAAGTTAGTACTTGCTCTAATCTGCTGACTATACTGTAGATGACAATGATACCATTGAGTTTTAAAGAAAGAAGTAAGAAAGAAAAATGATTTATTGCCACAACAACTTCAACAATAACAACCAACAACAACAACATCAACAAGCAACAACAACAAACAACAACAACAACAACTCAACAAGCAACAACAACTAACAACAACAACATCAACAAGCAACAACAACTAACAACAACAACAACAAACAACAACAACAAACAACAACAACAAACAACAACAACAACAACAACAAGCAACAACAACTAACAACAACAACAAACAACAACAAGCAACAACAACTAACAACAACAACAAACAACAACAACAAACAACAACAACATCAACAAGCAAAAAACAACTAACAACAACAAACAACAACAACAACAACATCAACAAGCAACAACAACTAACAACAACAACATCAACAAGCAACAACAACTAACAACAACAACAAACAACAACAACAACAACATCAACAAACAACAACAACTAACAACAACAACAAACAACAATAACAAACAACAACAACAACATACCACTTTTTACTGTTCTTATCTGTATGATATGTGGCATATTGTAAGATTTGGAACCACTTCTAGGTAGATATTCGGGTATGTGACATTTATCGTGTAATCAATGAGAAAATTGATTAAGTAATAAAATATAATGACATCTAATTCCTGTAACTTATGCATGTAATTTTATATTTTTTAAGTTAACTTGAAGATTCTATTGTATGCCTTATGAGGTAAATTGTGCTGGCCAAAAATTATTATTGTAAGATCTTTTATGTACCACAATTAATGCAATAAAGTTAATTTCTATTTCTATTTCTTTGTCCACTGTAAGCTTAGTAAAGTTTTACTATTACGTAAATACGTCCTCGATTTTAGTTTTTAAAGTCAATTTGAAACAAACACTGATAACCAAACCAATTTTACAAAATAGTACGCGGAATGGGCAGCACGTCGCGATTCGCAATATACCTCTAATTGGCATAATCAGCAAGCATGATAATTTGTACAAGTTTCTCAATTTTGGTAAATCGATTACTCGCTTCTATTCAGTAAAGGTAATCGTTCTCGAATTAGTGTGGTGCCATCAGTACCGTTACCTGATAATTAGATGCTTGGTCCTACTATATTATCTCCATGGTCGCAAACTATCTAATAAAATTATAAAATTTTGTGACAGATAACGCACAGCCTAAGCCTAAGTCTGTGGGTCTAAGAGGATGATATTTTGCACGGGAATTCCTTAGAAAAAGTAGGTGAGCTAAGAATTAGGCCGCACGGGGAGAAGGGGCTCGCCTGCTTTTGGCGCGCCAGGTCCTGTCGGGGGTGGTTGTACGAATACAGAGGGTTCCACGCCCCCGGCCAAGTGTAGTTGGAGGAACACCGTGGTGATTTTAGTCGGTAAGAGTCTGACACTGGCTCCGCCGTCCCCGGGCGGAGCGCGTTCATGATAATTTCCTAAGGAAAAAAAAAAGGCGAGCTAAGAATGGGATTCCAGAAATTTCCGTGGGAATGGGGAAAACGAGAATTCACGCAAACCCAATCATGGGAGGAAAGCTTGTGGACTCATAAATCAGTAATCGTGACATAATAATAACAAATTGCATAAGACGTTTGTGGTTTATGGACATCAAATATTTGGTAGGTCTTAGGAAAGTCATCTTTATGAAAGCTAGTCATTTTCCCATATCAGATTTTCTTAGTCATCATTTGCTGAACCCCAGTGCTTATTACATTACTCTGAATTTAGGAATTCTCATCTCATTTATCGTGTCGACATGAGCTACATAATGATAATAGCTCATGCCGTGGGGAAAAGATTAGCCAGTGAGCAGGTTGATCGATCGATCGATGATCAGACGATCAATTAAATATCGTCACTCGTGGAGGCTCTTTTAATGCACCCCAAAGGAATCTTAATTAGGATTTATTAGGAAAGGAAATCAGGAAAATTGGGAAAGGGTGATAAGAGTTAGATCAGTTAATCAGGAGGTTTATTTCCTAAACCCTAATTAGAATTTCTGAGTTTAATGTAATGTAATAAGTACTTTACTTAATCTGACGTCGTTAGTGAAAAGGATGCAGAATGCACAAGGATCTGACCAAAACACAAAATGGAGATGCGTTCCTCTTTATTTGGACGGCAGTATTGATTAGATAAGCTCAACAAGTAGGTACCCATCGAAGCAAATTGGTTATCACGTCTTCAAATAACACTACTATTACCTCGTCAGGAAACAGGCGTGACAGATAAATATACTTACATGAGATTAATTTAAACTCATTACAATGCATTATAAAATTTCCCGTGAGAACATTAAATCGAACCACAAGGAGAAGACATTGCTTTTTAAAGAGTTACTTTGTTAGGCCATGAGAATAGAGGGTATAGGTAGGTTCTACCATATTTGCTGTTGGTGGGCATAATTTGAACTAAAGCAACCATTCAAAACACAGATTAAGTACTAAATCTGTGATTCAAAAGTTTTGGTAGTGCGAACGAGAAATATCTCTAGCATCAAAGAATACAGAAACCTGTCATATTACTACACAGACAAGCTTATGCCTAAAGGTGCTGTACTAAAAGTTTTGCATGAAAACCCACAATCGTGGTGGCGGACGGCGCGTTATGATTGGTCTAAAACTGGTGGTATGATTGGTGCCGAAGTTATGCAGTACTACTGAATAATGTATCCGGTTAATACATGGTCCAAGGGCTAATTGGCATCTTAAGGTTCACTGGTTTGTTACGCCGCGCCGTCATTTGAACAATAAATATGGTGGTCCTGTACCGCTAGCTAGGGTCGTGCTAGAGATTTAGACTGGGTCCTAACTATTATCTTTGTTTTTGGTTGGTAGTTCATTAGTAATGGATTCCAAAAAGTGCTTTTGATGTAAAACATTCGTCTCGAGGTTACTTATCTATTAGGTATACTTATTAGTTTTTTAAGGAAAAAATTGTGGCGTATGATATTTCAGCTAAATATTAAATAACAAAACATAAAAAAATAATAAGACAGGTGATTATATCGTGCGATCAGTTATCCGCGATTGGGATACTTAAACGCCTACATGAGCATGCAGCAGCGAGGATATTGAATCGAACTACACAAAATAATAGCCCTTTGATAATTTCTGGTCACGCGCGATCTTGACCGATATATGGGATTAAAATTATCGCAAGATTGCTTCGAAATATTGCGCTATGTGTTCCTATTTGAAGAAAGATTATCAATACTTTTGTTAGTCATATACAATGCTTTTTGTCGAATTTAATTGAGTTAAAGTTTTATATTGCATTCCATAATGTTACTCGTAGTACATTAGTAAATGATTTTATAATGATACCGCTTACGCAATAAGCCTGATAATTGTCACGAGAATAAGCTATTTCTTAATGTTTAGTCAAAGAAAGTAAACAAGTTTACTAATCTTACTTGCAGCGGCTGTCGTCTAATCTACTTAGAGAAATCACAATTCCGTTATGTGATGTTATCAGTGCTACAGATATTTTAGCGACAATGGTATGAGAGGACTGCGATAAGGGTCGCGAACCCGCTGCAAAAACGTGGCGACTATCGGTATTGCTAACTTTTTTAGGAGAGGCTCATAATGAGCCATGGGTGAGAAGCGTCATTAGATCCTAAGAATATACAACCTTATTTTTAGGTTATACTAAACTTCTTAAGTGGTCATTGTACTCATCATTATGAACAACTTTTATTATGGGACCAAACTTGAAATCGCAAAAAATAACTACTGTTCAACACAAATATGCCTCTAATTGGCATAATCAGCAAGCATGATAATTTGTACAAGTTTCTCAATTTTGGTAAATTGATTACTCGCTTCTCTTCGGTAAAGGTAATCGTCCTCGAACTAGTGCGGTGCCATCAGTACCGTTACCTGATAAAATAGATGCTTGGTCCTACTATATTATCTCCATGGTCGCAAACTACCTAATAAAATTATAAAATTTTGTGACATTTAACGCACAGCCTAAGCCTAAGTCGGTGGGTCTAGGAGGATGATATTTTGCACGGGAATTCCTTAGAAAAAGTAGGCGAGCTAAGAATTAGGCCACACGGGGAGAAGGGGCTCGCCTGCTTTTGGCGCACCAGGTCCTGTCGGGGGTGGTTGTACGAATACAGAGGGTTCCACGCCCCCGGCCAAGTGTAGTTGGAGGAACAACTTTTACTATGGGACCAAACTTGAAATCGCAAAAAATAACTACTGTTCAACACAAATGTAGGGATCAGCTGTTTTTTTTACGATTACAGGATTTGACGTGACGTGATGATTTTGATGTGACTATTGATAAAACCTTATTGTTCATTAAAATAGAAAATATTTTTATATAAAAAAAATGTTATTCTCTTGCTGCTGACTTGTAACCTAGGCATTGGTGACTTTTTATACGCTCTCTTTCTATATCTTGTAGTAATCAATTAATAGATGTTTCCCTTCTCATAGGATAGAACTATTGTCCTCAGTCATATTAAAAAGCCATGCATTATACTCGCACATGATACCCTCTGCTTTACTGGCCCTACACTAAGAAACCGCATACTTATGAACGTTACCGGTAGAGCAAAGTTGAAGAAATTATTGCCTGCAATCTCGACATGTTGCCTTGCCAGTTTTCAATTAATAACAATTCAGACAGCGTGCTATCGATAAATCTTTAATTGAATAAATAATTTACATGTCGTTTGAAGCTTGCATGTTTACTTTTACGGGTTTTACGTGTACGAAAAGAAAACGCTTGACAAATGTACTGTGAAGCATTTCGTTCTATTTCGCAATGATTGCAATGTTACATCTTTGTAAACAAATGCTTTCGTATGTTGTTTACATAATATTGTTATTAGCTCTAGTCTCTTTGGACCATTCCATCGAAATTGTTGAAATGTTGAGAAAAGTATGCGGTTTATTTTCAGAAATGCAATTTTTTTGAAAGCTTTGCTAACATACCTTCGTCTAACTCTGTTGAGTATTATCTTTTTAGTTTTTCTGTCATTATCACTCTTTTCAGCTGTCTACTTTTTTTCTTTCAACGATATGTATGTTTCCTTTTAGCTTTATTACAAACAAACTACTAATAATAGTTATTATAATCTTCGACTTCCTCCATGTTCATTTAATAATAAAATTAATATAATATTAGAATCTTAAATTAATACCTTTTATAGTGTGGTCAAAGACATAGTAAAAAATATAAACGAAGTGCTGCGAACAATCATAGTGAAGTTAATAAAACCGTGCTCCTAGGTGTACAAACCAGCGCTCATGCGCGTACATGCACCTCAAACCATACTAAGCGCTCTGTTGCGACATCGTCCAGTAAGCATCGCGAAAACAAATATCCTTCAGGTGCATGGTGTGTACACGGAGGAGCAAGTTTTGTTGGCTTCACTATAGTTGTTCGCAGCACTTCGTCTATGATGTCGTTTATAAAATACGGTGCGTAATATGGCGTGGTATATTAAACTATCGCTCACTCATACCATAGAAGAAATAATAGCAGTATTCATACTGACTTTTCTTACTTCTATAAACAGAACATCAGATTCATAACCCAAAGACTATCAATAAATTCGTAACCGCAAAGAAACAATCACATAATTGAAACAATACGGTAGCCTATCCATCGTCTATTGTTATCTTATTAAGTAATTTATATTTGAAACTTCGTCCTTAGTTCCGCAGCATAACGTCGCACGTATTTAAAATACAAACGGCTGTGTACCGGATCTGATATAAGTAGCAGAGCTGACACGAACTGCCTACGTGAGGGGAATAGCATGGTGGGTACACACGAAGGACATGGAACATGCAACTATTGTTTGTATGTTTTTATGTGCCTCATCAGTTTTTTGACTGAGTATATGGATGTGAATGTACGATTATAAATAAATAAATAAATAAATAATAAATAAATATCTTTGGGACATTTTTACACAGCACCATCTAGTCCCAAACTAAGCAGAGCTTGTGGTATGGGTATAAATTTTGTGGTCCTAGGGCATAGACATTGTAAAAACTATTTTTTACTATGTCTGTGTCCTAGGGTTGTATAGAAGTCCTGTAGATGTAGATAATGATGTTGACTCTCTTGTTTGCAAACTGAACTTATTTTAAGCTATCGCTCTCTTTTACTAATAGGAGATACAAGAAAGGGATAGCAAAAATGTTAGTGCTGTCCATACAAGAAACCTCGAAAAACATGCATTTTTTTCAACGTTTTTGTTCCTTGTTCTATCTTCAAAACGGTAATACATACCAGTGTCAAACTTGGTCTAATTATAGTGCATACTATGTAGTTTAGCAACAAGTACTAAAAATAGGAGAAACATAGACATATGTGGTGATACCTACGTAAAAAAGAGATTCAAAAATTCAAATTTCGCGTAAGCTCGTACTCGATAAACTCTCGTAAATTAAATCAGTTTCTATGGGGTATCAGGTCCATGGGTGGTACGGAACGGTACGGTACCCTTACTGCGTGAGTCCGACTCACGCTTGGCCGTTTCTAGGTAATCTTGCTAATACTATAAATATGAAAAATTGTGACGATGTTGGGATGTTTGGTACTCAATTATGCTGAAACGGTTGAACGTATTTAGATTGCACACAGACCATAATCCGGATAGGCTACTTTTTATCCCGGGAAAATAAAACAGTTCCCCAGATTCCCGGATGCGCGATAAGTCTTTCTGTGATATGCCAAATAATACGCGGGAGAAGGCGCGGGAAAAGTCTGGTAATTCATTAATCCGCACACTCAAGGTGGTTTGGGCAGGGAAGCGCTCACGGAACATTTTTTTGTTCCATGGGAGCGCATATAAGCCAGTGGCTTGGGCTATACATATCTTATTATACTATGGGCTATACAGTATTGTATTATCTGTGGCTACACATTGCCTGTCTGTAAGATCTGTTAGTCTTCTGTATTTTTCATATGCCTCTGCACGTATGACTGTATGCAACTAATTGTCCATTACTAATTTATAATTTTTATGATTAGAAGGTTATGTACATAAAATGTCAAATTAACGTGACTTATGACATTTTCATGTAGGCTCAGTAGTAATGTAATTAAGTTTTTGGTTTTGCCTATTATAATTGACTGCCTCATTGGTCTAGTGGTTGCAAGCGCGACTGCTGAGCGTGAGGGCCATGGTTCGATTCCCGGGTCGGGCAAAGTGTTATTGGGTTTTTTCATTAGGAAATTCTCAGTAGCAGCCCGGAGTCTGGAATTTGTGCCCGGTCAATGGCAATAGGCTCACCCCCTATTACATGGGACTATAACAAAACTGGCAAAATGTGGGTGTACTATTACACCTCTGCCTACCCCTTCGGGTAAATACAGGCGTGATGTTATGTTATAATTGAGTATTGCTTTTTTTTTAATTGGCATAAGGGCTCATTTTGTCGTAATGTTTAGTTCCAGCACAAACGTCTAGAGTATCACATTCGGCCATTATTCATTAACTCATTATTATGTCACAGTATAAATGAACCATCATTATAAAATAGTAATAAAAAATTGTGTGTTTAGTTTGTAAGTTATTACATTTTTTGTGTAGTTTTCCCTTCAGCGCCCCGGAGGTTCCTCCAGTTCCCTTTTGTCTTGTTTTATCATAACATAAAATAACATAACATAACATCACGCCTGTATTTTCCGGAAGGAGTAGGCAGAGGTGTATAGTACACCCACATTTCGCTAGTTAAGTTATAGTCCCATGTAAAAGGGGGCGAGCCTATTGCCATAGACCGGGCACAAATCCAGACTCCGTTTTATCATAAGACATCGATACTCATTACGTCTGTGAAGTTTCACAAACTTATTTAATGTAACATTATATTTATGTTGAGCCTCATCGTATACGCACGAAGCGATCGACAAACGGTCTGCATTCGAATTATATTGTAAGGTATTAAACTGTGTGATAGTACCTTCGTTTTCTTTAAGTAGCTCACCTATACGGTAGTGAACTTAGTAAAATTATATTTCTCCCACTTGCTCCAAAATTGGTTCATTATTCAAAAATAAAATACAACAATCGGCTCTTTTCCGTACGCAACGAAATAACAAGCCGGTAATATCCAACAGGACAATAATATAAATCCTGGACACTTTTTATTTTATAAATTATGCTACCGAGGTTTTTAGGTACACACTTACATAATTTTTTTAGGTACAAAATATTTATTTCATTATACAGGCTGAATGCGCATTTTTTTTTTGCAAAACTTTGAAAATAGAACAAGAACCGCGCGCGGGCGAATTGGCGTGAATGAAAATGAGATACTGTTGAATTAGTTTATGTTGTGTTTCCTCGCAAATGAGAGAAAAGTACTATACAAGTCTCGGCCGAAATAGCAATTAACAGCCTCGTTTAGTTAAAAAGAAAATCACTTGGGAAGTACTCGGTTTCGCCTCGTACCTCCAATATTACTCGGCCATAAATTGCTTCATTTCAGGCCTCGACAGTAATGTACTATTGTTGTACACGTTACTTTATTAGTAGGAAAGGTTATAAACTACATACTTAGAATAATTAGGCTAAGAATCACAGTAGTCGCACGCGGAGTGAAGCAAATTCAAGTTGGCCTTAAAAGGCTACCTTCAGTACAGTTTACGCGCACCTATGTGTGTGTCGGCGAATATTTTACGTGCTGCTTGCGGCACATTGATTGTTTTTGTGCTTCAACTTTGAACGGAACTTTGAATGAAACTATCACTCTATGTCTTATTACTCTCAGACTACCTACATAAAAGAAAAAACGCAGATAAAGGAAAAAAATATACGTAATAGATGTATTGTGTGAAAGACGATGTGGCTAGGAATGCGGTGAACACTGAAATGACGGTTGATAGAGCTGTGGGACAAAATATATCAGCCAACCTCTAATAAATTGGAATTAGTGGTGGGGAAAATATTTCACTGTACGTGTACTGTCCTATTTCGAATAAATGTACTTTCTTTATTTCTTTCTAATTTCCTTCTTCTCTTCTTCATCGTTATACGCTCTTGCCAGAGCAGTCGTGCGTCGTCGTCATGTCTTGTTGCCAGGGGCTGCTGAAACTCACCTCACGATGCCTCTGCACAATTTTTATCGCCCTAAAATAAACTTGGTTTTCTTTTTTGTTGGTTGCAATAATAATAGTTTTTGTTATTATTGTATTGACTTAAACTATCCATTAACTAATGTTTTTCGAAGAAAAAATATGATGATTTCACTGTCATTGTTCAGTTATAACTAAAGGAGTATTGTTTATTGGTTTACTTATAAAAATACTAACATAAATAATTTTATTTTTGTCATTTGCGTTAGAACAAAGGGACCTTTGAATTAACCGATAAGATCATCATTGGCCAAGCTGTTTTTGCCTTTGGAGAACTTTATATGAAATGATCCTTTCTGTACTCCACAGCCTGTTACTGATTTATCCCAAAACTCGAAAGTGACTTTCCGTTAAAAAGTTGTTAAGATTTTTCATTATTATTTTCCCAACCATAGAAACCTCTTTTGCTTCATCTATAGCAAAAGAGTTGTGTCAGGATCGTAGCAGGTGGAAATCTAGTCTCTGCCTACCCCAATGGGAGACAGGATTAAATTTCTAGTATAAGCTGACCTGAGGGGTCAGCCAGAGCAGGTCTGTTTGGAAAGCGACAATGTGACGTCAGCTTATACTGGAAATATATAGCTTGATATGTAGCCGTGTGTACCCACAGACATAGTAAAAAATACAGAAGACGTGCGGCGAACAAAAAAAAAAAAATTTTATTTGTTTTTTTTTATATTATAAAATGGATGTAGATAACCTAATGTTAAAAATGAATTATTAGATTTGAAAATGTTTGAATCGTATGTATACCTAGTGCTGTGTTAGACTACCCAACAATGTTTGCAGAATATTATGTACCAATACATTTTTTTTTACCATCTTAGTATTATATCAGTATTGTATTAGTATTATGTAGTGTATTATGTGGTTGTGTTGTGTTTAGTATTATATCTAAGTATTAGTATTTGTTCACGCAAATAAATAATTGAATTGAATTGAACCACGGAATACTTGAATAAGAATGGAATTGGTATAGTACACAGTTTCTTCGGAAACCCGTGTCGCCTAACTCTCCCACTATCCGTCTCACTACTACATAAGCACTGTATAAGATATCTAAACGCATACGCGTGCAAGAAATACTACACTGAACGCGGCCCTACTATTAGCTGTCACGTCCACCACCAATACATTCGAACAGGTCGTTAGTGATGTCCATGTACAAAAAACTAATTTTATGAATTTTATCGATATTTTCAATGAGTGATAATTTTTTTTACTGACGGAGGCAACACTTGGCTGCTACATTCCCCTTAAGCACTTGTTAAAACCGGGTGTAATCCAAACTCCATACATAACAAAGGTATTTAACCACCAAAACGAAGAGGAGAGGATATGTGTCGAACAACCAATAGGATTGCGTTATTTTCATATTTCACCGCCTAGCTTCAAAATTATTTATTTATTTAAACTTCATACAATATATGTACATAGGTGGACTTAATGCCTTTGGCTTTCTCTCCCAGTCAACCAGCTATTCTATATCTAACGCAGTCTTATTGGTGGCTTGCGACACATCTCGTCACATCTCGTCTCTGCGTTTTGGTAGAAACCGAGCCTAAAACCCGATTTTTAACCGACTTCAAAAAAAGAGGAGCTTCTCAATTCAATTGTATGTTTTTTTTTTGTATGTTTGTTACCTCAGAACTCCGTCATTTATAAACCGATTTCGAAAATTATTTATTTATTTGAAAGGATATACTTCCAGATTGGTTCCATTTTCATCAAAATCCAGTTTTGATGATGGGATCCATGTGAAATTGAGGTAACTTCTCAAATATTATAGGCATACACATAGCGATTTTGGTATATTCATCAACAAGTCAAGCATTTGCATTCAGAAAAAATCATTTGGTGAAGATCTGATGAAGGTCATAGGAGATAAAGAGGGAACTCTTCAATGGATGACAGCAAATTATCCGGGATTACAGCAATCGCTTGTCTTTCTATTGTTAATTCCACTCAAAATAATAAACTAAAAAAAAACCACTTCAAAAAAAATTTTTTTTTCTTTTTTTTTTTTTCAATTTTTTCTTACATCAATCCGAATCAAAGGCACCTACTCCTTACTGTTTCACACAAATTTTATTATTTTATTCTTTTTTAAGTCAGTTTTTACAATATCAAAACTCGAAATTGCGAATAAATAATTTCGACAAAGAATCTACCTAAAAATAAGATTATTATGCATTTAAAATAATAAAAATGAGGAATATTTATTTTAAAACAGAAAGTATACACCGAATTAATTATATCGATAATGCATTTAATATGTTACTACACTATCGATACGCGGGGATTTTGGTGACAGTCAGGCAAATAAGGTGAAGGCGACATCGAAAGAAACGCAATACATTACGCGGTTACTCACGTAGTAAAAGTCGATATCCATGTTTTATAAGCAATGTATAATTTTTTATCAGTTTGCGATAACATCGTTTTTGTCATGAATCACATAATACTAAGAAAATATTTGCAAATATCACAACTAATTAAAGGTTTTTAGACTTACCGATGAAAAGAAATCCCTCCTTTAGTTAAACTACACACCTCGCTTCTTTTTCGGCATGATATAATGGCGCAAGACGGCATAATTATTATTTTTTCGCACAGCAACGTACTCTGTCACAGCCTGGCCGCAATGTTTAAGCTGTGACGCGGATTTTGGTTACATTAGCGCGTCTGCTCAAAAGCGCGGCGCGCCTATCCCGCCCACAATTCCCCTCTATTTATATTCATATCCTCTATGAATTGAACAATCATAGTGAAGCCAAAAAAATGTGCTCCCCCGTGTACAAGCCAGCGCTCACGCACCACCTAAAATACCTGAATGAAGGATATTTGTTTTCGGGATGCTTACTGGACGATGCCGCGACATGTGTACTGAGAGCGGTGAGCACGGTTTGAGGTGCTAGTGTGTGCGTGAGCACTGGTTTGTACACGGAGCAGCACGGTCTTGTTGGCTTCACTATGATTGTTTGCAGCACTCCATCTATATTTTTTACTGTCTGTGTGTGTACCATAGAAAGAAAATGGGTAGTCTATAGCGAACACGGGCTCCCACGTTACGCCTAAGTGACTATGGACCGATAACCTATCACCTGCATGCTTTGTTTCAACTTGTTTTTGTCTTTTGACTGTAATTACGAATGCGGGACGATAATAAGTAACTATGTAGCTATCTACGATTTTTTGGTTTCTGTCTTATTATCCAAAGGCGTCAGTAGTTCTTTACGTATAATGTTGTTAAACCGTCATGCTGGTATTTTACCATCCCCCCTCTATATGTGTTTCAGTCTTTCCTGGTCGAAACTAGTTCTGACTAACAAAAACAGTCAAAACTAGTTTTAACTAAAGGGGTTGGTCAAAATTCAAAATAGTTTTGACTGAAATTTTGTGAACACAAATGTAAGGATTTTTTTTTTCGTGATTTCTTGGTTGGCCCCATAGTAAAAGTTGTTCATACTGATGAGTACAATGACCCCTTAAGAGGTTTTCAGTTATTTCAATAACACGTTGTATAAAAGCGTCAAACTTTATCTGATTGTAGAGGATACTTCATAGTTAGACAAAAAATTATAATAAAAAAGTAGGTAAACACAGACATGTGTGACGTGGTACTACGGAACCTTTAGTGCGCAAGTCCGACTCGTATGCTTGGGTTTGTATTTATAAAGTATTTCCTTTTAGTGTACAGCAGTGATAGCCTAGTGGTTGAACGCTTGTCTTCCATGCAGGAGGGTGCGAGTTCGATCCCGGCCCGCACCTCTGACTTTTCAGATTCATGTGTGGAAAAGAATTTGATTATCACTTGCTTTAACGGTGAAGGAAAACATCGTGATGAAACCTGCACACCTGAGAGTGCTCCATACAGTTCTCGATGGTGTGTGTAGTCCACCAACCCGCACTAGGCCAGCGTGATGGACTAAGGCCTTAACCTTCTCATACTGAGAAGAGGCCCGTGCCCAGCAGTGGGACAGTAATGGGCTGATTATGTTATGTTATGTACAATTCAGTCAACAAGGTTCAAGTTTCAGTCATCATCATCATCATCATCATTTCAGCCGAAAGACGTCCACTGCTGGACATAGGCTTCCCCCAAGCATCGCCACAACGACCGGTTCTGTGCCTTCCGCATCCAGCGGATTCCCGCGACCTTCACCAGGTCGTCGGTCCACCTTGTGGGGGGCCTACCCACGCTGCGCCTTCCAGTTTCAGTCAGCTATAATTTAAATTATAGCTGATATCCTACCATACGATTGTTATAATCGAAATACATTTAGTGAATGATTGCCTACTCCATTTCCATAATTAAAATGTGTGTGAGAGCCATTTTTGACATATTTTACCTATTTGAAACATGTCAAAAGCATTTATTTGCGCGTTGAATTATCATAAAAATTTAATCAAAAAAGGAGCGTACACATCTGACGAATGCGCTGCACGGTTGCACGCGTGCAGTTCCTGCAACTATTTGGTGAGGAAATACGGGAAGAGAGACTTGAAAATTAGGTATTTGAAGAAGAAACTATCCCTGTCGCTTTGCGAGCGCTCGGCCTCAAATAAGTGCGATAAAGATAACTGCAGTTCCGACTGAATAGCCTAAGTAAAAAAGTCATAATTCGAGGTTTGGCTCTCTACTATTTTTTCCTCCGAAACAGGATCAATTTAAAAGATATTTCATAAAATGAATAACAAGAATATGTATTGGGTCGCTATGTTTTTCCTTTTTTATTAATAGTTGTCAAAATTATACACAAGGCCTCTGTAGACAGCGGTCTATCTAAATAGGAAATTTCGATAATTTTTGAGGGCTTCTAGAAATAGTTTATCAACAAAAATTAAAACACACAACACAAAAAGTTGATATTTATTTTACTGTAAAAAATAATAATATAATCCAGAAAGAAAACAGTCGAGACCGTTTCTAAGTAGAAAATACCACCCGCATTTCCTCTTAACTCACAACTCACCACCAAACAGTTGATGTTACTTACTGCACGCGTATAGCACATTCCCCAAATGTGTATGCACCGTAAGGTTTGAAAAATATGTTTTGCCTCCAATACGGGATTACTATAGATCAAATTCTACTACAGCAGTAATCAAACAAAAGTTTTGAAATAACGTGGATATTGCAAACGAAGTCACGATGAGCTGTTAGATAATAAATTCTTAATCATTCAATTAAATCGAAAATAATTACTGCTGCGATGAAATACCTGTTTAGAAAGATTTATTTAACGTTTCTGGGTTAATGTAATTTTCTGTTTTGAGGACAGCGCAAAGGAATATTTTACTTCGAAATTCATACACACTGAGCTTAAAGTAGTTGTTCTGGAAACGAAAAACATGAACTCAAGTTTTTTTTTCATTAAACATTGACATAGTCTCGTAAGAGTGAAAATTCTACTCAAGTTATGTATAAATTTTACTTAAACGAAAAAAAAACTTGAGTTTATGTTTTTCGTTTCCAGAACAACTACTTTAAGCTCGGTGTGTATGAATTTCGAAGTAAAATATTCCTTTGCGCTGTTCTCAAAACAGAAAATTACAAAACGTTAAATAAATCATTCTAAACAGGTATTTCATCGCAGCAGTAATTATTTTCGATTTGATTGAATGATTAAGCATTTATTATCTAACAGCTTATTGTGACTTCGTTTGCAATGTCCACGTTACAATTTTGATTTTATAAAAAAAAAAAACTGCCGACGTGCGTTGCAAGGCCATTTTTTTGTCAAAAACTTTTGCGGCCGCGCGCTCTACAACTACAACTCACCAAGGTTTCATCGCAATCAGATGAATGGAATCGGATATCGCAAAGAAATATTCTTATTTATATCATCATCCTCCTGCCCTTATCCCAATTTATTTGGGGTCGGCGCAGCATGTTTTATTCTTCCATAAATCTCTATCAGCCGTCATCTCTGTGTTTACTTTCTTTCTATTCATATCATCTTTCACACAATCCATCCATATTTTCGATATGGATGGATAATAATCAATATATAAATATTCTTATTTATACGTGGGACACTCAGAAAGTTTTGCGAAACTAAAAAAAATTGTTCTATACGTACATATATTTTTATCAAATCTTTTCAAAGTACTTTCCACCAGCCTCTATACAAAGATTCATGCGCCTAAACCAGTTTTCAAAACACTTTTTCCAGTCCGCCGCAGACACCTCGTTTACAGCCTGCTCGAACGCAGCCAGCGCATCTTCCGGCGACGAAAATTGTATCCCTTTGAGCTGATTTTTTATTTTTGGGAATAAAAAGAAGTCACACGGTGCTAGATCAGGGCTGTAAGGAGGGTGACCCAGGAGTTTGACTGGCGTGCTGTCCAGGAAGTCCCTCGTTTTGAGTGCGGTGTGCGCAGGTGCATTGTCGTGGTGGAGCAGTAGCCCGCGGAGCCCTGTGTTTGGTCGCTTGTTGCTTATAACAGAGAAAACTTCTGGCAAACATTTGGTAGTATACCATTCGGCATTAATGCTTCTTTGATCCCGTAAGGGAATTGATACCAAGTGGCCAGTCAAATTAAAAAAGCTAGCGATCAAAATCTTACCCCCGCTTCTAGATCGCTTCACTTTGGTAGGCGTTGGCTCATTTTGAAACACCCAAACAGTCGACTGGCGCTTGGTTTCTGGGTCGTATTGATAAATCCAGGACTCATCACCTGTAACGATGTCGTAAACACGCCGAGACGAGCCTGCTTCAAATTTGTTAAGCATATCACGGCACCATTCCACCCGGGCCTGCTTCTGAGCATCGGTGAGGTTGTGCGGCACCCAGCGTGATACTATCCTCCTCACGCGAAGATGGCTATGTAGAATCTCGTGAACGCTTCCCGATCCAATCTTCAATATGTGTTGAATCTCCTGATATGTAATTCGCCTATTGTCTTGGATTAAATTTTTCACTGCTAGCACGTTTTCTTCGGTAACAGCCGTCAAAGGGCGACCGCTTCTTTCGTCATCCCCCAAAGTTGGTCGACCGCGCTTGAATTCGTTATACCAACGATACACGGTTGCCTTGGAAGGGCCTTCATCCATGAATGCCATTTGAAGTCTATCGTACGATTCATCCGGTTTCAGGCGACACTTGAAATCGTATAAAATCATAGCTCTAAAATGTTCCCGGCGCAGATCCATATTTCAGTGAGACACAATACTTTGAATTAACTCGCAAAAAATGTGGAGGGAAATTTTGAAATTAGAACTTACTTATTTTTACTTATAAATAATCATATTTTCGAAAAACATTATAACTGGCCAGTCTCCCATATATAAAAACTTTTTTTCGCAATACTTTCTGAGGGGCCTGGTATATTGATTATTATTAGCATCAACTTACTAAAGTGAAGATTTTTGATGTATTACATTTACCAGGCCCCTCAGAAAGTATTGCGAAAAAAAGTTTTTATATATGGGAGACTGGCCAGTTATAATGTTTTTCGAAAATATGATTATTTATAAGTAAAAATAAGTAAGTTCCAATTTCAAAATTTCCCTCCACATTTTTTGCGAGTTAATTCAAAGTATTGTGTCTCACTGAAATATGGATCTGCGCCGGGAACATTTTAGAGCTATGATTTTATACGATTTCAAGTGTCGCCTGAAACCGGATGAATCGTACGATAGACTTCAAATGGCATTCATGGATGAAGGCCCTTCCAAGGCAACCGTGTATCGTTGGTATAACGAATTCAAGCGCGGTCGACCAACTTTGGGGGATGACGAAAGAAGCGGTCGCCCTTTGACGGCTGTTACCGAAGAAAACGTGCTAGCAGTGAAAAATTTAATCCAAGACAATAGGCGAATTACATATCAGGAGATTCAACACATATTGAAGATTGGATCGGGAAGCGTTCACGAGATTCTACACAGCCATCTTCGCGTGAGGAGGATAGTATCACGCTGGGTGCCGCACAACCTCACCGATGCTCAGAAGCAGGCCCGGGTGGAATGGTGCCGTGATATGCTTAACAAATTTGAAGCAGGCTCGTCTCGGCGTGTTTACGACATCGTTACAGGCGATGAGTCCTGGATTTATCAATACGACCCAGAAACCAAGCGCCAGTCGACTGTTTGGGTGTTTCAAAATGAGCCAACGCCTACCAAAGTGAAGCGATCTAGAAGCGGGGGTAAGATTTTGATCGCTAGCTTTTTTAATTTGACTGGCCACTTGGTATCAATTCCCTTACGGGATCAAAGAAGCATTAATGCCGAATGGTATACTACCAAATGTTTGCCAGAAGTTTTCTCTGTTATAAGCAACAAGCGACCAAACACAGGGCTCCGCGGGCTACTGCTCCACCACGACAATGCACCTGCGCACACCGCACTCAAAACGAGGGACTTCCTGGACAGCACGCCAGTCAAACTCCTGGGTCACCCTCCTTACAGCCCTGATCTAGCACCGTGTGACTTCTTTTTATTCCCAAAAATAAAAAATCAGCTCAAAGGGATACAATTTTCGTCGCCGGAAGATGCGCTGGCTGCGTTCGAGCAGGCTGTAAACGAGGTGTCTGCGGCGGACTGGAAAAAGTGTTTTGAAAACTGGTTTAGGCGCATGAATCTTTGTATAGAGGCTGGTGGAAAGTACTTTGAAAAGATTTGATAAAAATATATGTACGTATAGAACAATTTTTTTTAGTTTCGCAAAACTTTCTGAGTGTCCCACGTATCTACTAATATGTTATTAATCGATTCCAAATTCATATACAGGTGAGTTTTGGAAATTGAAAATAGTGCTGGAGGGCCAAATGCAAAACTATAAGGTATAGAAAAAAAATCTTCAAAGGAGTTATGAGCTCAATCTTGGAGAAAAAAAAACTAAAATTTTAGATTTTCGAATAGGAGCTTGTTCGGCCAGGAATCGAACCCGATATTTTTTGCAAAATATATCATCCTATATTATTGTACCAACACAAGGTTGCACATAAAAAAAAACTTATAAAGAAATATTGTGTGGCAAAGGAAAAGAAATGGGATTTGACTTCTGAAAGTCTTTTCTCTATAATATCTTGTGGATTCGGATTGGGCCCTCTAGCACAATTTTCAAAACCCATTGAACACCTTTATACAAATTTTAGGCATAACTAAAAACCAGATTGTTATTTATTTCCTTTAATTGTTTATTCAATGAAAAATTACACAATAAATGTTATAGTAAAACATCCTGCCAAACTGCAGAACAGTTTGTCGGCAGTTTTATGTATAACCTGTTGGGCTTATAGATTGTTACGTTGCGTAAGGCGACAGGTTGCCTGTCCGTCGCCTACGCATAGTCAACTAGTTCATTGAGGTGACATTTCGGTATAATCTTTATAGGATATCTTGAATGTTTTGTTATGCGCTTAGAAAGTCTAGTAAACAGTACAGTAATATGAAACATAGCAGAATAAGCGCAATTTGAATGAACGTACCAACTATACTGTACCTATTCCTTGTAAATAAAGATATTCTGTTCTATTCTATTATATTGGAACCTGAGCTAAATTATATACATAACATACATAATATAACCAGCTCATTACTGTCCCACTAGACTCACCCACCCACCGAGAAGGCTAAGGCCTTAGTCCGCCACGCTGGCCTAGTGCAGGTTGGCGAACTAGAACTAGCAGTGATAGCCTAGTGGTTGAACGCTTGCCTTCCATGCAGGAGGGTGTGAGTTCGATCCCGGCCCGCACCTCTGACTGTTCGAATTCATGTGCAGATTTATATTTGATTATCACTTGCTTTAACGGTGAAGGAAAACATCGTGAGGAAACCTGCACACCAGAGAGTGCTCCACATTATATACTGTATCGAAAATGGAATACCGAAGTACTCATGAGAATCTGCGAAGTGAACCATTTCTTCTTCTTGCGTGTTACACTTTTTTCATACATATAATATTTGGCCACTTTTATGGCGGTGCCCGTAGCTTCGTTTAGGTCAGCTCTTATACAGTTGACAGGGTACAAGGGACAAGTAAGTAGGGTCATGGACTGGATGGGAGCCCTACAATCGCATTCAGTTTTTGAGGAATCTCGCATTTCCCATTTGCACCAATTTTCTCTGCAGCGACCGACTTGAGTCCGGAGCCGGTTGCGGGATTCACGGGACATCGTGACCTGGGGGCACGTGTTCTTGCGGCACTACAAATCAGGTAGTGGTGGGAGCTTTTCCTTCCACAACCTCGTCATCATTGTGGCTGGATGGAGTTGTGAGGAACGAGTGGAGCGTATAAAACTCTTGCGACATTTCAGCCGGGCTCTTGGGATTTGATGTTTGAAGAGAGGTTGTCGATGAATGGTCTGTTGTTTTAATTTCTCCAATATATACGCGACATCCCGACGTACGGAACTGGGCATGTGAATATTCCTTTTAATTTGAGGTTACTCATGGTAGCTAGTACTAACGTATGACAGTCTGGTCTGCATCGTCATTCTAGGATCTTTGCTTTATCTAAATTATTTCACCCAAACTGCTCGAAAAATCATAGGAAAATTTATATTGTGTCTGGTGGATTGAAAGATCTGTCAGGTTAAGCTGAACTAACAAAGATCACTAAGCCGATTCACGTTTCTAAATAAGTGCAGTTGCAGTGCTGTAGGAGTTAAGTTTAGATTAAAACATCTCTTTTCGTATTCTCTTATCTTTGGCGGTCGCTGTCTTAGGGCTTCTCAATATCGCCTGTTTTCCAATATCGGAATTGGACCCGATATTGACCTCAAAATATCGGAATTCCGAGATTCCGATATTGAGACACAATATTTTTAAATACTACCAGGACTTGATTTAAAATGAAAACCTAACCTTGTTTGTAAAGTAAAAAGTGGAGATTATGCCAAAAGTGTTGCTTTTGAAAACTAATGGCTATTTATGATCTAATAAACCTGAACGAGCAATGTGCCCCGCCCACTGCCACTTAAGTTTGGCAATTCTTCGGGCTATGTCGGTTACTTTCGTTCTCCTGCGAATCTCCTCATTTCTGATTCGATCACGGGACACTCAGAGCATAGCCCTCTCCATTGCCCTTTGAGTGACTTTGAGCCTTCTTATCAGGCCCATTGTGAGCAACCACGTTTTAGTACCGTAAGTAATTACTGACAACACACACTGGTTAAAGACTTTCTTCTTGAGACACTGCAGTATTTTGGACCAGAAGATATTTCATAGCTTCCCGAACGCTGCCCAACCGAGTCGAATTCAACGATTGAACTCTTTCTCCAAGTTGGACCTACATAACTGGACAGTTTGTCCTAGGTCTTTGATTAGTCAAAGGCCTAGGAATACATAGGTAATCGTCAACAACTTCGACTGTAGATTTTCCGATATTTATGGAAATGGGTGCTATATTATTATTATTCGACATTTGACCTTTGTCTTGTCCATATTTCCACTCTATCGGAAGCTCTACTGAGGTCATCGAGCTTTGTATTGAGGTCCTCTATGATCTCAGCTATGACTATATGTTGTCGGCAAACCGAAGGTGAGTGATATACTTGCCGTTTATGTTAATGCCTAGCCCTTTCCAGTCCAGAAACCTGAAGACTTCCTCCAATGCAGCAGTGAACAGTTTCGGAGAGATCATATCTCCCTGTCTCACACTTCGCTGCAGAAGGATAGGTTTTGAGGCTTTGTCCTGTTATCGTTTTCATACAAACACTTTAACACTTTGATGTACTGATAGTCAATCTGGCACCGTTGAAAAGACTGTAGTACAGCCCAAGTCTCTGTCGAATCGAAGGATTTCTCGTAGTCCACAAACGCTAAACAAAGAGGCACGTTATACTCTTCGGTCTTCTGTATAACCTGCCGCAGTGTATGTATGTGGGCTACGGTTCTTAAGTCTTTTCGGAATCTGGCTTGTTCGGGAAGCTGGAAGTCGTCAAACCCACGTGAAAGACGGTTCGTAATGACTCTCTAAAACAGCTTGTAGACATGGCTCAGAAGTGAGATGGGCCTGTAGTTCAAAATCAATAACAAAAATTGTCATTAATAAGTGAAAAAAAAACTTTATAAGCAATAAAACAAAAGCATTTTCTCACTAGCACTTTCTGGTCAGTCTTCTAACTCTGCCAACGATCAATATTCGACAAAAATAAGATTTATGAATGGAAAATACATTACAAATTAAAAAGTTTGTAGTAACGTTCGAGGCACACCACTAGTCTTTGCTTAAACATTAACTAGCTCTCGGATTTTTTGATGTTCTCATACATTTTCTGGAAAATATCGAAGTATCGGAATTCCGATATTTTACGTTCTAATACCGATATTATAAATACGTAGAAAATGTAGCGAAATTCCGATATTTCGAGATCTCGGAATCTCGGAATCGAAGCCCTATGTCACATACGAACTGCACCGTCACTGTTACTTGATCGGTGCGTCATGAAATTACGTGAATTTGGGCCTAGTACGTTGATGGGTGACTGACTATTTCGTTAGACATCGAGACCCCTCCATGCTTTGGAGAACATATTAAGGTGTCGGTCCCGGTTGCCATGCGAATATCTATGGTAGTTCGTTACGGGTAGTCAGAAGCCCGAAATTCGGACAACTGGTGTAACCTTGGGATGTCGGTATTACTAGTATTATTACCTATTCTATGGTATTACCCAGTCCAGTAACTGCGCTGCGGGGGTTTGATGGTAGTCGCTCCGTGTAAAACTGATATTCAGCCACTTCTGGTAAGACTGTAAGCTGACCTTCAATACTGTTGGGAAAAGACTAGGAGAATTATGATTGTTATTATAAATTAAACACGTATAATCGTAAAACGGGTTGAGTCTATTATATGTATGTAGACTACCCGTTTCACATTTTGCATCCAAGGTGTGTATTTTAAACAATAGCACTTGTCGGCGTATGGACAAAGAGAAGGATGCAGTGATGACGTTTCTTAGTATAACTTACAACATAGTTTATTTCAATGAAAATCTCCTTAAGCTTACGTTTTAGACTTCGAGAGAATTACGCATAAAATTTATCCATCAGATAAATTGCCACTGTCTTAGGTATTTTGAGTTAATATAAATTTATAATATAGCGGATTAAGTAACCGCTTCTTTCACGTTTGATTCCATATTTTTGATATTAATCCGTGAATATTTTACAGAATATTTTAGGCTTTCGAGGCTAGGGAAAACCGAGACGTGCCAATAGTATGCTATTGCTTGGCACCAGAGGGGCACTGGCGTGGTTCCTCAGGAGTTCACAGAACTTCTCTATTTTGAGCTGAGGTCGGCCACTTTGTGGTTTTAGTCAGTAGGAGTCCGACATACCTCTCAGCCACTCGGGATTTCCACACTTAACAAAAAGAAAAGCTTTCGATCAAGGTGTTCCAGGTTGTCAGCCCTAAAAATAACAGCTGGCCTAGCTTTGGAAGCCATATTATCTTCCAAGAAATAACTTGCGATTGAAAAGGTCATATAGCAAATGCAACTAGTAAGGAAGGTACTGATAGTCCGCTGCATATGGTTGGAAGTGAAGTTTACCGTCTTGTAAAACTACAACTCCATAAAACATTATGAATGTTATTCTTAATTCTAGATTCTGTACTTATTCTATTCATCAGCCTGGATTTGATGTTTGCAGCCGGTTTCCGAGTTGAGAATTCCAAGATAGATAGAAAAGATTTTTAGATTACCTAATTGGTTCCTGATTTGAGCATTTCTCTGGGTACAAAGCTTCCAACTTAAATGAACGTCTCAAATAATACCCTTTTTCGTACCAAAAATCTGCATATTGCATCCGCTAATGCAGCCGTTGTAACAATAAAAGAGTTTTTCAGCAATGATCGTGCTATTATAAATAAATAAACCAGCCCGTATTTGGCCCACTTCAGGGTAAAGGTTTCTTCTCATAGAAATAATAAATAAATATTTGGAACATTTTAAAGGGCACCATCTAGTCCAAAACTAAGCAGAGCTTGAACTATACAAAGCAGGTTCGATTTGATCAACCTGCTTAGTCACAGCGGGTTGGCGTTTTCAGACTTTTAAAGTCTGTTTTCCGTGTGGTGCCGGACGTAAAGAATTGCACCACCCTATGTCTTCTCATGGGTGTCGTAAAAGGCGACTAAGGGATTCACCAAAGGATGGGCAGCAGCGTTGTCTGAGTACTTAACCAATCAACTGCGACCGCCAACCTGCCTGCCAAGCGTGGCGATTATGGCATATCCCCCCAAACTGCTTGGGGAGGCCTATGTCCAGCAGTGGACGTCTTCCGGCCGAAATGATGATGATAATGATGAATGAAAGTCTAGGTTTCCTCACAATGAATGAGGTAAAACACTTGAGCGTATGCTGAAGAGGAAATAGCAACATGATCACATTCATACAATGAACTTTTTTTCAAAATCGTTATTAAAGTAGTTCTAGCTAGTATTAGTACTGTTTCCCTTTATTCGTTGTGTAGGGTAGGGCGTTTAATGCTTCCGAGGGCTCAGGCCGGACGCGGGCGTCACGCGTCGCCGGCTATGCATGACGGGCTTGCCTCACCACGACGTTAACCCGACTCATTGAAACGCCAACCCCACCACATCAGCACGCAACCAAACAACAGACAATTCTATCGAACAGCACTATAGTTTTTGGGCCACGACTCAGGGTTACGTAACCTCGGTGAAAATGATACCTTATGCACTTGGCGAAGTGAGTTGTTTAAATGTTCTGTCACTAATTGGATCTTTATATTTGTTAGTAACTGTAAATAAACACCAGACCAACAGATGCGAAACCCATCGTACTCTCAAAATATTGTCTTCAGAATTTACTGCCTATCGCCTACTTACATGCTTTATACCTAGTTATTTGCAATTACGTACGGTGAGAGTAAAGTCACATTCAGTACAGAGCAAAATTAATATACCGCGACGCCGCGACGTCAATAAATTCTAAAAGTAGAACTCATTCGATACGGATCCCTTAAATTCAAGAAAAAGCTTGACCAGTACCTGACCGTGTAATTGAATAATTTTTTTCTTGTATTTGTTAGAAAATCATCTTTACTAATCAAGAAATATTTAACTATTTTTACTAAACGCTGAACCGAATGGAATGAAGAATAAAAAAACTGAAACTTAAGCCGACTGTTCCTTTGTGCTTCGACCTAGATTACTATCTCAGTTAGAACCCCTGGTGTATTTTAATTTAATCTCTGTACCGTATTAACGATGGAAATTTTATTGTAAATTGAGAACAGTAGCTCAGTGGCCTTGATCACGCGTGTTCGGTTCCAAGCCAGCGATCCGGACACATGAGAAACCGAGAGCAACCGGGCACCACCCCGCCACCTGACACCCAACTAATCTGACCGGAACATCCATCTTAATAAGCTAGACGTGACATTCCTATCCAAATCTAGCACAACCAATCCAATTAAGTTGTATAATAAAGAGAAGAACCTATAAAACCACTGCGGAACATTGTCAAATGCTTTGGCTGGTTCAAAATAAAAAGTGCTGTATCTCAGTGATCTCAGTTAAGACATCATTTTAGTATAATTTTAGTCATTTAGTTATCAGCGTGAACGGGAGATAATTGTAGCATTTAACACGCTTATTTCTA
The DNA here is from genome assembly GCA_949699075.1 of Asteroscopus sphinx. Taxonomy (NCBI): domain Eukaryota; kingdom Metazoa; phylum Arthropoda; class Insecta; order Lepidoptera; family Noctuidae; genus Asteroscopus; species Asteroscopus sphinx. The sequence continues at coordinate 4,896,022 of OX453002.1, forward strand.
CGTCAAAATACGCGTCACACGTAGTACGGTTGTGTTTTTAACAGCCATGCCTTTTGCTTTGCTAACTAGGTGGCCACAATTTGTTACGTACTTGGAACATCTTTTACCCAAATGAAATTATTCTCATTTTCGGAAAGGCTAGACATATGAAGAATTCATACTGACCTACATTGCGTCCTTATTTAACATTATGCAACTGCTCGTTTAGATAATAGGAACTGAAAATGACTACCACAGTTTCGAAAATAGCATGAAAACTAGGTACTCGTACGTAAACTGCGATGGCAGATCTCCAACTGCACTGGAATCCACTAAAGTTATTTACAACGATATGTTTATCAAATAATGAGTCCATTATGAATTCAACGGTCAGTATTCCACGTGGAATTCCAAATGTTCGTGATAGAACAAAATCTATTCCCATTTGAGCTACAATAGGTTTTTGTTCGTGAGTATTAAATTGTTTAGTAGGGTCACGCTGCACTGTTTTGTCATCACACTTGTTCATATACACTTGTTGTTGTTTATAGCTGAATTCATTAAATCAGAGACTGTAAGGTCTTCGGTGAGTTCATAAGCTATTGCAGCACTGCAAATTATAAACAAACAAGACTTTGATGATATTATTAGTATAATTTAAATAGTTTCTACAAAGAATCTACTAGTTGCTTAGCGTTCTTAGAGAAATGGTGTCATCAAAAAGCAGTTTACTAGAATATTACTACACATAAAGTGAACATATTTAGATGAAAGTCAGGCAGCAATAGAAAATTTGATACTTTCTGTTATATTAATCACACATTTGCACTTGATAGAACAAGTGAAAATGTGTATTGATGTTTTCCATTTAAATCTTGTAAACGCTATGATAACATAACGGCAGCACCAAGCAACACAATTTTTTCCACATTTTTTTCATTGTTTGCAAAGAGGTCAATATGAATCGAGGCAAAAGCGTGGGATGACTGTGACACTGCCAATCATTTACACCTACATATGCTCTTAACTTTTTTGCTGATCCTACACAAGCGGCACTAATGAGAAGACCGTTAGAGGAATCAATTGTTTATTTTCTTTCTAACTTTACTGTTGCGTAACTCGGTTGAAAAGCACAATACCTCTCTCACGGTACAAAAGTATGCAATCAAAAATGATTGATGATAATTGTGGATTCAGTATTGTTTGTTTCGATACAATGCAGAAATCAATTTAAAAGTTTTCGATTTTATTATATTCATCGAACGGGACCAGCGTATTTTTATTCGGCTACTAGGTATTTGTAGAGAGTGTCTAACTTCGCATAATGGCCGCAACGATTATTATATTTGACCCTAAGATGGTCTAGTGAAATTATTTCTAGGTGTATGATTCATCGTCTTCCGCCTTGAATTGGATTCTAATGACAGACTATACAATGGCACGATTTCTTTTGTTATATGTAGTTGAATGTTGTGTTTTTTTTTGTTGCAGGCTCCAGAAAGAATTGAGCACTGTTCTCAACTTTCCAAAATAAGAATTACGGAGCAAAACGCCGAGGTGGTCAAGCCTCCTGACAAGCCGATGAAGAATCATAATATACGAGATACAGAAGTAACTGCGCTGAACATGGCTATCGAAACGTTGAGATGGCAATTAGGACAGGTATTTATGTCTATACAATTCATTCAAGCTAGCGATTTTATTGGTGCACCGATTTACATTTATTGTAAGATTTTATCTGTAATGCAATGCGAAGTTAATATTCAAATTCAAAGCGAACTAAAATAAAAGCCAAAAAAAATATATTGCTTGCGTTTATAATAAAACAAGTTTAATCGGATTATATAATTAAAAAACATCCTAATTTTGATAGAGAAGATGGTTGGTAGCTACCACCTGTTTGGAACCCAGTTATAAAAATAATCAAGTCCCAAACAGCACGCAACACTGTAAAATACAATGACATTGTGAGTGATTACTGCGTGCATCGAAACGATTTTAATTAATAAAAATTGTACGGTAGATTAAAATATATTTTTAGAAATATCTGTAAAGACGCTTGTCATCTTAGTCTTCCTGCGACCACAAACGCTGCAAAGCTTTCGAAACGTCAGGAAACCAATGTAAATAATATACGCGATATAATCCGGTTAAACTTGTTTTATTATAATGTGTAGTGATTGCGAAAACCAACGAATTTATTTTGCTTGCGTTTGTTAAATAAATTATGTTTACCAGATGCCAATGTTAGTGTGACTTATTTTCAGACAGAAGCGAACAGGCAAATGCACATAGCTTTACTTAAGCAGGTAGTGACTTTTCTGAGCAGAGTGAAGAAACACATTGAGTGCCAGGGTTCTGAGGCTGGACCTAAAAAGGAAGCGCTGTCCTACAGGGAAGTATCGTTAAACACCCATAGCGTCGTCGACTTGCCACGTTCCCGATCCGTCGTGCACGTAAACAAACACGAATTTTCCCTAACAACGGGCAAAAAATTAAGCACAAGGAAAATGAGCAAATCAATAAATAACGTTAATGGTTTTAAAGAATCCAACGGTGTCTGGTAATTAGCTTTTTGATGCCTTAATACATTTGTTTCGTAACAAAATACTTATATTTTCTTGTTTCTACTACTTTCAGGAATCAATCTAAATTATCTTTGACACCCGACACGGACGGTGCCCAGAAGATAACTGAAGAAATATCTAGACTGATCACTCTTGCCAATACTGTACTCAGTACTAAAATACCCGATCTCGCTTGTAATTGCAACGACGGTAACAACACTTTGAAGGATGACAATATTTCTAGCAGTGAAATTATTGAACATAACGAATCAAATTCTTCTTTAAATCTTATTGATGAAGACACAACTAACGCATTTATTCTAAACACCATTTACGACAGTGAAGACGCTTTTAATGGTCTTACTAATAAATATGTAGATGTTAAAGATGGATCTTTAACGGACTTCATAGTGTCGTCTTCGCCAATCTCTTGTGGTTTGGAAAATGACTTTGCCGGCATTAATATAAACCAAAAAGATGAAAGTATTAAAACCATAACAGAAACTAAAACGAGAACTATGGACAAGAGGAATGAGTACAACCATGTTGCAAATTTTATTGAAGATGAAAGTGGGTTTTCATCAATGAGTTCGTTTCAAGAGATAGGTATACCTATAATAAGTATAATACCACCGTCACCGTGCAAAGAAGTAGGTTACATCGAGGAGCTCACCGACATTTTGGAGGAAGCTGAAAAGTGGAAGAGCGGTACGATAGATCTAGATAAACAAACTGTGAAAGTATTCTGGGTTTGATTATGTTTGCCAATGTACAAATTCGTGCCTGATTGCGTAGTAACGACTATTTAATAATTTTTTCAGTATTTCACTGTAGTGCACAAAATTAATGACTTATTATTAATATAGATTTCACATGCCAATAATAGTGTATTTATGTTGCCTTCTGAAGTGTACTAACGCCGTTTTTTTACTTTGTAGAAAACCTTAATTTTAATAAATATGACCTTGATATATGACGTGGTTTTGTAATTATTTCTCAATTCACCCTTGAGTAGCCTGGGTAGAATATCATTGAGCTGAACGGCCCTGAAGGGAAACTGATTCGATACGAAATCTTTTTCATGGTCCTGAGAAACTAGATTGTGTCACCATAAGTTTTATCCGAAATTTATGAAAATAAGATGATTGATGATTAGACAAAAGAACAGCTAAGAGGTAAGAAACCCTCAAGGCGTAAGCGGGGCGTGCCTATAAGAATATTATACTCAACCTATGATAAAGCTCGAATATTTTTAGGTACAAGAATTGTTATTTTGGTGAAAATTACTAATGTAACTAACAGCCAAAGACTAGCTACCAAATAAAGCGAATAAAAATGTGTCTAATAATTTTATTATTTTTAGGCATTTACGCATGCGAAATGGAATTTAAAGATTTATGTTTATTGTTGAAATTATAAATCATCCAAGTAATAATAAAGTATTATTAAATTTCATAAAATCATAAATATTGAACCTAAAATATTCGGGCTTTATTTAATGTGTACCTACTTACATGCACGCCACTGGGTGTTAGGTGTAATATACAGTATGTTTACAAAAATATAATTATAGAAATGCAGACTGATAAACAGCTGATAACATATTTTTTTATTCTGCATTTGAAAACTACATGCAGAGAAGAAACAAAGAAGCGTATTGCTGCTGTGACAGTCCTTTAATTGGCTTAAGGGAAAAGAAAAAAGATAACACAAAAGAAAGGATTCGTTTAATAGATATTGGCTTTTAGTATAGTTCTCTTACATGAATAGCTGCAGCGCTATGAGAAAACCCCAATAGTGAAGCTCTTGGCCTAAAATGATTTAATAACAAGAGCGCGGATCATATTCATGAGCTGCAAGGTTAGCCGTGATCAGTCCGTGGACGGGTGACATTTGCACAACAAGGCGTTTTAGCTGTTACACGCTCCTCAAGTTTTGTGTGTGCTGGGTTGTGGCAGTCCGATGACAGACGCGCCATGTATAATATTATTTGATGTTCTGCCGCATTTGGCTAGAATCACTTTCCGTTTCTTTAATACTTTTTGTCCTATGAAATCTTTTTACAGCTTTCGGCATCGTACCTAACGAACCTTTTTTCATTTTTAAAATTCCAACGAAACGTCATCATAAATCATTTTACAAAATAACTAAAAACACACATGATAAATTTTTAAGCATTTTTTTAAATATAATTTATAAAATTTAGGCCCAAAAAGCTTTTTACCTTTTAGAATAATCTAAATTTATTGTGATATTGTTTATAATATCGTAATGGGGGATGCCGGTGATAAGGAAGTGATTGGGGATATTGAAGAGCAGAAACCAAAGCAAACAAATAAAGCTCCTGAGCCTCCACCTCCGAAGGTGCCTGACGTGGAACTGGTCGTGGATGGCTTTGGGTTCATGCCAAAGCATATGCAGAAGGAACAACGACGACGTTCAAGTGTTTTCGCGCAAACAAAACCTGCGACAAAAGAGGACACGAATGTTGACAATGGCGAGCAAAGTCCGTGCGCGTCTAGCACCAACATTGATATCGTCAGGAGGTACACTTGGAAAACTAAGAACAGGATGTCAGTTTCGGTAAGTAAAGGCGAAAGATGGGTGTAGGCGTGGCCATTGAGATTTAGAAAGGGATGAAAAATTAAAATTGATAAAGGTTGCAACAATAATAAAGTACCCACCCGAGGCATTGCTCTGGGTAAATATTGTCGATCCTCTGAAGATTTAGGCAAAAATATTTGATGTTACAGCAGCATTTTATCACCTCATACTGTGAAACTTTGATCTCATTAAAGAAATGCAGTTTAAAACGAGACCAACAGGGTTTCCCGTACGAATAGTGAACATTATTATCGAAAAGTTCGTAATCAATACTCAGGTTTTCAATGTTCTTGTTTAAAAGGAGTTCAGAGTTAATCAACTCAACGGAAACCAGGAAACCGTTGTTTTGTTGGATGATGGTGTTATTTCAAGTGCTTATAAGGGATACACGATCAGATTGCAGATCAGTTACCTACAGTATTAGCCGATGAACCGATTATACAAATTATTTTATACTTTTCTATTTTACAAAAACCATCTGCTTGCAGGTCATAACATATGGTGCAACCATCACGTCAATCTCAGTTCCCGACAGAAAGGGAGTACCAGACGATGTTATAGCAGGTTTCGATACACTTGAAGGTAATTTATTAAGCTCATATTGTCTATCCCTTGCAGCAATCAGTCAGGGTGGCCGTTCGTTGAAAATCTAGAACCCTCTGTGCCTTGGACAGCACGTTAAGCTGTCAGTCCCGGTTCTCATTCACATATCTTTGGCTTGGTTATGGGAAGTTGTTGTAGTAGTTATTGGATTAAAAACATATTGGCATTGCCCAGTAGATAGATAGATAGAGTATACTTTATTGTTTGCACACCATAAAAATAAAAATAAAGTTATAACAAACATGAATACCTACAGTACTAACAATTGGCGGTAACACTAACTGGATTACAGGGGTCTGATGGCAGTCGCTTTGTGTAAAATACTGATACTCTGCCACATCTGGTTTAAGCCCGGTATCTACCAAAGCGGAGAGGAGAGATATGTTGAACAACCAACAGGATTGCGTTATTTTCACACTTTAACGTTGTTCTATACCTAACGCAATCCTATTGGTGGCTTGCGACACATCTATTATCGCTTCTCCTCTTCGCTTTGGTAGATACCAGGCCTTAGACTGGAAACATACCACAACATAGCAGGGAAAAGGTTAGGAGGAAGAAGGTAGTAGATTCCCTATAACTGTTCAAGTTCTTGGGCTGAATATGAAGTTGAGGAAACTTATCACATGAGACCCTAACGTGTACTCGTTAAGGTGTTGGTACCGGTTGTCATGTAAAATGTATAAGATCATCATCTTTCTGCCCTGGTCCCAAATTACTTGGGGTAATACGTCTTTTTCTTTCGTTTTTGTCTATCAGCTGACATCTCATAATTTACTCCCTTTTCATTTATATCATTCTCCACACAATCCATCAACATTTTATTTGGTCTCCCTCTCCCTCTCCATACATGAAAATCCATCACACTCTTAGTAACATGCGTTTCATTCTTTCATCTTTTCTATTATTGGCGCCACTTTCAAACTTCCTCTGATATATTCATTTGTCTATGTTACTTTATGGGTATTCAAAAGCTTAAAAAGGTGACAACATACCTGAAGTTAACTTATGCTTTCATCCTCATCATCAACTCAGCCTATCGCAGTCCACTGCTAGACATAGGCTTTTCCAAAATTGCGCCACAACACTCGGTCCTCTGCCTTCCGCATCCAGTCCCCCCCAAGCTACTTTCATCAGGTCATCGGTTCACCTGGCTGGGGGGCGCCCTACACTGCGTTTGCCGATTCGCGGTCTCCTCTCAAGGACTCATCTATGTATATCCTCGAAATTGTTCACTAACTATGCCCGGTTTCTGCCTAATTAAAAAACTTAATCAATGCCTTAGTTTTTGTCAAGTTATAGTTAGCGGATATCACTGACATTCTTATCTGCAATAGGGCGCAGTTAAGGTTATTAACAAATTTTATAAGGAAATTTTACCAGCGCCACCTGTGCATATTTGAAACTAAACAAGGCCCTTATTTTTTTTTTCGAAAACTACATGATAACGTTAACTAACTACACGAAATCGCAAAAACTCATGCTGATCAAATCCTTGACTGTAACTTACCTGGTATTTTTACGTCTTTCAAAGTACAAAAACAGTTCTAGAACTTCCCAGAGTTAGAGTGAAGCCAAACGAGCGTAATTTTTTGAGCTGTGAGCTGCGTTTTTTGAGTCGCGTAATTTACGATGCATTCAGTTTCAAATAAAGATCAACGACGACGCTTACATTAAATCGAATGCATCGTAAATTACTCGACTCAAAAAAACAACAGCTCACAACTCACAAAACTACTTTCGTTTGGCTTCGTTACTAAATAAAAATAAATCAAAAAGGTTTTTTATAAAAAAAGCTAATAGAATTATTAAAATCTTTTAAAAAGGATCTTTTTTCCAGAATACTTTCAGCGGAGGAATCCCTACTTCGGTGCCACCATAGGCCGGTACGCGAACGTGATCAGGGACGCCACCATGGTGGTCAGACCTTCGGGCAGGATGTACATGCTGTCCACCAACAAGGGACACCATCACTACAACGGAGGTTACACCGGATTTGATAAGGTGAGTGCGAAAAAAAACTTGAACATACGCAGTAATGCCATGAGTATTACAGCGATCAGAATACTTCGAAAAAAGACGCTCTACATACTATTTTTTTATTTAGGAACATACCCATAATGTAAACCAATAGGCATCCAGCCTATTGGTTTACTTTTGCCACTTCAAATAATGTAGGTACTTCATATTGATAATTATTATTTCTATTTAATTAAATTTTGGACAGAACAGCGTAATAAATAAAATTCTAATCTTAAAAATGCCATTGACAAAATTATGAATAACTTTGTGAATATTTGCGCTAATTTCTCAGTTTATTAACAAAAAAAAATCCCCTGATTATAAAGAACACGACTCTTAATAATACATTACAATCTAGCCTACAAGACTAATAAGTAATTTTAATCTAACTTATTTTAAATATATAATTATATAACTGATGAGGTTCTGAATATACCCTAAGTATTTCTACATAAATTTTGTTTTTGAAATTATGTTAAATCAGTAAAATAAAAGTAAAAAAGTTGGCTACATGCACCGTATATGCATCGGCTACAGTTGAAACTAATGCGACTAGATGGCGTCAAAATTGAATTACTTACATCGCGCTCTGGTTTCATTGCCGAAATTCAATGGCTTTTAGGAAAAGGTAAGCCAGCCTTCATAGATATATTCTTATACCAGAGTTTATTCTGTTTTTATACATTAACATACTTCTAGCCTATGCCCGCGACTTCGTCCGCGTGGATGTCGTTTATCGCGCATCCCACGGGAACTGTTCATCTTCCCGGGATAAAAAGTAGCCTATATGTTAATCCGGGCTATGTTCTACCTGTACGCCAAAATTCATTAAAATCCATACATCCATACATCCTCTCAAACTTTCTCGTTTATAATATTATAAATATAATATAAGTAGGAAGGATATTTTTAGACCTAGTATAAGACGAAGGACGTAGGAGGCAAAACTTAGACATGAAATCTTTATTCCAGATCGATTAAAGATGTCAAGAAAGGACTGTAACAACGAGAGTTTTTTTCACACAATTTTATTTTATTGTTTTTGTCACATAATCATATATACAGGCAGACAGACACAATTTTGACACGTCTACACTTTTATTATAAGTATAAATAGGTATCCAGTGGTAGTTTCGGACATGCTCATTCGCCAAAGTATACCATACCCCACAAGTATATATTTTGACGGTTAAATTATTGACCAAAACACTTATCGATTTGCAGGTGAACTGGCATTCATACGCGTCCGGTCTCAAGGTGATCATGAGCCACGTTTCGGAGCGGTTCCACGAGGGCTACCCTGGCACACTGATGACTCAGGTCACCTTCGAAGTATCCTGCGACAACACTCTTAAGATTGAAATGAAATGCACCACCAGTGAACCTACAGTCATCAATCTCAGCAACGCACCCTTCTTCAATCTGGCGGGTCATGTAAATACCATCGTTATTATACCGACTATCAGCTAGACAGAGACAATCATGAGTTTGTATCTGTGTGAGTCAGAGTCAAAAGAACAGACGAAGACGTCACACACAGTTGCAAAAATTGCGTTTTAAACAGCGTGAGCGCAACTGCTCTCACACAAACTTAAAGATTATTTATATTTGCGAGGAATTTACTACATTACCTCTTACAGTCAAAATTAAAATCTCATCTATCCACGATTTGCCTCACTAGAGATAGAAATTTGACATATAATGTACGGAGCTTTCGTCTATCTCTCCACGATTTGCCCTACTAGAGATAGAAATGTGACATAAAATGTACGGAGCTTTCGTCTATCTATTCACGATTTGCCCTACTAGAGATATAAATTTGACATAAAATGTACGGAGCTTTCATCTATCTATCCACGATTTGCCCTACTAGAGATAGAAATTTGACATAAAATGTACGGAGCTTTTGTCTATCTATCCACGATTTGCCCTACTAGAGATAGAAATTTGACATAAAATGTACGGAGCTTTCGTCTATCTATCCACTATTTGCCCTACTAGAGATAGAAATTTGATATAAAATGTATGGAGCTTACGACCGCGAATCGGCAAACGCAGCGTAGGGCGCCCCCCCGCCAGGTGGACCGACGACCTGAAAAACGTGGCTGGGGGGGACTGGATGCGGAAGGCAGAGGACCGAGTGTTGTGGCGCAACTTGGGAGAGGCCTATGTCCAGCAGTGGACTGCGATAGGCTGAGTTGATGAGCTTACGTCAAATTTCCATCTCTAGTGGTGCAAATCGTCGATAGATAAGATATTAATTTTGGCCTTTAGACGAACAGACGACGCGACGTTCTTTTTGAGCAATCTAGAACGATAATTGTATGCATTTCCTTTTGCGTCATATGTGATGCTTCATAGAATAGACGCTCTTGATTACATCGCATATATTATTTAAATTGAAACTAAGTGGGTATACATATCTTTACTTATTTATGTACACACGAAATCCTTTTCTATAGATAGATAGATCATTTATTTATCAGAATATGGTACAATACAGTTGTTACAAATATTGGATCCATCATATTCTGCCGTTTCCGGACGGACGAAGGAAGAACGACGAAGTCGTTTCCGTTTTAAGGAACTTCGTCTTCAGTTTGGCGGCACCTTGGTATTGATAAAAAAAAATTACCCCAACATTGCTAGGGAAGTCGGATAAAAAGCAGAATGCTCATTATTTATTTATTTATTTATTTAATTCTTTATGCACAACAGGGTACAAAGGCGGACGGTCTACCAGACAACCTTAGGGTAATGCAGAGACAAAGAATAAGGTAGATGCACCAGTAAAGTAGTAAAACATGTTTCTTACTACGGACTATAATTACATATAATAAAAATAGATAAATACCTATGTACATTACACATATAATAAAATATACATATTATACATACCTACATATATAACTATAAATATATAACATCAAGATAAATCAAAGTCGAGCTGAATCTGCTAAATTGTTTTCACGGAAATATTTCCTTAACTTGATTTTAAAGGCGAGCCGACTGTTTGCCATCCTGATTTCATGAGGAAGCGCATTCCATAATAGGATAGATTGCACGAAGAATGTAGAGTGAACGAAGTCAGAGCGGTGAGAAGGACATTGGAGAAGACGATTATTAGTGGAGCGGAGATATTTAGTATGACTTGTACATAAATTATTATTAATTATCTATTATTTTTATTATTTCTTTTAAGAAGATTTATTTTAGATTATGGATTTTCACTATTTTAGCAATAATACACCGCTTCCCTAGTAAGTCTTTTTCTCCTGCCAAAACCGGCTGAAAAGGCGCGGAGGCGAAACTGCATAAAAATATTTATTAAAATTTGATAAACATGCCTAAAAAGTTGTCATGACAGTGTAGATATAAATTTAAAATGCTCTTACGTTTTTTGAATATGTACCCAAGTATTAACGATAAAAGTAACAAGTCATTTCTAAATACAGGCATCACGTACAAATTTTTTTTTCATCAAACGTTATCAATACAGATTTATTGAAAGTGTTATAGTTATGGAGACATGACTGTCAGTTGCTATGCGGAAAACGATCACAATGCGTTTTCACGTTGGCCCAAACAATTTTTTTGGGGGCCAATGTGCTCACGATTACTTTCGATGTTTAAGAAACGTCACTTTTTCATCGCATTCCTACCAAATGTTTTTCTTATTTTTCAGCATACGGGTGCTGAGATGATGCTGGACCATATTTTCACCATCAACGCCGATAAATATACGGCTGTAGATGATGAGGGACTTGTGACGGGTAAGAACTTTACATTACAATAATATTAAATTACTTATTAGCCTCATGGCTAGATTGTAATTCAAATAAAGTATCTTAAAGGTACATTATAGTTGAAAAAATAAAAAATACATTAATATTGCCAGCAGCGGCCCTAGCCATTTCAGAGCGAGATTTTGGCACACTTTACGGCTGAAATGAGGCGTCTATTGGGTGTATGGCCAATGGCATTACCTCTCGTTTTTCTGGCCTCAAAACCAAGCTGTTGATGGGTTGGTAATATGATAAATGCTACAGGGCAGCATAAATAAATAAATAAATAAATAAATATCTTTGGGACATTTTTACACAGCACCATCTAGTCCCAAACTAAGCAGAGCTTGTGCTATGGGTACTAGACAATGGATATAATACTTACATACTTTTTTTTCGTAAATACATACTTATAATACATAAGAAACACCCAGACCAACACAAACACTTATGTTCATCACACAAATATTTGTGTCCTGTGGGAATCGAACCCACGATTAAATTAAATGATATGCTTATTGGTCTGTAGCTTTAGACCACACGACTGAAGTTAAGCTTCACTAATTTATATCTCCCTTAATACTATTTCAATGAGAACAAAGGAACGGAGGCGTGGCGCGCGTACATCTGCCGGCGCTGAGACGCGTGACAGACTTCGCGCGCGCCTCGTTCCTCGTTCCCCGCGTCCCGCACTACCTCCTCCGTTCGCCTCACCCGATCAAACTATTCGTAACGTTTCGTAACGCTCTCGCCAGCTTACTCCCCAAGTCAAGAGTGCGTAAAGAAGTTTTGAACGAGTGTGCTTTAGACCGCACGACTGAAGAAAAACTTCACAAAAAAATAAGTTTGCTCGCACCTCTCTCTATTGCCCCTACAGTAATATACGAAACGTAACTCTCTCTCTTTCTATCTTCACTAACTTATATCTCCCTCTCAACTTCCGTTCGCCTCGCCCGATCTAACTTTTCGTAACGCATTCACAATTTTCGTAACGCATTCACCAGCTTACCAGCAGGCCTTAGCCTTCTCATACTGAGAAGAGGCCCGTGCTCAGCAGTGGGACAGTAATGGGCTGGTTATGTTATGTTATTCACCAGCTTACTCCCCAAGTCAAGCGTGCCTAGAGAAGTTTACTTAATTAATGTATGTACATGTTTATATTTTCTAGGTGAAAGAAAAGTAGTAGGCGGAACACCCTATGACTTCCGCGTACCTCGAGTCCTCAAGACTATGTTGCCTAAAATACCAATGGGAGGTTACGATATTAACTACTGCATCACTCGAGGCACCGACCAAGATTTGGCGTTCCAGGCCAGGTGAGGAATCTTCAATTTATTATTGTAGCGACATCTATCGCGCTACATGGCAACTAACACTGACTTATAAATACTGAATCGCGCTAGGAGAATGTGACATGCAGCTAGCATAAATACAAGCGTCCAACATCACCAGCCCGGTTAAGCAGAAATGGTACCTCGGTACTAGCTGCGAGAGTCAATTCGAAAAAAAAAAAAAAAACATCCGTTGGGCATTAGCCTGCCAGGCGCAGATCCAGCCTGGTCGGAGGATTCTTCCTTTGTGTTGGAGGAACATTATACTAAATCAATCTTCTTCTATCGTGTCGACATGAGCTACATAATGATAAGAGCTCATGTCGTGGGATAAAGATTAGCCAGTCAGCAGGTTGGTAGCAGGGCTGACTGCCCAGGGTACGCCGGACAATCAATTATATATCGTCACTCGTGGAGGCTCTTTAAATGCACTAAATAAATAATACTATATTAAATAAATAAATGTTTTTTTTTCTCCAACACATTGGTAAAGGCTTTTTACAAAAAAAATTAAAATAAGAATAGAATAAAATTTATTTATTTGTAAACAGAAAAAATAAAATATATATATATATATATTTGTTTAACATCATGTTGTGGAGACTGGAGCATAGGTGAACCTGTGTTACAGGTCAATTCAAAATTTCTTGCGTTTTTTGAAAATTGTAGCTCAAATGTGTGGACAGGGCTTTAATGGCTTTTTGATACGCACGGAGAAGATTGATGATCAACTAGGTACCTAATCTATTCCAGAAACCAGGAGACTGTCTATCGCTTTTTCGTACTCAGTTTGTGTTTTTAATATTTTCTTTAAAATCCCCAGGGTGTTGCATCCAATGACGGGGCGTGTCCTTGAGGTGTATAGCAACCAACCCGGCATGCAGTTCTACACTGGCAACCTTCTACCAGACCCGGATAAAATTGTGGAGGTAAGCTGCATTTTTGCAACATACGATTTTACGACCGTAAGATTCTGTTTATGGGTCAACTGCAAATCGACACGATGTGAATTTGCAGCACAGAAAACTGCCACCCGAATTGCAGGAAATGCTTTGCAATTTCATACGGCAGCGCGTCTTGCTCTGACCATCATCATCATCATCCTCCTACACCCTTATCCCAATCTATTTGGGGTCGGCAGAGCATGCCTTTTTCTTCCATACATCTCCATCAGCCGTCATCTCTGTGTTCACTTTCTATTTATCCATATCATCTTTCACACATTCCATCCATCTTTTCATTGGTCTACCTCTTTTCTTATAGCCATCCACATTCATACATAAAACTTTTTTCGTAAGATGCTTCTCATTTCTCCGCATCACATGTCTATACCATGACAATCTACTGCATCTCAACTTTTCCGTCACTGGCGCTACTTTCAAACTCCCTCTCACATTTTCATTTCTTATCATATCGATTCTCGTTACACCACACATTCCTCTTAACATTCTCATCTCAGCTGCAAGTAATCTTCTCTGATCATAAGTCTTGCTCTTACGATAGTTTGGGTAACCATGGTATCAATTAATATATCGTAGGAATGCGCCACGCGAATCATGTCGAAAGTTTTTTGTGGTTTTTTTCCAAGCGTCGCGCGAGCTCGTGATTTCTGCAATGCGACGTTGCATCGCAGTTTTATGTTTCGACACTATATCAGAGTACCAGAGTACCCATTTCGAATTTGACACTTAACGTATTCTCGATCAAATGCGTCGACTTTCATCATAAATCAGTAGTTCCTCCTTGTTTCCGCCAGGAGCGCTACTGATTAAAACGGAATATACCGAATAAAAGTCGACGCCGCATTCGAGCGCGTTTGTTTTTGGCGGATGGAGTTAAGCAGTCAGGGCCTATCTTGGGTGCCAATCTGCGAGAGTCCATTCGAAAAAAAAATATCGAGCGCGTTTGCATAAGTTTCAACTCGGAATCGGCACTCTGTATTTCTGTAGTGCATGCAGTTGACAGGTGACAACACTGTATAGTACAGGGGGCCTAGTACGAGTTTGACACTTACGAATACTTTCTTCTTCTTATCGTGTCAATGGTTCAAATATGATTGGAATAAAAAGTGGCCACTTCAATGGCGTTTTCAGTGGCGGCGAATAGATCATCTCTTGTGCAGGTGTTGGGGCACAAGGGACACGTTAGCAAGTGCGACATGGATTTCTCTGGGTCACCGCAGTCACAGTGTGCAAGGCTAGGGTCCCTAAACCCCCATTCACACATATTAAGTCTACAGCGACCAACCTGGGTGCGAAGGCGATTGAGTGACTTCCACACTGGCCACTGTAGATCGTGTCCTGGTGGTAACTTCTCCTGTGGAGTAATAAAGCCAGGAGGTGGAGGGCGCCCCTGGCGGATACAAGGAGGAACTACTGATTTATGAATGAAAGTCGACGAAAACTATGAAAGTATTCGTAAGTGTCAAACTCGTACTAGGCCCCCTGTACTGAGTAATGAGTGAATGATTCAAAATAGATCATCATCAGCCTGTAGCAGTCTACTGCTGGAATAGCCTCTCCAGTAGCATGCCAACAACATCGATCCTCAGCCACTCTCATCCAGCTTCTACCAGCCACCTTGCGAATGTCGTTGTTCCACCTAGCTTGAGGGCATCCCACGCTACGTTTGACGATTCTCACTTGTGGGGACTTAGTAAGAAGCTCGAAGTTAAGAAAACGTGTAGACGTGTAACTGATAACCGCTGGGAAGCCCAGTGGTTATCGGTTCTTTGGGTAGTATGGCCAAGCCATTGCCACTTCAGTTGATGAAACTTAACAAAATAAATGTAAAGATCTAGTAAGATAAATGAAACCCAAACCAATAAACAGAAAGAAGCAATGTGCCAATCAATTTAGCCCCACACAAGTAGGCTTCTTCTAAATAAGACTGCAGCACGTGCTGCCCTGGAGCCTCAAAGATTTTAGCTACGGCCCTGGTTATACATATCCAGTCCATTAGTCCATTACTGTCTCAAAAATGGGCAAGGGCAAGACAAGCTCTCAGAAATGAAAAAGCTTTACGCCATCTTAGCCGATTTTGTCGATCCAATTTAATCTTAAATGGTTTGACGTAGGAATTTCCGATGGGAGAAGAGACTGAAGAGGAGATAAAATCCGAGGAGGAGAGTGAGCAGTCCAGTGAGGAGTCTAGTGCAGTAGGTGAAGAGGCGGAAGAAGAAGGACGCAAGGTGATTTTGAACTTTATATTTATTTTTGTTTCTGATAGAAGGGTGAATGGGAGACTCTATGGATAAGAACGAGTTGACTATGAAAGTATATAGAAATAAATTGGCGCGTTATTACTATTGTAGGAATTTGGCGCATGAGCGCATCACAGACCAAACATACTTAAGTACGTGTGTTGCAAGATATTTGTTTTGCATTGCATGACATACTTAGCATGAAAGCGAAAGGGATTAAAATTTGTTATCTATTGGCGCACTAGCTTTTATAAGTACTTACGATAAATACCTATAGGTATTGCTCAACATTTTCAGCTTTGGTTTGTGATTCCTGTAGGGGCACACATTGCTTCATTGTTAACCATAATATTTATTATACGCGCTCGCCCATTTCCGTAGTAGCGATTTCTCCAATGCGCAGATTTTCCATGACCTTATCTGCCATCGTTGAGAGGTCATCCAGTTTCGTTTCACTGTGAACGCTAGCGAGGACTGCGCGCACCCACGTTGGTAGTCGTGACAACCAAAGGTTCTTCACGGTACCCCTGTTACTGCTGAGTTTCTAGCAAGTTCGCGCATTTTCGCCAATAACTACGATGGTCGCTGTTGCCCTAAGTCCATCTCGTTTACTAACTTCTGAAATTGTATTGTACTTTCTTGATAAATCTTTAATAAACGAGTTTTTGACGTGGTGTACGGTTGAGTCGCCGGCCGATCGTCGATTAGGTCAGTGATTTGACTAAGCTCTTCTTTTCCCAGTTTTTGAAAGCACTATTAACACTATTTTTTTATTAGCACTATTTTATTTATTCCCCTTGATGTTGAGGTCCGATTATCGCCTCAAATTGTGCGAACCACGTTTATGGCATGTCATTCCGAAATTGAGGTATCCTTTGTGATGTATCCGTTTCAGTGTAATGATTCGTGTGTTGTCACAAAATGAGATTTAAAGGGTTTCTAATCCTTAGTAAAACTAGAGACATCAAAGCAACTTCTGAAATACGTTTTATCCCTTTCACTTATATGTTTAGGAAGACCGTAGGAATTGGAATGCTAGGATATAATGAAATAATTATGTCAGGATAATAATTATATATGGATGCTATGTAGAAACTATGTTAATATTTTAACTTATTGTGGATTTTCTTTGTTTTCAGGGTAAAAAGAGTTTCGGCTACATACCTCTGATGGGCAAGCAGGGCACGGTGTACAAACGCCATGGCCTCTTCTGTCTCATGTCTCAAAACTATCCTGATGCTGTCAATAACGTAAGTTTATGTCCTATTAAATTATAATTTATTTGATCTCCTATTTATTACCCATTGCCGAGTTTAGGCCTTTTCTTCTGTTACGACACTAGTGCTGATAGGATATTAATTTTGACCGTTAATGGAGTCAGATGAACTTACTTTTTTAACTTGATTTTTTTTTGTGTTGTGATCGCGAAAATCTATGAAATTATTACTTTTTCAACTTTCGCAAGCTTTCTCGTCTTCCATAAACGAAGACTTGTATAATCTAATATACTTCTGTTTTTGTCCTTGCAGAAAAACTTCCCTAGTTCGGTGTTAAACCCAGGCGAAGTGTACGTCCACAGGATGCAGTATAAGTTCGGTATACTTCTCGGAAAGTACGTTTGAAGAGTGTCAGAGACAAAAAAATTAAATTAAGTATAAATTGTCGTATCGCCGTCTAAATTGTAAATTAAATAAACACTGTAAAGTTGTACATACTTTTTATTCCTTGACAATAATATCAACAGTTTGCAAGCGAACCCTTATAACGTCTACTACAGGTATTAACTACGGAACATAAACTTGTACAGAACTACTACTCGACCAGTTGAAGAATAGGATTGAAAATGGCGTTAATTCTATTGTGCTATGTGCCTCTCGCTCAAACAATACTGTACTTAAGCGAGAAATAAATAATAATGCCGCCATTTTCAATCCCATTCATTGTCTGCGCGAGTAGTACAGTTATAATTGGCTAGACTGGAACTGAATACAATATTAGAAAAAACGCATTTTTGAGTTCGAAAATGCTTTAAGATAAAGTTCGTTAAACATAATATTACATGGACACTTAGATTACTGAAGATCACATTCTTAAACGCTTAAATTTTTCTTACAGATGATTTCGCCTTTGTTGTTTAACACAACTTTAAAGTTTGTTTTTTATTCCCGGAGTATGGATTTGTGCCCGGTTAATGGCAATAGGCTCGCCCCCTATTACATGGGACTATAACATAACTGGCGAAATGTGGGTGTACCTCTGCCTACCCTTTCGGGGAAATACAGGCATGATGTTATGTTATGTTACTAAATTGACATGTAGAAATTTCAAATCACGCGTTAATGAACGTTAAAAGTTATAAGTCTTAAGACCAATTTGACGATTTTATAAGATACCAGCTTAAGAAGCCTCTCGGCGAAAGATTGTCTCGACGGTCTCGACATGAATCTGTACAAAACTAAAGTCATGTTCAATATGAATGTCATGCCGAGGCCTATATTCGTCGAAGGGTCGGCACTTGAAGTTGTAACGGAATATTTCTACCTAGGGCAGGTAATTCAGCTTGGTAGACAAAACTTCAAGAAAGAAGCCGACAGAAGGATCCAGTTAGGCTTCTCATCGCCTATACCGCAAAGTTTGAAGACGAAAGTTTTCAATCAATCAGTGCGTCCTGCCTGTCATGACTTACGGTGCCGAGACGTGGACACTGACAGTTGGGCTAGCCCACAAATTCAAAGTCGCTCAGCGATTTATGGAGTGAGCTATGCTTGCAGTTTTTTTGAAGGGTTAAAATCCGTAACGAGATTATCCGGAGAAGAACTGGAGTGACCGACAGCTTGTAGGATCAGTAGGCTGAAGTAGCAGTGGGCTGGCCATGTCTGTCGAAGGACCGATGGCCGCTGGAGCAGACGAGTCCTTGAGTCCTTGAGACCGCGAATCGGCAAACGCAGCGTATTGACCTAATGGACGACCCCCCGCCAGGACCGACGACCTGAAGAACGTGGCTGGGGGGGACTGGATGCGGAAGGCAGAGGACCGAGTGTGGTGACGCCACTTGGGAGAGGCCTATGTCCAGCAGTGGACATAGATAGGTAGTTGATGATAGATACCCAACAAATTATAATAGACAAACCCACGGAATACTTGTATTCATTTCCTCTATGGACAAACCCAACCATATTGAACTAAGTTTACGGGACTTGTCGCGTACAATTAAATCAAAATATAACAAACATTTTGACTTCAAACCCAACCATTTTCTTCGATTTGATAAACGACAAGTTCTGGCGAAAGAAAACCGATGAGGCTATTGAAATTAAAAAACATCCCAATTTTAGTAGAGAAGATGGTTGGCAAAGGTAATATAATCACTACGTTTATGGTTGACAGCTACCACCTGTTTGGAACCCAGTCCTAAAAATAATTAAGTCCCAAACAGCACGCAATACTTTAAAAGATAATGATATTGTGAGTGATTACTGCGTGCATCGAAACGATTTTAATTAATAATATTGTACGGTAGCTTTAATTTTTTTTTTGAAATATCTGTAAAGACGATTGTCATCTTAGTCTACCTGCGACCACGAAATGCTGTAAAGCTTTCGAAACGACAGGAAAACCAATTTAAATAATATAGGTACACGATTTAATCCAGTTAAACTTTGTTTTATTTTAATGTGTAGGTAGTGATCGCCAAAACCTAAGAAGTTATTAAATTAATGATTATTCCTAATAAAATATCATATTTTACTAGTAAAGCAAAAATTTCCAACAGTACGAGTGAAACCACCGAAAATAGTGATATGAGCTATAATACTTGCAGAAAAATTCACGAGGAGACCCTTTATAAATCTGGTGGACATTTTTATGATCGGATAAAAGCATTAAAGTTGGTACCTATAATCTACGCCAAACTCCAATAACGATTATAAATCGCGGAGCAAATATTAATTTGTGTGCACAGTAGCGTTAATTTCAAGACTACATAATTAGAATTTGAATTTGAGTAATTTCTGCCAAAATATTGTGATAAAATAACAATAAGCCTACGAGTTTCATTGACGCTACAGTCACAGCATAAAGTTAACATTGACATCCTTACTCCGTGCTACAGTGCTACTACTAGTATAGTATTATATTATCTGTGGTGCTACAGTGCCGTTCTATTTGTACCAACCGTAGACAACACTTTTGATAAACGAATGATATATTATTTGGCCAAAAACGTGAAACGATTGAAATATAAAAAAAAAATTGTGTAGCAACACCATAACTTGTTTATCACTTGATAAGTTGTTATTATCACTTGGTTAAAATATGAATTTGTTTTCAATAGCGACATCTAGTGACCTTAAAGTAAACCAAATGTATTGTTAGTTATAAAATGTAATAAGAGATGGCGTTACGTTGAAGTTTGTCATAAAACAGCAGCAGTGTCATCCTTTCTAAAAACTATAAAGGTCTCGCGTAGTCGCCTTGTTAAGAGTTTGATATGGATACTTTCATCGTTTTCGTCAACTTTTATTCATAAGTTTCTCCTCTTATCCGCCAGGGGCGCTACTGATTTATGAATGAAAATCGACGAAAACTATGAAAGTATTAATTCGCACTAAGCCCCCTAGACGCGTTGCTGCTGTTGGGGAAACCTTGTTGTTTCCCTGGGACGTGCCAAAGGCGTAGCACTGGAGGGGCACCGGCGCGGTCCACTGGAGTTCCCGGAGCTCCTCTATTTTGTGCAGAGGATGGCCACCGTGTGGTTTTAGTCGGTAAGAGTCCGACATAACCCTCCGCCCTCCCCAGACGGAGGTTATCCATGAGGATTTCCAGTCGAAAAAAAAAAAAAAAAAAAAAAAAAAATGGCCCCCTAGACGCAAGAAATACGTTAGCGCGCGCTAGACTAACTAAATTTTTAATAAGCTCCATACATTTTATGTCAATTTTCTATCTGTAGTAGGGCAAATCGTGGATATATCGGTAATTAATTTTGGCCGTAAGTGACCAAGTACCTACGCGTAGTAAAGTATTATATTATATATGGCTTCGCGGTAGAATGAATAGTTTCAGAAAACATCTGGTATAATACGGCCAGTAGTCTTTAAACTTAGATTTCCAGTGCGCCAAATCCCTAAGTTTTCGTGTTCCGGCTCAAAGTCCATAGTCAGGGTTTTTAATAGGTAGGCACCTATTAATTAAAGATGGCTTTCGGACCAAGTTTAATCGTGAATATTTTTAAATGTATTTTTTTTAATGATTTGTTGATGTGTAATAATGTGTATTCAGTGTATTCTGTGAAATGTACTTATTTATTTATTTACTTCCAAAATTATCCATAATTATTAGGTTTTTTGTATTTTCCCTTTGGGTTAACACTTTTTATTAGTATTGGGTTTGTATTTGCCATGATATAGGCTTGAGTAAAACATATTCTGTGATAATTTAACTACCACAGGGCTCCATACTTGGACCCATATTATTTAACTTGTATTGTGCTGACATCACTCAGACTATTATTAAATGCAAATACCATATCTATGCTGACGATATACAAGTCTATATATCATTTGAGCCACAGTACTATGAACAAGCACTAAATGACCTAAATGCAGATCTTGAGAACATAGTACACTGGTCCAAAACTAACTCCCTTTCGCTGAATCCTACAAAAACCAAGTACCTATATGCTTTTTGGTACTAACACATAACATAACATCACGCCTGTATTTCCCCGAAGGGGTAGGCAGAGGTGTAATAGTACACCCACATTTCGCCAGTTATGTTATAGTCCCATGTACCAGGCCCCTCAGAAAGTATTGCGAAAAAAAGTTTTTATGTATGGGAGACTGGCCAGTTATAATGTTTTTCGAAAATATGATTATTTATAAGTAAAAATAAGTAAGTTCCAATTTCAAAATTTCCCTCCACATTTTTTGCGAGTTAATTCAAAGTATTGTGTCTCACTGAAATATGGATCTGCGCCGGGAACATTTTAGAGCTATGATTTTATACG
This sequence comes from Asteroscopus sphinx, assembly GCA_949699075.1. NCBI lineage: Eukaryota > Metazoa > Arthropoda > Insecta > Lepidoptera > Noctuidae > Asteroscopus > Asteroscopus sphinx. The sequence continues at coordinate 4,918,119 of OX453002.1, forward strand.
ATTTCAAGTGTCGCCTGAAACCGGATGAATCGTACGATAGACTTCAAATGGCATTCATGGATGAAGGCCCTTCCAAGGCAACCGTGTATCGTTGGTATAACGAATTCAAGCGCGGTCGACCAACTTTGGGGGATGACGAAAGAAGCGGTCGCCCTTTGACGGCTGTTACCGAAGAAAACGTGCTAGCAGTGAAAAATTTAATCCAAGACAATAGGCGAATTACATATCAGGAGATTCAACACATATTGAAGATTGGATCGGGAAGCGTTCACGAGATTCTACACAGCCATCTTCGCGTGAGGAGGATAGTATCACGCTGGGTGCCGCACAACCTCACCGATGCTCAGAAGCAGGCCCGGGTGGAATGGTGCCGTGATATGCTTAACAAATTTGAAGCAGGCTCGTCTCGGCGTGTTTACGACATCGTTACAGGTGATGAGTCCTGGATTTATCAATACGACCCAGAAACCAAGCGCCAGTCGACTGTTTGGGTGTTTCAAAATGAGCCAACGCCTACCAAAGTGAAGCGATCTAGAAGCGGGGGTAAGATTTTGATCGCTAGCTTTTTTAATTTGACTGGCCACTTGGTATCAATTCCCTTACGGGATCAAAGAAGCATTAATGCCGAATGGTATACTACCAAATGTTTGCCAGAAGTTTTCTCTGTTATAAGCAACAAGCGACCAAACACAGGGCTCCGCGGGCTACTGCTCCACCACGACAATGCACCTGCGCACACCGTGTGACTTCTTTTTATTCCCAAAAATAAAAAATCAGCTCAAAGGGATACAATTTTCGTCGCCGGAAGATGCGCTGGCTGCGTTCGAGCAGGCTGTAAACGAGGTGTCTGCGGCGGACTGGAAAAAGTGTTTTGAAAACTGGTTTAGGCGCATGAATCTTTGTATAGAGGCTGGTGGAAAGTACTTTGAAAAGATTTGATAAAAATATATGTACGTATAGAACAATTTTTTTTAGTTTCGCAAAACTTTCTGAGTGTCCCACGTAATAGGGTAGGTTCCTTTTTGGTACTAAAAGTAAAATTACACATTGCGCCGGTTGTGTTACAGTGATGGGTGAGTCTATCGAGCACCCGCTCGGCTATATGAGGCTCGTAATCTAGGACTTATTATGGACACGGAGCTTCGTTTTCACAAACACGTTGCGGAGTCTATCCGAAATTGCTTTTATAGCCTAAATATCTTAAACAAGGCCCGTCCGTATCTTAGTGAGGAATTGCGTATCTTGCTAGTGGAGTCGTTGGTATTATCGAAGTTGAATTATGCGGTTACGGTGTACGGCCTGCGTCTTCTCTCAAAAACAGACAGAATAATTCAGCGACTTCAAAACGCTTGTGCGCGCTTCTGTTTTAATGTTCCTTTTAGAGGCCATGTGACACCCTTCTTTAATCAGCACGACATACTGAAAATGAAAGCACGACGTAAATTCCACTTGGCGAGCCTACTGTTTGGAGTCCTTAAATCCCAGTCACCTGCGTACTTATATAATAAACTTTCGTGGACAAGTCATAACCGAGAGGGAAGACAGTGTTCTCAACAGCTTTTTATCCAACGGCACAGGTCGGCGGCTTTTAGGGGAAGTTTTCGTTATGCAGCCACAAAATGTTGAAGCAATCAACTCAGCCTATCGCAGTCCACTGCTGGACATAGGCCTCTCCCAAGTTGCGCCACAACGCTCGGTCCTCTGCCTTCCGCATCCAGTCCCCCCAGCCACAATATAGAAGCAATATTCCCCCCCCTATTGAAAGGTCTATAAGTTGCTCAGCATTTAAGTCCAAACTAAAAGTATTTCTACTCGATCATCAAAATGAATTTGAGGATGTTCGTGCTAACTTGTCCACCATATAATTTGAGGATGTTCGTGCTAACTTGTCCACCATATAATTTGAGGATGTTCGTGCTAACTTGTCCACCATATAATTTGAGGATGTTCGTGCTAACTTGTCCACCATATAATTTGAGGATGTTCGTGCTAACTTGTCCACCATATAATTTGAGGATGTTCGTGCTAACTTGTCCACCATATAATGAGCCATTATTAATTATTATTACTAAATATTATTTAAATTGCAATTTGTTATGTCATTGTTAATAATATTTTATAGTGTTACTCGCCTACAGTTTGTATTTGTTTTGTATATATTGTTTGTATATTGTATAGTATATTGTCAGTTTGTATTTATATGCTTACTTATCAAATTCATTTTTATGTAAGTACGTATATTTTTAACCTTCATTATAACTGTAATTGCACTATGTCTTCATTTTGTTTCGAGCGTATGGCACTCGTGGGTCGCAGCTGAACATCAGCGTTGGGTAGTCAGTGTCTGTACTGCTACCTAACATTATGCTGAGATTACATATTATTATTACTTTGATATCTTTTTGTTTTCTCCTCTTTTTGGGAGGGCGAAGAACCTCATCTGCGGGCCGAAGCCAAGCGTAAGAGGGGATGATTAAATAGAATACGTGGATGATAGTGTAGAAGATGTTAAAAAATTTCTGGTGATGCGACAGGTGTTAAGAATGGTGGCTTTTTGAAGCATGTGGAGTGTATATATAGGCATGTGTAAGGTATTTAGGCTTTGTTGAAGGGACTTCGGAATAAGTCCTGTGGATGACAGGACTATAGGGACAATATGGACTGTTTGTGCTCTCCATTGAGTTTTTAATTCTATAGCAAGATCTTGATATTTACAAAGTTTTTCTGATATAGTGTTTTGCATGTTGTGAGAGTTCGGGACAGCAATGTCAATTAAGTAGACGATTCTGTTAGATTTGTCGTGAACAGTAATATCGGGCCTATTGTAGTGGATTGTTTTATCTGTAATAATCGTTCTATCCCAATAGATTTTGTAGTTTCTATTTTCTAAGACAGTTTCGGGTGTGTATTTGTAATATGGGCACATTTCTGTTATAAACTGGTATTTATATGCCAAGTGTTGGTGGATAATTGCGGCAACCTGGTCGTGTCTGTTTTTGTAGTCAGTTTGTACTAATGATTTGCAAGCTCCTGTGATGTGTTGAATGGTTTCTGATGCAGTATTACAGTGTCTACATAAGTCAGTTTGTTGGTTGGGATCTTTTATGATATACTTCCTATAGTTACGGGGGGCTATTATTTGATCTTGAATCGCACACATGAAGCCTTCTGTTTCAGGGAAAAGTTCACCTCGCTTGAGCCATTCGTTCGACTTCTCTTTGTCGACGTGTGGTTGACTCAAGAAAGATCGGTGTCTCCCGTGAAGAGATTTTCCAGCCCATACTATTATTATTATTTACAAGATTATTACTACGCCTGTAAGGCACGTCCAATGGGAGACAACAGTCTCCCCGAATTCTGAAATCTGAGCTAGCTACGCCCAGTCAAATGCGGAAATTATGCAATGCAATTCCTGAAAAGATTTATAAGAAAATCTATTTTTATAAACTCAAGTCTAGAAAATAATTTGGAATTTCGTAAATGTTTGCAAATATTATTGCACGCGTACATGATTACTGCACGTATTGTAAATAGAGGTGCTAGCTAAAAAAATAAGATCTGAGGTGTTTTTAGAAAAACTACGAGAAAAAATGTAAACGTTGATGTTTTAGTATGAATTGCGTTGAGAGATGAAATTCTGCATTTACGCGCTTGATTTTAACAGAAAATGAAACGATTTCTTCGTCTGTTTGAGAGTTAGCTAGGTTAGTACCTACTGTCTCGGCAATGTGCAAATTCATATTATTTGCTCAAGGTAAGTAGGTAGTTTTAGGAACCGTGTGGTGCCGGACATAAAGAACTGCACCGCCCTATATCTTCTCACGGGTGTCGTAAAGGGCGACTAAGGGATTCAGCAGAGGATGGGCAGCAGCGTTCTCTGGGTATTTAACCAACCAACTGCGATCGCCAATCCACCTGCCAAGCGTGGCGATTATGGCCTATCCTATTCAGGGAGGCCTATGTTCAACAGTGGACGTCTTTCGACTCAAATGTTGATGATGATGACTCGGTCCTCTGCCTTCCGCATCAGATAAGCTTGCCGTGATTTTAATTTTATATTGTCAACCGCCTTACATAATTAAGCCTTACATAATTAATTATTGTACCTATGAAATTTCAGTCTATTCTGATAATAGGAACTGGTTCAAAAGTTACTTGTAAGTTTTGTTCTAAACATACTGAAACACTAACAAATGAAGTTAAATAAAATCTTGTAAAAAGGCGAGCAAGTAACGTGATGATGATAAAAGCTTTTGAACGATAAAGTACTCACAGCTACCTTTTCAACACATGAAGTACCTTATGATGTACCTAGATATCTCGGCTATAGATGCATTAGATCGTATCTAAGACATTTTTCGTCATATTTATTAATTTAATAGTGTAACAACCATTATTTATATTTTGGTAGACTATTGCACCTTTTTGTTTCTAATAATAAGAATTTCTTTAGCTGGTAAAAGAAAAAAAAAATGTATTTAATAATCTAGAACCAATCTTATGCCTATAATATTGTTGATAATGTCCCAAAGTGTATGTTATATCTTCAAATCAGACTGAATGCTCGCAATTTTTGGTACTGTATTTGAATTTTATAACGATATGTATTATTTTAGGTCTATACATTATAGCAGTTAAAAAGTTTGATCTATGGCAGCAGATTAAATTTTCCAGTTCGACACTGTCTCACAAAACTTTTTAACAAAAAATTGAACCGACGAAAACAGAAACTGAAAAGCGAAAAATAACTAATTATGAGTCGGCGCCAAACGAACTTTTGCGTGCAAGTTGCAAGTGGCCGAGCGGAGAACGCATTTTTGGAAAGTTATTGTTTATCGTTGAAAATTTCACGTTGTATTTGATGTGACGTTGTTTTTATTATTTATTTAAAGTAATTTAATGATCTTCGTTGATTGGTTGTTTGGCGCCGACTCATAATTAGTTATTTTTCGCTTTTCAGTTTCTGTTTTCGTCGGTTCAATTTTTTGTTATAAAGTTTTATTTTTCATTTTTTTGTGGTTAAATCTAACTACAGGTCTCCATTATGTCGTAGTGTCTAGAACTATATTTATGTGTGTCAAGTTTCAACAGAATCGGTTAACAGGTAAGAATTCAGTGGGTGAACAAACACTCATCCCCTGTTTTACTACCCTTAGGGGTGGATTTTGATTTTAAAATTTAAATGGGACCAATTTCGAGATATACCCTATCCATTAAAAAAAGAATCATCAAAATCGGACCACTCTGTAAAAAGTTATGCGTGGTCATACATAAAAAAAAAAAAAAAAAATACACGTCGAATTGAGAACCTCCTCCTTTTTTTCGTCGGTTAAAAATGGATTCGGCGTCAACAGAATGCAGCGTTAATTTCAGGAGGCAAGTCAACAATTTCCACACGTTTGGTAACGAAGGCTTGTTTTTTATTGTGTGTATAGTTTTCTATAGTATATGATGACGAAACAAGCCTCAGGTCCATTAATAGAAATTTAAATAATAAGGTAATAGAAATGGTAAAGGAGCGTAAACTTGTAGCCGCGTGCTTGTGTCTCGTAGAACACCAGTGCGCGAACTGTTTACTTGATCTTAAGTTCTGTTTTGGACGTGGAGTCACTAAAATTGTATTATGTAGCATATCTAACAGCGGTTTTTTTTTCAGCTTAATTTATGTTGTCTTGAATGCTAGAAACATGTTGGGCGTAATTGCGTATTTATGTATTGATACTGGCAAATCGGCAACACGCATTCCAGTATATTAAAATAAAGTAGATAACATTTCTATTACCTTATTATTCAGATTTCTATGGGTCCATCTGATGTTAAGAGGTTACCATTACCTTTATTTACTGCAATACCACCTAGCCTGTTTCCAAAATAATTGTACTGCAAGTTGTGTTCGCGAAATTTATACATGAAGATAAAAAGTAGATAAGATACATAGGTAGGTAGTTAGTTAAAAAGATTTTTTAGTACAAAGCAAGACATAAGACAAAAAGTAAAAAGACACAATTGAAAGACATAATTTCATAAAAGAAAAACTTGAAAATCACGGAAGAAAGTATAGTGACTTTCTATATCTTGCAGTCTTATGTAATTGTAATTTCACCAGCACCCGTACCCTTCGCACCTTCTGGTGTAATAGCAATAGAAATAGTTACCGCTGTAGTACATATGTCCCCGGACGAGCTTTCACAAGAAGCTCTTCTACTAACTAACTAAAATTACAAAATTAGTGATATTAGATAGTTAGTTATGGTTGGTGGTCTACCCATTGTCAGCCGAGTATTTTTTTGCATTTAATTATACTTTTAGTAAAAGGTACCTTATTTGTATTTAATCGCATGGAGTTATGCCTCTCATAAGAGGGATGCATTCGATCACAATGATTGAAAACTGGGTAAATTTTTTACATTGTAATATGAAATTATCATTTACATACCTAGTTTTGAAATTGTTGCTATTATAAACGCGAGCGGCGCTAGATAACCTAAAAATACTAGACTAAAGCGCAAACCAAACAGCGCGGGTGCGTTTGAAATTTTTTATATTATGTTATGAAATTCTCATTTACATAGTTTTGAAATTGTTGCTATTATAAACGCACGCGGCGCTAGATCACCTAAAAAGACTAGACTAAAACGCAAATCACACACAGCGCAGGTATGTGCCGAAAAATTTTATATTATGTTATGAAATTCTCATTTACATAGTTTTGAAATTGTTGCTATTATAAACGCGAGCGGCGCTAGATAACCTAAAAAGACTAGACTAAAGCGCTAACCACGCACAGCGCGGGTGCGTGTCGGGCGCGGGACAGGCCCGTGTCGGGTGGAGCGCGGTATCCACGGGCGTCTCCCAATACGCGCGGCCCGTGCTCTGTCTGTAGTGGCGGGAGACACGCGCGGCTCTCGCGCTACATCCGACGCGGGCCCGACACGCACCCTCGCTGTCTGTGATGTCGTCCATATAAAAACATGGTTATATACTAGCCGTAGGCCGGACCAAATCCGCACCCGTCCCGCACCCGCGTTGTGTGTGATTTGCGCTTAATATTTGGCATTTTTGATTTCTGACATAAAGTTTAAATGTGTATATTTTCGTAACGTTATTACTATGCTTTTGACATTTATTTATTAGGAAAATTCGCATGTTAGACAGTTGTCACTATCCGATATATTTCTCGTAAAGACGCACTCTGTAGTAGTGCATAAACCAAATACCAAATTATACTAAACCAAACAACCATATCAAATCATACCAAAGGTATTTGTTTTCTTTAAGATCTGAATTTACATTATAACATTTTGTGTGAAGTAAAAATGTTTTTAGAAAAGAAGAATACAAAACATATGTTTATACAGGACGAATTTTTAATCACCATCCAAATTTTATTAATAACATCTTATTAACTGAAAATAGTTTGCTAAAGTAATGGTTCCGTGTAGTGCCGGACGTAAAGAATTGCACCCAAAGACATTTCTATACTTACGTCAGTATAATACCTTTATGATTGCACCACCCTATATCTTCTCATGGGTGTCGTAAAAGGCGACTAAGGGATTCACCAGAGGATGGGCAGCAGCGTTCTCCCAACCAACTGCGATCGCCAACCCGCCTGCCAAGCGTAGCGATTATGGCATATCCCACCTTTGGGGGAGGCCTTTGTTCAGCAGTGGACGTCTTTCGGCTGAAATGATGAAAAAAAAATGATGAACTTAAAATAATAAAATACGAGTTTTTACTTTTAGTATCACTCAATACTAAAATATTGAGATACAACATCACAAAGTTTTCGTTTGTCATGCCATTGTATTTAGTAACCACACAGAAATTGATCATTCTTTCGGGAAAACTTTAAAAGGTTTGAAAATGGCCCGTATAATGAAATCCGTCGTAGTTTTAAGAAAAGAAAATAGTTACGCATTTCTTGATAATGATTTGATTTGAAGCGTATTAGTGTCTAGTGTGACTCCAGGAAGATTTTTCATAGACACTTTAACACCCCTTTTTTACCCTCGATGAGTTTAATTTTCAAAAATAAAAAAACACATAATTCGTTAATAGCTTTAAATGTTATTCATACCAAGTTTTGACTCAATCCATTTACGCAATGATATTATACCATACAAAACTGAAAAACTCTATTGGACCTTATTTTAGGAGAAATTTTGGAAAAAGAAAAGATAAAGGTTTCATTGCTTACTTTAACGATGATTTTTCCCAAGTTTTGGTTAAATTTTCAAATAATCCTTCCTTAGTGGGTGCTTACGTTACAAAATGAACCTACTGTCCAAATTTCATGTTTCTAACTACATTAGTTTCAGATTTGCGTTGTTGAATCAGTCAGTCAGGACATCTGTCTTTATAAGTATAGATTTATTTATTTCCCTCTCCTTTTTTGCTATAGAATTTTTCATTTCACTGCTTACAAAATACGGTAAAGGGTTTGCAATGGTTTTTTTTAGTCTACTATGTTACTGAAGTGGTTCAATGGCCGCGTTCCACAAAGATTGTAGCAAGTCAGAGCGAAGCCATAGAAGATCGCGTTTCGCAAACTTCTCCTTCAAACTTCTGACACCAACTTTTCTGCGTTCAACAGGTTTCTTCGGTAAAGAGAGAAATAGACACATTCGTCATTTTCTTTTGTTTTTAAACATTTTGTTATTTTTATATTTGTTGCAAGATTTTCTTTGAGACGGAGTTTATTATTGTAAGAATAAGGTATTAGTAACTGGTTGGGTAACCCGCCGCGTGATAAAAATTTAATTTCTAATAAGTGTTTGTTTATGCCGTTAGCGCTTGTTTATGCTTACTGCCTTTTCAAAAGTTGTTATATGATTTATTGAGCACCTTTTAAAGAAATATTTAAGGTTAGCGGTTAGTACGAACCAAAGACTTTGTATAACTGACGTAATAGACCCCTGCGAACAGCTTTTTAAAACAACTTTTTTTTCATCTGTCTTCCATTGCTCAAGAAAGAGGTTAATAAAAAAATTATGCATTAGACTAACGAACAGAGAACAAAAAACTTATACATTGTCAAACGAATTGTTTCAAAAAACCTACTCAATTTTATTTTAACGTTCATTAATATTAATTTTTAAAATTAATCTGTTTTAAACGCAAAAACTTTAAAATTTGGAAAAAAAATCTGCTGCTTGCAAACCTATTAAAAATTAACATCTTTTTCAACCTGTTTTTATCAGAAAAAAATGGTTACATTACATTGACACGAAAACCGTCAATGACCCGTCGCTAGCGGTTGGGCAACGTAACGTTCAAAGGGGAAGCCGTATTGGAGATGGAGAGAGGGTAAAAGAGTCGAGCTACTTAGGTACATTGATTTTGAAACTTCAGTAGAGCTTTTCGGAACTCACCCTCCACCTCTTGACTTTATTACACCACAAGAGAAGTTACCACCAGGACACGATCTACAGTGGCCAGTGTGGGAGTCACTTCATCGTATTCGTACTCATGTTAGTCGCTGTAGAGCCGCGCCTTACAAAATTCTTTCAAAATCATATAAAAGATCCTTGTACCGTTGATTATTTGAAAATAGTATATTCTTGGAGTTTCTTGCCGGCTCTTCTCCATAGGACCAACTTTTTGGAATCGTGCATCTAGATTCAGCTAGACTCAGCTGGAGAAAGAGGCCTGAATTATATTTAATTATTAGGTACTAACATAATAACATAACATAACATCACGCCCATTTTTTAGGCGGAGGTGTATAGTACACCCACATTTCGCCAGTTATGTTATAGTCCCATGTAATAGGGGGTGAGCCTATTGCCATTACCCGGGCACAAATCTAGACTCCGGGCTGCTACTGAGAATTTCCTAAAGAAAAAAACCCAATAACACTTTGCCCGACCCGGGAATCGAACCTAGGACCCCACGATCAGCAGTCGCGCTTGCGACCACTAGACCAACCAGGCGCCTAATTGCCTGTTAGGTACTAAAAATATATAAATTCAAATATTTGATTATTAGATACAATGATGACTAGATCAACTGCTAGACTAAATTTGATGAAATGCTGAGTTATTTAATAGTTACAAACAAAATTTATCTAAAATGCTACGCCTTTATATGAGTGAAGAAAAACTGCAAGGTGCCCGCATTTCCATGCAGGAAATCCTTGATAAAAATGTAAAAAAAAATACAAAACAAGAATGCTTTTACATAAATATAATAATTACGCTTTATGCTTTGCACCTATCTTAGGTTGCGTTTTCACTGACGCAGTTATACGAGCGAAGCAGGGAAATATTAACAAATTAAATTGCAAAAAATAAATGTCACCACTCTGCTTAGTTTTCTTGTGAAATTCTATTAGTTCTTCGCCCCACTCCACTCCACATTAGTGGAAACGCACCCTATGGTAGGCTGTCCACCAAAGCTGTACGAGGAAAATAAGTTACGAGCTGATAAGAAATATTTATTCAGCATAGGTGCAAAAGATAATCTCCAAAATGGGTCCAGTGTGAGTGCGGCGTCACTCCTGCAGTCACTCCTCAAACAACGGCTTGTCTTCTTCTTGTAGAACCAAAAAGTAGTGCGCGTTGCGTAACACTGGGCCAACATAATCTGTCAAAATTAGCCATCGATTCGAAAAGAAGAATAAGGATTTCCCCACGAAAAAAAAACCTGGGATCCACAACTGAACTCAGCCGTGGTATTACCAAGAAAGATACATCGGTAGTCGACTCAGGCCCTAATCGTCGTGCCCAGGGCTGTCTCAAACAGAGGGTGCAAGGGGTGCAGCGCACTCGGGTGCCGAGGCTTCGAGGGCCCCAAAGCCCGATAAATTATTTTACTCGCAACTAGAAAGCTACGTGGCAAGCCCCAGTGGGGGTGGGGAGGCTGAAAAAGCTACGGGTGCCTGAGCTGGGCTCACACCCTGGCCAGAAAAGCTTGAGACGGCCCTACTCACGCCGCTCGTCTCTCTCGCACAGCTCTGATTGTCAGGCAGCTTTGGACAAAGGTATGTTATACATACTTCTTGATACAAAATGTCAGGAAATTAAAAATGAAACAGGTATTTATTCAGGAAAACTCATTTTTGTATTTGGTAATCCTAGACCCGACACATATTGAACCCGCAACCCGGCCCAGCTTAGCACACGGTCAGAGGGCACGTTTATGTCTTTTGTCCGCAAATGCTTCCGTCGTAGGCCTCGTAGCGTTGCGTTACGCGGGATCAATAGGTATAGTAAAATAATAAATATTTGGGTCATTTTTACACAGCACTGTCTAGACCCAAACTAAGCAGAGCTGATTCTAGTACTATGGGTAACTAGACAATGAATATAATACTTACCTACATACTTTTTTTTTGTAAATACAATATTAATACAAATACAATATTTTAAACTCTTGTTTATTTCTGACATTAACCTACATTATTCAAATTCAAATTCATTCATTGTGAATCACAGGTTCATAAGATGTATACAAATATAATAGGATCAGCCATGTCCTGCCATTGAGGCATACAATCATTAGAAATAAATTAAATAACACATAATATACATGCTGAAATATTAATGGCTTTTTTCCCAAAAAGGGGTCATTGTACTCATCATTATGAACAACTTTTACTATGGAACCAAGCGTGAAATCGCGAAAAAAAAATCAGTTGGTTTCTAAAAGGAGTCATTGTACGCATCATTATGAAAAACTTTTACTTTTACCATCATTATGAACAACTGCCTCGTTGGTCTAGTGGTCGCAAGCGCGACTGCTGAGCATGGGGTCCTGGGTTCGATTCCTGGGTCGGGCAAAGTGTTATTGGGTTTTTTCATTAGGAAATTCTCAGTAGCAGCCCGGAGTCTGGATTTGTGCCCGGTTAATGGCAATAGGCTCGCCCCCTATTACATGGGACTTATGTAACATAACTGGCGAAATGTGGGTGTACTATACACCTCTGCCTATCCCTTCGGGGAAATACAGGCGTGATTTTACGTTTTTTATTTGTTTACTATGAGACCAAGCGTGAAATCGTGAAAAAAAAAAACAGTTGGTTCCTACATTTATTTGTGTTCACTTAAATCGATAAAATGCACCACCTCATTTTTTTTTTCACGATTTCTGGGTTGGTTTCCGTAGTAGTAAAGTTGATCATAATGATGAGTGCAATGACCCCTTTTCAGGAAAAAAGCCATTAAAATTTTAAACAACAACAATTTTAAATTTAATTTTCAATTATACACATATTATTTGAATTATACTGACATTATTTTAAAAAGAGAATATCCATGGAGTTTCTTGCCGGTTCATCTCCATAAGAGCCACTATTTGGAACCGTGCAACTAGAGCCTGACGTTTCAAAAGTGCCTGTAATTAGGTTTATTTGAAATAAAAAACATTTGATTTTGAAGTTCTGAAGACTGTCTAATGGTGCAATCGCAAAACGTGACTTACTCGGTACGGTCACCAACCCCTGTTTATTAGGAGACAAGTCATACATTTTATTATTAAAAATGATGAAAATTTGGCGATAGGAACTTGTGGCTAGGTACCAACCTTAATGTGATAGCACCATTGTTATTTATTTTTAATTCGTTGATAACATTATTATTTCTATTAAATAATGATTGTTTTAATTAAAGTTATCAGTGATAATGATATTAGGCTCGAGTTCTATAACAATGATCAAGTATTAATTATCATCCTCCTGCCTCTATCCCAATTTATTTGGGGTCGGCACAGCATGTCTTTTTCTTCCATACATCTCTTGCAGCCGTCTACTCCGTGTTCACTTTCTTTTTGTCCATATCATTTTTCACACAATCCATCCATATTTTCATTGGCCTTCCTCTTTTCTTATAGCCATCCACGTTCATACACAAAACTATCATTCCTCCTCATCACATGTAAACACCATGACAATCTACTGCATCTCAACTTTTCCGACACTAGCACCACTTTCAAACTCCCATCTCACATACTCATTTCTTATCATATCCATTCTCATTACACCACACATTCCTCTTAACATTCTCATTTCAGCTGCATGTAATTGTCTTTCATCCCTCCCTTTCGTAGACCAACATTCTGATCCATACAAGACAGCAGGTCTATGGTCTTGTATATATTCCCCTTTAGTTTAAGGTGAATTCGGGAGTCACAGATAGTTCTCGTGACTTGCCGCCATTTCATCCATCCAATTAATCTAGATCAGAAAACTATAATTTCATATATCTTTCATATGCATTTCATTTAGACGTAATTGTATGAAATTACAATTCTTAAATCTAGATTAATGCTTGAGCATCGTTTTGGAATACGGACTTTAAGACAATAATTGACTCGATTGGTGCAACGCAGCGCTTAGCATAGACTCGATTGGTGCAACGGAGCGCTTAGCATAGACTCGTTTGGTGCAACGGAGCGCTTAGCATAGACTCGATTGGTGCAACGGAGCGCTTAGCATAGACTCGATTGGTGCAACGGAGCGCTTAGCATAGACTCGTTTGGTGCAACGGAGCGCTTAGCATAGACTCGTTTGGTGCAACGGAGCGCTTAGCATAGACTCGATTGGTGCAACGGAGCGCTTAGCATAGACTCGTTTGGTGCAACGGAGCGCTTAGCATAGACTCGTTTGGTGCAACGGAGCGCTTAGCATAGACTCGATTGGTGCAACGGAGCGCTTAGCATAGACTCGTTTGGTGCAACGGAGCGCTTAGCATAGACTCGTTTGGAGCAACGGAGCGCTTAGCATAGACTCGTTTGGTGCAACGGAGCGCTTAGCATAGACTCGTTTGGTGCAACGGAGCGCTTAGCATAGACTCGATTGGTGCAACGGAGCGCTTAGCATAGACTCGTTTGGTGCAACGGAGCGCTTAGCATAGACTCGATTGGTGCAACGGAGCGCTTAGCATAGACTCGTTTGGTGCAACGGAGCGCTTAGCATAGACTCGTTTGGTGCAACGGAGCGCTTAGCATAGACTCGTTTGGTGCAATGGAGCGCTTAGCATAGACTCGTTTGGTGCAACGGAGCGCTTAGCATAGACTCGTTTGGTGCAATGGAGCGCTTAGCATAGACTCGATTGGTGCAACGGAGCGCTTAGCATAGACTCGTTTGGTGCAACGGAGCGCTTAGCATAGACTCGTTTGGAGTAACGGAGCGCTAAGCATAGACTCGATTGGTGCATCGGAGCGCTTCTTATTCAGCGTTATGGGCATGTGCTGACCGCATATTGGACCAAGAACACGCAAAGCAATAGGCGTGAATTATTCCCCGCCCAGCGGAATGCAAGACGGTGCGTTTAAATCTCTTTGTTCGCTAGTGCTACCCTCGTGGCACTGGAAAACGTTAGACTAATATCTATGTCGTTATGTATGTGTGTATTATGCAATGTAATAAAGTTTAATTTCATTCCGCGAAACAAAATGTAGAGTCACCAATAAAACAGTAAACAGTCCCAAGTAGCACACAGGCTGAACATTCAGCAATAAGTTAGCCTAATAACCAGTATTAAGCTTTAATAAAGATATATAAGAGTTCCAGGGAAGCTTCAAGACTGCACAAGGGAGAGTTTTTCAAGTCTTGTGCAGCCTTGCTGATTAAGAGCTACAAGAGTCGGCAAAAATGTACTCTGAGCATTATGTATAAATCTACTAACCATTTTTAAAATATGTTTACTAACAACAAAGGATCGATGTAATCTGAAAAAGAAATGAATTATTTATTATTTATTAACTTATTTATATACACAGCTGTTCTAGCTGTTTTTTCGTGATTTCAAGGTTTTTACCATAGTAAAAGTTGTTCATTATGATGAATACGTGGGACACTCAGAAAGTTTTGCGAAACTAAAAAAAATTGTTCTATACGTACATATATTTTTATCAAATCTTTTCAAAGTACTTTCCACCAGCCTCTATACAAAGATTCATGCGCCTAAACCAGTTTTCAAAACACTTTTTCCAGTCCGCCGCAGACACCTCGTTTACAGCCTGCTCGAACGCAGCCAGCGCATTTTCCGGCGACGAAAATTGTATCCCTTTGAGCTGTTTTTTTATTTTTGGGAATAAAAAGAAGTCACACGGTGCTAGATCAGGGCTGTAAGGAGGGTGACCCAGGAGTTTGACTGGCGTGCTGTCCAGGAAGTCCCTCGTTTTGAGTGCGGTGTGCGCAGGTGCATTGTCGTGGTGGAGCAGTAGCCCGCGGAGCCCTGTGTTTGGTCGCTTGTTGCTTATAACAGAGAAAACTTCTGGCAAACATTTGGTAGTATACCATTCGGCATTAATGCTTCTTTGATCCCGTAAGGGAATTGATACCAAGTGGCCAGTCAAATTAAAAAAGCTAGCGATCAAAATCTTACCCCCGCTTCTAGATCGCTTCACTTTGGTAGGCGTTGGCTCATTTTGAAACACCGAAACAGTCGACTGGCGCTTGGTTTCTGGGTCGTATTGATAAATCCAGGACTCATCACCTGTAACGATGTCGTAAACACGCCGAGACGAGCCTGCTTCAAATTTGTTAAGCATATCACGGCACCATTCCACCCGGGCCTGCTTCTGAGCATCGGTGAGGTTGTGCGGCACCCAGCGTGATACTATCCTCCTCACGCAAAGATGGCTGTGTAGAATCTCGTGAACGCTTCCCGATCCAATCTTCAATATGTGTTGAATCTCCTGATATGTAATTCGCCTATTGTCTTGGATTAAATTTTTCACTGCTAGCACGTTTTCTTCGGTAACAGCCGTCAAAGGGCGACCGCTTCTTTCGTCATCCCCCAAAGTTGGTCGACCGCGCTTGAATTCGTTATACCAACGATACACGGTTGCCTTGGAAGGGCCTTCATCCATGAATGCCATTTGAAGTCTATCGTACGATTCATCCGGTTTCAGGCGACACTTGAAATCGTATAAAATCATAGCTCTAAAATGTTCCCGGCGCAGATCCATATTTCAGTGAGACACAATACTTTGAATTAACTCGCAAAAAATGTGGAGGGAAATTTTGAAATTGGAACTTACTTATTTTTACTTATAAATAATCATATTTTCGAAAAACATTATAACTGGCCAGTCTCCCATATATAAAAACTTTTTTTCGCAATACTTTCTGAGGGGCCTGGTACATTCATCCCTTAAAAGATAATAAATATGAAGTGGACCGCACGTCAGTGGTAACAGTTTCACCTTGACAGCGCCTTTATTTCATAAGTAGTAAGGGCGGTTTTCGTAATTCAAGAGTTTAACGTAACTAACGTGCGGTCGACTGTACCAACAAAATTAAAATCATTTTTTTTTCAATCACTGTTGATGTCCTTGATCAATCATCAATATTATCATCATTATTCGTTCATTCGCTTATTCATAATCAAGGCAAACAGGCAAAACAAGGTTTGAGTACAATGTTTAGCTATTGAACGTAATATCCCAAATAAGTATAAGATAATCGTGACACAAAGATGGCTCCCGATAACCTAACCTAACCTATTATAACCTAACCTAATTTTAGAGGACTCTTATCGATAGTCTAACTACCATTGAAAGTACAGTATGACAATGAGACTTGAAGAATTTCAGTCTACATGACAGTATTTTTTTAAATGGCACAGTGTTTCAATACAACAGTTTTCGATGCTATTTTGAAATTTTATGAACGAGAAAAAAATGCGATGCACGCGTTTAAGTAGGTATAACTTACTGAGCTAAGGAATTGGGCGCGACGAGTAAGTAAATAGTAGTGATATCACTTTGAATCACTACTAAACCAGCTGATAATACATTTCCAACTTTACGCCAAAGATAATAACGAATATTTTTCTTTCCGCAACACGATAAAACATAAGGCTTTTTTGATTTATGATTGCGCTATTATGATAAGCGCAGGAGAGGGGTCATAGAACTTTGCAGGGCTCACACGCGGGAGCGAGACGAAGAATTCTTTTTCATATGTACTAATCTAGATTGCAAGTTGCAACCTCACCATTGCATACCAAGGCATAAGATAACAAATAAATTAAATGACTTAATCCAATCAAAATAGTTCAGTCATCAAGGAGATAATTTTTAATTTTAAGAATGCATTTTTATTGAATACGTATCGGTGTGGGATGCAAATCAAAGCGCATCGCAAGGCTGCGTAGGAAGCGTTGCAGGCCGGTGTCGATTCGTGCGTTTCTGGAGTTGGGACGAAAACTTTGTAGTAGAGAGGAACGGTGGAGCCGAGCGGGCCATCATTCGCAGTCCGACAGTTGTGCGGCGCGGTCGACGCCTGCGCGCTAGCCGGTCATCGGACTTAACTTTTCAAGATTCGTCACTAACGTTTCCGGATCATCATGGGGACCGCAGGGGTCCCACTTGCGGCCCTACTGCTAATCCTCACTTCCACAGTTCTAGAGGTATGTCTTCTCAATCTAAAACAAAAAGCCGGTATGCAACCAGTCCGCGGCGATTCTGAAAAATACTTTGCAAAAACTTTTTTGACTTCCCAAAGTCTAGACTTCGTTACTTGTATTTATTGTACGGCTGACTCATTTTAACTGGACAAAAGATTTCTGTTTTGTATATTGACTTAGTTAAAGTAATAAGTAGGTATCGGTGACAGAGCCGGTTTCTGCAACTTCTGAACATATTTTAACTTTACGATATTCAGTTAGTGCGTTTGTTTGAATAAACGTTCAGTTTGGAAGGACATCCTATATATGTTACTAAGTAATGAATATATATGTAATATATTTACTCAATGAGTTTCACAGCACAGTGGTAGAGACATGATTTGTAATGCTCGAAAATTTAGCCCAATATCAGTTGATAAAAACAGATAATTTGATGTCGATAAAGTTTAAAGCAACCCAGTTAATAAATATGTTTATTATATTCTCTGATTATTTAATAAGCAAACTGAGAAATAATAATTGGGTTGTAAGGTACACAGGAAGAAGGAATGAGTATTGCATATTATTTTCAGTTTTATATCAATAAAACTATTATTGTCTCATTACTACTTTTTACAACTGCAAACTATTACCTACTAGTGTATTGTTACAGCTGTTTCATTGGCTAATTGAGTTCAAGCTGAGTCTGCATTATTGTCTAAGTACTATTGTTATAAAATTATTTGATTAAATGTGCAAACTTAAATGAGGTCAAAACACCAACCAATATGTTTTTAGTTAATTCTCGTATTACTGAATTCCGAATTGTTGTAAGTCGCACGCGTTTCATAAAAAAAAAGTATCATAAAAACAGGTTTTAAACTTTTAATCTATTGGATCGATCAGCGTGAAGAGTAATCCGTATATTTTTGAAGTCTGTTAATTGATCGTTCGAAAACTTTGGAGTTGTTCGCTGATTCGCTAGTATAGAGCTGCTTGTAAGCTTAGCTCAGCGTCCGCAGCACTTTGTCAACAGTCTACAATGCTATTGTACATAGATAGGCCTACATCCCCAACAGTATGGGTACCGCTAAACAGCTGACGTCAATGTCATTCTCATACTCTACTTCTCAATGTTCTTTGAAGCATTTTTCCTGTAGTTGCTAGAGACGAAGTTCAGGTTGCGTTATCTAACTCTTTCGTTATTACAGGATGGTAACTGGTAAAATAATCAAAATATACAGGATCTACAGTTTGTAGAAAAATACAACAAGATTTAAGGAATTATAAAAAAATGGTACTCTGTGTACTTAAACACGCAATTTTAGGCTTGATTCCACCAACGATAATTATCTGGTTAAAACGACCATTTACCCACAATTCCAGTAGGTACATAAAACGTGCCGAAAAAAAAGTGTGTGAAAAGTGTGTCTTGTTATCAGAAAAGCGTGGTCATATTTTAAGAGCTCATTCAGGGCATACCATAGAAGAACTTTTACTATGGGACCAACACTGAAATCGCGAAAAAAATACCAGCTGTTACCTACTAAATCATCGATGACGCTCGACAAAATGTAAGGATCAGCTGTTTTTCTTTTCGCGATTTCAGGGTTGGTCCCATAGTAAAAATTGTTTGACAGCATCCCCTGAATAAGCTCTTCAAATATGATCAAGCATTTCTGATACACGTTGTATAAAGGAATCGGCTATTTAATCAGAGAATTAGACGTTGATTAATACTAAATGACAAAAACTATCACAAAATTAAGTCAATCAAAAATTATCATAAAGTTAAGTCAGTCAAAAAATTGCTCAATCATAATAAAATTGCATGATATCAAATGACTTCATTTCTTCGAATGCTGTGTAAGTACTCTATTTACCTACATAATTATAATCGCTTGATAAATAATGGATGAATATAAATACTCAGAACCCATGTGAGTAGTTAAAAAAACTACACGGTTTGTTAAAAACAGCTTCTGACACGTAAAATATTTTTAAATTAATTATTATAATGTGTAGTGATCGCGAAAACCTAAGAAGTTATTATTATTATTTTTGTAGATTTTATACAAAATTTAAACTCTATACAATATTATGATCTTGATCATCAACTCATTACTATCCCACTACTGGGTACGGGCCTCTTCTCATAATGAGTAGGTAAAGGCTTTAGTCCACCACGCTGGCCTAGTACGGGTTGGCGGACTACACACACCATCGATAACTGTATGGAGCACTCTAGGGTGTGCAGGTTTTCTCACGATGTTTTCCTTCACCGTTAAAGCGAGTGATTATCAAATTCTGGTCCGCACATGTACTCGAAAAGTCAGATGTGTGGGCCGGGTTCGAACTCAGACCCTCCTGCATGGAAGACAAGCGCTCAACCGCTAGGCTATTCACTACTTAAGCAATTGAGTAAAAAAAAAAGTCAAAAGAATCATTAGTTCAGCAAAAAAAACTTGCAGTAGGTATCCTTTCCCGATAGTCACATTCAGCGAAAATTAAGTAACTCAAAAAAAAACTACATGATAATATGATAAAATACATGTTTCTAGGAAACTGGGCAAAGTGTTGTCTACATGTCTCAGTTTGGCATACGTGATCTGTATCATTTAGGCAACAGCTTAGGTGGTGTTGCAGTTGTTATGGGCAAATTTAGCTTAACATGTGGGCCATCTCGTTACGCCAACCATGAAAAAAAGTTAAAGTTCTACTCTGTTACCCTATATTTACTTTAAAACATTCGCGTTGCAGTATAACTTATTAATATAGGTACTACGAAACGGGAATTAACGCGCACAACCTATTTTAAGCCTGACGTTTCGACCAGGTTCTACTGATCGTGGTCACGAGCAGACCACAACTAGTCCACTGGTAAGTTCGTGACCACGATCTGTCCACCAGTGGTCTGTTCGTGACCACGATCTGTCCACCAGTGGTCTGTTCATGACCACGATCAGTGGAACCTGGTCGAAACGTCAGGTTTTGTGCTTTAATTCACGTTTCATAGCATATTAATCTGTTATTTATATTCTTTAAAATACTTCGTCATGTAGGGAGAATAAAAAAAAAGCTTTTAGACTTTACAAATTACCTTTTTAAACTTACTCTGAAAAACAGAGTCTATAGGTCTGTAGGTCTTTTAGGTAGGTAGCTAACTTAAAAAAAAAAACATGCTAAATATAGCAGTATCATAAAAACGACATAATTTTAATATTACCAGAAACTGGCATCTCAATCCGAATACACGTAGCTAAATGTTTTTTTTTAGTATAATGTTTTTAGTGTAAATGATAAATTCCGGCTTACCAAACTTGCTTGCTACGTCACAATTCATCACCCAACTGGTTTAATTGTCTTAGACGATGTTTAAAAAAATTTTGAACCAACATACAGATTCATGATATATTAGTACCTATTGTTTTTTTTTTGCAATGATTTCGTAAACCGGCTATTCGTACAAAAAAGATTTTTTTTTGGAATTTTTTTGATAGTATTGGATGGCAAAACGAGCTAAAGGCCCACCTGATGTTAAGCGGTTACCTTTGCCCATAACAACTGCAATACCACCTAGACTGTTGCCTAAATGGTACCGCAAGTCGGTTCGCCAAACTGAGACATGAAGATGGAAAGTCTCATGTGATTGTAATTTCACCGGCACCCGTACCCTTCAGACCGAAACACAGCAATGCAAGCATCACTTTATAGATTCGCTAATTTTAAGGCAGAATAGAATTTCTACTACTGGGGCTTTATTGACAACATTTTTATCAAATCTGGACAAAATAAGTCAGTCAGATTTTAATTTTATTGAGCTTTTAAATAGAAAAACCGCAAAAACTCCAGTTAAAAAAGTCTACACAAAATATATTTATGCATATTTTGCTACTAGACCCAGCATTGATAAGTCTCAAGCAGCAATTAAAATAAAAAATTTACATTTAAGTACATTTTATTAACTTTACATACATATTATCACGCCTGTTTCCCATTGGGGTAGGCAGAGACTATGGATTTCCACCTGCTACGATCCTGACACACCTCTTTCGCTTTCGCTCTTTTCCTTTATTAACTTTAAATGTGATTAAATGCTAACTTCTGTTTATTCGTTGATAACATCCAAAGACTTAATAAGAGTAATTTTATGGTCCTTAAAATCTAAAGCTTACAGATGAGCAACATAGTACCACGGGCTTAATATTTTATTGTGTATTTTTATATATTAAGGTTCTGGAAACTGACCATGATATCGCCATGATATTGATCGTAACATTTTTGTAATGCTATGATCCTTTATGCATTAGGGAAAGGACTGTCTCCTCGAATACAGGTTGGAGGAGCTAATTTCTTTTTAATATATTTGGTCACTAATAAATCCCAATATTATTTTTCCCGCCCGCGTGTATGTCGTTTATCGCGCATCCCTCGGGAACTTGTCATCTTCCCAAGATAAAAATCCTATATGTTAATCCAGGTTATTTTATATCTGTATGCCAAATTTAATTAAAATCGGTCTAGCCATTCTTGAGTTACATTGAGTTATAAATGGTGTAACTAACCCGACTTTGTTTTATATATTTAGAATAAATTTTCAACTTAGGAATCTGTAAAATCGTATAAACTGGGTTTCGCTCGCTTCTTCCTGACAAGTTTGGCCATTCTATTCGCAGTCTCAAAACGTTTTAAGTGTTCATAGTACACACACGCTCCGGTATACCGGTATACGTCATCGGCAACTCAATTTGCCATCAGCGGTACACATCTTAAAAGCTTTTCTTATTTATCCACTAAACATCTAACCTTCCAATTTTGTGAGACGCAATGATAGAAAATTAATATCTGCAGTTAAATAAAAATCAATAAGTAATAAGTGTGGGTTTCTTTTTGAATGTAGAAAGCTAAATCACGTTATAAAAAAAAAACAAGAAATAGTTCAATGTAATTTTATCAAGACACTTTAAAAATTCTTCGAATTTTATTTAATTATTCAGATATAGAACTCAGTAATAAAATACCATAAAGTAGTTTTTTTTTTGAATTATGAATATTGGCCCTCTGATTGAATATTAAAACCTATTTCGTTTTGATCAATCAACTCAGTCTTTGAACGCCTCATCAACTCAGGCTTAAATATCAAAGTATAGACTTCAGTAATAAGTAAAATACCATAAAGTAGAAATCTCAATGATGTAAATGTCAATCTCATGACAGTAGAAGTTCCTGTTTGACGTTTATTTGTGACATTTAGGAAATCAAGACTAAATTGGAACTATATTTTGAACATTTTAAATTATGAGAATGGAGCCGCTGATTGATCGAATTTTATTTTAAAATCTAGTTCGTTTTGATCAAACAACTCGTCTTTCTTTGAACGCCTCATCAACCCAGCCTATCGCAGTCCGATGATGGACATTGGTCGCCCCCAAGTTGCGTCACAACACTCGGTTCTCCACCTTCCGCATCCAGTCCCCCAGCTTCGACCTTCTAGGTTGTTGGTCCACCTGGCTGGGGGGTCCTACGCTGCGTTTGCTGATTTGCGCCTATTGCTGTTCTTATTCACGCAATCCTCTTTGTTGCACCATAGTTCTTCTTTTTGCGTTCGTTCTTCGCTTTCTGTATCCGGTCTGCCCCACCTACGTTAGGGTTTTTCCTGAAAGAAAGAATTAATTAAATTAATTAAATTGTGTTTTCTAACCACCTGGTATAAAATAGTATTGGAGTTTGTATTATTATTTACATCAGAATTAAAAACACAGTACGCACGGCTCAATATCCAGTACAAACTGGTCTATCATTGTGCGGAAAACCTCTAAAATGCAAAGTCAGCTTATACTGGCATGAATAGCTTGATATATAGCTGTATGTACCTACGGAAGAAACCTTTATCACTGAAACTGATTAATAAGATTTTACAATTATTTTAATGAAACATTTTTATTTTTTATTACTGACGCAGCTGATTAAAACTCTGAACTTTCATGATAACTGAATTAAGTTATCGTTAAAGGCTATCTACAGTTTGATTTTAAACAAATGTCTTAAATGGCCGTCGACCCAACACCAATATTGGCCGACGCTCGCTATTGTTTTTGTCATCCTAACGTACCCCATTGGTGCATAGGACCTTCACGAGCTGTCGCCACTTCGCCCTGTCTTGCACCATCTCTCCAATCTTTAAATTGGCTCCATATTAGTTGAGCCACGGTCCGCTGGAGTATGTTCCCTATCCACTGCAATTTCCTCTGAGTAATTTCTACGCCATAAGACGTTTGCTGGCATCAGGCCCATAGGTATTTGATAATGCTTGTCTGCAGCCAGTAAATGCGAAGTAGGATCTAAAGCACTTTGTTACCAACACAGAACTCTTGCAGCGAATTCGTCAGTTCCTTCGTCTCTCTCCACGTCTCCCAGACAAAAAAAGCACTCTTTTCACAATTGACTCTAATAATTAATATTGGATAACATTTCCACATGATGTTACTACAAAAAGGTACATGCAAAGGGATTTACTGGAAACAGATTGATGCAAAGGACACCGGTGAATAAATAAGGCCGAACACACTGCGTGTACTTATGTCAACAACGTTGGTGTTTAATGCTGGTTTCTCTTTGACCATTTCACAAAATCTTGCACATTAAACAGCAGCTAAGTACACAGTTTCGGACGATCGGGGCCTCGAACGTTCCAGCAACGCTTTGATGATAATATACGTGCATTGCTAACTTGTTGCACAACAATATGAAGTTTGAACCGGTGCGCAGAACTTCTATGGTATGTTGTATATCCGTCTGTCAATTAGGGTGCCTTTATACTTAGCACTAAGGCTGCGGACCTAAGAAAAGTTTTACACAAGCACTCTTGTCCCATTTGAAATAAGAAATAGAATAGTTTGAACGAGCAGTTAATCTTCCCACTTGGAGCATTATTTAGCGTGTGGTGTGTACTCATCTAACTGAACACAGTAACGCGATTCGCGACCTAATGTCGATGACCTACAAGAAAATGTTCATTGATAAGGAACTATTAAAGTAATGTAAATCAATATTCTAATTTTTCTTCATGCTGGTTAGGTGCTAAGTGATGATAAAGATTGAAAAATTAGTATTTCACAATTATAGACTTTATTTCTTGTAGTGCGTGGTGTCTTTTTGCTTGGAATGAATTGTAGATACATTGTGAAGTAATGTTATATTCGCAATGCCGCTGATTCAACAGGTGACGGCGCTTGTAGGTTATCAGAAGTTACTAGGAATAAAAATATAGAACTTGATCTGTGAGATAATAATAATACACAGGATGAAATAAAATACATGTAGGTGGATTCTACCAAGAATCCTAAGAAACGGGTAGGACGTAGGACGAATAAAATATTGTGACTGCCCATACAAAAACCTTGTCAATTTGTCGCATATTTTTGATCCTGTATTCTCGGTTGTTCTGGTGAATGCTATTCTGAGTTTCTAGGCAACAGATGCATCCTATTATGACATTTATGGCAAATTTAGGTCTTATTTTCTTGAAACGTGTCCACTTAAAGATCTCAGACCAAAAGACGATTGACGCTCCAATCGCACGGCTTGCGAACGCTGCGTGGAAGAGTAGGTCCTCCTTTGCCATTTAGTATTTCTTTTTCTCGCTTCAGTTTCTAGTTCTGCGCGCTCCGTCTATCATATTATTTAATTGAAGATGTTTGTTATAGACATTTTAAAATATACCTATAGAATAACAGCATTATTTAAATTTAAGTAAAACAGTTGCAGCTTCTACCAGATATGATTCTTTTATCATATTTTTTGCTCTCTTTATGAACGTTAGTACTTGACCCCGTCAAATCCGCGTAATTTTTTATCAAGGTTATCTTTTTCAGAAAGATACGGCTATGCCTAAATTTAGTGTTAAAGTATAGTTACTTAGCGGTGTCTATCTACGCATGTTTGCATTACGTACAGGCCAAGAACTCTTGTTATCCGTTCAATTGGTAAATAAGATAAAAATGATCTTTGAGCGTGTTCTAACTTGAATCTTGAATTATACACGAACAAATTTTACAAACAGCACAGCCTGATTCTGAAGCATGTTCATGGTTATTAACAATAATTCCAGGAATATTAAATCTAGCTAAGAAATCTTTCGTTGGTTCACGGAATTAACTCCGTTTGTTTTTAAATAAGACCTATTTGTTACCTGTGAATCATAAAGAAATGTTTTTTTTAGTTGATCTTTGTGCTCGCTCGTCTATAACTAATTTAATTTTTATTGTCATTTGTACTTATGTATCTCTCTCTATATTGTTTTGGCTTCTTCATTTATCAAAGATTGACGAGTGTCAAATTATGTTTTATCAATTTTGTAACTAACACGGAAAGACCGTGTAACCTTTTAGTTGCCAATAAAGTACTTGGACTATCCTGTTCCGTATTAGGTAATAGGTACTGTAATTATCTGTTTGGTCGAGCATCACGTGAAAAACAACTGGACCGATTTTAATGAAATTTGAAACACAGAAAGACCATGTCTAGAATAATTTTTATCAGCATACCATGGGAGCAAAGGTACGGGTCTCTGCTAGCTATTTATACAAAGCAGAAAGGCACCCTTAAAAAGATAACTGAATATTAAGCCTGTATAATGTATCCTACTTTTGTTTCTTGGTGCCTCATAATTTGTGAACGTATCAGGCATCTTAGACTTTTATGTAAATTAGAACAATGTCCACCATATCTATATTTAGCGACTTGTTATAACTTTCATCGTTTTATTATTAGATAACTGAGTCTAGTAACCTCGTCGGCCATCATTTTTATCTTTTAAGGTTAAGTACCTACGTAACGTTTGGGACCAAAGGTGGTTTGCGATAGGAATATATATGTTTAATGTGCAAATTTTTATACATAATTATGATTTGTATTAATTGTAATTTTGAGACCACAAATCTCAGAGAGCTGTTGGATAGAAATGACTCAAATTGTTTCAAAGTGGATGTTTATAGAATAACTTTAACGTGGTTTGAAGAACCAGTGACAATTCCTTTAGTGGAAAACGTAGGTTATATATTAAGAAGTATAAGTTAGATGAAAAAACAAGAAACACTAATGTGGTTGTGATAAGAAACAGATTCTGAACCACTATGAAATTTTTTCGCATTCTTTATAGAAATATCCTATATTCGAGAATTAAAATCTAGCCTTTACAAATCTAGAATATTACATAAGTCAAATCATAATTGAAAATGAGTGGATTCGACTTTTCGATATTTAGGTCAGTTTTCGTTTTTTTTTCTTTTTTTTGCTGTGTATCAAAACTCGGTTGTAAGAAATAAAATAAAATGATCAGATTATGACGTAGCCGTGTAGTTTCAAAGGAAATCACGCCTACAGACCGAGAGTTCAGTACCCTTGGAACGTATGAGTTAGACAGATAAATAAAGTACCTGATCGACGTACGAACAAATCGCGACTTTATGGCGTCGGGAAAGCTCGCCCGTACGTATCACTACAATACCGTGGTTTTTAAAGGCAAGCCTGCTAAGAATTAAAAAAAATATACCGACGAGCCTGGCTCGCGGCTCGTCAGCGAGGTTTTGATAAAGGCACGACTGTTTTTCTCGTAAATCGATCAGCGCCGACGACCCGCGAGTAATCCGTCGTTTTTAATGCCGCGGTATACTCGTACGTCGATCACCCACTTCAAAATACTACAGTTGTCGGCTTTAGTTCAATAATTGGTAGTTCCTCTACATATCTTAATACACTACTAGAGGCGCCTCTGATTTATGTTTAGGAATTCTATAATCTATTAAGTGGGCTATGGTATTAGTTAACTTTCAAGATCGTACTAGAGAAGGTACTGAAAACATGAAAGCAGTCTACAGTATATTATTTGTTTCTTTATACAGGATTATTTTTTATTTAAGTTTAAGGGATGATTGTACTCATCAATTCGAACAAATTTTACAATAGGACCAATTCTTAAATCGTGAAAAAAAAAATGTTCCATAGAAAATTTATAATTCTTGTGAACAAAATGTACGGCACGGCAATTTTTTTCACGATTTCAGAATTAGTCCCTAAATATAAGTTGTTCAAATTGTCTAGTATAATCGTCCCATTACAGGTTTATTGGTGAATTAGAAAGTGAATTATAAACATCCTGTATATTGAGGAATAATGTTTAGTCGACCTCACATCAGTAACACTTGAATTACGAAAACCACCCTTACTGCTTACGAAATAAAGACACTGTCAAGGTCAACCTGACGAGAGGTTGACAGAACTTACGTAGAACCTACGTTATACCTCAATGTCTTTCAAAGTTAACATTATGGTGTACTATTGATAACAACTAAATTTAATGCTAACATTTTAGAATTCAAACCTGCTGCATCCGATCTCGAGTCGGCTGTCTGGAGCGGGACCACTACCTAAGCCTCGTTTTAGATCAGACTTAACTTCCTTATAATATTATCATAGGGTATATAACAGTAGACACGACGCCATGTTGTCCTTCTTTTAGAGTGCCATATTTTCACGTGGAAATCCTTTATAAAAAGGCTTCGGTGTATGCATGTAAAAGTAATAGTTGACCACTACCTATAGATAACTTCCTTAAGACGCTGACAACAGCCAAATACCCCAAATAGGCTTCTTTTAAAAACATTTTTAGCTGTATCTATTCAGTTTGTGACAATGAAAAAAATATATGTTAATCTTGGTTGTATTTTTTAAAACTATATTGAAGCCAAAACACATTTTCTTGAAGTTTTCTCGATAGAAAATAATTGTAAACTAACCTCTTAAAACATGCTTTAAAGCAAACAATCTCTATTATTTACCAAATATTATAAATAAAATTAAGAAAACATTTAAGAAAGACAATAATCTAAAACATTATTGTTTCTGTTTTTCAAATAAGCTTTTAGTTTTTTATTTTAAAAAAAAGTTAATTTTCGTTCAAGTTGAGCGGCGTACCCGACGTCCCTCCGCTCGTTACCTCTCTTTCAGTTCTGTACAAAACGACAGTGACCGCAGAGGTCTGATTTTTTAGGTGTTGTCAGCGTCTTAAGGCGATACTAAGAGCTAAGTACCGCCCCCACAACAATAAAAAAATATTACTGTTAATTATTATCTATTATTATTATTATTATATTGAAAATACGTTTTAAACAATTGAAGTACAGGTACTGTAGTTTAATCAGAAACTATTAACTCTACTACTCTACTATTATTAGTAAATTATAGTTCGCTGTAGTTGTGAAAAACGGCCACTTTTGGCACTTTTTCTACGGTTGGTGGCGGTTGCGATTTTTTTGTATGGGACCAACACTGAAATCGCGAAAAATAATCAGCTGTTTCCTACATTTTGTTGATGTTTTTTTTTTTTTTTTTTTGTTTTTTTGTTGTTTTTTTTTTTTTTTTGTTTTGTTTTTTGTTGATTCTTGACATTCTTTTCACGATTTCAGGCTTGGTCCAATAGTAAAAGTTCATACTGATGAGTACAATGACCCCTTAAGTGGTTTTCAGTTGTTTATCTTGGTTAATGATTTTTATGAATATTATTCAGAAGTTATATTGTGATTATTGTCACGTAAGTTATTCCGATAATATACAATGCGAAATAGAGCATCGATTTGCGCAAAAAATCAAGTAATTTAAAAATTCGTGGGCTATTGCTTCTCGATCGCCTTAAACCAAAGAACTGGCTATCTTAAACGTAACCGACTAATTTAAACGAGCCTTTAGCATCACAATGTCATAAAAATATTTCTAAGAACTAATTACAGTAATCTTGGTACTGGTTATTACCGGTATTTATAATACAAACATCGCGAATAATGTGCATGCGCACGATAGCAACCAGAAGTAGCCTCAGATTGCCATTTATCGAGGTTATCCAATAATGTTATCAAAACCTCTTCATACAATATTCATCATCTCACTATTTCTGTAAAGCAGATAAATTACAGAAAAATATTAATATTTTGTGATTTTTTTTCTTGTTATCTCTCCAAGTCAGTTTATCAAACACAGTGACCCTATGACGCCTTGCACAATAAGTATACTTAACGTTGATAACGGTGTCAATTTCCTTATGCTGTATTGAGTTTAATTATGAAATTGAGATTTTTGGAACGTACGGCTTGCAGACTAACGATAACAAGGGAATAATCACTTTTTAGCTAATTATCACCATAATTTTCACATCATACTTAATTTTAGATGCCCCATCGGCCATCCGTTCTGCGAGCAATGTGCCCCGCCCAGCGCCACTTATGTTTGGCAATTCTTCGGGCAATGTCGGTTACTTTCGTTCTCCTGCGAATCCCCTCATTTTTGATTCGATCATGCAGCGACACTCCGAGCATAGCCCTCTCCATTGCCCTTTGAGTGACTTTGAGCCTTCTTATCAGGCCCATTGTGAGCGACCACGTTTCAGTGCCGTAAGTAATCACTGGCAACACACACTGGTCAAAGGCTTTCGTCTGAGACACTGCGGTATTTTGGACGAAAAGATATTGCGTACCTTCCCAAACGCTGCCCAACCGAGTTGGCAATAAAATTCTGGAGTGGTCACCGCGTTCTGGAAGGCGTAGCGTGGGTAGGCCCCCCACAAGGTGGACCGACGACCTGGTGAAGGTCACGGGAATCCGTTGGATGCGGAAGGCAGAGGACAGGTCGTTGTGGCAATTCTTGGGGGAGGCCTACGTCCAGCAGTGGACGTCTTTCGGCTGAAATGATGATGATGATGATAATTACTAGAAATTAATCTTGTTCCGGAATAGAGAATATTCTTTAGTAAATATGTGTAAAGCTCTATAAAGAGAGCCTGCATCGGATACTATGAAAAATAAAGTAGAATTTTCCGCTCCTCATTAATAGGCTTTTGATTATTAATTCAGATAAAACCGTGAATGACAATGGATAGTGATGTTATTTTATATCAGACATTTGTACTCGTTTTCAGTTTTCTCGTTATATTTTTGTATAATACATGAGTATATTACAGTAGTCTATAAGAAGCTCATGGTCGCATTTAATGTCTTAATTGCCGTTGTTATTATTCTTATTCTTATTCTTGATTGCAAACACAAAAAAAAAATCATAACAATACATAATAGTTTTGAAATTACATGTACAATGGCGAGCTTAACTCATAATTTAGATATTATATTAAAAACAGGTGTCTATTGAATAGATTTTGGTCACAAAAATCTTTACAGTAACTGAAAGTGAAGGAAGGTCGCTGGAATCCGCTGGATGCGGAAAGCGCAGGACCGGTCGTTGTGGTGATGCTTGGGGTAGGCCTATGTCCAGCAGTGGACGTCATCATCATCATCATTTCAGCCGAAAGACCTCCACTGCTGGACATAGACCTCCCCCAAGCATATGTTATACCATAATCGCCACGCTTGGCAGGTGGGTTGGCGATCGCAGTTGGTTGGTTAAATACTCAGAGAACGCTGCTGCCCATCCCCTGGTAAATCCCTTAGTCGCCTTTTACGACACCCATGAGAAGATTATAGGGTGGTGCAATTCTTTACGTCCGACCGTGGACGTCATTCGGTTGAAATGATGATGAACTGGAAGTGGTAAAAATCTAATTATGAAAATCCAGACTTTTTTAGTAGTAGTAAAACTTCCTGTGCAAGAGCTCGTCCGGGGAAGTACTACCTACCACTGAACCTATTTCTGCCGACAAGCAGTGATGCTTGCATTGCTGTGTTCCAGTGGGAAGGGTGCTGGTGAAATTAAAATCACATTAGGCTTACCATCTTTAGGTCTCAGTTTAGCAAATGTAATTTGTAATACCATTTAGGCAACAACTTATATGGTATTGCAGTTGTTATGGGCAAAGGTAACCGCTTAATATCAGGTTTTTTTAGTGGCTTCTAAGCTCGTTTCGCTGTGCTATGCTTTAAAAAAACCTAATAACTACTTAAGAGCCCTCTCACACTTTTTTGTCAATAACAGCAACGATAAGTGAATTTTTGGCATTTTTGATCATTTTTCTATAAAAATTTCAATTACTGAATTAGATATAGCGATACTAGATATCGCTATATTGAGCCCAGATTATATGGTACAGAGCCCACGTCGCGAGCGGTAAAAAATCTAATAGTCTTTTGATTTTAAGTTTAAGACAAGATTGTTTTATTATTACTTTAATATTTTAATTTTATTACATTGGCAAAGGTCTGAAATTGTATGTAATATATTTATTATTTAGAAACTTTATTTATTTTATGAGGAAATTGATGCTTAAAAAACCTATTTCTTATATTGTTAGTCTTAGACGGAATAATTGAAAATTCTACAAAATTTTGAGACTAACACATGAATAATCATATTCCACAACCAAAATTTATAATAAATACATGTATCACTGAGATCCACGACGCCAAAAAGTAGCTTAAAACGTAGATTTCTAGTGCTTTTGTAATATGGCTCTTAAGAATGAAAATAAGTTTGCATTACACTATAATGTTGTGATTTCAAAGAAAGCGTTACAGTATGTGTGAACTATGAGGAATTATGATAACAATATGGTGATAACGCATTCGACCTACATCTTGCATTCTGTTGCTTAGCCTGGATGCAACGGATGTGCGTGCCTACATTAAAAACTGCACCTTATTTGCATAACAGCAGATTTGAAAATTAACTGCCAGTGTCGTCAGGTGGTTTTCTTCCTACTTGTGCGGAGATGAGTCTGAAACCTGATTGTGTTCGTTTGCTTGAAAACATGTATTCATCTGTAAGTTGACTCCAAAAAGATTGTTGTGACATTTTAGTTGCAAGATACGTAAAATAATGTCTTCATAGATATTATTAAGTTTAGTACAATGTTATTAAATTAATCATCATCATCATCATTTCAGCCGAAAGACGTCCGTTATTGAATAAATAATGATAATTATTGTATAGGAATCGGGACAAGAACAGAGTTAGGTATAAAGTTTACATTCTGCTGAAGTAACTAATTGAACTTTTTGAACTAAAACTTCTTTAGGCACGCTCAACTTGGGGGTAAGCTGGTGAATGCGTTACGAAAAGTGAGGCGAACGGGGGGGAGGGGGTAGTGTGGGACGCGGGGAACGAGGCGTGCGCGACGGCTGGCCACGCGACTCAGCGCCGCCATTCCTTTCCAGGGAGGTATAACTTCGTGAAGTTTTACTTCAATCGTGTGCTCTCACACTCGTTTAATTTAATAGCAAGGGGTCTCCAGCCTGTGAAGCCAGGGGAGGGGGCAAGGTGATAGATAGATGATATGAATTGATGGTTAAATAAATACAATTCGTAAGGTTTTAATTGTTAACTACTAGAAAAAATATCTTAGTTAAAACATAGCCTCCTTGAGTTTTTGTGAGTTTTTCGACTACTTTATTATTAAAATCTTTTAGATTCGATTCTCAAGGGGTGGGGGGAGGATATGGAGGCGTGTGTTTTTTTTCCCAAAATGTTAATGGTTTCGCACTCAACTGAAGAAGTAATACACAAAACGCTACAGGAGGAACGGTGTGCTCATTAAAACGCCCATGTTGAACAGAATGGATTGATGTGATCTTAGGCTTATATTCAGAGACGAATCTATACTATATGGTACTATTCGATGAGTGCCTGACTAACCTTACCTTAGACAAAAAAAAAAAAAAAAATTATTTTATGGAACACTAACTAAACGAATTCAATTGGTTGAAATAAAAAAAAAGCTTTTTTGCGGAACCCGGCTTTCCTTCATCGGAACCCGAAGGTTCCGCGGAACCCACATTGGGAATCGCTGCCTTAGACTAAAAAATAGACCCACAGAAATAATTTGATTCAAAGTTCCGCTGAAAGTTGAAGTACAAAAGCAATCAATGTGTGTCCGTAAACCACACGTAAAATATTCGCCGACACGCACATAGGCGCATAATAATAGGTGAATAATGTACAAACAAAGCCTTTAAAGGCCATCTTGAAAATGCTTCACTCCGTATGCGACTACTGCCGTTGGCCATGAAAAATTGTAGGTCTGTCTGCCCCAAAGGTGTAAGGTAGTAGTAGCGTCACATTATTATGTAAGTATTATCTTCTGAGTCGTTGTATGGAGGAGTATGACACTTTATAAGCACAGACACATTAAGGGGGCCATTATTATTAATTACTAGACAAACAAGCCATATTTGAGTCTCTAATCTAATCTTCTGATGCGCTCATTACACCATATAACCTAGGTCTAAGTTTCGTTTTGGTTTTCATCCGGTGTCTATCTTAATATATAATTTTATACAGGTTGTGTTTTGAATATAGTGCTGGAGGGCCATGTCTGAAACTATTAGGTATACAGGCTGTGTTTTGAAAATAGTGCTGGAGGGCCAAATCTAAAACTATTAGGTATATACAAAAGTCATTAAAGGAGTCGTGAGCTAGATTTTGAAGAAAACAAAAACTACATAATAGATTTTTGAAAAACATACAATCGAATTGAGAACCTCCTCCTTTTTTGAAGTCGGTTAAAAAGCAGCTGCTTAGGCCAGAAATCAAACCCAAATACATATTATGTGGCTATACCTGTTATGGGCATACATATAAGAAAAGTAATTATTGTATTATGTGTTTTCTGTATGCTATATATGTATTGCTATTGGTATACCATAAATAAATAAATAATCAAAGTATAATTTCGATTTGGCCCTCTAGCATTTTTTTTATAATTCACCCTGTATGTGATGTATTGTGTAAATATATAATAATATGTATAAACGGATTGTATTTAAATTTTAACGACTGTTTTAACACTGCACCGCTATTTGTCGACGTGCGTTGAATACATTAAGCGATGATAAATGCAATTTAGTTTATTATGATTGGTGCTAGGTGCATTGTGATGTATTTATGTTCTTGGAAAATACGGTTTTCCATCTGTTTGTTAGATTTTTTTGATATGACAAAAAGATAAGAGTGTGAAACATTATTTATTGTTGTAGTATAGACAAGGGCTTAATACGAGTTTGACACTTGTGAATACTTTAATAGAATTTGATGACTTACATTCATTAACAAGTAGTGCCCCTAGCGGATACGAGGAGCGCCCCTACCAGATTGATGACTTTAATTCATTAACAAGTAGCGCCCCTAGTGGATACGAGGAGCGCCCCTACCAGATTGACGACTTTCATTCATAAATTAGTAGCGCCCCTAGTGGATACGAGGTGCGCCCCTACCGGATTGACGACTTTCATTCATAAATTAGTAGCGCCCCTAGCGGGTACGAGGAGTGCCCCTACCGGATTTAAGATTCTGGACTCTAAAATGTTAAGAAGCTTATGACAATACTAAAAAATAATAATAAGATGATAATTGCAACTAAAAGTAGGTTAGTATTGCAAAGAAACGATCGATTTTCTCGGCGACCGAGCTGATAATGATAAATAATTGTATTTACTGCGTATGAGTTGGTGTTGTTTATATTTCGTTGACCCTAATTGCTTGATTATTCATGTAAAAACGTAATTAATATCTTAAATAATTATAACAGATTCAGTTGTATATTATTTAGATTTTATCATTGTGCTCTAAAGTAAAAATTTATTTTTAGTTAATTGGACTTTGGATCAATTTATTTTTTACTCGGTTCTCATAAACACGCTTTTAGAGGTACTGTAGTACGTCATCAGATCAGCTTGATGGTAATAAACACGTAACCAATTATCGTATTGTCATCAAGATTATATATATAATATATACTTGCAAAGTTTCAAATCGATACGACAATAATAATTAGAAGTAGTTTAAAATCGACTTCCAAGATTTTTTCCGTAGTTAGCTAGTTAGTTACAAGTGAAGCTAATATAAGCGTGTTGAAATAATTAATAAGTTTTCATTAATAAAAAAATTACCTACAGTTTGCCTGTAGGTAGGTACTCCTAAAGTTATGTGTACTCTTAATAAAACCATAGTCAAAGATAATAGTAAATACGTAGCCTCGCGACATGAAAAGTGTAAATGTCAATAACGCTAAAATTAAGCAATGATTGAATCGGCTATTAATAACCACTGTAAGCAGAATTGACAGTACCTACATCTCACATAAAGTATTGTGACACTTTTTTTTGTGCGAAGAATTCATGTCTCTGTAAATGCTTTAATGTACATCATAAACTGAATTCACTGTACATCATGATGTTCCTGCTCTGGCCCCAAATTACTTGGGCAGTGTATCTTTTTCTTCCATTCTCCTCTGTCAGCCGTCATCTCATCATTGTCTCCCTTTTTAGCCGACTTCAAAAAAAGGAAGTTCTCAATTCGATTGTTTTTTTATAAGTTTGTTACCTCATAACTCTGTCATTTATGAATCGATTTGGAAAATTATTATCTTAGTTGAAAGAAAATATTCTTCCAGATCGGTCCCATTTTCATCAAAATCTAGTTCTGATTATGGGATCCATGTGGTATCATTTGTTGAAGATCTGATGAAGATAGTAGGAGATAAAGAAGGGAACTCTTCAATGGACGACAGCAAATCATCCGGGATTGCAGCAATCGCTTGTCTTTCTATTGTTAATGTCACTAAAAGTACAAAAATAAAATTAACTTTGAAAAGTAAAAACTGACTAAAAAGAATAAAATAATAAAAAGTGTGAAACAGTGTAGGAAGTCGGTGCTATTTTTTTCTTAAATCAAACTGAATCAAAGGCACCTATTTTCTAAACTGTTTCACATTTTCATTATTTTATTGTCGTTAAGTCGGTTTTTACTTTTTTTTAAGTTTATTTTTATTTCATATCATTCTTCACGAAATCCATCCTTTTTTTTTTTGGTCTTCCTCTATTCATGAACATTCATATTCAACATTCTCTTAGTTACATGACTATGGCTTTCTGTTTCACAACCTTGTAACTTATCTGGCAGATAATTTCATACAAATACTATTCTATTTTGTAAGGACGGGCGTTCGGATGCGAATCAAAGAAGACTGTTTGGGTGGAATTAGTATAATATACTGAAACAATTACATGTTAGGTTGCATTTATATGGGGGAAGGCGCGTCACACACTACACCTCCCCCGTTTATTTTAAAGAAAAAAAAAACTTTTTTTTTTCTTCAGTTGTACATATTATTAAGTTTAGTATAACATCGAATACGATATTCTTAAAAAATACTACATTAAAAATAAATGTGTGAATTAATTTTAATACAATATTAAAATAACTAATGAATTTAACGTTTGTTAGGTTTACAATTTTATTTTAGTGTTTATTTTATGTTGTGTACAGGTATTCATAAAATGGTTTAAAATATTTGTTTTTTACAACACGAAAATGAATACAATACTTCTAAAATAAACATGCCATTTCATAAACAATAAAAAAATCAAGTTCTTATCTACCTAATTAATGCTACACATGCTTATTATTTATTATTATCTACCTTTGTATGCACTGTTGACAGTAATGGAAACAGACAGAAAAATAGTAGAAAGAGTATTTAATTAGAGATTTCCCTCTAGGTACAGTAGGTATATCTTCTCTACTACCTATTCTGTTCTAAAACAAAGTACCTATGTCAAGTTTATTGCATAAATGCAAAAAGCAATATATCATTTATTATTTCCCTAATATCCTCTGTTACTATTAATATTCACTTTCCTTTTTTCCTGAAAATACTTTTCATATTTATTTAGTTGTAAACTAATCACATATTACATCACGTATTCCTTTCTCTTTCTTTATTAAATAATAAATATTGCTTACTCATCATCCTTCTCATGGTATGGTACAACATATTTTCATTTTGGACCGGCCGGTCATTTTATCATTATACGTGGGACACTCAGAAAGTTTTGCGAAACTAAAAAAAATTGTTCTATACGTACATATATTTTTATCAAATCTTTTCAAAGTACTTTCCACCAGCCTCTATACAAAGATTCATGCGCCTAAACCAGTTTTCAAAACACTTTTTCCAGTCCGCCGCAGACACCTCGTTTACAGCCTGCTCGAACGCAGCCAGCGCATCTTCCGGCGACGAAAATTGTATCCCTTTGAGCTGATTTTTTATTTTTGGGAATAAAAAGAAGTCACACGGTGCTAGATCAGGGCTGTAAGGAGGGTGACCCTGGAGTTTGACTGGCGTGCTGTCCAGGAAGTCCCTCGTTTTGAGTGCGGTGTGCGCAGGTGCATTGTCGTGGTGTAGCCCGCGGAGCCCTGTGTTTGGTCGCTTGTTGCTTATAACAGAGAAAACTTCTGGCAAACATTTGGTAGTATACCATTCGGCATTAATGCTTCTTTGATCCCGTAAGGGAATTGATACCAAGTGGCCAGTCAAATTAAAAAAGCTAGCGATCAAAATCTTACCCCCGCTTCTAAATCGCTTCACTTTGGTAGGCGTTGGCTCATTTTGAAACACCCAAACAGTCGACTGGCGCTTGGTTTCTGGGTCGTATTGATAAATCCAGGACTCATCACCTGTAACGATGTCGTAAACACGCCGAGACGAGCCTGCTTCAAATTTGTTAAGCATATCACGGCACCATTCCACCCGGGCCTGCTTCTGAGCATCGGTGAGGTTGTGCGGCACCCAGCGTGATACTATCCTCCTCACGCAAAGATGGCTGTGTAGAATGTCGTGAACGCTTCCCGATCCAATCTTCAATATGTGTTGAATCTCCTGATATGTAATTCGCCTATTGTCTTGGATTAAATTTTTCACTGCTAGCACGTTTTCTTCGGTAACAGCCGTCAAAGGGCGACCGCTTCTTTCGTCATCCCCCAAAGTTGGTCGACCGCGCTTGAATTCGTTATACCAACGATACACGGTTGCCTTGGAAGGGCCTTCATCCATGAATGCCATTTGAAGTCTATCGTACGATTCATCCGGTTTCAGGCGACACTTGAAATCGTATAAAATCATAGCTCTAAAATGTTCCCGGCGCAGATCCATATTTCAGTGAGACACAATACTTTGAATTAACTCGCAAAAAATTTGGAGGGAAATTTTGAAATTGGAACTTACTTATTTTTACTTATAAATAATCATATTTTCGAAAAACATTATAACTGGCCAGTCTCCCATATATAAAAACTTTTTTTCGCAATACTTTCTGAGGGGCCTGGTATTTATTTATCATGAGGTACACTTTTTTACAAGTCGACTTTTATTCATCATTTTATTATCATCATTATTATTAGGACGAAGATTTAAGACTCTCTCGTTCTCCAACAGTTCTCACGGAGGAAAGCTCGTTCGCACCATGATCGAATCTGAAGGACCTGGCCTTATTGTACCTACCTCTTTATGTGTACCACGTTTTTATACATCACTTACAAAACACAACATTTAATACATCTCATCCAAATTGAATAATTCGGTATGCAAGTTCTCCGCCGCTCTCGGGTGATCAGTCCGGTGACGTGTCAGAGCCTTATGTACCAAAACATTCCCTTCTACTTATTATACAATCCTTTAATCATACCAAAACATTCTTTCAAAGTTACGTCATCATAATGAGATAACTATTAAACCTATCCATTATCCATATACTTTTAAACAGGAAAAGTACCTTTTTTTTGTTTTTGTTTTCGGGTGGAAATCCTCATGGATACCCTCCGTCTGGGGATGGCGGAGGGGTATGTCGGACTCTTACCGACTAAAACCACACGGTGGCCATCCTCTGCACAAAATAGAGGAGCTCCGGGAACTCCATTGGACCGCGCCGGTGCCCCTCTAGTGCTATGCCTTTGGCACATCCCGGGAAAAACAAAATTTTTCCCCCACAGTAGCACGCGACCACCACGTACTGCTGTCCTCCCTGACACTCTTTTAAAGGTGACAAAAGATGTTTAATACTGTCCCTATTCCATCATTCCTAAAAAAACAAAGCCCAACACTCGTCACTATTCATTTGAGACTTGAGTCGTTAGTCTTGTTCTCAATGAGCAGAAGAAACCTCAAACACATAAATACTTTGTACTTAATGGCCCCAGCGCTGCCAACAAGGCAGCACTGGCAGGGTCGCCATGTAAGGACGGGCGTTCGGATGCGAATCAAAGAAGACTGTTTGGGTGCAATTAGTATAATATACTGAAACAATTACATGTTAGGTTGCATTTATATGGGGGAAGGCGCGTCACACACACATCTAGCAGTTAGTGCCTATCAGGAGGTGGTGAACGGGCCACTGTTGCATTCAAACCCAAAACATCTTTTCTAGTAATGTTTTGTTGGACACCTCCTACACGCTGTACTAAACAGTGAATTTCAAAATTAAATCTTGAAGTCTGAAAAAGAAACTTAGGCCAGAAATTGTCCTAAATAGAGATGATTTTTAGAACGATGAAAGAGCTCATATTTTAGACATATCAGTCTACGAAAAACTTATAAAGTTAAAGTTTTTCTGTTTAATTTATATAAATGAACACGGTAATAAATTCTAATTATGGCAAGGCTTTAAACAGAAGAAATCCAAAAAATAATAAAATAAAGATTTTTTCCCAACTTTTTCTTTGACAAACCTGTAAGTTTGATAAACTATTCAGTATAATAAGTAATTTGTTAATTTAATATTTATAATATATATACAAGGAACGGCCGATCAAAAAAATAATATTCGATATTTTGAATACTCGATGTTCGACTGTTCAATCTAGTGAAATCTAAAAATTAACGTTCGATAATTTAGATATTCGATTTAATAATTAAAATCCAGTTTTGAGTAATATTGGCATGTGAAAGAAGTGAGAATAGGTAAATTTACGTAAATTATCTTGCTATTTAATATTTTGAACTGAAACAAATTTTTACGAAGTACACTTCGGCCGAGTCTTCTCGTCGCCTATACCGCAAAGTTTGAAGACAAAGGTCTTCAACCAGTGCGTCCTGCCAGTCATGACTTACGGTGCCGAGACGTGGACACTGACAGTTGGGCTTGTCCACAAATTCAAAGTTGCTCAGCGAGCTATGGAGCGAGCTATGCTTGGAGTTTCTTTGAAGGATAAAATCCGTAACGAGATTATCCGGAGAAGAACCGGAGTGACCGACATAGCTTGTTGGATCAGCAAGCTGAAGTGGCAGTGGGCTGGCCATGTCTGTCGAAGGACCGATGGCCGTTGGAGCAGACGAGTCCTTGAGTGGAGACCGCGAATTGGCAAACGCAGCGTAGGGCGCCCCCCTGCCAGGTGGACCGACGACCTAAAGAACGTGGCTGGGGGGGACTGGATGCGGAAGGCAGAGGACCGAGCGTTGTGGCGCAACTTGGGAGAGGCCTATGTCCAGCAGTGGACTGCGATAGGCTGAATTGATTGATTGATTGACACTTCGGAATATTCGGTACCAATTTTATTGGAAATTTAAATAACGATTTATGGAGTGAATACAGCGAAAAGTAATAGGTAAATAAGGAGTGTCACCATAAAAAATCAATTAGAGCCTTCATGATGTGATCATTGGTGCTCTCGCTATGATGAATATTTATGACGTTCGCTCATTCCTTTACCGTTTAAACTACAATTCAATCTATTTGATTTCACTTTTCATTGCCAAAAGAAGACAAGACACGACAGCTTCATAGTAGGTACCAAAATAATGTTTATTGCAATTTTTTTGTGCTCGCTCGATTATGAACAGTTGTACTTTGTTTTCATGGAACTTTGACACTTACGTAAGTATTTTTTATGTCATGCGATTAAAACTGTGTAAGAAATACGAGACCTTGCGCGTGCGCATAGCGTGTGTTCGTCTTATGATTTAAGCAAATTGATATTTTATTGGTTCTGTGTGAACTGACGTATTTATGATTTAAATGTTGACTTACTGATCCGAGGCCAAATTCTAAAAACTCAGTTTTATGTTGCCCATATATCTCATGCTGTCACCGTCTCTTTAAGGCACATTGTAGCGACAGAACGACTTTCAAGAACGCCACTGTTATTCAAAATCCTACAAACCCTCACACATCTAATCTCAATCCTAACTATACTGATAAGATCAATTTAAATAATAGTGACACACAGTTATGTCCTAAGATTTATATTGATTAGAATAACAATGGCTGAACGCTATCTATCTCCTAAGATACAGGTTTACATCTAGTTCAAGGGATAGGGTGAAAACCTTGTGGTTCTCACTATAACCATTAATGATTGGTCTCCGCAGCGCTCCAGCACCTATCATTAATCTAAGGCACACGGCCACATTTGACACTATTCCGTACTAGTTGATACTCGTGGCTTCGCGTCCGTGGTCGTCATTTCAGCCCAAAGACGTCCACTGGTGAACATAGGCCTCCCCTAAGTGGCTTTATGCCATAATTGCCACGGCAAAGTTACCATGGTTAACTGTATTAGTTAATTTGAAATTCCTTTGGTTTTATACGTTAGATTTTTTGCATGCATTGTTTTCTCAGTTAACATTTTTGTCCATCGATTTCGGTTGCCATATGTACAGAATTCTTAGGACAGACAGTTATGCGAACCAGGTGCAGAATTTGAAACAGGTTATTTTAACCTGTCTTTTGATCTTACAAAAGTTGGGAATAAGGTTTTATAGTCATATTGTTTTAAGGCTTGGTGAAGATATACCTTTGAGTGTATTCAACTTGGTATAGGCAATAGGTACTTAATACGTTAAGATAGGAAACTTGATTAGTAATTACTATAATAATTACTTCAACAGAACATACGTTTATTTAAAAATTTAAAAAGTTGCTTAAGCAGATAATTAATGACAGTTTAAGATCCGACTGTTGTTACCATAGTTACATCTTAATATGGGAATTAAATCACATGTTGAACATTTTCATGGCTTCTATAAATCGCAGCCATGTGATTTGATTTCGTCACTAACTCGTAAATTCTCAAATACTTTACGATGCGCAAGCGACGCATAGCCGTATGGGCTGTAATAATAAACAATATGTCATAATGGTTATTCGGTGGTTCTTGTAATCCTTGGACTGGTGACGTCACTAAGTTCTGATTGGCTGTGGGATCATTCGGTTACGACAAGAATTACTCATTTTTGAGGTGAAAATGTTAATTTATTGTTGTTTTTTTATAGTATAGGATGGCGAAACGAGTTAAAGGCCCACCTGGTGCTAAGCGGTTACCTTTGCCCATAACAACTTCAATACCACCTAGGCTGTTGCCTAAATGGTACTGCAAGTCGGTTCGCTAAACTTAGACATGAAGATGGAAAGTCTCATTTGATTGTAATTTCAGCGGCACCCGTACCCTTCAGACCGAAACACAGCAACGCAAGCATCACTATTTGGCGGAGTAGTAGGTACGATGGTAGTACTTCCTCGGACGAGTTCTTTCTCAAAGGAGCTCTACTACTACTAAAGTACTGTTTGAGAGTTACTAAGCTTGTAAAGTGGCCATACATAAACATTGCACATATGAATAAAGTCTGTTTTCAAGTCAATGATTCTGCGTATTAGCACAAGAGGTTACAGAATAAAATAATTTTATTTTTAATGCAGTTGTCTAAATATTTTTATAGTACAAGTACGAAATTAATCTTTGGATCCCTACGGACATACTTCACATGA
Organism: Asteroscopus sphinx; assembly: GCA_949699075.1. Taxonomy (NCBI): domain Eukaryota; kingdom Metazoa; phylum Arthropoda; class Insecta; order Lepidoptera; family Noctuidae; genus Asteroscopus; species Asteroscopus sphinx. The sequence continues at coordinate 4,960,987 of OX453002.1, forward strand.
TATTTCTTGCTTTACTTTTTATAAGATATTGGCAACCACCAGTTAATTAATGTTTTTATAATGTTAGGATAGGTTATTGGTGTCAAAACTACATACATATAGGTATGATACTACCTTATACCGTTGGTGGACGAATAAATAGTGAATAAATACAAATAATTATTAATAGAAGGAATGAGCAGCATGTTACGAGGAAAGTTTAAAGTTTAAATGTAGATGGGTATATAAGAAAAATGGAAGAACACAGAAAATAAGTGGATTGTGTGAAAGATGATATGAATAGAAATAAAGTGAACACAGATGACGGCAATGAGAGATGTATGGAAGAAAAATATATACTGCGCCGACCCTAAATAAATTGGGCTAAGGGCAGGAGGATGATGATACAATTAATTTTTACATATTTTGTAACATAACATAACATCACGCCTGTATATCCCCGAAGGGGTAGGCAGAGGTGTATAGTACACCCACATTTCGCCAGTTATGTTATAGTCCCATGTAATAGGGGGCGAGCCTATTGCCATTAACCGGGCACAAACCCATACTCCGGGCTGCTACTGAGAATTTACATATTTTGTATCACCTTTATAACCTGTGTTAAGTAAATAAATAGATCTGAATTGACTTGATCTAATTTTTGTTTTGAAAAACTAGTCTGATTCTGATTTTAGCTAATTTCTCTACATTAATTCATCGTATTGCACTTATCATGACAAAGTATCGAAATAAGATAGAATATCTAAAGAACACAATAAGCTTAAATAATAACTGTGCCCCTCTGAAACCAGGCTTTGCGAAGGGCCGCGCAGGTACAGGTACAGTCGCGTCATAAGTGTGAGCAGGAAATAAGAATACATCGAAAAATAACGAACGACTGAGACTGAGAGAACATGCATAACATAACATATAAACATTTAACATGTAATGTCTCGAAACTTGTCATATGAAACTAATGTCACAACTTGTTTTGTTGATTGCTACGTTCGCACTGCAGAAAACTGGGTAAATTCTTTGACATATTTCAAGATTTGTTGTTGGCTGTGTTTGCACTGACTAAAATCTTATACATTGACATATTTGTCTATAGATTTGTCACGGCTGACGTTCGCACTGATGCAAAATCATGTCTCACAACTTGTATAAATCTCGTTTTTTGTGTTTTCCAATGAGGTCGGTAAACATGTATGGCCGAAAGCAGATACTTTGAAGTGTATCGAAATTGATTGTGAAACATGTCAATAGACTATGAAATGTCAAACAAGTTTCGTTTCAACAAGTTGTGTGATAATGCGAACGCGATTCGATACATGGACAGAAAACTGACTTTTCAACATGTTTTTATGTGAATGTTTCGTCAGTGCAAACTCACTGTAATAAAATTATAATCTTCACACAGTAAAGGCTATTCTGTAAAAAAAAGAAAAAACTCAAAATATTTTTAAAAATCTGGCTAAGTGCGAGTCGGACTCGCGTAGTAAGGGTTCCGTACCTTTCAACGACCTGATACCCCATAAAAACTGATTTAATTTACGAGAGTTATCAAAAGAAATCAACGTCAGTGCGCGAAATATGAATTTTTGCATGTCTTTCTTACGCAGGTACCACCACATATTATGTCTATGTTTGTCTTATTTTTAGTATTTGTTGCTAAACTACATAATATGTACTATAATCTGACTAAGTTTGAAGCTGGTATATATTACCGTTTTGAAGATAGAGCAGGAACAAAAACGTTGAATAAAATTCATGTTTTTTGAGGTTTCTTGTATGGGGATCCCCTTTAGTTTTTGTTTTTTTTTGTTTTTAGTATTTGTTGTAATACACCTCATAGCAACACAATTTCTGAGAAAATTTCAACCGGTTACCTATTACCGTTTAAAAGATACAACCCTGTGACAGACAGACGGACGGACGGACGGACAGCGTAGCGAGAGTAATAGGGTCCCGTTTGGCACCCTTCGGGTACGGAACCCTAAAAAAGGACTAGCCAAAGGATAAATGTGTTGAAAGCTGAAATGATAAGTTGCTTAAGTAGCCCTTTTAAATTAGATAATAATAAAGGCCACATGTGTAAATTACTATAAATTGTTTATGTTGTCTCACTGTTTAACGTGCCCTCAATAACACTTCCGTTCAATTATCTTCTTGTATTTAATCTGTCTTTCTCAGCGCCATTTTATTTTTATAGTTTGTTGCAACATCATATCAATTTAGCTTGTAAACCTTCTCTGCTGAACATGATACACTCAGCATAATCAACACTCTTCAGACGGCTTGTTGATTACAGTTGTTCTTTAACATAACATGATAATTTCTTAGGTTTTCGCGATCACTACACATTATAATAATATATCTATAAAGACGCTTGTCATCTTAGTCTTCTTACGACCACAAACACTGCAATGCTTTCGCAACGTCAGGAAAACCAAATTAAATAATATACGCGATATAATCTGGTTAAACTTGTTTTATTATAATAACATAACATATTACTATTATGAGCCTGTGCTGTCCCACTCCTGGGCAAATGCCTCCCTCCATTTCTTCCACTTTTCCCGATCCCGTGCTTCTTCCTTCCAGTTTTTCAGGAATGCATCCATTTCGTCTCGCCTGCCCGCCATCTCCTTCGCGGCCTGTCGCGTTCGTCCCGCCATCTCCTTCGCGGCCTGCTGCGACCTCGTGTAACTAACTTATCATAGTCGGCGCAATATGTTTTCTTCTTCCATTGTCCTCTGTCAGCCTTTACCTCAACATTTACTCCCTATTCATTCAATCAATCAATCAATCAAATCATTTATTCCCCACAAGATATCGTGTATAAAGATATTACAATAAATTACAAGTCCGTCATATCTTGCCTTTTTGTAGGCATGCGAAAATTATGTTACATTTACAATAAAATTATATTAATACACATTACCTACTATTGAATATTAAAAATATTTATATACCTAATATCATTACTATTTTATCATCATTATTATGTCTTAAATTCACAATTTGTTTATATTATTATTAATATGTACCTATGTACCAATATGATATGTTTCAATATGATATTAAATAAGTATTAAAATTTGTGTGCAAAAAAGTCTTCAATGGTGTAAAAAGAACAATCTGTAAGCAATGAAAATAATATCATGAAATTCATGTAATTCTTCAGGCAATCCATCCATCTTTTCTTTGGTCTTCGTCTCCCTCTCCATCCATGCACATTCATATTCATCACTCTCTTAGTAACATGCATTTCATCCCTCCTCATCACATGCCCATTATTGCCCATAGGTACCAAGATAAATGATTTCCCTTTCAACTTTTCTGTCACTGGCACCACTTTTAAACTCACTCAACACATTTAACTTACACTCTGTTTTTCTTACTTGTTCTTATTAATAAACAATCTTGACTTGTCTTTTTAGTGCAATTCGTCAATAATAATTATTATAAGATATTTTGTTAACAATTTCATAAACATTTTTTTTTTCCGAATTAAATGTGCAGAACTAGTAATTATATTTTATCAGTAGTTATTTGAATAAAGAGACGTGCCATGATTGTTTACTAAATAAGACAAGAAAGAAAAACAGACTTAAGTAGATGAGTAAAAATCTTACAATCATATCCAACAACAAAATGTTAGCCTCGGTACTAGCGTATGCTCGTATGGTTTCTTTTTTATTGTTTCTTCTTTTTTGTAACGCATCTTATGAATATTAATAGTTTCCCTTAATAGCTTCGAGGATTTCTTGAATCGAGGGACTTGCATAAAACCAGTTTTTGCATCATATTATACAATACTTTGTATATCTGCCTTTAAAAAAATCATCGCTCTTGGCACTGGATTTATCATATCAAACTGTATTTTATTAAAACAGAAGAAACAATCAGCTACGTAATTTAAAAAAATTAGCTTTTTTATAGACCTACATTTCAATAATAACAATTTTTACCTACAAGAAAACATTACAAATGAGATTTGAAACGCAAACTGAAGTGGATGTACATTTTTATAATTTTTCCATCTTACATTCTATATTTTTTAATAAGTTCGTTCAGAAATCCGACTAACAAAGGCGACGAAAGGGTTGCAGTTGATAGGGATGTCGGCAGGCTATTTTCTTCTGCAGGATTTTTCTGCGTAAAATTAAATTAGATTTTCAGACAAGTCTGCGTCTTAATAAATTGATTTTGTCGTGGGGCTAGTTCAATGTAGTTATTTTGCTTCTAAGAATACGCGTTCGTAGTTTACCTATATGTATATTCGTGGAAAGAAATATCTATAAGGCCACGTTCAGACGGCGATATATTCCCCGTGTACCCACATACGAGATTTTATCGAATAGAAAAAGTGCCAGTTAATATTTTATTAAATACTTCAAGTTGTTCACACAAAGCCAATGCGGTATTTCTCGAAATCGTAATTTAACGTATTGGCTCTGTGTGAACAACTTTTAGTTTCTAATACAATATTTACTGTAATATTTCGATAAAATCACGTATGCGGTATACGGGAAAAATATTTATCGTTGCAGTGGCGAAGGGTCCATATAACACGATTCCCACCGCCTTCTCTTTCATCACATCACATCATCACTTCAGCCGAAAGACGTCCACTGTTGGACATAGGAATTGGCCTTCTCTTAAGGAATTGCTTAAATATAGATCAACGACATTTCTATGCTAATTTATTATTCTAAAGTAAAAAAAGAATGTAAAATTAAATTAAAAGTTGTTAAATTGTTTTGTAATTTTAAAGTGTTTGGGTCAAAAAAATGCATTCCTTATTGAATGCATGGGCGCTATCGCTTACTCAGCTCTTCTTTGATCGTGGTGGTTCGAACTTGCATTTTGTACGAAAACGTTATGGACCAACGGGATCCGAAAAACAATAATTAACGTAATTAATGTTAATGAAAATTAATGTAATTGGTTTTTGTACCGTGTTAATTAACTATAAATAAATAAATAAACACTTGACGGGTTAAAGTGCGATCTTAGCTATTTCAGGGTTTTTGGTACCTACTACGTCCCTTCTGAAAATATTCACCCTTCGCCACTGTATCGTTGTCTGAACGTGGCCTTACGTAACAATCAAATCAAACAAACTGACGCGTAAAATTTAATGTTTAATCATCGTTCTAAGAAAGACAAATGCTCAAAAATACAACATAAAACTCATAAACTGCATCTCCATTGCTTGTAACATATTGGATTGTAGGTTACGCTCAGACGATCCGGTCTTTTTCGCATTGCAATGTGAATCAAGTTTAAAGAAACCATTTTATTTAACACATTAACGGTATACAAGGCACTCACAAAGTGACCGAAACCTATAAATAAGTCTCCGCTACGCACAAACCAGTTTCACTGGTTAAAGTCGAATAATGCAACTTTTTGCACTGGAACCATCCAATGCTGACTTTGTTTGAGCGTTCGGGAATTCAGGAGGATTTCAACACGCGAAGGTGATCGAAGTAGTGGTATGCCCGTATTGGGTCGTGAGGAAAGACCTCTGAGTCATAACGTGGTCGCATCGAATCAAAATTCTGGATCTTGTATGATTCTATAAGATGCGTTCACATGGCAAGAGAAAGTTTATGCGCTATTGAAATTCAGGTATACATACCTACATACTATTACGCCCGTTTCCCATTGGGGTTGGCACAGACTATGTATTTCCACTCGCATTGATTCTGACACACTTCTTTCGCTTCATACATACGGTCTGGTTTTTTTTTTGTCTTGTCCTATTTGGTAAACAATCTTGGCATGTCTCTTTATACAAATAACTACTGATAAAATGTAACTACTAGTTCTGCACATGTAATTAGGTTAAAAAATGCTATTTAGTGTGTGAAATTGTTACCAAAATGTTTTTTAATAATTATTTTGACGAATTGCATAAAAAAGACATGTCAAGATTGTTTATTAAATAAGACAAGTAAGAAAAAACACGCCTGTATTCCCCGAAGGGGTAGGCAGCGGTGTATGTATAGTATACACCCACATTTAGCTAGTTGTGTTATAAGTCCCATGTAATAGGGTGCCTTTAACCGGGCACAAATCCAGATTCCAGGCTACTAGTGAGAATTTCCTAATGAAAAAACCCCTTAACTTTTTACCCAACCCGAAAATCCATTAAATCCGAACCCAGGACCCCACGCTCAGCAGTCGCACTTGCGACCACTAGACCACCGAGGCAGTCTTTCGCTTCATCTGTTTATTATCCTCCTCACGAATGCTCATCGGTTATTCAGGTGGTATTATGTAATGTCAGTCTAACCTTGGCCTTTAAAATAACTGCACTCTACTTATTTTAGATCAGGTGCATTTTATATTGATGACGTTGGTTGTAATTTGTATGTGATTTATTGTGCTTTATGTAACTAGAAACATGGTGGGCGTAGTTGCGTATTTATGTATTGGTAGCGGAGAACCGGCCGCGGTAGCAGAGAATCACGCGAGATAACATTTCTATTACCTTATTAATTAGATTTTTATGGCACACACCATCAAGAATTGTATGGAGCAGTCTCAGGTGTGCAGGTTTCCTCGCGATTCTCTTCACCGTTAAAACCAGTGATAATCAAATTCTAATCCGTACATGAATCCGAAGAGTCAGAGGTGTAGGCCCTCCAACTCATACCCTCTTGCATTGAAGGCAAGTGTTCAACATTCTGTCATTGCTTTTTAGGGTTCCGTACCTAAAGGGTGCCAAACGGGACCCTATTACTCTCTCTACGCTGTCCGTCCGCCTTTCTGTCTGTCACAGGGCTATATCTTTTAAACGGTAATAGTTAGCTTGTTGAAAAATAGTCTAAAAGCAAACCATACAAGGAACCTCGAAAAACATGTATTTTTTTCAACGTTTTTGTTCCTGCTCTATCTTCAAAACGGTAATACACACCAGCGTCAAACTTAGTGTGATTGTAGTGCATACTATGTAGTTTAGCAAAAAATACTAAAAATAGGGCAAACATTGACATATGCGATAGTACCTGCGTAATAAAGAGATGCAAAAATTCATATTTCGCGCACGGTACGTTGATGTCTTTTGAACGAACTCTCGTAAATTAAATCTATGGGGTATCAGGTCGATGGCTGGTAGTATTCCGTAACCCTGCGTGAGTCTGACTCGCATTTGGCCGTTTTTATAATAATGCGTGTGATTCTGTTGTATTTAAAATGAAGCACGCTCACATGTTTTGCGTATCTAAAGAATCAGACAAACACACCGCTCCACATTTACGCGGGATTAGATTAGATAACGCGTATTGCATCATTACTCTTTCACGCATGTTTTAGACGAATTTATATTACTTACTTAGTTTTTTTTTGTCATAATGCTAAACAGGAGTTTTGAGCTAAAGACCGGCCTTTGAGAAATAAGTTTACCTAAAAGGTATTTGATTAGTACTTTTTTAAAGATATAAATTGTGGAAAGAAAAAATCGCTCACGAGCAGGATTCGAACCTGCGACTCCTGGCTCAGTACGCCAGTGCTTTAGCCACTAAGCTACCGTGAACACTGCTCGTGGTATCGAAATTATCCTCCACTATACGTCTTTGGGTGACGTCAGCGATATCTTATTAAGAAACATTGTTTAAATAATAAGATAACTTTTAATAATACGTATAGTGGAGGATAATTTCGATACCACGAGCAGTGTTCACGGTAGCTTAGTGGCTAAAGCACTGGTGTACTGAGCCAGGAGTCGCAGGTTCGAATCCTGCTCGTGAGCGATTTTTTCTTTCCACAATTTATATCTTTAGAATTCGCTTCGCATGCGTAAAATGCGTTAAAATAATAAAATAAGTACTTTTTTATTAGAAATCTTATAACTATTAGATGAAAATAAGCAACAATGAAAAAACTTAAGTATTTTTAATACTAAAGCGTGTGCTACACTGAGAGCAACCATCCTCCCACCAAGGTGACCTTGGTGGGAGGATGGTCGCTGACAGCCCTCGTCAAACAAAATTTAGTGACAAACCACTGTCTACATGGTTGGAAACCAGCAAGGTCACCTTGGTGGGAAGGTCTCTTTAATGCCTAAAGCGTCTGCTAGACGGTGACAAACCAGCCTCCCCACCAAGGTGACCCTGCTGGTTTCCAACCGTACAGACAGTGGTTTGTCACCAAATTATGTTTGACAACGGCTGTCAGCGACCAACCGTTTTTGACGTGCCCGACAGGGCCCACATATGATACTTAATATATAATGTAACACCTTTAAATACTTGTGGAGTGCAATAAATGAATTGAGTATTGAGTATTAACCTCCCACCAAGGTCACCTTGTTGGGGAGGCTGGATGCTCACAGTGTAGCACACGCTTAGGTTATCATCATCATCATCATTTCAGCCGAAAGACGTCCACTGCTGGACATAGGCCTCCCAAAAACATCGCCACAACGACCGGTCCTGTGCCTTCCGCATCCAGCGGATTCCCGCGACCTTCACCAGGTCGTCGGTCCACCTTGTGGGGGGCCTACCCACGCTGCGCCTTCCAGTACGCGGTCGCCACTCCAGAACTTTACTGCCCCATCGGCCATCCGTTCTGCGAGCAATGTGCCCCGCCCACTGCCACTTAAGTTTGGCAATTCTTCGGTTATAAAATTCTTATAATATATAATATAATAATTAATAAATTAATATATTCTTATAATTGTTATATTCTTATTATATTTCTTCTTTTGGTTCCTTTATTCGGTTGCTTAGGTTATATGCGTTTTTTTTTTTTTTTTATTGAACAGAGACAGCTCTACTGACCACTGATGTTTTTTTTTTGGAAATAAACATGTATGAAAAAAGTAAATAAGCATGACGAGCATGACCACTTTCTTAAAGTATTCATTCAAGGAAAACGCCTAGAAAATCATTAAAATGAAGAATTCCAGAAACCCATAACTCGCATTAAACAGTTTAATAACCCTTTAGTTAATACTCATACGTAATAAGAAGTAATTAACCTAGGACGTTAAATAGTTCTTAGAAAAATGTCCTCTAAATTAATTTTTTTTTTAAATAAAACGTGGTAGTTCAGTAATGTTTTGTCTTACCTCCGATTTTAGGAAGCTCGAAACTGTGCAAATCTTTGATAGTAAATAAATTGTTACATCACTTATATCTTCTAATTGATATGTTTATTTATTAAAGGCCAAAAGTAATAACTTATTTATGCACGATTTATTCATCTACAGATAGAAATTTAACTTGGATTGAATGGAGCTTATGTCAAATTTCTGTAGGGCAAATAAATGGTGGTGAATATTTTGGTCAACTATTGTAGGTAATAACAGCTATCAACATTACTGGCTATAGATAACTGGCTTCTAATAGCGGAGTTTTTCAAAATACATGATTTCATTATGTACCTATAGAAAACAGATATATTATTCAAAGAAAATCATTTACAAGCTACAAGAATCAAGAGTGAAAAATACCTTCTTGAAAATGTTATTAAGTTTTACTAAAATAGATGGTTCGTAGTCTAATATGATTGGTTTAATGTTTCCTACTGCACTGGCGCTCTTCAACTTAATAAGCTTATGCATGGTCCTCATATTTAGAAAATCATTTCTTGAAAACTATTCTTGTCTTCAAATTTTCTCGTAGGATACTGGGAAAATATTTGTATTATGATTTTTAAAGAAACCAAGAGCATTAAAAGAGCCTCCACGAGTGACACTATTTAATTGATCGTCCGGTGCACCCTGGGCAGTCAGCCCCGCCACCAACCTGCTGACTGGCTAATCTCTTCCCCACGGCATGAGCTATTATCATTATGTAGCTCATGTCGACACGACAGAAGAAGAAGAAGAAGAAACCAAGTAGCGCCCTTTACATTTCTATGTATCTGCCTGTGTGTATGTAATAATATAAATAATCAAGTTAGTGTCAGCTTGATGAAAATCCGCTGGATGCGGCAAGCGTACGACCGGTCGTTGTGGCGATGCTTGGGGGAGGCTTATGTCCAGAATTGGACGTCTTTCAGCTGAAATGATGATGATGATGATAATGATGTAATGATGAATGATCTGCCATGATTAACCCTTCATAGAAACATTTTATTTCTTGATTTCTGTTTTCTTGTTCAATTAATTTAGGATTGGCTCACCGATTTCTGTACACTATCATAGTTCAAGCTTTTGATTTTGCACATCCGATTGCACTTCGCATTTTATATCTGATTTGTTAACTTAAATAAAAACTCATAATATCAGCCTGGGTTTTCACTCAGGAAATATTAATTAGATACAAAGTTAATTTGATTGGCTTTTAGTGCATCACGCTCCGATGCACTTGAATGAAATGATTTGTTTAGTGCATAAATTAACAATTGTATTTTTTTCGTGTTCTGCCTCTTTTTATAATGTTTAGAAAAGGGTCTTAAACTCTCATAAGGAATAGAATAAGTCTTGCTATTAAGTATTGTATTGCCAACCCGCCTGCCAAGCGTGGCCATTATGGCATATCCCCCCCTTAATTGGGGGAGTCCTATGTCCAGTAGTGGACGTCTTTCGGCTGAAATGATGATGATGATTAAGTATTGTTTAGAAATAGCTACGTGCCTTAGGTATAGCAAAATATATGATACAGGAATTTAGTTTTTTTTAGGATACTTAAAACTGTTTTGGCAACTTATAGAAACTTTGATCTTTATAACAATGATGTTAATATGCTATCATTCTATATCCTAAACTAAAGGATACATTGTTATTCCTAATTTTAAAGTTAAAAAGTTTGGTGTTTAGCATCGATAAAGAAATTCTGTTTGTACTACATACAACTATTGACCAAAAAATATTAAATAATAAAAATAGGTCGTCGTTGTGGACACAGGCGTACGTCATCCGACATGCAAATTGTTAATAAGTTTGAGGGCCGGGTTTCGTTATCGGGTGCGCCGGCGCCGCCAAGCAAGGCGTGCTTGTGCGAGACACGATACATATACTTTTATAGAATTCATCTTCATTTATCAGGCCGCTAATTTCTATACCTCTGAGTACGCTAACTGTATGCTCGGCTGTTGGACCATTTTAAGTTACATTGTTTACCAAAATGTTCGTGTGTACATCAATTATTAAATAAATAATAACTTATTATAACCCACATTGACGAAGCTCTCCCCAATCTTTAATTGTATGTTTCATTTTAATAAAATCGATACTAATTTCATCTATTTTTGTTTCAGGTAACGTAAAATTTTGAGTCTGGCTATTCTGCAATTAGTCAGCGACGAGACGGTGACGTTTTCAACGGGAGCAGAACTTACCAGGAAATATCTAAATCTGTAAATAAATGCACCAATCAAATTTTCTAAGATTACATGTGATACATCATTGTCAATTTAGTTTCGGACATTGTTAATCTAAATATCATAAATTCGTGTGCTCTGTTACTTGGAAGCCATTTGGTGTGATTCTCTTTAAACTTCGATGTCAAAACATGTCAGTGACGGCCGATTGGCTGGCTCCCTGCTAATTCAATGGATGAGTAATGCGTCGGCGCAAGCTATAAGCGAACGCGGGTACAAACAAGGAAGCTTTAAATAATAATAATATTATTTTGTTGCCTAATTCAAAGGAAATTTTATATAAGAGTATACATAACGGCAGCCCTATTTATTATATTGTAAATTTCTAAGCTAAAAATACATCAAGGGTTAATGGATAGTTTGAAACTGTTTTACTTTGCTGCTATATATTTGTTACTTGGTGGAATGGTAACATACCCAGTAATGATTAGTGCAAAATTTACAGCACTCACTTGTAACATTTTGTCACTTGAGACGGCTAGCCGTCAATCGGCGACAAATTTATTCCCTGCTGGTCTATTGAACTAATTTATAAATTGTCACAAATCATACTCATCAATTTAAAAGGCCCGCTAAATACTTTAAACACTTTTATTGTTGATGTACAGTCATTGTCGCTTATGACATAACAAAACAAAATTGTCTAACTTTACACGTTCAATGAGTTTTTATTGCATCACGACTCACTAGTTAACACGAGTGGTTTACACATAGTTTTAAACTACTCAGAGTAATTTAGTAAAAGCTTCCATCATTTCACTGAGATTCTAGATGTTTTTCATAAAAACACTGCAGGTCAAGTTTTAAATTATGAAGATTTTTTTTTTATTTTATATCTCTGTACCGATGGTGATGCGGCTCCTCTTCTGAAAAACGGGTTACAAATATTAAGGTTGAAATTAGTTTGTCATTAATGAAAAACACAGAAGAGAGAAAGGGTAAGAGAGTTCTCATTCAGTAAATGGGTGAAACCACACTAAGATCTAATATAAATATTTTTTTTTATTTTTTTTCTCCGCAGCTTTTGATTAGGCAGTACCTACAGTAATATAACTTATATATACAGGACTGATATATTATGGATTCAGTGCACAATGTTTCACACGCGCTTCCTAGTTGCACGTTTTGCGTACATTATGACAATTATAAGTTACATAAGTATACTCAGCTGAGTTTGTGAAATAAGATAGCCCCTGGTCAGTAACGGAGTCCTCGGACACATTACACACGTATCAAAGCTTAGTTACGTGAATTATATGTGTGAGCGTTTCTCATTCGACGCAGGCCAGTGGAACGAAGGACCAAATCATTGCGTCCTTAGGACCAAAAATTGGTCGAGCTGCCAAAGTCCTCGCAAGAACAAATAGTATTATATTAATATTTTTTGCGTATGGTTTTAGGATGATTCTTGATATATCTTTAAAGTAGTATACGTAAACAAAAAAAACAGTTTTCGACATAATCTTTGCGGCCTAGGGAAATTATACAAAAAAATCTTCTCATACTCGAGAATTAACCGCGAGCTAACCGTAAAGTTAATCTAATATTATTAACGATAAAAAAAATCTGCCTCCAAAATATTTATGAACAATACTGCACTAGCATTACAGAGTAGGTCCTTTTTCATCCAATATAATGGACTTAAAGTATTATTTGCAGGGATTAAATTAACAGCCAGTGCATGTCTGGATTTATGTGGTAAATAGTTTCGTATGGCCGTCTTAAGAGTCGATCATATGACTTGAATAGAGGCCCGATTGCCCCATTAGTAGTTATATGTAACAGTTTGTTGGATCCGTAAATCGCTCTGTGAAACTGCACTTACGTTTATTTGTACTCTTTTATTTAGAACCAGTTAAAAGTAACGTAAGCGAGTTATGCAAATTTTAGGAAACAAAAGATTTCGAGTAAGTTTCAGACACTTTCAAGATTCACATGGGATGTGAACCATTTTGTGTTTTTCAGATGACGTTGGTGGAACAGAAAAATATTAGAAATAATTAAAATTAGTCTTACGTAAAAAATCAGCAAATCTAAAATGCAACTTCAAGCAGTAACTATGATTATTTTCATGTATAAGTTATTTGGAATACCCACATTTTGAAAATAACAAGTTTTCACAGCCTAATTCATAATCCTATACAAATATTATGTAATTCCAATTTCTTATGTAAGTACGTAATTTCGAAGATACTTATCCTTTTTTTATTGAGATTTCTAACAACTGTTAAACAACATCCAAAAAGGAGAAGTCCCCTCTATTTAGTCAACAAACAAATAGCTGCTTCCACTGCAGTGCAGAAATACACTACGCAATTCGAAGTACGTATTTGGTGTTGGCGCGTCAATGAGTCATCAAATCATAACCATGCCACCAAAGAGGTCAATATCAAATTCTAACAAGAAACAGCCATCACTAACATCATCACCACAGATAACATATACATCAACGTCCCGCCAAAACTAGGCCGAAGATGTATTCATGACTTGACTATAATTTAAAACAGCACTATTACTATTAGGCCGATGAGTAAGACTCCCCTAAGTGATGATTGTAGATTCGACTCCCGTTTACGAGCACAAGCATGTTTTTATTATAACTCGACTAATTACGAGCGGTCGCTATTATGTGCCAAGTGCTGTTAACGCCCTACTGTGAAAGCTATGTTAATTTTACTCGTTGTTAACTAATATATGAAGAAGTCCTTTGTTGAATTATATTTTCACGTTAGTTGTAAGTGTTTTATGGTGTTACGGGGAAGGATTTCCATACTATCCCCTTGTTTTAAATTGGGTCGATAAAGACGTGTTTTAAGCTATTGCATAGCTTCTATCGCGGGCCTTGAGCGTGGAGACCGAATCCAGAAATTCCGTAACGAAAACAACCTAACACCCCCCACTCCGACCGGCACAGCGGTGATACTTTTTAGTTTTGCCATCTATCGATGAATAGCAGAACTTTTAATGACTTTTTGAAATATCACGCTTGTCTCTTTAGTTCTGCAAATCGCCTCTAGATGGCATTGGTTGTATCGGCGTTACTGCGCATGCGTAATCCCCCTCTTCGCCCCGCAATCTGGTGACTCATGCCTGCTTAGAGTTTCGGCGTTAGGGCACCTCCTCTTTGTATTTACATAAAAAATGCTATGCAATAGCTTTACCGCGGCAGTCTCCGAGTGCCACACGTCTTTTATTTTTTTTCTTTAATGTAAATAGGACTCTAAAATTTTTGGGAGTACCTATACAAAATTTGGAATTACATAACAACATAACATCACGCCTGTATATCCCCGAAGGGGTAGGTAGAGGTGTATAGCACACCCACATTTCGCCAGTTATGTAATAAGTCACATGTAATAGGGGGCGAGCCTATTGCCATTAACCGGGCACAAATCCAGACTCCGGGCTGCTGCTGAGAATTTCCTGATAAAAAAAGCCAATAACACTTTGCCTGACCCAGGAATCGAACCCAGGACCCCACGCTCAGCAGTCGCGCTTGCGACCACTAGACCAACGAGGCAGTCAATTTGGAATTACCTTGATAAATTTTATGAAATTGTTGTAATTTGCAAAAAAATATTAATATAATGTACCTTAAGATATTTTTTTTATTTATTTATTTATTAATACACACAGTAATATAAAACCCTAGGATTACACAAATACAATTCATGGCAGTGATTTTTGGTTTTACGGTTACAATACGGATCGCAACTGGCATCTTAGCTAGATTACGAAGTAACCTGTGTTAAAGATACCAGTCCCTATCCCCAATGTGAGTACATAATAATAACAATTACATTTTTAAGTGTACAATTGAAAACAAAATAAAATTAAAATTATACTTAAAGCTAATGAAAAACATTCATATGCGTAGAGTATTTGTGTGAGGGGGTGTGTGTGTGTGTATGTTGAGAGAGAAGTGTGTGTGGAGTGAGGTGTGTGTGTCTATAATATGGTTGGGTAATGTGCTACACCATTGGAGTAATAAGATTTTCTGTCTCTTGGTAAGTCAGGCTTAGAAGTCATTTATTAATCACTTTTTTACAAGCACGACTAGAGAGATGGTAAATAGGGAGCAGATTGTTACAAATACATATAACAAATTACCTCTCAAGAACTTAATTTCAGACACATAACAGTTAAAAAAAGCCCTCGATAAGGACAAATTTTCGCATCGAGCAAACCACTAAAAAAACTAGGCGCCGAACTCGAACACTTAACAAAACTTGTGTCGTACTTTAATCGGGGGGAGCTTATATGAAAAATTATGACGTCAGTTTAGTATGCGGGGTGGCGCGGCGTCGTGGTCGGCTGCGGGACAAACCCCGGATCGGAGGCTAATTGGGGAAGAATGGTCCGCCGTTCTGTCCTCTTAGTATTCTGTTCGGGCTGGCTCTCGGCTCGGCACTAACATCAATCTCAATATGAAGAGATGACGGGCGGCGGAAAAGCTCCGCGCCGACAAGAAATCCCTCTTAGCGAGTGTAGTCGGTGAGATGACCGACACATTGATTGATCCTACCGTTTGATAGCTCGCGACAAACTAATATGATAGCGGAAAATAGTCCTTTGAAGGATTCTAAGTAATTTGTTTTTTTTTTAATAATTGACACTGGAAACCTTTTTTAAGGTACTTTCAATAACAGTGCTATTTCGCTTGATTTTTTTTAATAAATGGTTGGTACAAGCCGTATTGATGTTGGGAGTACTCCTGTAGATACAGCCTTAGAAACCAATGGGATTTTAGTCCATTACGAAAGTACGTATTGTGCCGATGATTAATTTAGACCAAGGTGCACTGGTAGGCCTAGGTTCGATTATTCCGTGTCAATAAAAAATAAAAATATTGACCATAGCCGTCAATTAGGTTTTCCAATAAATATTTAATAAATGCCGAATTGATGAGGAGAGTATGCCTCCAGATCAAGCCTTTTAACTGAAGATTTATAATCATTATGTGATTTTTCTCCATCACAAAGGTGTAGTATTAATTTAAATTTGCCAATGCCAATGACATGATTTTCCCGACCAAAGTGCCTACAATATGGTAGGCCTAGGTTCAGTTATTCTATGCCCTATAACAAAATACAATTTTGTGTATAACGAGACTCTGATACGAATGCAAATTGAATAAGAGTTTCGTCCAGAAGATTAGCAAAAATTTACAACGAGGTGCTATGTTCAACAAAACTGATTTCGTCCATATCTATATTCTCTCAAGTCTAAACAGGGGGTGTAAGAGGCCTTTATTCACTGGCAGAAATATATAAGCCGATATTAAAATATCGACGTAGGAGTTTAAATATATTTCAGTTCGGGCTATATATTTTCATTAGAACTTCCTTATACTAGAATTCAAACTGAAGTTCATGAACTTAAAAGCCTTTTATGGTTGCAAAAGTGACTGAACGCCTTTAAAAAAGAAGCATTTAAAAATGTTCAGTTCCTTGACGTTTGAAAAATGTTTGTAACTATCTCTTGTCAGAGCGTTAGAAACTGAAACGCCATGTCAAAAAAAAGTTAAGGTAAATAATTAGGGTGGTATGCCACTGGTCAAATTTCTTTGACCAATTCAATTTATTTGATGATCAGTGTTTTTTTACATACAATATTTGATGAAAATCATCCAATTTCTTTGATCAAAGTCACATTGGACATAGAAATTTGACGAGTGGAGTACCACCCTTAAATTTATTTCATTAGGAACAGATTGAAATAAGTTTTCATTATTATTTTAACGCATTTACGCATGCGAAGCGAAATCTAAAGATTTAAATTGTGGAAAGAATAATCCCTCACGAGCAGGATTCGAACCTGCGACTCCTGGCTCAGTACGCCACTGCTTTAGCCACTAACCTACCGTGAACACTGCTCGTGGTATCGAAATTATCCTCCACTATGTACGTCTTTGGGTGACGTCAGCGATATCTTATTAAGGAACAGTGTTTCTTGAAATAAGTTATGACTGTCAATCTGCAAATGTTTTTTTTATACGCTTTCATAAAAGACAATTAAATGTGCACCAGTTTCAAGCTGCGGATCACTGCAGCATTGGTAAACAACATAACAAATGACATTAAAGTTCATAATAATTTCACTATCAAGGTTTACTAACAGAAAAGAAAAATTTTTTTTTTTCGAAAAAATCGTAATTTTCATGATCATGCGTGGAACTTTAGAAAAATTTGGATTTCACCTGTGATTGGGGCTTCCAACCCACATTTAGGTTCGCGTTAAATCACGGAATACTGTAACATTTTAATATTTGGTGCGCTAAATAGTTCTGTAAATTTTATTACGACCTATAACATCAAATAACACATCGTGATATCCTTCTTATCATACTTGCAAAAATATAAAAATATACGTTATATTATTGTAATGTTAAAATTCGTTGACCAGAGATCCTTGGGAGCCTTCGATGAATAACAATGCAGAGACAATCCAAGGATAAGGCTTGATTCAGACGACACGAAGCGACCATTACTGTATGAATTTATGTATGTGGACGCAGCCCGCTTTAAGTGCCCTGTCAAAATTTTTGCTTTATATTTTTAATAAAGTTATTGATTTTTAAATTAATGTAATATAGTGACAGAGATATTGCTGGAGGGCAAAATTTGGTGCTAAACTGATTTAAATGTAATGGAATTTTATTTATTTTGATGAATCTTATTATTTTAATTAATTTTGACAACTTTTGGCAAATTTTGGTATACTAAAATTGTAACAAACACATGGAAATTATTCAACAATATTATTGAAAAGGCTCGGAGGATGATGATGACATGGACATTATTCTAAAGCGCTTTAACCGGGTCTAATCAATTTAAAGGTAAAAAAAAAAAAAAAAAAAAAAAAAAAAAAAAAATAAAGAAAAAATAAAATAAAAAATAAAAATAAATAATAAATAATAAATAAATAAAGTGCTTCTATTATTTTTTCAAACTGTCCTGTCATTATTAATTCAATCTCTAAACCAATTTTGGTTCAAATCAAATGATTTGTTCATAATTCCTGTAATAGAAAAACTTTCTGTATGCTTCTCTAAGCATTGTCAGTATTTAATTTTGTATACATAATAATTGTTGTGTTGTATTTTTTCATGTTATTTTATCGTACTTTTCTCCACTTTCCTTTTACCCAATTTCCTTATAAGTCCTTCGGTACGAATTGTAATGAATGTTTATAATTTTTAATTATTATAAACTACACTAAGAACCCCTGCATACTACCAGATCTAACTGTCAGCTGATTGTTGGGTGATATGTGTATGGGAAATCGGGTCTGCCTATATAAATTTAAATAATTACCTTATTATTTAGATTTATATGGTTCTATCTGTGTGCGCACTCCCGTTTCTCCATACTGATTAAGAACCCGACTAAACTATCGGCTGATTAAAAGTCTGCAGTCTGCGACTTAGATAAAGCTTTTTTCATGACGAGGCAATTCCATATAGACAACAACCATCCTACTAATACGTGGGACACTCAGAAAGTTTTGCGAAACTAAAAAAAATTGTTCTATACGTACATATATTTTTATCAAATCTTTTCAAAGTACTTTCCACCAGCCTCTATACAAAGATTCATGCGCCTAAACCAGTTTTCAAAACACTTTTTCCAGTCCGCCGCAGACACCTCGTTTACAGCCTGCTCGAACACAGCCAGCGCATCTTCCGGCGACGAAAATTGTATCCCTTTGAGCTGATTTTTTATTTTTGGGAATAAAAAGAAGTCACACGGTGCTAGATCAGGGCTGTAAGGAGGGTGACCCAGGAGTTTGACTGGCGTGCTGTCCAGGAAGTCCCTCGTTTTGAGTGCGGTGTGCGCAGGTGCATTGTCGTGGTGGAGCAGTAGCCCGCGGAGCCCTGTGTTTGGTCGCTTGTTGCTTATAACAGAGAAAACTTCTGGCAAACATTTGGTAGTATACCATTCGGCATTAATGCTTCTTTGATCCCGTAATGGAATTGATACCAAGTGGCCAGTCAAATTAAAAAAGCTAGCGATCAAAATCTTACCCCCGCTTCTAGATCGCTTCACTTTGGTAGGCGTTGGCTCATTTTGAAACACCCAAACAGTCGACTGGCGCTTGGTTTCTGGGTCGTATTGATAAATCCAGGACTCATCACCTGTAACGATGTCGTAAACACGCCGAGACGAGCCTGCTTCAAATTTGTTAAGCATATCACGGCACCATTCCACCCGGGCCTGCTTCTGAGCATCGGTGAGGTTGTGCGGCACCCAGCGTGATACTATCCTCCTCACGCGAAGATGGCTGTGTAGAATCTCGTGAACGCTTCCCGATCCAATCTTCAATATGTGTTGAATCTCCTGATATGTAATTCGCCTATTGTCTTGGATTAAAATTTTCACTGCTAGCACGTTTTCTTCGGTAACAGCCGTCAAAGGGCGACCGCTTCTTTCGTCATCCCCCAAAGTTGGTCGACCGCGCTTGAATTCGTTATACCAACGATACACGGTTGCCTTGGAAGGGCCTTCATCCATGAATGCCATTTGAAGTCTATCGTACGATTCATCCGGTTTCAGGCGACACTTGAAATCGTATAAAATCATAGCTCTAAAATGTTCCCGGCGCAGATCCATATTTCAGTGAGACACAATACTTTGAATTAACTCGCAAAAAATGTGGAGGGAAATTTTGAAATTGGAACTTACTTATTTTTACTTATAAATAATCATATTTTCGAAAAACATTATAACTGGCCAGTCTCCCATATATAAAAACTTTTTTTCGCAATACTTTCTGAGGGGCCTGGTATAATACAAGGTGTAAATAAAAAAATAAAAAAACCTCTTAAGGGCTCATTGTACTCATCAATGAACAATTATACTATGGGAATAATCCAGAAATCGCAAAAAAAAAACAGCTGTTGCCTACGTTTTATCGAGTTATGTGAATTTAAATGTATAGAGTAGCAGATTTGGTGGTTGATTGGTCCCATCGTAAAAGTTGTTCATAATGATGAGTACAATGAGCCCTGAGGTTTACAGTTATTTCAATTAGCTTCACCTTGTATGTGCGAAAGTATGTATGTTTGTTTCTTTATTTGTTTGTTTGTTTGTCATACCACGGGATTGAAGCCACGAGCATAAGCTAGTCAGGTCATAATTCAAAATTAGAACTCGACATCAATGTTCTATTTTCAAATTGTTTTTAAATTACATAGCAAAAAGTTTTCATTTAACTAGTAGACGGCTAAAAATCTATTAAAAACAGTACCTATTATAAAATAATAAAACACATTTTGATTAATTAGAGCCAAGATTGCTTTGCAAAATAAGGAAAGACCAGTTTGTTGTTATTGTACAACGTTTCTGTGAATATGTCAAAGGTTTATCATTATCAAAGTCAATGACCTCTAGTATTCTGTAAGAGTGATACGTTAGAACCACAGAAATAGATAGAGATAGAATGGTTGTAATCACAATTTTACTTGCGATTCATGCGTGGCAACTTTCGAACAAACTACGCCTCATATTGACGTCATTATTTAAAAAAAAAACTTAAAGGCATTTTTGTGGGTTTTTGTTACAGTATTTACAGGAACAAGTCATAAGGCGTACTGAGAAAGGCTTTGAAATGCCCTGCACTATGGTGCAGAGTGTTGGCACGCGCGCCCTGCCCACTTTTCCATTCTATCTATTTCTGTGGTTAGAATACTGTTACTACCTAAATAACAGTGTTCTAACGTAAGAAGAAGCATAATCAGCATATTACTGTACCACTGCTGGGCACGGGGCGTCTTCTTGAAATGAGAAGGGTTGTGGCGTTAGTCCACCACTGTGGTTTTGTGCCTGGATTGTGGACTTGATACCACTGATAGTAAAAATGCGAAGAGGTGGTGGTGGAAGAGGTGCCCTTAGGGGCTGAGCAATTGGAATTAGAAGTCATAGGATATAAGAATATTTATACTAGACTATGTCCGCGTTTTCACCTGCGTGTAATTCGGTTTATCACAGAAAAAGTTACCGCGCAATCCTCAGGAACTTATCTTCGGCGGATGAAAAGTAGGTTAGGTATACAACCTTATTCTTAGTTTATACTAAACCTCTTAAGGGGACATTGTACTCATCATTATGAACAACTTTTACTATGGGACCAACCATAAAGGTATAGAAATGTCTTTGGGACCAACACTGAAATTGCGAAAAAAAAAACAGCTGATCCCTACATTTGTGTTCATATAAATCGTCAAAATATAGGAAACAAAACATCCAAATATCTTCACAATCTTTCACAGGATTACTCATGAATTCATAATACCTACGAATACATTAAATTTTTAATCTTAATAATATTCAAAATTGTTTTCCTTATGTATGGGAAGTTAGTGTTAAATCAAAACGGGTAAAGAACCATCAGATTTAGTGGTTTTCCTAATTATTTTAGCTATTTGTTATGTCAAATGTAGATTTACCGAATTATTAAATTAATTATGTTTGTGAAAAAACTAATCACCATCATCATTTCAGCCAAAAGACGTCCACTGCTGGACATAGGCCTCCCCCAAGCATCGCCACAACCACCGGTCCTGCGGTTTCCGCATCTAGCGGATTCCCGCGACCTTCACCTGGTCGTCGGTCCACCTTGTGGGGGGCCTACCTACTTAATACATTTGATATATTTAGTGTAGAACAAAATAATACAAAACAGTTTATTTTAGTACTGACTGACTGACTGAAAACGAAGATCCTAAACTATTGAAGACAAAAAAAAACTTGGATTTTTTTACTTGTAGGTAAAAAGCTCTAAGAATATTTTTTTTAAAATTCGACCTAGAAAGAGATGGATTTAAGTTCAACGTTTACGCGGACGAAGACACGGTATGACACTGGTTCTATACAGAAATACCTTCCTGCTTTACCATTTAACCATCCCCCCTGGCTTTATCTAAGCCGCAGACTGAAGAATTAATCGACCGATAGTTTAGTTAGATTCTTAATCAGTATCGGCCAAACTTAATATTCAATCTACCCACGATTTGCCCTACTAGAGATAGGAATTTGACATAATCTCCATACAAAATATGTCAAATTTCTATCTCTAGTAGGTTAAATCATGGATAGATTGAATATTAATTTTGGCCGTATGAGGATATACGGGGAGCCAGAAGCCGGAAGCCTACATGTATTGTCTGGCAACTGCTTTTCCTCAGAATGTCAGTATTACCCAGTAACTGGGTCGCGGGGGTCTGATGGCAGTCGCTCTGTGTAAAATACTGATGTTCAGCTGCATCTGGTGGTGTGAAGCCGACCCTAATTGGAAAATATTTGGGAAAAATGTGAGGAGGATGATATGAGGACATACGGGACTGCGCACACCAGCAAACCCAATTTCCTATATGAAATTATATCACCTAACTATCCCCGACAGTTTTGTCTGTGGTCTGCGGGGGCCTTCGATCAGATATACTATATAATAACCTCTTACCTGTGTGTTCACTGCTGTGAGTGCTGTGTGCCGTCGGCGTCGTACTGATTAGCTGTGGTACTGGCTACATTTTTATAATTGTTATTGATACTTTCCATTCAAAATCGAAACACACCAGCCCTTAGTACTGGCTGATATACTAGATAGATATTTATTATTTATATTTAGATATTGCTTTCCATTCAATAATGGAACGCGCCAGCCCTAACTAGCTAATACAATATATTTTTTTATTTTTAGTTGATGCTTTCATGCTTTCCATTCAAAACCAGAACGCTCCAGCCCTAAATACTTGCTATTATATATAGATATTTATATTGAGTTGATGAACCTACCAACCTACCTAATATATTACTAATTATATTAAGACGAAATCACTGCATAAAATGTAACATACCTATCTATGGCTACAGCAATTAGCGTAACGGTGAAATTAATATTTTATATGAAAATACAAAAAAATTATACTTAAGTTATAAAATGAATAAACGAGTTTAATATGAAAAAAAAAATCATAATGAAAAAACATTGTTCATAATAAAAATAGGACGCGATGTGTTTTGAACAGACCTGTAACTTCATAAAGTAGAGCGGAGAGGATTACGTTCTTGCTAACGAGACCACGACGCGGTAATAGCATCTCTATAACAATATGCTACCGATGGATTAACTTATAGTGTGTTTATAGTCAACACGATAGTCTTCTTTCGTAGAAACCTTCAAAGTCGAAATGCTAATTTGTTTTCATGAGACGCCTTCGACCCTTATGAATATTCGATACTAATCTATTGCATACGTGACCTTAGAAATTACAAATACGAGTAAGAGGGATCGTGGACGCTAAGAGTTGGGGGACTCGAGGCGTCTATTAAGCGACCCTGGGGAGGACATCAGTACGTGGTGGTCGCGAGCTGCTGTGGGGAAAACAACATTGTTTTCCCGGGACGCGCCAAAGGCGTAGCACTAGAAGAGCACCGGCGCGGTCCAATGGAGTTCCCAGAGCTCCTCTATTTTGTGCAGAGGATGGCCACTGTGTGGTTTTAGTCGGTAAGAGTCCGACATACCACTCCGCCGTCCCCAGACGGAGGGTATCCATGAGGATTTCCACCCGAAAACAAAAAAAAAGGTACATGTCTGTAAAAACAGGCTCCAAAAATAGTTTGAAAGGAGAAAAAATCTAAATAAATTATATATTAATAAAAAGTCTTTGAATACTGCAATGACGTTACTCCTACACGGTGAAAGGTAAATGACATACATGTTTACGGATGGAATTCAAATGTAAATAAAAATATATTTTTCACGCCGTTTTACTTGCAGATTAGATATTATTGGCAATTTCAAGTTCAAAAATTTACTTGTATATATTTCAGTGCTTCCTATATGGATAGCAATGATATAAATAAAAATAACTCCGAGATTTTATTCTTGGACCGATTAAAAGATAATGGCCGTTCAAAGTGTCATTATACCCCTCTTCAGAAAACGAAAAGTAGGTATGACTTTATCTGTATCACTCAAAGGAATAGCGAGGGCTTTTCACAATAACCCTCTAAGTCTAAGCTATAGGTAGGTGCTTTTTGCCAGCCGCACTCGACTGGCGACATCCCCCATCTTGCTTACATACATTTCATGAGCTATTAAACCCAACCCCTGTACAGATGTCAACAGTAATTCTTGGCGCTGTTAAACTCCCCAAAGGATTTAATTCTGATTTTAAAATGTGATTATCTTTGACGTATTCACAGTTGTCTGTCTCACAGTTAGTGAAAATTTCGATTAACGAATTGATCTGTTATCATGAAAGTTTCGTTATCTGTATCGACGTTAAACACATATTGAGAGATAACAATTGGGTGGAACTGTTTTTGTAAAAATTTAGAGCATCGACTAATCGTCAAATTTGAAAGGATTATGAGATATTTATTTTTAAAAGATTTAACACAAAAGTTTTCATCAAATGATTCTTCACAAATCAAACAATTATAAAAAATAAAAATCCTTTTATTGCGCCCACAATGATATTATCAATTTAAAACATTGGCTTTAGGATTAGTAACGTGTAAATTATTATTCCCTGTGATTTACTCTGCACAGTGATTAAAATAACAGCTAAATTAGCTGTTTATAATAAATTCATATTTTCGCAAACGCGCAAATACAAGAGCATAATAACTAATTGTGGTTTGTAAATAAAATAGTTCAGAAAACTTTATACCTATTTACGTTAGGTTTTTAGTTTATGCTGCATTTTTATTACAATTTCGTATTACTGTTACATTAATTTTAATTATGACGTTTCCTAATTTTTTAAATTGCTAGTTTTATAAAATATTGTCCATATTACTATTACATCAAAATAATTATGTTTGCCTACGTCAATGTGAGTTCCTGAAGATAAAAACATATTAAAATGATAGTTGTCACAGTGAAACATCTCCTAAGAGAATAATCTCAGTGATGGGATTTAACTGAAAACTGGCGAAATTAGTTGAGCTGTTAGCGATACGTTTAGAAATACATTTTAAATGTTAAAACTTTATTTCTCCTAGTTGAGTTATATTTTATTAAGATGGACGCTGACTTGAGTGAAGAAATGTACGTAGCAATGTGTACTTGTAGCTCACTAGAAATTTGAAGACTTGTTCTCAGTATTTATCTTCTTTCTTTTTTTGCTCAGTTTATATTATGGCATACATTATCATTGTTTCTATTTACCTTGAAAAAGCTATACTTAAGCAGCCCATTATTGTTCTACTGCTGGGCACGGGTCTCTTCTCAAAACAAGAAGTCTAAGGCGTTAGTCCACCACGCTGGCCTAGTGTGGGTTAGTGGACTACACTCACTATTGGGAACTGTATGGAGTACTCTCAGGTTGCCTCACGATGTTTTTCTTCACCGTTAAAGCGATAATGGAATTCAAATCCGCACATGAATTCGAGAACTCAGAGGTATGGGGCGGGGTCGAACTCAGACCCTCCTGCATGGAAGGTAAGTGTTCAACTACTGCTTTGGATTCTTATTAACATAAAGGCTACTTTTTATCCCAAAAAAATAAACAGTATCGCTCAAAGGTTTGCTGGTAGAAAACTCATTTTTGAGTTAAGCTCGCCTTTGTACGTGTAACTCCAATTTGTAAGTTAATACTGTATTTTTATGGTGTATAATAAAGATTAAGAATAAGTTCCCGAGGAATGCGCGATAAGTATTTTTGTGATAAGTTGAATCATACGTGAGCAAAATCTAGTCTTATGTACCTAAAGTGTATTCTTATTCTTTATTGTACACACATATTTACATTGATTTTACAGTAGGAAAGCTTATGTACATCGGCTGGCTTAACTCAGAAATGAGTGTTCTAGCAGCAAACCTTAGAGCGATAGAGATCTTGTATCAAAATCTTCCCAAGTAATTTGTGATTTTCACTTTGTCAAATTGTCAGCCCTAGCATTATCGTTTCACTCATGAGAGATTAAGGGTTCGCGACACTTGACTGTCTGATCGCTACACCTATATAGGTACGTAATTACTGTAAGCCCCTCCTTACTGACTTAGGTTGATAGGGCAGATATTATTGCTTCTGACTGTACCTACGCATGGATAATCAAAAGCTGAACATATGTAACTTTAGCTTTGTTATTCAGTCTGTGTCATTGTATGAGTTAGTCGAATCGAGATCAACGTGAGCTTCTTACAGAATTGCACTACAGTTAATTCGTGTTACCTAATAGAGATTATGAAATAGCTAGATTAAAAAAAATGTACCCAGACATTTTGTTCATTAAAACTAATTGTTGTAAGCAATTATTTTTTTTGTTTTTTTTTTACGAGCCTGTTGTATCCCACTGCAGGGCAAAGGCCTCCCTTCCTTTCTTTTCTTCTTGTAAGCAATTAATACATTTAAATAATAAATAAAATTAAAATATCAGTTTCTTGATTGGTCGATCTTTTAATTCTTACGACAGCTGTGACGTCATTTACTTGCTAAAATACAGTCACGCGCAAGAATTTCTAACCCTTCTTGTTGGAAGGTTCTTGAAGATCATTAATCAGTTTCTTATATTACTTACCATTAACGGTAATGCAATCTAATCGCTAGTGACATTTCACAGTATTGTTGTGTCATCGTTTAATTGATCAGCTGATATTTATACTCGCCATGAGATGAGTTATCGTTACAATAATACTTAGTATTTTCTTACTTTGTTTAATGATGTTGATGTGCATTGTATGAATTTGATAATTTTATTATAGCTGCCTGATAACAAAATTCAGTAATTTTGAGTAGGTACTTATTAAAAACCAGCTAAGTGCGAGCCGGACTCACCCAGTAAGGGTTCCGTACCACCCATCGTCCTGATAACCCCTAGAAACTTATTTAAATTACGAGAGTTTATCAAAAGACATCAACGTACCGTGTGCGAAATATGAATTTTTGCTTCTCTTTCTTACGCAGGTACCACCACATAAGTCTATGTTTGCCTTATTTTTAGTATTTTTTGCTAATCTACATAATATGCACCATAATCCGACCAAGTTTGATGCTGGTATGTATTACCGTTTTGAAGAAAAAACTAGGAAAAAAATACTTTTTTTAGAGGTTTCTTGTATGTAAAAAAGTCTAAAATAAAAAATAATAAAATCCCTAATAAGCCCTTTGATTTTAGACTTTTTTAGTGTTAAGTATTTGTCGTGATCTATTACCGTTACAAAGATACAGCCCTGTGATAGACAGACGGATGGACGGACGGACGGACCGACAGCGTAGCGAGAGTAATAGGTTCCCGTTGGCACCCTTTGGATACGGACCCTAAAAAGGAGTATGAAATGTCCTAGCTATCCCAATGCCCACTTGTAACTATGGTCGTTCTGTAACACAGAAATAGATAGAATGGTTGTAATCACAATTTTACTTGCGATTCATGCGTGGCAACTTTCCGAACAAACTACGCCTTACAATTTGACATCATAAAAAAAAAAAAAAATGTACTTTACAGCTTTTGTTTTTGCAGTTAGAAACAGCATAATAAGGCACTTTTGCGGGTTTTTGTTACAGTATTTATAGAAACAAGTCATAAGGCGTGCTGAGAAAGGCTTTGAAATAACTTGCATATGGTGCATGGTGCTGGCACGCGCGCCCTGCACACAAGGCCATTCTAGCTATTTCTGTGTTCTGTACCAAGTAAACAAACCCTATCACTCTACTCTGAAACACTATATTACATTATTGTTCCACAATTTAAAAAATAGAAAAAATACTCAAAGCTCAGTAGTTTTATGAAACGTTCGTTATTCATATCGCGATGTATGCAGTCTGTTGAATGTTTAGCAATTGTTTGGAGGGAGGCGGCAGGGAGGGTGACAAAGGACCCTCAGGGTGACGACGCGCCGCGCGCCGGCTCCCGCACACCACCAGACATGTTTACACTTATAACTATAGTCAGAGAAAAAATGAGGCGACTGTACTTACCACCTTATGCTAAAGATGTGTTATTAAGAGTTTGCTGCTTTAGGTAAACTAAGACGAACTCAAGCATAAGTATAGAATGTAGTAAGTACCCCATAAGGGGTCATTTTACTCATCAGTATGAACAACTTTTATTATGGGACCAAACCAGAAATCGCGGAGAAAAAACATGTGTTGCTTATAATTAATTTGTTTTATTATTTTTAACGCACTTACGCATGCGAAGCGAAATCTAACGATTTAAATTGTGGAAAGAAAATATCGCTCACGAGCAGGACTCGAACCTGCGACTCCTGGCTCAGTACGCCAGTGCTTTAGCCACTAAGCTACCGTGAAAACTGCTCGTGGTATCGCAATTCTCATCCAGTTGGCACGTCTTTGGGTGACGTCAGCGATATCTTATTAAGAAATAGTGTTCCATAATTAATTTGCTTAATTTTGTCGAGTTATGCGAACTAAAATGTATGGAGCAGCAGGTTTTTTTTTTCCCATAGTAAAAGTTGTTCATAATGATGAGTATAATGAACCCTTAGGAGGTTTTCAGTTATTTCAATTACATGTTGTATTATGTTGTTGTATAGGAATATTGCATTGAAATCGGTACCCTTTAAATAATTCAAGTGTTTTGGTCTGCATATCTACAAAAAAGTTTAACTAGTTCGGATATCCGTTAAGGAAAAACAAATATCTAAACTGTTGATGGTGTGTAACGAGCAGTTTAGTTTAGTTAGTATTCCAATACCTACACCGGTAGATAAAAAAATAAAATAAATAATAAATAAATAAATCATTTATTCAGGACCAAAACATTTTTACACATTGTATAAACCCGCCAAACTGTGTAACAGTTTGTCGGCGGGATTAGCGCTCGTTTTTAAATTGGTTCTTATTGCTAGTAAACATCTAACTTAAATTAAAGTGACGTGATGGTACGCACGGCCACACATCAAGCTACACAACTCCAGCACAAGCTGACCCCGCGTTGCAAGGAAAACCTATACAATGCAGGGCCAGCCCACATCGGGAACCTACAGCCCGATGCGCAGCCGTACTGTGTTACCGTGCTATTGTTCTCGTCACTTTCACAGCTATGTATGAAACTAACGAAAACAACAACACGATTAACCACATTCGCTTGCGGCAAATTCTGTGAGAAGCACATTTTTCAATTTTTTTTTTAGGGTTAATTTACTTATTCCGCCGTAAAGATTTCTTATACAATCAATTTTATTAAATAATGTGGGGTCAAATACTTATTAGTTCTTTCACCATAATAGTTTTTAACTGGTGCTCGGACTAACTTACGCTCTCTAACACGCCTTGTATTGTAAGTGTTTTGCACCCGCACCTTAAATTGATCATTATAAAACTGCTCTAAAACCACTAAGTATTTTATATATATAATATTTTATTATATTCACACAATGTGTGGATTTCAGAAATACGGGGCCACATTTTTTGTGTGGTGAAGTTTTGTTCGTTATTTTGACCTAGCAAAACTTACCAAGCCAATTTAACCCGTTTCCTAAAAATTCTGAAATCAAATGTTTAGTTGTTGTATTTTTGGTTTTAGGGTATTTTTCCACGACACGAGACACGACACGATTTGCGATCGCAACACACCACACACGGCAGGCTGCACAGCACACGTCCCGTCGTTCGTCCGTTTTTTCACAAGTCACAAGGTTATATAGGTACTCTTTGGTCGTTAACGAGCGCGTTTGGTAACTGTCATCTCAAAAACGTGTCGTGCCACACGCCGTCAGAAAACTTACACTTGTTTCGTACAGCCGCTGTATCGTCACTGCAAAAAAACTAAACAAGAATGAAGTTACTGAGGACGCACCGCACGGAATACGACACTTTATTTGAAATTTAGGCAAACGCTACGAAATACTACAAGCCGCGACTGCCGTGTCGTTGAATCGTGTGCAGTCGTAAGTGGTATGTCGTGACCGCAAATCCACAATACGAGACCCGACATGTGTCTCTTATTAAAAAATATTA
This sequence comes from Asteroscopus sphinx, assembly GCA_949699075.1. Lineage (NCBI taxonomy): Eukaryota > Metazoa > Arthropoda > Insecta > Lepidoptera > Noctuidae > Asteroscopus > Asteroscopus sphinx. The sequence continues at coordinate 4,991,243 of OX453002.1, forward strand.
TTCTTTATGTTATTTTCATCTAAAATAAGAATACTCTTTGGTATCGTGTCTAACCAATCAGACACGTACCTTTAGTAGTAATATAAATAGGTACTTAAGCTCAAAAATTCTGAATTTCTGAACTACTGACTTATTCATACTCATTTATAACAGTCCATATATAACTATACACAAGACGAAAGGGACATATGAGGTAGCAAAGTGTTCAAACTTCCTCTAATTCTACTTGTGACCACTGTCCTCGGCAAAGCTAAATACAAAATGAGTCTGACTTACAAATAGATGGAGAATAATCAAACAATTTGCGATATTCTGAGGCAAACTGATTTCTCTAATAACCCTACTAATATTAAAGATGCGAAAGTATAGATGTTGTTGGTTTGTTTGTCCTTCAATCACGCTGAAACGGCTGATAGGATAAGGATGTAATTTGGCAGACAGATAGACCATGTCTTGGATACTTTTTATCGACATATTATTTTGCTAGCGGAGCATTCTAGTCTGCCTAAAGAGTACTTTAGTAACCGGAATTATCGACATCGATGTAGCATATTTTGAGCATTTTCAATAATGACACTAATCCACCAATATATAGTAAAAGCCCCAGTTACTGAGAGTGCCCCATTGTACGACAAAAAACAACCAACTTCAGAAAATAAGAGCAAAATTATAATTTGGTATACTGTTAAATATTATCTAATAAACATTGAACTGTTACATAGTGCACCACAAGTATCTATGTTATTATTTAATGACAAAAAAAAATAAAAAAAAAAATGTAAAAAATCATCTCGAAACCAAATATTTAAAATATACTTGTGATCGTCCCTTAAAGTGTCGATAATTGGGGATGTTACGTTAATACGCGCAATCTATTTTGGTCGAAAAAGTTAGGCACTGCGCAGGAGCGCATGTTGCCCCATCTCCTGCCTCTAACTGACACCCATAAAATTATTACTGTGACGGTTATGTGACAACTTCACTCCGGCCAAATTAAATTGCCGGTATGGTGGTGTACGGTATGTGTGTATAAGTGCATTATGGAAAATGCTCAAAATATGCTCCATAAATGTCGGTGATTCTAGTTTCAGTGGTCTGTCCTTGTTATGAAAATTGAATAGAGCGGCGAACGTGAAAAGTCGGACTCGAAGTTTTCTATTAACTTCTTTTTTGGTAATTTCAGAAACATTAATCCATAGAGCAATACTTGTTACATAAAAAACAGTTCAGTTTTATATAGAAAGAAAATATCTGTTTTCTGTTTTACGATATAAAGAAGAATGTGACAAGGAAAGAATGCTTCGAAGATGGCAAAAAAGAAATATATAGATTCCGTATAGTGTTTCAAAATTCCTGTTCATTTAGGAGCATAGTACGGGCGACCACATCCATATCAATGGTAACATAAACTCATTTTAGGTTCCTTAACTTTTTAACACACTGGTTGTCTACTGTCTTACTTATTTCTCCTCTCGCAGTTAGGTAGGTTAGGTAGTAATATGGTATGCAAATATTTGTATATGTAATGTATAATTGTTTAATGAATAAAAATTAAAAAACGAGTGTGCTTTAGAGCACACGACTGAAGTAAAACTTCACTAACTTATATCTCCCTCAATACTATTTCAATGAGAACAAAGGAATGGCAGCGCGGCGCGCGTCTGCTCTGCCGGCGCTATGTCGTGGCCGGCCGTCGCGCGCGCCTCGATCCTCGCGTTCCGCACTACCCCCTCCGTTCACCTCACTTTTCGTAACGCATTCACCAGCTTACTCCCCAAGACAAGCGTGCCTAAAAAAGTTTTACTTCAATAACCCTGTATATTTTTTTCTACATTTTGATAACGTGAGGAACCAGTGAGGAAACCTGCACACCAGAGAATGTTTCAGAAGACCAAAAAGTGTGGATGTGTTGTTCTTCTGAGAAGTTATTTTTTATGTTCACCTACCGCATGTCTTGTTGTGGCAATAAATATTTTTTCTCTCTTTCTTTTTTTCCATAAAATTCTTAATGTTATGTGTAGTCCGCCATCCCGTAGTAGGCCATCATGATGGATTACGGCTCAAATCCTTCTCATTCCGAGAAGCGGCTCTTGGCCAGCAGTGAAACATAATGAGCTGATTATGTTATGTTATTTATTCATAGTAAAGGACTTACGATTCTTGTGATATTTGCAGACAGAAAATGAAAAATTTTGCTACGGCGAACCGGTCCATTATTTTGTCAAGTACCTAAAAAATAAACATTTACGAAGACTATACCAAAATCAGCCGGCAAATAAGTAAACGCTCTCCAATATATTAGACCCTTGAATCAAATCCCAACTAATTTCTCAAGATGAATGACATAATCGCCTCATACAACGCACCTGTCAACCCAACAACTGTTATGTGTCCTTTGTGTGGATTACGCTTAAGCTCTCGCCGTCTTCGCAGCCCTACATTAAGACTGCATGAAGGCTGCGCGCCACAAACATTCGGCTTGCGTACAACTAAGCGTTGTTACCACCACATCTTTGTTTGATTTGATATTATCGGTTTTTGAACCCTTTACAACGCTATTTTTAATCACCAGAAAAAATTAAGGTTTGTCTCTACTCATCATTACGAACAACTATTATCTACTATGGGACCAATCCTGACATAGCGAAAAAAAGACAACCGTTCCCTACATTTTGTCGATTTAAGTGAACACAAATGTAGAGAACAGCTGTTTTTTTTTCGCGATTTCTGTGTTGGTCCCATAGTAAAAGTTGTTCATAATGATAAGTACAATGAGCCCTTAAGAGGTTTGCAGTTATTTCAATTACAAGTTGTATACATAGAATGTTAAACACCGGGGTGATTCTTGCGTCGTAGACATTATCTCGAACACGACATAATATCGAAATAAGATGGCGAATGACGATTGAATATAAATGTTCGTATTCTCAGAATATCACGTTAGAGATAATTTGCCTATGCCTAGCGCTCTAAATACAAAGAGTGGTTCATACATAGATATTATATGCAATGACTGTAACTTGTAACTATGGGTGATTTGCCTGAAATAAATAAATTTATTTATTTATATATATTATTATACATACTTAGTAAGTTTATGGGTTCATAGCAGTTTGACATTACCGGCGACATTTTTCGTAGAGATTTAAAATTAGAGATTAACTCGAATTAGAAATTTATCTCTGTAATGTGAAAATTGGGGCCCAGGGCCTCCAATGATATTCTTGTGAAATATTCAACCGAATGTGATCATAGTGTCAAGGACGTAAATGGATCACTATAATTGGCCACGACTGGATGCAACTAGGTATTGACAGTGGGTCGAAGCTATTTTAGAATACCTTCAACCCACTGCAGTAATACTTATGCCACAGTTTGTAAATAAATCAGTTATCCTTATGAGAATACTAATATCAACATCAATATTATCATAAACTAGACTTTGCCCGCGGTTTCGCCCGCGTACTGAAATAAAATATACCCTATGTTACTTCAGCAGGCGTAGCATGACCACTGTAGACAAGCGTATCACACGTACGTAACATACTACATTACACTTAAACCATTTAATCCATTTATTTTGCAACACACATAAAATAATGAATGATATACAAATATTTATGTGTTGAACTTAAGTGTTTGTGTTGGTCTGGGTGTTTCTTATGTATTATAAGTATGTGTTTACAAAAAAAAAAGTTTATAAGTATTAGATCCATTGTCTAGTACCCATAGTACAAGCTCTGCTTAGTTTGGGACTAGATGGTGCCGTGTAAAAATGTCCCAACATATTTATTTATTATTATTATTATTATACATGTCAGTCTCTCTCTATCTATCTCCCAACTTGCTTTATGTATTGCTATATGTCCTATTAACGACAGTGACAACAGGTTCTGTTGTGGTAAAACTATTTAATTTAGGTCCAACATTATTTATACCGGAGTGACCGACACAGCTTGTAGGATCAGTAAGCTGAAGTGGCAGTGGGCTGGCCATGTCTGTCGAAGGACCGATGGCCGTTGGAGCAGACGAGTCCTTGAGTGGAGACCGCGAATCGGCAAACGCAGCGTAGGGCGCCCCCCTGCCAGGTGGACCGACGACCTAAAGAGCGTGGCTGGGGGGGACTGGATGCGGAAGGCAGAGGATCGAGCGTTGTGGCGCAACTTGGGAGAGGCCTATGTCCAGCAGTGGACTGCGATAGGCTGAGTTGATTGATTGAATTTCATTTCTCCCATTGAATGCCTTTGTTTGCAATATGCTACTGATGATGTATTTGATGTCCTTTGAAATATCTAAGAATATGTACTATTACAATGAAAATTAAGTAATTTCAATTTATTTATGCGAATGTCTGGATGTTAGTTTGTTTATTTGTTTGTACTTTAATCACGCTGAAACGGCGGAACGGATTAGCATGAAATTTGGCACACAGAAAGATCATAAGTCATAACCCAGATTAACAGACTATTACAGACTATACTTTTTATCACGGGTAAATAAACAGTTCCCGAGGGATGCGCGATATGTCATTGTGATAAACTGAATCCGGTAGTTGACAATAACTGTCAAAAATTACCAAATTTTTTATATTATTTAAAAGATGGTAGAGAAAGAACAACATTGTAGAAAGAATAAACAAAATCCATAAAAAAATAGGAGAGATACTCGCTTTTTAAGTTTTTGGAAGGGGCATTTTCTGTCCTTGTCGTGCGAAACGGATATTGTTCAGAGAGATGTCACGTTACTATGAAAGTTTTGAACAATGACGTTATTCTTTAATAGTGCTGTCTCTGTCTAGTGAACAAATTTAAATCGCTTTACACTTAGACATTTTATTTAACATTTTATTGGTTATTTCACTGTTGCTTATTTTTCTTGAAATAGTTTCGAGATTTTATATAAAAACGAATAAAAAAATATATAGTAACCTTCCCTATTGTACTTCCCTGTTGTTGTTCACTATTCCACGGGCATAGGCTAGTTTAAAAATAATTGATCTTTATGCAAATTAATGACACGTATTATTATGGTAGCATATACATTAGTTTTCTAGATAAATCACTGTCGATCTATCGCATCCAATAGCCTCAATTAGCTTTAAAATCAATGAATTTGTCTATAAATTTGGAATCAGGTTTATTCTCGAGGGAAATTCGATCGACAGTAAATTAGGCAAAGGAGAATGCCCAAGAATAACCCAGAGCAGGCCGACAAACAAAACCCTTACCAAATTGTAGGTATGATATTATGTGTTGAAAAGCTATATTCAAATGGGCGCATATACCACATTTTTAAGTGTATCTAACAAAGCCTTCAGCAAAATAATAATTATGTGTTAAATGAAGTCTAGCAAGCCTTACCACTCTCGTTTTGTGTCGAGCAGACTCGTGCCTAGTCCAAAGACAGACTGCATGGATGGACAATGCGTAGAGGCTATTTTCTATTGTGTGATAGAGGGCGTACTATTTTCTATTCTGTGGTAGAGGGAGTACTATTTTCTATTCTGTGGTAGAGGGAGTACTATTTTCTATTCGGTGATGGAAGGAGTACTTTTTCTATTCTGTGGTAGAGGGAGTACTATTTTCTATTCTGTGATAGAGGGCCTAACTTAATCAAAAAAAGGTTAATGAGACACAATAGATTTTCTATTGTTTCGCGGCCGCTGGCAGCTTTGCGTCCGTTGTTGGATTATGGTTTTGGTCAATTGTGACTTGAACTTGACTTGAATAATAGAAGTCTCTTCTGATAATAATATCTATTCGTTAATCAAGGTGAATGAACCATTGTTTCTTACATTAAATAATTAAACTTCCCCTTTTTAACATCAATCATTGTTATTGTCATATAGGTACATCAGACAAGATACTATTTATTTATGTGTAGTGATTATTTTAAAGTATGCGATGTGGTTGTAGTTTCATAAATAAATATTATTTGCAAGGCTTCTTCACAAGTATTATCTGTAAGACATTTTGGCTTCCGAGAAGTTCGCATGAACACAGATAACAGATTACTTATGACATCATGTTGTACATACCTACCATATAGATTATTTATTACTATGTGTGAAGTCAACTGCGCGCAGGGTTAGCACCAGAGACATGACATTTACCACCATGCCTCTGGTTAGCACTTTAGCACGCGCTTTGAATGACATGGCGGGAAATTATAATGCTAAAATCCTTTAATGTAATCTAGTCCAAGTTTAACAAATAAATAACTATAACTAATTATGGGAGCTTTCTAGGTAAATGTGATGAAAAAAAGTATCTGAAAAACTAAATACATATGTGGCTATCTCATGGCTGTCAAGTTTAAATTTATGATGACTCAAGCTTAACATGTAGATAATGATATATCATTCATTATTATTTGCAAGAGGAATCAGAAAATAATAAATAAATCTACTTCTCTAAAGCAAGAAAATAAATTACGGCTTTATGTTCTGCACAAGAAGAAGTTACAAATACATCATTACAGTACAATGTTTTACACAAAACTGCTTAGGAAAAGTTTAAAAAAAATTACTTGTAAAAGTAATTTCAATATCAATTTATGAAATAAACGAACACTTATTTAATTCAATTCTGTATTTCCCGTTATGTACAATCTGGCGGTCTTCAAGGATCGAGTGAATAAGTTGTTACTGGGCAAGCGTGAACCATCGTTTACCGCACCATCGCTGATTCCGAGTTTGAAACTTACGTTATCGCTGTCGAAAACGCTACCATATACGGCGACTTTCATTCATAAATCAGTAGTTCCTCGTCATTTCCGCCAGGGGCGCTACTAATTTATGAATGAAAGTCGACGCAATCGATGGCGTATACGTAAGTTTCAGACTCGCAGTAGGCACGTGAGTTAATGGTCAAACGCTTGTGGGCTTCCCACTAGGAATAAAAAAAAAATATTGTGGCAGCCCTAACTACAAATTAAAACAGAAGTGCCATTGTTTATGCTAGTCTAGACAAAGTATAAAAGATATTGGGCCTCTAAATGAAACAGGTGTTTACATAGTGTAAAAAAAATGTTTAGCCTATATCGTTAAAACTTCAACAGCTTATTAAAAATACAGAGTGCGGTAGCTGTGAAGCCTAAAAAATATATATATATAAAAAGTTCCGTCTGAAGTATACAAAGTGCGATTATTAACTGTAGAAAGGTAGATCTAAATATATGTATTAACTAGAAATTAGGTCAGAATTTCTTACTCTCAAGTCCCAGTCAAGAGATGGATGATGAGTACCGAATTTACTTATCCGAGATACATTGTTTTACCATTTTTAGGTATGTAGTTACTAGACTTCGTGGGTGTTAAGAGTTTGGTGATCCTGGGTAGTATAGCAGCAGTAGCACGTGGTAGTCACGTGCTGCTGTTGGGGAGACAATCGTTTTTTCCTCGGGATGTGCAATTATGCATAGGCATGCAAACTAGATGGGCACTGGCCCCGGCGCGGTCCACTGGAGTTTTCGGAGCTCCTTTATTTTGGGTTCAGGATTCACTACGTGTGGTTTTAGTTGGTAGGGGTCCGAAATACTCCTCCACCTTCCACGAACGAAGAGTAAACTTGAGAGTTTCCACCCAAAAACAAAAAAAGGTATCTTCTAGATATCATCCAAACCAGTCCAATAAGTCATCATAGCACTGATTGATGATAATGATAATATAACCAGCAGCTACCAGAATGCACTTCATCATCATCATTTCAGCCGATAGACGTCCACTGCTGGACATAGCCCTACCCCAAGCATCACCACAATGACTGGTCCTGCCTTTCTGCATCCAGCGGATTCCCTCGACCTTCACCAGGTCGTCGGTCCACCTTGTGGGGGACCCACGCTGCGCCTTCCAGTACGCGGTCGCCACTCCAGAACTTTACTGCTCCATCGGCCATCCGTTCTGTGAGCAATGTACCCCGTCCACTGCCACTTAAGTTTGGCAATTCTTCTTCCAGAATGCACTTGTGATTATAAAATTATTTTTTTAGAATGTAGAGAAATGTACTCGAATTGTTCCAACGCTGATAACTAGTGTATCAAATGCTTATCTATTTACGGAAGTCTTATGAGCTGATATGAGAAATAGGTCAGTGTGGCAAGTGGGCGATGGCCATAATAATATTATATGGATATATATAGTAGGAATATATAATAAGAGGGAACCCAACGATCCGATACTCTATGCCTATTCCATTAATGGCATTATTGGCTATATTATGCTCACATTTACAGTGATCAATAATACTGAGAAATACCACTTACCACTTAGGCTTAATAGATTATAAGAACATATATAATATGTAAAATGGCATCTGTATAAACTAAAGTGAATAAATGACTATGACTAGTAGTCATTTATTTTTACTATTATAATATTTTGTGCTATAATGACTGAAAAATTACGTATTTACACGTTTAAAACTCGTTCGCAGAGTGTGACATAAAGCACACTTTTTTATGATATAGGATAATTAAAAAACATCCTAATTTTAATAGAGAAGATGTTTGGCAGCTACCACCTGTTTGGAACCCAGTCCTAAAAATAATCAAGTCCCAAAACAGCACGCAACATTGTAAAGATAATGATATTGTGAGTGATTACTGCGTGCATCGAAACGATTTTAATTCATAATATTGTCCGGTAGACTAAAATATTTTTTTAGAAATATCTGTAAAGACGATTGTCATCTTAGTCTACCTGCTACCACGAAATACAAAACTTTACAAAGCTTTCGAAACGTCAGGGAAAACAATTTAAATAATATACGCGATTTAATCCGGTTAACCTTTGTTTTATTATAAGGGATTCATAACTTGGAATAAAAATTTTGGTGCCCTTTTCACCGTAAGAGTATGCATGCAGCTCCTGCATCGCCAAAGAAAAACTTTTCACTGAACTATGTCGAAAGTCGACACAGAATGTTGAGGACGAGTTCGCGTGAAAATTCCTTAATTTTCTGTAATAAAATGACCCTATTTGTTCAAACAGAGTTGTTACTCTGCACATTAAGCTTGTAATGATAGTTAACTAGGGAATCTGCACATTGAAATTACACTTCTGTATGGTAGTGACCGACATAGCTTGTAGGATCAGTAAGCTGAAGTGGCAGTGGGCTGGCCATGTCTGTCGAAGGACCGATGGCCGTTGGAGCAGACGAGTCCTTGAGTGGAGACCGCGTATCGGCAAACGCAGCGTAGGGCGCCCCCCTGCCAGGTGGACCGACGACCTAAAGAACGTGGCTGGGGGGGACTGGATGCGGAAGGCAGAGGACCGAGCGTTGTGGCGCAATTTGGGAGAGGCCTATGTTCAGCAGTGGACTGCGATAGGCTGAGTTGATGGTAGTGAAAGTTAGAAGTTAGATAATGCAGAAGAAACATTGAAGCAGAATAAATGCAGTAAAATTAAAGCTTTGAGAATGTATGGTGTAATTTTTAGAGATAAAGTGAGGAATAGCGTGATAAGGAACCATAGAAGATATAGTGACAAAGATTGAGAAGATGGTTGGGGCCTGTAGACAGGATGGACGAGATGAGATTGACGAAACATGTTACATACAAAGCGAGAGTGGGTGGAAGAGTTGTGGTTTGGGGGTTTGGGGGACTTCGGCGAACGTACCGCAACCAAATCGCAAACTTTTTCAAAAAAAGCCAGATTAGAAGCTCTCTAAAGCAACGAGCATACATGACGAGCTTAATGAACGTAAATGAAAATGATCCATAGTCTGTCCTTATACCAATAGGACACAGGCGTGATAGTACAAATGTAGGTATGTATGCATGAAAATTGCGAATAATCTATTGGACTCGTGTATGGTATGAGAATTTTTACAGAAACACATAAATAAATACAAGATGCAACACCGGTCGAATGCTAAACTAAAATATATTAGCAGAGCTGTCAAACGATTCCTAGAAACAGACACGTGGTTTGATGGAAGTAACCTTTTTAAAGAAACACGTTTAAAGGCTATCAAAGATCTATACAGACAAAAAGCAACATCAGTTCACGCTTGCCAAAGCAGTTTGGAATTTTAGTCAGGACTTAAAAGGTAAACAAAAAAATGTGACTGTTGTTTTAGATGCTAAAAAGGAACAAAGTAATAATATACCTACCTATGTCGTGAATATTTAAACCATTAAAATAACTCACAGTATCAGATAACAACATTGATGTAGAAACATAAGTTCCCAAGACTTGAAAAAAAAAGTTTGCAATATGATTAGACAAGAAAGTGGATTTTCGTAATCTAAATTCAAAATGTGCAGTTGTGATAGTGATAAAACTCCGTCATCATCACTGTGGGTGGATGACGACACTGATAAGTGATAATAAAGATGTCCTAGTTTTTTATCAGACCTAGAACGCCTTGAAATCTGCGAAGAAAGTTAATGGTCGATGAAGAGTGAATTAGTATAAGAAGCTAAGCGCTGCGAGCTGATAGCGAATTGTATTAACCCATCAACGGGCGCAAAGCTGGCGGCGGCCGCGAATCAATATAAAATGTATTGTATCTCATTGGCCGATAATAGATGAATTAATTTGCTTTTGCTGAATGAGAATAGCTCATGTTGTGGTAAAAATATTAGCCAGTCAGCAAGTAGCGGGATTGACTACACAAGTGCTGCCGAATATACAGGGTTATTGTTATTACATTAAATACCTTTAATGGATGATTGTTAAATACTCATCAAATTGAACAACTTTTATTACGACACTAACTTTGAGTAAGCCAACATCCATTCCATAGAAATAGTTTCGTTTACTTGGGCGATATCTATGGAACAGTTGTTTTTGATTGTTCTTTCTAAGTTGGTCAAATTGATGAGTACAATCATCCCTTAAAGAGTTGTTAAAGACTTAAAATTAACCCTGTATACAACCGTATTCTTATTTTATACTGAACCTGAAAAGGGGTCATTGTAATTATCATTATGATCAACTCTTACTATGGGACCAAGCCTGAAATCAAGGAACAAAATCATCTCTTCATTCAGCTCTAGAAATATAGCATGATTACAGATCAAAATCTTGTAGAAATATTAAATATCAGGGCACAATACTTAGTCATTGAACAATATTAGATTTTCTTCTCGACTTCATGTCCCGAGCATATCATACTCTAGGCATTTCATTACTGTGTACGACATTCGTTGGGAAGGATATGAAAACATGCAGTGCATTGATTTGAAATTGTCTTTTAGACACGGCTCATGTTTATCTTCAGATTAGATATTGAAATGCATAATATGTAAGTTTTATGATCTCTAGCTGTTTTTAAGCTTTCGAGGATGATGCACATTATAGAAGATGAAGAATGGGGTGTAATAAAAAGTTATCTTATATTTAAATGCATTCTGGACCCAATTTTTCAACTTTTGTATCATCTCTGGCTTTTCCAGCAGTTTATTTGTTTTTGTTAGCTATATTCCTAGTTTAACTTAGTCGAAAATTCATAGAAACGCTTTGTAAAATTATTTTTAGGTGTAACAGCTGTGTTAGGTATATGAATTCAGGTGTGTGTGATGCTTTGAGCGAGTTTGAGTAAGTTTGTTTCATCTAGGTCTAATTCAGCATTTATTTATTTATTTTTAAGAATAGAACGGTACATTACCACTTACACTATTCAACAGTTTAGGTAAGATACTTCAACCGAATACTACAGTATTCGGTAGTTGAAAGATTTAGATAAATTTCAAACAATTTCATAGAATTCTGGAGTCAACTTGTAGATCGTCAACTAAGTCTATCGCAGTCTACTGCTGGACATAAGCTTCGCCAAAGTTGCACCACAACACTCGGTCTTTTGCCTTTCGCATCCAGTCTCACCGAGCTACCTTCATCAGGTCGTCGCTCCTCCTGGCTGGAAGTCGCCCTGAGGTTTGCCAATTCGCGGTCTCCTCTCAAGGACTCATCTGCTCAAACAGTCATCGGTCCTTCGAGAGACATGGCCAGCTCACTGCCACTTCAGCTTGCTGATCCTACAAGCTATATCGGAACTAGGGTTTTTCTTCGGATAATCTCGTTACGAATTTTATCGCTCAAAGAATCTCCAAGCATAGCTCGCTGCATAACTTGCTGAGCGGCTTTGTGAACTAGCCCAACTGTATTGGCAATTTAGTAGATGCATAGATCAATTACGGTAGCTATCTAAATAATATGATAGGTAATCTCTCGCCCCTGACTTCTAATACTAATGTCTATTTTTATTGATCAGATTATTTTGTATGTCATTCAACGATAACATAAACTAGGTACCTGGATCAATAAGATCAACCATTATCTTATCAAAAGTTTTTATATCTGGGACGAGCTACTCGAATGATTCATGATTAGGTTTATTTATTTATTATTAATGTATAATAGATTATAAGGTTTGCTGGTAGAAAACTCAATTATGAGTTAAGCTCGCCTTTGTACAGTCAGTTGCACCAATTGGTAACTTACAAACAAACTCTCGAACAAGAGTAATCAATTAATAACGCTGTGTGTACATGTAATTTCAAAACTATTATGTACCTATTGTTGTGATTTTCTTGTGTGCAATAAAGAATAAGAATTATTGACTTGTAGCAATAAGCTCGTGTTTTGTAGATTGACTCTGCTGGGGCCGTATTATTATGAAATTTTTCACATGGCATGGGTATGGTGGTAGCAGTCATTGCTTAGTGGTCTAAAGCTTGCCTTCCATGCAGGAGGGTCTGAGTTCGAACCAAAAGCGCACTACTAACTTTTAGAATTCATGTGCGAATCAAAATTTGATTATACAAAAATCTATTTTACGCTTTAACGTTGAAGGAAACCATAGTGAGGAAACCTACACATCTGAGAGTGCTCCATACTGTTTTTGAGGGTATGTGCAATCCTCCACCCTGCAGTAGGGCCGGCGTGGTGGACAAAGGCCTGAAACCTTCTCATTCTAAGAAGAGGCCCGTACCCAGCAGTGGGGCAGAAATGGGCTGATGATGATGATCATAAAATAATTAATACTAAATAAATAAGCATAATACTAAGTTCGAGTTATGTGGAAATGATAATGCAAGTAATAATGCAAAAATTAATCATACCTTTCTTCTGATTAGCGGTTTATCTACAAGAAACACTCGTTCCATTTGGTAGACCGTACGCGTACATTCATTAATTAAATCAATCAATAATTCCATGGCTCATGGTTCATGTGGTTCTTCTAAGAAACTTAAGCGTGCAATATAAATATTCTCATATAAAAACATAATCTAAAAACTATGCAAATAACTAAAAATCTGATAGCAATCAACCTAAACATAGCCTCAACAATTTGAGCAGTCTTAATGACCCGTTCTGTCGTCAATTAGCGAATGGTTTAATAGTATTACTTCATAGGAATGGGCCTCGTCTAGCGATGAGCACTTTTGTGACGGCTAATCTGTTTGGAGGGCAAATAGACGTGGCCCTTACTATATGACGTTTTCTGGTGAGTTTGGCGTGAGATCTTGTACGTATTTATTTATTCTGAAAAGTGATTCTGTATTTATTTATTAAGGAAACAAACAGATATTTATAAATAATTTTAGATAAGTACAGAATTTAAACAATACATAAACCAAGACAGTTTCTACAAATTAATAGTAACATAAATATGAGGACAATTGAGTAGAGACAATGTATAATCTTAAAATGAAGATGAAGCAAAAGATAATATGATAAGAACAATAAATAATAATTTTAAAGTTTACAAGAAGTTACTTTTAATCTTTTTGAATTTGGGGAGAGAAAGGTGAAAAACGTCAACTTTGTAACCATCAATTGAAACAAATTCGTCTTAAAACCGACTTGCTCTTTTAATATACATGCTGAAATTTCAGTCGCATATTTCCCGAAAAGGGATCATTGTACTTATTATTATGAACAACTTTTATTATGGGACCAAACCTGAAATCGCAAAAAAAAATAAAAAAAAATAATAGTAAAAGTTGTCCATAAGTACAATTACCCCTTTTCGGAAAATAAGTGATTCAGATTTCAACATGTATACAGTCGTGCCATAATTCGTTTTTGATAAAGATATATTATGGAAGAGAGACGCCCAATCGGTGACATCCTACACATATTTTACTTAAAAGATAAGGAGAGGTGTTATAAGCATAACACAATAAGTGAGGTTTTAATTTCACTTTTAAGATATACAGATGGGAGGGACCAGCTGAAAATCAGTGCTGTGCATACCTACATGCACAGCAAATACTGAGCTGGATCCCTTGCCACACATATTATGTTGTATGCATGTTGTGTTCTCATTAATTTGTCCTGTTACCTTTGCATGTAATGTGTATATTTTGTGTATGTGTGGCAAAATAAATGGTTTAAATGGTTTTTTAGTTAGGTACGCCATAAAATTGCTAAATTAGTTTTTTTTTGTGCAATACGTTTTAGACGTTTTCAAAAATGGATATTTATATTTTAGCAGCCAGTTTAAGCAAATTTCTAGCCGTTTATTTTTATAAAATTATAGCATAGCCTATGGTCTGAATTCTTCTCATCTTGAGAAGAAGTCCGTACCCAGCAGTGGGATAGTACAAGGGCTGATTATGGTATAATATTAAAGCATTTCAGTAATGAAAGTTTATGATTCGAATACATAACATAACCAGCCCATTACTGTCCCACTGCTGGGCACGGGCCTCTTCTCAGTATGACTCGAATGATTCGATTAAATTATAACTTTAGTTTTGTATTCAAAGTACTAGATTTTCTTATAAGATGAAAACTTGAACAGCAGGCGTTGAACATAAAAATATAATAGTAACTTACATAGGTACTAAAGATATAAATTGTGGAAAGAAAAACAACTGAACTTACATGACTATTATTTCATTAAACAACACTATTTTTGTACTACATTTTCTAAAATATAACACACGATGTTATTTTATGTAACACCAACTGTAACCATATTTATAAGCAAATAAATGTTTGAATTTGATGAATGTAATAAAATTTTAACTAATAAATTGAAATCGGGAAAATCAATAAAAATAATGGTAGGGGTTGTCTCGACTTAGCGCGGTGCGGTGGTTGCCGGCTCGCTTAGTGGACTTCCCGCGCCATCTACGGGCAAGACTACTGTGGAATCTACTCCACTGACTTTTCACTGCCTACTTCTTGTTACTTTACTATAGCAATTCAAAAACAAAAAGGGATTGTTTGTTCAGCCTTGTCACCGTCTTTTTGTATTGTTATATTTTTCTTTCCAAAGTTTAAAAGGGTTTGTTTATTTGACCTAGAAATAGAGGTGAGGCATAAATAAACCCACTCCTATGGCTATCTTAGTAAAAACGTTTATTGAACAAAATTTTACAAATATCAAAAGGATCGAAGAGGTGAGCCTCTCACTCGCCTAGTGCCTATGCCTACTAGTAAATGTAGGGTGTGTTTATAAAGGTCAGGCATAATTCGCGAAAATGAAGTTATTATGCCATGGCCTTATTAGTCTTCAAGTATTTTTTTATTAAACGCCTTCACAGTTTCTTTATTAGTTTCAAGTTTTGTAACATTTTTAAAATTAACTAAACAATCGATTGGCACTCTTAACGTTTCCACCCTGTATGTCTGCGAATAGGTATATTAACATACTAGTAATTTTATTGGCCCTGTGTTTCTACCATGACATTCCAGTCCATTCAATGGTTGTCTGGAAATGATCGCCGTGGAGCGATTAGATAGCCAATTCTTTTAATAATACGAATACAGAGGAGTATTATTCTTATTACTGGATCCAATAAAGGTTTACTCCATTTGAGAATCAAACCAAAAAAACCAACCCCCGGTAACCGCGTCTTTACATTTCTATGATAATCCCTGATCATTACAGTAATGAGTAAATTACGAATGGAGTAGGAACGCAATTAATATTTCGTGTACACCGTGAAGGGTAAATATCAGTTTCTTAAATTAGGGTTGGCACGGACATCTAATTGTGATTAAAACACGATAATGATATGTGGTATCTCTTCAATACTATGAAAAACAGTAATAATTACGACTTTACGACTATACCACAGAATAAATAAAGTTGTTGCCTAATTAAAATTGTTGAAACAAAAGTTTCTACCATGAAAATTCTAAATGAAAAAAGTAATAGCCTCACTTTATACTCAATCAGGATGAAAAAATTATAAAAAAATTACGCCAGACAATACATACATTCTCACTACATTCACCATGATCAAAATTCAGTGAATGATGAAATTAATGACAAAACAGCCAGGCCTAGTGAAACTACACGTAACCAACCTAATTGTGAGTCCATTATAGTGGCACAGGCCGGCAATTCATGTTAGGTACCACATTTACGGCGAGTTTTTAGTAACGCATATCTTTCGCTCCATGATGGCCTGTTACCATACTGTGTTCGTAATCAGCCCATTACTAATTTTGAGTCTATAATAGCGGTGTCACATACACCATCATAATTTCAGCCGAAAACGTCCACTGCTGGACAAAGGCCTCCCCCAAAAGGTTGGGATATGCCATAATCACTACGCTTTGCAGGTAGGTTGGCGAACGCAGTTCGTTAAATAAATATTTAGAGAACTTTTCTGCCCATCCATCCTCTGGTGAACCCTTTAGTCCTCATTTACGACACCCATAAGAAGAGATGGGGTGCTAATCTTTGTGTCCGGTACCACACGGAACACACATACAATAATAATATGTTATTTGAATATTATCAACCGGTCTAATTTTCATTCTTTTCGTGTCAAGGGCTATTAATTAGATGGTCTTTTACCAGAAAGTAACATGTTGTATATTTCTCTCCGTAGCCTGTACTAGGTCTTTCCAAAACAGGTGGAGCATATGCTTTGCATGGGAGCTCAGTAATCTCACTCACTTTGGTTTTAGTAATTTTAACAACATTTTGACCATTAAAAGTACATTTTAATTGAGCATATTTTTATTGAGCATATTTTTATTCTAGTACGTCCGCTACCTAATTACGCTTCTGTAGAAAAGTTTATATATATATTTTTTTAATGTCCTTTATAGTCTATGTGACTTCCAATTGACGGGTACCTCCACAGATTTGACATCTACCACCGACCTTATGTCATGTCTTTGGGTACCTCACAGTACACCAAGGAATTACACTATGGTTACAGACATTTTCGCGCACAGATAAATCAAAACAACATTTTGACTAATCTCGACGTTTCAACCAAGTTGCATTGGCCGTGGTCATGAGAATCTTCTTCTTGTTTCAAGTTTTCTCGTCACCACGGCCAATGCAACTTGGCCGAAACCAGGTTAGTCTAAATGTTGTTTTGATTTATCTGTACGTAAAAAGTCCCGTTACTAGTGTAAGACGGGTACCTCATTTGACATAAGTTCTGATTGATCAAATTCATCCAATATTTGTGAGTGGTTTCATGTATTATGATTTCTGTTATAAATTAAGTTAATGAGCTCCGTAAATCCTTTACCGATCGAATGTCGGGTACCGGTTAGATTAGATTTGTATCTCACGAGTCATTATTGACAAAAATAACACTTTCTACATCAAAAGTTCATGGCAGTTTGTTACGCTTCTTCTTCTGAGAGATGAAAGCGTTGAAGGGTGCAAGAATTACTTTTTAGGGTTCCATACCTTAAAACGGAATCCTTACAGAATCATTAGAAATTTTAACTAATTGAAAAAGCTAATTGATCCTTCCGTTAAATTACTTTGTTTATCACACACAAACATAGTAGGTATATATTCTTATGTATAAGACTTGCCAATCTTGCCATAGACACACTGTCTAATTACGTTTCAAACGGTACAAAGGTCCACAATATTGCCATTAAGTAGCAGATGCGTCTTACTTTGTACTTATTACTTTGGTATTCTGTTACTTAATTACTGAACAGCATGGCGTCTAAAAGCTTCTAGACTTCAATTATATTTCAATAGACTATTTAGATATTTCATTGACTTCAGGGTACCGCCATATTAGTCCGGCTAAGTAAATAAAGTAGGTACCTAGGCGCTATAGATACTGCGAGTAACCATTCGAAAAAAAAACTGACGACAAAAACGAAGTCTTGAACTGCAATGTGGAATTTTTCTGAGCATCACACCGTACGGCAAGTCTACAAAAGAATTATTTTTAAATAATATCTTATGGAAACAGATGTCTGATATATCATTAGTATGTAAACATGCCTGACTATTGACTGTAGCACAGTAAGGTATTTTAAATTAAATAAGGAGTAGTATTGAAGTAAATTACTAATGAATATTGTTCAGCTATTCTAACACATTTTTTATTCTGCATTTATTGTTGTAGAATTATGAATAACCCAGAATAAATATGTGTCAAGTAACTTAAAAACATTTTAATAATTTAAACTGATGTTATTCTCAGCATAAGTTTATTTCGCGTTTATTAACGTACGAAATCAATGTTTAAGGTACTTATTCCGTATTACAGAACTTTCCTCAAGTTCAGTTTGATCTTAAATCACCTGATCACTACTAAAGCATACAATTGTTACTTGAGCATCGGTCTTATTCCAATACGATAGTTATAAAATTCAATTTAGCAAAACTACCTAAATTATGAAGGAAATCGGTGCATGCTCAAGCGCTGTGTCTATCACACTTCGATTACAGTTCAAATCTCTGCTCAAGCATGAATCCACAACTGAGTAGTTAATATTTTAGAATAAAGCTGAAATCACCTGTACTGTGTGCTCAATGAATCTGTGCTTGAGGAATATTCTAAAATTAAAGCTCTACTGCCTCGTTGGATAGTGGTCGCAAGCGTGACTGCTGAGCGCGGGGTCCTGGGTTCGATTCCCGGGTCGGGCAAAGTGTTATTGGGTTTTTTCATTAGGAAATTCTCAGTAGCAGCCTGGAGTCTGGATTTGTGCCCGGTTAATGGCAATAGGCTCGCCCCCTATTACATGGGACTACAACATAACTGGCAAATGTGGGTGTACTATACACCTCTGCCTACCCCTTCGGGGAAATACAGGCGTGATGTTATGTTATGTGTTAAAGCTCTACTCAAAATTTAATTTTGTTTCAAAGCTTAAGTTTTGTCCTGTAATACGGACCTAAGACTTTGTATTCTCAAATCTGTCGTATGAAATAATCTTAGCTAATTTTCATACTTAAATCACTTTTGAAATTATTTACAAAATTATGATTTATTTTGAAGATAGCTGTACAAGTCAATGCTTCCGCGTACTAATACATCCAATAATAGTACTTATTGTATGTGCTAGATTGATCGAAGTACCCACGTGCATGGCTCATACGAAATTAGAGTCGGCACGTGTTACTCCAGTTATAGTAACGCATTCTAGTCGTCTAATTTACTAATACATGTATAGCTATTCCTTAAATACTAGCTGAAGTTCGCGCCCGCGGCTTCGCTCCCGGGCGTGTTTTCTTCACTCAAACTTTCAACCCCCTTAGGGGATGAATAATCAAAACCATTTTCTTAGTGCTCACCTACATCATCTAAAGAACTCCTGTGCAAAATTATATCCATCTAGAGCCTCCGGTTTAGACTGTTAGTCAGTTTTAAGAATTTTATTAAGTTGAAGTATTGTAACCTAGTAAAGATGTGACATTGTTATTCTAAAGTAATTGCTGTTGGTCTTCCAAATAATAAATAAATATAATCGTCAATATTTATTTTATTTTATTCACATAAGCCTTTACATAAATTTATAATTTGTCATATTAGAAAAAAATTAATTATTATTCTTATTCTTTATTGCACACAAGAAAATCACAACAATACATAATAGTTTTGAAATTACATATACAAAGGCGAGCTTAACTCATAATTTTGTTTTCTACCAGCAAACCGAAACAATTCAATACAATTTTAATCAACAATGTATTATAAATTATATATGACAATATATTATAACTATGCAATTCGCAATTAATATTGCAATAATATCAAAATTAAAGCTATTTTCATCGTTGGTACGTTACACAATTACCCCACCTAATATCTCTTCTTTTCAGCTCTAACAATAACATATTACTTATTTATTAGATCTTTTTACTTTTACTCCTAAAACCATTTTAATGTTAGAGGTATTATGGCATTTAGTTAGCTAAAAGATATGCTAATATAGCACAACGTCACGTAGACAACCAAGTTCAATGTCAAATGCGGCTGGCGCAAGTGAAAAGCGATTGAACATTATAAAAAAAACAAATAATATTTAATCACACAAACAGAACAAAATTATTGATTAGGTACTTGACTTTGCAAGCGGCTTTGCCTGCGTTTATATTATTAATTTATATTATTAAAGAAAGACTTATTGCGCATCTCTCGGGAGCTGTTTATTTTCCCGGAGTAAAAACTAACCTATATTTTAATCCGGGTTATGGTCTATCTTTTTGCCAAATTTCATGCATCAGCCGTTTAAGCGTTATTGAAGGCTAAACAAGCATAAATTCATACTTTCATATTTATAATATTAGTAGGATTATAATTACATTACATACAATTCACGTGGAATTCACTGCCGGCATCTGTATTTCCGGGCACTTATAACCCTAACGCCTTTAAAGCTGGAGTGAATCGGCACCTAATAGGTTTGCTCGCTCCATCGTCGACCACATCCTGACAAAGCTGTCTAGATTGCGGTCAAGAGCAGATCTATTTATCATAAAAAAAAAAAAAAAAAAAAAAAAAAAAAAAAAAAAAAAAAAAAAATTCACAAATAAAAATAATGGTACAAAACACGTTATCAGTAAATATAATAATATATTAAGAGAGTGTTTATGAACTAAACACACTATCCAATTCATATACTTGTCGGTTGCCGTCTTTCGTTCAATTAATTTTTACCGACTATTAATGGATTTTAAATATCCATCCGTATAAAAATAATCTTACATGTAGTTATTAACAGATCGACTTAACTGTTTACACAATAAATTGCTGTAAAATAATCGTAAAATTTTGTAGAACAGATTTTGATATTGTAACCAAAGAAAAGAACATTATAAAATTTAAACTAATTTCTAAGGAAGGTGTAGACTGATTTTTTTAAACAATTTGGTGTGCAGATATTAATTTGATTATCACACTTGTTTACAACAAGTGGTGGAGGTGGTGAAGTACCAAGTTAAAAACGTTAGTAATTATTTGAAGCTTGAAGCACATAATGCAGATCAAAAACCTTTTATGCGAGCACTATTAATTACGCGCAATACAGTATTGTTACATTTTTTTGACTGTTTATTGACATAAGACAAAATTAACAAAAACTTTTATCGATGTTTATTTTCTTTAATTAAAAGTACAATAATTGATTATTCCTTTTAAGTATAATCGAATAACAAAATAAAAATAAGTGAATCGACACAGTCATCACTACAACTTTCTACTCTATTCTAGAACAGCTCCCCTAGCCAAGTTGACAATCTACAATCGTCAACGCTAATAGAAAACAATCAAAATGTATGGGAAATATTTTTTTTTCTTTTTTTTGTACATTGTGTGTCTTGTCATGTCTATGGACCTCGTGTCCGCAATAAAGAATTTATTATTATTATTATTTAAATTCGAGAAATACCGGGTAAATAAATAAAAATATTAATACGACGGATAGCGGAAGAGCAATTATGAAAAAATATAGGCAATTACGCCCTCCACACGATCGCATTCACCTGTATTCGCCGATCATTGGCCATCTTTTAGAAAGCCTTTTAGTTATTATAAAGGTGGTGGTGGTGTTATTTTTTTATTATTATTATTAGCGGTGGGACAGTGGTGGGCTGGTTACGTTATGTTAATCTGATTTTAATTATTATTGTTATAAATTTTTTGCGTGCCACTTATGGCAAAATATGTGGAAACTAACTGTGACTCTTTATCTATCTGTCTGGACCCGTATTTTTTGCGAAATAAATTATTCTATTCTATTCTATTCTAGAAAATTTGATAAAAAAGATGGTGTTTATATTTATAGGTTAAAACCGGAGAAAAACCGGTTGTTTGTGAAAAAAAACCTAAACTTGTAATCGGTTAATATAACTACTTTAGGCTGTGCGTGCAGTCAAGTGCAGTCTGCGTTGTCTGTCTCAAGACGAAAGTCTTTGACCAGTGGGTGTTGCCAGTAATTACTTACGGCACTGAAACGTGGTCGCTCACAATGGGCCTGATAAGAAGGCTCAAAAGTCACTTAAAGGTTAATGGAGTGGGCTATGCTCGGAAATCGGAATGTGAGAACGGAAGTAACCGACATAGCCCGAAGAATTGCCATCTTAAGTGGCAGTGGGCGAGGCACATTGCTCGCAAAACGGATGGCCGATGGGGCAGTAAAGTTCTGGAGTGGCGACCGCGTACTGGAAGGCGCAGCGTGGGTAGGCCCCCCCCCCACAAGGTGGACCGACGACCTGGTGAAGGTCGCGGGAATCCGCTGGACAAAGATAATATAATCACTACGTTTTACCGCTGGATACGGAAGGCGCAGGACCGGTCGTTGTAGCGATCTGGCGATGCTTGGGGAAGCCTTTGTCCAGCATTGGACGTCTTTCGGCTGAAACGATGAAAGTCAAACCAGAAAGGCTAAGCAAAAAAAAATTTTTTTTTTCTAATTGTTATTTGTTACTCGCAGGAAGCACCAGAGTGCTCTTTCTGCTTAACCGGGCTAATTGGCGGAGAGTCCCGTAAAAAGGACTATCCGCCTATTTTCAAAAACTAAAACATATATCACATTATTATGATTAATCAGCTTGTAACTGTGAAACTTTTTTTTTTTTTCGACTGGATTTTCGCAGGTGGGTACCATTTCTGCTTAACCGGGCTTAGTTGGCGGAGAGTCCCATGTGGGACTCCATACGCCCAAAACTGTGAAACTGGCTTGTAAAATACATAGCTTTGACCGTGTAACGAAACCATAGCGCGATCTAATTCGATCTCAACGCCATCTATCCAAACAAAGGGAACTAATAAAATATTTTTTATTTTAGGTAACACATAATTATCTTTTGAAAGGTCAAATTGAAGTTTTATATGGGTAACCCAATACTTAACTCTTTCTGGAATTAATCGCTTTGATAGGTAATCGCTTATAACTTGACCCAATGCCAATGCTGATAACAAACTCATGCGGTTGTTGGCTTTACAGAAACGTAGCGGTTACCTAATGTAGTCGTTTGGTGACTAAAGTGACCTTGGTTTATGTGATAACTAATAGATAATGAACCTTGGGAGAAGCATGTCCTTTTCTAGTTTATCGTTTTAACTAGTATTTGCAAAAATGTATGATTTATAATTTACCCAATTTTTTTCATCAAGTGGGTAAACGAAGGACGTTATTAGTTTATTGGTGTTGATTCTCTTGTTCACGAACTAAACTTATTTTAAACTATCGCTCTCTTTTACTAATGGTAGATACAAGAAAGGGATGGCATCAATTTTAGAACTGTCAGATTAGTTTACGTGTTACATTTCTTGGTATTTTAGTGGGCACGTTCCGAAATCACGACTAAACTTTAATTCCATCTAATAAAAATAATAATAAAAAAATGATATTAAATGATAATTAAAAAAAAAAAAAAAAAAAACAATAGTAATTACATTTGAACCTTTAATTATTAATCTGTTTCTGAGTAGTCTTCATAAAGCTAAAATTACATTTCATTGTGAAAAATCTTATTATTAGTCTTAGCCCAGAATATATTAGGCTAGTATTAGTTAATATGACTGAGTTTTTTTATAAATTATTTATTTAGTGAGTGTGACAATTTTTTTACATAAAATTTATTGAATACTAGGTGATACCCGACCCGTCCCGTGGGTTTGGACCTCTTCGCTCCCGTGTTACGACCGTAAGTCGATAAAAAACGTTTCTTCATACAAACTTTACCGCCCCTTTTCACCTCTTTAGGGGATGAATTTTCAAAAATCCTTATTCTTATTGCTCACTTACGTTATTTAAGAAACTGCTGTGCAAAATTTCATGTTCCTAGACCCACGACGAAGTGCTGCGAACAATCGTAGTGAAGCCAAAAAACCGTGCTTCTCCGTGTACAAACTAGCGCTCACGCACCCACATGCAACTCGAACCGTACTCACCGCTCTCAGTATATATGTCGCGGCATCGTCCAGTAAGCATCGTGAAAACAAATATTCTTCAGGTGCATGGTGTATGCATGAGCGTTGGTTGTACAGGAGCACAGTTTTTTTTGGCATCACTATGATTGTTTGCAGCACTTCGTCTATATTTTTACTGTCTGTGAGACCCACCGACTTAGGCTGTGTGACGTGCGTTGTCTGTCAGTTTAAAGAATATTAATAAATAGATTAAACACAAAAATACTCATACAATTTTTTTTTATCTTGAGTTGTATACAGTCAAAAAATTATTATTACAAGAGCAAGGTCAGTATGACTTTAACCGCTGATTCCTAAACTAGGTGAACCTGTACTATCGGAATCAGTGATTCCTTTAATTACAGCGTGAGGAGCTAATGACCACCAACCACAATGCAGTGCGCGTTGCGGAACACCAGGCCAACAAAATTTGACAAAATTTGCCATCGACTCGCTAAGAAGAAGAAGAAGCATAGTTATGCTCTGCTAATATACATACTGAAATTTAAATCGCTTATTTCCCGAAAAAGGGTAATTGTACTTATTATTATGAACAACTTTTACTATGGGACCAACCCTGATATCGCGAAAAAAATATCTGTTGGGCCCTACATTTTATCGATTTAAGTGAACACAAATGTAGGGACCAACTGATTTTTTTCTCGCTATTTCAGGGTTGGTCCCATAGTAAAACTTGTTCATAATGATGAGTACAATTACCCCTTTTCGGGAAATAAGCGATTCAAATTTCAGCATGTATAAGAAAGCATTATAATTATTATTGACAATAAAAATTAAATAAGACAGGCTTTAATTTTTTTTTATGATTGTGGATTTACATAGTGGAGGGTACGTGTGTGTATAGTATGGAAGAAATAATATGAATGAATTACATGATTACAAAATGATTTTCATACAACCATTTTGTACGTAACCTTTTACATTTAATTCAACACGGAGGCGGTCCCGCTTACTAATTGTGAAGACAATTAGACGGGCCCGCCTTCATTAATGTAGGTACCTTTAATGAGGAAACTCCATACCCCTTGCCCATTTCTTCGTTATTCTATTAATTTTTGACGGATTTTAACGACTTAAATTAGGATGTTGGTCAGATTTTTTAAACAATGTGTAATAGGTACTTGATTAATTGAAATATTATTAACGATATTATATGAGTACACAACGTGTTATTGAAATAACTGAAAACGTAGTAGTAAAGGATCTTGATTTAGAAAACCCAAACAAAGTAATATCCTGTATTGTCCTGGATTCGATTCCCGGGTCGGGGGTTATTGGTTTTTTATTAGGAAATTCTCAATAGCAGCCCGGAGTCTGGATTTCTGCCCGATCAATGGCAAAAGGCTCGCCCCTATGACGTGGGACTGTAACATAACTGGCGAAATGTGGGTGTACTATACACCTCTGCCTACCCCTTCGGGGAATGCAGGTGTGATGTTATGTTATGTAGTAGTAAAATGTAGGGAACAGTTTTTTCACGAGTTCAGTGTTGGTCTCATAGTAAAAAAAAATCATACTAACGAGTACAATTACCCCTTAAGAGGTTTTCAGTTATTTCAAGAACATGCTGTATATGTACGTATATTTATTGGAACTACTTTGCCCACTGTGTCTACATCTCTTTGCTACAAACTATGCTCTCGCAGGTCCGCTGGAAGAAATTTCTTAAAAAGTAAACAATGCTGTACTATTAATTTCTATGTGTTTTATTATTATTATTTATCTGTGTGCATAAATTTAATAAATAAATGATTTAAATAACACAACTTATCATCATCATCATCATTTCAGCCAAAAGACGTCCACTGCTGGACAAAGGCCTCCCCCAAGCATCGCCACAACGACCGGTCCTGTGCCTTCCGCATCCAGCGGATTCCCGCGACCTTCACCAGGTCGTCGGTCCACCTTGTGGGGGGCCTACCCACGCTGCGCCTTCCAGTACGCGGTCGCCACTCCAGAACTTTACTGCCCCATCGGCAATCCGTTCTGCGAGCAATGTGCCCCGCTCACTGCCACTTAAGTTTGGCAATTCTTCGGGCTATGTCGGTTACTTTCGTTCTCCTGCGAATCTCCTCATTTCGGTTTCATTTTTTATTTTACGGTACTGAAACGTGGTCGCTCACAATGGGCTTGATTCACTCTCACACTGAAGGCTCAAATTCACTCAAAGGGCAATGAAGAGGGCTATGCTCGGAGTGTACCTGCGTGATCGAAACACAACTTATAATAGATATAAATTAAAATGTTTCTAGATATTATTTCTACGATTAGGTACAAACCATCGTAGCCGCTAGTCCACACATTTTACATAATTATACAAAACATAACAGGCGCAGCGTGAATAGGCTCCCCACAAGGTGGACCGACGACCTGGTGAGGGTCGCGGGAATCCGCTGGATGCGGAAGCCGCAGGACCGGCCGTTGTGGCGATGCTTGTGGGAGGCCTATGTCCAGCAGTGGACGTATTTCGGCTGAAATGATGATGATGATGATGATACAAAACATAACTAGGTATAACATACATAATTAATTAATTATGTATTTTATCGTAAGATTTATGGTGAAACCAAAATGAGATAGCACTTTTTTCCATTACCAGAATACAATGCCCGATTCTTATTTTTTTGCACGAAACCCTTCAGTGGAAGCGTCCTCCCCTCACTCCTTTTGTATCTCTCTCGCAAATCTGACGAAAGAGTGCTATTTCAAATTTGAAAGCGAGGCAGGTTATAAAAATAGTTTGCACATCACTGTTTCCTATACCTAAACATTTGAAACGAAAATGTTAAGTTAATGTATTTAGGTAATAATATATTAATAGGCCTATGTCCAGCAGTGGACGTCTTTCGGCTGAAATGATGATGATGAAATTAATACGAAAAATTCACGGGAAGTATAACGATCTTACTTCTTCTTCTGTCATGTCTCCAATAATAATAGCTCAAGCCGAAGAAAAAAAAAACAGTGTGCATGTGGGTTAGCGGGACTGACTCCACAGGTTGCGCTAAACGATCAATTAAATATCCTTCTCGTGAAAGTAAGCCACGAGTGACGATATTTAGTTGAACGTTCGGAGCACCCAGGGCAGTCAGCCCCACTACCAACTTGCCGACTGGCTAATCTTATTCCCACAGCATGATGAGCTATTATCATTATGTGGCTCATGTCGACACGGTAGAAGATTGGAAGCTCTTTTAATGCATCTTGATGAGAAATATTTCTTTGAAAAACGACATTTTAATTTGTATCACGATTGTATTTTACAATCCTTCAGTTTTCTATAAACTTAAATAAATTAATAGTTTAAAAGACACTAGAAAAACACGCTTTTATAAATGCACGTAAAAACAAATGAGAAAACACGACTATGATACGATATTCCATCATGGAATGCCAATCAGCAGACCTTGAAACCTAATCGTGGTCAAAGTTCATTACAAGACTTTTCTAAGAAATCCAAAACAGCTATGATACGATTTACCATCATGAAGTTCCAGTTCATATCTTCCGGCTCCATCATCAGATCAGTTCGACAGTACCAAGTTATTGTATTTTCATCAGAACTACATACAGCTGCCAATTTTCATTACGCTACGACCCTTGGAAGATGGTTAAATTAGTTACCTTAGATTCCATTACATAGTTAGTTACATACAGGTCGACCTAATAAAAGCGTGTTAAAAAAGAACATGCAAAGTTGTTACGTCAGAAAAGTAATCCAAATTTAGGTATCTGGAATAGCATTGTTATACGGCAATGGTAAGATCTGTAGGTAACTAAGCATCCTGGTCTCAGCCCTATTGTCATTTTGATAGTAGCCGATTGATTGTCTTTTTGATTTGAACTAGCTTCCATGAAAGTAAAGTTATATTGGTCTTTGTTAAATAGGCATGTTGGCTTACTAATTTACTATCTACCTTTATTGCCTGTTTCTGTGAGTTTGACTTTACCTCATACCTCAAATAGAAGATATAAATTTAAATCATGTAATTTTATATCTACTTCTGATGAATACCTCATTAGTATAATAGTTTCTTTTGAAGTTCTTATGTTTACAAAAACATTCTTGAAATGCTCACGTAAGATTCAGTAAAAGAGTTTTTAAATAGATTCAGTAATTTCAGACGCTTCATCGAACAATCCAAACCTCTCTCTTCAATGTTATTTTTATTATATTTCCAGAAAAAAAGAAACACCCAGAAAAGATTTCCACATTTCACAAAATTACAAGCTTATGGAGTTAACAGTGGCTATAAGCCTTCAGAGACGAAAATGCAGTCCTATTTGACAGTTGGAAGCATAAGTTCCCGCTTAGATTCGTCTCTGAATAACTTCATAATAAGTCCTAAGTTGTCGTTGTGGCGATGCTTGGTGGAGGCTTATGTCCAGCAGTGGACGTCTTTCGGCTGAAATGATGATGATGATGATGAAGTCCTAAGTTCCTCAGTAGGTAGCGGAGAAAGTGAATGATGACACGCAGGGGCTACCAGGGTTCCTAGAGCGAGTTTGAGACTTACCGATACACGTCCATCGAATGCAAAGACTTTCATTCACAAATCACTGGGATATTAGGATCAACTCTTGATTTATGAATTATGTTGATGAATTCAATTCAATTCAATTAATTTAATTCGTGAATATAGGTAAATTGTTTGTTATTATTTACGGAGTATTATTAGCGAGTGCTGCTGAGTGTGGGTTCCTGGGTTCGATTCCCGGGTCGGGCAAAGTGTTATTGGGTTTTTTCATTAGGAAATTCTCAGTAGCAGCCCGGAGTCTGGATTTGTGCCCGGTCAATGGCAATAGGCTCGCCCCCTATTACATGGGATTATAACATAACTGGCGAAATGTGGGTGTACTATACACCTCTGCCTACCCCTTCGGGGAAATACAGGCGTGATGTTATGTTATGTGTTATGTTATTATTAGCGCCTCCATACCCTGCCACTAATGTAGTGCAAAATAACAGTTATGATAATTATTTTATCATTTTTAACGCATTTTGCGCAAGCGAAATCTATCGATTTAAATTGTGGAAATAAAAACCAAGAGCAGTGTTCACGGTAGCTTAGTGGCTAAATCACTGGCGTATTGAGCCAGGAGTCGCAGGTTCGAATCCTGCTCGTGAGCGATTTTTTCCTTTCCACAAGAATAATTGCTTTTACAACGCCTTTCATGATTAAAACATTCGATGGATGTATGAGACATTACTGTGTAAAACTCGCACTAGGCACCCTGATGTATCTACGAAACCTCATCGAGCCAATCTTCATAGGCTTTAAGGACATAATAATATTCGCGATCCGTTGATGTATTTAACAACCTTTTTTTTCGTGTAAAATAACTTTACCTATCGATTCTTTTCAGTTTTGTATTGTACTAAATATAACGTTGTATAATATCGAGTCTATTAGAGTTGGTAAAACACGGCATTGAAAAACGTTCACCACACGGCGCCACTATAAATACCTACAACAACATTATTATATGCAATAACAAGCAATTGTTTACTTTACTACGCACCATGCCGACTATACGCACACACGATCTTGACTTGTTGACCCAATTATTTCTCCTAATTCTTTCGCAGCCGTTCACCATCCATCGACAGTAATCCAGGTATGCATATATCTTTTAGTAACTGTGTTTACATTTAAAACTACTGATCTAATGTTTACTTACGTGAGCTGTTAAATAAATGTATTTGATACTCGAAGTTTCCGTTTTGCGTGGTCGGGTAGAATATAGAATATGCAATTTTGCAGAGAGATTGATTATAGACAATGTGGTAAATTACCAAGAACGTAATATTATTTAAAAGAAGGTATAGCTAGCAGGCCGCGAAGGAGATGATGGGACAAAATGGATACATTCCTTAAAAACTGGGAGGAAGAGGCACGGGATCGGGAAAAGTGGAAGAAATGGAGGGAGACTTTTGCTTAGCAGTGTGATAGTACAATATAAAGAAGAAGAAAAACTTTAACTAAAACAACGAGATTTAGAGATTAGAGATTTTCTTTTCTTTTCTCTATTGAAATTAACTTCTCAACATACTTCTCTTTAAAACTGTTGCCGATCTATAATTTCACCAATTTCCTGAATCACATCCCGTCACTAACGTCAACGATTCTAAAATTATCGATTGTTTATGAGTAACGTCACTTTTGTACCGCCAGTATCAGTAAGCCCCTCGCAGACTGCAGACTTTTAATCGTCCAAAAGTTAAGATGGGTTTCTATAGGGTCAAAACACAAAACTGTGAATCGGCACGATACGAATTTGCAACGCAAAAAACTGCTACGTTGCGATTTCGTGCGGCAAGGCGTCTTGCTGGCCATAGATCGGGTAACAATGGTTACCATTCATATATTGCAGGAATGTGCGAGGCGTAACATATTGCTAGTTTTCGCGAAACGTCGTGCGAGCTCGTAGATTTCTGGCGATGCGACGTCACATCGCAGTTTTGTGCTTCGACCCATAGTACGATGAAATACGGGAATGCACACACCGTCAGACCAGATTTCATATTTGTAAATACACCTGTCATCTTAGTCTTCCTGCGACCAAGAACGCTGCAAAGCCTTCGAAACATCAGGAAAACCAATTTAAATTAATATACGCGATGTAATCCGGTTAAACTTTTATGATAATGTGTAGTGATTGCGAAAACCTAAGAAATTAAAAGAGGTTGAAAATTATGTGTAGCAATTGCGAAAACCTAAGAAATTAACAATTATATTATTATACGTAGACAGTCACCCAGTCTGTGGGGGACCACAGACTAAAGACTAAACTTTCGGCCGAGAGTATTTGCTTCTCCATCTACATTGTTTTGTATAGGTAATTACAATCCTGTATAAACATCCAAATTATACTTAAATACAAAACGTACTTCTGCAATAACATTTTGATATGTTTTCGTTACGAAATAAACAATTTAGAAATAAACCCAAAGGATGTTATCATTATTCGTACAGTCTATTGCTTGTGAAGAGTTTCCCCCGAAACTAATTACCACATTGTATGTTTTTTTAGTTTGATTTAAACAGAGTTAACATGTCATGTTGACATGTCTGTTTAAGTAACTACATTGAAAAAAGCATACTCATACATAATAGGATCTGGAGAAGAAGTAAAAATCATCAAAATAAGTCATTGACTGCCAACCGATATCCAGTTTTATATACAGGTTGATTTAGAATTACATAGCATTTTCTTAAGGGATAATTGTATTTATCAATTTGCACAACTTTTATTAAGGTACCAACCCTGACATCGCGATTAAAAAAAACTTCTGTTCCCTACAGGTACTACATTGTCGACGTATGTGAACACAAATGTAGGGAACAGCTGTTTTTTTTCGCGATTTTAGATTTGATCACTCAGTAAAAGTTATTCAAATTGATGAATACAATCATCCCTTAAAGGGTTGCCAATGAATTTAAAATCATCCACAGTAACCACTTTGAAATAGGTAAGTCATTTCGACCTAAACTTTTTTTTAAATTAACTATTATTTATTGTCTGTATTCAAATAGATTCTACAGTATGTACCTATGTACACTTCATCATCATCATGTTTTCAGCCGAAAGACGTCCACTGCTGGACAAAGGCCTCCCCCAATGGGGGGGGGATATGCCATAATCGCCACGCTTGGCAAGCGGGTTGGCGATCGCAGTTGGTTGTTTAAATACTCAGAGAACGCTACTAACTGCCCATCCTCTGGTGAACCCCTTAGTCGGCTTTTACGACATCCATGAGAAGAAAGAGGGTGGTGCAATTCTTTACGTCCGGCACCACACGGATACTATATTTTAAACCTGTGTAAACAACCAAGTAAATGCGTTATTTTTCATTATTATTTTACAGTTAGTATTGCAGCAATACTATAGTATAATATTATCTGCAATAGTAAAGAGCTGTTAACTCGTAGATGCAATAAATCGTTGTATCATCAACGAGTAAGCTCAACACGCTGTGAACTGGGTTTTCCAACTGCCTTCATAACAATATAAATTACAAAAGCTATGAAAACCTACAAAAGTCTCTTGAAAATTCGTATGCTCTCGTAGTAATTTTATTTTATTTTTATCGTCAAAAGAGCGTTGATTACTCTGAAAGTTTCCTTTTTGTTGCGTAACACATACGTTATCTGAATGCGAGCAGATATCCCATTCTGTTCGCCATATTGAATTTATTTAATTTAAACATGAATCGAACTAAATCACTTTACCAGTGATTTTTGTTCTGAAATAATTTTGGCTACTTAATAAATAATAATAATTACTTACGGTACTGAAACGTGGTCGCTCACAATGGGCCTGATAAGAAGGCTCAAAGTCACTCAAAGGGCAATGGAGAGGGCTATTATGCTCGGAGTGTCCCTGCGTGATCGAATCAGAAAAGAGGAGATTCGCAGGAGAACGAAAGTAACCGACATAGCCCGAAGAATTGCCAAATATAAGTGGCAGTGGGCGGGGCACATTGCTCGCAGAACGGATGACCGATGGGGCAGTAAAGTTTGGGAGTGGCGACCGCTTACTGGAAGGTGCAGCCTGGGTAGGCCCCCCAGAAGTAGACCGACGACCTGGTGAAGGTCGCGGGAATTGGCTGGATGCAGAAGGCGCAGGACCGGTCGTTGTGGCGATGCTTGGGGGAGGCCTATGTCCAGCAGTGGACGTCTTTCGGCTGAAATGATGATGATGACTTAAAAAATAAAGAAACACTATTATTTTAACTGCAATTTTCATTTCCACGTGGAGTGCAGACTCGTTATCGCATCGAGTCGAGTGTGAGTCGAGGCAAATCGTCCGTCCCGCTGCGCCATTAGTTTGCACGTCTTGTCGTTCTCACCCGTCGGCGGATCATGTTGGACTAACTAAAATTGCAAGGAAATCCCCCTTGTTCCAACGACCCCACCCACCCCTAATTGCGGCTTGAGTGTCGATTTATTTGCGAATCATGACTCCCCCGCTCCGACTTAATGACGATGTTACGATCTCTTGTCCGGTTTATGATTTTGATTTTTTTTCGGTTATAGGACCGTTCCGTCTTATGTAAATGAAGCCTTGAGGAAGTTTGGCCTTTGAGTAGATATTTAGGTATTTTCACGGTGTTTTAGGGCAAGAAACTGTGATTTAAATGCCTTATCATTTCTATTTACGTCTCCTTTAGACAAAAAGTTCTTTCGATTAAATTTGCTCTCAGATACGGTAATTATTATGATTGAAAAGAAAAATCGTAAAAATTATATGAGGTTTTCACTGATCTAGTATAATAATAGACTTTCGTGACAGGGCTAATGATATAATATCTTAATAATTTCTTAGGTTTTCGCGATAACTACACATTATGATAAAACAAATATAATAGGCTTAAACTCTCCTCTCGTAAGAATGTGTAGTGATTTAAATTCATTCATGAAGTCTGTGCAAGAAGCTGACATAAACCACGACCCTAGAAAAAAATTTCGATCAAGAATATTGAAGTCCTTGAGTATCAAAAAATCGCCCTAAATTTAAGTAGTTTGTAAAAATATATTTAAAAAAAAGTTGTTTTTGGTTTTTAGGAGTATTAGTTTTTAATTAACATTAATTCGTCTTGATTAGCCAATGTTGTGTTCACTCGTAATTGGCGTACGTATAAGGACAATACTGTACTGTATTATTTGGTAATAGTTTTAATATGTATGCTGTGGGCGAACCTTATGCAATAAATAAATAAATAAAAAACAAGTTTAACCAGATTACACGCTTGTGGCCCCAGTCCTGCGACCACGAACGCTGCAAAGCTTTTGAAACGTCAGGAAAACCAATTTAAATAATTTACGCGATGTAATTCGGTTAAACTTGTTTTATTATATTAAATCTTAATTCAGTATAATTTCAGGCCAATAAAGTAGCTCTTTAAAATAAATAAATCACATAATGTAAGTACTTACCAAATGTTGTATTTCCTGCCCTTGGTGCTAACTACCATTCTTTATGTATTATTTTGATCTTACATGGAAATAATAATTTCTTATTTCAAACGCTGCAAAAGTTATTTTAATAGAGACGTGTTATAAAAAAGTACTGGTTAGTTAAAATAGTACTAATATATGAGATACTGGTTAGCCCCCTGTACCTAATAACAAATAGTAACTCATCGCAAAGTTACTGAGTTTTCCACCAAGAGGAAGGGTTATAGCATAGGCAGGCAATGGCTCACCTGAAATTCTACTAGTACATATCTCGATTCATAGATGGCGTTAGTAAATTCTGTTCTAACGCTTTGAATACAACAATTACAATTTTGAATATTCATTTATAATCGTCTGTATAGTTCTTGGTGCTTGCAAAAAAGCTGCAATATGTCCAAGTTAAAAGAATCCTGAATCACAGATCACAATACTAACGTAAATTAAAAACACAGAACACATAATAGTAACTCGCAAAACTACTAATTTCTATTTCTTTATCACATTGAGTAGACAATTGAGTAATTATTATATTATTAGTCCTTATATTATCACTAAACATGGCCAGTGGGCAATATATTTTGTAGACAGTTTAACTTTTAACCGTTCCCTTAAAGATGTAATGTGATGATTATACCTACTACGTGTTAGTAAAAATAAAACATAATAAATGTATGTGACCTCATAACAAAAACGAGGTGTTATTATTGGTTATTATACCGACTTAGAAAATAGAGAATGCCTGTGACCCACATTCTGTAAGCTCCAACAAGGGTCCACGTAAAGCTGTAATTACTATCGGTACAGTGTTTACGTGCTATTGACGAATAAGAAAAGCAAATAAATAGTTTTTTTCCATTAGCTAATATCGTATTTATAAGCAAATTTTTGTGGATATATAAGATTGTGTAGACCGTGCACCGAGATGCAATAAGACAGACAGCATGCGTTAAGTTTCTGACCCCCAAATGCCCTCCAACACCCAAATTTTCACTTAAATACATAGAAAGTCTTCGTATTTTAATGTATAAAATAAAGGCGGAGATTACAAGAACGGGAGTCAGTAGTTAAATCAAGATCGTTATAAAGGCGGGGCCTTTCGAGAGGTTCTGACCAATCGCGCAACACCTAGCCAAGTAAATACTTATTCCCATATAATCCGACCCGAGGGCCTTAGGTGGCTAATAAACATTTCACGAAATTTCGTGAGGAACTGACGCCTCGCTGAAATCTATACGACGAAGATTTATTTTGCGTCTGCACTACTGCAGGCTGCATTATTAGTAGACAATCTTGCTTGATTTAAGATTACTATACCTACGTTGTTATTAAAACAATTTCAATAATAAAAAATAACAAAAAAACAAAGTTGATGGTGGTTGAATTTATTTGATTTAAAAAAATAAAGTTTTTGCTAAAACTAGTTTGCTGCAGACTCTTTCCTGAATTTGAATAAAGCGCCAGTGACGGAAAAGTTGAGATGCAGTAGATTGTCATGGTATTGACATGTAATGCGGAGGAATTTTCACAACATGTATATTTATTAATGAATTTGTACCTATATAATCTTATTGTTTTTTTGACTAATGGTACATTTTTATCGTTTCAGGTGTCATCTGCAGGTGACCTCTACTGGGAAGGAGAGGAGTACGCTTCAAATGAGTTCCTCGAAGTGAAAGACGATGACTCCAGCATTTTGGACAATCTGCATCATCGGCTCAAACGGCAGTCGTGGCTAAGTATGTCTATATTTTATTTACCATTTTAGTCAGTCAAAGGGGCCATTCATAAATTACGTTACACGTTAAGGCTATGGATGGATTATGGATGGAGGGGGTCAAAAAATGCAACATCTTGTGACAAGAGGGAAAACGAGTCATAAGCTTCGTGACTTTACATACAATAAATACAAAATACAAAGTTTGTTTCGAAGTGCCTTAGGAAGTAATTCTACAGTAATATACTATTATTGCATTGAATTTATCCAGATCTGAGTCTATGAGGAACAAAAGTTGGTGGTAAATATATTTTTCATACCACCTGCTCGACAATGACCAATTACATATCACGCAACCTCAACGTATAGCAATCAAGGCATTATATCCCAAAGCCAAGGGATATAAAGTTATAATATGAAAATCCCAAGGGATCTAATGTGATTTGAATTTGGAACGTTAAAATTTGTATGAAAACTCCGAGCATATAAAGAGGGTTTATTCGAAAATCAAACTGGCCACCATACTACCATAGGCAGAACGCAGAACACAAAAAAAGAAAAGAATAAAGGCGCGATTTTAAACAATGTGAAACAAAAGACGGTGTTTGGTATTAATAAGACAGTTCCGTATTTTATTATTTTCACGCAAAAATGTCTTCGAGCGATAGTGATTTAACTCCGGTGTTTATTAAATCAGATGCTTCAGGGGTTATTAATAATTTACTACCAGAAAAATCTAAAGATAAATATGAAAAAGCCTAATGTAGCCCTGAGTTTTTATGTATCGCAGACGGTGTAAAAAGTAGAGTATTCACCTCGAGGATAAAGTCTTTGTCTTGGGCTTGGCTTCACTCAGGCACCCTCGCGTCCGTCATTACGCTCAGGGTCCAATATGCCCGTGACGTAAGACACTGCTTTATCCCCTTGGTGCATAATCTACTATTATATTATATGTACGAAGTAAGTTGATAAAAATTTAATTTTTCCAGACCCCTTCAGCCTGTTTTCACCTCCTAAGGAAGAGGAAGCGGAAACTGTGACCGAGGCCATCGGTACTGACGACAGCGCCAGGTACGTGTTACTTCGAGTTTAAATTAGAGCCCCCGCAGACTACAGACTATAACACGTCCATGGTTTAATAACACCAGGTAGTCTCTTCCCGTGACAGCTGATCTGCTGAACGGTCACGTGATTGCCTCCGTACTACGTCATCAGCCGTGGAGCCAATAGCGGGCTGTTAGCGTGACACTTGTCAGTTTGATGTGCTGCCACTTTGTGAAAATAAATTACCCGAGCAAAATGCATTTTTTCATTTACTTTCTTCTATAAAGAATCACTTTTTAACTAGTAATTTAATATAGTTTCCTTTATTAACTAATTAGATGAATAACACGAGATAACAAATAGGCTAGTTAGGAATTTATTTTATATTCATCGTGAACAAAAATCTCCTTAAGTATATTAAAGATAACAATCAATGGCAGCTCTGATCGTGACGGAGGCATCGCGCTGTCATTACGGGAAGAGAATACCTGGTGAAACATCTTATTATACCATGAACACGTCATAATAGATTTTAGAATAAACTGTCAGCCGATAGCTGGGTGATGTAACTGTTACTTTTGTATGGGAATCGGGTAAATCTGTGTGCGCACTTCAATATGTCGTCGTACTGATTAGAAATCCAACTAAACTATTGGCCGATTAAAGGTCTACTGTCTGCAGGAGGATAATAATATTATTTATACTAGGTATACCTGCTCGGAAAACACCATAGTACCTTTTCAAAATGAGGTAGAATTAATATCACTTTTGTCGTACAAATATGCGGGCAGAAAAAGTGTATGAAAATCCATAGTTAACGTGCTGAGCGGGCAGTAAATAAAAATCCATTGTTATAGTGCCGTTTTCATTGATTTTGGGTTGATATCAGTTGGTAACCTACTTTAATATTATAACGACAAAAGGCAAAAAGTTTTGATCTCCATGTTTGTAAAATAATACTGGCTGTTGTTGATTTGATTTGAATTGATTGTTTTTTCTGAACATTATTTAAAAAAAAAATTAAGAAACAAATGAGAACAGTGCGCGCGCGAATTGCATTATTTTTCTTTTTGATTTTTGAAGATTTTCTTTTTTATTTACCTTCATGTAGTATTAATCACTCGGAAGAAAATGCGAATCCCAGCTTATGAATACTTTCCTTGGTGAACTATATATTAATAATTCCTCAGTCACTAAATTATTACAAATAAATATGACATTTCTCTTTAATTTATTACAGTTACGGCAAGGACGATGATCAGGACAACTTTGGATCCGGATCACCGGACAAGGCGGAACCAGAACCGAGAGAAAGTAAGCATTTCATTTTATTTAGTTTTTTTTTAATTTTTTAGCTATACGTTACGAGGTGGTTAGCATGCAAAAGAGGTGGTCTATGAGCAGTGGGAAAAATCCCACTGATCAAAAAGGAGGCTGATTATAATGATGATTCAAGAACAGCTCAAAACGTGGTGTGATGATTAGCTGGTTGGCAAAGTTCGTAGGCAGGTTTAGTGCCCAGAACAGGGTCAGATGAGTACAGTCGACTGCACTTCAGTGGTAACACTTGAATTATGAAATCCGCTTTTACTGTTTACGAAATAAAGGCCCTATCAAAGTCATACTGTTACTAGTGACGTGCAATCGACTGTACAAGTGGAATATCGTACTAAAATTATGGAATTAGGAGAATTGTGAATAATTATTGTACTATTGCTGAGCTAATATGATGAGCTTTTTAGCTTCACCGTGAAAAGAAGTCGGTGTTTGCCAGTGTTTTTCAAAATGACGACCTTTTTTTTAGGACGATGATTTACACTATACACGTCAAAATTATCGTAATTTTGCTTACATACGATATACATTTTGTATTGTAGGTACATCGTACGAGGTGAAATTATCGTACGTTAGGCAACGCTGGCCCAAAATCTAATCTTGATAAAACCTGCACCATGACATTTAAACAAAGGACAAAACAAATAAACCTTAAAATTCAATACGCGAACAAAGCAATAGCTGAAAATAATCACGTGAAATTTTTAGGACTCTGGTTAGACCAAAATATGACATGGCGACAACACATTGATCATACTATGAAAAAACTTAGTCAATATCATTATGCCCTCCACAATCTCAGTAAAATATCAAATCAAGACAAGTTTCATCAACACTGCGCTACGGTTTAATATTTTGGGGAAATTCTCCAGATAGAGAATTAGCTTTTAAAACACAGAAATAATGTCTTAGAGCAGTTTGCTGAATTCAGACTACTGACAGCTGTAAGCCGTATTTTGTTTCACTTAAAATATCGGCCCGCCCATGCTTATATATTTTTGAGGTAGCATTATTTGTTATTCAACATTTTAACTTTTTCGAAACTCTAAATAATGTACGCCTTCCATAGACCAGTAAGCCTCTAGACGCCGGTTAGCTGGACACCCCCGGTCACAACGCATATGCTCTACCACTGCATATCATACGTCCCTCCGCCAATCGGAACGTTACTCAGTCAGCGAGCGGCACCAATCATAAGGAATCATACCACCGAACTTTTGAGCCGGCCAATCATAACGCGCCGTCCGCCCCCCTGACCCCACCAACGTTTTACGACTGCGTTCGAATACAAAACTTTGTTTATGCGGAGTCTTGAAGCTTACTGGTCTGTGACGCCTTCAAAATATTATTCGTGTGAAACCTCATAAGACAGCACTTTATTCAAATAGCTTTTTAGGTATGGCTCCAAAAATATTTTATAAATTGCCTAAAAACATTAAATCGACTGATGATATACGTACATTTAAAAAGAAGCTCAAAGATTTTCTTGTTCTGAAAGCTTACTATTCAGTGAATAATTTTCTGACAAATACAACAAACTTTAGGTAAAGACACAAGAGTCCGATTTCTTTGTTAAACTATTCATTAATATATATTAATAAAAACTGTTATTATTATTAAACAATTAATTTCCACAAATCTGTAATAAGTATTACCTTTATCTTATCAAATTTGTACGCCTATCAAGGCAAAACATAGTGATACTGGATTATTTAAAAATTTACACCATGTCATGTACATCATACCTCATCATCATCCTCCGAGCCTTTTCCCAATTATATTGGGGTCGGCTTCCAGTCTAGCCAGATGCGGCTGAACATCAGTATTTTACACGGAGCGACTG
Organism: Asteroscopus sphinx; assembly: GCA_949699075.1. NCBI lineage: Eukaryota > Metazoa > Arthropoda > Insecta > Lepidoptera > Noctuidae > Asteroscopus > Asteroscopus sphinx. The sequence continues at coordinate 5,031,258 of OX453002.1, forward strand.
CCATCAGACCCCCGCAACCCAGTTACTGGGTAATACTGACATTCGGAGGTTAGACCAGTTGTCAGACTTTCAGGCTTCTGACTACCCGTAACGACTGCCATAGATATTCGTATGACAACCGGGACCGACAGCTTAACGTGCTCTCCGAGGCACGGAGGGGTCTCGATGTGTAACGAAACGGTCACCCATCCACAGACTGACCGCGGCAAGTGCAGCTTAACCTTGCAGATCATACAATCCGCGCAGTCGTTGCATCGCTACGAGCTCATCATACCTATGTTTGACAAATAAATAATTTTGAAAATTCGCTGGACGTAAAGGCGTGTGTCAGCTATCCAAAAATAATTAGGCACAGAACCGCAGTAGTCACACGCGGAGTGAAGCAATTTCAAGTTGGCCTTAAAAGGCTACGTTCAGTACATTTAACACGGTGAACATTTGACGTGCCGTTTGCATAAAGTTAAAGTGGGCATATCTACATAGGTTGTTTAAGTGCTTTAACTTTGAGAGGAACTTTGAATTAAATTACATATATATATAGATAGATAGAATATACTTTATTGTACACCAAGAAAATAGTAAAACAGAAACAAAAATTCAGGACATTAGCACTCCATGTCTTATTACTCTAAGCAGCTAGTAATAATATGTACGTGGGACACTCAGAAAGTTTTGCGAAACTAAAAAAAATTGTTCTATACGTACATATATTTTTATCAAATCTTTTCAAAGTACTTTCCACCAGCCTCTATACAAAGATTCATGCGCCTAAACCAGTTTTCAAAACACTTTTTCCAGTCCGCCGCAGACACCTCGTTTACAGCCTGCTCGAACGCAGCCAGCGCATCTTCCGGCGACGAAAATTGTATCCCTTTGAGCTGATTTTTTATTTTTGGGAATAAAAAGAAGTAACACGGTGCTAGATCAGGGCTGTAAGGAGGGTGACCCAGGAGTTTGACTGGCGTGCTGTCCAGGAAGTCCCTCGTTTTGAGTGCGGTGTGCGCAGGTGCATTGTCGTGGTGGAGCAGTAGCCCGCGGAGCCCTGTGTTTGGTCGCTTGTTGCTTATAACAGAGAAAACTTCTGGCAAACATTTGGTAGTATACCATTCGGCATTAATGCTTCTTTGATCCCGTAAGGGAATTGATACCAAGTGGCCAGTCAAATTAAAAAAGCTAGCGATCAAAATCTTACCCCCGCTTCTAGATCGCTTCACTTTGGTAGGCGTTGGCTCATTTTGGAACACCCAAACAGTCGACTGGCGCTTGGTTTCTGGGTCGTATTGATAAATCCAGGACTCATCACCTGTAACGGTGTCGTAAACACGCCGAGACGAGCCTGCTTCAAATTTGTTAAGCATATCACGGCACCATTCCACCCGGGCCTGCTTCTGAGCATCGGTGAGGTTGTGCGGCACCCAGCGTGATACTATCCTCCTCACGCGAAGATGGCTGTGTAGAATCTCGTGAACGCTTCCCGATCCAATCTTCAATATGTGTTGAATCTCCTGATATGTAATTCGCCTATTGTCTTGGATTAAATTTTTCACTGCTAGCACGTTTTCTTCGGTAACAGCCGTCAAAGGGCGACCGCTTCTTTCGTCATCCCCCAAAGTTGGTCGACCGCGCTTGAATTCGTTATACCAACGATACACGGTTGCCTTGGAAGGGCCTTCATCCATGAATGCCATTTGAAGTCTATCGTACGATTCATCCGGTTTCAGGCGACACTTGAAATCGTATAAAATCATAGCTCTAAAATGTTCCCGGCGCAGATCCATATTTCAGTGAGACACAATACTTTGAATTAACTCGCAAAAAATGTGGAGGGAAATTTTGAAATTGGAACTTACTTATTTTTACTTATAAATAATCATATTTTCGAAAAACATTATAACTGGCCAGTCTCCCATATATAAAAACTTTTTTTCGCAATACTTTCTGAGGGGCCTGGTATAATCAAAGTTATAATTTTCATGGAATAGGTGCATCGAAACGATTTTAATTAATTAAAAGTAGTAGGTACGGTAACTAGTATTTTTTTTGTTTAGAATAATTATCAGTAAAGACACTTGTCATTTTAGTCTTACTGCGACCACGAACGCTGAAATGCTTCCGAAACGTTAGGAAAACACTTAAAAAAAAAAATATACGCGATGTAATCCGGTTAAACTTGTTTTATTATAATGTGTAGTGATCGTGAAAACCTAAGAAATGATTTCATGACTCAATATACAACGTGTATTAGAAATGCGTGGTCATATTTTAAGAGCTAATTCAGGGCATAGCATAGAACAACTTTTACTACGGGACCAACCCTGAAATCACGAAAAAAATATCAGCTGTTCCTTACTAAATAATCGATGTCGCTCGACAAACTGTAAGGATCAGCTGATTTTTTTTTCGCTATCTCGGGTTTGGTCCCATAGTAAAATTTGTTCGATAGCATCCACTGAATAAGTTCTTCAAATATGACCACGTTGTATACAGCGTGTTATTGAAATAACTGAAAATCTCTTAAGGACTCATTGTACTCATCAGTATGAACAACTTTTTATTCTGGGACCAACACTGAAATCGCGAAAAAATAATCAGCCGATCCTTACATTTTGTCGATTTATGTTAACACAAATGTTAGGATAGTCCGTGTGGTGCCGGGCTTAAAGAATAGCACCACCCTTATCTCTTCTCATGGGTGTCGTAAAAGGCGACTAAGGGATTCACCAGAGGATGGGCAGCAGCGTTCTCTGAGTATTTAACCAACCAACTGCGATCGCCAATCCGCCTGCCAAGCGTGGCGATTATGGCATATCCCCCCCTTAATTGGGGGAGGCCTATGTTCAGTAGTGGACATCTTTCGGCTGTAATGATGATGATGATGATGAAATGTTAGGATCAGCTGATTTTTGTTTCGCAATTTCAGGTTTGGTCCCATAGTAAAAGTTGTTCATACTGATGATTACAATGACCCCTTAAGAGGTTTTCAGTTATTTCAATAACACGTTGTATAATCAAAGTTTCATGCAATAAGTTTACGTGCTATCAGTAGCGTAGACATTCCCTTGAAGTTAATAATGACATTATTATTGAAAGCAAAGGCACTTTACTCTTTCAATTTATCTCATTTGTCTACGAAAGCGAGCTGGGAATAATGGACGGCAGGCAGCCGAGAAACTATTCACTGAGGTTACCTCAGCTCCGCTTGTGCCTCTACGACGCCTTTAAAAAACAACTTTGAAACAGCACCTCAATAACTTTCCAACTGCAACTTTTAATCAGAAAGAGTACTCACTCCAGTTTTGCTAACAACTTTTAATTAAAATCATTTAGAAAGACGCCTATCAATAATGTTAAGTGACAGGTTTGATGCAAGTCAAGAGTCAACTTGCTACAAATTGTCCGTACAGTCGATCGCACGTTAATTGTAACCTTAGATAGATAGATAGAATATGCTTTATTGTTCAAACAAATAAAACAAATAAATAAATACATCATGAAAATAGTAGTAAGCAGGAACATCTTATAAATATAGATAAGATGATTTTCTCCCACTTGCTCGGAAATTGGTTCATTATTTAAAAAAAATATATCAATCGGCTCTCTTCAGTACGCAACGAAATAACAGGCCAGTAATATCTAACACTACTATAATATAAATTGCTGGACAGTTTTTATTTTTTTATTTATGCTACCGAGGTTTACACTTTTAGGTACAAAATATTTATCATTATAAAGGCTGAACGCTAAACAAAGAGGCAAGTTATACTCTTCGGTCTTCTGTATAACCTGACGCAGCGTATGTATGTGGTCTACGGTGCTAAAGCCTTTTTGAAACCCGGCTTGTGGACTACGAGAAAGCCTTCGATTCGATCGAGACTTGGGCGGTACTACAGTCTCTTCAACGGTGCCAGATTGACTATCGGTACATCGAAGTGTTAAAGTCTTTGTATGAAAACGCCACTATGTCAGTCCGATTACAGGACCAAGCCTCGAAATCTATCCTTCTGCAGCGAGGTGTGAGACAGGGAGATGTGATCTCTCCGAAACTGTTCACTGCTGCATTGGAGGATGTCTTCAAGGTTCTGGACTGGAATGGGCTAGGCATCAACATAAACGGCGAGTACATCACTCACCTTCGGTTTGCCGACGACATAGTAGTCATGGCTGAGACCATGGAGGACCTCGGTACAATGCTCGATGACCTCAGTAGAGCTTCCGATAGAGTGGGTCTTAAAATGAATATGGACAAGACAAAGGTTATGTCGAATTCCCATATAGCACCCATTCCCGTAAGCATCGGAGAATCTACACTCGAAGTTGTTGACTATTATGTATACCTAGGACAAACTGTCCAGCTAGGTAAGTCAAACTTCGAGAAAGAGGTCAATCGTCGAATCCGACTCGGTTGGGCAGCGTTCGGGAAGCTACGCAATATCTTCTCGTCCAAAATACCGCAGTGTCTCAAGACGAAAGTCTTTGACCAGTGTGTGTTGCCAGTAATTACTTACGGTACTGAAACGTGGTCGCTCACAATGGGCCTGATAAGAAGGCTCAAAGTCACTCAAAGGGCAATGGAGAGGGCTATGCTCGGAGTGTCCCTGCGTGATCGAATCAGAAATGAGGAGATTCGCAGGAGAACGAAAGTAACCGACATAGCCCGAAGAATTGCCAAACTTAAGTGGCAGTGGGCGGGGCACATTGCTCGCAGAACGGATGGCCGATGGGGCAGTAAAGTTCTGGAGTGGCGACCGCGTACTGGAAGGTGCAGCGTGGGTAGACCCCCCACAAGGTGGACCGACGACCTGGTGAAGGTCGCGGGAATCCGCTGGATGCGGAAGGCACAGGACCGGTCGTTGTGGCGATGCTTGGGGGAGGCCTATGTCCAGCAGTGGACGTCTTTCGGCTGAAATGATGATGATGATGAAAGGCTGAACGCGCATTTTTTTTCAAAACTTTGAAAATAGAACAAGAACAGCGCGCGGACGAATTGGCATCAATGAAAATTAGATACTGTTGAATTAATTTGTGTATTTGTTTCCTCGCAAATGGGAGAAAAGTACTATACAAGTCTCGGCCGAAATAGCCATTAACGGCCTCGTTTAGTTAAAAGGAATTTAAAATCACTTGGCTCGGTATTCGGCTTCGCCTCGTACTTCCCATATTACTTGGCCGACAATTGCTTCATTTCAGGCCTCGACAGTAATGTACTATTTTGTAACAGTGTCAACCTGTTACCACTGACGTACGGTCACTAGACAGCGTCGTTTTTTCGTAAGCAGGAAGCGGATTTCGTAGTTCAAGTGTTAAAATTAAAAAAAATTGAGCATGTCTTATTAGTCCATAAAAATCACATGCACATACATACACCCCCACAATAAAATCACGCTTTGTGTACAATTTTAATTTATTTTCTTACATTGATTAATCATGATATTCTTGTATCTTTGCAGAAACTCTTCGCGTCACCTTCCTGGTTATGGAGCCATACATCACGGCGTATTCCAACAGGGATTCTTCTGAGTTCTTGAACATCTCTCGTTCTCTGGCCAATGCTGTAGATCTGCTCTTCGAGATCCTACCCGGCACACAGCGATCGAGCCTCGTCAGGATACAGTAAGTATCATGATCATAACTAATTATTTTTTAGGGTTCCGTACCCAAAAGGTGCCAACGGGACCATATTACTCCCGCTACGCTGTCCGTCCGTCCGTCCATCCGTCCGTCTGTCTGTCACAGGGCTTTATCTTTGTAACGGTAATAGATAACCAGTGGAAATTTTCTCAGAACATATTGTGTTGCTATGACGCCACGACAAAAAATGAAAATAAAAAAGTCTAAAAACAAAGGTCTTCATAGAAGAAACCTCGGAAAACATGCATTTTATTCAACGTTTTTGTTCCTGCTCTATCTTCAAAATGGTAATACATCAAAATTGTAATACTACCAGCGTCAAACTTGGTTTTATTATAGTGCATTCTATAAAAATAGGGTAAACATAGACATACACATACATACATACACATCCATAGACATATATGTGTGTGTGTTACCTGCGTAAGAAAGAGATGCAAAAATTCATATTTCGCTCATGGTATGTTGATGACTTTTGATGAACTCTCGTAAATTGAATGAGTTTCTATGGGGTATCGATGGGTGGTACGGAACCCCTACTGCGTGAATCCACTCACGGTGAAGGAAACCATGCATCGTACCATCAGTTTGGATTCGTCAACTCAAATTGACCTGGTCCTTTCTTAAAAAGGCCAGTCCAGGCGTTGTCCTGTATTGTCCTCACACAAATACCTAATACAACATGTCAGGACTTCTTTTTAATAAAAATTTTTTTGAGGCATCGTACGCCATGTTGTTTAAAAGAGACTTTGATTCCTGAGTTTGTTTCGGTCATTTTTTCTCAGACATAGTCAATGCTGCTGCCGTATAATTTTTAAAATAATCGACCTGTAAAAGTGATTTTAACGACCAATTTGCAGAAAAAAATTGTTTCATTTTATTTCACCGTAAGGAAACCTGCACACGGAAAATAGTTCCCTACTGCATGAAGTTCGCGACAGTTTGTGTAGTCCAGAGTACCCGCCAGCGTGGTGGATAAAGGCTCGGGCCTTTCTCGTTCTGAAAAATCCATGCTCAGTAGTGGTGGGACAGTATAAGGGTTGACTGTGCTATGTTATTATTATTATTATCATCAGCCTGTAGTGTCCCATGGCAGGGCAAAGGCCTCCCTTCCCTTTTTCCACTTGTCCCTGTCTTTTGCCTTCTGGGGCAAATCCTTCAGATAGTCAAGTTCGTCCCGCCATCTGCTTCTGGGCCTGCCACGTTGTCGTTTGCTGCTGTCTGGAACCCACTGTGTGGTTGTTTTCGCCCATAGCTCCTCTGGCATACGGCAGATGTGACCAGCCCAGTTCCACTTAAGCTTGGCAGCTGTTTGGCCTACATCAGCAATTTGTGTTCTGGAACGCAGTATAGAGTTTCTTACACGATTATGAAGTCTAACTCCTAGGATAATGCGTTCCATTGCTCGCTGACAAACTCCATGTGCGGACTTTTGCCGCTTTGTCAGTTACTTTGTTTGCGCTCCATAGGTGAGGATGGGGAGGATGCACATGTCCATGAGGTTTCGCTTTAGTAAGAGAGGGAGGGGTCCTTTCATCAGTTCTTTCATCGACCAATAGCTCTACAAGGCGTTCTCGGTTCGTCTAGCTACTTCTTTATCCTGTCTGGCCTGGAAGGAGACTATTTGGCCGAAATATTTAAAAATCTGGAAAATACTAGATTGGAAGTTTAGTTACATGCTCTGATTTGTCACAAAATCGACCTTTCGGGTAATAGCTTTCAGATACAACATTGCGTGAACAGCTGATTTACAGATTTTGTTAGTGATGCCTGTTGCATATTTCCGTTTACACCACACACCATCATGAACTTTCGTAACCCTCAGGTGTGCCGGTTTAATTACGAAAGTTTCCTTAACCATTAATGGTTAAGTTAACTCAACTTGAAGTCAAATGTTAGGCCATACTGTACCACATTAATCTGATTCAATTTGGGTACACACACACCATCAAGAACTTACCGTAACCCTCAGGTGTGCCGGTTTCTTCCCGAAATTTTCATTCACTATAATTCAAGTGTAGTCAAATTCTAAACCACCTAACATGTTTAAAGAATATTAAATGTTTACAAATACAGTATCTATGCTTATTCTGTCAAAGGCTTCCTATACATAGTGTAATTCGCTCCAATGCTCTATCTGCGCGATAATTCTCATGCTTCATGGGGCACACAGGTGACCGCAACTAGCGCAAGGCGATGTATACGGTCCAATGGTACTATGTTTAAGCTTCGGGAGTTTTCCTCAATATCTATGAAGCCTACATCTTGAATAACGCTAGGAAAAAGGATAAACAGGGGTCTCCTAACTTCAATTGCTCCATCTGCTATAAGCTAAACATTCTGCACACAAACCCGTCGGCCACACGAAACGCGCACAGGTTAGTGATTCCTAGACATCGACTTACTAAGAGAAGCAAATGCACTCGTATTTTCGGTGTAAAAGTATTTAATGCCCTGCCAGAGTCCATTCTCAGCTCTAAGACCTTGCCGGTTTTAAAAAATAAAGTAAAGTTCTTCTTTATTGCAATGGCCCCTTACAGCGTCGATGAATTCATTCCTAAGTTACAATGACATATTATTTTCTTGTAGATGAAATTTTTATTGTTATTTTTGAATAATACAATTTTATACACTGTATTTTTATGAATGATAATTCAATTTATATTTTCTTCTTGTAATGACGTGTAATAATTAATTATTGTTACCAATAAAAATTATCTAATCTAATCTAATGGAAATATGATTGTTTTTTTTTTATAAATTTCGCACAAATATATGTAGGTATCCACCTATATCTATCATTATTTTATAACATAACAAGCCCATTACTGTCCCACTGCTGGGCACGGGCCTCTTCTCAGTATGGGAAGGCTAAGGCCTTAGTCCACCACACTGGCCTAGTGCGGGTTGGCGGACTACACACACCATTGAGAACTGTATGGAGCACTATCAGGTGTGCAGTTATCCTCACGATGTTTTCCTTCAACGTTAAAACAAGTGATAATCGAATATAAATCCGCACATGAATTCGAATTCGCAGTGATAGGCTAGCGGTTGAACGCTTGCCTTCCATGTAGGAGGGTGTGAGTTCGATCCCAGCCCGCACCTCTGACTTTTATTTAATAAGTTTATCATTAATTGAAATTTAATTCGTAACAATTAAAGCAACACAATTATAGCTAACTTTTACTATGTTTTGCATCATCAACTCAGCCTATCGTAATCCACTGCTGGACTTATGTCCGACTCTGTCCTGTCCTGTATGTGTATGTGGGCAAGGCCTATGCCTCTCCGAAGTTGCGTCACAACACTTGCTCCTCTGCCTCCCGTATCCAGTCCCCCCCAGCTACCTTCATTATATGTAGTCAATTAAAAAAAACCCGAATTCTTTAATTGTCTTTCACTTTCTATCATTTCAGATCCCTGGTGAACGACGATTTCCTGTGCAAAGTCACTTTGGACATCGTGACGACAGGATACGAAGACACAGACAACATCAAGGACATCTTAAGGAACCATATCAAGAACAATGGCCGTCTGGGAGACACCTTAGTGCGTGATGGTGACTTTAGCGCCCAACTGATCGACCCAGGTTTGTATTTACCAATGAAAAGTACCAACAATGGAGAAAAACTGATTTTCTTCGTCAGTCTCGTCGTTGGCCCTGTGCCGTACGGTCGCTTTTGAAACTTACACCTGTTTCGTTCCTCAAACACTACAGTTAATCTCAAACTTTATTTTTTGTTTATTTTTTTTGCGTTTTGAATTCAATCTAATCCAACAACAGTCATGAACACATTCAAGTATGGAGCTTGCGATGAACCACTATCTGATGGAGCTCACTGCGCAATTTGTAATCAAGAACTACACTTCCATTGTGCAGGAGTAACTGAGGCTGGATATCGAAAGCTGGGCGACAGAAAGAAGGCTCACATGGCGTTGCAGCAAGTGCAAAATTGCTAGTGTTGCTAGCACTGCTCAGTCTCCATCGTCACCAAGAATCGAATCAGAGTCACTTATCCTAAAGGAAATAAGAGCACTCGCCGACAAATTAGCTCCACTAGAATGCATAAAGGAAGAGATAAGTGAGCTACGTACGGAGTTTGCTGAGATGAAGTCGTCACTGAGCGAAACAATCAAGGAACTTAAGGATTTCAATGGGAAAATCAAATATATTGAAGCGCGCCTCGTGCACGTAGGGAAGGTTCAGGAGCAAGTGGACCTCGTTCACGCTAGGTCGGATAAACTGGAGTAGGAAAATCACGCTAAGGAACAGTGGACTAGATTGAACAACATCGAAATAAAAGGCCTACCCCAAACCAGCCATGAGAACCTGTTCGACATCGTCAGCAAAATTGGTACCAAAATAGATTATCCAGTCTCCAAAACCCATATTAACTTTATTACCAACTCGTGAAAAGGATCACACAAAACCTATTGTAGTCTGTTTCTGCAACCGCTATGTGAAGGAAGACTTTATTGCTGCCGCCAGATTAGCTTTCAAGACAGCTCCTCTAATCACAGGACAAATAGTTCTTCCTGGAAATCTGCAGATTTATGTCAATGACCATCTGACATTACAAAATAAAGCTCTTTTGTCTAAAGCTAAAAAGGCGGCCGACGACGACGGATTTTTGCCATGTGTGGTTCAAACATTCCAAAATACATGCGAGAAAGAACGACACGTCACCTATATTACTGTTAAAAACCGAAAAAGACCTAATAAAAATAAAATAAAACCACACCATTGCCTATGTAACCCTACAAAGAAAGTGATAATTTTATTGTCAGGTCGTGCAAAGTCAATTAGCATTATTAAGTTTATATACAAAAAGTTGTTGTTTCTTCGCACGAATCAAAACAACATACAAAAGCGTCCGATTTTGCACGTACCTACCAGTTGCCACGACAAATTATAGACGCAATGCCTTTTGCATACGCGGCGTTATAGCTTTTAATAGTTTACCATATCACTTGGATATTGATCTATTTTGCACTAGCGCACGTAAAGTTAGAAACATCCTAAATAGGGAATACTTTGGTGACGGCCATAAGTAGCTGTTTCTTATTTTTTGCATGTATTAGTATAATTGCATGACTTGACTTAGCTTCACTTTGCTTAGTTTCTATTTTATATGACCGATCTAATAGGTACCGTCGACGGCATGACACTGGTAACACGTCACTATGAAAACCGCTCTAACTGCTTATGGAATAAAGGCGCTGACAATGTCAAACTGTTGCCGCCGACGTGCGGTCGACCGTACCATAACATACCGTAACGTTGAAAAGGAAATAAAATAAAATACTATTCTTTATTCGATGTATATCACTAGCTGTGTATATGTATGTGGAAGCTTGTAATTAGCAACCCATAACATGTCAGTTATAGTTTTATTTGTCTGTAAGCTTTCCTAAAGTAAATAAAAAAATAAACATTAAATATTTTGCAAATAATAAATGGTCTAGTTTTTACTGCTACACAAACAAAATATACTGAATTAAGAGAGGGTTTGGTGAGCTCCATATATTTATTTATTTATATATTATATTCTTCATTGTACATACACTAAACGAAAACAAAGAGGTAGTTTACAGAAAGATTATATAAGTACAATGGGCAGTCTTATCGCACAAGGTAATCTCTTCCAGACAACCTTTGGATGGACTAAAAGAATGGGAACCGATCGTTGGTAGTTATATACCGCCTCAATAGTTTTATTTCTTTATTTGGATAATTAGCTTACTTGTTTATGTTTTGGTTTGTGTTTCATTTTCTTTATTTTACATTAGGGACCACGTTAGATTGTGACGATAGTGAGTTCAAGTGCGATGAAGATGTCTGCCTACCGATGTCGGCGAAGTGCGACAGGCGAAATGATTGCAAAGACGGCACGGACGAAGCTGGTTGTCCTGACAGTCAGTATTATATAACCACAACTTTTTTGTTAACATTTCTTGCCTGACTATGAGACAAGGTTCTTTCTGGTTACGTCACAGCCCAGTGGTCACCGCGAGGGTGGCCTCTAAAAGTCTACAATGCCTGAGCATTTAAGGATTTCAATGCAAAATAGCGATGGGACAAATCGTATTTTTTTCAACTCGAATCAATCGAGTTGAAGTGATCGTTGATTCGATTCATGATTCGAGTTGATTCGACTCGGGCGGAAGTATCAAACGCGTGGTGTGAATGCGACGCGTATGTTCTAATGTATCGAGACGACTCGAGCCATCGAGTTGGCCATCAAACAGCGAACCATCCGAGTCAGCGAGCGGCGTCGAATCGGGTGAGTCAAGTGATTGATCGAGTTTATACACGAATCGTGGCGATTTCGCACCGCCTGATATTTTTTCTCACTTGAACTCGTAGTTCGCAGCTATTCGCTGTCTCACTCGCTCGCTTATCGCCACTTGCCCGAGAGAGCCAGTTACCGAGTCGAGCGAATCAACTTGGTTTTGAAGAAACACAATTAGAATCAACGAGTTCAAAGGATAACTCGAGTTATTCGAGTTAAATTATTCGAATCGCTTATCGCTAATGCAAAAGTAATGGATAAATGCAGTAGCAAAACAACATACAACATACCTTGTATAAATATAAGGAGTAACGAAAGTGAGAAATTACTGGCGGATTTAGACAGGGATAAGTTTTGGTTTTGCCTAGCGAAACTCATTCTGACTTTATCTTTCTCGGAGAGAAAATACAGAAAAAAACACCTGCTTCTAGAAAGTCTCCTCGGTTAAATGAGCTTATATTCTTAGGAGGACTTTGGTTAGGTACAGGGTACAAACTTACTCACACATATGTGACTGTGCTAAGTTTGTAATTTGTAAATTGAAAATACTCGGTGTGGTGCCTGCTAGCCAGAAGTGTAGCGGCTTATGCTTTTACCATTGAGTTACCATATTATTACAAATATATTCGGGTCAGCAACGTAATCGGGGTCTCACAGTCAGGCTTTTATTTTATTATTATTGTTTTTCATATTGTTCACAAAACAAGTATTAAGTTTTTTTTAGTTTATATGCTTTTTTATTGTTTTAATTTTTTTCTTTTTCAAATTTTAAAGCCGCGGACTCAACGTCAGTAGACCAAGGAGAAACGGATGATTACGATAATAGTATTACTGATAAGGATGAGCAACCGCCTGACAATCAGAGTCCAGATGATAATAATCCGTTTAAGGCTGACGACCAAAATACAGACTATCAGAATCCTTACGACCAAACTGCGGGAGGTGACTCCCAAGGACCTGAGCAGCCCGATGACCGTTATCCAGTGGATAGTACAAGTGAGGCTCCCGCCTCTAGTTATGACCAGGAATCTGGAGCTTATCCTGAGAGAGGTGATTTAGGCAGAGAAAACGAACCCACTCCTACGGGTACGATTTAATTATTATTTTTTGTTTCGTTTTGTTTTAATCTTACTTAAAAGAAGAACTGTACCATTAATCTCAAATTAGAGATTGGTGCTAATTTTGTTGTTTACGAACTAAACTAATTTAATCTTATGACATTACCAAAGAAAAGATGGATGGATTGTGTGAAAGATGATATGGATAAAAAGAAAGTGAACACGGAGATGACGGCTGATAGAGATGTATGGAAGAAAACGACATGCTGCGCCGACCCCAAATAGATTGGGATAAGGGCAGGAGGATGATGAACATCCCTTCTAACTTAAGTCATTAAAAGAGGATATAAGATTTTAGTCCTATCAAATTAGTCTACTTGCTTGTTTTGAACACCGCTATATGTTTCATACCATTTTTGAGTTTACAGTAATACACATACTTGCATGCATAATTTTTTTTAACACTTTTACTTAAACTATTAATTATTTAATTGACACCGATGATTTGGTGTGTATGCCTTTAATTTTGGCAAAGGCCTCCATTTTCTTCAACTTTTCCCCGTAAATTACAAAGGCATAGACTAATTTGACAGCTCTACATATATTCTGTCCTTTTTAGGGTTTCGTAGTTCCTACAAGGAACCCTTATAGTTTCATAATGTCTGTCCGTCTGTCCTAATCCTTTACAGCTTAATAACTTCTACAGTTAAAAACATAAGTAAATGAAATTTTGTTAAAAAATATTCTACATATAGATCTCAACTTTAAAAGAATGAAAAAATCGTGATTACGTATTTTAGGGGTGGCGCCCATACATGTGAAATGGGGATGAAAATATATTTTTCGTTGCACCCCCTTGTGTAGGGTATCATTGAATAGGTCTACTAAAATGAAGATAATGTTTCATACATCACTTTTTTATCAGGTGTACCATCTGCAAAATATAGCCCGCTAAAGTGGCTTACAATGTGTCCCCCCTTGCTTGCCATTTCTAAACTGTGAAACGTAGAAACTTGTTATCTTCCACGTTGATAAACCTTTATAAAAAATCTCTTTTAAAATTATTTTGAGTATAATGTGAATATAAATTTTCGAGTAATAGAGAGAAAACTGAAAAATACTCAAGACGTCCTAGTTCAAAGGTCATTGAGCTTAGAGAAAAAATATCGTAGCAAAGAATGCTCCTTTAGTTACTTTCTATTTAAAAAAATCACAAAAAGTAACTTTGTGTTATGTTGACATGACACACTTCTTAAAGCTGCTGTATAGCGCCATCTAGCGGCTACTAACAACACTCTCTGAGTCGCCAATGCTGCCGTCTATTGCAAAAACTAAAATAGCCTTGATTAATATTCGATTTGATTTGTTTGTAATTACACCTACTTTAGGAAACCCTATAATACTGATCATGGCCCGACATGCTCTTAGCCGGTTTTTTTAAAGATTTTTATAAGAAAGAGTTATGTATGTATTATATAGTATGATTATAATGAGTTTAGTGTGGTTTACAAGAGAATTGGCACCATTGCTAAAAATAATAATTACTTTCATAATTTTTTGTTTGGTTATTTTATTTTATTATCATTTTTTGTCTTATATTTTTTTTATAAAGATGAGCCTGAAGAGCAAGATACTGCAGTACCAACGGAGTCTCCTTACGAAAGAACCACAAGCCCAGTTGAACCAGAAAACCCGAGGACTGATGGTATATCATTTTGTACTTACACTGATACATAACATGTCAGCTCTATGCTATGTTATGACATCCATTCGACGACGTCTGTAGTCTAGTGGTTCGACGGTCGGACTGCTGAACACGAGATCGTGGGTTCGATTCCCACACCACAGGACACAAATATTTGTGTGATGAACATAAGTGTTTGTGTTGGTCTGGGTGTTTCTTATGTATTATATGTAGGTATTTACAAAAAAAAAGTATTTAAGTATTATATCCGTTGTGTAGTACCCACAGCACAAGCTCTGCTTAGTCTGGGACTAGATGGTGCTGTGTAAAAATGTCCCAAAATATTTATTTATTTATTTATCATAATTTCTGATCCTATGGGATAGAACGTAATGTTTTTACCATGTTTAGGTAATATTGGACTTCTGAACTTTTAATGAAGATAGCATGTTATTTTACAATGATACTTTACCTGACATGGAATACAAACTCCAGGTCGACAGTCACACATTAGTTTGATATATTATTATTGGATCAGTTGACTTCATGTCAGTGATAACAGTTTGACATTGAAAGCGTCTTTATTTCGTAAGCAGTAATGGTGGTTTTCGTAATTCAAGTGTTACCACTGACTTTTGGCCGACTGTACAGTCATTCGAATCGATAGGACTCGTCATGAAATTAATGTTGTCGCCATAACTTTACCTTCCAAATTATTGTGATTAATGACAATAAACTCAGGTTTGGTTCGGTGATGGTTGCGAAGAGACAAAATAAGTGCTGGCAAACAAGTAGACACCCTGAAAACCCTTTTTTATATATTACTAGCTGTGCCCGCGACTCCGTCCGCGTGGATGTCGTAAAATTACATCGTGTCATAATTATGAACACAATGTCTTCAAATATATACATATAAAGCGCCTACACAGATGATTACACTATTTACCAACCATACTGTATTTTGTTTTTACAACCAACCGGCTAAGGTGATGGAATTTCATGGAATTAGCCCTAAACTCCCTCATTCTGAGAAGACGCTCGTGCCCAGCAGTGGAAAGTAATTGGGCTGATTATGTTAAGTTATTCTATAACACAAACCACATCTCTTCTTATGCTGAGAAGAGGCCCGTGTCCAGCAGTGGGACTGTAATGGGCTGGTAATGTTATGTTATTCTATAATACTAACAATATCCAGTTCATAAACTCTTCTATAACATAACTGGCGAAATGTGGGTGTACTTTACATAACTGGCGAAATGTGGGTGTACTTTACACCTCTGCCTACCCCTTCGGGGAAATACAGGCGTGATGTTATGTGTTATGTTATGTTATAAACTCTTCTCATTCTGAGAAGAGGGCCATACCCAGCAGTGGGACAGTAATGGGTTGACTACGTTATGTTATTCTATATTTTCTAGTTTCTTAACTCTTCTCGTTCCAAGAAGAGGTCCGTGCCCAGCAGTGGGGCAGTAGGTAATGACCTGATTATATTATGATAATCTATTACACTAACAATATCCAGTTCCTTAACTCTTCTCATTCCAAGAAGAGGACCATGCCCAGCAGCGGGACAGTGATGGGCTATGTTTTGTTATTCTATATTTTCTATAATACTAATAGAATCCAGTTGTATTTTTAGGAACCTGCAACCTGCATTCAACCAACAATCATGACCTCTACTTTGTATGCAACTTAATACAATAGAGGGATCAAGCTGTATCGCTGGATCTACTCAACCGATTCAGATAAAACATACCCTATATTTTAAGTTAGACTAATACCAATACAAATGCTAAGTTTCATTACGATCCGTTCAGCCGTTTTCACGTGATGAGGTAACAAACAGACAGACAGACAGACAGACAGACAGACATAAATTTTTTAAACGATTGATTCGTGTTCTATAGCTTATTTCTAGTGCCCCTAGCCGGTTTTCGCGAAAAAAAACTCAATGTACAGACTTTTCGACCTTTACAGTTTTATTATAGTACTAGCTGTGCCCGCGACTCCGTCCGCGTGGATGTCGGAAAATAACATCCTGTCATATTTATGAACACAATGTCTTCTAATATACATAAGTGCCTACTCAAACGATTACACTATTCACCTACCATTCTATATTTTGTTTGTACAACCAACCGGCCATGGTAATGGAATTAGCCCTAAACTCTTCTTATTCTGAGAAGACGCTCGTGCCCAGCAGAGGGACAGTAATTCAGTACAGGGCTGATTATGTTATGTAATTCTATAACAATAACCACATCCAGTTCTTTAACTCTTCTCATTGTAAGAAGAGGCCCGTGCCCAGCAATGGAACAGTAATGGGCTGATAATGTTATGTTATTCTATAATGCTAACAATATCCTGTTCAATAACTCTTCTCATTTTGAGAAGAGGCCCATACCCAGCCGTGGGACAGCTGTAATGAGCTGATTATGCTATGTTATTCTCTATTTTCTTAACTCTTCTCGTTCTAAGAAGAGGTCCATGCCCAGCAGTGGGACAGTAATTGACTGATTATGTTTAGATAATTTAATATATTACACTAACAATATCCAGTTCCTTAACTCTTCTCATTCCGAGAAGAGGTCCATGCTCACCAGCAGTGGGACAGTAATGGGCTGACTATGTTATCTATAATACTAACGAAATCTAGTTGTATTTTTAGGAATCTGCAAACAACCAACAATCATGACCTCTACTTTGTATGCAACTTAATACAATAGAGGGGTCAAGCTGTATCGCTGGATCTACTCAACCGATTCAGATAAAACATACCCTATATTTTAAGTTAGACTAATACCAATACAAATGCTAAGTTTCATTACGATCCGTTCAGCCGTTTTCACGTGATGAGGTAACAAACAGACAGACAGACAGACAGACAGACAGACAGACAGACAGACATAAATTTTTTAAACGATTGATTCGTGTTCTATAGCTTATTTCTAGTCCCCCTAGCCGATTTTCGCGAAAAAATACTCAATGTACAGACTTTTCGACCTTTACAGTTTTATTATAGTATAGATATAGATATAGAAGATAGGATGGTGAAACGAGCTAAAGGCCCACCTGATGCTAAGCGGTTACCTTTGCCCATAACAACTTCAATACCACCTAGGTTGTTGCCAAATGGTCTATCAGACCGCTTTGTCGGTGAAGGAAAGCATGGTGAAGAATCTTCCAAAGTTGAGAGAACGCAATAAAATTTCTCGATGGTGTGTGTTTTGTGCAGTCCGCCAACCCGCAATAGGCCAGCGTGGTGAACAAACTGACCTTTGCCGTAAAATTTGACAATAATGGACAGAAAGGTGATATCGTCGGCTTAAAGGTAAAATTGACTAAGTGTAAATGTTGGTAAAAAAATAAAAATGATTTTTTTAAACAAAAATGTCACTTTGTGAATTTTACCTTTTAACCGATGGTATATACCACTTAAATAGATAGATAGAATGGAAAAGTGGGTGGAGCGCGCGTGCCAACACTCTGCACCGTAGTGCAGGGTATTTCAAAGCTTTTCTCAGTAGGTATGCCTTATGACTTGTTTCTGTAAATACTGTAACAAAAACCCGAAACAATGCCTTATTGTGCTGTTTCTAACTGCAGAAACAAAAGCTGTAAAGTAAAATTGTTTAAAGTTATTTTTTAAAAATTAATGACGTCAATATGGTAGGCGTAGTTTGTTCGAAAGTTGCCACGCATGAATCGCAAGTAAAATTGTGATTACAACCATTCTATCTATTTCTGTGGTATATGCTCTGGTCTTAAAGACACTTGTATACTTGTCTGCAGTTTGTCCAGCCGAACACATTCGTTGCGACGAGACACGTTGCGTTGAAACGAATCGACGCTGCGACGGCGTCGCCGACTGCGATGACGCGACTGATGAAGCTGGCTGTCCTGACGGTGAGTCTAGTCTATAAGACCACTGCAGATGTAGCTAGAAGAATCTACGGAGTCCTCTGCTGTTCATAGTTCTATTCAAACGGAAGTGACGCCTTCACTATGACAAAAAATACATCGGTATTGCAGCCAAGGTACCATTTTAACTGGTCCGTAGAAAAGTAGGGTAATATACCCTCGTATAAGTCAGTAGTCACAAGCTTGCATCAAATATCGACCCACAACCTAAAAAAAGGACATCTCTGTTTGGTTTAATTTGCATTTGATGTCCATGTTCTAGGTTGTTAGACCGATTGAGGTATATTTTTGCAAATTCAAGTCTGGACTGTAACTACTTGTAGGTACCTATTTTTAGTACATTGAGTCGTCATTTATAGCGATCTAAATTTAGGTTGGGCCTTACGAGGATATGTATGGAATTTAATGAATTTGACATAACATATTTGTCATTATGGCCTCACCTCATATATACTCATCATTATGAACAACTTTTAGTATGGGGTCGAACCAGAAATCGCGAAAAAAAAATCTGCTGTAGTAAATTTTTTCGAGTTAGGAAGCAACTGATTTCTATTTCGCGATTTGTGGATTGGTTCCAAAGTAAAAGTTGTTCATAATTATTAGTGCAGTGATCCCTTAAAAGGTTTTCAGTTATTTCAATTACACCTTGTATAATTATAATTTTATTATTACGCTGGTACGTTTCTTGTTTCTTGTCATAGTGAATAATCCCCCCACCTCCCGATAATAGCTGGGAGTGTGTACAGACTCAATTTCCCATAAAAATATTACATTACCCAACTATATAACCTATGTATATAACAGCCGAAACTTTATGCAGTCTGCAGGGCTCTTAGGAACGAGTAAAAGGCCATAGCCAGAACAAATTCAATACCACCAACTTATACTGTAAATTTGGAAAACAAAGTCCAGAAAGAAAGACCTTGTAGGTACTTGTGTTGTAAGAAACTCGACTTGTACTACCAATTAGTATTGTAATTTTAGAAATTTAGGTATGATAAGCGTTACGTGCCATTTCTACAACAGCTGGAGAGCAAAGGTAAGTACCTACCTAGATATATGAATAAAAATATCAAGAGAACTGTAAAAGCAATAGTAATATAATCATAGATTTGATTATTTCCAGAATCAATGCCAGATAATAAAGAATTACATTATAATGATAATGACCATCTTTTAAAATTTCTTACTACATTCATCCCATTCTACCTATCTTTAAAAAAAATGGTCCTATGTAAACAATACCATATTTTTTGACACCATACTTTATACCTATAATAAAAAACAACATCATCTGTTTAGTGATAATACGTAATTAGCACGAAAAATATATGATTTTCTCTTCGGTTTGTCAACCGATTTTCTTATTTTTTTTTAGTAACTATGGACGAACTTTAGTTTTTAAAAAAAATAGAAATCGTTTAAAAATAATAATTAAATATGGTCAAATCTCGACCATAGAGCGACCTCTCTTCATAATAATTCAGCGTACAGTAAAATGCCCTAACTTTGCCCTCAAGCCTTACTTTGCCTAAGCCTTTAACTTAATTTTTACACGCACTGACACTTTGTAACTAAACCAAAAGTTAGCGTTGTCCCAGTTTTTAAATATCCCTAAGTACGGAAATCATAGATATTATAGGTTACTCAACAAATAACTAGGCAAAGTAGGGCTTGTAGGCCAAGTTAGGGCATCTTACTACGTAATGTCTATTCTTACTCTTAATTTCAGATCTAAAACGATACCTGAAGCGTACAAATATACCTAACAACAGTACTCGAATTCATGTGTTTGCAATTATGCAAGCCGGTCAGCGTCGAGTATTCTGTTGTAAATTGTTTGAGTGCACTCGAAACAACAAGATGGCCGATATAATAAACTACTATAAATAATCTATTGGCAGTATTGCTAACTACTCGATTTAATTTTGTAATTTACACTTGTGTCAGGTGCTTAGTCTGGTTTCCGGCATAGAACTGTTCCATCATGTCGAAGAGCCAACCGAATAAAGCGGTAATTTGAAAAACACAATAAGTTTGCAGTTATGTATTTTTTTTCCTTTTTATTCTTAACGGGCTTGCGATTGACCGCCACCTCACCTGATCTTAAACGATGGTGCCGTCGATGTTAATTAAACCAATGTGGTAATTTTCGATAACTACGTAAAAATATACTTTATTTGGTTACCGAGTAAAGTGAGACTGAGACCCGTCTCACTTTACCCAATCTTTTTCACATCAGTAACGTACTTAGGCTGGTGTTCATTATTGTCAATTATCTAGTAGTCGTAGTGGTCTTTTTAAGGCTCAGGCACAAAAGTAAAGATTCTTTACTTTGTGGGTCATGCAAAGATATGCTTATGAATGAATCTAGTGGGACTTTTGATGTAATTGTTTGGTTCATCATCAGATCTTGAAATAAGGCATTTAACAACCAGTTTTTGCATAAAGACAAACTACTACCACAGTGACAACAGTAACAACAGATTGTAGACTCCATACCGTTACATAGTACTATTAGGTATTCTTTGATACAGTGGTTCGACAAGAGTTTGATAAGTTTATAAAGACAGCTGAGGATAGTGATTGAGAGTTTTGGAAGCAGCTTGAGAACCCTACTCAGTCCTTGTGTTGGATAATTGTATGAAGTGGATCAGTAATGTTTTTACCACGCAACTGTTACCACGGATTTATTTATTTTACAGCAGTAAAATAATAAAATTATTAATATAAGCCATGATCCCATGACATATATCATTATGAAGTGCTTGAGCCGCAAAGTGACGCCTGTCTTATGTGGTGGCTCTACTGCATTTCATGTTGATCAATCAAACAACTATATAAGTGATGTGAATACAAAGAATGTCCACGAAATATTGAAGTAAATAGACCAAACTTCCCACTCGAAAGGCCGATTTGGTAAAAGTAAATGTGACATAGTTATCGTTAAAAAGAAATCGTCTATACAAGTCTATACATGAAAATATTTTAGATTGTAATAAAAATTACGCGTTTCAAAGTCAAAGTTATTTTTTTTCATTCCGAATAAGCATTTACATGATTTACATGCACTTTCAAAACGTTAATTATGAAATTGCACGATTCTAAAAAGTTGGTCCTATGGAGAAGAGCCGGCAAGAAACTCCATAGATATACTATTTTCAAATAAAAATAGTATATATAATGATTTGTTACAATATTCATTGTAAATATAATGTAGGTTAATGACTGAGACAAATTCTCTGAAGTAAACTAATGAATGTGTGATCAAGAAAAGGTGTCATTATCAGCCTAATAGTTGGCAACTGCTGGAAAAGCCATAAAATTATAAACTTTTCGAAGCTTTAAACAGAATGCCTAGATAACTGAAATTCGGGAAATCTATTTAAGAGTTACGAGGACACAAAAATAGATTTATCGCTTAACGCTTTGCTTCGCGTTGATTCAGCTGTTGAATTATTGGTAAACGTAGCAAGAATCCAAGTCATATACGCCTACCTTTACAATCTTCCTTACATTCTTGAGTGCAGTTTATCTGTAAGCGTGCTCAAGTACTGCTACTGCCGTATCAAAATACTTGGAATTCGTATTCCAATGTATGTCTGTTGTAGTTATAATTAACAGGGGCTTGAGTCAGTTATGCTGTCAAAATCGTGCAATTCTTGCAATAGCAGATGTTATACAAATTGTACATGACTTTACCCAAATAATAAATATTTATTGACTTTTCAGAATATTAAACTTTAACTATTCTAAAAGCAATTAAAAGTTTCGGATAAAATAAAAAAAGGTCTTGAATTATATTAAGTTATAAGAGTCTAGAAATATTTACTATAATTTACACCTACAGTTCATTATAGGTTATTAGTTACAAAACTCATGCATAGCTTAGCAATACTAAAACCTACACTGTAAAGACACTGCGCTACAAATCAAAATTAGGTCCTTTTAAAATAAAAGTTCAGCATTATGGCTACTGTAAATGCTGCCACTAGCTTTATTGATAAAAACGATTAGTTATTTGTAATAACTATGGCAGTTGATTTCGTAATTTATCCAGAACCATATGTTGTAATTGTAATATGGTTCAAGTAATTCAAATCTAAATTAATTTCGATAAGTCAATTACAAAGTACATTAACGGCACCAAGCATCACATCATTCGAATTTAATTCAATCGTTCCAGATTCTAATGTCCTATGAAATGGATAGCTGGCATTCCCATAGAATAAGAGATGACTGTTGGGCTTTGAATAAATAGAAAGCATCTGGTTATCGAAGGAGGATATTCGATAGCTTTCGACTCCTGTTCGGTTCAGAGAATAAGCTTTATAGTTATCTTTCAGTATTCGGTTTGTAGACATAGTTATTTACTGTAGCTGTTATACCAAAAAGTCGTTGGAGTAGTTTCTTCTTTAATAATTTTGTGGTTAATACCTAAATAGTGCCATGGTATAATAAGAATAATGCAACATGTTTTGAATAGAATCAATTCAAAATGAAGAGGTTTTATTTCGAAAAAGCTTTTTAAAAACGTTAAGAATCTAGTTGCACGTTTTCAAGAAGTTGGTTCTTTAGAGAACAGCCGGCAAGAAACTCCATGGATACTCTTTTCAAATAATAAATTGAACAAAGTTTATTCGTTACATATTTTGGCAAGATTTGTGTGAAAACAAAGTAGGGACAAATTCACTGATATAAAATAATTAATGATTAACAATAATATTTTTAGGCTCGACCACTAGGATAACCTAACGATCCGACTCTCGGATCCATTATGTTTAGTAAAAACTTTTTTTTTTAGTAACGTTTGGTCTTTTAATACATTTAGTTCAAGTTGATTTGATGGTATACTGAGATGGGAACTTTTTAATCTGGTTTAGGCATGTCATTTTCATATTTTTAATTTTTGTTTTTAATGTTTTTGTTTTAGCTAATAACGAGACAAATCCTTTTTTTATTTTTATTTTCTATTTTAATACAATCCTCAATCAATTGATTTTTACAGTTGCATGGCAACCAAATGTACTTCTAAGAATAATCTTAGCAGATTCAGCCTAAGTGTTCTATCTGAATATTAGTCATCAGATGACACGTATCTGTGTCATAATTGCCATAACAT
The DNA here is from genome assembly GCA_949699075.1 of Asteroscopus sphinx. Classification (NCBI taxonomy): domain Eukaryota; kingdom Metazoa; phylum Arthropoda; class Insecta; order Lepidoptera; family Noctuidae; genus Asteroscopus; species Asteroscopus sphinx. Next base: position 5,054,970 of record OX453002.1, read on the forward strand.
CCGTTATTAAGCCATCGGTACTGTTTTATTATGATGACTTTAACATTCCACTGATGTTTCTGATCACTAATAATAATAGTAGCTTTGATTCAGCATTTGTTCTTGTCTGGTCCTTTGACGCAAGATTATATACATTGAGGTAGACAGACGTACCTCGTACAATAAACCGCAATGATTATATTATTATTATAAAGGGTATATTTATTTTGTAGTGCTGTGATGCTGTTACTTTGAATTTGATACCTGTAATAAGTGCTTTAGTGGTAGACTTGCATAATTTAAAATACCATAATCTCAGGAAAAAATTGTCATTTCTATAAATAATATAATTTTAAGTTGATTTGACTATTTTGATATTCGGTTCTTTGAACGTGGTAATCAATAAAATTGCCAAAATATGATAGTCTTTACTTGTTTTTGAATCAACGTTTGGGATTCATTAGGAGGTTTTTCCTAGCCAAGGATGTACTATGCTGACAATTGCAGTAGTAATAAAAGTCCTGGACAATTCCCCAAGGCCAGCGGAGCATTGATGTCCACTTATACCAAGCCCCGCTTATAGACTTACTGATCAAAATAAAACTGTAGATGATCCGTATGATGTCACCGAAACCATTTAATCCTATAAAATAAACTATAATTTATTTTAGTGATGTACCCAAGGTTGTTGGTTTCAGTTATTTTAATTGTCGTCTGTGGGTCTTGGCGCCCCAGGACTTGATTGGAACAAATTGAAACAAGCTGCCCCGGTGCATGCTCTGTCGTTATTTATAATTGTCCCCAAACACCATTCCAAAAACTGATTCATGTTTGTTCATCGTCACCAACAAAGTTGGTGGGTAGGTCTATTGTTATGCCTACCAGCTACCTACCGACTAATCAAACTCTGTGAAACTACTGTAATTATATTATTACAACATCTCAACCTTGACAAAACATGTTACAAACAACATTATATATACCTTCACGACCTTAAAACTTACACAATAAAAAAACATATTATGTATTATGTGAAAGTACTCATCATAACCATAACATAACATAACATCACGCCTGTATTTCCCCGAAGGGGTAGGCAGAGGTGTATAGTACACCCACATTTCGCCAGTTATGTTATAGTCCCATGTAATAGGAGGCGAGCCTATTGCCATTGACCGGGCACAAATCCAGACTCAGGGCTGCTACTGAGAATTTCCTAATTAAAAAACCCAATAACACTTTGCCCGACCCGGGAATCGAACCCAGGACCCCACGCTCAGCAGTCGCGCTTGACCACTTGACCAACGATGCAGTCATCATAACCATAGATCTACATATATGTGTTTCGATGATCATAACGAACACATTTTACTATGAAAGCATCCCTTAAATCCCGAAAAACTCGAAAAAAACTTAGGGTGGCTATTTTGTAAGAACTCACAGTCGAATGTGAAGCTCACTTCTAGAAGCCCAGTACGAGTTTAACACATACGAATACTTCCATAGTATTCGACGACTTTCCTTCATAAATCAGCAGTTCCTCCTCGCATCCGCAATGGGCACTTATTTATGAATAAAAGTCATCGAATTCGATGGAAGTATCAGTAAGTGTCAAACTCGTACTAGGCCCCCTGAATTCGCAGTGAAATCTTGAATTTCATATTGTTTTTACTACTTTTCTTTCACTGTGGATTCAGAAGTGAGCGTGTAAGTGCGTTCTCTCAGAATAGCCACTGCAGCTGATAATATATGTATACCTAGGCCGCTCAGTAACAGGCAACTAGCTTACTGCAAGTAAAGCATAATGAAAAAGCGCTGCTAATGAAATGTTTTACTGATAATTTACTATGCCGCTCCTAGAGCACTTACTACAATTGCATTTGAGATGTCTTCTGTTCTTAGAATTTGTAGGCTTAGCATTTTCTTAGAATTTATGGAAGTAGATGTGAGCTTGTCTGATAGTAGTATGATAAATTATCTTAAGACTGGTGTTCACTTCTTCTTCTTAGTGTTAATAGCTTTCATGCAGTCCTCACTATATTCTTGTGATATTTGGCCACTTCTATGGCATTATTTGTTGCTCAAGGGACAAGTGAGCAAATGGGCCATAGACTGAATGGGGTCTCGCATTCGTATTCAGTATTAGAGAAGTCTCGCATTATAATAAAACAAAGTTTAACCGGATTAAATCGCGTATATTATAATATTTAAATTGATTTTCCTGACGTTTCGAAAGCTTTGCAGCATTTCGTGGTCGCAGGTAGACTAAGATGACAATCGTCTTTAAAGATACTTCTAAAAAAATATTTTAATCTACCGTACAATATTATTAATTAAAATCGTTTCGATGCACGCAGTAATCACTCACAATATCATTATCTTTTACAGTGTTGCGTGCTGTTTGGGACTTGATTATTTTTAGGACTGGGTTCCAAACAGGAGGTAGCTGCCAACCATCTTCTGTATTAAAATTAGGATGTTTTTTAAAAAAGCTGCTACAGCAGCAGCTGTATGTATGTTTCTTATGTATTATAAGTATGTATTTACAAAAAAAAAGTATATAAGTATTATATCCATTGTCTAGTACCCAGCACAAGCTCTGCTTAGTTTGGGACTGTGTAAAAATGTCCCAATTTTTTTTTTTTATAATTTTTTTCTCCTTCATTTATATTAGGTTTGGTTGTATGACACATCGAATTTGGGGTAGACTAAGTACCATAAGTTAGAGGGCATTGTCCTTAAGGTTTAAGAAACCCATATATCTTTTATCCACGAAATCTGAACCTAACATATCGATTGTTTCACTCAAATTATTTCCAAAATGGTACCGAAATAACATTACCTTTTTGTTCCACTTTGTAAACAAAGCTATTCAAAATAAACCTCTGTTTCGAAGGCATTTAAGCAGATCCTCAGGCTATCTGTTCGCAGTGACCATGATTTTTGATAGAGGTCGCTAATGTCACAGCGCAGGACACATGCCAGTTATGTTTCCACGGAGTATCGTACTCAAGGTTAAACAATACGACTCCTTTAATGTTCGCTTGTCACAATAAATCGATAAGGTTTTGTGAATACTTGCCGGTAAAAGGGCAACGAATTATGTGCCTTCATATCTTTAGTGTAGAAGTAAATTGGCATTGTTTTTTTTTTATTACTTACCACTTAAAATATCATAAGAGTTCTCAGTACTTACAAAAGAAAAAGCTTATTTTCTACCCAGTTTAACTCCACGGACTGCCCCCATGATCTAGATTGTCCTTGCAAATGTTGTCTGGAAGATATCACTTTTAGCGATAAGACCGCCAATGTACCCATAATTTATACGTTGTTCCTGCTATATATCTATCTTTACTGATGTTCTATCTAAAATCCTCAAATATTCCAAGAAATGCATTGGCTCCCCACGAATGACAATACAACACAAAAAACCCGCGAGCCATTGTTATTATTAGTATCAAAATCAAGTGGAACAGCAAAGAAGAGACGTGATCTATGCCAATTTGCATTGTAGACAAACCAGTGCATTCTGTCTAATCATGTTAACGGATCGTTCCAGCACTATTAGTTTCGGAGGCACCCTGTCAAAGGCTGCTAGTATCAAAATTAATACCTCCACTTCCAGTGTAGTTAGTCAATAATACGGTGCACAGTATTCGGTTCATTGTTGACAAGGATTGGCTTTATAATGACGTTATAGTCGCATCATAAGTAGCTGTGTATCTGTGAAAAGCAGCAATTATTCAAGTCTTTGCTAAATCTGTATCTCCTTCGTTGTAGCATTTTTATTTTAACATTAATGGCTGCTCTGCGAAATTATTTACTCTTACTACTACTGTCTACTGTCCTTACCTTTCTAGCTTCCTATTTTCAACAAGTCATAATAGTATTCCTCCGATATCTGTCGAAGATCATAATATAACTAAACTTCTCGTCAAGCTACTTGTGCCCTTGCCTGAACTTGAATAAAAACATTAAACTCGATCATGTCTATACCAATAACAAATCCAGGTCCTTAGAAACCGAACCGTTATCCATTAAATTAAATTATTCAAAATGCTACGTGGAGTTCTTATATTCACCTTGTCATCACTATTTTGTAAGAGACTAGGAATCATACCAGCTAATCGTTGTATGTCACCAAACACTACTCGATCGGGGTCAAGTAATCCGGGCGTATCGGAGCACCCTGTCATAAGAAGTGCTTCTACGACAAAATTCCCTTTGCCACGAGACAATATGTACAAAGGCGTGTAAAATGTATATTCTTAAGGAAGTTTTGATTTTATGCAAATAATTATTATGATTTTTTTTTCAGTTGACTATGCTCAAAAATCCTATATTTTCCACTATCATGTTCTGTTACGCCTGTAGAGAGTACAATAAACAGGCATCTGGCAGGGGATACTGAAGTTAGTTAGAATTATATGACAGATATAATTAACTAACAGTAACATTTTAGATGCTATAAATGCTACATTTGCTAGTAAATAAAGACCTACTGCTAATGACAACTAAGATGCAAAATCAAAACTTAAATTAATAAGGTATTTCAAGAACTACTTCAAGATCCCGAGATATCAAAACAAATATCTTGAAAATTTTATGTACAATATCAGAGAGCAGAAAGCATTAAGACTATAGCGGGATGTAATGCAGTAAGTAGAGTGCAGTGAAAATTGAATTTAATATTTTCACTCCTTACTTTCCTGTAGATAGGCATTTAAGGAAATACAATAACTTTGAAGTGATGGTGATGATGTTAATGTGGTAACTAATAATAATACGTTAATTGTTTTTGTACTTGTTCTGTTTTATTAATTACAACCGTTATTATGTCAGCTTTGCGGTTACAGTATCAAGTCAGATGGGTTCATTAAAATGTATAGTCCTGACCTTTGAAATGTTGTTTGCAGAACAAAAAAGATTAACCTTTTGTTTGTTTTATGTATCACAAGTTTTTTATATTCACATCCGTAACCGAAACCGATAAATGATTTAAGTATGTCCTTATCCATATTCAGATTTCAATTCCCAAATTCACAATATTCTGATTCCCGTACTAATACATTCAAGTCCTTATTTGCCTGAAGTGCTGAATAGGGAAATTCCCAAACTAGTTATATTTCTGGACGTTTTGGAAATGTGATTTTGCTCACCGGTGACACTCACCGGTTTAATGTGACTTTCCAGTAGCCGAGTTGTTAAGTCAATTTATTCGATTGTTAAGTAAAAAAGCGCGAAAAAAATTGCCGGCTCAAGTTCTTCAATTGTTTAAGAGCCTGGCTGGCCCACTGTCGATGCCAATAAATTTTAAATGGGTTTAAGATGTTTGAAATAGAACTGTATTTCAAACAGCTTAGAGTATAAAATGTTGTGGTTTTTCAAATTAGTATGAGGATAATGAAGTCCAAGATAATTAGCGACTACCCACTAGGCCAACAGGTTTATTCCAGACTAATTAAATTAGTCTAGAATAATCTAAGTGCTTTTATGTGCCATCTCTAATGATCAACGACCTCTGACCTCTGTGGTCTGGTGGTTCGAGTATCGGACTGCTGATCACGAGGTCGTGGGTTCGATTCCCACAGGACACAAATATTTGTGTATTGTGACATGAGTGTTTGTGTTGGTCTGGGTGTTTCTTATATATTATAAGTATGTATTTACAAAAAAAAAAGTATATAAGTAATCTATCCATTGTCTAGTACCCGTATTACAAGCTCTGCTTAGTTTGGGACTAGATGGTGCTGTGTAATAATGTACCAAAAATATATATATCTTATATTTCGGAAATGTGAAAAACGAAATTTTAGTTCAAGAAATATTTTATGATAGAACTTCTTGTTTATCCATTTTCATGACTTACCTTTACAAAATTATAAAAATTTATACACATCTGCAAAAATACATACATAAATATTTTGCTCACAAAAGAAAATAAGTACTGTGATATGAAATGCGTCGATTTGTGCATGCCAAAACATTTTAAGCGTCCCACATAATCCATGATAAGTAGTGCCATAAAATACAGAACATAATATTCATAATAAGACTATTCGACCCCTGGGTGCATCGTTTAGGGTTAACAGTATAGTGATGGGAAAATGAAGTATCTATATCGATGTTACACCAAGTAAAGTAAGTTTTTAAATTATGTTTTGTAATTAAAATAAATTTCTTAACTTTCTGTAAGATAAGATGTCAACTTCCATTAATAAATAAAGACGAATTATCTACAGCGGTCAAATAAATGTTTTAACACGTGACTAAAGGTTCAGGCATACGATTTTTTTATCAGTAAAATGTTTTTGCATTATTTTTATCAGTCATTCAAACTAGTAAGCACGATCTACTGTTGAACAAGACCTATCCCAAATTGTGCCACAAAACACAATCCTTTAAGTAAGATGGGTCACCGGAAGTGTGTATTCTGCTTGCGCAAAATTAATTCTCTCGAAGAGTCATAGAGTCATAGTCATAGAGTAATAAACCGCGTTCAGGCAGAAAGACGACAGCCGGCGCCGGTTCACCATCGCGTATCGGCACCGTGTTGCACAGACAGGTGGCGTATGCAGTTTCCATACTATGGACCGAACAAACATTTAATAACCGCAGACAAGTTCCAATAAGCCCCGATGCGCGTTGGTCTTCGGTAGTCGGCCTAGAGTATACATTTCTGAATTCCCTGCTACTACCAGCTTAAATTATGTAGCGACATTGGCGCCGATAAGCGTCCAGCTGCCATATTTCTACCAGAACGCGGCCATGGGCCGTTAAAAATATTTTTTCTTATAGGATTTACGATTCAAAAGAAATGGATTCCCAGTTCACAATTAATTTTTCTTAAATCAACAATTATCATCACTTGATTTCTCACAAATCAGCTTTTGTTTAGTAGGTAGTAACTCATATCACATTTAGCTAACGGACGTAAGATACTTATTTTAATATTAGATTGTTACAAACTTAATAAAGTAGGGATCGGGGTCAAAATAACAACGTCAAATATCTTTATTACTATTAATCTGGTTCTGACCTTTGATTAACAAAACATTATGAACTGAACTATGAATTATCAAAATGACATGAAAACTTACCTAAAATATTAAACGTAACGGTGAAGTGTCAATCATAGCTGTAATTTTTGTTACAATCAACTTTTTCTTTTTTCAATAAGCATTTTTTCAGACTGCCTCGTTGGTCTAGTGGTCGCAAGCGCGACTGCTAAGCGTGGGGTCCTGGGTTCGATTCCCGGGTCGGGCAAAGTGTTATTGGGTTTTTTCATAAGAAAATTCTCAGTAGCAGCCCGGAGTATGGATTTGTGCCCGGTTGATGGCAATAGGCTCGCCCCCTATTACATGGAACTATAACACAACTGGCGAAATGTGGGTGTACTATACACCTTTGCCTACCCCTTCGGGGAAATACAGGCGTGATGTTATGTTATGTTATGTTTTTTCAGTAAGTCGGTTTTTCTTTGCAACATTTTATATACCTAGTTGGACCTCCCAACCATCTATTGGCACTTCATCGTCAATATGTAAAAGAGGAAAGGACGTGTTTATTGTACATTATTTTAAAGTAGGTACAAAATTAGGTGATGCACGATTTTTATCCGAAATAAACACCAACGGTTGCAGCTTGCCGCACTAATGATGAAGACAGACAATTTCCGGGTATAATACAATTAAGATGTTTTTATGAAGGCAAAACAAAGCTTCTGTGAGTTAAAAGTGTTATTTTTATGTACAATAGCTGTAATAGCCTACTTAATTTTTTCTAAACTATTTTGCACCAGAATGTTATGTATGCTGAACATGAGTTTACGAACAGACTGGTTTATGAAATGGTCGTAGAATAACACTCGATCGCGGTAAAAGTTTTTACAACATCGGTAAAAAGAAATGATCTATAGATTTGGTTTATACAGCTAAACATTAAAAATATAAAACAATAATATAATACCTAGATACTTATCGATTATCATCAAAATCTTCATTTCAGCCCATTTCAATATTTGTAATGCTTTATCGATATTATCGATAAACTCACATACATAATTTGACCCAGCGTTATTTAAAGGGATTGCGTGACGTCGCCAATCGATATTTAGTTGGTATTCATTATAATTGCATGCTGTCTATTGAGCTCAAAATTATTTCTTGCTTATCTGTCGCACAGTAAAATAAATAAACTGTTTGGTGATATCGCGAATGAATGAAAAATAATGTCAAAATGTTTGTAAAAATCATGAAAATTGTATAAGATCGTTTTGTGTCCCACGGATTCTTGTAGCATGTCTAGTAATTTTCTTGTTTACTTGATAGGTACAGGGACTTTTAATTTTATTGTTGAAGTCCCAAAAAATTTTTTTTATAAAACAAACTTTAACCGGATAATATACGCGATTTAATTCGGTTAACTTTGTTTTATTATAATATGTAGTGATCGCGAAAACCTAAGAAATTATTAAATAAATTTTAATTTTTATTATCAACCAAAATTTTGACTCAAGTATGTAGGAGGTATATAGTTAAAGGTATGTAATTAAAGAACATAGGTAGTTATTATTATTCTCAGTCAGCACATCATATTACGAGTTCAAATTATTTTACTTATCCATAGTATTACTTCGATAACGACATCGTTCTCGTAATAATAGTTATGGAACTGATTTAAAACTTTATACCAACAACGTTATTAACCTAATTTGAAGAGTTTCCCTCGGTATTCAATTTTTTTGTCAAATTTTGTGTTCACGCAAATCAGAATGCCAAGCCGAGGCAAGTCACTGTTCCCTCACGAAGAACTACCGTTCATAGATTATGTTATAGTTAATAAATGTAGACACGACGTTAGTAAATAGTAGTTTATGAAACTGTTGCATAACAGGGGTTATTAAAACACGAGTGTGAGTTTAAAAACCGAGCCGTAGGCGAGGTTTTTAATAGTATCACACGAGTGTTTTAAGACCTAGTTATGTCAGTTTCATACAATACTTTATCTAAACTCATACAATTTTAAATAAAATACCAAAGTCAAAATCTTGGTAACAAATCCAATCCAAAGCCAAATCCAGTAGGCCATGGCGCGCGGCCGCACACACGCCGCGCACGCGCGTCAACACAGGTAATAAAATATAGTCTGGCGAAAACATTATAATCGGAACTAATTTTCTATCCTTGTCAGGATTCCGTCAATCTCTGTTTTATCATACAACAAATATGCCTGTAAACACTTAAATATAATTAAAAGCAATATGACATTCCAAAGTTCTGCCAAAAACGCGATTTTAAAAGATAACATTATTTAATGTATGACTAGTGGCGCCACCCTGAATTTTGTGTACTCATTGGTGCCAAACTGTACGACTGCTAAAAAAAAGGTTTGAAAACTCCTTGGTTGGGTCGAAGTGGCATTAAAAACTCCTTAGTTGGGCTGAAGTGTGCGGTTATGGAAAAAAAATTAAATTACCGCATTGTTTTGTTCAGCAAACTGTATCGTAATGAAATTTTTTAAATTCATTACAGGTGCATGTGGGTAAAGTATGTCATTATGACATTACTTTAGAGTTCATAATTCGAATTTTACGATACGAGTGTAGATAAAGACATTTAGGTACCTACATGAATTAAAATAGTATTTGAAAATGCATTAGATAACTGACTACATATAACTTATTTCTTAAATAATACAAAGTATTTGTAAAGAAATCTAGAAATACCAGTAAATGTACTCAAATTATGTTTATATGACTACACAGAATGTATATAGATTTTTCGATTTTACTTCTTCAAAATGGAACCTGACAATTTCATAAAGGCATAATAGAGAATTGTCTTGTGCAATTTTAATCAGTTTTGGTACCTACAAAGTCTTATCAATTAAGCAGTGATAAAAATAGAGCTAGCTTAAAATAAAAACAGGTTTTATAGTCTTTTGCGAGAGTATCACAAAAGACATTAATGTAGGTACGTATATTAGTAAAAACTCTATACAAAAGTGATCAATTTTGGTTTCCGTGAGCAAAATAAGTACGCCTTCGGTTGACATAAAATAATAAGTTTCACTATGAAATTGAATGCCGAGGTTGCGTGTCCCGGTACATTTTCCGAGTTACCCATAGTGGATGTCTCTCTTAGCCATAATGGGGTATTATATTAAATTGGCAATATTGGTACATTAAAGTACCGATAAGTGTACCAGTCAATATTTGGACGAACCTAGATAACCTTTGCTTGGAGGCCGAATATGTAGAAATAGTGATAATGTGTCATATGTTTGGTGCGTGGCACGTTCTCGTAGTATTTAGGTGGATCAAAAGTGTACAGTAAACGGTTCACACCAAACATAAAGGTGGCGACCACAGAAATAGATAGACGGAATGGTTGTAATCACATTTTTACTGCGATTCATGCGTGGCAACTTTCGGACAAACCACGCCTACCATGTTGACGTCATTAATTAAAAAAAAAATACTTTAATCAAATTTACTTTACAGCTTTGGTTTCTGCATTTAGGAAAAGCGCAATAAGGCGTTTTTGCGGGTTTTTGTTACAGTATTTACAGAAACAAGTCAAGGCTTACTAGAAAGGTTTTCGCACGCGCGTCCCGCCCACTTTTCCATTATATCTATTTATTTCTGTGGTGGCGACTGACCGGAACATTTTGTCGTAACATATCATTCGGAGCTTTCATTCTAACTCACTGTACTGATATCTGTCGCATTCAGTTGTTTACACGTTACATTACGAGTGAATGCTCCGGCCAGTCTCCAGCTTAACGCTTGTTCATAGTCAGCTGCCGAATGCGAGCTAGCTTTATGTAGTCAGTTAACTAATTTTTCAACCGCGTAGTACGCTACAGCGTATACTGGATGATTCTCAATTCATTTAAAATTCTTTAAGGGATGATTGTACTCATAAATTCGGACAACTTTTACAATAGGACCAACTCTAAAATCGCAAAAAAAACAGCTATTACCCACATTTTGTCGATTTATGTGAACACAAAAGTAGGGAACAGCTGTTTTTTTTTCGTGTTTTCAGTTTTGGTCCTATAGTAAAAGTTGGCAAATTGATGAGTACAATCATTCCAAAAAGAATTGCTAATTAAGTCAAAATAAACCTGTATAATTATAGTCAGTGGCGTACGTATTACGTTTGGTGTGAGCCATCCCTATTATGTACCTATAAAATTAGTCTTTGAGTATCTACTAATATTATTGATAATAACCTTTTCTAGCTTTTTATTTAAGAATTTGACTATGCGTCTGTGGCTGAATCCGGCTCGAAGAACCAATTTTTTGTGGCAATCGCTGGTAATTGTAATGAAACCACATAAAACTTTTGATGAACTGTGTTTCATTATAGTTTAAAACTATTACAAAATAGATATATGCAGCACAAGCAGCGAACGAATGATGACTGACTAGTATTAGCATTCAATTAATGGAATGAACTTTAATTGAAACAACTGAATGAACGATCTTATGTGTGATTCACACACCGTCACTAAATTAGGGGATGTGTTACAGACACAAATAATTACACGAGCACAAACGGCCATTTATTTACAAGGCATTCTAGTAGTTGCGGTTCATCTTTGAAGGGTTAGCGAGAATTTCATTTGGGTAGCATAGAACACTTTTCGGTACAAAATTTATTTTAATATTATTACTTGTTTATTTTAATTCAAAACCATTGACCAAATCGCACTCTGCAGTAGTAAAGTCCACCTCTATATAAGAACAAAATAAATAAATAAATGTACAAAAGCAGCACATAGTACAGTCAACAATCTATATTTTACATTCCGACACTCAAATTGTCTAAGTAGTTCGAAGTTTCAATAAGAAAATGTAAGAAATCTAAATACTATATTCTAGATAGTCGTTCAAATTATCGTTTACGTCAAACTGACTAACATTCGCTATTTTTTCCTTCTTTATTTCCGCTAAACTTAGTATCTGAGTCGATTCGGGTCAAACGTCGGTAGTTACTTAGACAATTAATAAGTTTTTACCTTACCAAAGTTACTTTGTCCTTGATTTTAAAGTAAAATAATTCCTTGTTTTTTACATAATTTATGTAACGATTAGGTTGAGAATAATTAATGTAATTATTTTATTATTTTTAACGCATTTAAGCATGCGAAGCGAAATCTAAAGATTTAAATTGTGGAAAGAAAAATCGTGAAAATTAACTGCAAAGATAAGTCGAGTAAGTTAAGAAACACCGTTTCTTATTAAGATATCGCTGACGTCACCCAAAGACGTACCACAGTGGAGGATAATTTCAATACCACGAGCTTTGTTCACGGCAGCTTAGTGGCTAAAGCACTGAGCCAGGAGTCGCAGGTTCAAATCATGCTCGTGAGCGATTTTTTCTTTCCATAATTTAAATCTTTAATAATTAATGTGTTCAAGAAATAAAATCCGTACTATTTGCCCGTGAAGATGACGGCCAAACTGCCCAAAGACAGCTCAGCCCCCTAGCCAAGTTGACAATCTACAATCGTCAACGCTAATAGAAAACAATCAAAATGTATGGGAATGACATATCTCAACGAAAAAGTCATTCGTTGAGAAATGTAACACGTAAACTAATTTGACAGTTCTAAAATTCTTGCCATACCTTTCTTGTATCTTCTATTAGTAATAGAGAGCGATAGTTTAAAATAAGTTTAGTTCGTGAACAAGAGAATCGACACCAATATTTTGGATTTTTTTACCGTCGCTCTACAGTGGCCCTATTTACACGGCGGCGCACGGTCTTTTAGACGCATCGCGACGTCTCTTCCGTCGCGAGTGGGAGCGATGAGACATTCCGATCGCGACATTATCAGTCGCATGTCGCTCGCACACCTGATTTATGTCGCTGACTATACCCGTTCGTGAACTTTGTACCGACTTTATAAGGGTTAGGTGTTCCTTAGTGGAGACAAACGGTGTAGATAATCGCTGTATAACGCGGCCACATTGAAATCGATTTTGAAACGAAATATCGATTGAATTTTTTGACAATTTATTAATGCACGTATAAATTCTTATACCCTAAAAATCGACAAAAATGGTATGTTAGATTAATTGATTATGGAGACATTCGAACTCCGTCTCCCGATCGATGCTTGATCAATCATTAATCAATCGATCATAGCACTCGTTCGACCTACAAGAGCGTGCCGTCGAGTCTGGTTATTTGGGATGGGTTGCATGAGTTGCATCATTACTGTATCGAAAACTTTGTTACAATAACTATTATCTGTATCTGTGTAACTGTGGGGTACCAATTGAAAATCAGCGCTGGGTGTTCCACACCCAGCACATGCTGAGTTGGTGACACTTTTGGCATGGGCATACCCAACAGCAATTTCATGTTTATAATTGTCTTATTTTTGACATCTAATAGTTATTGTGGTGCTGCCACATTCCTGAGTTAAATAAAAAAAAAAACTTTCCTTCTTTTTTATTCAATCTATCAAATCACAAATCTACAGAAAACCGAAGCTTCACAATAACATCCTTAATCATCAAATGAATATATCTTCCAATGAATCATACTGTTCTAGTAGTTTATTGGTGTCTATTCTCGTTCTAAGTCGTTACTCATACTTTTCTGTATGTCTATCTTTTCCTACACTAAGATAATTCAATGTATTACATCAAAAGAAAGAGATAAAGTAAGAAATAGCGTGATAAGGGAGCGTTGTGGAGTGAAAGAAGATGTAGTGACAAAGATTGAGAAAGGTATGTTAAGATGGTTTGGACATATAGAGAGGATGGACGAGAGGAGATTGACGAAAAAAGTATACGAAGCGAGTGTGGATGGAAGAGTTGGAGGGGATGACCTCGGCAAACGTATCGAGATCAAATCGCGGACGTTCTCAAAAAATGCCAGGTTAAGAGTTCTCTAAACCGACGAGCATGCATGACGAGGTTAATGGACGTAGATGAAGCGAAAGAGGTATGTCAGGATCGTAGCAGGTGGAAATCCATAGTTTCTGCCTACCCCAATGGGAAACAGGCGTGATAATATGTATGTATGTATCAAATCAACAAGGCGCCTGTTGATTATCGCGCCGGTAATCGTGTGTATAACATTTTTAATGCACTAGCACCTACCTCTAAGGAATGTTTTGAATTCTAGTTTGTATCCATAATAATAGTTAGTGTCAAGTTTAATCAAGTTCATGTTTAATAAAGACAGCTATTGCTTGCTAGTTCAATATGATCCACCCGGCTCGTGTAGAAATAACTGATTGAATAATAATTAAACCTGATTCAATAAAATTAATTAATCAGCCTATCAGCAAGCAAGCAAAAATAAATTAGGTAGAATCACTAATTTATAAACAAAAAATGCACTAAAGGTTCTCTCACAAAGTATTCCAAAGTCCTCCTCACACAGACTGCTTCGGCGAACTCCAATCAAGGATTTGAATTGTTTGCCCACGCTCCTTGATCCAATTGAAACTAAACGCAGCAAAACGTAGGACGGCAAAGCTGCTTGTATACGAGAGATCTCAGAAACATCTTACGGTTTTACCTCAGAATTCAAAGCTTAAAAATAACATTCAATAAGCACCTCTCGTGTGAATCGAAACATTCACATCTTGTAGATTAAAGAAATATATAAAGAAAAAAGAAATGAAAATACATTTATTTCACACAACTGACACAATAGTAAGGATATAAATGAACATGAAATGGATTTATAGACTTAGTGTAGATATATAAGTATTACTAACACATGAAGAACTTAGAGAGACAAAAATTGTTACAGCTGTCTTTGATAAAATAAAGAAAGAAAGAAAGAGACATTTATTTCACACAACTGAGATACATACAATAGCAAGGATATACGTGGGACACTCAGAAAGTTTTGCGAAACTAAAAAAAATTGTTCTATACGTACATATATTTTTATCAAATCTTTTCAAAGTACTTTCCACCAGCCTCTATACAAAGATTCATGCGCCTAAACCAGTTTTCAAAACACTTTTTCCAGTCCGCCGCAGACACCTCGTTTACAGCCTGCTCGAACGCAGCCAGCGCATCTTCCGGCGACGAAAATTGTATCCCTTTGAGCAGATTTTTTATTTTTGGGAATAAAAAGAAGTCACACGGTGCTAGATCAGGGCTGTAAGGAGGGTGACCCAGGAGTTTGACTGGCGTGCTGTCCAGGAAGTCCCTCGTTTTGAGTGCGGTGTGCGCAGGTGCATTGTCGTGGTGGAGCAGTAGCCCGCGGAGCCCTGTGTTTGGTCGCTTGTTGCTTATAACAGAGAAAACTTCTGGCAAACATTTGGTAGTATACCATTCGGCATTAATGCTTCTTTGATCCCGTAAGGGAATTGATACCAAGTGGCCAGTCAAATTAAAAAAGCTAGCGATCAAAATCTTACCCCCGCTTCTAGATCGCTTCACTTTGGTAGGCGTTGGCTCATTTTGAAACACCCAAACAGTCGACTGGCGCTTGGTTTCTGGGTCGTATTGATAAATCCAGGACTCATCACCTGTAACGATGTCGTAAACACGCCGAGACGAGCCTGCTTCAAATTTGTTAAGCATATCACGGCACCATTCCACCCGGGCCTGCTTCTGAGCATCGGTGAGGTTGTGCGGCACCCAGCGTGATACTATCCTCCTCACGCGAAGATGGCTGTGTAGAATCTCGTGAACGCTTCCCGATCCAATCTTCAATATGTGTTGAATCTCCTGATATGTAATTCGCCTATTGTCTTGGATTAAATTTTTCACTGCTAGCACGTTTTCTTCGGTAACAGCCGTCAAAGGGCGACCGCTTCTTTCGTCATCCCCCAAAGTTGGTCGACCGCGCTTGAATTCGTTATACCAACGATACACGGTTGCCTTGGAAGGGCCTTCATCCATGAATGCCATTTGAAGTCTATCGTACGATTCATCCGGTTTCAGGCGACACTTGAAATCGTATAAAATCATAGCTCTAAAATGTTCCCGGCGCAGATCCATATTTCAGTGAGACACAATACTTTGAATTAACTCGCAAAAAATGTGGAGGGAAATTTTGAAATTGGAACTTACTTATTTTTACTTATAAATAATCATATTTTCGAAAAACATTATAACTGGCCAGTCTCCCATATATAAAAACTTTTTTTCGCAATACTTTCTGAGGGGCCTGGTACATGAACATGAAATGTATTTATAGACTTAAGTGTATAGAAGTAGTAACAGATGAAGAACACAGAGAGAAAAACAATTGTTACAGCATTCATGGACAGTCATGCGACGTTTGTCTCAAAATTGTGACAAATATACGTATGTTACGTTACTTTCCCGTAATAGTCTTCTGAAGTTAGATTTTTCGAATTAATTTGTATTCTACAATAATGCCGTTGATACTATTTCCAGAGCGTATGATGTCATTGCAATGTTGTAATCGATGCATCATTGATATACGTAAAATAGGAGTCTCATAAATTACTTCTATGCAAACAGTTTCAAGCCTTATTTTTTCATTCACACAACTTCAGCATTTTTATTTATTATCCTTTTTATTATTACGTTTTGCTATTTGGTCAGTTCATAATGATATCATAAAATACAGTACCAACCCCGGGAATGCACTTTGTTAAACTGTGAATAGTATCGTAGGATTCCACGAGACAGGCTTGTCCTAGTGTGGAATCCACAAGTTAATTGTTTCCTTATGTAATACCTACTACTTATACCTGTAATGTACCTCTTAAGGAAATGTAAAAATACAGTTATTTTTGGCAAATAAATGATTATCTTATGAATAACTAGTGTCAAGTAGTTTCTGTAACTACTGAGATTATAATTGACTGTAACAACTAGTATTTGCTCATGGCATTTTTTTTCATAGTTTAGATTAAGTCAAGTTGGTGAACAAGAGAATCAACACCTTTATTAAATTTATTGGTCCTTAAACATTAGAGCATGTTTCAAGAGAATTGACCTATAGTAAAAATTATCGAATAAAAGTGATTGGGATCATTCATCATGAACATAATAGAGTTAAATTGATTATGATAGACAGACACACCGTTAGTATTTCAGACGTAATAAACTCGTAATGAGAAAATCTCATCGGAAAACAAATGGACTCATTAGTGACATATATGACTGCAAATGTGAGTGATGATAATGAATGGTATACATTAAAAACCGGATAATTTGCAAACAAATCAGACTTTTTATGTTATAGACGAAACGAGCTAAAAGTCCATCTGATGAAAGCGGTTACCTTTGACCATAACAACTACAATATCATCTAGGCTGCTGCTAAAATGGTACTGCAAAACGCGCTCGCCGAATCGAGGCATGAAGAAAGAAAGTTTCATGTGATTATAATTTCAGCGGCACCCTTACCCTTTGCACCGTAATACAGCAATGCAAGCATCACTGTTTGGCGGTACAAATAGGTATGGTTGTAGTACTTCCTCGGTCAAGCTCTTCCACAAGAAGCTCACTAATATTAGAGTTGCTAAAATGAAACAAATCTAAATTAATTGCATTATTTATCTTACAAATTTAATATTATTTAAATGTGAAAGAATAGATGTTTTATTATATTGTGTAGTGATCGCGAAAACCTAAGAAGTTATTATAGATGTTAGATTGTTTGTTTGTTGTCCTTCAATCACGCTCAAACGCCTTTTCGGATTTGGATGAAATTTGGCACACATATAGATCATGTCCTGGATTAGGACATAGGATAAAGATATGTTAGTACGGATACTGTTGTTTAGAGCCAATAGATATTCTTTTTAACCGTTTATAATTATGCACTACTGATAGAAAATTTAATGTAAATTAAAAATTATTAATATTATTTGTTGTAACCTCCCAATAACTAAAATTTCATGTTGTTTGAAACGCATTCTCTCAGCACCCGCACTATAGTTGCATTATTGAACATGCTTGGTACCATGATAAAATACATTTAAAAATTCAAGGTAACCTAAATACTTCAAGCATAACTAAGTGTATTTTTACATTTTTACAGATTTATTATCCCCATCAACTGTCTAAGTATGGTGGCGTGGAAATCAAACATAAACAAAGCAAACAGAGGTACGGAATAAAAAATATACTAAATAAAATTACGGTAAGGGTAAAGGTAAACAACGGACCGGTAAAAGGCGTTTTGCTAAAGTTTTGTGTTAGTGTGGTGTCAGTACTATTTTTAGAGTATACTGTCTTCATTTATGTAGGCCTCAGCCCCCGGGCTGTTGCGTGCAGTGCCCTCATTTAGTACATTTTATGACATAGTTCCGACTTAGTATTTCACTTTTTGTTTAAACTATGTCTGTCGGGGCATGCGCCGGTAATTATGTCCAAAGAAAAACTGTTTTGAGTTTCGCAATGCACTCTTTGCATTTCAATGGGTCACTTTTAAAAGGTGGCTCTCATATTTTCAAGATGGATATTTTTGCTGTGACGGATATGGGTCAATTTTAAAAAGAAAATTGGGGCTCATATTTTCATGATGGATATTTTTGCTGTGACGTAGGTACCTATATTTTGCCTGTTGACATTTTAATTCTCAACAGATATTCGTATGTGGAAACAAAATTAGTTCCTACTCTTCCTTATTTCTTTTATGAATAATTTCGTTGCTGGTTTTAAGACAGTTCAATCATTTCCCCGGGACACGCCGAGCTTCATTGTATCAGCGTTTTTTCTGGTTGTCCGCCATTGCAGATCTTGGTTAACAATAGTAGCAGTGGTTGGGAAAGTGTGGGGGCCTTCCAAAAAAAATATCGTATCAGTTTTCTTTTTTATAAACAGCTATCTTTGCTGTCATAGAGTAGTTGGCTACTCTATGACAGCAAAGAGTTGAATGTATTTTGAACCCCCTTTACAACAAATTGATAACTGTAAGAGTGATATTAGAAAAAAAGTTATATAATAGTGATATTCACTAATATCATATTTCCACTGAAAGAATATAATACCATATAGGCAGAGTAATGCAGGTAGACAAACTTGTGATAATCTTTTAATTGAAGCTGCGTTTGTTTAGCCGAGAATCGCGGAATGCAGTATATGTACAAGTTATCACTGGATGACGTCACGTTATATAGTCTATGAGTAATTCCCCGTGACAACATTGCCGATGCCCGGCCAGTAAATAACTAGCACACATTCTAGTCTAAGAGATAGGCTTTAAGAAATATTTTTTGACTTTACCTGTAGTACATAGTACACATGTTTAACAAATACCTTTTGTAAGAATATGTGATCATGAAAACAAAATCAAGTTCTTGTATAGCAGTCTTTTTTTCTAACTTTTACACGACTGTTGAGCTGAATAGATGCTAGACATAGCTTGACATCCAAAAAGGAAATTGCATGGTCCAATGGGCATACTAAGTCGATGGCTTAGTTTTCATTACCAGACTTCGTAACTCTGTCTTGTCCAATTTTACAGGTGGAAAAATGCCTAATTAATTCACCATTTCTTAAGTAATGAATATTGTCATAATATTCAATTAAAGACATAGAACTAGTGCCTTAATTGGACTATTTATTGTTCCTCCTCCGAAATTGGTCAAAACAAAGATACGAAGTCTCGAAATACTCGAAAGCTATCGAAGTACTCGAAAGCTATCGAAGTACTTTATGGAAGTGTATCTCAGTAAACAAATCGACTTAAATTAAAACAATCAAATGACTCCATACCTAATCTCGTGTCATGGGCACGTCCATCAAGTGTCCAATTTCTTGTACTAAGAATAATGGCATCGTTTTCAGTACTGAGGCTACGAACCTTTGGTTATTCAATTGGTTTGTCTCGTTGCGCGAGCGCAGTAACTTTTGACATCTCTACCCGCTAATGATTTCTCAGAATGTTTTAATAAATGGGACGCCGGACCATGCTGTTATGCAATCAAATATAAAGATTGTGTCATAGTTGTTTTAGAATACGTTGATAACACCGCCTAATCGCACTCATTCATATTTGGAATTTAAGTGACATGTGATATTATACCGTTATGTACCTATCGAGTGTCTTCAAGCATCGTATTAAAAGATCTTGGTTTTAATTGACAATGTTTTATAATTATAACTATCAATAATATTACACCTACTTAAAAATAAGTTTGGGTGTGTGATTGAGAGTGGCAAACTCGACCGCAAAGTGCCCTTGAGTACTCTTACGGTATGTTTATAGCAAAAATTAATATCCTATCTATCCACGATTTGCCCAACTAGAGACAGCAATTTGACATAAGTTGTATTGCGTGCTGCATACCATCTAATTATTCTATCATATCTTGTATTGGTACTTTGTAGGTTTAAATATAAAATCACATGATATTTATAAGTAAGTATATTTATTTATGTTCTGTAGAAAATGCTGTTGGTTACACATTTTCTCAGTTTTTGTTCCAATTTTTTTATCATATAAAATGTAATTTGTCACTGTTTGTTTTCCCCGATAAATATAATAAAATAAAGTCATTACAATCATCAGCCTATAGAAGTCTACTGCTGGCTGCAGTCCACTTTTGGCTATTCTAATTCGCTTGGAAGTAGATTTAAAATTAGTGAATATCTACACGCACGTCCTGAAAATTGTCTTTCGCGTTAGCTGCATTCATTGATATTTATTTAGAATAGAATAAAAAAATATTAATTTGTTTAGCTTCTAGCTCTTAGACGTGTATCGCGGTTTACGATACAGTTTCGAGAAAAGTGCGTAAAGCGAAGCTGGGTCAACGCTATTCCTTCAGTACGGTTGGTCACAGAGCGGATGTGAACATCATAACACACAGCTTACGCAGATCACACGATTTTCCGTGTCAAAATGTAGGTATGCCATTTTGTGTCGAACTGAAATATGTACTGTAGGTACTTGACTATTTGACAAGTTGAATTTGTGTGTGGCCTAAGAAGTCCTTATCAGTTATTACCTTTATTTATTGACCTTATTATTAAACCTTGTTTAGTCTTTTGTTATAGCTAGCTACCCTTCTGCCAAAAGTTAGACTGTTGCGAACTCTGGACTGATTCTCAGGATTTAGTAAAAAAAATACGTTATCATGGAAATGTATCTACAACCAATTCCACATTGTGATCTTAATTAGGTACTTATTTTACTCCCAGTACAAGCAAGACAAACGTAATTTAAACCGTTTTGTCGTAGTAACTTATAGGTAATCTGTGGTTTTGTGTCGAGACTTATGCCGAATGATAATTTACCATGACGAATCACTCACGTTAAATCTGACTAAGAGCAAGATAAATAGGTCATTACTATTAATGCTTAACAATGTCGTTATTATCATTGTTACAAGTTACAAACTGCAGATTTATTTAAAGATGCAAAAATGACACTACATCATAATAAAAACAGTTGGTCGAAGGGCAGGTACGGTCAAAACAGATTACTCTGTGTTTTTTGTTTTCTGAGAATATCCGAATTGTGTCCTCAATTAGCTTATTATTGCAATTACTAGATAGTACGAAATTTTGGTACCTATCAACAAATTCGTAATTAAGTCATAGGTACAGGCATAAGCAGTAATATTTTTCTATCGACGGATTTGAAATCGTAAACAAAAGCTATCTGACTATGAATAGGACGTTTAGTCCCAAACTAAGCAGAGCTTGTGCTACCGACTACAAAAAATGAGGAGTTTCTCAATTCGACTATATTTTTTTGACGTTTGTTACGTGATTTCAGCTCCATTTGTGAACCGATTTTAATGTTTTTCTTAAACGAAAGGGAAGTGAAGATCTGATGAAGATCTGCGGAAAAAAAGAAGGGAAATCTTCAATAGATGACGGCAAATCACACGTGATTGCAGCAATCGCTTGTCTATGTATTGTTTATGCCACTCAATGTAGAAAACGAAAATAAATTAAAAAACTACTTCAGAAAGATAAAAATAATATGTATGATATAATTTCTGAAGTTGGAGAATTTTTTTCTTAATTCAAAGGAAACCGAAGGCACCTACTTTTTTTTAAAGTCAGTTTCCTTTTTTAACGTTTCTTTTACTTATTGTCTCTTGATAATTACAATAAAATACTGGTAGGTATTTTAAGCCCCCAAAAACAATACCTCCCTATCACAGAAATGTATTATTGTGGTAGAACAGATTCCATTCAGTTAATGAGTGTATGAATGATGCTGTAATTGACAACTGTGTGAAATGGCGATGTAAATTAGAAATGAACCATTCATGCGTTTATTGTGTTTCCGAGTCATTATAACATTGTTGTTTACATCCAAATAAATATAGGTACCTTAATTAGGGGCCGTACGCATCAAACTGCTTGAGTACCTAGAAAGAGTAAGCCTTCAGAGCTTCGATAGGAATTATGAAAATCCTACTAATATTATAGTTTATAATATAACTTGAAATTTTGTTTGTCCTTCAATCACTTTGATACGGCTGAACGGATTTGGATAAAATTTGGCACATAGGTAGACCATAACCCGGATTAACATATAGGCAATTTTTTTAAATAGTTTCCTAGGGATGCATAACAAAACATAACATCACGCCTGTATTTCCCCGAAGGGGCAGACAGAGGTGTAATAGTACACCCACATTTCGCCAGTTATGTTATAGTCCCATATAATAGGGGGCGAGCCTATTACCATTGACCGGGCAATAAAATCCAGACTCCGGGCTGCTACTGAGAATTTCCTAATCAAAAAACCGAATAACACTTTACCGGACCCGGGAATCGAACCCAGGACCCCACTCTCAGCAGTCGCGCTTGCAACCACTAGACCAACGAAGCAGTCCTAGGGATGCGCGATAAGATAGAATAGAATAGAATATATTTATATGCATAAAACATGGTATAAAAAGGTGTTATAAAATTAAATATGTGGTCATTCATGTTTTGCTTAAAATAATAATATTATAAGTTGATATTTAATATATAATATGTTAATATTTCTGTGATAAACTGAATTATATGAGGGCGAAGCCGCGGGCATAGACAAAGTCACCTGTTGCAACGCAATGCGCTGCTGTTAGTTTGACCTAGCTTTAAATCAAAATAATATTTAGCTTAAAACTTAATTTTCCATAAGCCAACGTATCGCTCCTCCAGTGTGTCTCTTCTTTAATACCTTTGTCAAGTTGGTGTGTTCTGTGAAATACAAACTGATATAGCGGCTCCGTCTGCGTCTTCCCTTTGAGTCTCGGTTTCAAGAGCAACGAGATGACGCTTTATTTATGCTAAGAATATGTACTGTAAGTTTCAAGCACACCTTGACAGACAAATGAACACTTTGAATTGGTTGGATCTTAGAAACCACTTTTGATATACTAGCCTGAAGAAAACTAAGAGTTTAATGAAGCAGATATTATCTTCTGGCTAAAGTTTACCTATTTATAATAATTCATTTTAGAGCTACAAATTGTGACGTATGATGCGCTTAGTTACTTTAGTAAAAATCTCAAGATTTTAAATTCAATTCAAATAAAAGTGCATTCTATATCAAGGTTATGGAGTTAAAAGTTCTTTGAGGCTTTTTGGTGGAGTTATGACCTTTTAAGGGTTAGGGTGAAGCTAAGAAACCCGATTAATGTTACTTAAAGAGTGATCTTGAGGTGGCTCGGGAGATAGGGTACATACTTTACTACTTAGAAGCCTATGTTTCAAGCCAATAGGGAGGGTCAAATATATATTTCCACGTCAAACATTTCCCGTTTTATTTTTAATGTTCTGTTAATTTTTTAAGCGTTTGTGATTTTTCTTGATCTTGGTTTCATGTGAATTACAGAAGGAAAAGGCTTGATGGAAATAAATATGTGAATACTTTCATATTTTTAACAACCTTACTTGGATTTTTGGGGTTTCATACACGGCTAGGTTGATATTCTAATTTCTATAAAATAAATGTTTATTTATTTACAATTTTATTTTGTAGAAGTAGTCAGTCACTACAACGCAATTTTTTTTTTAAATTTCCACTTCTTTATTATTTTACTGTAAAGTATCTCTAAGATACTTTATTTTGATTACAATCTAGCCTTGCGGCTACTGAATAATTTAATTCTAACCGAAATTGCTATGTAAACATGTTCTATTTGTTCATGTGTTTTATAGGCAGCACTTAACACTACATTATGTCTGTCACTACACTATTCACTACACTAATTCAAATGGCTTTGTCCGTTTTGGTTTTTCACTATTTCTGTGATAAATCCAGCAATCCAGCTCCTCGAAGCTGGATTGCCTTGACATTCACGTGGTGGTGAAGACTAAATTCATGAGCTTCTGCGTAATTCTTTATTAATGTATCTATGACGTCCACATTAAGGTTCCGATGGAGATCGGTATTTCTGATGTACAAGTCATTATTTAATTCTAACGATAATCTAAAACTCAGTGATCAGGCTTTAGAAAAGTATAACTTCTTAGAGCAGCAGCCGAACTTGAGATTCAATTTCCTAATAAAGATGAAAAAATCTCAGAATAGTACCAGAATTTGCTGTCCAACCTTCAACCTCTGTTACTTGAGACGAAACACCATCTTCTGCTTAAGTAGGTATTCTGATTGAGTGAGTGTTTCTGCTGTTTTTAGTGTCTTTAATATTTAGAACAATTAATTGAAGCGACTTTTCAATTATCAATAGAAGGGCTGAATAGGCAGAAGAAATAGATTTGAGTAGTCCAGGAGCGAAATGCCATCACTTTTCAATAGCCTGGATGAAAGTAGTAAAACGAACTGGGGACGAGCTAAAAAATGGTCCACACTATGACCCGGGTTTTTTTGATATTTTTTTATGATTCATGTGCTACTTTTTACTCTGATAGGGCTGGCAACACTGCCCCTACTTCACGTACTCTGCCAACCATTTTTAAAGTGGCAAGAAATTTAAAGCGATTATCGAATCAGTTGAAAAGAGAATCCTTAGTAATTACAGGCGACATCTTGGCCCCAATCTGAGCATTTCTCACCCGACTAAGTTCATTGCTAATCCCTTTACTAGAAATGTGCTAAGCGCTTAGAGTGCACCTATGGATGCACTTATGTACCTACTTGCACATTGTCGGCGTCACGTGAAAACTCCGCCTCGCATTATTATGAAAAAAAATCTGCTATCTGCCAGTTGTATACTAACACATAAGTAGTTATTTAAGAAATTAATGTAATCTTGTTGTGCAATAAAGTAGATTTGTATTGTATTGTATTGTTAGAAAACATTATACCTATTTATAGTTTTAACAAAGCAAAAAAACGGTAGAAATAGAAAAAAAAATGGAAAACGAGGTTTTTGTGTTCGAAAAAATGAGTTTTTCTTGAATGTGTATAAAAAATACAATACTAGTTACAAATAATATGTCAATGAAACCAAAAATACTTCTTAATTAATTTGCAACAAATAAATACAAATAATATAAAGCAATAGAACGCTTTTGATTGATATTATTCGTTGTTACCCATTTATTAAATAAATATGACAGTAAATTCTATCACAGTCGGTATTATTTAAATAATATTATTTTAAAATGGCAAAGATAGTCGTATATGCGTTTATTATAGATTTTTGTAAAAAAAACTAAAAAAATTCACGTAGTGAATCTTTAGAAAATTTCCCTTTGTCATCTCATTCGAACGTTCGGTAAGTCGGTCTATTTGGCGAAGATGGGTAGTTGCGACTGCCAGACTAATCCTTGCAACTGTCGTTCTAAACTTCTGCCAGTGCCAGCAGGGTGGTGAAAAGCCTTGTAAAACCTGGGCAGACCGAAACTTAGCATCAAGAAAAATCTCGAACTACTTATCGCTTCAATTTTTGTGTTAGTTTCGCTTAATACTCAAAAGGTTTTTTATGTCGTTTACAGAAGTGGCTCTACGTACTTGTTTATACATCTTACGATCTTTCTTTTTGAACTTTATACAAGTATTTTGTAAAAAACCTATAATTCATAAAATTCATCTCCTCGATTAACTTAGCGTTCAATTTATGGAAATAATTGCGTAATAAGCCGTAAATGTCTTAATGTAATGTTTTTATTATCCTTGAACTACATTAAGGTATTTAAGTACATTTGCACAGTTGTCGACCAAATCGGCCAAGAAAATGAACTAATTTTTTCAGCTGTAACGTTTAAATTTTAGCTAAGAAATAGATACATATCTATCAGTTAAGAAGGAATTTAGCAATAATCAAATCATCAATTGAGTCGTTACCCAGTTTACCATCGTCGATTTCCTCTGAATCCTGAGTGGTAATGAGTTATTCAACCCGCGAGATGCAGTCATAGGTGGCTTCGACGGCGTTCCCGCCAACGCTCCCACTGCCAGTCGGTTACCACCCGTGCGCTCGGACGCACGTCCTCGAATAACCCGCGCGGTCTCACATCAACCCGTAAGTTTCGCGACACATCGAACACCACACACAACGGTAACGAAGTGAAGTTACAGAAATTGCTTTAATACTTTACTAACACGCAAAAAAATTTCTTTAAAAATTGGCATCGGATGCTCCACAGTTGCACGTCTACGAAGAAAAATTGTTGGTAACTTTTCGTGGGTTGCATCGGCGCGGAAAACTTGGCGCGCTAACTTTTAAGAGTTACCGATTCGTTTAATTGTGAAAAATTAAGGATTTTCTGCCGTTGGCAGGTGAATGCTTACGTTATCTGGTTATCATTGCAAACAATAGATAGATCAAACTGATGGTATCTCTAAACTTAAGATGTTTTATGACATTATAGATAATGTTGGTAATGGTGACTGACCTACGGAATTTTTAATTTTTACTTATAATATTTTTTATTACTAAAACAATTTTCCAGAAAAATATTCAGACAAATTCGTAACGCACTTATGATTTAAGTATTATTGTGCGGGTGTTCCATTCAATACTTCGTCTAAATTGTCTGTACTTATTTTTAAATAGGCAAACGGATAAAATCATAACACGATTCATTTGAAGGTATACCTAAGTTTCACTCGTATGTGTTTTGTTTTAATATAATTGTAAATTGTCCGTATACTAAAGCACCGTACAAAAATGTGGTGTGATTTTCCAGCCTGGTCCTCCAGCCCAATCTAAAATATTGAAAACTTTTGGATGCCTTGTTGATTGTATATTTAAAACATGACTTTGGTTTAAAAATATTTGAGTTCTCAATTTGAGTAGGACAAGAATAAGAATCTCTTAGTTTCAAAAATTATGCATTTTTTTAGTTATAAACAAAATCTGTGCAAAGATTCGGCTCTTTTATTTAGACGTATCCACATCTTTCTGTAAGTCCCAATTCAAACCCTTTCTCACTGAATACATGATATCTTTGAAAGTTATAGTTATTGTTTTTGTGATGAAATATTCTCACAAGTACGATGTTCTTTTATTTTATTCTGACGTAAGAAACACAAATTAAAAATCCTTCGGTAAGTAGTTGGTTGACTCGCGCTATCAGCAACAAAATATATCCTATAATCATCGTCAAATATTTGCATGGAAGGATTAAAATCTTCATAAACATGCTAAAAAATGGCCTTGATGACTCAAAAAAATTACCCTCAAAAATTGCGTCGATTCTTATACCTAAATTGTAACTCATGCGAATTTCTCATTAGTTCATTATGTGCAGAGAAATAATTCCGGCCGATTTTTTGTGGAAAATCTCAATTGATTCCTAAAATTGGAGTCAATTTATAGAGAGAGATTACAGAAAATAACAGTCAGAGTGAGAATAATACGTTTTTGTAGCTGTGCAAAACCCGCAAGGATGTATCATTAAAAACAAATCACTCTGGATAAGGCTTGAGATCAAAATTGCAGGTCGATGGAAACCCTTGATTACCATCGGTCTACCTTAGAGTGATGTGTATCCAATGAGCTTAATTAGATATTTGAAAACATACTGAAATTGTAACAAAACCGGTTTTTGAAATTGCTGTATTATCAGCATTAGATGAATCACCGCTAATAAGCAAATCTGCTCTATAAAGTTCATCATTAGTTTTTAAAATTTTGCCAAAATTAGAACTTAGTCGAGATTTGAGATGCAATGCATGTATTGTGTTAGAAGAAAGAAATAAAGAAAAAAAATGATTTATTGCCACAACAAGACGACATGCGTTAGGTGCCCATAAAAAATAACTTAATTAGGTACATTTACTTTGTACACTTTTTTAACTTTATGGTTTAGTTGTGCATTCTCAATGATTTCTGTATTCTCAAGAGCACAGTGATTTTGCACAGTGCTTTGTGTTTTTACAGCACCATAGTCAGTATTTTGTCTGGAAGATATCGCTTTTAGCGATAAGACCGCCCATGTAGCCATAATTTATAGGTTATTCCTGTTTACTACTATTTTCATGGTGTTCCATTTAGTATATTCTATCTATCTATCCATCTATTCTCATTCAGTTTAAACGATAAGTTCGACGGATGAAATCGTGACGTTCGCGAACGCTCCCGATGCGGTGGGCCGTATTTTCAAAGTGCATCAGAGGTGTGCTAAGGTGCGCACGGGCTACTAACGGTACCCATTTCGCTCAGGTTAACAACCGTGTTCTACGTAGGGTCGACGTTTTAGGGTTTTTTGTGTAGTTTTTGTCAATGATTTTGCTAGATTGACAAAATATTGGTCTATTTCAGCTTCTTCATTAGATTTAGAAATTAATTCTATTAAACTGTTTTTTTGTAGAATGAAAGTTATGGTCACAAAAATATATGTGTCAATATAGAAATTTACACGCACAGGTAATGTATTCTTGTTTCAAGAACTCTAAATGGACACAAGTTATTACTCATATTTTTAAGTTGTCTTTAACCTGGAAGCTAGAGCTTTTTACATTCCTACATGAGATCTGCGGTGCTATTGTATGATCTCCCTAGCAAACCCACTTCTGAAACTTCTCTCATCTTTCTTTTGAATCCGTAGTGAAAAGTAGTACTTAAAAACAAAACGAAAAAAAACACAGCGGATTCAGAAGTGTGTTCGCTAGTCAAATCTTACAGAATAGCCACGAAGTTACTGGAATTTTGATTTTTCTGTACCAACTGAAGTAACACAATCTAGAATAGTGAATTGTTACACTCAAATTAATATTCAATTACAGCTGCTCATAATCAGCCCATTACTGTCCCACTGCTGGGCACGGGCCTCTTCTCAGTACGAGAAGGCTAAGGCCTAAATCATTCAAATTCAGATTTGCGCTAAACATTTCGATGGCTGAAGAAGATA
Organism: Asteroscopus sphinx; assembly: GCA_949699075.1. NCBI lineage: Eukaryota > Metazoa > Arthropoda > Insecta > Lepidoptera > Noctuidae > Asteroscopus > Asteroscopus sphinx. The sequence goes on from OX453002.1 coordinate 5,084,137, forward strand.
AGTTCTCGTAATCGGTTTCCGAAGTGTTACAAATGCCAGCCCTGCGCAAGAGTCGTTCGCCAGTTGCCAGGTGTGCACTGCCAAATGTCCGGCAGTTCATGAGAAACATAAATCACTATTGTAGTATACCCATTAACGCTTATTCACAGAGCATTAACAAATTGGGTTACTGAACTAGATTTGTTTAGTTGTAATTTCAGTTTAATGTATGCGTCAATTTTATCTTTAGATAATCATATAAGTCTTGGTTTGAGTTGACATCTAGCATTTGTGATCTTGGACAATACTGCTGATATTTTATTGACAATCCATAATATGGATATCATTAAGACAAGCTAAGAAACATGAATAGGTAGGTAGGTACGATTAAGGTTTAACAAAAGTTTTAATAAACAATAGCTTTAGTTATTCTAGAATCCAGCATAGGCAAATGTTAATAAAGCGAACAAGATAGTAATATACCTTTTTTTTAAATGGATAATGATCAAATTGAAAACAGGGATCAAAATGTGATAAAAAAATATATATAATTGATCATTACTTTTTATTAGGTATGGTATTAGTTTTAATATCACAAAGTTTACAGTACTTCCAAAACCGATTTAGCTGATATGGAAAACGTGCCTTGTGCCACAATTAGTAGATGGACATGCGCCCGCGCCTATCCCGCGTAGGACGTGACCCGCCATGTTTGCCTTAGAGACTCCGTGTCAGCCTGTTTTGCTGTCGCCGTGATATGTTTGCTAGTACTCAGCTACTTCACGAAACACTGAACTTTTGTAGGCACACGCAAATAGGACTTTTCCGTCTTTTGAGATACGGTGTATTCGAACAAGCGGTTTCTAAATCTTTCCTTTCTAAATTCCTCCTGAATTTGAACACCAAAATTCTGAACACCTTTTTGGCTTTCAAATTCAATTAGCTTTGAAATCAAAACAAAAGGTACACAGTATGTCTCGCATTTGAAGATAAGGAGATATTCAGTACATTTCTAGGTAGGCCTCTAGAAGCACAGGCTTCCACTTTTACCAAGAAAATTGTCTACTGCACTTCAACTTTACGCTGTAGCCTCGGAACCCAAGGCAAAAACTAATATTTAATTTGCACTTGCGAGACTGCTTTAAATGTCTTTGGAAGTTGCAAATTATCTATAATATGGTAAACAGACTGCACAACTCGAAACAGAATAATCTTCATCAAAAATGCTTATCACTTGTTCTCAGTTATCGTTTCATTCTGCTTGCATCCAAAAGCAACCGATTTGTTGAGGGATCAAAATAATGTGACCAGCATAACTTCCTGAAGCACATGTTCAGAAAAAGCTAGCTATTAAAAACTAGTTTTTGGAATAAATTCGGCGTAGTTTCATAGTATTCACCAAGTCACCTCTATCTAATGATTGTTTGTTTTCGATAACTGATATTAAAATAAATAGTTGAAAAATTTACGATCTGAATATGAAATAATTTCGATCCTAAAATCCTTTACAATTTCAAAAGTTTTTGAAAACCTGGTTAACGTTAGCGGTATTTTATTTTTATATTTCATTTGTCGAACCGGTCGTTGTGGCGATGCTTGGGGGAGGTCTATATCCAGCAGAGGACGTCTTTCGGTTGAAATGATGATGATTACGTTTGTCACAATTTTTTACAAATAGTAGGTGAAACCTGGTGGACAGGCCTGAATTCTTCTCATTCTGAGAAGAGGCCCGTGCCCAGCTATGGGACAGTAATAGGCCGAAGATGATGATGTTATCTTTGTCTTTGATCAATTCGATAATATCTTAGTCTGATATTTAGTCTGTTCTGATCAAGTTGTATACTGTAATGATGCAATTTTGTACAGAAAAGGTAAAATAAAAAAACTGTACAAACAGTACTTATTAAATGCCTTATTAGGCATTGTTGCATGTCCTGCAGCCAGACTATCCTAATCAAATTAATTTGCAATCGCTAATTGCACATTATGACTACTTTGAGAAATTGATCCCAAAGGAATTATTTTGGATTTTGTGGAACTATACTGTTTTTGTAGAAAGCATTATTGAATCTGTCGTAAGCGTATTATTACGTAGTTCAATTTGTAGAAATCAAAGTTTATGTAGTTCTAGAAAATCAATTAAAGGTACCTAGTGGATTTTAACTGAATTAAATTAGAATTAAGTTTTAACTATTTGATTGAAAAGATGTTAATATGAAAAACGTAGAGCATAAATAAATTCTGAATTAAGTGCGACTCGGAACAACTGAAAGTTCTTTGGTAAAAGATTCCCATTTGTCAAACGGCCCAACGATCCGTATAGTTCTTTATCTTTTAAGTATGTCTGTTTGTTCTTATCTCCTGAACAAACAAACATTGAATAATTTTTACAGTATTACGTATGTGTATTTCGAGGAGAATTACTTGTCGTTGAAACAACATCTGACTAGAAGCTTATTATTCCTTTGATGCGTGTATCTTTGACACAAGAGCGCGACACGCGAAAACGTTTTCATGTATTTATGGATGTAGATCTTCAAGTTGCGCTGTTAATGGTTTTAATCACACGTATACCTCACTACCCACCACCACACCACACACATTTTTCAAACCCTTACAGTACACACACACGCGCACGCACACATACAATATTAACTAGTTATTGTATAAATGCCCAAGAGGCTCTCTGCTTATGTTTGTGATTTTAATTAGTTGTGTGCTTCGTAATTGGAGTAATGCCTAGATTTGATTATAATATTATAAGCTGTGAAGGTACCAATAACAAATAAATAAATTCTGAATTTTAATTATACAATAGTAGAAATGTTACGTTTTAAAACTCGGTTTAATAGCTTTTTAAGCAGCTTCATTAAAAGCCTAAAAAATTTGAAGACTGGCTACACTTAAAAAACTGTTCCTGACTTAAGTAAGTACCAATCCAAAAAAAACAAAAATCATGAATTTATTCATAATAAAATAAATAAAATAAAATAATATTTATTTCAGATAAGTTATCCATATTAGGTTAGTAAAACAAAGTTACTTACAGGTTACTTATAACTATGGTTAGTAAAGCTTAAAACTAGTTACTAATATTTGGTAACCAGTTCGTTGCCTGTGATGCATTTCTGGATTACCGAATATAACAGAGGAGACTCGTACCTCCCTGCTATGGTCTTCAGGATGGAGTTGGAGCTGGCCCGCACTCTGCAGAGCATCGAGGCCGATTTCTGCCGGACGATGGCATGGAAGCCATCGACGTGTGCCTGCGTGAACATACCTGATGCACTGCAGAAACGGGGCAGCCCCATCAACATCCTGAAACCGTTATTATATTGGACCCGCAGGGCGCTGATAGTCCGCTGAGTATACTTGGTCCACAGGCTGCACGTGTAGAAGACTTGACAATAAGCTTTAAAAAGCGTTATTTTAACTTGTCTGCTACAACGTGCAAACCTGCGTGCCAGCATGTTACATCGGACTGCCAGCGCCCTACGTTCCCTCTCTATATCCACCTGGTCTTTAAGGTCGTCGGTGACATAATGTCCCAGGTACTTAAACTGATAGACCCGTTTTAGTTCATTACCGTTCAATATAATTACGGGCACGGCTTCTGGACATTTACCACCGTCGGCCTTAAAGACCAAGAACTCGCTTTTCTTGGCATTATAAGATAAGCCATGCGCCTGAGCATAGCCCTCACAACATGTGAGCAGCTCTCTAAGCGCCTTAACCGTTGGGCTCAGCAGCACCATATCGTCAGCGTAACTGATATTGTTAACACTGACATCATCAATGCGACAACCGATTTTCTTGCTGCTGAGCTCAACGATCAAATCGTTGATATAGAGGTTAAACAGCTTTGGTGACGTTATCCCCCCTTGTCTAACCCCGCACTCTAAACCGTACGAGACAGAGAGCTTATCGGCCCATCTCACACTGTTTATCTGGTTATAGTACCAGTACTGAAAGATACGCAACAGTTCCGCTGGCACTTTTCTCTCCCGCAGCTTTTCCCACATAACTTCATACGAGACCAGGTCAAAGGCACGGGAGAGATCCAGAAAACATGCATAAACTGGCGTTCGACGCTTCGTGTAATATTGCACCGTATGCTTGAGGCCTAGAATTGCACTTTCAGTGCCAAGATTGTTCCGGAACCCAAACTGTGCATCGTGTAGATGCAATAAACTATCCAAACGCGCGTCTAGTTGGCTGTCAAGTACCTTCGCAATAATAGTAGCCAGGGAGATAGGTCGATAGTTACACTTATCAGCAACGTCACCAGTTTTGTTTTTAACAATAGGCACTATAATAGTTCGCATGAGATCAGAAGGGAGGTACGAGTGACACATACACAGCGAGTAAAACATGGCCAGCACTCTAGATATGTGTGGACCGGCGTGCTGCAAGTGCTCAACGCTTAAACCGTCGTGACCCGGGGACTTTCCTCTCGTCATTTTTTTTATTGTGGTTGACACTTGCTTGGCGGAAAAACGAACCAGATCAGAGTCACAACAGCGTCCGTCATCGAGCACTCGCAACGGTGACCCCAGCGATGACTCCACTTTAAAATGGTCCACAAACATATCAGCGATGCTGTCCGGTTGATCAGCACCCCCAACACTCACAGGAAGGCCAGGCTTAATGTCAAACTTTTTTGTAGCTTTCCAAAACTTCTGAAAATTGTTGGCTTTATGATGAGAAGCTATAATATCAAGCCTGATTTGGTCCTGATGACTCTGGCACCACTGCAGTTTGCTTTTAAACACCTTTCGAGTAAGGCACATGTCGTTGTAGACATCACCAGAAGTTGGTTTATTATGCCATAGCCATAGCTGATATTTCAGCCTGGCCGTTGCGTGGGCGTCCCGTACGTATTTATTCCACCCGATAACACGGCCACCGTGTCTATTTGGCCGAGTTTCCACTTGGCTCTGTACAGCGGCTTCTGACAAAATATCAACAATGTTAGCATACATTCTGTCAAGAATTAGCCTATGTTCAGTATTATTACAATGGGTATTACTGCACAGACCAAATTCCTGAGGGTAATCAATCAACCTTAACTTACTATTACACAGGTCATTATATACACTTATTTGATCACTGTCCCTGTCTCCCCAAATAACTTTGTTACGTGACGTTTTATGAACTTCAAACTTTGATTTAATTATATCTAACCTACACTCAACAAATATGGGAAAGTGATCAGACCAGAACACATCATGGACTATACCAATATCAGTAACTGTTAACCACGCTGACTGTGTGACGACACAGTGGTCAAGCCATCGCCGACACCCATGCACGTCGCTGATAAAGGTATAGCTGTCCGACTCTAAACCTAATTTTTATATATAATGCCTTGAACTCTAAAACATAAAAACAAAACAGAGGCAAAGGAGTGGCTTATTCTGGCGCAACGTAAAGAGATTGCAAACTGTTATTTTGCCGCCAGGAGCTTTTAAATAGGCTTTGATGTGTGAATGAGATGTTTGTTATAGATAAGCAATGCGATATTAGGTGTTCAAAATGTGTGTATGTGGATGTAAAGGCGTGTGTCTAGTAATTTAACATTTATTTAAAATACGTCGTTCGTTCTGTGTAACACACACTACTCGATTTTGTAATCGTATCAAGTTTTGCAGAATGTCACGCAAATACCTAGTTGGCATTTTGGAATTGGGAACTCAGTGTATCTCAGATTTAAATCAATAGTAGAAGCAATGTCTGTTCTAGAGAAAACTGTTGTTTATTTTAATCTTTTTACTTCATTACTGCCTCGGTGGTCTAGTGGTAGCAAGCGCGACTGCTTAGTGTGGGGTCCTGGGTTCGATTCCCGGGTCGGGCAAAGTGTTATTGGGTTTTTTTCATTAGGAAATTCAAAGTGGCAGCCCGGAGTCTGGATTTGTGCCCGGTCAATGGCAATAGGCTCGCCCCCTATTCCATGGGACTATAACTTAACTGGCGAAATGTGGGTGTACTATACACCTCTGCCTACCCCTTCGGGGCAATACAGGCGTGATTTTATGTTACTTCATTACGGATTTTATAAAAATTGTCTGTGCAGTTTGTATGGAAAGTATAAAATCTGTAAGTCAGTCGTCGTAGCGGTTTGATAAAAACGAGTGTCCAACCAACTAATGTGAACACTTAGCAAACATTTAAATAGTGCTTTGAAAATTATATCGTTTGATAATTTTAATCTATAGTTTTCCAATTACGAGTATTGAGATTGTGGAACAATTAAATGGAGTTTGTAATTAAAGTGTGGCAGCATCGTAAAGCTTTCGAACTGTTCCAGAAATGGGAGTAAAACTTACAGGTCTCATGTATTTTACGTTTTGCACATCGCAGACAATAGTCAAATTCGGATATGATCGCGTATAGCGTCGGTTTTTTACAGCGATTTTTCTGTCATTCTGATATAGCTGTATACATTTTTTTTTTCGTTTAAAAAACTTGATTTCTATAGAATTCTTCTGAATGTTAAATAGAATTATTTATTTAGTGAGGTTTCTTAATGTATTATACCCAGTTTATTTATTTTGGTGTCAGACACCATCTCACAAATTGGTGGTTAATATAGCAACTTTACTCTTTGTTTATATTAAAAGTGACAAATGACACGTCATCGATTGACAGCGATGGAAAAACAGGACGCTCTACAAAACCAAAGCTACCATAACCGAAAACTGAAAACCTGAAAACCGTACTGCCTTCTTAAGAAGAAAAAATACAAATGTTGACAAGGAGATCCACTGAAAAAACTTTGCGCTTTAGCTTAGTTGCTTTGCTGGATCTTCTGTTTTTGTATAAAAAAGAATTAGGCAGAAAAGTTTACTTTTCTTGTTCAGTTCGGTAGTGTTTATAACTCAATTTCACAACATTTGCTACTTATGCCTTTTCTTCTTAGTAGGGCAGTGTATCTATATCTACATTGCTACATTGTAACCTCAAGCCCTGCTGTTTTTTTACGAGTCCGTTGTTGTACTCTCATTCATATCTGAACAAAGGGAGTGACTTAGGTTTCGAAGGTGATGAGGTTTCGCGGTTAGTTCGAAATTTAGGTTAAATTCTAAAACTCATTTTGATAAAGAACTGGAGAAGGCTTTCCAATTTTAGTTCTCTGTTATATGAGTAGGATGAAATACGACTGAAATTAAATAACTTCAGCATCAGAATTCTTATTTGTGACACTTAAGGTAAATTGTTATTTTTTAAATTGTATTTTTTTATAATTAAAAACAGTTTGTAGATAAAATAATAAAATAACAATCACAACACAATAATGCAACAGAACTAAATTCGTTTCGTTTTTATAAAAAATTCAACTGAGCAATAATAATTAATTATTACAAAGAGATAATGTACCAAAAGGAGTTGAAGACTACTAGCTAATATTTCACTGGACGGTATAGATTTAAAATTAATCTCTTTTGTGCTTCAATATTGGATAGGCGATGACCAAACCACAGCCTTTTGATAGGTCGCTAAATTGCCAACAGAACTAGCAGAGTGGCAAAATATCCTACGTACGGTCTGGACTGGTTGTTTAAATACAATAAAATTTAATCCCCCAAGTACAGCTTGTGCTAAATTCAGTGCTTTCTACGATAATCGTTTAATTAGCAGGGCTATAAAACATTTTTTATTGCTTTAGTAACTCCTGCACCCGCCATATTGTTATTTAAGATCCCAGTTGTTCTGACACACATTATGTTATTATCAGCTGTCATTCGGCCCTTCTGGACCTTAGTGTTTGATAAACATATCCGCGGGTCACGTAGCATTGTACAAATAACCTTATCATTTCATTGACATGGTAAACTATGTTGATACTTATTCGTTGTTTCATCGTACTCTGCTTCTTTAGCGTCTTATCGTCCTCCCATTTTTGGTCAAGGATACTTTAATATCTAGCGTCTATATTTGCAGCTAATGCTATTCAACTTGATAGCCTTTCATCATCTCAGCCGAAAAACGTACACTGCTGGACAAAGGCCTCCCCCAAAAGGGGGATATACCATAATCGCCACGCTTGGCAGGCGGGTTGGCGATCGCAGTTGGTTATTTAAATACTCAGAGAACGCTGCTGCCCATCCTCTGGTGAATCCCTTAGTCGCCTTTTACGACACCCATGAGAAGAGAGAGGGTGGTGCAATTCTTTACGTCCGGCTCCACACGGAACGATAGCCTTTAGTTTTAAAGCAAACTATTTTTATTGACGGTTTAAAGCCTATACATGCCTATGGTTAAGTATTACATATTCAATGTATCTATACTTGTACTACCGTAGGTATTGTGTCATAGGTAACCTATGTACAGCATAATTATGAGGTCGCGGTCAAACGCCATAAATAAAGCCCATTATGAATTTTAAAAAAACTATCAAGATATTATATTGAAAACAGCCAAAAGTTTATTGCAGTTGCAAAGTTAATTAGGATTTTGATTTATTTAATGTAAGTAATGAGTCCCGGTGATACAGAAGTTTGTTAATCAAGTTGCGGGTTCTAAGCCTAGCATGTACAATTTAACTTTTTTTAATGACATTATAAGTTGATGGTATTATTAAGTCATGACCATTGACTTGCATTAAACATAACCAGCCCACGGCTGGACACGGGCCTCTTCTCAGAATGAAAAGAATTCAGGCCTTGGTCCACCACGCTGACGTACTGTTGGTCGGCAGACTACACACACCATCAAGAATTAAACAGAGCATCCTCAGGTGTGCAGGTTACCTCATGATGTTTTCCTTCACAGTTAAGCAAGTAATACCATATCAAATTTCGATCCAGACATGAATCCAAAAATATAGTGATAGCCTATTGGTAGGACGTTTGCCTTCTACGTCAAAGGGCTGAGTTGAACGAGTTCAAACCCAGCCTGACTAAACCTCTAACTTTTCGGATTCATTGACTTGCAGCGAAGGAAATAGTTATGCCCAAGCCAGGACCAAGATTCGTACTACAAAACAATTCTCAAGTACAGTTCGATCTTTAATCACTTAATCACTACTTAAGCATAAGATACGTTACTTGAGCACCGTTTTTATTCCAATACGGTAATTACAAACTTCAATTCAACAACACAGATCACGAATATAACCTGAAATCTTTAAAAAATCTGTACCCAAGTGCTCAAGTGCTTTTTTACCACATTAACGTGATTACAGATCAAATATCTGCTCAAAAACCTCAGTAGGTAACAGGGTAGAATAAAGCTGAACTGTGATCAATGAATCTATGCTTGAGGAATATTTCAAAACTAGTTTTAAACAGTGATTAAAGCTTGAGTTTCGTACGGGTCTAAATGGTCTGAAAGCGCCAACACACCTTTAGCAAGCATGATCATTGTTAGTTCTTTTATTTTATTTAGGCTTTGCCCTAGTGGAACAGTAACAGTCCAGTATTATGATTAATAATGACCGATAAGATACCAATAAAGTCTTTTTTTTAGTTTTAGAAGGCAATGACATTTAGTTAATTAAAAAATAATTTTATTTACAAAATACTGGTATCAAGTCTTTTGTCTGCTACTGCCTTATCAATGAACTTTATACTTTTGCCCTTAAGATACGAACTCTATTCACAAACAGTGATGTAATAATGGTACCGTGGTAGTTCAATTTGCAATTACATAATCTGCTCAGTTCTGTTGCACTGCTGGGCTCTAGTGTTGCCCAAAGTCTTGGTCTTGTAGTCCTACGGTCTTGCATTTTCGCAAGACCAATGAAATGAAATGATTTATTCTGCAAATTAGATGTTAAAGTCACTTTTCTTTTAAAAAATAGATGGCGTCGGCATTTCCTATGTGACTACCTCTGAGAAGAAACGCCGAAACAAACTCAAGAGCTCAAAGTCTCTTTTAAAGTCCAGATATTTATCTTGTGTTAAGAATTTTTGTGAGAACGATGCAGGGCAACGGCAATGCAAGATCAAGATTTTGCGTAACACGAATAGCCATCAATGATTCGAAGAAGAGCCAAGGGAGCGATAAGGCATGCTCTGCGGTCGCCAACCTCTTGGTCTTGCACTCTTCCAAAACTTTGGGCAAAACTACTATGCACGGGCCTCGTCTCAGGTCTTACTCCATCCCGCTAGTCTGCAGGTTGATGGTACACACACCTTCTATAACTATATAGATCACTCTCAGATGTGAAGGTTTTCTTAAAATGATATTTTTCACCGAGTGATATTTAAAATACGATCCGCACATGAATTCGAAAAGTGAGAACTGCAAGCCAGGTTTGAAATCAAGCTCACTTGCACGGAAGGCAAGCTTTCAACAACCAAACTATCACCTTGCAATTAAACCAAAGATTTATGCGATAGTTTTAAAAGTGACAGTACAACATGTTTTTATGGCGGGGCGGCGCCTACGCAAAGAATACCACATTGAGACGTTTTCGTTTGTACGTAGAGCTTTTGTAATGATTTATGAATGACATTAGTTCTTCATGGCATAAAAACATGTGTCACTGATCAGCCAATTACGCAAATCAATGGTAACAAAGCTATTGTAAGTGGAAATGGCTTAATATATAAGTTTTATATAAGACAGGCTCTGCTTATTCTGGTTTTGTCACCATTGATATATGCACTTGAGTGTTCCTATTCTTTTCCATTACTGAACCACTGCATCTTTCAAAATGAGAAGGGTTTATGTACTGTTAGGCCTAAGAAGAGAAGCCCTCTCTGGTGTGAAGGTTTTACTCATAATTAGTTCTATATTTAACTACTACTCAGCCTATCACAGTCTACTTTTAGATATACCTAATTATTGACCCACTGCTGGGTATAAGTTCCTTTCAAAATGCGAAGGGTTTATGTTCTTTAGGCCATAGAAGAGGTGTCCTCTAAGAAGTGAATTGTCTTAGTCATTATTAGTTCTTTATTCAGCAACTACTCAACCTGAAAGAGTCCACTTTTAGATATAACTTGATTCAAAAATTACACGGTAGAGTTCAGTTTGATTTTGTTCTTCATTTATTCTTAAAACTAATAACTACTGTTCTTTATCTTATAATAAAACAATCCTAATTGAGCATTGCGACATCAGTGTCATATAAATTAATTAATATGTTCTAAATTAAGCAAAACAGCCGCATAGCATCAATTCAAAGTTAAAATAAAAAGCGGCAAGTTGATATTTTACAAACTATCCACCCCACCATATTAGTAGCGTTGAAGTTGCTTAGTTAAGTAAACGAGTAAAGTTGACGCGAGAGTTAACACGCTCACGATTTAAACCGCGCATATCTGTACTAAATTAGGGTTCTTTGCAAAGGTAAACGAAACCCTTTTCGTGAGAGAAATTAACAAAAAAAAAAACTCAAATTGCACACGAGAAGTTGCATTGCTAATGCTTTAAAAAAAAAAAAAAAAAACGTAGGAACGATGCTATTTTGTGAGGCACTAATTCGATTATACTAAAATATTTATATTTAGTCCGTGTGGTGCCGGACGTAAAGAATATCACCACCCTCTTTCTTCTCATGGGTGTCGTAAAAAGCGACTAAGGGATTCACCAGAGGATGGGCAGCAGCGTTCTCTGAGTATTTAAACAACCAACTGCGATCGCCAACCCGCCTGCCAAGCGTGGCGATTATGGCATATCCCCCCTCACTTTGGGGGAGGCGTTTGTCCAGCAGTGGACGTCTTTTGGCTGAAATGATGATGATGATGATTTATATTTAAGTATAATATTAGTAAGTAACGTATATATTTATATTTAAGTTATAGCTTGTGTTGTTTAAACATATCTTTCGGTTAGTTCAGTATTTTACTTTTAGATAATATTTCAGAAACTATAAGAACCGGTCTCAGACCAAGATAGACGGAGCGCGTAGAACTAGCGAATGAAGCCTTTGAATTCAGCCCACAGTGTTCGCGAGCCGTAATCTGGAGCATACGTCTAATCCTCAAACTGAAAGAATAAGATTGACGCTCCCGACCACGGTTAGCTAGCACTGTGGTTGGAATAGTAGGTACTTTTTTGCCATTGTGTATTCCTTTTTCTGGCTTCAGTCGTTAGTTCTACGTGCTCCGTCTATCTTATTCTTTTGTCTGAGGTATAATGTTAGTCCCAAAATACTATTTCCTGCAGCTTTCATGTAGGTATAAATATTACTGGGACATATTGTGTAATCATTATTTCCATTCTATTCTATCATTTTATGAATGTTATTGTTTCTGTAAATACACAATACAATTCAGTTAAGGTGACAAAATAATTATTAGTGCAAAGGAAGTTGTAGGCGAAGAAGTGATCTGGGCTAATTAGATACATAGCAACGCGTAGGGTTGCTTGGACACGTGTTGTCATGATTTCGATTAGGCTATCTGTAAGATAAACAGTCTAGCAAACTCACTTCTGAATACGCAGTGAAAAGCAGTAAAAACAATAAGAAAAAAATATTTCACTGAATAAGTTAATTTTCTAGTGAGATCTAGAGAATAGCCTCGCACAAAGCTGAATTCAAAGTAGTTCCTTATTCATATGTTCATATGTTTCTTGATGTAGGAAAGTATTCCTTTATAATTACTTTTAAATAATAGGTAGGATCGCATGTTACGGATATTGTCGTTTCGTAAATGCCTGTGATTCTGTGATTCAATACTAAAATTGCAATCTGTCTACAATAAGTCACAGATAATATAATACATAAGTTTAGCGCTCCATCTGAAACAGACGAGCGTACTACCGCTGACAATCTCAATACAGCAAGTATTTAAAATAAATGAGAACAAAACTAAAGAGTAACAATAAACACTGAAACGCTCAGTAAAATGTCGTTCATTCCACTGAACTATAAAGCAACGTTTTCCACAATGCAAAACTTGTAAGGAGGTAAAGTTTATTAGAATCGGCCGTCTCAAATGACAAAACAAAAGGTGTCGGTATCCGAGACGGTGAACTTTCTGAGCTGCTGAGGTACGTCACTACAAGTTCGATTGAGTGTGTCGCCCGCCTAAGCTTCGAGTTGATTTGAATTAAAAAGGCTGTGGGGAGATCCTTTGAACTAGAATATGTTACAAGTTTAGTCCGCTACTTGAGGTGCTATACATATTTGGATAGGTTGAGCGGTTGATGCTATTGAAGGCGATGTCATAAGTCTCTAGTTATAGGTAGTGAATTAATTATCTATGCATAGGAGTAATAAATAAGTGTTACAGTATATTATAGTGTTTAAGTAACTTTATTGCACTTTTTCAGTCTTTCGTAAGTCTAAGAATTATTTAAGTTCTGTAAATATGTAATACTGTATGTACCCTGCCAGGTGGACCGACGACCTAAAGAACGTGGCTGGGGGGGACTGGATGCGGAAGGCAGAGGACCGAGCGTTGTGGCACAACTTGGGAGAGGCCTATGTCCAGCAGTGGACTGCGATAGGCTGAGTTGATTGATTGATTGAAATATGTAATGGCATTTCATCTAAATCAGTATGTATGTAGTAAATTATACAGTAAATAGAAATATTTCGTAACAGGAATCGCGCATCAAATCACTTAAGCTTGTTCAATATTTTTAGATATTCAGTTCAATCATATTTTAACTTGCATCTTTACGGAAGCACTTCCTCACCAAGTAAACTTTTGATTAAAGATAACTCAAAGGTCTTGGCATAAAATAGGTTCTCAATAAAGATCTTAACATGAAAAAAATCTTACTAGGTATACTGTTATGTACCTAATTCTCATCAAAGGGGCAAACTTGAAGTACTTAAATTTTGTTTGATCATTTTATAAGTGCAGGTTCTTTGTTTGTAAGCTCTCGATCATTCTTCCTGCAATGGTTTAATTTTAGGAGGACAAGAGATGAGGGTGAACCTTGTCGAAGGAAAACATTCTAATATATTTTCCTATGCCTAAGTTCCTTACGTTCGTCTGATAAAAATAGATCGAATTGATTGGTACAAAATAACTCGGGAACATTAGGCAAAAGAAACTCCCAAAAGGACGGCATCGATGTCGTGCTTTGGCTCAGATTTGCATAAAGAACAACTATAATATCTCTTTTGTTGCCCAAAAGCATAACATAAGCGATTTTTGCCTTTAAATGGAAACCCAAACGAAGTTTGTGGAAGATTTAAGCTATTACCAGAATCAGAGTTCACTGAAAAACTGTAGATGGCTTTGATTTTTTCAATTCGAAATGGACACCTCATATGATACTAAGTGGTTGAAGATGTTACACGCTTGTCCAGCAAAAACCTATTCACTCAAACCTTGAAGACCACCAGATTATACTTATCGGGAAACATGGACAAGGAAATCTACTCTTTAGCGGTACGCATGATAAAGCTATTAGCAATGATGTTTTAAATTTTATTTCGCCTCTTCTATGCTTAAGTTAACTAACATTCTACCTGCAACTTGGCCCACGTTAGTTCTAAAACAGTCATAACCTTCTTTAAACGGGTAATAAATTACAACTGATCAGTAAAGGGATACAAGTTTTCTGTAGTTACGTGTCCCGCGATCACTAATGTAAATATTAGTAAGTTTGTCGCTAATGCGTTTAAATCGAGGCACAAGAGCGAGGCAGAGCGAGGCACGCAAACTGTGGCCTCGTTGAAATTAATATCAGTTTCTAAATAAGTGTCCCGCAATGTGGGTTTTTGTCAAACTGTTGGATCATAGGTATTGCGGTAGTTCGGTTACCGATTGCCCATAATTTTGCATACCGCCAACATAAATAAGTTTAATATTTAGAAATTCAGATTAGTTTTGCAAAATACTTTTTTGTGGAACTCCTCGTCGTAATAAAGAACAAAGAGGGAATTCCACTATAAACATTTGGTTTTGATGTCTTCTATAAGTTAAATTGTAAAGTACCTTTCATCCTGTTACTACTTTATTGATTTGGTAAACATAAATACTAGTTTTAAAGTTCGTTTTTATTCAAACGAATACCTTTTTCTGTTTCCTCGTTCACGAAGTTTGGTGCTCAAATGTTCCCAGTTAACTGCAAAAGACTCCTCGAAAAGGTTCCGCAATCAACTTGAAATATCAAACGATTTTATTGACTACTAATTTCTGCATTCACATGTAACAAGACTTTTGATTTGAAAGTTTTCGGTCAAATAGAAAAGTTCTATTCATATTTTTCATGCCTCACTTAAGCATTTCATAGCATTCATTACGTCATTTAATAAATATAATAATAATTAATAAGTACATCATTGGATTGCCCAGCAATGATATCCTTTAGTAACTCACTGAGATGATAATAATATTATCATTCAATCACGGTTGGTAGATTAGCTCTTTTTTCGTAATTATTAGGGGAAAAAATAGTTCTTTGGAAAATTTTGGAGAAATGAAATCCTTGGGAAAATTTTGGGAAAATGTTTGGGGAAAGGAAATACATAGATATTGTTCTAGTTATAGTCTTATATTTTTACACCTGTAATATTTTCTACATTTTTAAAAAAGAAATGGGGAAAAAGTTGCAAAACATATAATTTTGGGGAAAAAGTATATAAATATGAGAAAAATTCAGAAACTCGATCTAGCAACCCTGCGTTCAACAATCTAAATAGTTTAGTCCCCGTACTCCCTGTCAATCCCTGCGTAACTTGAGGAGCACTTGATAGTAAGATGATCAACAATGGACTTTAAACACAACACTACCTTTGTTAGCGTCGGATAGCCAGTTACCGGCCTGCTTGCGGTTACTGGATTCAATAACAACGAAGCACGAAGTTCACTCAGGCTAAGTTATTAACTTTTTCTTTGTACGTTTCAGTGAAAAAAAGGTATTTAGTTACGCGTTGAGTACGGCGGTTGTTTAACATGGAACTTGAACCAGTTTCTGAGATGCAAAGTATAAAAAAAATTAGAAAGAGTGTTTTAGATTACTTAAAAAACTGTCACGAACCTTAAAAACTACTTATAATCATTGGTGCGTCTGTTAGTGATCGTGTAACTTTAGAACGACTTGACTGATTGAGGTCATATTCACACAATATTTGTTTTACTATGATGATATTTTATAGCTATGCTAAGCACTAGTAAGCGCCTCTAAAAGCGCCTAAAACTCCAATATGTACACTTAGTTGACAAAATAAATCTTTGAATCTTTGAATCTATAGTCAAGTTATTAACAAATTCTATATATAAGAACCTAAATGACTCATATTCAAAAGGAAATAACAAAATCTGGATCCGCTAGGTGGCGCTGTGAGAAAAACCGCATCAGCAAGTCAGTTACAGGATTTGACATTTATTGAATTCTCACGTTATAGGAGTTTGATTAAAATCATGCATAATTAAAATTACTTTTATAATTCATTGAGACGCATGGAATGACTAGAACTTTTATTAACAATAGTCGACATCAATGCTTTTACTTACAATCGATTGAACCAATTCAATGTGTTACATAAAAGTTAACATTTTGTTACTACATAACATAACATCACGCCTGTATTTCCCTGAAGGGGTAGGCAGACGTGTTCAGTACACCCACATTTCGCCAGCTATGTTATAAAGCCCATGTAATAGAGGGCTAGCCAGTAGCCATTAACCGGGCACAAATCCAAACTCCGGGCTGCTACTGAGAATTTCCCACTGAAAAAACCCAGTAACACTTTACCCGACCTTTACCCGACCTGGGAATCGAACCCAGGAACCCACGCTCAACAGTCGCGCTTGCGACCACTAGACCAACGAGGCAGTCTATTTTAGGCAGTTTATTTTGTAACTAAGCTACTTTATAATGTAATAATATAAATGATTGTGACAGATAGTTATGAAAAAAAGCGTTTTTAACCTTTAAAAAAAATACTTAAAAACCGAATGACTGCATTTATTTATATTAAATGATGTGATTCACAAACACAATTTTTATTTATTCTTTAGGACTATTTGCCAAATCAATAAATCTTTTGGTTTCGTAATCAACATATTAAAATCGTTTACCGCTTAAACTCACAAAAATAAACTCTTGTAGATTATAGCAACACATAAAATAATTTTTCCAGTGTAGGTACTGCACAAGGATGCACTTGACAAAATTAAAACGTTAATTTAAGAAAAAGTAGGGATTGCAATCTTTCAATATTGAACGCTTAGCATCTGCTAATCCATAAGAATACTGGTTTGTGAAATATAAAGATTTAATGGACAAGTTTTTCTTAAGTTTGCGTTTTAATTTGGTGAAGTATATACATCTTTGTGTAGCTGACTGTACAACCTACCTAACGTTAGAAGCTTTGAACGTTTTCGGGCCAATCTATTTGATTATGTTTTGACGTTCGCATTCAGTAGCCTTGACGAACTTTAGTTTGTAGAACAATCCATTTGAGGGACAAAAGGGGGTTCTAGTCAACCTTTATAATAGTAAAGGTATTTATAAATGTTTTTAAAAATAATGTATGAAAAAAATATGTAGTATAGGTACTACTACTATGTAGAAGGCATATAACAAAAAACTGTCGGTATTGCTATTAACTGATTTGTAGGGGTCTGATAGCAGTTGCTCTAATCTCTGTTTTTTCTTACTTGTCTTATTTAGTAAACAATCTTGGCATGTCTTTTTAATGTAATTCGTAAATAATAATTATTAAAGGTCATTATTGTTAACAATTTTACACACTAAATATTTTTTTTAAACCGAATTACATGTGCAGAACTAGTAATTATATTTTATCAATAGTTATTTGAATAAAGAGACATACCAAGATTGTTTACTAAATAAGATAAGACAAAAAAAACAGACCGTATATATAAAACTGAAAGCCGTCCCTTACTAAAGTTGGCAAGAGGCTAAGGTTGGGAGAAATATTCGATTTTATGATTGGCTTGTAACTTGGGGCGGTGCTGTAAGAGGCGTCACAGTAGATATTTTTAGGTCACTATAATGGCTAAGGGGTGTCCAAGACCAAAATGAAGAAATCAAAAAGAGTTTATTTATTATCTTCAGGTTTTTCATTAACGATGCTCAAATATTCAGACAAAACTAAGGACATGTCCTCTACCATAAACTATTATTGAAAACTGGCGTTCACCGGCTTGGCCAGTAATGGCACTGGAAATCCTTGTGAACGTTTTTCAAGATGTTTGGATGTTTGTTACTCAATCACGCTGTAAGGGCTGAACAGATTTGGATTAAATTTGGTGTAAAAATCAAATCATTTATTTGCTTGAATACGGGTATACATGAGGTGATACATAGTTACATACACAAAAGTTCTTTTACCATATCCTACCTTAACAGGTTTGCAAATATGTACTTGTGATAATTCAAATGCAATTAAAGTAAAATAAATATTAAATTAGACATACAGTTATTCAATTCAATTCAATTCATTTATTTGTCAGAATATTGTATCAATGGTAGTATAAGAATAATATGTGCATAATATTTTGTCGTTTCCGGCGTACAAACATTTTACTTCAATTGCAGACGTACAAGATAAAACAATAAATTTAATCGTTTAAGGAATGTCAAATATTTAGATTATTAAAATATAAACACAGAATTATTAAATAGTACATTAAGTCAAGTCAACGAAACAGATAACAATGTCAGAAGTTCAAGTTAAAATCGGAGTAAAATTTTTCATCTATTACAAATAATAAAATTACAAATACCATTATTATGAAATATATTAATTGTTATATAATTTTATTGTGACTTAACTAATTAATTTAATTACATTTATCATTTAAGTAATCGTTAATTGAGTAATAAGCTTTATTAATCAAATAAATCTTTAATTTATTTTTTAAAGGACAGGTAGAACATAACCTGGAATAACATAAAGGCTTTTTATCTTGAAAAGATTAACAGTTCCAGAGGGATGCGTAATAAACGACATACACGCGGGCAAAGCCGCGGGCATAGGATAGTCCCTTATTATAAAGTAATGTTGTTTCTTGGCAAATGAATGATTTATTATTGTTATTATATTACCATATGCCACTAGAATCTTTATCTAACTTTATCGTTTTATCAAAAGTAAGTTAGTGCATAGTGCATAGTGTTGTTATTCAATCCATTACGGAGTTTACGTAAATTCTAGCGGCTATCCAAGGTGGACCGACGACCTGGTGAAGGTAACGCAGGACCGATCGTTGTGGCGATGCTTGGGGGAGGCCTATGTCCAGCAGTGGACGTCTTTCGGCTGAAATGATGATGATGATGATGAAATTGGCATGGTAGAACATAACAAAACCATCTAAAGTTTAGCGTTTCAGCATTATTTATCCATAATTATCCAAAGGTTGACTGGTAGAGCATGCTATACCTTTTTTTGTATACAAAAATTTTATCAAAATACCCATACTCGCTCACAATGGGCCTGATAAGAAGGTTCAAAGTCACTCAAAGGGCAATGGAGAGGGCTATGCTCGGAGTGTCCCTGCGTGATCGAATCAGAAATGAGGAGATTCGCAGGAGAACGAAAGTAACCGACATAGCCCGAAGAATTGCCAAACTTAAGTGGCAGTGGGCGGGGCACATTGCTCGCAGAACGGATGGCCGATGGGGCAGTAAAGTTCTGGAGTGGCGACCGCGTACTGGAAGGCGCAGCGTGGGTAGGCCCCCCACAAGGTGGACCGACGACCTGGTGAAGGTTGCGGGAATCCGCTGGATGCGGAAGGCACAGGACCGGTCGTTGTGGCGATGCTTGGGGTAGGCCTATGTCCAGCAGTGGACGTCTTTCGGCTGAAATGATGATGATGATGATGACCCATACTTATTTCTATATTTTGATTTGTTAAATTTTCTACACCTATGGTATTTTATTAAATTGGTGCATTTCGAAAATAAGCTGCAGATGACGTTAAATTCGGTTTTGGCCTGAATTGCTCACGTTGCAATATTTGAGGCTAGCTTTTGGCTGTGCCTTTATTCGTTCTGCGTAAACCTAATCTATTGTTTGTTACTCAGTGTAAGAAAGTACTAGTCTCTGTATGCACATAACCTGGTTATCGACGTGTCTTAAATGTGTGATGCATTCCAATGCTCTATTTTGTCTGTGTCAGATTCAGTACCAAATGGTTCTTTTGATATTTTTTTGATACTTAAATTAAAAATGTCTTCAGAATTATTATTATTACCAAATCCACTACCAACTATGCCTAGTATGCCATGTATATAGTCTGTACTTTCACATAAATTAAAAGAAAGAATCCTTTCTAATTCTTAAATGAATTTGATTTATTTTTTATTTGTTTCAACAGTGGTTAACATAGTAGTTTCCGCTAACAACATCGACGAGACTAAAAGCGCAAATTATTTGAAGTAGTTTTGAATAGGTATTATCTGCGCATGAGTTTCTGCATTAATTAAACGCGTAACCTCCTTTTGTTATACTAAGGTATTATGACATTTAGCTGTTTAACATAATAAACAATGGCACAAATTCTGTTCTCTCGGCTTTTGCACGAATAGCCTCATTTGAAACTTTAATGTTTACAAATAAATGCATAGGTAGAGCTATTAAGAACTATTCTTAAGGCTGCGTATGATATTATTACAAAATACATAAGTATAACTTCAAGATCAACTGAAGATGATCATACGTATAATACTAAAGGAATAAATTGAAACAGTTACAGTAAAAGCGCTATGTAGTTTATTCTGTACTTTAGTGAAAAAATCCCTAAATGCATTTCGTCTGATAATTATTTAATTGCTTGGGATCTTTTAGAAAACAGATACAATACTAACCGTTTGCTAGTTCATAATCACGTCAAGGCTATATTTTCTGCACTGTCAATAATGCCTTGCCATGCACTTTATATTATTATATTTAAGTATATCATGTACGACACGTACCTACTTTTAAACCGTAACTACCTACGATTGGTTCCCATTTTTCCAGACCATCCAAAGGTTGTCTGGAAGAGATTGCCTTGTGCAATAAGACCGCCCATTGTACTTATATGATCTTTCTGTAAACTACTGTCTTTGAACTAGTTTGGTGTATGTACAAAAAGGATATAATAAATAAATAAATAATAAGCAAGAAGTCAGCGTCTCAAATTCGCAATTATAATTGACACAATTCCGAGGAACATTCGTGCTCTAAAAACTTTAGGCGAACCTACCGAATTCTCAATGTTTCAGAGTTTAAAAAAGGACTCCTTAGTCGTAATGAAAAGCCAGTAATGAGCAGACAATAAAGGTAAACCTTTACTTGGCAGACGACACTGATGAAGGCAAGCTTTCATGGAAGCCATAGTGCCGTTGGAACGTATGACACACTTTTTCTACTGACAAACACAGGGGCTTTTTTTCATTTTCGCCAATAATCACACTTTCACACTTGAGCAGAATTTTCGCCAGATATCTAGTCTAACGATGAACAGATTTGTTATACAGTGATTTACAGCCAATATT
Organism: Asteroscopus sphinx; assembly: GCA_949699075.1. NCBI lineage: Eukaryota > Metazoa > Arthropoda > Insecta > Lepidoptera > Noctuidae > Asteroscopus > Asteroscopus sphinx. Next base: position 5,105,482 of record OX453002.1, read on the forward strand.
AATATCCTATCTATCCACGAATTACTCTTCTAGAGATAGAAGGACATAAGTTGTATTATGGAGTTTATGACGAATTTCTATCATTAGTATAGGGCAAATCATGGATATATAGTTAATTAGTGATAGTAAAATTAAGCTCTGTAGATGTAATGAAATCAGCTATAAAACGAAATGAAATTTAATATAATAAGTAAATAATAAATTAATTGCAGCTGCGATTAATTTCAAGAACAGAATACCTAATAGTAAACTGATATAAAATATTCAATTTTGTATGCACTTCAATTGGTACCTATGTATAGACCTATGTATGAATATGTATGATTGGTACCTGTGTACAGGTAAATTTTGGTTAGGGTTTACACAAAAGCGATAGATATAGTTAATCTGACCATTGCGTATTGAATGGAATCCTCTTTACCTGTAACCTCTCCAACCCTCTCCACCGCCACCTTCGCGAGCATCACCTCCTCGCAGAAGAAGACGATGCCCTCCCAAGTGCTCTCGCTCCCGACCAAAGACAGAACCACTCCGCTAGGTGTGAAGTACTATAATCTATCAAACTAAACTGATTTAAAAGTCCTTATTACAGTTGCAAAGACAAGAATATCTATTTGTTTTTTTTTTTATAAAAGTTATGCTTGTTTCTCAACGGATATTAGCCTGTTTTTTTTCATGAGAATATTTGATATTTGTTTTATTTTATTCTTTCATTTGGCTGACGTGATGGCTGCATATGGCTGATCGGAAGATTATTTCTCACGCTTGCGTTTCACAGACCGTATCGTACATATGTAATCCCTTTGATAACACACACATGGCCACTATGCTCACTCCGGATTCAAATAGGTGAGAGATGTATTTAAGATTCAAAGATATTTATTTTTGAATATTAAATTATACATCGCTCACCTACGACTTGAATCCGTAAATTGACCTATATTTATATATATACTTTTTATACATGCGTTTATTTATATTACGTATATTTTGATCCGTAATCTGAATTTGTATAATAAATAGATAGATGGTAATAAATTAATAAACTAAAGAGTGTTGTTGTTGTGACTGCCTCGTTGCTTTAAGGTCGCAGGCACGACTGCTAAGCGTTGGGTTCTGGATTCGATTCCCGAGTCAGATGGTCTTATTGGGGTTTTTCATTAGGAAATTCTCAGAGGCAATGCTCTGCCTAACCCTTCGAGGAATATAGGCGTGATATATGTAAGTATGTTAACAGTTTTGTTTCTACTAACTATGAAAGAACAAGAAGAAGACTATGAAAAATAAAGCTATAAAAAAAATCTTCTAAACTCCCCTTTTAGATTTTGAAATGATTGAAGCATTTTATTACATCAAGTTTTATTGAAAAAACACCCTGAGCAATCAATAAAAAAGCCTGTTGCTTATTCTGTACAGATTATCGTATTCTTATTTACATACTGGTATGTACTATTGGTAATGAAAACAAATACACCTACTGTGGCATTGCGATTGTAACTCGAACAGGGCCTTTCGGTAAGCTGAGTAGGCTGGAGCGTGGTAACGATAAAGGCACGTCCAGACCACGAGCATTTACTAGCGACTTATCGACTTGACTTACCCTATATCTTCTCATGGATGTCGTGAAAGGCGACTAAGGGATTCGCCAGAGGATGGGCTGCAGCGTTCTCTGAGTATTTAACCAACTTACTGCACTCGCCAACCCTCCTGCCAAGCGTGGGGATTATGGCATATCCCCCTAACATATGCTTGGGGGAGGCCCATGTCCAGCAGTGGACGTTTTCGGCTGAAATGATGATGATATCGAAAGCGAGCGTACAATTAAAATATTTATAGAAATTCCATTGCGAGCCAAACATTAGTTCGCGAGCCAAAGTTCGTAAGTTCGCAGGAGGTATTGATTGGAACGTTCCACAGACCAGTAAGCCTCAAGACGCCGCTAAAGCAAAGTTTTTTATGAGAACAAAGTCGTAAAATTTTGGCGGGGCCAGGGGGCGGACGGCGCGTTATGATTGGCCGGCTCAAAAGTTCGGTGGTATGATTCCGTATAGTGGTGCCGCTCAATGACGGAGTGACGTCCCGATTGGTGGCGGGGCGTATGATATGCGGTGCTACTGCATAGGCTTGGTGACGGTATCCGGAAAATCGTCGTCTAGAGGCTTAATGGTCTGTGGAACACTCACACCAAAGTAACGAGGTGCTTGCGTGTGAGCAGTGTAACAGTAATGCTCGGATCAACTGGAATGCTCGAAGGTGTCGGCGAATGCTCGTTTGTGGATGCACCTTAAAACATACCTATTAAACAATAAAATGCATACGTTGTTTTGAACTGTGAATGATAGTGATACCTTTCTAGGTTCAGATAACAACGAAAAAAAAATATTGAAAAAAAATATGAAAATTAATAGTTTCATTAATATTGTCGAATTTTCTCTTACTTACGTTGCTACGGTTTTGTGCATACGCAGTAGTATTAAGCAAATGGATAAACAAATATAGTTAAATTGCAATATTGTTAAAAGTTAAATTATAATAAATTAGGTATAGCTTAGGCCGTGACACGGTCAAAGACGTCAAAGTCCGCTTTGACAAACTTGTCTTGACAAAGTAGCTTTGATGAAAGTGTAGTTACTTAGATATTAATTGACACACATGAAACTATCTTATTCATATGTTAAAATTCTTGCCCACTTTCGTCCCTATTCACCCTTGCATTCCTATTCACCCCCAAGTAGTCATCAAAGTTCACTTTGTCGAAGCGGACTTTGAATTGTGTCAACGCGGCTTAAAACTTGATCAGTCCATTACTGTCCCACTGCTAGGCAAGAGCCTCGTCTCAGAATTATGTGTGAAAAATATCGTGACTTAGGTATATACGTGGGACACTCAGAAAGTTTTGCGAAACTAAAAAAAATTGTTCTATACGTACATATATTTTTATCAAATCTTTTCAAAGTACTTTCCACCAGCCTCTATACAAAGATTCATGCGCCTAAACCAGTTTTCAAAACACTTTTTCCAGTCCGCCGCAGACACCTCGTTTACAGCCTGCTCGAACGCAGCCAGCGCATCTTCCGGCGACGAAAATTGTATCCCTTTGAGCTGATTTTTTATTTTTGGGAATTAAAAGAAGTCACACGGTGCTAAATCAGGGCTGTAAGGAGGGTGACCCAGGAGTTTGACTGGCGTGCTGTCCAGGAAGTCCCTCGTTTTGAGTGCGATGTGCGCAGGTGCATTGTCGTGGTGGAGCAGTAGCCCGCGGAGCCCTGTGTTTGGTCGCTTGTTGCTTATAACAGAGAAAACTTCTGGCAAACATTTGGTAGTATACCATTCGGCATTAATGCTTCTTTGATCCCGTAAGGGAATTGATACCAAGTGGCCAGTCAAATTAAAAAAGCTAGCGATCAAAATCTTACCCCCGCTTCTAGATCGCTTCACTTTGGTAGGCGTTGGCTCATTTTGAAACACCCAAACAGTCGACTGGCGCTTGGTTTCTGGGTCGTATTGATAAATCCAGGACTCATCACCTGTAACGATGTCGTAAACACGCCGAGACGAGCCTGCTTCAAATTTGTTAAGCATATCACGGCACCATTCCACCCGGGCCTGCTTCTGAGCATCGGTGAGGTTGTGCGGCACCCAGCGTGATACTATCCTCCTCACGCGAAGATGGCTGTGTAGAATCTCGTGAACGCTTCCCGATCCAATCTTCAATATGTGTTGAATCTCCTGATATGTAATTCGCCTATTGTCTTGGATTAAATTTTTCACTGCTAGCACGTTTTCTTCGGTAACAGCCGTCAAAGGGCGACCGCTTCTTTCGTCATCCCCCAAAGTTGGTCGACCGCGCTTGAATTCGTTATACCAACGATACACGGTTGCCTTGGAAGGGCCTTCATCCATGAATGCCATTTGAAGTCTATCGTACGATTCATCCGGTTTCAGGCGACACTTGAAATCGTATAAAATCATAGCTCTAAAATGTTCCCGGCGCAGATCCATATTTCAGTGAGACACAATACTTTGAATTAACTCGCAAAAAATGTGGAGGGAAATTTTGAAATTGGAACTTACTTATTTTTACTTATAAATAATCATATTTTCGAAAAACATTATAACTGGCCAGTCTCCCATATATAAAAACTTTTTTTCGCAATACTTTCTGAGGGGCCTGGTAATTAAGCAAAACAGGCAATGCTTGTTTCCTGCGACTAATAACTCTATGTAGTTTGTTTTGTGTCTTATTGTACAAATGAGCGAAATGGTCTGAATGACGTATTCATAGTCACTGTGAAAGCCAGATGGTCGGCTCAAGGGCTCGGGTTGTTTAAAAATAATACATTTAAAATGTATACGCGGTTTTTATGAGTTTCATCTTGAGTTACACATGTTAGTGATCACCGTTATCATTATAGGACACATTAAAATTTGTTGTCAAAATAATTAGTGATTAGTGTCTCAGGTAATTTAGGGCAAGGTTTTATAAAAAATCGTTTAGTTTTCCTGTACTTTACAGAAGTCCGCTAAGGCGGGCTCCACACGTTGGCCCCAACGTTGGGACGAGCGTTGGCCCGTAATTATGCATAGCGTCCACACGTTGGAGATAATGTTAGTTTCGTTTCGTCGGAGCCAATGTAAAGACGTCTGAAAAAGATATTGCACTGCGCACTTTAAGATTATTGAGTGCCCCCCTGCCAGGTGGACCGACGACCTAAAGAACGTGGCTGGGGGGGACTGGATGCGGAAGGCAGAGGACCGAGGGTTGTGGCGCAACTTGGGAGAGCCTATGTCCAGCAGTGGATTGCGATAGGCTGAGTTGATGATACTTCAAAGAAGTGTTGTCCAGTCTTGGTTATGGTCTTGCGAAAATGCAAGACCGCAGGACTGTAAGGTTAAGGCTAGGCTCCCAAAATGAGGTGACTTTTTGAAAACATTGCTGAGTGGAACACATACTTGATGAATGTCAAATTTAGATACATGTTTTTTTGAACCTTTGTCCATCGTTTGACTAGACAGTTACATAATTAGTTGATTTTTGTTCGATACTTTTATTTTTTGAAAAACATGCGTTTTTAGAGATTTTTCGAATATTTATCCTTTATTATTTAACTTAGCTATATACAATATATGAAAATAGGAAGATAATAAAGTTTATTAAATACTGGCTAGAGGAAATTTGTATAGATTGTTTAGTATTCTTGTAATAAAAAGAAAACTGTTTTGAGATTTACGACATTTACTTCCGAGGTAAAACACGCGAGAATGATTTTCTCGAAAATGAGTTCTATTGCAACTCGCATAAAATTGACGAGAGCGGCCCGCAGTTGCGGTGTGTAAGGGGAATTACGTTTTGGGAGCGTCCTCTTCAATTACGTTAAATAAATCTCAATAGCCACAAAATTATATGTCAGGAAAATAGATTTATTTAGGGACCATTTTTTATTAGAACCTATCCAATACCGTAGTCATCCGTTATACTTTGGGCTACACTAACAAAATCTTGGTCTTACGGTCTTGCATTTCCAAAGTCTTGATCTTGCTAGTATAGTATTATATTATCTGTGGTGTTTCGAAAATGCAAGACCACGAGACTGCAAGATCATAACTTTGCTACACTAACAAAATCTTGGTCTTAAAGTCTTACAGTCTTGCATTTCCAAAGGCTTGGACTGACGAAAATGCAAGACCGCAAGATTGTAAGACCAAGACAACACTACTTCTATTCTAAGACATTAAGTTAGTTACACATAAGTTATGGCCATGAATGATGAATCGGATGTATTAGTCGGATGGTCAAATATCAAACATAGTTCGTGTTTTGCAATATTGATTAAAAGCTGTGTAGTTACAGTTACGAATGCACTTTTTATGTCAATCAGCAGTATTTAAAGTATGACTTAAGCTACAAGATATCGCGGCAGATTAAAGTAACAGTCGTTTTAACTCAAAAACAGCTCATAGGTGTAGAAGAAAACTTGTGATTGATTCAACAATACATTAGAGGTCAAACATTGGGTCAGGGGTAGTACCTAACCACTTAGTAACTGTTTTAGAATTGAATTAATTTATAGTCTAAATATTTATCATTATTTCCAGTAAAATCATTTCGTCTCTTTTTGGGCCTCTGAAAAGTTAGGCTACGTACCCATATTATAGTTGGTTTTAATCAAATGCAGTTAGTTGAAAAACGCATTTTTTGTAATAGATAGGGGAAGTAGACAGAATCTTTATTATTTATTGAATATCATTAACAATAAATAAAAGTTTGCCATGATGTTACGTAGTAAGTAAAATCAGAATTACAGTTTATCTGTGTTACATAATGTTGGTACATAGTACATAATGTTGGTACATAGTACATAATGTTGGTATATAGTACATAATGTTGGTACATAGTACATAATGTTGGTACATAGTACATAATGTTGGACATCCTTTTCAAATTTAAATGTGGGCTAATTGGAATGGATTGTTCTTTTCAAAAAAAAGTGTCCATGTCAAACTAGCCGAAATCTCTGCTTAATGGGTCATCAGGCGGTATTTTATCTAACTGATAACAGGGAAATCCTTATCAACCTTGAAACAGTAAACTATGACGTCAGTTATCTCATGCTACATCTTGCGGAGTTATCATTTTGCGTCGAATGTTTTGTTCTATAATTTTGAGATTATTTAAGGCAGAAAACAAATTATTTCCGAAGGAGTAAGATTCAAAGATTCAAAGATTTATTTTGCCAACTAAGTGTACATATTGGTGTTAGATTATAAAACATTACATAACAAACTTAGTCGCCTTTTTCAGGCGTTGCAATTTTTTTTGACTTAATTAATTACAATTTAATATATTAATATTAGATAAGTATTGAGCTTATATCTTATACATCTAAAATAAAAGTTACGAGAACATCGTTAAATATCAGTAAAAAAATGGATCCTAAATAATTTAACACTTCTTAATTACATTGTATTTTTCTTGAGAACAATATTTACGACAAAGTTCCATTTCAAGGAAAGCAAGAGTACCATAGATGACCATGTAAGGCTCAACATCTAGATCTAGAAGCCTTTTGCCAGCTTACTGACCTAGAGTCCAACTTTTTACATCATTATACATATTAAATAGTTAATCCATATTAGGGATACCCGGTCAAGAGGATGACCGCTTGCAAGGAAAACTTGCAAAAAAAAGAATTCATTGCTTATAAAGAAATAAACTGTGGAAAGAAAAATTTGCTCAGAAGCAGGATTCTAACCTGCGATTCCTGGTTTAGTACACCAGTGCTTTATCCGCTAAGGTACCGTGAACTCTGCTCATACATCGAACTTAACTTCCACTTATACGTCTTTGGGTGATGTTTATGTCTTAGAGTTGATTTTGTTCGAGCATGGAGACCTAAAAGATCCCGAAAAGAAATACACACACAACATGTAAAGTTTCATTGCAATCTGTTCAACCGTTCTCACGTAATGATGTGGTAACAAACAGACAGATAAACAGTTTTTTTGCTTATTTCTGGGCTTCCTAACCGGTTTCCGTGAAAAAACTCAATGTAGGTATATAGATTTCGACCTTTTTAATTTTATTATAGTACCTATATCTATAGAGCTCCAGCAGTGAGACAGTCAATCAACTCAGCCTATCGCAGTCCACTGCTGGACATAGGCCTCTCCCAAGTTGCGTTGTGGCGCAACTTGGGAGTGAGACAGTAATGGGCTGAAATTAAAAAACTTGATCTTATAGTGAAACTGAATTCCCTAGACAGAATAGAGCAAACGGGCAAAGTGATAGTTATCTTAAACCCAAAAACACTAACAACAGAAGTTATTAAACTTTTAACAAAGTAGTAATGTTAAACCGTTTGTAAATAAAAACGAACTAAAAATATCATGTTTCACCCGAAAACAAAGACGAGTACAGACGGAATTAGCAATAAAATCGAGTGATTTAACGTTGACATTTTGTATTGTAACTCAAAAAGCGGATAATAACGTTTGACACGTGCGTGGGATCACTATAGCTATCGGTTGTTTTTTTGTAGTTATTTTGGAGTTACCGTGGGATCATGCATCTATAAGAAATTAAGAGCTAACTTTATTGTTTTTAAAGATGTAACTGATACTTTAACTGTTTAAAAAAAATAAAACATAGATTATGAAAGAAATTGCAATTTGATTTTTTTTTATTTGGTTTTTTGGTGGGTTTTTTTAACGTTTTAATAATTTACACACTAAATTGATTATTTATTCCATTCGAAAATTGCTTATTAGGTTTCGATTGAAGAAGTGATTACTTCCTACCTCGAAAAATATCATCGTTTACGCTGATGATGTGGTTTATATACTCAGGGTTTTTATCAGTCAACAAAATAACTGATTAGTGTAAGTGTCGACACCGGGGTTTTGTGTAGGCTGTATAGTGTACACAAACGCCTCGGCGTGTCATCAAAATGCTCCGTTGACTCTTCATGTTGATTCTAAACCGACATATGACATCATTATCGAAAATCTGAGTTTTTAAAGCGAGTAGAGTAGGTACGACCTTTGTGGAATCTACTGGAATAAACGTAGTTCAAACTTCAGTATCTATTTTCACTATCCTGTTAACATGCAGTTAAAAAGAATGTATAAGTTAACGAAAGATCAGTTCACCACAACAATATTAATAAGAAACTAATCGCGAATATGATTCGGGATCGAATTCATACGTCAAGTTGCAAGTTCTAACTTCCAGAGATAAGTACTTCACTTCTAATTTATAGAAAATTCTACCATTCTGTTGACAAATGTATCCAGTTTGAATCACTTGCATACGTGCTTCGATTTCTACGACTTGCTACATACACTACATCTGAACTCGGTTGAATAAATAAACACATACCCTAGTTTAAAGAGGTTTTTTCGTATCTAACTGCCGTTTAAATTATACTTATGCTTATGATTGAAGATAATTGATATTTACAATAAGGTACTTGACAAGTGTAATGGAACTTTATAGCAAAGTTTTTTTTTGTTGATGTTTTATCGGACGTTAGTCCAGAATGGATTTAATAAAAAATCAAAAATAATAACTACTAATCTCACATCTCGCCTCAACGGTGATATACTCATATTGTTCTAATATAATAATACAATATAGTTTAGGGTTGTAACAATGTTGTGTAAAAATATCTAAAAAACAGTTAATATTAGCATGGGCTGATTTATCAATAGAATATTTGTGTTTAATTTAGTGTTTAGCGCAAGATAAAACAAAGAAACAATATTGAGAAAACTAATAAAAATTGTGTTTTGAAAATAAATTTTAATTTAAATAGAATGATCGTATTTAATCAATTATACCTAGTAATAAAAAAATTACGTTGTATCTTTGGCTGTTCGAAAATGATTACGATAAAAGGGCAAAAGCCGTCTGTTTTTTGTTGATAGCTTTTTTCAATGGTTCATCTAAGCAGTTAAAACACATTCACTGTCCAGACAGCAGATATATTAGTTTAAAAATCGTCTGTAAGTCCAAATGGAGTCACTGCACTAGACAGCTAAAGTGTTAAATAAGTTTAAATTGGCAAAAAATTGCCATACCATCAAACAAAGTAAGTATAATGAAAAAATAACAATGCTGTGCGTGCTTCTTGCTGTAGCAGTATCAGTCAACAATCAGCGTGCTTAATCGGACAAAATCTCGGTTCACCTATCCGTTGCCGACGCCGACTCCAATAAAAACAAAGTTTTATAAACTAATGACAGCTGTCACCGTGACAGATGTGCGTGGCACACTCAACCGTGTTTAATCGACAGAATACGACAAAGATGGAAGACTCTACACTAAGCATAGAAAGTGCGTAGGTGCTCGCCTATGTCAAAAGTTATGAACAGGCCTATATCAAAAGATATGAACAGCCAATCAAATGTCCAGTGCAGTTAGGGCGAGCACATTTTGGAAATGCTTTGATTTTGCTTCAAGTGTTAGGCTCTCTGCGTCTGTCAAAATTCTAAAGTTCTTTATGCCAGCGGATGGCCAGCGGCTTTGCTCACAGCGCTACCTATTGTGTCCAGATTTTTTGATTTAATTTTTTGGTACTAAACCAGCACATATTGCTATTGTGAATATGAGTAATTTTGGTCTATTAATATAGAATTTGTTGATAACTTGACTACAGCGCCACCTATCAGATTGTAAAATAGCTATAAACTATAACTATAATAAATAAATAAAATTGTGTCAATATGACCTTATTAATCGGTCAAGTCGTTCAGAAATTAAACGATTACTAACAGACGCACCAACGAATGTTAAAGATTACAATGAAAATTAGGTACTAATCGGTACCTATTAGGTCATGAAAATTAAATTCCTACATTTCAGAATGAAGTTATTCCGTGAAGTTTGACTTTCTGAAGTAAGAAAGAACCGCATTTAACTATTCGCACGTCCATGTTAAAATCTTATCGAAACTTTATCGTACCAGACGACAAATGAACTTTTAGGTTCAATAACTTTGCGATGACAAAACAATGATGCACAACGAATGACGAAGATTTGAATAAACTATAAACCTAAAATCGGTATTATTTGACTTTCATCATTTCAGCCGAAAGACGTCCACTACTGGACATAGGCCTCCCCCAATTAAGGGGGCGATATGCCATAATCGCCACGCTTGGCAGGCGGGTTGGCGATCGCAGTTGGTTGGATAAATACTCAGAGAACGCTGCTGCCCATCCTCTGGTGAATCCCTTAGTCGCCTTTTACAACACCCATGAGAAGAGATAAGGGAGATTGTAACATAGCTATAAACTATAACTATAATAAATAAATAAAATTGTGTCAATATGACCTTAATCGGTCAAGTCGTTCAGAAATTAAACGATTACTAACAGACGCACCAACGTATGTTAAAGATTACAATGAAAATTAGGTACTAATCGGTACCTATTAGGTAATGAAAATTAAATTCCTACATTTCAGAATGAAGTTATTCCGTGAAGTTTGACTTTCTGAAGTAAGAAAGAACCGCATTTAACTATTAGCACGTCCATGTTAAAATCTTATCGAAACTTTATCGTACCAGACGACAAATGAACTTCGTTTTAGGTTCAATAACTTTGCGATGACAAAACAATGATACACAACGAATGACGAAGATTTGAATAAACTATAAACCTAAAATCGTTATTATTTGACTTTACAACTACTGATTTAGCTTTAAAAAAGGTAAATTGTTGCATTATCTTCAAACAACGTTTATACTGACCACGTTTTCCTCAAATTCACAACTCTGTATCAGTAACATAAGTTAAAAAATCATAAAAACAATACGGAACCCTAGAAAGGATTCCATAAATTTTTGAGAAAATCACGGACGTACTAACATACAGGTCGAATACAGAACCTGCTTTTTTGAAGTCGCAAGCAAATTTTATCGCGTAGTGTCACCTCACACTGTCGAAAAAATCTATCTCCAATCGACAACAATGAGCATTGCTGAAGCATTCGATGTCAAAGTAACTCTTCACACTGCCAATTTACATGACCACTAATAGCTTTTGATTGAACCGTCTACATAGTGTGGTGTTCGAAAAACGATCGGCAACTTGAAATTGGTTCCAAACGAGACATATTTTTTTATAGCTCGAGTACATACTATACAGCAGCTTCACACAGATGAAAAATACCAGTTTCTAGTACAATGATAACCCCCGGAGGGGCGTGGATAGCCCTTCTCGTGGCCACCTACATAGTCGAGGTTCAACTCCAGTTCATCAAACGTAAGTACAACTGTCAATCATTTTGTTTACATGGAGTGTGAGTTTGTGTACGGTGTCAGATGTAGACTAAACAATTGAGTGCATTATATTTAAGTACCCTGTGTTCTTAATTCAATATTAAGCTGAGTCCTGACGAGTGTAATGTGCAATGTTATGAAATGTGAACTATGCAAGTTGCCAGCGCTGCACTACAGCATTACGTGTAACTTTCGTGTCAGCGCTCGCGTTGATCCATAGGGTGTCGGTTTTTATGCGAACACAAAAGCGCTCGCAGTCGTCATTACGCATTGAGCTTCTTTGCCGTCCACACTATTCACGTTGCATTACACGATAAATTACATTACACATTGCTTGTGTCTGGACCCGCCTTAAGCCTGCATTTTATGGTGTTTAAAGTAATCATCGATACACATCATATAGGAATCTCTAATCACTACTCGGTATTATCGGTATACTCGAACAGATAACGTTCACACACACAGTAGGCTGCTAGCCTACTACACCTACTAGGTGGACTAAGGCATGGATCCTTATTATTTTGAGAAGATAATTAAATGAGATTGTTCTGCGGCTCTTATTGTTACTGTTTCTAGGTTAATCAATCGTTAATGTGGAATAACGACAAGCAGTTTTGTTCCTTAGGATGTCATAAGAACTTTTTAGGAAAAGTGCAAATATTTAATCATTTCAGTTATTTACAATCACTTGTTTAAAATTATGAAAAGCCAGTGAGAAACATCATGGATTCTTTTTTGTAGTCCTAGAGAAGCTGTGCATTCGGTACAAAAGCTTTGACAAATTCAAAGCGTTGTGTGGTTTACAAATTAATTACTGAGCTGCCGATTTCGTAACTTCTGGTTAAACCATACGCAAAAAATGATTAAGTACCAGTTGGTTACTATGTTTTTCCTTAAATGGTTTTTACTGTTCATATTTTTTATTTCACTAAATTAATTAACTAGAATCTCCGTACTTATCTTATTTGAAACAAAAGAGTTTTGAAATTAGTGAAATTATTATACTCAGTATCGATCATCATCAGTACTTAGTTGTGATAAAATGAAAAATACAAATGGCTTTACTTCAAACACACACATCATAAATAACAACATTACAACATAAAATCAACAAAAACAAATGACGATAACTTTGAATTAAGAACTTGTTCGCAGAACAATAACTGATTAAAGCAGAAATGGGGTTAAAAACTAAATTAACATAGTTTATTAAATATTCAAGATGAATCGGGACATATAGGTCAGGGATGCTGCATAATTATTGTGTGAACAGCCGATAAAAATGATGAGAAACTCGTAAAACGGCCGTTCAACTTGCCGAAGCTGATGAGTCAGATGCTGTGGTTACAGCTGGCCATCATAACCGTGCCAATAAGCCAACTTAATGGTAACACATTAAAATCAAAGTATCTTGCAACATAACACGGAAACTATAAAGGAAAAACCCGGTTTTGAAGTTCCATTTTTATAAACAAAATGTATAGTAAAAAATAAGGCCCTATGCACGTGGTTTAGCATTCGAGCAGGCAGCTGCAGCATGCTGCCATATTTCGCTAGCTGTTTGTGAACACAAAATGGTTTTGGTAGTACTATATGTTAAATTCGCTGAGTACTCGCATTTATTTATTTATTTATTTATAGAAGTACAGCCACATCACGTACATTAAAATAATCACTATACTCTTAACTAATCTGTAACTGGTCTGATGTACATGACAATAACGGCGTACATAACACTTATAATTATTTGGCTATAGGCTACATAATTCGCCAAAGAGAAGTAAAAATTTGAATTACATGTTACACAATTACATAATATAGGCAAGTGCATACATTAAAACTAAAACAAATACAAACTGGTTTTGATATTTTGATTCAGCCCGAGTAGGCTAAATCAAAATATCAAAATCAGACTAAATCAAAACAAAACAAAAAAGCAGTGAAACCTTTGAAAGATTTTTTAAACATTTCCTAAATATCTATAACGAGTATTACGACGAGCTCTCAAGCTGATACGATTTGATTTTTTTTTTGAAACCCTGAAGTTTGTCGTGAAATACGTCCAAATCGTGTATATGACTGGTTAAAGTGTTGTACTCATTGATAATTCTATGGAAGGGTGACTGCAGACCTAGGTTTGTTTTCACTACAGGGGTGTAAAAAAGATTTTTAATTTTGCTTCGGGGATATTTGTGGGGGACACTAATAGATAGATTCTGCATAAAGTAGGTACATTGAGTTTGACCGCTCATGAACGCATTAAAAAAGCACCGTCTAAATGGGGCTTTACGTGTCAATAACTTCCACGAACTTGCTTGCATTCTAAGGTGCACGACAACTTATTTTTACCATGCCATTGATTTAATTTCTCTAAGTAAATCTTCTTCACCTTAGGTAAAATATGTATCTCATTAGTTCTGGAAATATTTCTTCATCCTACATTTATTAATTTCTATTTCCCGTATATTTTACTAACGTGTCCGCTAAACGCTTTAGTGGATATTTCTGTATTTTGCATTTCATCCAGCTAAGGGCGTGTTTAATCATATCTTACTGTCGGGCTTGACCCCGATCTGATGTAGAACCACGAAATGTTTAGACGTGATCATATTTTATTTAAATATAAAAATCAAAGAATTGTTTTGTTTTTAAATATTCCTTACATATTAAATCTTCTATTATTTAGAAAATTGTTTGATTTTAGCAGGCTACACAAGCATCATTCATGCATGTTCAGTTCGTTTGATTACACAAACATGACACTTTATTCTGATTTAAACTTGAGACGTCTGCTTTTAGATCGTAACAAGTGCAGATCAATAATAATACATGCTTCCGTGTCGATAAACGAGTTCAAAGATGGCACATGGCTACAGTACATTGGTATTATTCATGTACGCTATTGGTAATGATCGTTTCCAAATTCCATAAGATTAACGAACTAAAGGTTAAAAAGGACAAGTTTCAGGTATAGCCTGCTTGTACTATACCAGAAATATTGCATTTGCAATAACCTACTGAAACCTGTTTTATTGCAATCAAGTAGTACCTAATATATTCAATGACTGATGAATGCACCATAGAAATAATCTTTTACTGTAATTAGATTGAAAATCGCATAAGATAAATAACCATAAGTACCTATAATACTAATTAGCAGTCACTATATCATAGGCCTTAATAAACAACTGCTGTTAGTACACCTACCTACACAGACCTACCGTTTTTTATGACGCTCGCTCGATTAATTTGAACGAAACTTTTTTACTTACTACCCTACACTAACTTACTACGCTAATCGATAACCATTAGTTAATAAAATATAATTGTATTTTCTCTATAAGTGATTATTATAATCTTTTGAGAAAATAAATGTCTTTAACCGTAGAATATGGTTAAATAGAATTTCGCAACCTTTATAGTCTTCATAAAAGTCTCAATTCCCAGTCATAGTTATCAATAAGAAAACATTCATACCTACTTTTATTTTTATCACGATTATTCTCATTTGTACACATTCTCACTTGATCAAGAAGCTTGAAATATTGTAGTAGAATTTTCAAACATCTTTTTTACCACATCTATACCTTCAAACGTCTATCCTTTTAATATGGACATGGACCCGAAGGCGTGTCACAATCTACGTCCCGACAATAATTGTGACCGTTACTGCGAGTGTAGTCACTGCACTGATTGTCCCTAACTGAGGGCCTTGTCAAATTAACGGTTTATTGTTGTCTATAAACATAAACAGATACGATGCACACTGAGGCCCGTATTCCAGAACGCTTAACTGTGACATTTTTGAATAAATATTTTATACATTTTGGATACTTTTTACACAACACCATCTAGTCCCAAACTAAGCAGAGCTTTGTACTATTGGGTACTAGACAATGGATATAATACTTATATACTTTTTTTTGTATCGACCTCGTGATCAGCAGTCCGACACTCGAACCACTAAACCACAAACGTCGTCATGCTCAAGCATTAAAACATTGGCATTTCATACATTTGTCATTTTGTTTGACGTAAATGTACCTATGAAATAAGAGTTTTAAAATATAGAATCATACTTGAGCATCATTCTTTCTGGCCGAGAGTTGGCGGGAACCCACTACTTCGAAGTGCGTATTTTATTAGTATGTTTCTAGTTTGCACCTCTGATAACCCGATTTTCTGTCCAATACACTTTTGTCCATCCTAATGCCTTTGTTCAAATGAAAATATATTTATGTATTGTATTTTAAGGTATACAATAAATCAATTTCATTATTATTATATTAAATCTCGTGACATGCTACGATTATTAACACCCTCATTGCATCTACTATGCGTATGAATTCAATAACACAGCTCAAACCCGTGAGAATTAAAACTAATTGACGATGATGAAACTTCATTTGAATTAATAACTGCACTTGAAAGTAACAGACATTTCATTGACCTATCTCCCTTTAATATTAACAAGGAGTCATTGTTCTTATATCGGCTCGTTAGACAGACAGACAGCCTCCCGCTCTTATTAGTATGAAGGGCCGATGCCAACATCTGTCCGGAGCCGAGGCTACAGATAGGAATGATTGGTATTCATATTATGTTATATACAACGAGTTACTGAAATAACTCAAAACCTGAAACTAGTTTTTTCTGAAACGTGAGTAGAATGGTTTACACAATTTTTTGTAAGAGTTAATTTTTACCAAAAAGAAATCGAGCACGAGACAAGTATCTATGGAATTATTAAATACGTCAAATCACTATCCTTTAGAAATAACCACGAGGGTGCGGTGTGGGGTGAGGGGTGGGTGAGGGGGCGCGTCGATTAGAATAAGTATGACAACAAAAATTACAATTATCTTCTACAATAATTTATGAAAATAAATAATTACTTGCAATATCATTAAAAGTACAATAAAAGAGCCATAGCCCTAGCGCAAAAAATGAAGCCCTTTTATATGATACCCCACTTTTAATTTCAGCTGCTTTTAAGTTTTTGCATTTGCAACGAGATTGGATAATTCTAAATTTCAAATCGATAGAATTAGTAGTTACTGAAATATACCGCTGTGACAGACGGACAGACGGTTGGTCGGACGGACGGAGTCGCACCATAAGCAATAAGGGAAAAGCAATTTTTTACCTGTTTTAGGTACGGAACCCTAAAAATTCCAGTATACCAGTTAAGGCAAACATTAAACCATAAACTTATTATACTTACGTTAGTTTAATAAGTTTATGGTATAAACATAGGTAGACCTATTCAATCTATTGAGACCTATTTAAATAAAATTATGTAACAATCAAATATTTTTTATATCAAAAGAGTGAGTAAGTAAAAAGTTTCTTGCCGGCTCTTCTCCATAGGACCAACTTTTTGGAACCGTGCAACTACATTATTCAATAAAATTAACGTTTTGAAAGTGCGTGTAAATTTTATGCTGATTTTAAATAAAAACTTTTGACTTTGAGGTCCCACATGGGCTCGCTAAAGATTCTCAAAGTTATTCAGAATACCTTGATGTCTTTTAAGACCGTTCGAAGCGCGGTCTAGTTCTAATTGTGCCCGGGTCACCTGCCCGCTGCCCAGAATAGAAGCTGAGATACTGACATGTCGGTGACCGGTTCGATGAGCCACGGTTATTTACGAGTCGTGCGAAACCGTGTCAGCTAATCTTAAGTCTTAAGGCGCAGATAAGTGGCAATGACCTTGAGCGCGCATCTCTGTTTCTATCTCTCCGACCTCCCGTCCATATATTTGTCCTGTACTGGCACTTACTATACGTTTTTTTCTTAAAAAGGAATCTTATATTAAAACATAGTTGGTTAAATTGTCTTTAAATTGTTGAAGGATTAATGAAAATACGCTCGATAGTTTTTGAGCGATTCTCGATTTTATGTCCGCGTTAGATATAACCTTACAAATTAATTACACTATGTAATGTAAATACAATCTCTAATATTCACATACGTAAACACCACTCATTTAGACTTGATATTTAGTTTAAAATCATTAAAAGTCGTATATCATCGCCTTAATTTTCACTGTCACAACCTTGAGATTCTTTTGTATCGCACCGGGTTAGAGCGTTCGTAAGGTGGACAATGTAAATAAAACAGCAAACTTTAATGGTTATGTGATGTAGATAAAATTAAAGAAGCACACATGCTCTGACGTTCGCTTAAAGACAGCTGAAACACCAGAGTTTAAAAGAACTGAGGCGCGATTCTGTAAAATCTCACCTCAATCTCGACGCGCTAATATGGAATAGTATAAACATAATTTATTCGCTCAAATAATCGTCAGTTTAACCAATAGAGCGTAGTTTGGCTATTCACACTGTGTGACGAAAGGTGTCGAGTTGATCGTCGAAATTTTTACAGAATCGCACTATTGAACGAAGCCGAGTGTTCTGTCTCCTCGCGTAATTGATAGGATGAGATGCCTATTCAATATTCATGGCCCTCTTTGTCACCCGCTGGACCACAAAGAAACTGATTTTTCAATAGATAAAAGTTCTTGAATGCACTTGTTACTTCTCAAGTTTTTTGCGGCGGTAGCTTCGTAAGTACACGGGTTTATGGGCCTGAAATTAAGTTTCTTTGATTTTTTAGGAAATTATTTATATATATAAAATGTAATTTAATGGGTGACAATTATAAGAAAGAAAGAACAATTTTAATCAATATAATCCCGGATAATGAGGCGCGTAACGTCAGTATATACAAAGTCTTTGCGCGTAACTAAATAAAATTAAGAGACTAATCCTATGGAGGAGTCACACTACGTGGGACACTCAGAAAGTTTTGCGAAACTAAAAAAAATTGTTCTATATGTACATATATTTTTATCAAATCTTTTCAAAGTACTTTCCACCAGCCTCTATACAAAGATTCATGCGCCTAAACCAGTTTTCAAAACACTTTTTCCAGTCCGCCGCAGACACCTCGTTTACAGCCTGCTCGAACGCAGCCAGCGCATCTTCCGGCGACGAAAATTGTATCCCTTTGAGCTGATTTTTTATTTTTGGGAATAAAAAGAAGTCACACGGTGCTAGATCAGGGCTGTAAGGAGGGTGACCCAGGAGTTTGACTGGCGTGCTGTCCAGGAAGTCCCTCGTTTTGAGTGCGGTGTGCGCAGGTGCATTGTCGTGGTGGAGCAGTAGCCCGCGGAGCCCTGTGTTTGGTCGCTTGTTGCTTATAACAGAGAAAACTTCTGGCAAACATTTGGTAGTATACCATTCGGCATAAATGCTTCTTTGATCCCGTAAGGGAATTGATACCAAGTGGCCAGTCAAATTAAAAAAGCTAGCGATCAAAATCTTACCCCCGCTTCTAGATCGCTTCACTTTGGTAGGCGTTGGCTCATTTTGAAACACCCAAACAGTCGACTGGCGCTTGGTTTCTGGGTCGTATTGATAAATCCAGGACTCATCACCTGTAACGATGTCGTAAACACGCCGAGACGAGCCTGCTTCAAATTTGTTAAGCATATCACGGCACCATTCCACCCGGGCCTGCTTCTGAGCATCGGTGAGGTTGTGCGGCACCCAGCGTGATACTATCCTCCTCACGCGAAGATGGCTGTGTAGAATCTCGTGAACGCTTCCCGATCCAATCTCCAATATGTGTTGAATCTCCTGATATGTAATTCGCCTATTGTCTTGGATTAAATTTTTCACTGCTAGCACGTTTTCTTCGGTAACAGCCGTCAAAGGGCGACCGTTTCTTTCGTCATCCCCCAAAGTTGGTCGACCGCGCTTGAATTCGTTATACCAACGATACACGGTTGCCTTGGAAGGGCCTTCATCCATGAATGCCATTTGAAGTCTATCGTACGATTCATCCGGTTTCAGGCGACACTTGAAATCGTATAAAATCATAGCTCTAAAATGTTCCCGGCGCAGATCCATATTTCAGTGAGACACAATACTTTGAATTAACTCGCAAAAAATGTGGAGGGAAATTTTGAAATTGGAACTTACTTATTTTTACTTATAAATAATCATATTTTCGAAAAACATTATAACTGGCCAGTCTCCCATATATAAAAACTTTTTTTCGCAATACTTTCTGAGGGGCCTGGTATATACGTTGACAGGTGTCCCGTCGTCTGTTAAACCTTACGTCAGTATATACAAAGTCTTTGGTTAAACCACCCTCTAAAACGAACCTAGAATTTAAATAAAACTGCGACCACAGGTTAAAAACGTAGCTCTCGTCTGTAACACTATTATCCTACATAGAGGATAAGTTCATTCCTGGAATCATCGATTTTTTATTCTGTATTACTGGGGGCGTAGGTCATTAGGTATGAATCTCACTGTTTTAAATAGTGAGTGTGCATTGATTTTTTGTAATTATTATTATTATTTATTTGTGTCAAGTAACCAAGACTCATAGGGTTAGTAACATTATTTACTTAAAAACTATGTTAGTAATAACAAAATTAAAATTCAATCCAATTATAATATAATTGTAATGTAATTATGTTAGATTTATAGAAATAGAAATATATATTTTTAGGACATTTCTACACAGCACCATCTAGTCCCAAACTAAGCAGAGTTTGTGCTATGGGTACTAGGCAATGGATATAATACTTATATACTTTTTTGTAAAAACATACTTATAATAAATAAAAAACACCCATACCAACACAAACATTTATGTTCATCACACAAATATTTGTGTCCTGTGGGAATCGAACCCACAAAATAATTAATATATTTTTTTATATATTTTTTTATATGAGGTAAACAAGGATAAGGTTTCGCTTGTATCACTATAGACCAGTGTTATTCACTCTCTTCCATAGCGAGCCCCACTTTAGTAAAAAGAAATGCCCGCGAAACCCTCGCCCTTTACGGCGGTGGCGGCAGCAATAAGACTTTTATTTTATTAATTTAATATATTATAGTAAAACTTCTAATTCCTAAGTGACAGCGACCCCCTTGTACTGTTTTAGCGACCCCCCAGCGGGTCGTGTCCCACAGTTTGGAAAGCACTGCTATATACTATAAAAATGCATGGAAACTGGTGAAAAAGATTATCTATCTTATTTAAGTTTGTGGATACTAATAAAATTGTTATCCTTACTGTTGTATGATTTGTGGAAGATAATAAATAAATAAATTGAAAATGAAAAAATTATATAAAATATACATCCGTTTTTGTTGTGTTCTTGCTTTGGACGTTTTAATTCTACAATCTTTGTAAAGGCGGGACCATTAAAAAAAAAATAAGGTTACATATGTGCCTTTAAGAACTATTTCTGACATTCAACTTTTTGGGAATAAATATTGTTTCAACACCAAGCTTAGCAAGTAAAGCTAGCACATAAAACTATGTACTAGTAGAGAAGTTTTATTATCAAACAAATTTTTATGCAAATCGAGTCTGCTGGTAAAAATATGTCAGCTAATAGCCACATTATCATGATAAAACGAATGCATTTTTATTCATCCCTAATTTTTAGTAAACGACCCTTTTTGGGTTCACGAAAGATTAACCACAGTCGTAGCAGATGATATTAACATGACACTGGCACGACATTTTGATAGAATGAAGTGAAGAATCTGTGTCAACTTACTTTGGTTTATTATTTTAATGTAAGAAATAAATAAAGCAGGTTTAAATTTTTTGGTTGTGGACTAAGACGTAAAACTTTCTGGGCGTAAGACTAAGACGTAAGACTTTCTTGGTAAACAAGAGTCGTGTAAAAACCAGCCATGTGCGATTTGGAGTCGCGCATAAAGGGTTCCATACCATACTTTACTATTTTTAGGATTTGTTCTCGAGGCTATTATTTTTATTATTACACATTATCCTGTGAAAATTTCAACTGATTATTACGGTTTAAAAGATACACCCCTGTGACAGACGGACTTATGGACGGACTGATAGACAAACCGACAAGAGGCGTAGGCTTAATAGGGTTCTATCTTTTGGGTACGGAAAATTAATTAATTTACTTAAAATAATTTAACTAAAATAAAGTACCTAATTTTAAAGTATGTCCAAAAACTACCATTACCTGGTTAATAAATTCTTATCCAGGCTTAACTAGCCATAAATAACTGTCTTAATACCTATTAAAATTACTTATACATATAAATCTAGTGACTATAGGCAATAATTTTAAATCTAGTCATAAGGGAATGTAATAAAAACATAGGTACCTAGCCTACATAGTATGTATAAACATGGTTAATTCATTTGAGTCTTATAAATATTTTATAGCAACTAATATGCTATTTTTTGCCTCTCATAAAACTTTATTATAACTTAAAAAGCTACGAAATTATTTTGAAAGATCTGTAGAAGTTAGCGTGCTTATTTTTTGATTGATTAAATTGCTGCACGAACTGTCCCTATCCAATCTATTAAACGAAAATGTATTAAAAGACGCGTGGCCACGCTATCGCAACAGATTATACCAAAATAGTGATGTTACTATGCGACATGCGACATCTGACCATAAACTCGACAGTCCAAAGCGTACAATCTCTTTCAAAGCGAACATAATAGGATAAAGTTTATCCCATGTTTTGCATATTTCATCAATCGCCATTGTGTCGTCTAACGATGTACAAATGTGAAATGTGTCTCTTTATTAAGACCCGTGTTTGAGTAAAGGCGTTCTTTATAATTCAGCTTGATGTACACGTTTGTTGGTCGGTCATTACCCTGCATGGAGCTAGAATTCGTTTTTGTCGTACGACAATAGAGTAGAGCCGTGACGGAGAATTATATAAGCGATTGACAATGCAACACTGAGAGTTAAAACATCTGGACACCTGTTTAGAGCGTGAATGTATGAAATATGTAAATAATATAAGATGTAAATATGAAGTATGTAAATAACATAAGATGTGACATTATTACCTAAGGTCCTTGTAAAGGGTGAATGTACTCATTATTAAAACAACTTTTACTGTGAGAACAACCCCAAAGTAGTCAAAAAAGATCAGCTGTTCCCTACAAAGTCATCGATGTCACTCGACAAAATGTATGAAACAGCTGTTTCTTTCGTGATTTCAGAGTTGCACCTATTGTAAAAGTTTGTAAGGATCTATGGTAATAATGTTACATCTTATATTATTTTATAAATAGTCAGTAAACGTGTGTGGAAATTTAACTGTTGTTTTATACAATAGATCTTCTTATAAATCTGGCTTCAGTATACAACAGCATTTGAAAACTGAACACATAGTCCTCATATAGGTACCTAAATAAAATTCCTATGACACTAAAGAACACAAATATATTCTTGACTACTTACATATAACTATAAATAAAATTAAACGATACCTACAGAAAATTTCGATTGTGTTTAGCAATTTAAATTGCATGCATACATTTGGACAGGAATGGCTTTAAACAGGAGGTAATTGAAAGCAATCAATGATGCGATAAGATGTCGATGTCACATGGCTATTGGGAGCAGACATTATATATTAATTGACAACTGTAACAGCAGCCGAGCTAACATCTGTCCGGATTCATAATTAGCTTCGTAGTTTAATTATTAAAGTTAAATGTTTGTAAATAGAGACAACTCCATGCCTACAACTAGGACTTTAAGACAGTGAGACAAATCAGATTACAAAATCGCGATTGAAAAAATGCTAATACATTCTTATTGGCGAGATTATAAATTAACAATTGAGGAAAAAAAAAACACTTCTTTAAAAACTGAACTAATATTGCATTGCCAACGAATTCTGAGCTATGTTTAAACCTTCAAGTCTAGCTCATCGGGAAGCTAGTTTAAAATCGATTGTAAAATTTGTACCAAACAGACAGACAGGACTGACAGCGAGTTAATAAAAACATGGTAACGTGGTAAAATTGTAATGAAATCAAATTTGTATACTTTTAGTATTATTAACGAGATTGCAATAAAATTGGAACCATAGTAAGTTTATGATTGGAACAGTCCAACAAATATCATCGTTGCAGGCCACTATGCAGATGGCATAACAACATCAATAACACACCAACAAACTAAAATAATCTCTGAAATACCAGACTATGTCCAATCAGCTAGCTATCTAGTTCTAGTGCAAGTTTTTTTGCCAAAAAAGTTCAGTCCGCCACTGAATAATACTATACATTGCTGTCAAAACACTCATGTCAAATACATTGCTGGCTACATACTAATGTAACGGAGACACTCGCGAAATGGGCCGTAAATCAAGCCGAGATATAAATATATCTTATTGACGTGCAATGGACGTCAAACAACGCAGTGGGAACGTGAGAACACGCAAGTACGGGGATCGAATAAAAACTAGACAAACAGTGGAAAACGTCACTACGATCGTGCATACATTGGGTAAATAAATAAAACAGCCTTTATTGTTATTTTATTATTATTTTTACGATTCAAGTTTTTATTTAAAATTTCAAAAAGACTTTAAATATTATAATCATGCGTTTTCACGTTTCCGAAAATATATGCTATCGAGAAGAACCGTCAAGAAACCCAATGCAATACAATTTTCAAATCTTATTGTAAAATTATTATAAATGTGAAATTTTGTTTGATTGTTTGTTACTCAATCACGTTGAAACGGCTGAACGGATTTGGATTAAATTTTGCACATAGATAGACCATAACCCGGATAGGCTATTTTTTTATTAGTTAAACAGTTCCTGAGGGATTCGATAAGTATTGCTGTGTGTGATAAGCAGAATTATACGCGGGCGAAAAAGTCTAGTGATAAATCAATAATAGCTTATTTTGTTCAGTATGTAGTTCTTATTAGTTTTTGTAGTTCTTAGTAGTTTTTTAGTACATTTCTAGGAGCTTAAGAAAATTTTGGTCATTGGCTAGGACTTGGATAGTGGCTAGTAGCCACTATTTACTGTGTCGTAGTTATCCCGTGTGTTATATAAAAATAGCACTTATTGTATTGCACTCTCGCTTACCATTCACTAACTATTATAACTCGAAGAGTTTTATCCTTTTGAGTCTATAAGTAAAATCTGTGTTGTTGAGGAAAACATAAACAAAATGTTCTCGACTTAATAAAAAAAAAAAGTGTTTATGGGAATTATTGTTAGAAGTTTAACTGTGTTGAAGTTTAAGTTAAAATTAAATTACTCATTGGGCTTCAGACAAGACTGTAATATAAAGCAGATGCATAAAAAACAGTTATACTGATATCCAAATATAAATTTTTAGTTAACAATTATTACTTGTTCCGTGTGGTGCCGGACATAAAGAATTGCACCACCCTATCTCTTCTCATGGGTGTCGTAAAAGGCGTCTAAGGAATTCACCAGAGGACGGGCAGCAGCGTTCTCTAAGTATTTCACCAACCAACTGCTATCGCCAACCCGCCTGCCAAGCGTGGTGATTATGGCATATACATATACCCCCCTTTTGGAGGAGGCCTATGTCCAGCAGTGGACGTCTTTTGGCTGAATTGATTGATTTTGATTGAATTATTACTTACTACTTATGTCAAAAGTGTAAAAGCTCATGAATTTAACTTACCTACAAGACAATTTTCAACTATGCTATCAAGTGAAAGATCTAGAAAAATAACATGACAACAATATGATATACCAGGCCCCTCAGAAAGTATTGCGAAAAAAAGTTTTTATATATGGGAGACTGGCCAGTTATAATGTTTTTCGAAAATATGATTATTTATAAGTAAAAATAAGTAAGTTCCAATTTCAAAATTTCCCTCCACATTTTTTGCGAGTTAATTTAAAGTATTGTGTCTCACTGAAATATGGATCTGCGCCGGGAACATTTTCGAGCTATGATTTTATACGATTTCAAGTGTCGCCTGAAACCGGATGAATCGTACGATAGACTTCAAATGGCATTCATGGATGAAGGCCCTTCCAAGGCAACCGTGTATCGTTGGTATAACGAATTCAAGCGCGGTCGACCAACTTTGGGGGATGACGAAAGAAGCGGTCGCCCTTTGACGGCTGTTACCGAAGAAAACGTGCTAGCAGTGAAAAATTTAATCCAAGACAATAGGCGAATTACATATCAGGAGATTCAACACATATTGATGATTGGATCGGGAAGCGTTCACGAGATTCTACACAGCCATCTTCGCGTGAGGAGGATAGTATCACGCTGGGTGCCGCACAACCTCACCGATGCTCAGAA
This sequence comes from Asteroscopus sphinx, assembly GCA_949699075.1. Classification (NCBI taxonomy): domain Eukaryota; kingdom Metazoa; phylum Arthropoda; class Insecta; order Lepidoptera; family Noctuidae; genus Asteroscopus; species Asteroscopus sphinx. The sequence continues at coordinate 5,131,411 of OX453002.1, forward strand.
GCAGGCCCGGGTGGAATGGTGCCGTGATATGCTTAACAAATTTGAAGCAGACTCGTCTCGGCGTGTTTACGACATCGTTACAGGTGATGAGTCCTGGATTTATCAATACGACCCAGAAACCAAGCGCCAGTCGACTGTATGGGTGTTTCAAAATGAGCCAACGCCTACCAAAGTGAAGCGATCTAGAAGCGGGGGTAAGATTTTGATCGCTAGCTTTTTTAATTTGACTGGCCACTTGGTATCAATTCCCTTACGGGATCAAAGAAGCATTAATGCCGAATGGTATACTACCAAATGTTTGCCAGAAGTTTTCTCTGTTATAAGAAACAAGCGACCAAACACAGGGCTCCGCGGGCTACTGCTCCACCACGACAATGCACCTGCGCACACCGCACTCAAAACGAGGGACTTCCTGGACAGCACGCCAGTCAAACTCCTGGGTCACCCTCCTTACAGCCCTGATCTAGCACCGTGTGACTTCTTTTTATTCCCAAAAATAAAAAATCAGCTCAAAGGGATACAATTTTCGTCGCCGGAAGATGCGCTGGCTGCGTTCGAGCAGGCTGTAAACGAGGTGTCTGCGGCGGACTGGAAAAAGTGTTTTGAAAACTGGTTTAGGCGCATGAATCTTTGTATAGAGGCTGGTGGAAAGTACTTTGAAAAGATTTGATAAAAATATATGTACGTATAGAACAATTTTTTTTAGTTTCGCAAAACTTTCTGAGTGTCCCACTATTTTCGTTACTATCTCAGTTCATAACTGTTATTAAAGCATTAAACTTAGCTATGAGCATGCATTTTAGTAATATTTTTTCGTCATTCAAGCTTATTACGATATTGGAGCACCAACACACGGGTTGTTTTTTCGCCACCATTGAATATATTTCAGAATCTCATTCGCTACAATAGGATGAGGTTTTTTAATTAACTTTTCAAACTAGCTGATGCCCGCGGCTTCGCTTCGATGATATGTCGATAAAAAGTATCCGATGTATTAATCCAGGATATGGTTTATCTGTGTGCCAAATTTCATACTAATCCATTTACCGTTCAGCCGTTTCAGCATGATTGAAGGACAAACAAACATCAATATTTTCGCGTTTATTATAATAGTAGGTAGATAGTAGAATTAGCCACTCGTTTCAAATAAGCACGGTAAGTTTTCTTAAGTAATGTCGAGAATTTAGTGACACGGATTTACTTTAAGGAAAGTTGTTTAAAAAAAAAACACTATAAAATGTAGGTACCATTTTCACATACCTAAGTACTATTTTCCACGAGCTGACGCTAACACTACGTTGTTAGAATTTTCGCAGAAATTATTATTTTAATCATCAAATAATCGGTCCCAGTTTCCGAATTCTAAAACGAAGTCGGTTTTTTTAACGAATCGCAAAGCCTAGTGTATCGGGCCTTTACAACCTTTTCATAATAATAAAGGGGCAAAGAAGTGGCCCGCTCACGAATCACCCACGGGGACAATTTTGTAATAAGGGTTACCCTGTGCCTGGTGCAGACTGGTGACTACTTATTACACAGTTTAATTTATTTGTCGATTCACCCTGTCTGGGACCTATTACGTTAGCACCGTGAATATACGACGTAGGGATGCGGTATATTTAACGCGGAAAAGGCTTATTTTTGTGCAGCGATTTTTTTGAGGAAGCAATTCCGACACTATTAGGATTGTATTTTTGTAGGCGACAGTGTCGCTGCATTCGGAATTTGACACTGTATATACAACATCTAACAGAATTAACGCCAAACCTCAGACACCCCAATTCTTCTTCTTCTTCTATCGTGTCGACATGAGCTACATAATGATATAGCATGAATAGCTCATGCCGTGTGAAAAATATTAGCCAGTCAGCAGGTTGGTAGCAGGGCTGACTGCCCAGGGTGCGCCGGACGATCAATTAAATATCGTCACTCATGGAGGCTTATTATATAATGAATACTACCTTACATGGTTTTTTTTATAAAGATAATATTTAATTAATTCCTCTGTTATAACTAATGTTTGTTTAGTAACAGTTCTCTACATATTGTAATCTAGATTAATCCTCCGCTACGCGTTTAACAACTAAGTTGTTTACATGCCTCTGCTATTACCGCGTCCATGACGGTACTTAAGATGTTTCGCATCCTTGTGACGGTTTTCTGTCTTGCGTTCGTGCTTTATAAATGCTTAGCTAACCTTGATACTTGCTTTGTCGTATTTGCTTAGCCAGTTTAATATAAAATAGACAAGCAATTTCTTTCCCGGGTATTTTCTAGTTATTTTTAGAGCTTCACCAATTTTCGCTACAAAGTCTTTCATTACTGACTCGTCCTGTGGCCCGATTACCGATTAAACTAAGATCTGTAATCTTTAGTTTTGCTAAATAAAGAAGCTCGTGTCTAAGTCATAACCGTCTGCATAGTAAGATCTAAAAACCCATACAGAAGCATACTTGTAGGATCAGTAAGCTGAAGTGGCAGTGGGCTGGCCATGTCTGTCGAAGTCCGATGGCCGTTGGAGCAGACGAGTCCTTGAGTGGAAACCGCGAATCGGCAAACGCAGCGTAGGGCGCCCCCCTGCCAGGTGGACCGACGACCTAAAGAACGTGGCTGGGGGGGACTGGATGCGGAAGGCAGAGAACCGAGTGTTGTGGCGCAACAACTTGAGAAAGGCCTATGTCCAGCAGTGGACTGCGATAGGCTGAGTTGATTGAGGAGGAAGAGAGATTTTTGTCGATTAGAATGTTATAAATGCTCAGTTATCTGATTTATTTCAAATTAATATTAGGTACATACCTAAAACTATCATTGTTTAAATATTAATAAATATATTTAAACTTTTACCGAGTAATATCATCGTTCATCGTCAATTCAACCTTTACCAATTACAAATAACTTGTTATTAAATACATATCAGAGTTGTCAGAGTGCTCACTAAATTAGATCAGGAAGCTAATAAAGCGTCCGGTAACTAACATTTCACTATGGTTACTGATAACACATTGATTTTTACAAACATTCCCCTTCCTTGAAAGTTGTTCTAGCGGGCCAGTAGAAGATTATACTATATTTTCAAAAGATGATATTTTTACGACTAGGTATTCCTGAAAGTTCAATTTGTTACAGAAAAACTATCAAGATTTACATTTAATTTAGTATTTCTTTTAAACACTTCTGAGAATAACATAAATTTATAGATCTCGACTATTCTGCTATTCGATTTAACATTTGAAAGAAAGAAAGAAAAATTATTTAATGCCACAACAAGACGACATGCGGTAGGTGGAAATAAAAAATAACTTCATTCCACCAAATGATGGTGGGGGACCTTCGGGATCGTAGGTGCCAAGAGTAGGGGACTCGAGGCATCTATTAAGCGACCCTGGGGAGGACAGCAGCACGTGGTGGTCACGTGCTGCTGTTGGGGAAACCTTGTTGTTTCCCCGGGACGTGCCAAAGGCGTAGCACTGGAGGGGCACCGGCGCGGTCCACTGGAGTTCCCGGAGCTCCTCTATTTTGTGCAGAGGATGGCCACCGTGTGGTTTTAGTCGGTAAGAGTCCGACATAACCCTCCGCCCTCCCCAGACGGAGGGTATCCATGAGGATTTCCACTCGAAAACAAAAAAAAAGAAGGTACATTTTACGAATTACAGTGATACCTACGTAGGTGTAATATGCATGTCGTAGCTGTGGCATAGAGGACACTCAATCTTACCCTTAGTTCAAAACGGATAGAAAAACCGGAGTTCTAAAATCGCTCATCATGGACCGTTGAGTAGTTACCTACCTGTGGAACAAGGTGAGCCCGCTATAAAACTATGCAAAGCCATGTTACGACGTTGCACGCGCCACGGTCATAATAACGCGGTCTAAAGGATTTCGCAGGGAGAAGGCGGTCACGCGTTCAAGGGTTCAGCGTTGGTGTTCTGCATTATTTGTGTTGTATTACGTCACATACCTGATACCATACCCATATCCATGTCTTGGATGGACACTGCCTCCTAAGACACATGCTGTTGCCTAGTTCAGGAGACAGCGGTTCAAATTATACAACACAAACAACCTCCTATTTGCCATGTTGCATGCGATTTAGTTATAATATCAATCAATCATCTCAGCCTATCGCAGTCCACTGCTGAACATAGGCCTCTCCCAAGTTGCGCCACAACACTCGGTCCTCTGCCTTCCATATCCAGTGACCCCAGCCACATTCTTCAGGTAGTCGGTTAACCTGGCGGGGGGGCGACCTACGCAATAATATTTATAATGTAATATATTGTTATTTTATTATAGTTATAATATATTGTCGAGTAATTGTTTTCTAATCAATGTCAAATTATAAATTTATGTAATGGCTTATATGAATAAATACAATTTATTTATATAGTAGGCATTCTGACCGCGTCAAACGTGAGCAACTGCTCTCTCGAACGTAGAACGCGAACGCGGAATGCCTGAACGCGTGAATGCCTTCTGTTTGCGAAATCCCTAAGTGATCTCGCGGTCGCCTCCGACTGCAAGTTTCGTCTGTTTATCTTTTAGTGTTAAGACTAAAGATGTTCGCTAACTTGAGGCGCAACTTCCAAAATATAGAGCTATACGCTCTATAGCTTTGATAAACCAAGTTCCACTCAGCACTATCTGTCTGGCGAAACTTTCGATTTGTTTCTGTATCATGTATTTGTTTGGCATTGAAAGAAGCTAAGTAAGTCAAGCTAAGCTAGCTAAGCAAGCTAAGTAAGTAAGTAAGTAAGTCATGACTTACGGTGCCCAGACGTGGACACTGACAGTTGGGCTAGTCCACAAATTCAAAGTCGCTCAGCGAGCTATGGAGCGAGCTATGCTTGGAGTTTCTTTGAAGGATAAAATCCGTAACGAGATTATCCGGAGAAGAACCGGAGTGACCGACATAGCTTGTAGGATCAGTAAACTGAAGTGGCAGTGGGCTGGCCATGTCTGTCGAAGGACCGATGGCCGTTGGAGCAGACGAGTCCTTGAGTGGAGACCGCGAATCGGGAAACGCAGCGTAGGGCGCCCCCCTGCCAGGTGGACCGACGACCTAAAGAACGTGGCTGGGGGGGACTGGATGCGGAAGGCAGAGGACCGAGCGTTGTGGCGCAACTTGGGAGAGGCCTATGTCCAGCAGTGGACTGCGATAGGCTGAGTTGAGTTGAGTTGATTGAAAGAAGCTATTTTAAAACTTAAGAAGAGAAAAAACCTGTTTAATCGAATATTTAATTGATATCCTTGCACATTACAACTGGTGTTAAAAATACCTACTTTATAAATATCTATGTGCCAAATTAGATTTTTACCTTAGAATAATTAGGCTTAGAACCGCCGTAGTCGCAAGCAGAGTCAAATTTAAATTCAAACGTTTTTGTTTCATCCATTTACATGCACTTTAAAACGTTAAGAATCTAGTTGCACGGTTCCAAAAAGTTGATCCTATTGAGAAGAGCCGGCAAGAATCTCCATATAATAATACTCTTTTCAAGTGATAAATTGTACAATGACTGAATCAAGTTGGCCTTGCAAGGCTACATTCAGAACAGCTTACACACGCTTATGTGTGTGTCAGCGAACATTTTACGTGCCGCTTGCGGGCACACATCGATTATTTTTGTGTTTCAACTTTGAGCGGAACTTTGAATGAAACTAACTCTATGTCTTATTACTTCATGATTTTTACTATTTGTGGTCGTTCATTTAATCTAGGTACGCCACAATCTTCTCACTAACCAGTGTCTAAGCTTCACCCGTAAGACAGTCAAGGGCATAATAACTGTGTGCTTGGTTCTCAGAGGCTAGACTTCGGTGCCGGTAATATGTGGCAGTTTGAGCCTACTGCTCTGTTGTGGTCTCCAAACCAGGTTGTTGTCCAAACGGTGCCTTTGTGCAAAGCCTGCACAATATACTCCAGCGAGTAATATTGGCACACCTTGTGTTAAAAACTATTGTACATTCAATTATGGAGTTTAGTTGGTGTTACTTCCAAACAGCAACTTATGGCCTGCTGTATTGGTTTAGACATGTTGACACATGAATGCAGCAATAGATATTGAGTGCGCAACAGTTTATCAACGGTTCGATTAAATTCTATGGAATAATGATGTCTTATATTCGTGATGCAGCTATTCTTTGACCTTTTTTATGATAGTGTAGGTATATACTGGCAGCTTCATTTTAAGCATAAAATAAAACTTAAAGTTTACTTTATTTCATCTTTTCACAGGACAGAGAATGGGAAGCATAAACGACTGTTGGTTTATAAACCAATTAAAGTGATGTGTTTTATTGGTGCTAAAATTCAATCAAACGGTTCACATGTAACCGTAGCAATTGATGCCAATTAATTAGTCTAAACTATTAATTAAAATATACGTATCATCTTGAAATAATTAGGCTTAGAACTGCAGTAGTCGCACGCGGAGTAAAGCAAATTCAAGTTGGCCTTAAAAGTCTACGTTCAGTACAGCTTATGCGCGTCTATGAGTGTGTCCACGAACATTTTACATACCGCTTGCGGGCGGGCACACATCGATTGTTTTTGTACTTCAACTTTGTGCGGAATTTTGAATGAAAAAGCGCATCATTAATAAGATATACAACGTGTTATTGAAATAACTGAAAACCTCTTATGGGGTCATTGTAATCACATGTCGTGGCATCGTCCAGTAACCATCACGAAAGCAAATATCCTTCAGGTACATGGTGTGTGCGTGAGCGCATGTTGTACACGACGGAGCACGGTTTTTTGGCTTCACTATGATTGTTCGCAGCACTTCTTCTAGATTTTTACGATGTCTGTGATTATAACCTTATTATTTTGTATCGCACACTATGTCGTTATTCTAGTCTAATAGCCTTATAAACAAGCAAAGCATATAGGCTCCAATATTATATTCTACTATAGCACAGAATTGAAATTTTGGTAATTGTGCAACATTAACTTATCTGATCTGAGTGATGCGTCGTCGTAGGACGCCCCTTACGCTAGAAAGCTTTTAATAAAATATTATTACCCTCATACGAACATCGGGGAAACCTTATTTGAGGTTTTCACGTACGCTACGTACCTCCGAAGTGAGCGGATCGCGAATGTTTTATTTTTGTTGCTTGCGCGGTTTGAATTTTTTTGTTAGCTGCAATTTGCTGCCAAATGAATGAAAGAAAAATTCGTGGTTAGTTTTTCAATTTTTATTTTTTTTCTTACGAGTATGTATATACAGCGTACGTAGTACGTATAACAGAACGTTCCTCAAGTATCATCATTCATCATTTCAGCCGAAAGACGTCCACTGCTGGACAAAGACCTCCCCCCAAGGGGGGGGGGATATGCCATAATCGCCACGCTTGGCAGGCGGGTTGGTGATCGCAGTTGGTTGTTTAAATACTCAGAGAACGCTGCTGCCCATCCTCTGGTGAATCCCTTAGTCGCCTTTTACGACACCCATGAGAAGAGAGAGGGTGATGAAATTCTTTACGTCCGGCACCACACGGAACAATAGTATCAAGTATAGATTGACCTTGATCAGAAATGAGGAGATTCGCAGGAGAACGAAAGTAACCGACATAGCCCGAAGAATTGCCAAACTTAAGTGGTAGTGGGCGGGGCACATTGCTCGCAGAACGGATGGCCGATGGGGCAGTAAAGTTCTGGAGTGGCGACCGCGTACTGGAAGGCGCAGCGTGGGTAGGCCCCCCACAAGGTGGACCGACGACCTGGTGAAGGTCGCGGGAATCCACTGGATGCGGAAGGCACAGGACCGGTCGTTGTGGCGATGTTTGGGGGAGGCCTATGTCCAGCAGTGGACGTCTTTCGGCTGAAATGATGATGATGATAGATTGACCTTTATTTACCTGATCACTGCTTAAGCCCAAAATCATCACTTGATACGGTAATTATAAACATAACATAACATTATAATTATAACATTATTCAACAGCAATATAACCTGGAACAGCGAGGAAATCTAAGCTCAAGCGTTGTCTCTACCACACTTGGCTGATTACATAGACCAAAATAAATCTCTGGTCAAGCACGAATCTACTTGACAAATGAGTATAAGAGTAACATTAGAATGAAGTTGAACTGATCAATGAATCTAATAAATTATTATGCTTGAGGAATATTCTAAAATCAAAGCTCTACTCAAGTATAATACTATCTAGACCATTGTTAGATAGGGCCGTAATTACTAACGGGCAGCTGGGGTGGTGTTTCACGGGCCCGAAAACAGGAAAGGCCCATCGAAAATGGAGCCCTGGAGCCCAGTAGCATCTATCTACAGCCCTGTTGTTAGCCTACTAGGGTCTTCCCTTGATTTCCAAAACTAATAAATGTTGTCATGCTAGTACCCTCAGCCCCTCTAGCCAAGTTGATAATCTACAATCGTCAACGCTATAGGAAACAATCAAAATGTATGGGAATGACATATCTCAACGAATTACTTTTTCGTGTCAAGTTGGCTGAATAAATCTGTGCTAGTACCAGAGTATTTTTAATTGTACCCAAGTACAATAAAGGAACATAATGTTGGCATTGCTTTTACATTATACGTTTTAATATAAACGCATACCTGACCAACCCGGGCGGCCTAAATTGCAATGAAATTACATCACTACTTCAAAATGCAAGTGTTAATATAAATGCATAACATAATCGTTAAGTTAGTTAATAACATATTAGAAGAATAATATTTCAGCATGCATCAACAGAAATAACAATTAATTTCATTTCAAATAAAAAAATTCAAAAAGACAATTTAATTAGAAATTTAAAAAAAAACGTAATTCAATATGAAATGAAATTACTTAATTGAATTTTGTCTTCAATAAATAAATCGATCTTTTTATTTAAGTATTTATACTTTACTGCGATATATTACGGGCAAGTTGGTCATCATAGTTTCAGTTGAAAGACGTCCACTGCTGGACATAGGCCTCCCCCAAAAGAGGGGGATATGCCATAATCGCCACGCTTGGCAGGCGGGTTGGCGATCGCAGTTTATTGGTTAAATACTATCGTGCCTCAGTATGGAAGACTTCAAATACCATTGATCTATATGTACTTCCAAATACTCGATGCATAAATTTGACATGACTATAGTGACCCAAAATTAAGATGTTTATCATAAACTTAGGAAACTTTAAAAAAAACGAAAGCTTACACTTTAAGAGAGATTAAGAGATAGGTAGATAAACTAAAGAAAAAAGAAACAAATCATACATTACGTCTCTACACAACCAAAGCGCAGACACGTATTATTTATATTCAAATCCCTATCTCAGTGTAGACAACTCATAAGAAATTCAAAGTAATGACTCCAAGAATCTCAGTGTAAAAAATAAAACTTCAAACTTGAATTTTGAACGGTGGCGCGTCTCAGGACTGTTAAACGCCTCCACGTGGTCGCGATACATAATGCCAAAGTAAGACGAAGTTTGCGATTTTCACAGGCGTACGCGCAAACTCTTAACCCGTAATACCTACTCGTTGGTACCTGCCTATTTTATGCAGTGTTAAGTATACCACGTAGTAGGCCCCGGCGGAACAGCGGCGGAATTTTAAATACGCATAGGTGTTACTGACAATGTTTATAGTACAAAAGATGTAGAAATTTGTCGGGACTACGCTCCTCTTTTCTTTTTATTGTCGACTTATGTTAACTAGAGTTGTGCCGTTTGCACACATGTTAACACGAGTTTTCGTGAGCGTGGTTGTAAGTGTTGTTCTCTTCCATTTAATGAGCTTTTTACATATTATGTTACAAGTCTTTACTTTAAATTACTTGAAATTAGGACTAGACTATTGTATAATTTATTTGCCGTTTTTAAGATACTTCAAAGTCTCAGTATCTGACAGAAATTGGTATCTTCTTTCTTATACCTAGATTAACCTTTTTTTTTCTTATAATTAGACGAACCTGTACAAACACTCTCAATAACTCTGACAACTTGCTAAAGTCTGTCACAGAAATGTACGTATAAGCAACCGCTGGCGCTGCCTTGCATCGCTTTGAAACATAAACTTCATAAAAGTTAAACATTGATCAACGCAGTCAAACTCGCGCTCAGTGCAGCGATAGCGTTTAATAAAGGTATTATCTACAGCCGTATAACGCTATCCGGCTTCATACAGCGTTTACTAAATGAAGGATTAAGGTCTTCTCAGTAAACTTTGGTCAGAGTGGTGGCCTAAAATCTCTCATTCAGAGAAGAGGCCTGCCAAGAGCCTATATGACTCTCCCGCCGCTGAGCAGAGTAATAGGCTGACGTTGCTATGCTTATGCAGTACCTTTTCTTTGTACCTAACTGTTGGTTTTAAAGTGGTTTCTTTTTGAACTATTTTTTGACGATATATATTTCATATGGTAAATAAAAAATAATATTAGTAGTATAATATTGGGCACGCTGGACCACCTGTCGCGTACCGCTCCGGTGTTCCAGTGCGCCCAATAATAAGTATACTGATTCGGATAATTTGCAGATTAATTAAATCAGTTCGATGTTGTAGAACGCACAACGCCAACGGTAACAGAACGGAACTCGGTGTCGTTGTTTCGTTTCGTACAATCATTGCATACTAACACATTCCTTAATACAACTCATTTAATTAGATTAGTCGTTTTGGTTTTGATTTCATTGATCGATTGGTAGTCAACTGTTGTTTCGTTTGCAATACGACAACCGGGTTTAGTATGGTGGTATCTCTAACAGACTGCCGTGCTGAAGGTTGTGGGTTCGATTCCCACCAGAGCAAATGACTGAGAAAACATAATTTTCAAAGGTGACTCTGGTCTGGTTACAACTGTGATAATAGTAGTAAACTAACATCACAAAAGTATTTCATCACAATTATTAGTAATACCATCTCATCATCGATACGATACCTATAAAGTGATAGGTACCCACTCAATATTTTTGATCGTTCATTAATCAAATGTTGTAATCAATTATATTTGTTCAGTACCTACAGCAAACGTTGCCTACTAACTTCATACTGCTCATTTAATTACCTAAGGCGTTTCTGAAATTGATTAAAGTTGAACATTATATTAATAAAATTTATCAGTGTTACTGATTATTCTTATTTAAATCGTGTAAAGTATTAGACGCCTCCAAAAAATGAAGTTTGTCAAACAACCACATTCGCTTGTTGTTGATGCAGTTTGTGTTGAAGCCCAAAGTCGTACTTTTCGACACGGGAAACTTTTACCCAATACTATAAGATGTATTATCTGCGGTCCATCTAACTGTGGTAAAACCAATCTTGTAATTGGTTTGCTTTTGCATAAAAATGGTTTGAAGTTTCGCAATGTATACCTTTACTCAAAAACTCTACAACAACCAAAGTACATGTTTTTAGAAAAAGTGCTAGCGTGTGTACCAGATGTTTCGTTTTCAAAATTTAAAGACAATGAGGAAGTAATTAGTCCACAAGAAGCTAGATGCGAATCGGTAATGATATTTGATGATGTAGCGTGTGAGAACCAAAATAACATGCGAGATTATTTTGCAATGGGTAGGCATAGAAATATAGACTGCTTTTATTTAAATCAAACATACAGTAAGGTACCCAAACAACTTGTCAGAGACAATGCAAATGTTATAATTCTTTTCAAGCAAGACGATATTAATATGAGACATGTATATGATGAACATGTTAACACAGATATGAAATGGAATGAGTTCCGTGAATTATGCTCTAAAATATGGACTCATCCTTATAATTATTTAGTTATAAATAAGGAATGCCGTAAAAATGAAGGTTGCTATCGCAAAAAATTTGATAGCTTTGTAGTTTTTGATTGATGTTACATTGTATAAATATATATCACTGCAAAGAAAATATTAATCTTAATTAAACAGTAATAGAAGAAACATCTAAATATTATTATAATGGAAACATCTATAAAAAGACAAGTCGTTAATGCTGCTGAAGCGGTAAGAAGAAAAGTACGAAAAATGCGAAATATTGAAGAGGATAATGAAAAAGCTTTGCAAACTGTATTTAAGCCTTTGATTAATCCACTTAATCAAATTGTATCTAACAACAAAAATACTTCTAGAAAAAGTATAAATAATGAGGAATTTAAGTTTAGTAAATATGAGAACAACCATTACCACGACGAAAAATTACCTACTAACGATGTGTATGCTAATATTGAGAACGATTCGGAAAATACTGATAAACCTAAAGCGTCTACTATGGATCAAGGACATAGTGATAGTCGTCGAAATTCCGTGGATGATGATTCTGATAATTGTTTAGAAAAAAGTGATGACTCATTCAAATCTGTTGACTTCAATAATACTATGAAAGAAAACGTTTCATCATGGTCTCAATCGTCTGAGGTAATTGATGATATTCCTTTTGGAGTTAGGGTTGAAAAAGGAAAACTTATGCTTGGTTCAGCCAAAGTAATCGTCAATGATAAACATATTACTATAGACAATCATATATATCCATCCAGTCAAGGGCTAAAGGAACTTTTATTTCAAAAAGATCCGGATCTTAGTTTGGTGACTGAAAAAGATAAACACAGTTACAAATTAATGCTGTTAGCTACAAATGCTCATAGACGTGACTATGATCCAAATAAACCTATAAAAAGCAATAAAGGAAAAAAATATATGTGTCTTATAAAACCACTTTTTAAATTACGTAACGACTATAACGATGCTCAAATGACTTTGCCCAAAGGAAAAGGGTTGTTAATACTGAAAAAAATGAATAAAGATATTGAATATGTATATTGGGATGACCCTAACGAATTAGTAGAAAGATTAAAATTACTCATGGCCTCTCGGGAAGCTGGAAATACAGGACTAGATAACGAAATATTATCCATCATAGAAGAACTACGAGAGGGTAAATTTATAAGTAAATAAATATCTAGATAAAATAGTATTCTTTTCATTTTCCTTTGATCTTTCTAGAAGAACATACATAATGAATATAGACAAATTCGGTCATCATATTCATAAAAGAATGCGATTATCAGATATATTTGATATCTCAGATAAAACTATTTTAAAAACTACAAGTGGTGAGTTTAATTTGCAAATGAACAGACTACGAGGTGTTATTAATCCTGTTGAAGCAGATGACGTTGCTAACAAGGAATATGTAGATGAAAAAATTAATTACCTGTGCGCTAAAAGCGATGTTCAAACATTATTGGACAAAACAAAAAAAGAGATTTTAAAAGATATTCAAGTCTCATTAGATCATTTAAAATCAAGTATGGTATCATATATTGATCATAAAATAACGAACACTGCTACGAGTAAGACGAACAATCCATCTCATAATGATAAAGCAACAAATCGTGAATGAATTACACAAATCAGCCAGAAGAAACTTTGTTCGTCGTCATGTTATTTTAAAAGGAATCGATGACCTGTGGCAAGCTGATCTTATTGATTTAAGAAACATAAAAAATAATAATAATAAGGGTTTCAGTTATATATTAGTGGTGATTGACTGCTTTTCAAAATATGCATGGACTATGCCTTTGAAGTCTAAATCAAAAGTAGAAGTGTCAAACGCATTTCAAGAAGTGATAAAGACAAGTAATCGTTCACCTAATCATTTACAAACAGATTTGGGAACAGAATTTTACAACGATACATTCTCAAAATTAATGAAAAATTATAACATTAATCACTACTCATCATTTTCGATTAAGAAAGCTTCGATTGTGGAAAGATTAAATAAAACTTTAAAAAATACATTATTCAAAACTTTTAATTTAAATGGAAATTACAAATGGATAGGAAAACCTTTAGAAAATACTGTACATGCTTACAATAATTCTAAACACCGTACTATTAATTGTAAGCCGGTTGATGTTATTAATGAAAATGAGAATCTTATACGAAAAAATATTTTAAAATCACATAGAAAAACGTTGACTAAGAAAATTAAATTTAAAGTTGGGGATTACGTTCGAATAAGTAAGTATAAAAATTGTTTTCAAAAAGGCTATACCCCAAATTGGTCAACAGAAATCTTTAAAGTCATAAACATTAATGAGACAATCCCAGTGACATATAACATTGAAGATCTTCGTAACCAACCTATATTGGGTACTTTTTATGATCAAGAAATTCAAAAAACATTTTATCCTGATGTTTACCTCATAGAAAAAGTTTTAAGGAGAAAAGGTAGTAAACTATTTGTCAAATGGTTAGGTTTGAATGATAGTGAAAATAGTTGGATCGATAAGAAAACTATTGTAAATTGATACAAGGGTATTTATAATTCAATCTATTATTTATCATAACATTGTGACACGAACAATGCAAGGAAGTGGACTTCTTAATAATATAATAAATAATTTACCGTTCGAACTCCATTTACCAGGTTACAATTACTGTGGACCCGGTACTAAATTAAAAAAACGTTTATTACGAGGAGACAAAGGCATAAATCAATTGGATGAAGCTTGTAAAGTACATGATATAGCTTATACAAATTATTCAGACTTGAATAATAGACATCAAGCTGACTCTCAGTTACTTAATATGGCAAAAAAACGGTTAAAAGCAGCAGATGTTGGAAAAAGAGAAAAAATCGCTTCTTGGTTAGTTAGCAAAGCAATGAAGACAAAACTTAAAATGGGATCTGGTTTAAAAACATTTGGATCTTTAGTAACGAAAATTCGCTCACACCTCAAAAAGTTAAAACCTAAAAACAAAGAAGATGCAATTAAACATGCATACCTTGCTGCAAAAAAGTTGTACTCAAATAATTCCAGGATCCCTATACCCAGAGTCATATCGCTACCTAAAACAGGAGGGTTTCTACCGCTGATTCCAATTTTTGCTGGGCTGTCTGCATTAGGTACATTAGCTGGCGGTGCAGCGGGTATTGCAAAGACGGTTAACGATTACAAAAGTGCTAAACAAAATTTACAAGAATCACAACGTCATAATAAAGTCATTGAATCGATTGCGTTGGGTAAAGGATTGTATATCAAACCGTACAAGAAAGGAAATGGCTTGTTTGTTAAATGTTCAAAAAACTAATTAAGAGGTTACCTAATAGTGCTCTTAGTAATATAGATATCCAGAATCACGCGTATAACGTACCTTATTTTAGAGGTGTATATATGAAAGATCAATTACCTAACAAACCGAAACTTATTGAAAGTGGTGTTGTTAATTTGGATAATTCTAACAGTGAAGGAACACATTGGGTAGCCTACATAAAAATAAAGAATTATTGTGAATATTTTGATAGCTATGGTAATTTGAAACCACCTTTAGAATTATTAAATTACTTTAAAAATTGTAATGTTTTTTATAACTATACGCGATTTCAAAAAAATAACTCTGTAAATTGTGGACATTTATGTTTGTCATTTTTGTATACTTTCTGGAATAAATATATAAATTGAATAACTTTTTTATTTGTATCATTTGCATGATGTCTCTCTCACTATCTATAACGGGTAACTCATCAGCATTATCTACTTATTATTCACCTACTCTACAATTTGAGGGACAGTATGAATGTGCATTATTATATTTATCTACATTTAATTCTATACCAAATATTGATAAAACAAATTGTAAATTTTATTATGATCGTGATGTTATTGAAATACCTGAAGGCGCATATGAACTGCAAGACATCAACGATTATATAAATTTAAAATTACAAGGCGCAAGTTTTAAATTACAATGCAATAACAATACTTTAAAAACTAATATATTCTGCACAAAAAAAATTGATTTTATAAAAGAAGATTCTATTGGTAGATTGTTAGGTTTTGGTAAGAAAAAACTTGAAGCAAATATATTACATGAATCACCGTATCCAGCGAACATTTTATCAACAACCGTGGTGAGGGTCGAATGTGACATAGTGACTGGATCATATATTAATGGCCAACCGAGTCATATCATTCATGAATTTGCTCCAAATGTGCCTCCTGGTTACAGAATTATAGAAGTTCCTAAAAACGTCATTTACTTTCCAGTAAATCAAAACAACATTAACAGTGTGAACGTGAGACTTTTAGATATAAATAATAATTTGCTTAATCTACGTGGGGAGGAAGTGCAGTTATATTTACACCTCAGAAGAAAATGATTGATTACAGTAAAATAAATAAATACCCTTGTACCCCAATAAAAAAAAACAGTGCTTCTCGAGTTATCCACAAGACAACATCTAACCCAAAAAAAAAACTGCAACTTAATCAAGAAAATCGACAATTTCTCAAAGCTATAGGACTTTTAAAATGAGTATGTTAGACGTTTTATCTTCTCCACTGCACGATAATACTATAGTTGGTATCGAATACCATTCATATAAGCCATACATAACAAGTTTCAATAGAAACGATGAAATTCGCATACCTATTAATGAAAAAGACTTATATGTTTTACCATCCGCTAGTACATTGTATTTAGAAGGATCAGTAAAAGTTACTAAAAAAGATTCCCAAGAAAGAAGTAGTGTATCATTTACGAATAATCCCATGCTGTATCTCTTTCAAGACATTCGATATGAACTAAATGGTGTCGAGATCGATAAAATAAAAAACGCTGGCATAACAACTACTATGAAGTCATTATTATCAATGAATGAAAGTGAATCAAAATCATGTCGTGCTTGGGGTTGGGACATCCATGGCTTTAAAAGTCCCAATGGTTCTTTTTCTGTATCTATACCACTTAGTAACATTCTTGGATTCGCTGAAGATTACAAAAAAGTGATCATGAATTGCAAACATGAATTAATATTATTGCGGAGTAATACAAACTCAAATGCTGTGAAGCTTGATGCCGGAGAAGTCATACACGATGTTGAAATTAATAAAATTGTATGGAGAGTACCACATGTAAAAGTGTCGGACAAAGAAAAAATTCATCTTTTAAAGATTTTGGAAAAAGATCGAGCGCTGCAATTAGTATTTAGGAATTGGGATTTATACGAATATCCGTTGTTGCCTAAAACCACAAAACATACGTGGTCTATTAAAACTTCATCCCAAATTGAAAAACCGAGATATGTAATTATAGGTCTACAGACTAATAAAAAACATAATGCAGTTGCTGATATGTCTAGATTTGATCACTGTACTTTGCGTGGTGTAAGAGTATATCTCAATTCAACTTATTATCCATATGAGAATCTAAACAGCAATTTCACTAATAACAATTGTGCATTACTTTATGAGCAATATGTTCGTTTTCAACAGTCATACTATGGACGTCGATCAGAGCCGTTGTTAAACGCCAAGGAGTTTAAGGAAGTCGCTCCTTTATTTGTCATAGACTGTTCTAGACAAGTTGATAACCTCATATCAGGTCCAGTAGTCGACGTACGAGTAGAGCTGGAAAGTGATGTTGAAATACCTGATCAAACTTCAGCCTACTGTTTGATATTGAACGATTGCATAATTGAATATAAACCATTAACTAATATTGTAAGAAAAATATCTTAATTATGAGTTCTAATGTAGTTATTTTAGACATACAAGGATTTAAAGATTCTCAAAACCAATTCATAGTTAAGGAATTGGCTTTTGCTACTCAAGAGTTTACACAATCGTTTTTAATTAAACCACCATATTTGTTTAAATATTTATCAAGTTCAGAAAAGAAACAAGTTATGTTGTTGGAAAGAAATAGAGGAATTTATTGGAACGAAGGTTATATCGACTATCGGGAATTTAGACGAATAATCGTCCCATATCTAGAAAATAAGGAAATCATTGTAAAAGGTTTCGAAAAGGTGAAATGGGTTAAGGAACTTTGTGAGAATTGTAGTGTCTTTGACCTCGGTGAAAAAAACTGTCCTAATTTCTCTGTGTTGTATAACATGTACTGTGATGGAAAACAAAATTTTAATTGTACTAAACATGTAAAGTACTGTGCCTTAAAAAATGTGTTATGTATTAAAAAATATTTGAATTTCTAATGAATTGTGTATTTAAGGTTTTAATAAATAAAAAATCATTAAATCGTAAAAATGTGTTTATTTCAAAAGTTTGCCTACCTAATACTCTACTGTTACCCTTTCCATAATAATAAAAATGTATTAAATTTAAAAAGTATGACACAACTAACCTAAGAAGTATTGTAATCTAACATAAAACACAGCATTTAGATAAAAAATTCCATTTAAAAAATTAAAAATCATTGTCTATCAAAGATTTCGAATAAAATGCATGAAATTTAAAAAATATAACACAACTAACTTTAATAAGTATTGTTATCTATCAAAAATACATCATTTAGATAAATATTTCTGTTAAAAAAATGAAAAAATAATAATTAAAAGTCATTGTCTATCAAAGATTTCGATATTTTTTTAACTAATGATTCAGTATCATCCATTACATTATCAATTGCGTCTTTTACAATATATTGTGCATTTATTATCACATTATCACTATCACTATCACTGTCACTGGTATTGTTATTGCAGAGGTCTATAACTGATATTTTTATTAACTTCAACCCACGTCGGTGCAGTTTGCTCATTACGAAAGATTTTGTAGGTTGTTTCTTCATTTGAGATGGCTTTTCCTGACGTCGTCGTCTGGATTTCTTTTCTTTTGTAATTTGACTGCAGTGCTGGGGCTCGTTGCGAAGCATCTCGGAAAGCCCTTCGTAAGGATCCTGAGCGTACTGGCTAAACACAATTTCTGAATCGGAAATCTGAAACAAAATTATAAAAATAATTGTTAGTATTTTTAACAGACATCAAATCAAAAAAGGAGGAGGTTCTCAATTCGACTGTATGTTTTTGTAGTGTCACTCTCGAGGTGGTCCTATTTAAATTCGGTTAAGACTGATGATGATCTTCAGAGATAACGAAGAGGACTCTTTAGTGAATAACAGTCACTCACCCGCAATTAGAGAAATCGTTTGGCTATGTATTGTATATTTTACTCAAAATAGAAAAATAAAATACCTAAACTTTATAAAAGTAAAAACCTTAAAAAATAATGAAATAATTTGTGTAAAACTGTTTAGGAAGTCAGTGGATTTTTTTGTTAAATCAAACCAAATCAAAGACATCTACTTTCTAAACTGTTTCACATAAATTATTTTATTATTTTTGTAGTCGGTTTTTACTTTTATTAAAGTTTATTTTATATTCGATGAAAACAATCGTTATCTATGTTATAATAATAAAATAGATTTAAAATATTTTACTTACCGATGACATGATTGTGACGCACACTAATATATCAGATATCAATAATAATTAACAAGTACTCGAAGCGAGTAATATTTTATAAGTAACATACATAACACGTTTGCACATTAGGTAATTAAACATTACGACATTATAAGTTAGTGCCCGTTCACATAGACTAATTGCTGAGTCAATTTTGTTCGCATTTGATAAAAGTTTAGTACGGATAGGGAAGCAAACTGTTTAGCGAATTGATATAAAACATAAATTTGCTGAGTTATATTCTTCTTTCATAGATCTGTTAACAACTGCGAGTTATATGAACAATTAAAGTAGACAGTCAATTTGCTAAGCAATCTGTTTCCGTGATCGTACATTAATTTAAGATTTTTATTCAAACATTATCTGATCTGATTCATTCGCTGGTCTGTGTGAATGGGCACTAAGTTTTTAAGTTAACTCTAAAAATGATAACTTAGCATTTGTGTGAGCATTGAACTTTTAGATGTTTTTAATTATATTGACAAAGCACATTATGATTGTGTTGCAATATTATAGGTATCATAGTAATGTACAAACATTGATCACTTGAAAATAAATCTTATCTCCATAATAATAAAAGCAAAATGCTACTTAAGCACTGACTTATCACGTATATCACGAAATCTCCGGAACTACGAAACCTAAAAACTTGAAATTTGATATGTAGATTATTTACAGGATGTTAGCATTTGCTAAGAAAAGATTTGATACGAAAATCATAATTAAACCTTTACAATATTCACAATCTCACAAATACCTTTGTTAACGAGTTTCAGCTCCAAAACTATGTATAGTAAGTTGATGAAGTAAATAGGAGTATAGTACCATTGTTTACATCCGAACACAGCAGATTTGTTGTAGGCTCTTATTCGATAATCCCTTCAAGAACTTTATCGTGGTGTTCATCAAAATATTTCTGAAAATAAGGTGAAAATAATATTATATTAGTAATATATACACGTACATATCTTTAGTCATAAAAGTTAAAAAACTTCAAACAAAAAATATTTATAATAATCATATAATTACCTGGGAAATGTATTATAGGTACTAATAATTATATTTTTTTACTGTCAGACATTCAGTTCAGATGCGTATTTCTCAGATCCAAAATATCTAACTTCAGCTGCTGCAGATCACTTGGATATCAGAAGATGCTAGGATCGTGTACTTATTATTTTGCTTCAAAAAATAATGCTCTAAAAACTTGACAATTAAACAAGATAACCAATTAATTCGTCAGTCAACCATTGTTGCTTAAAGTTAATTATTATTATGTTTTAAAATGTCCGGCTTTTTAAACAAAGTACAATTTATTCATTATTAAAATAAATATAATCATATGAACCAGATATTAACGATAATCATAAGATCTTTTACCAGTAAAGCATTTCATATTTCAACACAGTTGTTAGTTTTATTGCACTTTGATCAACCTAAATAATTTATCTATTCAGCTGTAACATTCGCATAAACCGCTATTTTAGGTAAGGATGGCACGCATACACATTTACTTTATTCACGTAAATATCGTCTTTTGTTAATTAGTAATATAGGATAATTTGTCAGCCCTAAGTCTTTTTGCTGTATCGACAAACCATACAAATTGTGTGCTCTAATTCCTTACTCTTCATTTTTACGTTGATATAATACGTACAAAAAAAAGAGTTGATTTAATCGTTGTTACTTAGGATGTTTGCAATCATTTCTAATAAAGTGAATTATCATATGATTTCGACTTATAAACAACATGTTTTCGAAAACCAAGACACAGACGAAATTAAGTATTCAAGTGCGGATACAATCTCCAAGAAGGGCAAGAAGTACCTACGCTGCGAACGCTCATTTATTCATACGAATTGTCGATACTTTCCGTGTTGATTGCTGACCTGCTGCTATCCACCGCTCCGAGTGTCGTCACCAACTCATCAAGCTACTGGTAAAAACATGTAAGTTTAATAAGTAATGTAAGTATAATAAGTTGTTGTGTATTATCCACAGACATAGTAAAAAATATAGACGAAGTTCTGCGAACAATCTAGTGAAGCCAAAAAAACTATGCTCCTTCGTGTACAAAAATCCTTCAAGTGTGAGCGTGAGCGCTGGTTGTACACGAAGAAGCAAAGGCTTTTTTTTGGCTTCACTGTGATTGTTCGCAACACTTCGTCTATATTTTTTACTATGTCTGTGGTATTATCCCTCTCTTTACTTATCTATATATTTTCCATTCTAAGGTTGTCTGAAAAAAATTGTCTAGACCGCGATAACACCGCCTATTGCCTTATATCTTTTATGTATGTTGCGTATTTTTGGGGTGAAACACCTAATGGTGTGTCTAGGAGGCAAGACTGACTCGATACGTGGCACGTATATATTGTTTCACATCTGTATAATGGCTTCCGGCTTTCCGGGACAGTTACATTTTTTGTATACAATACAGAATATATGTGGGAGTTATTTTGAAGATAAGAATTACTATACTTTTAATGCACGTTTTTATTTAAATAATACGTCGTAGTAGTTAGGTACATTGATCGTCTTATACTGTCTTCAAAGATAATGTAATCACTATCACTACGTTTTAATCATGATTATATTATCTTTGGTTTTAACTGTCTTTTAATCTGGCTGCGCAGCAGTTGATACAAGTACCTCAGCGCTCCCAGCCATTCATTCCATCCGTCACACACATACTTCCCGTTCATTCATCAGTTGCGTTCAAACAAATTTATAACACCACATATATTTTGTATTGCACGAAACATTTTAAGAGTATATTCAAATCACTGATCTATTTGTATCATTATTTTTTATTAATTGTTTTAACGTTTTTATTTCAGGTCAGAATCAGAGTGCGAGTTCTATCAGCCAACTGCGGTCATCGGACAGAAAGCTAAATCCACGCGCAAGCTCCCTACCAACAACAACAACGGGAAGCGCAAGTCAGGATCGTCTCGTCCAAGGTAATCAAAATTTTGTTTTAAAGCAAAGTTGAGTAAAATACTTCACTTTGATATCCGGATAGATAACGAAGACGAGTATTAAATTCATTTTAGAATTGAATTAAAATCATTTTCCAAGCAACGATTCGAATAAGAAAGTATATGATTAACCAAATCTTTATTTCTTTGTTGTTTCAGTAAAAAAATACAGAATGATAATATCGATGTATTCGGTATCAGTCGCAATGAAACTGACACGGAACTCAACGAAGGCTCATCTTGCAACCAAACAGTTTTATCATCCTTTTTTGTCAACCGTGTGGCTAATGGTAACGAGCGGCGAGATGCGAACACCGACGGAGAATATTATATAGACTGCAAAGTTTACAAGACGTCCGATGCGCGTGAGACGGAGTCCATAGCGTTGTGGAAGAAAGCGCTTGTCCGTGTAAAATTCCAAACCAATACGGATACATCGCAGTGGAGCCGATTACAGGATTTCGTGCGTTCGGCAGACAAATTGTTTGAAGAACCACCAAGAATGTACACTGGTAAATAAAATAAAATCATTATAAGATCATTGTTTTGTTTTATTTAATAAAATGAGGTAAGCGTCCAAAATCTTCCTTAGGAATCAGTTAATCCATAAATTATAATGATAACAGTAAGTAACCTATAGACACATACACAACAAACATAACACTTTTTTCCTCAAACACTCAACGCTGTTGCTAAATTAAATTAATACATTTTTGATCGATCAAGTAGAACGTTCAGTATTAGATATATTCTGGTACACCGTCGGTTACCATTAAGCGTTTTACCACATTGTGTGCATCATGCCATCATGTTATGTGTCGATCGCCAAACGTCCAAACGAACATCTCATGAACGTTCAACGTCAACGAGTTCCATTCGGATACCGTTGGGCGTTCTACAACATCGAACTGATTTAATTAATCTGCATATTTATCCGAATCCGTATACTTATTATTGGGCGCACTGGAACACCGGAGCGGTACGCGACAGGTGGTCCAGCGTGCCCAATATTATACTACTAATATTATAACATAAAAACGAGGCGTACATATACGAAAGTTGTATTCTTTCTAAAGTAAGCAGAGTTCCAGAGTTCTACCCAGTATCGTTGCACTCAGGGGTGGCGATAACTCTAAAGGTACCTATATATTAATAAATTTAGTACAGTTAATTTAATTCCCCATTTTGCCGCGGTCCAAGATTTATTGAAGCGTTTTTTTTCTTGGCATTACCTATTATTTAATTGCGTTGCTAATTATTTTCGTCACTTTCTAGAAACGTTTCTTAAATTGATTATAATTAATAATAATTAACGATGTCTGAAATATTATTTTTTCCTAATAATAGTTGGTGGTATAGAATTTTAAGATGTTTTAACTTCGAAGTGTCTGGCTATGGTGTCGCTACCTGGTGTAGCGAAAACACAATTCATACTATCGTTGTTTCATACGGCATTCAGTAGTGCTTCAATATATTTTCAGATGGCGCTACCAGTTTATCATATTCATGTGTTTCATCAACTCCTCTTTTTATCAACAGTAACATGCGGTGCTGACGATTTCCGCTGCAGCAATGGCAAATGCATCGAGATCAGTCGTCGCTGTGACCACATCTATGACTGCCCAGACCAGGAGGACGAACGTGGTTGCGGTGAGTACCTACCTAATCGTACCTACCTCAACAAGATTAAATTTCTCCCCACCCTTTACCATAGCGGGTTAAACCTTCGAGTCCCTAATACTATTTCACACACAAAGTATAACTCTAGTTTTCTTCTTATATTTCTTGTAAATAAGACGTAAAAGCTTCAACAATAGGCAGATCTCCTATCGTTATACCAATATAAGCTCTTTTCAAGTGGGAAACACCTTTACTTCAGAACCCTTAATTATTATTCTATTATTGCTAGATATAATTAATTAAGGATAATACATTTAGACTGCCGACCTGATGAGTTCCGTTGCCAGAGTGACGGCTCTTGTATTGAAGAACGCAAGAAGTGCGACGGTGAACAACACTGCTCAGATGGATCTGATGAAATAGATTGTCGTAAGTAGTACCTCACTTGGTTATAAAGACAGCTATAATGTACTTACATGTCAATTAACGAGAGACTATGAGCAACACGTTATATTTCATGAAGAATTCAGGACGAACTGTGCAAATGTTACCTTAGAAACTATTTCGAAGAACATGGAAAGTAAAAAATGTAAGAGATAAGAGGGAACAGGTACTCCCAGGTGTTTTAGTGTTTACCGAGATTTGATGAGTTGAGAACTTAGGCAGTTGGCACTGGAAGATAAATAACTAGAAAACGCATGGGCATGGTTAGGTATTTCTTGGAATACAGATGATAGTCACATTGTAGGAACTAGGTACGTTAAGAAAGTAATCGGTGAATTACAATAGACAAATACGCCCATTTCCTATGGGATTCATGAGTTAATCCATGCATATCCATCCATATCCATGGAGTTTATTGCCGGTTCTGTTTCATAGGACCCACAATTTGGAACCGTGCAACTAGAGCTTGACGTTTCAAAAGTGCCTGTAATTAGGTTTAATTGAAATAAAAAATATTTGTATTTGTATTACTGTAGAATCGTTTTTATTTAGGCCAAAAATAAACATTACCGGGAGAATATCAACATGCCTTGTAGTTGAGTGCTGCAATTAAACCGTCACCATAGATATTTTTTGCATTTCAAACCATATAATCTGTGTTAGCTCATACTGCCTCGTTTCGAACTAAATCAAGGTCATTAAAGTGATATCTTCACACGCTGCTTTTGTGGATTATTTGTACGGTAAGTGTCAACCATGGTATGGTGGCTTGGACACCATGTCTGTAAGGACACCGGCAAATTCAGGTGCCACGATGGCACCTGCATATCGGTCCTACTGCGCTGTGATGGTTTCAAAGACTGCAAAAAAGACGGTAGCGACGAAATTGGATGTCGTAAGTATCTGCTTGAATGCAACTAACCAAACTGTGGTTTTGTTTACGTTTTAAAAACACTGATAGGTTTAATTTTGAATATTTATGTAAAACATGTTGCTATACAAGGCGCATTTTTTGGCACTAGTTGAAGTTTCATGCGTTATTATATTCAGTGCAAACTACATTAAATTTGTTCCACGGTTAAGGGAAATAGTGCGAAATGCAGCTTGTATCATATAACATATTTGATAATAATTATCTCAGTTTGAAGTTTTAATATAAAATCACGAATATCGTTAAACAAAACCACATTTGAAATGGCACGGATACTAATTACTAACCAAATAACACCGTTTACAATAAAGGATGTAATTTTAAAAAGCATGCAGACCAGACCAATTCCAATGCGATCATGGGACCTGTATCAGGCGGAGTAAGCGTTGTGATGGGCGGGTTGATTGCCCCACAGATAGGTCGGATGAAAGGAACTGCATCGGTAAGACATCCATCCCCATACAAAATATTGGATAAAACACTTTGGTTCACTTTGGTTTCACCCCAATAGAGTACATTTCCATTCGGTAATCGTTTTGAAACCTAAAAATCTCATTTTTATCACTGAATCAATATTTATCTAATGCATGTTAATTTCAAAGTTGTCGCCCAAGGTTAAATTTTCATATTATGACGAGATTACATGTAATAGTATAGATTTGCATGTATTTCCAGCCACTGGCTACTTTAGATGCAGAAGTGGCAAGGTCATACATGAATCCCTAAGGTGCAATCGTCAGTATGATTGTACGCCTGGAGATTTTTCCGATGAACAAAATTGTCGTAAGTTTATAATTTTGTAAAAGATTCTTGCTATTTGGCTTACTGTCTCATTTTACTTCTGTATCTTTTTTATTTTCCTTTTTATTTTCGTATCTCCTTCAATCCAAAAAGTCTTCATGGTGATTGGTCTTATCATTTACAAATTCAGTATCTTAAACATTATTTTGTTGTTTTGGATTCATTATTTTCATTTCTTAAATTTCTTCCAATCTTTCATTTCGGAATTGCTGCTGATTTGTCAGCTCTTTAAATAATAAATATGAACGTAGTCTATTTCTTTTACCGACTAGCATGTGGTGTGAGTGACTTCAAATGCAGTAACGGACACTGCATTCCTGCATCCAAGCATTGTGACCGAACGCATGATTGTCAGGACGGTTCAGATGAACGCGATTGCTCTTATGGTTTGAATCTCTTCCAAATTTTTTACTATGATTTTGTAAATTGCATAAATATCTTTATATTACGCAAGGTAATGGTCAAATATTATACCTCCCTTTAGCATGTTTTACATCACACTAATTTTACATTCAGATGCTTGTTTAAATGCACAGCACTAAAGCTGCACTTTACTAGATTAATATTCATAAAATTAATTTAAATATAAACTTGACGCGATTGGCCTGTTAGTTTAACAATAGTAAGTACTAAATCTAAAAACTGAATCAAAGAGTTTTAACGTGCATCGGAATAGAACCGCATTCGCTTCAAGTTTATAAAATTTAGGTGACTAAGATTGATTTATATAATTTGTAGTCATCTAAGTTGCTTTAATTTATTACTGTTTTAATTTTATAACACTAGAAAGGGACTCTCCTAATTGTAACGACTCCCTTACTAGTGTATTTATATGGTTATGGCGCATTATTACGGCAGGCACAGTTTGCATGGCTTATGAATATGAATGCACGAGTGGAATGTGCGTGCAAGCCGATGCCAGATGCAATGGAACCAAGGAGTGTGATGACGGCACCGACGAGACCAGCTGCCCTTGCAAAAGGGACCAATACCCGTGTCGGGACGGTTCTTGTATAAATATAGCCTATCTTTGTAATGGTCGGGACGATTGCAGTCAAGGCGAAGACGAGTACAATTGCCGTAAGTAATGCTTGATGAATGCCTTTATATTGATCACTGTTCAAAGACATCGTGCATGAATCGTTTAGAAAACTTGATTAGATCTTGAAATGTCATAATTATATTTATGTTTAGAATCCTCTTGATGATAAAAGGTTTTCATTGCTAGTTTTCAGTTGTCTTAGAGCTGTAACAATTCAAAATATAGACAAAAACAACATCAATTGTATAGACAATGTGTACTTGCAAAATTATTGGTCTTGATAATAATTAATCTTACCAATGTTTAAGTGCTTACGTATCATTATTATCTATCTATCTCATATCCTCAATACTAAAGATTAAACTAAAACGATTGATGAACGATAATATTTGAACTAGCAAATTGTTCTGTGGAATCATGATGTGTGTAAATATTTAGGGACCCATGGAAAGGACCGTTGGCAATGCAACGACGGTGTCTATGTAAGTGTTCGGAGACGATGTGATGGTCGATTCGACTGTCCCGATAATTCTGATGAGAAAAATTGTGAACCATCAAATGTGATAAAAGGTCCATTTCAATTGTTATAGCTGGAAGCATGCGCATGCGATATCGCATGATACAATTCTATTTCTGTTTCAATTCTAGCTATTTCTTTTCATTTGTTGTTATTCTTGTAGTTAGTTAAAATCAAATCAATATTTTGTTTTGATCTCATTTCTTTCTTAAATCTGCCTGTTCCAGTCGTTTATTTGTTAAGTCATAAAATTACAGTTACATAATAAATATTATTACCGATTATTTCGTTTTCAAGACAAGTGTTAACATTAGTAGTTATTCGCAATGTGTTAATCGCACTTGGGATTTATGATAATTGACGACGGAGAATTTATAACATGGCGATGGTTTCAGGTAAACCGTGTCCATCAGGACGTTTCACCTGCCATGCAGGCTCTCGAGTCGCGTGCGCAGACAAATGTAACGGAGTTCCCGAATGTGATGGCGGCGAAGACGAGGATGACTGCGGAGGCTCATGTGAGTTTCGAATATTTTTCAAGTTTATTTTTTAGGACCATTACATAAATAGTTCGGGGGCCCTACCATCAACTTTGAAACAATTTAGTAGACCTGTTTAAATTGTGCTCAAATTATGTCTTAGCATACCTTTGCAGGGCAGGTCATAAAAAAAACTTTTTTTTATCACACGTCTGATAACAAGAGTTTCTGGTAAGACTCTTGAAATACAACGATTTCACGAAGTGACTTAATATTTATTAGTTAAGATTAGGATTTAACCAAGTCGCGTAGTTCTAAGAAATTGCAAAACAAAGGTATTTACAATTTCCTAGTTCTATCAGTAACACGTAAGACACGGTAGAGGCTTTGCTCTAAGCGGAAAGGGAAACGGTAAGATAATGTAATATTATTGAAGGGTCATACCAAATTTATTATCAGCAGCTGATTATACGCTGTAGTGGACATACGGTTGAGAATCATGAAAAATCAGCAAACCACGTAAAGCTATGTCACTGTAGGCGGCTGATTGTGAACTAGCGTTACGTTTGGTGGTGACCCGGCCCTCAGTGTCTACATGTCCCTGATCCGTGTACATGCTAGTGGTGTTGATTGTTCACCAACTAAACTTATTTCAAACTAATGCTCTCTTTTAAATAGTAGATACAGGGGATGGCAACAATTTTAGTTCTGTCAAATTGATCGGAATTAAAATTTACATGAAAAAATTATCGTGATCTCGAAACATGCCCACTCAAAATACGTAGAAGGGTAACAGGTTATCTAACTACTTGACAGTTCTATAATTCTTGCTATCTCTTTCTTGTCTCCATTATTAGAAAAATATGAATAGTTTAAGTTAAGTTGGTGTACAAGAAAATCAACACCAATGTTTATTTAAAAGTAACTTCTGGTAATGATGTACTTTTCAGATTTTATGTTATGTGTTACTTTACGAATTAATTAGAAATAAATATTGTATTTCTTAACCTCTTGTATGCCGTAGTTCCAGACAGAATTAAAATTCCATTATGTCTCATGTGGATCTGCGTGTTATGTGAGGGGTTGATATTATTTTTAAGGCTAGCTCCACACAACGGTGAGAAAAGACCATAACAGATGTAATTTTTTATAAAAAAATTATTCACCTTAAAATTAAAAGTATATTGAGTTGTGGTCTGGTCACACTAAATACGCTGAGGTAAAATATACTACGTACTAGAGTAGACGTTACGAACAAAAAATATCGTGCAACTTGCTGGCCGCGGAGCACGCGCGCGGCGAGCGTGGCTAAGCGAGTGAGAGTGCAAGAGCTCTAAAACGTGCTACAAACGTTGTGTTCGGGGTGTCTTCTCTAGTACGTAGTACATATTACCTCAGTGACTAAATATAACATTAGTGGCATATATAATAATTATAGTAAAATTGAAAATGTCTTTAATAAACATATATAGCTGACAAGCGAATGCCTGAATATACGATGCTGTAGCGAACATGAAGAATGGCGATTTGCGATCAATTGCGATTTGCTGTGTCTATTTTTGCACTTTATGTACTATATTCTTATGTTAACTTTAAGGTTAATAATTATATTTATATTTATTGTATTGTTTTTAAAGCTTGTGCCCACGAATGCGACGGCAGGTGTATATCAGCCAATCAAATTTGCGACCGCCAGCCAGACTGTTCGGATGGGTCGGACGAGTACGAATGCGATTATTGTGACAGTCCCAACGACTTCAGGTAACTGATGCAATAGAGTTGATATTTATCTTTTTAACCACTTATTTTATATATTCCTCCTATTAATTTTAAATGTTCGATGTAATTAATGTATACAGCGAATTGCTATTATAAGGCCAACGGCGAAAGATGCTTGCAGCGATTGTTAGAAAATGTGTTTTTGTTTAGTTACATTTTCATGTTATTTTAAGCTAATATGTTTGTTTTAGATGCGATTCTGGAGAATGTTTACCGTACACGCTGTTGTGCAATGGCATCGCAGAATGTTCGGACAGTAGTGATGAACAGAATTGCAATACTACCATGACAACCAGTCCTGAACGTGAGTTAATAATATTATACTTCCGAGGATTATTGAAAATGACGATCTAGGTCAACCCCTCGCAGAAAACGGGTTGTGTTTGATAGGCTTATACAAAATTATTGTGATCACTGAGTCTTATGCCAAAAATGATTACTACGGCAATACATATTGACAAACATAGAATATTTGACTTTGACGACCTCTGTGGTCTAGTGGTTCGAGTGTCGGACTGTTGATCACGGGGTCGTGGGTTCGATTCCCACAGAACATAAATATTTGTGTGATGAACATGAGTGTTTGTGTTGGTCTGGTTGTTTCTTATGTATTATAAGTATTTATTTACAAAAAAAAAAGTATATAAGTATTATATCCATTGTCTAGTACCCATAGCACAAGCTCTGCTTAGTTTGGGACTAGATGGCGATGTGCACAAAAAAAAGAAAAAAAAATATTTCCTATTAACTCGTCGTGTCCTATGTCCACGTTTGCCATGTGTATTAATTAGAGCCACTTCAAATGGTTGACTTGAAGCTTGTAGACTTGAAGTGACTGACATACATGGTTTCTAACAGAGCCATGCACATCGGAACAGTTCCGGTGTATCGGTGATAATGCCTGCGTCGACAACAATTTCTTCTGTGATGGCAACATTGACTGCATTGATGGCTCGGACGAAGCGAACTGCCGTAAGTATCAAAATATTAGCCTGTATTTTTGTAACTGAAATTCAAATTAAGTTCATACAAACGAATTACTTTTATGTGATAACTATCGTGAGATAAACGAATTATCATTATTATTTTGCGTATAAAGACACTTAAATTGGTAGCAAAAAATACAAGATGTTGGTCTGTAACCGTGCCATATTTCTAGAGTAAATAATAACAAATGTGCTCAGTCATCTAAAAATATTTAACTAATTCTACGGTTATTTAATAACGAAATTTTCATCTAAAACATAACCAGGGTTTGAGAATAACTCCCGAACGACTTTGAAAATAAGCCACCGGCAGCATTGTCAAAGGGCGGAAAATTCTGCCTGCCTGGAAAAAAATTTTGGTGGTTTCGCACGCATCGTTTTTGAGTCGCACGAGACACACGGGGGGGATTTGCTTGTTTACAAATATGTATTTGAATAAAATGAATAGGTGTTGGTTTTTTTATTGATTTGTGTTCAGTATCAGTGCTATAGTCACCTCCTTAAATATGGCACGAATACAGATCAACATGTTATGAACTGGGTGTACCATCGCTATGCTTCATGGAGGGAAAGTATTTTAAATATTGGAAATATGTAATTCTACATAAAGGAGACTTCAATTTATTTAAACCTAGCGGACCCGGTCGACGTCATCCTGCCCGGAAAAGCAGCGCCACATATCATTAAAATTGTCTCTGCCGTTTAGGAGAATATCAGTGACATACCGACAGCAGCGCCACCTACCGGGTCCAGTTGTGTTTTCAAACCATCCAGGAACCCATTGAAATATACACACAAAAAGTCTATGTTTGCTCTATTTTTAGTATTTGTTGCTAAATTACATAGTATGCAGTATAATTAGATGAAGTTTGACGCTGGTATGTAATTACCGTTTCGAAGATAAAACAAGAACGTTGAAAAAAATGCATATTTTTCGAGGTTTCTTGTATGGGTACTGCCTTTTATTTTAGACTTTTTTTATTTTTAACCGACTTCATTTAGTATTTGTCATGATAGGGGCAACAAATATTCTTAGAAAATTTCAACCGGCTACCTATGTTCGGGTAGGTAGTGTTCAGTTGCGACAGACAGACAGACAGGCGGACGGACGGACAGTGTAGCGAGAGTAAAAGGGTGCTACTTTGGGTAAGGAACCCTAAAAATAAGAAATTCTGCATTCAAAAAGATTTTTAAAAAATCTTGCCTAAGCTGGAATCAAACTCACACAGTCGTGAGAAATGACACAATCGCGAAGAAGTTCATATTATTTATTTTAAAGAAATAAGGTCACACTTTTTAAAATACTTTAATGCAGTATTATTATAATAGATTATTGTTGCAGTGCAGTCAATCAACTCAGCCTATCGCAGTCCACTGCTGGACATAGGCCTCTCCCAAGTTGCGCCACAACGCTCGATCCTCTGCCTTCCGCATCCAGTCCCCCCCGGCCACGCTCTTTAGGTCGTCCGTCCACCTGGCAGGGGGGCGCCCTACGCTGCGTTTGCCGATTCGCGGTCTCCACTCAAGGACTCGTCTGCTCCAGCGGCCATCGGTCCTTCGACAGACATGGCCAGCCCACTGCCACTTCAGCTTACTGATTCTACAAGCTATGTCGGTCACTCCGGTTCTTCTCCGGATAATCTCGTTTCGGATTTTATCCTTCAAAGAAACTCCAAGCATAGCTCGCTCCATAGCTCGCTGAGCGACTTTAAACTTGTGGACTAGCCCAACTGTCAGTGTCCACGTCTCGGCACCGTAAGTCATGACAGGCAGGACGCACTGGTTGAAGACTTTTGTCTTCAAACTTTGCGGTATAGGCGACGAGAAGACTCGGCGAAGTTTGCCAAACGCTGCCCAGCCCAGACGGATCCTTCTGTTGGCTTCTTTCTCGAAGTTGTGTCTACCAAGCTTTGCAGTGCAGTATTATTATTATATTATTAGTTTAATGAAGTCTTCTCCAAGTAAAATTTCCTATTTTCCATATTTAAGGTCCTTTCCCCCCTTATGGTATACCGATACGACACCTTGTATGAGTATTTGTATTTGAAATTAAATTCAATAAAATCGATAAGATAGAAAGTTATATTTGTTACTTACTTATTGTCATAAATTTTATTGAGGCAGGGCCTGCTGATGTTTATTATTAACTGCTTAAAAAAAAAAAACAATCTGAGAGTATTGTTTAAGCTCTGCCCCAGTTCCAGACATAATTAAAATTCCGTTATGTCTGGCGTCGATCTGCGTTTCGATGCGAGGGGTTAAAAAATCTTAGTTCATAATGAGCATCAGTCGTCTCTTATGAGTATTTTCATACAAATAATTGGCAAGCACAGGGCACTCACACGCTTATAGATCTGAAAAAGAAGCACTTACATCTCTTTGCACCTCACAAAACAACACTCTTAATCCACACTATGTGTAAACTGATATTGCACAATGCACTACTAGATGCTAATCGTTAAATCTTCATAGATTGGTGGTACCTAATACGAATTGTTGGAGATTTCATCTTAGACAGGTTTCACACGTTCAATTTTCAAAATTAACATTCAAGTATACTGGGTGTCAGGGAAACGCTTCCGAAAACTAAGTTAAGTGATAGTGCTGGTGATTACTGATAGGAAACCACAAAAAAAAATGCGATTCTTTTTTTAGATTTTTTCACTAGCGGATGGCAACACCAAAAACGACTTTAACATTGAATCATCTGTCATTTTTTTTGTTTTTTTTTGGATGAAAATAGTCTTTTATTATAGAATAGTGGGATTACAAATAGATTTTTTCATATATTTTTTTGCATTTTTCATACACAACTAACTAGCTTTGGACAGTTAAAAAAAACTGATTTGCAAAAAACCCCATTTACTTTCTTGATTTGTTAAAGTTCGCAATGTAATTCAAATAAAATATCAGCTGGCGCTAAGGGTGAACGACATCCGCTCGCATACGCAGTCCGTGTCGTAGCGAGCGTAGGTAGGTTAGGTACGCGCGGCATTGATCCAGAGTTTTGTACGCTTTACATTGCGGGTTTGCAAAATACCAAATCACTAAAACAATGAGTTTAAGGCTAATGGTTATTGGTATTCGATTGTGTTTAGGTAGTATAATAATAGCCTTTCAGTTTCGGGAGCGTTTCCCTGACACCCAGTATAAGGAAGTATGAATCAATTGGATAAAATTAATTAATTAGTGATCACGTATTATAAGACAGAAAAAAGTCGTTGATGGAATTGTTTTAGTATGGATTAGAAAAGGACCACAATCAATCAATCAATCAATCAACTCAGCCTATCGCAGTCCACTGCTGGACATAGGCCTCTCCCAAATTGCGCCACAACACCCGGTCTTCTGCCTTACGCATCAGGTCGTCGGTCCACTAAAAAAAAAAACACGACACAAAAAAATTGTGAAGACTCTTGTCAAAATGTCTACTCTGCAGAAAGCATTTTTCTGTCAGTAGGTGTTTTGTTTTTCTGTCATTTCCATTAAGGGAAGGCTTATATTATTGATGGGTGTCCAGCCTGGTACATGACGAGGGCGTCGAGGTCGCCTGCCAACTGTCATGAGTCAGAGTTTACCTGCTACGACGGCCGCTGCATTCCGCATGCGAGACGCTGTGACAATATTTACGACTGCTTCGATTTTTCTGACGAACAGAACTGTCACAATTCGGGTATCTGAAACATTTTTGTATTGTCACATCTGAGTGTAATGACCGCTATCATTTGAGTTGTACCTATTGTAAAATAAAAAAGTTCAAACGTGTCAGTAAATTATAATTAATTAATAATAATGTTTAAAAAGTAACACTGTTACTGTAAATATCGGTACCTACTATTAGTACCTAGTTTTGGTTTTCTGTTGACGTCCTTTCACAGATAGATGTACAATTGTACATTGTTAATGTTTTTGATTTGATCTTTCATCTGCAACTTATTTTAAACTAAGCGTCTTATAATAGTTGGAGTAATTCAAATAAATGATTGCATTGCAATTATACTCGGATGTGGAAATACCCTTAAAGCAGACATTTTGGAATGCGGTTTGATTGAAATAATATTTTTTTTAGTGAACCCCGTGTATTGATTCCTTCCAGGCCAACAGTTAGCTTCATAATTATTTTGTTAATCATTCATGTTGTCAATTTTTACATTAAATATATTTAATGTAGTTAGGTTAGTTCCATTTGACATCAGCAACGTATTTTGAAACTGAAGAAATCCGACGTTTACTAAGTCTTCCTGTTATACATTGATAATTAAATCTCGTACTCGTTGAAACCGTTTGCAATCAGAATGTGGAGCTTTATTGTGACAAAATTACTTATTAATAAGTAATTATTATCTACATCAAATAATTATCAATGTAAAAATATCCTGATTGCAAGCGAATTACTTTTTCGTATATATCATCATGGTATTCACTTGGTTTCCTGCACGTAACAGCTTTTATTCCAGTTTGTTTTCATTAATTTAATAAATAGGGTCGTAATGGATAGCACGTATTCAAGTAATCTACTTTAAGATTACTGTGGATCAAACCGATCATAATTTATAAACTCAGAATACAGAAACAACCTAAATTATATCTTTACAAAATGATTTTAAAAATTCGTGACAGTTAACTGAAGAAGTCCTTTAAGAGCTTTATCCATCAATTTTGCAACGTTGAGTCCTAGAATTTGTCCAAAACAGAATAAAAAATAATATTGTATATTTATTGCAATCCTCGACCACTAGTTTTTATCAGTAAACATTAGTAGTAGTGTGATGTTTTATTTCTTGCACGTTAGATTGTATGTTATTTTAAGAAGATTTTAAGTTAGTAATGAGTATTTTTTTCTCATTTAGCTTGCCCAAAGGATAGCTGGCAGTGTAGAAGTGGAGAATGCATACCCACTTCTTCATTCTGCGATGGTTATAATGACTGTCAAGATGGAACTGACGAATTTGATTGCCCTGCCTCTACCACCTCTAGAATACCGGTCACTTCGGAAAGAAATCGATACCCAGACACAGAGAGGTACCCGGAAAGGTATCCAGAAAGATACCCAGGTGTCGACCCAGACAGATACCCAGACAGATACCCAGAGAGATACCCAGGTGTTGACCCAGACAGATATCCAGACAGATACCCAGAGAGATACCCAGGTGGTGACTCAGGTAGTGACTCAGGAAGGTACCCAGGTGGTGCCCCAGAGAGATACCCAGGTGGTAGCACAGAGAGAAACCCGGAGAGGTACCCAGGCGGCGACCCAGAGAGATATCCAGGTGGTGGCACAGAAAGATATCCAGGTGGTGGCACAGAAAGATATCCAGGTGGTGGCACAGAAAGATATCCAGGTGCTGGCACAGAAAGATACCCAGATGGCACCCCAGAGAGATACCCGGGTGCTGGCGGCCGATACCCCGATGGCAGCAGTGGCAGCGGTGGCCAATACCCCGATGGCAGCAGTGGCAGTGGCGGCCAATACCCTGATAGCAGCAGTGGCAGTGGCGGCCGATACCCTGATGGCAGCAGTGGCGACAGTGGTGGCCGATACCCCGGCGGTGGCAGTAGCGGCAGTGGCGGCCGATACCCCGATAGTGGCAGCAACGGCAGTGGTGGCCGATACCCTGACAGTAGCAGCAGCGGTAGTGGCGGCCAATACCCTGACGGTGGTAGCAGTGACAGTGGCAGCCGATACCCTGACAGTGGCAGCAGCGGCAGTGGTGGCCGATACCCTGACAGCGGTAGCAGCAGCAGTGTCGGTCGATACCCTGACAGCGGCAGTGGCGGCCGATACCCCGACAGCAGTAGCAGTGGCAGCGGCGGCCGATACCCTGATAGCGGCAGCAGCAGCAGTGGTAGCAGATATCCTGATAGCAGTAGAGGTAATTTATACAAGTACTTAATTTGAGGTTGGATCATCAAGGTTGGATCACTTTCACGTAAAGTCTGTTTTTTTCTTAATTGGCTAATTTAGTAAACAATCTTGGCAAGTCTTTTTAATTTAATTCATTATTAATAATTAAGACATTATTTTAACAATTTTACACACTAACTAACATTTTTATCCTAATTACATGTGCAGAACTAGTAATTATATTATATCAGTTCAGTAGTTATTTAAAAAAATTACATTAAAAAGATATTCCAAGATTGTTGACTAAATAAGACAAGTAATAAAAACAGTTTACGTACAAAAGTATCAAGTGATAAATGATCGTTGAGATTTGGCAAATATTATTTTGAATGAAAAGAGCGATAGCTGGAGGTGATGTTATAAAATTAAAA
Source organism: Asteroscopus sphinx (assembly GCA_949699075.1). Lineage (NCBI taxonomy): Eukaryota > Metazoa > Arthropoda > Insecta > Lepidoptera > Noctuidae > Asteroscopus > Asteroscopus sphinx. The sequence continues at coordinate 5,168,480 of OX453002.1, forward strand.
TAAACACTACCTACCTATTTATAAATAGTAATTACTGTTCTCGCAAAATACAACAAGTGGAAAGTAGCAGCGAAGTGGCGCCCCATCAGTAAAAAAAAATATTATTCGCTGAATACATCATTTATCGAATAATCGTTTTCAAAAATTGAAGTACAGGTACTGTAGTTTAATCAGAAACTATTAACTCTGTAAAATATAGTTCGCTATAGTTGTAGATAGAAAAAATGCCAAAAGTGGCCGTTTTTCGCATTTTTTCTATCTACATCTATAGCGAAGTATAATTTACAGAGTTAATAATTTCTGATTAAACTGTAGTACCAGTACTTCATTCGTTAATAAAAAAAATTATAAAAATAAAACCGACTTCAAAAACCTTAAGTAAAAAATAATCCTTGTATGTATTTCAAAATCTTAACATAACCCAACATTTTGAAGGCGGCGCGTGATTGACCCTTTGCGTCATGTAAATATAATGTACAGTCCAGCGCATATCTACCTATAGTAGAAAAAACGGTTTATGTGAACGTAAGGTCGACCGCACGTCGGTAGTAACACTTTGCCATTAGCAGCATCTTTATTTCGTAAACAGTAAGGGTGGTTTTCGAATTGAATTGTCATGCTGTCGACTGTACATGAAAATTACGCACCACATTCAAAATGTTGGTTTTGTCTTTATATTAAGATTTTGAAATACATACAAGGATTATTTTTTACTTTTTAGCTAAGGTTTTTGAAGTCAGTTTTATTTTTTGTTAAAAAGTTTTTATTAACGAATGAAGTACAGGTACGATTTTGCCTCTATTATTCATCAAAAAATAAAAATAAGCCAATTAATTACTTAAAATGTGTTAACTGAGATTCGATACATATAAGCTGCTTATAAGTAACCAGCATATAATATTGTGTGGTAAGTACATGTGTCAGACTTTCAGATGTAAACTTAATTCGGTTTACTAGGTGCATGCAGCACACAGCAATGGCGCTGTGAAAACGGTCCTTGCATTGACGCGTTCCGGCGTTGTGACGGACATATCGACTGTCCGTTCGACTACAGTGACGAATTTGACTGTCCCCCCAATAGTAAGAATTCGAGTATCCGATGATATAATGATACAAATGATCTTTTTGTCAAAGCTGTTGTTTAATATAGCGTTAACAGACAGACCCCTCTCCTTTTTTAACAGATTCTGTTGTATAATAATATATAACATAACCACTATATTTACTAATAGTGTGTTTGGGAGTATATTACGCCTATAGGATAAGTAGGTATATTTGTTTCAACTTGTCCTTTAAAAAGTCTTTGGATAATCCTCGTGTATTATCAGCGGATTTGGAAATGTTCACTTATATACTCTACTTTAGGCCGGCTGGGTTGGGCTAAGTTTTTTTTGCTATTTTGGTGTATCTGCCACAACACGTTTCAACTTATCAAAACCACCTACTTGTCTAGGAATATTTTCCTAAAACAGTATAAGTACATACATACTATCATCATCATCATCATTTCAGCCGAAAGACGTCCACTGCTGGACATAGGCCTCCCCCAAGCATCGCCACAACAACCGGTCCTGTGCCTTCCGCATCCAGCGGATTCCCGCGACCTTCACCAGGTCGTCGGTCCACCTTGTGGGGGGCCTACCCACGCTGCGCCTTCCAGTACGCGGTCGCCACTACAGAACTTTACTGCCCCATCGGCCATCCGTTCTGCGAGCAATGTGCCCCGCCCACTGCCACATAAGTTTGGCAATTCTTCGGGCTATGTCGGTTACTTTCGTTCTCCTGCGAATCTCCTCATTTCTGATTCGATCACGCAGGGACACTCCGAGCATAGCCCTCTCCATTTCCTTTTGAGTGACTTTGAGCCTGCTTATCAGGCCCATTGTGAGCGACCACGTTTCAGTACCGTAAGTAATTACTGGCGACACACACTGGTCAAAGACTTTCGTCTTGAGACACTGCGGTATTTTGGACGAGAAGATATTGCGTAGCTTCCCGAACGCTGCCCAACCGAGTCGGATTCGACGATTGACCACTTTCTCGAAGTTGGACTTACCTAGCTGGACAGTTTGTCCTAGATACATAATCGTCAACAACTTCGAGTGTAGATTCTCCGATGTTTACGGGAATGGGTGCTATATGGGAATTCGACATAACCTTTGTCTTGCCCATATTCATTTTAAGACCCACTCTATCAGAAGCTCTACTGAGGTCATCGAGCATTGTACCGAGGTCCTCCATGGTCTCAGCCATGACTACTATGTCGTCGGCAAACCGAAGGTGAGTGATGTACTCGCCGTTTATGTTAATGCCTAGAACCTTATTTATGTTAATGTCCAGTCCAGAACCTTGAAGACATCCTCCAATGCAGCAGTGAACAGTTTCGGAGAGATCACATCTCCCTGTCTCACACAAAAGAAGAAAGAAGAATTGGTTGTTGAATTGCAGAAGGATTGGTTTCGAGGCTTGGTCCTGTAATCGGACTGACATAGTGGCGTTTTCATACAAAGACTTTAACACTTCGATGTACCGATAGTCAATCTGGCACCGTTGAGGAGACTGTAGTACCGCCCAAGTCTCGATCGAATCGAAGGCTTTCTCGTAGTCCACAAACGCTAAACAAAGAGGCGAGTTATACTCTTCGGTCTTCTGTATGACCTGCCGCAGCGTATGTGTGTGGTCTATGGTGCTAAAGCCTTTTCGGAAACCGGCTTGTTCGGGAGGCTGGAAGTCGTCAAACCTGCGCGAAAGACGGTTCGTAATGACTCTCGAAAACAGCTTGTAGACATGGCTCAGAAGTGAGATGGGCCTATAATTCTTCAGTAGAGCATTATCACCCTTTTTGAAGAAGAGTACCACCACACCTCTGCTCCATGCCTGTGACGTTCTACCCTCGAGAATGACGGAATCAAACAGCTTCTGAAGGCCCTTAAGGATCGGTTTTCCACCCGCCTTCAGGAGTTCGGCCGTAATTCCGTCATCACCCGGTGCCTTGTTGTTTTTGAGCTGCTTCAGAGCCATCCTAATCTCGTACCGGCTGACGTCCGGGATATCTTCGGTATAGTGTCGGGTCAATCGAGCTCTTGGGTCGTGAGCCCGATTTACACAGCGGGTGTCCGGGTGGACGTGTATAACTGTCCATAGAACTTCTCGACCTCCTTCAATAGCTCTGGCTTGGAGGATACGACTCTGCCATCGTCGGTCCTCAGTTTTGCAAGCTGGCTCTGCCCAATAGACAGGTCTCTTGCGAAGACTTTGGAGCCCTTGTTCTTCTCTATCGCGTCTTTAATACGTTCCGTATTAAATTGGCGAAGGTCACTTTTCAAGGACTTTGAGATCTGTCTATTGAGCTGCCGGTACTTAGTCGCATCATCTGAGGACTGCAGAATCATCTCGCGTCTTTCCGCCATAAGCTCGAGAGTGAGGTCAGAGAGCTTTTTGTTTCTATTTGTACGACGGGTCCTAAAGATCCTAGACCCGACCGTATGGACAGTTTCCACAAACCCATCGTTGTAATCGTCCACTGAGTTCCCTAGGCATTCGAAACGATTCTGAAGTTCGAGCTGAAAGCTCTCGGGGTTTTGGATTTGGATCGGTGCTGGACGGAGCGTAGACTTCATCAGTCGAGATCTTTCCAGCTTGATGTTCAGATTCAATGTGCCTCTTACCAAACGGTGATCGTTTCTGGTTTTGACCGCGTTGATCACAGAGACATCATTGAATATTTGCTTCTTCGTCGACATAATGAACTCAATCTCATTTTTTGTTACACCATCAGGGCCCAACCAATACATACTATATAAACATAAAATCCAACAGAAACATTTAAAACTCCCAAACGCACGGAATCTTTCTTAATTTTATTACCTATAAAATAAAAACACATCTGTGTATAAAAAATCCTAACTAACAAATTAAATTCTAATTACTGAAACAACTATCACGTGACTGTAGTTGTTTGACTGTTCAACCTCCGAAGACTAAAGTTTAACCAGTAAATTAGTTTTTGCCTGTATATTTGAATGAAATATAAAAAATAATACATAATAACTAATCGTTGTGTAAATACGTATAAAAAAGGTGATAAATATTTTTTTATTATACATCGAGTTTTTTAAAATTCTTATTTATTATAAAAAAGGCTACTACAAAAAGCACGATGTGTACATAAAAACTGACACCGTACAGATTTACTATAGAGGCTGTAGCGTAAATAGTGGATAATCCTGAAGGTTCTGATAGCTTGGGTTAGAAATTGGAATTGTATTTTATGAAAATTATAATAACAGTGACAATTCCATAACCAGTGGACCTTCGATGTTCATCATCATCATCTCAGCTGAAAAACGTCCACTACTGGAAAAAGGCCTCCCCCAAAGGGGGTATGCCATAATCGATGTTCACCATAGAAGAATTATTATTCTTTTTTCGAAGCTGGTTTTGAAACACAGTTAAGAATGTGGCCGAAGCTTTCTAATTGTGGTATTTGATAGATCTATACCTAATAGTAGGGGAGCCCACGATGCTAAATGGGGATTTACTTGAGCGTCGTGGGGACCTATTGGATTTTGAAGATTAGATTGTAGGAAGAAAATAATATTATATGATGACCCCCCTTCACGGTGGGGGGAGCGCCTACAGGCTTTCAAAAACAGCCACATGGCAATACTCGAGCGCGTCAGATATTGATAGTGTAGTTGTCGTACGTATCTCTGATGATGGAGGTATGTTAATCTGACGGTTTCCATGGTGGGGGTGGCCGTACGGAAGGGTAAAAAAGGGGGAAAAACAAAAATTATTCGAGCGCGTCAGATGTTCAGGGGGGATGTTAAGTGAACCCTAAAGAAGCTGTCATACCAAAGACTGACGATTCGGACGTGACGCAAGCTCGTGGCGGCTTTGTGAAAATGCAAAAAAAAATCGCCATTTTGAAATACTCGAGCGCGTCAGATTATTATACAGACGGTTCAGCTCGATGTCCTAGTCGTGCTGACCCATAATCTGACAATTATTTGGAGGGGTTTTCTTATTCTGACGGTTTAAATTTTTTTTTTCATTATTATTATTTATTTATTATTATTGTGGATATAATCGTTTCGGTGGAACGGAACCCTTAATGCGCGAGACCGACTCGTACTTGGCCGGTTTTTTAATTATCATAAATATCCCGCGAATGAAGTCGCGCGCAGAGCTATTATCTATATACATATAAAAAGGCAAGAAAAAACGGTTCAGTGCCATTATCTCCTCTGTTTGTCAACCGATTTTTGTTTATTTTTTTGTTTATTGACGAGCTTTAGTGTTAACATATCAATAAAAAAAATGGAAATGGTATTATTTTTGGCATAGTTCAATCATAAAAAAAATATGGAATACGGTCAAATTTCGATCATTGGCCAACATCTCGTTATATAAAATATCTAATAGTAATAAATTCTTTATTAAACTTAAACTTTAAAATGTCTTGTTTTCAATGACATGCTGCAGTGGACGGAAGCGTGTGAGCGAAATAGAAAAAAACCGGCTGAGTGCGAATCGGACTCACGCATTAAGAGTTCCACCCATCGATTTGATACCCTATAGAAACTGATTTAATTTACGAGAGCTCATCAAAAGACAAACGCACCGTGAGAGAAATATGAATTTTTACATCTCTTTCTTACGCAGGTACCACCACATATGTCTATGTTTGCCCTATTTTTAGTATTTGTTGCTAAACTATAAAGCTATACAGCATATATGCACTATAATTATTCACATCACACCATGTTTGATGCTGGTTGTTGAAGATGGACCATTGAAGATAGAGCAGGATCAAAACGTTGAAGAAAATGCATGTTTTCGAGATTTCTTGTATGGTTTTTGGTCGGTTGGTTATAGATTTTTGTGACGGATGGACGCATAGACGGACGAACGGACGCACGGACGAAAGGACAGCGTAGCTAGAGAGTGTCCCGTTGGCACCCTTTGGGTACAGAACCCTTAAAAGAGGGCACGGCAATAAATTTTAACCCTACAATTTTATAGGAATTGCGTAAGGCTGATTTTTTTTTTCGTTGCTTCGGCTTGTGATAATCGGCAGATTATATTTTTCCCGTTATCCTTGAATTATTACCGTCAAATAAAAAAAAATTGACCGCGCTCGAGAATGTCGAGGTGGCGTTTTTTTTTTTGCAAGTTTGTGACCCTCCCACTCCCTTACGTCACGCTCAAATCGTCAGATTAGTGAAATGCACACTTTTCAGCATGTAATTAACCCACCATAACTTAATCTGACGCGCTCGAGTAAATCCAACTATCGATTTTTTTTTACTATTCTGATGGGCTACCCTGGATGCGCGTCCCTATATAGAGGGCTTATACAACGTGTATCAGAAATGCGTGGTCATATTTTATGAGCTTCTTCAGGGCATAACCTAGAACAACTTTTACTATGGGACAAACCCTGAAATCGCGAAAAAAATATCAGCTGTTCCCTACTAAATATGGATGTCGCTCGACCAAATGTAAGGATCAGCTGATATTTTTGTCGCGATTTCAGGGTTGGTCCCATAATGAATGTTGTTCGATAGCATCCCCTAAATAAGCTCTTAAAATATGACCACGCATTTCTGATTCACGTTGTATATGGTGGAGGTACTCAACAGGGTCCAAGGTATCCCCCCTTATGTTAATCTGCCGCGCTTGAGTAAATCCCGAAATCCCTTCTAGGGCTCCCCTACTATAACCTATTAACAACTTCAGGATTATCCACTTCTTACGCTACACCCTGTGTAAGAAAAGTGTAATACAAGTATTTTATGGTATGAAAAATAACTTGTGGTGTTTTACTCAAGAAGTCATAGGTACGAAATAATTGTATATGGTGTAGAAACTTAACTGCACTTAATAACTGTGATGATGATTTTTTACTGATTCTCCCTTTAAAACAGAGTGTTAAATATAACTTTATTTCAGGCCCAGCTGCTTTGAACCTGAAGACATACCCAGCAGAACAAACCATCAGACACGGTTAGTACTTCATATACATTTTTATAGTAAATAAATTATAAAAAATACCGTATACAAAATACATAGATATAGTGGAGCTCAATCACTTCAATTTAAATACCTAAGGATAAGGGTGACACAAAAAGTAATGTCAAATGGAAAAAAATATCTCTAACATAACATAACCAACCCATTACCTGTCCTTCTGCTGGGCACGGGCCTCTTCTCAGTACAAGAAGCCTAAAGGCCTTAGTCCACAACGCTGGCATAGTGCAGGTTGGTGGTACACTTTCAGGTGTGCAGGTTTCCTCACGATGTTTTCCTTCACCGTTAAAGCAAGTGATAATCAAAGCTTTCCAAGGTAGGAAGGCCTTCTATGCCATTGTTTATATAAAATAATCCAAAAATAATCATGTTTACAGTAGGCGTAATATAACTGCGCCGCTCTGAAACCAGGCTTTGCGAAGGGCCGCGCAGGTACAGCCTAAGGATGTATCGAACATTAACAAACGATTGAGACAGCGAGAACATTCGGCCCCCCGCTATCTTGTCATTCAGATAAACAACCTATCAGAGTCTTGCCGCCATTACCGCGCATGCGCGCTATGATTTGGTTGCAAAATTGAATACTGCGCAGCCACCTGTTTCTCACTTAACAGCGGCACAGTTATATTACGCGTACTGTTCATTTAGCGTTTTCTGTAGTTTTCGATATTAAGTAACTAGAGAAATAGTTTAACAATCTGGTTAATACGATTAAAAATTATGTATGGAAGAAAGGTCATACCAGGTGGACCTTAAAGATGTAGACAAATGAGTACGGTACATATATTGTATAAACACGATATTACCCCGGATTTGTTCATACCTAGAAATATGTAATTCTATCCTGGACAATCGGGAGGCTATTTCCCGTATGACCACGGCTTGTATATCAGACATTGATAAAAAAATAATTATTAGAAAGTAAACTACAAAATAACAGAATGAGAGTCACCTAGATTTACAATATCCATATTTTTGTCTGAAATTTATATTTGTGTCAAATTATTGCATCATTCTAACGAAAGGCAAGGAAAATCAGGTGAGCTGCAGAAAAAAAACGGAAAATCGATGCGGTGTAGTTTTAATGAATTACTGTAGTGTATTTCACTGTGTTATAGAGATTTATTATAGAAACGCTTAATCTTTAGATACCCAGCTTAGGGACTAGTCATTACTATACATCGACCATACAGCCCAATAGACTCCTATTGTTAAATAAAATGCATACAATAAATCCTGCCAACTAGCTAAGGCGGGGCCTGCCAACTGCAATCCGATTGGTCCTACCAAGGCGGCTATTGGCTAATCACCAACACGGAAGTAACGACGGCTCACATTAGCGGTCGAAACTGATTTGAAGTTTTCAAGAGGCGAATAGTGGCGACCTACATCAGACCTATTATACTGATATGTTCACAAACGTCGGTAGCCTGTTATGAGGCCTCTATTTGTTGTATGGTCGATGTAATTATACCAAATGATCAACCAGTAGCTGCTGGATCAACAATCAAAGAAAACTTTTACTTCATATACCTACGCTTGGACGAATAAAAAAAGGTGGACGGAATCTCGCTAAACAGAAATTGAAGCATCCATAGTAAGACGGCTCGCTTAAAAGTACGGGCTGCCACGCACACCTGCACACCCATAGTAAGACATAAAGCCACGATTACGCAAAAAAAATCGTGTGACGGTTGTCATTGTCGTAGTTACATAAATAAAATAACAATATATATCTGCCCCCCCAGCCAAGTCGACAATCTACAATCGTCAACGCTATAGAAAATAATTAAAATGTATGGGAATGACATATCTCAACGAATGACTTTTTCGTTGAGATATATGTGATTCCCATACATTTTGATTGTTATTAGCGTTGGTTGACGATTGTAGATTGTTAACTTGGCTAAGGAGACTGATGTGTTAAAATTATGTTGAAATTATAGTGGGTTTAGTAAAAAACTAAGTGCTTCAATCTTTTCTTAGCGAGATTGCGTCCGCCATTTTTATTCGTACCTACGATACATTTTCTTTTCCCTTACTAACGCATTTCAAGTGTGACTAGTCCCTTAATTTTTATTTAATAGGTATTTTTATTAATCGGCATTTATATGTGTAGAGGCTTGATCTCAAAGAAGACCAAGCTTCTAATAATAAGATGTTGACACAATAAAAATTATGAATTTTTTGGTGTAGGTACTTTTTACAAACGGTGAAGGTACCTAATTAATATAGGTCTCTTTAGGTAGGTAGGTAAAGAAACAACTATTATCATTACTTATTAATAATACTATATCTTGTTATTTCTTTCATGGTGGTGGAACAGTGACAGCTGGTGAGTCGGCTTGCCTAATAATTATTTTGGGCAACCATTTTATAACGGGTTTTTCATAACATTTTTATTTAACGGCTAAATTATTGAACGGTTTGCGTAACATTATTTTATTTCTACAGGGTGATATTATGATTTACAACAGTAGGCTTACTATATTTATATTATTATATTATAATATTGGGATATTAAACATATTTTAAATATATTATGTACATAAGGGATGAGAGACAATAAAAAAAGGGCTATAAAATATTGTAGTATTATTCGGGGTTCAAATAATATTAGTTATAGGGAAAAAAATTATACTGTATATCATCATCATCATCATTTCAGCCGAAAGACGTCCACTGCTGGACATAGGCCTCCCCCAAACATCGCCACAACGACCGGTCCTGTGCCTTCCGCATCCAGCGGGTTCCGCGACCTTCACCAGGTCGTCGGTCCACCTTGTATTATACTGTATATAATATATTACTATCTATATATTTTATCATTAATTGTAAAAAGGGTTTTATGATAGAATTTATTTTTGTAATATGTATTGCATTTAGATGGCAGCTGGTTTCGAAACTTAGTTTCGAATGCGGCCGAAGCTGCACAGTGCATGGAAAATTTATTTATAGCCATTTATTTTATTTTATTTATAGCCATTTATTTTATTTTATTCAGTACTTAAACTTTCTTGTAATAGTATTTAAAACAGTGTTTATGAGTGCATAATTTTATCATTATTAGAATCATTAACGGGTTTTAGTGTTCCTTTTTTTTAACATGAATGATTTAAAATTAAAATATAATTAATATTAACAATGGAGATTGTAGTAAGTTAAAAGGGTTTCCAATTCTATAAATAAATATGAATAAAAAATGGGTTTTTATGATACTGGCAACTGCTGCATCTGAGGAGCAGCCGGTTCATGTGATTTTGGTTTCAAACAAAATTGGCAATACTCCTTTTATCTGCTAATTAGTATAAGTATCAACAGAAGTCGGTCAACGGTAAAGGCTGTCTGAAATCAGAATTCTCGTGACATTTAAAAAAAACTTCAAAATAGTCCCCATTATTATTGTCCTCGTGGACCCATAATAATATCCATGTTGTCCACGAGGACAGTAATAATGGGGGTTAATTCTTAATTTATAATCAATTAAGCCAAAATAATTCTAGCTTTATTTATACTTAACGGGAATTAATAATTGCCATATTATACGCTATTTATTGAATTTTATTCAGATATTTATTGTTTTAACAAGATCTTTAATTTGTAATAAAAATGAAGTACACTACTACACTGTACAATGTTGTATACTAGGCTTTGTTAGTGGCCTCATGTATGGAATTAATCTTTTGATGCTAATAGCATGAATGTCGAAAAAATAGAAATCTGAGTAAAATTTAATAATCAGGACACTGGCAATAAAAAATCCATACTTACTGGTTTTTCATTACAATTAAAAAATAAAACAGAAAATGCATGCATTGAATCTATGGTACATTTTTCACATAATAATATCCTATCATCGAATGCTGCATACAATGGACTACTACTTGCAACTACGGGTCTCGTTTTTGTATCGACATCACAACTAATTCACCATGGGTCCTCTTAGGTGGCGACGTGGTCTTCCAATGTCGTGACGAAGGACCCCTGCGCGCCAATGTCAGGTGGCAAAAGGAAGGAAGACCTATCAAGGCAGGCTCTACCGACGTTAAAGGACGTTTGGAAATGTTCCAAGTAACCGTAAGTAATTCCAGGCATTCGAATATTCTAGAAAAAAAAAAAAAAAAACATAATCGGGTTAAACACGTTGATGACGGCCACTATCAGTGTGACAAAAGTGTGTTCAAACATAGTGGTAGCAATTTTTAAATAATGGGATCAGGCGTTACTTTGTGGAAATCCATGTCATACAGAATATGAAGTGTTAATTTCGCAAAATAAGTAGGTCGTCAAGCTTGAATGCAACATGCAGCACCCAAAAAAAAACACATGCAGAAGGTGCGATGAATGTATTGTGCAATATGCAAACCAAACCGATACTCGACACGTGTTTCGCCCCTCAACGGAGTATCCTCAGGAGATGTTGACTTGTCGACCGCTCGGACCCGGACGAGTCCTCCGTGGAGGGGTGAAACACGTGTCGAGTATCAGTTTGGTTTGCATATTACAGAATACATTAATCGCACCTTCTGCTTGTGCATTTATTTGTGGGTGGGAGGGGGGTGCTGCATGTTGCATTCAAGCTTGACGACCAATTTATTTCGCGGAATTAACACTTAATATTTTAACTTCATATCTTGTAGCAATTATTCTTAAATTATCTTAGGGCATGACGTAAATATGCTAATCAAATTCAAACGCTAAAAAGCCTAAACCATTGACTGTAAGAGTAGCTGCTCCAGCACAAGGTCATGTCAGGTTTTGCTTCATGCCCACTAATCAGTGCTGGTCCATGTTAGAGATTCACCTTTGTTCTTGTTAAGAAGGAGCTACGTCTGAGCCACTTATTCGTGGTTGATTACGTGGTGATTAAAGACGTGGTTATTAAATTAATGTGGTTATTTCAGGAAGCTGACAGTGGTGTTTATATTTGCCAAGCCGACAGCTACATCGGGTACCCTGGTGCCCAAGTGCAGGTCAACTTGGAAGTTGAGAGTGCCCGTAAGTACCCATACAGATCAATCATAAAAACACACCACGAGACTTATGAAGAGTTTATTCATAAGGACTAGCTAACACTATTGCAATGTTTTCAGCTGTAACATCAAGGCCGCCATTCCCTGCTTGTAAACCCTACGAAGCCACATGTGGTAATGGACAGTGCATCCCTAAATCTGCGGTGTGTGACAACAACTATGACTGCAATGATCGTTCCGATGAAGAGAATTGCCGTAAGTACCTTAATAATTAAAACCTTTAGACATTAGAAGATAAGGGTATTTTCAGACGGGACACGCCACAACCACGCCACAACGATTAAATATTCACCAGGCAGTGATTGTAGCTATCTGAAGCATAGATAAATAGTTACTGTTGCAGCCGCAAATTAGGTGTGGTTGCGATGCAGTCGCTCGTGGTTGTTGTTGGCTGATCACTTGCGCGTAATTGCCGTCAGTAGTTGCATTGTGGCCGTGATGTTGTCGATATTGTGTACACATTCGCGATAACCATCGAACAAGACTGCAAATTGTCGTTTGTGTGAATGAAACTACACATTTTCATACAATTTTGTACGCGGCCATTTGTTTGCCGCTGTGGTGTGGTTGTGGCACGTCTGAATAAACCATAAAAGAGATTTTATTTGGAATTCGCGTTTATATTATCATTAAATCTATAACATATTTTTACATGCCCATTATTTTAGATCACGATGGAATGTGCGAACCAAACCAGTACAAGTGTGACAACCGCAAATGCGTGCTCAAGACTTGGCTTTGTGACTCCGAAGATGATTGTGGGGACGGTTCTGACGAAAAGAACTGTAATTACAATGCGGTGGATGGAAAATGCTCACCGGTAGAATACACTTGCGGTTCGGGAGACCAGTGTATCCCCAGGAGTTTCCATTGTGACGGACAGACCGATTGTCTAGATGGTTCTGATGAAATTGGATGCAGTGAGTAATCATAATAGATAAGATATCAAATGTCTCTGTCAATAATTATTGGCCTTCCTTAGGTTCGACTCCTAGTGATTCAGTTTTGGTTGCAGCTGATCTGAATAAAGCAGAGGGGCCGTACTGTGAAGTATTAAAGCTATCGTTCTTCCATTGTGAGAAAGGAATAGTGCTAGACAGGACTAATAACGCCGTCCCTCTCTCAACGGAACCATGATATCTTTAACACGTCATGGTAAGGCCCCTGTTTCCATTAACTTCTTGTTAGGCTCAAAGCTGATCTTAACATGGTTATGAAACGGTTAGCGGAGGAAAATGAATCTTTGTCATTATTCGCTTCGGAAATCTATCAAAAAGAATTAGATATTATTGTTAAAAACATTTTTTTTTTATTCTATGAGTATTAAAATGGAAGTTTATATAAAAACCTCGTTTCTCAGTGCCTATCCATGTGACAAACCCTCCGAAGCCTTCGAACGTGAGACTGAATCCTGGTGAAACTCTGACACTGGCGTGCAAAGCTCGGGGTGTTCCGGTTCCTTTGATCTCGTGGCGTTTGAACTGGGGCCATGTCCCGGCCAAGTGTACGTGGACTAGCGTCGATGGTGACGGTGTCCTCACTTGTAATAACATACAGGTTTGTTTATTTTTTTTATTTTTTATGTTTTGTATTTCAGACTTTTCTCGTAAAGGAGATTAGAACATAATTTTAATTGAAATGAAGCTTGAATACAGTTTGACAAATCTGTCGTTCTGATGCTAGTACCTTCTTTAAAACATTAACTTACAGCTGGTTTGCACTTGATTGACTTAAATCCAATCCTAACCTACTTAAGTCTTCACTTAAGTAGGCTAAAACCATTATTGAAATGATAGAAGCACCAAATAATCGCAAAGGACATTAATTCTTACTATTGTGCTTAGTATACTGTGACATGATGCAGAAAACTGAAGATCGATTTAAATAGAATAGAATGACTTTATTTGCAAGGAATAGGTACATTGTAGTTGGTTCGTTTATGTATAGTGCGCTTATACATAAATATCATATTACTTAAATAATAATTAATAAATTAATAATAATAATTAATCTCATTTTAAGTGCCAGTAAAGAATTTATTATTATTATTTAATTATCATAAAGAAATAATAGAATTGCTCCAAAAAAACAGCTATGACGAATAAGTCTGCAAGTCCACTAAAGCGCATAGAAGCAGGACGGAGAAATATTAACTATTATAATAATTGCACAAAATTGGCGTCTTCGCTCCCTTCAGTAGACTGATGACTCATGTAAGGCTGCCTGCCTTACAATGCTGGGTTGATAATTAATATCTAACAAATAAGGAGTATCTAGGAGGCCTATGTCCAGCAGTGGCCGTCTTTCGGCTGAAATGATGATAATGATGATGAAGGAGTATCTATTTAGATAGATATTAAAAGTATATTTTATCTTAAACAAAGTGAAAGTTGGTGGGTAGTAAAAGATTTTTTGGTGTTCTAGCCGGAAGACAGCGGAGCTTACTCTTGTGAGGCCCTCAACAACAAAGGCACGACATTCGCCGCACCAGATGCCATCGTTTTCGTCAACAAAACTGATCTCTGCCCTCGAGGATACTTCAACAAGTAAATATAGATTAATCACTCTTAAACACGGTTGCACTGTTAATAAAATGTACAACATACAGTACAGTTCCGAGGTTTTTTTTGCTCTGGGTTACTAATATAATGATCCTGTATTTGGTGGAACTGTGGGCAACCGATGAACTGTAAATAGCTATCTTAAAGTACTGATTGCTGACCCAAGCCACACACAGCCTTGGCCCAACCAGAACATTGAAAAATCAATAATAACATTTGACCCAACAATGACTAAGTTTTCGAATCTTTAAATGTAATTTAATCAATAGAATTTAACGTTGAACTTTACATTTTGAAAACATAAAAGAGCTTTTAGTTCAAACCTTGTCTGTTGTCTCCTAATGTGTATATCATTTCTTCCCCAGTGAGGCACGTTCTGAAAGCGATTGCATCCGATGCTTCTGCTTCGGCAATTCCAACCAGTGCCGAAGCGCCGACCTCTTCACCTACAACATGCCGACGCCCTTGGGTGAAGGAGGCACCAGGCTCCTCGGCATCAAACAGTCCCCTACTGGAGATGTCACCATTGATACCCAACCCATTTCCAATCAGTATTATTACCAGCCACTAAGGAACGGTGCTACGGTAAGTTTTGCCTTAAAGCTAGAAAACATGATTATTTTGAATGTACCTTAAATACTACAAAAACAGCCTTTACTTCAAACTGATATTTATTTTTGCTTTTTGCACAAAATATGACCGGAGTGAATTAAATATATTTTCTACCAATCGCCTATAAGTTTATGAATTTGAAATTACCCACTATTAATGAGTCATTAAATAATTAATGGAAGTGAATTATAATACAATCAATAATAAGTAACATTAAGCGGGAAAAGTGGAAGAATTGGAGGGAGGCATTTACCAACGAATGGGACAGCATATAGACTCCTAAAATGCCAGGGTATTGGACTAGCCTGAAAAAAAAAAATCAGTTCTTCTGCAGCTCTGTTAAGCATACTTACCATGTTCTCCATTTCAGGTTACTAAATTCGGTAGCGCATCGTCTTGGTCGAGCTCGCATCCTTATCTGACCTTGCCTGAATCTTACAACGGTAACCAGCTCAAATCCTATGGCGGACACATCAAGTACACTGTATCTCCTCAAACGCAGATATACGGATTTGACGACACCATTGCGACCATCATCATAAAGGTATTTCTGTCTTGAATTTTTATTTTCATTGGGTTTATCATTTGAGAAAAGAGGAATAGTCCTTAAAAGGCTCTTTGTCACTACTACCTAAAAGATCTATTATGACGCCTCTAGAGCTTAATTACAGCACCTCTCCAAGCTGCAGGTGTATCATAAAATCGACTATTATTTTAGGGTTTGCAGATTTGATCTCATCAGATGAGATGGTATGCCGTTCTTGTGTTACACTTTAGTAAAATAATTGTTTGAATTGAAAAAAAAAACAAGACAAAGTAGATTTGCTACATAATAACTTCTTAGGTTTTCGCGATCACTACACATTATAATAAAACAAAGTTTAACCGGAAAAAAAAAGTCAAAGTTTATCCTAATTTTAATAGAGAAGATGGTTGGCAGCTACCACCTGTTTGGAACCCAGTCCTAAAAATAATCAAGTCCCAAACAGCATGCAACTCTGTAAAAGATAATGATATTGTGAGTGATTACTGCGTGCATCGAAACGATTTTAATTAATAATATTGTACGGTAGATTAAAATATTTTTTTAGAAATATTTGTAAAGAAGCTTGTCATCTTAGTCTACCTGCGACCACGAAATGCTGCAAAACTTTCGAAACGTCAGGGAAACCAATTTAAATAATATACGCGATTTAATCCGGTTAAGCTTTGTTTTATTATAGATTTGCTACCATATTTTTAAAACCATTCGCGGTTGCATCAACAAAAAAACAAACAGATATCTTTGAAACAGAGATATAAACAATGTATTGTCTGCAGGGCAAATACGGGAACTTGTTCCACATCAACCGTGCTGGCGGTTCCCGGGAAATCAACATTGAAGCTCGCTTGACTCCTGAAGATTGGGTGAAGGCCAGCCCCAGTGGCTTCACACCGGCCTCACGAGAAGACATCATGATGACGTAAGTATTTGCTACATGGTCCGTTTCCGCACTTGACTTAAACCATTGAATTTAGTATTACAATGGAATAATAAAAGTTCACCTTAAGAATAAGGTATTCAATCAATACATCCTGCCTGTCATGACTTACGGGACCAATACGTGGACACTCACAGTACGGCTGGTCTACAAACATAAAGTAGCTCAGCGTGCTATGGATAAGGCTATGCTCGGAGTCTCTCTGAAAGATCGAATGCGAAACGAGGTGATCCGACGAAGAACCTAAGTTGTCAACATAACCTACAGGATCGGCAAGCTGAAGTGGTAGTGGGCTGGCCACATTAGCCGCAGAACCGATGTCTGTTGGGGCAGACGTGTTCTTGAGTAGAGAACGCGAATCGGCAAACGTAGGGTAGGACGCCCTCAGGCCCGGTGAAGTGATGATATTGGCAAGGTGGCTGGTAGCAACTGGATGCAAGTGGCCAAGTATCGATGTCAGTGACGTGCTTATTGTAGAAGCCTATGTCCAACAGTGGACTAATATAAGCTTGATGATGATGATGATGATGACGATAATGGTGATGATGATGATTATGCTGATGATGATGAATTATAAACTACCGATCGTCACGTACCGACAGTTGCAGACCTTAAATTTCCCGCAAGAAATCCCTTGTCGTCTCATACGATGGACAGTGGTCTGATTTTAAGACTCCTGTTTCTACAGATAATATTATAGCCATAAACAAAGCATAAAGTATGATAGCTAAGACTTTATTATCGGCTCCCAAAAGAGCGGGAACTCGATTCAATTTATGTTTGTTGGTTTGTAGGACTGTACACGATTGTCTCCGAGACTACGACGTGATTATGTTGTAAGATATAAGTCCTACAGATCTCGTTTATGTTTTATCTATATTTTTCTAAATATGTAAAATTAAGACGCATATAGGTAGTTTCGATATTCGTGCATAGATTTTTATGATTTTTAGTTTGATATAAGCTATAACCATCAATATGCTTAAACGAGCAAGAAGAACAAGTATGGCCTAGCATGTAATTAGTTCGCGATTATAAACTCCAAAAAGCAAACAAACTAACGTTCTACGTACTATCTGTAGCATGTGACATATAATTCAGTAGTGGCATGTCGAGGCAATGTCCAATGCGTTTCAAAATTACTACAGCCTGTGGAAAGTATAGGTACATAATACTTTCTTGGTACACTTTTTTACATAATTAATATGTAAATGCTATAATTCTTGAACCTGATATTCTTCAAATTGATGTTGTTTAGCTACTACATAAACTAGGCTTTGGTAGTTTAATTTTTTTCAAGAAATCCTTGTTGTCTTTTTCACCATCTCGATGTTTTATACGATGACTATCCACTTTTATTTTTACAATGTTACATTTAAGTCTAAAAATAAATCCTATTACAGATTGGACGAGATCGAAATGATCCTGCTACGCGCTGACTTGAACAACGCTGGAGTGAACATTACTGATTTCGCGATGGAGTCCGCTGAACACATCAACGTGGGTCTCGGAGCAGCCAGCCTGGTTGAAGAATGCACGTGCCCGAAAGAATATGAAGGATTATCTTGTCAGGTACAATAACTTTACCAATTTGCTTGAGTTCGACGTCCTAAGTATTTTCAAACTTTATTTTTTTGTAGTTTTATGGCCTGGTTACTAAGACCTTTTAGCCACGTGTTTCATAAAACACACCCTAATAAAGTGATGGAAACTTTGCTAGAGGTTTTTAGGGATTGATGGGAAAATACCAAAAGTCACGTTTATTTATTCTTTCAATGTTATGCGATTTAACCACACTTATGGGCGTTCACAAGCAACATTTAATATTCCACCATTATTACCTACATTAACACTCGAAGAAACATTAGGGAAATAGTTTTGGAAAACTGATACAAAATCCACAACACGCTCCATCTTAACTTCTAAGGATCTTGAAACTAGCAGAGCAGGGAAACAAAGCACGTCGCGGTGGTTGCGCCGGCGCGTACTTCGTATTGTACTTATTTTAACCCATTAACGAGCACAAAGCCGACGGTGGCCGCGAAACAATAGAAAATTGTGTCTAACTAGTTAAATGAATTAATAATTGTTTTTCGGTATTCTTGGACCAGCTCAAACGTGGGTAAAAGTATGATGTTTAGGACCAAGTTGTAGTTTTTATCAGCAAGCGCATACAGCGATGACGTCGTAAGCTTAGCAGAAGTAAATCAAGGCAAGGAATGGAATGAGGAAACCGAGTAAAGCTCATCAAGTTATATAACTAGATTTACATTTCCTGGAATGCATTGTAAATGATTTTAATTAAATCATCATAGATCTAAATCGATGCTTGGGAGAGACCTGTGTCCAACAGTGGACGTCTTTCGGCTGAAGTAATGATGATGGTGATAATGAGATCTAAATATTCCTATACTAAATATAACCCATAAATTCTTTCTCAGAAATGTGCTTCAGGCTTCGTTCGTAAGAAGGTCGGGCCTTGGCTAGGCGACTGTGTGCCTGAAGAATGCCCACCGGGTACCTATGGCGATCCATCCAGCGGCTCGCCCTGCAAGCAGTGCCCTTGCCCCTTCACCAACCGCGAAAACCAGTTTGCCAGAACCTGCTCACTCGGATCAGACGGTGCGGTCTACTGTGACTGTTTCCCTGGGTGAGACAATTCTTCTTGTTTATTAAAAAAAGTATAAAAATGCATGCTATGTTATGAGATATTTTCCTTATCTGAGTTCGATACTTTATTTTACTTACGTTTCATATTGAGTCGGCAATCTTTCCGGTGAACCACTAAGGCTAAAATCACTTGCACTCAATGATCGATGGCAGCGATAGCTACGTGTAATGTAGCAGGATTCGTGCAAGGGATTTTGTCGTAAAAATGTACCACCGCGAAGGATTGTGACCGTACCTATATCTTCTTCCTCCGAGCCTTATCCTAATGATGTTGGGATCGGCTTTCAGACTGACCAGTTGCTTCTGAATGTCAGTATTTTACACAGAGACGCAAACCCTCGCAACCCAGTTACTGAGTAATACCGACGTCCTAAGGTTAGGCAATTTGTCAGACATTCGGGCTTCTGACTATGCGTAACGACTGCCATAGATATTTATATAGCAACAAGGATCGACAGCTTAACGTGCTCTCCAAGGCATGGAGGAGTTTTGATGTGCAACAAAACGGTCATCCATCCAAGGACTGACCGCACCTCGCTGATTTTGCGATACACATGCATTTATGACTTAGTTACCCGACTCTATGCCAATACTAACGTTTTGATATTTACAGTTACGAAGGTAAACACTGCGAGGTGTGTGCCCCCGGCTATGAAGGCAACCCGATGATCCCCGGCAACTCGTGCAAAAAGAAGGAAGTCTCTAACTGCAACCCGACCGGTACTAAAGCGATCCGACCACCGGATGAGTGTGTGTGCAAGGATAACGTTCAGGGACGGTTCTGCGATCAGTGCAAGAACGACTCTTTCTACCTGTCTTCTGACTTCAGGTAATTATACTTATCAGAATCAGTATCTCTTTCCGTAGGTTGTATCTACCTATACCAGGGAAGGTTCCGTGTGGTGCCGGACGTAAAGAATTGCACCACCCTACATCTTCTCATGGGTGTCGTAAAAGGTGACTAAGGAATTCACCAGAGGATGGGCAGCAGCGTTCTCTGAGTATTTAACCAGCATATCCCCCCAAACTGCTTGGGGAAGCCTATGTCCAGCATTGGACGTCTTTCGGCTGAAATGATGATACTGATGATGATACCAGGGAGGGATGTACATACTTATTAAGAGTAGGAGACACTCGGGCAGACTAAGTGCTATAGGGTTCGCCTTCACGGTTATAGTAGCACCAAAAAAAAAAGTTGAGATAAAGCTTACTGAAAAAAAAAAAAGTACAACTTCATTTATTCGAAGCATGGCATTCATGCATTCATTCTATGTCCAGCAGTGGACTGCGATAAGCTGAGTTGATTGATTGATGGCATTCATTGCATTAAGCAATTTTTTTTAAAGATTTATTCATAGATCTGGTGAATTTTTATACAAACTCAAAAGAGATTTTAATTCACTGGCGGGCCGCACATACAGTACGCGTAAAATAACTGTGCCGCTGTGAAGTGAGAAACAGGTGGCAGCGCAATAGTCAATAATTTTGCAACCAAATCAGTACTGTATATTGACAGAGCGCCGCATGCGGCCCGCTGCCCACGGTCTGAGCATTCCAAACCTATCTTTTTCTTCTTGATCGCTGCCTCACTGCTGAGGATCGTGACTCGGTTTAAATTTTTCACAACTGTCTGTCTCCATTTGTTTCGATCAACCGCTTGGTGGAGTGCAGCGCTGATGGGCATCTTCAGTTGGTCGGATATCTGATCCGTCCAACGCTTGGGGCTACGGCCTCTAGGTCTTTTTTGCTTCCACTTTCCCTATCACTATCAGCTGTTCCAGGTTATCGGTACTTGTCCTGGCAATGTGTGTAAAATATCGCACTATGCTGACCTATAACGAGTGTAAAAAAACCATCACAAATGTCTTAACCTTCTTTATTAAGAACAAGGTTTTATAAGCTCCTCAATACAACCGCTCTATTCTACGATGACATCAAATAGTATTTCTGATATATCCCTTATATTCCAGGCATGGATGTGCCCTGTGCTTTTGTTCGGGCGTATCGCAGCAATGCAGGAGTAGCAGTCTCCGTCGCAAGACCACCAGCGTCCAGTTCAACGTGCCCCAGATGTTGGAACAATTGAAGATCTACAAAATACAGCCAACAGGACCTGTGGGCTCCGTCAGATATACAGCCCCAGTTGCAACGGAACTGAGGCCCCAGCTGTACGATGGTCAGTTATCGGTGCTTGGAGTCGAAAGCTCTGAAACGTCGATCTCCTACTGGAGTCTTCCAGCCAGGTATTGTTTTCTACAGCTAAATACATAAATTTCTGTTTCTGCTTTTACTGGTTGAAATTCTATAATATGTCTTGTCAATTACAAAAAAAAAGCACTTTATTTTACTACATGAAACCGTTTAATTAATACAATTTACCTTTGGAACAGTTTCGCTGGTGACAAAGTAACGTCATACGGTGGGTCTCTAAGCTACATGCTGAAGGATGTGTGGAGCACATCCGATCCAAGGTTCAGGAACACTGCTGCTGATGTCCAACTGATTAGCGTAAGTCTTTATTACAATTATTGATTGATTAAAATTTGGTTATCGTGAAGGAATATATTTTGAAGAAACCTGCACATCTAAGTATGCTTCATAAAGTTCTCAATGGTGTATATAGTACGCCAACCCGCAGTAGGCCCACGTGGTTTACTAAGGCCTGGATTCTTTGCATTCAGAGAAGAGGCCCATCAGCTGTGGCATTATTGTTTGTTAGTGAAAAATAAATTTTGGGAGATGTAATTGTTTTTAAATGCCACATAGTACGTTAATGTTTCATGAAAGTGTTTAAAGACATTCAAAAGCTTAGAGGTAGCGGGGTTAGAGGCTTTGAATTTCAATTCAGGTGTAAAGTTAAAAAACATAACATTATTTGAACCAAAAATACCAAGGCTAAGAAATCTGTTGTACAGGAAAACCGGCTAACATTCCACTACTTCGGAGACTTCTCAGCCACTCATGAGGGTATCCTGAACACCAGCGTTCAATTCCTAGAAAAAGGATGGCAGAGGTGAGTTTAGAAATACTTTAAAGCTTGTTTCTAGATTTTAAGGAAATTGTTATTACATCAGCAACGCCCTTATAGATGTGATAGCGGATAGCATCAACACCATCTTCAATTCATAAATTTTGAGAGTGATTTATTTATTTTAAGAGTAACTTTTGTTGAAAGTCCTTCTTCTTCTTCGTGTCGACACGAGCTACATAATGATAATAGATCATGTCGTGGGGAAAAGATTAGCCAGTCAGCAAGTTGGTAGCGGGGCTGACTGCCCAGGATGCGCCGGACGATCACTTAAATATCGTCACTCGTGGAGGCTCTTTTAATGCACCCTTTGAAAGTCCTAAAACCAATCTTGTGCTTAATAAGTGCAAACGTGGCCTTTGTGCCCCATTTCACATCGATTACTTTCCATGAAGCGTTAAGTCAGACCTAATAACGTTTTCGGTGTACTGAGCGTTTTGCTTATCCCATAACACAGGGCCTCACCGCTCTATTTTGGGAAGCAAAGTCTTAACCCTATTTTTCGTGTTTTTGATTGCATGTTCCTTTGTCAAAAATTGTACTGTTATATTTATTTGGAAATAAATTGAAATTGAAATTGAAATTTGTACTTTTGGTTATAGAATCTTTTGCTCTGTATCCTATTTATAGACAGAGATTTTTTTCATCATTGTCCTAGTCATTTCCTGATCATTTTATGTGGATGGCAGATACGATACTACAATGTTAATGTCAATTAAACATGATAATTATTAATCGATGTTGTTTTTTAAAACAGACCTGATGGCAAGGAAGTATCTCGAGAGCACTTCCTCTTGGCTCTGGCCGACGTGAAGACAATCCTGATCAAGGCTACGTATTCCCCCAACTCCAAACCACAAATGGCTATACCGGTCAGCGCTAGCATCGATATCGCAGAACCCGACGGATATGGTCCCACGGCCTTCCACGTGGAACAGTGCGTGTGCCCGCCCGGGTACATCGGCACCTCCTGCGAGGATTGCGCTCCTGGCTTCACAAGGTTAGTTTTTTGTTTATATAAGAGAGTACTTACCTGTCTTTTATCATCATCATTTCAGCCGAAAGATGTCCACTGTTGGACATAGGCCTCCCCCAAAGGGAGGATATGCCGTAATCGCCACTGCGATGACGTAGTATGAAAATGGCGGCTTCCGGGATCGGCCGGAATATGGCTGTTTACAATTTAGTTGCCCACGTGTTGTGATTCGCGCCATTTTAAGGCATTTTTAAATTATTTAATAATATTTGATATACAAAATGATTCGTTACCTACTTATTATTAATTTCGTTATTATTATTATTTTGTTTGAAAGATTTGAAAGAGAGTGAAAATGGTTTAGAAATGAATGGGTTACTTGTCAAATGTCTCCTCTATGCCGATGATCAAGTTATCCTTGCATCGTCGGAGGGGGAGTTACAGAAGATGGTAACAATTATGGATGGTGCTTTGAAGAGTAAAGGAATGAAAGTTAATGTTAGTAAGACAAAAGTTTTGGTTTTTGAAAAGGAAGAAGTTATGACAGAGTGCAATATTTTGATAGGTGACGAAAAGGTGGAACAAGTGAAAGATTTTGTATACCTGGGTTCCATGTTTACGAGAGATGGCAAGCATGTGAAGGACATTGAAAGGAGAGTGAGTGCTGGTAATCAGGTGAATGGGGCACTACACACCTTCATGAACAGCCGCAAAGTGTCGGAAAAGGCACGGCTGGCTGTTCATGGGGGAGTGTTAGTGCCTACACTTATGTATGGTAGTGAAAGTTGGGTATGGCAGAAGAAACATGAAAGCAGTAGAAATGAGAGCTTTGAGAAGTATGTGTGGTGTAACTTTGAGAGATAAAGTAAGGAATAACATGATAAGGGAGCGTTGTGGAGTGAAAGAAGATGTAGTGACAAAGATTGAGAAAGGTATGTTAAGATGGTTTGGACATATAGAGAGGATGGACGAGAGGAGATTGACGAAACAAGTATACGAAGCGAGTGTGGATGGAAGAGTTGGAAGGGGATGACCTCGGCGAACGTATCGCGATCAAATCGCGGATGTTCTCAAAAAATGCCAGGTTAAGAGTTCTCTAAACCGACGAGCATGCATGACGAGGTTAATGGACGTAGATGAAGCGAAAGAGGTGTGTCAGGATCGTAGCAGGTGGAAATCCATAGTCTCTGCCTACCCCAATGGGAAACAGGCGTGATAATATGTATGTATGTATGTATGTTATTACCGCCATTTTAAATGTTGCTAATGTTGCTAGGGTCACAAAAAAATCGTACGTGACCTTGAGTGACCTTGACATGACCTTGGGGGCTTGCCAGTTATGACAGATCGCGCAAGATGGCCGTTGCCAGTACAGAGGTTAAAGTGTAAATATATGCTGATTGATCAGTACCTAGGTATTTTATGCAGAGCCACTTCCATCTGACTGATGAGGTTCCTGGTTGCGTTAGTTAAACGCCTCTTTTTCAATAAGCTGAATAACTATCGAATGTAGAGCTTCCCTCTTTCCTTTGTTTTGATTTCAACAGATGTTATGTACTAAGTGGTAACAGTTTGACTTTGACAGCGTCTTTATTTCGTAAAAAGTAAGGTCGCTTTCATAATACAAGTGTAACCACTGGCATGTGGCTGGCTGTACTATAACGTCAGTATGTACGACGTTTAAAGACATAATGTTGGCTATTGAAACAGAACTAGGTACAAAAATTCACCAGATAAAACACACCAGTCAAAAGTACTTACTTTTTTGTCGTATAAACCTGGCATGTATCCTCTGCAGTATAATTAAATCTGTGATGCATCATCCCTAGGCTACGCAGCATGTATTTATGTTCGCAGCACTGATAATGCGGGCAATGTCAAAGTTCGGTTGCTAACCAGCAAATCAAAGGTTGCTCCGATGAAACCATTGATGTTGATCCCTAGACTTGAACTTATGGCAGCCGTGCTGCTCTCCAAGCTTGTTAGTTTTGTCATAAAAAATATAAAAGAATTAGAATGTTCAATTGTTGCACTCAGCGATTCTAGTGTTGTTCTGTCATGGTTTCAGACGCCATCATATAAGCTAAAAACTTTCATTGCTAATCGGGTCAGCCAAATAACTGATATCGTGCAACCTAACTGTTGGTATCATGTCAGCAGTGAGGACAATGCTGCTGATATTTGCTCTCGAGGCAGTTTGCCCGATCAATTTATAAAATTTGCTCCTGAATGGATCCGTGGTCCTTCATGGTTATATCAAGAACGCGATCTGTGGCCTATAAAATCACATTATGTTGTAGACGAGAACAAAGTACCTGAATTAAAATCAAGTTGCGACACCTTTTGTTTTAGACAACAACGCTAAAAGTTCCAAATATAATTTAGAAGAATTAATATTCAATAAGATTTCATCTTTTAATAAATTACAACGGTTTATTGCTTGGTACCTCCGTTACAAAAATTATTTAAAAAATAAACAAAGAGTCACAGGGCCTCTTACAACCCTTGAGCTTTCTCAAGCTCATGATTCTATAATTCGAGTAATTCGAGTAAATGCTAATATTTTTTGTAGGAGTTCTAGCGGCCTTTACTTGGAGCACTGCGAGCCTTGTGCCTGCAACGGAAAATCCAGCTCCTGCCACCCTGAGACTGGAATCTGCTACGTAAGACACTTGCATTTTTCAACAAACTTCACCACCCCGTTTCATCTCTGTAGAAATTGTATTTAAAAAATATCCTCCTTAATGAACTTTAGGGTTCTTAAGTAATATTTCCTGCAACTTTCAAATCTGTAAGTCCACTGATTTAGGTTGTGCGATGTTTGTCAGTCTCGGTATAGTATCCAACAAATAACTTGAACAAAGGTGGGTGCCACTGCGCTTGTTACTGTAATGACATAATGGGTAGAATAAAACAAGTTTTACCGGATTATATCGCGTACCTATATTATTTAGATTGGTTTCCTGACATTTCGCAAGCTTTGCAGCGTTCGTGGTCACAGGAAGACTAAGATGACAAGCGTCTTTCACTGCAACGCTTCAACGCTGCAAAGCTTTCGAAACGTCAGGAAACCAATCTAAATAATATAGGTACGCGATATAATCCGGTAAAACTTGTTTTATTATAATGTGTAGTGATCGCGAAAACCTAAGAAATTATAAAGGTTAGAATCATTTAAATCGATCACAGTGCATTTTCAAGTTATTTGCCGATAAATATACTGTTTTATAGGTACAGATTACTACCTTAGCCGAAGTATAGCTGTAGCTAGGTTTACAACTAGGTGCTAATAAGTACAGTTCCTGTTAGTTAGTAGACCAACTTTGCGAAGTAGTGGAGATTGCGAACTAAGAGATTATAACATATTTTTTAACCAACATGCTACAGCTTATTCTAGCTGCTTTAGCTACTACAACATTTATTAAAATTAACATCTCATATATGTTTTACTGCATTGTTAATTTAATTACAGAATTGCGCTGGCAACACTGATGGTGAACAATGTGAGAATTGCAAGCCGGGCTATGACCGTGACCCTTACGGCAACTGCGTAGAAAACAGACGACCTAATGAGTGCCGGTGAGTCGTCAATTATAATTAATTTCAACATCATCATTTCAGCCTTTCTCCGTCCACTGTTGAACCCAGGCCTCCCCTACAAACTTTCACTTTGAACGGTTTTGAGCCATTTCTGACCAACGGCTCTCCGTAATCTTCATCAAGTATGTCCATTAATTTGGAGTGCAGTTATCAATTACTTTAATCTAGGGACTTTGAGGAACACAAAGAAGACTCAGTCACAGCACACACACGACCTTGCTAAACATATTGATAATAATACATACCATTTCATCATCATCATTTCAGCCGAAAGGCGTCCACTGCTGGACATAGGCCTCCCCCAAGCATCGCCACAACAACCGGTCCTGTGCCTTCTGCATCCAGCGGATTCCCGCGACCTTCACCAGGTCGTTGGTCCACCTTGTGAGGGGCCTACCCACACTGCGCCTTCCAGTACGCGGTCGCCACTCCAGAACTTTACTGCCCCATCGGCCATCCGTTCTGTGACCAATGTGCCCCGCCCACTGCCACATAAGTTTGGTAATTCTTCAGGCTATGTCGGTTACTTTCGTTCTCCTGCGAATCTCCTCATTTCTGATTCGATCACGCAGGGACACTCCAAGCATAGCCCTCTCCATTGACCTTTGAGTGACCAAGAGCCTTCTTATCAGGCCCATTGTGAGCGACCACGTTTCAGTACCGTAAGTAATTACTGGCAACACACACTGGTCAAAGACTTTCGTCTTGAGACACTCCGGTATTTTGGACGAGAAGAAAATAAAAAGCTACGCAATAGCGTAGCTTCCCGAACGCTGCCCAACCGAGTCGGATTCGACGATTGACCTCTTTCTCAAAGTTGGACTTACCTAGCTGGACAGTTTGTCCTAGGTATACATAATCGTCAACAACTTCGAGTGTAGATTCTCCGATGTTTACGGGAATGGGTGCTATATTGGAATTCGACATAACCTTTGTCTTGTCCATATTCATTTTAAGACCTACTCTATCAGAAGCTCTACTGAGGTCATCAAGCATTGTACCGAGGTCCTCCATGGTCTCAGCCATAACTACTATGTCGTCGGCAAACCGAAGGTGATAATACATACAATTTTACAGTAATGTTCACTTTAAAATTAACATTTTACCTAAAACTACCAACTAACTATCATCATCATCATTTCAGCCGAAAGACGTCCACTGCTGGACATAGGCCAACTAACTATACCTATTGGTAATTAGCGAGTTAAGGAGTATTTCTTTAATCTTCCTCTTAATTTGTCTCCCAGAAGTCACTGGCAACTTCAAGTCCTTTTTTGGGGCGGAGAAAATGCCTGTCGTATCTCATGCCGGGGAGGGCAGTGTGGTTATGTAGGACTCACACCCACAAAAATTCCACCGTATGCCAACTCTCGCCTTAAGTGCATGAGCCACGAGGACTGCAATGAATGCTATTCGTGACCCATCCAACGCGGCTCCCTTCTAGGCCTTCCACTTCCTCCTTGACTACGCCCTTTCGGCGATGTCTGGCACACTGCAACTCGAGAAACGTGCAATGCGGACGATAGACCCGCAAACTATCGTCCACTGGCCTCCTTTAGGGTGGCATTAGGTTGCCAAACTGACGCCTGCGCCAACCTGTCCTCCTGCGGCAGATCGGATTCGCTAAGAAGTCTTCGTCCCTGACCCGCTCCACCGCAACTTCGAAAGCCTGCTTCAACTCTTATTAAATTGCAGTTGCGATCCTCGCGGTACAACGGTGCCCTGCGACAGTTCGGGTGTCTGCCAATGCAAACAGAACGTTGAGGGAGACAACTGCGACCGCTGCAGGCCTGGTACATTCGGACTTGATGCTAGCAACCCTGATGGATGCCTGTCTTGCTACTGTTCCGGAGTTACGAATGATTGCCACGAAGTAAGTATTCAGAGTATTCATCCTTAAGTTATTTTTTTTTTTTTGACCGATTTAAAAAAAGGAGGAGGTTCTCAATTCAATTATATTTTTGTTCCTATATCTGGCTTTCTCAGTTCATACTGCTTATCAAAATTAAGGCTCTGATGACACAGGTACAGTCTACCGTACGTTAGTGGTACTAGTTTGATATTGACAGCGTCTTTATTTCGTAAGCAGTAAGGAAGTGTTAGCATTGTCGTGCGGTTGATCTTACATAGAAGACTGGAAAAAGGAGCGTGATTACTTATCTCTGCGAAATGATCAGATATAATTATCAGCTACCAACGTGGACACTAAAAGCCAGAGTTGAGTCTGTATTTTTATGCTGGCTCTATCCCACTTGCACAACGGCGTAGACTGTGCGCATAAGAATTTTATTTGAAAAAGTCCAATATCACTGTTGATGTGGTTGCAAAAGCAGAACGAAGAAAATGCTGAAATATTATTAAATTGGAATACCAGTTAAAAAATTGAATGGATAGGATCCATTTCACAGTTACACACGAGCTTACAAACAATTGATAAAACATATTTCGGTGCGCAATATCGTCATAAGGTTACCAAAATTGTAGACATACCAAAATAAATACATTCGTTGTCCGACAATGTCATTACCAACATGATGTGGTAGTTAAACTAACTAATCAATATTTGCTTGTCCAGGGCAACCACTACACAAGGATTCCAATAGCCGCGCCGGTATTAGGCGAGAACTACGGCGGTTTCGCCATTACCGACTTGAACGCCGAGAGGGTCATCAAAGACAACTTCGTGCCGATGTTCCAGCAGAGCGAACTTATGTACACCTTCTCCTTTAGACCTGAACTCGAACTCTACTGGTCCTTGCCCATCTTCCCTGGTAAGTATATCAAATCAATATTATAAATGTGAAAGTATGGATGTTTGTTTGTTTGTCCTTCAATCATGCTAAAACGGCTGAATGGATCAGGATTTTTGACAGACAGATAATTTAAATTAAGATTATGGGTTAGGTGCATATTAACTTGTACCACATGAATAAACGTCAGAAGCCAAGCTGAGCCGGTGCAAGCCGGTTCGTACCACATCGGAGCGTACGTGAACCCGTCGGTGAATGCGCGCACACATCGCCGCGCTACTTGTGAGTGTACCACAGCGGCTAGCTTTGCTTCTGTATGGATTTTTACTCATGTGCTTGTACTTAACTGCTTCTATTTCGTAAGGTCGTGCACACCCTTACTCTGCAGATATCTGGCCACTTCAAAATTATCTGTAGGCGATATTTATATTTCTTTCGTCAGGGGATTAAGAACGCCAACTGAGCAAAACAAGTTATACCCATCGACTATACAACCCAATAGACTCTAATTGATGAATAAAACGCATACCATAAATTCTGTCAACTAGCTGAGGTACAAGGAAGCGGGATAATGCAATCCGATTGGCCCTACCAAAGCGGCTATTGGCTATTCAGTAAGACGGAACTATTTACGGCTCACATAATTGGTCGAAACTGATGGAAAGTTTTCAAGTGGCGAATAACGGCGACCTATTGATTAGTCGGTGAACACCGACCTAAATCGGGCAGTTTGAACATTAGTTTCAATTTCTAGGTAACCGCGTGCTGTCATACGGTGGAACCATATCGCTGCGACAGAAGTTCAGTTCGGACGTGTACGAGAATTCCGAGCGGGGTACAGACGTGGTCCTCGATGGTGGTGACATCTCCATATTCTGGACGAACCCCAACCAGTTCCCAGCTGGCGTCTCATACGTGAGTGTTCAACAGAATCGTTGTATTATTGGTTGTTTTACACCTTTTACATATCACGTAAAGCAAGATTTTTTTAATCAAAGCTGATGTCAATAATATGTCTGTAAAATCCTAGATATAATTTAGTTTTTAAGCAACTTCAAAAAAAGGAGGAGGTTCTCAATTCGATTGTATTATTTTTATGTTTGTTACCTCAGAACTCCGTCATTTATAAGCCGATTTGTAAAATTGTTTTGATGATGGGATCCATGTGAAATTGAGGGAACTCCTCAAATATTATGGGCATGTATACAGCGATTTTAGTATTTTCACCAACAAGTCAAGCATTTGCAGTCAGAAAGTATAATTTGGTGAAGATCTGATGAAGATCTTCGGAGATAAAGAAGGGAACTCTTCAATGGATTAGAGAAAATTATTCGGGATTGCAGCAATCGCTTGTCTTTCTATTGTTAATGCTACTCAAAATAGAATAATAAAATAAACTTAAAAACCGACTTCAAATAGAATAAAATAATTTGTTTGAAACAGTTTAGAAAATCGATGCCATTTTTGTCTTAAATCAAACCGAATCAAAGGCACCTACTTCTTAAACTGTTTCACACAAATTATTTTATCATTCATCTTGTCCTAGATAATTTTCTACTTTAGGTAAAAATTACAACTGCTTGCTTACATGATACTTATCGCCATTTTTGTTAAACAGAGCTACCAAGTGCCTCTGAACGAGGAGGGCTGGTACATCCTTAACACCGCAACTCCTGCGACTCGAAGCAACTTCATGAGTGTGCTCAGGAACCTGAAGAGAGTGCTCGTCAGGGCTACCGTGGTTCCCGACATATACGACACCACCATCGCTGACGTGTCCATGGACTCCGCCACACAGAGCAACGACCCTATTCTACCAGTTGCCAAGGGCATTGAGGTATGGATTTGTATTATTATCACGTGATCAACATCGTATCAGCTTCTAATAATGGACATTCCATTGCTATAAGTTTAAAACCTAAAATGTATCTACTTTACGAATGGCGATATAAAACTGGTGTTGTCGATCTTAATTTCATAAAAAAACGACATTTTACAAAGAGTTATAGTATTACTTGTTCATCAATTTTCAATGCTTACACAATATTATTTGAATGAGACTCATTAAATAAACATCCTTTGTTAATATTCCTTATCTTTCTGGCT
The DNA here is from genome assembly GCA_949699075.1 of Asteroscopus sphinx. NCBI lineage: Eukaryota > Metazoa > Arthropoda > Insecta > Lepidoptera > Noctuidae > Asteroscopus > Asteroscopus sphinx. The sequence continues at coordinate 5,200,332 of OX453002.1, forward strand.
AACCAAAACACTCAAACGTTTTTTTATACAACACTTGAGTCATCGGTCATAAATTATTTATTATTGAGGGCCCGCCGCCGCGCCGCCGCGCGCCATGTGGGAGGGGTGGCCTCATGTGGGTGACAATTACACATACCACTTTTTTGGAGGTCTGGTACAAGGGAGCGGTTAACCTATCACACTAATTCATCAAAGATAATTAAAAATTAAATGTGTTTTCTTCCGCGTTTTTCAAGTTCCCCATTTTTCGAGTGGACTATATCTTTGTATTGTCTTTTTATTTGCATGTCTCGTGTCTTGTTTTGTACTAAATAAACGTTTTATCTATCTATCTGTTACAGAAATGCATGTGCCCACCTGGCTACTCGGGAACCAGCTGTGAGAGTTGCATTCCTGGTTACTACAAGGACCAGGCAGGTCGTTGCAATCAATGTTCTTGCAACGGACACGACTGCCAACTGAATAGCCTAGGAGAAGTTGTCTGTAACTGCCAACCACCGTACACCGGATATGACTGCGCTACCATCGGTATGCTTTCATTATACAATATCTCTATTATTATATTAGTAAATAGGTATTACCTAGTAATTTTTAAAGTCGTCCAAATTCCACACAAAGAAAACACTACTTCATTAAAACCCATCAGATATTACTGAAGTGGGCAAAAAACTTTAAAATGCCCATGGTATAATAATGTTTCACCAGGTATTCTCTTCTCGTGTCAGCTAGGTCACGTGATTGCCCCAAACTATATCATCGGCTGTGGAGCCAATAGCGGGCTGGTAGCGTGACACTTGTCAGTTTGATGTGCTGCCACTGTATAAATAAATTACCCGAACAAAATGCATTTTATCACTTATTGGCTTCTATAAAGAAGCACTTTTGAACTAGTAATTTTATAAAGTTCATTTTGATAACTATATAAATAAATAACACGACATAACAAATAGTTAGGCTAGTTAGAAATTCTTCTTAATTGTATTGAAGATCAATGGCAACACTGATGGTGACGTAGCCTTAGGGCATTGCGGAAGAGAATACCTGGTGAAGCATAATAATATATCATGAAAATGCCTACTACTTGAACCTTCAAAAAAACCTTCTTTTTCTAGTAGGTAGGTTTATTTTCAAAGGTTTTATGTACGAATAAAATTTTACTAAACGGCCAATAGGATTAATAATGGAACTTCACCCGACAATCCACGAAGCCAGCGACGACTTTTTCTCAAGAAGAGTCATGTTTACGTGCAAATACCGTGCACCGGAACCTCTAACTATAAAGTTCTACCACAAGGGGCGGGAACAGCGCCCAGTGAAGTACTACAATGAGTCAAGACTTCACAAGGACGGATGGCATATGACACATGCCTGGAATACTATCTGGGACACCAGACGAGAAGGCGAGATTTACGAATGCCACACGATCACCGAAAAGGGATTCACCCTCGGTGTACTGACAACCAGTCTGCCGGAGTCAGGTAGCCGATCACAACCGAAGGTGCTTCGGGCGTCTATGTCTTCGTGCCTCACAGTCATGCTTCAAATTTTAGGCTTAATTAGGTTGCATTCGTTACATGTGGCTCAAGTTTAATCAGTCACAACATAATAACAATCGAACAATAACAATGTTTTTGTCTCTCATAGTTGTAATTCATATTGATCAACCTTTTAAATTAATATGTGCCGTTATTACTACAATACATGTTGTGAGCGTTCCTGTCGCGTCTGTTATTATTGTCATTCATATTATTGTCCACTGAAATCCATTCATGATGTGTCGTATTGTAAAATTTCTGCTGATATGACAGTTACTTACCTACCTATTTTTTTGACTTATCACTAAACCCATTGTACCAGAACCAACCTGAACCCATCAGTAACAAATGTTAAGATTTGGTTTCTAAAAAATTTTTAATACTGTTTTTTTAATATTAATTAATTTCCAATGCGACCCAGAGACCTCTCTAACTGGCATTTTTATAATCTATGTGTCTATTATAGGTGGAGAATCATCAGTAACTGAGCCGTCAACGCGGGCACCGCCACCAGAGCCGACAGTTATAGTCAGAATAACAAGCCCGACCATAAAGATCCAAGAAGTAGGCAGTAGTGTCAACTTCACTTGTCAAGCTCAAAGCCGTAACTCTAGGATCCGTTTGCGGGTTAGATGGACCAAGAGCGATGGCAATCTGCCTCTGGACAGGGCTCAAGTCGATGAGAATATGGGTCTTCTCCTTATCACGAACCTCCAAGTATCGGACAGCGGGAAATACATCTGCGAGACCAGTGATGGCATGTCCACGGCCCAAGCTATTGCCACTCTCAAAGTACCTGGTAAGCAGTTACTAAATTTAAAAAAAAATCTCGTAAGCTTGTTTTTTTCTGACACTGTACTAGTGCTGTGATCTAATGTTTTGGTTTAATTCATCCAAATCCATGCAAACATTTTTGGAACAGTTGTACCGCCATGGATTTTTTATGCTCGAGGTGAGTAGAACTTAGAGAGAGGAGGTAGAGAATTTTTAATAGTATACTAAAGGATTTTTTTTTGTTTTTACACAACTACGTCAATTACGTTGAAACCTAGGTGCTTCTAGCCAAATTATCGTTTTTTTTCAAGAACACTGAGGTTCTTTTTATTACAAAAGAAAATTAGATAATCTTAAGCTAAAGATGTCTTCGTTTAATTCACAATGTATATTCTTTCAGGAAATGAAATGACAATGCCAAACGTTGAAATATCTCCATCGGTGAAGGACTATTATGAAGGTGACCGTATTGAGCTGTACTGCCGTGTCCAAGGCAACCCGACTCCTTCGATCAGGTGGCAGAGAGGATCTACCAGTCCACTGCCGCTATCCGCCTCATTCGTCGATGCTCGGTTCATCATTGAAAGCGCTCGGCTGGAAGACTCTGGAGAATACAGGCAATTACTCTATAAAACATACCAAGCATTTAATTGAATGCACTTATACTAAAATTATTCAAATAAATCAACCATATTGGTTTGAAATAACCCGGGTGCCTAGTGAAAGTTTGACATATCGCATACATCCATCGAATTAAAACGTAGTGATTATATTATCTTTGCATCGAATTTGTCAACTTTCATGCATAAAACAGTAGTTCCCCCTACTATCCGCCAGGGGCGCTACTGATTTATGAATGGAAGTACCGTTAAGTGTCAAACGTGCACTAAGTCCACCTATACAAATGTACTTTGTGAGTCCACCGTAGTCTAACAATTATACATACATACATATTATCACGCCTGTTTCCCATTGGGGTAGGCAGAGACTATGGATTTCCACCTGCTACGATCCTGACACACCTCTTTCGCTTCATCTACGTCCATTAACCTCGTCATGCATGCTCGTCGGTTTAGAGAACTCTTAACCTGGCATTTTTTGAGAACATCCGCGATTTGATCTAACAATTATTGTTTTCTTTATTCAGATGTATCGCGTCCAACACTGTGGGTTCTACCGACCGGATCGCAGTGGTCACGGTTCGTCAAAGACCATCATGGCAGCCTCGTGACAAGCTCACAGTGTCCATTCCGTCTCCAACCGTGAACGAGGGAGAGAGCATCAGAGTCGCTTGCACTGGAACCACGAACATACCAGCGGGAACTATTGACTGGGTCAGGTAAGGTTCACCATCAGTACCTAGTTTTTGATTGTATTTTGTCAGGTAAACATCTTTTTAATGCCAAAAGATAGTATCTACATGCACTATTGCAATAGTGGTTGTACCTCGATTGATCTATTCGAATAATTCGATCGATTTATAGCCGAAATCAATATTGAATCTAAACCAAAATCTTCAGTGCAAACAAAACACTGAAAATGCAAAAAAATCTTTTACAGGCAAGACAACGCTATTTTCCTACAAAACGTACGCTCAGACAACGGCGTCTTGTTCATTGACTACGCTGTTCCTGAGAACCAAGGTGTCTACATCTGCCAGTCGCCATTATCTGACGTATCTCCAATTCCGATATTAGTGACTGTGGTACCCCAGAGTCCAGCCCCTGAAACCTTCAACATCACAGTGTCCGTCGACCGTCTAAAGATCCCGACTGGAGGCAGTGGAACTGTTGAATGTAACCCTATTGGAAGCCCACCGCCGATAATTAAATGGAGCAAGGTGAGGAATATTTGATAACTAAAGCATTTTGACTTTAAATACTTGACCTTGCTACGTGTTGACGCTTTCGTTGGTGTGGTGGGATAGGCTTCTGGTCTTCATCACATACCATGGAAAAGTATTTGCTTTAGTTGTAATGACATTTTGATCTTAACAACCTTATTTATCACTACGAATAATCTGAATTGAACTTTAGTGGCTGAGAATAGGTTCTTAATTCCATTATCATTGAATTCACTTAATCAATTCAGTCTATGGACTTTATTCGCTACTGGAAATTTGCCTTTCCCATCATCATTTCTGCACATAAATCATTTTAATCTCTTCTGTTTTCTTCAGCACGATGGTTCTAGAGATGGTACTCTTGGCCCCGACTCAAGCCAACGTGATAACACTCTGATCATCAACAACGCTCAGGACACCGACCAAGGATACTATCGTTGTGAAGGCACCGTCGGCGACAATCCAGTTGCCAATATCTACGTTTTCGTGGAGATTGAGAGTGAGTATCAAGTACATTATAATTTCTTAGGTTTTCGCGATCACTACACATTATAATAAAATAAAGATTAACTGAATCAAATCGCGAATATTATTTAAATTGAAACGTCAGGAAAACCAATTTAAATAATATACGCGATTTAATCCGGTTAAACTTTGTTTTATTATAATCAAGTACCTACATTGTTTTTTTTTGATGCAGATATGTGATGTCCTTTCTTAAAGAAAGAATGAAGTCAGTTAGTTGTTGATGTTTTTTGTTGGATGATGATATTGCATGACTGGTTGAACGAGGGGCATATTCAACAATATGGTAAAATGTGCCTACACATAATAAAAAAATGTTGGTAAAATTATTCCACGATAAATCACGAGTACAGAAGAGAAAATGCTCGCGCAAACTTTGATTGTCCAGGGATCTGCTGGATAATACAAAAGATGGAGAGGTGGAAATAGTGACTGATGGACACTGCCGTGCTAAGAGCATCACCTCACTGCATGAAACTTTGATTTGTGAGCGCGGAACATTGTCCATAGTTATTAATGAAATCGATTGTAAAAATATTTCAAAAATAGCCCTCCTTCTGGTACAGTCGGGTAATTAAGGTGCCATTTTTATACACATTTAGAACGAGAATCAAGTACTGAACATCTTTCTTCAGTAAGTCCTTCGTTCAACCAGTCAACCTGTATTAAGAATGTAGTTCTTGCAATTTTCTGATGAGCTCTTATACCTATTGATGATTATATGGTAGTATCTGGGCAGTTACAGCCATGCACATAACTATTTGCTTTGCTACGCAATAGTTATAGGTATCACAGTAGTTACGTAATTCCTTGAAATTGTTTCTGATGTTTTTCCTCATTACGCGACGACTTATCGATAAATAAGAGAGTTTTAAATGAAGTTCTGACAAGGAACAATCATTTCAGGACGCGAACCTCCCCAAGTAGAAATTTGGCCGCAAGGTGAACAGCCAGTACCTCTTGGAGGTCAACACGAGTTGGTGTGCCGCGTCCTCGGAGGCATCCCAGAGCCTGATGTGACATGGAACAGGAATGGAGGCCGCCCACTCTCGCCCTTCACCCAGATACAACCACAGAACGTACTGAGGTAAGTCACTTCTCATAAAATCCTTTCCATCAACGGTTTAAACCGATTTATTAGCTGAACCGCAACCTATTGCGGTACATGATATCATGCTCTAAGACAAGCGTATCTTCTCTAACCTTCTTTTTTAATTAATTAATTTATTTATTCTTCTCTTCCAATTAATTGATCATAAGCCTTGCCAAATGACTGGTTATGATTCTGGTCGATATATTTTTGGAAATGATATCGGGCTCCAACAATCGTAGGTTCAAAAACGATCAAACAAAAACTGTGGGTGCGAAACCACCAAAACATTTACAGAGTTGTTAGGAGGCTCCAATCACCAACGAATGTTACCTGTATCTTGTTGATGAAATAAACCTTTTGGTATTTGTATTTGTTCGTAATTTATTCTTAAACCCTCGCTATGTTTCTAAGTGATGGGTATTAAATAATCCTAGAATTTTTCAAGTATTTTTAGATGACCAAGCAATAATATGAATAATTTATTTATCATTTGCTCTAGAAATAAGGGATGGTTACAGATCAACAACTTGTATATTTTAAGCTATTGCATAGCTTCTATCGCGGGTCTTGAGCTCAACTCAGCCTATCGCAGTCCACTGCTGGACATAGGCCTCTCCCAAGTTGCGCCACAACGCTCGATCCTCTGCCTTCCGCATCCAGTCCCCCCCAGCCACGCTCTTTAGGTCGTCGGTCCATCGCGGGTCTTGAGCGTGGAGACCGCATCCAGAAATTCCGTAACGAAAATAACCTAACACCCCCCACTCCGAACGGCACAGCGGTGCGGTGATACTTTTTAGTTTTGCCATCTATCGATGAATAGCAGAACTTTTAATGACTTTTTGAAAGTTCACGCTTGTCTCTTTAGTTCTGCAAATCACCTCTAGGTGGCATTGGTTGTATCGGCGTTACTGCGCATGCGTAATCCCCCTCTTCGCCCCGCAATCTGGTGACTCATGCCTGCTTAGAGTTTCGGCGTTAGGGCACCTCCTCTTTGTATTTACATAAAAAATGCTATGCAATAGCTTTACCGCGGCAGTCTCCGAGTGCCACGTCTTTTTTTTTTTTTATGTTTTGTTATAATATAATATAACTTTATTGATACAAAAACCTTAGAGAATTCTTAAGACTACAATTCATAGATTTTTATAGTTATGGGCACACGAATAAAGAAAACCCTGACTCCTAAACTAGGTGATCCTGTGACTTAGGAGTCAGTGTTCTGCTGTCACTGTGATACCTAACAAAAAACCTTTATTAGCAATGTTCTTACAGTATCCAAAGCAAATAATTGATTTCCTAGGTTTTTAAGTACCTACAATAATATTAATAAGGAATTATAAAATGAAATTATAATGTATTAATTATCTTTTCAACACACTTGCTCTTAAAGTGGCTCTTATTGCACCGTTTTTAGGTTCATAATGTAGCTTATTACGCACGCGTACTTTTTACATTATATTATTGCACTAGTGCTTTTTACTTTACAGTTTATTTTTAAATCGCAGCAAAGAGTTTTTATGCCTGAACAAAATTAAACATTTTTGGGAATAAATTAACTGTTTTAATTAAAATATCATAAATAAACATTTCATTTCATCAAATTATTTATTTTTGTCAACAAATTAACATTAATTTGTGTTATTAATAAAAAAATCAATTTATTTTATTTTTAATAATAGGCTGTTTGGTGGTTTCCTTCGATCACCTGTGCGCGTATAGCTGTATGTCACCGAGTATCTCTAAGTACCTAGTCTGTGGTGCGATTATAATAATCCGTGTGCCATTTTTCACAAATTCAATATTTATCTAAAATGTGTGTATGTTTTTTTCCTCGCTAGTGTGTTGAAACGTCGTATGACACGCGTGAGCATTGACTATTATACTCTCGGCTCCATTACGCCATTGCAAACCAGCCTCGAGTATGATTACTCAACTTAGCTCACTTGTATCATAATGTACTATTTCAAAGGTTTACTAAGATCGAAGTGAACGACGAAGGCGAGTATACGTGCACGGCCCGCAACACCGCTGGCTCGGTGAGCGCGAGCGCCGTCATCAAAGTGCGATCGCAGCCGGAGATCACGATCACGCCGAGCACGTACCTGCAGGTGTCTAAGGGCGAGCCCATCAACGTTGAGTGCAGAGCCAACGGCTACCCTGAACCTATGGTCTCCATCCAATGTAAGTGATACTAATTATTTTTTATCAATTACTAGCTTATGCCCGCGACTTCGTCCGCGTGAATGTCGTTTATCGCGCATCCCTCGAGAACTGTTCATCTTCCCGGGATAACAAGTAGCATTTATGTTAATCCGGGCTATGTTCTATCTGCATGCCAAATTTTTAAATACTTTGAGCTTTAATTGCTAGATTGATTTTAACCATTTATTATTTTAAAATCTCATTACTCGTTTAGAAAGATTTGCTAGTTAACACCTTTGTCCACTTAACCCTTCAATTAGTCTTGGTTAAGCTATCAAGGGCGTAAATAAGGGGGGGGTCCGGACCAGACGGTTATATTTAGGTTTCGCTTCGCTTACGCTAATGAGTCAAAATAATCATTCAATTCAAATACAATTCATTTAATCACCATAGGAACATAAAGGACATGCTTACCTATTAGATGCTGTATGTCTGTATTTCCGGGCACTTACAACCCTAACGCCTTTAAAGCTGGAATGAATCGGCACCTAAAAGGTTTGCTCGCTCCATCGTCGACCCCACGAGGCTGTCTAGATTGCAGTCAAGAGCAGATCTATATCTCATAAAAAAACATACTTTCTGCGTTCTGCACTCGTACCTACTAATTATTCCCTAAGCCCTACACAGAACGAAACCGTCTCAGGTTTATTTTGTCTAAATATGTTATTTATTTATTTAGTGGGTGAATACCGCGAGGTTGTGACTCCATCACCCGGATTCGCCGCTCTACGTGTGTCGTCTGCCAGCCAACGTGACAACGGATACTACACTTGCACGGCCACGTCCGTCGCTGGCACTAGCAAGGAACAGTTCGCAGTCATCGTGGACAGAGGAGACGGTGGAGACAACAGCTTCACTGACGATGACGGTGGTAAGACTTTGAAACGGCGTAATATACAATATGCAGATAAATCAATACATAGGTTTTTTTATATAGTATAGGATGGCGAAACGAGCTAAAGGCCCACCTGATGTTAATTGGTTACCATTGCCCATAACAACTTCAATATCACCTAGGCTGTTGCCTAAATGGTACCGCAAGTCGGTTCGCCAAACTGAGACAAGAAGATGGAAAGTCTCATGTGATTGTAATTTCACCGGCACCCGTCCCTTCAGACCGAAACACAGCAATGCAAGCATCACTGTTTGGCGGAGAAGTAGGTACGGTGGTAGTACTTCTCCGGACGAGCTTCTTCACAAAGGAGCTCTACTACTACCGCGGCCATGCTGGCATTTTCATGTGTAGGTGATAAAAGATGTCATGAGAATTTCAACTGGCTACCTATTATCGTTCAAAAGATACAGTCCTGTGACAGACAGATGGACGGACAGGCAGCGTAGCGAGAGTAATAGGGTCCCGTTTGGCAACCTTTGTGTTCGGAACCCTAAAAATCAGCAGTGTCTATTATTTTCATGGAGTATAATCAGAATCCGGTCTAATCAAAATGTTCTATCTACAGGAAGCGGTGATAATGAGATCGATCCGGGTACAAACCCTAATCCAGACTACGAAGCTCCGAGCAACCTATTCGCTATTGAGGGAACCCCCGAAACTATCATTGAGTAAGAAATTATTCTTTTCATTTCTTAAATATTGTCTGAGGACGTACTTTCCAGGTTTTAATTTCTAAGTCTGTGGCATCTCGCCAAAACAATTTAAGTATTTATTAATTTGACCTTTCCAGTTTCACAGTCGTTTCGTTCTAATTTAAGGCCTTTTTAAGAGATTTAATAATATCGCCATATTGTAAAATGTAATCAATACAAGTGTATCTTTAACCTTCAGAGTGTCATCACAATTATTCAAAGAAATAAAAACAAAGAGATGTAAAATTTCTTCCTCTTCTTCTTTCTACGTAACATTAGTAATATAATATGAGTATCATAACATTATGAACAGACTGAACTTATATAATTACATAATTAATTTTATAGTATAGGATGGCCAAACGAGCTAAAGGCCTACCTGATGTTAAGCGGTTTCCTTTGCCCATGACAACTGCAATAACACCTAGGCTCTTGCCTAAATGATAAAGTCTCGTGTGATTGTAATTTCACCGGCACCCTTCAGACCGAAACACAGCAATGCAAGCATCACTGTTTTGCGGAGAAGTTAGGTAGAAACCCTTACCAATTGTGGTAACGGCAGCCTTAACAAATTATTTCCTAGCATGAGCTCTAGTATGGCTTGCTAGACTCATCATCATCATCATCATCTCAGCCGAAAAACGTCCACTACTGGATAAAGGCCTCCCCCAAAGGGGGGGGATATGCCATAATCGCCACGCTTGGCAGGCGGGTTGGCGATCGCAGTTGGTTGTTTAAATACTCAGAGAACGCTGCTGCCCATCCTCTGGTGAATCCCTTAGTCGCCTTTTACGACACCCATGAGAAGAAAGAGCTTGCTAGACTGAACTATGTTAAACATACCATGATATTAAACTGTAAAACTTAACAGTCCCTCAAAACCCCTTTTTATTCGTCTTGTACTTGTTTTAATAAAATGTAATGTGATTTACAGATGCAGACAATCAGGCGACAGAGTGAGATGGGAGCGAGCAGACAGACAGCCACTACAACGCAACGTTATTCAGGACAATTCACGCCTCATCATTGTTAACGTAAGCAGTAATTTTCCTTGACACATCATCAAACCAGCCTATCGCAGTCCACTGCTGGACATAGGCCTCTCCCAAGTTGCGCCACAACACTCGATCTTCTGCCTTCCGCGTCCAGTCCCCTCCAGGCACCACATCTTCATCCCTATTAAAACATTTGCTAGCTGCTTATTTTTATTTATTTACTTTTTCCTTGTTTGAGAAGAATAATTGCCCAAGAATATTGACACATGCCCTTTTTAAAAACCCATAATATTGTACCTTTCTTTAGTAATTTCTAAGCTATGCAATAACCGCAATAAAAAAATTGCGTATTCTTTTCTTTAACTAAAATAATAATAAAAAACATATCTTCATAATGGTAAACTTTCGCAAACATTTTTATTCGTTATTATTATATTGTACTAGCCTATGCCCGCGCGCGACTTCGCCCGCGTGAATGTCGTTTATCGCGAATCCCTCGGGAACTGTTCACTTTCCCGGGATAAAATGTAGCATTTCATTAAAATCGGTCCTGCCGTTCTTGAGTTATAAATGATGTAACTAACCCGACTTTGTTTTATATATTAAGATTATAACGTGTCCTACAACCCTTTCACGTGATCTTGATAAACCAGTACGCATCCCTGTATAATTATATTAAATGCTGAAAGTTTTCTATTGACGGCTTGAAACCCGGATGTATTGCAGTTTGCCTATTTATTAGGCTCAGAGGGCTTATAGCATGAGTTTTTGCGGTATCGTGTAGCCAATTTTATCGTGTTGTTATCGACAAATTTTATATGGGACTTGTTAAGTTCCAAATACACACACGTGGCGCTTGTTAAATTTCCATATAAAATTTGTCGATAACTACACGATAACGTTAAGTAAACGATACCGCAAAAACTCATGCTAGGCCCTCTGAACTAACTTGTAACCCAGTTAGTTTCTGTTAACGAAAAATCCAAGTATTCCCTTTGCGTATCTCGTAACGCTTTAACGATTCTTATATCTCTCTATGATGCTCATATATACGAAAATAACTTAATATGTATTCGGTAAAAAGAAAGTCAGATTTTAGATACTAACTTCTTAGGTTTTCGCGATCACTACACATTATAATAAAACAAAGTTTAACCGGATTTAATCGCGTATATTATTTAAATTGGTTTTCCTGACGTTTCGAAAGCTTTGCAGAATTTCGTGGTCGCAGGTAGACTAAGATGACAATCGTCTTTACAGATATTTCTAAAAAAATATTTTAATCTACCGTACAATATTTATTAATTAAAATCGTTTAGATGCACGCAGTAATCACTCACAATATCATTATCTTTTACAGTGTTAAACCAACCATTTTCTTCGATTTGATAAACCACAAGTTCTGGCGAAGGAAAACCGATATGTACCTAGAATGCTCCGTGAGGCTATTGAAATAAAAAAACATCCTAATTTTAATAGATAAGTTGGTTGGCAGCTACCATCTGTTCCTGTCCTAAAAATAATCAAGTTCCAAAGAGCACGCAACATCTTATCTATGGCAGTCGTTACGGGTAGTCAGAAGCCTGAAAGTCTGACAACTGGTCTAACCTCCGAATGTCGGTATTACCCGGTAACTGGGTTGCGGGGGTCTGATGGCAGTCGCTCCGTGTAAAATACTGATGTTCAGCCGCATCTGGTTAGACTGAAACCCGAAGCCAACATAGTTGGGAAAAAGGCGAGGAGGGTGATACCAAAAACGCATTTTCAACATTACTATTATTTATTATTTATTTATTATATTCTTTAGTGTACACCAACCCGCACTAGGCCAGCGTGGTGGACTAAGGCCTTAACCTTCTCATACTGAGAAGAGGCTCGTGCCCAGCAGTGGGACAGTAATGGGCTGATTATGTTTTGTACATTACACCAAATAAAAACAAAGACAATAGTTTACAGAAAGATTAAATAAGTACAATGGGCGGTCTTATCGCACAAGGCAATCTCTTCCAGACAACCTTTGGATGGACTAGAAGAATGGGAACTGAACTACTAACTAATTAATAACTATAATTTAACGTTCAGGTTTCAAAGAGTGACTCCGGCCAGTACGTGTGCAACATATACAACGAGTACAACGATGTCCAAGAGGCGGTGTACACCAGCTTGGTGGTAGTCGCCGCGCCCAAGATCACGCTGCGTCCGCCGAGCCAGACTGTGCACCCGGGACAGTCACCCACCGTCGAGTGCATCGTTGAAGGAGATGACATCATCGATATCACATGGGTACCTCACAACAGGATGCCCTCCAAGTAAGTTTCATGCTTTAGCATCAGTAACCTATCATAGACGTGGATAGGCCCGTCAAAATGGACAATCAGACAAAATGGAAATGTCACCCTTAAGGGCAGTAGACTATCATATAATAAGCTTCAGCATCAGTAACCTATCATAGATAGACGTGGGTAGGCATCTTCCAAAAGTCAAAACTAACAATCGGTGAAAACCGAGAAATGGTGGTAGACTGTCATATGATAGGCTTCAGAATCAGTAACCTATCATAGTCAGACGTGGGTAGGCCTCTTCCAAATTCAAAACGGACAATCAGTCAAAATAGAGATGTCACTCTTAAGGGCGGTAGACTATCATATAATAGGCTTCAGCATCAGTAACCTATCATAGGCAGACGTGGGTACACCTCTTCCAAAAGTCAAAACTAACTATCAGTCAAAACCGAGAAAGGGTGGTAGACTGTCATATGATAGGCTTCAGCATCAGTAATCTATCATAGTCAGACGTGGGTAGGCCTCTTCCAAAAGTCAAAACGAAGATATCACCCCCAACGGTGGGAGACTATCATATTGTAATGCGTAGTATAATGTGCCGCTAGACTGGTAGGCCTCTTCCAAAGTCAAAACGAATAACCAGTGACCCCAAATCCAGACAACCTCACTGGTTGACCGTCAGTGACCTGGTGCATTTATAATGGCACAGGTTCTGCTGCTAGTGCATACTCTACTAAAAGAAGAAAAAAGAGAGCACAGTTAAAAATTAAATAAAATTACGTTTATTTTCAGACAGAGTCCATAATGTTAGTAACAATTTGCGTTAGTAAAAACAGTCTTAAAAATCTGGTACAATTTAAAATACAGTACAATATACAAAGTGTCTAGATTGCGGTCAAGAGCAGATCTATATCTCATAAAAAAATAGTACAGTAGTATCAAGTACCTACAATATTTCAATGTCTACACCATTATTTTTCCAGCCGTGTGGACATTCGATCCTCTACGCTGATATTCCACCAAATCGAAGTGGAGGACGCTGGCAGATACGAATGTGTTGCCAGAAGTCGATACTCCAACGCCAGTTCTACTGCAGAGGTCATCGTTAGTGGTATGTAAACTACTTTCTCAACAGATGGCATGGACACCAACAGCACATAACTGTACGGTAGATTAACGTCGAGATTGATAGAAATGAAATGCTCGATCAAAACTAATATTAACATCAATAAAAATCTAAAAGCAACCAAATGAATGATGAAACAAAGAATGATGGTTTTCATATTTTAGTCATTACTTTAATTAAATTTAACCCCATTGGTATTACCACAGTTTAACTTTCCTTTCTTGCGGGATTTTCCCAGTAAGAAGGGCAGGATCATTTCAGAGTTTCCTATTACTCTTGATTTCATGGCAGTAAATGTATTTAACGATTCAGTAACCCTAGCACGAACAATTTTGACGTATCGAAACGTTAATGTAAGAAATTCAAAAATACAACAGTTCTATTATATTTTGATTTAATTTTATGCATAATGCGCACTTTGTATGATACAGAGATATGGCTAAAATCTTCAAATTAAAAGAATGTTTTGTCTCAAAGGAGTATTTCAGATCCAAAATTCACTTACATTTACGTTTCGATAGGTACGTCAAAATGGTTCGTGCTAGGATTACAGAACGTGCTGATATCCAACGTCAAAGGCGATGAGTTATTGTATGATTCTAGTAGTTACAATGTGGTACTACTTTCGTAACATTTTGGACGTATTTATTCTGTCAATTTCGAAGGCCGCCACCGAGCGAGCGTCACAAGTTCACAACACAGTTAATGTACAGGTTGCACTGATTGTTTAGGCACCTGTTGTTTTATTTGCCGTTCAGTTGTGCTGTGTGAATGCTGGTCACCAACATCACACATATTGGAAACACCATTGATTGAATGCTTTACATTAAAATTTTATTTATCTACTGCGTGTACGGTTTCCTTTAGAAACATTTATATAATTTTTATATATAAATCTAAATTTTGTGAAAATTTATAGGCACGCGTGTTATTACGACATAGCTTACCATCATCGTTGTTGTGGTATTTCAATATTCTATGATTGTAGTCTGACGCACGTCTATAAAATACCTATAGTATACAACGTTACATTTTGTTTACGCAATTTGATTTGGTTTGTTCAGAATCACGAGGAGAATCGATTCGGATAGTTTTTATACCATGTCACATTTTAACCATGAAATTATAATGAAGCTCAATTTGTTTATTAAGCTTAAATTTAGTACATCAGTGGATCGTGAATAGGTTCTTAAGATCCAAGAAGTTTTCTGTACTTCAGGTAGTCCCTGCATGACATTCTCCACTTTTTCCACTACCAACTGGGGGACTTACAGTGGCTATAAAAGCATGTATGTAATTTAATGGGAGTGCCCCCGCCAAGACGAGCAAACGGCAGTCGGGAACGGCCGTACCATCCTTTTCTCTAAGCAACTCACGGCACTTTTAAGCCCCCTGTATCTCCGTTTCGGGTAAAGTCGATTCTACTCGTGATACTGAATAAACTAGTTTCTCAAATTGCGTAAACCAAAAGTAACGTTGTACATTGAGGTAATTTGAACAGTGAAATAAAAAAGAATGCCAATGTACACGCGGTCGGTATCGCTTGAGGGTTCAGTTGACTGCATGACAATAACCATCCATAGAAGACACGGATCGCACGGCGTCCGTGTCGCACGATAACGAGCAGAGCGCGCACGTGGGCGCGGCCGTGCACCTCAGCTGCAACGTGTCGCAGCCCGACGTGCGCATCGTCTGGACCAAGGACGGCCGCGGCCTGCCCCGCTCCGTCCGCCAGAAAGACGACGGCTCACTCTTCATCAGACTCGCGAAAAAATCAGACACCGGCAAATATGTATGCAGCATACGAGACCCTTACGGAAGAGTCGTTACTAGCAATTACATCAATCTCCACATTCAGGGTCAGTGAATTCGTCACCAGGTCAATTAGTCAGCTTTAATTCCAGTGGTGGCGCTGCAAATCCCTCTCTGCTTCGCCCGGCCGTTTAAGATAACCAGGCATGCTTAGCCATTAAATTTTTTAGTCTCTTCTAACTCCTTTACTTTTCTGTTCTGTGTTTTAATTGATTTTAGTATTTTATTGTAAATTATGTTGTAATAAAGCTGTCATTTTTCGCTCGTAAAGGTTATAAGTGCTTGGAAACGGAGTTTCGTTGTAATGACTACAGTGGTTGTGTAGACGAACACTTACTATGCGATGGACACAGGCATTGTCAAGACAATAGCGATGAGGAGAACTGCCTGTGGCGAGATAAACGTTATCTGGACGCAACTTGGAACAACTACCTCACACACGATGGTAAATCTGGTGCGGGTGTGTTGGGCAGTTGTCTGTCTAGTCAGCGCGGGTATTGTGCTGTGTCCTAACTAAGCGCCCACTTTGTACTGTTACGGGACTGAGTTTTGTTTAAACCCCTGGTTTAAAGTTTGACGCATTTTTGTATTCCCCTTATATTATGTAGTCTTAGGAATTGTGTGGTTCGAAAATTAATGATTTATGATATTTTATATATCGTATACTTCTCGTTTTGGCTGGTGTTTGAGTCTTGTCTAAAACTGTGTTACGAAAGTTAGACTAGCTACTAACACGTTTGTCTTTGCTTATTGTATGATCTCAAATTTTACTTCAACAAACATTAACAAAACGTTCAATGCTTTTGTGATGTGATGGACATTGATGCTGGGACATTGCATGTTAGCTTGCAATAAAAAAAAGTTTTTATGTTTATATTTTATTCCAAACTTGTATAGAAATATATACAGGGATATATTTGTAAGTATATTATATGGTATCCTGGGTGGGGATCGCTTCAAAGTGGTTGATTGGTTTCAACTTTACCTTCTACGTGTATTGAAGATTAGCTAATGAATGTTAAATATTGTAGGTCCCCGTGATCCGAATCCAGAGTCGGAGCAGTTGGTATCCATCGACCAGCCTCAAAGACAATTCAGAGTTGGGGACAACGTAGCTGTACTGTGCAAAGCGAGATCCAGAGACATCAAGCTGCAGTGGCTGCGAGTTGGAACTAACCAATACGTAGCATCTCTTGTAAGTATATTCATGACTCTGACTAAAGTCAGCCACGAAATTGATGTCAGCCTTGTCAATATTGAATGTAACTCTAGTATAAAGCTATAACTAATACTATAATAACTACGCAGACATACGGCGACGGCGTCATGTTATCGCTCCAAGGTGTGACTAGTGCCGACGCTGGCGTTTACCGCTGCATTGGCAACGACATCCACGGACGCACTTCCTACGATGACCTCAACCTTGAGGTTCAACCAGGTAAATCTAACTTCCAGAGATATCAGTTCATCTGCTTATTAAACTGTCAGACTTTTTGTGTCTCATAATATATGAAAGTTCACACAGACAAACATCAAACAGTGTTTTTAACTTTTACATGATTTCAAAATTACTAAACGATAAAATAGAAAAAAAAATACTCACACCAAAACATATTACTCAAGCCAATAAGTTACTCATTACAAAGTTCTCCCATTTATCTACATAGAAATCAACTTTTGTTTTGGTCTTTGGAAACAAAATAGTGAAAATAGTTCATAGTGGTACTGCATTATTTATAAATTAACACCATGTCTTGTACATCATACCTATGTTTGACAAATAAATAGTTTTGAATTTGAATTTGAAAAGTAGTGATGTGGACATTTCCCTAAATTTATAAAGACTAAAATATAATCTTGCAAATAGGATCAATAGAATCTTCGTACCCGGACGATAGCGGACTCGTCAGACAGTACACCGCTCGTCTGCGCGACTCCGTAGTACTACCCTGCACACACAATATGGAACGCCCCGTCGCAATTGAATGGAGGAGGGAGTTTTCACCGCTGCCCGCCGAAGTCCCCTCCAACCAGGTAATTCAACTCTCTTTTATTAACCTTGATTGTTTCCTTGGTAGCTGTACCATTGTCACGTTCAGCAAGGCTGTCTTTGAGATCTCAAAAGGACCTCTTTACTTACTTTATCGTTTCATTTCTAATGATAGCAGCAATGGAAGGCCTTTATTAGTCTTAAGCAGGTGATCCATAGGCTGATTAGTCTGCTGGTACGCCATCGAGCCCACAAGTCAATGAACCACTTCAAATAACGTGGTCTTAAAAACCGGATGATTGGCTCACTGATCCTTTGTGCATGCATGAAATCCAGGCATTAGATCAGCCGAGCTGGCAAGCCGTCAGTTTTTGACACGAAGTCGGTGGCGAACGCACGTAGAGTGATGGTGAAATTGATACACAAAAAATTGTATCTTTTTTATCTGTGGTGATACCAATCCTAGCAGCTCCATTAACACTTCCCGAACATCCTCAAATAATTTTGGTAATCATTTGGTTCACCTATAAGTTCTGCCAGTAAAAAATAGGACAAGTCTTGTCTTTCTTGCAGCCAATTTTTGACCCACACTTTATGGCGTCTTCTCTTCTTTGGTTGTTCTTGTTCCTGATGTAACAGTATGTCCAAATAACAAAATAGTTCCGGTTGGGAACACGCCATGATACCGGCGATGAATCGACTGTTAAGTGCGCTAATGGATAAGTAACGCGAGCCAACGAGCCTAAGAGCCAACGAAATATACCGTCAGCTCGCCGGCTCGCCAATGATTAAATAACACGCCTGTATTTCCCCGAAGGGGTAGGCAGAGGTATAATAGTACACCCACATTTCGCCAGTTATGTTATAGTCCCATGTAATAGGGGGCGAGCGAGCCTATTGCCATTGACCGGGCACAAAAAATGATGACGCCATGATGAATGGGCCAGTGAATGACGATCATAAATCCAATTACTTTTTGCAGCCCAACCTACACCTGGAATCAGTTACTGAAGCAGATGCTGGTACATACGTGTGCCGGGTGAGCAACAGTCGCGCTACGATTGAAGCTAGGGCTATCCTAACTGTCATCGGAGTCGTCCCTCGTTTCGATGGCGAAAGTTTCCTTTCACTGCCAGCCCTAAGGGATGCGTTCAAAAATTTCGAGATCGAAATTTCGTTTAAACCAAATGGTGAGAACATTTGTATTGCTATATTTTTTTTTTATCTGGTTCAGGGCTGAATACAATTTAAGCAATTTAGTAGTTTACTGATTTAGACTAATTTATTTTTCAGACAAGAACGGTCTGATTCTATACAACAGCCAAAACCAAGGTCGAGAAGGCGACTACATAGGTCTACAACTGCAGGATGGAGTACCGGAGTTTGTGATAAATACCGGCGCTGAACCACTTGTGGTGAAGGGTGACCGTCCTCTGCAGCTCAACACTTGGCACACAATCAGACTGAGCTGGGCTAAGTCTAAGGGTAAGTGTATGTTATTAAGGGCTAAGTCTATATCTAAATGTTTCTACATCCTAGGTTTAATTCATTATTTTTGCTCTGTTGGTTTCCAGTAAAACCAAAGCCGATTAATGAATCAATATTTATATACAATGGTGTTAACTCTGTTGTTTAGAAAATAAAATAATTTAGTTTCATAGTGTCTCTTTCTTATAAAAAAAACATTTAAAAAGGGCAAAAGACATTTAGTCCTGTTAATTGTATACAGGAAAGGAACTGGCTTCGGACATACAGGTCACCCTCGTTTAGAAGTCAGGGCTACACTAATTTGTTAAAATTGGACTAAACAATAAATTTAATTTATTTATTTATTATTTAATTAGTCCAATAATAATTGCTTGTTTTCGACGTAACTTGTTGCCATTGCTGCAGATCATGACTTTTCCCGTAAATTACAAGGGCATAGACCATAGACTAATTTGACACTTCTTAATATTTTATACCTATATAATGTTTGTAAGAAAGAGATACAGTCTGATTAAAAATTGTGGGAATACAAGAAAATCTGTATAAATAACAGATTTAAACCTTTGCAGATATATTAATGTTTATAGTTTTCATTAAACATGCATTTACAAAACAATTTAACAAGTGACTTTTAGACGATGAATCACAGATATGTCATCTACCCTACCGGAGGTTGATGTCAAATCTGTGCGATGAATAGACAATACCACAGATTACATAATAGTTACTAGTTACTACAATACATTTAATTATTTTTTGTTCAGTGACAATGGACGTGGACAACACTGGGCCATTCATCGCAGAGTCTTCAACTCAAAAATTCGAGTTGCTAGAACTTAAACAACCTCTTTACATCGGTGGAGTGCCCGACTACGACCAACTACCCTCTGAATTGGCTGGAGCTTCTGGGTATGCAAAATTCATTAAAACAGGCTCTAATTTCTATAAAAAACGGTTTCTAATATAATTTTCTCTTTCAGTTTCATTGGCTGTGCAAGCATGTTAATCTTGGGTAGGGAAGAGAAGAACATTATGATGGACAGTCTTGAAAGCAGCAGGGTTGGTGAGTGCAACTCATGCGCACCTAACCTCTGTCTCAACGGTGGCGTCTGTCAAGTAAGATATTTTTCTATTCTTGAACTTTTTGTCGTCCATAAGTTAGGAACATCGTTGGCAATATTTGATCTACTTCCGTAAATTCTTGTGGTTTATCGATGAATGAAACTGTTTCTGATATTTTTCTCAAAGTTTTAATGCTGGGTCGATTTTAAATTAAAATTTGAATTTTATTCAATCCATTACGGAGTTTACGTAAATTCGAGCGGATATCCAAGGTGGACCGACGACCTGGTGAAGGTCGCGGGAATCCACTGGATGCGGATAACGCAGGACCGGTCGTTGTGGCGATGCTTGGGGGAGGCCTATGTCCAGCAGTGGACGTCTTTCGGCTGAAATGATGATGATGATGATGACTTAAAATATCACTTTCCCATATAATGTTAACAGGAAGCCCGTAACGAGATTGGATATATGTGCATCTGTGCGGCCGGTTTCGCCGGTTTGAACTGCGACCGAACCGGCGAGGCGTGCCGGCCTGGACTCTGCGGGCCCGGCAAGTGTTCCGACCTCGTCGACGGGTACAAGTGTGCTTGCCCCGTCACTCACACTGGAAGAAAGTAAGTTAATCCTATCATCTTCACGTCATCCCGTGTAGTGGTGTGAACCGGTTCTCAAAAAACCGGATAATCACGGGTTAGAGTGATTACCGGAGACTAATCGGTGATTTCACTAAACTACCGGTTATTTGATTGATTGCAGAGAGCAATCAAAATTATTTTTACGTTTTACCCTACTAGAGATAGACATTTGGCATATTTTGTATGGAGCTTACCTATTTCAAATTCCTATCTCTAGTAGGGCAAATCGTGGATAGATTGGATTTTAATTTTGGCCGTTAGAGTATTTTGAATAACCGGAGATTATCCAGATAATCTCCGGTGATTCAATAAAATCTCCGCATAATCTCCGGAGGCTGAAATTGCCTCCGGTTCACACCACTAATCCCGTGCTATTCCACCTGTCATGATAATCTGTCAATAGGATACATGCGGCCCGCCCATCCAATCGTCTTAGTATCGTAGGTATATACCGCTATACCTATTCTAAATATCCAATTCAAAGTTTCTATTTCAAATAGGCACAGTTTTATTATTTTGAGGAAAGTAGGGGTCTGGAACGCCCCTAAGTCATTGCGACCTGAGAAGGTATACTGTGACGCCTCTTGCAGTATTACAGCACCTCCCCAAGTTGCAAGTCAATCATAAAGTCGACTATGACCTTGGGGGAGGATTATTTCATCTCCTGAGTGAAGATAATGATGCCTCCAAGGTGCTGGCTTGTTATTTGATGCACTGCATCACATTCGCAAAAGATATGGATAGGCATCTCATCTTTTTCGCGATAAAACCTGCAAAATGTGGTATCACTAAGGCCCATCTTGTGAAGATGTTTATTCAATTTACACGTGCTCCTTTTAAATGTCGAGAGTTTAGTTGCACGGTTCCAAAAACGTAGATCATATTAGTGACGCATGGTCAAACGAAGGTACAGAGCATGGTATAGTAACACCAGGTAGTCTCTTCCCGTGACAGCTAGGTCACGTGATTGCCTCCGTACTACGCCATCGGCCGCGGAGCCAATAGCGGGCTGTTAGCGTGAAACTTGTCAGTTTGATGTGCTGCCACTTTGTGAAAATAAATTACCCGGGCAAAATGCATTTTTTCATTTACTTTCTTCTATAAAGAATCACTTTTTAACTAGTAATTTAATATCGTTTCCTTTATTAACTAATTAGATGAATAGCACGAGATAACAAATAGTTAAGCTAGTTAGGAATTTATTTTATATTCATAATGAACAAAAATCTCCTTAAGTATATTGAAGATATCAATTAATGGCAGCACTGATCGTGACGTAGCTTGGAGGCATCGCGCTGTCATTGCGGGAAGAGATTACCTGGTGAAACATCTTATTATACCATGGTACAGAGTAGGAAATAGTAGTAAATGTGAATAGAACTATACATTTTCATACCATTTTGTGCCCGGCGACATTTTTGCCGCTGTAATGTCAATGCGAGTCTCTTCCTTGCCTTATAAAATCCTAACCAACCTTACCTTTCCAGCTGTGAAATGAAACAATCGATCGAGTACCCTGCCTTCACCGGGAGTGCGTTCTTAGCCATCAAGGCACCACCACCCTCCCGTACCCTCAGAATGTCGATGAAGATCAAAGCAGCACATCCAGTCACCGATGGCATCATTATGTACTGTGCAGAGTCGATGAGAGGTTACGGAGGATTCACGGCCCTCACTGTACATAACTCAAGACTTGAATTCCGTTATGATCTTGGACAAGGTGGGTTATCAGATGAATATTTATTTTGATTGTTAAATAATAATATCCAAATAAAATAGCTTGACATTTTGGTGGGCGCAGCTTAAACTCGCAGATCTTCTGATATATACATGCAGTTATTACTTAGCGGGCTACACACGTGCTGTTTTAACTAACAGTTTCATCTGAACAGTTCTATCTGACAGTTATAACTGACGCCCATTTTGTCTACACACGTGCAGTTTTATAGTATTATCGTTAGTTGCTTCAGTTGTAAACATTTTACACTTGGAGCTACATGTCCACGGAATCATGCTATTGACCTCAGAGAAATCCTAATCATCATCTCTGAGGCATCGACGAATGATGCCGTGGTTATTATTGGCCTTCTGGGCATTTCGGAAAATAAGGCAAGGGCGAAGTGTGGTGTAAACTGTTAGGGGTACAGAGACACAAAAGAAAACAACTGTTTTTATAAAGTCGTAATAATGAAAGTTTATTATTTATCTTTTATATTCGGAAGGTGTGTTTTGATAATGCGTGCGATTCCACGCGGAGCTTAACGAGAAGTAGAGTCCGCAAAAATGAAAGGAATTTCAGTCAAGTGGTTGAAAGGGCTCGCATATAAAAACTAATATTTACAAGTAATTAATTAATAATAATTAATAGTTAGTAATTTGTTTAGTATTTGCAAGCCTGGGTTTGTGCCCGGTCAATGGCAATAGGCTCGCCCCCTATTACATGGGACTATAACATAACTGGCGAAATGTGGGTGTACTATACACCTCTGCCTACCCCTTCGGGGAAATACAGGCGTGATGTTATGTTATAATAATAAATAATAAATTTATTTATTTCAGAAAAATTATTCCATAGGTTGTATGTTATGTACAAATATTTATAAAAGATGAAAATTTTAAACAATATTACAATTTTGTTTAATCTAATGTTTTAAATTAGTAGTAGAAAATAAAAATAGCAAACTGTTTATAAAATGATTAAAAATTAATGTATAATTTTTTTTTTATTTTTTTTTATATGTTGTTGTGTTTATTTACAAGTAAGAAAGCGATAGAACATTGTGTTAAAAAGGGATAGTTTTTTTTTTGTTGTATATTCCAACATAAACATGGTGATTACTAGCCGGGTTATGAAAACTGTATGTGTAGCCCGCTTATTGCAGTAATGACCATGCTAAACCTTTACTAATTTGTTAGTGAAAAATACGAGCTGAAGAAGCTTCTCATGAAGAACATTTAAATAATAATATTGTCGTAAAATAATTATACACACACCTGGTTTTGTACTACATAATTTTCTAGCATTCCGTCTTTAAATCCTATGTATCCATTCATAGGAACTCAACCGGTGGTGCTGGTAAGCAACAGGACCCTGCCAGCCAACGAATGGACCAGCGTTAACATCGCAAGGGTCGGCTTCGTCGTGTCCCTAAACATCAACTCTGTTCATAGCTTCGAGCAGAGTCTGGAGTCGCTTAAATCGGTCAGTATTATTATTATTCGTATTGATCAATATATTTAACAATTGAGTAATGCGCATAAGGTCTAATTTCGCTTTTAAGTGGTTAACATAAGCTCAAGTAAATGATTTGTCATCTCTGTATTATCTAGGTACTACCTTTATCGGATTTGCAGAATTCTTTCAAGATTCAAATTTCGTAACTGTCGAGTAAATCTTACTTGATTGTTTAGCCATAGAATAAGAAGCTTATTTGACGATTTAAACACTTATAGTATAATGTAAGAATAACTTCTATTGTTTGAAAAAAATTGTGAAAATAGTCTGTACAGCCCAAGATATCCTACAAAGATAGTTGTGCCAAAGTGTAGAACTACCCTTTACCACAGAAATTGTATGTTTATGTGTATTAAAGTTTATAACAAAATACCCCAGACTCTAAGAGAATTACTCTTAAGATTATTTCGTATAAAGATAAAAAAATGGCTAACTGAAAAATATTTCATACAATTAAGGAGTTTTTTTAATGTAAACATAATTTTATTTGATTGTTATAATAATGAATTCATAGATTTAACCTTATTCAAGTATTCCGTAGATTTAACATAACTAATAATACTACCTATCTTAAAAATTATTGTATGCCCAAAATGGGCTGATTGTTGTATCATGTATAACACTATCATGTATGTATAACAACTGTAACCACTCAATCAGAAACAATAAAGTTTACTTACTTACTTACTTACTATTGTAGGCATAATTTTTAACTTCAATAATGTTCTGTAGGACTTGAAAATGGAAACACCGATATTCGTGGGAGGAGTTGACGACACTATAATTCTGAACAACAACACTGGAGTCACTGGAGGATTCAACGGATGCATTAAGGACGTAAGTCATATTCAATGGAGATAAGACAAATGATATCCTATGTGCATTTGCAGGTTATGAACTAATAAACATACAGACAGACGGACACAGTTTGACACTTCTACAGATTACTTCTGCTGATCACGAGGTCGTGGGTTCAATTCCCACAGAACACAAATATTTGTGTGATGAACATAAGTGTTTGTGTTGGTCTGGGTGTTTCTTATGTATTATAAGTATGTATTTACAAAAAAAAAAAACTAAGTATTATATCCATTGTCTAGTACCCATAGTACAAGCTCTGCTTAGTTTGGGACTAGATGGTGTTGTGTAAAAATGTACCAAAAATATTTATTTATTTAAATTTTATTATAAGTATATACTCGGTCGGCTGCGAAGCATACAACA
The DNA here is from genome assembly GCA_949699075.1 of Asteroscopus sphinx. NCBI lineage: Eukaryota > Metazoa > Arthropoda > Insecta > Lepidoptera > Noctuidae > Asteroscopus > Asteroscopus sphinx. Next base: position 5,225,740 of record OX453002.1, read on the forward strand.
AGAACACGTTGTTGTATTGTTCACAGACGACAGAGTGCGTGCACCTCTCGCCACTCTACTTGGCAAGTGTAACTGACCCCTAACACAGATAAGTCAATCCTATGCGTTCTCTTTCTCATAACGTGATATTTAGTTTGCCGTAACTTCTCAGTTCAAACTGCATGGAGAGGCTGTGGACATCGTCAACTCCACAATCCAGTCTGCCAACGTGCAGGAGTGCAACAACTATGACCGCGGGGATATTCCTGAGGTAACGTATTATAAAAGCACCAACGATTATATTTATCTGTTAGTAATCGTATAATTTCTGAACGACTTGAACGATTAAAATCATACTCACGCAATTAGATATGTAATAATGAAAAAAAAACGAAAAAAAAAATCGTGCACAGCGGCAGCACAATACATGTTATAAACTGTACATAGTAAGTTGATTACTTCAAGTTGCTTTCGCGTCAAATTGGAACACTTTGTACACACACGACGGCATTTTAGTTTTTTTTTTGCCTTACTATCAGTATGTACTTAAAGAAAAGTCTTCATCTTAAGGCGGCCCATACACCTACAATATAATTGCGCAATATTAATATAGCATAATTATTATTGTACCTATCGTCCCAATCTTCAGTTTTCTTTCAATCTTACCCCTACACGCTTAATATCATTGCACAATTGCCAATATTGCGCAATTATAATGTAGGTGAATGGGCCACCTTACGGGACTCATTTCAAAACAGACCAGTAAGCCTCAAGACGCCACATAACAAAATTTTGCATGAGAATACAGTCGTAAAATGTTGACGGGGAATGGGGGGGGACGTCGCGTTATGATTGGTCAGCTCAAATGTTCGGTGATATGATTGGTGCCGCTCGCTCACGGAGTGACGTACCGATTGGTGGCTGCGCGTAAGATATGCAGTGCTACTACATACATTGTGACCGGGGGTGTCCTGCTAATAAGCGTCTAGAGGCTTACTGGTCTTTGTTTCAAAATCAACTTTTCGAAAACAGATGGAGAGTGTCTGCCAGTGCCGAAACGGAGGTTCCTGCACATCAGACCCCTTCACCTGCTTGTGTGCCACAGGCTTCACAGGCCAACTGTGCGAGCGCCGCGTGCCCTCTTCCTTTATGTCCTCACGTCAGCCGCCAGAAGACCCCTGCTCAGTCCGACCCTGCCGTAACGGAGGCACCTGTACCCCTGACCTATCCTCCCCAATGAACGTTACCTGTGACTGCCCGCTTGGATACGCCGGCCTCTATTGCCAGATTGGTAAGTACTCATAATATACTATTGCTTGTACTTAATACTTAAATCTTTTTGTCTGTTTCTTTTCAATCTGATCGCTTCGTCAATGAGTCTCAACTTAACCCTTCCACTGCGGTTAGCACGAATTAACTCTATTATTATTCGGTATTTTGTTATTTTATTATTATTCGGTAGAATGTGGTCTCAGATACAGTGGACGAGACGACCCCAGTACATTGATTGAAAGTAAATTCTGTTCCCTAGAACAGAATTAGCTTCATGTTTAGGCCAGGGTATTGTCATAAGCCTATGAATTCTCACTTTGCCTTTCATCGTCATCATCCTCCTGCCCTTATCCCAATTTATTTGGGATCGGCGCATGTATTTTTCTTCCATACATCTCTATCAGCCGTCATCTCCGTGTTCACTTTCTTTCTATTCATATCATCTTTCACACAATCCATCCATGTTTTCTTCACTTTGTCTTTATAACACTTTGTCTTTCTTGTTTGTTTGTTTGTCTTTGTCTTTGACGACCTCTGTGGTCTAGTGGTTCGCGTGTCGGACTGCTGATAACGTGGTCGTGGGTTCGATTTCCACAGGACACAAATATTTGTGTGATGAACATAAGTGTTTGTGTTGGGGTGTTGCTTATGTATTATAAGTACGTATTTACAACAACAACAAAAATTCAGTATTATATATATCCATTGTCTAGTACCCGTAGCACAAGCTCTGCTTAGTTTGTGACTAGATGGTGCTGTGTAAAAATGTCCCAAAGATATTCATTATTTTATTTATTTATTAACACACATTTATTTTCTAGCTTACTAAAGAAATAAACTGGCCACTTCCTAATATGGAAAAAGAAATACTTGTTTCTAGAATTATAATTCCTCGGAAAGCAAAGTGCGTTTTTAACAGGAATCTTCGATAAGTCGATTATCGATATTTTCTTCAGGGCAACGTCTAGGTCTTGCGTCATATTATTTATTTAATTACAAATACCATTCGAGTAATGTAATTTGTTTCACTCGACATTCAACATAGGATTTCTACGACCATTATTTGTGTTTCTGTAATAATATTTATGTTATGATGCAATCACTTTGAACAGGTAGTAATTAACAAGCAATGTAATATCACTAAATAAAAATACGTGAACAGAGAAAACGGTGGTACCCTTTTTTGTATATATTATAAAGGGAATTTTCATGAATCTAATTTTTTTATCCTTTAAAAATAGAACAGGATTTAAGAAACGTATTTTTTCTTGTTCATAGAACTAAACCTATACAACAGCGTAGGCTTCAATGGCAACGGTTACCTGGAGCTGAACTCTTCTCTGCTAAACTATGAACATTTGGACACTGACCCCGCCGTCATTGCCCTGGCCATTCACACAAAAACTGATGGAGTACTGGTGTACCAGATGGAAGCCTACAGAACTCCGTACTATGGGGATTACATTTTACTAAGGAGTAAGTACCTCATCTTGTTTGTCTCTCGTTTCGGCAGAAGCTACAAGCGCTTATGGCGCTGATCACCCAAAATGTAACGTTTATTGTTTTTGAAGTCTACTATACAAAATAAAATAAAAGCATGGCAAAAAATTGTCGACATGCAAAAGTCTTACAAAATATAAATGTTACAGTTATAGTTATGTTATACGTTGCAGTAAACAGATACAACTTGTAGTAACAGAATAATCGCAAGTCCTGAAAGAGGTTTGTTCCGAATCACTAGGCGGATCGATTAGTATAGTTTTTAATTCCTGTTACTTATTTTATTTTTATCTTTTTCAAAACTCGTTTTGAATACTGGTGGTCCCCAAGATATAGGTTAACCTAGTTTGGGGATCAACGTTCGTCTGAATTGTAGGTAACACATTACTTATTTTTGAGGTGCTAGGGCTGCGTTGTTCGATTCGCAATCTCCACTCGGTGGTATTACCACCTGTTCCAACAACCACTGGTACATAAGGAGAAACTGACACTAAGCTTTTGTTACAGTTGAAAGAGGCTTTGTGGTATTCGAATGGGACTTGGGTGGTGGAAAGTCATCGCTCACTGTAGATGTGTTCGTCAACGATGGGGAACGGCATCAGGTAAGCAAACAATATTTTTTAACTTTTATTCACCTACATGTTTCTGCATTTCAAGATGGCTCGTAAATCATTTTATATTGACTGAAAATTGGCCTCCACTCCACATCATGTAGAATGCGTAAAACCACAGTAAAGTTAACTGAAAGAAAAAAAATACTAAACAAAAAAAAAATACTAAACAAAATGATTTAGGTACAAATTATTATTAACCTGGAAACAAGAGCTACACATTTTTTGTTTGCAATTTACAAACAAATTAAATTGTAAGTGACCTAGTTTGAATATCCAACCGAAAAAAAACACGAAATGTTTCAAAAAGCGGTAGATTGACAACATGTAGATTGTAGGTATATCGAATTGTTAGTTGATATGGACAGTACTCGCCCAGAGTGTGTAACTGTTGCAGATGTCTCGGATGCCTCTTAATTACACCGACATCACGTGAAGGTTATATCCCATAAGATATTAACAACGAAGCCTTAATACCTACCTAATTGTCATTCATGCGAACTTATGTTCAAAGAACACTGAAGATATCTATGCCATATTAACCCATCGATGTGTGAAGCAAACGTGATTCAAGAAGGCTGCATCCATATAAAATACAACTTTATTTGCGCAGCTGTAGAGTTTAATACTAAAAACCATTTGTATAGCGTAAAAGCAAGGAGGCTTGCATAGTTTTTAGCTAAACATTACGATTTACACGGCGCAATAGGCAAATAACCAAAAGTTTCGACACTTCAGAGCTTTCAGAGAGCCATGCCTGAGACCACTTTCCACGAAGCGTCTTAAACACGCTCATTTATTAGTAAATATTTCTTAAATAAAAAAACTTGCTAGACTTATACCAATAATAGAATCGATTGGTCTATGAAAAAATGAAATGATGTTTCTAAAAAATCTGAATTTTTGCCTACCTTTGAACTCGAGGTAATCTTCAAAAAATCGTCTTTAAAATCGTCTCGAGTTTAATTTTTAATCGTTTTGAGTATCTTAACTTTTTTATTATTTAAATTATTATTCAAATTGTAACTACTAATCGATTGAAACATAGACTACAAAGTCTACTTTTTAATTTCCTAAACGACTAAAAATTTACGTGCTTAGTAGATATTAATTTTGTATTATTTTCGCTCAACTGAACAGTTCCTGAAACCTGAAGCTAAATTAATTAGGAGTCAAGATTCGAGCAAGCTTAATTAATTTAGCCTCATTCCTTAGCACTGGCGTATGGCACTGGCTGAAACTGAGTCAATTTACTGACAATGTGTTCACGGTAGCTTAGTGGCTAAAGCACTGGCGTACCGAGCCAGGAGTCACAGGTTCGAATCCTGCAATAACTAATTAAATCAAGTACCACGTTTAACGGAAATCAAGTTTGATATGCTGATTAATTAATAGAGCGTTTACATAAGTCCTCAACCCAACCCAAACCAATAGTTAGAATCTTTGAGACTGACGCATGCTATTGAGGCAGTAAATCACTTTAACTTTCTTGTTTGAATATATTATTAAAATAAATGACGCCTGCGGCTTAGCTACCGTAGTATTTCAATAAAAAATATTTTATATTTTAATACAGGAAATGTTCTGTCTGTGTGTCAAATTTCAACTAAATGGGTCCAGTCGTTTTTGCGTGATGCTCGAACAAACAAACAGACAATTATAGTTTTACAATAGTATTTAGATGTATCATTTAACTACAATATCTGCAGCTGAAATCGACTTAGTTTAAGTGCAATCAAGTAAGTTAGACTTAATCTGAAAAAGGAAAAGAATTTCAACTTGGGGATAAACTTTGGGAAGCTCTTTTTCATTTATTCTGGTATGTTAATTACCGCCAAACTTTTGTTACAAGCTGTAACAAATGACATGTTGATACAAAAAATACTGTTTTATGATTATTTAATACCTAGATATCATATACTACTCGCGCAGATAAAGAATAGGATTGAAAATGGCGGCGTTTGTATAATTTGCCTCTCGGTCACAAGAGGGTATTGTGCGAGCAAGAGGCACATAATAACAATAGAAGTCCCGCCATTTTCAATCCCATTCTTTATCTGCACGAGTACTACGATACATGTTTTGCAATTAAATTATGTAGTAATGATCGTGATTTAAATTCAAAATTATGCTCAATGAAACAAGCACTCGTAAAGAATCTTTCTCGGATAATGTAAACGAACTATTATTGCAACTCAAATTCAATTATAATGGTCAATAAGAGCTAGATAGAGCGCCCCGAGCGACTTGCCGGAGCGGCCAGCTGTGTATTCATCGTATTATCCACTTGCAATCTGATATTATGCACCTAGGGCATTTCTGTAATCAGTTCCACCATTCCTCTCTGTACTTGACCCAGTTAATTTAATAAACTACAGAACCAGTTAATAACTAACTCTTGGTTTATTGCAATTGTTCCACTTACATTGTTCTCACACAAATCTCGCCAAAAATGTAACAAACATTGAACGATTTATTATTTGAAAAGAGTATCCATGGAATTTCTTGCCGGCTCTACTCCCTAAGTAACATAACATAACATAACGTCACGCCTGTATTTCCCCGAAGGGGTAGGCAGAGGTGTACATTACACCCACATTTCGCCAGTTATGTTATAGTCCCATGTAATAGGGGGCGAGCCTATTGCCATTGACCGGGCACAAATCCAGAGTCCGGGCTGCTACTGAGAATTTCCTAATGAAAAAACCCAATAACACTTTGACCGACCCGGGAACCGAACCCAGGACCCCACGCTCAGCAGTCGCGCTTGCAACCACTAGACCAACGAGGCAGTCAAAGTAATCAAAGTAGTCAAAGTCAAACGTTTTGAAAGTACATGTAATTCATGTTTATTCAAATTTAAACTTTTGATTTTCGCGTACACGGCACAGCTTTCATTGCAACAATTAATTAATAACAATAACAACAAATAATAACAATTTATAATCAGTAGTTTAAGTTCTCATCATCGCTAAATTATCATGATTAAGTACGAGGTTTATTCTGTGACTTCAGGTTGTCTAAGATAATAAGTGAAATTGAGTTTTCTTATCCTCATAGGGCATTTTGGAACGAGTTATTATGATGCGTCGGCGATCTCGTTATTTTCAGCAATATTATGATAATTTGAAGTAATTAGGCAGCTTTAAATCAATGCTGTATTGTATTGACGCTTACCTATATCAACATTTAAGAATGTAATAATTATTATGGAGAAATGTATTGCAACGCAATCTCCACGATCGTTCTGAGTCTGACGTCACGTACTTTCAACTTAGCTCGATTTTAATTTATTATTCTCAGTAATCAGACTCTCTACATATCATCGTCAAATAACGAGTGACTATGACTATGAATGACGATGTGAACACAGCAAATTTTAAGCTGAATTCTACAAATTTTTATGCGCGTGTGCTCTTATTCCCGCCCTGAGAAAGTATTTGACTAACTTTATACTGGAATGCCTTTACAAAACTGTATTTAACACCGTTTTAAACCGGAATTTTACGAAAAGAGATTCAGTCGTTAGAAATATTTCAACGTATCCAGAACTTTGAATTTCAAAGCTTTGTTTTAAAACTTTTGTTTTCTAAAGGGTCTGGATTTAAACGAAGCTTGATGTATTTTTCCATTTCGTTTTACTGTCTGCATCCACGATCATACTCCGAGGCAAATAACATACATTAGTATTTTATTACCATGTTTTTATTAACTCGCTTTCCTTCCTGTCTGTCTGTTCGGTACAAATTTTGCAGTCGATTTTCGATAACTTTAATTATAATTCAGAACTGAATGAAAATGCAATTATGCTCGCTTAAGAACTTGGTAAATATATAAAAAAATCTTCCTCGTCTCTCGTGCACGAGCTATACGCTAATCGCTCGTCATCGTCATCATCATAATCATCATCAGCCCATTATTGTCCCACTGTTGGAAACGGGCCTCTTCTCAGAATGAAAAGAAGGTTTAGAGTATTCGGTACTAATATGTTTCTTCTTTTCTCAGGTAATCGCCAAGTTGCTGGAGGACGGTCGCGTGACGCTGTCTGTAGACAGTCAGCAGAACGCTGGCACAAGCACCGGCATTTCCAACGTCTTGAATGCAGACTCGAATATTTACGTCGGTAAGTACCTACCTAAGGTTACGTTAAGGTTACGGGTAGTCAGAAGCCCGAAATTCTGACAACTGGATTGCGAGCGTCAGATAACATTCACTCCATATAAAATACTAATATTCAGTCACATCTAAAAAAAGGTATGTAGCTCAGAGTAATAAGACAATAGAGTGACTATTTCATTCAAAATACCGCTCAAAGTTGAAACACAAAAACAATCGATGTGTAAGCAAGTGGCATGGAAAATGTTCGCCAACACACATAAGCGGGCGTAGACTGTACTGAATGTACCCTTTTAAGGCTTGAATTTGCTTCAGTCCGCGTGCGACTACAGCTGCAGTTCTAAGCCTAATTAAACCAGGAATTGAAGCAAGAAAGAACCAAACTTGGTAAACAATTGAAATTGGCCTTATCATAGCATTTGGATTCCTATTCCTAATCATTTTCTATCTTTCAATTCCTCATAATTTCCGTCTGTTCCCAGGTGGTATACCGGATAACATCAACCAGTACGCTTATCCTGGCTTCACCGGCTGCATAGAACAGCTTGAGCTGATGATGTCCAACCGAGGGTTGAACCTTGGACAGGTCGCTGTTGCTGGAAGGAATACGCAGCGGTGCAAAGAGTAAGTATTACAAAACTAATTTGATAGTTACACAATTCCACACACATTTTTCTTTCCACAATGTATATCTTCAAATTCATTACTCCCAAACCAATATTACATCAGAGGGTCAATTGTCGTAATATTTTTTTCAAAATTTAGTTTTGATTCACGCATCCCTCGTATACTGTTTATTTTTCCGAGATAAAAAGTAGCCTATGTTTTAATGCGGGTTACGGTTTACCTGTGTGCTAAATTTCATCCAAATCTGTTCAGCCATATCAGGGTGATTGAGTAACAAACATCAAAAGATCTAAACATCCAAACATCTTTACAAACTTCCACGTTTATAATATTAGTAGGAAGGATTCTGTAGTATTAGCATTGTTCTGACCACAGAAATAGATAGAATGGCCAAGTAGACAGGGCGCGCGTGCCAACACTATTTCAAAGCCTTTCCCAGTACGCCTTATGACTTGTTTCTATAAACACTGTAACAAAAACCCGCAAAAATGCCTCATTGTGCTGTTTCTAACTGCAGAAACAAAAGCTGTAAAGTACATTTGATTAAAGTTAATTTTAAAAAATTAATGACTTCAATATGGGAGGCGTAGTCTGTTCAGAAGTTACCACGCATGAATCGCAAGTAAAATTGTGATTACAACCATTCTATCTATTTCTGTGGTTCTGACTCTTAACAATATATTTAATTAGGTATACCTACACATGGCAATCAATATTTGTTTAGCCATGTTAATTACGTTCGGGCTTCTGCAATAGGTATTGTTAACGCAGTCCGCCTTAGGTTCTAAGCATCGATCGTACATAACATAACCTAGAATTTCTCTCTGTACAAACGCGTGGTTTGATTTTCTTTTTCTATAAAATGTACCTAGATAATATTACGTAGAAAGGACGTCGTTAGCATTGCGGTTTTTCAGAGAATAGTTAATACATGTACCTAATAATACGGGTTTAATAATTTAATGTGTGAATTGTGAAAATGTGTTTTTTTACTTTTTATAAATCCACGCTAATCTCACTTAAAACATGCAGTTTCCAATGTTGGTAACAAATATTTTGTCACACAACCGCAATGTTATTATAATTTTTTGTTTGGGTTCATTATTACAGAAACTAAGCTTTATGAATATATAGATATTCACACTTCAGAAGAAAGTACACAAAAAAGGAAAAATATTAAAGAAAGTATTAGAGTCGCAGGTTTGAATCCTGCTCGTGAGCGAATTTTTCTTTCCAAAGATTTCGCTTCGCATGCGTAAATGCGTTAAAAATAATAAAATAATTAGTAAGGGTAGGTATATCTATAAGACTTTGAATTAATTGCAAAGTTAGTCGAGTCGGTTAAGAAACACTGTTTCTTGATAAGATATCGCTGACGTCACCCAAAAGACACAATAGTGGAGGTTAATTTTGATACCACGAGCAGTAGACATACAATAGTGGAGGTTAATTTTGATACCGCGAGCAGTGTTCACGGTAGCTTAGTGGCTAAAGCACTGGCATACTAAGCCAGGAGTCGTAGGTTCGAATCCTGCTCGTGAGCGATTTTTTCTTTCCACAATTTAAATCGTTAGAAAGTATTCATTCGGCAATCATTACCAATGATGTCCAAAATCAAGAAAGGGTAAAAAGCTTTACTCTTAACCTACTGTGAGTATATGAATCAGAAATGTGATCGGAAAAGACAAAAAAGCGGAAAAAAAAAACTCAATTTCTGTTGGAAATCAAACACATGAAAGCCCTTATCCCACTGTACTTATAAATCTACCAGCAAGACAGGGGATACAGTTTCGTGTGACGGGAGCTTCAGACGGCTCCCACTGAGAAAGTTTTGGTAACAAACGCTGTTTGAACTTGACCGACTAAGTAGGTAGGTACCTATTCAGGCAGTAGCTCCCGGGATTATTGGGTGGCGCGAATTGCCCTGGTCTCGGTTCAAAGCATCCGTTGAAAGTTGTCAAGCGGCGGATTTAATAGAGCACTAATGCCTTCAAAATGGTTTTCTTATAAGAGCGCCTGTACACTGCGTCCGAGCCGATTCGGACATAGAATATATACTAACGACAAGTAGCGACACTTAAGCATGTGTGCTCGTAAAATTGCTCGCGCCTATGTGTGCGGGTCGCGGCGAGTGCGGAGGCTGTGCGCGGTGCGCGGCGTGTGGAACGGGCAGTCTCTCGGCTGCCTCAGCCAATATATTGCATGTAAACGCGCTCCCTCAACGTCACCGGCGAGCGAGCTCACACGTACAGGGGAGTGTCACCGCTGTGACTCGGAGGTGTTCTAGTCTATTTGTATATTATCGAATCTGAATTATATAGATTTCCCACCGAGTTTTTTTGGATTCTTATTGAACGCAGAGTTCAAGCGCTCTAACTGACATTCCATTATTTTCTAATTCACTCGTATAAAAAATCAGCTTAGGTGTTTGGTAGGTTACAGGACTTTTGGAAATCTTCGACTTTTTTCTGCATTCTGAGGTACTATGTTTTACCAGCGACCTGTGTATCATTAGGTATATTATAAATGATTGAGGCTGACACTGATCATGAAACTGCATTACAAATTATCTGCTTTCATTGCAAAACATCAAAATCATTTTTGACACATCCTACTAATATTATAAATGCGAACGTATGCGTTTCCTTGCTTGTCCTTCAATCACGCTGAACCGGCTCAACGGATTTAGATGAAATTTGACACATAGATAGACCATGTCCTAGATTAAGAAATAAAATACTTTTTATCGGCATAATACGGGAGCGAAGCCGCTTTCATCAGCTAATAAAACATCATCTTCCTTATCACAAAAGCTTAGACCAGGTTTAAACCCTTGTTTAAACTTGTTAAACGTCTAAATACATAAAAAGGTGTTTAAGCCTGGCTTAAGCAAAACCTATTATTAAACCCAATTTTGTAATAAGGTGGATTAATTTTAAATATAGCAATCAAATTTATAATAAAATTATTAATTAATTTCTGATGCTGCAAGATCTTATTTTATTAATGGCAATTAATTAAGAAGGTCAATATAGGTTACGAAGATATTTTTTAGCAAAACAAAAACTTTTTTTAAATCGTTTTCAAAACTAATCAAAATAATAATTGAGGTTTTCTTTTGCATAAAACCTTTATCCTTCTACGATTAAATGGCACTACCATAACCTATAACCCACCTACATAGAAGCCAGCATGAATGAATGTTGAACATAATACTAGTAACCACAGCTAGTAACTAATAATTAATCTGTGACAATACAGAGCCAGTAAATCTATCGTTATTAAAGTAAAAAAAAAAAAGTGAAACAGCTGATACTTACTTGATCAATTTGATATTTGAAATTAATTCTATACCACTCATACATCCTAGGCTTAAAATATTTGCCAATAATAAAGTAAGACCCTAAATATGACCACTATTTCACACGATTAATTTTTAACGACTAACATAACCAATACAAAATTCTATATCATATTGGTGTTGATTCTCTTATTCACAAACTGAACTTATTTGAAACTATCGCTCTCTTTTACTAAAAGTAGATAGAAGAAAGGGATGGCAGCAATTTTTAGTGCTGACGGATTAGTTTACGTGTTACACTTCTTCGTATTTTTAGTCATCACGATCCGAGATCACGACGAAACTTGCATATGGAAATTTTCATTTGACTGCAATAAAATTGTTGCCCTCCTATTCTTGTATTCTCTTTTCTTTGTATATTAGTGAAAGAGAGCGATGGTTAAAAATATTTTTTGTTTGTGAACAAGAAAATCAACACCATTGTTAAACAAAAATTATATTTTTATTTCATTATTAATTATTTAATATTTTTCACGCTGCGTTGGACTCCGAGTTTAATATTTCCGGACGTTTTTCCCTTCTTCGAAGAGCTTGATGTTTACAAAGCTCCTCCTGGCTTCCCATTCTACAATACTAATTCAAAACTAACCTGGAATGTACTATACATTCTAATATCATCTTTAATATGCCTATTCCATTATCGAATATTCCATAACATTCAATAAAGGGACTAACAGGTGGGTTGTATTAATAGAGCAATGAACTCTATAGAGATGAATTGTGGACTGTACCAAGGCTAATTCACGTAACTAAAGAAATGCAGTTGCAGTTAAGTTTTGATCAAAACAACGCTTTTCGTATTATTTTATCTTCGGCGGTCGCTGTCAGATACGAACTGCAGCGTCACAGCAACTTGATCGGTGCGTTATGAATTACGTGAATTAGAGCCTTGGGTAATTCTGAAACTGTTACATTTATTTGCACAGAAAAATATTAGGGCACGAACATGCTTGCCAATAGAAACTTGTTTAGATGTGCTGCTATCGGTTCACGGTATGCCACACCCACGCATGGCATTGTCCGAGCCCATAGGAAAGCGTTATATTATTTAGTCGAAAATGGCCGGAATTGATTTTAAACAAAGCAGATGTGATTACCTCTCTATAGGGTTTGAGTCTCGATGATTGTATTGCATGCTTTTTCTCTTAAGGTGAATGCTACAGGGTAGCCCGCGAAATTAAATTGTTTTTGGCGTTTTTTGCAAATTGTAGCTTTATTTCGCGTTGCATATCGGTCAAAATTTGATCGTAAATTAATATTATCGAGCTAGTACAGCTTATGGAGCTAGGTTAATATTTTTCATGAGTATTATTCAGTAGATGTATTGTTACTATTTCCGCCAATAATATTTTGACCGATATGCAACGCGAAATAAAGCTACAATTAGCAAAAAACGTCAACAGTTTCGAATTTCGCGGTCTACCCTGTAGCATTCACCTTAAACAGGCTAAACTAGAAAAAATACTGTTGATATTCTGTGAGAATAATAGCTTGTTTCACAATATCCGGATAGGCCCAGTGTGTCAGATAAAGGATCATGGCGAAATTTGTACAAAACGATGAAGATTCTTTGAGAAGTGGGAATAATTTTACTATTTCCTTGGTCCCTTATGAATAACTTTCGACATTCAGAAGATTTTTAGAATACCGCAATTTTTTTTTGTAAATCATTTGAAATTGAGCTGAATTCTTAACAATTCCTACAGCCAGCTGTTAATTTAAATTCTCTTTTTTTTCCGTCGGCGAAGTGATCATTCTGCGAAAATCGAAGTGTCAAGCTTTATTCTTACATGGAAAATCTCCCTTGTTCTATTTATATATAAATGGTCTCTCTGTTTTTCTCGACGACACAGTCATCTTTTAAAGACATCGCCTTGTTTCACTATTCTCATCTAATACATTCCTTTCTTTTCACAGGCCAACACGATTTTATTAACGTCAACAGTACGAACGAACTTCTTCGAGACTTCAAAGCAACTCAGCAATAGCACAACTGTAAAAATTAATTTTAAAACAATCTCAATGTGACAGTGTAATCTTTACCTTCCGATTGGTGCATTTTACCACCAATCTGAAACAAGATTATTACTTGTTGATTTTTCAATAAATATAATCAAGAATTAATGTTGTATTAGTATTAAGTACTTTGAACAACCAGACAATACGGATAGCTTAGTAGATAGGTAAACGCGATTGTTGAATCTATTAGGTAATGTTTAATATCATGTGATGAGTTGTATGACTGTCGCGCGTATACCAACGCTGCTCCAAAGAGCAACAATATGTTTGGTGCCATAAAATTATTTTAAATATTGTAGTTAGGTATCTATGTATTTACTAATAACTTTTAAGTACCTAGTTGTCGATCCCGCTTGTTCGCGAGGCATTTTGCTAAAATTCTCTCTAAAACATTTCCAATGCTTCCTTTTCTATTTCGCACCCAGTGATATATTGTAATTGTGCCAAACGTGATAAAAATCATTTTGTTTTAATTTTAGCACTGCCATTATTTTCCTTTTTTTATTTCTTAAGATATCTATTAAGTAAATTTTCGCTTCTATAGCAACGAATATACTATTGTTAAGTACTTATCTATATTAATTATGTGAATATTAAATATAATTTTAATTAAATCGACTATCTGCGATGGCATTTAACTTAATTATCGTCGATGATTTTTTAAATATTGTTATATATTTGACTTACCAAATTATATATATATGCATAAAATGTATTTGTTATTAGTTTATCTAAGAACTATGACATATTATATTATAATACAAGTACTGATATGATATTAAAAACTATTGAGTAACTTTACATGTATAACTATTTTAAACAATTATTGTTTAAGTATATGATCTACCCGTTTATCCTAAGTGAACAAATTCGACTAACAATAAAAAATGAAATTATATAAACATGTGTTTATTTTAAAACCTTTCCTTATATTCAGTTTTTTTTTTCTGGAACCTCTATAAATCTAGTCAGCATTCCGGACTAATCGATTCCTCTGAACAAGATCATACAAACAAGAAAGTCCATTTGAAACACCAGCCCGAATGGGCTCCAATATTACTGAAGCTTCAAACAAAATTGCAACGCCAGTATTAACATGTCCTCCTTCATCCGGGCCCAAACACTTCCCCGCCAGCTATTTTTAACAGCAGTCCCTAATTCACAGCAGCTTGTACGCCCCATAAATCCGAGATGACATCATCAACTCAGCCTATTGCAGTCCACTGCTGGACATAGGTCTGTCCCAAGCTACGCAAAAACACTCGGTCCTCCGCCTTCCGCATTCCACCCCAGCTACCTTCTTCAGATCGTCGGCCTGGAGGCCCTACGCTGCGTTTGCCGATTCGCGTTTTTTGAAATACCTGTGTAGTTTTTTTATTTATTCATGAGACCTATTTAATGCCACCACAATTTCAGAAATCAAGCCATGAAGATTTTTTTTTAAATCTGGACATCATAACTAATATCAAAGAAATCTATTTAGATTTCCCAAAAAAACATACTTATAATAACTTAGTCCTTAAAAGCCTGATTCACACAGAGGCTATGAGAGACAGACAGGGCACAGACGAAGAGGGTATTTTACGTCCCCCACCCTCCATCCATCCGCACCTTCCATTAATTCCCCTCACGTCCCAGCTCCTCTTTAGTCAGTATCTTTTGACCATTGGAACAGAGTGCACGCGCGTTGATGATCAGAGCGGATATCGTATTCAACAAAACTTTTATCCAATCAATAAATTATTGTCAATATGTTTTTTTTATTTATCAAACCATAAAGCATGAACCCTGAAGATTAATTCTGATACGAAATAAAGCTAGAGCATCTTCATCTATTCGTTACCTTCGAAAAATGAATCTTCATCCTCCAAAAGGGTAACGAATAAAGTAAATTAAAGTTTTTTTTCTTCATTCGTTACTACATGCGCCAGTTTAAGTCCAGTTTCTCGAAAGTGGCGGACTTTCGGTATATCGGGTGTCTGTGTGACGCGCTAATCGCGAATCGCCGTTAATCGGCAAGCCTCGCCGGCGACGCTAAGACCTACCTAAACCTCACCAGTGGCTACGCAATAGCCTACTCCTAGGAACTACTCTAGAGCATAGGGCCGGTCTCGCGTGACGAGATTATCTCCGGTTGCGACACCGTGAGGGCGTCCCCAGGGGGGAGCTCGGACCTCGACTCAGGGTACAGCTGGGGGACCCCGCCACCGGTCCCCCTAGCAGCCGCTGCTGCATCGTGTTCTGTTTCTCGAGAGTCGGACTCTCGGTATCTGTGTGGGTGTCTCATCGGTCCTGCAGACAGACAGCGTTACTTTCGCATTTATAATATTAGTGTGTATTGCTCTGTAGGTGTACCCGCACATTTTGTTACAGGTTTATACATTTTAAGGATTAAATGCATCATCATACTTTGGATCTGAAATAATTTGATGAAAAAGATATATTTTTAACAGACCACGTTTTGAAAACGAAACCATGTTAATATTGCCTTGTCATCCAGTTCTGAGCTATGTTTAAATAAAGTTTCAAGTCTCTAGCTCATCGGGAAGTTAGTTAAAAATCTATTGAAAAATTTGTACCGAACAGACAGACACGACTGAAAACGAGTTAATAAAAACGTGGTAAAATTATAAAATTACTATTTGGAATATATTGGCTATAAAAAAAGAGGCAAACCGAAGAAAACATGGATGGATTGTGTGAAAGATGATATGAATAGAAAGAAATTGAACACGGAGATGACGGCTGATAGAGATGTATGGAAGAAAAATACATGCTGCGCCGACCACAAATAAATTGGGATAAGGGCAGGAGGATGATGATATTTTGAATATTTTACTATCAACAAATGACTGAGTATAGTATTAGAGAATGGCATTTATTGGTTAAAATCTCATAACATTACTGAACTTCTCAACCGATTCTACAAATAATGAATCAGTTGAAGTATCCGTTCACACTTTTATAGACGGTAATGGTTTGGAATGTTTGAAATATATATATTTGAAGGAAGTGTTGGACAGATGCAAATTATTTCCTGGTAATAATTTGCAGTTGTAAGTCCACCCCTTACATAGTTCTTCAATCGCGTAGTAAACTGAATTTGGCATTAATTTTTCCATTATTTTTAGCTTTTCTATATCAATCTTTAAATTAGAATTCAAGGGGTATGCATTCATTAAATTTTTCTTTGGATTTTCTAAATCATGCTTTATATGAGCTGTATCACTGTTATAGTTTTTCATAGTTTTATGCTTCTTTTCAGCAGCAACTATTTTTTGAACTAGCTTTTGTGGTAGTTCTGTCACGAACAGTGTCGTGTATGTATGTTTTATAAAACCTAATAATTGATCAGCGGGAGGTGCGTCTCGAGGACTAAAGAAAATCGGAACCAGTTTCACTTTGGCATTTTCGACACGTTGTTTGATATCTCTTCTTATCGCCATTTCTGCTTTGATTGGGACATATTTCGTAGCAACAAACTTGTTCCC
Source organism: Asteroscopus sphinx (assembly GCA_949699075.1). Lineage (NCBI taxonomy): Eukaryota > Metazoa > Arthropoda > Insecta > Lepidoptera > Noctuidae > Asteroscopus > Asteroscopus sphinx. The sequence continues at coordinate 5,242,716 of OX453002.1, forward strand.
ACTTTTATCCGAGTAAAACAAAACAGTTGCCAATAAATGCGTTTTGTTATCTGCTATAGCAGCATCTATTGCTATACCACAGAACAGCGAAGCCAAGAGCATAGAAGTATACCTGGAAGTGAAGCTTGGAAATAATTACGATTCTAGTAAATACCACCTTATTACTTTGTGACTGGGCATAAGTCGCAGCTTTCACCAGGGTCCATCTAGACACATTCAACTTTTAGATATATATACAATAGAACAGTAGTTTATTATTTTGTTGATAAGTTGTATAGTGCCTGAACCAAGTGAACTATAGAGACGAAAAAGACAAAACCACGCTATGGGCAATAGTTCTCTTTGATATTTATTGTATTTCTCTGAATTATGTATCCGCACATTTTGTTTAATTTTTTTACTATGAATTAATTGCAATAATAATGAAGCTAGTAGGATGTAAGAGCCATTTCAGATTGGTCCATTAATTAAACCTTTGAATCCTGCAAAAGAAGACTGCATCTCTGCTGGCATGTTTAATACCTGATCCAAGCAACAGCTTCTTTGAAAAATAAACGAACTTTTCAATTTTTTTATTCCAAGAAACCCATATAAAAATCCATTTGTATGTAAAGCCGACTGCATGACACTTGGTAGTGGTAACACTTCAATTCGAAAACCGTCCTTACTGCTTACGAAATAAAGATGCTGTCAATGTCAAAGTGTTACCACTGACTTGCGGTCGACCGTACTATAGATATCTATTTGATATTGATTTTGTTGACATCAATAGGTATAATAGTGCAGTATTTTATTAAAACCCATCTGTGGACATTAGAAAAGTTGGAATTAATCTTTCCAGGAAGGAGTAGCAAGGAAACCAAAGAAAGCCAGATTGGATTAAGTTTGCCTGTACTTTTCAATTTATAGTTAAACAAATAATACTTAGGTACTGAAATTTAATATCTCTGGCAAGTTACAACTTACATTCTGATTCAAATCAATGGTATATTTATTTAACACAATTTCTACCACTCAATAATAAACGTAGGTGAGTACCTTACGAAAATAATGTAATTGATGATTGTTTGAGTTTAAACACTAATTAAAAACTGGGCACTAAATTGAAATACTACCTATTAAAAATGTGTTAAATGGTTTCACGCGATGATATTTAAAAAAGCACAGATATGTTGTTGCGCGTGCAATCTGAAGAGTCGAAAACATCCTAATTAGAACGTTTTGATACTAGTCTGCATCAAACAAGGCACCGAGCGTGACGTGTGACAAAAAAAACAAAAATGCCGTCATGTGCGTGCAGAAAGTGTACTAATTATGATGCGACAGTTACTTGAAGTAACTAACTTAAAGTAACTTACTTACTTTGCACTAGTTTATGTGTATTGTTCTGAACATATTTTTCGTTGGTTTTGTTAGGGTATGACATATCTATACTTTTAAATATCATTGGTTATACGTAATTTTACTTTGATATTAATTATTTATCTAAAGCTAATTAAACTGAGAGCTGTGAAGGATAAAGTTTGTTATTTTAGTTTTTTTCTATCACGATTATCTATCTAGCCTTGAAGATGAATCTCTTATTATGGGAGCTATAATAAACCCTCTGTTTCCTTGTCTTTTCTCAACTATGTCACAGATAATATAATAGTAGACTATGTTGAAGTCTGCTTCCTACTTTTAATAAAAGAGAATAATAATTGCTATTTCGGCCGAGACTTGTATACTTTTCTCTCATTTGTGAGGAAACAATACACAAATTAATTCAACAGTAAGTATCTAATTTTCATTCGCGCCAAATCGTCCGCGCGCGTTTCTTGTTCTATTTTCAAATTTTTGAAAAAAAAATGCGCTTTCAGCCTTTATAATGATAAATTATCGAGTACCTAAAAATACCTAATTTATATAAAAAACCTCTCCAGCATAATTTAAAAAAAACTGTCCAGCAATTTATATTATTGTCGTGTTGGATATTGCTGGCGTATTATTTTGTTGCATACGGAATAGAACTGGACTGCGATAGGCTGAGTTGATTGTTGATTGATTAAACTGAAAAGAGCTGATTGATGTATTCTTTATTTTAAATAATGAAGGAATTTCCGAGCATGTGGGAGAAATAGAATTTATTCTTCGGACTCCTTCTATCAATATCCAACACGACAATAATAGAAGTTAATAAGGAAAGGGTAGCGCAAAACCGGCGACATGCGTTCCGTTAGTAAAAGACAGTAGATAACATTTCTATTACTTTAATATTTAGTTTTCTATGGTTAGGACAGGTCCACTGAAGTTGACCTGGCACTTTCTTCAAAAGGCCAGTCCAGGCGTTGCCATTGCCATGCATTGTTCTCGCACAAATTCTAAATAACTGGACTAAGAGACTTGGATCCCTGTGTTCGTTTCGACGTTTTTTCTCAGAGGTAGTCACATAGGAAATGCCGATGCCATCTAGCTTTTAAAAGAACTTACTTGTTAAAGTGATTTTAAATCATTACCCGTAGTTCACCTATCAGGTGAACCACGGGTAATACTTTTTAAATCATTACCCGTAGTTCACCTATCAGGTGAACCACGGGTACTACTTTTTAAATCATTACCCGTGGTTCACCTGCTGGGTGAACTACGGGTACAAAAAGTTAACCGTGGAACACCTAGGTGAACTACGTAGGTGGACCACGGGTACGAAACCATTTTAACATCCAATTTTCAGGATAAATAATTTTATTTCATATCATTGTCAGTCCTTGGGTGGGTGAACGTTTCGTTACACATCGAGACCGCCGAATCTCGGAAAGCACGTTAAGTGGTCGGTACTGATTGTCATAGAAATATCGGTGGCAGTCTTTACGGTGAAAAGCCTAACTTTAGAATGTCAGTATTACCCAGTAACTGGGTTGCAGGTCTGATGGCAGTCGCTCCGAGTAAAATACTGATGTTCAGATGCATCTGGATAGGTTGGAAGTTGACCCTAACATAGGAACAGCCTAGGAGGAAATGGACTCGTTGTTTTTCGGAAAGAAAGAAAGGATTTTCTTATCAGGAAGCATGCGAGAAATAAACGCAATAAATAATAAAATATTATTTAACGATGTGCCATAAAAAATATTTTAAGGTTTACGAATTATAATTCTTCTGTTTGAAGAGGAAATAAAAAAAACGTTTATAACTCGCTAACGCATTATTAAGTACCTACTTATTTGTTTATAAAAATAGCTATTTTCTATATTGCCATTTTGCGTAGGTAATACGCTACATAAAACATAACTAAACAACGATCTCTATGTATAATTATTTCGATGTAACCAAACTATATTTTTATTACTATTACACTCATGTACAAAGTATATGCCAACTTAGCAGAATAACTTTTCATAAAGTAAAATCATACAGTTCACTTTTCATAATTTTTTGTCACGGAATATAGAAAACAATTGGAAGTGCCATTACGATTACTTAGTACGGGAACCAATGTCGCGACATTCACATATTTGCAACTGAAATTGTACATTACAATACACAAAAACAATTATGTGATTGGGGTCTATTAAAAAATATGGCCTAACAATTTCATAATAATTATTATTATTATAAGCCTGAAGTGTCCCACTGCAGGGCAAAGGCCTCCCTACTCTCCTTCCACTTCTCCCTGTCTATTGCTACAAGCGTCCAGTCCTTTTGGAAGGAGTCCAGCTCATCCCGCCATCTCCGTCTGGGCCTGCCGCGTTGACGTCTGCCATAATGCTTTTTATTTAATCTTAGTAACCGCGGATTCAGAAGTGAGTTTGTAAGGTCTTTTAGAATAGCCACGCAGAACGTGGCGTGTTTTTTTTTGAAGTATTTTATTCGGTTTTCTTTATGTGTCATGGTGATTTAATACAAAAATAAAAGGGGTACCTTCTGCTATTTGATACGGTGCCCCTGATGTGTTGCTCTTCGGTCTAATGGTGATGTTCTGTTGTGTCTTGCGTTTGGTTGTGCTACTGTTGTCCGTAGTCGATCCTATTGTTTATTTGAAGTCGCATGGACTTTACTTTCGGGCATTTGTTGGACGTGGCTTTGTGTTTGGTGTCGTATTCGCTCTAAAATTTTTTGTTATGGTCCGCGCAATAGACACACTTGGGCCCGCCGTTTTTTTTATTTGATCGGGTGGTGTGTATTACTTGCAAGCACTCACACATTCATAGCACCTACAGTACTATTTAACCCTAGGTCAAGTGCATATCGATGGTGATGGTGCAAAAACCAGTATAAGCAGAGCCTGTCTCATATGAAACTTATATACTGAGCCAGTTCTGCTTACAATGGAATTCGTTCCTTTTTCAGAGACATAATTTTCCACAGTTAACATAATTTCAGAGATATTATTAACACAGCCTTGGTATAGTGATAATATTATTAGGACACTCGGCAACGTCGGCTCGGGAAAGCGAACGATGCGGCTTGCACTTGATTTTACGCGCTAAAGGTCGTCCCATACATACGAATACAGACATGCGTATGCAGGGGGAGGCAGGGCGGTCGCGTCCCTTGACCTATTATTTTTATATTATAGGATGACGAAACGAGCTAAAGGCCCACCTGATTTGCCCATAACAACTTCAATACCACCTAGCTAGACTGTTGCCTAAATGGTACCGCTTAAGTCGGTTCGCCAAACTGAGACATGAAGATGAAAAGACTCATGTGATTGTAATTTCACCGGCACCCATAACCGAAACACAGCAATGCAAGCATCATTATTTGGCGGAGAAGTAGGTACGGTGGTAGTACTTCCCCGGACGAGCTCTTTCACAAAGGAGCTCTCCTACTACTGGCTTGCCATCCTTGTACCCTGCCTACCTTCCATACAGTTAACTGGACTTAAACAACAATTCAGAGAACAGCTAAACAGTCATCACTTACTTTTAATGCTGGTTGAATGCATTGCTGCCTTATCAGTTTTTTATTTTGTAACTTGTTAACTTTTGTAATCTTACACACTGCTGCGATTATCGCGATTGCTCGCGACTGCGATTAGCGTTTCTCCCAATGCAATATGTACTAAAAACATTAAAAAATATCTCAATAACGCATGCTATTATAGCATGTCCAAACAAAATGGGTCTCGTCTCAGAATTATAGAAGATATGCGGCTATCACCATAACTAGACTTTATTTCCTAGTTTTTTCTCACCAGGCCGTTCATCCAAAAAAAACTTTGGAAACCAACCATATAACAAAATATTTATTATGATTTTGAATTCAAACAACATTCTATTATTAAATTCCACTCGATTTGTATGGCCAGAATGATTAGTTACATAAAATCCATTTGTAAGCATTGGCTATAGTATAAAATAACAAAAGCAACAATTTCCCAAACAATTTTTTATCCTTATTTATTTAGGTACTTATATCATTCAAAACAATACTTATCTAACAATGACACCATAATCCTCATATTTAGATTTATTTGTTAATATAAAAAGGCTTGACTGAAAATTATATGCCAGGATATAATTATATTTTTTATATAGTATAGGATGGCGAAACGAGCTAAAGGCCCACCTGATGTTAAGCGGTTACCTTTGCCCATAACAACTTCAATACCACCTAGGCTGTTGCCTAAATAGTACCGCAAGTCGGTTCGCCAAACTGAGACATGAAGATGGAGTCTCATGTAATTGTAATTTCACCGGCACCCGTACCCTTCAGACCGAAACACAGAAATTATTGTCATAATTATTATTATTTAGCAACACCAATTTAGGATCGTTTTTAATAAATCCCAGTAGACTCATTACTTTAGGGCTTTAAGCTGATAATGAATGATATAAATGCGAAGTGTTTTATGTTAGTTTGGTCTTTTTTCACGCAACAAAGGAGCATTATGAGATAGTTTAAAGGCCGGTGGTAACATGGGCTATTTTTTATCCCCGTAAAATACACGGTTACTGTTACCACGGGAGCAAAGCCGCGGTTAAAAGCTAGTAAAAAATGGCTGAAACCTTTTATTGGAAAAACCGATTTTTGGCAGGAAAGGCCGCTTGAAAATAAAATTCCCTTCTCTGCGTAGCTTTTTTAATGTTTAAGATAATTCATTATTTTATACTCCAACAAATTAATGAGCGAAACAAAGCAATGCAATCGTACTTTAAATGACGTCTTCACACACGTTCGCATTTCTAATACAAACCATAATTCTGTGAACCCGTTTCCTTCGACGCGACGCGCGACGTGTGGTCGAACATTACACTGGTTCATTTAATTAGTATTGGTAATTGGATATTTCCACTGCCTTGCAAGCTTGACATGAAGTACCAAGGGTGAATAAGGGCACGTGCTCACACCCCCACCCCCCAATGACTAGACTATACAATATTAAGATCCATACCATAATAGCGGCACTACAACATACACATTCAACTAAGCAATTGTTCATTATTATGTGGCTTGCTAATTAGTTTAACAATAAAGAGGTTGACACTGAGCATGGTCACAGATTACCTATCAGTTACTACGTACATGATGCTGTGTTGTATCTTGTAACGTAAGCCACAACACAGCGCTGATTTGTGTCAACCCCTCAAGTGACGAACGTAAGCGCCTTCCAAGCGTGGCGATTATGGCATATCCCCCTAACATATGCTTGGGGGAGGCCTATGCTCAGTAGTGAACGTCGTTCGGCTGAAATAATGATGATGATGATGATTGTATCCGTCTTTGGATGACGTCAGCTACATCTTATTAAGAAACAGACCGTGTTCCGAAGAACCGTATTACAAAATACGCAAGAAATCTGCGTTTTAAGCTACTTTTTGGCGTCGTGGATCTCAGTCATACGTGGGACACTCAGAAAGTTTTGCGAAACTAAAAAAAATTGTTCTATACGTACATATATTTTTATCAAATCTTTTCAAAGTACTTTCCACCAGCCTCTATACAAAGATTCATGCGCCTAAACCAGTTTTCAAAACACTTTTTCCAGTCCGCCGCAGACACCTCGTTTACAGCCTGCTCGAACGCAGCCAGCGCATCTTCCGGCGACGAAAATTGTATCCCTTTGAGCTGATTTTTTATTTTTGGGAATAAAAAGAAGTCACACGGTGCTAGATCAGGGCTGTAAGGAGGGTGACCCAGGAGTTTGACTGGCGTGCTGTCCAGGAAGTCCCTCGTTTTGAGTGCGGTGTGCGCAGGTGCATTGTCGTGGTGGAGCAGTAGCCCGCGGAGCCCTGTGTTTGGTCGCTTGTTGCTTATAACAGAGAAAACTTCTGGCAAACATTTGGTAGTATACCATTCGGCATTAATGCTTCTTTGATCCCGTAAGGGAATTGATACCAAGTGGCCAGTCAAATTAAAAAAGCTAGCGATCAAAATCTTACCCCCGCTTCTAGATCGCTTCACTTTGGTAGGCGTTGGCTCATTTTGAAACACCCAAACAGTCGACTGGCGCTTGGTTTCTGGGTCGTATTGATAAATCCAGGACTCATCACCTGTAACGATGTCGTAAACACGCCGAGACGAGCCTGCTTCAAATTTGTTAAGCATATCACGGCACCATTCCACCCGGGCCTGCTTCTGAGCATCGGTGAGGTTGTGCGGCACCCAGCGTGATACTATCCTCCTCACGCGAAGATGGCTGTGTAGAATCTCGTGAACGCTTCCCGATCCAATTTTCAATATGTGTTGAATCTCCTGATATGTAATTCGCCTATTGTCTTGGATTAAATTTTTCACTGCTAGCACGTTTTCTTCGGTAACAGCCGTCAAAGGGCGACCGCTTCTTTCGTCATCCCCCAAAGTTGGTCGACCGCGCTTGAATTCGTTATACCAACGATACACGGTTGCCTTGGAAGGGCCTTCATCCATGAATGCCATTTGAAGTCTATAATACGATTCATCCGGTTTCAGGCGACACTTGAAATCGTATAAAATCATAGCTCTAAAATGTTCCCGGCGCAGATCCATATTTCAGTGAGACACAATACTTTGAATTAACTCGCAAAAAATGTGGAGGGAAATTTTGAAATTGGAACTTACTTATTTTTACTTATAAATAATCATATTTTCGAAAAACATTATAACTGGCCAGTCTCCCATATATAAAAACTTTTTTTCGCAATACTTTCTGAGGGGCCTGGTATAGGTAGGTGTTTATTTTAAATTTTGTTTGTGGAATATGATAGTTTTATTTGTGCCATAGGTACAAAATTTAGTAAAATTTTCTTTTATTGCGTTTAGACGCAATAATCTTTTTCCCCCGCCGCTGCCACGTTGGTTAAACGATAAGAAGCGGTGTTTTAACGTCCTAGATCTCAGTTATCTTCCACTATAAACTGTTTAAAAATAGCTCATAATATTTGGAATATGTTCCCATTGATACAAAATTTACAACTTTTTTGAAATTATCACTTCATAAATATAAATAAATAAAAAATAGACTGCCTCATTGGTCTAGTGGTCGCAAGCGTGACTGCTGATCGTGGGGCCTGGGTTTGATTCCCGGGTCGGGCAAAGTGTTATTGGGTTTTTTTCTTTAGGAAATTCTCAGTAGCAACCCGGAGTCTGGATTTGTGCCCGGTTAATGGCAATAGGCTCGCCCCCTATTACATGGAACTATAACATAACTGGCGAAATGTGGGTGTACTATACACCTCAGCCCAACCCTTCGGGGAAATACCGGCGTAATGTTATGTTATGTTGTTATGTTAAATAAAAAATAAATATAAATTTAAAATAAATAAAGTTTCTAAAACATAATACATAGAATTCAAGACTTTTGCCTATACAATTAAATTAAATAAATAAATAAATAATAAATAAATATCTCACTGGACATTTTTACACAGCACCATCTAGTCCCAAATTAAGCAGAGCTTGTGGTATGGGTACTAGACAATGGATATAAATACTTACATACTTTTTTTTCGTAAATACATACTTATAATACATAAGAAACATCCAGACCAACACAAACACTTATGTTCATCACACAAATATTTGTGTCCTGTGGGAATCGAACCCACGACCTCGTGATCAGCAGTCCGACTCTCGAACCACTAGACCACAGAGAAACATAAATAGAATTAAAAATATCATAAACTTTAAATCAAAAGACTATTATATTTCCTTGCGCTCGCAATGTGGGCTCAGTATCGGGATATGTAAGTCAGTAATGGATTTTTTTATAGATCTTTCTATGGAATAGAATACGAAAACCAAAAATCTACTTTTCGTGTAAGTGTAATACGGCTCTTAGCCGACTCGACTTTTGAAGTTAAGGGCATGTAGCAGCCAAGTCTTAAAAAATATTACTCGCTGAATAAATCACTTATCGAAAATTCGTTTTCAATTTGTAGTTTAATCAGAAACTATTAACTCTGTAAAATATAGTTGGCTGTAGTTGTAGATAGAAAAAATGCCAAAAGTGGCAGTTTTTCGCTATGTATTCAGCTAGTTATAATTTTTTACCACTTGGCTGCTATCATCATCCTCCGAGCCTTTTCCCAATTATATTGGGGTCGGCTTCCAGTCTAGCCAGATGCGGCTGAACATCAGTATTTTACACGGAGCGACTGCCATCAGACCCCCGCAACCCAGTTACTGGGTAATACCGACATTCGGAGGTTAGACCAGTTGTCAGACTTTCAGGCTTCTGACTACCCGTAACGACTGCCATAGATATTCGTATGACAACCGGGACCGACAGCTTAACGTGCTCTCCGAGGCACGGAGGGGTCTCGATGTGTAACGAAACGGTCACCCATCCACAGACTGACCGCGGCAAGTGCAGCTTAACCTTGCAGATCGTACAATCCGCGCAGTCGTTGCTTCGCTACGAGCCCCTTGGAACCAACCACTTGGCTGCTATATTCCCCTTAATTCAAAATCGTTTATTAACTTTACTAATTATTTATTATTGTAACACATTATCGCAAGCGGAGCGAAATCTAAGACATAAAATAGTGGAAATAAAAATTCGTTCACGAGCAGGATTCGACCCTGGGGCTCTACTCCCGTTTGACAATATTCGATTAATCGTACATTCATCGAACAATTTGCTACTCCGGTCAACTATTGTTCACTTATTGAATACGAGGATTGTGTTTTGACGTTTGTTTGACAATGAACCGTAATATTCTTTTTTTTTATTGCGCTTTTTTATGTGCCTATCTGTATTTGTGTACAGTCGGAACGAAAGTTAGTATTTTGTTTGACGTTTGTGAAACGCGAATATACCCCTATGACTCCTAGTTCGGTACACCAGCCCCCTAGCCAAGTTACAATCTACAATCGTCAACGCTAGTAGAAAGCAATCAAAATGTACGGGATTGACATATCTCAAAGAAAAAGTCATTCGTTGAAATATGTCATTCCCATACATTTTGATCGTTTTTTATTAGCGTATTATCGTTTACGATTGTAGATTGTCAACTTGGCTAGGGGGGCAGTGCTTTCTGCAGGGGCAGACCTCATTGCGGAGAAGCTGCGAGTGGTCTTTGCGGAGGACGTCAAGGTATCCAGACCCACGAAGGCTGCTGAGTTACGCATTAGCGGCCTTGACGACTCCGTGACTGAACAGGACGTGCAAGAGGCAGTCAGTCGAAAGACCGGCTGTCCTGTAAACTTGGTTCGAGTCGGTCCAATCCGCCTTGGCCCGGGAGGTGTTGGCTCTGCCTGGGCCCAGTGCCCGGTTGCGGCGGCAAAGCATTTGGCCGATGCCGGCCGAGTTCTCGTTGGCTGGAGCTCCGCCAGAGTCCAGATCCTAGGGGCTCGGCCTATGAGGTGTTTTGGTTGTTTGCGGACAGGACACACACGGCAGAGGTGCCCTTATGACGTGGACTACAGTGGGCTCTGCTTCCGCTGTGGTAAGCCGGGGCATCTGGCGTCGACGTGCTCTGCGGACCCTCACTGCCCAGTGTGTGCAGCAGCCAAATTACCAGCCAATCACATCGTCGGGGGGAAGGACTGTAAGCCCCCAGTCCTCTCCAAGAAGAAAGGGATGACAGCATCGACCTTGGCCGCCTCCAGTGCGGTGCCAATGGAGCCGTCGCAGGAGGAAGTAATGATCGCGGACTAATGGACCCAGACCGTAATCATTCCCTACTCCAGGCGAACCTGAACCACTGTGCCCGTGCGCAGGATTTGCTCCTTCAAACCCGGGCAGAGTGTTGCATTAGCGTGGTTGTAGCGGCAGAGCCGTATTTTGTCCCTTCCCGCCCTGACTGGGCAGGTGACGTGGACGGTTCCGTCGCCATCATCGGCACCGCGGCACCCCTCTCAGTTAAAGAGAGGGGTTCAGGATATGTTGCAATAGCTTGGGGAGACGTTACACTCTTCGGAGTATACTTCTCCCCTAACAGAAGCCTGGCCGAGTTTGAGGTCTTCCTCGACCAACTCGGAGCCTCGATTCGGCGAGTGACGCCAGGTCATGTAATGGTTGTGGGGGACTTCAATGCGAAATCCACTGCGTGGGGATCCCCCAGGACCGAAGTCAGAGGAGAGGCGGTTGAGGAGTGGGCAGCAGCTACAGGCCTCTGTCTTTTAAACAGAGGCACAGTAAATACCTGCGTCCGACGGCAGGGGGGGTCGATAGTTGACCTTTCGTTTGCAACCCCTGCCATCGCTGCATGCGTCCGGGATTGGCGGGTGTTAGAAAGCGTGGAGACCCTATCTGACCATCTTTATATCCGTATGGATGTCTCGAACTCGCAGGGCCCCGGGGTGGTTCTGGGCTCTAGTGCTCAGCAGTTCCCGCGGTGGGCGGTAAAGCGGCTTGATAGGGACCTACTTGAGGAGGCAGCTATTGTCCAGGCGTGGCTGTCATCACCACCTCCCACAGAGGGGGTTGACATCATGGCTGAAAACTTTCGCGAAGCCATGACAGCTGTCTGCGATGCAGCCATGCCCCGCACGAGAAGTCGGCCCCCAAAAAGGGAGGTCTACTGGTGGTCCCGGGAACTGGCAGATCTCCGTGAGGTTTGTGTTAGTGCCCGGAGAATTTACTCACAAGTCCGCAGATTGCGCCACCGCAATCAGGAGCTGGAGACACAACTGCATGAGTCCTACCGAGGTGCCCGGGAGGCTCTAATGTCAGCGATTGGTCAAGGGAAGACACAGGCGAGGAGCGAGGTGCTGGATGGGCTAAACCGTGATCCTTGGGGGCGCCCGTATCGTGCGGCGCGGAATAAACTCCGCGTCCAAGGCCCCCCATTGACGGAAACTCTCCGGCCTCAGTTCCTTACTGAAGTCGTGGAGGCCCTTTTCCCAGACCGGTTGGAGTGCCTACCCCCGACCATGGCTCCAACAGAAGGCGACCAGCACGTCGAGTCAGAGACTCCTCCGATCACGGATGCAGAGATGGGGGCGGTGATTCTGCGCGCGCGGGCCAAGAGGACTGCCCCAGGGCCAGATGGAGTGCCTGCAAAAGTGCTGGCCCAGGCGCTGAGTGTGATGGAGGATAGGCTTAGGGAACTATTCGACGCCTGTCTGGTGTCGAGGCAGTTCCCTAAGCCCTGGAAAGAGGGTCGCCTGGTGCTGTTGCAGAAGGCTGGACGGCCTCTGGAGTCTCCTTCGGCGTACAGGCCCATAGTCCTGCTGGATGAGGCGGGGAAGATGCTAGAGAGGATTCTCGCCAACCGCATCGTCCAGCACTTAAACTCTGTGGGCCCGAATTTGTCGGACGCTCAATACGGTTTTCGGGCAGGGCGTTCCACGGTTGACGCCATTGTGAGCCTGAAGGCCAAAGCTAAGGAAGCAGTTGCGCAAGGAGGGGTCCTGTTGGCGGTGTCACTAGACATCGCCAACGCGTTCAACAGTCTGCCATTCAGCTGCATCGCAGAGGCGCTCCGTTTCCATGGGGTGCCCATGTATTTAAGGCAGCTGATGGCAGACTACTTGCGGGGGCGGTGCGTCAGCTATCAGGGACGCGATGGCCAAGTCGTGCGTAGGTCCATCTCGTGCGGTGTTCCGCAGGGGTCGGTTTTGGGGCCACTTCTGTGGAACGTAGGTTACGACTGGGCCTTACGTGGCGACCTCCCCCCCGGGCAGGGCGTCATATGTTACGCTGATGATACCCTCGTCATAGCCCGGGGAGGAAATTATGAGGAGGCAGCACGCTTGGCCACTGAATGTGCGTCCCTTGTTATCGGTCGTATCCAAGCACTGGGTCTCAAGGTGGCGCTTGAGAAAACGGAGGCCCTGGTATTTCATGCGCCCCGACGTCGGCCACCAGCTGGCGCTCACATCACCATTGGTGATGCTAGTGTAATGGTCCGCATGCGCATGAAATATCTGGGCCTGGTCTTAGACCGAAGGTGGAATTTTGGCGAGCACTTTGAGCAACTTGCCCCCAAGCTGATCGGCACAGCGTCCGCACTTAGCCGGCTGTTGCCGAACCTGAGTGGACCGAGTGTGAGCTGCCGACGGCTCTATACGGGGGTGGTGCGCTCGATGGCACTCTACGGGGCGCCAGTGTGGGCGGAGTCCCTGAATGCCCAAAATAAGGCTCTGCTGCGAAGGCCGCAGAGAGTCATGGCAGTCAGGGTCATACGCGGATACCGCACAATATCTGCGGAAGCGGCGTGTGCACTTGCAGGCACCCCCCCGTGGGACTTAGAGGCCAAGGTGCTCGCCGAGATCTATCGGCAGGGAGTGGACCATCAGGCAGAAAGTGGCAGACGCCCGCTGCCTGAAGTCATAAAAACGTGGCGCAGGGAGGCACAGGCTGCCATAATGGTGCAATGGAGGGAGAGGCTGGAAACGCCCAGTGCCGGTCGTTGCACTGTGGGGGCTATCCAGCCGATCCTTGAGGAATGGGTACGGAGGCGACATGGAACGTTGTCCTTCCGTCTGGTGCAGGTGTTGTCGGGGCATGGTTGCTTCGGCAAATACCTGCATAAAGTGGCGAGACGGGAGGCTACTCCCATGTGCCACCAGTGCGGCTGTAGTGAGGACACGGCCCTTCATACCCTTGCATACTGTCCTGCTTGGGTGTTGCAGCGCCGTGCTCTCACTGCAGCGATTGGAGGAGACGTATCGCTGCCAGCCGTGGTCAGGGCCATGGCTGACAGTGTGGAGGCGTGGGAGGCGGTCGCATCTTTCTGTGAGGAGGTTATCTCGCAGAAAGAAGCGGCGGAGCGGGTCAGGGAAGAAGACTCCTTCGCTGATCCAATCCGCCGCAGGAGGACGGGTCGGCGCAGGCGGCTTTACGCCGAACTGATGCCGCCCTAACAGAGGCCAGCGGGCGATAGACTGGGGAGTCAGTCGTCCGCATTGCACGGCCTTCTAGTTGTGGTGATGTCCCAAGTGTACCCGGACATCACCTAAGGAGCGTCACTACAGAGAGAGGGACCCGAAAATGGGCCGCGCTGGATGGGTCGCGAATGCCATGCATCGCAGTTCTCGTGGCTCATCCACCAAGGCGAGAGTAGGTACACGGCGGAGTTTTTAGTGGGTGCAAGCCCCACATAACCACGCTACCTCCCCGGGGGGCGTGACATGCGATAGGCATTTTCTCCGCCTAAAAAAAAAAAAAAAAAAAAAAAAAAAAGGGGGGCAGTGCTTTATCCATGATATTAATTTAATTTCCATTCGTTAAAACTCATATTTTCGATGTGATCACTTTGATTTGATTGAAACTGTACCTTTATTTATTATATTTATGCTTTCAGTCGGAGGCTTAATTCCCTGTAGTGTTTTACGAAATCCATTCGAATGTGTGTTATGTTATTTAATTTCAGTTATAGTGGTATAAAGCGCTGAAATCCAGTGTGGACTTACGTCAGATATTGTGTAACTAGAGTTTAATTACAGTTTATTACCTACTTTTACTTCGTGGGTAAAAACTAAAATTACATTTAAATTATTATAAGTACAGTCGATTGCACGTAAGTGGTAACACGTGAATTAGAAAACCGTCCTTACTGCTTACGAAACAAGGACGCTGTCAATGTCAAATTGTTACCACTGACTTGTGGTTGACCGTATCTATACAACATGTATCTTCAGGAAATGCTATAGAATAACTTTTACTATGGGGTCAACCCTGAAATCACGAGAAAAATCAACCCTTCCGTCATTTCGGTCTAGAGGCATTGCATTTTTCTATGAAACAGCTGATTGTATTTTACGACTTCAGGTTTGTCGCCATATCAAAAGTTGTTCTATGCTACACCCTGGATCAGTTCTTCAACTATGAATATGACCACGCATTTCTGATACACGTTGTTTAAACAGACGAATGAGAGTAACAGATCATTTTGTAAAAACAGTTGTCAATTATAATCACCTTCAAGTTTTGACATCGACCTTGGATGTATTCTGGATACGTCTATATTAAGTTGGATGACGTTTTGAAAACGAAAAACACTTACCACTCAAAAGAGCAGGGGGTCTACTCGCGTTTTACGAACGACAAACGAAGAACGAACTTTCGTTCCGACTGATACTTACATAATAAAGATAGGCACATAAAAAAGGCACAATTAAGATAAACTACGGTTCATAGTCATATACAATTTACAGGAAATGAGAAAAACAAACGTCAAAACACGATCATCGCATGCGATAAGGGAACGATCGATCTAAGGGAAGGCTCCTAGCGAGCGTCGTCCGACGACGTCGGGCGATATGAGTGAACGAAGCCCTGTTCGACGTTTCGTCAGTGCTGCACGTTTGTGATTATGTGCGTAGCGGTTAATTTACCAAACTTGCTAAATAAACTTTTATTTACCTAGTTTATAATTTGTAATTTCTTATCGCAGTCCGACTTACATTAATGATTATTTTATTATTTTAACGCATTGTACGCATGCGAAGCGAATTCTAAAGATATAAATTGTGGAAAGAAAAAATCGCTCACGAGCAGGATTCGAACCTGCGACTCCTGGCTCAGTACGCCAGTGCTTTAGCCACTAAGCTACCGTGAACACTGCTCGTGGTATCGAAATTATCCTCCACTATACGTCTTTGGGTGACGTCAGCGATATCTTATTATTCTTATTTCGATACCACGAGCAGTGTTCACGGTAGCTTAGTGGCTAAAGCACTGGCGTACTGAGCCAGGAGTCGCAGGTTCGAATCCTGCTCGTGAGCGATTTTTTCTTTCCACAATTTATATCTTTAGAATTCGCTTCGCATGCGTAAAATGCGTTAAAATAATAAAATAATTAGTAAGGGTAGGCATATCTATACGACTTTGATTTAACTGTAAAGTTAGTCGAGTAGGTTAAGGAACAATGTTTCTTAATAAGATATCGCTGACGTCACCCAAAGACGTATAGTGGAGGATAATTTCGATACCACGAGCAGTGTTCACGGTAGCTTAGTGGCTAAAGCACTGGCGTACTGAGCCAGGAGTCGCAGGTTCGAATCCTACTCGTGAGCGTTTTTTTTTTTTTTTTTTTTTTTTTCTTTTTTTTTTCTTTCCACAATTTATATCTTTACATTAATGAGTTTACGGAACGTATATATATTTTTATTATCATTTATTCAGTGTTTAAATTCAATGGCTATATGACTAGTGTTGCTCCCGTTTTCTGTACTATTTTCTGCCAAACCTTAGGTACCTACATATCAAGAAGCGGTTTGCAAAATGTTATCTAAAAATGAGAAGGTAACTAGGTACATAAATTGTTTAATGTTTAAGTAGTACCGCCATAATATCCCAATGTTTTTAACATATATATATTTTTGTCTTTTTTGTCGGACTCAAAGACATCTGTAATCATGGTCGGACTGTAACTCTTTTAGTTAAAAATAATGTGATTTCTTTTTTTTAATTTTCATTTTCTTTACCAGCGAGTTGGGGTGGTTTTTGTTTCTTGTATAAATTAACTTACAAGTTTTAATTTTAGGTGTAATTTAAGCTTTGTATATATATATATATATTTATAGTGTATTTATTGTTTATGCTTATTCTCTGTCCTTATTAATGGATAAAGCTGCTGATCTTAACGACAGCTTCTTCTCATGCTCTTCAGCAAGTTGCAGTTTTGTCAGTGCGGATAGTGACTCTTCTCCAGCTCTTACTTTGCACGATAACATTTCCTCTCTTTTTTATAAGTTTCCTAAAAACCTTAATATTGCTCATATTAATGCTCAAAGTGTTCCTGGTCATTATTCTGAACTTCTGGCATCCTTTAGCAGTGCTCATCTTGACGCGCTACTCATATCTGAGAGTTTCTTAAAACCCTCTCTCCCCTCCAGTCAGTAAGTACTTCCTGGTTTTGTCTTGGTCAGAAACGACAGAACGGGCAAAGCTAATGGCGGTGTTGCCATCTATCTACGTGCTGACATACCATTCAAGATTGTCAAATCTTCTCCCACTCAGTATTCGGAATCGGCTGAATATATGTTTCTTGAGATAACTGTCAATCATACCAAAATCTTGTTATCAACTTTCTATAGCCCCAACCTAAACATAGACTATTTCGACTCTCTTGATTGTATTCTTAGCGAACTATGTCCCATTTATGAACATGTAATCATCATGGGCGACTTTAACACATGTTTAATTAAAAATAATTCCCGGACTCATAAACTTCAATCTCTCTTGTCATCTTTCAATCTTGAGATTCTACCTTCATCTGCTACCCACTTTTTTCCTAACTGCACGCCGTCTTTATTAGATCTCATGATTGTTTCTGCTCCTAATAAAGTTTCATGCTTCGGTCAACTCACTGCAGTTTTCTCTTATCACGATCTTATCTATTTGTCGTACCATATTCGCACTCCTAAGCGTAAATCTCAATTTCTCAAACTTCGTAGTTATAATAGCATTGACCTGGAGGCTTTTCGGCGCGATGCTGGTATTATTGACTGGACTTCGGTGGTCGAGAGCGCCAGCATTGACGATAAGGTGAACTGTTTCAATGCCTCAGTTCTCCAGTTGTTTGACAAGCATGCACCACTCCGACGTGTTAAGATTAAGTATAACCCTGCTCCATGGATTACTCCTTTCATCAAAGACCTTATGGCCCGCAGGGATAAAGCCAAACGGAGATATTAGCGCAGACCCTCTGAGATTAATCTCAATTATTATAAACTTCTGCGCAACCGCTGCAATCGTCTGTGTCGAGATGCTAAGAGGCGCTACTTTCATGAATCTCTGGACAACCGTAACTCTTCAGACGTGTGGAGATTCCTCAAGTCAGTAGGTATCGGTAAATCTCCCATCAGCGCTAGTAGTGATGTTAATCTAAACGATCTCAATAAACATTTCTCTCTCCCGCCTGTTTCCTTTGATCCCAGCGTTAAAACTGTTTCACTCTGCGACCTCTCTAGTTTACCGGTACCTATATCTTCTACTTTTAACCTTACCACTGTCTCGGTTGATGATGTCAAGAAATCGTTATTCGCTATTACATCTGCAGCAGTCGGCCCTGATTACTTGTGTTCGAGAATGATAAGCCTTATTCTTCCTCATTTACTTCCTATTCTCACTCATATTTTTAATCACTCCTTAACCTGTAGTTCTTTTCCTTCAGTTTGGAAACAAGCTTCCATAATACCTTTTCCCAAAACTACCAATCCATCTGCTTTATCCCACTTTAGACCTATCTCCATTCTCCCTTTTCTCTCTAAAGTTCTCGAGCACATTGTCCATGGACAGGTTTCCACCTTCTTGACATCTAATTCTCTAATTTCTCCCTTCCAATCAGGATTTCGACCGGGACACAGCACTGTTACTGCACTTTTAAAAGTCACTGACGACATCCGGTGGGCGATGGAGAATAAGTCCCTCACTGTCCTTGTTTTACTTGACTTCAGCAGCGCATTTAATTCAGTGGATTTTGATATCCTTCTGGGCATCCTCCAATCTATTAATTTTTCTTCTTCTTCTCTAACCTGGTTTGATTCTTATCTTCGGGGCCGCTCACAGTGCATCGGCCATGAAGAGACTTCTCTGAATGGTGTGATCTCGCTGCGGAGGTACCTCAAGGTGGCGTCCTTTCTCCCCTTCTTTTCTCCATTTTCATTAACTCTGTTACTAGAGTGATTTCTTCAAACTTCCATCTCTACGCAGACGATTTGCAGCTTTACCGTCATTTTCCTGCAGCGGATGCTGGTTCAGCCATTGCTGCAATGAACCTAGATCTGGCTTGTGTTAGCGAATGGGCTAGGTCTTATGGCCTACAAATCAATCCCACTAAATCTCAAGCCATGGTCATAGGTAGCAGGTTTGTACGCAATTCGCTTGATATGTCAACCCTTTCGCCTCTGTATCTTGATGGTGTGCAAATTGACTATACCGAATCTGCTAAAAATCTTGGTGTCATGTTAGACTCTAATCTCTCTTGGCGTACACACGTCAATCAGGTAAGTCGTAAAGTACATTTCTCTTTTCATTCGCTAAAATGTCTCCAGAATATCTTGCCCTTAAAGACTAAGATTTCTCTCGCTCAAACTCTGATTCAGCCGATTATCAACTACGCTGACGCCTGTTATTTGGATGCCACTGAGGAGCTGCTAAACAAGCTTGAGCGCCTGCAAAACTTGTGCATTCGTTTTGTTTTTGGTCTTGGAAAATACGATCATGTTTCTCACTTCCGCAAGGAACTCAAGTGGCTCCCGATTTGCCTTCGCAGGAACACTCGCATATTATGTATCCTTTATAACACCCTTTACAATCCTAAATATCCTTCCTACTTACGAGAGCGCTTTTCTTTTTTCAAACCTTCTGATGCTCCTTGCAGATCTCACCTTAAAACTGTTCTTAAATTTCAACCTCACAAAACGGATTTCTATTCTTATGCCTTCTCTGTGCATGCAGTAAGATTATGGAACTCACTCCCGCCTAACATACGGAATTCTCAATCCATATCTGTCTTCAAAAGACGTGTTAAAGAGCATTACCTTTCCTTTTAATTAGTTATTGCATAATATTTATATCATATTTACCTATACCTATATAATTTATATGTATTTATTTAAGTATCTATTGCTTTATTAGAACTAATTTTAAGTTTCCTATCTTTTTACACACTGTTGTCTACATTTCTTACTTATTTCTCCTCTCGCAGGTCTGCTGGTAGAAATTTCTTTGAAATAAGCAGTACCTTTGTACTAGATAATTTTAATGCTGTCTCCTTTCATATGTTATTGTGTGTACATAAATTATAAATAAATAAATAAACGATGGTTGACCGGAGTAGCAAATTGTGCGATGAATCGTACGATTTATCGTATATCGTCAAACGGGAGTAGACCCCCAGGTGTCTCGTAGGACACCAGTGCGCAAACCGTTAGCTTGATCATCAGGGCTGTTTTGGACGCGGAGTCACTAAAATTGAAGTTTACAGCACATCTAGCAGCAGATTTTTTTATGCTTTTTTATTTTACATTGTATGCTAGAAACATAGTGGGCTTAATTACGTATGTATGTGTTGGTAGCGGTGAACCGGCGATACACGTTCCGGTATAAAAGACAGTAGATAACATTTCTACTACCTTATTAATTAGATTTCCATGGTTACAACGCTTCATGACTTCCGATTCCGAAGAAGCAGTGATAGCCTAGTGGTTGAACGCTTGCCTTCTATGCAGGAAGGTGTGAGTTCGATACCGGCCCGCTCAAATATAATAGTCACGTCTGACTTTTCGAATTTATGTGCCGATCTGAATGTGAAAAACCAGCCTCCCCACCAAGGTGACTTTGCTGGTTTCCTACCATGTAGACAGTGGTTTGTCACCAAATTTTGATTGACGACGGTTGTCAGCGACCAACTTCCCACCAAGGTCACCTTGGTGGGAAGGCTGGTTGCTCACCGTGTAGTCTGCTACACGATGCTGTTTGTAGTGGTTTGTGTTTTTAAAGCGTCTGCGCTTTAGTCCATAATTTATTGATGCATAAGTTCTTACAATTTTAACTCCAATAACATCTGATACAAATACAATGTGTTGCTAAAGATATTTATTCTAAGTATATTATTTATAAAAAATAACACAAAGAGGTATTGAGATGATGCCTTGATTAGTTGCTACCCCGGGCCAACATAATTATTATCAACTTTTCACATTTCCTGAAACTTTACGTAGCAGTTTAGTTCATGATTTAATGAGAGGAAAAATTTTACGGAGACTGCACTCCCCTCAGCAGCCTTGCCCTGATTCCAGTCAAGCTGCAGTCGTCCAGCCAGTTCACGCATTTCTTCTCCACGTTATAGTACATATGGTTGGGTACAACGGTAACAAAAGGATCCACAACATCGGGTCGCATCACGAGGTAGTCATTCTTCCCTTGCTTTTCTACATACGCCCTATCGTACAAAGCCGATTTCTTATGCGACAATGCGTTCTTCAACTCTTTCTCAACCAAAGCTGCTTGATCATCTCTTAAAGTCCTTCCATCATTCATTCTCAAGCCCTTTTTCTTGCCACGGCTCCCGCCAAAACTCTTTGTTAGGGATTGGTAATAATTCCTAGCCTTGGCCAAACTGACAGGGTTGAGTCCTCTCCTATTGTTTGACCGTAACTTGCTGTCTACTAGGAGTTGTACTACCTTACCAAGTAACATTGCATTATCATTTCTCTTATCTTTCGCCTTCTGATCGGCTACGCTCAAAGCTGTTGCCAGTTCTATTATGAGTAATGCTATGCAGAGTTGGATCTGAAAATAAAGTACCAACCTGTTAAAATGATAAATTGAATTAATAAATAATTTTCAAAGAGTATAATAGTAAAAATAAATTTTATAAAGCAGGAAATATTCAAAGCCTTTCTCAGTACGGCTTATGACTTGTTTCTGTAAATACTGTAACAAAAACCCGCAAAAATACCTTATTGTACTGTTTCTAACTTCAGAAACAAAACCTGTAAAGTACATTTGATTAATTTTTTTTTTTAATTAATGGCGTCAATATGGGAGGCGCAGTTAATATGAAAGTTGTCGCGCATGAATTGCAAGTAAAATTGTGATTACAACCATTCTATCTATTTCTGTGGTATGAACCATCGTACATGATACTACGTGCGCATCGCTCAGATCATCACTTTCCGTCGCTTTACACAAATTATAATGTAACACGACAGTACACGATCAGCGTATAATCGGCTGTACTCTTTAGCGATCATTCATTTAGCATTAGTTAAACTAGGCGCTGGTTTGGTTATTTCTTTGCCCCTTCAGGGTCTGCGCCCTGAGGCTGAGCACCGCAGCCCAATAGAAAAAATCATTCATTGAGATATGTCATTCCCATACATTTTGTTTTCTATAGCGTTGACGATTGTAGGTTGTCAACTTGGCTAGGGGGGCAGGCACCGCCTAAGTTACAGCACTAATCTTTACGAACATGGTGATGTGACAATTATTATGAAAACTAAATTACTTATAAAAAAACTATTCATCAAAATATGAAACATGGTATTACTGTTATTCGCATTTTGTATCCACTTGAAATCTCACCAAATATTTGCACAACCTATTTTTTTCAAAAGAATTTTTCAAAGTCAAGAAGTTTCATAATAATTGCATCAAGATTCATTGGAAATAAACTAACTATGAAATTGGATTTGTTTTATTGCGCAGCATTTCTAGACACCTTGGCTTCAAAATTCCTCAGAACTGCATTGTTACGAGTTTTCTTAACTTATCATTTTATTTTATGATGATTACAACTACATTCAAATGTTAATACTTAGTTATTTATAGTAACAGATGCAGTTATAAAGTGTCATAAAACAAACAAAATTATAAAGGGTTACCTTTAAAAAAAATTACTTGACAAGTTTTGTTCCTTTATACCTTATCAATCTGGAGTGTGTTGTGAATCAGGATCTAGGATTCATATTCATTAGCTAAAATCCACTTACTTATTACAATCCTGATTAACACCTAACCCTAAAGGTGTTTCTTTTGAATTGTTTATTGGAATTGTTAAGTCCAATTAGTCAAAAACTCACTGAACGAGTACCTACGTTATCTTGTGTGGTGTATGTAAGGACTTAACACTTTTAAAAGCCTTACATGATCCCATTTATATTAGAAATGTGAAAGTTTATGAAGCTGTCTGGACGTTGAGATGTTTGTAAGTCAATCACACATAAGCGGCTTACGAACTTGGATAAAACTTGGCACGAGACAGCCGGAATCCCGAAAAAGCATATAATTTTTTTTATAGGGTATAATATATTTTAGGCATTGGTGTTGGCTAGTCATGACATAGTTAATTATATGAACATGCAGATTGTTGTTTTCAGCCACTGTCTTATCTCAAATTTAAGGCTAGCTAATAGCTATCAGACTATAGAAGATGTTTTGATGCAATTGAAATGTGGTGGTGCTGGTGGAAAATATTAAGAATTTCATGGACAGCACGTCAAACCAACCGTTTATATCGATTTTTAACGAATTAAAAATCACCACAAGACTAACCACCATCTACCTACGTAGAGTTCTTGAATAATTCTGTCACATTGCCAGGAATACGGGTGACGATCTTGAGAATCTTTTGTCACTGGCAAAGTGCAAGAGAAAAGAGAATGAGGCTGCAGTCCTACACGTTGGTCTGACCATGGTCTGACAAGTGGGGTAATTGTGTAATGCATTGACATTGACATTAGCTTTCATTTTGAAATAGTAACAATATTCATTGCGTGGTACATAGTTGCCGATAAGACGAATCGTCAAAACACACAGAGCAATGAACATTTAAATCCTATTGATTGCGATGGCGAGCGAGTTACGCAATTCGGCAGCTGACCCACAACTCTCTTTCCATCTCGGTTCACGAATTTAATCGCAGGTGATTGTAACAAATGGTGGAATATCATTTACAAGAAAGTGATCCCTGGGGTAGGTCACGATCTTCTGCCAAAGTTTATGGGCAAGGAGAGGACCATCATACGGAAAGTGGCAGACGCCCGCCGCCTGAAGTTTTTTTTAAATACATTTTGGGACATTTTTACGTAGCAAAAAAACCACCACGTACACGTACGTACCACTCAATCAGAAACAATAAAGTTTACTTACTTACTTACTTACTTACTAGCACCATCTAGTCCCAAACTAAGCGGAGCTTGTACTATGGGTACTAGATAATGGATATGATACTTGTATACTTTTTTAACACGCTTTTATTAGGTCGACCTGTATGTAACTAACTATGTAATGGAATCTAAGGTAACTAATTTAACCATCTTCCAAGGGTCGTAGCGTAATGAAAATTGGCAGCTGTATGTAGTTCTGATGACAATACAATAATATGGTACTGTCGAACTGATCTGATAAATCTGAACTGAACTGAGCCGGAAGATATGAACTGGAACTTCATGATGGAAAATCGTATCATAGCTGTTTTGGATTTCATAGAAAAGTCTTGTAATGAACTTTGACCACGATTAGGTTTCATGGTCTGATGATGAAGCCGGAAGATAGGCACTGGCATTCCATGATGGAATATGGTATCATAGTCGTGTTTGCACTTGTGAGAAAGGCCACGTAATGGACTTTGAACACGATCAGGTTTCAAGGTTATAAGCGTGTTTTTCTAGTGTTTTTTAAACTATTAATTTATTTTGTAAATACATTCTTATAATAAAGAAACTCCCAGACCAACACAAACAAATAACAAATATTACCTATCCTATCCCACAAGGTGGACCGACGACCTGGTGAAGGTCGCGGGAATCCGCTGGATGCGGAAGGCACAGGACCGGTCGTTGTGGCGATGCTTGGGGGAGGCCTATGTCCAGCAGTGGACGTCTTTCGGCTGAAATGATGATGATGATGATGACCTATCCTAAAAATTATTGTATTCCCTAAATGGGCAGATTGATGTATCTAACACTATCATGTATGTATAACAACTGTAACCACTCAATCAGAAACAATAAAGTTTACTTAAATGCTATATGTTGTTATGTTTTATGAAATGCTGCAAAGCTTTCGAAGCGTCAGGGAAACCAATTTAAATAATATACACGATTTAATCCGGTTAAACTTTGTTTTATTATAAAGTTTACTTACTTACTTAACACTTATGTTCATCACACAAATATTTGTGTTCTGTGGGAATTGAACCCAAGACCTCGTGATCAGCAGTCTGATGACTCGAACTACTAGACCACAGACGTTGTTACCGCAAATCGATACAAGATAGAGTCATAATACAAGCTATTTATATTGTTATATGAGTATTGAAATCACGCTCGTGTGGTCATTTTACAAATGTCTTTGGTCAGAACCGAATGACAATACTTAATTTCAAATAATTGTCAATCTCTCCCGATCGCTCTCAATTAAGAATCAATAAGATTGACGTACCTTAACAATAGAGCTACATAGTACACCTTTTAAGACTTGCAATACAGTAGGTATTTCTAAACGTGGTTGGGCGTGAACGAACGCGTGTGGGAGTGAGATACTTTTGCTCCACCCTAAATAATCGGCTACAAGAAATCCTAATCCATTCCTTGAAAAACTTTCTTGGTCATTGTACCTTTACGAATAATATCTGTGTGGTGCTAGACACAAAGAATAGCACCACCCCATCTCTTCTCGTAGACGTCGTAAAAAGCGACTAAAGGGTGAACCCCTGGTTGGTGAACCAAAGGATGGGTAGCAGCATTCTTTGAGTATTTATTCAACTAACTGCGATCGCCAACCCGCCTGCCAAGCGTGGTCATTATGGAATATCCCACCCTTTTGGGAGGCCTATGTCCAGCAGTAGACGTCTTCCGGCTGAAATGATGACAAAACAATTTAGATTTTGTAAAAAATGTCTTAACGGAATAAATATCAAATCCATAGACAGTATCGATAAATTACACTACAAGGTATTTGCAACTATCAATAACTATAATAATACTAAAATAAACTGACAATCGATTCGGAAATAAATCGGGTAGGTAGGTATACGAGTAGATACCTAAATACTGCGAAAACCATTTTGTTAAGCTTTAGAATTCCTGTTGCAGATTGCAGCTTCTTAGAATTGTTAATTAAAACCATGAATGATTATGACTAAGATGCTGTTGACAAATAGACTTTAAAGGTCACAGCTCATTAGAGCCAACCGGCACCCGACACGCGCCGCCTCGCCCCGTTAGTATTCTTTATATGGACTCATATGGTTAAATAGATATGCGCTCACTACATCACCTCTGTGGTGACACCGAATCGCCTCGGTCGTAAGCTGCCCACGCGTGGACGACGAGTGGACCACTCGGTGACAACTCGCTGCTCGCATGCTTGCCTTGCGTTGCTGCGCATTGCCAACGCACGAGTCTCGAGTGGATCGCGCACTGCTTGCTAGTGATTCACTCGAGGACAATGCGACAAAAAATTGTATCGTAATTGTATTGTATTGTCAAATTTGACATAACGAAACATACGTGTAGACCTGCAGGCCGTTCAGAACCACACGATAACTCAGTTGTCGATCGATTCATTTGTTGTTTCTTTTTCTCTCGTTACATGAATCGTAGACAAAACGAGATAACAAACCGAATAGTTCGATAAGCATCGAAAATGTTCTGAATCAGGTAGCTGGTGCCAATCGCTGACAAACTACTCAGAAATTCGTGAACCACGCGATGTCCACTCTTTAACCACACGACATTCACTCGTTGACTACGTGAGGTTAACTCACTGTTTGACCACGCGACGTTCACTGTTGACAATGCGACGTCCAGCCGTGGACCACCTGTCTACAACGAGTAGATGCCGAACGACGAGGCAATGCTGCTCGTGTGGCTCTAATGAGCACCTTAAACATTGAAGCTGAGGCACAGATTACTTATTAGTTACTTGGCTGAGTAACTTATGAACTTGGAAACATAGAGACTTACTAACGTAGAAGACAACATTTTTAAAACTTGTGATTTAGAAAGTTTTACCTTGAAGAATTAAGAAACTAGTAAAGCTTTAAACATATTTGGAAGCTGAGGATTTATAGACTTGAGATTTGCTGCAGTCTTAGAAACTTGAGACTTTTAAGACATAACATAAAAACTTGAGATTCAGAATATAAAATTCTAAAGAATTAAAACATTAATGCTGAGGATTTATAGGATTGAGACTTAGAAGATGCAGCTACAGAAAGCGAAGACTTAGGAGATAAAACTTTGGAAATTGAGAATCAGAATATGAAACCTTAAAGAAATAAAACAAAAAAATTATGGGACAAAAAAAAGGCTTCTAACAAGCATATAATTTATGGATTTGAGACGTAGGAACTGCGGTCTCAGAAACTTTAGACTTTTAAGAAGACCTTAGCTAATAGTGCTTATGTCACCCAAAGACGAATTCAAAGTAGAAGATAATTTCGATACCAGGAGCAGAGTTGAGTTCACGGAGACACAGCGGCGAAAGCACTGGTGTACTAAACCAGAAGTCGCAGGTACAATCCTGCTGTTGAGCGAGTTTATCTTTCCACCATTTAATCTAAGTATAGCACGTATTTAATTACAAAAAATTGACCTAGAGATGGATTAACGACTAAGGGCCAAAACCACAGAAATATATAGAGATAGAATGGTTTTAATCACAATTTTAATTGCGATTCATGCGTGGCAACTTTCGAACAAACTACGCCTTACATATTGACGTCATTTTTTTTTTTAAATTAACTATAATCAAATCTATTTTACAGCTTTTGTTTCTGCAGTTAGAAACAGCACAATAAGGCATTTTTGCGGGTTTTTGTTGGTGTACAGTATTTACAGAAACAAGTCATAAGGCGTACTGAGAAAGGCTTTGTAATGCCCTGCACTATGGTGCAGAGTGTGGGCACGTGCACCCTGCCCACTTTTCCATTATATCTATTTCCGTGGCCAAAACACAAATACACGACACGATATCGTATCGCGACACGACATCGCATCATGCCACGATACGACGTCGTATCGTGTGTATGTGTTTTGGCCGAATCGCCTAACACAGTGTGATGTTAATACCAGAAAATTGCATACTAGTCCAGTCAATTAGAAAGAAGGACATCGCTAAGAATAGCTTGAGTCTGCTACAAAGATAAAAAATATACAACATTACATGCGTATTTTTTCACTACTTACTTACTATTCATCGTAATCTCTTTTTAGCACCTTGACATCTATACGAATAGAAGAGTAAAACTGTTTAGTTGTTAGCCAACCACTTGTTTGACATAAGTTATGTAAGAATACATAACCTCAAAATAGTTAATATTTTAATTAATTAAACATTGTGGAGTACTGTCCGTTTATTAAAATAGATTGCAACACATTACTCTCATCGAATTGTAAATATATGGGGAGCTTTCATTCATAATCCTTAGGCTGGGCTTTCATGGAACTTTAGCAATGTCCTTTACGGTGAACCTCGGACTGAAAGGTAGAAAGTCGATTTGTTGCATGAACCATACAATTTATCACGGAATTTATGAACATTTATTTTGAGGTTCTAATGATTTGATGAAAAGTGTCATTTAATATCGTAGATCTGCGTCTCGAAATATCCAACGTCAAAGGGTCACAAAATTGGGTTTTTTCAAATGTCACGTTTCCTGTGCATCATACGATATTTGAGTATATGGAACATTAAATTTGTAGATCGTAGAATTCTCTACAAGTTCATTTTGATTTAATTTTACTGCAAATGTTTTTATGAATCCTGCTCGCATTATGTTTACCACCAAACAAGTTTGTTTTTATTTGTTCAAGAATTCTGCTCTCAAATTTAATGTTTTTGATGAATGTGTAAGGTTTTCATTATTATCTTATGTCGTAAGGTGTGATTTCCTCAGAGAAATGAATGATTTATAGTGATCATTTAATAAAATAAGATCACTTAGTAGTGCTGGCCATGTCTGTCGAAGGACCGATGGCCGCTTGAGCAAACGAGTCCTTGAGTGGAGACCGCGAATCGGCAAACACAGCGTAGGGCGCCCCCTCGCTAGGTGGACCGACGACCTGAAGAACGTGGCTGGGGGGGACTGGATGCGGAAGGCAGAGGACCGAGTGTTGTGGCACAACTTTAGAGAGGCCTATGTACAGCAGTGGACTGCGATAGGCTGAGTTGATGATGATGATGACTCAGTATCAGTAGTGTAAACTCATCACGTACTCGCCAGATCGAGTGTTATTTTTAAATCTATTTAACATTCCTAATAAAACTTGCGTCGATTTATTTTCCTTGAAAAGTTATTTATTTAAACTGTGAATCACAGAATGCTTTATACCTTAACTTGTACCATTTTAGACCCGGATTCGTGTAGTGTAACGTTAAACATGGTGTACTCAGCGTTTTAAAATAAAATTGTAATATGAACAGTTTGCGTACGAGTATCAAAGGCTTGTTTGTGGAGATGCGTAAATTGTTGGTTTACTCAGTCTACTGGATTTTCATATAGACACACAAATACAGACCAGAGATATTGAATTATTTGTTGAATCTGAGCAGCTTTGTTTCTGATAGTTAGTTAAGTATTTGTGGAGCATTGATAAGCTTATAAATATCAGGTGCACGGAATATTATATACGAATTAAAATGAAGAAAGAAAAATGATTTATTGCCACAAAAAAACATGCGAATTGCGCGATGATAGTAAACTTTTGTGTAGTTCTATAAAGGATGAAATCCACCAGAAAGATGTAGCATCAGCATCAGCCGAAATAAATCTGATGGCTTTCTGCTACCCTGGGTAGACCGGTTTGAGGGTCTCACGAATGACACGTTAGCATACGCGATGTTCACATAGAATCTAGGCAGATAACAGCAAGATACATGCAGAGTACGTACCTTAGACTGCGACCAGCACTCACTGAGCTTCCACCTTCTCGGATGTTGATCTTGATGACTTGATGTAGTGGAGTATCACACGCGACCGCGTGGTGGGTTTTTTCGATTATTACGTGCGCACGTTCGAGCGATATTAAGAAGTGACGGTTGGCGTGCGCGGTCCGTCCGGTTCGGGGTGTCCACAGATAATCATGAATCATCATGATGATGATGTTGTTCTATGTTGATGATATCTGATGAAACTATAAGATCATCATCATCATCAGCCTATCATAGTCCACTGCTGGACATAGGCCTATCCAATAGCATGTCACTGATTTCAATCGTCGGCCACTCTGAATCAGCTTCAGATTCAGTCACGTTGCGTAATCGGTTTAAAGAAAATTATTTTCAAAAAGACAAAATATGCCACTTACATGAAAATAGTTTTTTTGTTTTAGAACATTTTAGGAAACTTATTCTAATCGTCGCCGAACAATTCATCAATCCACCTAGCCTGAGGGCGCCCCACGCTATGTACACTCGACCAAACGGAATCATGACCCACCATAAGCTTAATTTTCTACAAAAAATCTAATACAATTAGGTCGAATTTCGCTTAAAGATATTTCCCTGGCAATTTCTTTTAATTTGATTAATATTCTTCTGGAATTGAAAGAGTTAGTATAGGTTTTTGAAAAAACCTCGTTGGTCTAGTGGAAGCAAGCGCGACTGCTGAGTGTGGGGTCCTGGGTTCGATTCCCGGGTCGGGCAAAGTGTTATTGGGTTTTTTCATTAGGAAATTCTCAGTAGCAGCCCGGAGTCTGGATTTGTGCCCGGTCAATGGCAATAGGCTCGCCCCCTATTACATAACTGGCGAAATGTGGGTGTACTTAATACACCTCTGCCTACCCCTTCGGGGAAATACAGGCGTGATGTTATGTTATGTTATGTGTCAGGTTTTTGAAAAAAAAATGTTTACTTCTTTTTTATAGGTAAACTGTGCGGAACGACAGTTAATTCGAAATTCAAAACATAATTCTAGCTTTATCAAAAACGTAACTGTTTATTCAATTATTAATCTATTGTATTTAATAAAAAAGTTCAAAATTGCATAGACCTCTGACCCGCATTAACGCAGTTTCCTTAATATTCAAGTGCAGCACGATGCTAATAAGAAGAAAATTTTACTGTTTTGACAATTTCCTACGAATTATCGGCTGAGTGGGGCATGATTCCGATTTGTTGACTGTACATTTTACAATGCGCGGTCTCCACTCAAGAACACATCTACCCTTACGATTCTTTCCTTACATTTATACAACATCTTGTGAAATAAAGAACATGAGATTTTAATACGGCAGCTACAATTCCGTAATCCCAAATTGTTTTGTTTCGGAATTCAGTGTGTTGCTTTTATAGCCAGTTTATTAGCCTAAAATAAAACAAGGAACAAAGCAAAAGCATCAAAGCGGGCGATGCAAACAAAATCATAAAGGAAAATGCAACAAGTGTAAATTAAATATTTATAAACTCCCGACACAACCCATTCACTCATTCATTCACTTTGCCCATTCATAATACGCTAATTCGCCACAACCGATACTACATCTTATACCAAAACTTCGTATCAAATGAACGAGTGAGAGTAGCTTAGAATCCCTCACCAATTTATCCTCATTTCTCTTTCCTGCTCCATCATCAGGCCCTGATGGCCATCTATCTATAACCTATTCATTGAAACCATTCCAATGAGCCCAAACACGACATCTCTGCTGTAAGTTTGTGAGGAGTTGGTTATCCTGCAGATTCCAGGTAATGTTACAGCATCAGGTTGAGATTATCATATTATATAAAAAAAACAGTTGGTCCCTACATTTGTGTTCACTGAAATCGATAAAATGTAGGGACCACCAGATTTTTTTTTCGTGATATCAGGGTTGGTTCATAGTAAAAGTTGTTCATAATGATGAGTACAATGACCCCTTTTCTGGAAATAAGTGATTCAAATTTCAGCGTGTATGTATATGACGTGAGGGGAAGGGAAGACAATCTATCTCGTAGCGCTGCTATGGTGGATTCTTAATTTGGAAAATATGGTGATTTCACGATAAAAGACACATTCCAAATTACATAGATATAAAAGTGAATACAAAAATGGTCACGGTAACAGGGATGCATTTCGGCGAGCGTGCTGTTGAATTACACAATTTGATTCCCCCAAGCCCATTCCATCATCGGACAACCAGACGCACGGCAATGCCTTGACCCTTATATGGTAGATATTCCACCTTTACGCACAAAGCGTTTTGCTAATAACATCATTATGCGTATAATAACTTTTGTATTATGTAGTTTAGTTGTGTTATATTTATAATAAAACAAAGTTTAACCGGATTAAATCGCGTATATTATTTAAATTGGTTTCCCTGACGTTTCAACGTTTGACGTTTGGTTAAACTTTGTTTTATTATAATGTGTAGTGATCGCGAAAACCTAAGAAGTTATTATGTGTTATATTTGTTATAATTTGATATATACACTGGTGATTTCACGACCGTTGTGCAAGTTAGATAATACATAATATTTAATCGTAGCTGGTTATAATTATAACTGAACTTATAATAACTTTATTGATACAAAAACCTTAGAGATTTCAATACATTGATTTGGAGTAAACTCTGACTCCTAAACTAGAATACCCTGTGACTTAGGAGTCAGTGTTCTGCTGTCACTGTGAAAACCAATTAACTGTACATTTCAAGTACCTATTTACTCATTGAGAACTGGGCCGTGGTGATGATAAAGTCATCATACATCGGAAAAAAAATAGTCATCAAACCAAGCCCTGACAGAAGAGAAGATTTATTTATTGTTACTAATTTAATCTCGTCAGTAGTTTCGGATGAGATTCTAAATGATGAGACTTTTTCTCGCTCATTGTTTAAATTGATACTGATAGTGTTGCCCACAGTCATTTTCGTAAGACCAATACAAAACGACAAGACTGCAAAACCAAGGCTTTGGGAAAAAGTAATAGTCATCAATTTGTAAACAAGGTACATTTCTTGTCTTAGTTTTAACATGTCAATAACATTTTAGTCTTTATTACAAAATGTTAAACTATGTAACTATGTTGTATACATAAATACATGCTGAACATTTATTTAGTAGTTTCGAAAACGAAGAGGGATCATTATACACATAATTACAAACAACTTTTACTATGGAACCAACCCTAAAATTGCAAAAAAAACCGGCCAAGTGCGACTCGGACTCACACAGTAAGGGTTCCGTACCAACCATCGACCTGATACCCCTTAGAAACAGATTTAATTTACGAGAGTTCATCAAAGACATCAACGCACCGTACTCGAAATATGAATTTCTGCATCTCTTTGCTACGTAGGTACCACCACATATGTTTATGTTTGCCCTATTGTTAGTATTTCTTGCTAAACTACATAGTATGCAATATAATCAGACCAAGTTTGACGCTGGTAAGTATTACCGTTTTGAAGATAAAGCAGGAACAAAAAGTTTTTAGTATTTTTCGAGATAGGCACTATAGTAACACATATTCTGTGAAATTTCAACTGGTTATCTATTACCGTTACAAAGATACAGCCCTGTGACAGACGGACGGACGGACAGCGTAGTGAGAGTAATAGGGTCCCGTTGGCACCCTTTGGGTACGGAATCCTAAAAATCTGCTGATCCCTACGTATGTATGTGAACAAAAATGTATTAGGGAATAAATAACTCGACGCGATCCGTTAGGTGTGAATCGTACTTTATTATGTTTACACAGCACAATTTGTGCTTGAATCTGCTTTGAGAATGTTTTCTATTTCTGAAATTAATAATGTGCGAAAGCAAACTATTTAGAAATGAATAAACTAAAGCGCAATAGCACGGCTGCAAACTATTCATAATAAGCGTAGAAGATTTCAGGGGAAATGCAGGACAAACCTAGATGATCAACCTTTTGGATGCGGTTTACCAAATCACCGCACTTATCCTTTTTTTAGTGTTCCGTACCCAAAGGGTGCCAAACGGGACCCTATTACTCTCGTTACGCTGTCCATCCGTTCGTCGTCTGTCCTGTAACAGACGACGAACGGATACCGCAGCCCTGTGGCTGTATCTTTTGAAGGGTAACAGGTAGCCGGTTGAAATTTTCTCAGAATATGTGTTGCTATGACCCCTATCACGACAAATGCTAAAAGTAAAAATAGTCTAAAACCAAAGGGGGTCTCCATACAAGAAACCTCAAAAAACATGTTTTTTTTTTCAATATTTTATTTAAACTTTGTTTTTTTTCTACTTCCACCACCCGTTATTTGTACAAAGTCTGTAATTAGCGTATATATGTCGTGTATCCAGCTTTAGATCGGGGGAAGGCGGATCAAGAATTCAAATTCACTCGGACCTCGCGGGCCTAAGTCTAAAATCGCCTCTGCACATAGTTTTTTTTTTACAATATTTAGTTTTATCTTTATAAAAACGCCCAGACCTATCTTCTGAAACCCACATTATATTGTCTCAGCCACTGTACCAAACGTGCCGTCAAAATTCATTTGTTACTAGATTTCCAAAAAGAGCATGAGAAGCTGGATTAAGTGTGCTCACATACATTACCACGTCCAATTTAATACGTAGTTCCACGTCCTATGCACGGCATTGGAGTGCGGGGGTTTTTCGGCTGGAACAGAGCGGAAGCTGGTTTCACTCCTGCACCAGTCGTCGCGTTGGATAGACGTCTATCCCGTGTACCTGTGCTCCGAGTAACAACCCACCCACCTTCCACCCACCACCCTCAATACTTTCATTTCTTTTCGCGTCTTTCTCCCTTACCGCTAAGGTTGAGAAAGTTAAGTTTTCACCGTCTCCAAGCTCGTAGATAATCATCAGGTGCGTATTTTTTTTAATTTTAGTTTGCATTTTTGTTGTTTTTTTTTCTTACACTTTGCTTTTTTTAATTTTTATGTTTTAATAATTTCTTAGGTTTTCGCGATCACTACACATTATAATAAAACAAAGTTTAACCGGATTATATCGCGTATATTATTTAAATTGGTTTTCCTGACGTTTCTAAAGCTTTGCAGCATTTAACGTCAGGAAAACCAATTTAAATAATATACGCGATTTAATCCGGTTAAACTTTGTTTTATGTTTTAGTTTGTTATAAATAATATTGAATAAAAGCTGCTTTCATGATAGCATGCTTTACTATGCATGTGTATGCATGCTTTGCGGATATGGAAGTCACACAGCAAATCATTTCGATTAACTAAACACATTTCTGCCCATATTATGGAACAAATGACATTGTCCATCATGACAATTTTACAAAAGCTTATGTTTAATAAAAAAAAAAAAAAAACCCGCGGAATACATAACCTCCTCCTTTTTTGAAGTCGGTTAAAAATACTGAAGTTATTTATGGCTATTGACAAAAAGAAACCCTTACCGGACATAGTTAACTTATTTACTATTTAGTAGTAGTAGAGCCCTTTGTGAAGGAGCTCGTCCGGAGAAGTACTACCCTCGTACCTACTTCTCCGCCAAACAGTGATGCTTGCATTGCTGTATTCCGGTACGAAGGGTACGGCTGCCAGTGAAATTACAATCACATGAGACTTTCCATTTTCATGCCTCAGTTTGACAAACCGACTTGCGGTATAATTTGGGCAACAGCCTAGGTTGTATTGCAGTAATTATGGGCAAAGGTAACCGCTTATTAACATCAGGTGGGCATTTAACTCGTGTCGCTATCCTATAATAATATAAATCAACTATACAAATTTCACTCTACTAAAATGTATTGTAATATTTTAATCGTAAAAATAAACACAGAAAATTTAAACGAAACGTGACAAAAGTAATTGTTGAAACAAATTACTTGAGATAAAGAATTTGATCTTAAAAATTAGACTAAATAGATGAGATATTTTATTAGACTTTAATAGAAACACAAAACCGAGGAATAACAAATTGTGGCTTACAAAAATAAAACTGAAATTAGGAAATCAAACGAATACAATAGTACATTACTGTCGAGGCCTGAAATTAAGCAATTGACGGCCGAGTAATATTTAAAACTTTTTAACTAAACGAGGACGTTAATTGCTATTTCGGCCGAGTCTTGTATAGTACTTTTCTCTCATTTACGAGGAAACAATACACAAATCATTTAACAGTATCAAATTTTCATTCGTGCCAATTTGTTCGCGCGCGGTTCTTGATAAATTTTATCAACGTTTTGAAAAAAAATGTGCATTCAGCCTTTATAATGATAAATATTTATTGATAAAAACTTGTGTAAGTGTGTACTTAAAAACCTCGGTAGCATAATTTAAAAAATTAAAAACTGTCCCGCAGTTTATATTATTGTCGTGTTGGATATTACTGGCCTGTTATTTCGTTACGTACGGAAAAGAGCCGATTGAGGTACCTATTCTTTTTTTTTTATAATGAACTAATTTCGGAGTAAGTGGGAGAAATAGTACATACATTACTGTATTACTGTCGAGGCCTGAAATGAAGCAATTGATGGCCGAGTAATATTGATTTTAAAAGGAGTATTTTTTTAACTAAACCAAGCCGTTAATTGCTATTTCGGCCGAGACTTGTATAGTTTTTTTCTCTCATTTGCGAGGAAACAATACACAAATTATCAATACATAAAATTTACGATTATTTAATACCCATCACTTAGAAACATAGCAAGGGTTTGAAAATAAATCCCGAATGACTGAAAATATGTAAGTCATCGGCGGCATCGTCAAAGGGTGGAAATGCCAATTTTTTTGGTAGTTTCCAACGCATCTTTTTTGTGTCGCACGCGTCACACGTGGGGAATTTGTTTATTTTCAAATAGGTATTTAAATAAAAATATAATTTTTTGGTATTGATTATTGGGGGAGACCTTTGCCCAGCAGTGGGACAGTACAGGTTGACACAATAAAAAAATAAAAAAATATGTGTTCAGTATCAGTGGTATAGTCACCTTGATTAAATATGGTGCGAATACAGATCAACATGATGTATTTATAAAATGTAACTTCTTTCTGTCCTATTGCTTGCCGGTTCGTTTATAACTTGATTTCTACAGGACGGATTTAGATGCAATTTCTACCATTATGTAAAATATATTAAATTGTATTCGTCGGTCGGTGTGCATTTCCCATCTCGCACTTCGCCAGTTCTTTTAAACGAGTCATCAATAAATGAGCATGAGCACCCACGGGGTTTTCTAAAATCCAGTGTGTTCTAGTAGTGTGAACCGTTTCTCAAAAAACCGGATAATCACCGGTTAGAGTGAGTACCGGAGACTAATCGGTGATTTCACTAAACTACCGGTTATTTGATTTGTTGGAGAACGCACCCAAATGTGCAATTTTTATTTTTCTTCTTTTTTTTATTTTTTTGGGCGTGTTTTTTCTTCTCATTTATATAGATTTAGAGTATTTTGAATAACCGGAGATTATCCGGATAATCTCCGGTGATTCAATAAAATCTCCGCATAATCTCCGGAGGCTGAAATTGCCTCCGGTTCACACCACTAGTGTGTTCCCGATAATTTAAGCAATCCACAAACCTTGTATTATAACTAGTAACAGCCAAAATTAATAACCTATCTTTCCACGATTTGCTCTACTAGAGATAGAAATTTTACATAAGCTCCTCCTCCTCCTTTTAAATACATTTTATGTCTTTATATCACTAGTAGGGTAAATCGTAGATAGATAGGATATTAATTTTGGCCGTAATATGGGTTGCGATAGATATCGCAAAAAAATATATATATATATATATAAATAAATAAATAAAATATTTAATATTAATATTTTTAATGTTATTATTTTTTATTTAATATTTTTTTTCTATTTTAGATAAATTCCAAGTTAATGATAAAATTCAGGTCAATGCCTACTATTGCCATATTAATGTGTTTGGGGAAATACAGGCATGATATGTATAAAATAAATAAATAAATATTGATTTCACAAAAATTTGTACTCAGGAAATCCATTTACTACCAGGCCCCTCAGAAAGTATTGCGAAAAAAAGTTTTTATATATGGGAGACTGGCCAGTTATAATGTTTTTCGAAAATATGATTATTTATAAGTAAAAATAAGTAAGTTCCAATTTCAAAATTTCCCTCCACATTTTTTGCGAGTTAATTCAAAGTATTGTGTCTCACTGAAATATGGATCTGCGCCGGGAACATTTTAGAGCTATGATTTTATACGATTTCAAGTGTCGCCTGAAACCGGATGAATCGTACGATAGACTTCAAATGGCATTCATGGATGAAGGCCCTTCCAAGGCAACCGTGTATCGTTGGTATAACGAATTCAAGCGCGGTCGACCAACTTTGGGGGATGACGAAAGAAGCGGTCGCCCTTTGACGGCTGTTACCGAAGAAAACGTGCTAGCAGTGAAAAATTTAATCCAAGACAATAGGCGAATTACATATCAGGAGATTCAACACATATTGAAGATTGGATCGGGAAGCGTTCACGAGATTCTACACAGCCATCTTCGCGTGAGGAGGATAGTATCACGCTGGGTGCCGCACAACCTCACCGATGCTCAGAAGCAGGCCCGGGTGGAATGGTGCCGTGATATGCTTAACAAATTTGAAGCAGGCTCGTCTCGGCGTGTTTACGACATCGTTACAGGTGATGAGTCCTGGATTTATCAATACGACCCAGAAACCAAGCGCCAGTCGACTGTTTGGGTGTTTCAAAATGAGCCAACGCCTACCAAAGTGAAGCGATCTAGAAGCGGGGGTAAGATTTTGATCGCTAGCTTTTTTAATTTGACTGGCCACTTGGTATCAATTCCCTTACGGGATCAAAGAAGCATTAATGCCGAATGGTATACTACCAAATGTTTGCCAGAAGTTTTCTCTGTTATAAGCAACAAGCGTCCAAACACAGGGCTCCGCGGGCTACTGCTCCACCACGACAATGCACCTGCGCACACCGCACTCAAAACGAGGGACTTCCTGGACAGCACGCCAGTCAAACTCCTGGGTCACCCTCCTTACAGCCCTGATCTAGCACCGTGTGACTTCTTTTTATTCCCAAAAATAAAAAATCAGCTCAAAGGGATACAATTTTCGTCGCCGGAAGATGCGCTGGCTGCGTTCGAGCAGGCTGTAAACGAGGTGTCTGCGGCGGACTGGAAAAAGTGTTTTGAAAACTGGTTTAGGCGCATGAATCTTTGTATAGAGGCTGGTGGAAAGTACTTTGAAAAGATTTGATAAAAATATATGTACGTATAGAACAATTTTTTTTAGTTTCGCAAAACTTTCTGAGTGTCCCACGTATGTACGTATATCCTGTTTGATTATAACTGTTTGAAACTAATACCCCGCTTCGCTGCTATTTATTACTATCGAAATTAAGGTAAACCTCACTGCAGTTGACATGTTTTGTAAAAGAACAAAGGACATTTTAATTAAAATTAGCTCACTAAGTAAGATTTCAGCTATTTAAGAAGCGGGCTACCAAGTCATAACTGTTTGAAACTAATACCCCGCTTCGCTGCTATTTATTACTATCGAAATTAAGGTTCGACGTGGGAGTCTTCAAGAAAAGAGCATACGTCTTATTAAAAGGTCGTCAACGCATCGGCGACTCCCCTGGTGTTGCAGATGTACATAGGTGGCGGAGATTGCTTAAGATCAGGTGACCTGCATGATCCATGCTGCATGTTTGCCTAAAAAAAAACTGGTCTAATCTCCGAATGTTGGTATTACCCAGTAACTGGGTTACGGGGGTCTGATGGCAGTCGCTACGTGTAAAATACTGTTGTTCAGCCACATCTGGTTAGACTGGAAGCCGACCCGAATTATAGTTGGGAAAAGGCTCGGAGGATGATGAATCTTGTACGTTAAATACCTACATATTTTAAAAGAGCCCAAAAATTCCATTCCAAAAAATACCATACGATTACAACTCGAAATATTATAATTCCACAAAAATAAGGTGAAAAGAGGGGTCTCGAATAAAGGACGTTTCCACACGAATGACAATAGCGGCCGACTTGAGATATTCCCATCGACATCAAGAGACACCCTTATTTTCTAGAAATCGCTTGACATCATTTTCCGTAAAGTCGGTTTAGCGACCTGTATTTTAAAAACATACATTTGGAAATATATGCGTTTGTATTAAAATGATATATTGGCCAGAAGTAACAGATAAGAAACTACCCAACCAAAATAATCCTGAGATTAGATGGCGGTGCAGCAAAAATGGATTCACTTTATTTTTCAAAAAAAAACCGACTCCGTCCTAGTACATGCCAGTCCTTATATAAATTCCGCCTATGTTACGTGTATTGGTACACATTCGCCTAGCCTCTAAAACGAATGATGTGTGGGACCTATTTTAATTTTTCACACAGAATTATTAACGAGCTGTATCGAGGATACGTCTTTTTTTGGGTTCCGTAGTTTCTACAAGGAACCCTTATAGTTTCGTCATGTCCGTCCGTCTGGCCGTCTGTCCGTCTGTCCTTTACAGCTTAATAACTTCTACAGTAAGTATAAGTATAAGTAAATTAAATTTTGTTAAAAAATGGTCTGGATATAGATCTCAATTCTAAAAGAATAAAAAAATCTTGATTACATATTTTAGCATACATGTGAAATGGGGATGACATTTTTTTATTTGCTGGACCCCCTCGTGTGGGGTATCATTGAATAGGTCTACTAAAATGAAGGTAATGTTTCATACACGACTTTTTTATCAGGTATACCATCTGCGAAATACAACCCGCCAAAGTGGCTTGCAATGTGTCCCCCCCCCCTGCCATTTCTAAGCTATGAAACGTAGAAACTTATAATCTTCCACATTGATAGACCTTTATAAAACTGTCTTTTAAAATTAT
The DNA here is from genome assembly GCA_949699075.1 of Asteroscopus sphinx. Lineage (NCBI taxonomy): Eukaryota > Metazoa > Arthropoda > Insecta > Lepidoptera > Noctuidae > Asteroscopus > Asteroscopus sphinx. The sequence continues at coordinate 5,283,306 of OX453002.1, forward strand.
TTCGAGTATAATGTTGTACGAGCAGACCCGTACAATATGAATAGTATTAATTTTATGCATACGCTAGCACCGAATGCAGTGCGGTGCGACGCGTTTACTTGTTCAACCATTCAGTACCAATAAATTCGCCAAACAGAAACATCGTTTTAATCATCTCTCCCGGTTCGCGGTACTCACACACCATAATCAGATAATCACATCAAATATCAAGTTTAAAGGTGAATCGGTCTCTAACCGTACATCTTTTTGGTCCTTCGCGCATCGGAAAAGCGGGATCATTAACGCGAGTGATCAGAAAACTCTGTGACAATCGTGTGAGTGGTTCCAGTTCATCAACAACTGTGGAAATTATCATCCACAATCATCAAAGGAGCAGTTCAAGAAGTAGCACAGCAGCATACTAGTCTTGACTGCAATCAGCACTACCAGCAGCGTTATTCGCGATCGGCAGAATCAAAGTAAGATCTTTCCTTTTTTACTGCTTATCAATATAAGCCTAATCATGGAGGATCTTCTAGAAAATCAGAATCAAACCATGGATGCCATGAGAGACCTCTTGAAAAACTTTAAGAAGGCTGGCCTAGCCTGGCCGTAGAACACCAGATTTTATCAAGAGGCGACTAGAGACTCTTGACAGCTACTGGCAAGAGTTTCAAACAAATCATGTAAAACTAAGTGGTTTTACTGATAAATCAAGCGATTATTTTGTAGGGAATCATTACAAGCAGACCAAAGAATTTTACGCATCAACCCGTGAATTTATAAATCAATCGGATACCATACCTATTTTGAGACCAGCAACACAATTGGCTGGTACCTCAAAAGCAAGTGCGGAAAATTTAACAGATAATCCCGCCGATGTCGGGATACCGTCTTTCCCTGAAACACCAAGGTTCAAATCACAGGGCACCAATAGCAAGTTGGACGAATTGTTGAAAAAACAATCCAGTAACTTTAAGGCTTTTTCTCGAGCAATAATTAACATAAACATTGATACCATATCAGAGAAATGGGAGTTTCAAGATACATTGAAAACTTTAGAAACGAGATGGTCGGTCATCGACGGACTCCACTGGGAGATAGATAGCGAACTCGAAAGCAAAGATGAGACTTATGAGGAGTTGTTTTCTGCTTATGAAATGACCTTCAACCACATGAAAAAGTCTCTTAACAGCAAATTATGGTCGGTAACAAACAGAGAGAAGTCCACACCAAAAATGGAAGTTCCTGTATTTAATGGAAGTTATCAGCAATGGGTGTCCTTTAAGGATTTATTTACGGAAGGCATTCACAACAACCCATCACTGTCCCAAGCTCAAAAGATGCAGTTTCTTAAAGCCAAAGTAAAAGGAGAAGCAGAAGGGCTAATCCAACATCTACAGATAAGCTCAGAAAACTACTTGACCTGTTGGGAAATTTTAAACCACAGGTATAATAACAAAAAACTTATATACACCTCGCATCTAAATATTTTAATGAACCTTCCGATCCAGCAACAAGCTTCATTGAACAACATAAAGCGTATTCACGATACTACCCATGAATGTCTCAACGCAATCAAGAATTTGGGAGTCGATGTAAGCACATGGGATCCCTTACTTGTGTATCTTTTATCAAATAAATTAGATACTGAAACGCATGCTGATTATGTCGAATCTCTTAAGCAGCCACGAGAACTACCAATTTTATCAGAATTTTTGGACTTCTTGGAGAGCAAATTTACGAGCATGGAGTCATCAAGACGAAAACAAGATCAAAAACCAACATATTCAAACACTAAACCGTTCCAGGGTAATAATTCATCAAATAATTATCAGGGAAATAATTCATCAAAGAATTATTATAAGTTTCATAACTTCAAACAATCATATTCGGGCAACAAAGCAATTTCGCAAACATCAACCGGCAAAGAATTAAATTACAACCGAACTTGCCCATTATGCAAAAACGGGCATGGTTTATATCATTGTGAACAGTTTATTGGAATGTCCCCAATGAATAAAAAACAAACTATTGACAAGCTTAAATTATGCGTAAAATGTCTTAATTTTCATACCGGTAAGGCATGTTTTTCAATAAATCGATGCCGCTAATGCAATGGACATCATAATACCATTTTACATGAAGCATTTGCGCAACCACAAAACAAATCACTTAACTCACCAGTAACCAAGCACGGAGCCGTGCGAACTTCGCCCGAGCAGGCACAGCAAATTAACACGCACGTGGCTCAACAACGTGACGTACCAGAAATACTATTATGCATTGATTCAAGTCCAAAAATCAGATGGGTCGTATATTACTATGCATGTTCTGATTGATCAGGGCTCCCAAACTTCACTTATCACAGAAAACGCGGCGCAGCAATTGGCTTTGCCGCGTCAGAAGTGTACGGGAGTAATAACCGGAATAGGAGCCGGAGATAATCCTTGCAAGGGAGTTATCAACATAAACAGTTCATCAAGGAACGACTCCTATAGATTTAATACAGATGTTTTTATCATGAAAAACTTAACAAAAAATTTACCAAGCTACAGTTTTAAAAAACCGACGTGGTCTTACTTGGAAAACATATATCTTGCTGACCTCGACTTTAACGTTAGTCGTCCTATAGACATTTTGTTCGGCGCTGACATATATTCAAACATTATTTTAGAGGGGATCTGCAGACTTGATCAAACAACACCAATTGCTCAACAAACTCGTCTTGGTTGGATTTTGTGCGGTAATGTGACCTCATTGCAATGCAATGTCGTACAGATTGATGTTGATCAGTTGCAGAGATTTTGGGAAACAGAAGAAATATCGGAGTCAGCACCTCTTTCATCAGATGATCAAGAATGCATACAATTTTATAAGTCTACCACAAAACCCATGATGGAATGGATGAAATTTGAAGAACAATTAGGAAGTTCTAAAAACAAGGCTATAGCTCAGTTTGGGCATTTAGAACGCAAATTAATTAAACATGAAAATATCGCTAGTGAATATAAATTATTCATAAACGAATACCTATCGTTAGGACACATGAAACCAGCCATTTGCAATGTGAAACTTGAGTGTTTCCTGCCGCATCATAGTGTGCATCGTGAAGCCTCTACGAATACGTCACTGCGCGTCGTTTTTAATGCCTCATCAAAAACATCAAGCGGCCAAAGTTTGAATGACCTTATGCACAAAGGTCCAAACTTACAGCAAGACCTTCAATAATTAATTTTAAAGTGGAGGCAGTATCAATTTGCCTTTACGGCGGACATCGAAAAGATGTTCCGTCAAATTTTAATAAACAAAGATCAGAGCTTACAAAAAATCATATGGAGGGATAGTCCAAGAGATAAACTACAAGAATATCAATTGACAACCGTTACTTACGGCACCAAGGCCGCCCCATTCCTCGCAATGATGACGTTGAAGCAGCTGGCGAACGACGAACGAAGCATTTATCAAGAAGCAAAGAGAGTTCTGGAAGACTCTTTCTACATGGATGACCTTCTACATGGGACCCATAGCATATCCACTGCGCAGAAATTACAACATGATTTAATTGAACTGCTAAAACGAGGTGGTTTTAATTTAAGGAAATGGGCGTCAAATGATCAGCATTTATTACAGGACAATATGTCATGTCAGCAAGAGAGCAAAAGTTTCAAACAGTTGGAGTCTACAAAAACTTTGGGACTACGCTGGAATCCTGTCAAGGATAATTTCTTATTTGAACCAAAAATTGATTCGGCAGTCGTCAAGGCAACCAAACGATCCGTACTATCAGATATTTCCAGGTTCTTTGACCCATTAGGATGGCTCACACCTGTAACAACTAAGCTTAAAATATTATTTCAAAGAATTTGGACAACACAAATACAGTGGGATGATCAAATACCTGAAGAAATTTATCATGAATGGGTCAAATTTAAAGCCGAAATAGAACATATCAATCAGATACAAATACCAAGGTGGCTAGGAACAAAACCAGAACATAGAGTCGAGTTACACGGGTTCTGTGACTCGTCAACAAAAGCATATGCATGTGTTATTTACTGCAAAGTTTATTATGAAAAACCAAACATAATTTTAGTCGCCGGAAAATCAAGAATAGTACCATCTAGTCAACAATTATCATTACCACGACTAGAGCTGTGTGGTACTCAATTATTAGCCAAACTCATGGCTAAAGTCAAGCTTTGCTTAATCGATTACAAGATTGACATTTATGGCTGGATTGACTCCACGGCAGTATTGGGTTGGTTACAAGGAGACCCAGGCCGGTGGAATACGTTTGTTTCAAACAGAACAAGACAAATCACGGATACAATGCCGTCTGCCTGCTGGCGGTATGTAAAGTCTGGAGAAAACCCTGCAGACTGCGCAAGTAGAGGTTTATCGATACCTCAATTAAATCAGCATCCCTTGTGGTGGCAAGGACCATCGTGGTTATTAACATATAATGCTACTGGTGAACATAATCAACCCATTTATACGACCACAGAAGAAACGAAGAAGCAAAAGCAAGTAAATAATATTTTAAAGCAGGAAACAGATAGCAATATTATCATTATTTTGTTAAAGAAACACAGTTCGTTTAGCAAAGCTGTACATATATTAGCATGGATATATAGAGTTTTAACAAAAAATAAGCAAAGCAAGCAGCCTTATCTTTCATTAGAAGAGATAAGACAGGCTAAATTAAGGATAATTAAGCAAGTACAGCAAGAAGAATTTTATGAAGAAATAAAAAGCTTGAGAGAAAAAGGAAAGCTGAGCAATAAAAGCAAAATACTTAACCTAAATCCGTATTTAGATAAGGAGGATCTTCTCCGTGTTGGAGGAAGGTTGGCACATGCTCATATTAACACAGACATGCAGCACCCTATCATAATACCACACAGAGGACGCTTGACTGAATTGATCATAGATTATGCCCACGAATTAACACTCCACGGCGGAGCACGGTTAACGTTGGGATTTATCAGACAAAAATATTGGATTGTAGGTGGAAATGATGCCACAAAAAAGCAACTACGTTTATGCGTCAAATGTAAAAAGCAAAGTCCAAACAAGCATAATCAAATAATGGGTAACTTACCTCCTGGAAAATGTTCTATGTGTAGAGTCCTCGACCTACATCCCAGAGCGGACGGCCACGTCCGAGTTGTTAGCCTAAAAACTAAAAACGGGATTCTCAAACGACCAATCACCAAAATATCAATTCTGCCTGTTAATCAGGAGATAACAAATACTTCTCAAAACGACAAGCAAGTGTCAGAATCAAATGACTTCAAACAAATATCGAAACCTCTCGAAACAATTAAACCAGCAAGTTTTAACATATTATCATTGTTTACGTCATTAATACTTTTTATGACAATCATATCGGGAGTCTAAAGCAGTTTCAATGTCACGAGATTTAGACAAAACCAAAGTCTTTATTTTGATAAATTATCCAACATGAAGATAATAAGAGACGAGTGGAAGCTTATTATTTATTACGATATGCAACCTTATTGGGAGGGAATAAGAGCTCTCAATAAATACACTACGTCTTTAGAACAAACGTGCAAAACAGTGCATAATAATTGAGAGATCATATTACTCCAGTTGAGTCAAGGGCTCGCTGAACTTGAATACTACAATCAGATGTTGCTCGGTCAGCATTCAAGCACGCGACAGATCAGAATGCGACGCGGTCTTATCGACGGTGTAGGATCCCTCGCTAACAGCTTGTTCGGAGTATTAGACGCAAGATTCGCCGAACAGTATCAGAAAGATATCAGATTACTACGGGACAATCAAAGACACATCGCTTCATACTGGAAAAATCAAACATCTATCATAGAAGTGGAATATAATCTTTTAAAACGAACTGAGCAAACAATGAACAAACAACATAAAATGATCACTCAACACATATTTTCCATGGAAAAAACTTTAAATGAGTTAAAATCAACAACTCAAAATATTTCGCTTGTTAATGAAATAATTGTAGGAGCCATAATAGGAAGCAACATGCTACACAACTTAAAATCATTACAGAGCACCTTGCTAGATACTGTAACAGACATCTATCACGGCCGCTTTAACCCACATCTTTTGACTCCAGAACAATTGCAAGATCAGCTGAGTACCATCGCAAGTCAGCTTCCAACGGATGTTTCGTTACCTATAGAAAATGTTCACACAGACCTAAGAAAAATATTTAAACTGCTTCAAGTGAAAGCCAGAATGCTAGAACAATTTTTGATATTTGAGATCAGACTTCCTCTCATCAGTAGAGACTCGTTCGAGATATTCAAAATATTATCAGTTCCTCAAGTCAAAGGAAGTGACATGGTTAGCATAAAACCGATATCAGAATACGTAGCAATTAACCTAAAAAAGGACACTTTCATAACCATGACATATGAGACTTTGAGATCATGCTTAACATCAGATGCATATTTGTGTCACATTCAGAAACCTATTTATCGTTTAAAAGGGGATAAGGATTTCTGTCAGATTGCAGAATCAGAGTGTCAGACACAGACTACTTCCTGTAAAAACAGCTGGTTAGAAAGCAATACCATGAATAATTATATTTATTTTTGTTGCGATCAGTGCCCTTTACGTATAATGTGTGACGATCAAGTTACCGCTCATCAACTGTCGGGTGCAGGTATTATAGTAATAAACAATGGATGTATTATTAGAACACAACTTTTCACGGTGATTGCGCATAAACAGCAGTCTAGTGAATTAACCATAAGACCAGATGTGTATGCACCTCTAATACCACCAATAAACCATCTCATCAACATAACGATTCCTCATATGTTTCCATTGAATGATACGGAAGTGGAGAGTCGTCACAAAGAATTAACAGAGATTGCCGAGAAAATTAAAGTTATGAAAGATAACGCACAGATATCAGAAAGTATTTCGTACCATGATATACACCACTACACATTGATATACTCCGTCATCGGATTGATGGGAATAGCAGGACTTGTGTTCCTGTGGCGTCGTGGGCGCGCCTGGCGCATACCAGCGATGCCAGCGCCTACCGCAGCAGTGCAGGCTCAGGGTGGGCCTGCTCCTCTTCATTGCATCAGTAACAGTAACAGTACACAGTGCGTGAATCTCAGTGATAGAATAGTGTATAGTAGTCAAAGTGAATTAAATGACAATAATCAGTGTAGTGGTTCAAACAAAAATAGTGTGCGTGTAAACAAAGCAACATCACCTATTTTTGATGAAATTTAAGGACTCATAAGTATAATAAAATCGCATTATCATTAATCATTTACTGTTTCTCATAATAATTTGGATTAATTGTTATTATTATGTATAAACATTCAATAATTATAGTTTAAACAAATATGAATTATAACATAAATTAGTATCCATATCAATTAGCATTGTCTTCATTTTATAAACTATAAATTTACAAAGAATCAATTTATTTGCGATTCTATTTATTTAATTTTATCATTGTTATTCTTTCTGTCCGGGAGCATGTACGAGCAGACCCGTACAATATGAATAGTATTAATTTTATGCATACGCTAGCACCGAATGCAGTACGGTGCGACGCGTTTACTTGTTCAACCATTCAGTACCAATAAATTCGCCAAACAGAAACATCGTTTTAATCATCTCTCCCGGTTCGCGGTACTCACATACCATAATCAGATGATCACATCAAATATCAAGTTTAAAGGTGAATCGGTCTCTAACCGTACAAATGTGATTATAAATTTTTGAGTTATAGTGAGAAAACTGCAAAATATTTAAGACGTCCTAGTTCATGGGTCATTGACCTTAGAGAAAAATCATCATAGCAAATAATGCTCCTTTAGTTACTACCTATTTAAAAAAATCACTAAAAGTAACTTTGTGTTATATTGATATGACACACTTCTTAAATTTAGCTTCTTAAATTCTGCGCTAGGTGGCGCTGTTTGCAAAAACTAAAATAGCAATGATTAATATTCGATTTGATTCGTTTGTAATTAGGAACCCTATAATACTGAGCATGGCCCGACATGCTCTTGGCCGGTTTTTATATATATTTTACAATGCGGCTGAGATATTCACTGAAAAATGCGGCAGAAAACAAAATGCCAATCAGCAATAAGGATCGGCGATGTTTTCTGTAAATAAAAACTGGCTGTATCCTAGCATATTTCAAACCTCATTTTATTCCCGTCACAGGGTTAACAGATGCCTAGCTTATTCCATTTCACAAACGAACCAACATCCTGCACAGAGGATATTACCTATGCATTTTAGAATTTTCCAATATCAATCTCTAAGTACTTATTGATTTTTAGTCCCATCTATATGGAAACGGGCATTCATGCAGAATGAAGGTTTATGCGGGACTGTTTATTTTCCAGATTAACTAACTGTATTGAAGAATTGATAAAAGATATTTAAAAGTTTAGATGAAATATCTATCCCATTACAAAACAAACGAAAATAAAACTTTTTAACAAAAAATTGAACCGACGAAAGCAGAAACTGAAAAGCGAAAAATAACTAATTATGAGTCGGCGCCAAACGAACTTTTATCAAGCAAAGTGCGTGTATGTTGCAAGTGGCCGAGCGGAGGACGCATTTTTGGAAAGTTATTGTTTATCGTTGAAAATTTCACGTTGTATTTGATGTGACGTTGTTTTTATTATTTATTTAAAGTAATTTAATGATCTTCGTCGATTGGTTGTTTGGCGCCGACTCATAATTAGTTATTTTTCGCTTTTCAGTTTCTGTTTTCGTCGGATCAATTTTTTGTTAAAAAGTTTAATTTTTAATTTTTTTGTGGTTAAAATCAAACTCCAGTGGGGTAATTGTGTAATGCCATCACATTGACATCAGCTTTCATTTTGAAATTAAAGCAATATTCATTGCGTGGTACGTAGTTGTCAATATGACGGATTGTCAAAACACACAGAGCAATGAACATTGAAATCCGAATGAATGCGATCGCGAGTGAGTTACGCAATTAGGCAGCAGGTCTCCATTATGTCGTAGTGTCTAGAGAACTATATTTACGTGTGTCAAGTTTCAACAGAATCGGTTAACAGGTATGAATTCAGTGGGTGAACAAACACTCATCCCCTGTTTTACTACCCTTAGGGGTGGATTTTGATTTTGAAATTTAAATGGGACCAACTTCGAGATATACCCTATCCATTAAAAAAAGAATCATCAAAATCGGACCACTCTGTAAAAAGTTATGCGTGGCCATACATAAAAAAAAAAAAAAAAAAAAAAATGTACTCGTCGAATTGAGAACCTCCTCCTTTTTTCGTCGGTTAAAAATGTTCCGTACGCAGCGGCAGCACAGTACACATACAAAGTCAAAGACAAAGACATTTATTGCTCAAACTGTGTACATAAATGTAGGTATTTATCAAAGTTTGGTATCAACAGCCTACCCAATCGGGTGTAGCAATAGTAGGTACAAACTATGAAGTCTGACACTACAATAATATATTTAAATATTTAACTTATATAGCGCGCAGTGTAGGGTTGGCTGGCAACGTGCGCCGTCGCACGGTTAAGTACCTAGAAGCCGTTGGAAGCCGCGCATGCGCGGCGACTCTCGCGCCACCTCGGGCTCCGCTCGGCCGCAGCTGGCAGTCGCGCGCGGACGCTGTCTCGAGTAACGCGTCATACTGTCATCCTCCGCGGCTCTCGCTCGCTCCGTAATAGTGTACCCAAATTGTCTCATCGTATCGAACTTGTTTAGTTTTAATCTATTGTCGTTTATACCTAGTGTCAAACTAATGATTACACTGATTCTGTGCATAGAACAACGTTTTATTTCACTCACTGAACGGATTATCAGACCCAACTACTATACTTATTTTTACTGCTTTGACGACATCTGTGGTCTAGTGGTTCGAGTGTCGGACTGCTGATCACGAGGTCGTGGTTTCGATTCCCACAGGACACAAATATTTGTGTGATGAACATGAGTGTTTGTGTTAGTCTGGTTGTTTCTTATGTATTATAAGTATGTATTTACAAAAAAAAGTATATAAGTATTATATCCATTGTCTGGTACCCATAGCACAAACTCTACTTAGTTTGGGACTAGATGGTGATGTGTAAAATGTCCCAAAAATATTTATTTATTCACTATCAGTTTTTACCAAAATATTCATTTATAGTACAAAATACTTTTTGGATTAACCACTTTTTTAAAATTACTCTCTAGTTTTTTTCATGTCTACAGGTAAATGGTTAAATACTCCTATAGCTGTGATATATGTACTTTTGTAATAGATTATACTATTTATATTTGGCAAATTTATATCATATTTATACTGACTACGTACATTTGGTTTAAACTACACGCTGAAATTTGAATCGCTTATTTCCCTAAAAGGGGTCATTGTACTCATCATTATGAACAACTTTTACTATGGGACCAAACCTGAAATCGCGAAAAAAAAATCAGGTGGTCCCTACATTTTATTGATTTAAGTGAACACAAATGTAGGGATCAACTGATATTTTTTTCGCGATTTCAGGGTTGGTTACATAGTAAAAGTTGTTCATAATGATGAGTACAATGACCCCTTGTCGGGAATTAAGCGACTCAAATTTCGCATGTATAATAAACTAGTATAAAGTAAGTTAGTTACTTTAAGTTACTTTCACGTCATAATTGGTACACTTTCTGTACACACACGACGGCATTTAAGTTTTTTTTTTTGTCACCGGTTACGCTCGGCGCCTTACTTGACGTGGACTAATAGAAAAACGACCCAAGTAGGACGTAGGTTCGTGTCTTCAGATTGCACGCGCTAGTAACATATCTCTACTTTTAAATATCATTAGCTAACTGCCAAAACTAAATATCCAATCTATCCACGATTTACCCTACTAGAGATAGAAATTTGACATATTTTGTATGGAGCTTACTCGGACGAATAAAAAATAGCGGACGGAATCTCGCAAAAAAAAAAAAAGAAGCACTTGGTTTTTTCCTAAACCTACTATAATTTCGACAGAATTTTAACACACCAGATATATATTGTTATTTTATTTGTGACACTACGACAGTGACTACCGTCACACGAGATTTGTTGCGTAATCGCGGCTTTTTGTCTTACTACGGCTGTGAATGTGTGCGTGCCAGCCCGTACTTTTTTATTCGTCCAAAGGAGCTTATGTCAAATTCCTATCTTTAGTAAGGCAAATCGTGGATAGATTGGATGGTTATTAAATGGATGGATGGATGGAAATACCGTAAATGGTATTCTTGTAATCTTTGAACTGTGCGTAAGCTGCGCGTCCACTGCACGGCTACCAAACTTACCAACGTTGTGGCCATTTGAGAGAATAAAAATTACTTACTAACGGCCAAAATTAATATCCTATCTATCCAAGATTTGCCCTACTATATATGGAAACTACCCCCTCCGTTCGCCTCACTTTTCGTAACGCATTCACCAGCTTACTCCCGAAGTCAAGCGTGTCTAAAGAAGTTTTACTTCAAAAATCTTGCCGATCAAGTTGCGTTCGTATTTACGCATTAATGACGTGTAGCAGCTGCAGTAGGATGACAACAAAGCGCTCGCGTGACGCGAACTTGACGCGAGGGTATCTGATGGTCACCAAAGATAAGAAAATACGAAAAGCGTTGTTTTGATCGAAACATAACTGAAACTGCACTGCTTTAGTTATGTGATTTGTCCTACTGCTTATATTTTCACAAAATAAAAATTCCATTAAAGTTATTGTTGGCTATTTTGAAACCGTCTTAAGAGTCTAATCTTACAAAGAAGAGCAATGGGGTGCCAAATCTTACTGTGGGAGGAATAAAATCTGTTTGCACCTGCGAGCGATACACAAAGGCTTCGGTTTAAACTTGAAGAAAAACACGTTCAATATCTAACGTAAAAAATAATAGAGCTTACCTACATCAATGAAAGACACTTTGTGTCCGATTTTCTATGTTTTTTTTTTTTTCATTTGGTACACATCTCGACGCTGACGCTGATATAATGTTTATTAAGAAGTGTGTTTCGAGGAGAGTTGCTTTATTGAGTTATTCACAGAAACAGAGTAAAACGTTAACTGTGAGTTTGCACTGACGTAACATTCACATAAAAACATGTTGAAAACTCAGTTTTCTGTCAATGTCAATACATTAATCGCGTTCGCATTATCACACAACTTGTTGTTGTTGAAACAAAACTTGTTGGACATTTCATAGTCTATTGACATGTTTCACAATACATTTCGTATCAAAATGTCTCGATACAAATCTTGCAACTCATGGAAATATTTGTTTTGATATTTCCAGATAATACTGGTGTAAATGTTGTATGACGATGACCGACGATCTGGTGAAGGTCGCGGGAATTCGCTGGATGCGGAAGGCGCAGGACCGGTCGTTGTGGCGATTCTTGGGGGAGGCTTATGTACAGCATGGACGTCTTTCGGCTGAAATGATGATGATGATGATGAAATGTGGTACCATAACCACAGATGCCGTAACCAAATCGTGGACATTTTATTTTTATTTATTTATTTATATATATACCCAGTTTTCTCCAGTGCGAACGTACAAAATAAGTTGCGAGATTAGTTTCATATGACAAGTTTCGAAACATTACATGTTAAATGTTTTTAGGTGCAAACTCACAGTTATAGACAGCATTTGCAATTTGGAATATAAAGGCAAGATTCGTAATGGAACACCACACACATCATGACTCATCTGATAGTATAAGGATGATTAAATAAATATAAACGAAGTGTCACACACAGTAATAAGCTATTAAGTTACGTAGCAAATGAGCTTACCGATCAAGAAGTGAACAACAATTACCTGAAGTATGTTCATGAACTTTCACTCACTGCGTGTGGGGAGACTAAAGCGCTCGTGGGAGTCCCCCGGGTCAAAGTCACAGTGTTGTGGCGGGAGGAGGGGATGTCGTGGCGGTTTCATTCACAACCAGCAGAGCAAGCTGTAAACAAATCCGCAGAAGTCCAATTAATCCGGACAGAAATTCTTCTATCAATAATGATAAATAAATCTTCCATTCGGAAGCAAACGGGTTTGGATAATATTTCACGCGAAATTCTTCATAAATCTTTACGTGTCGTAGTTACACCTATTTTCCTTGCCTTTTGTGATGCGATAACAGCATTTGTTCTATCAAAGGTAATAAAACATCTAATTTTATGTTAACTAGTATAAGATTCCTCGTAACAAATATGTGATCACATGGCTTCGCACTAGAAGCCTCAGAAGGAAGCTTTGGAGCATTTTCTTTTTAGATGTGAACCAAATATGCATAAAGCAATACATATTTGCGATCTGTAGTGGAAAAAGTAGGAGCGAAAGAATGGTCATGATAAAATAAATGATCGAAAACTACAAACAGAGAACGAATATAACAAAAAATACAAACAAAAGATTAACGAAAGAAGAAACTACGCACTAGGAAAGATAGAGCAAAAGTTATGAGCACAAGATCGAAGAAGCAAAGAACTGTGAGCATACAAGTGATGATGAAATTATGGACAGAAGTGGTGGTGATGGTGTTGGAGTGTTATGAGCAACAAGAAGCAGTGAATGTAAGACTGACAAAGTATGAATTTGTGAGAATCGCCAGACATGAAGGTGGAAAATCTCACGTAATTCTAATTTCACCGGCACCCGTACCATTGGCACCAACACACAGCAATGCAAGCATCACTGTTTTCTAGCACAAGTAGGTACAGGGGTAGTACTACCCCGGATGAGCTCATTCACAAAGGAGCTATACTACAACTTAATACTGGCTGGTAGAACTGAATATGAGTGGGCGAGGATTCAGGTCAGTGGCGTGGCGTGCTATAGATAGATAGATAGATAAAACGTTTATTTAGTACAAAACAAGACACAAGACATACAAGTTAAAAGACAATACAAAGACATAACAGCACAAAAGACTAAAAAAAACCGGCCAAGAGCGAGTCGGACTCGCGCAGTAAGGGTTCCTTACCACCCATCGACCTGATACCCCATAGAAACTGATTTAATTTACGAGAGTTTATCAAAAGGTACTGTCTGACACCCGTTTCCGCACCCGTGATTTCTTCATAAAACTTTACCATCCCTTTTCACCTCTTTAGAGATGGAGTTTCAAAAATCCCTCCCTGTCCCTCCTTAGTGCACCTCTAGGGTAATTCAAGGAATATTTCCTCCAAATTTCTAATTTCTACCGGCTAAAACAGTGCGTTTTCTGACAATCAGTCAGTGTTAGAGTGTTATTAAGTAGAAGATTTAGGTTAATATAAGCTGTCAGTTGTCTAACGAATATCTATGGCAGCTGTTACGGCTAGTCTGGCAACTGTTCTAACCTCCGAATTTCGGTATTACCCAGTAACTGGGTTGCGGGAGTCTGATGGCTCCGTGTAAAATACTGATGTTCAACCGCATCTAGTTAGACTGGAAGCCGACTCCAATATAACTGGGAAAAAGGCAAGAAGGATGATGATGATGATGATGAAGTTACAACGCTATTTATCATATAAATTATCTACATACTTCTGTTAAAGTACCAAAAAAAAGATGGCTACTTTTCTATCTACTATTCCAAGTACCTTGCATTATTAACTCTACAATTATCGCGATCAAAGATCTATTGCATATAGAAAATACATGAAAATACCGTGTAGAATCGTTTAACATTTTCTCTAAAAGTTATAAAAAGTCCTTTGCCACAATATCAGAGCAGCAGACGCAATTATTACGGATCGTTGAACCCGGCGGATATGTTTCAAACTTACTTTACCATGAAATTGCAGGATGAGGTTTTGTGAAGTGTTGAGGTTTTCTGAACATTCCATTGTCGAATATTTGAACGCACCAGTGCAGCTGCAAGTGATTGCGAATTAGAATATTACGAGTTCGTGGAACTACTCGTTTCGGTTCATAGAATATCGGTGTTGTGCATAATGGAAGTATCTACAATAATTCTTATTAAGGGGAATGTACCAGCCAAGTGGCACCCCCATCAGTAAAAAAATATTACTCGCTTAATACATCATTTATCGAAAATTCGTTTTTAACAATTGAAGTACACGTACAGTAGTTTAATCAGAAACTATTAACTCTGTAAAATATAGTTAGCTGTAGTTGTAGATAGAAAAAATGCCAAAAGTGGCCGTTTTTCGCACTTTTTCTATCTACAACTACATCATCATCATCATCAACTCAGCCTACCGCAGTTCTCTGCTGGACATAATTATGTCTCTCCCAAATTGCTCCACAACGCTCGGTACTCTGCCTTCCGCATCCAGTCCCCCCAGCTATTTACATCAGGTCATCGGTGCACCTGGCTGGGGGGCGCCCTACAGTACGTTTGTCGATTCGTGGTCTCCACTCAAAAACTCGTCTGCTCCAGCGTTAATTGGTCCTGCGACAAACATGGCCAGCCCACTGCCACTTCAGCTTGCTGATTCTACAAGCTATGTCGGTCACTCCGGTTCTTCTCCGGATAATCTCGTTACGGATTTATCCTTCAAAGAAACTCCAAGCATAGCTCCCGGTGAGTGTAATGTTACAAATTGTATCATTACAGGTAGCGCACTGTAATGCCCGGTTCTCCTCACTCACTGATGCAATGATCGAATCGGAAATGATACATTAGAGGCGAATACTCCCTGTGTCTACGCGCCTTTATAATGCGGGCTCCATTTACCACTAATAAATAGTACTTAGGAGTATCAAATCATAAAAAACGTATTCTCTACCACTCATCAAAACTTAAATTCAGACTATACGTTCCTGAATTATGGAGCCAGAAAAGACTATATGAAACCTCATAATATACTGTAGAATATTTTAAAAGTAGTAGTTTTAGTATTTTATAGTATTTTAAAGTGGCGATAGCATCAAGATTGATGCCTTCCAGTTGTGGTGTTGGCCAAGACTACCTCGGATACCATGACAACTAATGAGTCTAAACTGGAGAAGCTGAACATCACCAAGCGACTATCTACAATATGCCAGGAGCGTGCCCTCAGCCTTTTCGTACATATTATGCAATCACCTGAGCATTGTCTGGAATGTCTCATGATACTGGGCTGGATAGAAGTAAAGAAGTAAAGCGCACTCAAGGCAGAGCACCGGCAAGATGGTCAGATCAGACGCGATCAAGAAGGCTGTCGGAGGCAGCATGTACCGAGTGGTCTACACAGTGAAAGACCGCATAGCTTGGAGACGTGTCGTGTGGTCGCGATGTGGTCGCGAACCTCAGCAGTGAGGGAACGATGAAGAGGAAGACAGTTATTTAATAGATGTAGAAAACCTAGCCTAGGTTTTCATCGTTCTATAGAGGGCACGCTTGTGGTTTTTAGTAGATAGTCGCTTGGTGATGTTGAGCTCCTCCAGTACAGACTCATTAATTCTCATGGCGTTCCATGGTATCTGAAGTTAGTACTTAATAGACCTAGGAAAACCTAGCCTTGTAGCCTTCAACAACAACAAACAACAATGTTGTTGCGTGGTATCTTGGCATGATACCTTATGCGATAGCAATATAACTATCATCAGAATAAACATTAGAACAAATTATCAACACTGAGAGGCCTATGGGGCGAAGGATATGATTAAATTAGCGTTTATTAGGAACAATAACAATATAAAACGATTTTACAATAGAAAAGAAGATAGCTACAAAAGTATAAACTGTGGCGCAGCTATCAACGCGCGACCCATAATAATATAATACATTTTGTTCCAGATAAAATTTAATAAGAGAAACATATACTTTTTAACAATTTCGAAAAACAATTAAAATAATAAAACAAAGTTTAACCGGATTAAATCGCGTATATTATTTAAATTGGTTTCCCTGACGTTTCGAAAGCTTTGCAGCATTTCGTGGTCGCAGGTAGACTAAGAAAAAAAAAAAAGCAGTGATAGCCTAGCGGTTGAACGCTTGCCTTCCGTGCAGGAGGGTGTTAGTTCGATCCCGGCCCGCACCTCTAACTTTTCGAATTCATGTGCGGATTTATATTCGATTATCACTTGCTTTAACGGTGAAGGAAAACATCGTGAGGAAACCTGCACACCAGAGAGTGCTCCATAAAGTTCTCAATGGTGTGTGCATTCCGCCAACCCGCACTAGGCCAGCGCGGTGGACTAATGCCTTAGCCTTCTCATACTGAGAAGAGGCCCGTGCCCAGTAGTGGGACAGTAATGGGCTGGTTACGTAGGTAGACTAAGATGACAATCGTCTTTACAGATATTTCTAAAAAAATATTTTAATCTACCGTACAATATTTATTAATTAAAATCGTTTCGATGCACGCAGTAATCACTCACAATATCATTATCTTTTACAGTGTTGCGTGCTGTTTGGGACTTGATTACTTTTAGGACTGGGTTCCAAACAGGTAGTAGCTGTCAACCATCTTTTCTATTAAAATTAGGATGTTTTTTAATTTCAATAGCCTCACGGAGCATTCTAGGTACATATCGGTTTTCCTTTTCCAGAACTTGTGGTTTATCATCATCATCATCATCATTTCAGCCGAAAGACGTCCACTGCTGGACATAGGCCTCCCCCAAGCATCGCCACAACGACCGGTCCTGTGCCTTCCGCATCCAGCGGATTCCCGCGACCTTCACCAGGTCGTCGGTCCACCTTGTGGGGGGCCTACCCACGCTGCGCCTTCCAGTACGCGGTCGCCACTCCAGAACTTTACTGCCCCATCGGCCATCCGTTCTGCGAGCAATGTGCCCCGCCCACTGCCACTTAAGTTTGGCAATTCTTCGGGCTATGTCGGTTACTTTCGTTCTTCTGCGAATCTCCTCATTTCTGATTCGATCACGCAGGGACACTCCGAGCATAGCCCTCTCCATTGCCCTTTGAGTGACTTTGAGCCTTCTTATCAGGCCCATTGTGAGCGACCACGTTTCAGTACCGTAAGTAATTACTGGCAACACACACTGGTCAAAGACTTTCGTCTTGAGACACTGCGGTATTTTGGACGAGAAGATATTGCGTAGCTTCCCGAACGATGCCCAACCGAGTCGGATTCGACGATTGACCTCTTTCTCGAAGTTGGACTTACCTAGCTGGACAGTTTGTCCTAGGTATACATAATCGTCAACAACTTCGAGTGTAGATTCTCCGATGCTTACGGGAATGGGTGCTATATGGGAATTCGACATAACCTTTGTCTTGTCCATATTCATTTTAAGACCCACTCTATCGGAAGCTCTACTGAGGTCATCGAGCATTGTACCGAGGTCCTCCATGGTCTCAGCCATGACTACTATGTCGTCGGCAAACCGAAGGTGAGTGATGTACTCGCTGTTTATGTTAATGCCTAGCCCATTCCAGTCCAGAACCTTGAAGACATCCTCCAATGCAGCAGTGAAGAGTTTCGGAGAGATCACATCTCCCTGTCTCACACCTCGCTGCAGAAGGATAGGTTTCGAGGCTTGGTCCTGTAATCGGACTAACATAGTGGCGTTTTCATACAAAGACTTTAACACTTCGTGGTTTATCAAATCGAAGAAAATGGTTGGGTTTGTCTAGGGCATGTTCACACACTGCAGACTTTGTAGAGCGTCTGTTCTTGACGTCAGCTATATGTTTTTTAATTCTAGTGACTATACTACGCTTTGTTTGCCCTATGTATGATAACCCACAATCACAATCAATCTTGTAGACCCCTGCACCTTGTAAGGGAATGTGACACTTCACCGGTCTGAGGAGTTGGCTGATCTTTCTTTAGGGCTTGAAATAGGTTTTGATAGAAGCACGCTTTAAGATATGACCAATTCTGTCGGTGACTCCTTTGATGAATGGTAGAACAGCAGGTCGACGATCAACTGTGCTGGGTTTCGAACGGCGTTTGCGGTGGGGATGTGGAACTCGCAAGTTATTATGCTTGAGAACATGCTTCACATGGTAAAGTTCCCCTGCCAGGTGGTCGGCGTCGCAGATGTGATGTGCTCTCTGTAACAAAGATTTGGCCACGGTAGCTAACTGACAAGGATGGTGGTGAGATTCACCGTTCAAGTACCTGTCTGTATGGGTAGGCTTTCTATACACTGTATGACTAACAGAATGATCAGGATTATGGATAAGTTGTATATCAAGAAAAGCTAAGGATTTGTTTGCCTCCAATTCCTTAGTAAATTGAATTTCACTATGTATAGAATTTAGATGTTCTAAGAAAGCAGAGACACTACTGTGTGGGCAAGATGGTGAATGTGTCGTCAACGTACCTCTTGAAGATCTTCGGCATAGCCGGGGCGTTCAGGAGAGCTCTCCCTCCAAAATCCTCTATGAAGATATCAGCTACCACCGGGGATACCGGTGAACCCATGGCCACACCGTCGACTTGAAGGTAAAACTCATTGTCCCACAGTAGGTAGCCGCTGGTAAGGCAGTGTTCAAGCAGCTCTGCATATGCATTTTTTTTATAATGTGTAGTGATCGCAAAAACCTAAGAAGTTATTATAACAATTAAAATGTTGAAAAAATAAGTAAATGGATGATATGTGTGTGTTGGGGTGTAGGGGTGTGTGTGCGTGTGTATAGAAATGTTTGAATGTGTGTAATATGTGTTAACTAATTATTAAGGAATCTCATTCAAGCGTCGTACTTATTCAAAATTCTATCTTTGTTTCAGTTACGTGATCCAGACACTAAGATCTAAAGCTCAGCATCTAGCGATAAGGTAAGTGTCATACAACTTAGCTATAGATTTGAAGCTTAACCTGAACGGAAGCAGAAGAGAAGCCTCCTTTAGCCAACAAATTCGTTATTCGTTATGAATCGTATTTCCGCTAGTCGATCGAGTCACTCACATCTGTGGAAGAGTACCCCTTCTTTCCGAATCCCTACACGTGATCCCTAAATGGTGCAAATCAGGTGACATACTGGTGGTAGGCCACTGCCGACGGCTTGCGACAACCCACCGGACAAAGCCGTGCCGCCAAGCGACCTAGTCGTGTTCCGGTACGATGCCCGGTGTAGCCACTTCAGAGGATAGGTCTAAATATTTGACTGCCATCCTGTCACCTTTGCTGGACAAGCGTGAACCATCGTTTACCGCACCATCGCTTAACATCAGGTTAGGTTAGGTGACGGACAAACGCAAGGCCGTTAAGTATTAAAAAAAAATGTTTGAGCCAAATATCTTATTAACAAGACCCTAGTCCAGTTGAAGTAGTCTTGTCCAAAGCTCTAATTATGTATACCTGATTTAAACTTGGAATCCTGTTACAGGAAGGATGTGGTGCTCAAGGATCTCAGAGAGGCTATGCCACTGGGTGCTATGGAACCAGGTTAGTCACTCTCATTGACCGACAAAAGACTCAAGATACAGATTCAGCTACTCAACGACGTCTTAAAAAGAGCGCATTGTCAATGCACGGATGTTAAAACGTAACAGGGACAATCATCTTTTTTTGCCTCTAGTATTTTTCTTTTTTTATAATTGAATAATTGCATTTTTTTGTCTTTCTGCAATTCTGTTTAATTAGAATGTTAATCTATATTATTATTTTCAATTATTGTAAAGTGTGTGTGTGACTCAGGGGACATCGATGTTCCCGGGGATATATGAAAATAGTGGTTTGTTGTGGCTAACCACCTATTTTCACGGAAATCTTCATGTTTAGTGGGTATAACATAAGTTATAAGTTTTCATGAAGAGCTATTTATAAGATAAACTGTATTTACCCATGGCATGTACAAAGGAAACTTTTTAAATTGATTAAAACATAGTGACAAAAAAATTTGATTGTTCGATTGAAAAACCGATATAAATATGAAGCTTAAGTTTGAATTTGTGTTTACTTGATCCAGAATTTGATGCTTACAACTTAGAATGCGTACATAGGTATAAACTAATGTATTCCCATCTGATTATTTTGCCTATTTTTTAACTTTTGACGCTTACATAAATCTGACGCCAACTGTACATTTCCGTTACCATATAAACGAGAGTTTATAAAGTGTAAATCAAGAAAATCCAAACATTTCTAGAATGAGGGGTTCAAATATTCTACAATACCGTACTGTACAATTATTCTGTGATCGTACACAAACAAGAAAATCGAATGGGGCCAACCCGCACCAAGCTAGCGTGATGGACGAAGACTATACATCCTGAAATTTGAATCGCAATAATCGAATCAAATATACTATTAGATGCACGGTCTTGTACAAAATCAATCCCAAAAAACGTCGCCGGGATAAAATGTACTTTTAATTATGTTTACGACAACTACAAGTACCTACGACACTCCATCCTTTGTTTTCACTTTTGGAGTTCTTTTTTTACACAAATTTTTGCATCGTGAAACATCTCATCGCTTGCATGGTCGTGAAGCGGCTGAGAGCTAAACTGTGCACGCGTCTGATTATTTCACAGTTTTTTTTTGTTTTTAGCGCCTATTTTCGAGCTACGATCATGCATCATTATTCTGTGTCTACACCGCAAAGTTTGAAGATGAAGGTCTTTAATCAGTGCGTCCTGCCTGTCATGACTTACGATGCCGAGACGTGGACACTGACAGTTAGACTAGTCCACAAATTCAAAGTCGCTCAGCGAGCTATGTAGCGAGCTATGCTTGGAGCTTCTTGGAAGGATAAAATTCGTAACGAGATTACCGGAGAAGAACCGGAGTGACCGACATAGTTCGAAGGACCGACGGCCGCTGGAGCAGACGAGTCCTTGAGTGGACACCGCGAATCAGCAACAAACGCAGCGTAGGACCGAGCGTTGTGGTGCAACTTGGGAGAGGCCTATATCCAGTAGTGGACTGCGATAGGCTGAGTTGATGATCGTGCATCTATAATCTATAGTATATCTGATCGAAGGTTACTAGTATTAGGTACTAAGTTTTAAGTAGAAAAATTATATATATTACTAGTATTAGGTATAATACTATATGTAAGTTGAAAACAGATGAAAATATATAGCTACTTAGCTACTTACCTTTTTTAAAGACGTGTTAATATTAATTTAATCGTTTAAAGAATTTAAAGGCCCTCTAATTTATGGCGCTCAGTTTACCCCTCAGAAGTCGATGTCGCACTGCTAAACCTAGTGTATTCGAAGGAGAATAAAATGCTCTTTCTGTATATTATATGTATATTAATTATTATAAGAATTATTAGATTTTCGCGTTGTAGGGTTATGAATAACTTGTGTTGATTATTACATAATATAATATCAAGTATGATACCAAGAAGCATGCTGTATGGGAACAAGCAGCTGCTGGTGCATGAGCTTGTATAGAAATCCATAGGTTCCCAAGATTTTTAAGCTGTTTAAAACCTCGTGCGATTTCGCAGTGCGTGCTTAGTCTGATATGTATGACTAATCTATTGATTGAATAACGAATTTGAAGTTTCGACAGATTTTCTAGTAAGTACAAAATCCGTCAAAACTTTCAACTTTTCCCGCGAAAAAGTTATTGTTGGTAAAACTCAGCATTAATTATACAGGTTGTGGTTTTGAACAGATTTCAACACTTTTCGAGCTTTAAGTATTAGATGAAGACAATTGTTTACCAATACTAAACAAAATCCATGTTTAATAATAAGCAAATAACTATGATTTGTTTTATTTATGGCGAGTAGAATATGACCGCGCTTTCATAACACACACCGGAGCACACCGTTTCTACCTTATACGTTAGAATATTTTTTCTGTTATTGTTCTATCTTAGACTGAATTCACTGATCACTATAATTCAAATAAAAAAGTGATGTTTTAGTCTGATAAAAAAAGTAAAGTATAATTTTTTCGTAGATTTGTGTTCAGTATATGCACAGCACAGATAACATAAAACTGTACTTATAGTTATCTTACTAATATAAATGTGAAAGTTCGTCAAAATGTTTGGATATTTCATACTCAATCACGCTGAAAAAGCTAAACGGCTAAACCCGGATTTAAACGACGGCCATTTTTAGGGTTCCGTAGTCCTACAAGGAACCCTTATAGTTTCGTCATGTCCGTCCGTCTGTCCGTCTGTCCTAATCCTTTACAGCTTAATAACTTCTACAGTTATAAACATAAGTAAATGAAATTTGGTAAAAAAATGGTTATGTATAGATCTCAATTTTAAAAGAATAAAAAAATCTTGATAACGTATTTTAGGGGTGGCGCCCATACATGTGAAATGGGGATGACAATTTTTTTTTCGCTGCACCCCTTCGTGTGGGATATCATTGAATAGGTCTACTAAAATGAAAGTAATGTTTCATACATCACTTTTTTATCAGATGTACCATCTGCGAAATATAGCCCACCAAAGTGGCTTACAATGTGTCCCCCCCCTGCCATTTCCAAACTATGCAACGTAGAAACTTGTAATCTTCCACGTTGATAGACTTTTATAAAAACTCTCTTTTAAAATTATTTTGAGTATAATGTGATTATAAATTTTTGAGTTATAGTAAAAAAACTGAAAAATACTTAAGAAGTCCTAGTTCATAGGTCATTGACCTTAAATAAAAATGATTCTAGCAAATAATGCTCTTTTAGTTACTTTCTATTTTAAAAAAATCATAAAAAGAAACTTTGTGTTATATTGATAACACAAAGTAACAGCCCCACTTAGCTAAATTTAAGAAGTGTGTCATATCAATATATGACACACTTCTTACATTTTGCGCTAGGTGGTGCTGTTTGCAAAAACTAAAATAGCAATGATTAATATTCGATTTGATTCGTTTGTAATTAGACCAGTTGGGCCTAGGGTTATAGGGTTCCTTAAGTATAAGGAACCCTATAATACTGAGCATGGCCCGACATGCTATTGGCCGTTTTTTTTTCCGGGAAAATATCTAGTTCCCGAGGGATGCGCGTTAAGTATTTTTGTGATAAGCCAAATTATACGCGGACGAAGCCGCGGGAAAGTCTAGTCAGTAATACGTCTGTAAATGTTTCATCTGTTCAAAACCACAGCGTCTATAAATTCATCTCAGGTTCGCTAATGAGACACAATGTACCTATAAATTGTTTTGCAGCCGCAGCTTGCGCTTATAAAATTTTACCAACGATAACTACTACAGTTGTTTTATCTCACGAAAGCGGGTGAGCCATACTTGTGGTTGTAATGCGTATAGACACGCGCTCTTGTGTGCGTAACTACAAAACTCTGCCAAAACTGAGCGCTCCCGAGCTTACGCACGCAAAGACAATGTCCATGTACATCTGCACACACAAGAATGATTTACACACACAAGTATGGCTCACCCGCTTTCGTGAGATAAAACATTTGTACTAAATTATATGTATTGTACACAGATGCTGGCGGTTTTTTTGTGTGTGTGGATTGTACCTCCAGCAACCGGCAACTCACATCTCATCCAAATCTCGAGCAACAGCTCCGTTGTGAGAGGTTCCATGATGAGATCGGAGCGAGTACAGCCACCAATACCTCCGCACCGTATGGTGTTTATGGTAAAAGTGCAGCCGACCATTTCACTGGTTCGAATGACACAGCAACAGTCAACACTGACAGAGCTTTTCGCGATGAATACCACAATGGAACCCACGATAGACCTACTTCGCGAAGCAGTAAGTATCTCAATATTTTTGCTCTTACTAAACTACAATTAAGACTATTTTCCTATTCGTTAATTCAAATAACGCAAATCCTACGACACTTCAATTGTTTTTAATTTTAATTAATAAATAACCTCATTCATAGTTTATACTAAACCTCTTATGGGGTACTCATCATTATGAACAACTTTTACTATGGGACAAACCCTGGAATAGTGACATTTTATCGATTTATTTGAACACAAATCAGATTTGGTCCCATAGTAAAAAAAAAACACAATGATAAGTACAATTACCCCATAAGAGGTTTAGCTTAAACTGTAAATAAGGTTGTATAGATCTAGCCTCAGATTACTGAATCTAGCCAACCATTTTACTATATATCTCAATAAATAATATTAATAAAGATAGTAATTGTATAGAATAGATACAGTTGTATTTATGGTGTCATAATTATTATTTTGATGGATTCATAGGTTAAGAATCATTTAACAATTTTGACGTATAACTCGGCACGATACAATTTGTTAGTAAAAAACTCTTGCATTGAAAAATAATCTATAGTCGAATATTTTTAACATAAATCATAATTTATTTACACGTTGTCTGACGTGTTAAACAAATGTCTTTGTTTTTTTTCTTAATGGGTTATTTAACATGACTTTTGTCTACATTAAAATAATAGCACAGTATTGAAGTAAGATTGAATTAGGTAATTGATTTCTAACGGACTTGGTTTTTCAACAACAATATTATTTTGAACTAGGTAGACGTGCAAACGTTGCAAAAATTATATGTACACATTTGAAATATAATCAAAGATGCACACATGCTTAGATTTCTAAGGACCATGCTAAGGGTTGATTTATTTAATTTCAGGTGACTTTTATCAAGGAAATTGACAAATTTTTCAAAGAAAATCTGTCATCTATTCAAATAAATTTTTCAGTTAAAAAAGCTGTCGTCGGTAAAATTGGTCCCAGGCTTCTAAAAATTCTAAAATAATTTTAAAAAATATAATCGTATACGTAACTAGCTTAGTGTGGTCGGGTCAGGTGAAAAATCCAGGTGGTTAAGTTCCAGAAAGCACCAGTCGTCGTGAGGTCACTCCATCAATTGCAGGTGGGTGATAGTTTTAGCGTAGTAATAAGATTTCTTGCTGGGTATTCTCTAAGGACCAACTTTTTGGTTAAAATTTCAGGCTAGGTTTTTTCCATAGGACCAACATTTTGGTTGCAAAGAAGTTCCTAGACGCTCAGCTCGAGAGCTAAATGGAATCATGCAAGTAAACATACAACAAAAACAAGTATATCAAAGATCAAATCAATCCAATCAAAGATAGGTAGGTACCTTGTTACCTACCTATCTATCTTTGATTTGAAAATATTATCCATGGAGTTTTTTGTCGGCTCTTTTTTATAGGGCCATCTTCTTGGAACTGATGTAATGTGGACACACCTTCTGTGCTCGAAATAATTTTGAGTCTTTGAGTGACTTATTTGCTCCTGCGCACGCGGCTTTAAATCGCATTCAAGAACTCTACTCCAGCTAGTATTGCCAGATTTACTGGCATAAATTCGATTGCCTGAAATTATATTTAGACATAATTAGATAATTCTGGCAGCTGAAATTATTTTTGGCCATCTAGTGCATCAAAAATTAGACTAACTAAAATTCGTTGACTGTGATTTCGTCATGCTGCGGCCTTTACTTACTTTATTTTAATTAAGTTTGTAAAATAATATTTTATGACTGAGTCATTAAATACAACCTGTGTCAGAAATGCGTGCTCATATTTTAATAGCCCATTCAAGGCATAGCATAGAACAACTTTTACTATCGGACCAACCCTGAAATCGCGAAAACAATATCAACTGTTTCCTACTAAATCATCGATGTCGCACGACAAAATGTAAGGATCAGCTAATTTTTATTTCGAGATTTCAGGGTTGTTCCCATAGTAAAACTTGTTCTATGCTGTGCCCTGAATAAGCTCTTCAAATATGACCACGCATAATCTAATACACGTTGCATTTTTTTTTTATACTGAGGCTCCCAAAATTAAAGTCGTTCCGAGATGCAATTCCTATTGGTTTATACAATTTTGAAAGGAAAATGTATCAGAACGTCCTCCTCTAACCAATTTTTGGAAATTCCGGAGTCCCAACATACTCTCACATACCGGGATAATCTAGGAACTCCAGCTCTCGCAAGTTGTGATTGGATACCCATTTCTACAAGAATCTCTTTCCTCATCATTTACGTTTATTACAACAAGTTAATAAGTACTTCTGTCCGTGTCGGTTCAAAACTAATGGAACTGAGGTAGACATATATACAGTTTATAGAGGATAGTTCTACACGCATAGTTTTTGCTTGTAATAACACAGGTGGAGTTGACTACGTGAGATATTGAACCAGATGTTAAGCGTATATTAAACAGTTCGGAAGATCCGTACTCTTTCAGTGGTTTTATGTGCTATAGAGTTTATAAATAGAAATATTTTCAAGTGATAGGCATATCTCCCAGATTTTTCGTGACTGAAACCCTATTGTGAATAGATTTCACAATAATTAGCTTTTAGTGGTTATGAAAATACTGTTCTTTTTACCCGACTGCGACAGAAGGAGGGTTATGTTTTTCGAGTGTATGTATGTATGTATGTATGTATGTATATTTCTTTGGCACGCTCTGTGGCCTAAACGGCTTGATGGATTTTTGCTTGAGAGGTGTCGTTAGATTTATCTTAATTGTGAGAGTGACACTGGATATATCAAAATTATAAAAATCAAAATGGCCGCTTTTTGGAGCCATATAACGTAATCAAAAAAAAAATTTTTTCCTCAAAACCTATCGAGTGGGATATCAAAATAAAGGGTTTTATAAATGCTTTACAAAAATATATACAACTTATATGTTTAAATGTAATTTTGAATGAGTAATGCTAAAAACCAACAAATTGTTCAACGTTGAAAATGTATTGGGTATATATTTATGTGTTACTTTAAAAAAATTATATTAATAGCGCGATAAAACATGACAGAACTAAAAATTTTGAAATATAAAAGTTAATTAACAAAACCAAAAAACCCGACTGCGTGTAAATACAGTACAGTACAGTACGGCTACCTATGAACTACTTATGTAATTCATGACCAAAACATACGTAGCCTCCGACTGCGTGTTGATTTGATACTTTCAGATATACCTACACAAGTCTTGTTTACATCTTTTCAGTTACACGCAGTCGGGTTTTTTGGTTTTGTTAATTAACTTTTTTATTATTTCAGGAAATTATTTAGTTCATGTATTCAATTTAAAATATTAATGACAAAGTGAGAATTACTAATCTACAATTTGAAAAGTTTTCACAGAAAGATGTTTTTTCACATACCGCGGAAACTTCTTATTGTCCTGGGATAAAACGTAGCCTACATGTTAATCCGAGTAATGGTCTATCTATGTAAAAAATTTCATCCAAATCCTTTGAGCCATTTCAGCATGACTGAAGGGCAAATAAAAAAACCGGCAAAATGCGAGTCGGACTCACGCAGTAAGGGTTCCGTACCACCCATCGACCTGATACCCCATATATACTAATTTAATTTACGAAAGTTCATCAAAAGACATCAACGCACCGTGCGCGAAATATGAATTTTTGTATCTCTTTCTTACGCAGGTACCACTACATATGTCTATGTTTGCCCTATTTTTAGTATTCGTTGTTAAACCACATAGTATGCACTATAATCAGACCAAGTTTGACGCTGGTATGTATTACTGTTTTGAAGATAGAGCAGGAACAACAACGTTGAAAAAAATGCATGTTTTTCAAGGTTTCTTGTATGGAGACGCCTTTGGTTATGGTATTTTTTGAATTTTTAGTATTTGTCGTGATTGGGGGTCATAGCAACACATATTTTGAGAAAATTTCAACCGGATACCTATTACCGTTATAAAGATACAGCCCTGTGACAGATAGACGGACGGACGGACGGACAGCGTAGCGAGAGTAATAGGGTCGCATTCGGCACTCTGGGTACGGAACCCTAAAAACAAAGAAACAAAAAACAGCCATACTCTCGCATTTTTTTTTTTTCAAATATATTTTTTCGTTAATAAACATTCTTATCCAACAGACAATATAGAATTGTTTAAGAAAATAGTCCAATGCGAGATTTAAGCGATTCAACAGGTGTTTACCCTCGCAGCCTTTATTCTGAAGAACCAACCGCGCTCCAATCAACATATTGCTAGGAAAAGCAACAGGTGCCTAATTTCATATTCTAACCAACAACAGTTTTACATTAGACAATAAATTACAGCTGTAAAAAGTGGGTGTTGTATACAGAGAGAGAAAGAATTGAGTTTTTTCGTCAATTTCACGAGACATAGGTACTATCACAGAAATATATAGAATAGCCAAGTTGGCAGGGCGCGTGTGCCAACACTCTGCATCATAGTGCAGAACATTTCGAAGCCTTTCTCAGTACACCTTATGACTTGTTTCTATAAATACTGTAAGAAAAACCCGCAAAAATGCCTTATTGTGCTGTTTCTAACTGCAGAAACAAAAGCTGTAAAGTACATTTGATTTAAGTTAAATTTTAAAAATTAATGACGTCGATATGGGAGGCGTAGTTTGTTCGAAAGTTGCCACGCATGAATCGCAAGTAAAATTGTGATTACAACCATTCTATCTATTTATATGGATACTATATTAATTATAAAGGTTTCAGTAAAAAAAAAGAAAAAAAAAGCCGAATCTGTGAATAAATTTGTTAAGTATCTATGTATAATTCTGACTGGACCTCCTTTTTAGGGTTCCGTACCCGAAGGGTGACAAACGGGACCCTATTACTCTCGCTACGCTGTCCGTCCGTCCGTCCGTCCGTCCGTCCGTCTGTCTGTCACAGGGCTTTATCTTTTGAACGGTAATAGGTAACCGGTTGAAATTTTCTCAGAATATGAGTTGCTATGAGGTGTATCACGACAAATACTAAAAACTAAAAAAAGTCTAAAACCAAAGGAAACCCCCATACAAGAAACCTCAAAAAACATGCATTTTTTTCAACGTTTTTTTTTTGCTCTATCTTCAAAACCGTATTACATACCAGCGTCAAACTTGGTCAGATTATAGTGCATACTATGTAGTTTAGCAACAAATACTAAAAATAAGACAAACTTAGACATATGTGGTGGTACCTGCGTAAGAAAGACATGCAAAAAATCATATTTCGCGCACTGTGCGTTGATGTCTTTTGATAAACTCTCGTAAATTAAATCAGTTTTAATGGGGTATCAGGTGGTTGAGAGGTACGCAATCCTTACTGCGCGAGTCCGACTCGCACTTGGCCGGTTTTTTTATAACTTTGCTAAAAGCTAACGCCATTTTTTACAAGAGTGATTTCCAAATTCCAATTATGTAGGAACCTACTATATCATTACAAAAAGTAAAAACTATTTTCCAACGTGTTCCCAACTAATTCATAGACTTCTCTATTTTCGACATATATTCGTGGATTAAAATTTAATATATTTTCTGTTCGACGAAGAGCAACTGCCAAAAATATTGAAAGTTGCCCTTCGTGGAATACTCCAGTTGTGGTTCGCTCATGCCATTCGAGCAGTGGCTATTCCAAGAATGCCGCTTATTTTAAAAAAAATTGTAATTGGCTTAATGTCACCTTTGCTAGTTCTGTATAAACTTTTATATAGCTGTTGGTTTTCCTGTTTATAAATGAATAAATAAAAACGTGTTTTAAAACTACATTCGAACCCCATAAAATATGCAAACAAATATGTCCATGCATTGAGGTAATATGTACTACGTACTGGAGCAGACATCAGGACCAAAAAATTTAGCACAACTTGCTGACCGCGGAGCACGCGCGGCTAAGGTACGTAGTACATATTACCTCAGTGTGTCCATGTAACTCCAACTCCGTTCATAAAACACACCAATTAATACATTTCTGCACATAAAGTAGGTACCTACAAAATAATAATAAGTAAGTAAGTAGCGAGTTTGTTACATAACTGAAGCAAATTCCATGGAATAACAATGTATATAATTTAAATGGCTTAAGCCTAATTTAGACAACGTAAAAATACGAAAGAATATAATTACCTAATTAGTCTATATTATACGAACAAATATTTTGTGTAGGTATATCATAAACAACATCAAGTCACGAAAAAAAAATACACAATGTGTTATTGAAATAACTGAAAACCTATTAAGGGGTCATTGTAATCATCAGTATGAAAAACTTTTACTATGGTACCAACCCTGAATTCGCAAAAAAAAAAACAACTCTTCCCTATTTGTCGATTCATGTTAAGAAAAATGTAGGTACCACCCGTTTTTTTTTCGTGATTTCAGGGTTGTTCCTATAGTAAAAGTGGTTCATACTGATGAGTACAATGACCCCTTAAGAGGTTTTCAGTTATTTCAATAACACGTTGTACACAACATGTGAACGAAAGACCACAGGCTCAATTAGAATAATATAAATACTATCTGGTATTAATTTAAGAAATAAAAATATATACAACGTATAGATACATAAATATTATTGATACAACGTTAATATGATGACAATACGACAATAAATGAACACACGGTTATTACTAGTCTATAGAAGCATTTTAAACACATAAATAAGATATTTATCGAAAATTTAAAAACTAAAATATGTTACAAAATAAATTTTAAAATATCGAAATAATAATCATTGAGAAAGAGAGTTTAAAATCATATGGACTCATACAAGTCTTTGACCTAACGATATTTGCCTAGAAAAACGGTCCTACATTCAAAATAAATGAAATTAAAATAATTTCCTGTGGCTAAGCTATTAACTGGATTTTATTGATTTTTTGTATACGGTCAGAGGACGTGATACTCTGTACGTGGTTTTATTTAATATCGTATTGTTATATCCACTTTTTATAATGAAATATATTTATATATTTTTTTTTCTATCTTAGCTATTTTAACAGAACCTGTGCTGATTTGAAAATATTGTTTGCTAGATGTATTTTTATTTTTTGTCTCAAAGTTTTCCAACAAAATAGCGAAAACTCTTGCCGCTGTATTTTTACCGCCTTTTTATTATTAGATACTCTATGAACAGTCACAAATAATCATTCACTTTCCTGTATTAACCAACTTTATTAAAGTAGTAAAAAAAATATTTATTAAAAATGTCAATAAAAATATTTTTCAATGGAATTTGTTATCGTTTCTGGTTCAGAGAAAAAAAATTACTAAGGCTTTTATAATAACCCTGCATAAAGCTAAAGACACTGATGATCTAATTGGAGAAATAGTTATTTCTCCCTCGTTTCTCCGACAACAAGCACGCTTGCAGCTTTCTACAAAGTTAATCATCCGCGTAACAATTAAGCTTTCATGAAATAATTTCAACAACAATGTCAGTTGTCCATTGAATATTAACTATTAAAACTTCGAATTAAATACAATAATATGATGTTAAGAGGCCCTTTTACACTTTTTTTAACGAAAAAAGCAACGAGTAGTGGATTTTTCGCGTTCTCATTCTATTCGATGAAAAAATCTATATTTTTTTTATTATTGAATTTGTTATCGCGATACTGAGCCCCAATAATAATAATAAAATAATAATAAACACAAACACAAACTAACACAGACAGACTACACTCACAGACATAACCAAGTTGCAAACGTCATCCATCAAAAACTAGCACTCAAATATACACTCATACAAAATACAAAAAGAAAGAAAGAAAAGAAAGAAAAAGATTTTATTCTTGCGCTCCATTTGACGCACTCACTACAAAAAAAAAACACAAACACAAACAAACAAACAAACAAACACAAATTCAATTCAATATATTTATTTGCTAGAATATGGTACATAACTAGGTGTTACAAAATTTTCGTGTTCTAACATATCCTGTCACGTATGACGTGCAAACATATTTGGGGTGCATAATAGACATTTTAAAAATAACTAAAAATAACAAAATGTCATTAGGTACATAATCAGGCTAACATAATTATATTGGTATTTTATCTATATTGTAAATATTATCGACTTATCTTCTAAGTATTCATTTACACAATAATAATTTTTATTTAATAACAATTTGAATAATGCCTTTTTAAATAATTTCAGAGGTAGTTTACTAAGATTCTGGGGTAGGTGATTAAATATTTTAATAGACATGCAATACACGTTTCTTTTAAATACTTCTAATTTTATTTTTGGTAAGCTCAGACGATCTTTGTGCCGAGATCGGCTATTTGGGTTATCGGAGAATTTTGAAAATAAATGGGGATGTTTTTTTACAAATAGACATATTTCTAGGATGTATAAACAAGGCAAAGGTAAAATGTTAAGTTTTTTAAATAGGGGTTTACAGCTATCCAGAAAGTGAGCACTAAAAATTGCTCGTATACATTTTTTCTGAGCTTTGAAAACTTTGTCAACTTCCACTGAGTTACCCCATATAATAATACCATATCTTAGTACTGAGGATACGTAAGCGTGATAGGCAACCATTGAAGTGTCTTGATTAACTGTTTGCCTGATTCTTTTCAGCACATATACAAAACGATCAATTTTACAGAGTATCTTGTCTATGTGTGGTTTCCAACTACAGTGTTTGTCAACCGTTATACCTAGGAATACACATTCATTGACGTTAGTGATGTGAGAATCTTTATAGTGGATGTCCAGATTAGTAGTGATTGTGTTGTATGTCTGAAATTGTATAATATTAGTTTTAGTCATATTTATTTTAAGATTATTTTGTTCTAGCCAGTTCACGGCATTGTCTAGGGCTTTACTAATTTCGTTTTCTAGATTAGGTTTATTATCACTTTTAATTATCAATGTGGTGAAAAAACTTTTAATTATCAATCAAACACAAACACTCCATACTAAAAATACACACCACAAACTATTCTAGAAAACACCACACAAACTCTACTATGACCGCGCCATTCTAACTGATAGAACCATTCACTATAATAGGCCGGATATAACTCTACAAGACAAAATAAACAAAATCACTTACCTCAAAGACATTGCAGTTCCCAATACATATAACCTTCAGAAGACAATAGCTGAAAAAAATAGTGAATAATATGCTGAACTCAAAGAAGAAGTCTTAAGAATTTGGAGACAAGAAAAAGTTTATGTAATTCCTATTGTTCTCTCCACAACTGGTGTTATCCCCAACCATCTTCTCCGTAGCCTGAATTTATTAGACCTAAAAGAATCCCTCTATAAAACCTTACAAAAAGCCGCTATCCTAAACACCTGTCGAATCGTTAGAAAGTTCATGCAGATAGACGAAAACGAAATACACAACACACCTTCAACATAAATTGTACACACCACACGCTACATTTACTTGACTCCCAGCTCGTAAATGTAGTTAAATCTAGCCAAATGGCTAAGAAAAGATAAATTCTCCCGATAATAATAATAATATAATGGCAATAGGCTCGCCCCCTATTTCATGGGACTATAACATAACTGGCGAAATGTGGGTGTACTATACACCTCTGCCTACCACTTTGGGGAAATACAGGCGTGATGTTATGTTATGTTAAGATACTGAGCCCTGCCCTGTTTATCAAAAGTTACAAGTCTACAAGCTACAAGTTACAAATTACAAGAACATTTTTACAAAATTAAACTTGTTAACTACAAGCTACAAGTGATTCCTCTCGTATTACAAGTGGTTTTTCACTCATGTATTCATCATCATCATCATCATTTCAGCCGAAAGACGTCCACTGCTGGACATAGGCCTCCCCCAAACATCGCCACAACGACCGGTCCTGTGCCTTCCGCATCCAGCGGATTCCCGCGACCTTCACCAGGTCGTCGGTCCACCTTGTGGGGGGCCTACCCACGCTGCGTCTTCCAGTACGCGGTCGCCACTCCAGAACTTTACTGCCCCATCGGCCATCCGTTTTGCGAGCAATGTGCCCCGCCCACTGCCACTTAAGTTTGGCAATTCTTCGGGCTATGTCGGTTACTTTCATTCTCCTGCGAATCTCCTCATTTCTGATTCGATCACGCAGGGACACTCCGAGCATAGCCCTCTCCATTGCCCTTTGAGTGACTTTGAGCCTTCTTATCAGGCCCATTGTGAGCGACCACGTTTCAGTACCGTAAGTAATTACTGGCAACACACACTGGTCAAAGACTTTCGTCTTGAGACACTGCGGTATTTTGGACGAGAAGATATTGCGTAGCTTCCCGAACGCTGCCCAACCGAGTCGGATTCGACGATTGACCTCTTTCTCGAAGTTGGACTTACCTAGCTGGACAGTTTGTCCTAGGTATACATAATCGTCAACAACTTCGAGTGTAGATTCTCCGATGTTTACGGGAATGGGTGCTATATGGGAATTCGACATAACCTTTGTCTTGTCCATATTCTTTTTAAGACCCACTCTATCAGAAGCTCTACTGAGGTCATCGAGCATTGTACCGAGGTCCTCCATGGTCTCAGCCATGACTACTATGTCGTCGGCAAACCGAAGGTGAGTGATGTACTCGCCGTTTATGTTAATGCCTAGCCCCTTCCAGTCCAGAACCTTGAAGACATCCTCCAATGCAGCAGTGAACAGTTTCGGAGAGATCACATCTCCCTGTCTCACACCTCGCTGCAGAAGGATAGGTTTCGAGGCTTGGTCATGTAATCGGACTGACATAGTGGCGTTTTCATACAAAGACTTTAACACTTCGATGTACCGATAGTCAATCTGGCACCGTTGAAGAGACTGTAGTACCGCCCAAGTCTCGATCGAATCGAAGGCTTTCTCGTAGTCCACAAACGCTAAACAAAGAGGCAAGTTATACTCTTCGGTCTTCTGTATAACCTGCCGCAGCGTATGTATGTGGTCTACGGTGCTAAAGCCTTTTCGGAAACCAGCTTGTTCGGGAGGCTGGAAGTCGTCAAACCTGCGCGAAAGACGGTTCGTAATGACTCTCGAAAACAGCTTGTAGACATGGCTCAGAAGTGAGATGGGCCTATAATTCTTCAGTAGAGCATTATCGCCCTTTTTGAAGAAGAGTACCACCACACCTCTGCTCCATGCCTGTGGCGTTCTTCCCTCGAGAATGACGGAATCAAACAGCTTCTGAAGGGCCTTAAGGATCGGTTTTCCACCCGCCTTCAGGAGTTCGGCCGTAATTCCGTCATCACCCGGTGCCTTGTTGTTTTTGAGCTGCTTCAGAGCCATCCTAATCTCGTACAGGCTGACGTCCGGGATATCTTCGGTATAGTGTCGGGTCAATCTAGCTCTTGGGTCGTGAGCCCGATTTACAGCGGGTGTCCGGGTGGACGTGTATAACTGTCCATAGAACTTCTCGACCTCCTTCAATAGCTCTGGCTTGGAGGATACGACTCTGCCATCGTCAGTCCTCAGTTTTGCAAGCTGGCTCTGCCCAATAGACAGGTCTCTTGCGAAGACTTTGGAGCCCTTGTTCTTCTCTATCGCGTCTTTAATACGTTCCGTATTAAATTGGCGTAGGTCACTTTTCAAGGACTTTGAGATCTGTCTATTGAGCTGCCGGTACTTAGTCGCATCATCTGAGGACTGCAGAATCATCTCGCGTCTTTCCGCCATAAGCTCAAGGGTGTGGTCAGAGAGCTTTTTGTTTCTATTTGTACGACGGGTCCTAAAGATCCTAGACCCGACCGTATGGACAGTTTCCACAAACCCATCGCTGTAATCGTCCACTGAGCTCCCTAGGCATTCGAAACGATTCTGAAGTTCGAGCTGAAAGCTCTCGGGGTTTTGGATTTGGATCGGTGCTGGACGGAGCGTAGACTTCATCAGTCGAGATCTTTCCAGCTTGATGTTCAGATTCAATGTGCCTCTTACCAAACGGTGATCGCTTCCGGTTTTGACCGCGTTGATCACAGAGACATCATTGAATATTTGCTTCTTCGTCGACATAATGAAGTCAATCTCATTTTTTGTTACACCATCAGGGCCCAACCAGGTCCACTTCCTATGCTCACGCTTCCTGAAGAAAGAGTTCATCATATAGAGTCCCTCCTTCTCCATAAAGCCGGCCAGTAGATGACCCCGGTGGTTCCGATATCCATATCCAAATTGCCCCACTCGCAGCTCATCATCGTAGCGATTGCCCAGTTTCGCGTTGAAGTCTCCCATGACAACAGTGAAGTGAGTTTTAGAGCCATGCATGGCTCTCGAGATATCCTCATACATGGTCTCCACCTCATCGTCGGGGTGATTCGAGGTCGGGGCGTATACCTGTATAACCTTCAACGAATACCTTTCGGTTATTCTGAGTATAAGGTACGCCACCCTGGTCGAAACACTCTCGATCTTCACTATGTTGTTCACAAGAGACTTGTGGACGATAAACCCGACACCGCCCTGGGAAAGTTGATCGCCCTCCCGGAAATAGAGCAAGTTACCGGATTTGAGGATTATCGTGTCCTCCCCCTCTCTTCGGACTTCAGATAACCCTACGATATCCCATCGTAACCTGCTCAATTCTTCCTCGAGTTCGACAAGCTTCTCGTCGGTCCGCAGTGTACGTGTGTTGTATGTTGCCAGGTCCAGTCTTTTTTTGTTATGGTAGCCGGATCTCTGCCGGGGATTCTTAGCACCCCCTGCCCCGCCGTTACCTAGGCCGCTACCGTAACCAGGGCTAGCGGGGCCGCCGGGGACTAGGGGCCGATTTTTTATTGTGCTTTGCATGAGGGGATATGCCATAATCGCCACGCTTGGCAGGCGGGTTGGCGATCGCAGTTGGTTGGTTAAATACTCGGAGGACGCTGCTGCCCATCCTCTGGTGAATCCCTTAGTCGCCTTTTACGACACCCATGAGAAGATATAGGGTGGTGAAATTCTTTGCGTCCGGCACCACACGGACCACCACTCATGTATTATGGTTTTGTTTATCAAAAATGTTCTTGTAACTTGTAGCTTGTTGCTTACAAGTCTAAGAGTGGCCGATGACTCTTGATTCTACTTTACAAGTGAACAAGAAACGTTTTTTTAACTATTTCTAGCCAAAATGTGGTCAAATGGTTCCAATAACGATGAAGAAATAAGAATTACTAGCATACAAGCAAATAATTGTACCCAAATTAAAACGACCTACGAATTAAATATAAAGGTTTAATACAAACGGCATCATTGGGCTTACAATCTCGAATTTGGGCCTATCGGTAGGGACCAAATGGCCTATTGCAATAGTAAATAGGCAACAACTTGCCGATTGGTAGGATAGGAGTCAACCTACCGATCGTGAGTCAAATTGTGCCGTTCGTTTCAATCATAAGATTCAGAATTACAGGTAATGAAATGGAACATTTGATAAATAAATCATTCTGTATTACATGGCAGGCACCACTAATATGAGTGTATCGCCATTAAACATTACAAAAAAGTATTAAGAGCTTCCCCCAAATTTGTAAGAGAATCAACATTCATTGATGATCAGTCTGCCCTTATTTTTTATAAAATTTGCGTAGCGTACCTAATGATAACCTAGCGGCTGTACACTTGCTATTGTATTGCCGTGCAGGAGGGTCAAATTCGAACCCGGCTCGCACAGGACCTACTTTTCTAATTCGTGTG
This sequence comes from Asteroscopus sphinx, assembly GCA_949699075.1. Classification (NCBI taxonomy): domain Eukaryota; kingdom Metazoa; phylum Arthropoda; class Insecta; order Lepidoptera; family Noctuidae; genus Asteroscopus; species Asteroscopus sphinx. The sequence goes on from OX453002.1 coordinate 5,321,477, forward strand.
CTGATCATAATTTGATTATCACTTGCTTTAACAGTGAAAGAAAACATCGTGAAGAAACCTACATACTTGAGAGTGCTCCATATATAGTTCTCGGTGGTGTCCACCAACCCGCACTACGCCAGCGTGGTGGCCTTAGTCTTCTCATTCTGAGAAGACCCCATGCTCAGCAGTGGAACAATAATAGGCTGATTAGTTTTAGTGGTGTATAAAACCAAAATTATGAAGATATAAATTGTGGAAAGAAAAAATCGCTCACGAGCAGGATTCGAACCTGCGACTCCTGGCTCAGTACGCCAGTGCTTTAGCCACTAAGCTACCGTGAACACTGCTCGTGGTATCGAAATTATCCTCCACTATACGTCTTTGATTTTTTCTTTCCACAATTTATATCTTTAGAATTCGCTTCGCATGCGTAAAATGCGTTAAAATAATAAAATAATTAGTAAGGGTAGGCATATCTATACGACTTTGATTTAACTGTAAAGTTAGTCGAGTCGGTTAAGGAACAATGTTTCTTAATAAGATATCGCTGACGTCACCCAAAGACGTATAGTGGAGGATAATTTCGATACCACGAGCAGTGTTCACGGTAGCTTAGTGGCTAAAGCACTGGCGTACTGAGCCAGGAGTCGCAGGTTCGAATTCTGCTCGTGAGCGATTTTTTCTTTCCACAATTTATATCTTTAGAATTCGCTTCGCATGCGTAAAATGCGTTAAAATAATAAAATAACCAAAATTATGATTATTTCTCGTTTTGTTATTTTTTCTTTTAATTAAAATGTGTCATACTCCAATCATTATAAAACATTATAAACTCATAGTTACATCGAATAAGGTTTACAAGACTTGTAATTTCCTAATAAATCTACAAGCTTAGTGACATTTTTTGATAAACGTAATTTACAAGGCCTTGTGAAAATGTTCTTGTAATTTGTAGCTTGTAGGTTCCAGACTTTTGTCTTTTGACAAATAGGGTATAGGATTCACTGGCAACCAAAACAAAACCGCAAAAACATGTATGAAAAAATACGCTTTGAGCTTGTAGTTTCTACGTGAAGTTTTGATAAACGCATCTTTGTAAAAATGTATTAATTTACAAGGAAAATGCTTGTAATACAAGGCTTGTAACTTTTGATAAACAGGGCACACAGATCGTGTGGTACTGAGCTAACGTTGCGAGGGCAAGAAATTAAAATAGTCTTTTGATTTTAAGTTTATGATAAAAAAAAAAATCTCATATAATATTTTTATTATTTTGACAATAGTCTGAAGTTGTCTGTGGTATATTATTTATTTTTAAACTTTATTTATTTTAGGAGAAAATTGAGGTTTAAAAAACCCATTTTTTGGTTAAAAAAAGAAATAAAAAAACAAAAACACAAATAGAAAAAAAAGAAAAAAAGAAAATAGGTAGGTATTTTAAAATCGTCATTTAGCTGAACAAATGTTTTTGTAAGTTAAGTATAATATAACCAAACGAACTTCTCAAGCGAAGTTCAATCAATATTATATGAGTCGCTTCATTCTAAGATATAATATAACATAACATAACATCACGCCTTTATTTCCCCGAAGGGGTAGGCAGAGGTGTAATAGCACACCCACATTTCGCCAGTTATGTTATAGTCCCATGTAATGGGGGCGAGCCTATTGCCACTGACAATCCAGATTCCGGACTGCTACTTAGAATTTCCTAATGAAAAAACCCAATTACACTTTGCCCGATCTGGGAATCGAACCCAGAACCCCACGCTTAGCAGTCGCGCTTGCAACCACTAGACCAACGAGGCATTCGAGATATAATAATATAACCATAATAATACAATGTAGAGAGAGAGAGTTTTTCAGATATTTTATGACGTAATATTTCAGATACAAACTTTGGTTGAAGATTTCACATCCTTCCCATACCTACACCGTACAATTTTGAAACACAAGTAAATAAAAAATGAAAAAATAAAAATCTCGATGCGGCTTACACGTGCGGAACCTCGATGCAGCTTATACGTGTGGAAACACAACAAGCTGGCGCAGGGCTTGGAAAATGGTCTAAAAAAACCGGATAATTACGGATTATAACCAAGTTAAAGTTTTGACGACGTCTGTGGTCTGATGGTTCGAGTGTCGGACTGATCTTGAGGCCGTGGGTTCGATTCCCACAGGACACAATTATTTGTGTGATGAACACAAGTGTTTGTGTTGGTCTTTATAAGTATGTATTTACAACAACAAAAAAAGCATATCAGTATTATATCCATTGTTTAATACCAATAGTACAAGCTCTGCTTAGTTTGGGACTAGATGGTGCTGTGTAAAAAATGTCCCAAAAATATAATATAACAACATATAAATATAAGATTTTGTAAACGCTCGCTCGGAGCGGAACCTATTCGCGAGCGTTATGGATTAAGTATGTACCCATAGAAATCTAAATAAAGGTAATAGAAGTGGCAAAGACATGTGAACTTGTCGCCGCGTACAGGTAGGACACCAGTGCGCGAACAGTTTGCTTGATTGACAGTTTTCTCTAATAGTACACCTTCAACTGCCCTTATATTTTCTTATACATTTCAAGTACATCCAATGGTTGTCTGTAAGAAATTGCTTTTAGCGATAAGACCACCAATTGATAGTAGGTACAGCCCCCCTAGCCAAGTTGATAATCTACAATCGTCAACGCTAATAGAAAACAATTAAAATGTATGGGTATGACATAGCTCAACGAAAAAGTCATTCGTTGAGTTATGTCATTCCCATACATTTTTTCCCATATAGTTTTAGTTTTATGGTGTGCAAACAATAAAGTATACTCTATCCATCTATCTTGATCGTCAGTGCTGTTTTGGACGCAGAGTCACTTAAATTTTATTTTGCAGCATATCTGGCAGCGGATTTTAGGCTTAATTTATTTTGCATTGAATGCTAGAAACATGGTGGGCGTGATTGCGTATTTTTTTTGGTAGCGATAAACCGGCGGCACGCGTTCCCGTAGTAAAAGACAGTAGATAACATTTCTATTACCTTATTATTTAGATTTCTATGGCTGTACCTATTATATTGTTGGAAACATTCAAGTGTGCAATGGAAGGGATAATATAGTATATTAAGGAGATGTGCGTGTGTGCAGATCAGAACCAAAATAATATCGTTTTTGACCGAGCAAAATCGAAGTGAAAGGGCTCTTTTTAAAATAATAAATAATAATAATAAATAAATATTTTTGGGACATTTTTACACAGCACCATCTAGTCCCAAACTAAGCAGAGCTTGTAATAAGGGTATGGATATGATACTAATATACTTTTTTTTGTTGTAAATACATACTTGTAAAATGTACAGTGATTTTACGAGCTGGTAACTAGGTTTCCGAGCCCTGGATGCCCTTTCAAAATAAGTGCTTGAGCTGAAAATTTTACTCAACAAAAATGCAAACTCAAATCCGAGGTATTTCCAATATATTACGGTAACAATTATGAAAAAGCACTTACAGATTTTACTAAATCATCATCCTCCGAGCCTTTTCCCAATTATCTTGGGGTCGGCTTCCAGTCTAGCCAGATGCGGCTGAACATCAGTATTTTACACGGAGCGACTGCCATCAGACCCCCGCAACCCAGTTACTGGGTAATACTGACATTCGGAGGTTAGACCAGTTGTCAGACTTTTAGGCTTCTGACTACCCGTAACGACTGCCATAGATATTCGTATGGCAACCGGGACCGACAGATTTTACTAAATACTAAATGATATTCCAATGCTTCCACTTCAACATAAAACAGTACTTCCACTTCCACTTTAATATAAAACAGTTTATTTTGTTGTGTAATGTTTCATGAAAATTGCATTTTGGCTTTAATTAAAATGTTTATCTGGTTTAACTGAAAGCGAAAATTCATCGAGTATGTATTTTATTAAAATATGAGAGGATATAATTACGTGTTCAATTGTTCATACGATGATAATTACATTCTTCTTTTCCTCAGCCTTATCCCATGATCTGGGGTCGGCTCTCCTTGTCTGCCTTCTCCATTTATTTCTATCCCGCGTGGTCGCGGCTTGATCTCGCTCTCCTTCAAGTCCCTCTGGACTGTCGACAGCCAGGTGGCGGGAGGTCTTCCACGGCGTCGCGTCGTCGTTTGCAGGTCAAGGGCTGCTCGTACCATGTGGTCTTCTGGGCGGCGGAACATTATGAATAATAATTATAACATTAATAATAATTATAAAAAAACTCATTGTAGACTGCCTCGTTGGTCTAGTGGTTGCAAGCACGACTGCTGAGCGTGGGGTCCTGGGTTCGATTCCCGGCTCGGGAAAAGTGTTATTGGGTTTTTTCATTAGGAAATTCTCAGTAGCAGCCCGGAGTCTGTATTTGTGCCCGGTCAGTGGCAATAGGCTCGCCCCATTTTACATGGGACAATAACATAACTTGCGAAATGTGGGTGTACTATAACACCTCTGCCTACCCCTTCGGGGAAATACAGGCGTGATGTTATGTATGTATGTATGTGTATGTATAAAAAATTACAAATTCGCGTGATTAAGGCCAATTCTCGTAATTAAAAACGTTAAAAATATAGTTCCAAACTAAGCTCAATCTCTTTAAATATAGTTACAAACTAAGCTCAATCTCTTTAAATATAGTTCCAAACTAAGCTCAATCTCTTTAAATATAGTTCCAAACTAAGCTCAATCTCTTTAAATCGTAATCTCCTGACAGTAGATGTTTCAGATTGCCATTTGTTCGTGACATTAATGAAAGTGTCACAAATAAACGGCAAACAAGAACATCGGTGTTTCTTATGTATTAGGGTGATATGCCACTCGTTTAATTTCTTTGTCCAATGTGACTTTGATCAAAGAAATTGGATGGTTTTCATCAAATTTTGTATCTTAAAAACACTTATCATCAAATAAATTGGATTGGAAAAATTAATTGGACAAAGAAATTTGACCAGTGGCATACCACCCTTGTAAGTATGTATTTACAAAAAAAAAGTATACAAATATTACATCCATTGTCGCCGGACATAAAGAATTGCACCACCCTATATCTTCTCATGGGTGTCGTAAAAGGCAACTAAGGAATTCACCAGAGGATGGGCAGCAGCGTTCTCTGAGTATTTAACCAACCAACTGTGATCGCCAACCCGCCTGCCAAGCATGGTGATTATGGCATATGGGGGGAGGCCTATGTCCGGCTAAAATGATGATGATGATGATATCATCATAATACAAGCTCTGCTTAGTTTGGTGCTGTGTAAAATATACTAAAAATATTTATTTATTTATCTACTGTCAGGCAGAGGAGGAACGAAACCGCTGATGAACTGGCTAGAGCTGGGGCTGAAAGCCCTACTGTGGGCCCGGACCCAATCTGTGGCATTCCCAAAAGCACCACTACAGCCCACCTTAAATACTGGGGAGCTGACCAAAGTGTTAACCTTTGGGCAAAATCCCCAGGCCAAGAACACTCGAAAGCGCTACTAGTGTGCTTTAAGAAAAGGTTTACGAAAGAAGCGCTTTCTTTGAACAGGAACCAAATAAGGATCCTGACAAGAACCCTTACTGGGCACTGCAAGCTGAACAAACACCTTCACAGGATGGGCCTCAGTGATACCACAGTTTGCAGGTTTTATCGCCAAAAGGATGAGACGCCCATCCATATCCTACGCGAGTGTGATACTACAGTGCACCACATGAGAAGCCAGCATCTTGGAAGCCACGTCATCTCAACGCATGAGATCAAATCCTCCTCCCCCAAAGTCATAGTCGACTTCATGATTGACTTGCAGCTTGGGGAAGTGCTGTAATGCTGCAAGAGGCGTCACAATAGATCTTAGCAGGTCGCAGTGGCTTAGGGGGCGTTCAAGACCCCTACCTCTTTCCTCAAAATAATAATAATACTGTCAGGAGATTGACATTTAAAGCATTGAGATTAGTTTATAACTATACTTTGAACCTTTTTTATTACGAGAATTGGCCTAGCGCTGGCTTGTTCCTTGAACAAAGAATAAGCGTTGCCATTCAATGTGGCAACACTGCCAGTCGTTTGGGCACGCTTTCCGATTACAATTTATTTAATCTTATGGCATCTTTATAGGCTATCTATACATCTACAACGTGTATCAGAAATGCGTAGTTATATTTTAAGAGCTCATTCAGGGCATAGCATAGAACAACTTTTACTATGGGACCAAACCTGAAATCGCGAAAAAAATATCAGCTGTTCCCTACTAAATCATCGATGTCGGTCGACAAAATGTTAGGATCAGCTGATTTTTTTTTTTGCGATTTCAGGGTTGGTCCCATAGTAAAAAGTTGTTCGATAGCATCCCCTGAATAAGCTCTTTAAATATGACCACGCATTTCTGATACACGTTGTATATTATTTTATTCACAATGACAAATTGAGATTCTTCAACCATATGGTGGCGTCAGGTGTAAGGGTAAAAAGAGCCTCTGGAGTGCCAGGGTACGAAAATAAAGGACATCGTTGGATTATATGGTCCACAGCCTGGTCCTCTTCGCCGCACTCACAGAGGCTGGAGTTGCTCCATCCCCACTTGTTACAATGTTGTTTTCTGATTACAATGATGTGGAGAATTTTTCGACGCCTAAGTGCACTAGTTACATTTTTATTTTAAATATAGAATCTATATTGATGTCGGCGTAGAAGAGCGTAATTCATATTTCCACGAAGACGCGAGATGTTTCGCGAAAACTCGGAATAACACGTAGATGGTGCCTTTTAATGATGTGGAGGTGATCTTATTGAACAATTATAACAAAACAAAGTTTAAGCGGATTACATCGCGTATATTATTCAAATTGGTTTTCCTGACGTTTCGAAAGCTTTGCAGCGACCACGAACGCTGCAAAGCTATCGAAACGTCAGGAAAACCAATTTAAATAATATACGACTTTGTTTTATTATAATGAGTAGTGATCGCTAAACCCTAAGAAATTATTACCGAACAATGTTGTAATTTCGCGAAACCACGGTTTGAGTCTTTTGTCTATGTATTTCTGTTGTTTTCGTGAAATTATTAAATAAGTTCAGTGAGATTGTGAACATTATTTTAGGTATTCATATGTTATTAAGTCTTTTGTTACAAAAGGATTTTTATTTAAAGTGTCGTGTTCTGACGTGACGTGTAACTCAAATTACCAATAAATGACTATTGACTATATTCTAATTAAATGAGATTTATTTGATCGCATTACTTATTAAAAATGAAAACAAAACTTAAATAAGTAATAAGTATAAATTAATATTCTTATAATGTAACTGTGGTTAATTTTATGAATAAATTCATAAAAGTAGCTAATAATTTGATATTGAAACCTGGAAGTTACATAAAAATCTATATCAAAATTTATACCGAACGCACAGATAGGAGTGAACCTGGTAAAAAAAGAAAAGCGTGGTTACCAATATCAGGGCAATTTTGGTCTTGTTATTAATAAGTGGTATGCAGGCGATGGTGGTGTGCGGATGTATCTACACTTCCTTCCTTTTAACCTTGACCACCCAACGCCAGCCATTGCCACCCGTCCAACCCAATTCAGCCACCCATATGAGTGGGTGATGGCAAACATAGTCGGTGTCGCTCGGTGTCAGCTTTTTGAAAACCCAGGTGGTTTTGGTTCGGAAGAATTTTAAGTAAGTTAAGTGTCAATTATAGATAAATATTGAATAAGTTAAAATGCATGTAGCCGCCAAGTGGCGCCCCAATCAGTAAAAAAATACAACTCTCTGAATATACATCATTTATCGAAAAATCATTTTTAAAAATTGAAGTTTATTATCATCATCATCATTTCAGCCTTAAGACGTCCACTGCTGGACATAGGCCTCCCCCAAGCAAATGTTGGGGGGAGGCAACATTGTGGCCCAAGTACATACTGTAGTTTAATCAGAAACTTTATAGTACTAAAGCCTCAAAAAAAAAAAGAATAAAAAAAAATAAAAAAACTTTATAATTAGCTGTAGTTGTAGATAGTAATTTTTCTATCTACAACTACAGCGAACTATAATTTACAAAGTTAATCGTTTCTGATTAAATTACAGTACCTGTACTTCAATTTTTAAAAACGAATTTTCGATACATTATGTAGGTATTCAGTGAATAATATTTTTTTTAATAGCGACGATAATTCTGTATTTCCAAGTATTTTATCTGAAGATGTTGTTTGTGAACGCAATTTCCATTGAATTAGTTGTTTTATGGTACAATAAAAAAATGTATTTCTGTTCTTTTTCATCATCATCATCATCATTTCAGCCGAAAGACGTCCACTGCTGGACATAGGCCTCCCCCAAGCATCGCCACAACGACCGGTCCTGTGCCTTCCGCATCCAGCGGATTCCCTGATTTTCTGTTCTTTTTATTCATTAATATTTATTTTATGCCATAAATTTTATAATTATTATAAGCCATTAATAATAATAAATCATTTATTTCAGATTTGTATCCATTTTGTTAGTAAACATTGCCCTTACAACTTAATGTTAGTAAATTTAAAATTTAATTTAATTAAAATACCTACGTAGCTTATCTATGCCACTGGGGCGTGTAAGCGTAACCAATGCTGCAGTATGGGGGCGTCCCACCTGTCCTTTATGGTATTCAAGATGCTGTTGGGGCTGTCGCGCACCCTGCGCAGAACAGAAGCGCAGCGTTTGCGCATGATTGCAAAAAAATCGTCAGTTCGCGCGTCCGCAAACATCTGTGATGCGCTGCAGTACCTCGGCAGCCCCACCAGCACCCTGAATGCATTATTATATTGAACGCGCAGAGCGTTGTATGCCTTCTGCGTGTAACTAACCCACAGCCTACACGTGTAAAAGGTTTGACAGTATGCCTTAAAAAGAGTAACCTTTACTTGTTTTGTACATCGTGCAAATCTGCGGGCCAGCATATTGCATCGGACAGCCAACGCCTTGCGCTCACGTTCCAAGTCAACATTATCATTGAGGTCTTCAGTCACCCAATGGCCCAGATATTTAAATTGATTGACTTGCTTAAGAGTAATCCCGCAAAGTTTAATTGGTGGCGTGTCGGGATGTTCATTGCCTGCCACAAATACAAGTAATTCGCTCTTCTTAGCATTATATCTGAGCCCATGGGCTTCCGCATACCTTTCACAAATTTTGATTAACTTTATCAACCCGTTAATCGATGGACTCAACAACACCATATCATCAGCATAACTAGTGTTGTTAACAGATATACCATCCACATGACAGCCCAGATAGGTGCTGCTGAGCTCAACGATCAACCGGTTGATGTACAAGTTGAAGAGTCGAGGGGAGGTCAGGCCTCCCTGCCTCACGCCGCACTCCAACCTATATTCCTCTGACATTGAACCTGCCCACCTGACACGATTTGTCTGATTGCTGTACCAGAACTTTAGTAATGATACAACTTCATCTGCTACATCAGTGTCACTCGCCAGCTTTTCCCATAGCAGATCGTACGACACCAGATCAAAAGCTTTAGATAAGTCTAAGAAACATGCATTTACAAGAGTCTTCCTCATCGTGTAGTACTGGATAGTATAAATTAATAAATATAAATTTATAAATTAATATTAATGTTTACCAAGAAATGTTTACAATTTGCTTTTATGTAATGTTTCTGAGAATAATATAATAACAACAACTTTTATAATAATGAATAACAATATTGCCAAAACATTAAATACATCTACTAATTAGTATAATAATAAATAAATTAAGTACCTACCTAAAGAAAGTGTATTGTAATCAGACATGACACTACTTTTTTAATAAAAATACGCTGAGTGTAGGTAAGTAGGTACACAAAACATAACAAAATGTCTTCTTGATACATAGGTGATGCATCTCTTGATTTTAAAAACTAATGAACATTCATGATTTTAGAATTAAAGTCATCTTAGTGTATAAGGGCTATATTTCACCGGGACACCATGGCGGCGCAACCAGTCGCCGCTTCCAACAAAATGTATACAGCTCTAGAGAGAGTTACTCACCTGGTGTCCGTTTGGTTGCGCAACCAATTTGGCGGCGCGACCAGCTCGGACACGTGCACAAATGTTACTGGTCGCGCCGCCACGCTGGTCGCGCCACCACTAATTACTAGCCAGTACCGCCAGTCCGGCCGCCAGTACGTACACACGGCTACACATCAAGCTGTACATTTCCAGTATAAACTGACCTCGCATTTTATAGGTTTTCCTTACAACGCGAGGTCAGCCTATACTGGTTTTTTACAGCTTGATGTGTAGCCGTGTGTACATACAGCAGCAGTGCTATCTCTTCGAGGTCAATTTTGATACTGTCTCAGTGTGGTGTGGCGACTTGTGTCTGTATGGTGTCTAGTTTGGTAGCGTACGGACACCGCGGTGGCGCGACTTGTTGCGCCGCCATTGTGTCCGGGGTCTAGTTTGGTAGCTTACAAACACCACGGTGGCGCGACTGGTTGCGCCGCCATTGCCAGCCATGGTGTCCCGGTGAAATATAGCCCTAACAACAAAACAAAGACCAATATGACCCCCTCCCGTCCGCAGGCTACAGTCTACACTGTCGGCCGATAGTTGGGTGTACCTAACATTTTTTTAAATGATAATTTGGGTCAGCCCGTGTGAGAGAGTGCGCACTCTCGTATCTAGTCGTTTTGTATGTCGTTGTACTGATTACGAATCCAACTAAACTATCGGCCAATTAAAAGTTGAAAGTCGGCGGGAGTGCCAAAACTCGAGATTAGATACTTACTTCCAAATAGTACACATTTTATATGGCCCACCGATGTACAGTCGACTGCATGACAGTGGTAACACTTCAATTCAAAAAACGCCCTTTATCATCCTCCTGCCCTTATCCCAATTTATTTGGGGTCGGCGCAGCATGTTTTTTTCTTCCATATATCTCTATCAGCCGTTATCTCCGTGTTCACTTTCTTTCTATTCATATCATCTTTCACACAATCCATCCATATTTTCTTCGGTCTCCCTCTTTTCAAAAAACGCCCTTACTGCTTACGAAATAAAGATGCTGCAAATGTCAAAGTGTTACTACCGACGTGCGGTCGACCGTACCTGCGCAGAATAATTTAAACATGCGGGAAATTGGTTAACCAATCAGAAAGCACCATCGCTGCGTGCCAAATATCTCTGCCGCTGCTATTACAGTGTAAGGAAGCGTGTGAGCGAAATGGAAAAAGACGGCATGGCAATCAATTTTAATACCTTATGGGCATCGCATAAGGTTGATTATATTTTTTGATGTTTTGCGTATTTTCGTCGATCGTCTTTTCGTGTGTGCGTGAATGAAGATTATTGACGCGCCTTATATCTTGTGTCATACTACATAGTTATACAAGGTGCGCCATAACGGATGACCCTAGGGTATGACCCTATCGGAAAGTGCCACAGAAATGGCGTTGAATGTCAATTCGTTTTGAGATCGTTTGTGAAGTTGTGAAGCAAACAAAATCAGAATTTGTGTGATTATGCAATGCAACGCTATACTCTTGAAGAACGCGGAATAATCGTCTGATTGCACTAGCCCGCAAGATCACCCGATTTGACCGCCATTGCGATTTTGCCTTCTTTCTATTTTATTAATTTTTATTTACGATTTAGTCACGAGTTTATGTGGACAAGCTACATATTCTGCTGGCAGCCCTCAAGGAGAATATCCGTCAAGAAGTGGAGAATATTTCACCCGAAGTTCTGAAGATAAAAATGGAAAGTGGCATAATAAGAGCCCAAAATAAATGGTAATCGAGAATGGCGGCAGCCATTTAAACGATATTATTTTCAAAACATGAAAAAAAATGTTGAATTAAACATTTGAAAAACACATTTTTTTATTATATTCCAAAATTATAAAGATTTAAATTGTGGAAAGAACAAATCCCTCACGAGCAGGATTCGAACCTGCGACTCCTGGCTCAGTACGCCAGTGCTTTAGCCACTAAGCTACCGTGAACACTGCTCGTGGTATCGAAATTATCCTCCACTATACGTCTTTGGGTGACGTCAGCGATATCTTATTAAGAAACATTATTCCTTAACCGACTCGACTAACTTTGCAGTTAAATCAAAGTCGTATAGATATGCCTACCCTTACTAATTAATTCCAAAGATATAGCCTAGAAAAATAGGATCATACATTACGACTCATCTTGTATTTGAAAATAAAAAAGAATATGCGAGCTGCCTTAGAACAGAGAAAAGGTCCAAAACCAGAACAAAACTCGTCCTCATTGACCTCAGATTAATAACCAATCTGAGTTAGTGGCCATTATCAAAAAGAATCATTATTATTATAACCTTTTTATTATTTATTATGAGCCTGTGCTGCTGTCCCACTCCTGGACAAAGGCCTCCCTCCATTTCTTAAACTTTTCCCGATCCTGACATTATAACCTTAGATTATTTATAAGTTACAGCGACGTCGTTGATAAGTTATAACAAAGCAAGCATGCATTTACAGATTTCAAATCAAAACATATTACATTTGAAAAAAAAAATGAGCTGCTTTTAACAGGAAGAAGGTTCTAATCCAAAACGAAACTAGTCCTCGGTGGCCATTATAACATAGCAAGCATACATTTACAGTTTTCAAATGAAAAGCAAAATAGATGTAATTACTAAAAGTCCGCGAAAGAAAAACAGATTAACATTACTCGGATGACTCGGACTAATAAAACAACATCGACTTTGGCTTAAAAGTATCAAAGAAGTCCTTGTACTGCGGAACAATCACTTGAGTCGATCCCGGGATGCCACAGTTGCTCAAGTCTATCTCCACTAGCTCTTTATTTATCTCTTTGTCGGTACAAATGTCTGTCAGAAACTCGCACCATTCGTCATAAGACATCTCCGTTTTTCTGCAACAGTTTAATTAATACAAGTTGTAAATCTAAAGCCATGCAAAAGAACCTTCTTTGGGTACCTTACATTTATTTTCTCTGTCATTCATGAAGACGTTTCTATTCTCGTGTAAACAACGAAAAAATTAAATTTCAACAGTTCCTACATCACATCAGACTAATACATAGTAATATTATATTTTCCAAGACTAAACTAAACTAAATGTAATATTACACTGTTATCATCACTCTGTCGATCCTGAATTTATTAAAAGCCTCCTTCACGGGCATAGTTTTAGCTTTCATATGGTAGGGAGCTTGGCTGTGTGGGCGCAGAGCAGTGATCGGCTTCACCACACAACTATCGTTCGTTGCTATGTTAACCAAGGGGCACGTGCAACTATATTATTATATTTTGTGCCACCACAGATTTGGCAAATCTGTGTGACACAGATACAATAGGTAGATATTCGGCCAATATTTGTGTTTTTGCGTAGACTACGGGCGTGGTGTGGACCCCTTAACCCCCTTCCCAATACGTCCATAGCCTCCTTCAATACCGCTACAACAAACAACTGTACAAAATTATGCTACGTATTACCTACCTAAATTTCCACCACGCGAGTCCCGTATCGGTCATAGTCAAGGTCCTATCATCCAATACTTTGCTCTGACGCATCCAATAGTCGCTACGATACAGGGTTATAGTCTTGCCATCTCGTTGGTTGTCCAAGAGTTTAGCAAACTCAAAGAATTGTTCTTCTAATGTGGCTGAATCATCTTCACTCATCGTGGATTATCTGCACAAATAATCCAATATTAATACCTACAGTCACTTCACAAACAAAAAAATAACATGATATAAAAGTAAGTAGGTACACCTATGTACACATGAATGCAATAAAACGTTTGAGTTTGAGTTTAACTATTCAAACTAAACTGTGACATCGAATATCAAAGTATATTATTTATGTACAGTTAAGCTTTGCTTGGATTTAAAATATTTTATGATATTGTTGAGTCATTCTACTCAACAGCAGCATCAAAACCAAGAGGAGCGGGGCAAGTGGCGCGTCATCAGCTCCACTGGTCCTTCGAGCCGGTTCAATGAACGCGACGATAGCTCGTTGTGGTAGAAAAATGAAATACTTAGCGGACTGTATAATGATGCGAATAATAATTAAAACATGTACAACGGTTGACCAGTAAAAACAATGGAGGAAAGATTTTTTTATCTTTGGAACATTTTTACACACCACCATCTAGTCCCAAACTAAGCAGAGCTTGTGCTATGGGTACTAGACAATGGATATAAATGTTGGGAGGACAATGGCTATAAGTCCTGAAAAGGCCAATTTAGGTGGAATTTTGTGGAGAGCTCGTCGTGGTGCTTTAAGTTTCAAATGCATCTTTGATCTTATAAGACGGTGGTCAGTCCATCCGATAGCGCCACGCATCGCTCTCGTTATGAGAATATCACGCAGGTCCTTTCGACGAACGATAATATAGTCTAAAAGATGCCAGTGTTTAGATCTTGGGTGCATCCACGAGGTCTTGTGTTTGTCAGCAAGGCGGAACCATGTATTTGTGATGCTTAGATTGAATTCAGCACACGGTGCCAATAATCTCAGTACATTATCATTACATTTTCCTAATTCATGCTTGCCAAGGACTCCGGTCCAAGTATCATGTTCGGTGCCAACACGAGCATTAAAATCCCCTAACAAAATGATTTTATCGTGTTTTGGTATAAATTTAAGTATTTGGTGTAGGTGTTGATAAAAAACCTCTTTATCCTCATCCGATGATGGCAAAGTAGGTGCATAGGCACTAATGAGATGAGCATATTTGTCATTTGTTATAGGTAGGCGTAGATCATAAGGCGGTCATTGACACCCTTAGGTAGTTCACTCAGATCTCTAGCCAAGCCATTGCGAATAGCAAAGCCTACGCCGCTACCAGCTCTTTCATCAGATGGGCGTCCACTCCAGTAATAAGTATAGCCACCGAGTCGTTCACAAAGCTCTCCACTGTCACTAAGGTGGATTTCGCTTGTTGCAGCTATGTCGATGTTGTAGCGAGCCAACTCTCTTGCTATGAGAGAAGTTTTTCTCTCTGGGCATAAGTTACGATCATTATCTAAAAGAGTCCGTACGTTCCATGTAGCAATGCAAAGTCGTTTGAGTTTTATCGGATTACAATTCTTTTGTTTCTTTGGACCGCATTTGTTGATGTCCAGACGCCCGCGGTTTGTCACCTAGATGATGGGTGAGACGGACTATTTTTGGGCCACCTTTTCTAGACCCCTCCTCTGTTCAGAGGAAAGCAGAGTGATCCTAAATAGGGCTGCTTTGTCACCAGCAGTGCTGCCGAACCCAGATCTCTGACTCAATCGACTCCGGGAGCGACCACTCTCTACTGGCCGCCAACGTGCAGGATGTTAACTAAGGCTTCGGCACATCAATACCTTAACCCCACCGCCAACACCCCATCGCAGGACTTCATAAAAGCTCAAAAACCAGGAAGAATAGCTAGGGTCATCTGCGCGTGAATATATTTATAGTGGACAAGCGGTTGCACGGGTACAAGTCCACTCTCTCGTCCCGTCCTCTGTAGTCCAATGGACTAACAAACCAGTACGATTGGTTGAAGTTGGGATGCAGCGAAAGGCCGCAAACCACTACATGGATCTTGGTAGGCGCCCTTGAGGTATTTTGCATTACCTTGCTGTATCGCCGTTATAGTCGGAAGGTAGTAACCGCCTATCATGGCGTGACAGACTTTTTGTGCATTGGGAGATCTCCCAGATTCCCTTAGTCGCCTTTGACGACACCCACGGGAAGAGATGGGGTCGCCCATTCTTTCTCCGGGAACCACACGGATTGGGATTAGGGAAGGTAAGGAAGGAGATGAAGGAATAAAGGAAGGAGATGAAGGAATAGGGATTAAAAGTAGTAAATTTGGGCAAGGAAGATGCTCTTGGTCTGGGAGTGGACCAGGAACAAATTTGTACCCCTCTTGGTCTGACCTTTCACCCTAGACCTGCCCGGCATGAGTGTCTCTACCGGTATAGCCCTAGTGCTCATTAAGGCACACAAGCCCCACCACAACCTAAATGTTGGGAGGAGCTCGCTTCACAAAGGTCATCTTGGCGTTCTACTATCTATAAAAAGATGCAGAAATTCGAAGAACAACGACTTGAAAAACTTGACTAAAAACGCCAAATACGCAAAGAGAGACCTAAGCCCTCCTACACATATACATATAATTCTGCGGGATAACTATATTGCTTTTCTTGCGATAGGGTAAACGGATAAAGATAAGATAAGATGATGATGATGATGATATGGTAAGATGATGATGGGTATTTAAAACCAAGTTCAGTCTAGCGAGCCATATAAGGGCTCATGCTAGGAAATAATTTGTTGGGGTCGCCGTTACCGAAATCGGTAATGGATATAGTTTTTTTTTTTTAAATACATACTTATACTACATAAGAAACACCCAGACCAACACAAACACTTATGTTAATCACACAAATATTTGTGTCCTGTGGGAATCAAACCCACGACCTCGTGATCAGCAGTCTGACACTCGAACCACTAAACCACAGACGTCGTCAATAATAGTTAATATGCACGAGCGCGGCCGTGCTTGCTACGGTGCAACAGCTGACTGGCGAAATGAGTGGGCGCGCGAGGTGCCTGGAGCTGATAACGCGCCACTTGCCTCGCTCCTCTTGGTCTTGATGGTGCTGTTGAGTAGGATGACTCAACAGATATTGAGATTTTTTTTGTCTCTTTTATCTATAAAATTTTATCCTCAATATTTATAAATAGTATGTTCAGATTTTTCATAAGTAATGTAATAAATGCTGCAAAGCTTTCAAAACGTCAGGAAAACCAATTTAAATAATATACGCGATTTAATCCGTTTAAACATTGTTTTATTATTATAATGTAATAAACTCAAAATATCACTAGAATATACTTAGGACGAAGAAATGTAATAAGAGTTTATCAACCTTCCAGAATCCAAAGGATTCTATTGAAAGTTTTAGCAATTTCCTCAATCGCACAACTATTGCATGAAAAATATGAGGAGAGGAAATGGAAGCATAATTACAAGTTTCTTTTGTTTTCCTGTTATTTTAAAACACTTTTTTAAACTAACAAATTACCGTAAAATAATCATAATGGTGATTTATGAATTTCAACGATTTTCATGTTTGTCTGAAAATATTGAAAGTGTACTTTAAGTTAGGAATCTAAAATTTTAACACACTACCTACATATCGCATATTAAGGTATATTTTTAAATAATATTCGCGCGCGCTCTAATACATTTTTAATTAACTGCATGTCTCAGAAAGTTGGACAAAATTATGTTTGTATTATTGGCTTGTGTTTTTTTTTCAATTGTAATTTTATTATGTAGCCACACTATGTAAGTTTAAGCAAATTTGAGCTCGATTCATGAAGCTGTTTGGCCATGATGACTATAAATGTGATAAAAGGTCGCAAAATTCTTGAAAAACATTAAAACTAATGTAATTTGTAAACGATATAGAAACTCGCCACACTAATGCTGCAGACTGATAGCTAGACATATCCTCTAACTAGGGATTTCCCTTAGATCACAGGCAAAGGGACACCATGTATATTATAAAAAAGTAAAAAAGTACCTACTCATGAAAATAAAAAAACAGCCAAGTGTGAGTCGGACTCACGTAGTAAGGGTTCCGTACCACCCATCGACCTGATACCCCATAGAAACTGATTTAATTTACGAGAGTTCATCAAAAGGCATCAACGCACCCTGCGCGAAATATTAATTTTTGCATCTCCTTCTTACGCAGGTACCACCACATACGTCTGTATGTTTACGCTATTTTTATTTTATTTGCTAAACTACATAGTATGCTGTGGTATGCACTATAATCAGACTAAGTTTGACACTGGTATGTAATACCGTTTTGAAGATAGAGCAGAAACAAAAACGTTTATAAAAATGCATATTTTTCGTGGTTTCTTGCATGGGGACCCCTTTTGTTTTAAGACTTTTTTTATTTTTATATATTATATGATCTAGCTGTCACTGGAAGAGAATTTCTGGTGAAACATACCATAGTGTATATTATACCATGATATCACTTAACTGTGCGGTAATATAACGGGGCGTATCACTGTCACTAACAGAGTACAATTCAAATATTCGGGGACTACGAAAATAGAACTGTTAATCAAGAAGACAATGTATTCATTTGGTTACATAATACCTACCTGAAAATACAGTTTGCAGCTAGACTGTAAATTAATATTCATTCCAAATATAACGGAAATTAAGCCCACACTGCGTCCAACTTTTCATGAAAACTGCCTGCAGGCACATAAAATGTCAGTATCATAGTGGACAGAAATACTGCGTCTTTAAAATCAAACAAATTTCCTGTTTTGAACTGAGTGTCCATCCACATTGAAGGGAATATTATGCCAGAAGGTGGACATGCCATAATTATGTTTTTCATGAGATAAATTACCTTATTATTATGTGATTGTATAACTATTGTTTTCGCCTCGCTTATTATGAAAGTGAAAGTTTCTATGCAAAATCAGATACGATTATTTTTTTGTCTGTGACATTTTTCCTCAGCCCCATCTAGTCCCAAACTAAGCAGTGCTTTTACTATGGCTACTATACTTTGGATATAATACTTATTTGCTTTTTTATCATTTCCCTGTAAACACATACTTATAATCATCCTCCTGCCCTTATCCCAATTTATTTGGGGTCGGTGCAGCATGTTTTTTTCTTCCATACATCTCTATCAGCCGTCATCTCTGTGTTTACTTTCTTTCTATTCATATCATCTTTCACACAATCCATCCATATTTTCTTCGGTCTCCCACTTTTCTTATAGCCATCAACATTCATACTTATAATATCCTGTGTAAACACATTTATAATAAAAAAGATACAGCCAGCCTAACACAAACACTTATGTTCATCACATAAATATTTGTGTCTTTGTGGGAATTGAACCCACGACCTTGGGTGATCAGCAGTCCGACACTCGAACCACTAGACCACAGATGTCATCAAAAGTAATACCTATATATAAATATATAGGTATATACATTTTAGTACAGCTGTGAATTGTCTCAAGTTGATGCCTCATACCATTATACTGTTTTCACACGAGTCGATTTTAGTCATTCAACTGCTTAATCGCAAGCGATTTGAGCCGTCTGAACAGATTTTCAATCAAACTGAAGCTAGAAAAAGTAGAATAAGTATTCAATTTTGTGTTTAACTACAAATATTGATCAACTAAAATCGAACCGAATATTAAATTAAAGTTGTCAAAGAGGCGACTACGAGCTGGACCTGTGTCCTCTGGCAAGCCTTCCAAAGGTCCAGACTTCGTCGACTTCCTCACGGAAAATAAGCCGTGATTATAGAAAGTAATATCCTCTTACATAATCATATTTCTTCGTAAACCAAATTTAAGTGTCAAAAGATACGAATTACGTAAGGAAAGTGGAGAAAAGGTTCTCCCTATTCAATGGGATTCATACAACACCATTATCTGCTTAAATGGTAGACTATTTAATAGGTAAACTGTGTCCTTTAAACGTAGTAATATTTTCAATATTATCTTTGCTGTATCCTTTAACGTTATCAACAATATTCATTGCAAAGATTATTGTGTTAAGTTTGACAGTGTTTGACAGATTATTCAACATTTCAGCCAGTTATATTATTAGTCTTAATAGAACCTACATTAAATAAATAAATAAATATTTTTGGGACATTTTTACACGGCACCATCTAGTCCAAAACTAAGCAGAGCTTATGCTGTGGGTACTAGACAGTGGATATAATACTTATATACTTTTTTTTTTTAAATACATACTTATAATACATAAGAAACACCCAGACCAACACAAATACTTATGTTCATCACACAAGTATTTGTGTCCTGTGGGAATCGAACCCTCGTGATCAGCAATCCGACACTCGAACCACCAGACCACAGACGTCCAGTCAGACATTATTTCCCTTAACTCAATTTTTATTAGACTTCCATGTAATTTTCTTATCTATTAAGCCCAGCACACAATACGGTACCGCAAAACCGCGTTCGAAAACACTGCGGTATGAAAGAAAGAAAGAAAGATTTTATTTAGCACAGGACAGTGACAGCACAACAAATAACATTAAATAAAGTACTAAAATAGATATAAGTAAAACATGAAGTTGCTGTCGGGCATGCCCATGCCAAAAGGGTCACCAACTCAGCATGTGCTGGCGTTGAACGTCCAGCGCTGATTTTCAGTTGGCACCCTGCAGCGACTCACGGACGAAGGAACTGTGTTTATAGATAGTTATAAGAAAGTACATATATTGGTCTGGGGTTGATTTTCGTTAGTCATAAAAAGTGGTCTTCTAAAAAACAGCTTGTGTGGTAGAAAAAAAGTATGTACTAAGTTTGTTTAATTCCGAAGCTTGGGAACATATAAATATAGGTAGGTAGTCGTAATATACATACACATTACACAAAAACTGCTGAAATCATACCCTCCTTTTTCTTAGTCGGGTATGAAACCGCTAGCAGCACCCCCAAATTGTGTCGGTTGTGGTTTTAAATTCAGCCACAGAAAAAACCGCCAGTGCGTGATTTTGTTTGTTACATTTTTTGGAGGTTTCAAAGACTGCAATCGTAGTGCGTGCTGGGTCTTATACTCCACCAATCTATAATTTTTCATCGTTTTCTTTTGTTATTATATCTGACCCTGCTGCCGAATTGCGAATTGAATAACTCACTCGAGATCGCATTCATCTGGATTTAAATGTTCATTGCTCCGTGTGTTTTGACAATCCGTCAAATTGACAACTACAACAACAAGCTGATGTCAATGTGAATGCATTACACAATTACCCCACTGGTCCGTTCAAATTCAATAGTCTTCCGGGCACGTTACCTGTTGACAGTGAAATACGTACGCATAGGAATAGTCAGTTTCTTGTTTTTTATACGTTAATGTGTACGTAAGTTTCCAGTAAATTAGTTTATATCGTAATTTTTACTCTGTATCTATATGTATAGGTACTATAGTCGACTTCTTGTGTAATTCTCCATCCCAGTTTCTAAGTCTGTAAAATATGAACTAGTAAAGTCCAAGACTAATATAATTTCCGCGAACATAATCCAATTTCCGTGCGGTTGATACGTATTCACTTATCGTCGTCGGTGCGCCAAAGCCCTATGTTTTTGAGCGAGTTTTCAAGAGAGATATAAAACTGTTTTCTTCAGTAAATAAATAAATAATAAATATTTTACGGACATTTTTACACAGCACCATCTAGTCCCAACTTAAGCAGAGCTTGTACACACGGCTACACATCAAGCTGTACATATCCAGTATAAGCTGACCTCGCATTGGTTTTCCTTACAACGCGAGGTCAGCCTATACTGGTTTTGTACAGCTTGATGTGTAGCCGTGTGTACTATGGGTACTAGACCATGGATATAGTACATAAATACTTTTTTTTTTGTAAATACATACTAATAATACATAAGAAACACCCAGACAAACACAAACACTTATGTTCATCACACAAATATTTGTGTCCTGTGGGAATCGAACCCCCGACCTCGTGATTAGCAGTCCGACACTCGATTTATTAGACCACAGACATCGTCAAAATAGATTCAAATGGATTCTCAACATTTAGTTAATGTTAAATGCTGACCAAAATAGCTTTCTAATGTTATGATAGAACAAAAAACACTTTGGTCCATCATTGTCTGGCATTTTTTTTTTTTAAGTTTCGCTACATGCACTTCTCAGATTTGGTTTGGTGACATCAGCTCACTCGCTTTGACATGCAATGCAATGTCACGAAACCGATTCTAAAATGCACTTGCAAAAATCTGAATTAAAAATTGAATCCGAATAATATGGAATTATCAAAAAACTTTGTGTATGTCTGACGGCACTTATCAGATTTTGTAAAGCAAATACTTACTTAACAATTTTGATAATTTAGTTTTTAGAAGAAATAAGCGTTTTTACAATAGAAGTGCCTTTAAATTTTAACTCAATCTAAGGACCCCTGTTTTTTAAATTGCATATAACGGATTTGGCAAGCCCACCGAAGCTATTCGATTGGCTGCAGGGGCGTTTAGATTTTAGATCAATACTAAACTAAATAAAAAATGGTGTCGATTCTCTTATTCACAAACTAAACATTTTACAAACTATCGCTTGCTTTTACTACTAGTAGACACAAAAAAGGGATGGCAACGATGATATTTATGAAAGTACAGATATGTTGTTATACGCGCAATCTGAAGACTCGAAAACGTCCTAATTGGGACGTTTTGCTACTGATTTCCATTAAGCAAGGCGCCGAGCATGACGTGCGACAAAAATTATAAAAATGCCGTTATGTATGTACAGAAAGTGTACTAATTATGACGTGAAACTAACTTAAATAACTAATTTACTTACTTTGCACTAGTTTATGTGTATTGTGCTGCCGCTGCGGTACCGAACATATTTATCGTTAGTTTTGTTAGCGTCTTCAAGACGCTGGATTGGACTGGACAGGGTATCAACGTTAACGGCGAAAACATCTCACAACTCCGTTTTGCCGATGACATCGTTGTAATGGCTGAGTCGCTGGAACAACTTGGCGATATGCTGCACAGCTTAAACGGAGCCTCTCGACGTGCTGGTCTCGGCATGAATCTGGACAAGACTAAAGTCATGTTCAATATGCATGTCATGCCGAGGCCAATATTCGTCGAAGGGTCGGCACTCGAAGTTCTAACGGAATACGTCTACCTAGGGCAGGCAATTCAGCTTGGTAGACACAACTTCGAGAAAGAAGCCAACAGAAGGATCCGTTTGGTCTGGGCAGCATTTGGCAAACTTCGCCGAGTCTTCTCGTCGCCTATACCGCAAAGTTTGAAGACAAAGGTCTTCAATCAGTGCGTCCTGCCTGTCATGACTTACGGTGCCGAGACGTGGACACTGACAGTTGGGCTAGTCCACAAGTTCAAAGTCGCTCAACGAGCTATGGAGCGACCTATGCTTGGAGTTTCTTTGAAGGATAAAATCCGTAACGAGATTATCCGGAGAAGAACCGGAGTGACCGACATAGCTTGTAGGATCAGTAAGCTGAAGTGGCAGTGGGCTGGCCATGTCTGTCGAAGGACCGATGGCCGCTGGAGCAGACGAGTCCTTGAGTGGAGACGCGAATCGGCAAACGCAGCGTAGGGCGCCCCGGCCCGGTGGACCGACGACCTAAATAACGTGGCTGGGGGGGACTGAATGCGGAAGGCAGAGGACTGTGTGTTGTGGCACAACTTGGGAGAGGCCTATGTCCAGCAGTGGACTGCGATAGGCTGAGTTGATGATGACATATCTATACTTTTAAATATCATTGGATGGCAACAATTTTGGTGCGGTCAAATTAGTTTACGTGTTCCACTTCTTCGTATTTTAGTGGGCACTTTCCGAGATTACGACTAAACTTGTATGAAAATTTAACAAATTTGACTGACGACTGATTTGACACTAATATTGTTGCCGTCCATCTTGTATCTACTATTAGCAAGAAAATTATATATCAAAAAAAACTTTGACTATTAGTAAAAGAGAGCGATAGTTTTAAATCAGTATAGTTTGTCAGTTAGTCCGTGTGGTGCCGGACTTAAAGAATAGCATCACCCTTATCTCTTCTCATGGGTGTCGTAAAAGGCGACTAAGGGATTCACCAGAGGATGGGCAGCAGCATTCTCTGAGTATTTAACCAACCAACTGCGATCGCCAACCCGCCTGCCAAGCGTGGCGATTATGGCATATCCCCCCCTTAATTGGGGGAGGCCTTTGTCCAGTAGTGGACGTCTTTCGGCTGTAATGATAGTTTGTGAACAAGACAATCAACACCAATACCGCTCGAAAATGATGAGCTCGACCTTAGACTATAAAAACAAAACTATACTATACAGCTATATATACTAGACTATATAGCTTTGACTATAAAATCGTTATAACGTTACAATTTTCAGCGATATAAACGAACTCATTTTAAACCATGATGACGACATAAGTGCTACTTGAAGCCTTGAAGGTGAAAGTGCGGAGTCAGCCCCTGCTCACTTGAAACGTGAATTTTTGCAACGCGTGCCTAAAAATGTGTGTCAAACTTATAACAAAAGATAATTCAGTCGTTTCCTGATGATTTTAAATACTTAGAGAATGATTAAATTATAAAATGCTAGCCAATTGAAGAAAAAGGATATAAAAATGTACCTGTGCAGAAATAGTACATTACTGTCGAGGCCAAATCAATTGACGGCCGAGTAATATTGGAAGTACCTACAAGGAGAAACCGAGAACTTCCGAAGTGATTATAAAAGAAAGAGGCGCGAGCCGAGTCTTTTTTAACAAAACGAGGCCCTTAATTGATATTTCAGCCACGACTTGTATAATATACTTTTCTCTCATTTAAAAGGAAACAATACACAAATTAATTCAACAGTATCTAATTTTCATTCGCGCCAATTCGTCCGCAC
The DNA here is from genome assembly GCA_949699075.1 of Asteroscopus sphinx. Lineage (NCBI taxonomy): Eukaryota > Metazoa > Arthropoda > Insecta > Lepidoptera > Noctuidae > Asteroscopus > Asteroscopus sphinx. Next base: position 5,345,930 of record OX453002.1, read on the forward strand.
GCCGTTCTTGTTCTTAAATAAAAAAATATTTTTGGGACATTTTACACATCACCATATAGTCTAAATTAGGTGTTTTAAATACACGATATTTACTATTTTAACGGCTGAATACGCATTTTTGTTTCATTTGTTAATAGAACATAGAGTTAGAGTTTGGTACACATCACCATCTAGTCCCAAACTCTAACTCTATGTTCTATTAACAAATGAAACAAAAATGCGTATTCAGCCTTTAAAATAGTAAATATCGTGTATTTAAAACAACAAATTTATATATGTGTGTACTTAAAAAACCTCGTTAGCATAATTTAAAAAAAACTGTCCAGCTATTTTTATTATAAACTACCTATACCTACTATCTAGTACTACTATAGAATATTTGAAAATTTTAATTTCCTTTGTAATAACCATAAAGGTATTATACGTCACTATAGAAATGTCTTTGGTAATAACCATCCTTTTTTAGGGTTCCGTAGTCCTACAAGGAACCCTTATAGTTTCGTCATGTCCGTCCGTCTGTCCGTCTGTCCGTCTGTCCGTCTGTCCTAATCCTTTACAGCTGAATAACTTCTACAGTTACAAAAATAAGTAAATGAAATTTTGTTAAAAAATAGTCTGCATTTAGATCTCAATTTTAAAAGAATAAAAAAATCGTTTTTACTTACTTTAGTAGTTTTTTCTATTTGAAAAAATCACAAAAAGTAACTTTGACATGACAGACTTCTTAAATTTGGCTTCTTGAATTTATCGCTATATGGCGCTACTAACAACACGCTCTGAGTCGCGAATGCTGCCGATTATTGCAAAAACTAAAATAGCCATGATTAATCACTGAGGTAATATGTACTACATATTACCTCTATGTGATTAATATTCGATTTGATTCGTTTGTAATTACACCTACTTAAGGAACCCTATAATACAGAGCATGGCCCGACATATTCTTGGCCGGTTTTTTACTCTTAAAAGATGTCATTGCAGGCTATCTATTTTTCTTTAGAAGCTGTTCCAAGCTGTAGGTATTAGGTGTTTATGAAACTGTTGCATAACAGGGGTTATTAAAACACGAGTGTGTGTTTTTAATAGTGTCACACGAGTGTTTTAATACCTAGTTATGTGCAATTTCATACACTACTTTATCTTAACTCATTAATTATCTATTTTAAATAAAAGACCAACGTTAAATCTAGCGGTGGGCGATTATGAGATATACTAATTAAATCATTCGATTATGAAGATGTCTCGAGATATCTCGATTATAGCAGTTAGTAGTTACTAATTTAGTTAGTAATCGTGATCCCGAGTCAACGCAGAGCAGAATGAGCGAAACACGATAGTCGGTCAGGTACGTACACAAAAAATTTAAATTTATTTGTGGTTAATTGCCATTGACTCGTTTTGTTGATTTAATAGAAATCTATCAGTAACAAAAATTAAATTATGTAAACTTACTGTTATGACTCAACCAAAAAAGCCACTTTTTACAACAAGATTAGTAATTCAAATTAGTAGTACAAAAACTCGAGTCTCCACACTTTTTAGTACCTACTAATTTGTACTACTATCGTGTTGTAAATAGTTTTTACTACAGGATTAGTAGTTCAAATTAGTAACGTCATTCGATTATGAAAATAAATTAGTTACTAATTTCATAATCGATTATCAACATTAGTATTACAAAATAATTCGATTATGGGAATCATTCATAATCGCCCACCGCTAGTTAAATCTTGGTAATGTGTCGTAAGTTTTTCTTGATTTTTCTGGTAAGATTGGTTGTCTTTTTTTTATTCTTAACGGGCTTGCGTTTGACCGCCACCTCACCTGATGTTAAGCGATGGTGCGGTCGACGATGGTACACGCTTGCCCAGGAAAAACCTAATCACTCGAGTCTTGAAGACCACCAGATTATACTTCTCGGAAAACACTGACGCCGGCAAGGAATTCCACTCTTTGGCGGTACGCATGATAAAGTTACCTATTAGCAAAACGGTTCGTGCGTAAGGGTGGAATATCTACCATATAACGCATCGCCGTGCGTCTGGTCGTCCAATGATGGAAAGGGCTTGCGGGAATTAAATTGTGAAATTCCAACGCACACTCGCCGAAATGCATTCGATGAAAAACCGATAGGCTAGCAACTCTGCGCCGATGCTCGAGACTTTGTAGTTTGGCATCGACCAGCGCATTATTGCCAACGAGCCTCTTGGCGCGCCTCTCAATCGACTCGAGATCCGTCAGTTGGTATTTAGCCGAACCATCACAGAGATGAGAGCAGTACTACTCCATACAGGACCGAACTTGTGCTTGATACAAATTGAGCAGCTGTTCAGGTGTGAAGTACCGTCTCACCTTAGAGAGGATGTCCAGCTTTTTGGCAGCAAGTTTAGCCTTGGATTCAACCAATGTTGGCCTTGTATGAGCCGAAGTTCTCCGAGCAGGATCGGCCCTCTCTCGATCCCGCTTCGCACGTACACCTACCTGCAGAAATCCGCGCGCCACTTTTCAGAAATTTTACATTTTTCTAAACTATATTTGTTTTTTTTCCCTCGCGTGTGTTGAAAAACGTCGTATGAAACGCGTGAGCAATGTTCATCATACCTACTCTCCGGTTTATTACGACCTCGCCTTCGGCTCGGGCTCCAATCCAGCCTCGAGTATAATGAACATAAGCATAAGCTCACTTGTATCATATTTATTTATTTATTTATTATCTCCTTTATTCATAAAATAACATATAAATTTACATTTTTAAATATTTTATTATAAAAAGGAAAAAACATTTAAAAATACAAAAAAATTGTAAGCCACCGGCATCGGGAACAAGGTCCAAGCTACCGGTCAGGGCCCCAGAGAAAAGAACCTCCTCACAATACGTGCCGTATCGAGGAGAACCGCCTTCTGAATCTGGCCCTTGACACAGCCACCTAACGAAAGCTTCTGAAGGTGATGGTCGAGGCTCTTGGCTATTAAGCCATTGGCTGAAACAACTATCGGCACAATGATTGCTGAATCCACGTCCCACATGTCGACAACCTCGTGCGTCAAGTCCAGATATCTCATTTGCTTATCTGTCTCAGCTTTTACGAGATTCCCGTCATGCGATATCAATAATCATTGTGCGGCGCTCTAATCGATCTATCACCACTATATCAGGCTTATTGTGCATAATAGTCCTATCAGTGATGATAGATCGATCCCAGTACAACGTGATATGACCATTTTCAAGAACTGGGTCGGGCGCATACTTGTAGTATGGTACCTCAGACGCGACAAGGTTATATTGCAAAGCAATTTGCTGATGGATAATCTTGGCCACTTGGTTATGTCTGTGCAAGTAGTCACCGTTTACGAGACGTGGACAACCGGAAATAATGTGCCTGAGAGACTCTCCAGGAGAGTGACACCCGACATATGTCAACCGTCCCGTCCCTTACAATGTACTTCCGGTAGTTATTCGTCATGATGACTTCATCCATAATTGCACAAAAAAAACCTTCGGTTTCTCCAAATAGGTCACCGAACCATAGCCAAGACACGGACGCTAGAGAATCTATGCCAGACCCATGGAGGGCCCGGTAGAAGCGCCCGTGTAACTACTTATTATTATTATTATTTATTATATTATTATATTCTGTATTGTACATACACCAAACGAAAACAAAGATAGTAGTTTACAGATAGATTATGTAAGTACAATGGGCGGTCTTATCGCACAAGGTAATCCCATAATCATCATAATAATAATAAATAATAATAATAAATAATCAGTGTATTCTCTCTTCACAATAGTTTTTAAAGTACTAGGTTTAGCTAATGTGGCAAAATTATAAAAACCAACTTTGTGAGAGACTGGTGCCTGAAGTAGGTTTTTATTCAAAACCTGTATTACAGGTCACCAGGGCCCTTCCGCAGCTAGCGTTGTATAATTTGGCCTTATACAGACATTTTCATTAGGTGAAAGAGCTTTACTTATATTTAAGACTACACAGATAAAACAATTAAAGATCATAATGTAATTAACGCTAATGGTAATTATTATTGTCTATATAGTATAGACAATACTTACTATTAATACACGGGTCAACTAACGGCAGCGTCTCTAGATTCCATTATTGTACACACAATAGGATGTAACATGATTGACTTGTGACCACTAATACCTGTATCGGGAAACTAGACCATGGTATATACCTAGGTATTAATTGTAAATGTCTAGTGTTTACAGTACAGAATTATTGTCGACTGTTTTTTTGAGAGTGTTTCGACTCCATTAGATAGTTATAAATACAGAATTAAATATATCTAAGTAAATAAATGCACTTTTTATAGTTTTACTAGCTGACCCAGCAAACGTTGTTCTGTCATATAAACTATTTCTGGATAGTGACACCATAATCACCAAGCGGTATGAAATATACTTTACGACCTATTCTCATACCTACCAAATAAACATCGCAAATTTCATAAAAATCGGTCGAGCCGTTTCGGAGGAGTGCGACCACAAACACCGTGACTAGACATGGGTAACTCAACAAAAATGCGTGAGCTGCAGCTCAGCTCACGGTTCAGGTCAGTGAGCCCGGAGCTGTGAACCGTCTCACAGATCAGCTCGATGTGTATATCTGCCTACTTCGAGTTATGATCTGATCTGTTTGTGATGCGAGTCGCTGAGCTTAAAGACCGTTCGATCTGTTTGAGCTGCGCTCAATCGCTGACTCTGCGACTCACCGCGGATCTGTCGCCGCTCCCGCTCACCGGTTCAAACAGGTTTTTATCTATATAGACATCTTTTATCTTCCGTGCAACAAAAGTTGTCGCACAGATAGATACTATTCTTTGAGCCGTGAGCTGCGTATTTTGTCATTGAGCTGCAGCTCAACAGCTCAAGCTTATTGATCTGCATATTTGAACCGGTTCTGAGCTGAGTTACACACCTCTAACCGTGACACGAGATTTTTATATATAAGATTTAATAAGCATCATCATCATCATCATCATTTCAGCCGAAAGACGTCCACTGCTGGACATAGGCCTCCCACAAGCATCGCCACAACGACCGGTCCTGCCCTTCCGCATCCAGCGGATTCCCGCGATCTTCACCAGGTTGTGGGTCCACCTTGTGGGGGGCCTACCCACGCTGCGCCTTCCAGTACGCGGTCGCCACTCCAGAACTTTACTGCCCCAATAATAAGCATAGCAAATATGAATCTTGAAAATCATACAATTACAATCAATAGAAGTAGTTCAAATCAATCAGCTCAGCCTATCACAGTCCACTGCTGGACATAAGTCTCTCTCAACTAGCGCCACAAGACTCGGTCCTCTGTCTTTTGCATCCAGTCCAGCCTAGCTACCTTCTTCATGTCGTCGGTCCACCTGGACGCTACGCTACGTTTACCGATTCGCAGTCTCCCCTCAAAAAATGTCTGCTACAGCAACCATCGGTCCTTCAACAGACATGGCCTGCCCACTGCCACTTCAACTTGCTGATCCTACAAATTATGTCGATCACTCCGGTTCTTTAGGATTTTGCGAAGAGATCCTGTGAACACCTGCCGGCTCCATCATCAGACCCTGGTCACTATCAACTCAGCCTGCGATCCACTGCTGGACATAGGCCTCTCCCAAGTTGCGCCACAACGCTCGGTCCTCTGCCTTCCGCATCCAGTCCCCCCCAGCCACGTTCTTTAGGTCGTCGGTCCACCTGGCAGGGGGGCGCCCTACGCTGCGTTTGCCGATACGCGGTCTCCACTCAAGGACTCGTCTGCTCCAACGGCCATCGGTCCTTCGACAGACATGGCTAGCCCACTGCCACTTCAGCTTACTGATCCTACAAGCTATGTCGGTCACTCCGGTTTTTCTCCGGATAATCTCGTTGCTGATTTTGTCCTTCAAAGAAACTCCAAGTATCTATCTGTCTCCCAATTACTAATTAATATAAATCTAACGAGCCCAAACTGAGTGTATCTACGTTAACTACAGCGGAGATCCTGTGACCACCTTTTGGCTCCATCATCAGATCAGCTCTTAAGTACCATAATATTGTATTGTCACCCAGTATTGAACTATGTTTAAAGTTTCAAGTCTCTAGCTCATCGGGAAGTCAGTTTGAAATCGATTTCAATATTTATATCAAATAGACAGGAAAGTGAGTTAATAAAACTGGCCAAGTGCGAGTCGTACTCACGCAGTAAGGGTTTCGTACTGCTTCATCAAAAGATATCAACGCACCATGCGCGAAACATGAATTTTTACATCTCTTTCTTACGCAGGTACCACCACATATGTCATTGTTTGCCCTTTTTTAGTATTTATTGTTAAACTACATAGTATGCACTATAAATAGACAAAGTTTAACGCCGGTATGTATTACCGTTCTGTAGATAGAGCAGGAACAAAAACGTTGAAAAAAAATCATTTTTTTAGAGGTTTCTTGTATTCCCTTTGGTTTTCGACTTTATTTTATTTTTATTTCGTGATAGTGATCATAGCAAAGAGAAAGAAAATTTCAACTGGCTACCTATTACCGTACAAAAGATACAGCCCTGTGACAGACTGACGGACGGACGGACAGACAGACAGTGTAGCGAGAGTAATAGGATCTCGTTTGGCACCCTTATCGTCCCGTTTCAAGTTCAAATAAATATTTTTTTACAACTAAACTTAATTACAGGTACTTTTGAAACGACAGGCTCTAGTTGCACGGTTCTAAATTGAAGAACCAGCAAGAAAATCCATTGACATACTATTTTTAAAATAGGTTATTGTTTATTACCTAAAATTCATTTAAATAATGTGAGTATCATAGAAATAGTCTATGGTGAGTATAATGTAGGTTAATTTCAGAAATAAACAAGAGTTTAAAAGTGAGAATATTGCCTTTAGAAATAAGAAGCATGACATTTAAGTGAGCATGGCAGACTCTTACTGCTAACAATAAATAGGCAGGAATATATAGAATTACTGTAAAAACATTAATGGCCACATGATACTTACATTTTACATTTCAACCAACTATTAAGTTTTTTAAGCGGTTCTATGAAATACGTTGCAGTTTCTAAGACAGAAAAGAATGCAATATTATAAAAAAGTGTAAATAAATTGTATAATGCCGAAATAGTAAACAGTTAATAAACCTACATCACCCCGATTGGCACCCTTACCATCCCACTTGGTACAGAACCCTAAAAAACGTGATAATAAAAGCTAGAAGCTCTTCATAAGTTAATATGCAACGACGAGTTTATAAATAAATAATACTAAATAATAAGCATAATTTTCTAGCGCAGGTAACTCAAGGGTGTGACATTATTAAATTACCTGCAGTATTTTATTACAGGCATGACGCCGTCAGCGAAGCTACGAAGGTCATGCAATGTTTATTGAAGAAAAATATAATCTTCCTTTGAGCTCACTTTAAGGTTTTCCATTAACATAATAAGTCATATGAACCTGTTTTATATTTTTAACAAGCTTATGATTTCTGACAATTTGTCTCTGCAGCATGATTGCGTGAACGAATATGGTATAAACCAGTGGGGTAGTTGTGTAATGCATTGACATTGACATTAGCTTTCATTTTGAAATGATAACAATATTCATTGCGTGGTACCTAGTTACCGATATGACGAATTGTCAAAACACACGGAGCAATGAACATTGAAATCCTATTGATTGCGATGGCGAGCGAGTTACGCAATTCGGCAGCTGACCGTCAAGCACATGGTTGAAATGGCGGCAGATCTCGGGAACTACATGTGACTCCCGAATCCCCCTTAATCTGAAAGGGAAAATCTATAAGACCATGATAAGACCTGCTGTCCTGTATGGATTGGAATGTTGGGCTACGAAAGGAATTAATGAAAAGCAAGCGCATGTAGCTGAAATAAGAATGTTATGAGGAATGTGTGGTGTAACGAGAATGGATAAGATAAGGAATGAGTATGTAAAAGGGAGTCTGAAAGTAGCGCCAGTGACAGAGAAGTTAAGTAGCAACAGACTATCATGGTATGGACATGTGATGAGGAGGAATGAGGAGCATGTTATGAGGTTTTTAAGTATGAATGTGGATGGCTATAAGAAAAGAGGCAGACCGAAGAAAACATGTATGGATTGTATGAAAGATCATATGCATAGAAAGAAAGTGAACACGGAGATGACGGCTGATAGAGATGTATGGAAGAAAAATACATGCTGTGCCGACCCCAAATAAATTTGGATATGGGCAGGAAGATGATGATGATGATTCAAGAATATGGTAGAATGTGTGTACACGTAATGAAAAAAAAATCCTTCAACAAGTCCCTCGTTCAACCAGGTTGACACCTGTATATTGCGCCACTTTTCGCTGATTGGCTCTTTGACTTGGTTTTTCTGTGTATCATTAGCTATACCTGGGTATCTAGCAAGACGTTTTCCGGTCGGTTGCCAACCACTTTTTTTATTTTACAAACCAAGCATATCAACGCGTGGTGTGGCAAAATTCGCTTGATTATTTTGATGTTTTTTTTATTTTTGTAAAATAAAATTATTTAAAAAATATACTTTACGGGGAATAGAGAATTGAATTAACTACATCATCGTCATTGTCAAGGTAGTCTGTTTTCATGCCTACTTATGGATTCAAGGTCACATTCTCGTCAAACTCTCAAATAATGGAACTCTCGCCCTCTATTATCTAGAAAACAACCTACGAGAAGACTTAGGACCTAGAGTCTAGATTGCGACCTTGTTAACTGCTCAGGTGGCTAATATTTGAACCAAAAGTAATAGCGACATCTATCGCGCCACATCCGAACTAACACTTAGAAATGCGATAAGAATAACATGACGTAATCGATCCTAAATCGCGCTAGCAAGATTTGTCACGCAGCTAGCTTAAATACTACAAACTCCCGACATTAATCGTTGGGCCGCGGCCTGCCAGCAGAGACATATCAGCCTGGTGGGAGAATCCTCCCTTTATGTTGCAGAAACATAATACCTCGTTCTTCTAAACAAGAATTCAAAAACAATGCCTGTGCCTGCAGGAGTTTGTCGTATTACTAGTGACGCCGTGAACTAAAACCAACTAAGATGGGTGCACTATCTGTTTTATACTTCGATAACCAACTTGCCAATATAGTCAAAAATTATTGGCTTTCCAAAACAGCATTAGGGATATTATTATCTGACATCCATTAAATTGGACGTACCAGGCATCCATCAAATTGGACGCAATTAACATCCATTAAATATGAGGTTCCTGACATCCATTAAATAGGACATACCTGCTGTCCATTGAATTGGACGTACCTGACATTCATTGAATTCGATGTACCTGGCATCCATTCAATTGGACGTACCTGACAACCTCAAATTGGATATACCCGACATCCTCAAATTAGACGTACTAGATATCTATTTAATTGGAAGTACCTGACTTACTTTAAATTCGGCGATTGAAACGACAGTTAAATCGGACGGTGGAGATGATACTTACTCGTGTTTTTTCCTCTCTCATTGAGATCTCCAAAAAACCAATTTTTAGTATCAACGAGATAATTTTCAAGCTGGATGCGGAAGGCGCAGGACCGGTCGTTGTGGCGATACTTGGGGGAGGCCTATGTCCAGCAGTGGACGTCTTTCGGCTGAAATGATGATGATGATGATGATGAATTTTCAAGCTATTATCACTTCAAATAGTTCAAATTCAAAAAGAGGTCAATAATTTTAACTTATTAGTCTTCCTTCTATTTTATTTAGTCATTTCTCCAAAGATAATATTATAATCACTGTGCATTTCTCATCTCATATCTCACAGTTCAAGAGTTCAACCAAGTTCAACATTATAACCATAGATTATGGATTTTTTACCAAATCTATGATTATAACCATAGCAACATGTGTAACGATGATGTAACCAATGGAAACCATGGTCATTGTCACATAGGTCTGTGTTGTCACAACATAGTTTGCATTAATTTGAGTTTATTTTAGATTTTTTAGTTTTATTTATAATAACTCTGTGTAAGTTGATGAATCGCTAATGTTTAAAAAAATTATAATAAAACAAAGTTTAACCGGATTAAATCGCGTATATTATTTAAATATTTGTAACGACGCTTGTCATCTTAGTATACCTGCGACCACGAAATGCTGCAAAGCTTTCGAAACGTCAGGGAAACCAATTTAAATAATATACGCGATTTAATCCGGTTAAACTTTGTTTTATTATAATGTGTAGTGATCGCGAAAACCTAAGAAGTTATTATGTTTAAAAAAATGTTTATATATATATAATAAATATAATAAGTGAAGCGCAGGACCGGTCACTGTGGTGATGCTTAGGGGAGGCCTATGTCCAGCAGTGGACGTCTTTCGGCTGAAATGATGATGATGATGAAAATCATTAGTGTGATTCCAGTATTTTGTCTGAGGCCTTCGTATATGCCACGATAGGCTTTTGATAATGAAAATATAAAAATGGTGATAAAGTAAGAACGTCAACGGATAAGACGGACTAGACTCTTACCAGCACTGGCACTAGCACTGGACGGATTATGCCATAATTTTATTATTATTGTTTTTTTTAATGAAGCCTTTGTATCGGCCCACGATAGGTCTTTGATAAAAATTGTGATAAAGTGAGGACATTACTAGAGACGACGCTCGTCCCCAGCACTGGAATGATTATGCTATGCTACCCTAATACCTACTGCAATTATACAACGTAGATACAACGTTATAAAGTTTTAGATAGTGGATACGGCTTTACACTATCTAAATATTCGAAAAATATTTTCATGCACGGATTTATTCGTCACAGAATACTTCATAGTACTGAATACCAGTGCACATTTCATTGAAATAGTTCGCAAAAGCAAGCAATGGAAAATGTGCGCTGGGTTGCGCACTACGTGAAATGTGTCATGGAATTTGTCAATACCATGGCTTTGACTATATATGTATAGTCAAAGTAGCATGGTATATTAATATGTTTCACAAGGTATACTCTTCCCGCGATGCCCCAGAGCTATGCACAATCAGTGCTGCCATTGACTGATTGACGTCTTCAATACGATTAAGAATATTTATTTATTTATTGTATTCTTTATTGTACATTACACCAAAAGAAAACAAACACAATAGTTTACAGAAAGATTAAAATAAGTACAATGGGCGGTCTTATCGCACAAGGCAATCTCTTCCAGACAACCTTTGGATGGACTAGAAGAATGGGAACCGATCGTGGGTAGGTACGGTGTAAAAGTAGGTACGATTCGTACCTAATCGTACCTACGTATCGTATTCGTAATCGTTCGTAGGTAATATTTTTAATCATAATGAATTTAAAATAAATCCCTAACTAGCCTAACTATTTGTTATCTCGTATTATTCATGTAATTAGTTAATAAAGGAAACTGTATACAATTACTCGTTCACAAGTGCTTTTTTATAGAAGCAAATGAATGAAAAAATGTATTTGCTCGGGTAATAATTTATTTATACATAGTGGCGGCGCATCAAACTGACAAGGGTCACGCTAACAGCCCACTATTGTCTCCACAGCTGATGACGAGTCAATTACGTGACCTAAATCTTACCGACTAAAATCACCTCGGTGTTCCTCCAACTACCTTTGACCGGGGGCGTGGGATTAGCTCTGGGTTCTCTTACCACCCCCGACAGGTCCTGGCGCACCACTACAGGCGAGCCCCTTTTCCCCGTGCGGCCAAACGTCAGCCGCATCCTCTTCTAGAATGGCATGTGCGGAACACGACGCGTCGCCGTCACAGGCCTTGACTAAGGGCGCAAGGCCCTATCCTAGGGTGGCTGGAGGTCAGTGCGTATAATTATGACTGTGTCCTTCTCGGCGCCCGTCAATCTCATAGCTCCAGAAGATAGCTACTTTTTGCCAGCTGTCAAGGAGGACAACTAATTCGTTCACCATCTCCTGCGTGGTCTGCCGCGACTCCATCACGCTGTCTTAGGGCTCCGTTCTTCTTCTTCTTCTCCCTCATCACGCTTCTCAAAGCTCAAGTTTTCTTCTTTATCTTGTTTTCCGAATAATCTCATTATGGATCATATCCTTCAAAGAATATCCAAACATAACTCGTTCCATAGCTCGCTTAGTGACTTTGAATAACGATTGGCTATTATCATCATCATCATGATCTCGGCCTATCGCAATTGGCTATAATTGACTATTATTTGAACATAAGCAACCACTTTGGTTCAAATAAGTTATAGCTACTGCTATTAGGTAGGTACCTAGCAAAGTTGGTAGAACTTTATTTGACGAGTTAAATATGAGGACTTTCTCCTACTTACATAATCATACAAGTCGTAATCTAGCTGTTATACCTACATTTAAACCGAAGATTTTTAGTTTTCGTAGAATAGACATGACAACGAAACAATCCAACATAACAAAATAGGTTTTTGGTTTCGACCAAAATTAGAAACATAATCTATGGTGACTCGAAACGTGATAAACTAGAAATAAACAGAATTCGCTCCCTGCTCACATAGTCTCTTTACAACTCCAAACAGTACCTACGCGGTCGCGCCTACATGACATACATAAACGCCTACGCTACTTTACAAAATGTCATGTACCGTCAAGCCACATATCCACTGATACTCCCGCACCAACTGTCCTCTATCTGCTCCTAGTATAGTATAGTATAACGGACTGCTCCAATGGTATGTACGTCTTCCCTTACCACTTACCACGTGGTGTAGTGGTGGTCTCTTGTAGATGCACGCGTTCTAAATGAGAGTAGTTCCCAATACTCTGGGCACAGTTGGAACGCAGTACCCGGATTTACACTTCCTCTATTGCCACATAGCTGCAACATAAACCCCCATGATGGATGACGAAGCTGCCACTATCGAAAGCCAGTTCTTTGCCTTCGCCAAGCTCTTTGAGAGTAAGACGAGAACTGGTGAGACCATCACAGTATTCAATTCTGACTACTGGCTGCGACAGGCCAGCATCATCGATGATAGAAAAGTTACAATGACCGATACTGGAATCTTGTTTAATAAATACAGGTAATTTATTTTTCTATATTTTTATTCATCATCATTATCATCATTTCAGCTGAAAGACGTCCACTGCTGGACAAAGGCCTCCCCCAAAGGGGGGTTATGCCATAATCGCCACACTTGGCAGGCGGGTTGGCGATCGCAGTTGGTTGTTTAAATACTCAGAGAACACTGCTGCCCATCCTCTGGTGAATCCCTTAGTCGCCTTTTACAACACCCATGAGAAGATATAGGGTGGTGAAATTCTTTACGTCCGGCACCACACAGAACTTTTTATCACCACGGATATTTTTTATTACCACGTTTTTATTAACTCGCTTTCTTGCTTGTTTCTGTTTGTTTTTCTGTTCGGTACAAATTTTGAATTGATTTTATACTAACTTCCCGATGAGCTGCTGATTAAAAAGTTTAAGCCTAGCTCAGAAAGGCAATTCTCGTAATTAAAAACTACAAAGTATAGTTCCAAACTAATCTCAATGCCTTAAATCTCAATCTCTTAATAGTAAATGGTCCTGTTTGATGTTTATTTGTGACACATAGATCATTAAGGTCACCAATAAACGGCAATCAGAAACGTCTACTCGTCGCCTCAGTGCTTGAATGTCCAACCGACCACTGACCGAATTTTACCGGAGACGTTTTTTTTAGTTTATTATTGATTTAAGAAAAACATTTTTAAAACTTTGAATAATGTAATATACATTACTATACATTATTCTTAAATCATCAAAGTTTTTAAAATATTTCTCTTAAATCAATAATAAACTAAACAAAACGTCTCCGGTAAAATTTGGTCAATGGTCGGTTGGACATTCAAGCACTGAAGCGACGTGCTGTCAAAAGATTGAAATTGCATTGACATTTGTTTGGAACTATATTTTGGACGTTTTTAATTACGAGAATTGCCCTTCTGAGCTATGTTAAACTTTTTAATTAGCAGCTCATCGGGAACTTAATTTAAAATCAATTCAAAATTTGTACGGAACAGAAAAACAAACAGAAACAAGCAAGAAAGCGAGTTAATAAAAACGTGGTAATAAAAAATATCCGTGGTGATAAAAAGTTCTGTGTGGTGCCGGACGTAAAGAATTTCACCATCCTATACCTTCTTATGGGTGTTGTAAAAGGCGACTAAGGGATTCACCAGAGGATGGGCAGCAGTGTTCTCTGAGTATTTAAACAACCAACTGCGATCGCCAACCCGCCTGCCAAGTGTGGCGATTATGGCATAACCCCCCTTTGGGGGAGGCCTTTGTCCAGCAGTGGACGTCTTTCGGCTGAAATGACCTCCGCGTCTGGATGACAAAACAATATTTACTCGCTTTCATTTTATAAACGTACCACGTTTGGAAAAAAAATAAAAAAAATATTCAGAGTCACTGCTGAATAGAATCTATTATTTTTATGATTAGCTCAAGTATAAAAAAATAACTAGTCGATAAACTCTACAAAATTTCTTGGGATTCATTATTACGTGATTCAAATTGGAAACATTTTCCTTCGATTGTCAAAAATAACGATGGAAGTTAATTAAAAAAATTAACAATCACAACCAATGCTGGCCGGAAAATCTTTGTTCAATTAGCAGAACCAATCGCTTAGGCAGGCCGCACACTGATGACACGTTTTATTGGAGCACCACAGTTGCGAAAAAATTCAGTTTGTTTCTGGTCAACAAACTGGATTTTTATGTATCGATCAAACTAGTGATTATAAAAATTGTGGTAACATCAAAGTTGCGTAATACAGTCTACCTTAATGGCAGATGTACACGAGATCACTAAGTGATGCGTCATTGGTTATGTATCACTTAATGATACACGATGTATCATTAAGTGATTCATAACCAATGACGAAACGAATATGTACCTACACGAGTTCACTGAGTGTTGCATCACTAAATGATCTGTTAAATTGGACTAGTCACTAAATGATGTGTAATTCAAGTGAAATTCACTTACCGCCAGTTTCTGAAAGGCTGATCAACGCAAAAATTAACTAATCAGCTGTCAAAACTCAGGTCAAGCGATGTGATTGGTTGTTAACATTTTTGCCGGCCAATCACAGGAGCTGACATTACATTTGGCAACAGATCAAATTGATCAGCCTTCCAGAAACTGGGGGTTAGTGATCAGTCTGTATTTACACTATATCACTTTATGATGTCTCACTCAAGTAGTGAGCATCACTTGGTGATCTCGTGCGCCTTAAGTAAATTATTTTTATATTTCTTTCAGCAAATCGGAAATAAATATGGAGGAATGGTTAATAATGATAACAGAACTTTGTGCATTGAAAGAGCTAAACGAGGAAAGGACTTTGGAAATATTAACAAACTGCGGCCTCCCTGGGGAAACACCTGTGGATATACCACAATATCGGAGCTTTTTCATGACTTATAGATCTAAAAACGCCTTAGAAGGCCAATCAAGTTTGGGAGTTAGGTCAAGTACGAAACAGGGCAAAAAATAATGACTTTAAAACTTAGAACGAACTTAAATCTCATAATTGAGTTGCCTTCATTGCAAAAATGAATTAGTTAGTTCATCGAAGAACGGCTAATGTGGCACTACAGTTTTTGTATAGCAGCGCGGCTGACTGCGGCTCAAGCGTGTGCTACACTGTGAGCAACCAGCCTCCCCACCAAGGTGACCTCGGTGAGGGGTTGGTTGATGACAGCCGTCGTCAAACAAAATTTGTTGGTGACAAATCACTGTCTACACGGTTGGAAACCAGCAAGGTCACCTTGGTTGGGAGGCTCGTTTGTCACCGTATAACAGACGCTTTAGCGTCCGTTGATGGGTTATTCACACATAAATTTCATTCCATGTAAGTCTAATGTTTTCTTTGGAATCTGTACTTAGATTATGTTTCTATTATTTCAGGCATAAAATAAGATTGTAGAGCCTGAATTAATTAACTTATAGTTACATAATGGGATACAAAAGCAGATTTAAAGGTCACGGTTTGAATATAAGACTTCTATTTGTGAGTTTCAAAATGGGCAACAAATTACGGTTGCGATAAAAAATCCGCAAATATACAGGTTTTTTTTTTGTTTTTTGCCGTTATCCAATGGCGGCTAAATAAATCAAAACATGCATTTAATTTTATATGTTCTACATTACATATTCCATGTGGTTTGATGCGAAATTACGAAATTAATTTAAAAAATTTAATATGGTTGTAACTCCAAGATGGTTGTTGATGGTTTAAAAAAAACTTTTTGTAATTTAATTGTTGTGTTATGCCATCTCAGTAATTTAAGCAAGTGTCTCATTTTCATGGACAACCTGTATCATCAACTCATCCTATCGCAGTCCACTGCTGGATATCCTGTATAATAGTAACTTATTCCAATCACTGCGGTTTTAATAATATTAATGCAATGTAGTTCATTGCATATTATGTTATATAATTTTTTAAGGGATAAGCTTGTAATTAAATTCTAAATACACATAAGTACATAATATTATCACGCCTGTTTCTCATTGGGGTAGACAAAGACTATGGATTTCCACCTGCTACGATCCTGACACACCTCTTTCTCTTCATCTAGATTAATTAACGGTTTCGAGTACTCTTAACCTGGCCTTTTTTGAGAACGTCCACGATTTGGTTGCGATACGTTCGCCGAGGTCGTCCCTAAATAATAGTATTAGGTACTATATTGACAAGACTCTTAAACTGGTTTTTAGGTTTTAGCGGCAGTTTATGGAATTGTCAAGCGCAAAGCGATGGTAAAATAACAATATAAGCAGAGCATGTCTTGTATGAAACCTACATACTAAGCCAGCTCCGTTTAAATTGGTTCAGTAACATTGAGATATGCGGTTGATCGAACAAAATAGTGTAAGATAATCCGGTATGGTGCTTTGGGGGTAGATCCGGAAATGTTGTAATACCGATTTTCGTTGGATATCGCAACAATATTACGATGCGCTTAAGTGAAGTATAGAATAAAATGACGTCACACGCTATTGCTGCCAGCAATTAAAAATGTTGCCAGACTTTGCGTCAAATCTATTTTAACGGAATTACCCTATGTCCGGCCGGAATTCCCCAAATCTCCAAATTAAAAAAAGATCATGTATTGTGCCCATTTTCAAAACTAATTTTGTAAATATACTTAACTACTTTAAAATTAAAATATATTCAATAACTTAACATTAATCTGTAGTAGGTACTTAGTTTATATTTTGCATGTCCGTGTTTTTCATAATAATAAAAAGTTCTACCATATTTCTGTGTATATTTCGAAATTTAGTTTTGAAATATCTTGTATAAATACCTTTAGATTTCGTGATTAGAGAGGAACAATATTAATATTTAATTAGCTCGATTCAGCTTTTGTCCATAGAAAACACCATTTTGGTATTGAGATCGTACGCAAAAAAAAACTATTTACAAAAGCTGAATTGAGCTGAGTGTTACTTGCATTAATAATAATAGAATCTTTAGTTTAGTTTAGTTAGCTTGTGGCACCTTGTGGTTAATAAATTTTAATTTATTAAATAACCAACTATTATTTTTCTCAATTACACTTATTAACGGATGGCCGATGGGGCAGTAAAGTTCTGGAGTGGCGACCGCGTATTGGAAGGCGCAGCGTGGGTAGGCCCCCCACAAGGTGGACCGACGACCTGGTGAAGGTCGCGGGAATCCGCTGGATGCGGAAGGCGCAGGACCGGTCGTTGTGGCGATGCTTGGGGGAGGCCTATGTCCAGCTTCGAATATAAATACCTATGTATATAAGTAGGTCGCTGGTATTAGCTGTATCTTTAAAGTACATTGCAATTAGATTAAATAATTGCCACATTCAATGGTGGGTCAAAGGTGTCTAAAAACGGCTTACCGTGACTTTTGACCCCCCCCCCCAATCGTTACCGCCACTTTCATCTATGGGAACTTTTGATATTTTATTTAAAACCACGATACCAGAATCCAGCTTTCCATGATTTTTTCTGAAGAGAAAATCTAATCGCTCTGGATCGATCTTCCATAAATAAATAGGCAAAGAAAAACAGTTCAGTACCACTTTCTCCGGTTTTATTATCAGTTTAAAAAAAAAAAATAACACTACCTCCACGTATAACAAAGATATAGTTATTAATAATAAAATTATTACATTTAAAAATATATTTTTTATTAAGACAAAACATGAAGTAAAAATAATTAGTATTCATTTCGCCAAAAAAATATGTTTTTTGGCGGAATTAACACAAAATAAAATATTTAAACTTCATATTTTGTATGACATGGATTTCCGCAACGTAACGCCTGATACTATTATTGATTTTTTTGTAAGAATATATAAATATTATTAAATAATACAAGAATATTATCTGCTTTCATAGGTATAGGACGTAGGTATTCAAATGATTAAGTAAAGGATGACGCTCCACGTGAATCGTTATTGAAACGAAGAAAACGATGCTGACATTAGATACCTCCTTTGAAATTAACACCTGAGCTTTTCAGTCAAGGAATCAAAATAAAAACACTGGATAAATATGATTTTAACTTTGTCATGTGTTTATTTATCAAAACAAAAATGTTTCCAGGAAGATTTTTTTGATCGGAAAATCTGCAACATGTAACAAAAACCCCGTTGTTCCTGTTGGATACGTTATCAGAATCGATATTCATACGTAAAAGGACACAAGTCGTTTGGAAAAACTCTTCAATAAAAATATTCAAATTAAATATTAAATCATTATTAATTGTAAATTTAAATTTAAAGTCAACGAATCGGACATACGTATAATAAAAATTTACAAGGCTTCAATAACGATAAAAGAACAATTTATAAATCTTGTGATAGAGCTTACAATAGATGACTGTGTGAATTTAATTACCCTTTGATTAGGTATATGGGTAATTAGGTACCTACAGTCGATGATATTTAAAAAAGTACAGATATGTTGTTGCGCGCGCAATCTAAAGACTCGAAAACGTCCTAATTGGGGCGTTTTGCTACTAGTCTCCATCAAGCAAGGCGCCGCGCGTGACACGTGGTTAAAAAAAAATACAAAAATGCCATCATGTGTGTACAGAAAGTATACAAATGTTATCGCGAATCTAACTTAAAGTAACCAACTTACTTACTTTGCACTAGTTTATGTGTATTAAGTTGCCGCTGCGTACGGAATATATTTTGCTTGGTTTTGTTAGGGTATGACATGTCTATACTTTTAAATATCATTGGGTACAGCTATACTTCCATTTAAACTTGTTTTGAACTACAAATGCACAAGTACAACATTGGAAATTGGATATGGCAGACACATATATCTATTACTTGGATCTCAACATGAATACAGGCAGGCAGACCAAGCAAACAGTTATTTACTCAAACTTAAGCCACAGATTACTTATTAGTTACTTACTACGTAAGTTAATCACAGTCGTCGCATTTGATGTAAAACACTATCTTGCCCTTATACCTCAAAATCTATGTTCGACCACTTACATCGATTTTTGCTTTATTCTTCTGCATATTAATTTGGTAATGTTAACATGATCGGCTAATTTTGCAACCTTAGATTAATAGGCGGCGCACAATTTGAAGCAACCAAAATGGCACCCACATTGGCTTACTACACCTGTGACTACACCGGACAGTTCCGTAGTGTTCAAAAGGTTAGATATTTATTTTTCAAACAGCAACACTGGTCTATAAGTCTATATTATTAATATAACCATAGAAAATATATTTTTTCCAAAGTCCGGTTGACCCTACCTTCTTAAATCGTTGGGTTGACCGGACAACTGAACCGTAGTATATACTACGGGCAAAGAGTGGGAAAATAATTAAATATGACGATCTGTGCGAACATATCGCAAAAACATAAAAAGTATAGAGTAAATTTAAAAAAATGAACCTAAAAAGTTGTCTTTCAAAGTTAGGTGTAGGTTTAAAGAAATTTATTCTCAATAAAAACACAAAGTCACTTACTTGGGAACAATATTAACTTAAGCTAACTAAAGCTAGCTAAAGTTGAGAACTCTAAACGAACTGTATCATCATATATTTTTGAATCATCATATTTATTACGTGTTCTTGTGCAAGGAATCCTACTGACCCAATTATTGCTGAAAAGTGTATAGGAAATATAAGGCTTAGCTGTAGGAAAAAATGTCAGGAACCATCCAAAAATAGTTTTTGGGGAAAAGTACCTTTTTTTTGGCAGCCCCGTTCTATTGTGGTGTGCGTGTGTAAACTTGTAAGCGCTATCACACATAACGATTTTTGGCTTCAATTTGGAACTAACCTTCTATGCGCACAGGCATAGTAAAAAATATGTACGTGAGCACTGGTTGTACATGAAGGAGCACGGTTTTTGTTGGCTTCACTATGGTTGTTCTCAGCACTTAGTCTATATTTTTTACTATGTCTGTGTATATGCGTAGTTATTCTAAGTTTGCAAAGTATAATTTCAAGGTGAAATTCATACAAACTTTGCTGAAACTGTGAATCACAGAACTAATATGTTTCGTATCAATGTTTCGGTGAAGCTGGTACGTATTTATTGACTTACACCGCACAAAGTGGCAACCGATATTCAACATATTATATTTATTTAACGGACGAGCGCAGTGTTTGAAATCCGTGAATTCAGTACCGAATCCGCATTTTCCGATCATAACTTTCGAGTTGAGTTTACAAAAAAATGTATTGGAAAACTCGTGTTCAGCGTTATTTTTTACGGGCTGACATTCTACTTCCTAACTACTAATATTGTAAATACGAAAGTATTGATGTTTGTTTGTTTGTTTATTTGTCCTTTAATCACACTGAAACCTCTAAATGGATTAGGATAAAAATTAGTACACAGATAGACCATCACCTAAATTAACTTAAAGGCTACTTTTTATCCTGGGTATACATAATTCCTGAGTGATGCGATTGCGCAATAACGTCATTCTGTAATGAATCGAATTATAGGTGGGCAAAACCGCGGTTACAAATAACATTTTAGGATTATAGATTTACCTTCGTAATGGTCGAAATTAATCCCATTATACACGCTGAAATTTAAATCGCTTATTTCCCGAAAAGGGGTTGTACTCATCATTATGAACAACTTTTAGTGTGAGACCAACCCTGAAATCGCGAAGAAAAAATCAGGTGGTCCCTACATTTTATTGATTTAGGTGAACACAAATGTAGGGACCACCTGATTTATTTTTTGCTATTTCAGGGTTGGTCCCATACTATAAGTTGTTCATAATGATGAGTACAATGACCCCTTTTCGGGAAATAAGCGATTCAAATTTCAGCGTGTATATTATTTAATCAACTTGCAATCCAATATAATTAAAATACAAGATGATGATCTATAACCGTGCCATATTTCTAGAGCAAATGATAAATAATGTGCTTAGTCTTCTTAAAATACATGAAAAAAATTACTATTATTTAATACCCAAATTTTCACTCAGAAACATAGCGAGGGTTTGAGAACAAATCCCGAACGACTCTGAACAAAGTCATCGGCAGCATTTTCAAATGGTGGATATACCTGAAAATTTTTTTTGGTGTTATCGCACGCATCGTTTTTGTGTCGCACGTAACACACGGAGGGAATTTTTGTTAACAAATAGGCTTTTAAATAAATAAATGAAAATTTGGTATTGGTTTTTGTATTGATTCGTGTTCAGTATCAGTGATATAGTCACCTCCTTAAACATGGATACAGATCAACGTGTTGTTTCACTTGTTTTGTCTAATTGCAATTAGCCAAAATGCTTGTCAACTGTATTTAATTATAACATAAAAAAATGTATTTTATGGAGATAAATAAAACATTTTTATTATTTATTATTATGAGTCGAGTCCGGAGTCTGGATTTGTGCCCGGTCAATGGCAATAGGCTCGCCCCCTATTACATGGGACTATAACATAACTGGCGAAATGTGGGTGTACAATTACACCTCTGCCTACCCCTTCGGGAAATACAGGCGTGATGTTATGTTATGAGTTGAGTAGGCGCAGCGTCCCAGGGTGTTCGGGGGCCAAGCTCCCCGTAAGAAACAGCTGACGGCAGATGGCTGCTAGTTAGGTTATGTGAGAACAGTGACCACACCATGACCAGTGACCGCCATAAACGACTTGCCAATTACTTTCCTACATGCTTTAAGCTCAAAGCAATAAATACCTGAGAAACACTTTTCAACTACTATCTACTTGTGGCAGAACAGCCTTTTCTGCTCGTCTGCCGTTACAGCAACTATACCATAAGTATATTTAAAATTGAACCGTAACAGTTTGTGTTAAGAAACTCAACAACAATGCTTTGGTAAGATAGGTATTGCAAGTGATTTTCCTGATAAAATTAAACAAAAGAAAAAAAAAAACCGCCCAAGTGCGAGTCGGACTCGCGCAGTAAGGGTTCCGTACCTCTCAATATGTCTATGCTTGTCTTATTTTTAGTATTTGTTGCAAAACTACATAATATGCACTATAATCTGACCAAGTTTGAGGCTGGTATGTATTACCGTTTTGAAGATAGAGCAGGAGCGTTGAAAAAAATGCATGTTTTTTGAGGTTTCTTGTATGGGGACCCCCTTTGGTTTTAGACTTTTTTTTGTTTTTAGTATTTGTCGTGATACACCTCATAGCAACACATATTCTGAGAAAATTTCAACCGGTTACCTATTACCGTTCAAAAGATACAGCCCTGTGACAGACAGACGGACGGACGGACGGACGGACGGACAGACGGACGGACGGACGGACAGCGTAGCGAGAGTAATAGGGTCCCGTTTGGAACCCTTCGGGTACGGAACCCTAAAAAAGAGAGAAAAATCAAATATTTGCGTCAAGAGTGATGCATATATTGAATTGAATTGAATAAAATTAACAAAAAAAAATAAGTAAAACACCGAACAAATACAGGTACAGAGTCAAGAAGTGTATGCGTCACATTCACGCAAAACGGCCATCGCTCAGCATCACGAAATTGATAGAGTAGAATGGGTGTAATCACAATTTTTATTGCGATTCATGCGTGGCAACTTTCGAACTAACTACGCCTTACATATTGACGTAATTAATTTTTAAAAAATAACTGTTATCAAATGTCCTTTTTTTTCTGCTGTTAGAAACAGCACAATAAGGCATTTTTGCGGGTTTTTTTACTACAGTATTTACAGAAACAAGTCATAAGGCTTACTGAAAGGCTTTGAAATGCCCTGCATTATGGTGCAGATCGTTGGCACGCTCGTCCTGCCCACTTTTCCATTCTACTTATTTCTGTGCTCAGCATATTGCTGTGCCACATGCAAAAAGCAGAGCCACAGCGCTGGTTTTCAGCGACAAAAACAAAGTGATTGGTTCGTTTAAGCTGTCGCGTGTCAGCTACAGCACAGGATACTGTTCAGAAAGAGTTTACCTGTTGAATATTGTACGGATGAATTCACTTTGAGCTGTGAACGCTTTTAACATGCATATTTTATGTGTAAGGTACACATTTTAACCTGTTTATTCGGTTGAAACAATTTTTTAAACTAATATTTACTTTTACTTCATGTTACAAATTCATATTTTATAATAACATCAACTTATAAAACAAGTTGTTTTTTTAACTTTAACAGATGCTTGCGTTCACATTTTTTTATACATTGTGATTTATTTTTTACAATTAATTTGATAAAAATAAACGACCTTTATTCGACCTTTAGTGCACCTCAAAATCGATGAATCGACGAGTACAGTTTTCGATATTTGCATAATATAGTTACATATGTATTGTAAAGCTGCGGTCGGCAACCTTTTTAGCAGACAAAAGTCACATAATGGTGTCGATTCTCTTGTTCAGGAACTAAACTTATTTTAAACTATCGCTCTCTTTTACTAAAAGTAGATACAAGAAAGGGATAGCAACCATTTTAGAACTGTCAAATTAGTTTACGTGTTACATTTCTTTGTATTTTAGTGGGCACGTTCCGAGATCACGACTAAACTTGTATGGAAATTTTAATTCCGTCTAATTTGACAGCTCTAAAATGATTGCCATCCCTTTCTTGTATCTACTATTTGTAAAAGAGAGCGATAGTTTAAAATAAGTTTAGTTCGTGAACAAGAGAATCGACACCAATAGCAAATGAAATGAAGGCGAGCCGGGCCGCACTTCATACTTTTGGCCCACATTTTTCGATGATATTAAAATTAATAAAAAAAAACGCAAATAGGTATATACTTTTACATCATTTTATTCAAAATTGATTAAAAATTATGAAAAAAAAGAAAATGAGAAAAAAAACTGACTGTTTAATGAGACCTTCGAAATAATTATACATGACTCTCAAATTAAAGTGTTATTTTTGATTTGAGGCTGTATTTGATAAGACTTATTAAAAAAAAGTCGCAGGCCTTAAGGAGGAAGTATACGGGCGGCAGGTTGCCGACTGATGTTGTAAAGCATTTCAGTGACGAAGAAAAGTTATTGTTCTCCATGATTTCAGTATTATATTGCATAGTATGCAATATTAATTACATCTTATCTAATGGCCAATTATCTAATGGAGAATTGGCCTTAGATAAGAAGTAATTAATATTGCTTAGTACGCAATATTATATCGAATGCTTTACAACAGCCTTCAGCTTGCTTGTGGTCTTATGGCAGTTATCGTGTTATAGATCAGCGATTCCTAAACTGGATTTTGCGGAACCTCTGGGTTCTGCAAAACCAACTGGGCAATAGGCTCGCCCCCTATTACATGGGACTATAACATAACTGGCGAAATGTGGGTGTACTATTACACCTCTGACTACCCCTTCGGGGAAATACAGGCGTGATGTTATGTTATGTGTGTCTGGTTTCCGTAATAAGACATAGGCCTCAAGCATCGCCTCAAAATAATATACATTTTATTATTATTATTTTGAGGATAATGGTAAGTAGGTGTCTTGGAGGCTCCTAAGCCACTGCGACCTATTAGAAAAACTTCCCTGGTTTCATTACAGTACTGAATATATTTTTCCTGATTTTTCACAGATACTCTTTACTGCAACGCAACGTACGACGGTTTCCTCTGCTGGCCACCGACGCCTGCTGGTAAAACCTCGCACCAACATTGTCCCGACATCCGGCTAAGTGATGCGACAAGTAAGTACACCTAGCCGCATCACACGCATGGATTGATGCTGTCAATAGCACACGCCTATGTACATACGAATTGCCTACGTCAAGCCCATACCCCACCACCCATTGTGCGGTTCATTTTGTTGCAGAAAATCTCAACGGCAATCTTTGAAAATATTTTATTGTTTTCACCAATAATCGCCGAAGTTTTAGATTTTTAGACTGACTCTGTAGTTTTTTTCATGCCCGTTCTATTTTGTATTGTATTCGGTATCAGGTAATTAAAGATAAATCCATACAGGGGCCTGAAGATTCATAGCATGCGACCATTTTGTAAAAATATATAAAATAACAACTGCTTCACAGCTGTCTACCAGTACACCAATATCAAGGGAGATACTTTTTACATTATAAAGCTTTTTGATAAGAATCATCTTAAAGATAAAAGCAAAGACGTAACAAGATGCTATAAAAAATCTGTTTATAAGTAAAGCTCGAGGACATAGACGAAAGGCATACATCTAGTTTTTAAGTGTTTCATCTTTGGCAATATACCTCTACGAGTGCTTGTCTTATACTCCATGTCATCTTCAAATATGGCGGAATCAAAAAACTTTTAGGAGTCTTTGAGTTTGAACTTGTAAGTTTAAAACGAGCTACCATACGACGATACACTTTAGAGAATCTGTTGAGAATGAGAGTTCGTTTTCAATTGCTGGTGGAAGGGTGTGAGGACTTAGGTTTGTGCTTTCGGAGAATCTGCTTAGAGGACAATTTCACCTGATAGTAGAAGGTCGCAAACTGACGACTTGGAATAATTTTGAGTGCGCTTGAGACCTACGACTCTTATGATATACCAAACTTGTGGTCCTTATACACGCTGAATTTTGTCGTTCTGGTAATGAAAAACATTAACTATATAGGTATCTTCTATACTTGTAAAGACAGATGTCCTGACTGACTGATTCATCAACGCAGAGCTGAAACTACTCAAGCTAGAAACATGAAACTTGGACAGAAGGTTCCTTTTGTAACGTAAGCAGAAGCACCCACTAAGAACGGATTTTATTGAAATTTCAACCCTAAGGAGGTGAAATAGGGTCTTAGAGTTTGTATGAAATATCTTTTGTCCTAGATCGATTAACTCGAATCTTCAGAAACATACGGTCTTACCACAAAAGATTTAACCACGTCTTAGTTATGTGTCCGACAGATGTTTCAGAAAATTGTTACTACAAATCCACGTCTTTCACTCGCCTTGAGTTAAATACGCTTCCGCTGCGTGTTTATATTAAACAGCCCAGAACGTCTGTTTTAAAGTGTCTCGCCCTTGTCTAACCCTTAAAATTCGCTTGTGGTCATTTCATAATTTTCTCATAATAATTTACTAGTTATGCTTTGAATGTTATTAGTGGCTGTAGTTTTAATAAACGTTAATTTGCACAAAAAAACTATTATTTTGTGCTCCAAGGTCTTTTTATTAATAGAAACAACTTTATAAACCTACAAAAGTACTTAATTTACATTGTTATTATATATTTTTTACTAAAATGAAACATTTCACGCCAAAATATATTTGTTTCATCAAACCAGTTCTACCTGCAACTGGCTGCATTGAAACCTTTCCTGGAGTTTACCGTATTGCATAAAAAAGGGTGGCAGATGTTAGACATTGTTTTGTGGTAAAATAAATGAAACACTCGGTCACTGTGCATTTAACTTTTAAACACTGTCTCGCCAAACGTCTTTTTAAAAGGTCGGCGGCGCATCGGCGACTCCCCTGGTGTTGCGGATATCCATGGGCGGCGGAGATTGCTTACCATGAGGTGACCCGCATGCTCGTTTGCCCTCCTATGTTATAATAATAATAATAATAAATAATAAAAACACGCATCGAAAGCTTGTTTTAAATTATTTTTGTGGTAAGACCCATAATGTCTAAAGTAATTAATGCAACACATCTTTTCTTTTCAAAAATTAGTCCCTAAAAGCAATAGGGTTATAAATTTTGTATAGGAGAATATTATTGCGTGGCTGGATTGGGTTGAAACTGGGTATAAATAATTTTTACAGCATTTCATGAATTACGTGTTTTTTTTAATTTTTCGAAAATGAAACTCAACGGGGTTAAAAAAGGGATGTTAAAGTTTCCATGAAAAGTCTTCCAGGGGTCACGCTTGACACTAATCTCTTCAAATTAAATAATAGTAAAGAAATCCGTATTTTTCTTTTCCCAAAATTACGGGGCAAGTTAAAACTTTTTACGCGTGCAAATCCGCAAGAGCACTTTTAGTCATCAATATTATTAAAGATAAAGATCATTTATTTGTCAAACATGCGTTTACATACAAATTAAAGCATGCAAGATATAAAATAAATTGAAGCACCTACATGTTTTGCCTATCAAGGCGTACAAATTTAAGTATTTTAACAAAATAATTTAAATTAAATAATGAAATGTCTATAAATTTCAAAATAATCAATAATTTAATAATTCAAAATAAAAACAAAAAATAATAAAATATAAATTTATGTCAGAATAAAAATTAAATAAATAATATTCTAGAAGTAGGTATGTATGTCATAATGTGATAGTGTCAGTTAGGAAGTCACTTATACAATAATAACACTTGCCTGTTAATTAATAATATTAAAATAATATTAATATTGAATGGTAGTGTGAAATAAAAATTTAAGAATTTTTTTATTTAGTAAAATCAATGTGGTTCCCTTCTTCAATCTTGAAGTCGTAAATGACGAAGAAGTGAAAACTTCGAGTTACATGTTATTTATTTATGATGACTATGAGTATTTTAGAGTTTTTTATTTATTTGACATAAACAATTAATTCCATAATTGATAATTTGGGTGGTGTTTATCAACGTTAATTATCTGATTAAACAGCCCATTACTCGAAAAATGTATTAGAATTTTATGTAAACGGTCGCTTAACCAGATAATTATCGTTGGTGAACCTTAATGTTTTTCGTTTCCAGAGCGCCTAAAAACTCAGCATGTAGGTACAATCCATAGAACTACTTGTCTTCTCTGATATTTCAGTATCCAACCAGCATTTTCAGAAGAGCTCTAGAGGTCTTCTCTACGCGACAGCTTTGCATGTGTTTAGCGTCTTGTGATAGAAATAATAATTCACAACCATAGATGATGTACTCAGTAATAATTTAACAATGATAATGTAATCTTAAGTCCGCAATCCAAAACGATGCTCAAGCGTGAATACATAAAAACTGACATTTTATACTTTAATTTGCCATCGGTGTATGAAGTGACATTAACTTAAACCTTGATTCATGCTTGAGCTTCGTTCTAGAATTCGGGACTTAGCATTAAGTTAATTTTTTGCCAAAATAAAATTTTCGTTTACAATACCAACGATTTAACTAGCGTTTTATTGATAATTTTATATTATTCTTATAATTACTTATTTTATTACTTTACTTATAACTTAGTACTTTCTATACCATCTTCATTTTTTTCAGCTTTCATCGTTATGCTTATTTGATCGCATTTGCTTCCAAAACTAACTTGAAATGTTTTGTTTTTAGTTTTACACAACCTTATTCTTAGTTTATACTAAACCTCTTAAGGAGTCATTGTACTCATCATTATGAACAACTGTTACTATGGGACCATACCTGAAATCGCGAAAAAAACCGCTGATCCCTACATTTGTATTCACATAAATCGACAAAATATAGGGAACAGCGTGTTTTTATTTCGCGATTTCATGGTTGGTCCCATAATAAAAGTTGTTCATAATGATGAGTACAATGACCCCTTAAGAGGTTTAGTATAAACTTTGAATAAGGTTGTATACTGTTTATTTCTTACAATAATTTCCCGTTTTATTAATTATTTTATTTACCTCCCCATAATTTCGAGAGGTGCGAGGTAAAAACCGTTAAGTACAAAACACTACTAAAACCGGTGTTCAACAAAGTTTCTGATTAAACGGCCGATTACTCGAAAAGTGTACTGGAATTGTAGGTAAACTGTTGTTTAACCAGAGAACTATCGTTGGTGAAATCAAGCATTAATGGGTTAACCTCACACTTCTCGATTTAGAGTTCGCATATAGGCGGTGTGGCGCGGATGGGTTCTGGGTCGGCCGTCACCTTAACGAATCGACTCCGAACGGATGGACAAACTATACGCCGTGCTTCCCCGCCCTCGTCCAAAACTTATTTTATAAAGTATACGACGATGAAGGTGACGCCCAGGTAAGCTGCCACAAAACATCGGGGAAGCGTTATAAATTAAGTAACTGAATTCAATTACTATATAATACGACGAATTAATTATATAATACGACTCCAAATTATATTCTACATAAACTAAATCGAAATCAATCCGTATAAAATACGTTATAAGTAGAGTATCTTGTCGCACTGACGTCACTTTTTTAAAGGGATTTAATGTTTTAATTTATCGACCGTCTCTATATCGATGTTTGTAGTCTATATTATGCAACAATGCGATTGATTTTGCCTTTCAAATCTCTGCTTCATCACAATATAGCGTAGGTATTAAAACTTCTTGATTAAAAATAAATATACCTGAAAACCTCGTGGTCTTACGGGATGTGATAACCTTAGATAAAGAAGTTACCTATTTGCAAAGTAACTGCATATCACAATGCCAGACATTATTTAGGTATCAAATTATTTTTTATCACATTTTATCCGTTAGTCGTAATTGTCTTTGACTAACAGGGACATATAACTCTAAGTACTATACGATCAACATTAGATAGTCGATAAATTAAAACATTCAATCCCTATAAAAAAGTGACGTCAGTGCGACAAGATAACGGGGTATAGTTATAAGTTATTAAGCTATTTAGCTTTCTTAATTTAACACACCAGTCTTAACTTTACAGCTTTTATAACTAAAACAGGGTTCTAATATGAGATTGAATCGTAATCAAATTGTAGCTCAACTTTAATTTCAAAAGTATCAATTTCGTTTATGGCACAGTGATATATAATACCTTCTTACTTTTGCAGCAGACAACAATAAACTAAATAAGCTATTATTAAGTTTGATATAAGTTTATATTAGGTACTGATTTTTTGGAACAAAATATACTTAATTAATTATCAGTAAATC
This sequence comes from Asteroscopus sphinx, assembly GCA_949699075.1. NCBI lineage: Eukaryota > Metazoa > Arthropoda > Insecta > Lepidoptera > Noctuidae > Asteroscopus > Asteroscopus sphinx. Next base: position 5,376,184 of record OX453002.1, read on the forward strand.
ACTCATATAATTAAAAGTATGAATGTACTGTCACATATTATTATTAGATTATGCTACTTGGGCTTTTTTTAATGTAGGAGTAGGCCCCTTGCTGTTGAAAGTCATCTTAAAAAAACTGTAAGTATAACTTATTATAAGCTACAGTTAAGGTACGAAATAATTTACTAGTTTTTAAGTTTTACTGATAATCAAAGAGATTTAATTATGAAAGCAATTTTGTACAAAAAACGAGTGAATTCAGCAAATATATGGTCTTACTTTAATAATAGCAAATATTTTAAGTGGTGAATCTACTCATCATAACGGACACCATGTACTATTGGAGCAACTCTTAATCTCTAAAAAATATCAGTTGTTCCCTACATTTTGTCGATTTGTGTGACCCATTAAGAGGTTTTCAGTTATATTAATAACACGTTGTATTTCTCGGAAAAGTAGTTGCTTAGTGCTAGATATTATCTGTGGTGCTAGTTTACAAATACGTAATTTTGATCACGTGTATATACCATCTATCTATTGATCTGAACGATGATATTATAAAAAGTACAGATATGTTGTTGCGCGCGCAATCTGAAAACTCGAAAACGTTCCTAATTGGGACGTTTTGCTACTAGTCTCCATCAAGCAAGGCGCCGAGCGTGACGTGTGACACAAAAATACAAAAATACCTTCGTGTGTGTACAGAAAGTGTACTAATTATGACGCGAAACTAACTTAAAGTAACTAACTTACTTAATTTTCACTAGTATATAATAATATAATATTTTATGTGTATTGTGCTGCCACTGCGTATGGAACATATCTTTCGTTGGTTTTGTTAGGGTATGACATATCTATACATTTAAATATCATTGGATCTGTAGGTCCACTCTCGTAATTCAAAACTTTCAAAATATAGTTCCAAAACAATCTCAATCTCCTGACAGTAGATGTTTCCGATTGCCGTTTATTGGTGACATAAATGACCTAAGTCTCACAAATAAACGGCAAACAGAAACGTACTGTCAGATTGAGTTTTAAAACATTGAGATTTTTTGGAACTATATTTTAAGCGTTTTGAATTACGAGAATTGGCCTTCTGATGGGTATTGTAGTGAAGCTCATGTAAAAAAAAACAGTACCTGAAAGCAAAAAAAGCGTTATGACCTATGACGACAAACCAAACTATTATTTCATCCTCTAATTTGGCACGGCCATCTTGCGCATCTGTCATAACTAGCAAGCCCCCAAGGTCACGTCAAGGTCGCTCATCGTATACGTCATCGAAGCCGGAATACGTGACCTTGCCATTGTAGAGGTTAATTCCGTAGATTTTAATAATCAACATATTTTCTTTCTTTATAAGATTGTGTCGGTAAAAAATTAAGAGAAAATAAAAAGTCGAAATTTTTAATAGCTTTTTCTAGACTGATTTCGAGCAACATGATTGATTGATGATGATGATGACATGATTTGATTAGGAAAACAATTTATGTTTCAAAATTTCAAACAGTCTGGTGTAACGTCACCTCAACGATTATCAACGCATGCATTCTAGCTCTCATCTAGCTCTTATAGTTTAAGATTTCTCCCCACTGAACCTTTTTCATGAATCACCCTGTATTTATAAATAAATATTAATAGATTCAAAAATCGGCACAAAACTTTTATATATTGTGTATCATGCAAACTTAAATTCCGCTCTATGATTGCCAACATACTCATCATCATCATCATCATCATCATTTCAGCCTAAAGACGTCCACTGCTGGACATAGGTCCCCCCCAATTAAGAGGGGATATGCCATAATCGCCACGCTTGGCAGGCGGGTTGGCGATCGCAGTTGGTTGGTTAAATACTCAAAGAACGCTGCTGCCCATCCTCCGGTGAATCCCTTAGTCGCCTTTTACAACACCCATGAGAAGAGATAAGGGTGGTGCAATTCTTTACGTCCGGCACCACACGGACGGGAACGGACGGGACGGAACGCCAACATACTACGTAAAGTCAAAAAGTTTTATCTAATTCAGGAATACAATAAAAATGCTCAATACAAATAGAACGAACTAATCCAATATCGGCACCCAAAAATATAGGAGCTCATCTTATGCTAAAATGGTACAGTCATTTATTTATTTATTAAATTTATGCACACACAGAGAAATAATAATAAAATACATAGAAATAAGTAGTACAAGACATAGTAATAGTCATAAAAGTTCCAAAATATTATGGCGATATCAGTCATATATTTCATTGATACTAAGCCTGATTTAAAATTGCTAATAGTTGATCAAAAAGTTTAATCCAGACTAGAAAAAATATCTTGGTAAAAACTCTCAGGAAAGTAATAAAAAGTGTTCAATAGATATAAGATGAACTGATTCAATATCGGTACTCTGTTCTCCATGATCGGTACCCAAAACCAAAAAAAGCTCTTGAAAGCCGTTGTAACAAAAACGGTACAGTTATTTAAATTGTAGTATGGCACTAATTTTTATGGATATTAAGTCTGCTCTATGATAACTAATCCTCCCTCATCCAATGTTTTATCCGGACCAGAAAAAGATAATTGTGAATAAACTCTGAAAAATAATAAAAATCCTAAATACAAACAGGTTGACTGACCTAATATTGGTACCCGAAAACATAAAGAGCTCTTGAGAGATGGCAAATATGGTACAGTCTAAAAGTTCGATAGTATGGCATGTATTTTTATGAATACTATGCCTACTTATGGTTTCTAAGAATTGGTCTATACTAGATAAAGATCGAAAGGTGTAGAAAAAGAAAAGGAAACCAGTGGCATGATTCACAAACGTTCCAAAGTTTTCCGTTTCCGAAGTGAAATTTGACCGGCAAACGAAACAAAACGACCACTTCCTGCGACCACGAACGCTGCAAAGCATTTGAAACGTCAGGAAAACCAATTTTAATAATAATACGCGATTTAATCCGGTCAAACTTGTTTTATTACGAAAAAAACGATTTGAGAATCGAATGGATTCGGAAACGCTATTCATATTTCTTTAATTTTACATCGAGTGCTTTGCGACAACTAATGACTCTCGGAAGAGTTTCCGTAAATTTCGCATTGCGTTTCCGAATCCGTTCGGTTCTCAAATAGTTTTGTTTCTTAATAAAACAAGTTTAACCGGATTACATCGTGTATTATTATTAAAATTGGTTTTCCTGACGTTTCGAATGCTTTGCAGCGTTCATAGTCGCAGGAAGTGGTCGTTTTGTTTCATTTTCTGGTCAAATTTCACTTCGGAAACGGAAACTTTTCGAACGTTTGTGAATCAGGCAATTGAAGTTGGAAAACACGGGCTTAAAGTAAAATAACTGAATATTGGAAAGATGTACTATCTTTTAGATTTCAAAAACCACGTGTCCCATCTCTTTCAGGGAATTGAAAATGTCGAACTTTGATAAGTCTGCAAAAAAGAAATGTTTTCTAGCTGGTGTATTGCTGGTAGGACCCCAAGAAGTTTCTTCAAACGATCTGTATTTAATGTTTAGAAACTCTTCTGCGAGGGTATAGGGACCGTTTGTGCAATGTCATAGTAACTCAAACGTATAATCTAAATCATTCTAGCATAACAATTAATTGGATACATGCTACTGGTTATTATGGATTATAATAACTAGCACCTAGATTGCGGTAGGGCGATAATTACTTACTGGCATCGCAATCTGTTAATTAATTACAAAATATATAGGTAATAATTATAAAATTAAAGCTACTTAAGTGCTCTAAAAATAATGAAGTACCTATATGGATCATGGAAAATAAATAAAAGTAGATTTAAAATGTAAAATCATAAGAGTATCTATATATAGGATTCATTTTAAGGGGAATGTAGGTGCAAAGTGGTGGCCCCCATCAGTAAAAAAAATATTACTCGCTGAATACATAATTTATCGAAAATTCGTTTTTAACTATTAAAGTACAGATACTATAGTTTAATCAGAAACTATTAACTTTGTAAATTATAGTTCGCTGTAGTTGTAGATACAAAAAGTGAAAAAACCGGCCAAGTGTGAGTCGGACTCACGCAGTAAGGGTTCCGTACCACCCATCGAACTGATACCCCATAGAATCTGATTTAACATACGAGAATTTATCAAAAGACATCAATGTATGTACGAGAAATGTTAATTTTTGCATCTCTTTCTTCCGTAGGTCCCACCACATATGTCTATGTTTGTCCTGTTTTTAGTATTTGTTGCTAAACTAGATAGTATGCACTATAATCAGACCGAGTTTGATGCTGGTATGTATTACCGTTTTGAAGATAGAACAGAAACAAAAACGTTGAAAAAAATGCATGTTTTTCGAGGTTTCTTGTATGGTTTTCCTCTTTGGTTTTAGACTTTTTTTTTGTTTTTAGTATTTGTCGTGAGCATAGCATTACATTTTCTGTGAAAATTTGAACTGGTTATCTATTACCGTTACAAAGATACAGCCCTGTGACAGACAGACGGACGGACGGACAGCGTAGCGAGAGTAATAGGGTCCCGTTTGCACCCTTTGGGTACGGAACCCTAAAAACTGCCACTTTTAGTACTTTTCTATCTACAACTACAGCGAACTATAATTTACAGAGTTAATAGTTTCTGATTAAACTACAGTACTTGTACTTTAATTGCTAAAAACTAATTTTCAATAAGTTATGTACTCAGCCAGAGTAGCTCAGCCAGTTATGTACCAGAGGATGGGCGGCAGCGTTCTCTGAGTATTTAACCAACCAACTGCGATCGCCAACCCGCCTGCCAAGCGTGACGATTATGGTATATGATTGGGGGAGGCTTATGTCCAGCAGTGGACGTCTTTTGGCTGAAATGATAAATGATGATGTACTCAGTGAGTAATTATTTTTAAGCTATTGCATAGCTTCTATCGCGGGCCTTGAGCGTGGAGACCGAATCCAGAAATTCCGTAACGAAAATAACCTAACACCCCCCACTCCGACCGGCACAGCGGTGATACTTTTAGTTTTGCCATCTATCGATGAATAGCAGAACTTATAATGACTTTTTGAAATATCACGCTTGTCTCTTTAGTTCTGCAAATCGCCTCTAGGTGGCATTGGTTGTATCGGCGTTGCTGCGCATGCGTAATCCCCCTCTTCGCCCCGCAATCTGGTGACTCATGCCTGCTTAGAGTTTCGGCGTTAGGGCACCTCCTCTTTGTATTTACATAAAAAATGCTATGCAATAGCTTTACCGCGGCAGTCTCCGAGTGCCACACGTCTTTTTTTATTTATATTATTTATTATTATTATTTATTATTTATTGTTGGGGGGCGCCACTTAACTGCTACATGCGCCTTGAGGGAAAATCGACGAAAACATTGCCTGATGGAAACACATAGGGACCGAAAATTCATTATAAACAAAACTAAGTACATAAATATGAGTAACTCTATACACCAGTAGGCAGCAGGTAAGTATTGTACATGCACACCCCATACACACACACCCCATACACACACACCCCATACACACACACCCCATACACACACACCCCATACACACACACACCCCATACACACACACCCCATACACACACACCCCATACACACACACCTCATACACACACACCTCATACACACACACCCCATACACACACACCCCATACACACACACCCCATCTATGCTGTACCAAATAATGACACAGAAAATATTTTAAGTTGATAAATAGTTGCAACTAAATAATATTAATATTAAAATTGTCAGCACGTACCAGGCCCCTCAGAAAGTATTGCGAAAAAAAGTTTTTATATATGGGAGACTGGCCAGTTATAATGTTTTTCGAAAATATGATTATTTATAAGTAAAAATAAGTAAGTTCCAATTTCAAAATTTCCCTCCACATTTTTTGCGAGTTAATTCAAAGTATTGTGTCTCACTGAAATATGGATCTGCGCCGGGAACATTTTAGAGCTATGATTTTATACGATTTCAAGTGTCGCCTGAAACCGGATGAATCGTACGATAGACTTTAAATGGCATTCATGGATGAAGGCCCTTCCAAGGCAACCGTGTATCGTTGGTATAACGAATTCAAGCGCGGTCGACCAACTTTGGGGGATGACGAAAGAAGCGGTCGCCCTTTGACGGCTGTTACCGAAGAAAACGTGCTAGCAGTGAAAAATGTAATCCAAGACAATAGGCGAATTACATATCAGGAGATTCAACACATATTGAAGATTGGATCGGGAAGCGTTCACGAGATTCTACACAGCCATCTTCGCGTGAGGAGGATAGTATCACGCTGGGTGCCGCACAACCTCACCGATGCTCAGAAGCAGGCCCGGGTGGAATGGTGCCGTGATATGCTTAACAAATTTGAAGCAGGCTCGTCTCGGCGTGTTTACGACATCGTTACAGGTGATGAGTCCTGGATTTATCAATACGACCCAGAAACCAAGCGCCAGTCGACTGTTTGGGTGTTTCAAAATGAGCCAACGCCTACCAAAGTGAAGCGATCTAGAAGCGGGGGTAAGATTTTGATCGCTAGCTTTTTTAATTTGACTGGCCACTTGGTATCAATTCCCTTACGGGATCAAAGAAGCATTAATGCCGAATGGTATACTACCAAATGTTTGCCAGAAGTTTTCTCTGTTATAACAACAAGCGACCAAACACAGGGCTCCGCGGGCTACTGCTCCACCACGACAATGCACCTGCGCACACCGCACTCAAAACGAGGGACTTCCTGGACAGCACGCCAGTCAAACTCCTGGGTCACCCTCCTTACAGCCCTGATCTAGCACCGTGTGACTTCTTTTTATTCCCAAAAATAAAAAATCAGCTCAAAGGGATACAATTTTCGTCGCCGGAAGATGCGCTGGCTGCGTTCGAGCAGGCTGTAAACGAGGTGTCTGCGGCGGACTGGAAAAAGTGTTTTGAAAACTGGTTTAGGCGCATGAATCTTTGTATAGAGGCTGGTGGAAAGTACTTTGAAAAGATTTGATAAAAATATATGTACGTATAGAACAATTTTTTTTAGTTTCGCAAAACTTTCTGAGTGTCCCACGTAAAGCTGTCGGTCCCGGCTTTCACACGAATATCTATGGCAGTCGTTACGGGTGGTTAGAAACCCGAAAGTCTGACAACTGATCTAACCTCCGAATGTCGAACCCAGTAACTGGGTTGCGGGGGTCTGATAGCAGTCACTCCGTGTAAAATACTGATGTTCAGCCGCATCTGGTTACATTGGAAGCCGACCCCAACATACTTGGGAAAAGGCGAAGAGGATGATGATGATGAGATGCAACTATTATCGAATTGACTACACAGACATAGTGAAAAATATAGGTATACGAAGTGCTGCGAACAATCATAGTGAAGCCAAAAAAAACTATGTTCCTTCGTGTACAACCAGCGCTCACGCACCCACCGTGCTTTCGCGATGCTTTCTGGACGATCCGCGACATGTGTACTGAGAGGGGTGAGCACGGTTTGAGGTGCATGTACGTGCGTGAGCGCTGGTGTTACACGAAAGAGCATACTTTTTTTGGCTTTACTAGATTGTTCGCAGCACTTCGTCTATATTTGACCACGAATAAAATTAAATAACGATAACAACTATTATAATATTATTCAAGTTTTATTTTCTTTTCAGGAAATATTCAGAATTGCAAAGAACACTCGACATCTCGAAATGGTATTTACTGTTGTATCATCTCTATCATTACTTGGAGCCATAGGTATCTTGCATGGATTCCGGTAAGTAACTCTAATACTTAAATACCTATAAGCATAGAATATATACTAACGACAAGAAGCGACACTTATACATGTGTGCTCGTAAAATTGCTCGCGGCTGTGTGCGGGTCGAGGCGAGCGCGGGGGCCATGCGCGGTGCGCGGCGTGTGGAACGGGCAGTCTTTTGGCTGCCTCAGCCAAGATCATTTAAATGAAGCGTCCGATTCCTGCTTAAAAGTACTTTTTGGATCAGTGTACTTATAGCACAGCGGTGACACTCCGTGTACGTGTGAGCTCGCTCGCCGGTGACCTTGAGCGAGCGCGTGAATGCAATTGTCACCACTGTGCCTTGGCTGAGCAGCCGAGAGATTGCCCGTTTCACACGCCGCTCACCGCGCATGGCCCCCGCGCTCGCCCCGACCCGCACACATAGCCCCGAGCAATTTTACGAGCACACATGCTATAAGTGTCGCTTCTTGTCGTTAGTATATATTCTATGTCTAAGGCCCGTAGGATTTATATAGAGCTGTCGTTTGAGATCTACCCCTTAAGCATCGTTTTGATGTTAATTAAACCGCTGATTTGATAAAGCAAAAGTAAACAACATATTATTATTATCATGCATGTAAGATAGAAATTCATGAATATTAAATTGTCAAATGTATCAAATGTATTGATTACGTTTACATTTTAACAGCTCCATTTGGGATGCTGGATACTGGAAAATATTAAGAATAATAAACATAAATCAAACTTTAAATCCAAGGTAAAAAAAAGATTGCTTTAGATTGTATTGTTGATTCGCAATTGACGTTTATTTTTGTTTCAGAATACTCAGTAACCGTCGCACCAAAATCCATAGAAATTTATTTTCGGCCTTATTTTGTGAGTCGCTTATTAGAATTACAATATATTCTGATCAACTTGTGATCAGGAATAAACAGCAACTTGAGGAAAATATGCAAAGAGGAATCGAAAACATTGTAAGTAAATATTACATACAACTTTTTTGTTTTACTACTAATATTTAGGTTTACTAAGTTATCTGTCATCTCGTATAATGCAAAAAAAACTGTTACTAATAACGACAACGACGACTAATTATTTATAAGAATATAAAATTTTAGGTGAACGGAAAAGATCACGAATGAGCAGGTTTTAAATATAGTTAAAGAAAAAGAAACATACTAAAAGCTATTGATAACAGGAGAGGGAAAATGTTGGCACGCCTGATAAGACACGATAATTTAATTAAGACTTATTAGAAAAGAAGATTAATGGAAAGAGAGGAAGTCAGAGAATAGTTGTTTATGAAACTGTTGCATAACAGGGGTTATTAAAACACGAGTGTGAGTTTAAAAACCGAGCCGTAGGCGAGGTTTTTAATAGTATCACACGAGTGTTTTAATACCTAGTTATGTCAGTTTCATACATTATTTTATCTAAATTCATACAATTTTAAATAAAATATCAAAGTCAAAATCTTTGTAACATTGTCGTAGTTTTTCTTGATTTTTCTGGTAAAAGATTGTTCGTCATTTACGTTGCTGCATCCAGAAATTCAAATTCAGGCGGGGTCATATTCTAGCTCAGCTCATGCCCAGATTAAAACTTTAGACATACAAAACCATAATAATAACGTAAACAATTACAATAAATTTACAAGTAACGATGACTAAATCCAATAGGTCATGGCGGCCGCGCACGCGCCCTGGCGCGCGCCTACACAGATTATAAAATATAGTCTGGCGAAATCATTATAATCGGAACTAATTTTCTATCTTTGTCAGGATTCCGTCAATCTCTGTTTTGTCATACAAAAAATATGCCTGTAAACACTTAAATATAATTAAAAGTAATATGACAATCCAAAGTTCTGGCAAAAACGCGATTTAAAACGATAAAATTTTTCAATGTATGACTAGTGGCGCCACCCTGAATTTTGTGTACTCATTGGTGCCAAAATGTAGGACTGCTAAAAAAAAGGTTTGAAAACTCCTTGGTTGAGTCGAAGTGGCATTAAAAACACCTTAGTTGGGCTGAAGTGTGCGGTTATGGAAAAAAAATTAAATTACTGCATTGTTTTGTTCAGCAAACTGTATCGTAATGAAACTTTTTAAATTCATTACAGGTGCATGTGCGTAAAGTATGTCATTATGACATTACTTTCGAGTTCATAATTCGAATTTTACGATACGGATGTAAATAATAGTACATTATGATACAAGTGAGCTAAGTTGACTATTATACTCGAGGCTGGATTGCAGCTCGAGCCGAAGGCGAGGGCGTAATGGAGCCGAGAATATAATAGTCAATGCTCACGCGTGTGATACGACGTTTTTCAACACATTTGCGAGGAAAAAAACATAAAATACACATTTTAGACAAATATTGAATTTGTGAAAAATGATAAAAACGGCGCGCGACATACAGCCACAGAGTATACCAGAGAGTAAGCTTCATACAACCGCGCTATGATAGGTACACTACTACAAGCATAAGACGCGTGTGTGCGTGAGCACTGGCGGCCTCGTCGCGTACGCAGTGAAACCGGTTTATACCGGCTCAGCCAGTGCTCAAGCTAAGGGCGTACATCTAGCACGTCGTCTTTGTTTTCGTTTCACGTTTTGATTTAATGAGTAAAGCTAAAGAATAATAGTGTTTTAATTTAAAAAAGTGTAAATATGGTTTACTGTACTGTGTATATGAACAATAACAGAACGAATAAAAACATATCATTTTTTAATCATCCCAAAGACTCCAATAGGTAAGTAGCAACTTGGTTATAATTTATTATTTTTAATGTGGTAGATAGATACCTCTTACATACATAACCTAATTCCTACCTCAATTTCGAAAGAAAACTTAACACGGTGGTGAATAAAACGTTTTGGTATTGAACGTAAATGGTTGTGTTTTTTTTTTAGTAAGTTGCACATACTATGTATGTGCACCTATCTCGTAAATGGTGCGATCAAGACCAAAATTAACGACTATACGAGTATTTTTTTTCTATTAATACCAGATGATATTGGTGTTTATGATTCGAATTACGTAGATAATACCTAGGTACCTACCTATTAGTGATTTAATAACTATATATATTATTTTTATAACACAGACATAGTAAAAAATATAAGCAACGTGCTGCGAACAATCATAGTGAAGCCAAAAAACTATGCTCCTTCGTGTACAACCACAGATAATATTATACTCCTGATCCTGAAGGATATTTACTTTCACGATGCTTACTAGACGATGCAGCGACATGTGTACTGAGAGGGGAGAGCACGGTTAGAGGTGTATGTGTGCGTGAGCGCTGATTGTACACGAAGGGCATAGTTTTTTTTAGCTTCACTAGATTGTTCGCAACACTTCGTCTATATTTTTACCCGACTGCGCCAGGAGGGTTATATTTTTAAACGACTTCAAAAGGTTGCAATTCAACCGTTTTTTTTATTTTATTTTTATGTTTTTTACCTCAGAACTCCGTCATTTATAAACCGATTTCAAAAATTATTTTTATTTGAAAGATTGGTCCCATTTTTATGAAAATCTGGTTTCGCATACTCATTTAATTTATCGTTGTAGAGGTAGGTACAGTCAGAAATATTACATAATAAAAAGCTGATAAACGTTTTGTTAATTTCATTTCATCCACATGTGCCAACCCTACCAAAATAGGTATAAATTTTGCACGTTCTTTAGAAGCTTACTCTCTGGTATACTCTGTGATACAGCTATGCGCGCGCACCTGGTCGAAGGAAGCCGCCAAACAGCCTACCTAATATAAAAATATTATAAATTGATTTTTTTTATTTATAACACAAATTAATATTAAATTGTTGACAAAAATTAATAATTTGATGAAATGAAATGTTTGTATAGCATATTTTAATAAATGCAGTTGATTTATTCCCAAATTTTTTTAATTAAGTTCAGGCATATAAACTCTTTGCTGCGATTTAAAAATAAACTGTAAAGTAAAAAGCACTAGTGCGATAATATAATGAAAAAAGCACGCGTGCGTTATAAGCCACATTATAAACCTAAAAGCGATGCAATAAGAGCCACTTTACGAGCAAGTGTGTTGAAAAGTATTTTCGTGCAACAAGCGAATGAATCAAGTCAAAATGATCAATCAAAATGCAGATAAAGATGGAAAATACTCCACTGTCAAGAGCCTAGCTCTTAAATTAATGATGATGATTTAGGTAAACATTTAAAGAGAGAGACTAACAACTCTTTCCAAAAGAAACAGCAACGTATTGACCAAAGTAAAATGTGATAGAAAACGATAATAATATAACTAAATGAAAATCAAATCATAATTTTACTATAATTCACTAGTAGTTCTTGCATTTTAAAACGGTTTTTTTTGCAGTATTCCTTTGTTTAAGAGCAAAATTAAATAACATACCTACTAATTTTGTTTTGTCTAGACTAATAATTACTAAAGAAGACCTTATCAATCATCATCATCATCATTTCAGCCGAAAGACGTCCACTGCTGGACATAGGCCTCCCCCAAACATCGCCACAACGACCGGTCCTGTGCCTTCCACATCCAGCGGATTCCCGCGACCTTCACCAGGTCGTCGGTCCACCTTGTGGGGGGCCTACCCACGCTGCGCCTTCCAGTACGCGGTCGCCACTCCAGAACTTTACTGCCCCATCGGCCATCCGTTCTGCGAGCAATGTGCCCCGCCCACTGCCACTTAAGTTTGGCAATTCTTCGGGCTATGTCGGTTACTTTCGTTCTCCTGCGAATCTCCTCATTTCTGATTCGATCACGCAGGGACACTCCGAGCATAGCCCTCTCCATTGCCCTTTGAGTGACTTTGAGCCTTCTTATCAGGCCCATTGTGAGCGACCACGTTTCAGTACCGTAAGTAATTACTGGCAACACACACTGGTCAAAGACTTTCGTCTTGAGACACTGCGGTATTTTGGACGAGAAGATATTGCGTAGCTTCCCGAACGCTGCCCAACCGAGTCGGATTCGACGATTGACCTCTTTCTCGAAGTTGGACTTACCTAGCTGGACAGTTTGTCCTAGGTATACATAATCGTCAACAACTTCGAGTGTAGATTCTCCGATGTTTACGGGAATGGGTGCTATATGGGAATTCAACATAACCTTTGTCTTGTCCATATTCATTTTAAGACCCACTCTATCGGAAGCTCTACTGAGGTCATCGAGCATTGTACCGAGGTCCTCCATGGTCTCAGCCATGACTACTATGTCGTCGGCAAACCGAAGGTGAGTGATGTACTCGCCGTTTATGTTAATGCCTAGCCCCTTCCAGTCCAGAACCTTGAAGACATCCTCCAATGCAGCAGTGAACAGTTTCGGAGAGATCACATCTCCCTGTCTCACACCTCGCTGCAGAAGGATAGGTTTCGAGGCTTGGTCCTGTAATCGGACTGACATAGTGGCGTTTTCATACAAAGACTTTAACACTTCGATGTACCGATACACAGTCTGTTATTTTGCCTTAGTTGCGGCCATGTCCATTTTATGTTTTTATTCGATAGCTATAGTAACGATAAAGGTTTGGCAGAAATACCTATAGTGTTTTTTTTTATAATTATAAAGTTATTAAGGTTTCATTGAAAAGTGAGAAAAACAAAATTAATTTTTATTTTCGAAAATTGTTGTAATACATATTTAGTTAGTCCTTTAAATAAAGTAACAGCATAATATATATTTAGATAAAAAAATGGGGCATCGTACCTTTGATATATTAGGAGATTTTTTACTTTTACCGATTAACACAAAACATTTTTTTTTCATGTTTTCTTATCACGGTCGCATCTTATTTTCATTTAAATATATGCGTAATGTTATTGTCAATAATACACTAAAATATGACATGCGTCAATAGCAGGAATACGAAGATAGAGAGTTTCTAAATATTTTTGAAATTTCTATGGAAATAGGGTTGTCGCAATTGAATAAATAAAAAAATAAAATAAAAGTGCCAGATATTTCCCAAGTATTTAACTAAAAAAAAAAAAAAAAAACATAACATAACATCACGCCTGTATTTCCCCGAAGGGGTAGGCAGAGGTGTGTAGTGTGTTAGTATTTAACTAACTTTGAGTAAACTCTTTCTCGTGTCTTTCTGTGTCTCTTTCTGGGTTTCTGTTGTCTGAAAACAATTACTATAATGTTCTCAATGCTCTAAGACTACAACGATACGTGACGCTAACCTAGCAGTCATCATCGGAGTTTGTCAAAACTTCTTGTGATGATAATACGAGTATATTATCATCAGAAGCGTCTGTTACCAATTCAGTATTAGGAATATCAGCAAAACTTTGCGGTAATGGATCATGGGTAATAATACACGCACACCGTAATTGTGAGCTGGTATTTGTGATGACATTAAAGACTTTTCCGTCAATTATGGTGAGGTATAATTTTGGATCTCCGACAACGACATATCCAGCAAAAATTTCCGAATAAATTAGTGAAAGATTTTCAATTTCTTCTTCTACCCAGTTCCTTTCTTCCAGAATCAGATCTTTTGATTCTGATCTGTATTGTATTTTTATTGGTTGGCAAAATCTAAAAGATTGTGGATTTGGGTTTGACCATAAGACAAAACCATCAAGACTTTTTATGCGCAACGGAATGTAGGTAGTAGCAAAGAGGCAGTGTTCGTCATCAATTTTATCAGAAAACGTTTGCTTATATGTTGACTGTCCTGTGCTACCATCAAAACCCCATGAACCCTCAAAAACGCAGTGAAGTGTATCTAACTGTTTTTGATTGCAATATTCCGAAACCCTTTGGTCGCAAGAGTCAATGATTCGTCGAAACGTGTGCATAAGTAAATCATTTAAAGGTACTTTGGCTTCTCGTTCTGATATTTCAATTTCAACATCAAGATAACAATGTTTTTTAGCTTTTTGTATCTTATAATAGGCAGGGTAAATATTAAATCATCGAGATTTGGCACCTTGTTGCATGTAGATATAGTCCTCCACTGATAGTTTTATATCAATCATTAAACAAAGAGCTTCATCAGGAGAATAGGGTTTGGGTTCCGATTTTGACTTTATGGTTCCTGCGATTTTTTTAGGCCGAGTTGGACTTTTCAAGCATTCCTTTATTATAAACTCAAACTCCTGAGTAGAACTTTTATTTAGTTTTTCGCCGGTTTCGTCTGTTACTATTCTCGACATAACTTTAATTAGTTTTGAATGAGGTTCTCCGTCAAGCGATTCCTAAAGATCTTTACGTGCACGGCGCTTTTGGCGATCACTTAAATTTTCATAAAATGTAGATGTGGAACTGGATGAAGCATCAAAATTAGTTTCAGGTTTCGGATCTATTGAAGGTTAGTCAAAGCTACTAGTTCCCGAAGTCGAAGGATTACTTTGTAATAAATGTGTATTTGATGTGAAACTGGAATGAGCGCCAAAAGAAGTTTCAGGTATCGGGTCTTCCAAGTTCTTGGGGTCTTAAAGTTTTTTGTAAGGCATAGCTACTACTTCTCGAAGTTGAAGGATTATTTTGTAATAAAAAATGTGCCTCATCCAATTCTATAATATTTTGTTGTGGTAAAGGACTTTCCTCGATATTCACTTTTGGTATTTCAATATCAAAAATAGTGGAAAGCCAGTGTTTGTTTTTATTACAAAATCGTTTGAAATTCCGTTTACTACTGCAATATAAAGTTCCACATTTACTTAAAAAATTTGAAAGATTGTAATTAAATTCATTGTTTTGGCTATCGATATTGTTCGGAATTCCATTTGGATATAAAGCGTTTAACACGATTAGGCATCGTTCCTCTGAATTGAGATCCAAAGGTCTTTTATGAACCCCGTGCAAATGTGCCTTATCTACCAAAATTTTATAAATTCCCAATTTCGTGAGTGATTTCTTCAGATCCGTGTTCGTGCTTTCGTTGTTAGTCGTTGGAGTTGCCACTCGCTGACCAGCATGAGGGTTGGCGCCCTCATGCCCCCCTTGCATTAAGTCCTCTGGTCGGGGCCCAGAAGGACATCCCCCAGCAGGACGGGTCAGTACCTGCTGAGGCAAAGCAGTGCCATGGGTCTTTGACGGCTCCATGACACCTCACCCCCGCTTCTCCAGATATTATGTATGGAAATTGGGTTTTGACATTCTATCTAACGAGGGCGGACCCCTTCCCAATTCCACATAATATCCTTCATCGAAGATTCATTTTGATGTAAGTGCATGCACTTACAAAACAAAAAAGAATAATAAACAAGATTTGTTACATGATTTGTTAGTTACAGGTGAATCTAATAAAATCGTGTTTGTGAAGACATGATTAGACCAAGGATAATGCTTCAGAAATAGTAATAGGAAATTATAATAATTGAAGAAGCAAATTTATTCCGAGCGAAATTGGTCGTTTGTTAAAGGCGCCTACATTAGTTGACAACCCTAAATTAAAACTTTAAAAATGAATATCTCCGAGTTCCTGTGTTCGTTGCTTCTTATTTTTTTTGTGGTTATACTTAGTAGTGTACTAAACATTTACACACAAAAATAAAATGCGACCATGTTAAGAATGACCATAAATAAAATTATTATGAAATCATGGAAAAAATAAAATTGACGCCTAGGAGAACGCATTTTTTTATGATAAAATAGATGTAATGATGCATTAAGTTAATGGCTAGCGTGCCATGAAACATTTATTGTAAAATGTTCATTATGAAAGCCTAAAACACGTTTCTATGGTTTCTATGGATTTTTCTCGATTTTCGAAATATTTTGAAAACTATGACACTTAAAACCACGGGGGTTTTAATAGAAGTTTTGTTTGGTTATTATCTTTCTAAAAGCCTCAAAAAATAAGGATGGCCGCAACTAAGGCAAAATAACAGACTGTGCGATAGTCAATCTGGCACCATTGAAGAGACTGTAGTACCGCCCAAGTCTCGATCGAATCGAAGGCTTTCTCGTAGTCCACAAACGCTAAACAAAGAGGCAAGTTATACTCTTCGGTCTTCTGTATAACCTGCCGCAGCGTATGTATGTGGTCTACGGTGCTAAAGCCTTTTCGGAAACCGGCTTGTTCGGGAGGCTGGAAGTCGTCAAACCTGCGCGAAAGACGGTTCGTAATGACTCTCGAAAACAGCTTGTAGACATGGCTCAGAAGTGAGATGGGCCTATAATTCTTCAGTAGAGCATTATCGCCCTTTTTGAAGAAGAGTACCACCACACCTCTGCTCCATGCCTGTGGCGTTCTTCCCTCGAGAACCTTATCAATGCTTGAACTTAATAGATAAATAAATAAATAAATATTTTTTTATTCACATAAAGTTTTACATCAAATATCTGTAAAGTCCCTGACATCTGAGCTAGGTACAAACCTGTGTTACAGAAGTCAGTGTCTTCTCCCATTAGTTTAACACACACAACACTTCATACAATAATACCTATAATTTTAATATTTTTGTAACAAAACGTTACAGACGGCTTTTAATGAGCCTTAAAACTCAAGGTTATTAAATGGTCAATACGTCAGATCAAATTTCAAATTAGAATAAAAAATTGAAGCTTGATGATAAGCAAAAAGCCACCCAAGATTGTATCAGATATATTTTATTTAGATGTTATTATAACGTGCCATGTCCTATTGTCGGCTTTTACAAAAGATTCCAGAGTGTGCTTCAGGAATCAGCGTAATCTTGCTGACTCTGATTTTCCACTTGATAACGAAAGGAACCTACCCCAAATCTCGACCACGAGAGCACTCTCGACCGAACTGCAATACTGTTGAGTCTGTAGGAAAACGTGCCAAATATTTTAGACTTGCACTTCCTATTCCATTAAATTTTGTCGTATGGCAAGCAAAGCCGATGTTGACAATTCTGCCAATGTCAATAGTGTTGGAGAAGCGTGTGCATAGCGTGTGTTACAAAAATAAAAATTGAGAATTTAGGTCTTTAATTGGTTACTCAGCATTTTATACTCCTATATTTCCTCAACTTTACTTTGGTCTGCTAAAATGTATTTAATTTATTTCTTTTTTCTCTCTTTCTATCTATTACGAAATTAAATTTCTTGTTAGGAACAAATAGTTGACATAATAGGATGTAGTTATTTATACACACTTCAGATACAAACACTAAATAAGGCAGGTCATCGACCATACAGCCCAATAGACACCTAATGTTGAATATAATGCGTACAACTAAATAATAAATAATAAATATTTTTGGGACATTTTACACATCACCATCTAGTCCCAAACTAAGCAGAGCTTGTGCTATGGGTACTAGACAATGGATATAATACTTATATACTTTTTTTTTGTAAATAAATACATATAATACATAAGAAACAACCAGACAAACACAAACACTCATGTTTATCACACAAATATTTGTGTCCTGTGAGAATCGAACCCACGACCTTGTGATCAGCAGTCCGACACTCGAACCACTAGACCACAGAGGCCGTCAAAAATTAATTGAATTAATTCTGCCACTAATTGAGGCTGGGTAATGCAATCCGATTGACTAATTACTAACGCGGCAGTTTTGACGGCTCATGTAATTGGTCGAAACTGATTTAAAGTTTTCATGTGGCGAATAGTGGCAACCTACATCAGTGAATTTTCATAGAAATGTTGCAGACATCAGTCGCCTGTTATGAGGCCTCTATGGGTTGTATGGTCGATGAGGCAGGTAAAGTACACCACTCACACACTCACCCTCACAAAACACAAACACACGCATTATTACATATACATTATTTTACACACACACATCACTAACAAATTTTTGCTAACTTATTCTTTAGTTATATTTTTTGCATTTCCATAGTTTTATTGCATACAAATTTAATGTCTTTTTGCACATGGGAGAGGGCACTGACTCTTGTAACACAGGTTTCTCACCTAGCACAGCTCCCCTAGCCAAGTTGACAATCTGCAATCGTCAACGCTATAGAAAACAATCAAAATGTATGGGAAAGACATATCTCAACGATTCGTTGAGAGAAATGTCATTCATCAAAAAAGAGAAAAGTCATTCGTTTAGATATGTCATTCCCATTCATTTTGATTGTTTTCTATAGCGTTGACAATTGTAGATTGTCAACTTGGCTAGGGGGCAGGAGTCAGGGACTTCACTCAACTTGTAACAACTTTTTATGTCAATAAAGATTATATTATATTCTTATTATATTATATTCATCGTCATCATCATCATCATTTCAGCCGAAAGACGTCCACTGCTGGACATAGGCCTCCCCCAAACATCGCCACAACGACCGGTCCTGTGCCTTCCGCATCCAGCGGATTCCCGCGACCTTCACCAGGTCGTCGGTCCACCTTGTGGGGGGCCTACCCACGCTGCGCCTTCCAGTACGCGGTCGCCACTCCAGAACTTTACTGCCCCATCGGCCATCCGTTCTGCGAGCAATGTGCCCCGCCCACTGCCACTTAAGTTTGGCAATTCTTCGGGCTATGTCGGTTACTTTCGTTCTCCTGCGAATCTCCTCATTTCTGATTCGATCACGCAGGGACACTCCGAGCATAGCCCTCTCCATTGCCCTTTGAGTGACTTTGAGCCTTCTTATATTATATTATTATTATATTATAAAGTAACTTTCTCTGTCTATCTGTCTGTTACCTTTTCACGACTCGACGACACGACGACCGATCGTGATGAAATTTAGCATAAAGGTAACCTGGGACCTGCAGCTTTGTGTCTGCGAAAGAATCGACAAAATTAGAGTTTTAGTTTTATACAATGTTGTTTCTTCTATTCTTCGTGTATCAGAAATGCGTGGTCATATTTAAAGAGCTCATTCAGGACAAAGCATAGAACAACTTTTACTATAGGACCAACCCGGAAATCGCAAAAAAAATATCATCTGTTCCCTACTAAATCATCGATGTCGCTCGACAACATGTAAGGATCAGCAGATTTTTTTTCGCGATTTCAGTGTTGGTCCCATAGTAAAAGTTGTTCGATAGCATGCTCTGAATAAGCTCTTCACATATGACCACGCATTTCTGATACACGTTGTATATATGGTACTTGTACGTACACGGCGCGGGTAACATGCGCAGGAGGCACTTGCGCGGGTGGGGTGCATTAAAAGAGCCTCCACGAGTGACGATATTTAATTGATCGTCCGGTGCACTCTGGGCAGTCAGCCCCGCTATCAACCTGCTGACTGGCTAATCTTTTCCCCACGACATGAGCTATTATTATTATGTAGCTCATGTCGACACGAAGAAGAAGAAGAAGACCAGCAGTCTCACATCTGCTAGCTGCGTCTGTGTATCTTATAACTCTAAGCCACTTCCTATAACATACCTAGTCTACACTAATATTATAAAGAGGAAAGATTTGTATTTTTGTGTGTATGTTTGTAATGAATACACTCAAAAACTACTGTGCCGATTTCAAATTTTTTTAACCATTAGAAAGATACATTCACCTTGAGTAACATAGGCTATATTTTCATGTCCACCCGTGCGAAGCCGGGACGGGCCGCTAGTAATTCAATAAATTGATTTCAACTAATGATTGCATTGAATTCAGGCAAACAATTTGCATACCTAGTTCTGATGAAAATAATAATAAATGAATATAAACCTTAAAAGCTTTTTTACAAGTTTTAATTAAGATTATGTGGGCTTTTATTAAGCTTACTTTGTTGTTTGTTGGACACAAAAATATTGCTACTATAAATATTGCAAAATAAACGACAAGCATAATTTTTTCGATGACAACCCAATAATGTTTAGTTTCATAGAATAACATATAATATTTATTAGGGTTCTGGACCCAACGGGAGCCTACCACTGTGCCTAAGCAGTCTGTCCGTCCGTCTGTACGTCTGTGAGTCCGTTAGTGCGCGAGTCTGACTTGCACATGGCTGCATGGGCGGTTTTTTTTTGGTGTTTTTGTCACTATTTTTTTCTTTTTCAGCCCTATTTGTGTGAAGCCACCTACATAGGTCTCGAGTACTTTCGATTGGTGGGACTTTCATGGATGTTTATCGAAGGTTTTTACCTTTATTCTGTGGTCTCTGATAAAACGCTGAGAAAGATTTGTTCGTTTAGATTCTACTGGATGTTGGGCTGGTTTATACCTATGTGCAATATAGCAGTATGGGCAGCCGTAACTGGCAAGTACTATACTGGGGACAAGGTGAATTTGTAAGTATCTAACAACATCATCATCATCCTCCTTCCCTTATCCCATATTACTTGGGGTCAGTGCATCATGTCTTTTTCTTCCATACATCTCTATCAGCCGTCATCTCCGTGTTCACTTTCTCTTTATCCATACCATATCATCCATCGCAAAATCCATCCATCTTTTCTTTGGTCTACCTCTTTTCTTATAGCCATCCACATTCATACAAGAAACTTTTTTGCTCCTTATTTCTCCGCATCACATGTCCATACCATGACAATCTACTGCATCTCAACTATTCCGTCACTGGCACTACTTTCAAACTCCCTCTCACATACTCATTTCTTATCTTGTAATTTATATCGGGTGATTCATATCTACCATATATCAGCCGAAAGCCACGACAACTACCTATGTTGAAGGTCAAATTCACGATTTTTTTAGGGGAGACGGGAACCTACAAATTATAAATAAAAAAATGATTGCTGTACGAATTATTAATTTAATCGCTCTTTCAAATCATGTATCAAACATGCTGTAAGTGTAGGTATAGCCAGTGTTGTCAAAACTACCAACTTATTGGTAGGTCTATCTAATTTGCCTCCAGTCTACCTACCTACGGTTAAAGATCTTTATTTTCTCAAAAGAATTACAAATTCACTTACAGAGAAAACATAAACTTAAAAATAAAAGTAAACAATATGTACATAGTAGTTCTATTTCACGTTGTACATCGATCGATATGTCAATCGCTGCAATAATAACAATTTATCTAATAAATAATACTTATAGAAAATATTTGGTAACTTATACCTATGTGCAATTAAAGTTAAATTTATCATAAATGTTATCACAATTTTATTAAAGACTTTTTTTAAAGAGCCTCCACGAGTGACGATATTTAATTGATCGTTCGGCGCACCCTACTCGCGTTTTACGAACGACAAACGAAGTACGAACTTTCGTTCCGACTGATACTTACATAATAAAGATAGGTACATAAAAAAGGCACAATTAAGATAGACCACGGTTCATAGTCGTATACAATTTACCGAAGATGAGAAAAACAAACGTCAAAACACGATCATCGCATGCGATAAGGGAACGATGGTTGACCGTAGTAGCAAATTGTGCGATGAATCGTACGATTTATCGAATATCGTCGAACGGGAGAAGACCCCCTGGTCAGTCGGCCCCGCTACCAAACTGCTGACTGACTGTGAGCTGTTGTCATTACGTAGCTCATGTCGACACATCAGAAAAAGAAGAAAAGAAGCTTTTTTTACAATTATAAGCTTTTATTTACTTGTCAAAAATTTGCATGAACTTCTGGGAGCCAATTCTTGTCAATTAAAATGTTCAACATTTTACACTTTCGATTTAGTATCAAACATCAAACGTGCACATATATGGTCTTCCTTTTATTTGTGACACTATGTTATTTAGCAAAAAATAATCCTTATGATGAAGCCTTTCGATCGGTATGATAAAGCTACAGAGTGATTCTTTTTCTCATGTAACGGGTTCGATTTCCGGTTCAACCATGTAATTATTTAAATATCTATGAATGCAGTTTAAATTGTTTTTTAAATTCAATTAATATCTTCTTTCAGTAAAATGGTCCATCTACAATATTCAAGGTACTTTCCCTTCATGTGGCATATCCGTGGGACGCCCTGCTGTATATTTTGAACATTTGAAATTACGAGAGCCTTCTCATGACGATACAATATTAACTTGAAAAGCATTTTTTCTAAGATTTTAATAATTTATTGTAAACTGTTATTACAGATGCTGGTATGGGTACAACTACTTAAAATCCTTTTACATAATCCAGATTCCTATGTTCTTACTCATCGCGGTAAGTGTTAAATAATTTGTCTTCATAATTATTTTAAACTAGTTATACTGGGTGTCAGGGAAACGCTCCCGAAACTGAAAGGCTATTATTATACTACCTAAACACAATCGAATACCAATAACCATTAGCCTTATACTCGTTGTTTTAGTGATTTGGTATTTTGCAAAACCGCAATGTAAAGCGTACAAAACTCGGGATCAATGCCGCGCGTACCTAACCTACCTACGCTCGCTACATGGATGTCGTTCACCCTAGCGCCAGCTGATATTTTATTTGAATTACATTGCAAACTTTAAAAAATTAAGTAAATAAATGGGGTTTGTTTGCAAACCAGTTTTATTTAACTCCCCAAAGTTGGTTATGTATGAAAAATGCAAAAAAATATGAAAAAAACTAAAAAAAGAATCGCGTTTTTTTGTGGTTTCGTATCAGTGATCACCTGTCTTAGTTTTCGGAAGCGTTTCCCTGACACCCAGTATAAAATTAATAGGATTAAATATATTTTGAGAAATAAGTATCTACATATATCAAAATACATTAATTCTTTTAAACTCATGCAAATATAAGTACTACAAATAATCAGCATCATAAATTGAGCACCATAAACGACTACCTCATTGGTCTAGTAGTCGCAAGTTCTACTGCTGAGCGTGGGGTCCTAGGTGCGATTCCTGGGTCGGGCAAAGTGGTATTGGGTTTTTCCATTAAGTAATTCTCAGTAGCAGCCCGAAGTCTGGTTTTGTGCTCGGTTAATGGCAATAGGCTCGCCCCCTATTACATGGGACTGATAACATAACTGGCGAAATGTGGGTGCACTAGACACCTCTGCCTATCCCTTCGGGGAAATACAGGCGTGATTTTATGTTTGTAATAAATCGAGCGATAAATTTATTGATGAACACCGATATTTTTCACGGCTTTTTTGTTCATCAAAATGTGGTTTGTAGTAGAAGTTGTGCAAAGTACATTAATTTATTAGTTTTCATGGTCTACGATAGAATGGATGAAGCCCTGCTCTTTTATTTGGGCTACAGGGTAGCCTGTGTTATAAGAAAAGACAATACTTCCTTGTGAAGTCATTCAAAAACACCTTGGTAAAAAAATGTGTTTTGATCTTTAAATGAAACCAATCTGCAGATCTGTTTACAAATGTCCAAGCAGTTCCATTATTCCACAGAAAACAATATTTTCTACAAATAAAGCGAGATAGATTTGACGCTTGATATTCCATCTCAAAATGCACAAACACGGTACGGTAAATTGTGAATTCTTGACCTCATAATAACATCTTAACGTGTACCAAGGGGTCTCTTAAGACTCCAGAGACGTCCAACACAATGCGAGCCCGTCCACTGAAAGTTATCGGTTCATTAAGAATCTCGTTTATTTATTGAATTTACGTTTTTCTGGAACGTCGTACGGTCTCCCTCATCTTTTGTTGTAGTATGATTTTCTAAAGCAGTGCTACCTATAAAAGGGTAAATATGTATGAAACTAATAAAAATAATAATAAATAAATATCTTCGGGACATTTTTACACAGCACCATCTAGTCCCAAACTAAACTTAACTTAAACTAAACTTGGTCTACCAACTAGTGATGCGTCCTTCACACGTGAGGTGCCTCGTTTGAGGTCCTCGTCACGGTGAATTGAATGAGTTACCTACTCGATTTTTAATACTGAACCACCTCACTCCTCATTCATTTGTCGTCAGTAACGAGGCAAAAGAAAATGAATGATGAATCTTGAACGACTCGGGAGAATATCCGAGCAAGCGAAGTGAGAGCGATAAACGCGTGAATAAGTTATGTTACAATACAAGTAACCATTGAGTGAGTAAGGAGATGAGGTTCGCACATACAATACAGCGCTTGATGGCAAGTCAGCGCTAACAGAAGCGGTTAGTCATCGAGCGCCGTCGCCTTTCTTGTGAATGATGTTCCGCCATCTTTTGCGATCACCTGCGGCCAGGACAGCGTCGTGAACCGAGATAGAAAGAGAGATGCAGATCTGGTCAGACCAACGTGTGGGACAGCGGCCTCGTGTTCTTTTCCCTGCCACTTTTCCAGTGACAATGAGTTTTTCCAGATTATCACCCGTCTTTCTGGCACTGTGACCGAAGTACTCTAGAGCTCTCCGCAAGCACATGGTGGAATTTGTGGTAATTTTTAATTCGTTAAGAATCGATAAGTTGGTCCGACGTGCTATCCATGGTATTCTAAGTATTTTCCAATTTTCAATTGAACGTACATATACATTGATAAAAAAAAGTCTTGTGGTAATTTTTAATTCGTTAAGAATCGATACGTTGCGTTGGTCCGACGTGTTGTCCATGGTATTGTAAGCATTTTCCAATTTTCAATTGAACATACATCAACAGTGATTGTTGTTTTTATTAGAGTTCTTGTCACTTTTGGAAATCACGGTAAAATATTCTAGAATTTAAGGACCCAACTAGTCATCATACACAATCGCATTATTTCGCATTTACCTCGTTTGTAAGATCACACCACAAAAATTTGCGCGTAATGAGCATTCTGCTACGAGCATTTGAGAAGTGTATACATTGAACGAGGCATTAAAAATATGCGCGTGAGTGTGTCGCGAGGACCTTCCAACGAACACTGCCCGTGAATCCAAAAACTTTTGCTTGTAAGCCAAGCCAATGCTCGGCTTGCAGTGGAATTATTACAAGTACTTAAACGCTTGCTTTCAAATGCTCGCTATCAAATGCTCGCCATTAAATGCTCGCTATCAAATGCTCGCCATCAAATGCTCGCGGTGGGGATGCATCACCTTTTAATAAACTTTTTTATGTTACAGTTTAATGCAGGCTTTTTGATTAGTATAATGATGGTGATTGTGAAAAAGTTAAGGGGAACAAACGATTCGGAGCTCGAAAAAATCAAGTAAGTTCATGATTATTTCTCCAAAGTCACGTATTCACGATAAATATTTTTTGAACAACAGTTACTTAAGCATACATATGCAGCCCATTACTGTTCTACTGCTGGGCACGAGCCTCTTCTCTGAATGAGAAGGTTAAGGCCTTAAGAACAACAGTTGATCAACATCTAAACAATGTAGAAATATAATATATTGTAATGTATTGTAAGGTGTACAATAAAGCATATTATACATCATGAATTTTTAATCACCATCCAAATTTTAACATGAAAATCTTTGCTGAAATTAAAAAATACATATGTGTTTTTTCTTTTAGTACCACGCAGTACTAAAATATTGAGATATGGCAGCACAAAGTTTACATTTGATTTAGTAATCATCACTGTGTTGAAAATAATAAATAAAATACGTGTTTTTCCTTTTATTATGACTCAGTACAAAAATATTGATATATTGCATCTCAAAAATAATGTTTGACATAGCAACCACACATAAATTTACCATTTTCTGGGAAAATTATCAATCAACTCAGCCTATCGCAGTCCACTGCTGGACATAGGCCTCTCACAAGTTGCGCCACAACGCTCGATCCTCTGCCTTCCGCATCCAGTCCCCCCCGGCCACGCTCTTTAGGTCGTCGGTCCACCTGGCAGGGGGGCGCCCTACGCTGCGTTTGCCGATTCGCGGTCTCCACTCAAGGACTCGTCTGCTCCAGCGGCCATCGGTCCTTCGACAGACATAAAAAAAAAAAAAAAAAAAAAAAAAATGGTGGGAAAATTATATTATTGCGAATATTTTGCCTATTTTTTTTTCAAGAGTGGTGTATTTTAATGATACCTTTACAAAATTTGGATGGCGATTAAAAAGTCACCTATATAAATAAATAATCAACACAGTACCACGAATTATTGTCAATGAACGATTACTGTGAATACGGGACTTAAACCACATACATAACCCTCTTATCACGCTCATCACTACATAAGATTATTGAGAATTGAAATCCACATTCTTTGTTTTCTTTTGTTAGTGTACACACAGCGTCATTAATTGTTTATCACTCTTGTTCGAGAGTTTGTTCGTAAGTGGGGTAACAAATTGGTGCAGCTGACTGTACATAAGTAAATTAATTTATATATCCACGCAGACATCCCATCTTTCATATGCGCAGCTCATTCATAATAATTTTTTCCTTCATCATCAATTTTGCAAGTGATCTATGTTTTTTTTTTCACTATAGGAAAGGAGCCCGTGCCGCCTTGATTCTCACACCACTTCTTGGGATCGGGAATATATTAAATTTATTTGAATATCCCCTTGATGGAGACCTAACTTACTTCGCTATGTGGAGCTATTTCACCCATAGTTATCGCGCTTCCCAAGGCTTATTCATCACAATAATTTATTGTTTTTCAAACGGAGAGGTAAGATCAATGTTTATATTCTTTAAGATCATTTTGTAGCTGCTTCAATGTAATGTTTCAGGTTGACGTAGCCAGAATAAGTCGTAGATGCCATTTTAAAAGTCGCTGCGAACAAACGTGTCACTACATTCCGGGATTGTAATCGGAATGAAAGAGACACATGGAATCCTAGTACGGAATCTAGAATTATATATATTTATGATACCTATATGTGTAATATATGCTGCGCTATTCATTTATTTTAGTTTATAAACATGCAGTAGTACACCACGGACTGCCCCCATTATCTAGATCTTACGTCTTCTTTGTTCATCCAAAGGTTGTCTGGAAGATATCGCTTTTAGCAATAAGACATCCCATGTACCCATAATTACGTTACGTTGTTCCTGTTTACTACTATTTTCATGGTGTACAATAAAGCATATTATATCTATCTAGGGCACATATCTCCACGTTTGTTACCCATGAGACCATGAAAAATTTATAATTTATGATAATTCATCATCTTTATTGAGCAGTAAAATATTGGTGATAATATCTTCAAGATTTTACAATATTGTTATTAAACAACTTGTAACAGAATAAACGACCACCCCAATTAGACTATTATGAATATATGGTTTCAAGGCAGTTGGTTGCTGGATATTTGTAGGATTCCGTTTAGGTGTTACCTGACACACGGAAACCTATTTTGCTGGTCTTCCTGGATCTACTCAGGATCCACTGATATACCTACTTATTTATCCATAGTATCCAAAACGAATTGTGAAAAATTATGTGTTAGTTTTGCCTTGCATAGCAATATGGTACAAGGACTCTTTATGTAACCTATCATCTATTAAGTACACTCGATCAAACGGAATCATGACCCACCATAAGCTTAATTTTCTACAAACATCCTAATACAATTAATTCAATTCAATTCAATTCATTTATTTTTCGTGAATATAGGTACAATGGTTGTTATTTCAGAAGTATTATTAGCGCCTCTATATCCTGCCACTAATGTAGCGTACAAAATTACAATTATAATAATATTAGACAAACAAAATGAAAAATAGCTTTAAAATCACATATAAGTCATGATCAAACTAGAATAAAAATTAAATTAAATATACGATTTAAATTAGTCTTATGTCACTATGCATTTAAATAATTAACATGTTTAAACTTAATCTTAATTAGATCGAATTACGCTCAAAGATATTTCCCTGGCAATACACAATAAACTTGCTATCAATTTTATTGGGCAGTGACAGTTAGTTTACCAATTTCTTTGATTGACAGTTTCCTTCTATTTAAAATATCCTAAGTGCAGCACGATGGTAATAAGAAGAAAATTTTACTGTTTTGACAATTTCATACGACTTATCGGCTGAGTGGGTCATGATTCCGATTTGTTGACTGTACATATAATAATTATATGCAAATAAAGTGAGTTGATTTGCAAAAAAGAAAGAGTAAAATGTAATCTATACTTATAAAGACAGATGTCCTGACTGACTGATTCATCAACCCAGAGCCGAATCTACTCAAGCTAGAAACATGAAATTTGGACAGTAGGTTCCTCTTGTAACTTTAGCATCCACTAAGAAAGGATTTTCGGAAAATTTAACCCTAAGGGGGTGAATTAGGGTGTTAGAGTTTGTATGAAAAATATTTTCTCCTAGATCGATTCACTCAAATCTCGAAAAAAATAATCTATAAAGTGAATAATGAAACGCTCATCTTTTCTTTTTTCAATATTACTCCTAAAAGAGCGGTAATAGAGTTATATATTTTGTATGGGAGAATATTACTGCGTTTCTAGATTGAGTAGAATCTCGGTATAAATAATCTTTACAGCAATCAATAAATTAAGTGTTTAATTTTTTTTTTCTAATTTAGATTCCACGGGGCTAAAAAAGGGGTGTTAAAGTTTCTATGAAAAATCTTCCTGGGGTCGCACTTGACACAAATACTCTTAAAATTTAATAATAAAAGAAGTACGTATTTTTCTTTTTTCATTACTACGACAGCAAAGATTATACAGGGCATATTAAAACTTTTCACGCGGGCAAAGCCGCAAGAGTACTGCAAGTTTTAATTTTTATTTTTATTGTTTAGGACGGCGAAACGAGCTAAAGGCCCACTTGATGTTAAGCGGTTACTTTTGCCCATAACAACTGCAATACCACCTAGGCTGTTGCCTAAATGGTACCGCAAGTCGGTTCGCCAAACTGTGACATGAAGATGGGAAGTCTCATGTGATTGTAATTTAACCGGCACTCGTACCCTTCAGACCGAAACACAGATGATGATGTTATACAAACCATACCTATCGATTTTGCAAGTGATTCTGAACAAATTCCTTCAGGGCTTGTGTTTATTCTGTTATATTCTGTCACATGTTGATGTTTTTGTATTTTGACGTAGTTAGTACTAGGTGTGCAATTTGTCTGCTGGCTCAAGTCACACCATTATATTTTAGAAATAATAAGGTTTGTCCTCGGTCGTCTTGTGCCCCTAGCGAGTACCTACTGCGCGCTACTCGTTGTTCTGAAATAGGACGCCTATGCTTCTAAGAACTCGCTCATCTATTCAATAAAGAAATAATGATTTACAAAGTAGAAACGACAATACGACATTAAATAAAACCACGTACAGAATATCATGTTCTCTGACCGTATACAAAAAATCAATCAAAGCCATTTAATAGCTTAGCCACAGGAAATTATTTTAATTTCATTAATTTTGAATGTAGGACCATTTTTAGGGTTCCGTGGTCCTACAAGGAACCCTTATAGTTTCGTCATGTCCGTCCGTCTGTCCGTCTGTCCGTCTGTCCATCTATCCGTCTGTCCGTCTGTCCGTCTGTCCTAATCCTTTACAGCTTAATAACTTCTACAGTTATAAACATAAGTAAATGAAATTTTGTTAAAAAATGGTTTAGATATAGATCTCAATTTTAAAAGAATAAAAAAATCTTGATAACGTATTTTAGGGGTGGCACCCATACATGAGAAATGGGGATGTAAATTTTTTTTCACTGCACCCCCTCGTGTGGGGTATCATTGAAAAGGTCTACTAAAATGAAGGTAATGTTTCATACATCACTTTTTTATCAGGTGTACCATCTGCGAAATATAGCCCACCAAAGTGGCTTAAAATGTGTCCCCCCCCCCTGCCATTTCCAAACTATGCAACGTAGAAACTTGTAATCTTCCACGTTGATAGACTTTTATAAAAACTATAGGTCATTGACCTTAGTGAAAAATGATCTTAGCAAATAATGCTCAAATAGTTACTTTCTATTAAAAAAAAATCACAAAAAGAAACTTTGTGTTATATTGATAACACAAAGTAACAGCGCCACCTAGCGCTAAATTTAAGAAGAGTAATTAATTAATTTAGTAATTTATGTAAATTTATGACACACTTCTTAAATTTAGCGTTAGGTGACGCTGTTTGCAAAAACTAAAATAGCAATGATTCGATTTGATTCGTTTGTAATTAGACCTACTTAAGGAACCCTATAATACTGAGCATGGCCCGACATGCTCTTGGCCGGTTTTTTCTAGGCAAAAATCGTTAGGTTAAAGACTGCTGCCGAATTGCGTAACTCACCCGAGATCGCAATCATCTGGATTTCAATGTTCATTGCTCCGTGTGTTTTAAACATCAGTACGTGGGACACTCAGAAAGTTTTGCGAAACTAAAAAAAATTGTTCTATACGTACATATATTTTTATCAAATCTTTTCAAAGTACTTTCCACCAGCCTCTATACAAAGATTCATGCGCCTAAACCAGTTTTCAAAACACTTTTTCCAGTCCGCCGCAGACACCTCGTTTACAGCCTGCTCGAACGCAGCCAGCGCATCTTCCGGCGACGAAAATTGTATCCCTTTGAGCTGATTTTTTATTTTTGGGAATAAAAAGAAGTCACACGGTGCTAGATCAGGGCTGTAAGGAGGGTGACCCAGGAGTTTGACTGGCGTGCTATCCAGGAAGTCCCTCGTTTTGAGTGCGGTGTGCGCAGGTGCATTGTCGTGGTGGAGCAGTAGCCCGCGGAGCCCTGTGTTTGGTCGCTTGTTGCTTATAACAGAGAAAACTTCTGGCAAACATTTGGTAGTATACCATTCGGCATTAATGCTTCTTTGATCCCGTAAGGGAATTGATACCAAGTGGCCAGTCAAATTAAAAAAGCTAGCGATCAAAATCTTACCCCCGCTTCTAGATCGCTTCACTTTGGTAGGCGTTGGCTCATTTTGAAACACCCAAACAGTCGACTGGCGCTTGGTTTCTGGGTCGTATTGATAAATCCAGGACTCATCACCTGTAACGATGTCGTAAACACGCCGAGACGAGCCTGCTTCAAATTTGTTAAGCATATCACGGCACCATTCCACCCGGGCCTGCTTCTGAGCATCGGTGAGGTTGTGCGGCACCCAGCGTGATACTATCCTCCTCACGCGAAGATGGCTATGTAGAATCTCGTGAACGCTTCCCGATCCAATCTTCAATATGTGTTGAATCTCCTGATATGTAATTCGCCTATTGTCTTGGATTAAATTTTTCACTGCTAGCACGTTTTCTTCGGTAACAGCCGTCAAAGGGCGACCGCTTCTTTCGTCATCCCCCAAAGTTGGTCGACCGCGCTTGAATTCGTTATACCAACGATACACGGTTGCCTTGGAAGGGCCTTCATCCATGAATGCCATTTGAAGTCTATCGTACGATTCATCCGGTTTCAGGCGACACTTGAAATCGTATAAAATCATAGCTCTAAAATGTTCCCGGCGCAGATCCATATTTCAGTGAGACACAATACTTTGAATTAACTCGCAAAAAATGTGGAGGGAAATTTTGAAATTGGAACTTACTTATTTTTACTTATAAATAATCATGTTTTCGAAAAACATTATAACTGGCCAGTCTCCCATATGGATGCTGATAAGCAATAATGTGTCAACCCACAAAAATTCGAAAATTGAGTTAATGATGCAGTACGCTTCTTTGGCTGACAAAGAACGTTTTTCAATAGGGTTTTAACCTGATTGAATGGTTTTTATACCAAAAATGAGTATAAAAAGGTTGACACGAAATCAGTTCGAAGGGTAAGACATTTTGCAATAAGATGTTTAGGCACTTGAAACATTGTTTGATGACCCTAGGCGCCATCTGTTTAAAGTCAAAAGAAGTTATGGGACATGATCGGTTATTGCGTAATTAGTATTATCCTTTTTCGGCTGTGTAAACAACATCGGCCCATATTTAACTAAAATTATACGTATAAAGTGGGCCTCACAAGACTACTAGCCACGAATACTACATGGAAAACGCAGTAGAAGACTTGGGGAATATAAGATCATCAAAGGTAAGTCAAAATTTTACATAAATATAAGGATTTTAGCTATACAAGTTTAGAGGTCATTTTACCGGTAAAATTTATTAAAACAACGCTTTTTTATGACAGAATACTGTTTAAAATTACATTCAAATACGTTTTACATACTAACCGTGGTAATATTACTTATCTTAACTACCTAATTTCAGCAAAATGTAATATTTTTGATTAACAGGTTATTGCTTAACAAAAATTCTACTATTGACTAGCGCTTGTAAAAGTTTTATAAAGCTTGACACGTTATTGCTACAAAAAAATCTCGTTCACTTGTTCGTTCGTTTATTTCAATAGTATGTTAAATGACTTGAAACGTTTTTGAAAAACGTGGAATGAGGGAATTAATAAAACAAACAGGTTCACGACTGTAAGTATCCGCAAACAGGGTAGACAGACATTATCTCAAATCTTCAGGTTCTCGAAATTATTAAATTTTGGCACATACCCTCATTTTGCAAGTTGTGTCTTATTTTTATAATTATTTTCAGAATGCCACCGCCAAGATCAAGAAGCCATGTTTACGGATCATTACTTAGGTATTAGTACCTCACGAGGAAAGCCATGCGTCGCGTTCTACTTCTGGCGAGGAGTTTCAGTGTGAGGTTATTAGCCACGATGTTGAAGAAAAGAGGCGTATGGTTCCGTCAAATAGCAGTCTCAATGAGGAGTTTCCAGAAATTCGGCCAGCAGAAACATACCTCACGAATATTTATATTTCTGATCAAGATCTGGACTTTGAGAATACTCTGGATTTATTGGAGTTTCTAGCTGCTGTTGATTGCTGTTTGTGGCTGATAATACAACACTAGCTCATTCGTCGATCATTGAGCTTATTCATCATACAGCAACTATTCAGTCCGAGCCCAATGAGTTGTATGATTCATCATAATCCCAGCCTATCGCAGTCCACTGCTGGACATAGGCCTCTCCCAAGTTGCGCCACAACACTCGGTTTTCTGCCTTCCGCATCCATTAACGTTCAGCCACGTTCTTCAGGTCGTCGGTCCACCTGGTGGGGGTCGCCCTACGCTGCGTTTGCCGATTCGCGGTCTCCACTCAAGGGCTAGTCTGCTCCAGCGGCCATCAGCCCTTCGACAGACATGGCCAGCCCACTGCCACTTCAACTTACTGATCCTACAAGATATGTCGGTCAATCCGGTTCTCCTCCGGATAATCTCGTTACGGATTTTATCCTTCAAAGAAACTCCAAGCATAGCTGGCTCCATAGCTCACTGAGCGACTTTGAATTTGTGAACCAGCCCAACTGTCAGTGTCCACGTCTCGGCACCGTAAGTCATGACAGGCATGACGTACTGGTTTAAGACCTTTGTCTTCAAACTTTGCGGTATATGCGACGAGAAGACTCGGCGAAGTTTGCCAAATACTACCCAGCCTAACTAGAA
Source organism: Asteroscopus sphinx (assembly GCA_949699075.1). Lineage (NCBI taxonomy): Eukaryota > Metazoa > Arthropoda > Insecta > Lepidoptera > Noctuidae > Asteroscopus > Asteroscopus sphinx. The sequence continues at coordinate 5,410,012 of OX453002.1, forward strand.
CCTTCTGTCTGCTTCTTACTTGAAGTTTGTCTACCAAGCTGAATTATCTGCCCTAGGTAGACGTATTCCGTTACGACTTCGAGTGCCGACCCTTCAACGAATATTGGCCTCGGCATGCATATTGAACATGACTTTAGTCTTGTCCAGATTCATGCCGAGACCGACACGCCGAGATGCTCAGTTTAAGCTGTGCAGCATTTCGCCCAGGTGTTCCAACGACTCAGCCATACAACGATGTCATCGGCAAAACGGAGATGTGAGATGTTCTCGTTAACGTTGATACCCTAACCAGTCGAACGAAACGAGATTATTTTGTTGTAGGTAGTTTGATTTTGATTTTTAAATACTGTTTTAATTTAGATAATGTTGATTATGATGTAGGTAGGTAAGTACCTATTCAAAGTAAATCTTGAAGATTAAATAGCCAATAACGCTCGATGGTCCCTAATTTGTTCCGTTTTTAAAAGGTAAATAAATATTTTAATATTGTAAGAAATCATGGCTTTTATTGATAACACCTTAACATTACAATTTTTATCTTAATAATACGTTTATCAATATAGGGTTAAGGTACTTGACATTAATCAAATTGAATTTAAATTAATTGTCTTCAGTTTAGCAATAATGTGTTATAAGACTTGAAATGTATATTCAAATAAAATGTTTGCTGGCGCATTTTGTAATATCAAATTTAACGGTTTTTGGAATGAATATAACAGATTTTACAAGTTTAATTGGAGAAATTTGATCTAAACTTATATTATGATATAATGATTGCATATCATCAATATTTGCAGCAAATTCTTGAACAAACTAATTAAATTGGTGCCGTAATTTTGAAACACGATTTACTCGAAATGGCTTCCGTGTGGGTTGACATACTATTGCTTATCAGCATCCATATATAAAAACTTTTTTTCGCAATACTTTCTGAGGGGCCTGGTATAACAGCTACTATGTAACAGATACATCACTCCCATACAAAAGCGAAAATACCCACGTTTTATTAGCTTACATTGTAATAATAAATTCGACGAAGTCTGTGGTCTAGTGGTTCCAGGGTCGGACTGCTGATCACGAGGTCGTGGGTTCGATTACCACAGGACACAAATATTTGTGTGATGAACATAAGTATTTGTGTTGGTCTGGGTGTTTCTTATGTATTATAAGTAAGTATTTACAAAAAAAAAAGTATATAAGTATTATATGTATTTTCTAGTAGATAGGGTTTAAGTTTAAACCCAGCCCACATCTTTGACTTTCCAAATTCATGTCTGTATCAGAATTTGAAGACATTATAATTTCCTGTGTCAAAAAAACTGATTTATCCTAGTGGCGTTAAAAACAACCAACCAACTATACATGCTGAAATTATAATGGCTTCCTTCCCGAAATAGGGTCATTGTACTCATCATTATGAACAACTTCTACTATGGGACGAACCCTGAAAACGCGAAAAAAATATCAGGTGTCAAATATCCCTACATTTTATTATATCGAACACAAATGTAGGGATCAACTGATTTTTTTTCAAGATTTCAGTGTTGGTCCCATAGTAAAAGTTGATCATAATGATGAGTACAATGACCCCTTTTCAGGAAAGAAGTGATTATAATTTCAGCATGTAGTTATCTAGCTGCATCTGTGTAAATAGGATTCCAGCAACGTAACCTGGCGTGTCGTAATTCGATTGTACCTACATGAATAACTTATAACACCTTCAATAAGCTTCTTTACTTACAAAAGCGTAAATCAACCTACTAGGAATTCTGAAATATTCATACCTGGAGCTAAAACTTATTACGTGCTCCATAATCAGTGGGGCAATTGTGTAATGCATTCACTTTGACATTAGCTTTCATTTCGAAATTAAAGCAACATTCATTGCGTGGTACGTAGTTGCCCTTAACAAGGATTGTCATAACTCACGGAGCAATGAACATTGAAATCAGGATGAATTCGATCGCGAGTGAGTTACGCAATTCGGCAGATCCAGCGTGGCTATTCTGCAAGATCTCAGTAATATTGTTTTTACTACTTTTAACTAGTAGTGGGCGTTTAAACGAAAAGCGCTTAAAAAAGTCTAATTAAAAAAAAAGCGTATAAGCACGCTTTGTGATTAAAGCAGATTTCGTTTAGACTTTTTCGTAAACCAAACTTATGCTTTCAACAGTACGATTGAAATGTAACCTTATCACTATGAAGATAAGACCCAATTTCAAAGTTGACGTGTGGTTTAATAACCGGCAGAATTAAATTTAATTCGTTTAAGTAAAATTTGCTTAGAGAAAGCACTTTTTTGTTTTGTTGTTTTTTTTTGTATCGTTTAAACGATTTGATTGATTTGCTTTCGTTTTGGCGCTTAGTTTATCTTTTGTTGTCAACGAGTGAATGCATTTTTGAATGTTCTCCTCGGTTAATTACGCGACGATTGTAGTTTGTATGTATAGTTTTTAGTGAACTTTGTAAATAGTTTAATTGTAAATAAAATAGTGTAATGTAGACGAAGAAAAGTTATTTTTTTTATAAGAGAAAAACAAAAAGCGTCAAAAGCGTAAAAAAATTAGTTGGCAGAAAAAAGCACAACGTTTAAGCACGCTTACGATTTTAAGCCGTTTTTCCCAACTTTTTAACTATAGTGAGATTTTACAGAATACACACCGCTGATGTGTATTCTGCCGACCACGGCTTCGCCTAAAAGTATATATCTACATCGCACAAGAAGGGGGTAAAGTCAATTCTAGTATTTCTAGTACCTATACTTACTTAAAAATAGAAGTTTTTAAACTTTCGCGAATTTCACTCATATTGAACTATATTTACGGGACTTGTCGCGCACAATAAAATCTAAACATAAGACATACTCCTCAGAATAATATACTCAAATCAAAACATAACACGGCCAATGCAACTTGGCCGAAACGTCAAGGTTAGTCAAAATGTTTGTTATGTTTTGATTTTATTGTGCGCGACAAGTACCGTAAATATAGTAAAATGTTTGTTATGTTTTGATTTTATTGTGCGCGACAAGTCCCGTAAATATAGTAAAATGTTTGTTATGTTTTGATTTTATTGTGCGCGACAAGTACCGTAAATATAGTAAAATGTTTGTTATGTTTTGATTTTATTGTGCGCGACAAGTCCCGTAAATATAGTAAAATGTTTGTTATGTTTTGATTTTATTGTGCGCGACAAGTCCCGTAAATATAGTAAAATGTTTGTTATGTTTTGATTTTATTGTGCGCGACAAGTCCCGTAAATATAGTAAAATGTTTGTTATGTTTTGATTTTATTGTGCGCGACAAGTCCCGTAAATATAGTAAAATGTTTGTTATGTTTTGATTTTATTGTGCGCGACAAGTCCCGTAAATATAGTAAAATGTTTGTTATGTTTTGATTTTATTGTGCGCGACAAGTCCCGTAAATATAGTAAAATGTTTGTTATGTTTTGATTTTATTGTGTGCGACAAGTCCCGTAAATATAGTAAAATGACTTAAAAATTTCCAAAATATAGTTACAATCTGGGAAATAAACACGAAATTTCCAGGAAATAATTATAGTGATTACCTATGATAATTAGATAACTGACATTATTCGACATGGATAATTATGATACCTATATTTGTATTAATTATTCTGAACATGATTATAATTGCATTATTGAATTAATTGATAATGTATGTACAGAACAAGTATCGAGCTGTAAAAAACCAGTAAAGGCTGACCTCGCGTTGGAAGGAAAACCTATACAATGCGAGGTCAGCTTATACTGGAAAAATACAGCTTGATGTGTAGCCGTGTGTACAAGGTACATTATGCTTTTTTTATTTTTACCTAATGAATTCTTATGATGTGTATGTAAAAGCATGTTTGACAAATACATGTATCATACTCATACATCTTTAATATAAATAAATAAATGAATATTTTTGGGACATTTTACACAGCACCATCTAGTCCTAAACTAAGCAGAGCTTGTACTATGGGTACTAGACAATGGATATAATACTTATATACTTATTTTTTTGTAAATACATACTTATAGTCTTCTTTGTCCATCCAAAGGTTGTCTGGAAGATATCGCTTTTAGCGATAAGACCGCCCATGTACCCATAATTTATACGTTGTTCCTGTTTACTACTATTTTCATAGTGTACAATAAAGTGTATTCTATCTATCTATCTAATACATAAGAAACACCCAGACCAACACAAACACTTATGTTCATCACACAAATATTTGTGTCCTGTGGGAATCGAACCCGTGACCTCGTGATCAGCAGTCCGACCCTCGAACCACTATACCACAGACGTCGTCAAAGATGTCTTTAACTTGTCACAAAAATGTTAGGTATTCTCATTTATTAGAGTTAATACTGCAAAAATTCTGCTGTTTGGAAGTAAATTGCTTACCACAGTGCGCGAGCTCTCGCCTTTTCATAGATTATTTCAAAATAGGTAGGTACTTACACAGAATTTGCGGTGGAAATTCGCTCGAAAATGCACCAAACACTCAATCATTTAACTGTTACCCGTGTATTAATTATTGTAATGAGATTGACATTTCATGGCATTGAGACTAGATCGGAACTATTTTTGAACATTTTTAATTAGGTAAGAGATTATTGAATAAAGTTTCTAAACCCGTTCTACGTGGTCTATCAAATCCAAAGCTTTTCAGTATTAACTCGTAGTGAGTAACTTTCATTCAACAGGCAATTCAGCTTGGTAGACACAACTTCGAGAAAGAAGCCAACAGAAGGATCCGTCTGGGCTGGGCAGCGTTTGGCAAACTTCGCCGAGTCTTCTCGTCGCCTATACCGCAAAGTTTGAAGACAAAAGTCTTCAACCAGTGCGTCCTGCCTGTCATGACTTACGGTGCCGAGACGTGGACACTGACAGTTGGGCTAGTCCACAAGTTTAAAGTCGCTCAGCGAGCTATGGAGCGAGCTATGCTTGGAGTTTCTTTGAAGGATAAAATCCGAAACGAGATTATCCGGAGAAGAACCGGAGTGACCGACATAGCTTGTAGAATCAGTAAGCTGAAGTGGCAGTGGGCTGGCCATGTCTGTCGAAGGACCGATGGCCGCTGGAGCAGACGAGTCCTTGAGTGGAGACCGGGAATCGGCAAACGCAGCGTAGGGCGCCCCCCTGCCAGGTGGACCGACGACCTAAAGAGCGTGGCTGGGGGGGACTGGATGCGGAAGGCAGAGGATCGAGTGTTGTGGCGCAACTTGGGAGAGGCCTATGTCCAGCAGTGGACTGCGATAGGCTGAGTTGATTGAGTAACTTTCATCCGCTCAATTAGTGGAAGTACAGACGCTCCACGAAGATGTATACACTAGGCGAAATTAGAACGTATCTGCTTATAAATACGAATACCTGGTTTGTAAAACAAAGATTGAATCAACAAGGTTTTATTTTTGCCTTTTAACATCTTTGTGCAGCTGACTGTACGTACACTGTCGTACACCCAAACGGCATGCAGGAATATAGAAAGTGGCAGAAAAAAATGTGATGGTAGATATAATGGCTAATTCAAATTCAAATTAAAATGTTTTTTATTTCAAATAAACCTAATAACAGGCACTTTTGAAACGTCAGGCTCTAGTTGCACGGTTCCAAATTGTGGGTCCTATGGAGAAGAACCGGCAAGAAACTCCATGGATATATAGGTAATAGGTGGCACAAGTTGTTAGCACAGATGGACAGTAGTGGGGGAAATTTCGTGCATGTACACTTTCGACCAAAATTATTTAGTATTTTTGTTTACTTGTACCTACACTTTTTAAAATAGGTTATTGTTTATTACATGAATTTTTTTCAAATAATCTGAGTATAATGTAGGTTAATGTCAGAAATATACATGAGTTTAAAAGTGAGAATATTGCCATTAGAAATAAACGTAAAAAGAGTTGTCATAGTATGTAGGAGCTGACCTGTCCCGACAGACGGCACCCGTTCACGAGCATAACGCGAGCATCAGCCATATTGAAGGGAACTTAACGACCCGACACTAACGCCACCATCAGCATGACATTTAAGTGAGCATGACAGACTCATACTTCTAGACAACAAATCGGCAGGAATATATAGAATTACTGTAAAAACATTAATGGCCACTTCATACTTACATTTTACATTTTAATCACCTATAAAAAAAAAATAAGCTAACTCATATAAATCTAATGCTAATCTATGCTCGGAGTGTCCCTGCGTGATCGAATCAGAAATGAGGAGATTCGCAGGAGAACGAAAGTGACCGACATAGCCCGAAGAATTGCCAAGCTTAAGTGGCAGTGGGCGGGGCACATTGCTCGCAGAAATGATGGCCGATGGGGCAGTACGTGGGACACTCAGAAAGTTTTGCGAAACTAAAAAAAATTGTTCTATACGTACATATATTTTTATCAAATCTTTTCAAAGTACTTTCCACCAGCCTCTATACAAGCATCATGCGCCTAAACCAGTTTTCAAAACACTTTTTCCAGTCCGCCGCAGACACCTCGTTTACAGCCTGCTCGAACGCAGCCAGCGCATCTTCCGGCGACGAAAATTGTATCCCTTTGAGCAGATTTTTTATTTTTGGGAATAAAAAGAAGTCACACGGTGCTAGATCAGGGCTGTAAGGAGGGTGACCCAGGAGTTTGACTGGCGTGCTGTCCAGGAAGTCCCTCGTTTTGAGTGCGGTGTGCGCAGGTGCATTGTCGTGGTGGAGCAGTAGCCCGCGGAGCCCTGTGTTTGGTCGCTTGTTGCTTATAACAGAGAAAACTTCTGGCAAACATTTGGTAGTATACCATTCGGGATTAATGCTTCTTTGATCCCGTAAGGGAATTGATACCAAGTGGCCAGTCAAATTAAAAAAGCTAGCGATCAAAATCTTACCCCCGCTTCTAGATCGCTTCACTTTGGTAGGCGTTGGCTCATTTTGAAACACCCAAACAGTCGACTGGCGCTTGGTTTCTGGGTCGTATTGATAAATCCAGGACTCATCACCTGTAACGATGTCGTAAACACGCCGAGACGAGCCTGCTTCAAATTTGTTAAGCATATCACGGCACCATTCCACCCGGGCCTGCTTCTGAGCATCGGTGAGGTTGTGCGGCACCCAGCGTGATACTATCCTCCTCACGCGAAGATGGCTGTGTAGAATCTCGTGAACGCTTCCCGATCCAATCTTCAATATGTGTTGAATCTCCTGATATGTAATTCGCCTATTGTCTTGGATTAAAATTTTCACTGCTAGCACGTTTTCTTCGGTAACAGCCGTCAAAGGGCGACCGCTTCTTTCGTCATCCCCCAAAGTTGGTCGACCGCGCTTGAATTCGTTATACCAACGATACACGGTTGCCTTGGAAGGGCCTTCATCCATGAATGCCATTTGAAGTCTATCGTACGATTCATCCGGTTTCAGGCGACACTTGAAATCGTATAAAATCATAGCTCTAAAATGTTCCCGGCGCAGATCCATATTTCAGTGAGACACAATACTTTGAATTAACTCGCAAAAAATGTGGAGGGAAATTTTGAAATTGGAACTTACTTATTTTTACTTATAAATAATCATATTTTCGAAAAACATTATAACTGGCCAGTCTCCCATATATAAAAACTTTTTTTCGCAATACTTTCTGAGGGGCCTGGTAAAGTTCTGGAGTGGCGACCGCGTACTGGAAGGCGCAGCGTAGGTAGGCCCCCCACAAGGTGGACCGACGACCTGGTGAAGGTCGCGGGAATCCGCTGGATGCGGAAGGCGCAGGACCGGTCGTTGTGGCGATGCTTGGGGGAGGCATAGGACATAGGTCCAGCAGTGGACGTCTTTCTGCTGAAATGATGAATGATGATGATATAAATCTAAATAATAAGGTAATAGAACTGGTAAAAGCGCGTGAAGTTGTCGCCGCGTGCAGGTGTCTCGTAGGACACCAGTGAGCGAACCGTTTGCTTGATCATCAGTGCTGTTTTGGACGCAGAGTAACTAAAATTTTATTTTGCAGCATCTACCATCGGTTTTTTTTGTCTTAATTTATTTTGCTTTGAATGCTAGAAACATGGTGGGCGTAATTGAATATTCTAATATGTGTTGGTAGTGGCAAACCGGTGACATGCGTTCCGGTATTAAAGACAGTAGATAACATTTCTATTAACTTATTATTTAGATTTCTATGGCTAACTACATAACATTAAAAGCAATTCTACATAACTATAAATGTGCTCAGAATCACCGCCCGTGTAATAAAATGATGTCAAAAAGGCGACGTGTGCCAATGTTTGAGCGAATGGACTATAGGTACCCGAGAGCATGTTATATTAAGATGATTCACCAGGTATTCTCTTCCCGCGATGACAGTGCGATGCCTCCAAGCTACGTCACGATCAGTGTTGCCATTTATTGATATATTCAATATAGTTATGGAGATTTGTGTTCATAATGAATATAAAATAAATTCCTAACTAGCCTATCTCGTTTTATTCATCTAATTAGTTATTAAAAGAAACTGTATAAAATTACTAGTTCAAAAGTGATTCTTTATAGAAGCAAGTAAATGAAAAATGCATATTGCTAGGGTAATTTATTTACACAAAGTGGCTGCCACTTTGTGTACTGCACATCAAACTGACAAGTGTCACGATAACAGCCCGCTATTGGCTCCACAGCCGATGACGAAGTAGGTACGGAAGCAATCACGTGACCTAGCTGTCACGTGAAGAGAAAATCTTCTGTGGTATCCTGGTAAAACATCTTTTTATACCATGCCTGAGAGCTTTTCTGTGTAAGTACACTAAGAACTATTTTATTTATAACTTTAATTAAATTTTAGAATAAATCCAAATAAATCTGTGGTCTGTACAAAACTGATGATATAGGTTGTTTCGTTTATTTTAATTCTATGGTTGTTTCATCCACTGCTTATACAGATTATTTGCGTATTTGATGGATTGAACAGTTTATTTTTATTTTTAAAGTGAAGCTTTTTCTGTACATTAGAAGTACTGAACTCCTGACTAAAGTGGACAAGCACGTGATTTGTAACGCAGTGACGTCATAAGTATAAGTAAAAAAATGCCTTGCATTTTTGCCTGTCCGTGATCAAAATCAGGCATTGTACCGCCGAAAGTTAACGGAAAACATTTTATTTTTTCCTTAAAAAATGCACTCTTGGCATTGTACCGCCTAAAGTTATCGGAATAAAAATATAGTTTAAAAAATGCATCCTTGATCTATATTAACAGCAGCTCTTGATGTTTGAAGTTTATGATGTTTAAACGAATTAGGAATCAACATAACCGTTACTGGGCTATCCTACGTGAGTGAATTCGAACTCACGCGAACGCGATGCGGTGCGAAGTGCGTCGCGAAAATATCAAACAGTCCCAGCCGCTTGAAGTTTCCCAGGTACATAAGCGAATACGTGCCTTTCAAGCGGCTGCGACTGTTTGATATTTTCGCGTCACTCCACTCCGCAATAATCCGCAACCGTGTTCGCGTGAGTTCACGCGAATTCGCTCACGTAGGACGACCCGACGACGAAGGATTTGACGTGATGGATTTAGGCCTTAGTCCATCACGCTTGCGTAACTGCGGGTTGGTGGACTTAGGAAAACAACCTGTATACAATTTTGCGTAGATACAGCAATTCCAATAAATAACTAGTTGAAAAAATGTTTGGATATTCGCCTGCTTCACAAATTAACGTTAATTTATACATCAACATCCTGATTTAACCTATTTATTTGTACACTTCATTACTGGAATAATGTTGTATATACACGTGATATCGTAATTTGAAAACCTAGTTTTGTACTCCAATGGTATATTTGTATAAACATGTACAGTTTGGCATTAAAATATACAAAATTGCGGCGCCACTAGTCATACATCCGGCTCCAAGTTAAAAAAAAACTTTGTTTAAGTATATAGACATATTTTCATAATATTGTAAAGGAATGATTCCTATAATATGTTTTTTTTTTTCCTGTTTTATAATTTTTTATTAAGTCGTTCGTCAGTGGTAACAGTTTGACGTTGACAGCGCCTTTATTTCGTAAGCAGTAATGGCGGTTTTCTGACTCAGGTGTTGCCACTGTCATGCGGTCGACTGTTCTTTCTTTATATTTTATGTCGACTGTACTTTATGTTTTATGTGATTTTTGTTTTACTTTCTCTGTATACCCACCTGTTAGTTAACTGTTTTTGTTTCTGTCACACTGTTATTTGAAATTAAATGTTGCGTGCCGTTAACTGCGATATTAAACCATTTTTCATTCTTTCTTTCTTTGAATATTTAACTTTTTTTTTTATGTACTTGAATGTAGATCTATTTTGTAATGTACCACAATCGACCGGCTTATTTCACATCCTGTGTTTCAGAGATGTTATGGATATGATATTTCGGATCTGGATACGGATTTGGATATAGGAATAAAATTATATCGGTTTCGGATACGGTCACGGATATGTAATTATTTCGGATAATCCGTTAGTTTCGGATAGTTTCGGTTACAGATATTAGATTGAAGTAAAATAAACACAAATAGTATTAATATCTTGGTTTTATATATAGGTTTAATCTAGTTATGAAAGAGGATAAGTTATTACTAGAAATAGAAACAAACTGCATGATACACGTGGCGCGCAAGCGGTGAAACAAAAACCTGTCGAAACATGTCGTTTTATTTAGACTCCGCCCTTATAATAAACTATCCGGAACTTGTGAAACGGATACGGTTACAGATATATGTTTATTTCGGATATCCAATAGTTTCGGTTACGGAGCTCCATAACATCCCTGCTGTGTTTCATAACGTAATAATAATTAATAAATAAAAATATCACTTTTCCCTTTAGGTTAAACGGGTGCTGAAGAAATATTGGACGAGACTCCTTTGCAGAGGCGGATTCGATCAAGGAAGCCAACTATCCTTGCCATATGGTGTGCCAGATCGTCCAATTTAGTAAGTAATCATTTCGTTATAAATTACTAGCTGCTGTGCCCCGCAGTTTCACTGGTCAGTTTAATTCAAAAGAAATAGGATTATTTATAAATACTTAGTTTATAGTACTTCGGCATAGACAATATTTTTCATTGGCATGTACAGTTCGGCCACAGTTTTACTCCAAAACTGTGGTTCGACTCTTCTCGGTAATTCATCGCCCGCCCACGCGCTTTACTTCTTTTTCGCTTAACGTTCTTTCTGTTTTTTTTTGTATTCTCTTAGCTTCTAAGAGTCGTAGCGTGATTTTTGTTTTCTCTTAGCTTCTAAGAGTCGTAGCGTGATGTTAAATAGCATATAACCTTCCTCAAGAATAGGGCTATCAAAAACAAGAAGAATTTTTCCAATGCGACAAGGAATTCCAGAGATTAGTGCGTTCAAACTGTGGTTCAAACAAACAAACTCTTCAAATTATTACATTCACCCTCAACACTAGTGCCTTAGCCGGGTATAAGAAGATGCCCAAAAAACTCCCAAGCAACACATTTCTATATCATCATCCTCCGAGCCTTTTCCCAATTATATTGGGTTCGGCTTCCAGTCTAGCCAGATACGGCTGAACATCAGTATTTTACACGGAGCGACTGCCATCAGACCCCCGCAACCCAGTTATTGGGTAATACCGACATTCGGAGGTTAGACCAGTTGTCAGACTTTCAGGCTTCTGACTACCTGTAACGACTGCCATAGATATTCGTATGACAACCGGGACCGACAGCTTAACGTGCTCTCCGAGGCACGGAGGGGTCTCGATGTGTAACGAAACGGTCACCCATCCACAGACTGACCGCGGCAAGTGCAGCTTAACCTTGCAGATCGTACAATCCGCGCAGTCGTTGCTTCGCTACGAGCCCCTCTACATTTCTATATGTAGAATTCAAAATGATTCTATATAACTCTTCTTAACAATTATTTCAGCCATATTGACAGCCACGAGAACATTCCAATGATAACTTTGCCACGGGCCGCCCACCGCTCTTCCATCACCTATATAGATGAAGCTGGACCCAGCCGCATATGGTTAGTACCATAGAAATCTAAATAATAAGGTAATAGAAATGTTATCTACTATATGTCTTAATACCAGAACGCGTGTCGCCGGTTTTACCGCTACCAACACATAAATATGCAATAACCCCACCATGTTTCTAGCATTCAATGCAAAATAAATTAACTCTAAAAGACACGCTGTTAGATATGCTACAAAATACAATTTTATACCCGCGGCACACTATGATGGCGTTTTTGACATTTTCCAATAGTCTTGTAACACATTTCAAATTATTAGCGATTGGGACCAGGTTTATTACTTTGACCAACTCCAACTAGCTATTATGAATAATATCTACATAAAGTACATAATTTATCATATTATTCAATCACCATAACGTCTAGTCATTTTGTTTAATCGCTATTTAATCAAATTTTCTGTGACATACATAAAAAAACAGTAGAAATAAATAGAATTTGAATTTGAATAATAGATTCGAAATTCGAAACATTACATTGCTGTAGCAGTGAATTACTATTGACAATAAAGTACGGCAATTGTTCCTTCATACGCAGCTGTCAATATTTACGGATCTTCATGAGCAGGCAAACGTCAAAAACACCATCATAGCGTGCCGCACCTATAGTAGTCACTATAGGTGCGGCACCGCGTCCAAAACAGCACTGATGATCAAGCAAACAGTTCACGCACTGGTGTCTTATAAGACACCTACGCAAGCACAAGTACCAAGTACTACCTACCTACCTTGTACGCAAGTACAAGTTCACGCGACTTTCCCACTTCTATTACCTTATTAATTAGATTCCTATGGTTAGTACCTATGTATATTGCGATGACGTCTGTCGTCTAGTGGTTAAGAGTGTTGGACTGCTGATCACAAGGTCGTGGATTCGATTCCCACAGGACACAAATATTTATGTGATGAACATAACGTGTTTGTGTTGGTCTGGGTGTTTCTTATGTATTATAAGTATGTATTTACAACAGTATATAAGTATTATATCCATTGTCTAGTGTATAGTAGTGTGTGGGTAAAAACTCTGCTTAGTTTGGGATAGACGGTTCTCTGTAAAATGTCCCAAATATTTATTTATAAAAAATAATTTATATTAGAAATTAGATGCCAGATATTATATCTATACCCCAAGCCATATTGAATAACTTCTTTATGAATCTTTTTTTTAGGTATGCCTGACCTTATTCTGTAACATACCTGATATCTTATTTCAGCAATGTAGGTGGAAGCCATGAAAGCCTCCAAATTGAGAACTGGACGCACCACCCCCTCTGCTCCTCCACCACTTATTTGGATGAGGGTGAACCTAGCCGCATATGGTGAGTTAGTAATGATTAAATTAAATACGTACTTGTCATAATTGCCTACTATTAATGCCACTCTAAGTGTAGCGGGTATACTGGGTGTCAGGGAAACGCTCCCGAAACTGAAAGGCTATTATTATACTACTTAAACACAATCGAATAACAATAACCATTAGCCTTATACTCATTACTTTAGTGATTTGGTATTTTGAAAACCCGCAATGTAAAGCGTAAAAAACTCGGGATCATTGCCGCGCGTACCTAACCTACCTACGCTCGCTACGAAACGGACTGCGTATGCGAGCGGATGTCGTTCACCCCTTGCACCAGATGATATTTTATTTGAATTACATTGCAAACTTTATAAAATTAAGTTAATGAATGGGGTTTTTTTGCAAATCAGTTTTATTTAACTGCCCAAAGCTGGCTATGTATGAAAAATGCAAAAAAATATGAAAAGATCTAAAAAAAATATCGATTGTTTTTTTTGGTTTCGTATCAGTAATTACCAGCACTATCTATCACCTATCTTCGTTTTCGGAAGCGTTTCCCTGAAACCCAGTATATTTACTAGTAGTAATCGCCAAACATCAATACCAGACTAGTGTGTTGAGTCTAAAGTTCGTATTACAGAACGTTCCTCAAGTATAGTTTGATCTTCAATCAACTGATCACTACTTAAGGATAGAATTGTTTCTTGAGTATCGGTCTTAGTCCAATACGGTAATTATAAACTGCAATTCAACAATATAGCACACGAATATAACCGGAAATAGGAAAGAAATCACTACTCAAGCGTCGACCACACTTGAGTGACAGTATAAAATAAAGCTAAACTCAGCTGAACTGTGATCAATAAATCTATGCTTGAGAAATGTTCTAAAATTAAATCCCGACTCAAAACTAGTTTTAAACAGTAATCAACGTTTGAGGAACATACTGTAATACGGGTCAAACTAGTCGTAATCACCAATCATTAGTGTCAATCTGAGTGCGGCAAGTATTCATAATCGCTAAACATCAATCCCTGACTGAGTGTGGCGAGTTTAATACTAGTCATAATACTATATTTCGCTCGAAGGTACAATGTGCTTCTGATTTTCCTGCAGGTAGATAGTTTTAATAATAGAAGCTCTGCTTAGTTTGGGACTAGATGGTGCTGTGTAAAAATGTCCCAAAATATTTATTTATTTTTATTTAAGGTCTCATAGGTAATTGTCATTTCATGCAGCTTCAGGTTTCCATAGCCGTCTTTGTATGTGCATTTATTACTCTATCCTACTACCTATATTAGTTTAAATTTTTATTAAAACCACAACACCACTCTGCAAAATTTATATTTGCACCTAAATTTAGATTTGAAAAACCATACCCTTACCCATAGTAATTACGTAAAAAAAGTGATAAAACTTAAAACACTCTGAAAATGGTCATCGTGTTTCGCAAAAAAACCTGAAAAAAATTGTTTTAAAAAATCGTATTCATATTTTTTTCTTAAAATACTATATTATGTTCTTTCAGTATATTATATTTGTCATGCCTTGGCCTGAAAAATATTATTATTTCCCTAAAAACAGTTGGCAACCCTAGCTTGAACCCAGGGCCCCGCGATACACGGGGTCCCCAAGCACAGCCCCAAGCCCCGGTGACAGGAGACCAATCGATCGATTAATGATTTTGCAAATAAAATTCCAGAATTTATCTTCCTCTATAATCCTCTTGTTGTGTCAGATTAGATTTCGGTATTTATGTTCACATCACATTAGGTACTTTGTAACCTTTCAAACATAAAAATGAAAAAAATAAAAATAAAAAAAAAAATTATGAAATGTCCCAAAGATATTTATTATTATTTATTATTATTAAAAATTATAAGAAAGAAAAATGATTTATTGCCACAACAACTAACTATACTGTTGTTATTGATTCCGGTTTATGAAACAAATTCCTGCCCCACTTGGCAAAAAACGGCCCTGAAAAATTGAACTTGCCCCACTTGGCAAAAAACGACCCTGAAAAATTGCATTTGCGCCACTTGGCAAAAAACGGCCCTGGTTACGAGTGAAAATAGAATTTTATAACAATGACGATACCTTATTTCAGCCATATCGAAAACCATGAAGTACAAATTGAAAATTGGCCTCAACCCCCCTACCGCTCTTCCATTACTTTTATGGATGATGCTGGACTCAGTCACATATGGTGGGTACCTACACCATCATCACCCTCCTATCCTTATCCCAATTTATTTTGAATCGGTGCTGTATGTATTCTTCCTCCGTAGGTACATCTCTCATTGCAGCCGTCTTCTCAGTGCTCATTTCCTTTTTATGGATATCATCTTACACACCATCCATTTTTTCTTTTGTCTGTCATACATTCATAGACTATATAACATGATTATCATCATCCTTTTTATCCCCGCATCGTATGTCCATGCCAATCTGTTGCCACTCAAATTTTTTGTCACCACGCGCTTCTTCAATCTCCTTTCTACATATCATTGCCAGAAAAAAAAACTTTGAATCTTCCGGTTGCAGGAAAATTCGGAGATTTTCTTTAAATTTTATAAATTCACGACAAGTCGATTTCTTGCGTGAATCGAAGCATTTTGTGCTAATTTTAATTCCCTATTCCGGACAATAGGATCAATATTCTGGACATTTTCGGAAAATTCGGACGTATGGCAATCCTACTTTTACATAGGTACTCGTTTCAAAAATGATAATATTTGACTGGTATGTTACATATTTCCTCTTAACATTCTCACCTCAGCTGCACGCAGTTGACTTTTATTCACCTCTTTCGTACCTCAAATATTCCAATCCATACAGAACTGCAGGGTCAACAAGTCCTATCATGAGTACCTACATACTACCTTTAATAGAATTTAGAATAGGGATGCTCACTTAGCAAACTAACTGGACGCTACAACTTTTACTGAATATTTTAGCTCGATAGTTACTGTTTAACTGACGATTAAAAATGCAGTCCTAAAGCATGTATGCGTTAATTTCTAGTGAAAGCCATGAATCTATACCGATGACAACACTGACGAAGCCACGCCGCTCTTCGTCCCCTTGTATGAATGAAGCTGTACCTAATCTCATATGGTGAGTACCCACATACATAAAAGGCGCCCGAAAATTAAAAAAAAACTGAAACTTTACGGGTAAGTATGTAAAGTAGTGTATCCTGTACATGATAGTATTTTTTATTCGTGTTAAATTGTAAACGGGAGTATGTAGTATAATATAATATTTAATTTGAAAACATAATTACGATGATTCACCTAATTATCGTGAAAATACACAGATCATCTTTGTACAAAGAAGCAGTTTTTTGGAAATATTTTGCACGAGCAAAAAATAGTTTATATTGTGTTATACAAAAAAAGCTTATCTACATTTAATTTTCCAGAATAAAACTTTTTGCTAGTCTTCTAGGTTCCCTAGTTAATCAAAATAAAATGTAATCACTAACATCAATTCAACTTAAGGTAAAAGCAAATATAAAAAATTGGTGCAGGGGACCACTGCATCTCTTATTTATAATTAATCTTATTTTAACCCACTGAATGCTAGATATATTACATTATTGAGCAGAACTTACATAGTACTTAGTCAGTATTAAAAAAACTCATTATTAGGGATAGAAGCAACTCTCCTATCAATGTGGCTAGTGGCTGATAAATCTATTTTCTCGATAAATTTTTAACTGTTTTATCAACTCAGCCTATCGCAGTTCATTGCTGGACATAAGCCTCTCCCAAGTTGTGCTACAACACTCGTTCCTCTGCCTTCCGCATCCAGTACCCCAGCGACCTTCTTCAGGTCAACCTAGGGGGAAACCTACGCTACGTTTGCCGATTCGCAGTCTCCACTCAAGGACTGCTCCAGTGTCCATCGGTTCTTCGACAGACATAACTGTTTATCAGCCCTAAAATATATATATATTTGTGTTAATTTCTAGTGAAAGCCACGAACAACCGATCATGACGCCGCACCCCCGCCGCTCCTCATCCCCTTATACGAATGTAGCTGGACCTAGCCGCATATGGTGAGCACCTACTTACTTACCAGTTGTTTATACACGTGCGTCAGGCTGGTCCGGCCCCCTTTAAATGCTTTTTATTAGAGCGGTACATTGAAAATGTAGTAAGTACAAACGCTTCTGAAGAAGAGTACATTCGAATAATACATATCTCGCGACCTAAAGCCACGGGGCCGGGCCAGCCTGTCGCACGTATATACACTGGGTGTCAGGGAAACGCTCCCGAAACTGAAAGGGTAAAACACCTAAACACAATCGAATACCAATAACCATTAGCCTTATACTCATTGTTTTAGTGATTTGGTATTTTGCAAACACGCAATGTAAAGCATACAAAACTCGGGATCGATGCCGCGTGTACCTAACCTACCTACGCTCGCTACGACACGGACTGCGTATGCAAGTGGATGTCGTTCACCCCTAGCACCAACTAATGTTTTATTTGAATTACATTGCGAACTTTATAAAATTAAGTTAATGAATGGGTTTTTTTCGCAAATCAGTTTTATTTAACTGCCCAAAGCTGGTTGCAAAAAAATGCAAAAAAATATATGAAAAGATCTAAAAAAAGAATCGCATATTTTTTATGGTTTCGTATCAGTCATCACCAGCACTATCCCCTATCTTCGTTTTTGGAAGCGTTTCCCTGACACCCAGTATAAGTCACCAAATATATAAAATGTCCCGAGGCAAATGTTGGCACACGGCAATGCGCCCCAAGTGCTTAATTCAGAGTGACAATCATTTTTGACGAAAGCAAAAATACACTATTTTTATTTTTGTCCTTTCTATGAAAAAAACAAACCAAGGTGTCTATGTAACACCAAGAAGATGAAGCTATAACATTAAAATATACAACGAATTTATAAAATAATTGAATTCATAAGTAATATAAGATAATATTTCTAAATCGTTTAGGCACTTATTAGATTTTATTCCTTAGATTAATCATTTATTTAGTTAGTTAATATTTATTTCGAATAGATAGTTATATATAGAAAGTAACCGACATAGCCCGAAGAATTGCCAAACTTAAGTGGCAGTGGGCGGAGCACATTGCTCGCAGAACGGATGGCCGATGGGGCAGTAAAGTTCTGGCGACCGCGTACTGGAAGGCGCAGCGTGGGTAGGCCCCCCACAAGGTGGACCGACGACCTGGTGAAGGTCGCGGGAATCCGCTGGATGCGGAAGGCACAGGACCGGTCGTTGTGGCAATGCTTGGGGAGGCCTATGTCCAGCAGTGGACGTCTTTCGGCTGAAATGATGATGATGATGATATTTGACTATTGGTCTGGCGATTGAAAAGTCGGTCCTAAAACATGTATGTTTTAATTTCTAGTGACTACCATGAACATACACCGATGCTAACGCCACGCCGCTCCTCGTCCCCTTATATGAATGTAGCTGGACGTAGTCGCATGAAGTAAGTACATGCAACATAATAATATATCTTACTAGCCTATGCCCGCGAATTCGCCCGCGTGAATGTCGTTTATCACGCATCCCTCAGGAACTGTTCATCTTCCCGGGATAAAAAGCCTATATGTTCTTCTTCTTCGTGTCGACATGAGCTACATAATGATAATAGCTCATGTCGTGGGGAAAATATTAGCCAGTCAGCAGGTTGATAGCGGGGCTGACTGCCCAGGGTGCGCCGGACGATCAATTAAATATCGTCACTGGTGGAGGCTCTTTTCTTTCTTTTTTTTCTTTTCTTTTTCCTATATTTTAATCCGGGTTATCTGTGTACCAAATGCCAAATTTCATTAAAATTCATATAGTAGTTTTCGTGTGATCTTTCACGCGAAAAGTACTATATGAATTTTGTTACTGTGTGTGTGTTTGTTACAATCATCAATACTGCCTTGAACCGGAGCCGAATAGGTATTTGGCAATTTAAATGCGTCGGTAGTGGTACGTCGAGAGTGATCTAGGAGGAAAAATAGAGTATTACTGCAACGCAGCCCCCGAGTACTCCGACTTCAAACCAGCAATCATTCTGGCGAGAGCTCTGACTTCAACAATCCTAGCCACACTAAAAAAGAAATACATTACGATCGACCATCATCAACTCGGTCTATCGCAGTCCACTGCTGGACGTAGGCCTCTCCCAAGTTGCGCCACAACACTCGATTCTCTGTCTTCCGCATCCAGTCCCGCCCAGCTACCTTCGTCAGGTCGTCGGTCCAACTGGCGGCGCATACGCTGAAAATATTAACAAAAAAAAAACTATGTAATTATTATATCCATTATCTAGTACCCATAGCACAAGATCTACTCATTATGGGAATAGATGGTGCTTTGTAAAAATGTCCCAAACTTATTTATCTATTATTTATGAACTTTTATTCCATGAAAATGACGATTCCTTTTTCAGCCATATCACTGAAAACGATGAAGTCATGCAAATCAGGAACTGGCCACCGCCTCCTCGCCGCGCCTCTCAAGCTGGACCTAGTCGCATGTGGTAGGTACCTACACACCTGCCTACCATTTTTTTTCATTAAATACCTGTTGTGGTGAATGTATTTTTCTTTTTATGCGATGGGCCGTACCCTTTCACTGCAGTCGTCGAGTACGTACCTACTTAAACTACATCGGAAAAGTGTGTACCTACAAATATAAATTTTTCACTTTATCAGTGTATTTATTAGGTCAGGTTTCGTGTGAGACCTTACCACAACTCAACTTTCACTTTAACCTATTAACTGTCAAGTCTAAGTAGCACTGATAGCTAGAAATTAAGTAGGTATTAAAAACGTCTTTCTATCATTTAAATCATAAGAAAAACCGAGTACACCGAGGCACCGTGGAGACACCTATACGATGTATGTGTTGATGATAATAATTTATCTAAAATAGCGGGACCTACCTTATTTCAGTCATAGCCATGAAAATATAAGGGTGAGAACATTACCGCGGGCCCCTCCCCGCCGCTCCGCCTCCAATGATGAAGCTGGACCAAGTAGTAGCTGCATGGGGTAATTATCATGCTATAGTTCGTGCGGAATAACAAGACATAGCGGACATTGACCCCTCCTTATTATAATGCAGTCTGTCATGTCAACGATAACCACTTCGAAAGGTGCGAAAGGTCAATTCATAGCAATTTATGATTTTCTGTGTGTTTTTAGCTGGATGACATCAACGTTAGCATCTGTAGTAACTACATCTGTTCATCAACATTAGATATTCTGTGGCATCAACGACAGATTAGTATGGGTTTTTAAAGCATATATTGGTATTATAGCGATATCGTTTATAAATTACAACTTTGCCATAAAAGTAGGGTCCATGTCCGCTGTTGCCGTATTATTCCGCACGGACTACCTACGGTCATAATCGCCAAACAACTGTGGTATGAGTTTTATTGAAAATCTTTAAATGCAGCTGTTTCGCATCAGGGGGGTGATTCTCGTGCAATCGAATTCATCACGAATTCCAATAAAAAGTCGAATTCAACTTTTCTCGAGTGTGAATCGAGTGGAGCTATTCTGGAAATGTAGTGCCCGATATATCTCAAACGAAAGCCGCACGAGTTGCTTCGACTGGTCGAGACCGTTCGAAACGTGCATCTCGAATTCGAACTAGATACATCAAATCGCATATTTGTTGTCGTCTTGCGAGTCCAAATATCTTTTTTTTATTAGTATATAGTTCCTGACATTTCTAACAATTAATTTTATTGTTACTAAAATTATAAAAGATAAAAGTCAGAATTTTTTTGGGAAAATTACGAACACAGAACTTTTCTTTTAGTTTTTCATTAACTATGATTGTAATTTTCATTTTATTAATATTGATTTTGATTTATTTAATTTTATTTTGATCGGAGTTTTAATACCTATAATTTATTTTGTTTATATTTTAATTTTATTTTAATTAGATTGCTATTTTAATTCAATTTATTTTTATTTTATTTTATTTATTTTCATTGTACTTACTAATATTAATTTTTACTGGGCACCAATAGTATATTTTTATTACAACTGTTTTAAAAACGCTTTAAATAATGGACCGAAATACATCGCGCGACATAAAAATGGCAACATTTTAGTTTTACTGTATTTTTTTCTGGTGTACAATAAAGAATAAGAATAAAAACATTTTACTCCTTCGAATCGAGATTTTTCGAAGGATTCGAAGTTTATTTCGATTAGTGCTGAGAATACGATTTCGATTAGTAATAAGATTCGAGAAAACCACTTCGAGTTTCGAAATTTTTTAGTTGAGAAAGGGTTCGAATCGCAACCTCTATTTCGAGATTATCTCGAAGCAAACGAGAATTGCCCCCCCAGGGGCCTTACTCCCAACTAGATCGATTGATGTATCAATTGAATTTGAATTCGAGTTAGTGTCAAATCGTAACGCATTTCTCTAGGAATTGACATTAGCTCGATTTGGTTCAGAGCTCGTACCAGTCGGGAGTAAGGCCACAGGTTTAATAAAATAAGCTTATCAAGTATAGTATTATAATAGTTTGAGACTTCTTCAGTCCGCTATTAATAATTGTGTATAATAATGGAAAATCTATTTTTAATAACTGGCATATATACAACGTGTGTCAGAAATGCGTGATCATATTTTAAGAGCTCCTTCAGGGCATAGCATAAAACAACTTTTGCTATGGGACCAACCCTAAAGTCGTGAAAAATATATCCCCTACTAAATCATCGATGTCGCTCGACAAAATGTAAGGATCAGCTGATTTTTTTTTTCGCGTTTTCAGGTGTTGTATCATACTAAAAGTTGTTCGATAGCATCCCCTGAATAAGCTCTTCAAATATGACCACGCATTTCTGGTACACGCTGTATACCTATACATACAGGTTGGAAAAAACTAACAGGACATGGAGGAAATGTACATTAAACATTGAAGATAGCAAATTCAATCAAAGGAAACATACCTAATATAAATTAATTAACAAAAACAAAAAACCCGACTGCGTGTAAAAATAACAAAAAATATATAAACAAGACTTTATCAACACGCAGTCGGAGGCTACGTATTACGTATGTTTTCGGTCATGAATTACATAATAGTTCATAGGTAGCCTCCGCCTGCGTGTTGATAAAGTCTTGTTTATATATTTTTTGTTATTTTTACACGCAGTCGGGTTTTTTGTTTTTGTTAATTAATTTTTTTATTTGTTTTTTTTTTAGTTTTGTCACGTTTTATTTATCATACTATTAATGTTTTTTTTTAAAGACGAATTCATGTTTAACGTTGAATATTTTGTTGTTTTTTAGCATTTCTCATTCCAAATTACATTTAAACATGTAAGTTGTATATATTTTCGTAAACCATTTATAAAACCCTTTATTTTGATACCCCACTCGATAGGTTTTGAGCAAAAAAATATTTTTGAAGTCACATAAAATGGCTCCAAAAAGCGGCCATTTTGATTTTTATAATTTTGATATACCCTGTGTCACTCTCACAATTAAGACGAATCCAACGACACCCCTCAAGCTAAGATCCATCAAGCCGTTAAGGCTACAGAGCGTGCCAAAGAAATATACATACATACATACATACATATATACATCATACATACATACATACATACACTCGAAAAACATAACCCTCCTGGCGCAGTCGGGTAAAAATAGGTATAACTATACTTGAATATTTTTGAAAACTCGCTTGTCTCAGATGGAAATCGAACCTTCAATAATGCAAAAAATACCATTCTGTATTTTTACCCACTACCACCATAAAAACTCAAAGCCACTAATGGATCGAGTGACAATAACTATCAAATCATCACAACAAACATGGTGTCCTAGATTGAGGAAAGACCATGAAATCTGAGAAGTTTTCACTAAGTAATGAAACACGGGAGTCGGTAGCAAGCGTATAATGCGAACTGCTGTTACAAATTAGTGTGTCACCTTATATGCTACTTGATAATCATATCTATTAAATGTGGGTAAACCTAAATACATTACAAAATCTAACACAGTTTAGTTACATTTTAATAAAATAATTTTATTTGTTGTTTGTTCATATTGCATGGACTTCCTATAATTTAAGACACGATACATATAGGATCTGCCCAAAAAAAAAATCTTGGGCAGATTTGATCCTTATTAATTGCTCTATCAATATGAGCCATAAAATCGGCGATGTATTGTCCATGTGCAGCGGAGATTGCTTACCATCAGGTGACCCGCTTACGCGTTTGCCCCAACAAAAAAAATACAGAATGGTACTATTTATAATTGTTGGTTTTAGTTCGATTCCCGGTTCAGGTAAGGAAGTTTTCAGAAATCGGTGAATGCAGTTATTGTTTTTTTTTTAAACAAAATAGTGTTTCCTTTGAGTAAACTTCAATATTTAATGGACTTTTCTCCCACTTGCTCGGAAATTGTTTCATTATTTTAAAAAAGAATACATCTATCGGCTCTTTTCCGTACACAACGAATTAACACGCCAGCAATATCCAACTCGACAATAATTCACGGTCGAATCGACAGTAATGTACGGTGGACCGCACGTCGGTGGTAACACTTTGACATTAGCAGGATCTTTATATCGTAAGCAGTAAGGGCGGTTTTTGAATTGACGTGTTACCACTGTCATGCAGTCGACTGTACTATTTCCTCCATATCCCGTTCGTTTTTTCTACCCTGTATAACTAATACACCTACTACTTTTCCTTATACCATACCAACGATACTTTATTTCAGACGTATGTGTCATAGCCATGAAAGCATGAAGACGAGATCATTGCCACGACCCCGCCGCCCCTCTTCATTGTCTGTAGATGCAACTGGACCTGGTCGCATGGGGTGAGTACATACTGGTCATGATCGCCAAACATCAATGCCGCTCTCGTAATATAATTTGCCAACAATTCTTGAGCTAATTTTAATAAATTACCTAGCGATTATTTGGTGACAAGTTCAAAGTAGTTGTGACATATACTTAAGTATATTTTAGTGGTTTCGCTGTAACTGGCTACAATTTTAATTACACTAATTGCTCGGACAAGAGGAAATAACGGCGACGCGGCGATGAGTTCAATCTAATTTATAATGAAATTTCATTAACCTATCGACAGGCGCAAGCTCTCAAGCATCTTATTAGTCATTCTTTGATGAACTAGCAGAGGATTGAATAGGAGAATTATAATAGACGTTGACTTGCGTATAAGTACCTATCTAAAATACAATTGTATCCTTCAAAATGAATGGCTTAACATGGAGCACACAAAAGTGGTTAATAAACCTCATAAACAGAAACAAAAGAGAAATTAACAGTTTATTTTTAAAAAACCTGTGCGGTCAGAGGGCGTCAAGAACAAAGTTATCCTTAAAATTCATATTTTTATCGGTTCATTATAATGCAAAATTTTGCAACTATAATATAAGCATAGAAGTCAGGAAACATCATGCGTCTGGCTGATATACCACAGGGCCAAGGTTCGATCCCCATTAATAATGTCCTTTTGTATGTTATATTTATTAGTTAAAATCTGAAGTGATGTGACTTTTAGCACCAGATGGTGCTTAAAGGTGAGGTGAGGACGTAAATTTGTCAGCTGATAACTCTACGTCCGTATATTCAATGTACTCTACGGATATAACGCAATTCTTAGCATGACGCGACGCTACATTTTCTCCCGAATCACACCTACCACAAGCCTCCATAAGGAGCTTCGTTCCAATAAAGTTCATAACGCCAATTTATTCAGGTTAGGAAAGACACCTTACGACGTATTGTAACACCTTATTTCTTGTAAATAACACTAGTTTTGGTTTTGATCACGATACACTTCGCGTCGTATTTTTGCCGATTTTATGATTAGCCACCAATGACACTAGCCACCTTGACGAATTACTGTAAACCGTCGCAACGCAAATCGCGGTCGGCCAAGTGTAGCCTAAGCCTAATAATAACAGCTAGGAGTTAGATTACTAGAAGGTAGATGAAGGTATAAAAATTGCAGTGAAAAGGATTTTTTTATAATAAAAACAGGAGCCCAAATAATTAATATAAATAAAAAATAAAAATGAAATGATTATTTTTGGGACATTTTTACGCAGCACCATCTAGTCCCAAACTAAGCAGAGCTTGTACTATGGTTGTTGTGTTGTGCTTGTATTAAATATTCTTAAATAAAGAATGGAATCAGCAGGGCAATTGTGTAAGTAACTGCATCGCAATCAACAAAAATTACAATTTTGTCGTTTGAATCCGGAAAAATGATACAATTCGAATTGCGTAACTATAAAACTATTGATGACGATGTCGGAGGCATTCATCATGAAATTGAATGAATGATAAAGCTTAAAACACATACTTGCAGCAGCTTACTTGCATAACGAAACGTGATCTAACCATAAACGTATTATACTGACGAGTATAGAAATGTCTTTGGATCTAACATACATGACGTCTTTTACATCACAATGGATTTCCCTCCTGACGTCATTTACTTCATAATAGAAGATAGAATCTTGTATCTGTCACTTGTGATTTTTTGTGTACATCTTTTGTTGGAGGTCCTCAATAATATAAATAAATAAATAATGTTGTTACACAATTCCAATGTTTGATTGCGATGTTATCAACATTGTCTTCAATTTTATATCAAAATTAAACTGTCAAATGAGTTACGCAATTGCCCCGCACGCGTAACTTTACGGAAACGTACCGTACCTACTCAACGTGTATGGAGTTACAATATTTACAATATAATTCTACCAAACTAAGTATTATCTTATCTGTGAAAATAGTTCGTTAAGATTGGATGCAGTATGCAGCAACACCCTAGCCCACAAACATATGCACATTCACAAGGTGCGATTATACAAGGTGGATATGACAATACGACATTAAATTAAACTACGTACAGAGTATCACGTCCTCTGACCATATACAAACAATCTAACAAATCCAGTTACTGGCTTAGCCATAGGAAATTATTTAAATTTAATTAATTTTGAATGTAGGACCATTTTTCTAGGCAAAGATCGTTAGATCAAAGACCTGTGCGAGTTCATATGATTTTAAACTGTCTTTCTCAATGAATACGAATGGTGAATGTGGTGAATGATGATTACAAATGGTGTCACATATAATTTCGATGATTTAATATTTATTTCGTTAAAAAATTTCGGTGTTTTAATCTTCGATAAACAACTTATTTATGTGTCTAAAATGCTTCTACAGACTAGTAATAACCGTTTCAATTTCAATTTATTTCCATATAAATATAACAGTACAATTTTTGACAAAGGAACATGCAATCAAAAACACGAAAAATAGGGTTAAGACTTTGCTTCCCAAAATAGAGCGGTGAGGCCCTGTGTTATGGGATAAGCAAAACGCTCTGCCCTCCAGAATTGTGATAAAGAAAATTATTGAGACTGATCTGTGTGCAAAAACAGATTCACTGTATACAAGATAAAATTATTAAATTTAGTACAAATGTGAGGTTATTTGAGTGAGTATGGGTAGTGTCTATGTGAATGGGGGTGCGTGTGGGTGTGTATGTGTATGTATGTGGGGGGGGTGTAGCGTATAATTATGGGATTAGGCGAGTGAATGTGAGTAAAACTAAAAATAAATTAATTTACATGATGGGTGTTTGGATAAATTTATGGTCTATAACAATATAAAGTGTAAATAGAAACAGTTTATATTTAAAGCTAGGACATAACTGTAAGAAGAGCTTCGGTTTCATTGTAGGATTTTACAAGTAGCCATTTGACCACAACTTTTGTTACATTTTTGCTTGGTTAGTGGGTATATTGAACCGTGTTTTAATTAATTGTCGTATTGTCATATCCACGTTGTATACCTATATCTAAATATGCAAATGCAAGCCAAACCGATACCCGTCGCCCTCCACGGAATATACTCAGGTGTTCCCTCAAGTTGACTCTTTAAGGAGTTTAAGGTATATAACTTTTTTTCTCTGTGTTGACTCGTCGACCGCTCGGACGTCTTCTATTGTCGAAGTCTTCTTATTTATAAATAGTTAATGCCCATGTGTGTTTTATCTTTATTTATTTAACGTGGGTGTCATGTATGTGTTTATTTCAGTATTTTTTTCAATAAAAAATCGTTGCTTTCTTGACGTCCAACGTCGCGTCGTTCGCGTCAGCGGCGGCGTGGTGTTTTGAACGTCGATAGCAATTCACGCTTCGTGGTGGTGAAATGTTAAAGTGAGGAGCTCGTGCTTATCAGAAACTACTTTGGCCTATGCTATCTATTTGCACTAAGCGAACTACTGCTGATTCTCTGCTAGCGTATTTAAAGGCCACCATATTTAGTTAAGACTTTCGCATACGCTCATGAAATATAATTACATCACGTTTTCATTATTCTACAAGACGTCATAAAAAAACCTCATTATATAATATAATTATTTCAGTCTATGCCTCCAACTAACTATACATAAAGGTGCTGGATATCTAAGATTATTCGGAAATGTCGGAATGTGGGCAGGTACACACGGCTACACATCAAGCTGTACATTTTCAGTATAAACTGATCTCGAATTGTAGGTACGGAAAGCCTGCACAATGCGAGGTCAGCTTATACTGGAAATGTACAGCTTGATGTGTAGCCGTGTGTACTATCACTATACAATTTAAATTAGGGATGAAACGGATGGTAGTGGTTTGAGCGGATATCGGATATTTAGTGAACTCCTACGCCGAATACTTAAGGGGCCGAATCCCGTAATTCAACAAACTAATACGAATCCCACTCAAAAACTACTCGCTCTATGGTACTGAAATTAAAATATGTGTTACTCAAGGATAGACGTGACTATATTATTAAGTCCAAAACATGAATGCACTTATTTGGCTCGATCATAAAAAAATCCAAACATACCTCGAAAACTGTTTATTTTCAAACAGTTTCCTAAATATATCCAACATATATTGGTATTTTGGAATGATATTTTACCTAAATATTGTTTTATAATTTTTTAATAATTTTACTAAGCCATTTTATCGAAAATACACATATTTTCTGAGTAATATATATTTTTTCGCTTTAATGCACTTTCATTCGGAATGGCTTCAACTTCATGCCGCACTACTCCTTCGCAGCAAGCCTCGTATTTTGCATCGCGCTCACTCTCATTCCGCGGCGTTCTGGGCCTTAACTTCTTATTCATGACAGCGGCAGCAAAGCGTTAACATAGGTAGGTAGTAAAAGGTATTCGAGGGGCCTAGTATAATTAAACTAGATGTTTTATCTGAGTCTGAGTAATTCTGACTAAGCCATTGAAAGTCCAGTCTGAATCAGGCAACAGAACTAATTGACACTGACGTCTCGTAACTTTAATCGTTCGGGAAAATACTGCAAGCTATTCAAAAAGAGCTAAATGCACAAATGGAATTTTTCATGTGTTTTTTGCAGTTAAATTTAAAATAGGTATCCGCCGGATATTTGAGTACCTACTATCCTGTATCTGCAGTAAAACTAGGTTTAATAGGCCAGATACCGGATATCCATTTCATCTCTTATTTACAGTTTCACTAATGATGTTTAGTCTATAATCATCTCATATTTTTAGGCCTAAGGCTATTTGATAGGTACTCGTAAGCTTAAGGTACCAGCTATAGCGATTTTTTTTATTTTATATCATGCATTTGCAAACGCTTCATACTATGTTAATTGGTTAGAGATTTTAGGATAAGGTTAAGTAGGTACTCTATACTGGCTGTGCCTTGGATACCGACACATGTAATTTTTTTAAGTGTTAGCGTTTTTAAACATTTATGCGCACATCATTCTTAATCCTAACGGATATTTTATAGGTATTTATTCTTATTTCAGGAGAATACTGAGTAAAGATGATAGTCCACTACATGGTTTGAATCATGCCTACGACCAGAGGAGGCGGCACAGTTCGTAAGTATTTTATATCCATAGGTACTCTTTTAAGCGTAGTCATAGAATAACTAATTGGTCGGCGGTCACGTACGTCACGGAACGGATGATTCTGAATCCTATTTTAATAACCTTAACGCTCATATTTCATGGAAATTCTCACTGAAAAGTGAGCGCCCAGAAAATCCTTTGCCGTGACGTGCCGTTAGTGAGCACCGATCATAATAGTTCCTAATGGGCCCCAAACAACATAACAATCGTATCGTCCAATCTGCATGATAGTTTTGGCTGGATCAAATAAATTAGAATGACTTTGATGTATTTGTGTGAATTTGCATGACACGTTTGGCTGCAGACTTTGGCGGCAGTTTTTTTTTATTACACCTTTGTCCATCCTCAGCGATCATTCAGATTGAAACGTGATATGTGGTCCTATTCTATAACAATAGATCCAGCCAAACTATATGTAGGTAGGTATCATGCAAATTGACACACGTTGATGTGCAGGGCCCATAACAGATCAAACTCAGAGACTCGTTCCCACAATCAGTCAGTATATGAACAAATAAATAAATAATAATAATAAATAAACGAAAATAACCAATCCACGAGTGCAAAGTAAAAAATTACAACTGAAAAATGATAACTTTTTCGTAGAGATTTGTAAAAAATGCAATTTTTATAAATGACTTACTTTTAGTCTTACCCAAATCGGTCAATAGGATGATGATGATGATTATAAAAAATGCGAAGGTAGCATTGTTTTTCCAAACTCTACGAAAAAGTTTCAATTTTTCAGATGTCTGTTTTTACTTTGCTCCCGTCGATGTGCACTTTCTAAATCATGTCTAACACAAAAATTACGTATTATAGACCCCGTAGAAGCCCAGCTCGTCACGTGTCACACTTCCGATCCTTCACCAGGCCAGGACTGGTCACAGCGGAATCGCAACGAAAACAGAGCATAAGAAAAGCTACGGGCTGTTTGTAAACTAATATAAGTACTTACATGGATTTTAAATTTTTATACAGGCTAGGCGTAGCGATGTAATGACTATGGATTTCCACCTGCTACGATCCTGACACACCTCTTTCGCTTTATTTTCATTAACCTCGTCATCCATGCTCGTCGGTTTAGATTTTTTGAGAACGTCCGCGATTTGATCGCGATACGTTCGCCGAGGTCATCCAAGGGGAAGGCCGAGGTCGTCCAACTCTTCCATCCACACTCACTTCGTATACTTGTTTTGTCAATCTCCTCTCGTCCATCCTCTCTATATGTCCAAACCATCTTAACATACCTTTCTCAATCTTTGTCACTACATCTTCTTTCACTCCACAACGCTCACTTATCACGTTATTCCTTACTTTATCTCTCAAAGTTACACCACACATACTTCTCAAAGCTTTCATTTCTACTGCATTTATTCTGCTTTCATGTTTCTTCTGCCATACCCAACTTTCACTACCATACATAAGTGTAAGTTCTCGATAAGCAGTTACTTTATCGACCGATTCGGTTAGTTATCTATTTTAGACGAAACGCGATAAGAAAGCAAATCGGTCGACAACCGCTTTTCAAAAATGTTTTGAATCGGGGAGCTAGACTCCACGCAACCAGCGCCGTTTGGGGCCAAAATTTGCCGGGAACACCCGATATAAAGGATCACATGAATGAAACCGTATTTATTAATACGAAAGTTATTTACTCATTACACAGATTTTGACATCATTAAAAAATATTTTTATATAATTTAGCTTTTTATACAAAGAAATTGAAATTAAAAAACAAACTAGGAAACCATGTAACTAGGTACACACGGCTACACATCAAGCTGTACTTTTCCAGTATAAGCTGAACTCGCATTGTTCGGAAAGCCATGCGAGGTCAGCGTATACTGGAAATGTACAGCTTGATGTGTAGCCGTGTGTACGTATTTCTTGTAGTATTTTTTGTACCGCATACTTGATTTTTTTAACAAAATAAATACCAAAAGTAAGTTATGGTTGCTTTTCAAAATTGCTTTATGTATAAAAGTCAACTGTATGTTTATCCGACTGCCCCGAGGAAGTTATTTATTATTATTTGGTCACAAATAGGTAATTGATGTGATTTAATTATGTAATAGTACTGTCTAACAAAGCAATTAGTATACAGGGTTGCCAGATATAGATGAAGATTTCTCAGGAAGTTATTATAGAATGCTTTGATTAGGGTTTTGTATAAATACAGTTTAACTTTGTCCGTTATTAAAATGATATTTCACTCGAAAACATCCATAGTCTTCTGAGAAAACTATATTTATATCTCTCGGCCGGGGGCGTGGGAAACTTGTATACCAATTGCTTTGTTAGACTGTACTAATCATGATGATACTGAGATAGTACATTTTGTAATTCTGTATAGGTATTCATCGATTTATTAATTGTGATTTTGTTCAAACCATTTTGTTTTGTTCGATGCAAATTTATATTGAATGTGTAGATGTTTGTTCAACATGTTAGTCTAATATAATGTCAATGTCAAAACAGTGTTTTTTTTAGAGAATAGGACACTATAATCCTCCATGATGGAAATCAACACGTCTATCACGATTTCCATCTATAACAATTCTTATTGTACTTACCTACTTATATAATATGTACCTACTAAGTATTTCTTATTGTACCCATGGTATAATAACACCAGGTAGTCTCTTCCAGTGACAGCTAGGTCACGTGATTGCCTCCGTACTACGTCATCGGCCATGGAGCCAATAGCGGGCTGTTACCGTGACACTTGTCAGTTTGATGTGCTGCCACTTTGTGAAAATAAATTACCCGAGCAAAATGCATTTTTTCATTTACTTTCTTCTATAAAGAATCACTTTTTAACTAGTAATTTAATATAGTTTCCTTTATTAACTAATTAGATGAATAACACGAGATAACAAATAATTAGGCTAGTTAGGAATTTATTTTATATTCATTATGAACAAAAATCTCCTTAAATATATTGAAGATATCAATCAATGGCAGCACTGATCGTAACGTAGCTTGGAGGCATCGCGCTGTCATTGCGGGAAGAGAATACCTGGTGAAACATCTTATTATACCACGATTGTACCTAGGTATAGGTACCTACTTATAATTATGAACCTGTGTATAAAAAAAAACATTAATTAGCATTTTAAGTTTTATTAAAATCCTATTAATGTTTTTAAATCAAATATATTTATTATTTATATAAAGTGTTATATTTAAACATATAAAAAAAATATTAGATAAAAATACATCGTCAATTACCTACCATAATATACTGACAGAATACTATTTTATTATGAAATTCTATTTTCCGGACTGCGATTTAAATCCGCGAATCTGCGAAATAATCAACAGATTTTCTAAGGAACATGGTACTTATTCAAAATATAATAGTACCGTCCGTTTGAAGGAGTAAAGATAAATAATAATAATAGAAAATATGGTTGATGAAGTATTTTTGATGAAATAAAATATGTTAGGAATATGTAAATAGGGTGATTCATTTGAAGGGGTCAGTGGGGATAAGAAAACAAAATGTTTTTATTTTTTCAAGATTTTTATATATTTATTATTATTTAGATTTATTATTATTTTGAACTTTTAAAAATTCATTTTAATTATTCTGTAGTCGATTTTTAAAGTGATAATGACTTATATACAAATTATTTTATTTTGATATTGAATTTTTATTAACTACTAGATACCCACTTAATTTTGAATTATGTAGCACAGTATAGTCTACAATTATATTACAGTACCAGATCATTTACAATAGAATTGAGTACTAAACCTGAAATTAGATGCATTTTATTATTAAGAAATAAGTCAGACTAAGCAGTGATAGCCTAGTGGTTGAGCGCTTGCCTTCCATGCAGGAGGGTGTGAGTTCGATCCCGGCCCGCACCTCTGACTTTTTGAATTCATGTGCGGATTTATATTCGATTATCACTTGCTTTAACGGTGAAGGAAAACATCGTGAGGAAACCTGCACACCTGAGAGTGCTCCATACAGTTCTCAATGGTGTGTGTAGACCGCCAACACGCACTAGGCCAGCGTGGTGGACTAAGGCCTTAGCCTTCTCGTACTGAGAAGAGGCCCGTGCCCAGCAGTGGGACAGTAATGGGCGGGTTATATTATATATTATTTAAGTCAGACTACTAATCACCACAATAAAACGAATTGATATTTCATGGAAGCTGGGTTTGATGATGATGATGGATTTGTGATTTCTCCCCAGTGACTCATTCAAATGACCCATTCAAATAATCATCCTGTATATATAGGTATTTATGTATATTAGTCCCATGTGGCCGAAACCTTATTTTATTTGTACCAATTTAGGTAGACTCAAATGTATAGAAATATAAGTTTTATGATGATTAAAAGCATGATTGTGATTTTGTAAATCTTTTCAGTTCATAATTTTATTATCTGAAAACCTTTGAAAAATAGATAGATAGATAGATAGATATTTTTGGGACATTTTTACACATCACCATCTAGTCCCAAACCAAGCAGAGCTTGTGGTATGGGTACTTGACAATGGATATAATACTTATATACTTATTTTTTTTGTAAATACATACTTATAATACATAAGAAACAACCAGACCAACACAAACACTCATGTTCATCACACAAATATTTGTGTCCTGTGGGAATCGAACCCACGATCTTGTGATCAGCAGTCCGACACTCGAACCACTAGACCACAGAAGTCGTCAAAAAAGTAAAAGACCATGAATTTAGAGATATGTAAGTATTAGTATCTATTGGTATAAGTCAATATGTATCGAACTGAACGATCGCCGTCTGCGCAACTGGGGCCTGATTCACAAACGTTCGAAAAGTTTCCGTTTCCGAAGTGAAATTTGACCGGCAAACGAATCAAAACGACCACTTCCTGCGACTACGAATAATGCAAAGCATTCGAAACATCAGGAAAAGCAATGTTAGTAATAATACGCGATGTAATCCGGTCAAACTTGTTATATTACAAAAAAAAAGATTTGAGAATCGAACGCATTCGGAAACGCTATTCATAGTTCTTTAATTTTACATCGAGTGCCTTCCGACAGCAAATGGCTCACGGGAGAGTTTCCATCAATTTCGCGTTGCGTTTCCGAATCCGTTCGGTTCTCAAATCGTTTTGTTTCTTAATAAAACAAGTTTAACCGGATTATATTATTTATTGTATCTACAGTGCACACTTCTCGCACAGCACACAGCACACCACACACATCTCCGCTTTGGTGGAGTCCCCCGAGCTGAAAAACATCTCTTCTCGCACAGCACACAGCACACCGCACACATCTCTGCTTTGGTGGAGTACCGGCCTAAAGGTGGTTTCCCACCGGCGAGGCGTGGAGTGGATTGAATGGGCGTGAATTGAAATGTCGCTGACGCTTTCACACCGAAAGATCATCGCAAGCACGCGCCGACCGGCGCTGGTCTGCGATGTACGCATACATTGCGGGTCGGTGCTACGGAACAGAAAATACAGAGGAAGTAGTAGTTACACTTGAGCGTGACCCCTGTCGCCACGTTCCTTTACTAATTTTGTGTAATCCCACATCTACCTGTTTTTTTTTGTTCTGTGTCGGCGCGAGACATCGCGAGTTAGAGCGTGGCAGAGCTCGCTGGACTTGGCGTGGCAGAGCGCGGCAGAGCCAGGCGCGGTTCCAGCCCATGATTTTGGGGGGGGGCGGTCACCTTGGCTTACGTACAGTTTCAAGGTCCAATTGTACCAGCAAAACCTGTTTTTTTTACATTTACGCAACAACGACTACCAAAATTGTTGGAGTTAGTATAATATGCAACAGAATAGTTACTTCCAAAGTGCGCGTTGACAAAGAGGAAACTATCGGCGCGTACAAGCGCGAGCGAAGCGAGCGCGAAATTTTACATGTTTAAGCGAAAAGTTGACTTCAATTTAAGTGTATTTTTTGGAGTTATAGATATATTTATCATTGAATTGGAAATTTCATTCATACTTCATTTTGAGCAAAATAATACCCATTACCCATGCTGTAAATTGAACTTTAGTAGGTACTTACACAAAATTCCAAAATAATGTTAAGTATTTTTTTACGTACGAGTAGATGTCGTGACTCGTGACAACTCATTATTTGAAATAACACTTAATGTTTCTTGTTTCGTTTTTAGGATAATTTTGAGGTACAGCTTGGATGGTTTTTGGGGGGGATCATGACCCCTGTGACTGTTGGGTTTTTGATTAAAATAACAAGCAAAATGAAAAATACGTGTGAATAGTTTTGAAGGTTTAATCTGAAGTGTCATACAAATTTTATTTGTAGAACATCATAAAGTTTTGATTATAGAATGTATGCTAGGCCAGTACCTACATAATTCAACATCCACCCTTAATCAAAACGCACAA
Organism: Asteroscopus sphinx; assembly: GCA_949699075.1. Taxonomy (NCBI): domain Eukaryota; kingdom Metazoa; phylum Arthropoda; class Insecta; order Lepidoptera; family Noctuidae; genus Asteroscopus; species Asteroscopus sphinx. The sequence continues at coordinate 5,445,680 of OX453002.1, forward strand.
ATAGTAGGAAAAATACACAAAAAAAAATACAAGATACCAACTAGAAGTACCTATCTAAATATTAGATAAACCTATACCATTTATACATTTTTGATGAGCAGTTTTACCTAAACACTTTGTCAAAACATCTGCTAACAATTCACAGGACTTAGTGTATTTAAGTATAATCTCATTGACAGATACCTTTTCTCGAATAAAATGATATTTCGTATCAATGTGTTTTGTCCTACCATGATGTATAGGGTTATGGGCCAAGTTCTGTGCACTCTGACTGTCACTGTATATAGCTATACCAGGATACTGTATGCCACATACCTCTGAAATAAAGCGACGCAAATAAGTTGCTTCTTTCGCAGCATCAGTCAGCGCCATGTATTCCGCTTCTGTTGACGATAGTGCCACCGTAGGTTGCTTCTTTGAGGCCCACGATACAGGACCATCTGCCAGCTTGAAGCAATAACCTGTATAGGAACGACGATCCTCAGTACAGTTTGCCCAATCTGCATCTGCATAGCCAACTAGTGCTTTTCCTGTTTTTCTATAACTTATTGAAAAATCGATAGTACCCTTAAGATACTGAAGTACTCGTTTAGCTGCTACCCAATGAGTACTGTTATATTTATTATTAAATTGACTCAGGTAACTTGCAGCAAATGAAATGTCTGGCCGAGTATTAACAGCAAGGAACATTAGACAACCTATCATATTTTGATAAGGATAAATCGAGTTCTTACCGTATGAATCAGCAGTTCCCAATTTTCTATCGGCCAATGGAGTATCATACTCTTTAGCATTATCCAAATTAAATTTCTTCAGTAAATTATTAATGTAGGAACGTTGATTAATTCTTATTTCTCCTTTATCGCAAGAAATATTTAATCCCAAGTAATAATTAAGCGCTCCTAAATCTTTAAGAGAAAAATAATTTTGTAAATCATTTTTGACAGTGTCAAATAACTTGTCATTCTTGTAAAAGACAATTATGTCATCGACAAACACAGCAACTATTACTAAGTCTGAACCAAAAAGTTTTTTAAACACACAAGGTTCAGTAGGCAATCTACTAAAAACCTATTTTGTTCAAAGTCTCATTGAGCATAATGTTCCACACCCGTGGAGCTTGCTTAAGCCCATAAAGAGACCTTTGCAGCAGGCATACCTTATCTTCATGACCTTCTTCAATGAAGCCTTGAGGCTGGCTCATGTAGACTTCCTCATGAAGATCACCGTTAAGGAATGCGGTGTCTACATCCAAATGCCGCATTTTTAAGTCCATTTCAGCAGCAATGGCTAACAAAGTACGCAAAGACGAATGCCTGACCACCGGAGAAAAGGTTTCATGGTAATGTATACCATATTCTTGTTTGAATCCTTTTATCACAAGTCTAGCTTTGTACTTTGTTATGTTACCAAATGCGTCTGTTTTTAACTTATAAACCCACTTGCACGGAATCACTTTTCTCTTTGGTCTATCTACTAGCTTCCAAGTATTAAGCTTTTGTAGTGAATTATATTCGTCTTGCATGGCTGATTTCCACATATCAGCGTCATCGGCTCGGATTGCTTCTAAATATGATTTAGGTTCATTATCTTCAGCCAAACTATAATAAGATAAATAATCTGGAGGTTTTCGATCTCTAGTCGGATATCTTCGTTCAGTTTCCGTTGGATAAACTTGATTATCTTCTTCTAGTGGAAATAAACCTTCAAGAGGGACATCGGCAGAAGCATCTTCATAATTTTCTGTCGACGTATTATTTTCTACTTCTACAGTGTGAGAAGGAACCTCCTCCACTTCCCTACAACCACTGTTGTCAGACAACATTATGGTAGGTATAGCAGGAACTTGAATATTTTTAGATGTACAGGGCTCTTCATCAGATTGATTGCTCTTCAAACTTTTGAAGGAATCTTCGAAGAACGTAACATCCCGAGCTTTAATTACTCTTCGAGGATAGTTAGAATCCCTAAACAGATAGTTATCTGGATTATCTGTATATCCAATAAATATAGTTTCAACTGCTTTCATATCCAATTTCTTTCTTTGACTATCAGCAACATGTGTGAGAGCTCTACAACCGAAAACTCTAAGATGACTTAGATTCGGTTTATAACGATACCATTTTTCAAAAGGAGTAAGAAAACCTAGTGCGCGATGAGGGGATCTATTTTTTAAATAAACAGATGTTTGTAACGCGTCTTCCCAATACGCCTTTGAGAGAGAACACTCTGCCAACATAGAACGAGCTTTTTCTACTACTGATCGAATTGTACGTTCAGCCACGCCATTTTGCTGTGGACTGTGTGGTACTGTAGTTTGATGTACAATACCATTACTACGAAAGACATCAGATAACTCATTATTGACAAATTCACCTCCATTATCCGTCCTAATAGCTTTAATCTGAGCTCCAGTTTGCCTTTCAACTAATGATTGAAAATCACAAAATTTTCGTTTCACCTCAGTCTTTGAAGAAATAAAATATATGAAAATAAAGCGTGTAAAATCATCAATAAATAATAATGCGTAAACATTACCTTGTAGTGAAGTCTGTGACATTGGTCCACAGATATCGCTATGTACTAGTTCTAGTACTGAATTCGCTGCAGAATAAGGTATCTTCTTGAAAGGTTTACGAGCTTGCTTACCTTCTATGCAGGCTACACAAGGTTGTTTATCAATCTCCTGATAATCTATACCTATATGATAATTTCTCAGTTGGTTCATACCGATGCGACACAAATGACCCAAACGCTTGTGCCATAACTGGTACCTATTAGACATCGAGTCAGAGTGCACATCACAAGCCACATCACTAGGAATATTAGTAGTACAATCTAGTTTGTACAGTCCTCTGTAGGGCGAACCGTGAAGAATTGAATCACCTATGAAAGAAAAAGTATCAGAATTATAGAAATTACAACCATTTTTATCAAAAAGTACAGTAAAACCTTTCTCAACAGCCTTATTAACTGAAATTAAATTACTATTCAAAGATGGTACATACATTACGTCATTTATACTATTTATAGCAGACGAAGTTTTTATAGAAATATCTCCTATACCACCACAGTTTATTTCTGCTCCATTTGCGACTGTAATCTTCTTATTTGATTCCAGCGGTTTAATGTTCTGAAACCATTCTACCTTTGAAGACATATGCTTAGTGGCTCCTGAATCTATAATCCAGCCATCTCCACTAAAGTCATCTCTCGTACCAAGTGCTACTGGTGAAATTGAGTTTTCAGTCTTCTTTTTGTTCTTTCGCAATGGGCAATCAGGTCGTTTGTGACCCTTTTCATTACAATCATAACAAACAAAACGATTTTGTTTTTTCGGTTTAGCATATTGAACTTCTCTAGACCGCAAAGCAGAATCAACTTTTGTCATATCTTTTAATTTTGACATCTCGTTAAGAAGTTTCGACTTTACCAGCTCTGTTGTTACTTCAACATTACTATTTTCGAGAGCCATAATCAAAGGATCATACCTTGGTGTTAAGCCTCCTAATAGAATAGCCGCAACAGATGCATCTTCTACAACCTTGCCTATGTCTGCTAAATCGTGTGTAGTAGACAATACTGTATTGATATATGCCTCTATATTATCGAAGTCAGCGAGACTGAGTCTATACAACTTCCTCTCTAAATGTAGGCGACGCCCCATGCCTCTATCCTCGAAAGCATTCTGCAATGCTTTCCACGCTTCAGAAGCTTTCGTTGCACTTCTAACATGCGTTATAGCAGAGCCATCTAAAGTTAGGCATATTTTCGTCAATGCTTTTTTATCATTTTTTATCAGAACTGCAGAGGAAATGGAGTGATTTTCAGGATACCCCGATACGGCTTCCCATAAGTCTTCATGCATTAGATAGTTGCGCATTTTGAACTTCCAGACGCTATATCCTTCTCTATTACGAAGACTAAAATTGGGTAATGAAGAAATAGGACCTCTTACCGCAGTCGTATCCCCACTCGCCATTTTCTTCCCTCAGTTTACGGACTTGTATTTTTCCAATTCCTGATAAAACGACTTCAAAAAAAATACCAAAAAAAAAATATCACGCTTTTCTTTATTTTCACTTTTACTTATTATTCATTCGTGCTGATAACGATTTTGTTGGGTTTTTGATTAAAATAACAAGCAAAATGAAAAATACGTGTGAATAGTTTTGAAGGTTTAATCTGAAGTGTCATACAAATTTTATTTGTAGAACATCATAAAGTTTTGATTATAGAATGTATGCTAGGCCAGTACCTACATAATTCAACAGTGACCTCCCCCCTAGAACCGCGCCTAGGCAGAGCGTGGCGCGGCCGAGCGTGGCGTAGCCGAGCGTGGCACAGCGAGACCGAGCGGGCCGGTGCGAGATTTTTGTATCCGTTTTGCAATGTAATAAACACTCTATTCATGCAGCAATAAAGTTTAATGTTGTACCAACAAAAATTTAATTCTCGCCTCGCACTTCCAGACCTTACACACCAAAGATGGGCGTGACGTGAATTGAAATTTTGCTATACAAATTTCAAATCTCCCGGAGTATGGATTGTGCCCGGTTAATGGCAATAGGCTCGCCCCCTATTACATGGCACTATAACATAACTGGCGAAATGTGGGTGTTCTATTACACCTCTGCCTACCCCTTCGGGGAAATACAGGCGTGATGTTATGTGTTATGTTAAATTTCAAATCTCGCTCGGCCCATCCACGCAACGCCTCGCTGGTGTGAAACCACCTTGAGCCAGGGCAAGGCTAAGCTAATATAGTAGAAACAAGAAAGGGATGGCAACAATTTTAGTGCTGTCAAATTACTTAGTCGAAATTAAAATTTCCATACAAGTTTAGTCATGATCTCGGAACGTGCCGACTAAAATACAAAGAAATGTAACACGTAAACAAATTTGACAGCACTAAAATTGTTGCCATCCCTTTCTTGTATCTACGATTAGTAAAAGAGAGCGATAGTTTAAAATAAGTTTAGTTCGTGAACAAGAGAATCGACACCATTGTCTTGTACCTAACTCTGCACGAACTGTAGGGGGTGCTGTCCGGTTTATTAAGAAATGGGGGGTCAAATTGAGTGCATCTTTGCTCAACTAGAATTCGAGTTACCGAGTTGGTTAGTTAGGTACGAGTTTGACACATATGAATACTTTCATCGGTAGTTCCACCTCGTATCCGCCAGGGGCGCTACTGATTTGTAAATGAAAGTCGTCGAATTCGATGGAAGTATTAGTGTCAAACTCGTATTAGGCCCCCAGTACCTACACTAACATAAACATAACATAATCAGCCCATTACCGTCCCACTGTTGGGCACGGGCCTCTTCTCAGTACGAGAAGGCTAAGGCGCACGCACCACGCAGGCCTACATATTTGTTTTACATAAAGGAGGTGAACAAATGTGAGTATGACCACGAGGACATGTATATCCTCGTGGTCATACTGGTATGACAAATTAGTATGACCACGAGGAAACAGCGGGGTTGGTAGACCTGCACTAAAAGGTGAAACCTAAAAACATTCATTTAAAAAAATCGTATTCTTAGAATAATTACGCATTGTAAGTGCAGTTCATTGATTTCCCCTGGAAAGTAATAGCTCGGCCCATACACAACGCTACCAAGCAGTGGCGTAGCTACCGTAGGGCTAGGCGGGGCGGTGCCCCGGGGCCCCCAAGTTCAAGGGGACCCTCGACCTCCATGAACGACATTCGAAAAAGTTATATAATATCCTAATTCAATAAAAAAATCGACATTTAACTTTTTGCCCCGGGGCCCTTGGTTAATAGCTACGCCACTGCTACCAAGTCTCTGATACTTACCTACTCGACGATATAAAGCTCTTAATATATTTTAAGGTAGTTAATAACTTCTTAGGTTTTCGCGATCAAACTTCCGGTTAAACTTTGTTTTATTATAATATTTTAAGGTGTTTTCAAAAAGGTACAGTATGTGAGAGTGGGGGTAAGATGGCAATAATGGACAGTGAAAATTGCAATATAAGTCAAAAATTTATAATTCACAAAATCTTACATACATTTTTTCTCTTTAAAAGATTTCTAACTAGTAGGTACATGCACCATCTTAAATAAAGTCCTGTAAATTCATAACAGATACAGCTGCAAACAGTAACATTTGGTTGTATAGTTAACAAAAATATTTTGGAAATTGCTTGTAGCATATAAATAAATCCAAGGAACTTATATATCAAGCTGGAAAGTGGACGGCTGACTAAAATTCGGTCCGATGATTGGGGAGCACTTTGTCTCTTTCTATAGGGTGTACATACATGCAGGAAAGGGACAGCGGGCTCTCGGTAGTGCTATCTCTGAAGACCGGGCTCTCCCGGTATTTTCTCCCTGATTTTGAGAAAAGATTTTGGACCTTATATGAACGGGATATTATTCATTTTTGAAGTTCTTAAATTTCTCCGTCCGCATTCTATCTTGAGTAAAAATTCTTTGAATATAACACATGTCTATGCCTAGAAGTATGGACGCCTGGATCCAGCGGCATGATCAAATAGGCTTGACCGTGTGTGGGCGAAATTTTTGGAAGGACTTCCAACTTGACGGATCAATCTGCCGACTGTCATGCCACGGTATTATACCGCTGAGCCCAGCGACATGATCGTTACTCATATAATTAAATATTTTGTTTCACTTCGAAGGAAACTTATCTATCTAAGCTCAAATAGCGTTACATTGTTACTTTGCCATTTATTTACTTAGGTACTTACTTAAATACATAATCATGAATATTAATTTATTTTTCAGAATTAGTCTAAAAATTCTATGACGTAATAAAGTACAGTCGACAACACGTCAAAAAGACAAAAGGTAAAAGTTTGCCTTTGACATCGTCTTTATTTCGTAAGCAGTAAGGGTAGTTCAAGTGTTACCACTGACGTGTGGCTGACCGTACATCAAGCAAGCAGTCCTTAATCGAGATCATGGTCATCGAGATGTTTCACCAGGTACTCTCTTCCCGTGACAGCTAGGTCACGTGATTGCTCTAAGACTAAGTCATCAGCTGTGGAGCCAATAGTGGGCTGTTAGCGTGACACTTGTCAGTTTGATGTGCTGTCACTTTGTGTAAATAAATTACCTGAGCAAAATGCATTTTTTCATTTACTTGCTTCTATAGAGAAACACTTTTGAACTAGTAGTTTTATAGTTTCCTTTAATAACTAATTAGATGAATAACACGAGATAACAAACAGTTAGGCTAGTTAGAAATTTATTTTGTGATCGTTATTAATAAAAATCTCCTTAATTGTATTTAAGATATTAATCAATGGCAACACTGATCGTGACGTAGCCTTAGGGCATCGCGGGAAAAGAATACCTGGTGAAACCACTGAGGTAATATGTACTACATACTAGAGAAGACACCTCGAATCGAATGTTTGTAACACGTTTTAGAGCTCATGCACTCTCACTCACTTAGCTACGCTCGCGCCGCGCTTGCTCCGCGGCCAGCAAGTTGCGCGATATTTTTTGTTTGTAATGTCTACTCTAGTACGTAGTACATATTACCTCAGTGGGTGAAACATCTTATTATACCATGATTGAGATCACAGTGGCAGTGGGGAGTAGGGCCCACTTGTGTAATCATCAATCATACATATGAATAAAATTATCCTTCCATACACTTATTCGGTACTCTTAAGTTGTTTCTATTCAGTACTCAGTATAATACAATGGATGGATTGTGTAAAAGTTGAAAGGAAGTTTGTCGCTGCAAGGATAGCCGTTTTTCTATTAATCCGCGGCAAGTAAGGCACCGAGCGTGACCGGTGACAAAAAGGGTTCCATTCCAGGGAAAGGGTTCCAATTATGATGTAACCAACTGACTTACTTTGTACAGTCGACTGCATGACAGTGGTAACACTGCAATTCGAAAATCGCCCTTACTGCTTACGAAATAAAGATGCTGCTAATGTCAAAGTGTTACCACCGACGTGCGGTCGACCGTACTAGTTTATGTGTATTGTGCTGCCGCTGCGTACGGAACGTTTTTTTTTGTTTGTTTTTGTTACATACCTATACTTTTAAATATCATTGTAAACAGGCTAATGTGGTAAAAGAAATAACACACACATAATACACATGAGTTTATATCAATCTCAATTTTCAGCAAGTGTCAAGTGGCAGAGAGTGTAGCCTGTTTAATCTGAGGACTATTTTGTTTTTGTTTTTTATATTAAAATTTATTGTGCCTCTTATATGGGGCTAGGCTCACCAACTGCCACATGGGACCTAATACCAGGACCACAAGATTTTCATTACCAAAATAAATTTCATTTTTTTTATAAATAAGTATAAAATATTTTATTTTTAAAATACATCACAAATTCATATCCACATTAGTTTAATCGTTGGATTCACTAATCACGCTTAAGGCCAAAGCACACACGATACTTTTAGCACAGATAATATAATACTATACTAGCTTTTAGCGTCGACGATCAGCGAATTTTGCGACTGCATCGATGCTGTATCGCGTTTTGGCGACTTGCTGCGTTCGATCGCGGTATAGATTTCGCGCGTTTTAGCGACTGGGGGTCTACTCGCGTTTGACAATATCCAATTCATCGTACCATTCATCGCATAATTTACTATACATAGTGGATATGACAACACGACATTAAATAAAACCACGTACAGAGTATAAAGATTTATTACCACTGGATTTGTGCCCGGTCAATGGCAATAGGCTCACCCCCTATGACATGGGACTATAACATAACTGGCGAAATGTGGGTGTACTATTACACCTCTGCCTACCCCTTCGGGGAAATACAGACGTTATGTTATGTTATGTTTATAAAACCACGTACAGAGTATAAAGTCCTCGGACCGTATACAAAAAATCAATCAAATCCAGTCAACAACTTAGGCACAGGAAATTATTTTAATTTAATCAATTTTGAATGTAGGACCATTTTTCTAGACGAAAATCGTTAGGTCAAAGACCTGTGCGAGTCCATATGATTTTAAACTCTCTTTCTCAATGAATACAGATGATTACAAATGGTGTTACTTATTATTCCGATGTTTTAATGTAATTTTTTTTTTTTTTTCGGTAAACAACTTATTTATGTGTTTAAAATGCTTCTATAGACTAGTAATAACCGTGTTTTCATTTATTGTCGTATTGTCATATCCACATTGTATACTGAGAGCTAATGACCAAAAAGCCAAGGTAGCTTTGTCGTCGATAAAATTCAGGTAATTACTAGCCTTAAAGACCCTTTTGCGAAAACTGTCGATCTGGCAGGCCGTACCTGGTGGATTCAGGAGTTTTGCGGTGGGAAAGGAAATAAAAATTAGGTAAAAGTATAGTTTTTCTTTTTTGTCGCAAACTGTTAAGCTACGTTTCCATTACACCCCAAAAAATACGAAGTTATTTGTTTGGTGGAAAGATATTGCCAGGCTTAATTATAATCAGCGGAAAATCGTAAAAATTTTGGTATCGTCGCGGGCTTTTTTTCTGCTAAGAGTCTATTATACTGGATGACGCGAAAAACATATTAAAACGGAAACCCTGTATTATTTTGTAGACTTAGGAATTCTGGAAGGTCGCCATGGTCGTATTTCAACTTTAAATTTTGTATTTATCTTACAAAATAAAAATAATAATTTAATTTTGCTGTCGAAATAATTAAAAAACTTTAATGAACATTGTTAGGGATTTCATCTAATGCTTAAGACGCTGACAACAGCCAAACACCCCAAATAGGCTTCTTTTAAAAACATTTTTAGCTGTATCTATTCAGTTTGTGGCAGTGAAAAAAATGTATGTTAATCTTTATCGTATTTTCTAAAACTGTATTGTGCCCAAAACACGTTTTCTTGAAGTTTTCTCGATAGAAAAGAATTGTAAACTAACCTCTTAAAACATGCTTTAAAGCAAACAATCTCTATTATTTACCAAATATTATAAATGAAATTAAGAAAACATTTAAGAAAGACAATAATCTAAAACACTATTGTTTCTGTTTTTGAAATAAGCTTTTAGTTTTTTATTAAAAAATATATTGTTAATTTTCATTCAAGTTGAGCGACGCACCCGACGTCCCTCCGCTCGTTGCCTCTCTTTCTTTTCTGTACAAAACGACAGTGACCGCAGAGGTCTGATTTTTTAGGTGTTGTCAGCGTCTTAATCATGCACAACAGAATATCGGGTTACCGGCTTAACATATGTTTTCCTGGTCATTCTGTATACTACAGAAGCCAAAAAAAGCCGGCGAAAACCAGTGGTGGAAACCTATTGAAAACATTAATTATTGAAAATGTAGCATTTCTACAATTAGAAGTCAAATTTTTATGGTGCCTTTTTTATGTGCCTATCTTTACTGAGTAGGTATCAGTCGAACGAAAGTCTGTACTTCATTTGTAATTCGTAAAAACCGAGTAGACCCCTGCATCTATGCTGCATCGCGTTTTGACGACTAACTGTCATCATCATCATCATTTCAGCTGAAAGACGTCCACTGCTGGACATAGGCCTCCCCAAAAAGAAGGGGATATGCCATAATCTCCACGCTTGGCAGGCGGTTTGGAGATCGCAGTAGGTTGGTTAAATACTCAGAGAACGCTGCTGCCCATCCTCTGGTGAATCCCTTAGTCGCCTTTTACGACACCCATGAGAAGATATAGGGTGGTGCAATTCTTTACGTCCGGCACCACACGGAACAACGACTAACTGTATTCCATTATTATTATGGAAATTATTTCAGTCGCTGCATCAAGCGTCCAAAAAGCGATGTGATCGCCGCGGGGGTTTGTATGTGTGTAGATTGGAACGTTCGAACGCAGCATCGAGCTTATGAAAAGTTGCTAAATCGTTGTTCGCCAGTGTTAAAAGTAGCAAGTCTGCTATGGCCCTTAGTCCAAAGACATAATACGCTATGGAAAATTAAACAATTGTCAAGTATAGCTTTGCAACTTTTCATTAAAAAAAACTACTTAATCTCTAAAATCTTTTCTTACTTAATAAATACGCTAAAGTACAAAATGTTTACAAATTCTTCAAGAATGGAATGTTATTAAAAAATAATAGTGTATAGATATATTTTCAATTTTAATTTCATCTCGCTGGCACACGTCACAATATCAATAGCGAGATAGCGGTACGGGAGATACCGTTGCATTTTTGTGAGGAATTTTATACCGAATTTTAATTCCTAGTAGGTAGTTGATTAATTTTCAATAATCAGCAAGTTGAGCGAGGAATTGAGGAAACTACGTGGTTAAAAAAATATTGTTCGGGTTTTTTTTATACCGTGCCATTTGTGGGATGATTGTTCACATCATTTTCAACAAATAAAAAATAATCAGCTGTATGGAGGAGAGGGGATTATACGTCAGTAAGGTTTTTGTTAATTTAATTCTGTCTACATGCCTATAGTAACGCCATCTGTTGCTAAATATTTACGACTCTACGACAATATGGGCGCTTAAATTCACATATTGTCGAATAGTAAATATTTGGCAACAGATGGCGTTACTATAGTTATCAGCTGATTATGAAAAAAAATGATCTAAACAATCATCCCACAAATTTTGGCATGCTATGAAAACACACGAAGCAATTTTTTTTTTACAACTTTCTAGCTTTAGCTCCACCGCTACTGGAGTAGCTGACGATCAGATCGCTGATATATTAGGGGTAAACTATTAAGGTTATGATTTTCAGCCGGTATGAACTGACTTATTCAAATGCAACGCTGCCTCCCATACTATACCCGCGGCATGCTATGATGGCGTTTTTAACATTTTCCAATAGTGTTGTGACACATTTCAAATTATTAGCTATTGGGACCAGGTTTATTACTTTGACCAACTCCAACTAGCTATTATGAATAATATCTACATAAAGTAAATAATTTATCAAATTATTCAACAAAGATAACGTCTAGCCATTTTATTAATCGCAATTTAATAAAAAAAACTGTGACATATAGACAAACAGCAGAAATAAATAGAATTTGAATAATAGATTCGAAATTCGAAAAATTATATTGCTGTTGCAGTGCATCACCATTGACAATAAAGTACGACAATTGTTCCTTCATACGTAGCTGTCAATATTTACGGATCTTCATGAGCAGGCACCGTCAAAAACGCCATCATAGCGTGCCGCACCTATAGTGTAACATTAACGTATCTAATCCCAATCATAAAGACATGTCATCTTATAACAAAACTTGTACCATGGAACAAATAATAAGATAGAGCTCAATTCCCAAAATCACAGTTTTGCATAGTGTTAACTACAAATTATGTGAGTACAGTCGACCACACGTCAGTGGTAACACTTGAATTACAAAAACCACCCTGACTACGTACGAAATAAAGACGCTGTCAAGGTCAAACCGTTACCACTGACGTGAGGCCGACTGTACATAATGTCTGTTTTTTCTCTCTTGTCTTATATAGTAAACAATCTTGGCACGTCCTTTATAGCGGTGGGCGATTATGAGATATACTAATGAAATCATTCGATTATGAAGATATCTCGAGATATCTCGATTATAGCAGTTAGTAGTAACTAATTTAGTTAGTAATCGTGATCGCGAGTCAACGCAGAGCAGAACGAGCGAAACACGATGGTCAGTCGGGTACACTAAATGAAAATTCAGCTGAGGTTAATTTGCCATCAAAGAGATTTAATTCACTAGTAAATATTTAATGTCTTTGTTTGCCATTGACTCGTTTTGTTGATTTAATAGAAATCTATCAATAATAAAAATTAAAATAAGTAAACTTACTGATAAATGACTCCACCAAAAAAGCAACCTTTTACAACAGCAACAGGATTAGTACCTAGTTCAAATTAGTAGTACAAAAAACTCGAGTCTCCCTACTTATTAGTAAAAAGTTCAAGTACTAATTCTACTAATCCTGTTGTAAAAAGTTTTCACAACAGGATTAGTAATACAAATTAGTAACGTCATTCGATTATGAAAATAAATTAGTTACTAATTTCATAATCGATTATCAACATTAGTATTACTAAGTAATTCGATTATGCCAATCATTTATAATCGCCCACTGCTAGTCCTTTATTCAAATAACTGGTGATAAAATAGAATTACTAGTTCTGCACATGTAATTATGTTAAAAAAAAATTTCGTTTGTATAATTGTTAAAATAATGTCTTTTAATAATTATTACTGACGACTTGCATTAAAAAGACATGCTAAGATTGTTTACTAAATAAGACAAGTAAGAAAAAACAGAGTGTATACACCATATGAACCTAAATTAAATCACTACCCCAAGGTCCAGCTGAAATTTATAGCAGTCGTTGCGAAATGCGCAGTCTAGCCTAACAAAGTTCGTTTTAATTCCAAATATTAAAATGACGTGTAAAAATGTTAAATCACAATCGATTTATTACAATTATTATTCAATAATCATTTAAAATAATAGATTATATTTCATTAAAATAATATTAGGTACACAAATAATAAGTAATTAAAATAATAAATTATATAGGTGTGAGAGGTGAACATTCGTGTGTTTTACAAGGTAAATTGTTTGGTACGGACGGCTACACATCAATCCATAATTTTCCAGTATAAGGTGAACTCGCGTTGTAAGGAAAACCTATACAATGCGAGGTCAGCTTAAACTGGATATGTACAGCTTGACGTGTAGCCGTGTGTACCATTTTAAATAAATGTCAAAAGAAAAATCTGCGGGCAATCGTGTAAGCTCTTACACAAACAATTCAAAACCCAAATTATATATATCTGAAATGTAAGCTCGGGACCATACAAACAACATAATAATATGATGAATATTAAATAAAACTTTATTATGAGGTGACCAAATAAAGTTTGGCAAACTTCGCCGAGTCTTCTCGTCGCCTATACCGCAAAGTTTGAAGACAAAAGTCTTCAACCAGTGCGTCCTGCCTGTCATGACTTACGGTGCCGAGACGTGGACACTGACAGTTGGACTAGTCCACAAGTTTAAAGTCGCTCAGCGAGCTATGCTTGGAGTTTCTTTGAAGGATAAAATCCGAAACGAGATTATCCGGAGAAGAACCGGAGTGACCGACATAGCTTGTAGAATCAGTAAGCTGAAGTGGCAGTGGGCTGGCCATGTCTGTCGAAGGACCGATGGCCGCTGGAGCAGACGAGTCCTTGAGTGGAGACCGCGAATCGGCAAACGCAGCGTAGGGCGCCCCCCTGCCAGGTGGACCGACGACCTAAAGAGCGTGGCTGGGGGGGACTGGATGCGGAAGGCAGAGGATCGAGCGTTGTGGCGCAACTTGGGAGAGGCCTATGTCCAGCAGTGGACTGCGATAGGCTGAGTTGATTGATGAGGTGACCAAACGGTTTTGTACCAAAAGTATATTAATCTGTATTCAGTGTTAACTTCTTCATTCAATACCGTTGTTGAGACAACTTTAGCCTTCATTAGCTACAACAATAAATACATAAAATAATAATTGATCGTTACAAACTAATTAAGTCATTATTATCACTTACGTATTGGATCAAAGTTTCTCGGGCTAACAGTATTATCTAATAATAATATTATTTGCCTATACAATTATCACAATAATTCGTCACATCAATGATAAAGTTGCGAACCTGTCATGATTGATTTGCAACTTTACCATTGATGTGGCAAAGTTACGAAACTGTCATGTTAATAACAACTGATAAGCTGCAGAATTTTATTATGATGTGGAAGAGTTGAGAATTTGTCATGTTAATAACAACTAATTCGCAACTTTATTGTTGATGTGGTAAAGTTGCGAACCTGTAATGCTGATAACAAATGATTAGCAGCAAAACTTTATTATGATGTGGTAAAGTTGAGAATTTGTCTGTGTGTTTTAACAATTTAACTGATTCGCAACTTTACCACTGATGTGACGAATTATAGTCAAGTTATAAAAATATTTTACATGGTATGACATGGTTAGCAAGCGTAGTATACAATACCAATATAATATAGGGTCAATAGTCTCCAATGTACTTTCAATGGTAACTAAACTATTATAAACGGAACTGGCTAGTACCTATGTAAAATCCGTACAAGACTGGCTCAGCTTATGCTAGTTTAATTTTCATCGGTATGCGCTTGTCTGTACGCCCGGCGTAACCTGAGACACAGCCAAGCTCAGCTAGCGCCAAAACGTGCCGATAAGAAAAGAATAAAAAATATATTTTATAGAAAAAAAGGCAGTAATAGTTACAGGATTGGGAACCAAGCTCTTACTAATAAATTTGCTAGTTTCTAGTGCATGTTTTTAGTCATTATTTCTCTGCTACACGCTTCTGAGCAGCTTTGCCTTTACTGAAGAACATGTCCATGAATAAGCCTGAAAACAAAAATTTGAATGAGTGGGAAAAGTATTTACATTGCCAGTCGAACACCTTTTTACCAGGCCTACGATTCTGACACTCCATACTAGCAAACAGATTTATTTACCTACCCTACTACAAAAGCGTTCGCCTATCCGCACACATTTGAGTGTGTGCGTGCGTAAATACCCAGCCGTACTGCTACGTTGCGGGACGCTAAATTGGCGGGGGGAGGTGAGTGTCGCTTCTTTACGTAGTCATAGTAAGTATTCTTTGTTTTTACTATTATGTTAGCGCCGCTGTCATGAATAAAATTGTTTATTCGGTTATCGAGCAGGCGGCTATAGAGATTCACCGGCCAAATCACTACTCAATATCCGTTCACGACTGATAACTTCAATATTATATGACAGTGTAACAAGTATTTTGTTGTAAATTAAATTTTGGTCTCTAGCTGGTGGTATTTTTTTAAATTTATTTATCCAATACTAATACTGGGTGGTTTGGTTTTTTGATTATTCTGTCATGGTCATAGGCAAAAACACTGAAAGTAACCATGGGCATGCAATGAGTTAGTATTTAATAAGGTCGAACCTGAAAACACTATGACGGCTCCACACCACTGCCGTGGAAGTAGCACGTTGCCGAATATGACGACTGAAGTTAGGACTGTGAAGAACTTCCTCGTTGTGGTCACCACTGAGCAAGGCAGTGGACCAAATTCTGATACCTGGAATAAAGAAAAGAGGTTTATTGTAAACTACAGTTTGACACAAAACAGTATACAAAATAAGACGCCAATAGTAATATCACGCAAAATTCTTGTTATTTTTTGGGTCTACATTTGAATTTTTTGCTTGCTAAATATATGTAAAGTAATACACATTTTATATGGCCCACCGATGTACCTGCGCAGATGAACAATTTAAATATGGGGGAAATGGGATAACCAATCAGAAATCATCGCTGCGCGCCAAAAGTCAGCTGCTGCGTCTAAAGAATTGTCACCTTCCCTATTCCATTGAGTTGATTTCAAACCCTAATTGGTATAGTAGTCGTAACTGGCTGCCAAGACTGAGTTAATGGGTCATTTCCCTGACTGGGGAGTGTTATGATCACAGAAATAGATAGATAGAATGGAAAAGTGGGCATGCCGCGCGTGTCAATACTCTGCACCAGAGTGCAGGGCATTTCAAAACCTTTCTCAGTACGCCTTATGACTTTTTTCTGTAAATACTGTAACAAAAACCCGCAAAAATGCCTTATTGTGCTGTTTAAATGCAGAAACAAAAGCTGTAAAGTAAATTTGATTTTGTAGTAGTAGCACACCCCGGCCACTCAATACAATATGAATGCTAGCACCGCCTACATACGCAAGGTTACGTCTTATACAACCACGCACACACGTGTATGAATAGGGTTGCTTGCCGCTCGAAATGCCGACTGCGTTCCAAACGCTTCTCAGTAGTTCTCAGAGATGGCTTTAGCTTCTGCAGCGAAAGTTATTCTTGGGCACGAACGCAGTGAGTTTGTAAAGAAAATAATTTAGTATTTTTAATTAGCTGCAGTAAATTGATAGTTTTATTTATTGTAAATTGTTACTTAATGAGCTCGTACTACTGAATCACATTACTGAAGCTTATTAAAATACGATCAATCATTATATCTATTGGAAAATAAAATAAACAGTTAATTAATCAAAAAAAAATATTAAATTATTATTGCCATAGAAATTATACATTATAATAAAACAAGTTTAACCGGATTACATCGCGTAAATTGCATCGGTTGTATCTGACGATGTAATCCAGTAAAATTTATTTTATTGTAATGTGTAGTGATCGCGAAAACCTAATAAATTATTATATAAATTATACCTATATTACACACACTGAAAAATTTACACCTAAACGATTTAAATTGGCGGTTATTGAACCGTATGACATTGAAAATACGGAATCTCAAAAAAAGCTTTGTTTTGCAAGCATTACAATTTATAATAATTCATTCCTCTCTTATCATAAGTACGTAATTTTACAGTAAACAATCTCTCACTATAGTTGTAAAATTAAACTCTCGCGGTAAGTAGATACCTACCTTTAATAAAATACAATAAATAAGTACTCAAAGGAATTTGCTTTCAAGCATTACAAGCAAATATTTTTTTCCTTTTTGTCATAACTGGCAAAGTACAAAAAAATCGTTTAATTGTAAAATTAAATGCTCGCTGTTCTGTAGTTCTACCTATAAAGGTTTTTTTGTGGCTTACCTTATTTCATCCTTCGGAAATCGAAAAAATCTTCCGTTTCCTTGTCTAGATGTAGACACACATCCGTGTGAAGCACAATACACTACCATTTTCAATTAAAATACAACTACAAACACAAAAAAATATATTGCGTGACGCACTCGACTGGCGATTGACATACATTGAATATTGCAGTCCAACTTGCTGCCAAACTGCGGGCACGTGCGGGGCGCAGGTGAAGAACTTAAATTGGCGGGGGGCGGAGAGTGGCCGTTCTGTACGTTAGTACTATTAGATATTCTGTAGTAGTAGTGTGGTAGTAGAGCTCCATTGTGAAAGAGCTCGTCCAGGGAAGTACTACCACCGTACCTACTTCTCCGCCAAATAGTGGTGCTTGCATTGCTGTGTTTCGGTCTGAAGGGTACGGGTGCCAGTGAAATTACAATCACGTGAGACTTTCCATCTTCACGTCTGTTTGGCAAACCGACTTGTTGTGTGCATGTTGTTGTTATGGGCAAAGGTAACCGCTTAACATCAGGTGGGCCTTTTGCTCGTTTCGCCATCCTATACTTTAAAAAAAAAGTCATTTTTTAAAATTTATGACGTAATCATGGGAGGCGTAGTTTGTTCGAAAGTTGCCACGAATATTATCCACGTTATGAATCGCAAGTAAAATTGTGATTAAAACCATTCTACCTATCTATTTCAGTGGTTATGATCGACGCTCATCAACGCCACGGCACGGCAGAGGATTTTTGTAAATTGAAATGATTTTGAATCTTATTTAAATAGTCTTAGCGTTCACATTTCGTTGATATCGTCATAAGAAGGCTTGATCAATCGGCAGCCAGTCTCCTTGTGAGAATATCAATGGAATGTGAAAAACTAAGTTCATTTTTTTATTATTCTTATTAGGAACTCCAACAAAGAATAGACATTACGTGCTAATCATTGGTAAATTGATTTTAAATCTAGTGTTTCTTTAATTATAGGAGAATTAGAATAAATTGGATAGGTCCTGGGTTCGATTCGCGGGTCGGGCAAAGTGTTATTGGGTTTTTTCATTAGGAAATTCTCAGTAGCAGCCCGGAGTCTGGATTTGTGCCCGGTCAATGGCAATAGGCTCGCCCCCTATTACATGGGACATATTATGTTATAACTGGCGAAATATGGGTGTACTATTATACCTCTGCCTACTCCTTCGGGGAAATACAGGCGTGATGTTATGTTAAAATAAGATTCAAAATCATCAGATTTACAAAAACTATTTTTCATGCCCATGCCGTTTGTGAGCGCCGGTCATTACCGCCGCATAAAATTGCATGATGCTCAATTTGGGTTCAGGCCTGGTCTGTCGACAGAGAGTGCCATTCTGTGTCTTAAGCAGACCGTCCAGTACTATGCCGATAGGAAGACGCCAGTCTATGCATGCTTTCTCGATTTATCGAAGGCATTTGACCTGGTGTCCTATGACATACTGTGGGAGAAGCTACGTAGGGAGACTGAAGTTGAGAATGAAGTAACTTCTTTGTTGAAGTACTGGTATCACAATCAGACAAATTATGTGAAATGGGCAGGGTCATTGTCTGAGGAGTACAGACTGGAGTGCGGGGTGAGGCAGGGGGGGATAACTTCGCCTCGCCTCTTTAATTTGTACATCAATCAGCTGATCGTTGAACTCAGCAACACAATTATCGGATGTCACATTGATGGAGTTTGTATTAATAATATCAGTTATGCTGACGACATGGTGTTGCTGAGTCCATCGATTAGCGCGCTTAGGCGTCTTCTGCAGACTTGTGAAGGTTATGCACTGGCTCAAGGCCTCAGGTACAATGCAAAAAAGAGTGAGTTACTTGTGTTTAAAGCACGTGGCAAATGTTACTCTACAGTGCCACAAGTAACTATGTCCAATTCTCCTCTTAAAATAGTCACGCAATTTAAGTACCTGGGCCACTGGGTCACCGATGACCTTAATGATAACATGGACATTGAGAGAGAACGCAGGGCGCTGATTGTCCGATGTAATATGCTGATCCGCAGATTTGCGCGGTGTAACAAGCAGGTAAAAATTACACTCTTTAGAGCTTACTGCCAGTCATTTTACACCTGTAGTCTGTGGATCAGGTATACGCAGAGGGCATACAACGCCCTGCGTGTGCAGTATAATAATGCGTTTAGGATGCTGGCGGGGCTGCCGCGTTTTTGTAGCGCTTCCGGGATGTTCGCTGAGGCGAGGATTGATGGTTATCATGCCATCATCCGAAAACGGTGTGCCTCGACCCTTCGCAGAATGCGTTCCAGCTCCCACAGCATCCTGAGCGCATTGTGCGACAAGTGGGATTGTCCAATGTTGCGACACTGGATAGGGCTTCACACGTCTAGTGCGAACTATATCCAGTTCTAACTTCAGCAACATTTATTAATTTTAAGTTACTAACATTAGGTTTTTAGGTTTTCTTTTGTTTTTACTAACACTATATGGATCTACTTAGTTTGTGATTTGAAATAAAGATTTATATATATTACTGGGTTTCTTTGTTCAGAAAGTAAAATTTATTAGAAGTTGGTGCAGTATATATTTTACTGTCATATATTTCTATGCGACTAAGGGATTCACCAGAGGATGGGCAGCAGCATTCTCTGAGTATTTAACCAACCAACTGCGATCGCCAACCCGCCTGCCAAGCGTGGTGATTATGGCATATCCCCCCAACATACATATGCTTCGGGGAGGCCTATGTCCAGCATTGGATATCTTTCGGCTGAAATGATGATGATGATGATGATATTTCTATCAGCTATCAGCACATTCACATTGTTCACAAACTTCCTAGCCATAATCAAAGAGTATATAATCACTACGTCACACAAACCACATTTTCTTCTTTTGACCTTTTTATATCTAAACCATGTTCCGTATTCCTTCGCATCACATGTACATACACCATGTGCATCGACCATTATAGGTACCCTACAAAGACGTAATCATATCAGCTGCTACTAGACAGCTGCTTCTCAACGCGCTCTTATTGGTTCGGACAATGATACGCGCGGCGGGGCATTGAACCCATAGAGCAACCGCAACCCCAGGGAGGGGAGACGCCATAGCGCTTCCAACCGATACATTTTATTCTGTCGTTTTTGGCGGCGGGCTCCACGCACACACTATAACTTTTTCGCACACGTTTGAATCTTTTCGTACTATCGCTATAAACACACACATCCTTGAATTTAAAAATACATCTACAATTTAAATACACATCGATATTTTCTGTGTACAAACATCGTGTTATGACGCACACATTGACAAGTAAATCTAGTGACTCGACTCTATCGACAAGACATTGTCGATGTATGTTGGGTGTTTATCGTAAAATGGAAGTAGGAAACCGTTGAAATATATCAAAAACTAGTTTATAATAAAATAATTTTAATCAGGTATTGGTAATGTGCAAGGTGGTGGGGACAGATCTATTGAAAAATATTAAGATCGTGTTTCGTATTTCCACACTAAATTACCTTTATTTTTTATTTTTAAAGTACTCTTGAAGACGAGTAAAATTAACACAAACTGGTTAGTATTTTTGTTGTATTTTTGTAATCACCTTCCGAATCCATTATAAAATCAGCTCATTGGTATCTATTGCATTACCTATAGTAATTTTCAATAATGTAAAACAAGTTTCATAAGTTTGTAAAACAATAAATGACAATTTATTTTATCGATAAAAAATCAAGTAGACATTTGTGCCTCAACACTAATTTTATCCGGCCCAGACAGTTCGACTAGTCGGGCTGCCGGTCGAGCTATGTCGTAGAGTTGCGTACTCGCGCCTAGACTGGTTGATCAACAGGTCGGGACGAAGACTATTGAGATTAATATTTGAAATTTACTGTTTTAAAATAACAAATTGTAATAATTTAAATGAAATTTACTTACATATGAAAGGAAATGCCGTCTTTATTTATATTTGACGTTCCAGATTTTTTTTACAGCAGAAAACTGAACAATTCGGCATTTTTCTTGAAGCACGCTCACTCGCGCAGGTCGATTCAGTCTAGCAAAGCGTCCGGCCGCAACTAGTTTTATATAAGGTGCATGGCCGCGTGGACTTGTACTTTGACACAGGGGAATATCTGCGCTTGGCGTCTCCTTTCCGTGTTGCTCAATGCATTGAACCAATAGGAGCACGCCCAAGCAGTTGTGAATAAATAGAACAATTTCGGGATTGGAGAGCCTGTAGTAAAATTCATCTCTATAGGGTTTAAGGCTCGATGACCAGCTACGCGATTCAGAACCACACGATAACCAGTTGTCGACCTATTCGGTTTGTTATCTCTTTTTCTCTCGTTGCGTGAAAAATGAAGAAACGAGGGGAGCAGGTGATACCACATTTGTAGCAATACACATTTAAATATTCATAAAACATGAACCAATCGTGTGAATTAAATTAAGAACTGTGCTTAATTCTTACCATAAAGAATATGAACAATTGCCCCAAGGCGCCAACAATGGAGAGTCCACTCAGGTATAATATGACCTCAGGATATGTAGAAACAAAGGTGATAAACTTAAATACTTCACCACTGAAAATCACTCCTGCTGACAGTATAAGACTTGACCTGAAATGCAATAAATAATTCAATCAATTAAACGAAATTCTCATGCTATAGCCTGTAGGATTGCAAAACGACGTAAAGGGCCACTTGATATTAGCGGTTACTTTTGCCCATAGTATTATCATATGTTTCACCAGGTATTCTCTTCCCGCGATGGCCCCAGGCGACGTCACAATCAGTGTTGCCATTCTTCTTCTTATCGTGTTAATGGTTCAAATAAGTATAGGTAACTGTTTCGTTTAGATGTTTATTAAATAGAACTTGGCCACTTCAATGGCGTTTTCAGTGGCGGCGAATAGGTCATCTCTTGTGCAGGTGTTCGGGCACAAGGGACACGTTAGCAAGTGCGACATGGTTTTCTCTGGGTCACCGCAGTCATCAGTGTTGCCATTGATTGACATCTTCAATACAATTAAGGAGATTTTTATTCATAATGAATACAAAATAAATTCCTAACTAGCCTATTTGTTATCTCGAGTTATTCATCTAATTAGTTATTAAAGGAAACTTTATAAAATTACTAGTTCAAAGGTGCTTCTTTATAGAAGCAAATAAGTAAAAAAATGCTTTTTTCTCGGGTAATTTATTTAAACATACCAGGCCCCTCAGAAAGTATTGCGAAAAAAAGTTTTTATATATGGGAGACTGGCCAGTTATAATGTTTTTCGAAAATATGATTATTTATAAGTAAAAATAAGTAAGTTCCAATTTCAAAATTTCCCTCCACATTTTTTGCGAGTTAATTCAAAGTATTGTGTCTCACTGAAATATGGATCTGCGCCGGGAACATTTTAGAGCTATGATTTTATACGATTTCAAGTGTCGCCTGAAACCGGATGAATCGTACGATAGACTTCAAATGGCATTCATGGATGAAGGCCCTTCCAAGGCAACCGTGTATCGTTGGTATAACGAATTCAATCGCGGTCGACCAACTTTGGGGGATGACGAAAGAAGCGGTCGCCCTTTGACGGCTGTTACCGAAGAAAACGTGCTAGCAGTGAAAAATTTAATCCAAGACAATAGGCGAATTACATATCAGGAGATTCAATACATATTGAAGATTGGATCGGGAAGCGTTCACGAGATTCTACACAGCCATCTTCGCGTGAGGAGGATAGTATCACGCTGGGTGCCGCACAACCTCACCGATGCTCAGAAGCAGGCCCGGGTGGAATGGTGCCGTGATATGCTTAACAAATTTGAAGCAGGCTCGTCTCGGCGTGTTTACGACATCGTTACAGGTGATGAGTCCTGGATTTATCAATACGACCCAGAAACCAAGCGCCAGTCGACTGTTTGGGTGTTTCAAAATGAGCCAACGCCTACCAAAGTGAAGCGATCTAGAAGCGGGGGTAAGATTTTGATCGCTAGCTTTTTTAATTTGACTGGCCACTTGGTATCAATTCCCTTACGGGATCAAAGAAGCATTAATGCCGAATGGTATACTACCAAATGTTTGCCAGAAGTTTTCTCTGTTATAAGCAACAAGCGACCAAACACAGGGCTCCGCGGGCTACTGCTCCACCACGACAATGCACCTGCGCACACCGCACTCAAAACGAGGGACTTCCTGGACAGCACGCCAGTCAAACTCCTGGGTCACCCTCCTTACAGCCCTGATCTAGCACCGTGTGACTTCTTTTTATTCCCAAAAATAAAAAATCAGCTCAAAGGGATACAATTTTCGTCGCCGGAAGATGCGCTGGCTGCGTTCGAGCAGGCTGTAAACGAGGTGTCTGCGGCGGACTGGAAAAAGTGTTTGAAAACTGGTTTAGGCGCATGAATCTTTGTATAGAGGCTGGTGGAAAGTACTTTGAAAAGATTTGATAAAAATATATGTACGTATAGAACATTTTTTTTTAGTTTCGCAAAACTTTCTGAGTGTCCCACGTAGTGGCAGCACATAAAACTGACAAGTGTCACGCTAACAGTCCGCTATTGGCTCCACAGGCGATGACGTAGTCTTGGAGCAATCACGTGACCTAGCTGTCACGGGAAGTGAGTACCTGGTGAAACATGTTAGGTATTATACCATGCTTTCGCCCTTAACAACTAGCTAGGCTTTTGTGTAATTGGTATTGCAATTTGCGTTCCTCAACCTCATGTGATTGTTATTTCACCGGCACCTAAGCACTCGAACACAGCAATTGGCTGCAGATACTTTCTTTCAACAATATTAAATACAATATTCATTAAATGCCCTTTACAGTGTAATTTTACAGTGTAAACCATTAAAACAAATATTTGCTTAACATTATGTTGTGGAGACTGGTGCCTGTACTAGGTGAACCTGTGTTACAGGTCTCCAGGACTCCCAACTACCCGGACATAGTAAACAAAAGTCAATATATTATTTTAACATTTCAGCATTATTCATAAAAATCTTGGTGTCACGGATGTGTACATAATTTATAGTTAAGGTAATAATAACAATGAAAGTGAAGGTGTAGTGTAAGGATACAACAAAATGCGTTGTGTAATAAAGGGGAGTGTGTGTATTTAATATCATATAGTGTTGAGGACTAGAGCGTACACTGTACCTGTATTTCAGGTAACCAGCTAGGTTATTCACAACCATTCGAAAGTGCCCTACCGAATCCGTGAGAAAAGTTACCGAACTTGTACTCTAAACGCAATTCACAAATCCTAAATTGAAAATTTTCGACGGTTCTTTAATGAATAACGTCAATTTACTTACAGAAACTCTTCCGAGTCTCGGATTTGTGGGTAGCGTTTAGCGTACACGTTCGATAACTTCCCTCGAGGATTCGGAAAGGTCACTTTCAGACGGTTGTGAATAAGCAGATATCCAGACCGGGATAAAATAACACGACATTGATTTGTAGAAAGAAAATATCGGTCAAGAGCAGGATTCGAAACTGCGTTTTCTGGTTCAGTACAACAGTCGCTTCAACCATTCGAAAGTGCCTTACCGAATCCGTGAGAAAAGTTACCGAACGTGTACTCTAAACGCTATTCACAAATCCTAAATTGAAAATTTACGACGGTTCTTTAATGAATGACGTCAATTTACTTACAGAAACTTTTCCGAGTCTCGGATTTGTGAGTAGTTTTTAGTTAGAGGACCTGTTCGATAACTTTCCTCGAGGATTCGGAAAGGTCACTTTCAGAAGGTTGTGAATAAGCAATCTACAGACCGGGTTAAAATAACACGACATTGGTTTGTAGAAAGAAAATATAGGTCAAGAGCAGGATTCGAAACTGCGTTTTCTGGTTCAGTACAACAGTCGCTTCAACCATTCGAAAGTGCCTTACCGAATCCGTGAGAAAAGTTACCGAACGTGTACTCTAAACGCTATTCACAAATCCTAAATTGAAAATTTACGACGGTTCTTTAATGAATGACATCAATTTATTTACAGAAACTCATCCGAGTCTCGGATTTGTGGGCAGTTTTTAGTTAGAGGACACGTTCGATAACTATCCTCGAGGAATCGGAAAGGTCATTTTCGGAAGGTTGTAAATAAGCAGATCTCCAGACCGGGATAAAATAACACATTAGATTGTAGAAAGAAAATATCGGTCAAGAGCAGGATTCGAAACAGCGTTTTCTGGTTCAGTACAACAGTCGCTTCAACCATTCGAAAGTGCCTTACCGAATCCGTGAGAAAAGTTACCGAACGTATACTCTAAACGCTATTCACAAATCCTAAATTGAAAATTTACGACGGTTCTTTAATGAATGACATCAATTTATTTACAGAAACTCTTCCGAGTCTCGGATTTGTGGGCAGTTTTTAGTTAGAGGACACGTTCGATAACTATCCTCGAGGAATCGGAAAGGTCATTTTCGGAAGGTTGTAAATAAGCAGATCTCCAGACCGGGATAAAATAACACATTAGATTGTAGAAAGAAAATATCGGTCAAGAGCAGGATTCGAAACAGCGTTTTCTGGTTCAGTACAACAGTCGCTTCAACCATTCGAAAGTGCCTTACCGAATCCGTGAGAAAAGTTACCGAACGTATACTCTAAACGCTATTCACAAATCCTAAATTGAAAATTTACGACGGTTCTTTAATGAATGACATCAATTTATTTACAGAAACTCTTCCGAGTCTCGGATTTGTGGGCAGTTTTTAGTTAGAGGACACGTTCGATAACTATCCTCGAGGAATCGGAAAGGTCATTTTCGGAAGGTTGTAAATAAGCAGATCTCCAGACCGGGATAAAATAACACATTAGATTGTAGAAAGAAAATATCGGTCAAGAGCAGGATTCGAAACAGCGTTTTCTGGTTCAGTACAACAGTCGCTTCAACCGCTAAGCTACCGTGAACTCTGCTTATGGTATCTTATTGAACTTCCACTTGAAACCGCCTTAGTGTCAGCGCAGACCAAGAAGAGAGCAATAGATTTTCTGATAACATAAAAAAAAACTCTATTGCCAAATTCATAACGTGTTAAATACTTCGAGCGATACAGGCTGCCCGCGCGTGCTCGAGACTGCGCGAGTGCTATAAGAAAATCCTCTACTCTGCGCTCCCCTTGGTCTGCACTGACCCTTAGAGTGACGGTTCCAATACTGCTCATGAACGAATTTTTCTTTCCACAATTTAATATTTATATCTTTAGATTCGCCTCGCTTTCGTTAATGCGTTAAAGTAATAGAACACAACACCATAATTCGCTATTTTAAATTTTAACTGTCGCATTAAACGGCAAAATCAATTCGTTATTTTTTTATTTTCATACAAATTATTATTTAATGTTACAAACCTTGTTGTAGATGATTCATTTAGGACTGATTTCTCAAGAGCCTGATAACTTTTACCGGAAAAGTAAGTTTGACATTTTGACAGTTGTTGTATGCAGTTGTATGTATAGAAAATCTATCAAAGCATCACATTTATACCTCGGTTAAAAATTATCGGACGATTGAAAGAAGGAATGAAGGAATATATCATCTTATGAAGATCACTCAACTCAAAAGTATCAATTTCGCAAAACGCAAGTTACTTTATTCATCATCAAGAAATAAATAAAAATAGCGGACCTTTAATTTAAATAAACAATCATTCGCTGCGCAATTTTATTATAAATATTTAATATTAATTACATACCACCAGTTTGTATTCAACATCATTGCGTAGGCTGAAGGCGATGATTCGGTCTTTATGCGTTCCTGGAAACAATAAATAATAAATTAATAATGTATTTTCATAAATTATCTTTACAGAAAAAAAGGTGACGTTGGTATCTGTACAGTCTAATAAAGCAATTAGTATACAGGGTCGCCAGATATAGATGAAAATTTCTCAGGAAGTTATTATAGAATGGTTTGAATAGGGTTTTGTATAAATACAGTTTAACTTTTTCCGTTATTAAAATGATATTTCACTCGAAAACATCCATAATCTTCTGAGAAAACTTAATTTATATCTGTCTACCCTGTATACCAATTGCTTTGTTAGACTGTACTAATGAAAAAACATTGTATCACAGGCACCAGCGCCTTCCATTACGTTACACAAAGAAAGAAAATAAAAATAATACAAATACAAAGAATAAAATTGTTATAGATAGTATTTCATCATCATTGGCGCTGATTCTTTTGTCCACGAACTAAACTTAGGTCACTTTATAATAAAAATCATTAGAAAACTCTTAATATAAAATTCAGTCCTAAACCGGGTCCCCTTCACCAAGATTTAACAAAGCGTCTCTTGCCATTTTTATTACCACGTTTTTATTAACTGGCTTTCAGTCTTGTCTGTCTGTTTCGGTACAAATTTTGCAATCGATTTTAAACTAAGTTCCCGATGTTCTAGACTTGAAACTTTAAACATAGCTCAAAGGGTTTCATGGACAGCTAAATCGCTAGGTATTCTAAATTTCCATACAAAAGACACTTATATGCAATATATGCCCTAAAAGTGTGTGTGGAAGTTCTTGTTGAGTGCAGAGTTGGAGCCGGAGGTTTTAAATGTGATTTACCGAAGTCGGAGTCGGAGGCGAAGGCGGACTAGAAGACAGATCTGGTGTAAAGAACCACTAACAGAACCAGCTGTTCCAGTGGTAAAACCACTACATTGGTATCACTGACTGAACGGGAAACGCGAGCGTGAGGGGATTCCCCAGGGGACAAGTCAAATCTTCAACGTACGCGTTCTGGCCGCGATAGCTCGCTATGTTTCGATCTTCGTTATAACCTCTGATTCAAAAATATCAGAGCCGGAGCCGAAGTCGGAGATCGGAAGTTCCGACCTTTAGGAGTCGGAGTCGAAGCTCTGTAACATCCCTAGTGCAGAGATCACGCTCAAAACCCTCGATATTAAACGGTTACAGTGTAAACATATATTTCGATGAATATGCACTGATCGCGAATGACCCAATGACAAATAACAATTGAACGGTGAATGAAAAAACAAAAGAAAGCTTGCGCTAACAGTTGAACGACGAATTACTTTAGGATTCAAAAAGATGGTGTGGGAAAAAAAAACAACTAAAGTTATCACTGGTGATACCGCGGGTCTCAGGAAGTTAATACGATACATAAACTACATTTAATTTCTTTAGTCATAATGAGTAGTAATAGTAGATTAGTAGCCAAGGGCTGTAAGGCATCAATTGCAGCTCGAGATATTTAGGCGCACGAGCGCAGCGAGGGTGCCTATAGTTCGAGGGTGCAATTGATGCTTACACCCGAGCTAACTACTCTGCTTTACATCTCGATTGTGGCATTACAAGAATAAAACATTTTATTAGTTAAAATTTATAGTGAAATGAGAACTATTTTCAAATTTTAGGGACAGGTGTTTTTTGGGTATGTTAATAGTTTGAGATTGTGATATTTGTTGGTCATGGATAAAATTTGACGGGATGAAGCTTTCTTCAGCAGAAGTTGATGGTTGCGGATCATCTCTTGAGAAAGATGTTTCATTTTTTGAAAGCTGAATAGTTTTCGTTATTTGGTTGCGCCTTTTTTCATCTTTTTTTAATTTTTTTTTTTCAAGAACGAAATTGAGCTTCGCCGTTCGATATTTAAAATTGATGACTATTATACTCATACGAAGACAAGGCTGAATAGCGAAGCGACCTGTTTTGTCATTGGGCTGAATGCATGATGTCTATTGCCAGTATGATGGTTAGATGTACGCGAACTTTTTGAAAGAGTGAAGAGTTTTTTTTTAAATTACTTACCGCCCTAGGGCTTTTCTAGCTACATTATTACCCTAGAGCGCTAATTGGTTACCTACAAGCCCCATTTGGGGGTAATAAGGACCTAGTTACCGAATATGAGAGATGTAAAAAATATTACCTGTACAGCACCAAGAAGTCCATCCATGATGAGTGACAAAATTAGCAAGAGCTCCCCAATGCCAAAACTAGAAGATTCCTCCACGGTCTTCTTGTTGCCTTGGTCTTTGTACATGAACAAGACAACACCCAGGACTATTAGAAAGACAAAGAGGTACTTCTTCATTGGGTAGGACTTCCGCCCAATGAGGACGCCAAGTATCATCACAGGTATAGGCTTTGCTGCTTTACCAACAACCTGGAAATAGTTAAGAAATAATAAATGAACCTGTCCGTTAATTATGACTCAATGATCATCATTATTTCAGCCGAATTACGTCCACAGCTGGACATAGGCCTCCCCCAAGCATCGCCACAACGACCGGTCCTGCACTTTCCGCATCCAGCAGATTGACCGTGACCTTCACCAGGTTGTCTCATGACTCAATAATAATATGCCAATAAAAATGTTCAACACAAAAAATAGCACCACCCCATCTCTTCTCTTGGGTGTCGTAAATGACAACTAAGGGGTTCAGCAGAGGATGGGCAGCAGCATTCTCTGAGTACTTATTCACCAACTGCGATAGCCAACCCGCCTGCCAAGCGTGGTGATTATGGCATATCCCCCCCTTTCAGGGGAGGCCTATGTCCAGCAGTGGAAGTCTTTCGGTTGAAATGATGATGATGATGAATAATATGACTAATTGGCAATGTAACAAACAATCCGCTTATACTCTAACAAAAACATATAGCGATCACCTACCAATTGATAATGTTGTTCAATCACAAACATACATTGTACAAGTACATACTGAATACATTGTACAAGTACATACATACATACATACATTGTACAAGTACGTACATATACACATTTTACAAGTATATTGAATATGATGCTATGTTTTATCATATTTGAGGCTTCAACCACTTCTTCTTCCCCTGTATTCCAAAATAATTCTTAAGCATGAATCTAGGTTTAAGTACAGACATTTCATACATTGACGTCAAACAAAATTACAAGGATGTATGGAATGACAACTCTTGCGTCTATATTAATGCTTGAGCATCATTTTAGAATTTGGGCCTTAGTACTATATATATATTATATTTAATATTGTTTTTATAGTAATGTTACCTGCGTTGGGTAGTTGATCCATTGTAATGCCATGTTAGAGCAGACCATACCAAGAAGATATGTCACTGCTGATGAGAAATAGTATACCTTCCTTGTTGAGTCTGCTTCTTTCTTCCATGACAGCTGGAACAATATTCATTATACAATTTAAATTGTGGAAAGAAAAAATCGCTCACAAGCAGGATTCGAACCTGCGACTCCTGGCTCAGTATGCCAGTGCTTTAGCCACTAAGCTACCGTGAACACTGTTCGTGGTATCGAAATTCTCATCCACTTGGCATGTCTTTGGGTGACGTCAGCGACATCTTATTAAAAAACAGTGTTTCTTAACCAACTCGACTAACTTTGCAGTTAATTCAAAGTCATATAGATATGCCTACCCTTACTAATTATTTTATTATTTTTAACTCATTTAGGCATGCGAAGAGAAAAGAGAAATCTTACGACTTCAATTGAGGGAAAAAAAAAAAAACTTTCCACAATTTAAATCGTAAGATTTCGCTTCGCATGCGTAAATGCGTTAAAAATAATAAAATAATTAATATTCATTATGTTACCTAGTACTTCAAGCAATTTGCATTACACAATATATCAAGGGGTCCCACATATCTACACTTATAAAGACAGATGTCCTGACTGACAGAGATTCATCAATGCAGAAGCGAAACTACTCAAGTTAGAAACATTAAATTGGGACACTAGGTTCTATTTGTAACGTAAGCACTCACTAAGAAAGGATTTTTCGGTAATTCTAATCGTAAGGCGTTGAAATAGGGTGTTAGATTTTATATGAAAAATCTTTTCTCCTGTATCGATTCACTAAAACCTTGGGAAAAATATTCTATAAAGTAAACAATGAAACATTTGTTCAATTTCCAAAATTACCTCTAGAAAAGGGTGCAATAAGGTTATACATTTTGTTTGGGAGAATATTATTGCATAGCTGGATTAAGTCGAAACTCGAAATAATCTTTAAAGCGAATAACTAATTACATGTTTCGGATTTTTCGAATCCTGCACTCTAACAAGAGATTTTTTTTTTTTTTTTTATAGTATAGGATGGCGAAACGAGCTAAAGGCCCACCTGATGTTAAGCGGTTACCTTTGCCCATAACAACTGCAATACCACCTGGGCTGTTGCCTAAATGGTACCGCAAGTCGGTTCGCCAAACTGAGACATGAAGATGGAAAGTCTCATGGTCATGGTTTCTGTAACTTAGTGATTATTTTCTCTGTGGAGGTTTCTATGAAAAATCTTCACAGGGTGACACTTGACATAAAGTCTTCAAAGTAAATAATAATAAAGAAATACATATTATTCTTTTCCAAAAACTATGACACAAAACATTATGTGGGGCATGTTAAAACTTTTTATGCAAGCAAAGTTCCACAAGCACTGTTAGTTACTAATACAAGGGCAAAAACACTACTTTACATGAGAGTGGTTTAAAGATTCTATAGGCCATAAATATAATGTTGTTACTTGTACTCCTTCATAACTTTGTATCTCCAAAAACATGAGATCTTTTAAACAAATTTAATTTAGTGCAAAATATAGGTGATTTTGTCAGTCACTCAAAGGGCAATATGAGGGCTAATGCTGCAATATGATCGAATCAGAAATAAGAAGATTTGCAGGAGAACGAAGGTAACCAACATAGCACGAAGAATTGCCCAAACTTAAGTGGCAGTGGGCGGGGCACATTGCTCACAGAATGGATGGCCGATGGGGCAGTAAAGTTCTGGAGTGATTGGGCATTGTGTAGGTAAGAAATTGGAGTGAGTGTGAGTAAATGTTAATGTGAATGAGAAGGTATTGAAGAATATGTGTGATTGTAAGTAAATAAAACAGCACTTCACTTTGGTCAACATTTCTGACATAAACATTTGAGCAGTGTCGCCATAGGGCCGGTTATTCTAAACACTTCATTATCCACTTGGATCTGTGCTTATGCAAAAATTCAGCAGTACTAGGATGCCACAAATATAACTTTATAAGGAGGAACTAGTAGTAGTAGGAGTAGCAGTGATAGCCTAGCGATTGAACGCTTGCCTGCCATGCAGGAGTGTGTGAGTTTGATCCCGGCCCGCACCTCTGACTTTTCGAATTCATGTGCGGATTTATATTCGATTATCACTTGCTTTAACGGTGAAGGAAAACATTGTGAGGAAACCTGCACACCTGAGAGTGCTCCATACAGTTCTCAATGGTGTGTAGTCCGCCAACCCGCACTAGGCAGCGTGGTGGACTAAAGCCTTAGCCTTCTCATACTGAGAAGAGGTCTGTGCCCAGCAGTGGGACAGTAATGGCCTGGTTATGTTATGTAAGGAGGAACTTACCATCAAAAGTTGCATGAAAGTGTAATTCACGATGCACTGTGTTAGGACCAAGGATAGTGTACACGTGAACTTTTCATTATTTTCACCATATTTTCCCCTCGTTATCTTTTCTTGTAACATTCCAAATATGAAATAACATACAAATATTGCACCCGCGTACCATAAAAACCTAATTTCGCTCCGGTTTTTAGACATTTCGAAGAAAGATTTATGCCACGCACCGACTGTAAACAAAGTTTTGATTAACGACCAAGTGCAGGAAGTTTAAACACAAGATAAGTAACACAACCAGAACTACACAAGTTAAACTATAAAACAGGCTGACCTCTAAATAGATATTTAAGCAATTGAAAGATGTTTCTATTGCTTTTCCGTTCTGCAACAATATCTAAAATATCAATATTAATACTATTCGTGATCAGCTCTTGACTGGCCATATGCACAGTTAACAAAGTTTTTATTTTACCAACTGTGTTACCAACCAATCAATTCGTCCCTAATCTCAAGGATTAGATTCTGATGCTTGGTCTCTTTTACTCAATACTAGTGATGAGCGTAATTGATTATAAATACTCGATGAATTGATTATAAATAATCGATTAATTGATAATCAAGATAATCGCTCCTTATTGATTACGACTTTCATGATTAATTATGTAATCGATTATTAACAATAATCGAAAAAAAACACTAGTTTTTGACAAAAGTTTGCAACCCAAAGAAAAGAACATAAGAAGCTTCGCATGCGTAAAATGCGTTAAAACTATCCCACTGCTGGGCAAAGGTATCGCTCATGTTCTTCCAAACGTCCAATCACTATCGTGAAAAAAAAACACGCATATCGGCCAAGAATTCTCAGAATGAGGAACCAATGAGCAGATCATCTAGATAGGCGAAGCTAAATTAAAATGATTTATTGAAGCTGGTTAAAAAACTACTTAACCTAAGTCAATAAAATTTATATGGGACCACCGCGCGGACTTTCTCTACCAAATAAAAAAACAACCACGTAAATCAGAATCTCGGAGTAATCGGTGTACATACATGAAAAAAAAAACCCGCGGAATACATAACCTCCTCCTTTTTTTGAAGTCGGTTAAAAATAAATGTATAATAATCGATTAATAGAATATTACTTTTAGGTATTATCGATTAATTTATTATCAAAATAATCGAATCGACACATCACAACTCAATACTTACAAGAAAGGGATAGGCAATACAGCTGTCATTTGTCCACGTGTTCTTTGAAGGTTCTGATGCTATGACATGGCCCAACACAGGGTTGCCAGACGCGTCGAAGTGAATTATCGTACTGATGTTTAAAAATTATCTTACCAGACAAAAAAATATCGTACAAGTATAAAATACTTAAGTTTTTTCAGGGTTTTCAGATGAGTACAGTAGACCGCACTTTAGTTACGTTTACTTGAATTTCAAAAATCAAATTTTTTAGGCCCACCCATAATTTATAGTATTTCTAGTGAATATCGTGTTTAATTTGTAGTATTTCTATGAATTCGAGCAGAGATTTCCAGACGTCAAAATTATCTTATTATCGTATATCGTATTTTGTATCGTACATCGTACCAGAGGCGAAATTATCATACATGTACGATAATTATCGTACGTCTGGCATCATTGGCCCCACACAGTGATGTGACTCGAGACATTCGAGTAATTTTACAATAAAATTATTTTACTCGAGTACTACTCGAGTGGTCGAGTACTTTGAGTGGTTCATAAGTCACTCGAACACTCACCTCTATCGAGTCACCTACCACAATCCTTAAATTAATTACTTTTTTATTTTGTAAATACCTAACTTGAGGCTAAGGCACTTTAGTCATGACGCGACGCGATACAGAATTGCATCGATTGCAACTAGAGCCTGACGTTTCAAAAGTGCCTGTAATTATGTTTACTTGAAATAAAAAAATTTTATTTGAATTGCCGATATCGGTCTGTTCTGACAAGATCGATTGGACTGACGATATCGCTCACAGAACAGCTCGATATCGAATTGCGTGTAATGACCTGCGATCTTGTTTCAAATGTACGGGGGCGTGCGACCGCTCGATTTCGTTTCGACTTACACGCGATTCCTGTTTAGGATACTTTGTTGTGATATCGATGAGCGACTTCTGTTGCGCAACTAGTAATGTCTGTCATTCCTAATAATTAAAAATAAAATACAAATACCATTCAGTATTTATTTACAAGAAATTGAAAAATATCCCTGCCAGGGTGATTTTTTCAACAGGGCATAGATGGCCAAATCCGAGAGTATAGGTTATCTGTGGTATAGGCAATAGCGAATGCTCAAAGGAATCTCGGGCCCGATTTTGATAAAAAAAATTTAAATCAACGGGTTCGATCCCCGGCTAGGAAAATTGTTTTTTTTATGTACTTCCGCGGACTGAGTGACGCTATTTCGACCCTCTTTTTTAATTATTTTTAATACAAATATTGCTCGATCAGTACATACCTACAGTAGTATTTAGGTAAGAAAATAAAATAAAATAAAACATCTGCGGTCAGTCAGGGGACCCTGTCAGGAACGAAGTTATCTTTAAAATTAATATTTTTTTGACCAGTTCTTTTTTTTATTTTTTTTTTATTTATTTTTTTCATCAACTTATAAAACTATTTCATTACAGCGTTGGGAACCACCTTTTAAGCAAATGCTTGCTTGTGTTAGGGAAAAGTTTAGTAGTTTATAGTGCTAAATTTCGCAACTATAATACAAGATAGATGACAGGGAACATCAAGCGTCGGACTGAGATACCACAGATCCCAGGTTCGATCCCCAGTAAAACATTTATTTTATATGTTTTATTTAATAGTTAGCTGTAACTTTGACGTTATCCACCACATGGTGCTTAAAGTTCTCACCTCAGCTGACAACTCTCTACGTCCGTATATTAGAAATAATGAAAACTTTATCATCACTACTAGTTTTGCTAATACTACTAGGATCATGAATTATTATATGACAAGTTATTCACGGACCGATTCTGTAAAGATTGGTTGTACAGAATCCACAATTTTAATATTTTTAGCCTGCACCATCACTGATGATAAATGGCGGTTATCACATTATACACTTGGATTTTAAAGGTATTTATTAAAAGGCGCATGCGGTAAATATTAATAATTATAATGCGTAACGATGCTTGGGGGAGGCCTATGTCCAGCAGTGGACGTCTTTCGGCTGAAATGATGATGATGATGATGATAATGCGTAACTATAATACAAGTATAAATAGCAGGGAACATCAAGCGTCTGACTGAGATACCACAGGGCCTAAGTTCAATCCCTAGTAAAAAAATGTCTTTTTTGTGTTTTATTTAATAGTTAAAATCTGAAGTGACTATACTTTTTCTCCCGAAACACACCTACCTCAAGCCGCGTTAAGGAACTTCGTTCCAATTTGTAAGATCTATGTTTACAATAAAAATCGTGTTGAATTATTGTTTTTAGTATAGTTGTACTCAATAACTTTCACGCTGCCATCGAGATTTCAAAATTATATAAAATTACATATTCCTCGTCACTCGACATGATCATGAATATTCACAAACATAGAAATCTAAATAAAGATAATAGACGTGGCAAAGGTGCGTGAACTTTTTGCCGCGTACAGGTGTTTTTTAAGAAACCAGTGCGCAAACCTTTTGCTTGATCATCAGTGTTGTTTTGAACGTAGAGTGACTATAATTGTATTTTGCAGCATATCTAGCAGCGGTTTTTTTAGGCTTAATTTATTTTGCATTGAATGCTAGAAACATGGTGGGCGTGATTGCGTATTTATGTGTTGAAAACCGGTGACATGCGTTCCAATAGATACCACACAGTACATATCATTTCTATTACCTTATTATTCTGATTTCTATGTTCACGAATGCTAGCGTTCCAAAGGTTGTGTCAATCCAATTAAATAATTGATGTAATTGCCACGTACCTACACAAATTACAACTTTACTGACATGAAAACTAAGTTGAGTTCAGAATGACAAAAACGGTTAAAAAGGTCTTAAAAGTATGTACGTTTCAAAGGAAACTGATGTTTGTGTCCTGAGAAATAGGGTTTCTAATCCAAAATCATGTGAATTGAAATTGGATTGACATTGACTTTAGTTTGTCCGCGACGCAAATGAGTCGAGTTGCATCGAATCGCTCCATTAGAACGTACGTACAATTTGAGTCGACAATCGATGCGATATCGCTCGCATCACGGCGTGTCATGAGTAAAGTCCCTTAATAAAACGACAAGTTTGAAGTTTTATTTCAAAACATCGTCAGTCTTATAAAATCAACATTCATCTATAGAAGTTAATATAATACGCTAATAAAAATGAGCAAATATGGTCTATTCATAAAACCAAATAACAAACATAAAATGGAAAAGCGATCTTAAGAATAAAAACACATCGTTTCACATGCATGTCTCGGTGAGTGATTAACGAGAACTCGAGTCCAATACGTTTTTTTTCGATGTCACTCAAGTAAAAACTGGACTCGAGTCGCATCACTACCCAACACCACAGAGATGTACACCTCTGGAAGTGCCCTATTCCTCTATATGTATATCCACCTAGTAAAAATCTAATAAATATTGTTATATAAATATGAATCTATAGGTACTTTGTTTCTTGTTAACCCACGTGTACGCACCTAAAAAAGAAGTAAAATTGACAAAATTGGCAGTTGTCAGAGTGTCTAATCTGACAGTTATGTGTCAAAATTGTCAGGAAAACTTGCAAACCGTTTCAAAATTGCAAACCTTGCAAATGACATCAGATATTGACACTTGACAACACGTTGACAACTCAATCTGACAGATGATTCAATATTAAAGTCATTTTTTGTGTTGCCATCCGCTAGTAAAATAAAACGCATATGAAAGGGTCAGCAAGATTTCAATTCACGCCCATCCCATCCAATCCTCGCCTCGCGCCGGTTTGAAACCATCTTCAGTCATAGATATTACACCTATAGGTCTGTGGAGGTCTGTGGCATTTGTCGTTTCCAGCCAGTCGTTTCTGTATGCACCATAAAGGTATTATACTGACGTTCAGTATAGAAATGTCTTTGGTATGCACAGATGTCATTGGGATGTAGGCCACAGATTACTATATTAGTAGCTAGAGCTAGCCACAGAGGCATGTATGTAGGCACGATGTAGGTACCTAAGGCCCGTATTACATAAGCTTCCTCAAGTACAGTTTAAACTCCAATCACCTGATCACTAAGGATAAAATCGTTACTTGAGTACCTGTCGGTCTTATTCCAGAACGGTAATTATAAACTTTAATTCAACAAAATAGCACACGAATTTGACCTGAAATATAATAGAAATCTCTACGCAAGCGTAATCTGGACCACACTAGAGTGATTACAGATCAAATCTCAGCTGAAATTCCGAAACAGGTGACAGTATAAAATAAAACTAAACTCAGCTGAACTGTGATCAATAAATGTCTACTTGAGGAACGTTCTAAAATCAAAGCTCAACTCAAAACTAGTTTTAAACAGAGACCAACGCTTGAGTATCGTTCTGGAATACGGGCCTAAGTATGATACACAGACTACTAGGGGATACTGTATAATATCTGCTATCAGGTAAATAGGCCAACAGCGTCATCTATCATCTTATTCATAACATAAATAGTACTGCTTTAGTTATTAAATACCTTTGCTGTAATGATTAAAGATGGCGCTTCACCGAATCTTAAGGGCCTCAACAAGGAATAACAAACAAGGGCCTCAGCCGTAAGGCTGAGTCTATACCTACTTTGACGTTAAAGATTTTTTCAACAGGCCGTCTTCACTCTCCTCGTAATTTGATAGTATTTTTTCTTTAAACCACGATAGCTACCAAACGAACAACTCAAAAGAAAAACAGGACAAGATACACGCTTCGTATTATATTATCTGTGCTGATACTACTCGTTGTCAATAAAATTAAATAAAGGAGTAATAATTGCGTTGTTTGTTAATCAGTGGATTGTTGTTTATTAGAAATAAAAAGAAAAAAAAAAATACGCGGTGACTTGAGAACCCCCTTCTTTTTTTTGTCGGTTAATAAGTAACGTTCAACGACTTCACCGAGGTCATCCCCCTACATCTCTTCCATCCACATCCACGCTCGCCTCGTATACCTACTCGTTTCATCAGTATCTTATCATCCATCCTCTCTAGATGCCCAAACTATCCTAACATACCTTTCCTACTTCCATAACACGCTATCCTCTCTCTATCTCTAAACGTTATGCCACACATACTTCTCAAAACCTACATTTCTACACTGCATTTATTCTGTCATACCCAACTTTCACTAAGATCCATACATAAGTGTCAGCACCAACCCTCCCCCATGAACAATCAGCTGAGCCTTTTTCGAATATTCTAAAAAATTCATTCACTTGATTACCAGCAACAGCACTCACTCTCCTTTCAATGTCCCTCACATGCCTTCCATGACTTCCATCCCTCATCCCTCGTAAACATAGAACCTAGGTATAAAACCCTTTCAATTGTTCTACCTTTTCATCATCTAACAGAATATTGCACTCTGTCATAAATTATTCTTCCCCTTTGGGCATTATATTATCTGTACCTTTGGGTGATTTTCTTTGTTCTATTCTTAGGGTAAAAGATTCTTATAGGTAGAATTAGTTATGATGACGGAGTGCAATATTTATTTTTATAATTTTATAAATTAACTTTAAAACGTATTATTCATTAGAAATGACTCTGGCCCCTAAAATTAAGTTAATAACAAAATAATAAAAAATAAATAATTTTGTGAAGTGAATTAAAATCAATAAAAATAATACATTGACAGATTATGAAGTTCATGATTATGAACAACAGTCTAAAGGGAAAAGTGAAATGGGACAACAGAGCGCAATTTTTATAAACTATGAGAGTTGATTTTTCATGTTTATCGCGGATTACTTTTTTATTCACCAGCAACCGAATTGTATAGTCCCAGCTTTATTTTCCTAGAAATTTGATTTAACGCCATCTATATTTTTTAAACATACTACTAAAATGTAAGCATAGTACCAACAGTACGAAATACGGAGTGACCAAAGAGAGGGCGCAATATTTCATATTCTTAAAAATGCCAATAACTTTTTTATGAAATGTAAATGATCATTTTAATCTTCAATTTGATATAATTCGTAAATTTAATTTGTAATTTATTTCAGTTCTACTGGACGAAGTCTGCGTGAACCTAACTGGTGATAAAATAAACCATTTTAAAGTAGGTAAAGTCAAACTCTACCTATGCTCTACCTGAGCAAGGCTGAGCATATTAATATCTTATCGATTTATGAATAATAATGTAATTAATTAATCATCAGACGACAACATTTCCAATAAAATAATTACAATATTGTATTTGTAACTGATAAATTCTAATTGGAATTCGGTAAAACGGAACGTGGCAGACCGCATTTGTAATAATTACCAAAAGCAACTCTATGAAGTTGTGAAAAGGCTTACTCTACCAACACGAGTTATGGCCTTCGATATTACAAAAAAATGCTCAAGCTATGATGCAGAATATACGTAAAAGGTTATTTTATTGTTAGCTATCATTTTACAGTGCAGACGCACGATTTCCGGCCCAAAGTAAACTATATTAAGTATCTAATAATTCAACACAAATTTTATTACGAAGACATTGCGAAGTAGTTGAACAACTGTTTAGTTAATCAAAGTTAAGCTAGTAAAGTTTGGTTCAAGTTGTGATTTACTTGTGTAACGTGTTGTTTAGAATTAAATTTGGATATTCACGAAGTGTTGAATAGTTGTGAATGACAGTATCCTATGTAATAATATGCATAAAGTTGTGTTTAAGTTATATGTGATTTTGAACCTACCACGACATAATTGCGGCAAATTCAAGTGCTCGCTATAGGAATTATTTTCTACTATGAGTCATTATCCGGATAACAATGGTTTCTGATGTTATAACATGAACTTGTGTTATTATGACTATAAAAGTAGTTAACTATTTGTTGCGAAATCCGACAAAGTTTTTTTGAACGCTACGCAAACGGAAACGGAACAAGAAAACTTTTGAAAGTAAGTTTAAACTTTTTGTTTTTATGAAAATGAAAAAATATTATTTATTGAATTAAGGATAATTAAATCTACTTTATGAAAGAGTAAACAGCTTGTAGGCAGATAATTAAATTATTTATAGCCACTAAGGTATTATTACTCTGTGTTTATATCCTACTTAGGTACCTACATAAAATAGATAATATGTATTATTGTCTATTCTTATGGTACCTACTCAACTCTATGTGTACCTAGGTACCTACATGTTGCCCTTATGTTGCCATTAGTTAATTTTATGACAAATGTATTTACAACGATGAATGGTCTCATTATGAAAGTAATTAGGGACCTACCTATGTTCCTCGCAACTGTAGCTATCAGTCTAAGGACTCAAGGCAAATAGGAAATAAAATATTAGTAAGGTAAAGTGCCCTAATGTCGGCCCCCGCCTAAACTCAGCCCCCTGATACGTTTATGCTGATAACTAGGTTTAAAAGCCATGTAGGTTCACGTTTATGATTCCAGTACCACGTAATTTAGTATATTTGCGTATGAGTATGTATTTTGGCCGCTGTGTGTGTACATTTTGGTCATAAAGCATACAGTACCGAGCGAGACGTCGCGCGGAGCGTGGCAATCAACGATTATGCGGAAAACGACAGTGGAGACTAGTTTTCTCACTTCTTTCTACTATAAAGCAAAGTTTGAAGAACATTATCAGTTATCCCACATAGTTTTAATTGTTTTTTTTTTTTGATAAATTTACCGCCGAGGCTAGAGAGCTTATTTTGTTACAACAACCCAAAGTCAGCCGCTGGTCGAAATAAGGAAAATATGAGCAACTTCTTAACGCCAACGCATTTCTTATTTTCATTATATATTTTTTAAAGGCATATTAAATCCGTTATTTACTGACCGAAGTTTGCGCCACCTTTGTATATTTTACTTAATACAGTAATGAACTTTGAAAATTGCGGTCGACATTGGGCAGCTCTACCAACCTAAACACGGCCCATTTTATTTATTTCAGTAATAGGTATGTGTAGTGGTAATAATTTCTTAGGTTTTCGCGATCACTACACATTATAATAAAACAAAGTTTAACCGGATTAAATCGCGTATATTATTTAAATTGGTTTTACTGACGTTTCGAAAGCTTTGCGGCATTTCGTGGTCGCAGGTAGACTGAGATGACAAGTGTCTTTACAGATATTTCTAAAAAAAAAAAAAATCTACCATATAATATTATTAATTAAAATCTTTCGATGCACGCAGTAATCACTCACAATATCATTATCTTTTACAGTGTTGCGTGCTGTTTGGGACTTGATTATTTTTAGGACTGGGTTCCAAACAGGTGGTACCTACCTAGCTGCCAAACCATCTTCGCTATTAAAATTAGGATGTTTTTTAATTTCAATAGCCTCACGGAGCATTCTAGGTACATATCGGTTTTCCTTCGCCAGAACTTGTGGTTTATCAAATCGAAGAAAATGGTTGGGTTTGTCTAGGGCATGTTCACACACTGCAGACTTTGTGGAGCGTCTGTTCTTGATGTCAGCTATATGTTCTTTAATTCTAGTGGCTATACTACGCTTTGTTTGCCCTATGTATGATAACCCACAATCACAATCAATCTTGTAGACCCCTGCATCTTGTAAAAGGGAATGTGACACTTCAGGAAATGTTGCAAAGCTTTCGAAACTTCAGGAAAACCAATTTAAATAATATATGCGATTTAATCCGGTTAAACTTTGTTTTATTATGTCGATAGGTGTTCAAGAAAACGAATTGTAGGATAATGTGTTTAAAATGTATTTGTTTGTGGAAAAACTCATTATAAAATTGCTATTATTACCAATTTTATGTCTATTGAAAGATAATTATTAGTATAAGATGAAGTGATGATGTGCTCAAGTGTTTGTTCTGTATGTTATCTATAATAAAATGTGTTGTGTGTACCTATAAATAAATAAAATAAATAAATAAATAATAAATGTGACTGTAATTTGGAATTTAAAATATTTTTATTTGATCTCTAAACGGATTCAAAGTTCATTAGTTATTTATAGTTATGTATAGCTGTAATTATAGCAATGTTATTTTCAAACCAATGAAACTTGTCTGCTGATATAATGCTTGTTTTCATCTTAGAACACCGTTTATCCGCCGAGATCAGGACAAAAGTCGGTCGAAGTTAGGAAGAAGGTGGTCGACATTCGGGAAATTGACACTTCGAGTCTTAAAACGCTAATTACTTTTTAGGGTTCCGAAGTCCTACAAGGAACCCTTATAGTTTCGTCATGTCCGTCCGTCTGTCCGTCTGTCCGTCTGTCCGTCTGTCCGTCTATCCGTCTGTCCGTCTGTCCGTCTGTCCGTCTGTCCGTCTGTCCTAATCCTTTACAGCTTAATAACTTCTACACTTATAAACATAAGTAAATGAAATTTTGTTAAAAAATAGTCTGCATATAGATCTCAATTTTAAAAGAATAAAAAAATAGTTTTTACGTTCTTTAG
This sequence comes from Asteroscopus sphinx, assembly GCA_949699075.1. Classification (NCBI taxonomy): domain Eukaryota; kingdom Metazoa; phylum Arthropoda; class Insecta; order Lepidoptera; family Noctuidae; genus Asteroscopus; species Asteroscopus sphinx. The sequence continues at coordinate 5,489,229 of OX453002.1, forward strand.
GGGTGGCACCCATACATGTGAAATGGGGAAAAAAAATTTTTTTTCGCTGCACCCCCTCGTGTGGGATATCATTGAATAGGTCTACTAAAATGAAGGTAATGTTTCATTTTACTAAAACATCAATATCGTAAAATGTAATGACCAAATAATCCAAAATGGCAAAAAAAAACTGTGGTTACGTCCAAGGTGTAGGTGTGTTAAGGGGCCGACATTTGGGCATTTTACCCTATTTTATTGTTTTTGGTCTAAGGGCGTAGTGGCGTATTATTGGCATTAGGTCGTACTTAATTCAGGTGAAGTCGTTGCCGTAAGATTTGTCATAATGTCAAAGTCTTTAGAACTTTAACTTGAATTTTTATATGAAATTTAATCAAATGTCTAGACACATCAGTGTGTCAGCGAAGTTCGCTTATTGATTACGTTTAAGGCCCCTACACACTAGCGTTTCAAATGTAGACGTTCGATAAACTAACGTATGCGCAGTGCAGAACTGCAGTCATCGCGCGCAGCCGCATGATCGGCTATGATAATTTGGTAGGTAGGTATTATTTATTTATTTATTTATTATATTCTTTATTGTACATTACACCAAACGAAAACAAAGACAATAGTTTACAGAAAGATTAAATAAGTACAATGGGCGGTCTTATCGCACAAGGCAATCTCTTCCAGACAACCTTTGGATGGACTAGAAGAATGGGAACCGATCGTGGGTAGGTACGGTGTAAAAGTAGGTACGTTTCGTACATAATATACCTACCTACTTAAATATAATAATATAAAGTAGGACATGGAATTTACTTAAATAAGTATGAGAAATATATATCATATAATATACAAATAAATACAAATATAAAACAGTTACAATCATTGTTATCATTTACAAAACGCAGTGTACAAGCGACGACTTCGTCTGCACTGCGCATTCAACGACCATACGGCTGTATTGTCGTTTGGCATACGTTATCGAATATCGAACGCCTACGCCGAGGAAACGCTAGTGTGAAGGAGCTCATACTTTAGAGGTCAACCAGTGTCTACCTATAATAGATAGAGGCAATAAAATTAATTTCCACTATCTGCAAAATATATGATACCTACCTACTGGTTGGTTTATTTATTAGGTACCTGCCTATTTTGATACGTATTGGCTATGTGCATGACAGACGCTGCCTAGCGGCAGTGTTTTCGGGAACCAGGTACGCAGATATTTGTGAAATAAGAAAAGGATTCGAAAGTATAAAACATAATTTAGGTACATATATAGTCAAAGGGTACATAATACACTCTGGCAAAAAAGTGTCGGGAATGATTTGTTTATGGTTCCAAAGACACTTTTGTTAACTGTTTTCCATTTTGGCGCGGAGTTTGAGTGGCATCTTTTATTTAGATTAAATACAGCGAAGTTTTTAGTTAGATCATATCTAGTGTGTATTGCGAATTTCATAATGGAAGTATTTGTTGCGAAACTACATAGTATGCACTATAATCAGGCCAAGTTTGATGCTGGTATGTATTACCGTTTTAAAGATAGAGCAGAAACGAAAACGTTGATAAAATTGCATGTTTTTCGAGGTTTCTTGTATGGGGACCCACTTTGGGTTTAGTTTTATTTTTAGTATTTGTCGTACTTAGGCACTATAGTAACACATATTCTGTGAAAATTTCAACTGGCTATCTATTACCGTTACAAAGATACAGCCCTGTGACAGACAGACGGACGAACGGGCAGCGTAGCGAGACTGCGAGAGTAATAGGGTCCCGTTTGGCACCCTCTGGGTACGGAACCCTAAAAATACTTACGCACTTTTAATATTATTATTTATGACGCAATAATTTTAGTAAAAGCGGTCTGTCCACAAATTTGTCTTGTCAATGTCAATAGAATTCGCCATCACCTTGCGATCACACATCATGATGCGCGAGATAGATACCTACATTTTTTAACAGTCGATATGTGTGTTTATCCCTTAAATACAGTTAAAACGTAGAGAACTCTCACATTTTATATAATTATAGCAGCAAGTGTGTTAATTAATATTCAATTAATGATTCCGAAGCTTAAACACGCCCGTCCGTTTTCAGAGCTAAGTAGGTAATCTAGGAATCAAGACTGTCGTGTGTTTAATTAGAATGAGAGCTGAAGAATAATTATTCTCTTCTCTGGAAGTCGTCTATTTCGACTGAATCTTGCTAGAGTTTCGTAGAAACTACTTTCCCAATTCTTTTGAAAGTTTCATTTATTGGATCTTATCTTTGTGTTTACCACGGAACATAGAAAACACGGTGGAAGGGAGATCCGCAACATTCAATCGCGCTTATTTTCCCGCTGTAACACGACGACGTCTCGAACGCTTACAGGAAATACTAGTAAAAATTATAGCAGAACAAAAAACGATTCTTTTAGGTGTATCATGTCACCGTGTATTATGTATACAATTTTGATGTATTTCAATAATTTTAATTTAACAACTTGTATTAAGATTGAATAAAAAAAACATTGTATTATTGTTAGGCCCAAGTTGAATTTTAAATAGACCCGATCACATAAATTGTTTTTTGTGTATTGTATTGTGATGCAGGTACTATTTCAGTTGTAAATATGTGAGTTTGGCGACACTGCTTCCCGAACTAAGTAATCGTAATGGAACTTCCACCTCGTTTTCTTTATTCTGTGTTCATTACATTCTTTCTTCTATCGTGTCGACATGAACCACATAATGATAATAGCTCATGCCGTGCGAAAAAGATTAGCAAGTCAGGTTGGTAGCGGGGCTGACTGTCCAGCGTGCGCCGGACGATCAATAAAATATCACCACCCGTGGAGGCTCTTTTCTCTTTCTTTTCATTAAATTGATATTCTAGTGCATTTTTGAGGAAAGAGCAAAGGAATTCTTCGATCTTACAGAAAAGATCGCTAAATCAAAGGATTTCAACACAATTTTTTATTGATTTTACAAGTTTAAGTTCTACATGTCAAGTTTCTCGGATGTAATGAACCTTGAATGTGTCAGCCAAGCAGGATTTTAAGTACCGGATCGGCCTTCCATGCAACCATGCAAGCATGAGATCGCGACCAACGTAGTTACTGTAATGATGTAGAATCTGCGATTCACCTTGATTTATAAAGCAGGTACTAAAGGTGACTTTTTGAAATCATATGCTGAGTTGAACACATGCTTGATGAATGCCAAATTTTAATATATGTGTTTTTGAACCATTATCTAACGTTTGACTAGACAGTTACACAATTGGTTGATTTTTGTTCGATACTTTTATTTGTTCAAAATCATGCGTTTTTAGATATTTATCGAATATTTCTCCTCTATTATTTAAGTTAGCTATATAAAATGTGTGCAGATAGGAAGATAATAAAGTTTATTAAATACTGGCTAGAGGCAATTTGAATAGATTGTTTAGTATTCTTGTAATAAAACAAAAACTGTTTTTGAGATTACGTCATTTACTTCCGTGGTAAAACGCGCGAGAATGATTTTTCGAAAATAAGTTCTATTGCAACTCGCATAAAATTGATGAGAGCGGCCCGCAGTTGCGGAGTGCTAGGGTAGGATTTACGTTTTGGGAGCGTCCTCTTGTCTCAGATTATAGAGAAAAAGGTGACAGTGTAATCTTCTACTTACTTATAACTTTGTAACTACAATCACATGAGACTTCTTTAGGTTTCAGTTTGGCATATTACCTCATCATCATCATCATCATTTTAGCCGAAAGACGTCCCCTGCTGGATATGTCCAGCAGGGGACGTCTTTCGGCTTAGGCCTCCCCGAAGCATCGCCACAACGACCGGCCCTGCGCCTTCCGTATCCAGCGGATTCCCGCGACCCTCACCAGCTCGTCGGTCCACCTTGTGGGGGGCCTACCCACGCTGCGCCTTCCAGTACGCGGTCGCCACTCCAGAACTTTACTGCCCCATCGGCCATCCGGTCTGCGAGCAATGTGCCCCGCTACTTACACCACTACCACTTAAGTTTGGCAATTCTTCGGGCTATATCGGTCACTTTCGTTCTCCTGTGAATCTCCTCATTTCTGATTCGATCACGCAGGAACACTCCGAGCATAGCCTTCTCCATTGACCTTTGAGTGACTTTGAGCCTTCTTATCAGGCCCATTGTGAGCGACCACGTTTCAGTACCGTAAGTAATTACTGGCAACACTTAGTCAAAGACACTTGGTTAAAGACTTTCGTCTTGAGACACTGCGGTATTTTGGACGAGAAGATATTGCGTAGCTTCCCGAACGCTGCCCAACCGAGTCGGATTCGACGATTGACCTCTTTCTCGAAGTTGGACTTCGAGTGTAGATTCTCCGATGTTTACGGGAATGGGTGCTATATGGGAATTCGACATAACCTTTGTCTTGTCCATATTCATTTTAAGACCCACTCTATCAGAAGCTCTACTGAGGTCATCGAGCATTGTACCGAGGTCCTTTATGGTCTCAGCCATGACTACTATGTCGTCGGCAAACCGAAGGTGAGTGATGTACTCGCCGGTTATGTTAATTCCTAGCCCCTTCCAGTCCAGAACCTTGAAGACATCCTCCAATGCAGCAGTGAACAGTTTCGGAGAGATCACATCTCCCTGTCTCACACTTCGCTGCAGAAGGATAGGTTTCGAGGCTTATTACCATGAGGCTTGTTATTGGCATATTACCTATTATAATGTATTGTAACAATTGACGAGATACACCAATAACTATCACTTGAAATGTGAGATGATATTATACCAAGCAAAGGTTATCATTGTTTTAAAAGTATTCTTTAATGGAGCAGTGACATTTATTTTCACCAATTATGGAGTTTTGTTAATTTATTTAATTATTAATTATGGCCGATATTATCGATAGTAGTTAGTGAAGTGATGGCAGGGGACGTCCGGGTTCGTGGACGTTAAGAGTTGGGGACTCGAGGCGTCTAATAAGCGATTCTAGGGAGGATCGCAGTACGTGGCGGTCGCGTGCTGCTGTGAGGGAAACAGTATTGTTTCCCGGGACGTGCCAAAGGCGTAGCACTAGAGGGCACCGGCGCGGTCAATTGGAGTTCCCGGAGCTCCTCTATTTTGTGCTGAGGATGGCCGGTATGGTTGTGGTTTTAGTCGGTAAGAGTCCGACATATCCCTCCGCCTTCTCCAGATGAAGGGTAGCCATGAGGATTTCCACATCACAAAACAAAAACAAACAAAAACAAAAACAAAAAAAAGGTACTGAGGTGATAATATCTTAAATCTTAGCTTCTGTCTTCGCCTGTACCAATACTTTCCATTAGAGTACTCGAAAACTTCTGACCTCATAGTAATTAGGGTTCTTACTCAACCGGTGACTTAATTCACCATGACGCAACTGCTGATCAAACACCCGTGTTCCACTTATGTTCATCAATGTACTCTGTATCTTCATGGAAAATAAATGGTAATTACCTTCTTACTTGAAACTACCATATTAATGAAGAAATATTATACAGTTTTAAAACATGACGGTCTTGATAAAATACTCATTAGGTACATCCATACAGAAAACAAAATTGTTCACTAACGCGTTGGAAGACGTCTTCAAGACAATGGACTGGACTGGACAGGGTATCAACGTTAACGGCGAGAACATCTCACATCTCCGCTTTGCCGATGACATCGTTGTAATGCTGAGTCGCTGGAGCAACTGGGGGAAATGCTGCACAGCTTAAACGGAGCCTCTCGGCGTGTCGGTCTCGGCATGAATCTGGACAAGACTAAAGTTATGTTCAATAGGCATGTCATGCCGAGGCCGATATTCGTCGAAGGGTCGGCACTCGAAGTTGTAACGGAGAACGTCTACCTAGGGCAGATAATACAGCTTGGTAGGCACAACTTCGAGAAAGAAGCCGACAGAAGGATCCGTTTGGGATGGGCAGCATTTGGCAAACTTCGCCGAATCTTCTCGTCGCCGATACCGCAAAGTTTGAAGACAAAGGTCTTCAACCAGTGCGTCCTGCCTGTCATGACTTACGGCGGCGAGACGTGGACACTGACAGTTGGGCTAGTCCACAAATTTAAAGTCGCTCAGCGAGCTATGGAGCGAGCTATGCTTGGAGTTTCTTTGAAGGATAAAATCCGAAACGAGATTATTCGGAGAAGAACCGGAGTGACCGACATAGCTTGTAGGATCAGTAAGCTGAAGTGGCAGTGGGCTGGCCATGTCTGTCGAAGGACCGATGGCCGCTGGAGCAGACGAGTCCTTGTGTGGAGACCGCGAATCGGCAAACGCAGCGTAGGGTGCCCCCCCGCCTGGTGGACCGACGACCTGAAAAACGTGGCTGGGAGGGACTGGATGCGGAAGGCAGAGGACCGAGTGTTGTGGCGCAACTTGGGAGAGGCCTATGTCCAGCAGTGGACTGCTATAGGCTGAGTTGATTGATACAGAAAACAGGGTATTTCACCATCATCGGTCATTACACTTGAGGTGTGATGGGGGCACTCAGTTGTAGTAAATAACTACCTACGTATCTTTGGTATGAAGCATCGACTATACACACATAGACGCGGCATTACAGGCCGATGTCTGTAAAAACATAAATGATTATAATACTGATGTAGGGCGCTACTATTTGCCACGTGGAAATTAACTTGGCTAGGGGGGCAGTTTCGACTAAGTGTGTAAGTGTGTGTATGTTTGACTAAGTGTAAGTCGTCAAAACTTCCGCGTTAGTGACACAGATCAACGCAACGGTGGTGTGATTAGCCAATAGCCGCCTTGGTAAGGCCAAACAGATTGCAGTAGTGCCTAGTTGACATAATTTATTGTTCGCATTATTCAACATTATGTATCTATTGAACTGTATGGTTGATGGTCACAGACTCACAGTCCGGTGGTGGTGAGTGACGATATTAACAGTCTTACTGAAGATCATCATCATCATTATCATCATTTCAGTTGAAATACGTCCACTGCTGGACATAGGCCTCCCCTAAAGGGGGGTACATGCCATAATCGCCACGCTTGGCAGCCGGGTTGGCGATCGCAGTTGGTTGGTTAAATACTGAGAGAACGCTGCTGCCCATCCTCTGGTCAATCCCTTAGTCGCCTTTTACGACACCCATGAGAAGAGATAGGGTTGTGCAATTCTTTATGTCCGGTACCACACGGAACTTATTGAACTGATTAAAGATGGCCGTAAAATAATACTGTTTGGTAGGTACCTACATTCTCACTAAATTCGCATGTGAAGTCATAGTTTAATCTCAAGAAGCAACTGCCGATGCCGGCTAGTATTTAGCCGGATGCCTTAACTTTCATGTAATAAACGGGATTGCATGTAATACCATATTCCCGCATTTCCATGGACTCTTCATACGGTTCATACTCGTAAATCTGTGCTACTTTAAAACTACAGAGAGTTGTAAACCTTTTTTCATCAGTTTAAAACTATTGACCCTTCCGTGTATTTACATCTATGAGGTAACTGTCTTTGTGAAAATGCATATTTCTATATTTGAGCAGCTAAAGAGCAAACAACATAATCAAAAAAACTGTTTTCCATCAAACAGAACTGCACAATTTAGTAATAGCATATTTTGTATACACCTATACCGCCTATACCGCAAAGTTTGAAGACAAAGGTCTTCAACCAGTGCGTTCTGCTAGTCATGACTTACGGTGCCGAGACGTGGACACTGACAGTTGGGCTAGTCCACAAATTTAAAGTCGCTCAGCGAGCTATGGAGCGAGCTATGCTTGGAGTTTCTTTGAAGGATAAAATCCGTAACGAGATTATCCGGAGAAGAACCGGAGTGACCGACATAGCTTGTAGGATCTACTGATCCTACAAGCTATGCTTACTAGCTGAAGTGGCAGTGGGCTGGCCATATCTGTCGAAGGACCGATGGGCGTTGGAGCAGACGAGTCCTTGAGTGGAGACCGCGTATCGGCAAACGCAGCGTAGGGCGCCCCCCTGCCAGGTGGACCGACGACCTAAAGAACGTGGCTGGGGGGGACTGGATGCGGAAGGCAGAGGACGGAGCGTTGTGGCGCAACTTGGTAGAGGTCTATGTCCAGCAGTGGACTGCGATAGGCTGAGTTGATTGATATTTTGTATGGCGCCTCGCATTTATAATCATCTTCCTACAGATATATTGAATTGCTCGAACGTAGATACATTTAAATTTAAATTGAAACAGTTTCTTTTTATCGAGGCATATTATAGTGTGGTTGAATATCTTAATAAAAAATTAAATCTACGTTGACATTGTAGGTATAATAGGTTTTGACATCACGATAAAGCACTTTCAATTATTTACATTTGATATGCTTTTATATTCAATTTGACATTAAGATATTCTGGACACCTTCGTCTTGTCGTAGGTATGTCTTTATTGGTTTAGTTAGACGCTTTAGCGTAGAATTGTGTATTTCCTGTTGCATGCTAAATGGCAGAATATAGCTGCATAAAGATTGTTTTTATGACAATATTCATGTAACACATACCTTACTTATATTCGCAATAAACGATTGAATTTAATTACATAAAACATAACCAGCCCATTACTGTCCCACTGCTGGGCACGGGCCTCTTCTCGGTACGAGAAGGTGAATTAAAGTGAATTTAATTAAATTTAATTAATTATCAGCATTTAAGGCGATTATTAGGACTATGTTTTTGTTGCTGCGTTGCAGTGAGTTTCTATCGCCTTTTGTTTCCGGTTACATTATGACTTCTTGAAAACATGTTTCGTTGCAAAACTCGCAGAGTTAAACCGGAAAAATATATTGGAGGGCGATAAAACTCTTCGTAGATAGAGGTGACCTTATTTGTTTAGAGTATCTACCACGCCTTGGTTTGAGATAAAGAGGTAGGTACAGTTCTTATCAGTGCACGGTGTGACCAGATTGTGGCGATACCAGCAGGAATGCATACAAAAAATTGCCCAACTGCGCTTTGACACACCTAAAGGAATCAGAATATTTTATATGGTTAGTCAATTTAAATATCTGTAGGTCTACTTAGCATTTGGGATCATGGTTTGAGATTGTAAGATTTTGGTTGGTATTGTCTTTGGTGGAGAGGGCTATGCTCGGAGTGCACTTGCGTGATCGAATCAGAAATAAGGAGATTCGCAGGAGAATGAAAGTAACCGACATATCCCGAAGAATTGCCAAACTTAAGTGGCAGTGGACGGGGCACATTGCTCGCAGAACGGATGGTCGATGGGTCATTAAAGTTCTGGAGTGGTGACCACGTACTAGAAGGCGCAGCGTGGGTAGGCCCCCCACAAGGTGGACCGACGACCTGGTGAAGTTCGCGGAAATCCGCTGGATGCGGAAAGCGCAGGACTGGTCGTTGTGGTGATACTCGGGGCAGGCCTATGTCCAGTAGTGGATGTCTTTCGGCTGAAGTGATAATGATGATGAAGTACCTCTACGCGTCCGTGCACCATAATGAGACGTAGGACCAGTGACGTCACTGCTGCATGTTTGTGCTCGAACAGCTGTTGGTGTTGTTACCGGTACAACATGAACAAACGCGGGGAATTTGCAAGAAACTTCTTGAAGTGTTAGTTGTGAAAAACAGATAGGGCTATAAAGGACGTATTAACGCCATCCTTATCTAGCACTGGGACATGCATGGCTCTTCACTTCATAATAGGGTTCTTGAGTTTCTTTTTCACCGTTTCTTCTCAAGTAGTCAGCTAGCAAAGAAACGCTGGAGCCGTCTAGCGTTGTGGCTAGTAAATATAAAAATACATGTTTGAATTTGACTTGAATTCAAAGTGGAATGTTCATGTTATTTTGCAGCAGACATGAATCAACTCAGCCTATCGGAATCCTCTTCTGGGCATAGGCCTCTCCCAAGTTGCACCCAAAGTCCTCCACCTTCCGCATCCAGTCTTCCCAAGTTACTTTCTTCAGATCGTTACCTAGCTAAGGATGCCCCACGTTGCGTTTACCGATTCGCGGTCTCCACTTAAGGAATCGTCTGCTCTAACGGCCATCCAGCGACAAAACTGTAGTCGCTGCGGCCATCGGTCCTTCGACAGACATGGCCAGCCCACTGCCAATTCAGCTGGCTGATCCTTCCTACAAGCTATGTTATGTGTGTGTGCACGCATAGTTACCTAAATATAAACCAAAACACTAGTGGTCGATTAACTAAAACTCTACAATATTAAACCACATGATATACCACACGAATATAATAGAATCTGTACCGCGTAGACATTTGTGTACTTGTGGTTTCCTAAGCTCGTAATATTGTTGAGTTTTGGCTCACCACTAGTGTAAGCGTTTTGGTTTGTCTTAATTTTAATTCACATTTGTAGCTTAAATATACTACGTTATGCTAATTTTTATAAAAAGTATTTTGGATATCTGTACGATCTGCAAGGTTAAGCTGCACTTGCCACGGTCAGTCTGTGGATGGGTGACCGTTTCGTTACACATCGAGACCCCTCCGTGCCTCGGAGAGCACGTTAAGCTGTCGGTCCCGGTTGTCATACGAATATCTATGGCAGTCGTTACGGGTAGTCAGAAGCCTTAAAGTCTGACAACTGGTCTAACCTCCGAATGTCAGTATTACCCAGTAACTGGGTTGCGGGGGCAAGGGGCGGTTCTGATGGCAGTCGCTCCATGTAAAATGCTGATGTTCAGCCGCATCTGGCTAGACTGGAAGCCGACCCCAATATAATTGGGAAATAGGCTCGGAGGATGATAATAACAAATGAACAATTGTAGTTTTGTACACTCTGTTTTTTCTTACTTGTCTTATTGAGTAAACAATCTTGACATGTTTTTTTAATGTAATTTTATTTATTTGTTTATGTGGCTCTTCAACAATGAGTACACTGATCATAAAATATTAACACATTTTAAATTTAATCTAAGCGCCCCATTAGCACCCCATGCCGTACATTAAGCGCAGATAGTAAGATTACAAAAAATTAATTAGATATAACAACAAACTTACAGTAATGCTAATAGTGTTAATAAGTACCTACCCGTTTATGGTGTGTATGAAATAAAAACAAATGACTTTACACACAATAAACTTCTTAAATTAAATAAATTTAGATATGTATGAATATTCAATCTATCACTTATTGAATGGCCGTCACAGCATTTGATAGAGAATTTTTATATGAATGGAATTCGTCATTAATAATTTTACTATTAAAAGACATTATGTTAACAATTTCACATACATTTTTTTTTTCAACCTAATTATATGTGCAGACCTAGTAATTATATTAAACCGGTAGTTATTGGTGGCAGTGGGCTGGCCATGTCTGTCGAAGGACCGATGGCCGCGAATCGGCAAACGTAGCGTAGGGCGCCCCCCTGCCAGGTGGACCGACGACCTAAAGAACGTGGCTGGGAGGGACTGGATGCGGAAGGCAGAGGACCGAGCGTTGTGGCGCAACTTGGAAGAGGCCTATGTCCAGCAGTGGACTGCGATAGGCTAAGTTGATTTGGTAGTTATTTGAATAAAAAGACATGCTAAGATTGTTAATAAGACAAGAGAGAAAAAACAGAACTGTTGTTGGCTACCATTCTAAAAATAAACATATTGTTTATTTAGCTCTTTTGATCCTTCATCTTAGTAAGTTCTATAGGGAAAAAAATAGTAGTTTTTATTAAAATAGTATTTGAAAACAATCTGCTAAAACTTCTACAAAATAAATCATAATTGATAGTGTTGGTTACTAAAACAAAACCTTTTTTGTACTTCGCGAAAAATTAAGTAGGTAATAGGTATGTGAACCGTTTTCAATGGTTATGATAAAAGGTTTGGTATTCTGTGTGGTTCCATAAAAAATGCTGAAGATCTGATGAAGATCTTCGGAGTTAAAGAAGGGAACTCTTCAATCAATGACTCCAAATCACCCGCGTTTAGAGCAATCGCTGCTCCAAAAAAAATTCAATAGGCCGCCAACCGGCATCAGGACCCTAATCATTTCGAGAAGAGCCTCGTGCTCAGGAATAGGTCAGTAGGTGATAGGTTGATTCTTCTTCTGTCGTGTCGACATGAGCTACATAATGATAATAGCTCATGTCGTGGTGTAAAGATTAGCCAGTCAGCAGGATAGTAGTGCGGCCGACAGCCCAGCGTGCGCCGGACGATCAATTAATTAAATATTGCCACTCGTGGAGGCTCTTTAAATAGGTTGATTATGCAGCTCATGGTATATATATGGTGAAACATCTTATTATACTATGATGCAGCTATAACCTCTTAATTTATTGTGAGCCAGTAAGCCTGTTTGTCAAGCGCGGTGGTCAATTTTCTCCAAGATATAAAAAAAAACAACTGTGAAATCATGCATGGCTCCTACATTATTATAGTTGCTATCTTATCTAATGTCATTACTATTGATTATTTTAAAATGTATGACAATAATACTTATGTAATATTTGTGATAAGAGAAGACTGACCTACAAAAATATTGTATTGTTTTGAAACAAATGAACGTCAGTAAGGCGGCCCATACACCTACAATATTTATTGCATCGTACCGAACTTCGTTTGTCTTTCAATCTCACCCCTAGATGGTCAATATCATTGTGCAATTACAAATATTGCACAATTATATTGTAGGAATATGGGCCACCCACAGGGACAGACCATAGACACCGATTAGCCGGACACCCCCGGTCACCACGCATATGCAGTACCACTGCATATCACACGGTCAGTCCGTCAGTGAGCGGCACCAATCATATGGAATCATACCACCAAACTTTTGAGCCGACCAACCGTAACGCGCCGTCCGCCCCCCGGTCCCCGCCAACATTTTACGACTGGGTTCTCATGCAAAATTTTGTTTATGCGGCGGCTTGAGGCGGTCTGTGGGGCCGCCTAACTTATAAACAGTATCCTTCGTAACGACACGTCAGTGGAGCAGTGATTGATTTTCAGAAAAAAAGTTTTGTTTAAATTAAAATAATAGGTAGGTACTTCCGCAATATTCTCCAATTATTTTTATTATTTTTAACGCATTTACGCATGCGAAGCGAAATCTAAAGATATAAATTGTGGAAAGAAAAAAAAAAAAAAAAAAATTCTCCAATTAGGTAAAAATTTAGCGTCCAAGATATCTGTGTTTTTCAGTCTTTTTCATAGTGTAGACCTCCTTTACTTAAAAGAAATGACCGCGAGACCCTCGTTTTTCGTTTTACATTTCGGTGTTGTAGCATATGCTGAGATGGGGGCCTTTTTTAGTCTTTTACAGGTGAGTTTACAAGCATGTTTATTTTATTTATTTATACATATGCAAACGAGCATGCACTCACCTGATGGTAAGCAATCTCCGCCGCCCATGGACATCCACAACACCAGGGGAGTCGCCGATGCGTCGCCGACCTTTTAAAAAGACGTACGCTCTTTTCTTGAAGGCTCCCATGTCGAATTTGTTCGGGAAAACCGCTGACGGAAGTTGGTTCCACAGTTTTGCTGTACGAGGCAAAAATCGGCGTGTGAAACGTACTGTAGTTGACCACCAACCATCAAGATGGTGAGGATGGAATTTAGATTTATAGCGGGTGGTACGATGGTGGAAGTTAGCGGCTGGTATAAGGTCGAACAATTCCTCAGAGCATGTACAGTAGACTGCATGACAGTGGTAACACTTCAGTTCGAAAACCGCCATTACTGCTTACGAAATAAAGATGCTGCTAGTGTCAAAGTGTTACCACCGACGTGCGGTCAACCGTACATGCGATATAGGACACAGAGATGAAACGTCTCTTCGCAGAGCTAGAGGGTCTAGCCGATTGAGAATAGTATAGTCGCCGCCGCTATGCGCTGAATGCGGTCAAGTGGAAGGAGTAGGTACTCGGGTGCAGCCCAGAGGTACGTTAGTACTATTAGATATTTTGTGCCAGAGGTGAGAGCAATATTCCATGTGCGGCCGGATTTGTGCCTTATAAAGTTTTAGGCGATGATCCGGTCTGAAATATCAACTCGCTCTATTGAGCACCCCGAGTTTTTTGGAAGTCATTTTGGCTTTACCATCCAAGTGACCACGAAACTGAAAGTCGTTCGATACGTCGACGCCTAGAATACCCAATTTAGGCGTAGCTAAGAGGAGAGTGCCCTCTAAGTGAGGTGCTTCGACAAATGGGATTTTCTTAGCGGTAAACGCACAGACACTTGTGTCTTAGTGGGGTTGAAGTGGACTAGGTTTTCGTCTGCCCCACACAGAGATACGCTCCAGAGAAGTCTCATTTCAGACACAAGTCCTTTCCGGTACTCCGGTTTTCTTCTCTCGCCTGTAATTAGACTCAAATGAATTTTTCTTTCTTTCTTTTTCGTAATTCAAGTGTTACCACTGACATGTGGCTTACTTTACCATGGCGTCAGTATGCACGATGTATATATGCATACTGTAGGCTCCTGAAACAGGACGGCTAGGTGCAACAATCCACCAGATAAAATACACCAGCCAAAACTGCTTACTTTTTTATCGTTTTATCGTTATATCGTTATATCTTACCTCTATCAGTAATTATAGAATTATAGTATCCTAATATCTTTTGCGGTTTTCGTACATAATTCAAGTGTTACCAATGACGCTGAGACCGATTTTTTAGGGTTCCGAAGTCCTACAAGGAACCCTTATAGTTTCGTCATGTCCGTCCGTCTGTCCGTCTGTCCGTCTGTCCGTCTGTCCGTCTGTCCGTCTGTCCTAATCCTTTACAGCTTAATAACTTCTACAGTTATAAACATAAGTAAATGAAATTTTGTTAAAAAATAGTCTACATATAGATCTCAATTTTAAAAGAATAAAAGAATTGTTTTTCCGTATTTTAGGGGTGGCGTCCATACATGTGAAATGGAGAAAAAAAAATTTTTTTCGCTGCACCCCCTTGTGTGGGATATCATTGAATAGGTCTACTAAAATGAAGGTAATGTTTCATACACCACTTTTTTATCAGGTGTACCATCTGCGAAATATAGCCCGCCAAAGTGGCTTGCAATGTGTCCCCCCCCCTGCCATTTCTAAACTATGCAATGTAGAAACTTATAATCTTCCACATTGATAGACCTTTGTGAAAACTCTCTTTTAAAATTATTTCGAGTATAATGTGATTATAATTTTTTGAGTTATAGAGAGAAAACTGAAAAATACTTAAAACGTCCTAGTTCAAAGGTCATTGACCTTAGAGAAAAATTATCATAGCAAATAATGCTCCTTTAGCTACTTTCTATTTGAAAAATTCACAAAAAGTAACTTTGAAATGACAAACGTCTTAAATTTGGCTTCTTGAATTTAACCCTAGATGGCGCTACACAACACGCTCTGAGTCGCGAATGCTGCCGATTATTGCAAAAACTAAAATAGCCATGATTAATATTCGATTTGATTCGTTTGTAATTACACCTACTTAAGGAACCCTATAATACTGAGCATGGCCCGACATGCTCTTGGCCGGTTTTTTATATTCGATTAGAATCTGTATAACGATTTAAATTGTTGAAAGAAAAATTCGCTCACGAGCAGGATTCAAACTTGCGACTCCTGGTTCAGTACTGCAGTGCTTTAGTCACTAAGCTACCGTGAACACTGCTCGTGGTATCGAATTTAACTTCCACTTGTTAACGTCTTTTGGGTGACGTCAGCGATATCTTATCAAGAAATAGTGTTTGTTGACTGACTCGACTCAATCAATCAACTCAGCCTATCGCAGTCCACTGCTGGACATAGGCCTCTCCCAAGTTGCGCCACAACACTCGGTCCTCTGCCTTCCGCATCCAGTCCCCCCCAGCCACCTTCTTTAGGTCGTCGGTCCACCTGGCAGGGGGGAGCCCTACGCCCTACTGACTCGACTAACTTCAGTTAATTCAAAATCGTGTAGATATGCTTACCCTTAGCGAAAACTAACGATTTAAATTGTGGAAAGAAAAATCGCTTACGAGCAGGATTCGAACCTGCGACTCCTGGCTCAGTACGCCAGTGTTTTAGTCACTAAGCTACCGTGAACACTGCTCGCACTGTCACTTCGCATACGTAACATAACCAGGCCATTACTGTCCCACTGCTGGGCACGGGCCTCTTCTCAGTATGAGAAGGCTCAGGCCTTAGTCCACCACGCTGGCCTAGTGCGGGTTGGCGGACTGCACACACCATTGAGAACTGTATGGAGCACTCTCAGGTGTGCAGGTTTCCTCACGATGTTTTCCTTCACCGTTAAAGCAAGTGATAATCGAATATAAATCCGCACATAAATTCGAAAAGTCAGAGGTGCGGGCCGGGGTCGAACTCACACCCTCCTGCATGGAAGGCAAGCGTTCAACCACTAGGCTATCACTGCTTTTTTTCGCATACGTAAATGCTTTAAAAATAATAAAATAATTAGAATCTTTACATGCATACATACATATTATTACGCCTGTTTCCCATTGGGGTAGGCAGAGACTATGGATTTCCACCTGCTACGATCCTGACACACCTCTTTCGCTTCATCTACGTCCATTAACTTCGTCATGCATGCTCGTCGGTTTAGAGAACTCTTAACCTGGCATTTTTTTATTTGATCGCGATACATTCACCGAGGTCGTCCCCTTCCAACTCTTCCATCCACACTCGCTTCGTATACTTGTTTCGTCAGTCTCCTCTCGTCCATCCTCTCTATATGTCTAAACCATAAATGTATTATACTTACGTCAGTATGGAAATGTCTTTGGTCTAAACCATAGAGGAAATGAAGTATTCCGTGGTCTAAACCATCTTAATATTAGAATTAGAATCTTTATGTTATAGTAACTGTCCATTTCGGACAATTAGCTTCCTTCAGTTTGCAGTGCCTACAATAAAGGCCAATAAGGTAAATGCGGGCTTAAAATGAGGACGAACACGTTAAATATGTATAAAGTTTCCATTTATAGATCACCGAGAAAACGATACGATCTTTCAGTCTCGTCAATATACCGAAATAATTAATGATTAAAAGTTACAAATGGCTAAACATACGGCTTTGGCTCGCCAAACATCGAGTATTTATAGGAAACCATTACTAATTTAATGAAACTCAGTAAAGGAACTGATGATTACGGTTCTATAAAATTAATTATGACTATAATCTATCTCTTTGTTATATCTACATTAAAGAATTGTTGTTCTGTATTCTGAGTATGTATACATATAATAAAATCGTAACGAAGAAAAAACTGTACATTTTTTTTTTTTTTAATATTTATTGCTAAGCATTCTAGGAACGATACTGAAGAAACAACTCTTTTTTTTTTTTGTCTGTTTGTCTGTATGTCTGTCTAGGCATCACGCCAATACTGCTGGATAGAATTGGTTGAAACTTGGTAAAAATATCAATTAAAGACCGGGTCAGATTTTAGGCTACAAATCATCACGCTTTTCTGCATAAAAAGTGACTAGCAGAACAATTAAAAGCGAATATTATGAATTTTTAAAATTTTGTAGATAAATTATCAGTTATCAGTAATAACTAGAATCATTTTAGAAACATAAAACATCACGCTATATCTAAAGGGAGCTTAACGACAGATTTTAACAATGACAAGGCTCATTTCATAGCTATCTGTAGATGATTACTTAGCCTGGTGACATGGCGCGTGGATCGCGATTGTTTTGTTCTAAGATCGAATCTCAGCCTCAATCTTACTTTTTGGAATATTTTTTTGCATTTTATGCATTTAAAAAACAATTTCAACATTAAATGTTCTGTTTGCTGTCGGTAGTTAATATTTTAATTAATTTATTGTTATTATTATTCCATTTACTTATTGTATACATTTATTAATTACCTAAATTTTTAAATATTTTTAAAATAAAAAAAACAAAAAGTTTATTATTATTGTTGTTATTATTATTTATCATGAGACGGGTGCAAAAAATAAGTCGTAGCTTCACTGGTTCAAGTAGACTATTATAAGAAGCAGCCCCAGATATCGGTAGCAGCTGAAGAGAGTCTGTCTTCACTTTGGATTATTTATTTATTTATTTATTTTACTTTAATTACAACGGTCTTGAACCAATTACAGTAATTAAAGATAGAGGAATGACACATAAAATATATAGTGAATTACACATCTTTCATAAATCTCTCTCGCAATGTTTCAGACATACTAACAGAATCTTCTTCCAATCGTCCGCAAACAGATCATAATTCGGATTACAATCCAAGAGTTCGTTGAGTGCAGTGAGAGTACGAGGTACTGGCGATTTAGCTCGCGCTACAGTGCGACATGAAGGCACAGCAAAAAGCTTGTGCTTCCTGTTGCGGTGGTAATTGACCGGTGCAAAGAATCGTGCCAGCTCATTATGCAGATCTGGTGCATCAATGGACCCGCGAAGAGTTTTACATGCTGTTGTAAGCTGATCACATGCTCTTCTTACCTCAAGTGAGTTGTAACCGAGGCACCCAAGTAGAAATTTGGTTGGGTAGAGAAACGGATAATAACCATGTACGCGCTTATAAAGGTACCTCAGGAATGCTTTTTGCACCTTTTCTAACATAAGCGCGTAGGTATTTTCGTGAGGGTTCCAAACGCATGCACTGGACTCTAATTTGGTCCGAACCAATGCATTAAATAATATTTTAATGACATGTGCATTGCGAAATTCTTTTGAGTTTCGCAGAACGAATCCTAATCTTCGGTACGATTCTTTAGCCGTTAGCAGCATGTGGTCATGGAATGTGAGCTTTCGATCGAATGTGACTCCCAAATCTTTCATAGCTGTAGTTTTAATGATAGTGTTATTGCATAACTTGTATTGAAACTCTATTGGGTGCCGCATTCGACCGAAGGTCATGGCATTGCATTTGGAGAAATTGAATTCCATTCTGTTCTCTACACTCCATTGATAAATCGCATTTATGTCTTGCTGAAGTGCTAAACAGTCTTCTTCGGAGTTAATTTCGAGGTATAATTTCAGGTCATCGGCATAAAGCAGACATTTTGAGTGGCAAAGTACTGTAGGAAGATCATTAATCATTATCAAAAATAATAAAGGTCCTAAAATTGAGCCTTGGCTGACTCCGGAACGCGTATGATAGGGACTCGACTCGTATATCCCAAGCCTGACAAACTGCTGACGATCACGTAGGTAGTCCGCGAAAAATTGGAGAAGAGCTGGAGCCAGTCCTATTTTACTAAGTTTCGCCAGTAGCATGTCATTATTGACCCTATCAAAAGCCTTCCGAAAGTCAAAGTAAAGAACATCTACTTGTCGACCACGATCTAAGCTAGAAGAAATATATTCCACCAATGTAAGGAGATTGGTGTTAACGGACCTTTTACTCCTAAAACCATGCTGTTCGTTACATAAATAGTGATTTATTTGTACTGATATATTCTTGTGGAGAATGTTCTCAAAGACTTTGGCTGGCGCGGATAAAATTGCGATTGGACGGTAATCCTCAACGGATCCTTTGTTGAGGGTTTTGGGTATAGGTGTTACTCTTGATAGTTTCCATTGAGACGGATATGTACCAGATTGCAAGGCTAAATTAAAAATGTGGCAAAGAGGATCGCACAAAATATTTTTCGAGCATTTAATTATAAATGGGGGAATATTATCTGGACCAATAGAGCTATTAGGCTTAAGTTTATTGATGGCTGTTTTAATGTCTTCGGGGCACAAGTTACAAATATTTATAAAGTTACTGTTAATTGCGTCGTCTGACACATTTACTTGATCAACATTTAATTGCGGAACCTCTGGTAGAAAGACATCAGAAAAGAAGTCTGCAAAAGCCTCAGCTGAGTTCCTGAGTTGGTTATTCCCTTAAATGTAACACTGGGCTCGAAACCACCTTTGCACCTAAGGCTGGAGATGTGTGACCAAAACCCGCGAGGGGTTTTCTTTATGCTACTCTCTATACGTCTCATGTACAAGGAATATGCTACTGCAATGCGAGCCTTTAAACATGTTCTTAGGTCACTAAACAAAATATAAGTGTCATCACAGTTGGTACGTTTCCATTTTTTATGTAGTCTGAGCTTAAGCTTTTGATCCTGAATAATATCATTTGTGAACCATACAGGATAACGTCTATCTATAAGCTTCCGTCGACGCTTTTTAGGCATGCACATGTCAAAAATACTATAAATAATGTTGTAGAAATGTTGGGTAGCATTGTGTACATCATTAGATTCAAGAACCTTCGCCCAAGCTTTTTTATCGGAGAGTAACGAATAAAGCTGCTCATAATTGCATTTGTTGAAATTCCAATCTTTGGCAGTGTCTATATTACTAGGATCAATCGAATCAGAGTAATGAGCTATATCGATCCTTACCTCAATGTTCAGCGCCGGGTGATATGCGTCGATTGGTACTATTCCCTCAGTAGCCGTAACGAGTGTCTCTCGCGCACTAACGTTCTCTTGGATTAATACGACATCTAACATTCCTCCATACAAATTCTCCACAACATTCATCTCAGTCAGACTACAAAATGACACAAAATAACAATAATAATTCTTAATATTTAACGACGCACTATTTAAATTAATATCACCTAATATTAAAATAATCATAACTTTTAATTATGGATGGATGCGGAAAGCGCAGGACCGGTCGTTGTGGCGATGCTTGGGGGAGGCCTATGTCCAGCTTTAGACGTCTTTCAGCTGAAATAATGATTATGATGAACTTTTCATTTGTAGTCTTTGCAAAAATTGTTATCAGAATGGGAAAACGCTTTAAGTAAGTCTTCACATCTTCTGCTAAACTTTATTAGGTTTAGCTTTATCTGCCGTAGACTGATTTGCATAGACAAACAATCAGTTCATTTCTGGACACAAGCTTCTTTCTTCTTTCTTTGAATGAGAAAGGTTTATTAGGCTTTAGACTACCACGCATTCCTGCTACGGGTTTTCGAACTGCAAACACTATCAATCAATCAATAAAATCATTTATTCGCCACAAGATATCGTGTACAAAAATATTACAATTAATTACAAGTCCGTCATATCTTGCCTTTTTGTAGGCATGCGAAGAACAAGAACTTTTTAGAACCCTCTCAGGCGTGCATGTTTCATCATGATTTTTTCCTTTTCTTTTAAATGAAAGTTTGATCGTACTTGAATTTTATTCAAGGTCGAACTCAGACTCTCTTATATAAAAGGCAAGCGTTCACTCGCTTGGCTTATCTCTGCTTATTTTTTATAAACACGCGTCACGTCGATTTTTTAATAGGTTGCTTTACAATAGCAATAGCACTAACAGTTTCTCATGACGGCATTACAGATAGTAGTGTTGCTGGGAAGTTAATTGTTTAGGCTATGTACCCAAAGGGTGACAAACAGGACCCTATTACTCTCACTAAGCCTTCTGTCTGTCTGTCCGTCCGTCCGTCCGTCCGTCTGTCTGTCTCATCTTTTGAACGGTAATAGGTAGCCAGTTGAAGTTTTCACATAATACGTGTTACTATGACTCCTATCACGACAAGTACTAGAAATAAAGTCTAAAACATAAGGGACCATGGGGACCACAGAAATAGATGGGGACCATACAAGAAACCTCGAAAATCTTGAATTTTTTTCAACCTTTTTGTTCCTGCTCCATCTTCAAAACGGTAATTCATACCAGCGTCAAACTTGGTATGATTATAGTGCATACTATGTTGTTTAATAACAAATACTAAAAATAGGGCAAACTTAGACAAAAGTTCATATTTCGCGCACGTTGCTTGATGTCTTTTGATGAACTCTCATTCTTATTAAAGCAGTTTCTAAGGGGTATCAGGTCAATGGGTGGTATGACACCCTTACTGCGAGTCCACCTCGCACTTGGCCGGTTTTTTTAATATCCCCAGTTAGGAAGTTGTTGGTTTCAATGTCGAAGCTCTTTTGTAAGCTATCAGTGTCAAAAATATTTTCTTATAGGAGGTAAGCCTATTACCGTTATCTGATTACCGTTTTAAACTTGCAGTCTGCTACTACCTAATTTCAATAACATATCATTAGTTTGATGTAAATTAAGAGAACTCCAGAAAATCACAGAAATTATACGTAAAATATGTTACCGGGACTTATGCCGTATCACATTAGGCTAAGGGGACAGAGTGAAAAGAGTGTTTTGCTTACAGTGCATTCTCTATTGTTGATAAGACATGTCTGGTACATACCTGAGTAAGAAAGAGATGCAAATATTCACATTTCATAGTAAGGTGCACGCTGATTGTGCATGGTGACACTGACAGTGCTGCATCTCTAGTAAACTCTCACGAATATCTATTTCAACGGGGTATCAGGTCGATACGGAACCCTAAAAAATCGCAGACGTTCTCAAAAAAGGCCAGATTAAAAGCATTCTAAGCCGACGAGCATGCATGACGAGGTTAATGAACGTAGATGAAGCGAAGGTGTGTCAGGATCGTAGCAGGAGGAAATACTTAGTCTCTGCCTACCCTTATGGGAAACAGGTGTGATAATATGTATCATCAAAATGTATTTATTTATCCTATTGATGTATTCTACTACTTCCTACTGATATTATAAATGCGAAAGTATGGTTTTTTTTTTGTTTAATGTTTGTCTTTCAATCACGCTAAATCAGCTGAACATATTAAGATGAAATTTAGCACACAGATAGACCATGTCCTGGATTAACACACTTTTTATCGACATTTCACGGGAGCGAAGCCGCGGGCATCAGCTAGTCTACAATAGGGCATGCATTTCGAAATTTCGAAACTTCATAGTTTCGAAATTTCGGACCACATTTGCATGTTTTTCAATTTCGAAATTGACACCCCTACTTTCGAAATTTCGAAATTTATTATTATAAATGGAGATCTTCAAATGTAGGTTAGGACGCTCCCAATCAGGTGGACTGAAGACCTGGAAAAACTATCTGGGATGGAATAAATGCGGAAGGCGGAGGGCCGAGTATTGTGGCGAATCTCGGAAGAGACCAAAAATTTCCAGGAGTAGACAGATGGGTTGAGTTGGATAGCATCGTAGACCATTCTTTTCGGAAGATTGGAAGAACGACTGAAGAGAACAATTAGCTGCTGTGTATTTGTGTACTACGAGAAGGCCTTCGGGCGATACTCTTTCGAAACTGTTCACTGATAACTTGGAGGACGTCTTCAAGACACTGTATTAGACGGGGAAGGGTTGTGATGGAAAAGACGAGAACATTTCATGCCCGCACTTTGCCGATGACATTATTGTAATGGCAGTCTCTGAAACAGCTGAGCGAGATGCTACATAGCATATAGTATATAGTCATTTAGTGTATCAGTCTTAGGCCCGTATTACAGGACGATACTCAAGCATTGATCTCTGTTTAAAACTAGTTTTGAGTTGAGTTTTGATTTTAGAACGTTCCTCAAGCAGAGATTTATTGATCACAGTTCAGCTGAGTTTAGCTTTATTTTATACTGTCACCTGTTTCGGTATTTGAGCAGAGTTTTGATTGGTTTTGATCTGTAATCACTCTAGTGTGGTCCAGACTACACTTGAGTACAGATTTCTATTAAATTTCAGGTCAAATTGGTGTGTTATGTTGTTGAATTAAAGTTTATAATTACCGTTCTGGAATAAGGCCGATACTCAAGTAACGATTGTGTCCTTAAGTAGTGATCAGGTGATTGGAGTTTAAACTGTACTTGAGTAAGCTTCTGTAATACGGGCCTTAGTATGAATCTGGACAAGACTATGATAGACATGATCATGTTCAAAACGCATGTTGCGCAGCGTGCCAAGCCCAAGCGGTCTTCTTCAAAGAAACGACGCTAGAGGTTGTGCAGGAATGTGTCTACATAGGTAGTTAGGGACCTGTTCTATTCAGGTTGGTAGACTAGTAGTTAGTTTATACTATCTTGCATGGTATTACCTACAATGCCGAGACGTGAACACTGACAGTTTGGCTAGACAACAAATTCAAAGTCGCTCAGCGGATTATGGAGCGAGCTATGCTTGGAGATTCTTTGAAGGTTAAAATTATCCGAAAGAACCAGAGAGTAGCATAGGCTGTAGATTTAGCAAGCTAATGTGACAATGGGTAGGCCAGTCTACCAAAAGATCGATGGCTGTTGGAGCAGCATCTTTAAGTGAATACCGCGTTGGGCGCCCTCCAGCCAGGTGGACCGACGACCTAAAGTAGGTAGCTGGGGTGGACTGGATGGAAAAGATAAAGGTTATTTTGTTGTGGAGCAACTTAGGAGCAGCCTTTATTCAGTAGTGGACTTCGATAGGCTTAGTTATTAGGTGTTTTAAACATTGCCCACAATTTCGAAATTTCGAAACTGATGAGGCCAATTTCATAAGCCAATTTCGAAACTGAAAATTTATGAAACTGCATGCCCTAGTCTACAATAAATGATACAATATCTTAATTTACTTACCTGTTATGATCCGTGTGGTGCCGGACAAAAAGAGTAGCACCACCCCATCTCTTCTCGTGGGTGTCTTAAAAGGCCCCCTTACGGCCAAAATTAATAACCAATCTATCCACAATTTACCCTACTGGAGATGGAAATTTTATATATTTTGTATGGAGCTTATGTCAAATTCCTATCTCTAGTAGGGAAAATCGTGGGTAGATCGGATATTAATTTTGGGCGTAAGTCGCCTTCACCAAAGGTTGGTTAGCGTTCTCTGAGTACTTATTCAACGACTGCGATTGCCAACTCGCTTACCAAGCGTGGTGATTATGGTATATAGAAGGTTTTATGATGATGTTATAATATAAATAATGATGTTATAAATGATGATGTTGTATAATAATATGTTGAAACCGATTCTGCTAAGTTCTGGGTTTCCGTTATATGAAATTTGCCCAATCTCCTTTATCGGATCCCCGTAATATCCCCGCAACTCCTTTAATGGGTTACTGAAAATTAAGTTGGCGAGGTTCCAACCCCTGATTGAACATCGATTTGTGTGCCATCTCCTCTCGATGTTTTAGATTCTAGTCACAGTCTCATTTCCGTCGACATAATATCTGTAGTAATATAAAAATCTGATTCAATATATAAAGTACCCAAAACCTGTGCCTGTGACTTATTAATCTTATAGTTTCTCTTACAATTTTCATAACGAGTTTACGAAGCATGATGGAATAACCAACAAACTTTCAATACTTTCTCATGTTGCATTTTGTACTAAGCTTACGTCTTGCTTCAAATAACGAGATTCCGATGTTCTGTTCATTAAACCACTGTTGGTGCACTGGCGTCTGATAATAACTATTGAATGAAACCGTGACCAGAAGGCCACGTTCAAATGAAAAATATAGTTCCAAACTAATCACATAAGTGTCACAAATAAACGGCAAACAGAAACGTCTGCTGTCAGGAGAATGAGATTTAAAACATTGAGATTAGATTGGAATTGAATTTTGAACGTTTTATGTTACGAGAATTGGCCTGCTACCTTCAAAAATCATTTATGGTGACATCTTGACGTCTATTTGTGTTTCATTTTGTTATTTGTATTTTATTTTTGGACCCATTTAGGAAGCTTTTCTGTTTACTGTTGCTTTTAGAGGACTAGGACCTTAAAATTAGATAGTAACCTAGAACTGAACTCAGGTTTCCCAATCCGTGAACGAATTTAACTGTAAATTTTATCACTTCGCTTACGTTTATGATTTTCTTTACGTTCATTCGGTAGTGTTTACAATTTTGTTTTACTTTAAACAATATAAAATTAGCTTCCCAGAATACCCACATTGAATGATTTTTCTGGTCTAACTTAATCTCTACCTCTAACTCTACTCTACTAGGTACTCTGACTTTTCCTGGTACTATTTATCACGTCTTCCTTGTCCATACAAAGGTTGTCTGGTAGATATCGCTATTAGCGATAAGAGCGCCGATGTACTCTTTATTTACATGTTAGTCCTAAGTTTTAATAATGTTAATAATGTACAAAAAAGAATATTCTATCTATCTATCTAAGGGCCGATATTTCAATAGTCTGATAACTTTTAACTGAGGAATAAATGTGACATCTTGACAGATTTTCTATACTACAACTGTCCAAATGTCAAACTTATTCTTCAGTTAAAAGTTAACTGACTATTGAAAGATCGACTCTTAACTAAATATTGCATTAGATTCCAATTTCGTAACAATTTTTTTTTGTTTTCAGGCTAAAGAAATAAAGTTGAAACCAAACATCTCGAGGACGAGGTAATAAGGAAAAGTCAAGAAAATGGCAGAAAATAGTAAAAAGCGGGCTGGCAGCTTTCGCAAACTATTTCCCAATCTTTTCTTTTCTCACAAATCTAAAGAGAAAAACGGAAATAAGGATTCACAGTCAAATAAAAAAAGTGCCACAGAATCCTATAAAGGCAATCAGTATCAGAATCCTCGTTCGATAAGATCTGATAAAAATGCTCAAGGATTGGAAGATAGTGAACGTATATATGAAAATTTAACAACACACCGTCCTCAGAGCGATAACGAAACGCAAAACAACGAAATATCGAGCCATCATTCTTCAAGTAGTACACTTGTTTCGGAAACTACAAGAAACAAATCGATCGACACCAACGAAGTTTCTGAAGTAGAAAGTATTGATTACACCAGCTACACAGCAAGACCTCAAGTACCACCGAAACCCTACAACGAAATGGCACAGTCACCGCATACACAAAATCGAAATAATCAATTAAATGATTTCGATAACACTCAATATCCGGACGTTTACTATCATTCATTGGAGAAACTGACTGATAAAATATCACCGTTCGACGAAATTGAAATTTATAGAGCATCACAGGCACAAGCCAATCCAGCTTCGGTGGGAGCGGAGATAAAACGTGTGAGTACAAAATTTCTGATATCACCGAAGAAAGAAGCAGAAGTACGAACAATTCAGCCAACTAGAGCTCGCAGTTTATCTTTTGACAATAACAAGGAAAATGATCAGGACCAAAAGAAACGTCACTCCAGCAAAAAACCAGAAAATATTACAAAACCTTATAACTATTCCGCTCCGACGTCACCGATGCCAATTAACCACAAAATACCGAACATGCCAAAAACTGTATCCCCATATGAACACGTAAGGAAGGCCATGATTGAGACAGAGGAAAAAAGAAATTCATTAAGTAGAACGAGTCTTCGTAACAAATCGACACCTTCGCCTAGATCCGAGTACAGTCAAAGATTGACTCCTACCCCACAGGAAACGTCAAAGCAAGATTCCATAGAAAAAGAAAAAACAAGGCAAAAAGTCGAAGCATTTTACTGGCAAAAGCTGAAAGAGTTAAAACAAAAAGAAGATGATTATTTAATAAGACAGTCTCTCAATTCTTCTTTGAAGAGTCCTGCAAGACTAAAATCCTCCGTTAATTCCAATTGCAGCAGCCCGAATTCCTTTTCATACGTAATGGAGCCTAGAAGTTGTAGTCTGCCGCGTGGAAAAGATTTTAAAAGTTACTCCATGAATCAGCCAATTTACACTTCAACGCCGTTTGCCAGAGGCGCTCCAGAGAGGCGAACAGATACGTTCATAAAGAGTCGAACTACTTTTGACGATCCAGAAATAATTTACCGCAACCCGCAGAAACTTATTGCGAGGACAGCATCACCTGCGTTTCCAGAACAGAAAATGCCGATTTACTATCGAGGGACGCTGCCTCAAGAAAGTCGAAGTTTGAGTCAATCGAAACGGGTCAGTTTTGAAGAACAATATGGAAAAACTGAAAGTGTTGTTAAAAGTGATGGTGAATTGAAAGTGAACGATTATAAAGTACGCAATCGACAGACAGAGTATCCCCGGCATAATAATAAAGTTAGTGAATTGCAATCACGGGTGCCTCCACGACCTCCTGTCCGGACCACCAGTGTTGGTAATGCTGGGAAAAATTTCAAACATGGAAATAATAAGAATATTATTCATTTAACTAGCGGTGGCCATTCACTGTGTTCGGAGTCGGAAAGTGGATCGGAAGCTGGTGAAATACAGAGGATATTACTGCAAGGAAATGCACAGAAAGGTAAGAGATTTATTTTTGTTGCAGTTGCGAATTAAATGTTTATTGGATTTGTCGAAGCCGATAGTGCGGACATTCCAAAGGAAACAGCGGGCCGATATCCGCGGGAGCGGAATTATTATTCGATACGTGTTTCCTAGCCACTATATTTTTGTGTTGTTTTGATTTCACATGGCTTTGGCAGTCGAGAATAAATCGATTTAGCCCACATAGGTTGCCGGATAACATTCGCATTCCATATTTTTCTCTTTGTTCCGCGAAAATATTTGATGTATTGGCTATTAGTTGAAAATACGATATATGATTTTAGTTGTACGTCGTACATTGTGGCAATATCCATATTTTAGCATGATATTGGCAATTTACACAGCCGTTGCAAGTTTAATTACGGCATTACAAAAACTGTAGGGAGGGGCAATACACGGGCATAGTTAATTTCTGGATCTACAAAATCTACCTAATACCTAGAAATAAAACCAACATAGGCTTAAACTCTCCTCTCGTAAGAATGAATGAATTAAATTCATTCACAAAGTCTGTGCATAAACCACGACTCTAGAAAAAAATTTCGATCAAGAATATTGAAGTCCTTAAGTATCAAAAAGTCGCCCTAAATTTAAGTAGTTTGAAGAAGTATATAAAAAAAAAAATGTGATTTGGTTTTTTAGGAGTATTAATTTTTAATTTACTTTAAGTCGTCTTTTTTAGCCAATGTTGTGTTTACCCGTAATTGGCATACGTATAAGGACAATACCGTACTGTATTATTTGGTAATAGTGTTAATATGTATGCTGTGAGCGAACCTTATGCAAGAAAAAAAATAAAAAAAAACTATTAAGTACTTTCAACCTCCTGGTGAAATTGGGAGATTAAAATAAAATTTTGCTTGACTTGGAAATTGATTTCTATTGAAGTAGCTGATACTTTTTGAATAGAATCTTAAATTCCTATTCATAACCTATGCCTCAAACCTACATGCCTCTTAAATTACATACATACATACATACATATTATCACGCCTGTTTCCCATTGGGGTAGGCAGAGACTATGGATTTCCACCTGCTACGATCCTGACACACCTCTTTCGTTTCATCTACGTCCATTAACCTCGTCATACATGCTCGTCGGTTTAGATAACTCTTAACCTGGCATTTTTTGAGAACATACGTTCGCCGAGGTTGCCCCTTCCAACTCTTCCATCCACGTTCGCTTCGTATACTTGTTTCGTCAATCTCCTCTCGTCCATCCTCTCTATGTGTCCAAACCATCTTAACATACCTTTCTCAATCTTTGTCACTACATCTTCTTTCACTCCACAACGCTCCCTTATCACGTTATTCCTTACTTTATCTCTCAAAGTTACACCACACATACTTCTCAAAGCTCTCATTTCTACTGCATTTATTCTGCTTTCATGTTTCTTCTGCCATACCCAACTTTCACTACCATACATAAGTGTAGGCACTAACACTCCCCCATGAACAGCCAGCCGTGCCTTTTCCGACACTTTGCGGCTGTTTATGAAGAAGTGTAGTGTCATTCACCTGATTACCAGCACTCACTCTCCTTTCAATGTCCTTCACATGCTTGCCATCTCTCGTAAACATGGAACCCAGGTATACAAACTCTTTCACTTGTTCCACCTTAAACTCTCAATATATTTCAGAGAATTTATAACAGGTAATTATTGAATTGAATTCTATCGAAATTAATACATACAATCATAAACATACTCATCATGACAAACTGATAGGCGCTTACGGCGGGCTGTCTTTTATTATTTTTAAACCAGGACACAATGGCTATTAGCCATTACAACATTAGGTACCTACCTTTCTTTCTTTGTGAATCGAAAGCTGCGGGTGCTAAAGGTTTTCCCTGCGACATTTCCTCTATAAAGGCAGTCATTAGGCAGATTTTAAACAGGTTGCCGGTAATTAAAAAATACTTTTTGGCTCGGTAAAGGTGAAGAAGTTGGCAGGCTAGCGTACGAATTAAACGTCGCTCACGGAAATCTTGGAAATGTGAATTTTCGTGCTGGTTTAAATTAGGTACTAGTTAACATTTTAAAATCGTATCTAAATATCAAAGTGAATTGAAAGTGAATGATTGCTAACCGTGTTCTATCTATTTTCGATTTGTCACTATTATATTATACTACAAAAAGAAGGAAGATTATTCACCGATATTTTTATAGGTATCAAGAAAATTATTTGCGTAATTATCCCCTGACTAAGTTCAAATACACTTTTACCCATTATAATCCACTGCCTAAAACAACTCCCAACTTCAGAGAAAGCGGCTCGCAACGAGAATTTGTTTTATGTTAAATTTATTTACATAAAAAGGGGGACTTTATAGGAAAACTTTGGCAATTCGTCGTTAACGTATTTAGGATTTAATTAGCACGGGCGATGATTAAAGATCTAATAATAGGAAAAACGTTTAGAAGTTGCTAATTGAAACAAAATTCCATTTTTATGGATTAGTAATGCTGATTTTCTAGGTAGCCTAACGGCCAAAATTAATATCCAATCTATCTACGATTTACCCTGCTAGAGATATAAATTTGACATATTTTGTATGGAGCTTATGTCAAATTCCTATCTCTAGTAGGGCAAATCGTGGACAGATTGGATATTAATTTTGGCCGTTAGAGATTTATGATGAATTATTTTTATTTTTTCATTTGAATATATTTATTTATTCATACGTAAATGCTTTATTGTACACCATAAAATACATTACATTGAATATGCATTTAAACTATTGTACAAATGGAGGCCTTATCGCGATCAGCGATTTCTTCCAGGCAACCTTAGGATATCGGGCGGCTTACACTACGAAATTTACAGAATACCTCATCACTTGGAGTTGTGTCGTTATTCTCGTTTTTATTTTTGTCCCATTCGTTTTTTTCTGTATTTTCAAGGTGCCTTTATAACTATAAACATTCAAATGTAACCTTAAACAACTATTTGTATGCCTTACAAATATTGGTAATAGAACTCACATTCCGTGGCGCAGAAAACGAAAAATCTGGCTTCATTCGATTTACGTCAATCCAGTGTCACTTTAGGTGTCGAAGTGTATCGTAGTGTTAAATCCAACCGCTGGAATATACTGTCGGTGATTCCCTATAAATAGTTTTAATAGACTGAAGTGTTTGCTACACGAAAGATTAAACCGATTTTAGAATAAAATTAGGTTTGTCAGAAATTAAGAGATTCGTAGGAGAACGAAGGTAACCGACATAGCCCGAAGAATTGCCAA
This sequence comes from Asteroscopus sphinx, assembly GCA_949699075.1. NCBI lineage: Eukaryota > Metazoa > Arthropoda > Insecta > Lepidoptera > Noctuidae > Asteroscopus > Asteroscopus sphinx. Next base: position 5,520,422 of record OX453002.1, read on the forward strand.
ACTTAAGTGGCCAGTGGGCGGGGCACATTGCTCGCAGAACGGATGGCCGATGGGGCCGAAAAGTTCTGGAGTGGTGACCATGTACTGAAAGGCGCAGCGTGGGTAAGCTTCCCAGAAGGTGGACCGACGAACTGGTGAAGGTGAGGGGAATCCACTGGATGCGGGAAGGGCAGGACCGGTCGTTGTGGTCTTAATTCAAGTGTTACCACTGACGTGCGGTTGATCGTACTACCTATAGCCGAGTCATCCATTCTGCGAGCTATGTGACCCGCCTACTGCCACTTAAGTTTGGCAATTCTTTGGGCTATGTCGGATACCTTCGTTCTCCAACGATCAAGCAGGGACACTGAGCAAAGCCATCTCCATTGCCGTTTGGGTGACTTTGAGCCTTCCTATCATCATGATTATTGAGTTTTTTCTTTATCTTTATTATTTTCCTAAATCGCCTTTTAAGTTTAAAACTTAGCACGAGCATATATGATGATGAGCATATTATACTCACTCTTTTTATCGTTGTACTTTAAGCCGCGTTTCTCAGCATAAGACTCCGAGAGACAAAGTGAAATGATTGGTTAGAATATCATAAAGGAAAATTGCCTAGTTCTGTTAAATTAATAAATGTTTGGTTGATTTAAAAAATATCATGAATTGTCCAACTATGGTTTATGATTAAACTAGAATGATTTTGATATGATACCCACTTAAATGATCAAAGATAAACTACCTTGTTTATTTTTGTAGTTTTCAATCAAGAATTCAAGAAACATGTACATCTGTGTATCGTTAGATTCAGATTTTCCAAAAATACTTTGTATTTTCTATACCTAATTCAAAGATATTTAAAAGTACAGATATGTTACTGCGCTCGCAATCTGAAGACTCGAAAACGTCCAAGTACGGCGCCGAGCGTGACCAGTGACGAAAAAAAAACTAGTTAGCCGTCGTGTGTGTAGAAAGTGTTCTAATTATGACGCAAAAGTAGCTAGAAGCATCCAACTTACTCACTTTGTACTAGTTTATGTGTATTATAATAATAAATAATAAATCATTTATTTCAGATTTGTATCCATTTTGTTAGTAAACATTGCCCTTACAACCTAATGTTAGTAATTAACAAATTATTATTATTGTAATTATTATTATTGTATTGTGCTGCCTGAACATTTTTTCCATTTGATTTGTTAGGGTATGAAATATCTATACTTTTAAATATCATTGACCTAATTAGGAAACTCAGACCAAAATAATAAGTTATATTCATCTGAGTTAGGTTAGGTTAGTAGTTGAAGGAACACCGTGGTGGTTTTAGTCGGTAAGAGTCCGACACTGGCTCCGCCTACCCCGAGCGGAGTGCGTCCATGAGGATTTCCAAAGGGCAAAAAAAAAAATCGGACTCGCACAGTAAGGGTTCCGTACCACTCAACGACCTGATACCTCATAAAAACTGATTTAATTTACGAGAGTTTATCAAAAGACATCAACGCACATTGCGCGAAATATGAATTTTTGCATGTCTTTCTTACGCAGGTACCACCACATATGTCTATGTTTGTCTTATTTCTAGTAATTGTTGCTAAACTACATAAAAAGCACTATAGTCTGGTATATATTACCGTTTTGAAGATAGAGCAGGAACAAAAACGGAACGGAAAAAAATGCATGTTTTTCGAGGTTTCTTGTATGGGGATCCCCTTTAGTTTTTGTTTTTTTTTTGTTTTTAGTATTTGTCGTGATACACCTCATAGCAACACATATTCTGAGAAATTTCAACCAGTTACCTATTACCGTTCAAAAGATACAGCCCTGTGACAGACAGACGGACGGACGGACGGACAGCGTAGCGAGAGAAATAGGGTCCCGTTTGGCACCCTTCGGGTACGGAACCCTAAAAAGGGTAGACTGGCCAGAAAACCTCCACGTGTGTCTGACGGCTGCTTGTCTCTCTGGACACGTCTGGAGGGAACGGCAGTTGTTAGACCGGTGCATCCCGGGTACGGCAATATAATCCTTTCGAGGGATTAACCTTCGTGGGATCTTATTGCCTGTGGTGAATATTCTGGTACGGGAGGGGCCCCATGTGGGCCAATGGAGAGTTACTCCACGTGTCCCTCTGATGCCAGCAGAGGGCACATTGAAGGAACAGGGGTGCACTCCCCTCCACTTCCACCCAGTTGTGTGAAACCTCACGGGTGCCCATGCCCCTGGCTAAGGTAGTTGAAGGAACACCGTGGTGGTTTTAGTCGGTAAGAGTCCAATACTGGCTCCTTTGGGCGGAGTGCGACCATGAGGATTTCCCCACAGCATAAAAAAAGGGTAGATTTTCGCCAAATAGTTCAATAATGCATGCATGTGACAGACTGACGGGTAAACATCGAAGTGATTTTAAAAGGGTTTGTTTTTTCCAGTTTTAAATTAAATCGGGTGGATGACATATAGAATACGCAAATGGATAGTATCTATCCATTACCGAACATGCTTTTAACTTACGATTTTAACGATGATTGAAAAGGAAAATACTGCCTCATATAATTTAAAATGGTGTCAGGTGATGCTTTTATCGGAAAAGTGCACTTTGTTATTATGCGTTTAAATAAAACATGGCTGAAAATGATAATTCAGGCCTGTTTGTTTGTAAAATACTTACATATTTATGAAAGTACTAGCTTACGCCCACGCCCGTGGCTTCGCTCCCATTTTTTTTTTCATACAAATAAATAAACAAATAAATAAATATTTTTGGGACATCTTACACATCACCAAGTCCCAAACTAAGCAGAGCTTGTACTATGGTTACTAGACAATGGATATAATACTTAGATACTTTATTTTTGTAAATACATACTTATAATACATAAGAAACACCCAGACCAACACAAACACTCATGTTCATCACACAAATATTTGTGTCCTGTGGGAATCGAACCCACGACCTCGTGATCAACAGTCCGACAGGCGAACCACTAGACCACAGACGTCGTCAATACAACAACAATACAATCTTTCAATTTCTATTCAAACCCTTTAGGGGATGAATTTTCAAAAATCCTTTCTTATCGAAAGAAAGAAAGAAAAAACATTTATTTGCGTCAAAAGTGACGCACAAAATTACCAAAAAATTCAAGAACACAACAAATACAGGTACAGAGCCAAGAAGTGTGGTAAGATATGCGTCACAAAATGGCCACCGCTCAGCATATTGCTGTGCCTCATGCACGGAACAAAGCCACAGCGCTAGTTTTCAGCAACAGCTGGCATCGACAGAATAACGTCGATCAGTGCGGCATGATGTTGGTAAATAATGATAAAAAATTAACAAGTAAGATTAAATACAATACTTGCCAAACTTAAGTGGCAGTGAGCGGGCACATTGCTCGCAAAACGGCCGGCCGATGGGGCAGTAAAGGTCTGCAGTGCGACCGCGTACTGGCAGGCGCAGCGTGGGTAGGCCCCCCACAAGGTGGACCGACGACCTGGTGAAGGTCGCAGGTATCCGCTGGATGCGGAAAGCGCAGGACCGGTCGTTGTGGTGATGCTTGGGGGAGGCCTATGTCCAGCATTGGACGTCTTTCGGCTGAAATGATGATGATGAAATACAATACAAGATAAAAAGAGTAATATTTAATACGTACGCAAAATTGTATATAGTGCTCACCTACGTCATCTAAAGCAGTCCTGTGCCAAATTTCATCCTCCTAGACCCACCGGGTTTGGCTGTACATTGTCTATCAGAAATTTTATGAAGTAGATTTTTACTTTGACATGATGACATCGAGTGAATAACTTTCGTGAGTTGAATTCATATTTAAAATTATTAATATACGCTTTCAGCATGATCGATGACAAATAAAAAAACATGCATATTTTCGCATTTATAACATCAATAGGATTTTTATTTTATAGTAAATCAAAATAGGGTAAGAGCTTTGTTTACATTTGACATCAGTGCGCCTCCTTGACCGCAATCACCCAGTTTTCAACTTGCATACACTGAATTTTCAAGGGATGAAATAACAAGGTTTAGATTTCAAAAGTATCTCAACATCCGGACAAACCTATGCGTAATTAATTAATCAATTGATTTTGTGTTAATTTTAGCAAAAAAAAAACATTGTTGTTTGTACTTTCGTATCAATTAATCGCCATAATTAAAACGACAATCGCTAGGAAACCCAATGTTGTTCACTGAATGAATGCAATGAAGTTGAATGTAGGTGCGCTTATCTGTTAATTAGAAATAGAATGAACGTCATTTAACCACAATGACGTAATGACATACTTTACTAATGGTTGACTGGTTGGTTGGTTTTTAAAGCGCATGTAGCGGCCAAGTGGCGCCCCTATCAGTAAAAAATTATAACTCGCTGAATACATCATTACGGGATGGACGATATTAATAATAATTAATATTTTGGGGACATTTTTACACGACACCATCTAGTCCCAAACTAAGCAGAGCTTGTTTTATAGGTACTAGAGTCTAGTAAAAAAAAAGTAAGTATTATATCCATTGTCTAGTAACTAGACAATCGATATAATACTTACTTACTCCGCTGGCACAGCGACCCAAAATGAACAACAACAACAACAACCTAGTCCAAACAACCACAGAGCAGAACAAGCAGAACAAAGCAAGCAAGCAGAGCTTGTGCTATAGGTACTAGAGTCTAGTAAAAAAAAAGTAAGTATTATATCCATTGTCTAGTAACTAGACAATCGATATAATACTTACTTACTCCGCTGGCACAGCGACCCAAAATGAACAACAACAACAACCTAGTCCAAACAACCACAGAGCAGAACAAGCAGAACAAAGCAAGCAAGCAGAGCTTGTGCTATAGGTACTAGAGTCTAGTAAAAAAAAATAAGTATTATATCCATTGTCTAGTAACTAGACAATCGATATAATACTTACTTACTCCGCTGGCATAGCGACCCAAAATGAACAACAACAACAACAACCTAGTCCAAACAACCACAGAGCAGAACAAGCAGAACAAAGCAAGCAAGCAGAGCTTGTGCTATAGGTACTAGAGTCTAGTAAAAAAAAAGTAAGTATTATATCCATTGTCTAGTAACTAGACAATGGATATAATGCTTACTTTTTGTTTTTTTTTTGTAAATACATACTTATAATACACGAGAAACACCCATACCATTTCATTTTTCATTTCATTTATTTATTCAGAAACAATTTTCATTACCAACACAAACACTTATGCTCATCACACAAATATTTGTGTCCTGTGGGAATCGAACCCACGACCTGTTATCAGCAGTCCGACACTCGAACCACTAGACCACAGAGGTCGTCAATATTGGTTAAATTAATTAATTTATGTACCTACTCTTAGTACCCCACTTGGGTTCTCACGCCACTAAAATATAATTGACTTTATCGCAGTGCCGATGAAATTTTTTAATATTAAGCGACATAAAGTTCTCCAGTAATAAGCACAGCAAAATGCACCTTAAGGGGAATGTAGAAGCCAAGTGGCGCCCCCATCAGTAAAAAAATAATTACTCGCTGAATACATAATTTATTGAAAATACGATTTCAACGATTGGAGTACACGTACTGTAGTTTAATCAGAAACTATTAACTCTGTGTTAACGCCGTGCCTCCGTGGAATATTAGACCACAGATCGTTCAGTATATCTTGGCAGGTGGCGAATTAAAGAACTACAAATGTGTCTGCCAAGTATACTGGGTGACTGATATTTTTTGACCAATCGGCGTCGTCGTAGGAATTAGCCAATAATATTAGTTATAAGTTCCTACAATGTTCGTTAGATTACACGCAAATTACTAGTTAAACAGTCAAGTCGTTTTATTTCAATAAAGAATTGAAATCCTCAAGAGTTTATAGAAAATCAGTGCATGACCTATTCAAGTTAGGTACACTCTGTAAATTATAGTTAGATAGAAAAAGTCCCAAAAGTGGCCCTTTTTCACACTATTTCTATCTACAACTACAGTGAACTATAATTTGTTTCTGATTAAACTACAGTACCTTTACTTCAATTATAAGATACGAAATTTTGATAAATTATGTGAATACATAGAATCACTGAATAGCGAGTAATAATTTTTTTACCGATGAGGCGCCACTTGGCTGCTATATGCACCTTTAAACGCTACTAACAGCTAAATGGCGCCCCCATCAGTAAAAAAATAATTACTTGCTCATTGACATCGATGTAACATATTTCGATGCTCATTGACAAAATTTGTCGAGTAATTCCGCTTTTACAAAAAAAAACCCATATTGTATTTTTTTTTTTTTTTTGTTGTGGTAGTTCTATACACCTCTGCCTACCCCTTCGGGGAAATACAGGCGTGATTGTATGTAATTCCGCTTTTGACTCCGTAAAATGTGGCAATTTTTTTAATGCCATCAACTTTTCGCTTTACCCTATCGTACTTACGTAGGTGAGTAATTTTGGAGTGCTCCATTTTCTCATTTCAGTTAAAGGACTGAAGCTCTTTGAGGAAGCCCGAATGCAAACAAAACACCCTCTCCCCCATCCACTTAGTTTTGAGAGCGATTGTTTCAAGCCTACGTTGGCCTGTTAGCGCGACGTCTATTGAGAATTTTATTCGAAATTAACTTTGATCCGAAATCAATATAGTTCTTAATTTAATGCTCATAAGTACCTATGTTAATTCCAATTCATTGGAACTATAGGCATAGAACAAACAATAATACAAGTATCTCTTTTCTATGCTACAGGTCTATTTTGAGCTGTGGGCGTATATAATATACGAACTAGCAGTGCTCTTGCGGCTTTGGCCGCGTAATAAGTTTTAGCAGGCCCCATATAATGTTCCCCGTCGTAGTTTTGGGAAAAGAAAAATACGTATTTCTCCAGTGGCATTTTTCCAGTGACCCCAGGGTGATTTTTCATAGAAACTTTAACACCCCTTTTTACCCCAGTTGAGTTTAATTTTCGAAAAATGCAAAAACACGTATTTCATTCATTGCTTTGAAGATTATTTATACCGAGATTTGACTCAATCCAGCTACGCAATAATATTCTCCCATACATTTTTTTTTACCATATTGCACCCTCTTTTAGGAGTAATTTTGGAGAAAGAAGGGATGAGTGTTTCATTACTTACTTTAAAGATTATTTTTCCCAAGTTTTAAGTGAATCGATCTAGGAGAAAATAATTTTCATACAAACTGTAACACCCTATTTCACCCCCTTAGGGTTAAAATTACCAAAAATTATTTCTTAGTGGGTGCTTCCGTTACAAAAGGAACCTGTCCAAATTACGTTACAAAAGGAACCTACTGTCCAAATTACGTTACAAAAGGAACCTACTGTCCAAATTTCATGTTTCTAACTTGAGTAGTTTCGGCTCTGCGTTGATGAATCAGTCAGTCAGGAGATCTGTCTTTATATATAGAGGTGTTTAGAAGAGGATCTTATTTTGTATTTTTAGACAAACAAATAGGTTTAATTAAATTATTAGATTACGTTTCCTATAGTTAATTTTTTAAAGATATGAAAAGGGTCTTCAGATTCTGCTCCCTCTGTGCTCACCAATGATATGCGTCTACGCCAGTAATATATATGTCTATACGTGGGACACTCAGAAAGTTTTGCGAAACTAAAAAAAATTGTTCTATACGTACATATATTTTTATCAAATCTTTTCAAAGTACTTTCCACCAGCCTCTATACAAAGATTCATGCGCCTAAACCAGTTTTCAAAACACTTTTTCCAGTCCGCCGCAGACACCTCGTTTACAGCCTGCTCGAACGCAGCCAGCGCATCTTCCGGCGACGAAAATTGTATCCCTTTGAGCTGATTTTTTATTTTTGGGAATAAAAAGAAGTCACACGGTGCTAGATCAGGGCTGTAAGGAGGGTGACCCAGGAGTTTGACTGGCGTGCTGTCCAGGAAGTCCCTCGTTTTGAGTGCGGTGTGCGCAGGTGCATTGTCGTGGTGGAGCAGTAGCCCGCGGAGCCCTGTGTTTGGTCGCTTGTTGCTTATAACAGAGAAAACTTCTGGCAAACATTTGGTAGTATACCATTCGGCATTAATGCTTCTTTGATCCCGTAAGGGAATTGATACCAAGTGGCCAGTCAAATTAAAAAAGCTAGCGATCAAAATCTTACCCCCGCTTCTAGATCGCTTCACTTTGGTAGGCGTTGGCTCATTTTGAAACACCCAAACAGTCGACTGGCGCTTGGTTTCTGGGTCGTATTGATAAATCCAGGACTCATCACCTGTAACGATGTCGTAAACACGCCGAGACGAGCCTGCTTCAAATTTGTTAAGCATATCACGGCACCATTCCACCCGGGCCTGCTTCTGAGCATCGGTGAGGTTGTGCGGCACCCAGCGTGATACTATCCTCCTCACGCGAAGATGGCTGTGTAGAATCTCGTGAACGCTTCCCGATCCAATCTTCAATATGTGTTGAATCTCCTGATATGTAATTCGCCTATTGTCTTGGATTACATTTTTCACTGCTAGCACGTTTTCTTCGGTAACAGCCGTCAAAGGGCGACCGCTTCTTTCGTCATCCCCCAAAGTTGGTCGACCGCGCTTGAATTCGTTATACCAACGATACACGGTTGCCTTGGAAGGGCCTTCATCCATGAATGCCATTTGAAGTCTATCGTACGATTCATCCGGTTTCAGGCGACACTTGAAATCGTATAAAATCATAGCTCTAAAATGTTCCCGGCGCAGATCCATATTTCAGTGAGACACAATACTTTGAATTAACTCGCAAAAAATGTGGAGGGAAATTTTGAAATTGGAACTTACTTATTTTTACTTATAAATAATCATATTTTCGAAAAACATTATAACTGGCCAGTCTCCCATATATAAAAACTTTTTTTCGCAATACTTTCTGAGGGGCCTGGTATATGCGTCCGACAATCATTGGAGAATTAATGATATCCGACATAAATTCAATAAGAATATTTAATGACCTGAATACTACTCACATCATCTATGTTAAATTTCATGTAAAAGAAACTCCCTTTAAGCCGGAAAAAAGCCATCCATTAAAGCCATTAAAGCGGATAGGAAAGGAGGTGTGTCGTAAACAACAATAGGATTGTGTTATGATGTAGGATTGCGTTGAAGCTAAGTAAAGAGTTGTGAAAGTAACGGGATGTGATTGGTTGCCCGAGACATCCTGTCCCCTCCGCTTTGGTGGATTACGACCCTTACCATACCAGATAGTATCTTTATAAGTACAGTAACAGTCGAAAAACAAAATTGATATTACCACAGATAATGTAATACTATACTTTTACGGACATCAGACTTCGCATCCGCCCACTATAATCCAATATTAAACGAGACTTTTTCCGTCGACAGCCTATGCGTGTCTTTTAAGGTGTCTCCCATAAAATATGATCACATGCAATGTTGAAATACCGAGGCCTGACACGAAAAACCTTTTGCCATTTTACATTTATGTTAAAAAAAGGTTATGGGAGAAATTGTGAGTGGCATAAAGTGTTTGCTAGAGATAACAATTCAATTATGTGGCCAATTTTTATGGTTCAAGTCTTAATACTTTACGTCCGCGGCTTCGCCCGCTTATAATTAGGTTTATCATAGAAAGACGTTATCACGCATCCCTTGGAACTTATCTTACCGGGATAAAAAGTAGCCTATAAGGTCTATCTGTGTGGCAGATTTTATGCAAAATCCGTTCAGCCGTTTCAGCGTTATTACGACAAACAAATAAACATCCCTACTAGTGTGTATGATATTAAGTAGGATGGTTCATGGTTTATTTATTGAGTGGCACACTCTTCATTGCTCGGTTAACATTACAACGAATTGTAATGTAAACTCATTCACCGCACAACTGCATTACAATATGCAAACGGTAACAGGAGTATTTTTTAACCGACGAAAAAAAAGGAGGGAGTTCTCAATTCGACGCGTATCGTTTTTGTTTCTTTTTTTTGTTTTATGTATGACAACGCATAACTTTTTACAGAGTAGTCCGATTTTGATGATTATTTTTTTAGTGGATAGGGAATATCTCGAAGTTGGTCCCATTTAAATTTCAAAATCCACCCCTAAGGGTAGGAAAACAGGGGATGAGTGCTTGTTCACCCACTGAATTCTTACCTGTTAATCGATTCTGTTGAAACTTGGCACACATAAATGTAGTTCTAGACACACTACATTATAATGCTGACCAGGAGTTAGATTATAGCAACAAAAAAAAAACTTTTTCACAAAAAATTTAATTGACGAAAACAGTAACGGAAAAGAGAAAAAAAGTCAAACTGTGATCACTGATGTGCGGCCGACACATTGCATAGAATAATGTAGGGAAATCCCAATCTCTTCTCGTGGGTGTCGTAAAAGGCAAGTAAGGGTTTCACCACCGTTTCACCAGAGGATGGGCAGCAGCGTTCTCCCAACTGCGATTGCCAACTCGCCTGCCAAGCGTGGCTATTATGGCATATCCCCTTTTGAGGGAGGCCTATGTCCAGCAGTGGACGTCTTTCGGCTGAAATGGTGAATGTGTGGATAGATGTTTATTTTATATCTATTGAATTTTTACCCTATTTAAGACTTTAACGTATCTCTCTTATATTTGGGACAGACTCTGATTATCGAGCCTTGATAAAATCCCAAGCTTAGTGCCAAATCTACTCATATGAGCTAGGGGAGACCCCTAATCCGGATAAGGTTTTTTCATCTACCTTTAGGCCAAACTGTGTAAACGGTGTTTTCCAGGTAGCCGAATCTAATATAAAATAATATCAATTTTTTCGATGTTCCTACAAATATTTTTTCCACATTTCCAAAGAATTATGAATTTAATATAAAAAAAGTACTGTTGTGTAAAAGATTATGTAAGAGTGTTTCAGGTACTGCCCCCCTAGCCAAGTTCACAATCTACAATCGTCAACGCTGTAGAAAACAATCAAAATGTATGGGAATGACATATCTCAACGAATGACTTTTTCGTTGAGATATGTCATTCCCATACTACTGATTATAAAAAAGTAAAAAACAGTTTCCACACACTAGAGTTTCTCCTGTATCGTTGCTGCATTTACAAACACAAACCTTACATGCAAAAACACCCAAACATGGAACAACTATCTATAGATTACACAGATACTTATTTGTTCCGTGTGGGAATCGAACCCGCGACCCTTAGCGCAGAAGCCGAGCGCTCCACCACTATAGGTACCAGCCCCCCTAGCCAAGTTGAAAATCTACAATCGTCAACGCTAAGCTAGCGTTGACGATTGTAGATTATCAACTTGGCTAGGGGGGCAGTAGTGTCAATTATTGAAATTAGAAAACACTGGGTTGATCGCTGGGGTATTTTTTTTAAACAAATTGACTGACTTAGTAGCTGAGTATTTGGGTCATTGTAGGGCTGCGGGTTCATTTCATAGTACTCGACCAAGTCATCTATATCATCATCATCATCATCCTCCTGCCCTTATCCCTATCCGGTAAGTAGATGACTACTATTAAAAAATGCATTTTTTTATATTATATAGATGCGCTGTTTAGAAGAACAACATGGTTCTACGAGTTATGGTTCCGGAACCACACTGTCATCTGTCACTAGTTCACTTGACAGCTGTCTCGCGGTTGCGTCAACTGAATTTGGAACATGCTGCTTATATGAGATCGCGTGTCTATTTATTGACGTCGTTGATTTAAAAGAAGGTACAGCCCCCCTAAACAATCAAAATATATGGGAATGACATAATATCTCAACGAAAAAGACATTCGTTGAGATATGTCATTCCCATACATTTTGATGGTTTTCTAAGCGTTGACGATTGTAGATTGTAACTCGGCTAGGGGAGCAGATAGGACAACATTGTAGATATAATTAACAAAATCCATGAAAAAATTGGAGAGATACACGCTTTTTAAGTTTATTGAAGGGGCATTTTCTGTCCATGTCGTGCGAAACGGACATTGTTCAGAGAGATGTCAAGTTACTATGAACGTTTTGAACAATGATGTCATTCTTTAATAGTGCTGTCTCTAATTTAAATTGCTTATAACTCGGACATTTTATCAAATATTTTCAATATTTTATTGTTTTTTCACTGTTGCCAAAAGTAAGGGTTTAGACCAAAAGCTGTTGATTAGTTTCGTTTGTTGCTTTACGATAGTGAAATTAACGTTACTTCGGCCAAAATTAATATCCTATCAATCCACGATTTGCCCTAATACTAGAGATAGAAATTTGACATATTTTGTACGGAGCTTATGTCAAACTTCTATCTCTGGTAGGACAAATGTCACGATATGGACACACAAGCGCCCAGCCAAGTCACAGAGGTCCTCTGTGGCCAAGTTGTGGAATTCACTGCCGCGGCATCTGTATTTCTGGGCACTTACAACCCTAACGGCCTTTAAAGCTGGAGTGAATCGGCACCTAATAGGTTTGCTCGCTCCATCGTCGATCACATCTTGACAAAGCTGTCTAGATTGCAGTCAAGAGCAGATCTATATCGCATAAAAACAAATATCGCTACTTAAATAAAAAAGTGCCACAAATCAAAAATCAACAGTCGTTTTTATTTAAAATAAAACTTTTTAACAAAAAATTGAACCGACGAAAACCGAAACTGAAAAGCGAAAAATAAAATGAAGCTTTGAGTCTGAATTACTATTTCCTGACTAAACTAATGTAAATAACTCATTATGAGTCGGCGCCAAACAAACAAGCAAAGTGCGTGCAAGTTGCAAGTGGTCGAGCGGAGAACGCTTTGTTTTTATTATTTATTTTAATTAATTTAATGATCTTCGTTGATTGTTTGTTTGGCGCCGACTCATAATTAGTTATTTACATTAGTTTAGTTAGGAAACTAGTAATTAAGGGCCGGTATTTCAATAGTCTGATAACTTTTAACCGAGGAATAAATGTGACGTCTTGACAGATTTTCTATACTACAACTGTCAAAATGTTAAACTTATTCCTCAGTTAAAATTTAACTGGCTATTGAAAGACTGACCCTAAGACAAAAAGCTTCATTTTATTTTTCGCTTTTCAGTTTCGGTTTTCGTCGGTTAAATTTTTTGTAAAAAAGTTAAATTTATTATTTTATTTTGTGGCTAAAGTCTAACTCCAGGTCTCCATTATGTTGTAGTGTCTAGAACTACGTTTATGTGTGCCAAGTTGCAACAGAATCGGTTAACAGGTAAGAATTCAGTGGTTGAACAAGCACTCATCCCCTGTTTTCCTACCCTTAGGGGTGAAATTTGATTGTTACGCGTCGAATTGAGAACCTCCTCCTTTTTTTCGTCGGTTAAAAAGTAGTTTTTATTGAATAAAATCGACCTTGTTGATTTTTGATTTGTGGCACTTTTCCATATAAAACGATATATGATACATACACAGACCAGTAAGCTTCAAGACTCCGCATAAACAAAGTTTTGTATTCGAACGCAGTCGTAAAACGTTGGTGGGGTCAGGGGGGCGGACGGCGCGGTATAATTGGCCGGCTCAAAAGTTCGGTGGTATGATTCCTTATGATTGGTGCCGCTCGCTGACTGAGTGACGTTCCGATTGGCGGATGGACGTATGATATGCAGTGGTAGAGCATATGCGTTGTGACCGGGGGTGCCCAACTAACCGGCGTCTAGAGGCTTACTGGTCTATGGATACATATAACGATACGCAACGATATATCGATTTTTGAGTAGACTGCCCCTGAACTAGACGGCCGCCAATTCTTTACGCCGCCAATAACGCAGAATGTCAGTTGTATTTATATTTCAGCTGAGAATGGGAAGAAAATAGTAAATGCGAATCTTTTGTGTTGATAGACGAGAGTCGAGACTTACCTATAGTAAGATTACTAAGAAGTGCTTCGAATATAAATAATTGTTTCTCTCAGATACAGACATTTTACTATGTTTGTGCTCTCAAACCAAAAGATTTGGTCTTTTCTATTGTGACGTTTTTATGGCTGTTTCTATTGTGACTGCCGATTATCATTTACATGGCACTCAACATATTTTTATCACGATATGTCTCTTTCTAAAAAATATTGTTGAAAAAGGACAGAAAATATAAAAAGTACTGTCACATTAGTTGATGCGTTTAGTCTTGATTTCGTGACTTACAGCGATGGCGACAAAATTCACGTTGAATCAAGCAAGTGGACTAATTTGGCAGGATTAAAATCTTCTATCCTTTTCTAATGTTTTTTGTTAGGACTCTTATATAGTGAGACTAAATTAGGTTTTTATTGAAATAAAAGCTTCTTAACGGTACTTATTAATAACTTTAATATGCGGACTTTTTTGTACAATGTAATATGCTTTTGTTAGGTCCTTTCATAATTCGAAATGGTAACCCTAGCATCCAGTTTATTTCCACGAAGATTGGAATTTATTGTAGATGGCATCCACTTACGAATCTTCGTGGAAATCTAATTTTCTCGACGACTGAGCACGTTGCGTAACTTCGCTTAAAATTAAAACCTTAAAGGTGTCTGCATAATCTACTCATGTGCTTAATATAATCACACTATAATTATTTTCAAGGCAACCCAAGGGTGCGTTGGGATGAATAAGAATATTAAATTAGCTTCGTCACACTAACCTCGCACTATGAATTCATAAGGCCTCTAACAGACTGCGTTCTTTTCGCGCGATTGAGAACGAAGCTTTTACTTGACATTATTTTTGTACGTGGTGAAAACCACGTTGCCCGCGTTCTTTTGGCAGACTTTAGTGTGGAGTTTAGTACGCGGCCATCTCTTCGAATGCCTTATGCCAATCACAGACTAAAAAGAGCGCCGTTTCGTCTGCGTTAGCGGGTGTGTTTCGGTACGTTCTATTTTTTCGTGTACTTTTTGAAGACGTGGGTTGGCGCTGATTTCATTTTTCACTTCGTTCTTTTTACGCGTCGTATGTGCTTCATATAATGTCGTGTTGTCTATTTTGACGTTCAAAAAGAATGCCGTGAAATTGCGTGTCATCTGTTAGAGGCCTTAGTGTAGGTAGCCATAAAAGAAAGAAAGAAAAATATTTTTTTGACACAACTGAGACACATACAAAAGAAAGGATATACATGAACAAGAAATAGATTTAGGTAGTGATTTAAGGCAGCGTAAGCTTTGTAGGTACTGCCTACAGCATAATTATGTCAAATATACCCTGACATGAAATGACGGAGTGATCATGATGATAGAAGTACTCTATGGTTACACGGTATTAAGAGGCTAAAAACCATTGAGCTATGAAATCCATTATCAAAGCTAAAAACTGCCAATACTTACAGAAACCCTTTACCGGCGGTAAATGTCATGTCTCTGGAGAAAAAAATTGTCAATAAGACACTGTAATATATATGCAAAGACATTTGTATACTTTAGTAACTTTATAGTAATATCACGCAAGTAGGTATCGGTTAACCTAATAGTAAAAATATTTTATTTACCTTGTAGCTTTGATATAGCCATTAGCCTTTAACTAAAGCAATAGATGGAAAGGCAGTGCAATACAGTGTATCTCCATAGGTGCCTATAATTAGGTTTATTTTAAGTAAAAAACATTTTAATTTGAGTTCTTCGAGACCCTGGAAGACCCTAGAAGAGCAACACGAACAACGACGTGTTGCTCTAAAATCGAGACGTATTATACAGTCGCGTAAAGGAAGCCTATAAAGTTCTTGCTGTATTGACCTCCGTTTTAGGAAATTCTAATTTCAACACAAAGTAACAATGTAAGACCGATCGCAACTCAAGTATTCTACAAAACAGTACCTAACATGTTTGATAGAAACTTGTAGATGCGGTTAAAACTTCAAGCAGCCACAAATAGTCTGGGAACCGCAGGCGCGCAATAGCTGCTACACAAACAAGGACTGCGGTTAATCTAAGCAGACTTTTAGCTTTTAGTATGTAACATATTGCACATTCGCTTGAGGAGGGATACGTTTTTCGGAGTTTAATGGGAAAAATCGATCTGATCTGATCTGAATAGGTTTTTGCTGGGCAAGCGTGTACCATCGTCGACCGCACATCAGGTGAGGTGGCGGTCAAAAGCAAGCTCTTTAGAAATATAAAAAAGTGTATACGCAATCACGTTTCGTACCCCTGGTCTGCCAACGTAGTTCATCTAGGTGTTTCACGGTAAAAAAAATTGTACCCATAGTTCACCTAGGTGTTCCACGGTTAACTTTCTGTACCCGTGGTTTACCTAAGTGTTCCACAGTTAACTTTTCGTACCCATGGTTAACCTAGGTGTTCCACGGTAATTTTTTTATACCCGTGGTTCACCTAGGTGTTCCACGGTAAATCTTTTGTACCCGTGGTTCATCTAGGTGTTCCACGGTATTTTTTTGCACCCGTGGTTCATCTAGGTGTTCCACGGTTAACTTTCTGTACCCGTGGTTTACCTAAGTGTTCCACAGTTAACTTTTCGTACCTATGGTTCACCTAGTTGTTCCGCGGTTAACTTTTTGTACCCGTGGTTTACCTAGGTGTACTCTGGAAATCGGGTGTATCCGTGGAACACCTACATATTTTCCTTGAATTATTACGGTCTGTCCCCCTCCTCTGTCTCCGTAGGTAGACAAACTTGCACTGTGCTTCCTGGGGTGTCTTAAAACAGTCTCCACGAGTGACGATATTTAATTGATCGTTCGGCGCATTCTAGGCAGTCAGCCCCGCTATCGACCTGCTGACTGGCTAATATTTTTACCACGGCATAAGCTATGATTATTATGTAACTCATGTCGACAGGATAGAATAAACTGTGCTTCCTGCGATCAGTCTGTAGATGGGTGACATTTTTAGGGTTCCGAAGTCCTACAAGGAACCCGAAAAATCCGGGGATTCCGGGAGAATTTATCCGACACATTACAGCCGGTTGTTTGCGTCTAGCTAACGGCGAGTACTTGCACAGGCACAACCTAGTAGCCAGAATTATTCACCAGCAACTTGCTTTGAGATACAATCTTGTGGAATCAGAAGTACCGTACTACAAGTATGTGCCCGACCCAGTTCTCGAAAATTGTCATGTCACATTGTACTGGGACAGATCTATCATCACTGACAGGACTATTGTTCACAATAAGCCTGATATAGTGGTGATAGATCGATCTGAGCGCCGCGCAATTATTATTGATATCTGTGTCCCACATGACGGGAACCTTGTGAAAGCTGAAAAAGACAAGCAAATTAAATATCTTGATCTAGCACACGAGGTTGTCGCCATGTGGGAGGTGGACTCAGCAACCATTGTGCCGATAGTTGTTACGGCCAATGGCCTTTTAGCAAAGAGCCTCGACCACCATCTCATGAGGCTCTCGTTAGGCGGCTGGGTCAAGGGCCTGATGCAGAAAGCGGTTCTCCTAGATACGGCGCGTATTGTTAGGAGGTTCCTTTCTCTGGAGCCCTGACCGCCGGTAGCTTGGTCCCTGTACCCGATACCGGTGGGTCACTATTTTTTATATTTTTAAATGTTTTTGTTTTGTAAAATATTTAAAAATATGATCAATATGTTAAAGCAATTAAATAAAGGAAACAATAATAATAATAAACTTTTTTTTTTTTTTGTTTATAAATATTTAAAAATGTAATTAATAAATGTATATAATAAGTAAATGGAATAATCATCATTTCAGCCGAAAGACGTCCACTGCTGGACATAGGCCTCCCCCAAACATCGCCACAACGACCGGTCCTGTGCCTTCCGCATCCAGCGGATTCCCGCGACCTTCACCAGGTCGTCGGTCCACCTTGTGGGGGGCCTACCCACGCTGCGCCTTCCAGTACGCGGTCGCCACTCCAGAACTTTACTGCCCCATCGGCCATCCGTTCTGCGAGCAATGTGCACCGCCCACTGCCACTTAAGTTAAATGGAATAATAATAACAATATATTAATTAAAATATTAACTACCGATAGCAGACAGAACATTTAATGTTGAAATTGTTTTTTAAATGAATAAAATGCAAAAAAATATTCCAAAAAGTAAGATTGAGGCTGAGATTCGATCTTAGAACAAAACAATCGCGATCCACGCGCCATGTCACCAGGCTAAGTAATCATCTACGGATAGCAATGAAATGAGCCTTGTCATTGTTAAAATCTGTCGTTTAGCTCGCTTTAGATATAGCGTGATGTTTTATGTTTCTAAAATGATTCTAGTGATTACTGAATATGATAATTTATCTACAAAAATTTAAAAATTCATAATATTCGCTTTTAATTGTTCTGCTAGTCCCTTTTTATGCAGAAAAGCGTGATGATTTGTAGCCTAAAATCTGACCAGGTCTTTAATTGATATTTTTACCAAGTTTCAACCAATTCTATCCAGCACTATTGGCGTGATGCCTAGACAGACATACAGACAAACAGAATAAAATTCTAAAAAAAAAGTTTTTTCTTCAGTATCGTTCCTAGAATGCTTAGCAACAAATATTTCAAAAAAAAAAACAATGTACAGTTTTTTCTTCGTTACGATTTTATTATATGTATAGATTATGAAGAGAGTGCCTAGTATAGAACATTGTTTAACTGTCTATTAGATATAAAGCAACAACAACGAGTTACAATATCACAATACAGTTACCTTTTGCTTGGCTGATGATGTAAGCACCTGGTGCCCGAACTAGGAATTAACCTGTATCTCAGGCACCAGAATTATTATTATTATTACATTAAGCTAATACATTATTGAAATTAATTATATTCATGTTTACATTACTTATTTTTCCATATATTCTCAATTAATCATTGTTATATTTTACATGATATCTCATCATCATCATCATCATTTTAGCCGAAAGATGTCCACTGCTGGACATAGGCCTCCCCCAAGCATATGTTGGGGGGATATGCCATAATCGCGACGCATGGCAGGCGGGTTGGCGATCGCAGTTGGTTGGTTAAATACTCAGAGAACGCTGCTGCCCATCCTCTGGTGAATCTCTTAGTCACCTTTTAAGACACATATGAGAAGATATATGGTGGTGTAATTCTTTACGTCCGGCACCACACGAAACATTATATCTAAACGAAACATAAGTCACAATTACACTTAATCATTATTTACAACAAAATGTCATAAACCGCAGTCTGACAATTTTAGTAATGACCCACCCTACAAATTCATCCCAGTGATAAAAGCTTTGCTCAATCAGCCAGCGTTTCAGTCTGGTTTTAAACGACTGCGTTGTTGGTGCGAGACATCACCGTCATCGAGACCCTTCCGTGTTACGAAAGTACTAAAATAGTCTAGTGTTTGTTGATTCACCGGTTACAATGTTCTGGGGTGAGCCAAGATGTTTAGGAATTGAGTTTAAATAAATAAAATAAATAAACAATTCCAGACGCCGCGCCAGTCAGAACATTTTGTAAATTGGCTTCATGGTAAGACAGGTCCATCGAGCATCTCTAGGGATGAATTACGGGGTTTTCAATTCAAGTCTGTTGTTCTATTTATTCACACTAATAAATATGAGGCCACTAGCGCTAGCGCGCTTGCCCTATTCCAAAATTGGCAGAATTGATTTCACACAAAGCAGGTGTGATTACGACTCTATAGGGTTTAATATTCGATGAACGACGTCTGTGGTCTGGTGGTTCGAGGGTTGGACTGCTGAACACGAGGTCGTGGGTTCGATTCCCACAGGACACAAATATTTTTGTGATGAGCATAAGTGTTTGTGTTGGTCTGGGTGTTTCTTATATATTATAAGTATTTATTTACAAAAAAAAAGTATGTTAGTATTATATCCATTGTCTAGTACCCATAGTACAAGCTCTGCTTAGTTTGACTAGATGGTGCTGTGCAAAAATGTGCACTTTTAATTAGTTGCTAATAGACTTTAGATCTCACGGCAGCCAAAGCATAAGTCTGGTTTCCATGGGATCTGGTCTATAACTAACGAGTTTGAAAATTGGGGCGAGAGATACACGATATTGCGTGTTCCGTAATGATTGCAGATTGATAGTTAGTAGATAAGTAGGAATACAACTTTTCTCATTACAGCCTTACAGATGAGAATTATTTCTTATTACTCCGGACTTCGTCGGCATGGTTAATAAGATTGAGAACTTCTGGTTTCGATAGCTAGCAGGGCAATTGTGTAACTGCATCGCAATCATCAAAATGACAAATTTGACGTTTGAATCCGGAAAAATTATACAATTCGAATTACGTAACTACATAACTGTTGATTACGATGTCGGAGGGATTCATCATGAAATTTAATGAATGATAAAGCATAGGTACTTGCAGCAGCTTACTTGCATAACGAAACGTGATTTAACATACATGACGTCATTTACATCGCAATGGATTTCCCGCCTGACGTCATTTACTCATAATGAAGTCTCTCTATGTCGTTACACAATTCCAATGTTTGATTGCGATGTTATCAACATTGTCTACAATTTTACATCGAAATTAAACTGTCAAATAAGTTACGCAATTGCCCTGCGGATCGTGATGTTATTGGATTTGTCTAAACGTACTTCGTAAAATTAGAATTATGAATTCAAAAGTGATATCTTAATGACATACTTTATGCACGTGCACCTGTAATAAAGTAATGATTTCAATTCTTCAGCCCAACCAAGGAGTTTTCGATGCCATTTCGGCCCGAACAAGAAGTTTTCAATGCAATTTATTTAGCGGCCATATTTTGAATATGGTAGCGTGCGCATGTTGGACTGCTGGATTTGGTCGCCGTAGTTTACGATAGTATTCTGTTTTTGTTGGTCTAAAGTTTTATAACCTCTTGAGTGACGTTGGGTACTGAGAGTACCCAAACTTTTTTGCCTCTAATTGGCTTTGGATACTGGGACAAAGTTTTAACTTTACTTTAATCGATAGAATAGTAGTGTATGAAACTGCACATAACTAGAAACGCGTCTTTTAATAACCCCTAATAAGCAACAGATCTCAACTCAAACTACTATCACAGTCTAAGAAAATCTTTACCCTTTCATATTAATTACACTGTGCTACTATTATCTAACTGACGGCAGCGTCGTGTTATAAATTTAACTAAGTAGGCACATATTTTGCTCGGAAGCGCCTGACGCGCATTTCAATGACGCGCATTTACAACTAAGCAGACATTTAAAAGGCGTTCAGATAAGAAATAAAGTTTTTGTTACTGCGTAAAAAGTAAAGTAAAAACCAACATCACCCTTGGTTGTACAAAGTCTGAAGTCGCAATGCATCGTTAAAACAACTCTAAATAAAGAAACAAAGCAACTTCACTGCAAGCTAAGGAACTTCACTAAAAGAACAAAGCAACCGTTTTACATTTAAAACATACTTACAATAACTTTCCTACTGCTCCAAGTTTCTTTAATTTTTCTGCTATTCCAATTTCAAATACCGAAGGATTTATTAAATACTGAAGTAACTAGAATTTTGAGGCACAAACGGGCGAATGTAATCAAAATAAAACAGTTCCCCTTGTGTGTGCGGAATCCTAAAATTGTATTCAGAGCAACTTTTTTATTTAAAAAGTGGCATGAAGATGAAACAGTTCAGAGAAATGAGACTGCAAATAGGTGGATGAATAAAAAACAATGCTTCCAGTTCAACTTTCTTTGTGGGGCTTTATGCAAAGGCAGAGTAGCGGATTCTCAGAATAAAAGATCGCCAAGAGGCCAACTCTGCAGATTTTGTTATATTTTTTTAATTTTCATTGGCTACAATTGAAGCATTGTGCATTGTTCTGTCACCTATTTAATGCTGAACTTGGCACAGTTATTTTTAATATTGTTTGACTCAATTTATAACTTTTAAAATGTCGAAAACCTCAGAGCTATTCTGTAATTCACAAGCACGTTCACATCTGAATCCGTAGTGTAACGAAGTAAAAACAATATAATACTAAACATATTTCACTGTGGGTTCAGAAGTGAGCTCGACGGTGAGTGAGTTCTTTCAGATAGCCACGCAGATTTGAATTTGTCGAAACGCCTGCAAAGCTTTCGCAAAATTCATAATTACGTGTTTTTAAAAGCCTGGCAACGCATCGGTGACTCCGCTGCCCTGGTGTTGCCGATGTCCATGGGCGGCGGAGATTGCTTAACATCAGGTAACCCGCTTGCTCGTTTGCCCCATCCTATATTTTATTTAAAAAATAAAATAAAAAATAAACTTGGCTATTCTGCAAGAACTCACTAGCAAGCTCGAAACTGAATCCGCAATGAAAAGAAGTAAAAACCGGCCAAGAGCATGTCGGACCATGCTCAGTATTATAGGGTTCCTTAAGTAGGTGTAATTACAAACGAATCAAATCGAATATTAATCAAGACTATTATAGTTTTTGCAATAATCGGCAGCATTCGCGACTCAGAGCGTGTTGTTAGTAGCGCCATCTAGCGATAAATTCAAGAAGCCAAATTTAAGAAGTCTGTCATGTCAAAGTTACTTTTTGTGATTTTTTCAAATATTAAGTAGCTAAAGGAGCATTATTTGGTAAGATAATTTTTCTCTAAGGTCAATGACCTTTGAACTAGGACGTTTTAAGTATTTTTCAGTTTTCTGTCTATAACTCAAAAAATTATAATCACATTATACTCGAAATAATTTTAAAAGAGAGTTTTCACAAAGGTCTATCAATATGGAAGATTATAAGTTTCTACGTTGCATAGTTTAGAAATGGCAGGGGGGGGGGGACACATTGCAAGCCACTTTGGCGGGCTATATTTCGCAGATGGTACACCTGATAAAAAGTGATGTATGAAACATTACCTTCATTTTAGTAGACCTATTCAATGATACCCCACACCGAGGGGGTGCAGCGAAAAAAAATGTTTTTTCCCCATTTCACATGTATGGACGCCACCCCTAAAATACGGAAAAACGATTTTTTTATTCTTTTAAAATTGAGATCTATAATATACACACTATTTTCTAACAAAATTTCATTTACTTATGTTTGTAACTGTAGAAGTTATTAAGCTGTAAAGGATTAGGACAGACGGACAGATGGACAGACGGACAGACGGACGGACATGACGAAACTATAAGGGTTCCTTGTAGGACTACGGAACCCTAAAAACGATACGAAAAAAAAAACGATTTTACTGCGGATACTGAAGAGAGCTCGACATTTAGACAGTTCTTGCAGATTTGACTATGCATATATGATTTGTCAATAGCCCTGGAGTGCTATTCTATAATAACTGACAAGCAAGCTCATATCTGAATACGCACTGAAAAGAAATAAAAGCAATACGAAAAAATGTTTCTCTGCGGATTCAGGAGTGAGCAGGACAGTGTGTGAGTTATTACAGAATAGACGCGCAGATCTGAAAATGTAGCAAGGGAAAATTATAAAAAAAAAATTTATCTACATTCACATACAGGAAAATTAATAACCCCTTCCTTCAGACATGGAAGCTTTGTTTGTTCGATCATATAAAATACATTCTACATGGATATAAATGATGACTCATGGGTGTCGTAAAAGGCGACTAAGGGATTCACCAGAGGATGGGCAGCAGTGTTCTCTGAGTATTTAACCAACCAACTGCGATCGCTAACCCGCCTGCCAAGCGTGGCGATTATGGCAGTTCCACCCTTAATTAGGAGAGGCCCATGTCCAGTAGTCCACTACAAGATGTCAAGACGTCCATGTCTTTTGGCTGAAATGATGAAATTACGACTAGAAGATTCATGTTATACAATTATAAGTTTGATAAGTTTAAGCAAGCGTCCGATGTGGGAGCATTTTGCTTATTAAAGTGCTCCACTGTTTTTAAATGTTGACAAACGATTGTGAACACCGCACGATGTGGGAGCTGGGAGCATCTTTTTAATATGTTACATCTAGTCTCATCTCTCGTTGTTTATCGAGTCGGTGAAGTAATGTTTGTCTAGACTCCTATCACAGAATATCTAATAGTACTAACGTATAGAACGGCCGCTCACCGCCCCCCGCCAATTCCGTATTCCTCGCCCGCGCCCCGCACGCGCCCGCAGTTTGACGGCACTTTGACTGCAATCGTGCTATGGATGTCAATCGCCAGTCGCTATACAAGCACGCCATCTCTGGGAATTACTGAGAAGCTCATGAAACCCAGTCGGCACTACGAGCGGCGAGCATCCCTAACCTATACGTGTATGTGCGTTCGTATACAGACGTAATCTTGTGTATGTAGGTGGTGCTAGCATTCATATTGTATTGAGTGTCCGAGGTGTGCTCCTATGCTAGGCAAACAGTCAAACAGCATGTTGTTGACAAAATACTCCATGTCTACACTCCAGCGTGCATCGTTCCGTTCCTAGACGAAACTTCAATCGATTTAAATAAATGTAGGTTCTATAACCGATCTGTATGGGCAAACTGTGCCTGCTTGCGGAAACGCTTTACATGACAGCTTAGTTAATCAAAAGTCCACTAATGAGACATAATATCTTGTTGTATAGCGCTTATTGGCAGTGTCAAAGTGCGAAAGGTGGTAATTTGGCACCTCTTGAGATGTAAAATATCAAAACGATAATATATTGCCTATGAGTAAGCCTGTTCAAGACGTATTAGTAAAACTAGGGCATAGCGGTATTGGAGATTTTTGTAATACCGGTTTTCATTCGGGTATTGAAATTTTAAATACCGGAATTCCGGTTTTTTCGGTATTTTCGGTATTTTTATAAGAAAATTATAAATTTTCAGAAAACAATACATAAATGTGTTTTGTCTCATTTTGCTAGTGTAAAAACATAAATAAAACCAGTTCCTTTTTATTTATCTACTTTTAGGTAGTCTAAATTAATGTCTTAATACAAAATATAACATAATACATCATAAATATAAAAGATAGAATGAGAAACAGCGTGATGAGGGAATATTGTGGAGTGGTAGAAAATGTAATATCACATAATAACTTCTTAGGTTTTCGCGATCACTACACATTATAATAAAACAAAGTTTAACCGGATTAAATCGCGTATATTATTTAAATTGGTTTCGTGGTTGGTGTTGGCCGGGAGCTGTCTTGAGGACACGGCGCAGCACACACTGGCGGAGTGCCCAGCTCGGGCCAGTAGCACTTCCGCTGTGACCTCATCAATTCAGTAGGTGGTAGTGATCTCTCCTTTCCGGCTGTGGTTCTGTCCAAGTCGGGAGTGACAGCTCTTGGGAATTTACCGTCTCCTACCGAGGGGAGGTGATGTTAATGAAAGAGGCGGTGGTGAGGGTACGATAGGCGATAACTTCTGTTCCCACCCGCAGGAGTCAGACTGGGCACTGCAGGAGGGTGTACGCCGACCTCCAGCCACTCTAGGAGTGGGCGGCGATCTTGGGGTAGCCCACCGCCCGACCAGTCAAGGCCCGTGATGGTATTAGTAGGCATTGTGTTCTGCGCGCTAGTCAGGAGAAGGGTGCGACAGATGTTGAGGCCGCTCTGGGAGAAGGGGCTCACCTCCTAGTAGCGAGCCGGGACCTGTCAGAGAAGGTTGCGCCCCCGACCAAGGGTCGTTAGAGGAACACCGTGGTGGTTTTGGTCAGTAAGAGTCCGACACCGGCTTCGCCTTTCTCAGATGGAGTGTGTCCATGAGGACATCCCCAAGGAAAAAGGTTGAACTCGGTCAAGGTACTGTAACCAAATAGTGAGCGTTCAAAGAGGCTGCGTTAAGAGCACTTTTAACTGACGTGCATGCATGTGGCATGATGAGATTAATGAATTTAGATGAAGTAAAATTGAGAATCAGGCTCGTAGTGGGTAGAAAACCATAGTCTTTGCGTACCCCAATAGGAAACAGACGAGATTGTAAGTATGTATGTATTTTATAAAACAATCAAATAAAATGACAGTACTGTAAAACTCTAAAGCTGTCAGGTGTTCAACTTGAAATCTTGAAATCTAATATCAATCAAAATACCTAGGTATAGTTAAAATGATGAGTTAGCTAAGGCTCTTTATTTCAGCTCAATAGTAGCCAAGTCTCTTTTTGAGACCATTAACAATCAAAGTATCACAAATAATCAGTTGTAAAAATAATCAAGTTATTCAACACAAAACTTTTCAAATTGTCTAATATAATCATCTAGAACGAACAAACAATCAAACTAATTTATAGCGAAACTGTTAAGAATAAAAACAAACAGAAAATCTACAACTTACATTTGAATCAACAACATGTAACTAACATAAAAAAGTGTGATAATAAAAGTTCGGCGCGGATCTCCAACGGAATGGCAATGTTTCGTATGTAATTCGCACAAACATGTTTAAATGCGTGCTACAAACATCTGACTCTTGTTGGGCAGTCGACGTGGAGTCGGAAATTTTGAATTAACGGCCTGTTATCCCAATTTGCGTCTTGCGAAAATCGGTCTAAAATAGTCAAATTGTGATAAAGAAACCCGAAAAAAATATATGTTACAGATACATGCTTATGTTAGCGAATTTAAAAGATAAAAACAAGATACATTGTATTTTTGTCGATTGAAAAAAAATCCGAAACAATGCCGATTATAAAAGCATTTTTCGTTTTAATGTTCTAAATACAGCACGAAATGCTATAAAAATTACATGCAATAAAAAGATAATGATATTACAAAGTAATTCCTAGAGTTAATTTTTTGATATTAATAGTTATGTTTTAATTAAAATTTAAATAAGTGAAATGGCTCGCGCACAACGCATTTAGTGACATTTTAGTGTCCATCCGGACGTCGTCAAGGGTGGACCTGCGTCGCCTTTTTACGATGCGCTCCCCCCGCTTTTGTTCGAAATGCAAAATAAATGAAACAATAAGCGCATCGAGAATAAATACGTCGCGCTGAATTGGCGGGGGCTGGGGTAGCGTTATTTAGCTCACAGGTCTGGGATAACCTCGCCTTAAAGCAAATGCTCCTTTAGCTAATTTCTATTTGAAAAAATCACAAAAAGTAACTTTGTGTTATGTTGACGACACTCTTCTTAAATTTGGCGCCATCTAGCGGCGTCGAAACAACACTCTCTGGGTCGCCAATGCTGCCGTCAAGTGCCGTCTATTACATTTGGCACTGTATAGCGCCATCTAGCGGCTACTGACATCACTCTCTGAGTCGCCAATGCTGCCGTCTATTGCAAAAACTAAAATAGCCGTGATTAATATTCGATTTGATTTGTTTGTAACACTTACTTAAGGAACCCTATAATACTGAGCATGGCCCGACATGCTCTTGGCCGGTTTTTTGATACTTCTACAACACGTCTTTCAACGACCACCACCACCACGAGTGACGATATTTAATTCATCGTCCGGCGCACCCTGGGCAGTCAGCCCCGCTACCAACCTGCTGACTGGCTAATCTTTTGCCCACGTCATGAGCTATTATCATTATGTAGCTCATGTCGACACGATAGAAGAAGAAGAACACGTCTTTAGATGAAGAGATCACAAGCTCTAAAGTTTCCCGTCTGGGGCTATTTTTAAAGTTACCTATATTATGTATTTATGTCTAGTTCATACATGACGCTGGAAGTCAGCGAGAAACGGCGTTCAGACAAAAATCCCGTGAGTTTCGCTCCCGGAGATAAATTAAACTTCAACTGGATCCCAGCTCAGCCTTAAGTGAGCCACAGAGAAGTTTAGAGTGGAGGGCTACTATGGCTTATATTCAGAGACAAATCTAAGCGTGAAGTCATGCATTCAAATGTCAAAATGCAGTGCTATTTGACAGTTACAAGCATGAATTGTAAAAGTTGTTCGTAATAATAATGTCCTCCCGGCTGAATTTCGGTCACGGCGGCCAATCTCAATGGAGACTCTAGCCATCTGCGCGGGACATATTATAGTGCACAAGTGTGTGCGCAAACACAGGTGCACTCTCTATTCCCTCATTCTCATAATCCGATGGGACGGTAATTCGACACGACCGGAGAGAGATCAGGCGCAGGACCGACGGCTTTACGTGCTCTCCGAAGCACGAAGGGGTCTCGATGTGTAACAAAACGGTCACCCATCCACAGACTGACCGCGGCTAGTGCAGCTTAACCTTGCAGATCGAACAATCCACACGGTCGCTACTTAGCCACGAGCCCCTTTGTTCGTAATGATGAATACAATGACCCCTCTTCGTTTTCGAAACGACTAAATTTTCAGCATGTGTTTTCCCTGTCTGTCAAGAAATTCAGCATTCGTGTCACATGAATGCAGGGTAGGATATAAATAAAACTAGCCTCGTTGCTTCGCTGTATGAAATTCACATAAATATCAGAGTATCCTCCCTCTTTGCATTTTAATGCGGTACACGTGATGCTTGTATGGACGAATAAAAACATAACATAATATCACGCCTGTATTTCCCCGAAGGGGTAGGCGGAGGTGTACCTATATTACATCCACATTTCGCCAGTTATGTGATAAGTCCCAAGTAATAGCGGGCGAGCCTACTGCCATTAACCGGCACAAATCCAGACTCCGGGCTGCTACTGAGAATTTCCCAATGAAAAAACCCAATAACAATAAAAAAAAATGAAAAAAAAACAGTAAAAGTATAGCATCCATAGTAAGACGGCTCGTTTAAAAGTAAGAGCTAGCACGCATACGTTCACACCCATAGCACACCTCGGACACTCAATACAATATAAACGCTTGCACCACCTACATACACAAGATTACATTTTATACGAACGCACACACACCTGTAAGTTAGGGATGCTCGCCGCTCGTAATACCGACTGGGTTCCTAGCGTTTTTCAGAGATGGCGTGCTTGTATAGCGACATGTTCAACTGTGGGCGGGTGCGGTGCCCGGGCGAGGAATCTCGAATTGGCGGGGGGGTGGTGAGTGGCCGTTCTGTACGTTAGTACTATTAGATATTCTGTGCCCATAGTAAGACAAACAGCGATTAAGCCATGGAATTCCGTGGATTAAGCAAACAAATTTTATTTATTATTATTCCGTTTATTCATTTTATATACATATTTCAATACATTTTTAAATATTTTTTAAAACAAAAAGATATAAAAACATTTAAAAATATATAAAAACAGTAGCCCACCGGTATCAGGAACAGGGTCCAAGCTACCGGTGGTCAGGGCCTCAGAGAGAGGAACCTCCTCACGATACGCGCCGTGTCCAGAAGTACCGCTTTCTGCATCAAGCCCTTGATCCAGCCGCCTAACGAGAGCCTCTGCAGGTGTTGGTCGAGGCTCTTTGCGATGATGCCATTGGCTGTAACGACAATCGGCACAATGACTGCTGAGTCAACATCCCACATGTCGACAACCTCGTGTGCCAAGTCAAGATATCTGATTTCTTTATCTTTTTCGGCCTTCACGAGATTCTCGTCATGCGGGACGATAACATCAACAATCATTGTGCGGCGCTCTGATCGATCTATCACCACTATATCAGGTTTATTATGAGCAATAGTCCTGTCAGTGATGATAGATCGATCCCAGTACAATGTAACATGGTCGTTCTCGAGAACTGGGTCGGGCACATACCTGTAGTATGGTACTTCTGCATCTACAAGGTTGTATTTCAAGGCAAGTTGCTGGTGGATAATCCTGGCCACCAGGTTGTGTCTGTGCAAATACTCGCTGTTAGCAAGACGAGAACAACCAGAAATAATATGTCGGATGGATTCCCCGGGACAGTGGCATGCCCGACATATGTCAACTGTGCCGTCCTTTACAATATATTTCCGGTAGTTATTCGTCATGATAACTTCGTCCATAATCGCACAAACAAAGCCTTCGGTTTCTCCGAAGAGGTCACCGAAACGCAGCCAGGATACGGACGCTTTAAAATCTACATCGGGCCCATGAAGAACCCGGTAGAAGCGCCCGTGAAGCTCCTTGCTCTGCCATACCTCCTTGCGGTCATTGGTCTCCAGTACCACAGGTTTGCGCCAGTTCTCCTTAGCCAAGGAGAGCGGGGTGAGTCCTTTGTCCACTGCGACCACATCTCGATGCATTCCCACGTCCACGTGAAGGAAATATTCCCTCAGACTGCACACCTCACGGTTATGAAGGGTCTTGGCATTTAACAAGCCACGACCTCCACACTTCCGCGGGATGTACAGCCTCATCACCGATGAACGTGGGTGATGCATACGATATGCCGTCAAAAGCGTACGGACTTTCCTATCCAGGACGTCAAGTTCCGTCTGAGTCCACCTGAGTATGCCGAAGGAATACATCAAGACCGGCATGACCCAACCGTTAAAGGCGCGCACCTTGTTTCCGCCTGAAAGAAGACTTTTAAGGACTTTTTTCAGGCGGCCAAAGAAGCGCTCCTGCAGCGATTGTCTCATGTCGGCCTCGCTAATACCTAACGCCTCCGACATACCCAGGTATTTGTAGGTCTCAGTTGGGGAGAGGGATCTAAGTTGTATGGAATCCGAGAGTTGAATACCCGCGGATTCCACTATCCCCCCACGCTTCACATGCATGACCGCACATTTGTCCACACCGAATTCCATCCTGATTGAATTACTAAAGTTTTCAGTTACCTTTAGTAACTCCATCAGTCGCAAATCGGTGGGGGCAAATAGTTTTAGATCATCCATGTAGAGGAGGTGGGATATTACTTGGCCACCTCTCCTCAACCGGTAGCCTAGCCCTGATTCGTCCAACAATGTACTTAGGGGATTCAGGGCTAAACAAAACCACAGGGGACTCAGGCTATCGCCCTGGAATATTCCCCGCTCGATCCTTATCGGTTCATCACTCCCCCGAATCTGTCGACATCCTGGATAGCTAAGAACAGTCCTCCATTGCCCCATACATGACAACAGGAAGGCGCGTAGAGTTGAATTTACTTTATACAACTCTAGCACCCTCATGAGCTATGTATGTGGCACGGAATCGTAGGCCTTCTTGTAATCTATCCAACATGTCGACAGATCCCTTCGGGATCGACGAACCTGTTGGCTAATGACCATGTCGATGAGAAGTAGCTCTTTAGTACCACGAGACCCATTCTTACATCCATTTTGAGTAGCAGACATAATGGAATTACTTTCAATATGATGGCTAAGTTTTGCCCTCAAAATGGACGTAAGAAGTTTATAGACCGTCGGCAAACACGTGATCGGTCTATAATTTTTGGGTTCCGTAGTACTACCCGATTTATAGAGCAGGTGGGTTACTCCTGTTGTTAAGAATTCTGGTAACGACCCAGACTCTAAAGATGACTGGAATTGTGAGGCCAAGCAGGCATGCGAGCTGCGTAGCCATTTCAACCAGAAGTTGTGCAGTCCGTCTGGGCCCGGGGATTTCCAATTGGACATTGGACGGACTGCATTGGCTACGTCTTGGGAGCTGATGACAATCTCCCCCATTTCATTGATTGGCTCACATGCCTGCTGGACCCCCTGCATCCAATCACCCTCGGTATGAGCAACAGGCACCGACCAGATGTTGCGCCAGAATGCATTCATGGCATCATTATCCGGTAGGTGCACGTCACTCACACCTTGGTCAGGTCGCTCCCAGGTTCTATAAACCCACCTTTGGTCGCTTTGGAACATGCAGTTCTGAGTATAGCGATCCACACGCCGCCTGTATCTACGTATACGGTTCGCCCATGCACAGACTTTCTGCTTCAGGAAGTCGATGCGCTCTGTGACACGAGATAAGTATTCTCCAGGACTGACATCAGTCTCAGAGAACGCTCGCCTCACAAAGCGCATCACTCTTGGTCGTTTATTGCCCTCCCTGAAGCAGGTGAGCTTACCAATGAGCACCCTGGCCTCGTTTATACGCTGCTCAATCCTGCACTGCCAAGCTGGCACGGCAGATATAGGTCGCGTAGCTCTGTCAGTATTTGGAAATTTGACATGAGCTACACGACATGCCGCGGCAGCCGCACAGTACAGGATTGAGTGCGTATCGTAGAGATCTTCGCTGCTTTCAAATAAATCTGATAATTGCGAGTCCAGGGCACACACCAGCGCTCTATTACGGTTGTGCATAGGCAAACGCGGCAACCGTGGCCTATGTTCAGGTGGTGTGGATCGATAATCCCGTAGTGCATCCTCCAAAGCACTTCTCAGTATGTCATTGTACTGGGTACCTGCAGCTATAGCCGTGTCCTCCTCTTCATCGCCAACTTGACTGGGCCCCGACGTTACCAAAGGGGTTACTCGTGGTCGCGTCGAGGGCTGTGGCAAAGGATGGTCGACACGGCTACTCTGCATTTCAGAGCGTAGCCTATCAAGCGCTGTGCCATCCAACCTGTGATCCCGTTGAATGACACGCACCTGATCCGACAGTCGTTGCGTCGAGACGTTGACGGCAGGTTCAAGGGCCTGAAACAGAGCGAGCATCCGGCCACGGTACGCGGTCAGGTTAGTTCCTCCCTCTGTAGCCCCAAAGTATGCGCGCATGACGTTTTCGTTAATCGATTGCGTCCATCGCATGCGCGACACACTACCACCGGGAGCGGGGGCCCTGACAGAGGCCGGTGGGCCTCGGGGTCCCAGGCAGTCCGGTGGTCGGCGACCTCCCCGCCGGCGTGCTGGTGATGGTGACGACGGCGGAGAGAAATACTCGTCGCTCGAGCTCGACGCTACTGCGGCGGCCGGTGTCACAGCACTCACGGTGGGTATGCTGGATCCCGGCAGCTGCGAGGCGGAGCTGAGCGACGAGGCCGAAGGTGGTGGACGTGTGCACTGTACTCTGGCTTTACTCCTTGTTATCATATATTATCATTGTTTTATTTATTCTTGATTTTCTGACATCTTTATGTCAGCTGTCATTACTTGGTTTTTATAACATCGTTGTGCTATAAATTAGTTTTCTTTGAGGTTTTATCATTTTCTTCATCTTTAATCGTTTTCATTGTACTTTTATTGCCTTGCTTTAAATTGTGAAAACCTATTAAATTAATTTAATTGAAAATCAAGAACGAAAAACGCTGACACTTAGTGGTGTTGCCATTCGAGTTATTATTATTATTTTGTTTTTTAAATTAAATTTTCTCAGGCTTCTAATACCTGGGGTTTTTTAAGATCTCACGGGTGTAAACCAAAGTGCGACCTTAAATTTGAGATGGCTGAATTGTCTGCATTGGCGAGATACTATTGTCTAAATCTAACTGTAAAAATTTCCTAACTATCTATATATGTGTTAAGTATAGCTGCTTTTTGAAGTGTGAGGTATGTGTACTTAGAAAGGTTGAGTGTATTTAAGCTATTAAATAATTGTTTTGGGATGACACCTGTCGTTGAAATGACTATTGGGACTATTGTCACTCTATTCATTTTCCATACTCTAGTAATTTCTTCTTGTAGTTCTGTATATTTCCTGATTTTTTCTGTAATAGTATTCTGTATATTGTGAGTGTTTGGTACTGCTATATCTATTATGTATGTATGTTTCTTTTCTTTATCAACTAGAGTAATATCAGGTCTATTGTTATATATAGTGTGGTCTGTAATTATAGTGCGGTCATAATATAGTTTGTAGAACTGATTTTCTAATACTGCCCTAGGTGAGTATTTGTAATATGGTGTGTATGGGTCCTGCATGAGATTGTGTTTCTTTGCAAGATTCTGGTGTATGATGTTAGCAAGTTGATTGTGTCTGTGAGTGTAGTCATTTTGAGTTAGTGTGATGCATGCTCCTGTGATATGTTGTATTGTTTCAGGTTTGGCGTGACATTTCCTACATAAATCATTTCTAAGTGTTCTATCTTTCAATATGTATTTTTTGTAATTTTTCGTGTTGATGACTTGGTCTTGAATAGCAAAAAGGAATCCTTCCGTTTCGGGAAACAGTCCACTTAACTCAAGCCATTTGTTAGACGCTTCTCTATCTATATGTGTTTGCTGTAGATCATTAGGATGTCTTCCGTGTAGTTCTTTCTGCTTCCATTTTCTGTGTATGTCTTCTATATGTTTTGCTTTATCTATTGTTTCATAGTTATTATCTTAGCTTCGCTTAGGTTCAGTGGTGTATATTGATTATCTATTTCTATTATGGTTTTGTGTAACTGACTACTACTCTTCTTCTGTCTAAAAAATTGTTTTAAGTTTATTATTTGTCGTTTATGTAGGTGTCTTATTTCTATTAATCCTCTTGTTCCTTCTTTTCTAGAAATTATCACTCTTTCTATTGCTGATTTGGGATGGTGGTATCTATGTTGTGTAAGGATGGTTCTTGTTTTAATTTCGAGTGCATGTAATTCTGTGTTAGACCATTTTATAACACCGAAAGAGTACGTGAGTATAGGAATCGCGTATGTATTTATCGATTTAAATAAATTTTTACTAAAGAGATGCATTTTACATAATGAATGAATTCTATTGTAGTATTCCTTTTTGAGTTTATCTTTAATAGTCTTATGTTCTAATAGCTTTGCCTGATTATATCCTAAATATTTATATAGTTCTTCATTTTTCATAGCTTCTATTGCTTCTTCGGTGCTTAAAGAGTAGTTCCCTCCTACAATCTTACCTTTCTCTATATTTAGTGTACGGCATTTGTCTAGTCTGAAATCCATTATTATGTCTTTAGAAAATGATGTAGTTATATCTAATAATCTATGTAACTCTGTATTTTTATTAGCATATAGCTTTAAGTCATCCATATATAGTAAATGTGTTATTTGGTGTAGTACCGTTCTATTGTTCTTAATGTCAAAGCCTAATTTGGATTCAGTTAATGCACGGGAGAGTGGATTTAGGGCCAGACAAAACCATAAAGGGCTTAACGAGTCCCCTTGGAATATGCCTTTTTTAATTGATATGTCGTCGACAGAAATATCTATTGTTTTTGTTTGTAATTTAAGTGTAGTTTTCCAGGATCCCATAGTATTTTCAAGAAACTTTATAATTAATGGATTAATTTTATATATATTTAGTACTTCAATCAGCCATGAATGTGGTACGCTGTCAAACGCTTTCTTGTAATCTATATACGCGACATATAAGTTTTTCCTACATTTCTGCACATGTTTTAAGATAGTTGAATCAATAATTAATTGTTCTTTGCAGCCCATATGACCTCTCCTACAGCCTTTCTGTTCTTCTGTTAGAATATTATACTCATCAGAATGTTTAATTATTTGATTAGTTATATAAGACGTTATAATTTTATACATGGTTGGGAGACAAGTAATTGGTCTATATTGTGAAGGGTCCTGAGTTCGGTCTGATTTTGGTATCATATATGTGACTCCTTTAGTCAAAAATTCTGGAAGATTTTGGTTGCCTTTTAAGATATTGCCAATCTGTTCAGCTAATGTTGTATGAAGTGTGTGAAGTCTTTTTATCCAAAAATTATGTATACCATCTATTCCTGCTGCTTTCCAGTTATGTGTTTTATTAATTATTAATGTAATATCAAGTGGATCTATATCTTTGAATGGCATTTCTTCTATTGTTTCTGATCTAGTAACTTCTTCTTTTATCCATTGTGCATTTCTATTATGTTCAGTACTATCTGACCAAATATTCATCCAGAATTCTTTCAGGGACTCTTGAGATTATTATTATTATTCATTTATTAATCAGATAACAAGGATCTATAATGTGTTAGTTATAAATGACTTAAAAATATGTTAGTATTATATTATTAGTTTTATGTTTTCCCAAAATCTAACAAGTGTACGCAGTGCGTGATATGTCTAAAAATGAAAAATTTTAAGGAGTATAGGTAATCGTGCCACAGGAAATTTGTAGGGACCACATATTTCTTTCTATGCACAACTTTACGAATTGGTTGGTTATATACCTTTATGGTTCTGTGTTCATCGTTTTTATGTTGTTCCATAATAATAGTCAATTTTACTTTTTTGTCTACTGGTAACATTTTGCATATTTTAAATAATTTTTCATAGTCCATAATGAGACTATCTTTAGTATTTTTGTTTCTTAATATTTTTAAGAATCAAATTTGTACTGTTTAGTTTTGTTTAAATATACTGAAAACGTATGTCCATAACCACCCAATCCGTAACCTACCGTAGCTTCAACAAGAGCATGATATATTAATAATAATAATAATTCATTTATTGCTCAGATAACATAGATCCATTATTATTAGTATAAAGATATCGTTGAAATGGTTAGTAATATACATGTCACAAATAAAACAAAACCATTAAAATTACAAATTAAATAAATGAAATTACAAATTAAATAAATGAAATTACAAATTAAATAAATGAAATTACAAATTAAGCTAATTAATTAGTAAATCAAACCAATAAAATTTTATCAATATATTAAACATGAAATCTAATTATATTATTCATAAATGGGCAGTCTACCCTGCTCGCAATCATTTTCAGGATACCGTTAGATAGATAGATAGATAGAATATTCTTTATTGTACACCAATAACATTATTAAACTTAGGACTAACATGTAAAATAAGGGTACATTGGCGGTTAGCGCTGCCGCGAACCCTGCTTACCAAGTACCAACGAAGCTATGCGTTTAGGCATGATCGCACTAAAGCCATTGACGCGCGCCTCCGCGAACATACCAGAGGCGCTGCAGAATCCTGAATGCATTATTATATTGAACCCGGAGGGCTCCGTATGATGCGAGCGTATATGCATCCCATAGGCTGCTTGCGAAAAAAGATGTACAATACGCTATAAATAGTATTGTTGTAGCTCCCGTGGAGCAGCGCGCTAACCTACGACATATCATATTAGGCGGCCCCGACAAAGCCCTCCGTTCCCGTTCAATATCTAAGTCGTCACGTAAATCAGATGTAAATGTAATGTTTGTGTATAAGTATAACATAAACAATAAACGCTTACTGACCATGTATTTTAGATTATGAAATTTCCCTAATATCGAACGTAGTTTTTTACAAACATTATTTACATGTACGTCCAATGCAAATCGAATGTCCACTGTTAATCCGAGATAGGTACCTATAGTAAGGTACTTGCTCAAGCAATACACATTTACACATGATGATGATGAATGATTTGTGGTGTGCGACACTATTGGTTGACTATCCATTGCTAGGCAATACTAACACCAGCCCCCCGATTCAGAACCACACTATGACCAATTGTCGACCGATTCGGTTTTTTATCTCTTTTTAGGGTTCCGAAGTCCTACAAGGAACCCTTATAGTTTCGTCATGCCCGTCCGTCTGTTCGTCTGTCCGTCTGTCCTAATCCTTTACAGCTTAATCACTTCTACAGTTATAAACATAAGTAAATGAAATTTTGTTAAAAAATAGTCTACATACAGATAATAACTTCTTGGGTTTTCGCGATCACTACACATTATAATAAAACAAAGTTTAACCGGATTAAATCGCGTATATTATTTAAATTGGTTTCCCTGACGTTTCGAAAGCTTTGCAGCATTTCGTGGTCGCAGGTAGACTAAGATGACAAGCGTCTTTACAAATATTTCTAAAAAATTATTTTAATCTACCGTACAATATTATTAATCAAAATCGTTTCGATGCACGCAGTAATCACTCACAGTATCATTATCTTTTACAGTGTTGCATGCTGTTTGGGACTTGATTATTTTTAGGACTGGGTTCCAAACAGGTGGTAGCTGCCAACCATCTTCTCTATTAAAATTAGGATGTTTTTTAATTTCAATAGCCTCACGGAGCATTCTAGGTACATATCGGTTTTCCTTCGCCAGAACAGACGCTCCACAAAGTCTGCAGTGTGTGAAAATGCCCTAGACAAACCCAACCATTTTCTTCGATTTGATAAACCACAAGTTCTGGCGAAGGAAAACCGATATGTACCTAGAATGCTCCGTGAGGCTATTGAAATTAAAAAACATCCTAATTTTAATAGAGAAGATGGTTGGCAGCTACCACCTGTTTGGAACCCAGTCCTAAAAATAATCAAGTCCCAAACAGCATGCAACACTGTAAAAGATAATGATACTGTGACTGATTACTGCGTGCATCGAAACGATTTTAATTAATAATATTGTACGGTAGATGAAAATATTTTTTTAGAAATATTTGTAAAGACGCTTGTCATCTTAGTCTACCTGCGACCACGAAATGCTGCAAAGCTTTCGAAACATCAGGGAAACCAATTTAAATAATATACGCGATTTAATCCGGTTAAACTTTGTTTTACTACATATAGATCTCAATTTTAAAAGAATAAAAAAATCGTTTTTCCGTATTTTAGGGGTGGCGTCCATACATGTGAAATGGGGAAAAATAATTATTTCGCTGCACCCCCTCATGTGGGATATCATTGAATAGGTCTACTAAAATGAAGGTAATGTTTGATACACCACTTTTTTATCAGGTGTACCATCTGTGAAATATAGCCCGCCAAAGTGGCTTGCAATATGTCCCCCCCTGCCATTTCTAAACTATGCAATGTAGAAACTTATAATCTTCCACACTGATAGACCTTTGTGAAAACTCTCTTTTAAAATTATTTCGAGTATAATGTGATTATAATTTTTTGAGTTATAGAGAGAAAACTGAAAAATACTTTGAACGTCCTAGTTCAAAGGTCATTGACCTTAGTGAAAAATCATCATAGCAAATAATGCTCCTTTAGCTACTTTCTATTTGAAAAAATCACAAAAAGTAACTTTGAAATGACACGCTTCTTCAATTTGGCTTCTTGAATTTATCGCTAGATGGCGCTACTAACAACACGCTCCGAGTCGCGAAAGCTGCCGATTATTGCAAAAACTAAAATAACCATGATTAATATTCGATTTGATTAGTTTGTAATTACACCTACTTAAGGAACCCTATAATACTGAGCATGGCCCGACATGCTCTTGGCCGGTTTTTTTTATCTCGTTGCGTGATACATAAGGCGAAACGAGATAACAAACCGAACCGGTGGACAACTGGTTATCGTGTGGTTCTGAATCGCGTGGCCGGTGAGATAGCGGATAGTGGTCAAACGCAAGCCCATTGATAATCATAAAAAAAAATTAAATATGAGACACGTTGGTCCATAAATATAGAATTTGAAAGAAATTAAGAAAAAATATTTATTGCTATAACAAGACGACAGGCGGTAGGTGAAAATAAAAAATATAAAACTTATTTATTATTATTTATTTTATAGTATAGGATGGCGAAACGAGCTAAATGCCCACCTGATGTTAAGCAGTTACCTTTGCCCATAACAACTTCAATACCACCTAGGCTGTTGCCTAAATGGTAACGCAAGTTGGTTCGCCAAACTGAGACATGAACATGGGAAGTCTCATTACATTTTAGGAATTATAGTGATCATAAGAAAAGTAACTTTGCATGTCGTAGCTGTGGCATAGAGGTTGACACTCAGTGCTGTGTTGTAACGTGAGCCACAACACAGCACTGGTGTCAACCCAAAGTGACGAGCGGGCAGGTACATACAAAGCCAGTAAAATAAACCAATGATTATACAGTATGTAACAAAAACCTTACCTTACAAAAGCGCTACCGCGTACCTCACAGGAAAAACAGTGTTCCTTTGAGGTACGCGGTAGCGCTGCCATAGTAATACTCGTAAAATCTAAAATGCATATTATTTTGAATTGAACACACAATACAGTAGACGTCGTTTCCTGTATGAGGCAGATTATTATTCTTGAGTTGTGTAGTAACAGCTCTGCCCTACCCGTGATAGGATGCCTTCAGTGTGTAACTAAACAAATAACACTGAAGGCATCATACCAAGAATAGAACAGAGCACTTTGTCTTGAATGATTCTTGATGCTGCCAAAAGTTGTGGAGTACCTACAGCACTAATGGAAACACACAGGAGTAATGTTTAATCAATAACTTGTTACTAAAGTATTTGTGAAGAAGAAAGAAGAAGTAAAAGAGGTTGTATTGTGATATGGACGCCTCCATACATGCAAAGAGGGGGCAAACATATTATTTTTCGTTCTATTTATTGCAATTTTAGGCAAATTTAGTTTTTTGCAACAGTATTTTTTCATATTTTGTTCATATTTAAGTTTTTGAAGATAACTCGAGAGATATTGACTTGAGTTTATAACACCTTCTCTTTAATGATTCTTGATACTGTCAAGTTTCGTAGAACAATGCTGCCACATTTAGGAAAAAACGCGGGTCATTGTTGTTGAGCACACAATAACCCGTCATTTTTTCCTGAATGTGTCACAGCAATTTTACTTCATTCTTCATTCTTCTTGATTCTGGCATGTTTTGTAGGACAGCGCTGCCATAGTAATACTCTTAAAATCTAAAATGCATATTATTAATGAATTGAACACAATACAGTAGACGTCGTTTCCTGTATGGGGCAGATTATTATTCTTGAGTTGTGTAGTACCAGCTCTGCCCTACCCGTGATAGGATGCCTTCAGTGTGTAGCTAAACAAATAACACTGAAGGCATCATACCAAGAATAGAACAGAGCACTTTATCTTGAAGGATTCTTGATGCTGCCTAAACTTGTGGAGTACCTACAGCACTAATGGAAACACACAGGAGTAATGTTTAATCAATAACTTGTTACTAAAGTATTTGTGTAGAAGAAAGAAGAAGTAAAAGAGGTTGTATTGTGATATGGACGCCCCCATACATGCTAAGAGGGGGCAAACATATTATTTTTCGTTCTATTTATTGCAATTTTAGGCAAATTTAGTTTTTTGCAACAGTATTTTTTCATATTTTGTTCATATTTAAGTTTTTGAAGATATCTCGAGAGATATTGACTTGAGTTTATCACACCTTCTCTTTGATGATTCTTGATACTGTCAAGTTTCGTAGAACAATGCTGCCACATTTAGGAAAAAACGCGAGTTATTGTTGTTGAGCACACAAAAACTCGTAATTTTTTCCTGTATGTGTCAGAGCAATTTTACTTCATTCTTCATTCTTCTTGATACTGACACGTTTTTGTAGCACAGCGCTACCATAGTAATACTCATAAAATCTAAAATTTATATTATTTTAATTGAACACACAATACAGTAGATGTCGTTTCCTGTATGGGGCTGAGTATTATTCTTGAGTTGTTTAGTACCAGCTCTGTCCTACCCGTGAATGGACGTCTTCTGTACGTAATTTAACAAATATCTACAAATAAGAATAGAACAGAGTACGTTATCTTGAAGTATTCTTGATTCTGCCAAAAGTTGTTACTCCACAACTTGAGTTCACAACACCTTCTCTTCAATGATTCTTGATACTGTCAAGTTTCGTAGAACAACGCTGCCACATTTAGGAAAAAACTCGGGTCGTTGTTGTTGAGCACACAATAACCCGTCATTTTTTCCTGAATGTGTCACATCAATTTTACTTCATTCTTCATTCTTCTTGATTCTGGCATGTTTTGTAGGACAGCGCTGCCATAGTAATACTCTTAAAATCTAAAATGCATATTATTAATGAATTGAACACAATACAGTAGACGTCGTTTCCTGTATGGGGCAGATTATTATTCTTGAGTTGTGTAGTACCAGCTCTGCCCTACCCGTGATAGGATGCCTTCAGTGTGTAACTAAACAAATAACACTGAAGGCATCATACCAAGAATAGAACAGAGCACTTTATCTTGAAGGATTCTTGATGCTGCCAAAACTTGTGGAGTACCTACAGCACTAATGGAAACACACAGGAGTAATGTTTAATCAATAACTTGTTACTAAAGTATTTGTGTAGAAGAAAGAAGAAGTAAAAGAGGTTGTATTGTGATATGGACGCCCCCATACATGCTAAGAGGGGGCAAACATATTATTTTTCGTTCTATTTATTGCAATTTTAGGCAAATTTAGTTTTTTGCAACAGTATTTTTTCATATTTTGTTCATATTTAAGTTTTTGAAGATAACTCGAGAGATATTGACTTGAGTTTATCACACCTTCTCTTTGATGATTCTTGATACTGTCAAGTTTCGTAGAACAATGCTGCCACATTTAGGAAAAAACACGAGTTATTGTTGTTGAGCACACAAAAACTCGTCATTTTTTCCTGTATGTGTCAGAGCAATTTTACTTCATTCTTCTTGATACTGACACGTTTTTGTAGCACAGCGCTACCATAGTAATACTCATAAAATCTAAAATTTATATTATTTTAATTGAACACACAATACAGTAGACGTCGTTTCCTGTATGGGGCTGAGTATTATTCTTGAGTTGTTTAGTACCAGCTCTGTCCTACCCGTGAATGGACGTCTTCTGTACGTAATTTAACAAATATCTACAAATAAGAATAGAACAGAGTACGTTATCTTGAAGTATTCTTGATTCTGCCAAAAGTTGTTACTCCACAACTTGAGTTCACAACACCTTCTCTTCAATGATTCTTGATACTGTCAAATTTCGTAGAACAACGCTGCCACATTTAGGAAAAAATGCGGGTCGTTGTTGTTGAGCACACAATAACCCGTCATTTTTTCCTGAATGTTTCACAGCAATTTTACTTCATTCTTCATTCTTCTTGATTCTGGCATGTTTTGTAGGACAGCGCTGCCATAGTAATACTCTTAAAATCTAAAATGCATATTATTAATGAATTGAACACAATACAGTAGACGTCGTTTCCTGTATGGGGCAGATTATTATTCTTGAGTTGTGTAG
Source organism: Asteroscopus sphinx (assembly GCA_949699075.1). Classification (NCBI taxonomy): domain Eukaryota; kingdom Metazoa; phylum Arthropoda; class Insecta; order Lepidoptera; family Noctuidae; genus Asteroscopus; species Asteroscopus sphinx. Next base: position 5,562,855 of record OX453002.1, read on the forward strand.
TACCAGCTCTGCCCTACCCGTGATAGGATGCCTTCAGTGTGTAACTAAACAAATAACACTGAAGGCATCATACCAAGAATAGAACAGAGCACTTTATCTTGAAGGATTCTTGATGCTGCCAAAACTTGTGGAGTACCTACAGCACTAATGGAAACACACAGGAGTAATGTTTAATCAATAACTTGTTACTAAAGTATTTGTGTAGAAGAAAGAAGAAGTAAAAGAGGTTGTATTGTGATATGGACGCCCCCATACATGCTAAGAGGGGGCAAACATATTATTTTTCGTTCTATTTATTGCAATTTTAGGCAAATTTAGTTTTTTGCAACAGTATTTTTTCATATTTTGTTCATATTTAAGTTTTTGAAGATAACTCGAGAGATATTGACTTGAGTTTATCACACCTTCTCTTTGATGATTCTTGATACTGTCAAGTTTCGTAGAACAATGCTGCCACATTTAGGAAAAAACGCGAGTTATTGTTGTTGAGCACACAAAAACTCGTCATTTTTTCCTGTATGTGTCAGAGCAATTTTACTTCATTCTTCATTCTTCTTGATACTGACACGTTTTTGTAGCACAGCGCTACCATAGTAATACTCATAAAATCTAAAATTTATATTATTTTAATTGAACACACAATACAGTAGACGTCGTTTCCTGTATGGGGCTGAGTATTATTCTTGAGTTGTTTAGTACCAGCTCTGTCCTACCCGTGAATGGACGTCTTCTGTACGTAATTTAACAAATATCTACAAATAAGAATAGAACAGAGTACATTATCTTGAAGTATTCTTGATTCTGCCAAAAGTTGTTACTCCACAACTTGAGTTCACAACACCTTCTCTTCAATGATTCTTGATACTGTCAAGTTTCGTAGAACAACGCTGCCACATTTAGGAAAAAATGCGGGTCATTGTTGTTGAGCACACAATAACCCGTCATTTTTTCCTGAATGTGTCACAGCAATTTTACTTCATTCTTCATTCTTCTTGATTCTGGCATGTTTTGTAGGACAGCGCTGCCATAGTAATACTCTTAAAATCTAAAATGCATATAATTAATTAATTGAACACAATACAGTAGACGTCGTTTCCTGTATGGGGCAGATTATTATTCTTGAGTTGTGTAGTACCAGCTCTGCCCTACCCGTGATAGGATGCCTTCAGTGTGTAACTAAACAAATAACACTGAAGGCATCATACCAAGAATAGAACAGAGCACTTTATCTTGAAGGATTCTTGATGCTGCCAAAACTTGTGGAGTACCTACAGCACTAATGGAAACACACAGGAGTAATGTTTAATCAATAACTTGTTACTAAAGTATTTGTGTAGAAGAAAGAAGAAGTAAAAGAGGTTGTATTGTGATATGGACGCCCCCATACATGCTAAGAGGGGGCAAACATATTATTTTTCGTTCTATTTATTGCAATTTTAGGCAAATTTAGTTTTTTGCAACAGTATTTTTTCATATTTTGTTCATATTTAAGTTTTTGAAGATAACTCGAGAGATATTGACTTGAGTTTATCACACCTTCTCTTTGATGATTCTTGATACTGTCAAGTTTCGTAGAACAATGCTGCCACATTTAGGAAAAAACGCGAGTTATTGTTGTTGAGCACACAAAAACTCGTCATTTTTTCCTGTATGTGTCAGAGCAATTTTACTTCATTCTTCATTCTTCTTGATACTGACACGTTTTTGTAGCACAGCGCTACCATAGTAATACTCATAAAATCTAAAATTTATATTATTTTAATTGAACACACAATACAGTAGACGTCGTTTCCTGTATGGGGCTGAGTATTATTCTTGAGTTGTTTAGTACCAGCTCTGTCCTACCCGTGAATGGACGTCTTCTGTACGTAATTTAACAAATATCTACAAATAAGAATAGAACAGAGTACATTATCTTGAAGTATTCTTGATTCTGCCAAAAGTTGTTACTCCACAACTTGAGTTCACAACACCTTCTCTTCAATGATTCTTGATACTGTCAAGTTTCGTAGAACAACGCTGCCACATTTAGGAAAAAATGCGGGTCATTGTTGTTGAGCACACAATAACCCGTCATTTTTTCCTGAATGTGTCACAGCAATTTTACTTCATTCTTCATTCTTCTTGATTCTGGCATGTTTTGTAGGACAGCGCTGCCATAGTAATACTCTTAAAATCTAAAATGCATATAATTAATGAATTGAACACAATACAGTAGACGTCGTTTCCTGTATGGGGCAGATTATTATTTTTGAGTTGTGTAGTACCAGCTCTGCCCTACCCGTGATAGGATGCCTTCAGTGTGTAACTAAACAAATAACACTGAAGGCATCATACCAAGAATAGAACAGAGCACTTTATTTTGAAGGATTCTTGATGCTGCCAAAAGTTGAGGAGTACCTACAGATAGGGCATGTCAATATCATTACAAAGTTTCAAAATTGTTTGCAATATTTAAATCAAATAAGCTTATCGAAATCTTCTACTCGACAGACATCTCCCAAGTTGCGCGATAAGACTGAATCTTCCTCCTTCCTCATCCAGTAAAACTCAGCTACTTTCTTCAGGTTGTTTGTTCATTTACCTAGATGGTCATACGCTGCGTTATGCACGGCCTCCTCTAAAGGATTCGTTGGATGGCCATTGGAGTAGTTCCTCAACAGCCATGAGTCCATGACCCAGGCCACTACCACTTCAGCTTGCTGATTTTGCGAGCTATGTCAGTCACGGCGGTTATTTTCCGGATCATTCATTTCATTGCAGATCTTTTTATTTAAAGAATATCCAAGCATAGTTCGCTGAGTGACTTGTGGACTAGTCCAACTGACAGTGTCTACTGCTCGGCATTGTAAGACACGACATACAGGACGTACTGGTTGAAGCTTGTTTTCATATTTTGCGGTAGAGGCGACGAGAAGATTCGACGAAGGTTGCTAAATGCAGTTGGCTCCTTTCTCGATGTTGTGTCTACCAAGATGAATAATCTGATCTTAGTGCCCTGACATATTCCTGATCATTTTCGAGCGCTTTCTCTTCGACAAGAACCGACCTCAGCGCAAGACCTTCTTGTCTAGATTTATCCCAAGACTAACAAGCCAAGAGGCTTCATTTATGCTATACAGCATTTTGGTTAGTTGTTCCAGAGACTACCGTTGCAACGATCTCATCGGCAAGCGGTGTTGTGAAATGTTCTGGCCGTTTATGTTGATACCCTTTCCAGTCTAGTCCAGTTTTTTGTAGACGGCCTGCAAAGCTTCAGTGTAGTTTCGGTGATATTACATACCCCACAGATATACCCTTGTCTCACAACGATCAGCTACTAATGCTCTTCAATTTGGCATCGTTTAAGAGCATTCCGAATTACCCGAAGCTCTTCTTTCAAAAATGCCATATAAAGCGGCTAATTCAATTTTAGCTTTAGTTTTATGAAAATTAGCGTCTTCTGTACACTCTGTGGTAGAGAATGGTTGTGGTTTATAATGCTGTAACTTTTTCGACACCTGGCTTGCTTCTGTGGAATTCGTCGAGTCTTCTGACGAGACAATTTGTGACGAGCTTCGAGAACAGCTTGTATACATGACTCAGGAGTGAAATGCATCTGTTTTCCTTCAGCAAGGTTATTTAACCTTTCTTGAAGAACAGAACTATCAAACTCCCGCTCCATGCCTTCTGTGTAGTGCCTTGTTGAATGGCGGGATAAAACAAACTAGCTTTTTCAAAACCAGAGCCACGCTTGCACCCCTAAAAGGAGTTCAGTGATAATACCGTCAGTGATAATATCATCACCCGAAGATATTTTGTTCTTTATCTGCGCAAGGGCCGGTCTTGCTGTTCTCAAGGGAAACTTTCAACTTTATCAAGCATCTCAATCTTATTTTATCCGCAGCTATAACTTTGATTAGATGGGTACTTTTTCACTTGTGTAAATCTCATAGATACAAAAAAAATGTAGTTTGGTAAAAATCTATCTTATATTTTGGGGTTCTATTTCTTTTTGAAAATGAGTTCTTGGGATCGTTAGATTTTCAGTATGCTGCTGCTGATAGTCGGATTCTCAGTCAGTTGCGAATGTAGCCTGCCGCTGAGAAAACTCTTTCAAGAGCTGATTTGGATTCGGTGATTAAACATGACACGGCCGTGTTTCTTTAAATAAAGTCGAATCGAAAATTTGAACATTCTAAAACAATAAAGTTTCGAAATAAACTAATTGTAAAAAATATACCAATTCCGGAACTAGTTCCGGAATTCCGGAGTTCAGTACCCAACATCGGAAATCAGTTCCGGAACTGGAAACCTTTCGATATTGCATGCCCTACCTACAGCACTAATGGAAATACACAGGAGTAATGTTTAATCAATAATTTGTTACTAAACTATTTGTGTACAAGAAAGAAGAAGTAAAAGAGGTTGTATTGTGATATGGACGCCCCCATACATGCAAAGAGGGAGAAAACATTATTTTTCGTTCTATTTATTGCAATTATAAGCAAATTTAGTTTTTTGCAACAAAATTTGTGTTTTTTAAATTTTTGTTCATATTTAAGTTTTTTGAAGATAACTCGAGAGATATTGACTTGAGTTTACAAAACCTTCTCTTCAATGATTCTTGACACTGTCAAGTTTCGTAGAACAACGCTGCCACATTTAGGAAAAAAAGCGAGTTATTGTTGTTGAGCACACAAAAACTCGTCATTTTTTCCTGTATGTGTCAGAGCAATTTTACTTCATTCTTCATTCTTCTTGATTCTGGCATGTTTTGTAGGACAGCGCTGCCATAGTAATACTCTTAAAATCTAAAATGCATATTATTAATGAATTGAACACAATACAGTAGACGTCGTTTCCTGTATGGGGCAGATTATTATTCTTGAGTTGTGTAGTACCAGCTCTGCCCTACCCGTGATAGGATGCCTTCAGTGTGTAACTAAACAAATAACACTGAAGGCATCATACCAAGAATAGAACAGAGCACTTTATCTTGAAGGATTCTTGATGCTGCCAAAACTTGTGGAGTACCTACAGCACTAATGGAAACACACAGGAGTAATGTTTAATCAATAACTTGTTACTAAAGTATTTGTGTAGAAGAAAGAAGAAGTAAAAGAGGTTGTATTGTGATATGGACGCCCCCATACATGCTAAGAGGGGGCAAACATATTATTTTTCGTTCTATTTATTGCAATTTTAGGCAAATTTAGTTTTTTGCAACAGTATTTTTTCATATTTTGTTCATATTTAAGTTTTTGAAGATAACTCGAGAGATATTGACTTGAGTTTATCACACCTTCTCTTTGATGATTCTTGATACTGTCAAGTTTCGTAGAACAATGCTGCCACATTTAGGAAAAAACGCGAGTTATTGTTGTTGAGCACACAAAAACTCGTCATTTTTTCCTGTATGTGTCAGAGCAATTTTACTTCATTCTTCATTCTTCTTGATACTGACACGTTTTTGTAGCACAGCGCTACCATAGTAATACTCATAAAATCTAAAATTTATATTATTTTAATTGAACACACAATACAGTAGACGTCGTTTCCTGTATGGGGCTGAGTATTATTCTTGAGTTGTTTAGTACCAGCTCTGTCCTACCCGTGAATGGACGTCTTCTGTACGTAATTTAACAAATATCTACAAATAAGAATAGAACAGAGTACGTTATCTTGAAGTATTCTTGATTCTGCCAAAAGTTGTTACTCCACAACTTGAGTTCACAACACCTTCTCTTCAATGATTCTTGATACTGTCAAGTTTCGTAGAACAACGCTGCCACATTTAGGAAAAAATGCGGGTCATTGTTGTTGAGCACACAATAACCCGTCATTTTTTCCTGAATGTGTCACAGCAATTTTACTTCATTCTTCATTCTTCTTGATTCTGGCATGTTTTGTAGGACAGCGCTGCCATAGTAATACTCTTAAAATCTAAAATGCATATAATTAATGAATTGAACACAATACAGTAGACGTCGTTTCCTGTATGGGGCAGATTATTATTTTTGAGTTGTGTAGTACCAGCTCTGCCCTACCCGTGATAGGATGCCTTCAGTGTGTAACTAAACAAATAACACTGAAGGCATCATACCAAGAATAGAACAGAGCACTTTATTTTGAAGGATTCTTGATGCTGCCAAAAGTTGAGGAGTACCTACAGATAGGGCATGTCAATATCATTACAAAGTTTCAAAATTGTTTGCAATATTTAAATCAAATAAGCTTATCGAAATCTTCTACTCGACAGACATCTCCCAAGTTGCGCGATAAGACTGAATCTTCCTCCTTCCTCATCCAGTAAAACTCAGCTACTTTCTTCAGGTTGTTTGTTCATTTACCTAGATGGTCATACGCTGCGTTATGCACGGCCTCCTCTAAAGGATTCGTTGGATGGCCATTGGAGTAGTTCCTCAACAGCCATGAGTCCATGACCCAGGCCACTACCACTTCAGCTTGCTGATTTTGCGAGCTATGTCAGTCACGGCGGTTATTTTCCGGATCATTCATTTCATTGCAGATCTTTTTATTTAAAGAATATCCAAGCATAGTTCGCTGAGTGACTTGTGGACTAGTCCAACTGACAGTGTCTACTGCTCGGCATTGTAAGACACGACATACAGGACGTACTGGTTGAAGCTTGTTTTCATATTTTGCGGTAGAGGCGACGAGAAGATTCGACGAAGGTTGCTAAATGCAGTTGGCTCCTTTCTCGATGTTGTGTCTACCAAGATGAATAATCTGATCTTAGTGCCCTGACATATTCCTGATCATTTTCGAGCGCTTTCTCTTCGACAAGAACCGACCTCAGCGCAAGACCTTCTTGTCTAGATTTATCCCAAGACTAACAAGCCAAGAGGCTTCATTTATGCTATACAGCATTTTGGTTAGTTGTTCCAGAGACTACCGTTGCAACGATCTCATCGGCAAGCGGTGTTGTGAAATGTTCTGGCCGTTTATGTTGATACCCTTTCCAGTCTAGTCCAGTTTTTTGTAGACGGCCTGCAAAGCTTCAGTGTAGTTTCGGTGATATTACATACCCCACAGATATACCCTTGTCTCACAACGATCAGCTACTAATGCTCTTCAATTTGGCATCGTTTAAGAGCATTCCGAATTACCCGAAGCTCTTCTTTCAAAAATGCCATATAAAGCGGCTAATTCAATTTTAGCTTTAGTTTTATGAAAATTAGCGTCTTCTGTACACTCTGTGGTAGAGAATGGTTGTGGTTTATAATGCTGTAACTTTTTCGACACCTGGCTTGCTTCTGTGGAATTCGTCGAGTCTTCTGACGAGACAATTTGTGACGAGCTTCGAGAACAGCTTGTATACATGACTCAGGAGTGAAATGCATCTGTTTTCCTTCAGCAAGGTTATTTAACCTTTCTTGAAGAACAGAACTATCAAACTCCCGCTCCATGCCTTCTGTGTAGTGCCTTGTTGAATGGCGGGATAAAACAAACTAGCTTTTTCAAAACCAGAGCCACGCTTGCACCCCTAAAAGGAGTTCAGTGATAATACCGTCAGTGATAATATCATCACCCGAAGATATTTTGTTCTTTATCTGCGCAAGGGCCGGTCTTGCTGTTCTCAAGGGAAACTTTCAACTTTATCAAGCATCTCAATCTTATTTTATCCGCAGCTATAACTTTGATTAGATGGGTACTTTTTCACTTGTGTAAATCTCATAGATACAAAAAAAATGTAGTTTGGTAAAAATCTATCTTATATTTTGGGGTTCTATTTCTTTTTGAAAATGAGTTCTTGGGATCGTTAGATTTTCAGTATGCTGCTGCTGATAGTCGGATTCTCAGTCAGTTGCGAATGTAGCCTGCCGCTGAGAAAACTCTTTCAAGAGCTGATTTGGATTCGGTGATTAAACATGACACGGCCGTGTTTCTTTAAATAAAGTCGAATCGAAAATTTGAACATTCTAAAACAATAAAGTTTCGAAATAAACTAATTGTAAAAAATATACCAATTCCGGAACTAGTTCCGGAATTCCGGAGTTCAGTACCCAACATCGGAAATCAGTTCCGGAACTGGAAACCTTTCGATATTGCATGCCCTACCTACATCACTAATGGAAACACACAGGAGTAATGTTTAATCAATAATTTGTTACTAAACTATTTGTGTACAAGAAAGAAGAAGTAAAAGAGGTTGTATTGTGATATGGACGCCCCCATACATGCAAAGAGGGAGAAAACATTATTTTTCGTTCTATTTATTGCAATTATAAGCAAATTTAGTTTTTTGCAACAAAATTTGTGTTTTTTTAATATTTTGTTCATATTTAAGTTTTTTGAAGATAACTCGAGAGATATTGACTTGAGTTTACAAAACCTTCTCTTCAATGATTCTTGACACTGTCAAGTTTCGTAGAACAACGCTGCCACATTTAGGAAAAAAAGCGAGTTATTGTTGTTGAGCACACAAAAACTCGTCATTTTTTCCTGTATGTGTCAGAGCAATTTTACTTCATTCTTCTTGATTCTGACACGTTTTTGTAGCACAGCGCTACCATAGTAATACTCATAAAATCTAAAATTTATATTATTTTAATTGAACACACAATCCAGTAGACGTTGTTTCCTGTATGGGGCTGAGTATTATTCTTGAGTTGTGTGGCACCAGCTCTGCCCTACCCGTGAAAGGATGCCTTCTGTACGTAACTTAAAAAATAACTGCAAATAAGAATAGAACAGAGTACGTAATCTTGAAGTATTCTGGATTCTGCCAAAAGTTTTTACTCCACAACTTGAGTTCACAACACCTTCTCTTCAATGATTCTTGATACTGTTAAGTTTCGTAGAACAACGCTGCCACATTTAGGAAAAAACGCGGGTTATTGTTGTTGAGCAAACAATAAGCCGGCATTTTTTCCTGAACGTGTCACAGCAATTTTACTTCATTCTTCACTCTTCTTGATTCTGGCATGTTTTGTAGCACAGCGCTGCCACAGTAATACTTGTAAAATCTAAAATTCATATTATTATGAATTGAACACAATACAGTAGACGTCGTTTCCTGTATGGGGCTGAGTATTATTCTTGAGTTGTGTGGTACCAGCTCTGCCCTACCCGTGAAAGGATGCCTTCTGTACGTAACTTAAAAATAACTATATATAAGAATAGAACAGAGTACGTTATCTTGAAGTATTCTGGATTCTGCCAAAAGTTGTTACTCCACAACTTGAGTTCACAACACCTTCTCTTCAATGATTCTTGATACTGTCAAGTTTCGTAGAACAACGCTGCCACATTTAGGAAAAAACTCGGGTCGTTGTTGTTGAGCACACAATAACCCGTAATTTTTTCCTGAATGTGTCACATCAATTTTACTTCATTCTTCATTCTTCTTGATTCTGGCATGTTTTGTAGGACAGCGCTGCCATAGTAATACTCTTAAAATCTAAAATGCATATTATTAATGAATTGAACACAATACAGTAGACGTCGTTTCCTGTATGGGGCAGATTATTATTCTTGAGTTGTGTAGTACCAGCTCTGCCCTACCCGTGATAGGATGCCTTCAGTGTGTAACTAAACAAATAACACTGAAGGCATCATACCAAGAATAGAACAGAGCACTTTATCTTGAAGGATTCTTGATGCTGCCAAAACTTGTGGAGTACCTACAGCACTAATGGAAACACACAGGAGTAATGTTTAATCAATAACTTGTTACTAAAGTATTTGTGTAGAAGAAAGAAGAAGTAAAAGAGGTTGTATTGTGATATGGACGCCCCCATACATGCTAAGAGGGGGCAAACATATTATTTTTCGTTCTATTTATTGCAATTTTAGGCAAATTTAGTTTTTTGCAACAGTATTTTTTCATATTTTGTTCATATTTAAGTTTTTGAAGATAACTCGAGAGATATTGACTTGAGTTTATCACACCTTCTCTTTGATGATTCTTGATACTGTCAAGTTTCGTAGAACAATGCTGCCACATTTAGGAAAAAACGCGAGTTATTGTTGTTGAGCACACAAAAACTCGTCATTTTTTCCTGTATGTGTCAGAGCAATTTTACTTCATTCTTCATTCTTCTTGATACTGACACGTTTTTGTAGCACAGCGCTACCATAGTAATACTCATAAAATCTAAAATTTATATTATTTTAATTGAACACACAATACAGTAGACGTCGTTTCCTGTATGGGGCTGAGTATTATTCTTGAGTTGTTTAGTACCAGCTCTGTCCTACCCGTGAATGGACGTCTTCTGTACGTAATTTAACAAATATCTACAAAAAAGAATAGAACAGAGTACGTTATCTTGAAGTATTCTTGATTCTGCCAAAAGTTGTTACTCCACAACTTGAGTTCACAACACCTTCTCTTCAATGATTCTTGATACTGTCAAGTTTCGTAGAACAACGCTGCCACATTTAGGAAAAAATGCGGGTCATTGTTGTTGAGCACACAATAACCCGTCATTTTTTCCTGAATGTGTCACAGCAATTTTACTTCATTCTTCATTCTTCTTGATTCTGGCATGTTTTGTAGGACAGCGCTGCCATAGTAATACTCTTAAAATCTAAAATGCATATAATTAATGAATTGAACACAATACAGTAGACGTCGTTTCCTGTATGGGGCAGATTATTATTTTTGAGTTGTGTAGTACCAGCTCTGCCCTACCCGTGATAGGATGCCTTCAGTGTGTAACTAAACAAATAACACTGAAGGCATCATACCAAGAATAGAACAGAGCACTTTATTTTGAAGGATTCTTGATGCTGCCAAAAGTTGAGGAGTACCTACAGATAGGGCATGTCAATATCATTACAAAGTTTCAAAATTGTTTGCAATATTTAAATCAAATAAGCTTATCGAAATCTTCTACTCGACAGACATCTCCCAAGTTGCGCGATAAGACTGAATCTTCCTCCTTCCTCATCCAGTAAAACTCAGCTACTTTCTTCAGGTTGTTTGTTCATTTACCTAGATGGTCATACGCTGCGTTATGCACGGCCTCCTCTAAAGGATTCGTTGGATGGCCATTGGAGTAGTTCCTCAACAGCCATGAGTCCATGACCCAGGCCACTACCACTTCAGCTTGCTGATTTTGCGAGCTATGTCAGTCACGGCGGTTATTTTCCGGATCATTCATTTCATTGCAGATCTTTTTATTTAAAGAATATCCAAGCATAGTTCGCTGAGTGACTTGTGGACTAGTCCAACTGACAGTGTCTACTGCTCGGCATTGTAAGACACGACATACAGGACGTACTGGTTGAAGCTTGTTTTCATATTTTGCGGTAGAGGCGACGAGAAGATTCGACGAAGGTTGCTAAATGCAGTTGGCTCCTTTCTCGATGTTGTGTCTACCAAGATGAATAATCTGATCTTAGTGCCCTGACATATTCCTGATCATTTTCGAGCGTTTTCTCTTCGACAAGAACCGACCTCAGCGCAAGACCTTCTTGTCTAGATTTATCCCAAGACTAACAAGCCAAGAGGCTTCATTTATGCTATACAGCATTTTGGTTAGTTGTTCCAGAGACTACCGTTGCAACGATCTCATCGGCAAGCGGTGTTGTGAAATGTTCTGGCCGTTTATGTTGATACCCTTTCCAGTCTAGTCCAGTTTTTTGTAGACGGCCTGCAAAGCTTCAGTGTAGTTTCGGTGATATTACATACCCCACAGATATACCCTTGTCTCACAACGATCAGCTACTAATGCTCTTCAATTTGGCATCGTTTAAGAGCATTCCGAATTACCCGAAGCTCTTCTTTCAAAAATGCCATATAAAGCGGCTAATTCAATTTTAGCTTTAGTTTTATGAAAATTAGCGTCTTCTGTACACTCTGTGGTAGAGAATGGTTGTGGTTTATAATGCTGTAACTTTTTCGACACCTGGCTTGCTTCTGTGGAATTCGTCGAGTCTTCTGACGAGACAATTTGTGACGAGCTTCGAGAACAGCTTGTATACATGACTCAGGAGTGAAATGCATCTGTTTTCCTTCAGCAAGGTTATTTAACCTTTCTTGAAGAACAGAACTATCAAACTCCCGCTCCATGCCTTCTGTGTAGTGCCTTGTTGAATGGCGGGATAAAACAAACTAGCTTTTTCAAAACCAGAGCCACGCTTGCACCCCTAAAAGGAGTTCAGTGATAATACCGTCAGTGATAATATCATCACCCGAAGATATTTTGTTCTTTATCTGCGCAAGGGCCGGTCTTGCTGTTCTCAAGGGAAACTTTCAACTTTATCAAGCATCTCAATCTTATTTTATCCGCAGCTATAACTTTGATTAGATGGGTACTTTTTCACTTGTGTAAATCTCATAGATACAAAAAAAATGTAGTTTGGTAAAAATCTATCTTATATTTTGGGGTTCTATTTCTTTTTGAAAATGAGTTCTTGGGATCGTTAGATTTTCAGTATGCTGCTGCTGATAGTCGGATTCTCAGTCAGTTGCGAATGTAGCCTGCCGCTGAGAAAACTCTTTCAAGAGCTGATTTGGATTCGGTGATTAAACATGACACGGCCGTGTTTCTTTAAATAAAGTCGAATCGAAAATTTGAACATTCTAAAACAATAAAGTTTCGAAATAAACTAATTGTAAAAAATATACCAATTCCGGAACTAGTTCCGGAATTCCGGAGTTCAGTACCCAACATCGGAAATCAGTTCCGGAACTGGAAACCTTTCGATATTGCATGCCCTACCTACATCACTAATGGAAACACACAGGAGTAATGTTTAATCAATAATTTGTTACTAAACTATTTGTGTACAAGAAAGAAGAAGTAAAAGAGGTTGTATTGTGATATGGACGCCCCCATACATGCAAAGAGGGAGAAAACATTATTTTTCGTTCTATTTATTGCAATTATAAGCAAATTTAGTTTTTTGCAACAAAATTTGTGTTTTTTTAATATTTTGTTCATATTTAAGTTTTTTGAAGATAACTCGAGAGATATTGACTTGAGTTTACAAAACCTTCTCTTCAATGATTCTTGACACTGTCAAGTTTCGTAGAACAACGCTGCCACATTTAGGAAAAAAAGCGAGTTATTGTTGTTGAGCACACAAAAACTCGTCATTTTTTCCTGTATGTGTCAGAGCAATTTTACTTCATTCTTCTTGATTCTGACACGTTTTTGTAGCACAGCGCTACCATAGTAATACTCATAAAATCTAAAATTTATATTATTTTAATTGAACACACAATCCAGTAGACGTTGTTTCCTGTATGGGGCTGAGTATTATTCTTGAGTTGTGTGGTACCAGCTCTGCCCTACCCGTGAAAGGATGCCTTCTGTACGTAACTTAAAAAATAACTGCAAATAAGAATAGAACAGAGTACGTAATCTTGAAGTATTCTGGATTCTGCCAAAAGTTTTTACTCCACAACTTGAGTTCACAACACCTTCTCTTCAATGATTCTTGATACTGTCAAGTTTCGTAGAACAACGCTGCCACGTTTAGGAAAAAACGCGGTTATTGTTGTTGAGCACACAATAACTCGTCATTTTTTCCTGTGTGTTCGAGCAATTTTACTTCACTCTTCATTCTTCTTGATTCTGGCATGTTTCGTAGCACAGTGCTGCCATAGTAATAATCGTAAAATCTAAAATTTATATTATTTTAATTGAACACACAATCCAGTAGACGTTGTTTCCTGTATGGGGCTGAGTATTATTCTTGAGTTGTGTGGTACCAGCTCTGCCCTACCCGTGAAAGGATGCCTTCTGTACGTAACTTAAAAAATAACTACAAATAAGAATAGAACAGAGTACGTTATCTTGAAGTATTCTGGATTCTGCCAAAAGTTTTTACTCCACAACTTGAGTTCACAACACCTTCTCTTCAATGATTCTTGATACTGTTAAGTTTCGTAGAACAACGTTGCCACATTTAGGAAAAAACGCGGGTTATTGTTGTTGAGCACACAATAAGCCGGCATTTTTTCCTGAATGTGTCACAGCAATTTTACTTCATTCTTCACTCTTCTTGATTCTGGCATGTTTTGTAGCACAGCGCTGCCATAGTAATACTTGTAAAATCTAAAATTCATATTATTATGAATTGAACACAATACAGTAGACGTCGTTTCCTGTATGGGGCTGAGTATTATTCTTGAGTTGTGTGGTACCAGCTCTGCCCTACCCGTGAAAGGATGCCTTCTGTACGTAACTTAAAAATAACTATATATAAGAATAGAACAGAGTACGTTATCTTGAAGTATTCTGGATTCTGCCAAAAGTTGTTACTCCACAACTTGAGTTCACAACACCTTCTCTTCAATGATTCTTGATACTGTCAAGTTTCGTAGAACAACGCTGCCACATTTAGGAAAAAACTCGGGTCGTTGTTGTTGAGCACACAATAACCCGTAATTTTTTCCTGAATGTGTCACATCAATTTTACTTCATTCTTCTTGATTCTGGCATGTTTTGTAGCACAGCGCTGCCATAGTAATACTCGTAAAATCTAAAATGCATATTATTATGAATTGAACACAATACAGCAGACGTCGTTTCCTGTATGGGGCTGAGTATTATTTTTGAGTTGTGTAGTACCAGCTCTGCCCTACCCGTGAAAGGATGCCTTCTGTACGTAACTTAAAAATAACTATATATAAGAATAGAACAGAGTACGTTATCTTGAAGTATTCTGGATTCTGCCAAAAGTTGTTACTCCACAACTTGAGTTCACAACACCTTCTCTTCAATGATTCTTGATACTGTCAAGTTTCGTAGAACAACGCTGCCACATTTAGGAAAAAACTCGGGTCGTTGTTGTTGAGCACACAATAACCCGTAATTTTTTCCTGAATGTGTCACATCAATTTTACTTCATTCTTCTTGATTCTGGCATGTTTTGTAGCACAGCGCTGCCATAGTAATACTCGTAAAATCTAAAATGCATATTATTATGAATTGAACACAATACAGCAGACGTCGTTTCCTGTATGGGGCTGAGTATTATTTTTGAGTTGTGTAGTACCAGCTCTGCCCTACCCGTGAAAGGATTCCTTCTGTACGTAATTTAACAAATAACTACAAATAAGAATAGAACAGAGTACGTTATCTTGAAGTATTCTTGATTCTGCCAAAAGTTGTTACTCCACAACTTGAGTTCACAACACCTTCTCTTCAATGATTCTTGTTCTTGATACTGTCAAGTTTCGTAGAACAACGCTGCCACATTTAGGAAAAAACGCGGGTTATTGTTGTTGAGCACACAATAACTAGTCATTTTTTCCTGTATGTGTTAGAGCAATATTACTTCATTCTTCTTGATCCTGGTATGTTTTTGTAGCACATAGTAGTACTCGTAAAATATTGCATATTATTTATGCAATATTTACCGGCTAAGGTGACTGAAGGTACTGATTCGTAACTTTTGCCACGCCCCTTAAATACTAACAATTCACTTTTCTTTGCATTGTATCTGAGCCCATGAACCTCCGCATAAGACTCACACATCTGTACCAATTTACGCAAAGCTCCGATCGATGGACTCAGCAGTTCCATGTCATCTACGTAGCTAATATTATTAACACAGACTCCGTCTATGTAGCATTCGACATTAGTACTGCTGAGTTCACCGACAAGCCTGTTAATATACAGGTTGAAGAGCTTAGGTGAGGTAATTCCACTCTGCCTCACACCACACTGCAACCTGTATACATCCGAAAAAGAGCCTGCCCATCTGACACTATTCTTCTGATTGTTGTACCAATATCTAAAAATAGATACAACTTCTGGGCTGCAATCTGTCTCACTTTGTAGCTTCTGCCATAATTTGCCATATGACACTAAGTCGAAAGCTTTTGAGAGATCTAGAAAACATGCAAAGACAGGTGTTTTCCGATCACTGTAATACTGAACAGTCTGCTTAAGACACATGATAGCGCTCTCTGTGGACAAACCAGACCTAAATCCAAATTGTGCGTCATGGAGCTTGATATGCGTGCCCAGATGTTGGTCAAGCAGACTGTCCAATATTTTAGCTATAATAGTGGCTAGTGAGATTGGTCTATAAAATCATATTCTCGTATGTACATTTTACGGGCAAAGTCCGCAGGCTATGCAAAGTCAACTTGCATGGACATTGTCGAAACTTCACAGATTCTCTGGGTAGAGTTCGTAAATATCGACTTTACAATGGGCATTATAAACACTGTTAACTAGGGCCTGCAGTTTCATAGATTTTCAGTTTCGAAATTAGCTTATGAAATTGGCCTCATCAGTTTCGAAATTTCGAAATTTCGAAATTGTGAGCAATATTTAAAACACCTAATAACTAAGCCTATCGCAGTCCATTGTTAAATATAGGCTGCTCTTGAGTTTTTCCACAACAGACGAACCTTTATCTTTCGCACCCAGTCCACCCCAGCTACCTACATTAGGTCATCAGTCCACCTGGCTTGGGGGTACCTAACGCTGCGTTTTTGCGGTCTTCACTCAAAGAGTTCTCTGCTCAAACAGCCATCGGTCTTTTGTTAGACTGGCTTGCCCACTGTCACTATAGCTTGCTAAATCTACAAGCTATGTTGGACACTCTGGTTCTGTTTGGATAATTTTATCCTTCAAATAAACTCAAAGCATAGCTCGCTCCATAATTCGCTGAGCGACTTTGAATTTGTGGACTAACCAAACTGTCAGTGTTCACGTCACGGCATTGTAGGTCATGACAGGCAAGACGCACTGGCTGTTGGTTCTTTCTTGAAGTTATACTTACTACTAATTTACCAAGCTGAATAGAACAGGTCTCTATGTAGAAACATTCCTGCATAACCTCTAGCGTCGTTTCTTTGAGGAAGACCGCGTGGCTTCGGCACGCTGCGCGACATGCGTAATGAGCATGATCTTGCCTGCCATAGTCTTGTCCAGATTCCAAGACCCATACGCTAAGTGACATCATTTAGGCTATGCAACATCTCGCTCAGCTCTTTCAGAGACTGCCATTACAATAATGTCATCGGCAAAGCGGAGACATGAGATGTTCTCGTCTTTTCCGTCACTAACCTTCCCCGTCTAATCCAGTGTCTTGAAGACGTCCTCCAAAGCATTAGTGAACAGTTTCGAACGAGTATCCAAACCCACCCGAAGGCCTTCTCGTAGTACACAAATTCACAGCAGCTGATTGTTCTCTTCAATCTTTCTTCCAACCTGCCGAAAAGAATGGATATGTTCTTCGATGCTATTCAACTCAACCTATCTCAGTCTACTGCAGGACATTTCTGGTCTCTTCCAAGATTCGGCACAATACTCAGTCCTCCGCCTTCCGCATTTAGTCCACCCCAGATACATTTTCCAGGTCTTCTGTCCACCTGACTGGCCCGGGAACGTCCTATACTACATTTGAAGATCTCCATTCAAGGACTTATCCACTGCCACTTTGTTGATTCTACAAGCTATGTCGGTCACTTTGGTTTATGTTTCTGGATAATCTCGTTACGGATCTTATTTTATCCTTCAAAGAAGTATAGCTTGGTGCGCGAGTTTCAATTTGTGGACTACCCAAACTGTCAGTGTCCACGTCTCGACACATCCGGTCTCAGCCGTGACACGTAGAACGCACTGGTTGAAGACTTCTGTTTTCGAACATTGTGGTATATAGGCGACGAGAAGTAGGCGAAGTTTGCGAAATGCTGCCCAGCTCAACTGGATCCTACTGCCTGATACTTTTTGAAGTTGTATCTACCAAGCCGAATAATACCCCAGATACCTGCATACATTCGCGCGAAGTACCTTCAACGAACCTCGGCACGACATGCATACTGAACATGACTTTGATCTTGTCCAGATTTATACCGATACGAGGCTGTAGCCTCTTCTAAACCTTACTTTCGATTGGTGTCTAGAAATCGTTGAGGCTTCTGAAGAGAATAATTTGTGTCGATCTTCAAATTTAGATTTCTTTGAGCTTGTTACTGTATACATGACTCAGTATTAAGATGGATGGTATTATGTAGCCCTCAGCAAGGTTTTATCACATTTCATGAAAAAAAGAACCAACACACTCCTCTTCATGCCTCTGGTATAATGTCTTGTTGAATGAGAGAAATAGAGTTGAGTTGAGCTCTTTGGTCATCGTTGCTAGAAAGGGATTAGAAAAGACAATTTGCCATCTGCGAATTTAAGTTTGATCAGACAGGTCCTTTTTCACTTGTGGAAATCCTCATAGAGATTAAATATATTTATTATTTTATTAAAAATGGGTTCTTCGGAATG
Source organism: Asteroscopus sphinx (assembly GCA_949699075.1). Taxonomy (NCBI): domain Eukaryota; kingdom Metazoa; phylum Arthropoda; class Insecta; order Lepidoptera; family Noctuidae; genus Asteroscopus; species Asteroscopus sphinx. The sequence continues at coordinate 5,581,052 of OX453002.1, forward strand.
CTAGTGTGACATAAGTTCAGCTGCTGATAAAGATTCAAAGTCGGTTTCAAATGCAGCCTGCCGCTGAAAAAGCTATACTAATCTAGAGCAAATGGAATTCTATTGAAGATTTAACATTAAACAGTCGTCTGTTTTTAAATAAATAAATTTCGAAATTTCGAAACTATGGGTGTCAATTTCGAAATTGAAAAACATGCAAATATGGTCCGAAATTTCGAAACTATGAAGTTTCGAAATTTCGAAATGCATGCCCTACTGTTAACCCAATGATGGGCCATGTCGATTTTTTTATGTTATATTGAGCTTCGGCCAACTTCAAGTGAGAATTGTTGATTTTTCTAATTCTATGTGTGCAAAGTTTTATTACGTGCCTTGGAGGGGGTTGTATAAAATTTTAGTTACGACGTGTGACTACGAATATACAAATTGATGTTTATTTTTATTATTTTAGTTTTAATTAGAAATATCAAAATAACTCACAAAATTTCTTTCAGTGTGCCCAAAATAAGACTAAATCACACGATATTACACAATTTTCAATTTTACCAAATTATAATTTAGCACAGACGAAAAGTATTGCACAAAACGTATAGTATCAAGGATGTCGAAAATAACAACTTAGGTACTTGACTTGACTCTGGTTCTCCATATTTGTTTGTGTTGTACTGACCTGCCGTATCATGAAAAGCCAATGATGTTGTTAAAATAAACGCACAACGACATCAAATACGACAGAGCACCATATCTTCAACGATTTTCTATTTCACCATAAGGCCAGTAGACTTGCCTACCAGAAATATTAAAATAACAAAATTTAAATGAAGAAAATATCGGTTTTCATAAATTGATTACGACGTATTAGTATATTTATAGTAACGACGTGTGACTACGGCTACACAAATTGATGTTTATTTTAATGATTTTAGTTTCAATTAGAAATATCAAAATAACTCACAAAATTTCTTTCAGTGTGCCCAAAATAGGATTAAATCACACGATATTACACAATTTTCAATTTTACCAAATAGTAGTTTAGCACAAACGTATGTAAGTGTTATACAAATTGTGGTATCAAGGATGTCAAAAATAACGAACAAACAAACATGTTTTGCCATAAATAAAACAGAATTTCGATTGCCAATACATGGTTAATTATAAAGATATAAATTGTGGAAAGAAAAAATCGCTCACGAGCAGGATTCGAACCTGCGACTCCTGGCTCAGTACGCCAGTGCTTTAGCCACTAAGCTACCGTGAACACCGCTCGTGGTATCGAAATTATCCTCCACTATACATCTTTGGGTGACGTCAGCGATATCTTATTAAGAAACATTGTTCCTTAACACAAACGTAACGTCGACGACGTTTGACGTCACCCAAAGATGTATAGTGGAGGATAATTTCGATACCACGAGCGGTGTTCACGGTAGCTTAGTGGCTAAAGCACTGGCGTACTGAGCCAGGAGTCGCAGGTTTGAATCCTGCTCGTGAGCGATTTTTTCTTTCCACAATTTATATCTTTAGAATTCGTTTCGCATGCGTAAAATGCGTTAAAATAAAATAATAAAATAATGGTTAATTATTTCAGCAGTCTTTTCTAAAATGTTAAACAAACTCAAGGATATACAATCTTACAATAACTTTTCACTGTCAGGTTCGGATCTGTAACTCCATATTGTTTGTTCTGTAATGCCCTGTCCTATCAAAGTAAAAGTGAAGCTCACGTTAAAATCAACGCACAACGTGTGCTTTACTTTCACATAAATATAACTGATTGAGCCCCATATCTACAACTATTCCCAATCTTGTGTAATAGTTCAGTAGTTCAGAACTTATGTACTTATTATAGTCTATACCATACCATAAGAGCACAAGGGGCACAAGCCCAGGGCTTCAATCTAAAATACATATTATTTTGAATTGAACACACAATGCAGTAGACATCGTTTCCTGTATGGGGCAGAGCATTTGATCTTGAGTTGTGTAGTACATGTCTGCGCCATTAGTGATAAAATACCCTCAGTGTATAATTAAACAAATAACATTGGGTGCATCATACCAAGAATAGAAAAGAGCACGTTATCTTGAGATTCTTGATTCTGCCCAAAGTTTCGTAGAATAACGCTGCCACGTTTGGGAAAAAACGCAACTGGCTGTTATAGAGCACACAAAATGTTGTAATTTTTTCCTATTTGTGTCAGAGCAATTTTAATTTAATCTTCTTTATTTTTACATTACAGTAGACATCGTTCCCTGTATGGGGCAGAGCATTTATTCTTGAGTTGTGTAGTACAGCTCTGCCCTAGTAGTGATACAATGCCCTCAGTGTATAATTAAACAAATACTATTGGGGGCATCATACCACTAATAGAACAGAAGACGTTATCTTGAAGGATTCTTGATTCTTGTAATACCTGCATCACAGTCCTGTCTATAAAATGTTGTTGCATCAAGGTTACATCTTATAAAATCATATTCATTAATTATATTCTCGTATGTGTATTTTACGGGCAAAGTCCGCGGTTATGCAAAGTCAACATGCATGGACATTGTCGAAACTTCACAGATCAAATATCGACTTTTCTGGGTTTACAAAGGGCAAATTGATGTTTATTTTAATGATTTTATTTTAATTAGACATATCAAAATAACTCACAAAACTTCTTTCAGTGTGCCCAAAATAAGACTAAATCACACGATATTACACAATTTTCAATTTTATCAAATTATAATTTAGCACAGACGAAAAGTATTGCACAAAACGTCGAAAATAACAACTAACAACGTCAAGGATGTCGAAAATAACAACTTACTTGACTTGACTCTGGTTCTCCATATTTGTCTGTGTTGTATTGCCCTGCCCTATCATGACAAGCCAATGATGTTGTTAAAATAAACACACAACGACATAATTGTTTTGCCTTAGATATGACAGAGCACCATATCTTCAACGATTTTCTATTTCACCCTAATAGACTTTTTTACCAGAAATATTAAGATATCACAATCATAGTTAAAAACATTAAAACAAATATCAGTTTTCATAGAGCTACAATCACACATTTTATAACTGTAGAAGTTATTAAGATATAAAGGATTAGGACAGACGGACAAACATGACGAAACTATAAGGGTTCCTTGTATGAACTACGGAACCCTAAAAAGGCATATAAATTATTTTATTATTTTTAACGCATTTACGCATGCGAAGCGAAATCTTACGATTTAAATTGTGGAAAGAAAAAATCGCTCACGAGTAGGATTCGAACCTGCGACTCCTGGCTCAGTACGCCAGTGCTTTAGCCACTAAGCTACCGTGTACACTGCTCGTGGTATCGAAATTCTCATCCACTTGGCACGTATTTGGGTGACGTCAGCGATATCTTATTAAGAAACAGTGTTTCTTAACCGACTCTACTAACTTCGAGACTGGGTCGCAGGTTCGAATCCTGCTCGTTAGCGATTTTTTCATTCCACAATTTAAATTGTAGGCATATAAATGTTAGAAAAGCGTTGGAATGAATGTATATATATATATAATGTTGATGAATAAAGTAAAATTTTGCCTAAAACTTGTTGTTTCATTAGTCATCCTACGAACTTATTGAGTGATTTGTCACTTAGGTACAAATGAGGTGTTCTTCGGTACACGATATTTATTATTATAAAAGTCTGAATGCGGTTTGTTTTCAAAAGTTTGAAAATAGAACAAAAATCGCGGGCGTATTAGTGCGAATAAAAGTTAGATATAGATTGTTGATCGAAGCTGTTGAATTAATTTGTGTTTTGTTTCCTCGCAAATGAGAGAAAAGTGCTATACTAGTCTCGGCGGTAGTACTCGGATTCGCCTCGTACTTCCAATATTACTCGGTCGTCAATTGCTTTATTTCAGGCCTTGACAGTAATGTACTATTAATCAATCCTATAATGGAAAAACACAATATACAAAATAAAATTTCTACGTAGAATTGATGCGAAACCACCACAAATTTCTGCATATTTCTGTGGAAACCATCAATAAAGTCACTAAATTAAAATGACTACTTTTGTTATCATTCACATTATTTTTACTTTATAATAATTTGTGGGCCTCATAAGAAGGCTCAAAGTCACTCAAAGGGCAATGGAGAGGGCTATGCTCGGAGTTTCGCTGCGTGATCGAATCAGAAATGAGGAGATTCGCAGGAGAACGAAAGTAACCGACATAGCCCGAAGAATTGCCAAACTTAAGTGGCAGTGGGCGGGGCACATTGCTCGCAGAACGGATGGCCGATGGGGCAGTAAAGTTCTGGAGTGGCGACCGCGTACTGGAAGGCGCAGCGTGGGTAGGCCCCCCACAAGGTGGACCGACGACCTGGTGAAGGTCGCGGGAATCCGCTGGATGCGGAAGGCACAGGACCGGTCGTTGTGGCGATGCTTGGGGGAGGCCTATGTCCAGCAGTGGACGTCTTTCGGCTGAAATGATGATGATGATGATGATAATAATTTGTCAGTACTTAGGTACCTAAGTTATGTTAAAAAGGCTAGTTAAACTGTTATTCCAGCGGGGAGTGGCGCCAAGTGCTGAAATACAGGTTTTTGACCTAGTTCGGCAGTGGATGCTGTTTTTGAAATATGTTCGTCATAAAATTATCTAGCTCATTTATGTATACAACATTGAATCAATTTTTGGAAATAAAGTTATTTATTTATTTAACATTTAAACAAACACTGTTATGCTCAAGGGCCCCTGTGGATGGTCTAAGACGGCCCCGCTTAGAAAAGTTAACGTAGTTGTGGAGCCCAGATGATTGCTAACGTAACTTACCGGGCTCAGCTTTGGCGTTCCAAATTTGTACGTGGTCTTAGAATAATTAAGCTTAGAACAACAGTAGTCCACGCGGGGTGAAGCAAATTCAAGTCAGCCTTAAAAGGGTACGTTCGATACAGCTTACGCGCGCCTATGTGTGTGTCGGTGAACATTTTACGTGTCGCTTGCGGTTGCATCGTTTGTTTTTGTGCTTCAACTTTGAGCGGAACTTTGAATGAAACTAGAACTTTGAATGTATCACTCTATGTTTTATTACTTTAAGTTTGTGGTGTACAGTGTACATCCTTGACCTGTCAGAAAAATACAATCATGGGTACTAATTAATTAATTTGTAACCAACTTATTCAAAATATTTGGATTTTTATAGCTAAACATGTATGAACTACACACATTTGTAACAACCCTTGTACACACAGCTACACATCAAGCTATAAATTTCTAGTATAAGCTGACCTCGCATTGTATAGGCTTTCCTTACAATGCGAGGTCAGCTTATACTGGAACTCGTTTGGTGCGTACCTGTGTTTACAAATAAATACATTCTGATTTTGGTAGTAATGGGTATTTTTTTATATCAAATGAGCTTGCGTTTGACCGCCCCCTCACCTGTGGGCCTAGTACGAGTTTCACACTTACGAATACTTTCATCGTTTTCGTCGACTTTCATTCATAAATCAGTAGCGCCCCTGGCGGATACGAGGAGGAACTACAGATTTATTAATGAAAGTCGACGAATACTTTGAAAGTATTCGTAAGTGTCAAACTCGTACTAGGCCCCCTGATGTCAAGCGATGGTGCGATCGACGATGATATACGCTTGCCCAGCTAAAACCTATAAAACCCTACCTAGTTATGAAATCAACTTTAAAAAAAAGTCAAAACCGACTTCAAAAAGAATAAATTATAAAATTTGTGTGAAACAGTTTAGGAAGTAGGTTGCCTTTGATTCGGATTGATTTAAGAAAAAACTGGCACCGACTTCCTAAACTGTTTCACACAAATTTCATTATTTTATCCTTTTTGAAGTCGGTTTTTTTTTTTTTAAATTTCATTTTATTTTTCTATTTTGAGAGGCATTAACAATAGAAAAACAAGCGATTGCTGCAATCACGGCTGATTTTTGCTGTCATCCATTGAAGAGTTCCCTTCTTTATTTCCAAAGAACTCCATCAGATTTTTAATAAATGATACTTTCTGAATGCAAATAAATGCTTGACTTGTTGATGAATATACCGAAATCGCTTTATGTATGCCTATAATATTTGAGGAGTTCCCTCAATTCCACATGGATCCCATCATCAAAACTGGATTTTGATAAAAATGGAACCAATCTGGAAGTATATCCTATCAAATAAAAAAAAAAATCGAAATCGGTTTATAAATGACGGAGTTCTGAGGTAACAAACATACAAAAAAAAACACATAATCGAATTGAGCACCTCCTCCTTTTTTGAAGTCGGTTAAAAATTAACTAACAAAATCTTCATAACTGTGGCAATAATAACACTGATTACCATACCTTGGGGTTGGCGGGAAAATTCGTAAAGATCATGTTGTAGATTTTTTATTATTTTCCAAAATTTGTGTTTCTTCGAGTGTTAATGTGTAATAATGGTGGATTATTAAATGTTAAGTGCTCGTTAACGTCTACAAGTGTGGATAAATGGTACAAAGTTGAAAAACATGACCTTCGTATTATCTCATCATCCCCTCAGAAACCTAGTAAAGTTTCCATTACTTTACTAGGATATAAGTATAATGTTAATATGTTCAATGATTACGACTGAAGGACATGTATCCTCTATGTATCATGTATATATGAAGTATATGTATGTATCATGTCTATGTGAAGGTCATGAATAGAAAAAAAAAAAAAATTACCATACCTTCAACGATTCTCGATTATACCAAAGACAAGATCCAAATTATACACAAATTGTGGTATCTAGGATAAAATAATAATAATAATAAATTACAAAAGAAAAAACTGCCTCGTTGGTCTAGTGGTTGCAAGCGCGACTGCTGAGCGGGAGGACCTGGGTTCGATTCCCGGGTCGGGCAAAGTGTTATTGGGTTTTTTCATTAGGAAATTCTCAGTAGCAGCCCGGAGTCTGGATTTGTGCCCGGTCAATGGCAATAGGCCCCATTACATGGGACTATAACATGACTGGCGAAATGTGGGTGTACTATACACCTCTGCCTACCCCTTCGGGGAAATACAGGCGTGATGTTATGTTATGTGTTAAAAAAAGAACTAATGTTTTTTTTGCTAATTCAAAGTTGGTGTTATACAACGTGTTATTGAAATAACTGAAAACTTCTTAAGGGGTCATTGTACTCATCAGTATGAACGATTTTTACTATTGGACCAACCCTGAAATAGCGGAAAAAAATCAGCTGATCCCTAAATTTTGTCGATTTATATGTGAAAACAAATGTAGGGAACACCAGATTTTTTTCGCGATTTTACTATTATAGTTGTTCATACTGATGAGTACAATGACCCCTTAAGAGGTTTTCAGTTATTTCAATAACACGTTGTATAACACCAACTTTGAATTAGCAAAAAAAACATTAGTTCCATAGAAAATGTTTCGTGCACTTGACGAAAATGTATGGAACAGTCGATTTAGCGTAAGCACTTCCTATAAAATATCTTTTTTAAAGAGGTGAAATGGAATGTTAAAGTTTCAATGGAAAATATTATTAGGTACCTAGATCGTTTTAGTCAAAATTATAGTGAGTAAAAAAAAATTAAGAATATAATTTTTTCAAAAACTATTTCTCGAAAAGAGAAGCAAAAGGATGGTAAAAAGTTTGTAAGTATCGGAAAATATTAATACGAAGCCCTATTATTCAAAACTCGGTAAAATAATCTTTGATAAGGTTTTTGCGAAAAGAAACCCGAAAAGACGTGGTGTATGTATATATAAAACCTGTTTCCCTGGGTGAAACTTAGTCTTTAAAGTAAATACACACATATACCTAGCTTAAATACGAGTTTATCGATAAAACAGGCTGAGTAATAAAAACGCAAGTGGAACCGCATGGGCATGGGCACTTGGGGAACTAAAGACGCCAGTCCTTAGATAAACATTTTGTTCAACAATTTAGGGCCGGTTTTTCAATCGCCGTATAACGTGCAGGTGTTGTCGGGGCATTGTTGCTTTGGCAGATACCTGCACAAAGCAGCGAGACGGCAGGCTACTCCCGTATGCTATGCGGCTGTAGTGAGGACACGGCGCTTCATACTCTGGCGCAGTGTCCTGTCTGGGTGATGCTGCATCCCAGTTCTCGTGGCCCATCCACCCAAGGCGAAATTAGGCACACGGCGAAGTTTTTGGTGGATCCGAGATCCACATAACCACACTGCCTCTCCGGAAGTGTGATATGCGAAAGGCATTTAATACGATAAAAAAAAAGAAAAAAAAATGGACTGACTGAAAAAAGACTGGATAATTGGCCCAATTGTGCTCAACCACCCTAGTATATATATATACTATACTAGTTCCACATATCAACGGAACTACGAAAGTAATTAAGTAAAAAAAAGAGTTAATTAAAATGAAGGTTAGTTTTGACCTTCTAGCTCAGTCATTGACCTAAGGAAAATTGACTCCTGCTTACTTTGCTCTTCCTTATGTCAGGGTGAGACCGAAATAGTACCTACTGGTTATGCAGAGAGCCACGCGGCCTCGCTATGTAGGTACACAACCAAACCTTTTAAAAAGTATGCAAGAATACAATTCAAATATGTAGAATACAAAATATTTTGACTTACCTCCCATCTCCTGGTGTCTCACGTGGCTTAGAAGTACCGCTCCTGTAGCAAATGCAGTAATCCGTGGCTCAGTCGATGTGGCTTCACTATTGTACGTCGTTGCAATGACGTCCACAACATCCTGGAATGTTCGGCGGAATAAATTACTTGCTATAAATAAAAATAAATGCTTGAATTTGGTAACGAATATGCAGATAATTTAATATTTGGAATGTATATTTGTCGTTATAGTAAAATGAATCTACTAACGTACATGATAAGTCAAGCAATAATGATGGCGATGGTCAAACTATCTTATTAAAAAATGTGGGTAACGTTAACAAAATAATTGTAGGTACTTTTACTAAAATTATTCTAGAAGGCTTGGACGAATAAAAAAACGGCGGACAGAATCCCGCTAAACAAAAAATGAGGCACCCATAGTAAAACGGCTCGCTTAAAAGTACGTGCTGGCACGCACACATTCACACCAATAGTAAGACAAAAAGCCGCGATTACGCAACAAATCTCGTGTGACAGTAGTCACTGTAGTACTGTCACAAATAAAATAACAATATATATCTGGTGTGTTAAAATTCTGTCTAAATTATAGTGGGTTTAGGAAAAAACCAAGTGCCTCAATCTTTTCTTAGCGAGATTCCGTCCGCCATTTTTTATTCGTCCGAGCTAGAAGGCATCTGTATTGAAATAAAAAGAAATATCAATTACCTGTATTTTCCAGGCTGCTGTACGATGACTTCGGCTGATTTCGCTTTAATTTGTGTCTAGATCGTAAACCCGATGCAGGCTACAAGGCTCAGGCAACCTTCGAATACTTCAAAGTACCACTTCTTCAAGATGGCAGTTGATTTCGTAATAATTAGGTCAAACGTACCGGGCTTCCTATTTTTTGATAATTTTTCCGTTTTACATCGTGTCCTGACGCGATTCAACAAACCCTCGAATACTTTTTTAATACTAAAAACCAATATAAAACGATTTTTTACTTTTTCTTATACGGAGCAATGTACGTTGTAACAGGGATTATGATAAAAAGAAATGTGGGGTACATCATAAGAAGTTAGTTAAATCCTAAACTTATAAAGTCGGCCTTTCACGTTAGGCCACGCCACGGGGTTGCCATTTATTTGTACTTTTCAGGTCAAGGTTTAAAAATAATACAACCCTGAAATAAAATGTGGTAGGTATCTTATTGATAAATATTTAAAAAATATGCGTAAATATTAAGAACCAATGGCCAAAAATTGTGCTTTTTTTGTTTGCCATGCAATATTAAGTAAAGTAAGTAATTTTCAAATTTCTTTTGAAAGGTATTTTTCCAAAATAATACCATGCTATATTATTGCAATAATTGATAAGGTTTCTGATAAGGAACAAATCCTGGAAAGAAATATTTTGTGACAAATCAAAGGAAATAGCGTTATATCTAATAATGTGTTTTTATAAAAAAATATACACACCTTTGAGTCATGTTCATAAAGTTTGCTGTTAATATTAATTGTTAAAATTTTGATAGTTTGATTGTTCATCATAAAAGCGTAAAAAAACATGGGTTGTCACTAGTCAGTAGTCAATATATAATAGACAATAGACAATTTAAATTTAAGAAAGGACTTTTACCCCCTTATTACAAAAGTTTAGACCAGTTTTAGACCGTTATATAAACCAGGTTTAACGTCAAACTTCGTACATAAAAAGGATTTTAAGTCCGGCTTAGGCTTAACCTATTGCTAAACCAGATTTTGTAATAAAGTGGCTAAGGTTTAGATTTTATAGGAACGGACTTTAGAAAGAACTTCTCTGGCAGAACTTTGAATAGTTTTATTCATTTATTATTAATTAAAGTGTATTTAGACACCGATGGATAAATAAGAGCAGCCCATTACTATCCAACTGCTGGGCACGGGCCTCTAGGGATGTGACTCAGCTGTAAAAAAGTTTCATTAAAATCGATTAATAAAAAATCGATTTATTTTAAAAATAAATAATAATCGATTTTTCCAAAAATCGTATTTTTTCCGTTTAATAAATGAAAAAAATCAAGAACAGATTTAATTGAATCTCTCCGAAAAAAGAACAGATTTAATTAACTTTACAACAGTAATTAAGTATACTGAATATTGGAACATGATGAATGAACTAGTTAAAGTTAGTGTCAATAAAACAATGACTTTTGACTTGACCTTGACGAAGACATAGTAGAAAAAAATCGAAAACACAACACGCTTAAAATAAAAAATCGATTTCTGAATAATCTATTTTTCTATAAATAATAATCGACCCAAAAAATCGATTAAAATATAAATATAATCAATTTTTTTAATAATCGATTATTATTTCACATCCCTACCTACGGGCCTCTTTTCTGGATTGGTGGGCAGATACATTACTTGCATGATTTACACAGATTGGCTCAGCCCTGACGCTTTTAGCGGATTATATACAAAAAGTCTATGAGAACAGTGCCGTTTGGTTTGATCGACCTTCCAAAGGACTGATGATATTTTCTGCTTTGCGACTTACGACCAAAATAATGTTATTAACTTACCTATCTATTTACGATTTGCCATACTAGAGATATAAAGCTATAATAAATCAACTTTTTATTCATGAAAAGAGATTGTAGTAAAAATATTAGCAATTTCTACAGAATAGGTGGGTACATTCATAACTTCAATCAAGTGGGTGAGGTGCTGTTCTCCTAGATCCCGATCCCCTTTTTAGGGTTCCGAAGTGCTACAAGGAACCCTTATAGTTTCGTCATGTCCGTCCGTCTGTCCGTCTGTCCGTCTGTCCTAATCCTTTACAGCTTAATAACTTCTACAGTTATAAACATAAGTAAATGAAATTTTGTTAAAAAATAGTCTACATATAGATCTCAATTTCAAAAGAATAAAAAAATCGTTTTTCCGTATTTTAGGGGTGGCGTCCATACATGTGAAATGGGGAAAAAACATTTTTTTTCGCTGCACCCCCTCGTGTGGGGTATCATTGAATAGGTCTACTAAAATGAAGGTAATGTTTGATACACCACTTTTTTATCAGGTGTACCATCTGCGAAATATAGCCCGCCAAAGTGGCTTGCAATGTGTCCCCCCCCTGCCATTTCTAAACTATGCAATGTAGAAACTTATAATCTTCCACATTGATAGACCTTTGTGAAAACTCTCTTTTAAAATTATTTCGAGTATAATGTGATTATAATTTTTTGAGTTATAGAGAGAATACTGAAAAATACTTAAAACGTCCTAGTTCAAAGGTCATTGACCTTAGAGAAAAATTATCATAGCAAATAATGCTCCTTTAGCTACTTTCTATTTGAAAAAATCACAATAAGTAACTTTGAAATGACACGCTTCTTCAATTTGGCTTCTTGAATTTATCGCTAGATGGCGCTACTAACAACACGCTCTGAGTCGCGAATGCTGCCGATTATTGTAAAAACTAAAATAGCCATGATTAACATTCGATTTGATTCGTTTGTTTTGTTTTTGTTTGTTTTTTTATTTGTTTGACACCTACTTAAGGAACCCTATAATACTGAGCATGGCCCGACATGCTCTTGGCCGGTTTTTAGTAATTAAGTTGTATGGAGCTTACATATGTCAAATTTCTATCTTTAGTGTGGTAATCTTAATAATACCTACAATTCTTCTGTCTCTGAGACTGTCTAAACGGCTGGACCGATTTCGATGTAATTTTGTGTGTGTTTGAGTGGGTCCATGGATGGTTTAGATTCACAATTTGACCCGGTAGGTGGCGCTGCGATCGAGTTTTAAGAAGAGGGCAGGACAACGTTTGTCGGGACCGCTAGTCATGGATATCATCATCATCATCTTTCAGTCGAAAGACGTCCACTGCTGGACATAGGCCTCCCCCAAGCATCGCCACAACGACCGGTCCTGCGCTTTCAAGATATATTATTATTAGGTAATTGAAATAGGCCGTTACTCATTCATGGTCGAATTTGTCGATTAGATAGAACCCATAGAACCATAGACCGCGAAACGGTTCGTGCGACCGTCCTAATGTGTATGGCCGGCTTTTGTAATTAATCAGTGTTAAGGCCGTACCACACAGTAGCTATTTTGCAGAAAAATAAAAATCCTGTTCTAGGGTAGTTCTAATGTCGCAATGAAGGAAACAAATATGGAGCCATTTGCTTCCTTCATTGCGACACAACATTGCAGTAGAAGAAATTACTTTTATTGTTGTTCTGCAACATGGCGAGGTGTTTTATTTTACTGGTCAGGCTTTATATTACGTCCGGCGATGTACCTTTTTCATTAGGTACCAAGGTATTGCATATGGACCCTATTGGAGGACTATGTCCAGCAGTGGACGTCTTTCGGCTAACATGATGATGATGATAATGATGACCAAGATATCGCATACGCAGCAGGTAATGTAATGTATTCTTTCATTCATTAACTGCTGTTAAGGTATAGTCTAGCTCACATCAGTTGTAACGTAACCAAATCATTCTCGGTATTTTTTAAGGCTGGGATACACATGTTACACATGCTCGTAGTAGTAATTTTGAGTAGATACTACGTACTAGCAGTAAATTATTATGTGTATGTGTGTGTGTTGTAATCGCAAGCCCGTCTATTTTTTGTGGTACCTAGTAGGACACGATATGAGGAGCGGGCGGAGGGTAGTATACTTAAAAGCTAGTCTGCACGCGTCATTTATGAGCACTGAGCATGCTTCTTTATGATTTCTTTTCATGTTTGAAAAATACTATGGCTCGATGGGGTGATGAATCATCATCATCATCAACTCATCCTATCACAGTCCACTGCTGGACATAGGCCTCTCCCAAGTGATGAATGAATGATGAATATTATTATATTTTTAGCGAATCACGAAGCTTTCACGAATGTTTGAAATTTCGAGGAAAAAGCTAAAAAAATTAACGATTCTTTTCTTTCATCCATTGTTTCTTTTCATATTTTTTATTTTATTGTATTGTATTACAACGATTCATCATCATCATCATTTTAGTCGTAAGACTACTGGACATAGGCCTCCTCCGAGCATCACCACAACGGCCGGTCCTGCGCTTGGGCTGTGTTCAGTATTATCGTCCGACGACGCCCGGAGCGTACTTTGGTCGTTCAGTTACTCAGAGCGATCATACAAAGTAATACAAACGAACGCCCAAGGAACGCTCCGAGCGTCGTCCGACGACGTCGGGCGATATTAGTGAACGCGGCCCAGTGGAGCATCAAGCAGAACGAGTAATGTTACGTAATTTAATTCACTCGGTGTCAATTAATGAGTATGTGTACGTATCTGAGGCTTGCTAGAAAGAAAATATGCTCATAATAAGTATGCTGCCGAGGTCTGTGCTCTTATTGCCAAATGTACATACTTGCAGAGCATGCTGTAAAATAGCATACTTACTACCTAGTAGCAAACAAGTATGCTTTTTAATAGCATTGTGTATTCTAGGCTTTATAAGAGCTCCGTTCGATAATATATTCTTGGAGTAGAAACGGGGACATTCACAGTGTCAATGTGGTAACGGGTTCATGGTATCGAAATTGTAGTGTTCCAGCGAGACATATAGCCGCGAGTGTTGTAAAAAAAACTAACTAGTTACGTGTACATTTAGAACTTTGATGCTTCCCTCAACTCCATTTCCTTTAAAACATACTGGGATGTAAAAAGTAAATGATTTCCTGTAACGAGTTATTAAAATGCAAATCGATCGTCGTCGATGTGTAGGAGGTCTAAGCAGCACTACGGCAGCGTGTGTTGATGTGTTTAAAGTGTCAACGACTAGGCGATAAAAATACTTTCCCACCTCTCACGTGTCTCGCGTAACTACCTGCGGATACGGATACAAATGAAGCTTTAGTTTCAGCGGATAATTTTTAATGAGATTGAACAAAACGGGCCCACCTTTAAAGTCATAGTTGATTATTGTTTTACGACGTAAATGTTAATTAACTACAGACAAAAGCTAGTATTGAATAATTTGATGAAACATATTGTTAATGATTAATATAAACGGTTTCACTCCCGTTATTTCATCGGGTGTGCCCGACCGGTTTAACATAACGTGAGTGAAACCGTTTATATTAATCATTATGAATTTAACTCACGATAGTTATTATATAAAACATATTGTTGTAATAAATTGTTTGTGGGAGGTGGATATTCATAATTATATCCAATCGAGCGTCAGATATCAAAAAAATCGAAATGGCGAAAGCGTCCTGGCCCCGCCCATTTTTTACTTGCTTGCATATCTTGTCATAAAATATTTTTTTTCAATATTCTGGCGGCAGCGAACGTTTGACAGGATAAATGCAAAAGTATGGATATTTGTTTGTCCTTCAATCACGCTTTAACGGCCGAACGTATTTGGATGAAATTCAGATCGATTATAACTCGCATTAACATATAGGCTACCTTTTATCCCGGGAAGATAATTAGTTACCGAGGGATGCGCGATTACGTATTTCTGTAATAAACCGAATTATTCGCGGGTGAAGCCGCAGACATAGACTAGTTGTAAATAATTCGCCCGAGTGACTAGTAATCATGTTATCGATAGTGGTTTGTGACGTGCGTGATTGTAAAATTATTATTATTATATTTTTTTTTTTTTTTTTTAACTTTTTTTTTATTGCGTTTTGCCCGGAGTCTGGATTTGTGCCCGGTCTATGGCAATAGGCTCGCCCCCTATTACATGGGACTATAACATAACTGGCGAAATGTGGGTGTACTTAATACACCTCTGCCTACCCCTTCGGGGAAATACAGGCGTGATGTTATGTTATGTGTTATGTTGTTGTGATTGTAAAGGAGACGTGTGTGATTGTAAAGGAGACGGGTGTGTGTCATCCACAATGCTAAATAATGCTAATGGTATGGATAGACGGTTTAATGGTGCCATACCTGTAGGCTTAGAACCGCAGGTAAAGGATACGTGTGTCATTGCAAGGGAGACGTGTGTGTGTCATCCACAGTGTTAATGGTATGGAAAGACGGTTCAATGCTGCCATACCTGTAGGCTTCGAACCGCAGGTAAAGGATACGTTTGTGATTGTAAAGGAGACGTTTTGTATGTCATCCACAATGCTAATGGTATGGATAGACGGTTTAATGGTGCAATACCTGTAGGCTTAGAACCGCAGGTAAAGGAGACGTTTATGATTGTAAAGGAGACGTATTTGTGTCATCCACAATGCTAATGGTATGGATATACGGTTCAATGGTGCCATACCTGTAGGCTTAGAACCGCAGGTAAAGGAGACGTGTGTGATTGTAAAGGAGACGTATGTGTGTCATCCACAATGCTAATGGTATGGATATACGGTTCAATGGTGCCATACCTTGTAAGCTTAGAACCGCAGTAGTCACAAGCGGACTGAATCAAATTAAAGTTGGCCTTAAAAGGCTACCTACCGTATCTACATTATTCGTGTGCTTCTGTGCGTGTCGGCGAACATTTGACGTGCCGCTTCCGGATACACATTGATTGTTTTGTCCTTAATTTTTGAGCGGAACTTTGAATGAAGTAATCACTCTGAGTCTAATTACTCTAAGGTGCGTACAGTATAAAATCGGAACAATTTTTTGAAGCGTAGCTTCTATAGCTTCATTGCGCGTTCGGCCGCCGCCAAACCTAAAAAAAACGTGATCGTAAACTAGCGCGCGCGTTCTATCCGCGCTTGCAAACGCGTAGAGGCTTCGCTTCTGTCGGGTACCCTCGACGCCATCCACTTTTATCTTTGTCAGTTTTGTGTTATATCATACAAAAACTGTGACTGTAAACACTTAAATTCAACTCCAATAAATAAGAATATCCAAAGTTCTGCCAGAAAAGCGATTATAAAAGTTCAAATTTTTCAATGTATGACTAGTGGCGCCCGCAATTTGTGTACTATTCACGTTCAGTATTATCGTCCGACGTCGTCGGATGACGCTTGGAGCGTTCTTTGGGCGTTCGTTTGTATGATCGCTCTGAGTAACTGAACGACCGTAAGTACGCTCCGGGCGTCCTCGAACGATAAAATTGAACGCGGCCCATGGATAGGTAATGGCCACACTGTTTTAGTGAGCGCCAAAACTGTCAAAAGATATGAACTTAATTTGTGACAGCTCCAACTTAGCGCACATCACACAGGAGGCTGGTTTTGTGTGTCACACAGATGTCAGATGTTAACTAAAATTACCCTCTCTATACAGAAATTTAGTTTAGATGTGCGTATAATTTGCATAGTGGTTCAGTATCTGTTTCTTATCGTTGTGTTACAAAAGATTAGACACTGGAAGGAAAAGATGGCATAAAACGAAGTCTACATTACATCAACCATTAATTTAATAGTCATATTATGTACACTCAACAATTTAATCAGCTGCGGAAATAACTAATATAGACAATAAATTTACAAAGACTAATTTGACAATTACTAAATCCAGCATTGATTACTTTAATTATTAATTCCAAGCACTAAAACATAAATGATTAAGGATATACTTAAAACACTCAATTTACAGCACAGACAGCAAGATTATTATTTTAATAGCAACGCCAACGCGACAGAGGTTCGACCTAGTCAGTTGTTCGTAACAAAAGAGAGACCGAATGATTTTTTTTTTTTTTTTTCGAATGGGCTCTCGCAGGTGGGACCGAAGTCCCATTCCTGCTTAACCGGACTTAGTTGGCGGAGAGTCCCATGTGGGACTCCATTCGCCGAAGGTTTTTTCCCTAACATACTTACAAACTAAATGCGCGCGGTATCAATACCGCGCGCAAGCGGGCGCCCCCCAAGGGGGGGGCTCGAACCTCGCTGGGGCATTACAGGGGGACCCCGCCGTTCCTATGTCCCCCTAGCAGCCGTTGCTGCATCGAATTGGTTACCTCGAAAGTAGCGGACTTTCGGTCTATCGGGTGACGTGCTAAAACGCCGTTAAGCGGCAAGCCTCGCCGGCGAAGCTAAGACCTACCTAAAACCTAAACAGTGGCTACGCAATAGCCTGCTCCTAGGAACTACTCTAGAGCATAGGGCCGGTCTCGCGTGACGAGATTATCTCCGGTTGCTTACACCGTGAGGGCGTCCCCAGGGGGGAGCTCGGACCTCGATTCAGGGTGCAGCAGGGGGACCCCGCCACTGATCCCCCCAGCAGCCGGTGCTGCGTCGGCATGTGTTTCTGTTTCTCGAGAGTCGGACTCTCGGATTCTGTGTGTGTGTCGCGTCGGTCCTCGCCGGCGGGGACGATATTTTGGACGACGGCGTCGGAGAGACCGAATGATACGCGCGATGTCTTAAATACACTTTTTCCCCGCCGTGTCATCTCCGAGTGTCTGGAGGTGGGATGGGCGTGTCGATAATGTTGCCATGCTGTCAGCGTCTATGGGGTGGCCAGCGTTGATGTAACAGTTGTGTTGTGATACACACACACATTATTAGTATTAAAACAACAAATAAAAAAATACTGTTTGTATCGCATGCGCATGAGGGACGCAAAAGATCGAAGAGGCTTGCAAAAACGAATGGAGGCCTATACCCTGGGTGAGTGGGTGTTACCGGGCTAAGATGATGATGATGATAACATGCGCTCCAGTCTCCCATACAAAGTTGGTTTTTAGGGTTCCGTACCTAAAGGGTGCCAAATGGGACCCTATTACTCTCGCTACGCTGTCCGTCCGTCCGTCCGTACGTCCGACTGTCCGTCCGACCGTCCGTCCGACCATCCGTCCGTCTGTCTGGCACAGGACTGTATCTTTGTAACGGTAATAGGTAGCTGGTTGAAATTTTCTGAAAATATGTGTTGCTATGACTACTCTCACGACAAATACTAAAAATAAAAAAGTCGAAAAACAAAGGGGGTGGTCTCCAATTCCCCATACAAGAAACCACGAAAATATTTTTTTCAACGTTTTGTTTTGTTCCCATCAAAACGGTAATACATACCAGCGTCAAACTTAGCCTGATTATAGTGCATACTATGTAGTTTAGCAACAAACACTAAAAACAGGATAAATATAGACATAAGTAACTATGTGGTGGTACTTACGTAAGAAAGAGATGCAAAAATTCACATTTCGCATATGAACGTTGATGTCTTTTGATAAACTCTCGTAAATTAAATCAGTTACTATGGGGTATCACGTCGATGGGTGTGACGGAACCCTTACTGCGTGAGTCCTACTCACACTTGGCCGGTTTTTATTATTATTTAATAGTGTGGTTGCGATAAGGAATAGATACTAAACAAAAAATATCCTGTATAAGTATTAGATTTTCTAGTAGATACAGTCGACCGCACGCCAGTGGTAATGGCCACTTGAATAACGAAAACTGCCCTATTCCTTACGAAATAAAGACGCCGTCAAGATCCAACTGTTACCACTGACGTGCGGTCGACTGTCCCACAGAACACAGAACTAACGGTATTCCGTGGAGTGTCCTATCTGACTATAATTTATAATCTGTGATGAACTTCTGTTCCTGATCATTAAATAAAATTGATTTATTTGCAAGAATTGTAGTGCATTACAGTTGGTCGAGTTTTTTAAAAGAACTTACCTACACAATTTTCTGAAAACAGAATGCAAAGTTTGTAACATTACCTACAATAATTTTAAAGCTATTAGTATACAGAGAGTTCTACTGGCATTGTGATACATTGTAATGGTTAATTTTGTACACAAGGAAAGTTCAATATTAAATTAAAATAAAGAATTAGTTGTTAGTTTACTTAGGTATGACAGGAAAGTGTCAGCAGGAATCTTTTTCCACAAATCCTTAATCTATAGGTATATAGAATAAAAGGATTTATCAATAACCTATAACGGACCATCTCCTACAAAGCTACTGAGTCAATTGTTCTTTTTGCATGACCTAAGTTGACGCGAGCCAAGTCATATGAAAAAGGTCCATTGAAAACGGTTCATTAGTTCTCTGAGAATTTCCCGAACAAAGATGTACTAAAATTAATGAAATGTTGTACTTATATATATACATAGATGTGTGTGGGTATGGTATACAATTTATTAGCAGATAATAGTAGTTTATGAAACTGTTGCATAATAGGGGTTATTAAAACACGAGTGTGAGTTTAAAAACCGAGCCGTAGGCGAGGTTTTTAATAGTATCACACGAGTGTTTTAATACTTAGTTATGTCAGTTTCATACACTATTTTATCTAAACTCATACAATTTTAAATAAAATATCAAAGTCAAAATCTTTGTAACATTGTCGTAGTTTTTCTTGATTTTTCTGGTAAAAGATTGTTCGTCATTTACGTTGCTGCATCCAGAAATTCAAATTCAGGCGGGGTCATATTCTAGCTCAGCTCATGCCCAGATTAAAACTTTAGACATACAAAACCATAATAATAACGTAAACAATTACAATAAATTTACAAGTAACGATGTCCAAATCCAGTAGGCCAGGCGCGCGGCCGCGCACGCGCGCTGGTGCGCGCCTACACAGATAATAAAATATAGTCTGGCGACAACATTATAATCGGAACTAATTTTCTATCCTTGTCAGGATTCCGTCAATCTCTGTTTTATCATACAAAAAATATGCCTGTAAACACTTAAATATAATTAAAAGCAATATGACAATCAAAAGTTCTGCCAAAAACGCGATTTTAAACGATAAAAATTGTCAATGTATGACAAGTGGCGCCACCCTGAATTTTGTGTACTCATTGGTGCCAAACTGTACGACTGCAAAAAAAAAGGTTTGAAAACTCCTTGGTTAGGTCGAAGTGGCATTAAAAACTCCTTAGTTAGGCTGAAGTGTGCGGTTATGGAAAAAAAATTAAATTACCGCATTGTTTTGTTCAGCAAACTGTATCGTAATGAAACTTTTTAAATTCATAACAGGTGCATGTGCGTAAAGTATGTCATTATGACATTACTTTCGAGTTCATAATTCGAATTTTACGATACGAGTGTAGATAAACATTTTATTCATTATATGTTAACGTCCTTCTTTGGCTTTTTATTTGGCTATTTGTTTGTTTGCCTTTAATCACGCTGAAACGGCTGAATGGATTTTGATGAAATTTTGCACCGGGATAGACCATAACCGGATGAACATATAGACTACTTTATATCCCGGGGAAATTTCCAAAGATGCATGATAACGTCTTTCAGTGATAAACTGAATTATAAAAACGCGGGCGAAGCCGCATGCATAGTAAATACAACATAAATAAATATTGTTTTATCTAATGGCTTTTATGTTTTTTTCAGGTAAGGAAGAATCCCTTTTCGTTTTGCAGGAAATATGTAAGTATTGACGAAAGTTGCCCAAGAACTTCGAAATTTTAATTGCGTTTTTGTGCTTTAAATTCTTTCTTAATTTTGTGTTATGTCATGTTCGCCCCGCGAATGAAAGTTCAATGCGAATGAATATGAAATTTTAATCGTAACTGCACGAAAAAGTAAACTGTTAATACTTTGCAAGAGTATGGTTATGAGTAATGCCAAAAGAACAAGTATAATAACTTTTGTATATATAACTTTATAAACTGATGACTTTAAATTATCCAAGCTCCTTGGGTAAAACTTTTCAGAAAACAGGTAAGTTCTCTGCAAGCCTCTTTTGTCACTGCGACCGAAAATATTTGGACCTTCCCAAGCCGCAGGCCACCCATAAAATCGACCATTACCTTATTATTAAACACTTTAAGAAATCAGCATCATGGAAGCCATATAATCTCAGCTGATGAGACCTAATCCTCAAACCCAAACACATCACATGCGCGAAGAATATGAATCGGCGTTTTCTCCCGTTCGCGACAAAATCTGCAAACTGCGAGACCCATTCTGTGTAGGTGTTTGTTCAGTTTGTACTATATAATGACAAAAAAAATATCTCTCATCATCTTCATTTCAGCCGAAAGACGTCCACTGCTGGGCATAGGCCTCCCCCAAGCAGGGGGGATATGCCATAATCGCCACGCTTGGCAGGCGGGTTGGCGATCGCAGTTGATTGGTTAAATACTCAGATAACGCTGCTGCCCATCCTTTGGTGAATCCCTTAGTCGATTTTTGCGACACCCATGAGAAGATATAGGGTAAGGTAGGGTTATATTTGTAAATATGGTACTGGAGGATACGAGTTCACTAAAGTTTCAATTCGTTGTCATTCGAGATTCTTTTAGTGTGGCTTTGCCGGGAGTAGCCACTGTAGCCAGTCAGTCGGCAAACACACTCAAAGCCTCGTGTAAGTTCTGGCTGGGTGGGGTAAACTTGCGAATGGCGATGGTGATTGTTCCAAAATGTCGATGAATCTCAATGATTTTCTCCTGGACTTCAACGGTCTCGAGTCAACGCATCGCGCTCAATCGCTGCCGTCGATAGAATTAAAACAAGGACTCATCAAAACATTCAATAGTGATCTGTCGTCGAACACACGAGAGTTATCGACTACGATTGAAAATTAATATCCAATCTATCCACGATTTGCCCTATTGGAGATAGAAATTTAACATAAGCTCTATACAAAATACGTCAAATTTCTATCTCTAGTAGGGCAAATCGTGGATAGATTGGATATTAATTTTGGCCGTAAGTGAGACCGAGCGCATTCGTCGAGATGATTCAAGAGTTTTTCGATTGTGTAGACTCCGTAAACTTGATGCAATCGAAAAACATCTTTATTGTTTCATCGGCATGCGAGTCGATTGTTGACTTGGTTGAATATCGATATACAACTGCGATAATTTCGTTTATTGAATGTTCATCTCGAAATAGCTCATCGCAATCATATTTAAAAGTATAGATATGTCATACCCTAACAAAACCAACGAAAAATATGTTCCATTCGCAGCGGAAGCACATACATACATACATATTATCACGCCTGTTTCCCATTGGGGTAGGCAGAGTCTATGGATTTCCACCTGCTACGATCTGGAAGCACAATACGCATAAACTAGTGCAAAGTAAGTAAATTAGTAACTTTAACTTAGTTTCGCGTCATAATTAGTACACTTTCTGAACACACATGACGGTATTTTGTTTGTCACACGTCACGCTCGACGCCTTGCTTCATCATCATCATCATTTCGCCGAAAGACATCCACTGCTGGACATAGGCCTCCCCCAAGCATCGCCACAACGACCGGTCCTGTCTTCCGCATCCAGTGGATTCCCGCGACCTTCACCAGGTCGTCGGTCCACCTTGTCATGTCACCACTGGCCTACCCACGCTGCGCCTTCCAGTACGCGGTCGCCACTCCAGAACTTTACTGCCCCATCAGCCATCCGTTCTGCGAACAATGTGCCCCGCCCACTGCCACTTAAGTTTGGCAATTCTTCGGGCTATGTCGGTTACTTTCGTTCTCCTGCGAATCTCCTCATTTCTGATTCGATCACGCAGGGACACTCCGAGCATAGCCCTCTCCATTGCCCTTTGAGTGACTTTGAGCCTTCTTATCAGGCCCATTGTGAGCGACCACGTTTCAGTACCGTAAGTAATTACTGGCAACACACACTGGTCAAAGACTTTCGTCTTGAGACACTGCGGTATTTTGGACGAGAAGATATTGCGTAGCTTCCCGAACCGCCTTGCTTGACGGAGACTAATAGCAAAACGTCCCAATTCAGACGTTTTGCTCGAGTCTTCAGATTGCGCGCGCAACAACGTATCTGTACTTTTTAAAATATATTAAACACCACTATATTAAACGCTCACCGCTATATTAAACAGAGCGTATGTGTGAAGGCTGTGAACACTAGATTCGGGGAACAAGTTAGTTGGCGACATTCCGGCCGAACTTTCAGTGTGCTATTGTCGAAGTTTGCTGCATAGAAGCCCTGCATCAGTTTTCAGTGCTGCTGTTTAATTATCTGCCAACCCGGGGTTGTTATCGTGTTGGAAATAGTACATTACTGTCGAGGTCTGAAATGAAGCAATTTCCGAAGCAATTTTAAAATTTTAACTATACGAGGCCGTTAATTGTTATTTCGACCGAGACTTGTATAGTACTTTTTGCTCTTTAGCGAGGAAACAATACACAAATTAATTCAACAGTATATATTTTTCATTCGCGCCAATTCGTCCGAACGCGGTTCTTGTTCGATTTTCAAAGTATATAAAAAAAAATGTGCATTCAGCCTTTATGATAAATGTTTTGTACCTAAAAACACCTAATTTATGTAAGTGTGTATTTAAAAACCTCGGTAGAATCATTTAAGAAATAAAACTGTCCAGCAATTTCTATTATTGTCGTGTTGGATATTACCAGCCTGTTATTTCGTTGCGTACGGAAAACTGTATTCATTTTTTAGGGTTCCGAAGTCCTACAAGGAACCCTTATAGTTTCGTCATGTCCGTCCGTCTGTCCGTCTGTCCGTCTGTCCTAATCCTTTACAGCTTAATAACTTCTACAGTTATAAACATAAGTAAATGAAATTTTGTTAAAAAATAGTCTACATATAGATCTCAATTTTAAAAGAATAAAAAAAATCGTTTTTACGTAATTTAGGGGTGGCGTCCATACATGTGAAATGGCGATGAAATTTTTTTTTTCGCTCCACCAACTCGTCTGGGATATCATTGAATAGGTCTACTAAAATGAAGGTAATGTTTCATACACCACTTTTTCATCAGGTGTACCATCTGCGAAATATAGTCCGCCAAAGTGGCTTGCAATGTGTCCCCCCCTGCCATTTCTAAACTATGCAACGTAGAAAGTTATAATCTTCCACATTGATAGACCTTTGTGAAAACTCTCTTTTAAAACTATTTCGAGTATAATGTGATTATAATTTTTACCAACAAACATACTTTCACATTTATTTATGTCGTGTAGTGGATGTACATTTTTCGACAGTTAATAGAGTACTTATTGCTTAGACTCTCGGGTGTCTCTCTGGCGGTTAATGAATTAATAATTGTCTTGGATTTTAAGACGAAACATTCAATAGAACGGCATTCCATCATTAATTACATTATTCGTCGTGCTCTTGCCACCGCCGGTTTGCCAGCTGTATTAGAACCTAACGGCTTGGTACGAGACGATGGGGAGAGACCAGACGGCATGTCGTTATTGCCATGGAAGATGGGTAGGGCTCTGGTGTGGGACGCAACGTGCGTCGACACCCTTGCTCCATCACACCTTCCTAGCTCGACTGGCTGTGCTGGTGTTTTCGCCGCGTCTGCGGAGGTCTTAAAGCAGCGCAAATATAGTACCTATCAGGTAACTATGACATTGAGCCGTTTGGGGTTGAAACGCTCGGGACATGTGGTCCGAGTGCGTGCTTCCTTTTCAAGAAAATTACTATGGGGCTGGTCGACAGTTCACGTGCTCAGGACGGCTGGTTTGTTCTTTGGCCAAAGAATAAGCTATGTCATTCAACGTGGCAACGCTGCCAGTCTTCTGGACACTTTTCCAGAGAACAGCGATGTGGAGGAATACTTTGACGCCTAAGCGCCTATTTATATAATTTTATTTTGTACTTGTATAGGTTAGTGTTTTACTAAATCTATTTATTAAATCTTACCTTAATCTTATTTCAATAGATATTCAATGTAATTACATGCCAGTTTCAAAGCCAAATCATCATTACAAGACGACTTCAACAAAAGGGATATTCTTATAGATACAAATTAAATTTCGAATCACTGTACCTACCAATTTATTTTGCCGCCAAATTGCTCTTTAAGCAATTAATCCTGTTGGACGTTTTTATTTTGACTGAAATTCATCATACGTTAGTGCTATGGCGCTCACAGCTTTTATGATTGTTTTTATAATTGAACACTGGTTTACAAAAACAAGATATCTGTGATGGTGTTTTATTCTTTGTGCTTTGCGTTTTAATATTCAGAAGTGGACGTACCTTTTTTATGTCATAGGATGGCGAATCGAAAAGGCCAAGCGAGCAAGCAAGCAAGCAAGGCTCTGCTAAGCGGTTAACTTTACCCATAAAAACGGCAATACTACCTAGACTGTTGCCTAAATTGTATGGCAAATCGCCTTTGCCAAACTGAGGCCTAAAGATGAAGTCTTATTGATTATAATAATAATTTCACTGGCACCAGTGTTCTTCGCACTGGAACTCAGCAATTCAAGCATCATTGCTTGGTGGCAGAAATTGGTACGGTGCTAGTACGGTCGACCGCACGTCAGTGGTAACAGTTTGACATTGACAGCGCCATTATTTCGTAAGCAGGAAAGGCGGTTTTC
Source organism: Asteroscopus sphinx (assembly GCA_949699075.1). Lineage (NCBI taxonomy): Eukaryota > Metazoa > Arthropoda > Insecta > Lepidoptera > Noctuidae > Asteroscopus > Asteroscopus sphinx. The sequence goes on from OX453002.1 coordinate 5,606,822, forward strand.
TAATTCAAGTGTTACCACTGTCATGCAGTTGATTGTAATTCCCCAGATGGGCTTTTCACAAGAAGCTCTTCTACCGGGTAAAACGGGGTAAATAGGGACAAAAGTGGGCAAGGATTTCAACATTGAAATAAGACAGTTTGTTGCGCACAAAGACTTTAGAATGTTTACCAAATTACGGCAGAACATTTTTTAACTCGTTGTTGGCAACAAACTATCTTATTTCAATGGTAAATTCCTTGCACACTTTTGTCCCTATTCAGCCCATTTACGGTACTACATAAGCCTACTTACTTAAGTACAAGATGCTGTTGTCGTTCTAAGACACCCACGGAAGGCACCCCACTGGTGCATAGGGCCTTCACGAGCTGTCGCCACTTCACCCTTTCCTACGTCATCTCCTACAGTGAAACTCCAACTTACAAGATACATAAGCAGCCCATTATCGTCCCACTGCTGGGCACGGGCCTCGAAGAACTTTCATCCATCCTTAGTTTTATATATACTTACATACCCTTATATCTCAAATAATGACAATACTTCACTATCGAATAAACATATTCATCTAAAGATTTAAACCTTGATTTAAACTGTGGAGAGAAAATATCGATCACGGGCAGGATTTTATTTAAATACTAGCTGTGCCCGCGACTCCGTCCGCGTGGATGTCGGAAAATAACATCGTGTCATAATTATGAACACAATATCTTCAAATATATACATATAAGCGCCTACACAGACGATTACACTATTTACCGACCATACTATATTTTGAGGGGCTCGTAGCGAAGCAACGACTGCGCGGATTGTACGATCTGCAAGGTTAAGCTGCACTTGCCGCGGTCAGTCTGTGGATGGGTGACCGTTTCGTTACACATCGAGACCCCTCCGTGCCTCGGAGAGCACGCTAAGCTGTCGGTCCCGGTTGTCATACGAATATCTATGGCCGTCGTTACGGGTAGTCAGAAGCCTGAAAGTCTGACAACTGGTCTAACCTCCGAATATCGGTATTACCCAGTAACTGGGTTGCGGGGGTCTGATGGCAGTCGCTCCGTGTAAAATACTGATGTTCAGTCGCATCTGGCTAGACTGGAAGCCGACCCCAATATAATTGGGAAAAGGCTCGGAGGATGATGACTATATTTTGTTTTTACAACCAACCGGCTGAGGTGATGGAATTTCATGGAATTAGCCCTAAACTCCCTCATTCTGAGAAGACGCTCGTGCCCAGCAGTGGGAAGTAATTGGGCTGATTATGTTATTCTATAACACTAACCACATCTCTTCTTATGCTGAGAAGAGGCCCGTGTCCAGCAGTGGGACTGTAATGGGCTGGTAATGTTATGTTATTCTAGAATTCTAATAATATCCAGTTCATTAACTCTTCTCATTTTGAGAAGAGGGCCATACCCAGTAGTGGGACAGTAATGGGTTGACTACGTTATGTTATTCTATATTTTCTAGTTTCTTAACTCTTCTCGTTCCGAGAAGAGGTCCGTGCCCAGCAGTGGGGCAGTAGGTAATGAGCTGATTATGTTATGATAATCTATTACACTAACAATATCCAGTTCCTTAACTCTTCTCATTCCAAGAAGAGGGCCATGCCCAGCAGCGGGACAGTGATAGGCTATGTTATGTTATTCTATATTTTCTATAATACTAATAGAATCCAGTTGTATTTTTAGGAACCTGCAACCTGCATCCAACCAACAATCATGACCTCTACTTTGTATGCAACTTAATACAATAGAGGGGTCAAGCTGGATCGCGGATCTACTCAACCGATTCAGATAAAACATACTTATTATTTTAAGTTAGACTAATACCAATACAAATGCTAAGTTTCATTACGATCCGTTCAGCCGTTTTCACGTGATGAGGTAACAGACAGACAGACAGACAGACAGACAGACATAAATTTTTTAAACGATTGATTCGTGTTCTATAGCTTGTTTCTAGTCCCCCTAGCCGATTTTCGCGAAAAAAAACTCAATGTACAGACTTTTCGACCTTTACAGTTTTGTTATAGTATAGATAGATAGATTAATATAATTAACTAGTATATGTTCACAGGTCGAATAGAGGAAGTAATTTTCAATTTATATATATAACTATCTGTGTGCTACGACAGGATGCGGGCTAAATATTCCACGGAAATTGCTTCTCAGTCACGTCGAAGCCCACTGAATCTACTCCAAACTGAGTTAAGTTAAGGGTTCAACTTATAATAGAATTTTAATTAGTTGATCAATTCCCAAGTTTAAGTTTTAGGGTATGAAATTCTGCAAGCACGCTGCAACTACATACTTAATTAGTAAATTAATAATAGTTTTAAGTTCCTTTTTAACTTTGTTCAATTTTGTAACCGTGTATATGTCGTATGTTTTCTGAGTATTTAACCAACCAACTGCTATCGCCAACCCGCCTGCCAAGCGTGGCGATTATGGCATATCCCCCCAACATTTGCTTGCGGGAGGCCTATGTCCAGCAGTGGACGTCTTAAGGCTGAAATGATGATGATGATATGTCGTAGGATAATCGAAAAATCAGATCTTTTCGAAAATCCTAGGACGATTACAAAGGACCGGATAGTTGGAATCTCAGAAAGATTTTCTTTATAATACGAGCTGTTATCAGGATCATTGGGAAAATCAAAGTTTGTTTAGGACGACTGGAAACTTGAACGCTGGTTGGCTAATCTATGAGTCGATTTATAAAAAATTTATTCTGGTTGGTCAGAACATCGCTCTAAAGACGAAGGTAGCCGTAAGCCAATCAGTGCATCCGTCAGTGCATAACATTCATATTAGTCAATCAGCGCTTATAACGTGAGCGGTTATTTACGATTAACCTAAGAAAAGCTGTATTTTTGCAATGATCCTAAAGCTAGCTCGGATTATAATGAAAAACTTTCATACATTCCAATCATCCGGTCCTTTGCAACCATCCTAGGATTTCCGCAAAGATCCGATTTTTCCGATTATTCTACGATATAATACAAAGTGGATATGACAATACGACATTAAATAAAATCACGTACAGAGTATCACTTCCTCTGACCGTATACAAAAAATCAATCAAATCCAGTTAATAGCTTAGCCACAGAAAATTATTTTTATTTCATTAATTTTGAATGTAGGATCATTTTTCTAGGCAAAGATCGTTAGGTCAAAGACCTATGGGGTAATAAAATTGTGTAATGCATTCACATTGACATCAGCTTTCATTTTGAAATGACAACAATATTCATTGCTTGGTACAGTCGACTGCATGACAGTGGTAACACTTCAATTCGAATACCGCCCTTACTGCTTACGAAATAAAGATGCTGCTAATGTCAAAGTGTTACCACCGACGTGCGGTCGACAGTACATAGTTATCGATATGACAAATTGTCAAAACACACGGAGCAATGAACATTGAAATCCTCTTGAGTTCGGTCGCGAGTGAGTGACTCGATTCGGCAGCAGTTCGAGTCCATATGATTTTAAACTCTCTTTCTTAATTATTACAGATGATTACAAATGGTGTTTCTTATTATTTAGTTATTTTAATTTTCGATAAACAACTTATGTATGAGTCTCGTATGGATCGGAATGTTGGGCTACGGAAGGAAGGAATGAAAGGCATTACATGCAGCTGAGATGAGAATGTTAAGAGGAATGTGTGGTGTAACGAGAATGGATATGATAAGAAATGAGTATGTGCGATGGAGTTTGAAAGTAGCGCCATTGACGGAAAAGTTGAGAAGCAGTAGATTGTGATGGTATAGACAAGTGATGCGGAGAAATGAGGAATATGTTACGAAAAAAGTTTTGTGTATGAATGTGGATGGCTATAAGAAAAGAGGTAGACCAAAGAAAAGATGGATGGATTGTGTGAAACACGATATGGATAAAAAGAAAGTGAACACGGAGATGACGGCTGATAGAGATGTATGGAAGAAAAAGACATGCTCCACCGACCCCAAATAAATAGGGATAAGGGCAGGAGGATGATTAACTTATTTGTGTGTTTAAAATGCTTCTATAGACTAGTAATAACCGTGTTTTCATTTATTGTCGTATTGTCATATCCTCGTTGTATAATGCTATTGCACTATCACGTGTTCGCTATCTCTAGTAGTTCGTATTTTGAATGAAATATTTGACGTGGTGGGAGTGGGGGGAAGTGGCCGTCAGTCTGGGGGCTGATCTGGGAGGGTGACGCGTCGCGCCGGCACTACGCCACTGCCCGAAGCGATCCGCGCCATAGATTAAACACACTAACAACTGGGTCAACAGCATCCTGTTTACATGTTAATTGCATAAACTGAAGCTAGTTGCAAATGTTATACGAATAATTGAAACTGCGACGAATGATCATTTGAGATTGAAATTGGATTCGTCATTTCATTGATTAGGTTTGAACGGGCCTATTACTAAAATAATCGGCAATGAGGAGATTCGGAGGCGAACGAAAGTAACCGACATAACCCGAAGAATTGCCAAACTTAAGTGGCAGAGGGTGGGGCACATTGCTCGCAGAACGGATGGCCGATGGGGCAGTAAAGTTCTGGAGTGGCGATCGCGTACTGGAAGACGCAGCGGTAGGCCCCCCACAAGGTGGACCGACGACCTGGTCAAGGTCGTGGGAACTCGCTGGATGCGGAAAGCGCAGGACCGATCGTTGTGGCGATGCTTGCGGAAGGCCTATGTCCAGCAGGGGACGTCTTTCGGCTTATGATGATAATGATGATTACTAAAATAAACACGATGCAGAAACCATACATATTCAATGTAATGTTTTTATGGTGTGCAATAAAGCATATATAAATAAATAAATAAACCTATTTCGAATAAAGGGGTCACAAATGTTGGAATTTTTATAACTTATTAACTTACTAGAGGGAGCCCCCGGCTTTGCCCATGTGGATGTAGTTTATCGCACATCTCTCGGGAACTGTTTTTTTCCCAGGATAAAAAGCCTATATATTAATCAAGGATATGTTCTATTTGTATGCCAAATTTCATCCAAATCCGTTCAGCCGTTACAGCGTGAAGAAGCAACAAACATACAAACAAGCTCACAAACTTTCGCGTTTTATAATATTAGTGTGATATATTTGAGTAGAATACAGACTTGGTTGAATAGAAACTAGACACAGGGCTTGTTTCATCACCTCCTGATAAGTGCCGTTTAAGTTATCTGGTAGATAATTTCATACAAATATTGTTCCATTCTTAGATTTGTGTAGCCCAATGATGTTTTAAAAGTACAAATATGTTACTAGCACGCGCAATCTGAAGACTCGAAAACCTCCTAATTAGGACGTTTTGGTATTAGTCCGTGTCAAGCAAGACACCGAGCGAGTCTGGTGACAAAAAAATATATATAAAAAAGCCGTCGTGTGTGTACAGAAAGTGTACCAATTATGACGCGAAACAAACAAACTTACTTTGTACTGGTTCATGTGTATGTGACTATGTGTGCTGCCACTACGTACGAAACGTGTTTTTCGTTTGATTTGTTTGGGTACCTATTACATATCTATAATTTTAAACATCATTAATGTTTAATCATCATTATTTCATCCGAAAGACGTCCACTGCTGGACTTAGACCTCCTCAAAAGGGGGGGGATATGCCATAATCGTCACGCTTGGCAGGCGGGTTGGGGATCGCTGTTGGTTGATTAAATACTCAGAGAACGCTGCTGCCCATCCTCTGGTGAATCCCTTAGTCGCCTTTTACGACGCCCATGAGAAGATATAGGGTGGTGCAATTATTTAGGTCCGTCACCACACGGATCTCATTAATGTTTGACTTGTACAATTTAGCTGTTTATGAAACAATAGTTCCGCTTTGTTCTTACGTTGCTCCATTAACTAATTATTTTTATTACTGCTATTAAGACTGCTAATGTAAGACGCCAAATCTATTGTTACTGGCCCTTACGGTAGGACCTATTTAGGCTGGCAGCGGGTCCGTAACTGAAGCTCAGTCTCATGATTGATGGGCTTAATGGCGCTATCTATCGCAGCTCTTGCAGTACTACTTTTGTTAACATTTTATGATAAATTACTTTTTCTTGCGACGTTTCACATTGTTTTTTAAAGCTTGCTATAAATTGTGCACGTTCAGATGTTTCAGAATACTTTGAAATATCTACTACAATATGGAGAAGTCACGAAGCGTCTTGTGCCGTTCCCGTTACATTTTTAAGAGGGTTTGTCTCAACACTTTTATTTATTACGTGGCCTTGGTACAAGAAAGGACATTCAATTTCATTTCTATTTATTTTCTAGGCTCAATATATTTACAAAACTATACTTATCACTTGCGTGATGTTTCGATATAAGTACGTGGGACACTCAGAAAGTTTTGCGAAACTAAAAAAAATTGTTCTATACGTACATATATTTTTATCAAATCTTTTCAAAGTACTTTCCACCAGCCTCTATACAAAGATTCATGCGCCTAAACCAGTTTTCAAAACACTTTTTCCAGTCCGCCGCAGACACCTCGTTTACAGCCTGCTCGAACGCAGCCAGCGCATCTTCCGGCGACGAAAATTGTATCCCTTTGAGCTGATTTTTTATTTTTGGGAATAAAAAGAAGTCACACGGTGCTAGATCAGGGCTGTAAGGAGGGTGACCCAGGAGTTTGACTGGCGTGCTGTCCAGGAAGTCCCTCGTTTTGAGTGCGGTGTGCGCAGGTGCATTGTCGTGGTGGAGCAGTAGCCCGCGGAGCCCTGTGTTTGGTCGCTTGTTGCTTATAACAGAGAAAACTTCTGGCAAACATTTGGTAGTATACCATTCGGCATTAATGCTTCTTTGATCCCGTAAGGGAATTGATACCAAGTGGCCAGTCAAATTAAAAAAGCTAGCGATCAAAATCTTACCCCCGCTTCTAGATCGCTTCACTTTGGTAGGCGTTGGCTCATTTTGAAACACCCAAACAGTCGACTGGCGCTTGGTTTCTGGGTCGTATTGATAAATCTAGGACTCATCACCTGTAACGATGTCGTAAACACGCCGAGACGAGCCTGCTTCAAATTTGTTAAGCATATCACGGCACCATTCCACCCGGGCCTGCTTCTGAGCATCAGTGAGGTTGTGCGGCACCCAGCGTGATACTATACTCCTCACGCGAAGATGGCTGTGTAGAATCTCGTGAACGCTTCCCGATCCAATCTTCAATATGTGTTGAATCTCCTGATATGTAATTCGCCTATTGTCTTGGATTAAATTTTTCACTGCTAGCACGTTTTCTTCGGTAACAGCCGTCAAAGGGCGACCGCTTCTTTCGTCATCCCCCAAAGTTGGTCGACCGCGCTTGAATTCGTTATACCAACGATACACGGTTGCCTTGGAAGGGCCTTCATCCATGAATGCCATTTGAAGTCTATCGTACGATTCATCCGGTTTCAGGCGACACTTGAAATCGTATAAAATCATAGCTCTAAAATGTTCCCGGCGCAGATCCATATTTCAGTGAGACACAATACTTTGAATTAATTCGCAAAAAATGTGGAGGGAAATTTTGAAATTGGAACTTACTTATTTTTACTTATAAATAATCATATTTTCGAAAAACATTATAACTGGCCAGTCTCCCATATATAAAAACTTTTTTTCGCAATACTTTCTGAGGGGCCTGGTATCTTTATGCCCTTTCCAGACTATATTTGTGGCATGTTTAATTAACAACCGTTTACTAGGTGGACTATAATTATATTTACAACTACCTTTATCACTTGCGTAATGTTTTGATAAAAGTATTATAATAATATTCCAGACTATATTTGTGGCATGTTTAATTAAAATCCACTTATTTGGTGGAGAGTATATTTACAACTATCTTTCTCACTTGCGTGATATTTCGGTAAAGATATCCTATGTCCTTTCCAGACTATCTTTGTTTATAAACCGTACACCGCGTGTTTGAGCGACAAACCTAAAGTACATTCGAACTTTAATATTTATAATGTTAGATATATTAGTCCGATGTTACATTTTCTTTTGCTAGAGAAAATTGAAATCTTATCGATACTGCATGTTATTGGAATGCATGTGAAATTTTCAGGATTCGTAAGCTTAAAATTGTAATATTCGCTTGAGGACAAGTTCAAATTCGTACCAAAAACGATATTCGCTTCCGCAAAAGATATTCGAGTTAAAACGCTGAAGCCTAATGACATTCTTTGTATAGATACCCCTTTATTGCGATGTCTGAAAATATTTTTTCTACTAAAAGTTCCTATATGATCATTCATACATTCTTTGGATTTATACACTTTTGGTCTTACAAAAGTTTTGACAGTTTTCCCCCTAGTTTTTTCCGGTAAAGATATAAAATAGGTAGGTACGGCATTGGGATTGGGAACTAAATTGTCATCGTGTAGGTAATTCTGATAAAAGCGAGCGAATAGGGTTTTGCTGAGCAAGCGTGCCATTGTCGACCGCATAATCGCTTAACATCAAGTGAAGTGGTAGTCAAACGAAAGCTCATTAACCCTCTGCGACTGAGGTGGTAGTCTGTCAGACACCGTCAACCAAATAAAATGGTGCCATTTTACTACGTGGCGTGATATAGTTCTGTCATGCTGAGTACCTTCCTAGTACGGTATGCAGCAGCAGGTAGTGATGCGGAAGCAAAGATGTGGTACACAGGTTTGGAAATATGAGCTACGGGTGTCCCACAGACGTAACTACAGCAACAAAACCTGATTCTGGTAGATATAAATAAATGTAATATTGACGGGTCAGTTAGTATTTTTTTCAGACTGATTTTTGCTTAAACATATCATTACAATGTCTTGATTTATTATTATTATTGTATTTGAGTACAATGGTTAAAACAAAAGTTTGGATAAGCTTACAACAAAATGTCGAATATTTTGATCGAAATAGACTGCTCGTGACTTTGGTACCAGCCGAACCGGAGCAGTTTCAATTTTATTCTCTATTTCATAAAACTTTGTGTCAATAGCATACCCATTTATTTATTTCTGTATTTTCATTATACAAAATAATAATTATAATTTATTGATAAGTATTAATTTTATAGGTCATTTAAAATGACGTCTGCCAGACTGCACATCAGTATAATGTTAGCAATGAAATCACCTCAGTTGCAGAGGGTTAAGGTCAACATTTAAAACAATAATATGGCTAATTTATTAAAAAAAAAAAATAGATACCTACATTCCATAATAATTTTAGTTAGTAACAATGAAAACTTAAACAACTATGTTAGTAAACAAAGATAACCAACATTAGTAATGTCGAGTCATCGATTCGCACCTCTCACATGTAAATCGATGAAACAACTGAGGAAGACTGAGGCTGTGTCCATCCTTCCCGCTATCATCTTCAAGATTCCGTTGCTACTCCCCCGCATCCTCTGCACAACAGACGCAATTTTCTTGCGTATGATGGCATGGAAATCATCCACATGTGCATCCGCAAACATGCCTGAAGCACTCCAATACCGAGGAAGCCGCAACAGAGCCCTGAAGATGTTATTGTACTGAACTCTGAGAGCATTGTAGGATTTTTGCGTGAAGTTAACCCAAAGACCACACGCTATTCAAAATTCTTAGACTTTTACCGAAGACTCGCAGTATGTCTCAATTTCTAGAAATTTCATGTTGTATGTTTAACTGTAAAGGGGTGCGGAGGTCTGTTGGTTGTCGCTCCGTGATGATGATACTGATGTTAGACCGCATCTTCTTACGCTGGAAACCGACCCCAAAATAGTTGGGAAAAGTTTAGTCGGATAAGTTTTGCCCTTCAATGGCCATTTAGCCTATTGCAATGTATATGTGGTTATCTATATATTAATATCTAATAACTTAAGTGGCAGTGGGCGGCGTACATTGCTCGCAGAACGGATGGCCGATGGGGTCATAAAGTTCTGACCGCGTACTGGAAGGCGCAGCGTGTGTAGGCCCCCACAACGTGGACCGATGACTTGGTAAAGGTTGCGGGAATCCGCTGGATACGGAAAAGCGCATGACCGGTCGTTGTGGCGATGCTTGGGGGAGGCTTATGTCCAGCAGACTTTCGGCTGAAATGATGATGTGATGATGCATATCTAATAATAATATCAATCTCACTGAAACCTTCAATCACGTTGGATTTGGATGAAATCTGTAATACAGATAAACTATGTCCTTGATTTACACATAAGACACATAATTTTCGCATGCGAAGTAATGGGATATTGCTGACGTCACCGAAAGACGTATGTGGAAGTTAAATTCAATACGAACTGTGTTTCACGGTAGGTAAGGGGCTAAAGCACTGATGAGGAGTCGCAGGTTCGAATCCTACTCGTGAGAGAAATTTTCTATCCACAATCAATTTTTCTTTTTATCGACATACGGCAACGACGCCCTCGGCATCATCATTTCGGCCGAAATACGCCTACTTCTAGGCGTAGGCCTCCCCCCAGGCATATGTTGGGGGGATATGCCATAATCGCCAAGATTTGCGATCGTGGTTGGTTGGTTAAATACTCAGAGAACGCTGCTGCCCATCCTCTGGTGAATCCCTTAGTCGCCTTTTACGACACCCATGAGAAGATATAGGGTGGTCCAATTCTTTACGTCCGGAATCACTCGGAACATCGGTGCGGTGATCAGCTAGCAATATATTAACATAAAAACATCTGAAAACACTTTATTATTATGGCTGTTGTTATCTATAGTCTTTTAATAACCCTTTTAATAATCCACTTTATTTGATATCAACAAATTGTTTGTTGTTTTAGACTAAAGATCTTGAAAACCAATTACACTGTATAAACATAGTTTCCAGTTAGGATTTTGAATCTGCGTCTTGAATAAACTTTGCGTAAGAGATTGCCTTTGCCTAGGGGATTCCAGTGAAATATTGTTGTGTACTGAAGCTTCTGATGTATATGAAATCAAAGAATTGGACCACCCTATATCTTCTCATGGGTGTCGTAAAAGGCGACTAAGGGATTCACCAGAGGATGGGCAGCAGCGTTCTCTGAGTATTTAACCAACCAACCACGATCGCAAATCTTGGCGATTATGGCATATCCCCCCAACATATGCCTGGGGGGAGGCCTACGCCTAGAAGTAGGCGTATTTCGGCCGAAATGATGATGCCGAGGGCGTCGTTGCCGTATGTCGATAAAAAGAAAAATTGATTGTGGATAGAAAATTTCTCTCACGAGTAGGATTCGAACCTGCGACTCCTCATCAGTGCTTTAGCCCCTTAGCTACCGTGAAACACAGTTCGTATTGAATTTAACTTCCACATACGTCTTTCGGTGACGTCAGCAATATCCCATTACTTCGCATGCGAAAATTATGTGTCTTATGTGTAAATCAAGGACATAGTTTATCTGTATTACAGATTTCATCCAAATCCAACGTGATCGAAGGTTTCAGTGAGATTGATATTATTATTAGATATGCATCATCACATCATCATTTCAGCCGAAAGTCTGCTGGACATAGGCCTCCCCCAAGCATCGCCACAACGACCGGTCATGCGCTTTTCCGTATCCAGCGGATTCCCGCAACCTTTACCAAGTCATCGGTCCACGTTGTGGGGGCCTACACACGCTGCGCCTTCCAGTACGCGGTCAGAACTTTATGACCCCATCGGCCATCCGTTCTGCGAGCAATGTACGCCGCCCACTGCCACTTAAGTTTGCATGCCGTAAGGTAGAATGTACTAGGGTCTATTTTTTTCTTTTGTATTCCATCTTATGTATGTACCTACATTGAACGCAAATAAATATGATTATGATTATGAAGACTTCTCCAAAACATATGCTATATATATGAAACATATGCTTGGATAATTTGTATTCTTATAATGTAGGTGGAAAGGTTGTCCAGGACCAAATAACCTGTACCAGCGCGGTCCACTAGAGTTTCTGGAGCTTCTCTATTTTGTGATGAGGATGGCTACTCTATATACTCTATATACTCATAGACGCGATGCACCCGGGGACGGCGGAGCCAGTTTCGGACTCTTACCTACTAAAACCACCATGGTGTTCCTTCAACTACTTTTGGATAGAGGCCGTGAACCCGTGGGTATTAGCACAATCACCCCCGACAGGCCCCGGCCCACCAAAAGTAGGTGAGCCCTTCTCCCGCGGCCTAAGGTCGCTGCGCGCCACCTCACGGGCCCCGCCATGACGCAGCTAACACGCCAATGTCACGACCACGCCAGCCGCGCCTGCCTCGCCAGCCTTGCTAGCTACGGGGGCTTCGCCAGCCACGCCAGCCGCGCAAGCCTCGCCAGCCGCACCAGCTACGCCAGGAAGTAGACTACCCCGAGTCCGCCGCCCACAGGGCCTATCCTCCCGTATTTTTTTATTTTTTCCTTATCCCTCATCCTCCACTGTGCCCGCTGCTAACTTCAGAGGGACACGCGGAGTCACGCCTCATTGGCCCAGAATGAGCCCTTCCCACGCCTGAATATTCGCCACAGGCAATAAGATCCCCCGAAGGATAATAATGTCCCTCGAAAGGATATTAATTGCCCGTACCCAGGATGCACCGGCCTATTAACTGCCTTTCCCTCCAGACGTATCCAGAAGGACCAGCAGCCGTCAGGCACACGTGGAGGTTTTCTGGCCAGCACCACACTCTGTTGGAGTCTGACCTAGCTCTCCGCCAGTCCCGGACAGAGGGTATCCGTGCCAATTTAAACATAAAATAGAACACATAACCTTTGTGAGTGTTTCCTCCAAGGAGCAAGACGTAGGTAGATACTGTCACAAATAAACAGTTCGCGCTTCTGAGAAACTACCGAAAATTACTACGAAATCATAGCAAGATTCTCTTTCAGTGTCGATATGAGATACATAATAATAATAATAGCTCATGCCGTACCAAAATGGATTACTAAATCGGCAGGTCGGTAGCATGGCTAACTGCCCAGGGTGACAACGATCAATTAGATATCGCCACTCGAGCGAGGCTCTTTTAATGCACCCTAGATTTTAAAAGGACAGAGAAAGATTTGAAAAGAACAGCAGTTGCATCGGCAACCCCCATGGTGTTGCGGTTGTCCATGGGCAGCGTTGGTTTTTTACCATAAGGTGACCCGCTTCCTCGTTTGGTACCCTGTGTTAAAAAAAAAGAAGGTCAGTAACATAAACGCTTTCGGATTCGATTGAACAAATTGAGACAACTAAACATGAAATGTAACTCGGCTATTGCATAAAAGTCTAACTATTGGTATTGAACAATCAACACAAAACATTTTGTAACGGCCCTTAACATAGCACCTTTACAAACAAAATAAAAATCCAAACTTAAAGGCTAAATAGAGTTGCGTTTCAGCTTAAAAAATACGAAAAAAATTGGGTACTTCCAATTCCAGTGCCAACGTCGATTTAAAAAGTTTCTAACATTCTGTTCCGATAAAATCTAAAAAGGCTTTATCGACACCCAATAGTATTAAGTGGACTAATGGAATTCTCCTTTTTGCAGTGATGCCGAATTGCGTAACTCACTCGCGATCGCAATCAATAGGATTTCAATGTTTATTGCTCCGTGTGTTTTGACAATTCGTTTTATCGGCAACTATGTACCCCGCAATGAATATTGTTGTAATTTCAAAATAAAAGCTAATGTCAATGTGAATGCATTACACAATTACCCCACTGGAAGCATTACATACTAGGCGAGCTATAAATAAAAAATGTTGCTGCATTTTATCAAAGTTCGTATCTAACAATATTTAAATACTTACTTCTTTTTCTGTGGCCTAGTGGTTCGAGTGTCGGATTGCTGATCGGGTTCGATTCCCACAGGACCCAAATATTTGTGTGATGAACATAAATGTTTGTGTTGGTCTGGGTGTTTCTCATGTATTGTAAGTATGTATTTACAACAACAAAAAAGTATATATTGTCTAGTATCCATAGCACAAGCTTTGCTTAGTTTAGGACTAGATGGTGCTGTGTAAAAAAAGTCCTAAATATTTATTAATATATTTTTGGATGTCAACCTGAAAATGTAGTTTTTTTATTGGTAAAGCTTTTGCTTTATTTATATTACAATCTAGCCTTAAGACTAATAAGTAATTTAATTTTAACTTAAACTTCTAAACAATTAAAATTCTAAGAATGAATCCTATAAGACTTTCTTTAGTTTCTAATTAAGGTGAAGACACTTTGTTCATGTGTTCTTTATAGCTTGAAAATGTATGATTTCTTATTTCTTTTGTCTTTTCTTTCGTAGACAAAACGCTTGTCTACGGTGGTCATGCTACGCCTGCTGGTTTTATGAAAATTAAACTCGGCATTTCACTTTTTTGTTGTTGTTTAAATTCACTACCATTATTATTATTTTAACACTAGTCTTTGTCCTTTTATTTTTTTTGTCTTAATTTTTTTGTCTTTTTGTCTTTTTTTTCAAGTCTATTTTGTCGAGGAGCTGGATAGTCTCAACGTTCACATGATGAAGTCTATATTCATGAGCTTCGGCATACTTTTTGATGATGTCCTTAACGAAGTCCATTTTGAGGTCCCGTTGGAGATCGTCTTTTCTAATATACCAGAGAAACAGGCATGATGACAATATTGTAACAAGAACACTGGACGGTTATGTAAACTAGGAATATTATTTAAAATACTGTATTCAAGGTCAATTACATTTTACGATAACGCCCTAAAGACCTCATTTTATATTCTTTGAAAAATGAGAGTAGTCAGTATAGTTGGGTACATAAATACCAGGCCCCTCAGAAAGTATTGCGAAAAAAAGTTTTTATATATGGGAGACTGGCCAGTTATAATGTTTTTCGAAAATATGATTATTTATAAGTAAAAATAAGTAAGTTCCAATTTCAAAATTTCCCTCCACATTTTTTGCGAGTTAATTCAAAGTATTGTGTCTCACTGAAATATGGATCTGCGCCGGGAACATTTTAGAGCTATGATTTTATACGATTTCAAGTGTCGCCTGAAACCGGATGAATCGTACGATAGACTTCAAATGGCATTCATGGATGAAGGCCCTTCCAAGGCAACCGTGTATCGTTGGTATAACGAATTCAAGCGCGGTCGACCAACTTTGGGGGATGACGAAAGAAGCGGTCGCCCTTTGACGGCTGTTACCGAAGAAAACGTGCTAGCAGTGAAAAATTTAATCCAAGACAATAGGCGAATTACATATCAGGAGATTCAACACATATTGAAGATTGGATCGGGAAGCGTTCACGAGATTCTACACAGCCATCTTCGCGTGAGGAGGATAGTATCACGCTGGGTGCCGCACAACCTCACCGATGCTCAGAAGCAGGCCCGGGTGGAATGGTGCCGTGATATGCTTAACAAATTTGAAGCAGGCTCGTCTCGGCGTGTTTACGACATCGTTACAGGTGATGAGTCCTGGATTTATCAATACGACCCAGAAACCAAGCGCCAGTCGACTGTTTGGGTGTTTCAAAATGAGCCAACGCCTACCAAAGTGAAGCGATCTAGAAGCGGGGGTAAGATTTTGATCGCTAGCTTTTTTAATTTGACTGGCCACTTGGTATCAATTCCCTTACGGGATCAAAGAAGCATTAATGCCGAATGGTATACTACCAAATGTTTGCCAGAAGTTTTCTCTGTTATAAGCAACAAGCGACCAAACACAGGGCTCCGCGGGCTACTGCTCCACCACGACAATGCACCTGCGCACACCGCACTCAAAACGAGGGACTTCCTGGACAGCACGCCAGTCAAACTCCTGGGTCACCCTCCTTACAGCCCTGATCTAGCACCGTGTGACTTCTTTTTATTCCCAAAAATAAAAAATCAGCTCAAAGGGATACAATTTTCGTCGCCGGAAGATGCGCTGGCTGCGTTCGAGCAGGCTGTAAACGAGGTGTCTGCGGCGGACTGGAAAAAGTGTTTTGAAAACTGGTTTAGGCGCATGAATCTTTGTATAGAGGCTGGTGGAAAGTACTTTGAAAAGATTTGATAAAAATATATGTACGTATAGAACAATTTTTTTTAGTTTCGCAAAACTTTCTGAGTGTCCCACGTATTATGGAATTGCGTACAGTAGCTTGGAGAGTTGCCCAAAAGCCTGGCAGCATTATCATTTTGATAACGACGGTCGCGCGGTGGTTAACTTACTAGGCTCGTTTAAATGTGTTTAATGAAAATAAGTGGCTACTAATGATTAAGTTCTAAGCGATGTGACTGGTAATTATATTGTAATTACATCATATAAATAGCCCTAGATTAGAGAAGAGCTTTTCATTTAAACATTACGCTTTCAATGGTTGTGTTCGGTGAAAAAGATTATTTCTACCAGAAATTCTAAATTATTTTTGTCTATAATGTCCTCATGACTGAATTTCGGTCATCATTATTACCTTGAAAGCAGAATAAATGCAGTAGAAATGAGAGCTTTGAGAAGTATGTGTGGTGTAACTTTGATAGATAAAGTAAGGAATAACGTGATAAGGGAGCGTTGTGGAGTGAAAGAAGATGTAGTGACAAAGATTGAGAAAGGTATGTTAAGATGGTTTGGACATATAGAGAGGATGGACGAGAGGAGATTGAAGAAACAAGTATACGAAGCGAGTGTGGATGGAAGAGTTGGAAGGGGACGACCTCGGCGAACGTATCACGATCAAATTCAAATTCAAATAATTAATTTTGTGATACACAGGAAATAAATAGGTTTTAATAAAATACAATACAGTACCATCTGTGATCAGCCTCATGGCATACAAAATTACAAATGTCATAAAATAAAATAACAAATTACAATACACAAATTACAATTGAAAAAACATTATTGATGTCAAAATTCATAACAGCACAACAAAGAAATTGGACATAACACATTATTTAGAATTTTATTTTATTTTGTCGTTTATTTTAATATCCGTTAAGAAGTCATTTATGGAGTAATATGCCAAATCGCGGATGTTCTCAAAAAATGCCAGGTTAAGAGTTCTCTAAACCGACGAGCATGTATGACGAGGTTAATGGACGTAGATGAAGCGAAAGAGGTGTGTCAGGATCGTAGCAGGTGGAAATCCATAGTCTCTGCCTACCCCAATGGGAAACAGGCGTGATAATATGTATATATTTATATGTACCTTCCTATCCCGATTTCACCCATTGTTGGTTGTAGTTTTTTTTCGGTTTTGCCTCTTCGATCTAAGAATTTCGGTCACGGCAGCCAATCTCAACGGAGCCTAGCCATCTGCGTGGGACATATTATAGAGCATAAGTGCTCTCTATTCTTTTACTCTCATAATCTGATTAGACGGCAATATAACACGACTGAAAAGGGATCAGACGCAGGACCGATAGCTTGACGTGCTCTCTCCGAGGCACGAGAGTGTAGCACTGCCAACTTCCTGACTCCGGGCTACTATAGAAAATTTTGTTACTATAGAGAAGTGATTTTTAACTAAACGTGGCCGTTATTTGCTATTTCGGCCGAGACTTGTATAGTACTTTTCTCTCATTTGCGAGGAAACAATACACAAATTAATACAACAGTGTCTAATTTTAGATACATTTTTTTTTTTTAGTTGCGCCACAGTACTCGGTCCTCTGCTGAAAAATACTTATGTAAACATTATTATTTTTGAAAAAATAAATAAATTGAAATTGAATAAATAAAATAACAATATGCCGTCTAGTGTGTTAAAATGCTGTCGAAATTATAGTGGGTTTAAGAAAAAATTAAGTGCTTTAATCTTTTCTTAGCGAGATTCCGTCCGCCTTTTTTATTAATCCGTGCTTAAAACTGTATTTAACATTATTAAAGCTTTTACTTTCAAACTCATCTTAATAACAAATCAACAAGTTCAATGTTAATCTACCAAACTACTTGCATAATATATAACCACTCTCCAATTTTCGTTACTTGTCTGAAACATTGTTTGGTTCACTTTACATAAACCACTGAACTAACTCATACTTTGAACTGCAAACTGAATGGTATTCCTGCATAAGCACCGGGACCACAGAGTAAAAATAACAATAGCTGGATAAGACAGCCACACTACGTTTTGTACTGGCATATTTTAGCATGTATTCCATGTTGCGCCTGATATTCCAAATGTCGTTTTCAGATAGAAGCTGAAAACAATTGCGGTTTATAAAGCCGTGTTTTTACTCCTCTGCCGAGCGAACAGTTTGTGAGAAAATATTTAACTGTTCTGCCAACGTTCGCTCAAAACAGAAAACATGATTTACTACAGTGAGACAACGAACACTAGTGAAACAACACAACGAATACCAATGAAAGAGGTAGTGAGAAATTGTAGGCCGAGTTCAACCGATTATCATCATCATCTTCTTGCCCTGGTCCGAAATAACTTGGCGATTTACTCCCTTTTCGCCTATATCATACACGCAATCCATCCATCTTTTCTTTGGGGACCCTCTCCCTCTCCATTATAATATCCATCATTCTCTTAGTTACATGCGTTTCATCCCTCTTCATCACATGTCCCAACCCAAACGATTTCCTTTTAACTTAAAGTCCTTAAGTTCCTTGGTTAAGTATGTGGTTAGGGTGCTGCGTGGTTCCGTACACCACCCAGAGGTACTAGAGGCGCTGCAGCTGTGCGCGCCCACAGGGTATGTGGGTGCTCGCCGCCGTCCCGCGCTGCTCAGTGTGCCGACGGCTAGGACTAACCTCCTCAAGTCTGCCCCCTTGTCACGCGCCGCACGTTTGATTAATAAAATTATAGTTGATGAAGACATTGACTTATTTTTTGATAGTTTGCCCAAGTTCATGGGAGTAGTACAGAGATGTATAGAAAAAGGAATAGTACTGTAAGCTGTAATGTATTATAATTGTAAGTTTTATGTTATGTTTTATAAAATCTCCTTGGAATAAGTTCTGTTATAGTGTTACAAAAATTGCGTATAAATAAATAAATAAATAAACTTTGTTATCATTGGCGCCGCTTTCAATCTCCCTCATTACTCCCTAATACTTATATTCATTTCTTACTTTATCCATCCTCATCACTCCACACATCTATCTCAACATTCTCATCTCTGCTACATGCAATCTCCTATCATTCGTCTTCTTCATAGCCCAGTATTGCAACCCATACAGAACAAATTTGTAAAAAAGGGGCACCCGTGGGTCACAACAAGTTGTTCCTATGACCTGTCGCCATTTTATCCATCCTGAGATTGATCCGGTGCGTAACTTCTCGGTCCACTTCACCATCTCTTTGGATGAGTGACCCAAGGTACCGAAAGTCAGAGCAAATTGGTAAGGTAACTCCGGCGAGAGTTATGGGCACAGGATTAGAGAGACCGGCAATATTGCAAAACATGTACTGTGTTTCTCTTCTACTAAATTTCAAGCCAACACTCTAGTCTTTTTCGCCATTCTGGACTTCTAAGCCAACCGATTATCACTGAAAATATTACGCATGTATTCGCTCGCCTTGTGAACGAACGTATGTTCGCTCAATGTGAAAACGCGGCTTAAAACGAAACTGTCCAAATTAAAAGGACGTGAATTTCACTTTATTTATGCTATACGGAGTGGTGTTTTTCCACGTTTTTGCAGTTTTTACCCTTAACCGGGTCTGCTGAGGTCTGCGTTTGTTCTGTCTATGGTCGGGAGCGAGAGCGCTTGGGAAGGCGTCGTCTCCTTCTGCGAGGAGGTTATGCTCGCTAAGGAGGCGGCGGAGAGGGTTCGAGAGGCGATGACCTCTCTTCCCATCCGCAGGAGACGACCTGGGCGTCGTAGGAGGGCGTATGCCGACCTCCAGCCACCCTAGGTGTGGGCCTGCGGGCGGCGGACTCGGGGTGGCCCGCCGCCCGACCAGTTAAGGCCCGTGACGGTGGCGCGTAGTGTTCCGCGCGCGCCAGTCAAGAGGAGGGTGCGGCCGTTGTGATTGCCGCACGGGGAGAAGGGGCTCGCCTGCCAGTGGCGAGCCGGGACCTGCCGGGGATGGTTGGGCGAATACGGGAGTATTTCCCACGCCCCCCGCCAAGGTCGGTAGAGGAACACCGTGGTGGTTTTTAGTCGGTAAGAGTCCGACACTGGCTCCGACTTCCCCGGGCGGAGTGCGTCCATGAGGATTTTCCCCACGGGAAGGTCTGCGTTTGTTATTTTTAGCTCACACAATGATGTTGCAGCATTCTCTCTTGACATAATCCAATCGGAAATTATGATCTGTCGATAAATCTCATGGGTGATATTCTACAGTGAGTAATTACACAATTATTATTAAAATGTTCACTCCGAAACGCTATAACAATTCTCTGGACTCAGAATAGGTTATTGTGATCGATATCACCAATTTTCGGCTAAGAGAAGTGATGGAGAAAATGATTGATGGAAAAATTTAAGTAGATATTGGGTTGATGTTCGAATCATCATCATCATAATTTTGGCCTTATAATACCCATTTTTGGGTGTAGGCCTCCTCCAAATTCCTCCACTTCAGTGTTGGAAATGCATAGGATACGTTTTTATGGCAAGTTTTATGTTCGAATAACTTACCATTATAAAGAATCCCAAGTATTTCCAAGGCTCTCAATTTTTATCTAAATTCGCACAGCCGTTTATGTGCGATTGAGTAGCAGACATACAATAATCTTCAACCACCCCACTTAATATTATAAATATGCAATTATGAATGTTTTTTGTCTTTCAATCACGCTGAAATGGCTGTCCCGATTTTGATGAAAATTGACACACAGATAGACCATATCTTGAATTAACACATAGAGTATTTTTTATCGACTTACAACGGGAGGATAGACGCGGGTGGCAGCTAGTTTTTGATAATATTGAGACACATATCACACTTTCTTATTGTATTTTTACTTGTATGTCCTGTGTCTTGTTTTTGTACTAAATAAACGTTTTATCTATCTATCTATCTATCTATCTATCTATCTATCTATCTATATAAGTGGGATAGTAGATTATATTTATTTATTTAATTCTTTATGCACAACAGGGTACGAAGGCGGTCTTAACGCCATAGGCGTTCTCTACCAGACAACCTTCGGGTAATGCAGAGACAAAGATTAAGGTAGATTCACCAGTAAAGTAGTAAAATGTGTTTCGTACTACGGACTTATAATTACATATAATAAAAATAGATAAATACCTATGTACATTATACATATAATAAAATATACATATTATACATACCTACATATATAACTATAAATATTTAACATCAAGATAAATGATGCATTATATGTCGTGCAGCTGATGTATGCGGGCCGATTTAAGATTTGAACTATCATTTTAACTAGAGATTTAAATGGAGTCAGCGAAACGAAATCTTATTTGGTCCACGCTTCAGAGATTTGTTTTAGCTATTTTATGTATTTTAGTAGAAATTAAATGCGGAATTTTTTTCATAGATCTGCTGCCGAATTGCGTAACTCACTCGCGATCGCAATCACCTGGATGTAAATTTTCATTGCTCCGTGTGTGTTGACAATCCGTGTCATCGGCAACTACGTACCACGCAATGAACATTGCTTTAATTTCAAAATGAAAGCTAATGTCAAAGTGAATGCATTACACAATTGCCCCACTGACTTAAAAATTGATGAATCTTCATTTCTTTTTCACTTTCAATCCTTGTTTAAAGCTCTTAGGCTATTAGGGGATGACTTTTCAAAAAATCTTTCCGAGTACTCACCTACGTTGTCCAAGGAACTCCTATGCAAAAATTCATCCTCGTAGACTTACCAGTTTAGGCTGTGCATTGTAAGTTTTAAGAATTGAAAGTTAGTTTCTTGACCAAAAAACAAATAGTAAGTTGGTCCCTATATAACGTTTTAGTAGACAGAAAGCACGAATGCTATACGTCTGAAGTGCCTGCTCGCGTTAGACGTAATAATTAGTGATTCAGCTAGCAGTAAAACACGTCCGATGCTTTGTTACATTCGCGCCAACCCTAACTCGCTCGTCTCGTTTGCATGCAGCGTCCCATAGCCCTATAAGATGCAGCTAGACATCCTTCCTGAAAACGATCGTCGGCATCTCATACCTACCTACTTATAGCTGCAGTCAATGAAAATACGTTGTGAGTTTCATTCAACGACTTTATTTGCGGAAAATAAATGTTTCCAGCTTTAAACGAAACGGAAATTGCAACGGAAATAACTGTTCCGGTGTTCGGAAAAAGGGAAGCATGCAGTTTGTACTGCAATTTGTTAATTACTCATCCCTTTCCGACGCTGTGTGGAGGTGTCGACGCAAATACTGCATGTCTTGTCTGTATTTCGCATGTCTTGTTGTGGCAATAAATCATTGTTCTTTCTTTTTTCTTTCTTTCAAATAGGGATTTAAGGTAACTCTGTTCTAGAAAATTGAGAGGAGTTACATAAAGACTCAAAATCAAGAAATTAGGAGATTCGCAGGAGAACGAAAGTAACCGACATAGCCCGAAGAATTGCCAAACTTAAGTGGCAGTGGGCGGGGCACATTGCTCGCAGACCGGATGGCCGATGGGACAGTAAAGTTCTGGAGTGGTGACTACTGGAAGGTGAAGCGTGGGTAGGCCCTCCACAAGATGGACCGACGACCTGGTGAAGGTCGCGGAAATCCGCTGGATGCGGAAAGCGCAGGACAGGTTGTTGTGGCGATGCTTGGGGGAGGCCTATGTCCAACAGTGGACGTCTTTTGGCCGAAATGATGATGATGATGATGACATAAAGACTTTCTTCTTTTACTAGCTGACACCCGGCCCACGGGTTCGGACCTTCGCTCCTGTATTACGTCAATAAAAAATGTTTTTCTTCGTACAAACTTTTCCACCCCTTCCACGGTTGTTCAGTATCACGTTTGTTGTTGAAAGACTGGAACAGTAATTAGTAAACAAATAACTTTCATGCAAAAGCAATCAATTTCAATAACAAAACGGTCTAATTATGATTTTCCGTGCTCTGCGCTTACCGCAGCCAATTAAACGAGCATGGCTTGGTGCATGAATGTAATAATCGAGAAAACAAAAATAAATTAGTAACAATACATGTGTTGTGTGTACATTGTACATAAATAAATAAAATAAATACCTATCTCATCATTGTCCTAGGTATACATAATCGTCACCAACTTCGAGTGTAGATTATCCTAACTGTCTCACACCTCGCTGCAGAAGGATAGGTTTCGAGGCTTGGTCCTGTAATCGGACTGACATAGTGGCGTTTGACATAGTGTATGTCGATTTCGTTCGCCAAAACGTTTATCACGAGGTCTCCGTTCGGGGCGAACCAAAAGAAAAATTCGCTCGCAAGCAGCATTCGAACATGCCACTTTTGATTCAGTTCACCAGTGCCGCTGAGCTACCGTAAACCGCTAAGCTACCGCGTTATTCATAGTTCTTTATAATTTTCATATCGAGTGCTTTCGGAGTCTGTAGCTCTTCGGGAAGTTATGCAAAATATTACCAGACATATAGACGTATATACACATTATTATTAACAGACATATAGACAAACAAGAAAGCGAATTTGTAAAAAAGTGGTAAATATCACTGAGGTTTTATGTACTACGTACTAGAGTAGACGTTACAAACTAAAAATATCGCGCAACTTGATGGCCGCGGGACACGCGCGACGCGAGCATGGCTAAGTGAGTGAGAGTGCAGGAGCTCTAATACGTGCTACAAACATTCGATTCAAGGTGTCTTCTTCAGTGTGAAAAATATGGAACATTGTTCAACTCTAAATATCATTTATTAATTATATTCTTTATTGTACATACACCAAACGAAAACAAATGACAGTAGTTTTAACAAGTTTTTGAATTTGATAAAACCATGGACGAAGAAAAACAAATTGAAAAAGTTAAACCGGCAATCGGACTGAAATAAATAATAATGGAAAAATATCACTACCGCAACAATGTAATAATCCTCTTGCTGTTAAAATAAAATTGTTTTCAAAACATTTGTTTTACAGTTTGCAAATTGTTGTTGGAAACAGCCGGTTAATAAAGTTTTGTGTATCGTAATGTTTTTGTTGGAAATCAACTGGTTTCTTTTAGCTATAAAAAATATGAAATAATAGATTATTAGTTCATCAAAAAACGGCTAACACAATAGGTTTTTTCAATTATTTCGCGACCGCTGGCGGCTTTGCGCCCGTTGATGAGATAATTGTATCCGTTCATAGTGTTCCTGTTTCAGTTCATGTGTTGTGTGTGTTCCCTTTTGTGTACACTGTGCAGTTTAACTTTTAATATTGGGTGAAATCAGATGGCGCGGTGAGCTGAAAGTTTGTTGTGTTTCATATCGTACTTTAAGCTTGAACGAAATGTCATCTCAGGGTGCATACTTGATAAGGGATTGTAGGGCCCGTACTCGTAAAATTAAATGTATGAAATGATAGTTCATGAAGTTAGATTCAAACTTGAGTATTCTAGAATATGGGCAGAGAGCAGCATTCCTTTACAGCTACAGTAAACCGTTAGGTAAATTCACAATGTGATATTAAGAGGCTTGTGGAATGAAACTAGCTTAGTGAGAACGGTATGTTAATATGGTTTGGGCATGTAGGGATGATGGACGAGAGGAGATTGACGAAACATGTATACGAGGCGAGAGTGGATTGAAAGTTGGAGGGGGACGTCCTACCAAGGATAATGAAAGTAGATGATGCGAAGGAGGAATGTCAGGATTGTAGCGAGTGGAAATCTATAATCACTGTTTACCCCTACAGGAAACAGGCGTGATAATATGTATGTATGTGTTTAAATCGATAATATCTGTTAAATTAAGTACATTAAGTTCCCAGCAATCCTATTACAGAAAATATTGAGTAAATTTTCTTTCCACAATTTATGTATTTAGATTTCACTTCGCTTGCGTAAATGCTTTAATTAGTGGTTAGTCTCGCCCTAAAATACACGGTGCAATAATCCATATATCGCTCAATATAGTCCTCATTTCCATACTCACACATAGCTATATTACCGGTGGTACTTGTATCCTCTATGTATTCAAAGTTTATGTTAACGAGATGTCTATATGCAGTGTAATAACAGCAGCAAACTGAATAATCAACGCTGGTAAACAACGGCAACTAGACGCAGAATTTGCACTCAACATTTATTTACTACTAGCTTAGACTAAAAGAATAAGATAGACGAAGCGCGTAGAACTAGTAAATGAAGCCAGAAAAAGAAACACAAAATGTTAAAAGAGTACCTACTATTCCACCCACAGTGTTCACTATAGGATAGAATAGATTTTTATTTCATTGGTTAAATAAGTTACATTTCATTTATAAAATGTAATTTAACAAGGGCTTTTGATGTATTTAATTTCGGCGCACTTTGTTCGGGGAGGGATCTTTTGCAACCTATTGCAGTGTTCACAAGCCGCGGTTGCGAGCGTCAATCATAAGCTACGTCTCCTGCGACCATATTTTTGTTATTTCTAACATCTAAAATGTTTTTCTAACAAAATGGGGATGGCCTAGCTGTTTGGCTACATTTGATTGGCCTAAACAAAATGTTAGCATGTTTTGTTAGAATGTCTTGTTTGATTTTGGTCGCAGGAGACCCGGCTTTATTAATTTAGTTTGAGGATTAGACGTACGCTCCAGATTGCGGCTCACGAACACTCTGGGTGGAATCGTAGGAACTCCTTTGCCATTTGAATGCCTTTTTCTGGCTTCATTCGCTAGTTCTATGCACTCCATCTATCTTATTCTTTTGGTCTGAGACTAAACTGTGTCCCGTAGTTTCACCCGCCGTGCGTCACATCGCGCGCTTGCGCTTACTTCGTTTTCACTTAGTGTTCTTTCTGACTCTTTTTATTTTTGCTCGGCTCCTGAGGGTCATAGCGCTATGTTAAAAAGCATAATAACCTCCCTCAAATATTGGGCTATGAAATGCAAAAATAATTTTACAAAACCGACTGATAGTTCAAGAGATTAGCGATTTCAAATAAAAAAAACACTATAGCTTTATTGTATTAGTATAGATGAAAATCAGATACACATACGTCTTTATACCTCTAAGAGCCCCCCTAGCCTACAGACTAAACTGTTGGCCAATAGTTGTGTTATACAACCTTATTCTTAGTTTATACTAATCCTCTTAAGGGGTCATTGTACTCATCATTACGAACAACTTGTACACACGGCTACACATCAAGCTGTACATTACCAGTATAAGCTGACCTCGCATTGTATAGGTTTTCCTTACAACGCGAGGTCAGCCTTTACTGGTTTTTTACAGTTTGATGTGTAGCCGTGTGTACTATGGGACCAACCCTGAAATCGCGGAAACAAAATCAGCTGTTTCCCATTCCCAACTACACCATCGGCCGACCAAAAGTTTGTAGTCTGCGGGGGGGCTGAGGGTCAACAGAACACCTGTATGTATTACGAGAGTACCTTTATTTTCCTGCATAAATAGTTTTCAGCTACGGACCGTCATCTCAATTAGCTGTTACATTTTTGTTTTACTCCTCATAAATGCTCGTTTAGAATTCTTCAACAGAATTTAAACTTTACGTTAAAACAATTATGAATTGTTTTCGGTAACCTCAGAATGCAGTTACGCCACTTTGTTCAGTAGAAGGGGAATAAATAAATACACTCGTGGGGCGTATAACGAGCGTAGTTAGTGAGAATCTAGAGAATGTTTTTTTTATCATATATTTTCGTACTTGAAAAATTTTATTTAAAAAGAAATGTTTTTCTCTCGAGTGTGCTTTATAGTGTTTTTGTCGAAGTATAATTACCATTTAAGGCATCGGATTTGAATGGGATGTGATAGCGTTCCAATTTTTTTAGTGGGAAAGTTGGCTCAATATTACGTCATTGGCTGTGGTGACCTCTCACTGCCAGCCGTGGTCAAGGCCATGGCCGACAGTGAAGAGGCGTGGGAGGTGGTCGCGTCCTTTTGCGAGGAGATTATCTCGCAGAAGGAAGCGGCGGAGCGGGTCAGGGAAGAAGACTCTCTCGCTGATCCGATCGACCGCAGACGGACAGGGCGGCGCAGGCGTCTATATGGCGATCTGATGCCACCCTAAATAAAGCCAGTGGGCGATAGATTGGGGGAGTCTATCGTCCGCATTGCACGGCCCTTGAGTTATGGTGATGTCCCAGGTGTGCCCGGACATCGCCAAAAGAGTGTGTAAAATTAAAGTATGTAGGCCCTGAAGTGGGCCGCGCTGGATGGGTCGCGAAAGTCATGCGTAGCAGTTCTCGTGGCCCATCCACCCAAGGCGAAAGTAGGCACACGGCGGAGTTTTTAGTGGGTGCGAGCCCCACATAACCACACTGCTTCCCCGGCTGTGTGACATGAGATAGGCATTTTATCCGCTTAAAAAAATAAAAAAAATAGTAACAGATCTGTGGGCTGTGGAGCCAATAGCGGGCTGTTAGCGTGACACTTGTCAGTTTGATATGCTGCCACCATAAATAAAGTAAAGTTAATAAAGGTGACAGGTGGTAGACAGCCTCGTTGGTCTAGTGGTTGTAAGCGCAACTGCTGAGCGTGGGGTCCTGGGTTCGATTCCTGGGTCGGGCAAAGTGTTATTGGGTTTTTTCATTAGGAAATTCTCAGTAGCAGCCCGGAGTCTGGATTTGTGCCCGGTCAGTGGCAATAGGCTCGCCCCCTATTACATAGGACTATAACATAACTGGCGAAATGTGGGTGTACTATACCTATGCCTACCCCTTCGGGGAAATACAGGCGTGATGTTATGTTATGTTATGTTGTTAATAAAGGTGCGTGAACTTGTCGCCGCGTACAGGTGTCTTTTAGGACACCAGTGCGCTAACCATTTGCTTGATCATCAGTGCTGTTTTGGATGCAGAGTCACTAAAATTGTATTTTACGGCATATCTAGCAGCGGTTTTTTAGGCCTAATTTATTTTGCATCGAATGCCAAAAACATGGTGGGCGTGCATGTGTATTTATATGTTGGTGGCGCAAAATTGACGACATCCGTTTCCGTAGTAATAGATAGAAGATAACATTTCTATTACCATATTATTTAGATTTCTATGGCTGCCAGTCAGAGTAAATAAATTCATCAATCATCAACTCAGCCTATCGCGGTCCACTGCTGGACATAGGCCTCTCTCAAGTTGCGCCACAACACTCGGTCCTCTGCCTTCCGCATCCAGTACCCCCCAGCCACGTTTTTCAGGTCGTCGGTCCACCTGGTGGGGGGGCGCCCTTCGCTGCGTTTGCCGTCTCCACTCAAGGACTCGTCTGCTCCAGCGGCCATCGGTCCTTCGACAGACATAACCAGCCCACTGCCACTTCAGCTTACTGATCCTACAAGCTATGTCGGTCACTCCGGTTCTTCTCCGAATAATCTTGTTTCGGATTTTATCCTTCAAAGAAACTCCAAGCATAGCTCGCTCCATAGCTCGCTGAGCGACTTTAAATTTGTGGACTAGCCCAATTGTCAGTGTCCACGTCTCGGCGCCAAATAAAAATTTTGCTCGGGTAAGTAAATTAATTACCCGAGCAAAATGTATTTTTTCACTTACTTGCTTCTACAAAGAAGCCCTTTTGAATGAGTAATTTTATAGTTTCCTTTAATAGATGAATAACACGAGATAACAAACAGTTAGGCTAGTTAGCAATTATTTTTATATCCATTATGAATAAAAATCTTATTAATTGTATTAAAATGTAAATCAATGGCAATACTGATCGTGACGTAGCCTTGGGCCGTCGCGGGAAGACAATACCCTGGAAGACATACTATTATACTATCGGGCTGATTATGTAGGTTTGCATCTCGGCCGAATAAAAAAAGGCGGACGGAATCTCGCTAAGAAAATATTGTAGCACTTATTTTTTTCTTAAACCCACTATAATGTCTACAGCATTTTGACACACCAGATATTCAACGTGTTATTGAAATAACTGAAAACCTCTTAAGGGGTCATTGTACTCGTCAGTATGAACAACTTTTATTATGAGACTAATCCTGAAATCGCGAAAAAAAAACAGCTGATTCCTACATTTGTGTTCACATAAATCGACAAAATATAGGGATCAGCTGTTTTTTTCACGATTTCAGGGTTGCTCCTATGGTAAAAGTTGTTCGTACTGAAAAGTGCAATGACCCCTTAGAGGTTTTTTTGTTTCAATAAAAAGTTGTATATTGTTATTTTATCCGTGACACTACGGTAATGTCTACGATCACACGAGATTTTTTGCGTAATAGCGGCTTTTTGTCTTACTATGGGCGCGAATGTGTGCGTGCCAGCTCGTAATTTTATAACGATATTATTTAAATAACATTGGTATTTTTGTCCTTTAAACTTTAACTTTGAATATCTTGAAAGAAACAATTTCATACTTGGGTTTGAACACTATACCCTCGAGCTATCATCATGTAGCTCATGTCGACACGACAGAAGAAGAAAAAGCCCGTAATTTGAAGCTAGCCGTCTTACTATGGGTGCTTCACTTATTGTTTAGCGAGACTCCGTCCGCCTTTTTTTATTCGTCCAATTCAATTCAATTCAATTCAATCGTTTATTGCGAATATAGGTAAGGTAGGTGTTACATGAATATTGTCATAAAAACAATCTTTGTGCAGCTATATTCAGCCATTTAGCATGCAACAAGAAACACACAATTCTACGCCAAGCTATTAACTGAAGCGTCCATGCATATGCATTGTTTGTCTTCTTTTGACTCTGTTTTATTTGCTTTGTTTATTACGCTCTTCGTTCTTTGTTTGCTTTTACGCTTTTCATTCTTAAAATAGTAAGCAGACTACGTGGAGATAAAGATCTGTAAATAAATTCAAGAGAATTTATTGTCACCTTGCCACCCTTTGAAATTTCGCTGTCCTTAAACCACAGATTACATAATCTTAAACTATCAAGCCAACTATACCAAGCACTTAACGTCGCAACCCTGTTTGTTTTCAATCTCAAGGTGACAGAGTTCACTCAACTAATAGACAGACTCAATATATAGAGATTCAATGGCGTATAAACCACAGTTTCCAATCTAACACATCTCTGTGATCCTATTTATTTATTTATTTCCAAGAACATAGTACATCGAGGTCTTAAAGTTATAATTATAATAATCACACATATTCTACCGACAATAGGCGTGGAAATATTAAAAAGATGATTAAGATTCTATTCAAGAAATGCTGCGTCCAAACCGCATCGTGTGAATGTAGCCGGTTGCCACAATTGTTCTGCACCCCTGTATTCATACTGCGCGTTGAAATTCACAACGATGATATCATACAGGATGATTCATTTGAATAGGTCAAAAGGGAGAAATTTTAAATTATGGGAGCTAGAGAATTTTATTTATTTGCTTAGGAACCACGATTTTGGAGTACCGTAGAATGGTCAAAGCCTACTTTGCACCAAAATTTAATCCATCTGGGGCCTTACTGGATCGAGTGCTGAATCAAACGAACTTGAATTCGAGTTAGTGTCAAATCGTACTGGATTTTTTTAGGAATCGACATAAGTTCGATTTGATTCCACTAATGCTGTGCGAGGACGCTGAGCGGTAAGCGAAGAAAAATCCAAGAATATAATTTATTTATTTCGCTATCCTCTGTTCTCTGCGTTCATGTCCCTGCGTGATCGAATCAGAAACGAGGAGATTCGCAGAAGAACGAAGGTAACCGACACAGCCCGAAGAATTGCCAAACTTAAGTGGTAGTGGACGGGGCACAATGCTCTCAGAACGGATGGCTGATGGGGCAGTAAAGTTCTGGGAGTGGTGACCGCGTACTGGAAGGTGGGTAACCGCAGCGTGGGTAGCCCCCCCACAAGGTGGACCGACGAACTGGTGAAGGTCGCGGGAATCTGCGTCGTTTTGGTGATGCTTTGTGGGGGCCTATGTCTAGTAGTGGACGTCTTTCGGCTGATGGCACAGCGCCGTTCTCATAATGGTGGATTTTTCCTCGCTCACCACTGAATTTCCTCGCATAGCACTGGTGGAAAGCCACCCTTAGGGGTTAATGATTGCTAAATTAATTAGAAACCCTTGAACCCTATTTGTAATGAAGGGGCTTACGAGCGTGCCGTTTGTTTTAATGTAGAAATGTCCCAAACAAACAAATATATCGAGTAGGTACGCCAAATCAAATACTCATGGAGAGAAATAATTTACTTAAATATTGAAAATTACTAATCTTAAAGCAGTCATCATCATCATCATTTCAGCCGAAAGACGTCCACTGCTGGACATAGGCCTCCCCCAAGCATCGCCACAACGACCGGTCCTGTGCCTTCCGCATCCAGCGGATTCCCGCGACCTTCACCAGTGGCCTGATTCACAAACGTTCGAAAAGTTTCCGTTTCCGAAGTGAAATTTGACCGGCAAATAAAACAAAACGACCACTTCCTGCGACCATGAACGCTGCAAAGCAGTCGAAACATCAGGAAAACCAATTTTAATAATAATACACGATGTAATTCGGTTAAACTTGTTTTTTTAAGAAACAAAACGATTTGAGAACCGAACGGAATCGGAAACGCAACGCGAAATTCATGGAAACTCTTACGTGAGCCATTTGCTGTCGGAAAGCACTCGATGTAAAATTAAAGAACTATGAATAGCGTTTCCGAATGCGTTCGATTCTCAAATCTTTTTTTTCTGTAATGTAACAAGTTTGGCCGGATTACATAGCGTATTATTATTAACATTGCTTTTCCTGATGTTTCGAATGCTTTGCATTATTCGTAGTCGCAGGAAGTGGTCGTTTTGTTTCGTTTGCCGGTCAAATTTCACTTCGGAAACGAAAACTTTTCGAACGTTTGTGAATTAGGCCACAGGTCGTCGGTCCACCTTGTAAAAGTAGTAAAGCAGCTTAAAGCAGTGCTTAAAGGAAATTTATATTTACACGCTTAAAAAAGTAAGGATTCTAATTACAGTATTATTATCACAAACGAGGCGAAATGATAAAGATATAAATTGTGCTTGTGTGTGTGTTTTTCGTTACACAATTTATGACTTTCAACATCATGTCTGCTGAAAGACATTTACTGCTGGATATAGGCCTCCCTCAAAAAGGTGGATATGCCTATATCAACGTAGTCGGCACCAAAAAAACAAGCAAAGTACGTGTAAGTTGCAAGTGGTCGAGCGGAGAACGTATTGTTGGAAAGTTATTGTTTATCGTTAAAAATTTCACGTTGTATTTGATGTTATATGTTTAAAGTAATAGGGTGTTTGACAATTTTTGAAAATGTACGTAAAACGATGGCGAAACATACAATTAAAGCATTCATTAACAAATAATTACTAAAATATGCTTGTAAAATTAAATAATCAAGATTTTAAATTTTCATTTCAAATTTCGCACTAAAACGCTAAGTCACGTGACATTATCGTCAACCTACGTCACTGTTCTAGTTCCGGTCAGTGTTCCGGTCAGTGTTGCCGGAATTCCCATAAAAGTACTACACGCTTACCAAAAAGGTACGAATTTGACAAAAAGTAAAAAATCGGAACGCGGTTTTTTTTTGTCACATGAGACATGACTAAAACGTTTTGTAGTTTGTGTTTGAATCACGCACATACATAACAAAAGCTTTTAAATTACGTATATGTGCAAAATTTCAACAAAATCGGTTAACAGGTTTTCAGGGTTTAAAGAATTCAGTGGGTGAACAAGCACTCATCCCCTGAAAAAAGATACGCGTCGAATTGAGAACCTCTTCCTTTTTTTCGTCGGTTAAAATCACTGATCATCAAATAAATTGGACAAATTAATTTGACTAGCGGCATACCACCTCATACCACCCTTAAATGAGATGGCCACTTGATTCGGGACACACGGAATATTAGCTGTCACTTATCCTATAATCTACCTCTTTTCAACCAAAAAACTCTTTGTAACAAGATTATTTATGTTTAAAGGCTTAAGCGAACATCTGCGGCTTGTGTTATGTAAGAGAAGAATAAAATGAAGGCTTTACCTAAATTATACCATTTGAATTCGTAATGGCACGAGCAAAGCTGGGGCACTAATTAATTAGCGGCTAGGTTTTAATCAACTGGTGCAGTCACTTGATGTATGGTCGAGTAATTCTGTTTATTAACACTTGTACTCGGACGCCGTGAGAGAGAAAAGCAAATTAAATGGAAAGCGTAATTTAAGTTGTTTTTACTCAAATGTGTTGCGAGCTTTAATAAGGGTTGGGACACATCTTCGTGTTACAGCTTCGTCTTCATGCCACGGCATTGCGCCGTATAGCGGTGCTTATAATTCAGCACCACTGCCGAAATATGGTGTTGGTTGGCAGTGAAACATAATTTAATAATTTACAATAATAATAACATAACATCACGCCTGTATTTCCCCGAAGGTGTAGGCAGAGGTGTATAGTACACCCACATTTCGCCAGTAATAATAATAATGTAATATAAAAATAATGTACTTCAATTTGGTTGATCAATTCTGGTTTAAAATTGATATTTGATTGAAAACTTTTTTTTGTTATAA
The DNA here is from genome assembly GCA_949699075.1 of Asteroscopus sphinx. NCBI lineage: Eukaryota > Metazoa > Arthropoda > Insecta > Lepidoptera > Noctuidae > Asteroscopus > Asteroscopus sphinx. The sequence goes on from OX453002.1 coordinate 5,640,237, forward strand.
TATGATGGCGAAATGAGCTAAAGGCCCACCTGATGTTATGCGGTTATCTTTGCTAATAGCATCTGCAATACCACCTAGGCTGTTGCCTAAGTGTTACCGCAAGTCGGTTCGCAAAACTGAGACACGAAGATGGAAGCTTTAATTTGCATGCCAATTACAAGCAGAATATAGCATAATTATTAAATCACCAATTTTATATCTGGTACAGTCAACCTCACGTCAGTGGTAACAGTTTGACCTTGACAGCGTCTTTATTTCGTAAGCAGTAAGGGTGATTGTCGTAATTCAATTGTAACCACTGACGTGTAGTTTACCGTACCACCTATATTCTACGCAAGTAAATGGTTCTTTCTTCCTTTTATGACACTGGTTTAGAAGATGGACAAAATTACGATGCGCCACGATGACGTCGCGTTGTGCTTCAGTGACGACAACGCGTTGTGGTACTTTGACGATGCTGCAGGCATTGTGAGGGAGGTGGGGGTCTTTATGGACGCTCCGCACCCAGGGAAGATCGAGGACAGTGTCGGATTCCAACCGATTAAAACTGCCACGGTATTTGCTATGGGCCGAGGGTGTAGGATACGTTTTGCACTTTGCTCCCAGCGTCCCCGGCTCGCCACAAGACGATATTAGTATGGTGATCCTAGTAGCCCCATCTATGTATATATCTCGGCCCTTAAAGTGCTTGTTCACGGCGCGAGTAACATGCGTATGTTGACGCACTTGCGCAAGTTATGTGCATCGTTTAAAATACCGTGTAAAGAAGTACGAGTCGAGTGCCTTACGAATGCACCGCAGTAGGCCGCGCGTGTAGCCCGCGCCTATAACTTGCTCCAGCTACTTGCACCGTATACAAGCTCCAGAAATGTGTCATGGATTCGTGTCGCTTTTTGCTGTGACGTCATTCCGAGAGAGCTGCTTAATGACCGTCATATTGCAGTGAGTTTATTTTTAATGCTTTGTTCTAGCATATTACTGTTGACACAGAAGGACAAACGACTGGCTCCTTTTCACTTTGTCATCATGGTTCTCTGAGTAACACGGAATGAGCCAAAAAATAAACGTGTTATGGTCTTATATCTCCTTCTCGTTTAACGAGTCTGTCTGTAGAAGATCATTTACTTTCTGAATAAGAAAGTATTGCTCTAAAATGTTGAGGCGTCTTTTTATTTTTGATTCGGAAAGGAAATAAGTAGGAAATTAAGTTACCCTAGATACCGCCGGGTAAAGTGTATAAAGTGAGATGGAGAAAAAAAGCATCAACTTAATTCTGAGAACTGAAACTAAATATTTGTTCGAAAACAACTCATGCGTTTAATTTTATTATGAGCGCAAGACTTTTTCTTAAGCAAAGCTTTAATATTTTTACTCTAGCGGCCTGTAGGTTCAGAGCTCCTAGCATTAGTTTTTACTATAGCAGCCTGTACGTTCAGAGCCCCTAGCATTAGTTTTTACTCTAGCAGCCTGTAGGTTCAGAGCCCCTAGCATTAGTTTTTACTCTAGCAGCCTGTAGGTTCTGAGCCCCTAGCATTAGTTTTTGCTATCTCGTGTAAGTAACGTTATCGTTAAGTTATCGACAAATTTTATATGGGAGTGTATATGAATTTAATATAAATGTTTAGTTCCAAATACGCACACGGTGGCGCTGGTAAAACTCCCATATAAAATTTGACGATAACCACGCGATGAATGACGCAAATGAAAATGTATGGGAATGACATATCTCAACAAAAAAATCATTCGTTCAGATATGTCATTCCCATACATTTTGATTGTTTTCTATTAGCGTTGACGATTGTAGATTGTGTAGATTGTCAACTTGGCTAGGGGGGCAGTTCTATTACATTAATGCACACTTTGTATCATACAGAGTTATGGCTAAAATCTCCATGTTAAAATAATATTATGTCTCCAACGAGTATTTCAGATCCAAAATTCACTTACATTTACGTTTCGATATGTCAAAATGAATCGTGGTAGGGCTACAAAATGCTGTTGAGATTGCCGCGATATTGCAGTGCGTCACATTTGTTCGCCAGTTGACGGGTTTCACGCCAGAATGCGTAAAAAAGCTGCATCACTTTGCGATTGCGCGGTAACTCCAACAGTATTCTGGAACTGATTGCATTTGATTCGTCACGACTGCGACTGTCCAATCCAGAAACACTGAGTGGACAGGGTAATAGGTAAGATAAAATAATTACCTACCTGGGTGTTCACTTGTACTCCCTATATCTTCTCATGGGTGTCGTAAAAGGCAACTAAGGGATTCACCAGAGGATGGGCAACAGCGTTCTCTGAGTATTTACCAACCAACTGCGACAACCAACCCGCCTGGCAAGTGTGGCGATTATGGCATATCTCCCTTTTCGGGGAGGCCTATGTCCAGCAGTGGACGTCTTTCGGCTGAAATGATGATGATGTTCACTTGAGGTCGTCAACCAGTGCATCCTGCCTGTCATGAGTTACGGTGCCGAGATGTGGACACTGACAGTTGGGCTAGTCCACAAATTCAAAGTTGCTCAGAGAGCTATGGAATGAGCTAGAGTTTCTTTGAAGGATAAAATCCTTAACGAGATTATCTGGAGGAGAACCGGAGTGAGTGACATAGCTTGTAGGATCAGTAAGCTGAAATGGCAGTGGGCTGGCAATGTCTGTCGTAGGACCGTTGGCCGCTGGAGCAGACGAGTCTTTGCGTGGAGTCTGCGAATCGGCAAACGGGCTACCAGGTGGACCAACGAACTGAAGTAGAAGGTGGCTGGGGTTACTGGATGCGGAAGGCAGAGAACCGAGTTTTGTGGCGCAACTTGGGAGAGTCTTATGTCCAGCAGTAAGTGAACATCAATCAACTCAGCCTCTCGCAGTCCACACTGCGAGAGGCTGAGTTGATTGATGTTCACTTACTGAAATACCTAGTAACATAGTTTTAAGTTAATGTTGTTACTAACCTATCTATTGTTGTTATATGGATACTATAATATCCGGAAAAACCGAGAAAAGGCCGAGAAAGCGCTGGAATGAAGAAAAGAAAAAAATGAACCAATTAAGTCCAAGGCATTTTATAACGTTAATTGCAATTGTGTTTTATTAAGCTCGGAGGCCTGGACAGTGGTACCAATATTATTAAACAGTTCAGTAACAGAAAAAAAAACGCACAGCTGAAACTGCTGAAGGGAAGATAAACGTGCACTAAGAAAATATTTTTCTAAATTAAATTAATTATTCGATATGTGAAGTTTTTTCAGTTATTTCTTTCATGTATAAATTGCGTAATTTTGAGCAACTTTCTTAAAACTACAACGGGAAATATTATGAAAAACAATAATAATACATAATAAAAATCATTTATTGCAGGCATACACCCATATAACAGTCACATAAAGTTTTATTTAACAAACAAATTATAGTGATTAAAATGATTAAAAGATACGGGACATGTTAAATCTTTTTACGCGGGCAAAGCCAGCCGCAAGAGCACTCCTATTATAATATATTAATTTCATATTCGAATAAATGGTTCCGCATTTACATTTAATTATTAAAAAAAAAGTATTTTTAATTTTATAAATACGTTTTTTTGGTCAATCGAAAGGCACTCCGCTACAACTGGGTGTCCCACGACACGACACCTCTCGTATTTTATTAAAATTTCTTGGTTTTACTTCACCGGGTGAACTCTGTCAAATAAAGAGCTCTACTACGACTCTTAGTCATACAGAAACTGCCGCCAGTGCACACGATACTCACAACATTTTCGCGCTGAAAAAGTGCGATGCAAATCAACTCAATTGAGGGCGCCCTTACAAAGACAGGAGTTGCAAAAAAAAAGGTGTGAAGTACGAAGACTACAAAGTGTTTACGATGGCAATTCTGTTAGGGTTCGATCCTGTTATATTTGATATATTTTATTTACATAGTGTTTTTTAAAGATAAAGATCATTTATTTGTCAAACATGCGTTTACATACAAATTAAAGCATGCAAGATATAAAATAATGTGAAGCACCTACATGTTTTGCCTACCACGGCGTACTAATTTAAGTATTTTAACAAAATAATTTAAATAAAATAATGAATGTCTATAAATTTCTAACTAATCAATAATTTAATAATTCAAAATAAAAACAAATAATAATAAAATAGAAATTTATGTCAGAATAATCAACTGTCATCATTGTCCCAGAAATTCATGTCAAATAATCATTATTCAATTAATCATAGTGTTGAATTACATTATTAATTGATTTTTTTGTTTTGTATTTGACTTTTTTTTATATACCTCCTATTTTAACATTGATCGCTGTAAATGTGAACACAGTTTAGCCATTGATGGCACAGAGTATCGGATCGTTGGGTGGTCTAGTCTTCTTATCGTCACACCTGCGCCTGCGTCCACTGACAAACGCATCTGGCTTCAGCTGAGAAACACTATCTATGTAGTAGTTGAGACCAGTGCCGCAGACCTTAGCAGTAGGATGTGGAAGGTTAAGCAACAGCGCCATCTTGACTTTCAGTAATTTTTCACAATTGCAATCACACGTCGTTGAGTCTTCTCGTCGCCTATACCGCAAAGTTTGAAGACAAAGGTCTTCAACAAGTGCGTCCTGCCTGTCATGACTTACGGCGCCGAGACGTGGACACTGACAGTTGGGCTAGTCCACAAATTTAAAGTCGCTCAGCGAGCTATGTAGCGAGCTATGCTTGGAGTTTCTTTGAAGGATAAAATCCGTAACGAGATTATCCGGAGAAGAACCGGAGTGACCGACATAGCTTGTAGGATCAGTAAGCTGAAGTGGCAGTGGGCTGGCCATGTCTGTCGAAGGACCGATGACCGCTGGAGCAGACGAGTCCTTGAGTGGAAACCGCGAATCGGCAAACGCAGTATAGGGCGCCCCTCAGTCAGGTGGACCGACGATCTGAAGAATGTGGTTGGGGGGACTGGATGCGGAAGGCAGAGGACCGAGTGTTGTGGCGCAACTTAGGAGAGGCCTATGTCCAGCAGTGGACTGCGATAGGCTTAGTGATGATGATATCACACGTAACATAATTACATACATACCCTACCTACATAGCAGCCCGGAGTCTGGATTTGTGCCCGGTCAATGGCAATAGGCTCGCCACCTATTACATGGGGCTATAACATAACTGGCGAAATGTGGGTGTACTAATACACCTCTGCCTACCCCTTCGGGGAAATACAGGCGTGATGTTATGTTATGTTATATTACTATTGTGGTCGAGCAATGAAATCATTATTAATCATTAATTAGTTCACTTCAGTGAATTTTTCTGTCATTTAACCTACATTATCCTCACACAATTCTTTCCCAATCATGTAACAAATCTTTGTACCAATGCTTATTTGAAAAGGGTATATCCATGGAGTTAATTGGACCAACATTTTGGAACCGTGCAACTAGATTCATTATTAATGTTTTGAAAGTGCATGTATTTACATACAAATGCTTATTCGAAAAAAAACAGTCTATGACTTTGTCATAGGAAGAAAAACAACGTTCGGTTTACGCGGAAAACCCTAATTCTAAAACGAAAGAGTTTTGTTGCATGATTTAAGTAACAGAGACACAGGTGCGCGTTTTAAGATACATTGTGGTACTAAACAATTTTAAGAAGCACTAGCCACATTTTACTTATTCAGTTACGAAACGCCATTTCGAGTTAAGTATATACTTTTATTCTGTAAATTTAAATGAATTAAGATTATAGCTTTCTTATTAGCGTGTGTTTTACACTCAAAATAATAGAGTAGATAATTGAGTTACTTATAAAAAAAACATCGCATATATACTAAAATTGGTTTTCCTGACGTTTATTTATTCAGATGGAACAGCAAACAGCTACAATATAAAAACTAATAATAATATTAATGAAATTCTTTATTCGGACAACTAGATCCATTACATAATTTTATTGTTAGTAGGAACTTAAAACTATATTAGTATTTAATAACTACAAGTGACTTAGTCCTCTGGATGAGATTCCACACCAGAGGGCTCTCAAACCTATTACTTATCATGTTCAGGATGCTGTTACTGCTCCCACGGATTCTGCTTAGCAGTGAAGCTGCCTTTTTACGCCAGATAGCATCAAAACTATCTGTGCGTGCCTCAGCAAACATATTTGATGCACTGCAGAAGCGTGGAAGACGTAACAGCACCCTAAAGGCATTGTTAAATTGGACGCGCAGAGAATTGTAGGCCTTTTGGGTATATCTGAACCACAAACTCGCTGAGTACAGAGATGTACAGTACGCTTTGAATAAGGTAATTTTCACTGCGTCCGTACATCGAGCGAATCTGCGGGCCAGCATGTTCGCCCGGACCGACAATGCTCTGCGCTCCCTCTCCATGTCAGCATCATCTCCAAGGTTATCGGTTACGACATGCCCAAGATACTTAAACTGGTAGACTCGCTTAAGTGGATTACCATTAAGTAATACCGATGGAACGAAAATTGGGCACTTCGCACCCGCCTTGAAGATCATGTACTCAGTTTTCTTCACATTATACGTCAAACCGTGAGCGGTTGCATATTTTTCACACGCAGCCAGCAGCTTCCGTAATGCGCAAATCGAGGGAGCCAGCAGCACCATATCATCGGCATAGCTTAGGTTATTGACACAAATGCCATCTACGTAACATCCTACGGGCATCTGACTGAGTTCCTCGATTAGCGCATTAACATAAAGGCTAAAAAGTAATGGTGAACTCAACCCCCCCTGCCTCACTCCACATTCAAGTCTATATTGACTCGACAATTCACCCGCCCACTTTACATTATTTTCCTGATTGAGGTACCAATACCTAAAAAGTGACACCAACTCTGGTGGCAGGCCCGTTTCATTTAGCTTCTGCCATAATTTATCATACGACACTAGGTCAAATGCTTTTGAAAGGTCCAGAAAGCAAGCATAAACCGGGGTCTTCCTGTCAGTGTAGTATTATACAGTGTGCTTGAAGCTTAGAATAGCTGTCTCAGTTGACAAGCCAGGACAAAAACCGAACTGAGCGTCATGTAACTTAACATGCTTGTTCAAATATGAGTTAAGCACACTGTCAAACACCTTCGCTACTATCGTGGCCAACGAAATGGGTCTGTAGTTGGATTTTTCAGACACATCCCCCGTTTTACTCTTGACAATCGGTACCACCAGAGTTCTCATCAGAGCCAGGGGTAGGTGTGAATGATTTAAACACAAATTACACAACAGCGCGAGTACTCTAGGAAGGTGAAAACCAGCATGCTTAAGGTGTTCTACACTGAGACTGTCATAACCTGGTGATTTTCCACCCTTCATACCCCTGATAGCATGGTCTATATCTCTTGCTAGTATAATGATTGACATTTGTTCCCCCCGATTCTCAATATCAAACCGTCTGCATGCTGGTCCTAAGGGCGATTCTACTACAAAATGCTCTTTAAAAACATTAGCAATGTCTCTCGGACTGGACACACCGTCGACACTCACTGGAATACCAGGCCTAGCGTTCAATTTATTTGTGCACTTCCAGAAACTTTTAAAATCTGTGTTTGTGTAGTGTGTCGCCATCAAGTCCATTTTGATCTGTTCTTGATGGTTCTGGCACCACCTAAGCTTACTTTTAAAAAATTTACGCGCCTTCACCATGTCTTTGAATAATGGGCCGCCAGATGGCTTACCGTAGACTACCCATGTATTAAATGTAAGCCTGGCATTCGAGTAAGACTCGCTCACGTGCCTATTCCATCCTGCTAACAACTTTTTATGTTTGCCCCTTTTTGCTATACAGGTAGTAGTCGCAGCTTTACGTAACACACAAATCACATCATCATACAATTTATTTATGATATCTTTATGGTAGACATTTTCACATGTTTTTCCACAACAACTTTGAAATTCACTTGGCAAATCTATACATTTTAAATGTGTATTACATAATTTTGTATATTCGCGTATCTCCTTTGGGTTTCTATCGCCCCATTTAACTTGATTACATGGTAAACTACCCAAAGAGATTTTTTGTTTAATAACGTTAAAATTACATGTAACAACTAACGGATAGTGGTCTGACCAATAAACATCATACTTCACATGTACGTCCACAACACACTGCCACGAAGCCCTTGTGACAATACAATGGTCAAGCCATCTGCGGCACCCGTGAACTTCGCTAATAAAAGTGAAAGTGTCTGATGATAGACATAGCTTATTAGTGTCCGCACATATCCAGTCCTGTTCCGTAGAGAATTCTAAGAGTTCAGTGTAAAAACGCTCACCTGGATGTGCATTTAAGTCCCCGAGGATAAACACAGATTCAACACTATTTTCTTCAATAATAGCACTAATCGTACTTAAGCAGTCCGTAAACTCCGGTAAATTCTCGGCACAGTCCGTAGGCATGTAAACACAGACAACCAGCACGGGCCGATCGTTTGTAGTAATACAAACAGCCGATATACGGGGGTTCACACACTGTACCACAGACACATACTGGAATACAGATTTACGCCATAAAAGTGCCACACCTCCAAATGGTCTACCCCTGAGGATACCGACACTGGTGTCCATCGCAGACGTCCCAGTGCTTCCAAAGTCCTCATGAATGTCCGCCAGGTAAGACAATTCACAGGGCAGCAGCCACGTCTCTTGAAGGGCAATAATGTCAGCAAAGCCGCATAACTGCTTTATACCGTCCACAGACCGTTTTACATTTTTGCAGTTAAATGTTACCATAGTAGCATTATACATTATCAACAGAAAACATTCTTTTCTTCTCATCATTTTGGTACGGCATAAAACGACGACACGTCACACCGTCTGGCCAGGTCTCATCATTTAAGAACAAATCTAATTTATGCCTCGTAACCATCATTTTAAAGGCATTGTAACTCCGTTCTGTTTTCATTTTTATTTTTTGAAGAGTAACAGTTTCTTTGGTTTTTGTGAAAATGTAGTCTACTATGTCATTTTCAGAGGTATTTTTGTGGACATTGGACACGAACAATGGGATTTTAAGGTCTGCAGGCCTAAATTTATCTTCTGGTTTAATTGACGCTTTTCCTCTGATGCCCTCCGTCCTATTTCTGTGTCTTCTTTTCTGCACCTCAACCCACTGGTTGTCAAATAAAGAATCTTTTGTCTTCCATTCTCCTTTCGACATAACGACTTCCGCCAAAGATTTATTATTATTTAAGTTCGCATCGTTAGCCGTGTTCACTACGGTGTGAGAGGCGGTCGCCGTGAGCTGTTCCTTTGCTGCGATTGTAGTGTTTGTGTGCGTGCAAGATGCGCTTATTCGTGATGTCTGCGCGTGCGCGTTATGAGCGGGCGTGTGTGTGAGGGAGGTGGAACTACAATCATGCACCATACTAAGTTTTTGTGTAGGTGACGACGACCGCAGATTATGAACTTCTTGTTTCGCGCTTACTGTTCCTACCTCCGTTGCGGAAATATTTGCAATATTCAAAAATCCGCTCGGGCCGCTATCTAATAAGTAGGCACCGCGTCTTTTGTTAATATTATCACCATCATTCAATAATGATGCATATTTCATGTTTTCCAACTCTGTTTTTAACAACTCACTCGTAACATAAGTTTCCTTAATTTGTTTCAGTTCCGATTGTAGTAACACAATATCTTTTAACAACCTAGTTGGGTCTATGTGATCAAAAGTTACCGGTGGCAACCTATGTAGTTCTCTTGCCACGAAGATGGGTACTTTATCCGGGTCAACATTTTTAAAAGCAGTAATTATATCTTCTATATCTTTTTGCTCCTTATTTTTACGTCTCAAAACTTTTTTGACGGTAGTTGCAACGGACGTAAAAAATAGTTCCTTCGCGACACTGATTTCTGACGTGGAAAAAGCACTTAAGATAAGCCTTATCAGGCTCTCTTCGTCCATTACTGAGATTTTATTTTGAGCAAAACATAATAGCTCATTAATAACTACGTTGCACTGAGAACATTTTAACAATTTGGTAGACATTTTTTTATTCTGCACCCGTTCACTTACGCGTTCGCGCGGAGACTGAGAGACTATACATACATACATACATATTATCACGCCTGTTTCCCATTGGGGTAGGCAGAGACTATGGATTTCCACCTGCTACGATCCTGACACACCTCTTTCGCTTCATCTACGTCCATTAACCTCGTCATGCATGCTCGTCGGTTTAGAGAACTCTTAACCTGGCATTTTTTGAGAACATCCGCGATTTGATCGCGATACATTCGCTGAGGTCGTCCCCTTCCAACTCTTCCATCCACACTCGCTTCGTATACTTGTTTCGTCAATCTCCTCTCGTCCATCCTCTCTATATGTCCAAACCATCTTAACATACCTTTCTCAATCTTTGTCACTACATCTTTTTTCACTCCACAACGCTCCCTTATCATGTTATTCCTTACTTTATCTCTCAAAGTTACACCACACATACTTCTCAAAGGTCTCATTTCTACTGCATTTATTCTGCTTTCATGTTTCTTCTGCCATACCCAACTTTTACTACCATACATATTCAGACTATACATATTCAGTATAAACAATATTGCAGCCCACAGCGCTGTTCACAGATTAACTGTAGTACATGCAGTCAAATTATGTAAACCACTAGGTTGATTAAATAAAAATTAAACAATCTAAACTAAAATTGCTAGAAATAATTCCTAAAGTTAAATTTAACACTAATGAAGCATCTCTTAAAGAATTAGGCCTTTGAATGGTTTCGTATGCTTTGCAGCGTTCGTGGTCACAGGAAGGCTAAGATGTCAAGCGCCTTTACAGATATTTCTAAAATTTATTTTAATCTACCGTACAATTTTCAATTAATTTAAATCGTTACGATGCTCGCAGTAATCACTCAGAATTTCATTATTTTTTACAGAGTAGCGTGCTGTTTGGGAATTGATTATTTTTAGACTGGGTTCCAAAGAGGTGGTGGTGGTTAATAGAGTTATTTGTTCAGAATTCAGAAATACCTAAAATGAGTGACGGCACTCTTAAAAGGTGATATTCAGTATTAGATCGAGACGGCCCTTATCCAAAATTTACTCGAGCTTAGTAATTATTGCTACCTATTCATAGTCGCAGGAATTCGCTGGATGCGGTAAGCACAGGGGTGTGATTCTCGCGTAGTAGACATTATCTCGAACTCGATATAATGTCGAAACAAGATGGCGAATGTCGATTGTAAATAAATTTTCGTATTCTCAGAATGTCACGTTAGAGATACGTGGGACACTCAGAAAGTTTTGCGAAACTAAAAAAAATTGTTCTATACGTACATATATTTTTATCAAATCTTTTCAAAGTACTTTCCACCAGCCTCTATACAAAGATTCATGCGCCTAAACCAGTTTTCAAAACACTTTTTCCAGTCCGCCGCAGACACCTCGTTTACAGCCTGCTCGAACGCAGCCAGCGCATCTTCCGGCGACGAAAATTGTATCCCTTTGAGCTGATTTTTTATTTTTGGGAATAAAAAGAAGTCACACGGTGCTAGATCAGGGCTGTAAGGAGGGTGACCCAGGAGTTTGACTGGCGTGCTGTCCAGGAAGTCCCTCGTTTTGAGTGCGGTGTGCGCAGGTGCATTGTCGTGGTGGAGCAGTAGCCCGCGGAGCCCTGTGTTTGGTCGCTTGTTGCTTATAACAGAGAAAACTTCTGGCAAACATTTGGTAGTATACCATTCGGCATTAATGCTTCTTTGATCCCGTAAGGGAATTGATACCAAGTGGCCAGTCAAATTAAAAAAGCTAGCGATCAAAATCTTACCCCCGCTTCTAGATCGCTTCACTTTGGTAGGCGTTGGCTCATTTTGAAACACCCAAACAGTCGACTGGCGCTTGGTTTCTGGGTCGTATTGATAAATCCAGGACTCATCACCTGTAACGATGTCGTAAAAACGCCGAGACGAGCCTGCTTCAAATTTGTTAAGCATATCACGGCACCATTCCACCCGGGCCTGCTTCTGAGCATCGGTGAGGTTGTGCGGCACCCAGCGTGATACTATCCTCCTCACGCGAAGATGGCTGTGTAGAATCTCGTGAACGCTTCCCGATACAATCTTCAATATGTGTTGAATCTCCTGATATGTAATTCGCCTATTGTCTTGGATTAAATTTTTCACTGCTAGCACGTTTTCTTCGGTAACAGCCGTCAAAGGGCGACCGCTTCTTTCGTCATCCCCCAAAGTTGGTCGACCGCGCTTGAATTCGTTATACCAACGATACACGGTTGCCTTGGAAGGGCCTTCATCCATGAATGCCATTTGAAGTCTATCGTACGATTCATCCGGTTTCAGGCGACACTTGAAATCGTATAAAATCATAGCTCTAAAATGTTCCCGGCGCAGATCCATATTTCAGTGAGACACAATACTTTGAATTAACTCGCAAAAAATGTGGAGGGAAATTTTGAAATTGGAACTTACTTATTTTTACTTATAAATAATCATATTTTCGAAAAACATTATAACTGGCCAGTCTCCCATATATAAAAACTTTTTTTCGCAATACTTTCTGAGGGGCCTGGTATGTCTATGTCTACACCTAGCGCTCTTAATACAAAGAGTGGTTCAAAACAGTTGACATTACCGGTGACATTTTTCGTAGATATTTAAAATTAGAGATTATCTCGAATTAGACATTTATCTCTATAACGCGAAAATTGGTGCCCTGCATGGATCGGTCGTTGTTGCGATGCTTGGGGGAAGCTTGCAATGTTGATGATAAATATTCATAGGTAGTTGCAAAAAATCTCCTCCACTCAGCGTCACTCAAAATTTTTCCTCACTCGTGGAAAGAAAACAACAGTCAAACTCACGGAAAGATTTTCAATTGTGTTTCAATGTAATCAGATTATTTATAAAAAAACAACCGTTTATAAATGGATTTTCAATGATTTCTGTATTATTTGTATAGAATAGAAAAGAATAGAATAGATTTTTATTGTTTGTCACAGGTAATTGAAAATACAGATGTTAAAACATAAAACAGTTTCACTGTAACATATCCATAAGATGTACAATATTCAGGGTGGTAAAGAAAAAATATGGAGCTTTACGACACATGTATGATACTTAAATCATAATTCCTAAACTCAACCTCATTCGAGCTTCTTCAAGATGAGCTTTAAAAATACCAATTTCCTTGAGGTAATCCTCAAGGTAACCTCAATTGATTCACAATCGAGGATGATTCGGGGAAACGTCTAGAATATAGGTGTTTGACTTTCCGAGTATCAAAAATTTCGCTAACATCGGCATCGCGCATAGTCAACGGCTTTACTTCTCCAATTTTAGACGATATTCGAACGTTTTCTGTCTCACTAGGTATTCCGGCTTCCGCAGTAATTCAAGTTATCTACGTCTATTATATTCTACGTCTGAAATGCACTCCACTTTTTCAACAAAATTATGCGGGAATAATTTCATATTTTCACCTACCTAGCTACCAATGAAATAATTGGTGGCTGAATTCAATGGTTTTGTCGGTATCTCATGTAATTCAAGATCCAAGCAAAAACTACCATAAAATTGCTGGTTTTGAACTTTAGCATATTATGAATCATCATTTCAGCCGAAAGACGTCCACTACTGGACATAGGCCTCCCCCAATTAATATGCCATAATCGCCACGCTTGGCAGGCGGGTTGGCGATCGCAGTTGGTTGGTTAAATACTCAGAGAACGCTGCTGCCCATCCTCTGGTGAATCCCTTAGTCGCCTTTTACGACACCCATGAGAAGAGATAAGGGTGGTGCTATTCTTTAAGTCCGGTACCACACAAATAATATATGAATATATATATACACACCGGCACAATTAGCAGAACACAAAAAAAGCAGGATTTTAAAATCTTTTACTTGAGGAACTGGCCAGTTATGATATTTTTTAAATTTATTGTCAAATTTGAAAATAGAAAATTAGATGACATACACTTTTTTCATTCATTTGTTTTATTTTCCCGAACAATACGCTTTGTCAACTTGTTCGAGTAATAACTACGTAATTGTAATTTTTTTGAAAAGTTGCACTTAATGGTTTTTTATAAATTTGTTATTCTATAGGCAATTTTGTTTATTAAAAGCTCTTTATTATGCCTGACTTAACATCACTGGAAATCATTAGGGCTGATGAAATGAGAAGAAATGGCCATACCTACAGATCGATTGCCTCAAGGCTTCGTCGACCAGTATCAACGATTCATCGCAGCATCCAGCGGTACAGATCGTCTAATTCTCTTGTGAGGAGGAGGGGTCAAGGTAGAAAAAGATGTACATCGAGGGGAGATGACAGTTTTTTACAACTTGGAGTTCGTAGGAATACGCGATTTAACGGCTGTACAAGCTCGAAATGAACTGGAAGACGTTCGAGGAGTACGAGTAAGTGAGCGTACAGTTCGCAGAAGATTTGAAGAAGTTGGTTTAGGGTCGTATATACCTGCCAAAGGCCCAAAACTTGAGAGACGTCACCGCGTAAACCGATTAAGCTATGCGCGAGAACATCGTCATTGGGATTTGAACGAATGGCAGCAGGTTCTCTTTACTGATGAGTGCAGAGTTCTTTTAAAACAGATCGATGGGAGACAGCGAATATGGAGACGCAAAGGAGAACGCCACATACAGTCTAATTTTGAACACACAGTGGCTTATGGTGGCGGCTCGATTATGGTTTGGGGAGGAATATGTTTGGGAGCTCGCACGGAGTTAGTGATAGTCACAGGAGGGACCATGACAGCAGATCGAAACATCAGAATATTTTAGAAGAACATGTTGTACCATTTTCCCCATTTATTGGTGATGACTTTATTCTAATGCAAGATAATGCTCGTGCTCATAGTGCACAATCGGTACAGGCATATCTGAGCCACGTAGGTATACCGGTGATGCAGTGGCCAGCAAATTCCCCCAATATGAATCCGATAGAGCATGTCTGGGACTTGCTAAAAAGAAGGGTTAAATCCAGAATGCCACCCCCCAACAATCTGAATGAACTTGGAAACGCATTACTTGAGGAGTGGGAGCGGATGCCTCAAGAAATCCTCGATAACATAATCTGTAGCATGCCCAGACGAATGGAAACCGTAATCAGAGCAAGAGGGGGAAACACTCGTTATTAATTTTGCTTTAATTTTATTGTTAAATCATTTAATGCTTACTTTTTTATATTTTTTGTGATGGTTCATAATCATCTAAAAATTTCACTTATTTAAAATTTCTTTATATTTCAATAAAAAATAACGAAGACTTTTCAAAGTCGTTGTTAAAAGATGTTAATCAATTTGTTATTTTGTGTCTAATTACATTTTCGCCAAATATATGCGTTATTATCTCATAGTCTCACTTTTTTTTCTGTTCCGCTAATTGTGCCGGTGTGATATATTATTATGAATATGACATCATATTATGAATATGAAATTGAAATACGAGTAATTAGGTAACATATACGAGCTAGTCAAAAAGGTGGAAACAGTTTGATAATTACGGCGATACAGCGAGATAATTTTTTTTAAATAAAACACCTGGTTTTCTGGTTGCCTGGTCTCTTGTTTATTTCTGACATTAACATACATTATACTCACATTATTTGAATGAATTTGATGTAATAAACAATAAACTATTTCAAAAAGAGTATATCCATGGAGTTTCTTTCCGGTTCTTCTCCGTAGGGCCCACAATTTGGAACCGTGCAACTAGAGCCTGACGTTTCAAAAGTGCCTGTAATTAGGTTTATTTGAAATAAAAAAACATTTGTATTAAATTTTAAATTTGTTACATTATTTACTTTAAGGATTATTTTACTACGTTTAGAGTTAATCGATCCAGGAGAAAAGATTTTTCATACAAACTTTAATACCATACTTCACCCGCTAGGAAAAAAATCCAAACATAAATTCTTAGTGGATGTTTACGTTACAAAAATAATTTATTTTCATGTTTCTAACTTGAGTAGTTTCAGCTCTGCGTTGATGACGACTGAAATATCAGTAAGGAATAGGACATCTTTCTTTATAAGTATAGATTTAAACAAAAAATACCGCAGAGTCTCAAGACGAAAGTCTTTGACCAGTGTGTGTTGCCAGTAATTACTTGCGGTACTGAAACGTGGTCGCTCACAATGGGCCTGAAAAGAAGGCTCAAAGTCACTCAAAGGGCAATGGAGAGGGCTATGCTCGGAGTGTCCCTGCGTGATCGAATCAGAAATGAGGAGATTCGCAGGAGAATTAAAGTGACCGACGCATTGCCAAACTTAAGTGGCAGTAGGCGGGGCACATTGCTCGCAGAACAGATGGCCGATGGGGCAGTAAAGTTCTGGAGTGGCGACCGCGTACTGGAAAGCGCAGCGTGAGTAGGCCCCCCACAAGGTGGACCGACGACCTGGTGAAGGTCGCGGGAATCCGCTGGATGCGGAAGGCACAGGACCGGTCATTGTGGCGATGCTTGGGGGAGGCCTATGTCCAGCAGTGGACGTCTTTCGGCTGAAATGATGATGATGATGATGATAGATTTAAACTTTAACGTCACGGTGGCGGTAGGAGTTAGCTCAAAGTTGTTGATTCAATCCAGCTTTGTAGTTCGCAACTGCTGCGTCATACGTTTCCATAGACCAGTAAGCCTCTAGACGCCGCTTAGCTGGACACCCCCGGTCACAACGCATATGCTCTACCACTGCATATCAAATGTCCCTCCGCCAATCGGAACGTCACTCAGTCAGCGAGCGCCACTAATCATAAGGAATCATACCACCGAACTTTTGAGCCGGCCAATCATAACGCGCCGTCCGCCCCCCTGACCCCACCAATGTTTTACGACTGCGTTCGAATACAGAACTTTGTTTATGCGGAGTCTTGAAGCTTACTGGTCTGTGTACGTTTCAGTCTGTACAACCGAGCGGTTTACCAACTTTCCAAATAGGTACACGGCGATCCGACCGCCTAATCCCATTGAGTAAATCGATTGTGTAGGAATATGCCTACATTTCTGTTTACAATAGGAAAACCCTCGATTTGTGCCGCCGCTGGCCGATAAGTTGACTTGCTTCGATTAATATTCCATATTCAATTTCGAACGATTGCTCAATATGGCTGACTTAAGCGATGGCTGATGGCCGCGTCATGCTCGTGAACGGTCCCGTCTGTCGGGACACTATGGCAATTCTTTTTACGTTTATTCCTAAAGGTTTATACTCACATTATTTGAATAAATTTGATGTAATAAACAATAACCTATTTTAAAAAGAGTATATCCATGGAGTTTTTTGCCGGTTCTTCTCCATAGGACCCACAATTTTGAACCGTACAACTAGAGCCTGACGTTTCAAAAGTGCCTGTAATTAGGTTTATTTTAAATAAAAAACATTTGATTTTGATGAATGACTTCAATATTTGAGTGAATTATTGAATTAATTTAGGTGGTTTCGCTCAATATCTTGTGAGAAGAATTATTATCACGTTGAAATAGTTTTTTTTACTACGTTTTTATTAACTCGCTTTGAATCCTCTGTTCGGTTTACATGCAATTGATTTTAAACTAACTTGTCGATAAGCTAGAGAGAGAGACTTGAAACTTTAATACAAGATTTTATTGTAAGTTGCAAGGTTTTGTTTTATAAACTATTTTCATCGAATTATGGTATTATTATACATAGAAATGTAAATAATAAGGTAATAGAAGTGGTAAAGGCACGTGAACTTGTCGCCGCGTGCAGGTGTCTCGTAGGACAAACCGTTTGCTTGATCATTAGTGCTGTTTTGGTCGCGGAGTCACTAAAATTGCATTTTGCAGCATATTTAACAGTGGAATTGTTTTTAGGCTTAATTTATTTTGAATTGAATATGTATGTAATTGCGTATTATGTGTTGGTAGCGGAAAACCCACGCGTTCCGGTGTTAAAGGACAGTGATACATACATACATATTATCACGCCTGTTTCCCATTGGGGTAGGCAGAGACTACGGATTTCTACCTGCTAAGATCCTGCCACACCTCTTTTCATCTACGTCCATTTACCTCGTCATGCATGCTCGTCGGTTTAGAGAACTCTTAACCTGGCATTTTTTGAGAACGTCCGCGATTTGATCGCGATACGTTCGCCGAGGTCGTCCCCTTTCAACTCTTCCATTGATAACATTTCTATTGCCTAAAGGACAGTGATAACATTTCTATTACCTACCTTATTATTTAGATTTACATGTTATTATTCTATTCGCCATTTATTGTTCCTAATAAAAATATTGGTGCGACATTAGAAAACCTTTTAGTTACTTTTATTCCGCTTCCTTTTATTAAATGCCAATAAAAAGTGTAGAAAGACGTGATGAAAATATTTAATGATTCTCATAAAGGGCGCTCGGCTCACACCGGCTGCCACTAAATGGATAGCCCTTACAATGGAGCCACGACTACCGCCGTTATTGGAAATAACACACTGCCTGTTATAAGCGCTCTTCACATTCCGCCTCGCTGAGGTTTACCTACGTCACAACGAGCTCCAACTTAGTGTAAAATGTAACATTTATCATCCGCTGTATTAGGTTCAATTTAATAACACTTTCCGGGCGTTGGTGCGGCTGCCTCGATTCTGCAGTGCATCAGGAATATTTGCTGTAGCAGGAGTAGACTGCTTCTACACCACTATTTGCAAACGAAATCGCGTCATGGCTATGATAGCCAGCCGTCTGGATTCTCAGTACTTGAATCGTTGTATAGCGATGCATGTGGAGAGAATCTAGAAAAAACGTAGATTTTAGTGTATTTTATTGAATTGTTACTAACAATAGTTGTTAGTTTGTACTAATACTTTATGGGTCCTAGATACCTGCGAATAAAGAATATTATATTTAATTTGAATTAAGCGGCCCATATACCTACAATATAATTGCGCAATATTAGTATTGCAAAATTATTATTGTATCGTCCCGATATTCATTTTGTCTTTCAATCTCACCCCTACACGGTCAATATCATTGCGCAATTGCAAATATTGCGCAATTATATTGTAGTTGTAGATAGATAGATAGATAGAATATACTTTTTTGTACACCATGACAATAGTAGTAAACAGGAACAACGTATAAATTATGGGCGGTCTTATCACTAAAAGCGATATCTTCCAGACAACCTTTGGATGGACAAAGAAGACGTAAGATCTAGATAATGGGGGCAGTCCGTGGCGTACTACTGCATGTTAATAAACTAAAATAAATAAATAGCACAAAATATATTATACATATAGGTATCATAAATATATATAATATATATAAATAATCTTAAAATTTATATTCGGCAATGTCTTGATAAATTACAATCTATTTGGAATGGTAGTATTCCGGTGTATGGGCCGCCTTATGATTATTTGTGTGTAACTGCCGTTGACGTCTATCAAAGGTGGGCTGTAACTTTCAGCGATGCACCACCCACCGGTATACGACGGCGGCAGCGCACGGCAAGCGCGCCGCTCGACCTCTTGCTGCATTTCGATCGCCTCGCGGGCTTCTTCCCGTGTATTTACCCAAAATTTGGTGTGAATATATGGTCCAGGGGGGAGTTTGGTATTCCACCGCGCAAGGTCGTCGCCCGCATCGATCGTTGGCGACAAGCTGTGCGCAAGTGCCGCACCCCACGCCGCGCAACAGGCCATACATAACTAGCTGTGTATCTACAGCAAAAACACAAGCAGAATTGTTCAGTGTCAAAGAGGGCGTCCGTGGGCGCAGCCGGCGCCCCCGACCCAGTACCGGCGAAAAAACGCCGACCGCGCGTCGTCTACTTAAACTTATTTTAACTGTGATAAAACAAACACCAAAGTAATCGCTAGGTACTTACTACTACACTCTATGTCACCAAAGATCGAGTACAGATGCCATGAGCCCTGAAAAAGCTCTTATTTTTGTTTATTTCGCGGTTAGCCATGGGTGTGGTTCAATGGCTTCTTCTCACGTAGCGTGGATATCGTAGGGGGTTGGGTGGGGAGGCCACGTGATCTATTACTACGGCGCATGGACGCCCAACCACCACGAGGTCGGTGGTGCATCTGATTTTGCGCGTTGCATTTCCCGACTTTAAGCACTAGATTCGCTTGCAGTATGACCGCAGGTGTCGGTGCAAACTAAAATCAGCCTTTTGCTGTACAGTTTAAGGTCGACTTTAAGCTTATGAATTTACACCATTTCATAAATCACGCGATGCACTATAGGTGTATCCGTATTATTATATTTGCAGGACTGTTCAAATTTACTACAACTCAACTTCCGTAGACGTGCATGTGCGTGAACTTTTCATTCATCCGCTACTATGGCGGGAATTATTTTTAGAAATGGACTTTTTTTGGTTTTATATTGGTTTCTAGCTCGAGTGTTATTGATTTCATGTTATGTAGGTACACTATAGTATGTTATGTACACTATAGTATGCTATGTACACTATAGAGTTGTTATGTACACTATAGAGATGTTATGTACACTATAGAGTTGTTATGTACACTATAGTATGCTATGTACACTATAGTATGCTATGTACACTATAGTATGATATGTACACTATAGTATATTATGTACACTATAGAGTTGTTATGTACACTATAGTATGTTATGTACACTAATAGTATGTTATATACACTATAGTATAATAAATACACTAGTGTCGTACTAAAGACAGGTCAACGCGATGACTGGCATGGAAGCAAACCAGAAAATATATCGAAATCATTCACGAATCATTCATACATTTACTCATCCATAATAATCTAAGTTTAAAATTATGTGTGGGTTACATAAAAGTCCCAGGATCTGTGAAAAAATGTAAGTTTTTTTATTATTAAGACTTAAGTTTAGTACCTAGCCTTACATGCAATGACATTTTACCTTGATTTGATATAAAGTCTTTGGACAAAACACATTTATACACATAGTAGAAAATACTGTTTACATATAGATAGTTTCGATGTATTACAGATTTATATGATAAATCTATATTGGTATAGGAATTATATACATACACACTAACAGATACACAAATGCACATACACCCATACAAATTCAATTAGATATTATGGAAATTCCCAAGAAGGCTCTCTGGATAAGTTTATGATTTTATTTTAATAGTTTACTTCGTAATTGGCGTAATGTCTAGATTAATAATCTGATTATTTACTGTAAGCTCTTAAGTTATTTATCATGAACAAATAAATAATAAATATCTCTCTCCGAACCTTCCCATATTACGTTGGGGTCGCTTCCCATTCTAACCGCATGCGGCTGAACACCAGCGCGCGATGCGATGCGGCTGATATAGGAAACTATTTATTATTTTTATTAATTATTTTTTGGATTATCATCTCTTCTTCTTCGTCGTGTCGCTCTTGACAGAGCGGTCGTGGCCATCATGTACTATTGCCGGGGGCTAATGTAGCTCGCCTCACGATGCCTCGCCACCTTTCTCTGCTTTCGGTTCATCATCATCATCATCATTTCAGCCGAAAGACGGCCACTGCTGGACATAGGCCTACCCCAAGCATCGCCACAATGACCGGTCCTGTGCCTTTCGCATCCAGCGGATTCCCGCGACCTTCACCAGGTCGTCGGTCCACCTTGTGGGGGGCCTACCCACGCTGCGCCTTCCAGTACGCGGTCGCCACTCCAGAACTTTACTGCCCCATCGGCCATCCGTTCTGCGAGCAATGTGCCCCGCCCACTGCCACTTAAGTTTGGCAATTTTTCGGGCTATGTCGGTTACGTTTTGCTTTTTTTTGTTTTCTGTTTTGCTTTCGGTTAGTCTGGTCATGTAATGGCCGGCCCACGGCAGGCTTAATTAAATCAGTCCATCGCATGGGAGGCCTTCCACGCACTCTTGAGCCATATAACACATTATTATTAAATCATTATTATTCATGAAAAATATATACAAATAGTGACCTATTTTCAAATATAGTGTGTTTATAGTAATGTAACAATAAATCATCCTCCTCGCCTTTTCCCAATTATATTGGGGTCGGCTTCCAGTCTAACCAGATGCGGCTAAACATCAGTATTCTACACGGAGCGACTGCCATCAGACCCCCGTAACCCAGTTACTGGGTAATACTGACATTTTGAGGTTAGACCAGTTGTCAGACTTTCAGGCTTCTCACTATCCGTAACGACTGCCATAGATATTTGTATGACAACCGGGATCGACAGTTTGATAGAATAAGCCAATGGAAGCCCTCTAAAAGGTGTCGCACAACGGATCAAGTGTTGTAGGGCACTTTTCGAATCTGTAACGATGACAACTCGTTCACAATCCAATGATTCGATGTACGCCAAAGCCTCCGCGATGGCAATCAGTTCTAAATGCATTATAGACACTTTTGCATTAACTTCGAACTTATAGTAGGCACCTGTTTGTGTATCTAAAAACGCAGCGCCAGAACAATTCTCATGTCTAGAACCATCCGTATAAACAGAGTAATAGCCACAGTATTGATCATTTATCAATTTAAAACACAGGACTCGTAAATTATGAACATTATAACAACGCTTAGGTTTAATGATAGCATCTAAACTAGGCTTGATAATAGATGATAAGTCCATATTGCTGACCCCAAGTGTCCATTGAAAACATATCAAGCGTACTGTTGCAATAAATAGGTTCCTGTCTTAAAATGTTGTGTTAAATTACTAAAAGTGGCTTTTTCTTCCGTCTCCAATAATTATTTTCACTAAGATCATGCAACTTTTCAAGCATATTTATAATAGGAAAATTACTGCACTTTGATTTTAAATAGAATTTCCCGGCTAAGTATCGACGTCACACAGATAGGGGGCACAATTGTAATTCGGACTCCATTACGTGGATTGGAGTGGTAATCAAATTGAATCTGTCATTTCAAAAACCACTATTCCATCATGCTATTTTTGCTGAAAATGGTTCCTGAATGGGAGATGCGTATTCTGGGTAAAACCAGGTAAATCAATGCATTTATTTATTTTCTTTCTTTCTATATAACATTTTCTATTACCTTATTATTTAGATTTGAAGCTGGATCCACAGGATCACATATGATTCATGGCGATTGTTGAACTGTGATTGTGTCTGTTTCATGAACAGCAAACCTGTAAAATAAAACATCATGTTTAATTATCTAAAAGAAGTAGCAACTGCGTGGATTCTACCATCTGCGAAGTTAAGTTGCGCTTGCCGCGGTCTGTCCGTGGATGGGTGACAACCGAGACCCGTCCGTACCTCGGAGAGCACGTTAAGCTGTTGGTCCCAGATGTCATACGAATATCTACGGCAGTCGTTACGGGTAGTCAGAAGCCTGAAAGTCTGACAACATGTCTGACCTCCAAATGTCGGTATTACCCAGTAACTGGGTTGCGGGGGTCTGATGGCAGTCGCTCCGTGTAAAATACTGATGTTCAGCCGCATCTGGTTAGACTGGAAGCCGACCCCAACATAGTTGGGAAAAGACTCTGAGGATGATGAATTATCTAAAAGAACAAGAAAATTTTAACGGTAATTAAAATATTCTGATAAAGTTATCCTAAGTGCCTCTTGTTTTTCAACACATTCTTTTAAATAATAAGGAAGGTATTCATGAAGAATCTCATGCTTGCCTTATAAAAAATCGCGAGTATTTTAACCCTGAGAATAAACAAACGATCAAGATTGAAAAATATTAAGAGGAATGTTTGCCTTTGGCAAAAAAATTTGCATTTCGGATGAAATTAGCATTACGGGGGAAAACTGTTTTCATCCCCTGAATCTATACAAAATCTTTAGTTTTTGGGGCCAATCGCTTGGATAGATTATAATCTATGCTGATACGTATTTTTTTTTTTTAAATTTGGTAGTAGCCTATGCCCGCGACTTTGCCAGTGTGAATGTCGTTTATCGCGCTTCCCTCGGGAACTGTTCATCTTTCCGGGATAAAAAGTAGCCTATTTGTTAATCCGGTTTATGTTCTATATGTATGCCAATTTTAATAAAAATCCATACAGTAGTTTTTGCGTGAAGGAGTACAAACATCCGACGTTTATAACGTTTATAATATTAAGTAGGATATGAAAATGTTATATTCACTAATAATGTTAATAAAAGCTTTTGAATAAAATAGTTCACTAACATTCAAATACTACTTATTATTTATAATTTTTAACACATTTACGCATGCGAAGCGAAATATAAAGATATAAACTGTGAAAAGAAAAATCCTGCTCGTGAGCGATTTTTTCATTCCACAATTTATATTTTTACTAAAAAAGATTAAAGGAAATTTACTGTATGACGTCAATCCTATTATAGTAACTATTGCAACCAAAATACGTTAATACGGTGCGTAGGCACTCGTAGCTGCGTAGCGACGTAGCACATAGTTCGTAGCTCTTAGCTCTACACTTGTTGTGGTGAAATACGATATATCGGGTGCCAGTCGACCATTCCATTATACCAGGGAGAAATCCGATTGGCTACACATGTTACACCGAATCCTTTTCTGTTGGGCGTAGCTCGATTTAGTAGATATGCAGTAGGAAAGTATTTGGAAACCTTACAATTTTGGAACATAGAATATACCAGGTTTATGACTATTTGTTTCACAAAAATATTATTCAATATATTGTACACCTATCTTTACAAGATTATGATCTGTAATCGTGCACTATTTCTAGAGCCAATGATAAAAAATGCGCTTGGTCATCTAAAAATACTCGATTGCTTAATAACCAAATTTTCACTTAGAAACATTTAAGTAGCAAGTGTTTGAGAATAAATCCCGAACGACTCTGAGAATAACCCCCAGATTCTGGAAGGCTGATTAATTTGATCTGTTGTCAAATCTTATGTCAGGTCCTGTGATTGGCCGGCGAAAATGTTAACAACCAATCACAACGCTTGAGCGGAGATTTGACAGCTGATTAGTAAATTTTTGAGTTGACTAGCCTTTTGGAATTGGGCATTGTCAAAGATCAGCAAATTCTGTCTATTGTTTTGGTGGTTTCACATGCGTTCGTCTTGCGTCGCGCACGTTCCATGGAGGCAATTTGTTTGTTTACAAATAGGTATTTAAAATTGTTGTAGACGACCACCCTACAAACCCAAAAAAAAAAAAAACTATATATCGACATTCAATCTCACACTATTAGCATTGGAGGAGGCTTTTACCGCAAAAGGCGGCCCGGCCCTTACACGGCTTACACCTAAAAATACTAACCTAATTCAAGAAAAAGATTTAAAAAAAAACTAACATTACTGACAAATAAATAAGTACACACCACAAAATAGTACACTGAAAAAAAACTTGATAACATTCATAAAAAAAATGTTTGCAGCTATCAAGGAACTTGTTTATATACGAGCACATAAAGTAATATGATTATGGCAATAAAGTTATGTTGATTATGCAACAGATAAGTTGTCTTAATAAAATCAAACAAAGTAATTGTCAATACAATCAAGTTTGGTTATCATGCCAATGACTTCTGTTGATTGATGTTATAACGAACTTGGTAATGGTTATCAAGTATTTTAGTAGTTTCAGTAATATCTACGCTTAATTTTATAAGGTAATTGTACTCTGCAATCAAAGGACCTGATTACTGGAATCAGTAACTTGATTCATTTGATTCGGTTCGATACTAGAATCAAATATTGATTGTGTAGAAATAGGGTTATAGGCCCTAACAGAGGAATCATCCCTTTGACATCGTCATCGGTAAGCGCAGAAAGCGCCTGCAGATTAATTTCATATTCTGCGAAACAATCGTCGATTAATTGATGTGAAACACAGGCATAGTAAAAAATATAGACTAAGTGCTGCGAACAACCATAGTAAAGCCAACAAAAACCGTGCTCCTTCATGTACAACCAGTGCTCACGTACAAATCATGCACCTGAAGGATATTTGTTTTCGCGATGCTTACTGGAAGATGCCGCGACATGTGAACTGAGAGGGGTGAGCACGGTTTAAGGTGCATCTGTGTGCGTGAGCACTGGTTGTAAATGAAGGAGCACGGTTTTTGTTGGCTTCTCTATGGCTTTTCGCAGCACTTAGTCTATATTTTTTACTATGTCTGTGGTGTGAAACAACATATTATCATCTTTGCTAAACGGGCACTTTAGGTAGGTACTGATAAAATTGGCACGTAATTTGGGCAGCCTCCAAGCCTATGGAATTTCACACACTTCTTTCATCACAAACAGGAGTATAAAACCACTACGACGGCTACTGAGATTCACTCACAGCACGATTCACTGAGTTCATTGGATACTTGGGGTGTTAATAATGATCAGTGGGTTTTGCTATTGGGTGTAACCGTGCAATAACTTGAAATTAATCAATTAACTAAATAATTTACTCCGCGTAACAAAAGCGTGCCATGCTTAGGCTCACGAACGAACGGAATGAACAAGTCTAGACCTGAAACACTGACGACTCCGACCGACAACAAAGGGCGTGTTTACATTGATCATCTGACTTGATTAAATCTGTGTTGTGCCATGTTTAGACTATCTTAATCATGCTATCTTTATTCCTTGTATGAAGTGAATGATAGAGAAGAGTTGATCATTTTAACTTTATTGTGACAACAAACCGTGATTAATAAATTTTTATACGTTTTTGATTGCTTCATTATTTTTTTTTTCTATCAAGCAAAATGTCATGCTTGATTGGCCCGATTTTTTTCAGTGTAGATAAGAACATTAAGAACTACTTGGTAACTTGTAAGAGTTGTAAGGGATAAAATAAAGCTAATAAAAATAAATAAATAAAAAGGTATTTAAAATAGTTTTTTTTTTTATATAAATAAATTTTATATATATATTTTTATTCAGATTAATAAAAATAAAAATAGTCACCTTCTTAAATATGATACGGATACATACCAAAATCTTATATAGTGTTTAAAGCTATCCCAGTAACAAAGACTGACGCAATAAAAACCGGTTTAAAAGGTTTTTTTAACAAATAAGGATTAAGTATCGGTAGTTTTTTAAAGCACTTTTGTTATACAAAAACACAATGTAACGAATAAAATATTCTTATTATAAAAAGTAATCGCGCGAAATTAGGAATGCTTTTTTATTAATTTGTTTGTCTTTTAATCGCGCTGAACAGATTTGGATGAAAAGTTGCATACATGTAGTCCATCCAACCAGATTATTATAAGCAAATATTTATCCCGGGAAGATACGAAATTCTTAAGGGATGCGAGATAAAGATTTTTTGTGATAAACCAAGTGATAAGCGGGAGAAGCCGCAGGCGAATGCAATAAATTTAAATTGTAAAACAAACAGATACAAATAGCTGATACGCTCAAGTAAACATCACAACGCCCTTATGGATAAAAATGTGTCTTCATGCAGTTTTATTGTTTCAATCCATTTTCTCTTTCGTAAAAAACCTACCTATCTACTTACTCACTAAAAAGATTGAATAAAATATAATTTAGGAAGTCTAATTAAACCTTTTATATTAAACTCTACGGAAATCCTGTTACTTAGAACCCGTTTCAACGTTTACGTAACATTTTGCTGTTGTATAATAATTTAATACAAGATTTATGATGAAAACGGTAGACC
Source organism: Asteroscopus sphinx (assembly GCA_949699075.1). Classification (NCBI taxonomy): domain Eukaryota; kingdom Metazoa; phylum Arthropoda; class Insecta; order Lepidoptera; family Noctuidae; genus Asteroscopus; species Asteroscopus sphinx. The sequence continues at coordinate 5,667,802 of OX453002.1, forward strand.
GACAGTAAACCTGTTAACGCCTTTGTTAGTAAAAGTAAATTAACTTAAACATAACTTAAACATTGCGTATTTAAGTTATACGAAAAAGCTAACATAAACACTTGTAAAGATCAATGTTCTCATAAAAGGAAATTATGTTTCTAAACGGAAACTATACATTAAGAGTGAAAAAATGCTCGAAATCTACACTAATATTATAAAGAGAAAAGATTTGTATTTTTATGTGTATGTTTGTAATGAATAAACTCAAAAAATAATGTGCCGATTTAAAAAAAAAAATGCCATTAGAAAGCTACATTCGCCTTGAGTAACATAGGCTATATTTTCATGTCCACCCGTGCGAAGCCGGGACGGGCCGCTAGTCTAAAATAAACAAAATAAAATTGTAACTGAAACTAATGACTACAATTACACATGAGTAAAAAATTTATATATCTTTTCTTCTCCTTCTTTCTTTTTTTTTTTTATTTTTTTTCTTCTTTTTTTTCTGTTTTTTTTTTTTTTCTTCATTTTTTTTTTTCAAACGCCAATCGGTTCACCTGTTGGTAAGCAATCTCCGCCGCCCATGCACATTCTCAACACCAGGGGGGTCACCTATGCGTTGCCGACCTTTTAAAAAGACGTATGCTCGTTTCTTGAAGGGTTTCGTGTCGAATTGTTTCGGAAAAACCGCTGACGGGAGTTGGTTGATTACTGTCGAGACCTGAAATAAAGCAATTGACGGCCAAGTAATATTGGAAGTAAGGTAACAGCTTCTTAACATCGCTGGACATAGGCCTCCCTGAACCATATGTTGGGGATATGCCATAATCGCCGCGCTTGGCAGGCGGGTTAGCGATCGCAGTTGGTTGGTTAAATACTCAGAGAACGCTGCTGCCGATCCTCTGGTGAATCCCTTAGTCGCCTTTTACGACACCCATGTGAAGATATAGGATGGTGCAATTCTTTACCTCCGGCACCACACGGAACATCATTTGACATCCTGTAACATAAGAAATGTTTCTCAGATTTCTTTAAAGAACGCAAAAATATTTATTTCAAACGGCCTTCAAATAAAGAAATTGCACATTATCGTATTGCCAGTTTCGTAATTAAACTTTCGCTTGAAATACTAACGTGCAAAGGCTTAAGTATTACGGACACCTGTAGCAAGCAAATGAATTGCTGTATTAATTAATTACTCAACAAAAGCAAGTGAATTATGAATCCTGCTGCCATTTCTGTGAAAATGTGCTCGTTGAGAACATGTTTTTATGATTTTGCGGCAGCAATGACGAAAAATATAATTAATTGAATTACTTCGTAGTGAATCTTGATTATATGATACAAATAGTTTTTTTAACGCTTTAACAAACTGTTTATTTATTTATTTATGCACAACAGGGTACAAAGGCGGTCTTAACGCCATAGGCGTTCTCTAACAGACAACCTTAGGGTAATGCAGAGACAAAGACTAAGGTAGATGCACCAGTAAAGTAGTAAAATATGTTTCGTACTACGGACTTATAATTACATTTAATAATAGATAAATACCTATACATTATACATATAATAAAATATACATATTATACATACCTACATATATAACTATGTATATATAACATCAAGATAAATCAAAGTCGAGCTGAATCTGCTAAATTGTTTTCACGGAAATATTTCCTTAACTTAATTTTAACGGTGAGCCGACTGATAGCCATCCTGATTTCATGAGGAAGCGCATTCCATAATAGGATAGATTGCACGAAGAATGTAGAGTGAACGAAGTCAGAGCGGTGAGAAGGACATTGGAGAAGACGATTATTAGAAGAGCGGAGATATTTAGTGTGACTTGTACATAGATACTGAAAATGAGAAGTTAAGTAGGAAGGATAATTGGGAGAGAAAATTAAAGAGAATAGAGTAGTTAATGCCCTCATATGCCTAAGTTGACGGATAGGCAACCATTATAAGCATTATCATTAAACTGTTATAGTAACATCCCCAATTATCAACACTTTAAGGGACGATTACAAGTTTTTTTTTAAAATACATATTTGGTTTCGTGATGAATTTCTACGTACTTCTGGTGCATTATGTAACAGTTCAATGTTTATTAGATAATATTTAACCGTATACTAAATTATAATTTTGCTCTTATTTCCTGAAGTTGTTTTTTTTTTCGAACAATGGGGCACTTTTGGTAACTGGGGCTTTTACGTTACTTAGCTGCATTCCAGCCACAGACCAGTAAGCCTCAAGACGCCATATAAACAAAGTTTTGCATGAGAACACAGTCGTAAAATGTTGGCGGGGACCGGGGGGCGGGGGGCGCGTTATGATTGGTCGGCTCAAATGTTCGGTGATATGATTGGTGCCACTCGCTGACGGAGTGACGTTCCGATTGGTGGCTGGGCGTAATATATGCAGTGCTACTGCATATGCCTTGTGACTGGGGGTATCCGGCTAATAGGCGTCTAACACAAACACAAACACCCAGACTAACACAAACACCTGTGTTCATCACACTGAAATGATGCAAAGCTTTCGAAAAGTCAGAAAAATCAATTTAAATAATATACGCGATTTAATCCGGTTATTTGTTTTATTATAATGTGTAGTGATCGCGAAAACCTATGAAATTATTATGTTAAACAACTATTTCAATATACTGTATCAACACAATTTCGTTCCAAGAACGACTTAACAGATCGTGTATATTTAGAATATACAAAGCTGCAATGTTTTCTGTTTTACATTATTATTTTTGTAAAGAGAAGTTTAAAGTTGTGCTTGACACTAAACTTATCCTTGTCATTAGCGTTATTATGTCGTAGCCTCGTAGCTCGTAGGCCCGTAGCGTCGTAGGCACGTAGCCGAGTGACAATTACGGAACCTACATTTCCGTTTGTGTCGGTTTGCCCGTCCGATGTTATAGCCACAATATAAACGTGTTTGTATTCTTAAAATAGGAATGAGTATATTAAGCTATTTTTTGGAATTTATAATGAAGATGAGGGTAGAAACCTAAACCATTAAATAAATAACTAAATATTTTTGAGAAATTTTTACACAGCACCATCTAGTCCCAAACTAAGCAGAGCTTGTGCTATGGGTACTAGACAATGGATATAATACTTATATACTTTTTTTTTGTAAATACATACTTATAATACATAAGCAACACCCAGACCAACACAAACACTTATGTTCATCACACAAATATTTGTGTCCTGTGGGAATTGAACCCACGACCTCGTGATCAGCAGTCTGATACTCGAACCACTAGACCGCAGACGTCGTCAAATTTTGTGTGGGCGTAAAACCTTGGAGGTTCTTTCAAGTATTCAGTATATTAAGCACTGTTTGTGAATAATTCACAAACAGTATACTTCGAAGTTAAAAGCAATGGTCGCCTAGTTTTTCTATACAAAATACAAATTACTACAATAAGATATTTATGTATAAATATACTGGTATAATATTTTTTTAAGATATTTAAAATTAATCGAAGTTAAACCATGCCAAATCTAATAAAAGTAGATCCATTTATATCGGTTCGGAAAAAGATAAGAATTTAGAGACATGAATACTCAAAATGAGGTGCAAGTTATTGAAAAGCCTCGGCTGTTACCTGACCACCGCTCAATAGTACAGTCGACTGCATGAAAATGGTAACACTACAATTCGAAAATCGCCCTTACTGCTTTCGAAATAAAGATGCTGTCAATGTCAAAGTGTTACAACCGACGTGCGGTCGATCGTACTAACAAAACAGCGAAACTCTTATTGAAGTCAGATAAAAATAAATAAACTACAAACTGCCAATAGCCAGACAGGGTATTTTATGACCGGCCACGTAAGGACGTCGAAACAATAGCCGTCTACTATAACTACCTACATAAGTATGATACATGAATCATCATCATCATCATCATTTCAGCCGATGATACATGAATATACACCAATAAATAAAGCGCAACTGAATAAAAAGCCTCGGTCATTACCTGACCACTATTCAATTATAGTATTAGTAACAGAATAGCTAAACTTTTTTGAAAGTCGGTTATAAATAAAAAGCCACAAATAGCATAGCCAGACTGGGTAGTAAAGGATAATTTATGACCGGCCACGTAAGGACGTCAAAACAATAAAAGCCTTCCGCTATAACTACCTGCCTAAGTGTGGTACATAAATAAACATTAATAATATTTAAACTGAACTGAATCTGATTAAAATGCCTCAGCCATTCATCATCATCATTATTTCAGCCAAAAGACGTCCACTGCTGGACATAGGCCTCTCCCAAAATGGGAGCATATGCCATAATCGCCACGCTTGGCAGGCGGGTTGGCGATTACCTGACCATTACTCAATTATAGTATTTCCTAAAAATAAAAAGCTACAAATAGCATAGCCAGACTGGGTAGTAAAGGAAAATTTATAACGTCTACGTTAGGACTAATAATAGCTAATAGCTTAAACTAATAGCTTTCTACTATTCATTCAAATACCTACGTGTGATACATAAATAAACAAAAATCGGTATTTAAAATGATAACTGACAAATTAACTGATTAAAAAGCTTCGGCCATTACCTGACAACTGCTCAATAATCGAACAGTCGACTGCACGTCAGTGGTAACAGTTTGACCTTGAGAGCGTTTTTAGTTTGTAAACAGTAAGGGCGGTTTTCATAATTCAAGTGTTACCACTGACGTGCGGTCGATTTTACTAACAAAATAGCGAACCTTATAATAAAGTCAGCTAAAAATAAAAAGCCACAAATAGCCTAGTCAGACAGGATATTAAAGGAAAATTTATGACTGGCCACGTAAAGACGTCGAAACAATAGCCTTCTACTATAACTAACCTATGTGACTTCATGTGGTAGGCTAATAAATTTCCTGTATAAACTATAGGGCTAAACTATTGGTTAGCCGTTGTAAATTAGACTCAATTAAGGCCGAGTCCAACTGATTGGACTATTCAGACATTGAAATTGAAATCATAGCTGAGCTTTGATTTGATTAGATTGATTCAGTGTATTCAATATTGATATTGATCGAGCTACAGTGTGATGTCACTTGAGAAGAGTTTCGAAGCAATTTTTTAACTCTCTCTCTTCTCATGGGTGTCGTAAAAGGCGACTAAGTTATTCACTAGAGGATGGGCAACAGCGTTCTCAGAGTGTTTAAACAACCCACTGCGTTCGCTAACCCGCCTGCCAAGCGTGGTGATTATGGCATAACCCCCCCTTTGGGGGAGGCCTTTGTCCAGCAGTGGACGTTTTTTGGCTGAAATGATGATAATGCTGATTTCTTAACTCAGATTATATGGTATTAAATGGTCATTTGAGTCTTACATAGCCATTTCTTTTTCCTTTGTCCTCAGTCGTATCCCACTAATATTATAAATAAGAATGTATGGATATTTGTTTCTTTGTTTTTCCCTTAATTACGCTGAAACAGCTGAAAGTATTTGCATGTTTGGTACACAAATAGACTATGTTCTAGATTAATAAATAGGATACCTTTTATTGACATACCAAGGGAGCAAAGCCGCGGGTACTACTTAATGAGTTAATAAATACGAGATGATGTTATATCCGACTACCACACGGATAGAGTCGCGGGCACAGCTAGTACAATTTAAAAACAACTCTTATAAATTAATTTCTAGTACCTATCTAACTTTTAAGTTAATTTAAAATAGCTGTTATAACTGTTTAGTCCGTGTGGTGCCGGACTTAAAGAATAGCACCACCCTTATCTCTTCTCATGGGTGTCGTAAAAGGCGACTAAGGGATTCACCAGAGGATGGGCAGCAGCGTTCTCTGAGTGTTTAACCAACCAACTGCGATCGCCAACCCGCCTGCCAAGCGTGGCGATTATCGCATATCCCCCCCTTAATTGGGGGAGGCCTATGTCCAGTAGTGGACGTCTTTCGGCTGTAATGATGATGATGATGAGCTATTATAAGAAAGTTAGTTTAAAAATAGAAAAAACCGCTTTTGAATTTAGTAGCTGATTTCCACGACTTTGCTCACACACAGATTAATTGATTGTATTTTTTTGGCACTAAACAAACATTATATTGTGAATATGAATCATTTTAGTCCATAGTATTTGTTAATAACTTGAACAAAGCACCACCTATCGGATTCTAGCACAGCTATAAACCATTATCTTGACAAGACAAATATGTTGTATGAATATCACCTCAATTTGTCAAGTCCTTCTTAAGTTACACGATTACTAACAGACGTATCAACGATTTATAAAGATTGGTGAGTCATTTACATTTTTCATTCGACAACTTTTGTTTTATCGAAATGGAAACGCGTACACAGTTTTTTTCAATTATTTATTAAATTTATGCACACACAGAAATATTATTAAAATACCTCCATAGAAATGAATTCTACAAAGACACGCTTATTTCATATTCATTATAGGTACTAGATCCTCCTCATTTTGTAAGATTTAGATCACCATATCAACTCAACACCGACTCGACTCAAATTAAAGCATTGAATGGTGAGTTTTATATCGTGTTACATAAAGAAAATTTTAGCTGGCTGAAAGTTGTGCTGATGGCTCGTTGACGCTGAACCAAAAATGACCTGCCTATTATGGTTAAAAAGATACAGCCCTCTGCCAGACAGACGAATAAATATAAATATAAATATCTCCGGGACATTTTTACACATCACCATCTAGTCCCAAACGAAGCAGAGCTTGTGATATGGGTACTAGACAATGGATATAATACTAATGTACTTTTTTTTTTTTTAATACATACGAAACACCCAGACCAACACAAACACTTATGTTCATCACACAAATATTTGTGTGAAAAATATTATTGAATTCCGCGGGACGTCCGCCTCTCCAAACCAGCTGGCACTATTGGGTGGAAATAATTCAGTTTTCTTTACTTGACATCTTAGACAGGATGTGAAGCGTTCTGGCAATGAAATTAGTTTTATTTAAAAGTGACTTTGTTTATATTTTATACTAGACTTCGCCCTTGGCTTCACCCGCGTATCATTCGGCTTATCATTGAAAGACTTATCGCGCATCCCTTATTATATCGGGACAAAAAGTAGCCCATATGTTAATTCCGGTTATGGTCTATCTGTGTGCCAAATTTCATCCGAATCCGTCAAGGGTTATAGCGTGATTTAGTAACAAACATCCAAAATATGTTTTATACCTACGTACCGCATGTTGTTTTGTTATAATAATGTTTCTTTCTTTTTAGGGTTCCGTAACCGAAGGGGCCAAACGGGGGTCCCGTTATTACTCTCGCTACGCTGTCCGTCTGTCCGTCCGTCCGTCTGTCTATCACAGGGCTGTATCTTTTGAACGGTAATAGGTAACCGGTTGAAATTTTCTCAGAATATGTGTTGCTATGTGGTGTATCACGACAAATACTAAAAACAAAAAAAAAGTCTAAATCCAAAGGGGATCCCCATACAAGAAACCTCAAAAACCATGCATTTTTTCAACGTTTTTGTTCCTACTTTATTGTCAAAACGGTAATATATACCAGCGTCAAACTTGGTCAGATTATAGTGCATATTATGTAGTTTAGCAACAAACATAGACACATGTGGTGGTACCTGCTTAAGAAAGAGATGCAAAAAATCATATTTCGCTCTCTGTGCGTTGATGTCTTTTGATGAACTCTCGTAAATTAAATCAGTTTATATGGGGTATCAGGTCGATGGGTGGTACGGAACCCTTACTGTGCGAGTCCGATTCGCACTTGGCCGGTTTTTATTCCTTTAAACATCTTTACATTCTTTGACATTTATAATATTAGTAGGATAGTAGGATTATAGTCGGATTATTTATAAAGTAAGTAGTGATAGCCGAGCGGTTAAGGCTATTATTACTATTTAAATATCAGTAAGTAATAAATAAGTCTAGTTTACCTTCTTCTTCTTCTATCGTGTCGACATGAGCTACATAGTGATAATAGCTCATGCCGTGGGGAAAAGAATAGCCAGTCAGCAGTTTGGTAGCGGGGCTGACTGCCCAGGGTGCGCCGACCGATCATTTGAATATCGTCACTCGTAGAGGCTCTTCGAATGCACCCCTTCTAGTAAACCCTTAAAACATTACTTGTGGCCAAACAATATGCCTTGTTAGCAGAAATACCCTATTTTAACAATGCACCTAGTTAAGCCGATTCCTGACTTGTATTCTACACGGGGTATCTCGATACATTTTCTCGTGCAGCCCCTATTAATTTGCCGATAACATTCTGACGCGTGCCCCTAACGCTGCATAGAATGCCTCACGTTTACCAAAACAGCGTAATAGATTAAATCTGGGTGAAAGTTAATAGGGCGAACATACATTCGGCTATAAATAAATTTTATTGATTTTTATGGATTTCATTTTTACCGGTGAAGAAAAACATCGTGAGAAAACCTGCACACTTAAGAGTACTCCATACAGTTCTTGTATGTAGTCCACCAACCCGCAGCAGGCCAAAGTGGGGAACAAAAAGCCATCACTCACTATTACCGCACGGCAACAACCGTAGCCGCCAAAGTGACGCCAGTTAAGTGACAGCTCGCTATCCACGTGACGCCGCCGCGCCTGTGAGGTGAAAGCTCGCTGTCTAATCACCGCCAGCGAAGTCTAAGACACGCGTCAGGGTTTGACTCGTTGCTGTCTTGTCGGCGCACATTATAAGTAATCTCGCCTAGGGAGCCCGAGTGTCTTTGTAATAAGTGGCACGGGTGTCGCCAGGCAAGCAGATCACTCGCAATCGGCGCGCTGTAAGCGTAAGCACCGCATGCTTGAAGCGCGCTGTCTTCTCGCTTAGCGCGGTGTCTGCTCGTTTGAAGCACGCCTAGCAATAGGACAGATAGGCTGATAGTAATGAAGTGTAGTAGTATGCTGGATCCCTTGCTACACATATTACAATACAATACAAATCCTCTTTGTTGCACAACATAAAAATCATGATAATTATAAACTAGGTATAAGTGTACAATTATGTCTGTAATTTGTCCTGTTACTTTTTTATGTATGTATATGTGTGCGGCAAAATAAATGGTTTAAATGTAATAAAACATTTGGCCTGACCACAAAAACATGTATATTTATGTGCGTATTTTTTGAAGTTATTCTTTGGCGTGGGTTAAAATCAAATAAAGTGTGTTTTTCCTCCACACGGGCGCCCACTTTATTCCTATAAGTAGTATAAGTTATATAAGTTAACATAATTATACGTAACTTTAGAAATAGACATGTCGTATATAAGGTCTTAATTAGATTTAGTTCGCTATGTTTTGCCTTAAAGACATACAAATATAATTGTGTACAATGTGAACATCATGCTTAAAATATAATAGAATTTAAGTGATATAATCAAAATTGTATACTAATAAGTTGCTTATTTTGAAATTAAAATTAAATTGATAATAACTAGTCAAACAGTGAATTATCATTAAGGAACTCATGAATCGTGTAGTAACATTTCTGTAGTAGCAAATTATATAGTGCCCTTTTAAATTTTAACACGGTCATATTTTTAATAACATTAGGTACTTTATTATGTACTGTATCTTCAGAGCTGTGGGGACCTGGTGACCTGTATTACAGGTGTTTCTACCTACCACAGGCACCAGCGATCCACAACCAGAAACTGGTCTCAGCTATATTAATTGTGTATCTTTGCTTTGTATTTTTTTTTTGTTTGTGGTGAGAAATAAACGTTTTTATTATTTATCATCCCATTTATTCATTTCATACACATATTTATTACATTTTTAAATATTTTATAAAAAAAAACACAAAACATTTAAAAATATACAATATAAAATAGTAGCCCACCGGCATCGGGAACAAGGTCCAAGCTACCGGCGGTCAGGGCCTCAGAGAGAGGAACTTCCTCACGATACGCGCCGTGTCAAGAAGTACCCCTTTCTTTCTTTCTTTCTTATTTATTATTATAAATTAACGGGGCAATACCAAAGAAGCTTTTTTGCATCAGTGATGTTTATATATGATGTGACATAATTTATTTACATATTGGGTGCGTATTGGAGTCTTTCTATTGCGTATTGTAGACAATTTCTGAAACAGATGCGGATTAATTTTCACAAACAAAGCTGTTTCCAGTATATACAGTGATGGAAGTGTTAAGTTATAGAAGGTTTGCTCTTTAAAACGGTTTTGTGGTTAGACGCATATATACTTGATTGTACAACCTGCTGTTGTTCCTCGTGCTCTGTATTTTGTTTTAAATACAAATAAAACTTGATAATAATAAATAAATAAATAAATGATAAAAATGATACTTTAAATAAATAATAATAAATAAATATTTTTGGGACATTTTTTTACACAGCACCATCTAGTCCCAAACTAAGCAGAGCTTGTATTATGGGTACTAGACAATGGATATGATACTTGTATACTTTTTTTTTGTAAATACATACTTATAATACATAAGAAATTTCAATGGTTCATTTGTGTTACTTTTCGTTAGGTTCTTCTGTTCAGCTCTTTTATTTTTCCTATAAGCTTCGCAGATTGTACGAAAGTTACTATGTGTGGGGTTCTGATATCACCAAGATAAAGTTATTGCTCCACTGAGACGTTTTTGAGGAACAAAATGAATTAAGTTTTATTTTTCTGACACAAAGGACCAATTCAATCCGCGAAGATAGTAAAATGTACCGGCTGATGTTTTTACCATCTGGACAAAAAACAAGGTGTGATCTTTGTGTACTGTAATAAAATAGATCTATGAAAAAAAGGAAAGAAAAATATTCTTATTCTTTATTGTACACCAGAAAAACACAGTATTAACTTACAAATAGAAATTACATGTACAAAGGCGAGCTCAACTCAAAAATTAGTTTTCTACCAGCAAACCTTTGAGCGATAGAGTGAGTGTAGAAAAGAGGCTGAGGGAAAAAATATGTTGATTTATGTGGAAAAAATGTATGCAACAGATTTTGATTTCACTTCTTTTTGGTATTTTTTTCATAGATCTATTCTATTACAGTCACAGATCAAAACCTGTTTTTTTTGCAGAAGGATAAAATAACTGGTATATGTGACGATAAAAGTAGCCCACGTCATAACTCGACATAAACTTCCTACGCGCGTACATATTTACTTTCATTGTGTTCCCTTATTCTGTTAATAGTAAACAAACATACAACTATAATTTATGATGTACAGTAGACCGCATGTCAGTGGTAATACTTGAATAACGAAAACCGCCTTTACTGCTTACGAAGTAAAGACGCTTTAAAGGTCAAACAGTTACCACTGACACGCGGTTGACTGTACTCGCTGACGCCCACGACTTCGCTCGATGCGGGCATGTCACTAAAAGTATCTTATGTGTTAATCCAGGACCATGGCGTGTTTGTGTTTTGAAGTGCAATAGTATAGGCGCCCTTTTTAACCGACGAAAAAAAGGAGGAGGTTCTCAATTCGACGCGTATATATATATATATTTTTTATTTATGACCACGCATAACTTTTTACAGAGTGGTCCGATTTTGATGATTATTTTTTTAATGGATAGGGTATATCTCGAAGTTGGTCCCATTTAAATTTCAAAATCAAAATCCACCCCTAAGGGTAGTAAAACAGGGGATGAGTGTTTGTTCACCCACTGAATTCTTACCTGTTAACTGATTCTGTTCACTACGACATAATGGAGACCTGGAGTTAGATTTTAACCACAAAAAAATGAAAAATAAAACTTTTTAACAAAAAATTGAACCGACGAAAACAGAAACTGAAAAGCGAAAAATAACTAATTATGAGTCGGCGCCAAACAACCAATCAACGAAGATCATTAAATTACTTTAAATCAATAATAAAAACAACGTCACATCAAATACAACGTGAAATTTTCAACGATAAACAATAACTTTCCAAAAATGCATTCTCCGCTCGGCCACTTGCAACTTACACGCACTTTGCTTGTTAAAAGTTCGTTTGGCGCCGACTCATAATTAGTTATTTTTCGCTTTTCAGTTTCTGTTTTCGTCGGTCCAATTTTTTGTTAAAAAGTTTTATTAATAGTCATTATCTGCGCACCTACGAAGTCACTATCAGCATTCGGGTAGTAGACAACTTCACAAACAAACTCACTATTAAACATAGTCAACCTATACATACACACACACAGTCACAACACAGCCAGTCACACAGTCACAGACAGTCAAATTCTAAATCATAACCATTTTCAGAAGTACATGATATATTTTTGTAGATTTACGTATTGGCAAAATAGAACCCTCCCATAGAAGGTGGCGTGTTTTAACCAGTAGCACATACGATACCGGTTTTGGGTAGATGACATCCCTACTAATAAAATTAATTAATAATAATAAAAAATAAAAACGTTTATGCCTAAAGCTAAGACCAATAGGGAAGGTGAAATTTTTTATTTTTATTAGAAAACTCGAAACTGTTAAAAAAAAATAAGCGACAGTGAATAAAATATTCCATAAAATGTCCAACTTATAAGCGATTTTCATTAGACAGAGACGTACTATCAAACAATGACGTCATTGTTCAAAACCTTCATAGTAACTTGACATCTCTCTGTACAATGTCCGTTTCGCACGACAAGGACAGAAAATATAACCTCCAAAAACTTAAAAAGCGTTTATCTCTTCCATTTTTTCATGGATTTTGTTTATTTTTTCTACAATTTTATCCTTTCTGTAGCTCCTTTTAAATAAAATAAAAAATTCGGTCATTTTTAACAGTACCGTAAACTAAACTACCTAACTTGACCCACAAGCCCTACTTTGCCTAGTAATTTTTTGATTAAACTGTAATAGCTATGATTTCCTTACTTGAAGAGCTTTAAAAAGTATGACAACGCTATCATTTGGTTCAGTTATAAAGTGTCAGTGCGTGTAAAAATTAAGTTAATGCCTTAGGCAAAGTAGGGCTTGTGGGCAAAGTTAGGGCATTTTACGGTAGTGAACTACCGGATTTCTGGTTGTGGACCGCTGTGCTTGTGGTAGGTAGTACCACTTGTAGCACAGACCAGTCAGCCTCAAGACGCCACCAAGCATATGCAGTAGCACTGCATATCATACGCCCCGCTGCCAATCGGGACGTCACTGCGTCAGCGAGCAGCATCAATCATACCACCGAACATTAAAGCCGCACTGTTCGCCCGCAATATTCTATGCCCGCAGTCCCCCAGCAACATTTTTACGACTGTGTTCTCATGCAAAACTTTGTTTGTGTGGCATCTTGAGGCTTATTGGTCTGTAAATACAGGTCACCACATTCATTGTGGCAGCCGAGTTTTATAGTCAAAACTACTACTACTACAACTAGCCAAAAAACTACTACTTTATTACTACTCGGTGCTACTTGTAATAGTTACAGGTGATGATGTATTTCCAGACAGCAGTACGCTGTTGAAGATTTTTTAAGAAATAAAACAAATTAAATCTTATTATTAATATATTCTATCTTCTATGTTATGTTATGTTCTATCTTCTATAATGTTTCCTTATATGTTAGTCCCACATCTGTTGCTCTGAAGTTTGACCTCTATGCGTTCCTAAACCATTTATCAGATTGTGATGAAACTTCGGTGAGTTGTTCTGCATAGGCCCGCGAAGGTTTCTGGTCCAAAAATAATGATGCATTGCAACGCATACTCACACATATTATCATAGTAGTAAAGTACTATATTTACATAAATTGATAATATTCGCACATTCGTTAGAGTTATTTACGCCTTTCCATTGAATGGAGAAGGATTTTGTATTCAAGTATAAAGTATGTAAAAATTAAGTAGGAAGCTCATATTGAACTATATTGCTTATGTTGAAGCAGGAAGCTCTTTATAAATAACATTACGGTGCGGCTTACGGCAAGGATTTATTTTCAACGTTGTTATTTTTACATTGGTAAAGTTTTATTTTTGACAGACGATAGTTATTGTTCTGAGAGTTTTCTTCTCTGTAGTTTTTAGACCGAGTTTATAACTAGGTTTCCTGTTATAAATATTTGATTGAAATATTTCTAGACGACCCGTTGATGGGCTAGGAAGATGTGAAAGATAAATCATACCGATTTAAATAAGATCGTAATTCCAAATACCTGCGGGCTAAGTGAAGAGTAAAAGCTAGTCTCCTAAGTCACATAACAATTTTGTGGACGATAAGACAGCAGACACTTGGCAGAATAACAATAATAGTGCCAGAAGTCGACGCTGCCTCGAAAATAATGCCTTTTTTACAAGCTTGCAATGTTTGTTAGTTGGTTTAGGTCAAATCTAAAAGAATCGGCCAAGTGCGAGTCGGACTCGCGCAGTAAGGGTTCAGTACATCTCTACGACCTGATACCCCATAAAAATTGATTTATTTTACGAGAGTTTATCAAAAGACATCAGCGTGCACTGCTCGAAATGTGAATTTTTGCATGTCTTTCTTACGCAGGTACCACCACATATGTCTATGATTGTCTTATTTTTTTAGTATTTGTTGCTAAACTACATAATATGCACTATAATCTGACCAAGTTTGACGCTGGTATATATTACCGTTTTGAAGATAGAGTGGGAACAAAAACGTTGAAAAAAATGCATGTTTTTCGAGGTTTCTTGTATGGGGACCCCCTTTGCATTTAGACTTTTTGTTTTTAGTATTTGTCATGATACACCTCATAGCACCACAATTTCTGAGAAAATTTCAACAGGTTACCTATTACCGTTCAAAAGATACAGCCCTGTGATAGACGTGATAGACGGACGGACGGACGGACGGACGGACGTACGGACGGACAGCGTAGTGAGAGTAATAGGGTCCCGTTTGGCACCCTTCGGGAACGGAACCCTAAAAATCAGTTCCCGTTATAAAAATTGGCTGTTGGGTACACATAATAATATGTAAATCCGATGGCAAAGCAATATTATGGTGTTTAGGAGCCGATCTGATGATGGAGCCGGAAGGTGGTCACAGGATCTCTGCTCTAATTATCGTTGACACATCGATTTTGAGTTACAGTACAGTACAAAATCCGTGTCTTATAAAAGCTTTTAAACTTTCGCGAATTTCACACATCATCATCCTCCGAGCCTTTTCCCAATTATATTGGGGTCGGCTTCCAGTCTAGCCAGATGCGGCTGAACATCAGTATTTTACACGAAGCGACTGCCATCAGACCCCCGCAACCCAGTTACTGGGTAATACTGACATTTCACCGCGAATTTCACACATATTAAACTATATTACGGGATTTTTCGCGCATAATGAAATCAAAACAAAACAAACATTTTGATTAACCTTGACGTTTTGGCCAAGTTGCATTGGCCGTGGTCACGAGCAGACTGCTCCCGTAAATATAGTTCAATTATAAAATCTTGTCTTGAAAAATTGATTTTTCAAAAAAAAAAAAATATTGTTCACCTCATTTAAAAAAAAACAAAATTGATAAACATCAATATAGATTTTTTTAACAAAGGTTAAGAATCTACAAAACCACCCCACGTTCACTATTATCAATCTTGCGACTATTTATAAAACCCATCACGGTGTGAAAAGCCAAAGCTAAGCAAAAAAAAACAAAGTACGTGGGACACTCAGAAAGTTTTGCGAAACTAAAAAAAATTGTTCTATACGTACATATATTTTTATCAAATCTTTTCAAAGTACTTTCCACCAGCCTCTATACAAAGATTCATGCGCCTAAACCAGTTTTCAAAACACTTTTTCCAGTCCGCCGCAGACACCTCGTTTACAGCCTGCTCGAACGCAGCCAGCGCATCTTCCGGCGACGAAAATTGTATCCCTTTGAGCTGATTTTTTATTTTTGGGAATAAAAAGAAGTCACACGGTGCTAGATCAGGGCTGTAAGGAGGGTGACCCAGGAGTTTGACTGGCGTGCTGTCCAGGAAGTCCCTCGTTTTGAGTGCGGTGTGCGCAGGTGCATTGTCGTGGTGGAGCAGTAGCCCGCGGAGCCCTGTGTTTGGTCGCTTGTTGCTTATAACAGAGAAAACTTCTGGCAAACATTTGGTAGTATACCATTCGGCATTAATGCTTCTTTGATCCCGTAAGGGAATTGATACCAAGTGGCCAGTCAAATTAAAAAAGCTAGCGATCAAAATCTTACCCCCGCTTCTAGATCGCTTCACTTTGGTAGGCGTTGGCTCATTTTGAAACACCCAAACAGTCGACTGGCGCTTGGTTTCTGGGTCGTATTGATAAATCCAGGACTCATCACCTGTAACGATGTCGTAAACACGCCGAGACGAGCCTGCTTCAAATTTGTTAAGCATATCACGGCACCATTCCACCCGGGCCTGCTTCTGAGCATCGGTGAGGTTGTGCGGCACCCAGCGTGATACTATCCTCCTCACGCGAAGATGGCTGTGTAGAATCTCGTGAACGCTTCCCGATCCAATCTTCAATATGTGTTGAATCTCCTGATATAGACTGCGGCACGACGTAGACTGCGGCAGTTTCTCATTGACTCACAGAAAATGCTAGGTCTCATAATTACCAACGTGTCCATAATTTAGGTAATAGCACATGCCGTGTTCTAATTATTGGCCTTAAGTAAAATCTACTTATTATTTTACTCACATACATTTTTTTTTTTGTTTTTACCTGTTACGGTTATGAATATATTTAAATATATATTTATTTATTTAATTCCTTTCACACTCTTAATATAGGTACCTGCCTACTTATATATATATATATATATATATTTTGTGGATATTATACTCACATTAAAAATAACACACTAACGCAAAGCAATCATTCTTAATTTTTTTCTCATGTATCTGGTCTGCTCGACGTCCGTATGTCACTGCAGGGATCCAGCAGAATACCAGCGTCAGGTATAATACCTGGCACATGCTGAGCTGGACACCCATTTGGTACAATATTGAGACACATATCACACTTTCTTATTGTATTTTTACCTGTATGTCCTGTGTCTTGTTTTTGTACTAAATAAACGTTTTATCTATCTATCTATCTGATATGTAATTCGCCTATTGTCTTGGATTAAATTTTTCACTGCTAGCACGTTTTCTTCGGTAACAGCCGTCAAAGGGCGACCGCTTCTTTCGTCATCCCCCAAAGTTGGTCGACCGCGCTTGAATTCGTTATACCAACGATACACGGTTGCCTTGGAAGGGCCTTCATCCATGAATGCCATTTGAAGTCTATCGTACGATTCATCCGGTTTCAGGCGACACTTGAAATCGTATAAAATCATAGCTCTAAAATGTTCCCGGCGCAGATCCATATTTCAGTGAGACACAATACTTTGAATTAACTCGCAAAAAATGTGGAGGGAAATTTTGAAATTGGAACTTACTTATTTTTACTTATAAATAATCATATTTTCGAAAAACATTATAACTGGCCAGTCTCCCATATATAAAAACTTTTTTTCGCAATACTTTCTGAGGGGCCTGGTATTTTCGTCTTCTCAATAAAATTCCAATAAAGTACGGCTAACATCGGACCTCATTGTTGGCGGTCCGGGAAATAAATACACTACAAACTACTAAAAGGCTAAAACTAACATTCTATTTCCACTGCATTTCTACGAATATTTCTCCAGACTAAAGACTAGATGCATTCTGTGGCACAACAAAAGAACTTCGAGTTTCTTTGCCGACAAACCGTACTGGGAAGCTGGAAACAGAGTCGGACACACTTGATTTATAGTCAACATTTTATTAGATTTAGTGCTACTGCACACTTAACGAATGTCCGTTTTGTGGCTTCATTTAGTATTGAGAATGTTAGACAGTCAACAGGGTTGGAAGCAGAGAAATAGATATAATGGAAAAGTGGGCAGGGCGCGCGTGCTAACACTCTGCACCATTGTGCAGGGCATTTCAAAGCCATTCTCAGTACGCCTTATGACTTGTTTCTGCAAATACTGTAACAAAAACCCGCAAAAATACCTTATTGAGCTGTTTCTAACTGCAGAAACAAAAGCTGTAAAGTAGATTTGAATTAAGAGGACGCTCCCAAAACGTAATTCCCACCCTCGCACTCCCCTTACATACCGCAACTGCGGGCCGCTCTCGTCAATTTTATGCGAGTTGCAATAGAACTCATTTTCGAGAAAATCATTCTCGCGTGTTTTACCACGGAAGTAAATGTCGTAAATCTCAAAACAGTTTTCTTTTTATTACAAGAATACTAAACAATCTATACAAATTTCCTCTAGCTAGTATTTAATAAACTTTATTATCTTCCTATTTGCATATATTTTATATAGCTAAGTTAAATAATAAAGGATAAATATTAGAAAAAACTATAAAAACGCATGATTTTCAAAAAATAAAAGTATCGAACAAAAATCAACTAATTATGTAACTGTCTAGTCAAACGATGGACAAAAGTTCAAAAAAACATGTATCTAAATTTGACATTCACCAAGCATGTGTTCGACTCAGCATATGTTTTCAAAAAGTCACCTCATTTTGGGAGCCTAGCCTTAAGTACATTTTTGAAAATTAATGACGTCAATATGTAAGGCGTAAGTTTGTTCGAAAGTTGCCACACATGAATCGCAAGTAAAATTGTGATTACAACCATTCTACATGGGCCAACGTAACCGATTAACATCAGGTGGGCCTTTAGCTCCTTTTGCTATACTACATCATAAAAACAACGATTTGATGGTACCTACATTACATTTCATCATTCATCATTTCAGCCGTAAGACGTCCACTGCTGGACACAGGCCTCCCCCAACATATATTGGGGGGATATGCCATAATCGCCACGCTTGGCAGGCGGGTTGGCGATCGCAGTTGGTTGGTTAAATACTCAGAGAACGTTGCTGCCCATCCTCTGGTGAATCCCTTAGTCGCCTTTTACGACACCCATGAGAAGATATACATACATACATACATACATATTATCACGCCTGTTTCCCATTGGGATAGGCAGAGACTATGGATTTCCACCTGCTACGATCCTGACACACCTCTTTCGCTTTATCTACGTCCATTAACCTCGTCATGCATGCTCGTCGGTTTAGAGAACTCTTAACCTGGCATTTTTTGAGAACATCCGCGATTTGATCGCGATACGTTCGCCGAGGTCGTCCCCTTCCAACTCTTCCATCCACACTCGCTTCGTATACTTGTTTCGTCAATCTCCTCTCGTCCATCCTCTCTATATGTCCAAACCATCTTAACATACCTTTCTCAATCTTTGTCACTACATCTTCTTTCACTCCACAACGCTCCCTTATCATGTTATTCCTTACTTTATCTCTCAAAGTTACACCACACATACTTCTCAAAGCTCTCATTTCTACTGCATTTATTCTGCTTTCATGTTTCTTCTGCCATACCCAACTTTCACTACCATACATAAGTGTAGGCACTAACACTCCCCCATGAACAGCCAGCCGTGCCTTTTCCGACACTTTGCGGCTGTTCATGAAGGTGTGTAGTGCCCCATTCACCTGATTACCAGCACTCACTCTCCTTTCAATGTCCTTCACATGCTTGCCATCTCTCGTAAACATGGAACCCAGGTATACAAAATCTTTCACTTGTTCCACCTTTTCGTCACCTATCAAAATATTGCACACTGTCATAACTTCTTCCTTTTCAAAAACCAAAACTTTTGTCTTACTAACATTAACTTTCATTCCTTTACTCTTCAAAGCACCATCCATAATTGTTACCATCTTCTGTAACTCCCCCTCCGACGATGCAAGGATAACTTGATCATCGGCATAGAGGAGACATTTGACAAGTAACCCATTCATTTCTAAACCATTTTCACTCTCTTTCAAATCTTTCAAACAACTGTCCATGAATAGATTGAACAGCCACGGCAACGCTACACATCCCTGTCTCACACCCTTATCTTGATTTCATTCTGTTCAACGCTTTTACAATTTCATCCATACAAAACCTATCCTCAATGTCTGCCCTTTCGTCCATCACCGTCGATACTTGCATCACCTCTTTTTCAAACAGTCCTTCAAAATACTCTTTCCATCTCTTTAACACGCATCCTTCCTCTTTCATTATATTTCCATCGTTGTCTTTGATGTTATTGAGCTCCGAGGTTGCATATTTCCCTCTGGCTCTTTTTATGGATTTCCAGAAAAACTTAATGTTTTTCCGGAAATCTTCAGATAACCGTTCATCAAAATCATCCTTTTGCTCATCCTTCTTCTTTTTCACAATTTCCTTCACAATTTCTTTTATTCTCTTATTTTCCTTTTTGGCCTTAGCCACATCTTCATCCGTCGCCTTTTGCATTCTCTGGTCAGCTCTTATTGCCAGCCAGTCTACCCATGCTTTCTTCTTCTCACACACTACCTTCTGTACTTCCGTATTCCACCATACATTATTTTCTTGTTTGCCATTTCTCCTTTTAGTCACTCCACATACTTCGATAGCACTATTCACGACGCCTTTCTTAAAAACATCCCATAACTCTTCTATATCACAAACATCATCTGATCCGTCAAACTTTTCACGCAATTTCCTTTTAAACTCTTCTTTTACCTCATCATCTTGTAAATTCTCAACTTTTATTCTTTCTAGTACCGTCGAAGGTTCCGGAATACGATGTCGCCATTTCTTAAAAAGACCCCTCATTCGGCAAACTACCAGGAAGTGGTCTGTATCGACTCCTATTCCTCGGTACGATCTGGTGTCTAATACTTTCTTCCTCAATCTCTCATCCACTATCACAAAATCAATCATACTTTTCACATTAGCGTTTTCCCATGTATACATGTGAATCTTTTTGTGGGCAAACATAGTGTTTGTCACACAAAGATTCCATTCCAAACATATCTCAAGCACACTACTTCCATTCTCATTTACTCTATCGTCTCCATACGAACCAAGCACTTTCTCATAGCCATCACGTTTCACTCCCACCCAACTATTGAAATCCCCTAATATAACTAACCTTTCATTGTCTTTGCAAATGCGCAAGACATCCCTCACACTGTCCCAAAACTGTTCCCTCTCTTTTTGGACTCTCTGGGAAGCACTCGTACCCTTATCTGTAGGAGCATATACCCCCAACACAAAAAGGCGAGTTAGTCCGACTTTAAGTCTAACCCAGAGGAGTCGTGGGTTCAAGAATTGAAACTCAATCACGCACTCTGCTATTCTTTCGGAAAGGATTAGGCCGACTCCGTGACAGCCTCTGGAGAAGATATAGGGTGGTGTAATTACATTACATTTAATTATATGAAAAACAAGTGTGGTTTTGTGGCTGCGTCACTTGATATTATAGCTTTATTTTGTTCGGGGGTAATATCTTATTACACGTAGGGTGAAAATATTGCGGTTTAATTGTTTTTGTATGACTATCGATTTTGTTCAAGAGTTCGTTCGCATAGTTTGAAGTTCCGGGGCTGTTGTAGCCTCGTCAGAGCTGAGTTTTAAGAAATCTTTAGTTACGGCCATCAAAAATAAAAAAAACCGGCCAAGTGTGAGTCGGACCCGTACCACCCATCGACCTGATACCCCATATAAATTGATTTAATTTACGAGAGTTTATCAAAAGACATCAACGGTCGTACGCGAAATGTGCATTTTTGCATCTCTTTCTTACGTAGGTACCACCACTTATGTCTATGTTTGCCCTATTTTTAATATTTGTTGCCAAACTACATAGTATGCACTATAATCAGACCAGGTATGACTTTGGTATGTATTACCGTTTTGAAGATAGAGCAGGATCAAAATGCATGTTTTTTCACTACATCTATACACTCTATCGGGTGACGTGCTAAACGCCGTTAAGCGGCAAGCCTCGCCGGCGAGGCTAAGACCTACCTAAAAACCTAAACCCAGTGGCTACGCAATAGCCTGCTCCTAGGAACTACTCTAGAGCATAGGGCCGGTCTCGCGTGACGAGATTATCTCCGGTTGCTACACCGTGAGGGCGTCCCCAGGGGGGAGCTCGGACCTCGACTCAGGGTGCAGCAGGGGGACCCCACCACCGGTCCCCCCAGCAGCCGCTGCCGCGTCGGCATGTGTTTCTGTTTCTCGAGAGTCGGACTCTCGGATTCTGTGTGTGTGTCGCGTCGGTCCTCGCCAGCGGGGACGATATTTTGGACGACGGCGTCGGAGTGTGCTGGAATTTTTATCTGACTCCTGGAGGAGTGTTATAGCGTCATCGGGTTCGATGAGTGTGTGTCTGGGACGTCGGATTTTGCTAATAGCAGATGGCTGGTAAACGGTGGCCGCCACGACCAAGGGATTGGGTTGCTTGGGAGCGGAATCGAAATAGCGTTTAGAGAGACGCTTGAAAAACTGCTTGATGGTCGGCAGTTTGAGGTCTAGGTGGAGTTGGACATTGCGTAAGTACCAGGGGGCGCCTACGGCCTTTCGCATAAAACGGTTTTGGATGGTTTGGAGCATGTGAATTCTCACCGGCTTAACGTGTGCGAACACAACGCTAGCATAGGCGAGTATGGGGCGGATCCAGGTGGTGTATATCCTTACTTTGAGAGGAGTGGGCAGCTTACTGTGCGCATTGAGTAGGGGGTGGAGACGTCCGAGGACGAAGGCGGCACGGTTTTTCACCCTGCGGATATGCGGTCTGAATGTCAGTCTACGGTCAAGGATCACGCCAAGGTATTTGGCTTCACGTTGCCATGGGAAACGTCGTGGTTATCCACCCACGTCTTATTGTAATGAATGTCGACGGACCAAGCGGTGTACAGAAACACCTAAACTGGTTTATGTTCTACACTGTATCTGCCAAATGTATGTATTTTTTTTGTGGTAAATAAATAAATAAATAATAATAATAAAATCTACCTATCAACGTTTACTAATAGTACGAACTATTAATAATTATTTGACAAAAGCTTCTTAGAACTTTTGTGACAAAATACGGATTTTGAACGTTAGTGGCCGAGGGAAAAAAAACTAGCTAGCCATGCTACCTTTCCGATCGATCGGCATTGGACAATCCGTTTTGAATGCAAAATTAGAACTAAATTAGTTTAATATATAGTGTTTTTAAAATATTGAAATTGTGTGTATTTTTAGTAAAAAATACACATTTATTCTTGTCACTTTCTAACCGACTTCAAAAAAGGCGGAGGTTCTTACTTTGACTGTATTTTTGTCATTGAAATTATTTATTAGGACTTGACCATCACTACAAATTTAGTAAAAAAAAAACCGGCCAAGAGCATGTCGAATATTAATCATGGCTATTTTAGTTTTTGCAATAATCGGCAGCATTCGCGACTCAGAGCGTGTTGTTAGTAGCGCCATCTAGCGATAAATTCAAGAAGCCAAATTTAAGAAGTCTGATTGATGTCAATGTTACTTTTTTCAAATAGAAAGTAGCTAAAGGAGCATTATTTGCCGTGATAATTTTTCTCTAAGGTCAATGACCTTTGAACTAGGACGTTTTAAGTATTTTTCGGTTTTCTGTCTATAACTCAAAAAATTATAATCACATTATACTCGAAATAATTTTAAAAGAGAGTTTTCACAAAGGTCTATCAATGTGGAAGATTATAAGTTTCTACGTTGCATAGTTTAGAAATGGCAGGGGGGGGGACACATTGCAAGCCACTTTGGCGGGCTATATTTCGCAGATGGTACACCTGATAAAAAAGTGGTGTATGAAACATTACCTTAATTTTAGTAGACCTATTCAATGATACCCCACACGATGGGGTGCAGTGAAAAAAAATATTTTTTCCCCATTTCACATGTTTGGGCGCCACCCCTAAAGAACGTAACAACTTTTTTTTTATTCTTTTAAAATTGAGATCTATATGCAGACTATTTTTTAACAAAATTTCATTTACTTATGTTTATAACTGTAGAAGTTATTAAGCTGTAAAGGATTAGGACAGACGGACAGACGGACAGACGGACGGACATGACGAAACTATAAGGGTTCCTTGTAGGACTTTCGGAACCCTAAAAAGGGGTGCATTAAAAGAGCCTCCATGAGTGACGATATTTAATTGATCGTCTGGCGCACCCTGGGCAGTCAGCCCCGCTACCAACCTGCTGACTGGCTAATATTTTTCCCACGGCATGAGCTATTATCATTATGTAGCACATGTCGACACGATAGAAGAAGACTACAAAATTTTAATTTTATTATTAAAAAATATTTTGAAGAACGAATAGAAATAAAACGCTTTGGTGAAAAAAAAAAAACCCCGCCGAATACATAACCTCCTCCTTTTTTTGAAATCGGTAAAAAATTCATGAAATCAATGGCAAAATAGAAGAGATACACGCTTTATAAATTATTGGAGGGAGCATTTTCTGTCCTCGTCGCGTGAAACGGACATTGTGCATTGTAGTCAGTGATGTGTGGTTGCAATGGCGTTAAATGTGTTATTATTGGAAAATAGAGGCCATGATGAGAGCAGCTGTGGTCTGACAGTTACTATATTTATTCGTGGTGTATATTTTACACACAAGTGACAATGTACACAGAAAACAAAAAAGCCGTAACTATGCTAATTTTAAATCGGTGACAGACATGTGCAAATATGATTATTCACACAGGGTAGTGCATACATATACATGCTGAAATTTTAATGGCTTCTTTCCCGAAAAGGGGTCATTGTACTCATCACTATGAACAACTTTTACTATGGGACCAATCCTGAAATCGCGAAAAAAAAATCAGGTAGTCCCTACATTTTATCGATTTAAGTGAACATAAATGTAGGGTCCAACTGATTTTTTTCGCGATTTCAGGGTTGGCCCCATTAGTAAAAGTTGTTCATAATGATGAATACAATGACCCCTTTTCGGGAAGAAGCTATTAAAATTTCAGCATGTCTGCGACCTCCAATAGTTATGACGTCAGAGAGCAGTAAAGCTGTCTCTGTCTAGTAAACAATTTTGAAACGCTTTAAATTAAATACAATCTAAATTATAATAATTCTACTCATTAGCAAAGCTTTATGTCTGTTGTTATTACATTTGTATGATAATCTGAGGAAACTGTTTCTGGATATTGTTTTACTCAAGGTATGATAATATGTTGTATTCTTTTCCCCCAATGCCCCGTTGCTACGTCACGATCAGTACTGCCATTGATTGACGTCTTCAATACGATTAAGGAGATTTTTGTTCATAATGAATATTAAATAAATTCCTAACTAGCCTATTTGTTATCTCGTGTTATTCATCTAATTAGTTATTAAAGAAAACTGTATAAAATTACTAGTTCAAAATTGCTTCTATATAGAAGCAAGTAAATGAAAAAATGGGTGCTTCCATTTTCTACCCAAAGTTCAACCCACTATTTAATTTAATTTTGTTTTCCTTCCACGTTCTACCCGAAGATTTTTGACGTTCCACATTCAACCCATGTGATATTTTGTGGTATGGTTAGCAAAATCAATAACATAGAATAAACTACTTAGTTTCAAAACAGCGCAAGCATTCATACACATAGCCTTTATATCCTACAAATATGTCAGCTTGAAAGAAAACATTACACATGGCGTACTGTTCTTTTTGATAATAAATTAAATAGAAATCGAAATTAGGTACAGTCAGCTGCAGAAAGATAAGAAATAAAACTACCTGAGGAAAAGAAAACGCGAGTGAAGCGAGACTGTAATTTTTATATTTTGTTGCGAAAACGTAAGTAGCGACATAAAGCTTGATTATGTAGTACCGCTAGTGGAGCGAGCGCAAAGTTTTTGAAGTTTTCCGAAAACATCACAATGTTTAAGTGCACGAGAGGTCGCCCAATGGTCGAAATCCGACCGTAATTCATAAAAAAAACGATCAATTACTGGCTTCGTATAATTTTCGCGTCACATATGCATGAATGTCTCTATGGCCCAGTGCATGATAATCATAAAAACCGGCCAAGAGCATGTCGGGCCATGCTCAGTATTATAGGGTTCCTTAAGTAGGTGTAATTACAAACGAATCAAATCGAATATTAATCATGGCTATTTTAGTTTTTGCAATAATCGGCAGCATTCGCGACTCAGAGCGTGTTGTTAGTAGCGCCATCTAGCGATAAATTCAAGAAGCCAAATTTAAGTGTGTCATTTTAAAGTTACTTTTTGTGATTTTTTCAAATATAAAGTAGCTAAAGGAGTATTATTTGCTATGATCATTTTTCTCTAAGGTCCTTTGAATTAGGACGTTTTAAGTATTTTTCAGTTTTCTCTCTATAACTCAAAAAATTATAATCACATTATACTCCAAATAATTTTAAAAGAGATTTTTCACAAAGGTCTATCAATGTGGAAGATTATATGTTTCTACATTGCATAGTTTATAAATGGCAGGGGGGGGGACACATTGCAAGCCACTTTGGCGGGCTATATTTCGCAGATGGTACACCTGATAAGAAAGTAGTGTATGAAACATTACCTTAATTTTAGTAGACCTATTCAATGATACCCCAAACGAGGGGGTGCAGCGAAAAAAAATGTTCATCCCCATTTCACATGTATGGACGCCACCCCTAAAATACGTAAAAACAATTTTTTTATTCTTTTAAAATTGAGATCTATATGTAGATTATTTTTTAACAAAATTTCATTTACTTATGTTTATAACTGTAGAAGTTATTAAACTGTATAGGATTAGGACAGACGGACAGACGGACAGACGGACGGACATGACGAAACTATAAGGGTTCCTTGTAGGACTTCGGAACCCTAAAAAGCAGTAAAGTTAACCTTTTTTGGAAATGAAAACAAATTATTTTAACGTATTTACGCATGCGAAGCGAAATCTAAAGAAAACAAATGTTAGTAAAATTATTTTAGTAGGATAAAGTAAAAAAAAAAAAAAAAAATTTTTGCTACAAAGTACCTAGCATTGCAACCTATAGATTGACAGATTTACAAACAAAAATAATAATTGACAAACATTTCAAAAGTGCCTGTAATTAGGTTTATTTGAAATAAACAACAAATACTAAAATTAAGGCAAACATAAATAAATGTCGTGGTACCTGCGTATGAAACAGTTATCATAATTAAATTAATTAAATTTTATCATTAAATCAAATCTTAAATTATTAAGATTTGATTAAATCTTTTAAATGAAAATTTATGCTGGAGTGAATCGGCACCTAATAGGTTTGCTCGCTCCATCGTCGACCACATCCTGACAAAGCTACGACGTCTCTGGTCTAGTGGTTCGAGTGTCAGACTGCTGATCACGGAGGTCGTGGGTTCGATTCCCACAGAACACAAATATTTGTTTGATGAACATAAGTGTTTGTGTTTGTCTGGGTGTTCCTTATGTATTATAAGTATGTATTTACAAAAAAAAAGTATATAAGTATTATATCCATTGTCTAGTACCCATAGTACAAGCTCTGCTTAGTTTGGGACTAGATTATGCTGTGTAAAAAATGTCCCAAAAATATTTTATTTTATTTAAAGCTGTCTAGATTGCGGTCAAGAGCAGATCTATATAACTAAAAATAAATAAAAAACTCATGATCTCATCCAGACAAAATATTATATACACAAACATTCATACACCAATTCCGATTCCAATATTTGACCAACGCGATCACCAATCAAAATAACAAATAGAAAAGCTGTGTTAAAAAGAAGATGTATTTTATTATGAAATACCAAAATTATTTCGATCCAATCTATCATGTTTTGTTTGTGTAGAGGCTTAAGCATTTCCCGTGATACAGCCGCGTACAATTTTTCATTCAAAAATTTAGTCGGCACTGTATTATTGTTTTTTATTAAACAATTCAAGCAATTGCGGTTTTATTTATTTATTAATGGTGAAAATAATAGAGGACTCAGATATTTCGCATACAGGTGAATGTAGGTTGCAGGGGCATAAAATAAAACTATTAAAATAAAGGGTGCCGCAGAATGGGTCAGCTGGTCGAATATTTTATTCTTACCTAGCGAGCCGACGGTACAAGGTCACTGCGGATCACCTCTTCTGCTATACCTACCATTTATTTTATCAAAGAAACGACATAGCGCGTATCGAGTTTAGTGTTGGCTCCAGCTGTATGAAAGATTAAAATTAGGTAGAATATTTTTAAAGTTTCGGTATGGATCATCTTCATTGGCATCACGTCTTGTATTTGATTTTGTATCCAACATAATGTTTGTCATACATATATATTAGCAGCGAGGTCCTTTTAAGGGGTACATAATAAACATATTTCACTATGGGAGTAATTCAGAAATTACGAAAAAAAACAGCAAAATAACATTTTGTCAAGCGACATCAGCGTCATCCATAATTTTGTATGGAACAGCTGTTTTACTTTCACAATTTCAGGTTATGATGATGTGTACTACATTCACCCCTAAAAATAACCTATAGCTATATTTTATTTGCTTTCCGTAATAATAATGATACCTATAGAACCATATTCTTATTTTATACTAAACCTCTTATGGGGTCATTGTACACATCATTATGAACAACTTTAATTAGGTTGGCCCCTAACCAAGAAAATGCAAAAAAAAACAGCTTTTCCCTGTATTTTGTCGATTTATGTGAACACAAATGTAGGGATTAGGCGATTTTTTATAATGTGTATATGTGTGTACAATAAAGTGTAATAATTATAATTAATTAATAATTAAAGAGTTTTAGAATAAAGGTTGTATATTTCGTTTGATTAAAAGTCTTTGGTTGATTCGTAACGTTACATAGTTCATAGTTATTTATTGATAATAGTAATTATTAAAGTAAATAAAATTTACATTTTCAGTTATCATTATTACATGCTAGTACATAACACATAAAGGAATGAAAATAAGTACCAAATTGCAAATAAAAAATAGTCATTATAACCAATGCGATTGCGGTTCGAATGTACGCGAACGAATGCGGTTTTTTTCATTCCAGTTTTCTATTGGGTTTGGAATTTGGATACATCCCGCTGGCTCCAAAAGTGATTATTAAAAGTCGACCGATACTGAAATCCGCTCCGGTTTTATTCCGGCTCTCTTTTGACTTATACGAGCTTTGTGGCTGTTAGTGGTTGGCTGGTGGTCTAATATTTTGAAACAAATTAAATACCGTCGCTTTTACTGACGAGCAAAGTGTCTAAATGATGTTTGCGAATTTATTTTGTGTCTGCGAATCGGTTCGTTTAATTTACAAACATAAAAAGTGTTTGGCGACAAATACGTGATTACTTAGGGCTTTAAGAGAGATGGTGTTTTAAAAGATTGCGTTTACGTTGGCATCATATCACACATTCTTGGACCTCGAAGACAAAGGTGGGTTCCAGGCTGCTTAGAAATATGAGCACCTTATCATCACTATGTAGTGATATCACTGTGTAGTGTTTGCTTAGTCGGCACACAGACTAAGCAAAGAGCATAGTCGATGTAATAAAAATAAATCATCATCCTCCTCAATCAATCAATCAACTCAGCCTATCGCAGTCCACTGCTGGACATAGGCCTCTCCCAAGTTGCGCCACAACGCTCGGTCCTCTGCCTTCCGCATCCAGTCCCCCCCCCCAGCCACGTTCTTTAGGTCGTCGGTCCATCATCCTCCTCGCCTTTTCCCAATTATATTGGGGTCGGCTTCCAGTCTAACCAGATGCGGCTGAACATCAGTATAATACACCGATTGACTGCCATCAGACCCCCGCAACCCATGGAGGAGTGGCTGGAGTGGAGCCATGGGGCCCTCACCTACCGGCTGGCGCAGATACTCTCGGGGCATGGTTGCTTCGGTAAGTATCTGTGTCGCATAGGCCGGGAGCCGACACCCGAGTGTCATCACTGCGGGAGCTGCCCAGAGGACACGGCGCAGCACACATTGGTGGAGTGCCCAGCTTGGGCCGCGCAGCGCCGTGACCTCATCACTGCAGTAGGTGGCAGCGATCTCTTGCTTCCGGCCGTGGTTCTATCAATGGTTGGGAGCGAGAGCGCTTGGGAAGGCATCGTCTCCTTCTGCGAGTAGGTGATGCTCGCTAAGGAGGCGGCGGAGAGGGTTCGAGAGGTGATGACCTCTCTTCCCATCCGCAGGAGACGACCTGGGCGTCGTAGGAGGGCGTACGCCGACCTCCAGCCACCCTAGGTGTGGCAAGGCCCGTGACGGTGGCGCGTAGTGTTCCGCGCGCGCCAGTCAAGAGGAGGGTGCGGCCGTTGTGGTTGCCGCACGAGGAGAAGGGGCTAGCCTGCCAGTGGCGAGCCGGGACCTGCTGGGGATGGTTGGGCGAATACGGGAGTATTTCCCACGCCCCGGCCAAGGGTCGGTAGAGGAACACCGTGGTGGTTTTTAGTCGGCAAGAGTCCGACACTGGCTCCGCCTTCCCCAGACGGAGTGCGTCCATGAGGATTTTACCCACGGAAAAAAAAAGTTCGAAAAGTTTCCGTTTCCGAAGTGAAATTTGACCGGCTAACGAAACAAAATGAATGATGATGAAACGAAATGACCATGAATGCTGCAAAGCATTCGAAACGTCAGGAAAACCAATTTTAATAATAATACACGATGTAATCCGGTTAAACTTGTTTTATTAAGAAACAAAACGATTTGAGAACCGAACGGATTCGGAAACGCAACGCGAAATTTACGGAAACTCTGCCGAGAGTCATGTGCTGTCGCAAAGCACTCGATGTAAAATTAAAGAACTATGAATAGCGTTTATGTATATTTTTATTGTTATAACTGTTTTGTGTTTATATTGTCTGTGCAAGCTAAAATTCATATTTTTCTATCTTTGTGTCTTCGTGTATTCCTTTATTTAGATTCAGACGTCTATTATAGCGCATAGTCTGAACTCCTTTGCCAATTAATATACCAATAAAATTACCAACAAGAATACTGAAATTGAATATTGCTCAAAGGGTGACAGAGCGTTACAGCATAATATTAACGTTAACGCTTAGTTATGGCGAAACTAACTTTGGTTTCGGAAACTGTCCGGCTCATAATTTGAAAGCAAGTTTGTTGAACTTAATTATTATTGGGGTGCTCATCTTTAATGCCATTCAGTTCCTGTTCCTAATAACGATTCGGAACACTTCGAGGAGACTAAACCAGCAGTTCAGCAGTTACCAATGTGCCTTGAGTGGCCTTGACTAGAGACTGACTTCGAAGTCCCGGTATTCTATTCTATTTTTTCGTATGGCAAGCAATGCCGTTGTCGAAAATTCTGCCAATGTCAAGAGTTTTGGAGAAGCGTGTGTTACAAGAATAAAAAATAAAAAAATGGGAAAATTTATGTATCTTTTGATTGACAATTGAACTCGATGTAGAACTTGCTACCATTGTTAGAACACTGAAACAAACACAAAACATAAATATACATACATACAATAAAATAAATAGTATTAAAAACATTTAAAATACACATATACCACAACCCCATAAACAAAAAGTGTCACAATCTGATGTCATGCATGTCTTGTTAATTCATCAATAATTATTATTTAAAGACATTATGTTAACAACTTCATACAACAATTTTTTTTTAAACCTAATTATCTGTGCAGAACTAGTAATTATATTTTATCAATAGTTATTTGAATAAAGAGACACGGTAAGATTGTTACTAAATAAGACAAGAGAGAAAAAAATAGACTTTAATAACAAATTATGTTCGCTATAAATGTTATTCACTTTTTATTTCACTCGTTCTGTGAGAAACCGGGTCCATGAAATTATTATCATCATCAGGCATTTACTGTCCCACTGCTGGGCACGGGCCTCTTCTCAGAACGAGAAGGTTTCATGCCTTAGTCCACCACGTTGGCCTAGTGCGGGTTGGCGGACTACACACAATCGAGAACTGTATGGAGCACTCTCAGGTTGTCTGGGTGTTCCTTATGTATTATAAGTATGTATTTACAAAAAAAAAGTATATAAGTATTATATCCATTGTCTAGTACCCATAGTACAAGCTCTGCTTAGTTTGGGACTAGATTATGCTGTGTAAAAAATGTCCCAAAAATATTTTATTTTATTTAAAGCTGTCTAGATTGCGGTCAAG
Organism: Asteroscopus sphinx; assembly: GCA_949699075.1. NCBI lineage: Eukaryota > Metazoa > Arthropoda > Insecta > Lepidoptera > Noctuidae > Asteroscopus > Asteroscopus sphinx. The sequence continues at coordinate 5,699,741 of OX453002.1, forward strand.
AGCAGATCTATATAACTAAAAATAAATAAAAAACTCATGATCTCATCCAGACAAAATATTATATACACAAACATTCATACACCAATTCCGATTCCAATATTTGACCAACGCGATCACCAATCAAAATAACAAATAGAAAAGCTGTGTTAAAAAGAAGATGTATTTTATTATGAAATACCAAAATTATTTCGATCCAATCTATCATGTTTTGTTTGTGTAGAGGCTTAAGCATTTTTATATCTATAGCTATATTTTATTTGCTTTCCGTAATAATAATGATACCTATAGAACCATATTCTTATTTTATACTAAACCTCTTATGGGGTCATTGTACACATCATTATGAACAACTTTAATTAGGTTGGCCCCTAACCAAGAAAATGCAAAAAAAAACAGCTTTTCCCTGTATTTTGTCGATTTATGTGAACACAAATGTAGGGATTAGGCGATTTTTTATAATGTGTATATGTGTGTACAATAAAGTGTAATAATTATAATTAATTAATAATTAAAGAGTTTTAGAATAAAGGTTGTATATTTCGTTTGATTAAAAGTCTTTGGTTGATTCGTAACGTTACATAGTTCATAGTTATTTATTGATAATAGTAATTATTAAAGTAAATAAAATTTACATTTTCAGTTATCATTATTACATGCTAGTACATAACACATAAAGGAATGAAAATAAGTACCAAATTGCAAATAAAAAATAGTCATTATAACCAATGCGATTGCGGTTCGAATGTACGCGAACGAATGCGGTTTTTTTCATTCCAGTTTTCTATTGGGTTTGGAATTTGGATACATCCCGCTGGCTCCAAAAGTGATTATTAAAAGTCGACCGATACTGAAATCCGCTCCGGTTTTATTCCGGCTCTCTTTTGACTTATACGAGCTTTGTGGCTGTTAGTGGTTGGCTGGTGGTCTAATATTTTGAAACAAATTAAATACCGTCGCTTTTACTGACGAGCAAAGTGTCTAAATGATGTTTGCGAATTTATTTTGTGTCTGCGAATCGGTTCGTTTAATTTACAAACATAAAAAGTGTTTGGCGACAAATACGTGATTACTTAGGGCTTTAAGAGAGATGGTGTTTTAAAAGATTGCGTTTACGTTGGCATCATATCACACATTCTTGGACCTCGAAGACAAAGGTGGGTTCCAGGCTGCTTAGAAATATGAGCACCTTATCATCACTATGTAGTGATATCACTGTGTAGTGTTTGCTTAGTCGGCACACAGACTAAGCAAAGAGCATAGTCGATGTAATAAAAATAAATCATCATCCTCCTCAATCAATCAATCAACTCAGCCTATCGCAGTCCACTGCTGGACATAGGCCTCTCCCAAGTTGCGCCACAACGCTCGGTCCTCTGCCTTCCGCATCCAGTCCCCCCCCCCAGCCACGTTCTTTAGGTCGTCGGTCCATCATCCTCCTCGCCTTTTCCCAATTATATTGGGGTCGGCTTCCAGTCTAACCAGATGCGGCTGAACATCAGTATAATACACCGATTGACTGCCATCAGACCCCCGCAACCCATGGAGGAGTGGCTGGAGTGGAGCCATGGGGCCCTCACCTACCGGCTGGCGCAGATACTCTCGGGGCATGGTTGCTTCGGTAAGTATCTGTGTCGCATAGGCCGGGAGCCGACACCCGAGTGTCATCACTGCGGGAGCTGCCCAGAGGACACGGCGCAGCACACATTGGTGGAGTGCCCAGCTTGGGCCGCGCAGCGCCGTGACCTCATCACTGCAGTAGGTGGCAGCGATCTCTTGCTTCCGGCCGTGGTTCTATCAATGGTTGGGAGCGAGAGCGCTTGGGAAGGCATCGTCTCCTTCTGCGAGTAGGTGATGCTCGCTAAGGAGGCGGCGGAGAGGGTTCGAGAGGTGATGACCTCTCTTCCCATCCGCAGGAGACGACCTGGGCGTCGTAGGAGGGCGTACGCCGACCTCCAGCCACCCTAGGTGTGGCAAGGCCCGTGACGGTGGCGCGTAGTGTTCCGCGCGCGCCAGTCAAGAGGAGGGTGCGGCCGTTGTGGTTGCCGCACGAGGAGAAGGGGCTAGCCTGCCAGTGGCGAGCCGGGACCTGCTGGGGATGGTTGGGCGAATACGGGAGTATTTCCCACGCCCCGGCCAAGGGTCGGTAGAGGAACACCGTGGTGGTTTTTAGTCGGCAAGAGTCCGACACTGGCTCCGCCTTCCCCAGACGGAGTGCGTCCATGAGGATTTTACCCACGGAAAAAAAAAGTTCGAAAAGTTTCCGTTTCCGAAGTGAAATTTGACCGGCTAACGAAACAAAATGAATGATGATGAAACGAAATGACCATGAATGCTGCAAAGCATTCGAAACGTCAGGAAAACCAATTTTAATAATAATACACGATGTAATCCGGTTAAACTTGTTTTATTAAGAAACAAAACGATTTGAGAACCGAACGGATTCGGAAACGCAACGCGAAATTTACGGAAACTCTGCCGAGAGTCATGTGCTGTCGCAAAGCACTCGATGTAAAATTAAAGAACTATGAATAGCGTTTATGTATATTTTTATTGTTATAACTGTTTTGTGTTTATATTGTCTGTGCAAGCTAAAATTCATATTTTTCTATCTTTGTGTCTTCGTGTATTCCTTTATTTAGATTCAGACGTCTATTATAGCGCATAGTCTGAACTCCTTTGCCAATTAATATACCAATAAAATTACCAACAAGAATACTGAAATTGAATATTGCTCAAAGGGTGACAGAGCGTTACAGCATAATATTAACGTTAACGCTTAGTTATGGCGAAACTAACTTTGGTTTCGGAAACTGTCCGGCTCATAATTTGAAAGCAAGTTTGTTGAACTTAATTATTATTGGGGTGCTCATCTTTAATGCCATTCAGTTCCTGTTCCTAATAACGATTCGGAACACTTCGAGGAGACTAAACCAGCAGTTCAGCAGTTACCAATGTGCCTTGAGTGGCCTTGACTAGAGACTGACTTCGAAGTCCCGGTATTCTATTCTATTTTTTCGTATGGCAAGCAATGCCGTTGTCGAAAATTCTGCCAATGTCAAGAGTTTTGGAGAAGCGTGTGTTACAAGAATAAAAAATAAAAAAATGGGAAAATTTATGTATCTTTTGATTGACAATTGAACTCGATGTAGAACTTGCTACCATTGTTAGAACACTGAAACAAACACAAAACATAAATATACATACATACAATAAAATAAATAGTATTAAAAACATTTAAAATACACATATACCACAACCCCATAAACAAAAAGTGTCACAATCTGATGTCATGCATGTCTTGTTAATTCATCAATAATTATTATTTAAAGACATTATGTTAACAACTTCATACAACAATTTTTTTTTAAACCTAATTATCTGTGCAGAACTAGTAATTATATTTTATCAATAGTTATTTGAATAAAGAGACACGGTAAGATTGTTACTAAATAAGACAAGAGAGAAAAAAATAGACTTTAATAACAAATTATGTTCGCTATAAATGTTATTCACTTTTTATTTCACTCGTTCTGTGAGAAACCGGGTCCATGAAATTATTATCATCATCAGGCATTTACTGTCCCACTGCTGGGCACGGGCCTCTTCTCAGAACGAGAAGGTTTCATGCCTTAGTCCACCACGTTGGCCTAGTGCGGGTTGGCGGACTACACACAATCGAGAACTGTATGGAGCACTCTCAGGTGTGCAGGTTTTCTCATTATGTTTTTCAACAACCTTTTTTAGCAAACCAAAAGCGAACGTTTAAAACATTTAAAAAAGCATTTTCAAAAATAAGCTAGAAAGTGAAATGTGCTTTTAAATTTAAATTTAAAAATTAACAAAAACAAAAAACCCGACTGCGTGTAAAAATATAAACGATAAACAGAAAAGATATAAACAAGACTTATCAACACGCAGTCGGAGGCTACGTATGTTTTTGGTCATGAATTACATAATAGTTCCTATGTAGCCTCCGCCTGCGTGTTGATAAGTCTTGTTTATATCTTTTCTGTTTATCGTTTATATTTTTACACGCAGTCGGGTTTTTTGTTTTTGTTAATTAATTTTTTCATTTGATATTTTTTATTTTGTCATCATGTTTTATTTATCATATACTATTAATGTTTTTTTTGAAAAGTCAAATTCATTTTTAACGTTGAATATTTTGTTGTTTTTTAGCATTTCTCATTCTATAAATTACATTTAAACATATAACTTGTGTATATTTTTGAAAAGCATTTATAAAACCCTTTATTTTGATACCCCACTCGATAGGTTTCGAGGGAAAAAAAATTTTTTTGAAGCCGTAATTTGGCGCCAAAAAGCGGCCATTTTAATTTTTATAATTTTGATATACCCAGTGTCACTCTCACAATTAAGACGAATCTAACGACACCTCACAAGTTAAAATCCATCAAGCCGTTTAGGCTGCAGGGCTTGCCAAAGAAATATACATACATACACTCGAAAAACATTACCCTCCTTCTGGCGCAGTCGGGTAAAAATTAGTCGCGTTTCAAATTTTTTATAAAACGACAACAGCTACTGTTGTGGTCACGCAATAGAGCAACGCAATAGCGTTTGTTTTTAATTGAGTTCGCTGCCAGCTGGACTTAAACCCGATTTTGATAAACAAACAACTTTCATTGTGGCTTAGATTACAATAAGACTGCGAACTTGCAAACAATTGTTTTGTTTGGAACTCACTGTAACTTTGTTTATGTTTCGATTAAGTAAACTGATGTATATTTTAGGTTTAAATGTAAATGGAAGGGAGCAAAATAATTGTTTAGTAACCTACTGTTTGACAAAATAAATGATAAATGACTCCTTTACATAACTTTGGATTGGAGGACTTAATAGTACATTACTGTCGAGGCCTGAAATGAAGCAATTTACGGCGGAGTAATATTGGAAGTACGAGGCGAAGCCGAGTACTTCCCAAGTGATTTTGAAAGGACGAGGCGCAAGCCGAGTCCTTTTTAACTAAACGAGGCCGTTAATTGCTTTTTCGGCCAAGACTTGTATAGTAATTTTCTCTTATTTGCGAGGAAACACAACACAAATTAATTCAACAGTATCTCATTTTCATTCACACCTATTAGCCCGCGCGCGGATCTTGTTATATTTTCAAAATTTTGAAAAAAAAAAGTGCGCATTCATCCTGTATAATGATAAATATTTTGTACCTAGAAACACCTAATTTATGTAAGTGTGTACTTAAAAACCTCAGTAGCATAGTTTAAAAAATAAAAATTGTCCAGCAATTTCTATTAATGTCCTGTTGGATATTACCGGCCTGTTATTTCGTTGAGTACGGAAAAGAGCCGATTGTTGTATTCTTTTTTTTGAATAATGAACCAATTTCCGAGCAAGTGGGAGAAAAAATATTTTTCGACCTCTCTTCATTTAGATAGATAAAAAGTTTATTTAGTACAGAAAAAAGACACAGGACATACAAGTAAAAATTCACTCGGTTGGTGGACTCTGGGTAATCCGTCGCCTGACTAGACAGAAAAAGGGTGCGGCTGAAGTCAGGCAGCATGGTGTGAAGGGGCTCGCTTACTAGTGGCGAGCCAGGGTCTGTCGGTGGTGTAGGACAATGCAGAGCCTATCCCAAGCCCCAAAGGAGTTAAGAGTAACACCGTGGTGTTTTAGTCGGTAAGTGTCCGACACTGGCTCTGGCTTCCCTGGCCGGAGTGCGTCAATAAGGATTCCCCACTTAAAAAAAGATTTCTAGATGAAGATGGTACTATGATATTTCAATAAAATGTAGTTAAGTAATTGAAAAGCAAGATGGGAAGGTTAACGTTCCTTTTCGTCGACCGTTTATTGTCTGTCTGCGTTCTGTAGAGCATATAGTCGTAACCACGAGAAGAGTAGGTACAATAAGTAAAGTGATACATCTACATTAAAAAAGGTAATAAAAAAGATATGCCTATTGAAAGATCTTGAGATGGTTTCTACTTTTGCTTCGACTTTTGTGGCTATTACTAGCACAAGTATATTCTTATAAGGAATAACTAGCAGAAACAGTATATTAGTAGGCAATTTAATAATGCAAGAGGTTGCCCATGCCCACTGTTCGAAATTCGTACGTAATTAATTTTAAAAAATATGATTGAACTATGCTGAAAACACGACGACCGACGACCTGGTGAAGGTCGCGGGAATCCGCTGGATGCGGAAAGCGCAGTACCGGTCGTTGTGATGATGCTTGGGGGAGGGCTCTTTCAGCTGAAATTATGGTGATGATGATGATGCTGTAAAAAAATCAAGCCAAGTTCAAGTAAAAAAAAACATTTCCAATATTTTTTGTTGATAATTCTAAAGATCGTCAATATATGCGGATATGTATCATTCCTTCACTTTCAAAAAATAAACATTTCCTATATCCGAGTAACTCCGACACTACGCCCGGGCGACCGCGGGCTGAGGTCTGCGGGCGCGGGGTCGCGGCAACTCGCAGAGCTCGACCGGCCAGCACAGGACTGCGTCATCGTCCGTCTCACAAACTACTAAGAGAACACTACGTGTTTACCGAGCGCATACGTATTTAGCGCGTTTAAATATCATAGTTTCGAATCTTGTTACCATTTGTTATTTCCCTTTATTATACAGTCTGCTATTATTGTTATCAAGAGTTTTCATTAGTTCTACTACCACCCGTAGGATTTTAGCCCACTTCTTGCTACATTCGACACTGACAACAACAATATGAAACAGACAATACGGAACGAAAAACTAAGTTTAGATAATCGTGTACATAGTACTTGATTTTTAAATACGCGTTTCATTTTTTAACCTATTGCATAACTTCTATCGCGGGCCTTGAGCGTGGAGACCGAATCCAGAAATTCCGTAACGAAAATAACCTTACACCCCCCACTCCGACCAGCACAGCGGTGATACTTTTTAGTTTTGCCATCTATCGATGAGTAGCAGAACTTTTAATGACTTTTTGAAATATCACGCTTGTCTCTTTAGTTCTGCAAATCGCCTCTAGGTGGCATTGGTTGTATCGGCGTTACTGCGCTTAAGCTATTGCATAGCTTTTATCGCGGGCCTTGAGCGTGGAGACCGAATCCAGAAATTCCGTAACGAAAATAACCTAACACCCCTTACTCCAATCGGCACAGCGGTGATACTTTTTAGTTTTGCCATCTATCGATGAATAGCAGAACTTTTAATGACTTTTTGAGATATCACGCTTGTCTCTTTAGTTCTGCAAATCGCCTCTAGGTGGCATTGGTTGTATCGGCGTTACTGCGCTTAAGCTATTGCATAGCTTCTATCGCGGGCCTTGAGCGTGGAGACCGAATCCAGAAATTCCGTAACGAAAATAACCTAACACCCCTTACTCCGATCGGCACAGCGGTGATACTTTTTAGTTTTGCCGAATAGCAGAACTTTTAATGACTTTTTGAGATATCACGCTTGTCTCTTTAGTTCTGCAAATCGCCTCTAGGTGGTATTGGTTGAATCGGCGTTACTGCGCATGCGTAATCCCCCTCTTCGCCCCGCAATCTGGTGACTCATGCCTGCTTAGAGTTTCGGCGTTAGGGCACCTCCTCTTTGTATTTACATAAAAAATGCTATGCAAAAGCTTTACCGCGGCAGTCTCCGAGTGCCACACGTCTTTTTTTTATTTGGTAGACAGTCCTAAGCTTGTAAAGTGTGAAAGGAAATCAATTTTTATGTTACTGTGTCACTTAATCGTACCGCGGATCTATCAAATTGGCTACATTAGGTCCAGCCTCACTCCGGTGGATTTATTTAGAAGCCGGAGTTATCTATCACGGACATAGCATGCAACGTAAAGTTACTTCGATCCCGGATATATTAAGTGGATGTGGATATGCTAATCGGACACATATCTTTATTTGGAATGATATATTACACATACAATCTTTTACCGGAGCTAGTTAGCCCATGTCTATTTCTGATAAACATTGTATATTCTCTATTAATCTGGCTGATATTTTCCAAATGGAGTTAAAAACATTGCAAAATTATAACAAAACAAAGTTTAACCGGAAAAAATCGCGTATATTATTTAAATTGGTTTTCCTGACGTTTCGAAGCTTTGCAGCATTTCGTGGTCGTAGGTAGACTAAGATGACAATCGTCTTTAAAGATATTTAAAAAAAAATAACGTCAGGAAAACCAATTTAAATAATATACGCGATATAATCCGGTTAAACTTTGTTTTATTATAATGTGTAGTGATCGCGAAAACCTAAGAAGTTATTACATTGCAATATATTGTGCAATTTCAAAATAACTGCGCCATTCAGCTTGTTAGCTCGTAGCGTTAAATATAACAAGACTTCATACAAAATGAGACACCTTAGACTGGACACAAAGGCTTCACTCACCCATGTGTAGGTATACCTTTTTCATAGAAATAGTTAAGCTTCACACCCCTTCTTGCGTTCTGATATTATTTAAGGTCCTAAATTCTTAATCCGAAATATTTGAAGTGGTGAATCTACTCATCATAACTAGAGATGTTATGGATGTGATATTTCGGATCTGGATACGGATATGGATATAGGAATCAAATTATATCGGTTTCGGATATGTAATTATTTCGGATTATCAGTTAGTTTCGGATAGTTTCGGTTACGGATATTAGATTGAGTAAAATATAAACACAAATAATATGTAATAATTTGGTTTTATTTATAGGTTATGAAAGAGGTTATGTTATGACTATAAATAACAAACAAACTGCAAAATTCACGTAGCGCGCGAGCGGTGAAACAAAAACATGTCGTTTTATTTGGACTCCGCCCTTATACGAAACTATCCGAAACTTGTGAAACGGTTACGGTTACGGATATATTTTTATTTCGGATATCCGATAGTTTTGGTTACGGATATATTTTTATTTCGGATATCCGATAGTTTTGGTTACGGTTATGGAGCTCTATAACATCCCTAATCATAACAAACATCTTTATAACATCCCTAATCATAATAAACAAATTTTACTATGGGACCAACCCTGAAATCGCGAAAAAAAATCAGATGGTCCCTACATTTTATCGATTTAAGTGAACACAAATGTTGGGACCAACTACGCTATTAGGAGTGTTCACAGTGTTTGTGTGTTTTATCAAGAGTGTTACCAATAGAATTGATGGGGATGTGTAGTAAACCCTAGAGCTAAAAACACTTCGCGACGCTACCGTCAGCGTCGCGTCGCGCCACGAAAAGTATCGTCTATCAAATGATTTCAAATCACACGTGTATGGGATACATCAAATGTCATCATCATCATCATTTCAGCCGAAAGACGTCAACTGCTGGACATCGACCGGTTCTGCGCTTACCACTTCCAGAGGATACCCGCGACCTTCACCAGGTCGTCGGTCTACCTTGTGCCATCCAAAAGTTGCCAAACTTAAGCGGCAGTGGGTGGGGCACATTGCTCGCAGAACGGATGGCCGATGGGGCAGTAAAGTTCTGTAGTGCCGACAGCGTAGTGCAAGGCACAGCGTGGGTAGGCCCCCCACACCAAGTATGTTACGCTACAAAAATGTATTTTCTGTGACATGCAAACTCCCAGTTACGACAAAGAAAATTCTATCAGCTTAGTTCAGTACACAACAATCTTTATGGCTATGAAGGTAGTGCTGTACAGCGCCCCGCACCCCGATTGACACGCGCGCACTCTAAAATTTGCTACGGCACATCTATACGCCTCGTGTTCAGATCTTAGTTACGTTGTATCCTTTGCGTAAATACCAGTGGGGTAATGCATTCACATTGACATCAGTTTCATTTTGAAATTACAGCAATATTCATTGCTTGGTACGTAGTTGTCAATTTGAAGGATTGTCAAAACAAACGGAGCAATGAACATTGAAATCCGCATTCAAACGTCAAAATTGACATTTCGCTGATTGCGATGCAGTTACACAATTGCCCTGCTGTTTCGCATAGCTACTACGCGCGTCGATAGAAATTCCCACGTATCACTCGCATCAAAATTCAATTACTCACAGAAGTAACGTTTCATTTCAAGACGCAACGCAGTGAATGGCGCAACTCCCCTCCCAATTAGGCCAGGGGATAAATACTGACTAAGCGGAAAGTCGTTGAGACCGACGATTACGTCATGTCTGTTCGGAGTCTAGACTTATGAAATGATACTCTAACTACGCAGATATGCTACGACTACGATACATACATAATATTATATTATGTACTACATGTACCAATAACTATGGATATATCAATGGCGTCTTGAATACGTAATTGACATTTAAGGTGTGGTTATTACAGCAGTAATAAACATTTATGTGTACTACATTCTTTAAAAGGAAGGCGCAGCGTGGGTAGGCCCCCCACAAGGTGGACCGACGACCTGGTGAAGGTCGCGGGAATCCGCTGGATGCGGAAGGCACAGGACCGGTCGTTGTGGCGATGCTTGGGGGAGACCTATGTCCAGCAGTGGGCGTCTTTCGGCTGAAATGATGATGATGATGATGACATTCTTTAGAAAAATCAGCGTGGCATTTAATGTTATTTTGGATACGCAAAATAATTAATTAAACATATCTTCATACCCACTTTTTTCCACGGTCAAACAGCGTAGATCAAAGATAGAGAAATAAGTACAATGTAAGTGGAAGATAAAAATGTAAAAAATGCAGGTTAAACCCATTTTACATGTCACATAATTAAATAAACAATTAAGTTAGTAAAATAAAAACCAAAATTGTAGAAAATTTAAATCATGTAAATTTTTGAATTAAAAGACAGTACTAAATTACATACAAGTTGGCATAGAAAGGTAATAAAATTTACAATTAAATACCTCAATATAATTAAATTAAAATCATAGCAATATAAAACAAAACGGCAGTTTTAAATTACCTACTGTACAGTTTTGCTTAAAAGAGTATTACACATAAAACTTTTTAACAAAAAATTGAACCGACGAAAACAGAAACTGAAAAGCGAAAAATAACTAATTATGAGTCGGCGCCAAACGAACTTTTAACAAGCAAAGTGCGTGCAAGTTGCAAGTGGCCGAGCGGAGAACGCATTTTTGGAAAGTTATTGTTTATCGTTGAAAATTTCACGTTGTATATGATGTGACGTTGTTTTTATTATTTATTTAAAGTAATTTAATGATCTTCGTTGATCGGTTGTTTGGCGCCGACTCATAATTAGTTATTTTTCGCTTTTCAGTTTCTGTTTTCGTCGGTTCAATTTTTTGTTAAAAAGTTTTATTTTTCATTTTTTTGTGGTTAAAATCTAACTCCAGGTCTCCATTATGTCGTAGTGTCTAGAACTATATTTATGTGTGTCAAGTTTCAACAGAATCGGTTAACAGGTAAGAATTCAGTGGGTGAACAAACACTCATCCCCTGTTTTAATACCCTTAGGGGTGGATTTTGATTTTGAAATTTAAATGGGACCAACTTCGAGATATACCCTATCCATTAAAAAAAGAATCATCAAAATCGGACCACTCTGTAAAAAGTTATGCGTGGTCATACATAAAAAAAAAAAAAAAAAAAAAAAAAAAAATATACGCGTCGAATTGAGAACCTCCTCCTTTTTTTCGTCGGTTAAAAATGGGAGTGCCACCCAGTCACACATAATAAACTTTATATATATATTATATAGATTATAAACGTAACGATTAGTTAGACGCTTATTTGTCCATTCTTTAATACCATAGTATATGTATAGATAAATATAGATGTCGTAAAGTTAATGCCAACTGGTCTCGATGAAAGATTGCTTGGGGCATAGTTTTAATTGAATTGCTTCGGTTGGCAAACAAGCCTTGTGGACATTAGATGAGAATTGGCAATTGGAAATGGTCAATTCGTAGAAACAACAATAATTCCTAATATTTTATTTATGCTATCGTTTCTCTAATGCCTAAAAACTGTTCACCTAAATTAAGAAAATTCGACCGACGACAAATTTTGGCGTAAAAGGAAATTCTTGGGGCCGATGAATGAATTTCCTTGGACCTTTATTGAAGCTTGTTTAATTTAGGTCATGTAATAGGAATTCCAAAATTTAACCCTTTGCAGTATTTTAGGAGACTCTTTAAGTTGTTCTCAAATGCCTATTAAGGCAAAGAGGCAAAGATTGCTTGGTGGATAGTTGTATTTCAATTGCTTCGGTTAGAAAACAAGCCTTGTGGACTTTAAATGAGTATTGGCAACACTAAGGTAATCGTCAATTCGAAAGTTAAGGGAAATAGGGGAAAATAGGTTAGGGGAATATTGGTTAGTTTGACGACCTCTGTGGTCTAGTGGTTCGAGTGTCGGACTTCTGATCACGAGGTCGTGGGTTCGATTCCCACAGGACACAAATATTTGTGTGATGAACATGATAAATGTTTGTGTTGGTCTGGGTGTTTCTTATGTATTATAAGTATGTATTTACAAAAAAAAAAAGTATATAAGTATTATATCCATTGTCTAGTACCCATTACAGCCGAAAGACGTCCACTACTGGACATAGGCCTCCCCCAATTAAGGGGGGGGATATGCCATAATCGCCACGCTTGGCAGGCGGGTTGGCGATCGCAGTTGGTTGGTTAAATACTCAGAGAACGCTGCTGCCCATCACAAGCTCTGCTTAGTTTGGGACTAGATGGTGCTGTGTAAAAAATGTCCCGATGATATATAGATATATAAATGTAGCATCCAAGTGGCGCCCCCATCAGTAAAAAAAATATTACTCGCTTCTTCTTCTATCGTGTCGACATGAGCTACATAATGATAACAGCCAATGCCGTGGGCAAAAGATTAGCCAGTCAGCAGGTTGGTAGTTGGACTGACTGCCCAGGGTGCACCGGACGATCAATTAAATATCGCCACTCGTGGAGGCTCTTTTAATGCACCCCAATTATGTATTACTCGCTGAATACATAATGTATCGAAAATCCGTTTTTAACAATTGAAGTACAGGTACTGTAGTCTAATCAGAAACTATTAACTCTATAAAGTTTAGTTCGCTGTAGTTGTAGATGGAAAAATGCCCCGTTTTTCGCACTTTTTCTATCCACAACTACAGCGAAGTATAAGATTAAACATCTAACTACCTGTACTTCAATTGTTAAAAACGAATTTTAGATAAATTACCTATGTATTTAGCGAGTAATATTTTTTAATGATGGGGAGATGACGGCTGATAGAGATGTATGGAAGAAAAAGACATGCTGCACCGACCCTAAATAAATTGGGATAAGGGCGGGAGGATGATGATGATAATGATGGGGGCGCCACTTGGCTTCTACATTCCCCTTAACTAGAAACAACCATAACTCCAAATAATTTATTTATTTTATCGTTTCTCTAATGCCCACAAAATTTTCATCTTAATTCAGAAAATTCGACCGGCGACAACTTTTGGCGTAAATTTTCTTATAAAGTTAAGTTTATAAAAATTCTTGGGTCCGATGAATTAATTTTTAGTAACTTTTATTGAAGCTTGGCATTGTTTAATTTACTTCTTACAATAGAAATTCCTGAAAACCTAGTATTTTAAGAAACATTGTAAGTTTTTCTCAACCTTAATTCTTTCTATCGAATAGAATGAGAACGTCAAAAATCCACTACTCGTTGCAGTTTTCGTAAAAAAAATGTAAAAGGTGCTCTAAAGGGTGCCAATGACGATGCATCCAACAATCCGAATGGAATGGCCGCATTCCAAAATCTGAACGTGAATGTTGAAAACGTATGTTATTTTTAGAACATGTCAAACTTTTTTGGATGTAGTCATTAAAATGGCGTCCGAATGGATGCATTGTCACTGCCCACTTTTATTGCGTGAAAATTATAAATAATTTACTCTAGAAAATATAATACTAGTTGGCATTGTTTAAATAATCAAAGGAAACACCAAACGGGAAGAGAACACAGCAGAGCTTATAGCAATAAAGCAACAAATGCCTTTCATTAAACTTTATAACACACAACAACTTTGAAACCTACGCAATGTTTCCCTTAAACTGACTTGCGAACTACTAGGAGTACATAAAGCTGGCTCCACACGTTGGCCCCAACCTTGGCATGAGCGTTGGCCCGTAAATTATGTCTAGCGTCGACACGTTGGAGATGATAGTTTAGTCTCATCAGAGCTAATGTATAGATGTCTGAAATAGAAGTTGCACTGGGCACTTTAACATTATTGAGTGCTTAAGAGCACAACTGCCAATCAAAATAACACAGTAGTTAATCAATGGACGTCGTCTTAGATTTTTTTTTGACAGATAAATAAATAAATAAATATTTTTGTGACATTTTACACATCACCATCTAGTCCCATACTATGGGTACTAGACAATGGATATAATACTTGTATACTTTTTTTTGTAAACAACATAACAACAACAGAACATCACGCCTGTATTTCCCCGAAGGGGTAGGCAGAGGTGTATAGTACACCCACATTTCGCCAGTTATGTTATAGTCCCATGTAATAGGGGGCGAGCATATTGCCACTAACCGGGCACAAATCCATACTCCAGGCTGCTACTGAGAATTTCCAAACGAAAAAACCCAATAAAACTGCCCGACCCGGGAATCGAACCCAGTACCCCACGCTCAGCAGTCGCGCTTGCGACCACTAGACCAACGAGGCAGTCTTTTTGTAAATACATACTTATAATACATAAGAAACACCCTGACCAACACAAACACTCATGTTCATCCCACAAATATTTCTGTCCTGTGGGAATCGAACCCACGACCTCGTAATCAGCAGTCCGACACTCGAACCACTAGACCACAGACGTCGTCAAAATAGAGAATATTTTTACTATCTCTTAGTAAACAAAAATATTTATTTTTAGAAATTCTATAACTATTGCGTTCATCCACGCGGATGACATTTAAAGACGCGGTGAGCGTAAGAACAAGCTCATTCGATGCACCTTACTGCATGAGTGCTGCGGCAAGACTGAGCAAACCACCAACGTGTGGGTGGATGCATCGCGAATCTTGGCGCATATTTCCTTTGATAAAACCGACATGCGACAGTCAACAGCCAACGCTCGGGTCAACACCATTTTCCCGACGCACACGTTGGCCGAATAGCGTTGGCACATTCGGGCCAACGTGTGGAGCTAGGGTAAGGGTAGCCTACAATTTCATAATATACGTTTTGTTTCCCGTAAACTTTGAAGTAGTAGTTTTAGTAGCAGTAGAGCTCCTTTGTGAAAGAGCTCGTCCGGGGAAGTACTGCCACCGTATCTACTTCTCCGCCAAATAGTGATGCTTGCATTGCTGTGTTTCGGTCTGATGGGTACGGGTGCCGGTGAAATTACAATCACATGAGACTTTCCATCTTCATGTCTCAGTTTGGCGAACCGACTAGCGGTACCATTTAGGTAACAGCCTAGGTGGTATTGAAGTTGTTATGGGCAAAGTTAACCGTTTAACATCAGGTGGGCCTTTAGCTCGTATCGTCATCCTCTATAAACAAAAAAAACTGCCTTCCGAACTACTAGGAGTACATAAGGGTAGCCTACAATTTCATAATACCTAGTGTGTGCTGAACTTATAATTATGAAAACTGTTTGGCGAACCTGCTAGTTTAATTGGCTCACGAATTAGTGCGCTCAACGAGAGCTCTGATTTTGTACGAAACAGATTTTTATATGAGTTTACATGTTCAACTGCTTACAGATGTTACGAAAGATTCAGACGGTAATGCTTGTTTAGCCTATTTTTGCCGCTAAGCATCTCAGAATGGAAAGTGGCCTTATTTAATTATTTACGCGGTTTATGGTCTTAATGACGTAGGCGTTCACTTACAGATAACTTTAAAATGATGCAGGGATAAAAAAGACGTGTGGCACTCGGAGACTGCCGCGGTAAAGCTATTGCATAGCATTTTTTATGTAAATACAAAGAGGAGGTGCCCTAACGCCGAAACTCTAACCAGGCATGAGTCACCAGATTGCGGGGTGAAGAAGAGGATTACGCATGCGCAGTAACGCCGATACAACCAATACCAACCACCTAGAGGCGATTTGCAGAACTAAAGAGACAAGCGTGATATTTTAAAAAGTCATTAAAAGTTCTGCTATTCATCGATAGATGGCAAAACTAAAAAGTATCACCGCTGTGCCGGTCGGAGTGGGGGGTGTTAGGTTATTTTCGTTACGGAAATTCTGGATTCGGTCTCCACGCTCAAGGCCCGCGATAGAAGCTATGCAATAGCTTAAAAACAAGGTGGTGCCTTAATCCAGCATGCTATCCTGGTCCAGGTTGACGGACTTTACATACCATCGAGAAATTCTTGGAGGCCGCTCAGGTGAGCTGGTATTCCTTCACTGTTAACGCAACTAATCATATCCTACTTCCTGCTAATATTATAAACGTGAATGTTTGTGAGGATGTATGTATGTATGATGTTGTGTTTGTATGGATGTTTGTTACTCTTTCATGCAAAAACTATTGTATTGATTTTAATGCAAATTGGCATACAGATAGAACATATCCCGGATTAATATATAAGCTACTTACTATCCCGGAAAGATCGGGAATACATACTCGCGGCCACTGAGGTATTATAACAATATAATAATACCTCAGTGCTCGCGGCTCCATTAAACCCTCGCCTTCGGCTCGGGCTGCATCCAGCCTCGAGTATAATAACCAACTTAACTCACTTGTATCATAATGTACCAACTATTCTTAATTCTAAAAAACTAACACATTATTAAAACTGCTGTAAGTAACCGATGCTTTGCACTAAGTACCTGTGTTTATTGTTTTACGTTGTATAATATAGGGCGTTGTTTTAAATTCAGCGTCCTATTCCCGGAGCGCTAATTGCATCGCATTCCCTCGTTATCAATGCTGGCAGTCGCGACAATTGTTCTCCACAACGATTGTTCCGAGTTAGAACAGCTTTTGCAATCTCCGGCCCCCGACTACTGTATAATCTAATGATTATAACTAAGTTATTCTGTTCTGTCTTAGAAAAGATTTTCAATCCCTATTCAAAAATTTAAAAAAGGATGCTTGGAAAATTACGTAGTAGGTAAATTATATTTACAACTAGCCTATGTCTGATAGGCGAAGTCGCTAGCCTGCGTGAATGTCTTTTATCGCGCATCTCACGGCAACTGTTCATCTTCCCGGTATAAAGAGTCGGGTTATCTGTATGCAAAATTTCATTAAAATCCAACAGTAGTTTTTGCATGAAAAAGTAACAAAGTTCCACACATCCATACATCCTAACAAACTTTCACGTTTATAATATTAATAGGATTAAATTATTAAAGACATAATTAAAGGCACGCGTTAACCTATCGGTATCGTACGCATCGGACGGATCGGATTGAAAATAAAAGGGCGGATGACGTCTTGGGCATCCGAATGTCAATATTGAAAATTTGATTACTCATAGAAATTCGTCGGCAATCCGTACACTTTGGATAGGTGAACGCTCTATGCTATAAGGATCCGATTAATGCGATCCGTCCGATGCGTACGATACCGATAGGTTAACGCGTGCCTTAAAGCACCAAATATTTAAAAAAGCCAGTAGAGCGTTGGGTTATGGGGTATGATTTTAAGTGATCGATGTTTTATGTTTCGTTGTCGAATGTCAGTATTACCCAGTAACTGGGTTGCGGGGGTCTGTGTAAAATACTGATATTCAGCCGCATCTGGGTAGACCGGAAGCCGACCCCAACATAGTTGGGAAAAGGCTCGGAGGATGATGATGTTTTTTGTTTCGTTCAATCATAATCATAATCATTTATTTTGCTCATAAAACACGGTACAAACGTTCTTAAATAGTAATAGTAAATATGTCCTACATGTATATAAAATATACTTCATCAATAGTTCTTTCTTTAGTAGTAGTCTGAACTTCGCTATGTTCTATATATTATAGCATAATAGACTGAACTGCCCTTAAATACTAAAGACTGCCAGTGACAGCAGCCCAAAGCTAAAACGTAATTCAGGCTATGCAAACTTCATATTTTATTCATCAACTTGGACTGGACTAGCCATGTATTATGCATAATTTAACATAACATACGCGTGGAATCACGTCAAAGGCAAGCCAACATGCCTTCGTACTGTACTACATAGGCTCATACCTACAGTTACTTAAGCTAGTGCGATGCCGTCGAGTGCGATGCCGTCGAGTGAGATCGTCGTGCTAGTGTTAATTAATATCGTCTGTGGAGCATATTCCATTGTAATTAAACTAAATCAGTTTAATGCAGCTCGTCTTCGACGATTAGAGTGCAGATCTCGATTCCAGTGGTAATCGTAGAGGTGCGTTTAAGTCCGGGGTATAATTATAAATAGTAAAGTAATATATAAGGAAAGAAAATAAAGAAATAATATAAATAAAGAAATAAAGAAAATATTTATTGTGCACAGGGCAGTTACAACACAAGAACAAATTATCAAAATAAAACATGACAATGTGATGAAGTATGCCCATTCGGAAAAGGCAACTAATAAGTTAGTTATGATGATGATGATGATGATGATGATGATGTCCTCCTTGACGTGTCCGTCAACGGCGAACCTTGTTAGCTCCGGACATGAGAGCGGAGGTGGCTAGCGAAACCAAATTTGGTTTTAAAGGTCCTGTTGCAAGGCGCACAGTGCAACTGACCTGAAGAATTATAAGTGTAGGTATAGGAAGGCTTTGGTCGGTTCTTTTAAGATAGTTATGCTAAGGCATGTGCTGGGTGTAGAATACTCAGCGCTTATGTTCTAGCATGTGGTGGCGGCATCATTCATTATGTAATCCATCCATCTTTTCTTTGGTCTCCTTCTCTCTCTCCATCCATGAACATTCATATACAGCACTTTCTTAGTAGCGTGCGTGTCATTACATGTGCCTCCTCATTACATGCCCGTACCAACCCAAATGATTTCCTTTCAACTTTTCTGTTACTTGTGCCACTTTCTACGACTCACGTAATAAGAGAAAAAGAGATAACAAACGCCATCGGTTAATTGCGTATCCAAAATCTTTTGAATCGAAGCTAGTTCAATAGTAGATATAACAGAGTCCGTACGCTAACCGCACCCACTAACTGAAACATAATTGTTTGGGACGATATACCCATCTAGTTAATAGTTCTAAAGTGGAACTGGGCTGGACCTATCTGCCGCATATCAGACTAACAACTCAATGGGTCCCTTTACATGGCAGAAGTCAACGCGGCAGGCCCAGACGGATATCGCGGGATGAGCTGGACTTCTCCAAAAGGACTGGACTCTTGTAGCAATAGACAGGGAGAAATGGAAGAGGAGTAGGGAGACCTACAGATACATGCAAACCACATTTTATAAATTTAAAAATTTTGACATTCCCATCACTATATATTTATGAACTATCATTACACATTAGAAATAATATAAATAAATATGAAACTTTAAAAAGTTCCAGACACGCAAGTACACTTTGTGCAATAAGCCATAGAACAGGTATGTTTGACAAGAGTATATTTTGTATGGGCCCTAGAATTTATAATAAACTGCCTAAGAATGTAAAAGAAGCAACAAATTTTAATTCCTTTAAAAATAAATTAAAGATTTATTTGATTAATAAAGCTTATTACTCAATTAAGGATTATTTAAATGATAAATGTAATTAAATTAATTAGTTAAGTCACAATAAAATTATATAATAATTAATAAATTTCGTAATAATGGTATTTCTAATTTTAATATTTGTAAAAGATAACTGTATGCCTAATTTAATATTTAGTTTAGTTTAATTGCATGTGTATTTGCACACCTGTTAAGGTAGGATATGGTAAAAGAACTTTGTTTTAACCTAAGTATCACCCCATGTACTTACACCCGTATTCAAGCAAATAAATGATTGATTGATTGATTGATTATCCCTGCAGTGGGACACTTCAGGCTTATAAAAAAAAAACCTAATGCGTGAGTGATTGTCACGGATTTGGTAATTCAAATCACGTGATACGAAAACGTTATCAATTTGATTCTATTAACATACCGCGATGATCCGTATTTGAAAGCCAAATATCTGTTTTGTATTTACTAAATTGCTTGAAGCTATAGGGACGAATAGTTGGAAAATTGGTTTTGCTATTCCTACATAAGACAGCAATTTTTAACGTTATTTTCCTATTTGGCTTGCGTTTGACCGCCACCTCATCAACATCTTCATTTCAGCCGAAAGAAGTCCATTGCTGGACATAGGCCTCCCCCAAGCATCGCCACAACGACCGGTTCTGCGCTTTCCGCATCCAGCTGACTTGCGCGATCTTCACCAGGTGGTCGGTCCACCTTGTATGGCCTACCCACGCTGCGCCATCCAGTACGCGGTCGCCACTCCAGAACTTTACTACCCCATCGGCCATCCGTTCTGCGAGCAATGTGCCCAGCCCACTGCCATTTAAGTTTGGCAATTCGTTGGGCTATCTTGGTTACTTTCGTTCTCCTGCGAATCTCCTCATTTCTGATTTGATCATGCAGGGACACTCCGAGCATAGCCCTCTCATAGCTCTCTCATAGTCTTTGAGTGACTTTGAGCCTTCTTATCATGCCCATTGTGAGTGACCACGTTTCAGTGCCGCAAATAATTACTGGCAACACACACTGGTCAAAGACTTTCGTATTTAGACACCGCCACCTCACAACTTTTTAAATTAAATAAGTTAAAACTTAGCAGTGGTAGCTTAGGCGTTGAACGCTGGTTGCCATATATTTTGAAAGTTTTTAATTAGGTACGGTCGACCGCACGTCGGTGGTAACACTTTGACATTAGCAGTATCTTTATTTCGTAAGCAGTAAGGGCGGTTTTCGAATTGAAGTGTTACCATGCAGTCGACTGTACGAGAATTGGCCTTGTGGATCGGCATCAAGTTCTTTTACGAAAGAAAGGAATGCCTAGTCTTCAATTGATTATGGTTTCAAAAAACCACACTCGTTGCCATATTTGATAAAAAATTATGAAGCATTAAATTAATGTTCTATGGATGGATAAAAAAAAATATCTTCATAGAGTTCCTTCATTAACGGCACGTCGCACAAAGGGAGTGTTGATATAGCGAGGCATGTGCCGTGCCTTTGTTACGGTTTTAAATACGAAAAGCTTCTTTTTAATTCCTTGGGAATTGTATCCAATAATATTTTAAATGTTTTTAGTAAAAAAAATCAAACTCATTGACAGACAACGCACAGCCTAAGTTAGTGGGTCTAGAAGCATAAAATTTTGCACAGGATTTCCTTAAAATTCATCTCCTAAGGGGGGTTAAATAGGGGGGAAAAGTCGGATTATTCTTGAGATGTTAGCGATGGGAAATCCTATCGGAAATTTCATAATAACATAACCAACGTTGTTCTAACTAACTATCTGACATCGTGGCTTCTTTTCCGTGGTACCTCAATAAAATATCTAAAGTATCCTATGTCCAGGGCATGGTCTATCTGTATGCCAAATTTCATCCAAATCCGTTGAGTCGTTTCAGCGTGATTAAAGAACAAACAAACATCGATATTTTCCCATTTGTGTATCTGTGGTTGTAGCATTAGAAAGGGTCCCTAAAATGGTGAGATATACTGTAAAAAAATTGATACGTTTCTCCAAACAAAAAATAAAATACTTATCTACGAGATAAAGTGTAATTTTTGCTGTATTTTATTGTCAAATCCTTGCGAACAAGTGAGTTATAATTCAATTCTGGCAACAAAACCTTTTTATTTTCAAACAATGAACACTGGATATTACAATTTTTTACATAATAATAAAAATATAGGAAATACATTACCACGACAATTCTTAAGCTGGGTAATCGACAGCCAGGCAGCTCGTGGCACCGTACATTTGATGCATCAAACAACAAACAGGTTGTAAACCTCAACATTGTGTAGTGAAGGGGGCGAGTTAATTGTTACCCGACCACTGAGGCTTGCTCCCTCGGCACATGTCAGGTGCACTGATGCACGTACCTATTACTACCTATACATGCTGCCTCTAAAATAATTGTAATTTTCTCCCACTTGCTCGGAAATTGTTTCATTATTTAAAAATAAGAATATATCAATCGGCTCTTTTCCGTACGCAACGAAATAACAGGCCAGTAATATCCAACACGACAATAATAGAAATTGCTGGACAGTTTTTATTTTTTAAATTATGCTACCGAGGTTTTTAAGCACGCACATAAATTGGGAGTTTTAGGCACAAAATATTTATCATGAAGTAATATAAAAATAAGGCTGAATATGCATTTTTTTTTCAAAACTTTGAAAATAGAACAAGAACAGCGCTCGGATGAATTGGCGCGAATGAAAATTAGATACTGTTGAATTAATTTGTGTATTGTTTCGTCGCAAATGAGAGAAAAGTACTGACTATACAAGTCTCGGCCGAAATAGCAATTACGGCCTCGTTTAGTTAAAAAGGACTCGTTTGGCGCCTCGTCCTTTTAAAATCACTTTGGTATTACATTAATATTACACGGCCGTCAATTGCTTAATTTCAGGCCTCGACGGTAATGTACTATTATTAAACGAAACACGGAGTAGTTTGTAATTAAGTGCCAAGCGTAGATTTCTATTGAACCCAGCATCAAGGTTGTTAGGTGTGCATCGCCATCACGTCATATTCAGCGTAAACATCTAATGCCGTTTCAAAAGAGAAACACTTGGAAAACACCGCGCGTGGTACTACAAAACTGTGTCATAATGACATGGTTGCCAAGTCAATCAATCAATCAATCAACTCAGCCTATCGCAGTCCACTGCTGGACATAGGCCTCTCCGAAGTTGCGCCACAACGCTCGGTCCTCTGCCTTCCGCATCCAGTCCCCCCCAGCCACGTTCTTTAGGTCGTCGGTCCACCTGGCAGGGGCACGTTGCCAAGTCACGTACGACTAATTGCACGTGTCGGTCATACATTGGTTAGAGAAAGACTTTTTTACTAAAGATATAAATTGTGGAATGAAAAAATCGCTCACGAGCAGGATTCGAACCTGCGACTCCTGGCTCAGTACGCCAGTGCTTTAGCCACTAAGCTACCGTGAACACTGCTCGTGGTATCGAAATTATCTTCCACTATACGTCTTTGTCTTAGTGGCTAAAGCACTGGCGTACTGAGCCAGGAGTCGCAGGTTCGAATCCTGCTCGTGAGCGATTTTTTCTTTCCACAATTTATATCTTTAGAATTCGCTTCGCATGCGTAAAATGCGTTAAAATAATAAAATAATTTGACTTTTTTACTCATACGTTTCTCTGTCGGTCGGCAGCATACAACATTTTTCTTGTTAGTCTGTACTGTCCCACTGCTGGGCAAATGCCTCCCTTAATTCCTTCCAACTATCGCAGTTCTGTACCGCCTCCTGCCAGCTGTCTAGAGAGACATTGATACAACGTTACTTCAATAACATTTTAGCTGTATGAGTCTGTGTGTATGCACCGAGCACAGAAATCTAAATAATAAGGTAATAGAAATGGTAAAGGCGCGTGAACTTGTCGCCGCGTGCAGGTGTCTCGTAGAACACCAGAGCGCGAACCGTTTGCTTGATCATCAGTGCTGTTTGGGACGTGGAGTCACGAAAATTGTATTTTGCAGCATATCTAATAGCGGTTTTTTTTAGGCTTAATTTATTTTGCATTGAATGCTAGAAACATGGTGGGCGTAATTGCGTATTTATGTATTGGTGGCGGCAAACTGGCGACACGCGTTCCAGTATTAAAAGACAGTAGATAACATTTTTTTATCTTATTATTTAGATTTCTATGGCAATGACCTTTGAGGTCTAGTGGTTCCAGTGTCAGACTGCTGATCACAAGGTCGTGGGTTCGATTCCCACAGGAAACAAATATTTGTGTGATGAAAAAAGTATCTAAGTATTATATCCATTGTCTAGTACCCATAGTACAAGCTCTACTTAGTTCGGGACTATATAGTCCACCACCATACGTCACCATATGGTGAAGCGTAAAAAAAGGCCCAAAAAAAAATGAGTCAACATTTTCTTCACAAAATGTAAGAACTTACCGTGTCTTCCACTTTTTAAACGACATTGTCGGTTTACTTATTTCGTTGTTCCAATTGACTACTACACAATGTTGTGTAGGTATTAATCCGTATATTCGATTCAGTCAGGTTATCTAGGAGAATTTGTGTAGATATTGTACAAGATTTTGCATATAAAAAATCATAGCGTTGCGAATGATCTAATTCATTTCGTTCAGATCCCTACAAGAAGGTTTTATATAATAAAATGTAAGTAAGTCGCCAACTGTCCAGTCTTGTTACA
This sequence comes from Asteroscopus sphinx, assembly GCA_949699075.1. NCBI lineage: Eukaryota > Metazoa > Arthropoda > Insecta > Lepidoptera > Noctuidae > Asteroscopus > Asteroscopus sphinx. Next base: position 5,724,012 of record OX453002.1, read on the forward strand.
GTGATCGTTGCGTTATAATTTTACGACCAACCCCCTAGAATCCAGGCCAAAGGGGAGCCTGTGAATTGCTCTGGAGAATTCACCCCTAGTATATGTTAATATATGTAATATATTACTTATTATTGCAAATCAGTTGCTACTTTCTTATGATTTCTTTTGCACTACAGTGCAAAGGCCTCCCTTCCTTTCTTCTACTTTTCACGATCTATTGTTTCGAAGGGGTTGCTGGAAGTGAACCATGGTGTGCGGGTTCTCCTGAACCTGGGCGTAGGTGATGAATGCAATAACAAGAAACATCAATACATGTTGTTTATTCCAAGTTTCGCGGCTAAATGACCGCCAAATGACAGTTACACGTTATTTTATAATTTCTAGGGATCCAGTGTTGCTAACGTTATTAAACTTTTAATCGATACATCGTTAATTAAATTGATAATTAGGCTAAAATTATATAATATGATCAAGTTGGCTAGTGACGAGATTTATTAAATAATTTAATTGGCTTGATATAAATATAATGAATTGAAAGTATAATAATTGACTAAATATAAGACATAGTGACTTCATTCGTTCCTTCCGCTGATAAGAAGTGCTCTCTGGGTCGGCTGATCCACGATCTTGTAACACTATTGCAATTTGTGGCCAATCCTTTAAGTAGGAGTCCAGCTCATCCCGCCATCTCTTTCTGGGCCTACCGCGTTTTCGGCTGTCTGGGACCCATTCTGTTGTGAGTTTCGCCCACAGCCCCTCCGGCATGCGGCAGATGTGGCCAGCCCAGTTTTATTTTAACTTGGCGGCTGTATGACCTACGTCTGCAATTTTAGTTTGGGAACGCAGTATCGAGTTTCTTACATGATCAGTAAGTTTGACCCCGAAAATACTGCGTTCCATTGCTCGCTGACAGACCTCGAGTGCGGACTTTTGGCGAAGTGTTAACGACCACGTCTGCGCTCCATAGGGGAGGGTGGGAATAATGCACACGTCCATGAGCTTCGTTTTTAGGGAAATCGGAAGAGTTCCATCGTGAATGCTTATGAATTACTTCTTTTTTTTTTACTGCCTCGTTGGTCTAGTAGTTGCAAACGCGACTGCTGAGCGTGGGGTCCTGGGTTCGATTCCCGGGTCGGGCAAAGTGTTATTGGGTTTTTTCATTAGGAAATTCTCAGTAGCAGCTTGCCAGTCTGGATATGTGCCCGGTCAATGGCAATAGGCTCGCCCCCTATTACATGGGACTATAACATAACTGGCGAAATGTGGGTGTACTATACACCTCTGCCTACCCCTTCGGGGAAATACAGGCGTGATGTTATGTTGTGTTATGTTACTTCTTTTTATAACTCAATAGTGTCTCAACACCCAGACAAACCTGTGTAAGGTTTTTGTGATGTTTTTGTAATTATTTTTGGGTAAGTTTTAAGTTAAAAAATAATATAAAAAACCCCTAGAACAAATACGAATTGTTCGCGAATCAAGACAGAAAAACGCATTAAAATTTCGTAATGTTTATTCTGATTTTGGGTATGTTAATACCAAAAGTTTTGTTGGATTTCTTTTGTTTTTGGAAATGCGGGACGTATAAAATTAACCCGCACAAATATTATAAATGCGAAAGAGAACTTATCTTTCTGTTTGTTATGTAGTCAGGGCTAAGCAGTGAAACCGATTTTCCGAACGTTTTGCCCGTCGGCGTAGACGCGAAATTACATTTAACAAGGTTTCCAGAGTTTCGAAATAATCGCGATTTACCTTTATTTTTCGACTATTATGTCTACATCTTTTGAAGGAGAACATTTCTACTGCTAAACGTTAATATTTCTACATGAAAGATATTGACAAACAACCCAAAAAAAACAAAAATTGGAAGTTTGAAAACCTAGATAAGTAATTTTTTCCCCTACGCCGACGTCAGATTTTCTATAATAGCAGACTATATTAATTTTTTTCATTCATTATCATCATCATTTCAGCCGAAAGACGTCCACTGCTGGACATAGGCCTCCCCCAAGCATCACCACAACGACCGGTCCTGTGCCTTCCGCATCCAGCGGATTCCCGCGACCTTCACCAGGTCGTCGGTTCACCTTGTGGGGGGCCTACCCACGCTGCGCCTTCCATCCATCGGCCATCCGTTCTGCGAGCAATGTGCCCCGCCCACTGCCACTTAAGTTTGGCAATTCTTCGGGCTATGTCGGTTACTTTCGTTCTCCTGCGAATCTCCTCATTTCTGATTCGATCACGCAGGGACACTCCGAGCATAGCCCTCTCCATTGCCCTTTGAGTGACTTTGAGCCTTCTTATCAGGCCCATTGTGAGCGACCACGTTTTTTTCATTAAATGAATGCATTATATAAAACAAGTTTAACCGGATTACATCGCGTATATTATTTAAATTGGTTTTCCTGTGCACGAAAGCTGCAAAGCTTTCGAAACTTCTGGAAAACCAATTTAAATAATATACGCGATGTAATCCGGTTAAACTTTTTTTATTATAATGTGTAGTGATCGCGAAAACCAAAGAAATTATTAAATAAATTCATGCTGCAGACCATAAGGAGTCATCAATTCAATTAAATTCCATCCAATTTATTCAGAAACAATTTTTACATTGTGTTTGTATAATATAATAACTTCAGTTACTTCTTCTTCTTATCGTGTCAATGGTTCAAATATTGTTGGAAGTTACTTAATTCAATAAACACTATAATCTAAATAATACACATAACCACACAACACACGCAACACTATAATCTATGTAATCTGTTGATAACTAAATAAATCTGATGGTACTTTAAAGGATTCTGCGTAATTAAAACAGACTGATCTCTTTTCCCGACGTCACGATCATGCGGTCGTGCCTCGTTGGTCTAGTGGTCGCAAGTGCGACTGCTGAGCGTGGGGTCCTGGGTTCGTTTCCCGGGTCGGGCAAAGCGATATCGGGTGTTTTCAACAAGAAATTCTCCGTAGCAGCCCGGAGTCTGGATTTATGCCCGGTTAGTGGCAATATACTCGCCCCCTATAACATGGTACTGATAACATAACTGGTGAAATGTGGGTATATACCTACTATACACCTCTGCCTACCCCTTCGCGGAATACAGGCGTGATGTTATGTCAATACCGTTCTTCGTATCTTTTTCCTTCAGTTTAGTAATGAAAACCAGTGCAAATGATTCACTTTAATAGCGATACTTTTAAATCTATCTTGCGTGATTAAACTAGCCTTCAGCTGCTGCCAGGGTTCGCCTTTTAAGTTAATTTAGCTTCTAAGTTCGTTTAATGTTACTAAAAAGTTTGTAAAAAAAACCTTGGCACGTAATAAAAACTCATCTCTGAATAATAATTTCTTAGGTTTTCGCGATCACTACACATTAAAAAAAAGTTTAACCGGATTAAATCGCGTAAATTATTGAACAGTTTACGAGTATGTGTCAGAATAATTTATAAATAAAATTCAGAGATGATAAAACAAAGTTTAACCGGATTAAATCGCGTATATTATTTAAATTGTTTTTCCTGACGTTTCGAAAGCTTTACAGTATTTCGTGGTCGCAGGTAGACTAAGATGACACAACAACAACAATAACAACCTAACAATAACCTGACAACATCCTAATTTTAATAGAGAAGATGGTTGGCAGCTACCACCTGTTTGGAACCCAGTCCTAAAAATAATAAAGTCCCAAACAGCATGCAACACTGTAAATGATAATGATATTGTGAGTGATTACTGCGTGCATCGAAACTATTTTAATTAATAATATTGTACGGTAGACAAAATATTTTTTTAGAAATATCTCTAAAGACGCTTGTCATCTTAGTCTACCTGCGACCACGAAGTGCTGCAAAGCTTTCGAAACGTCAGGAAAAACAATTTAAATGATATACGCGATTTAATCCGGTTAAACTTTGTTTTATCATCTCTGAATTTTATTTATAAATTATTCTGACACATACTCGTAAACTGTTCATTTAAAATTGAAATACAAACAATAGGTACGATATGAATTTATCATGAAAATCGTATCGGTACACATGACAAAAGAGTTGAATATACAAGCTATAGATCAATGCACGTCAAATTACTCTTATTGTGGTAGTGAGCGTTTTAATACACCCAAATGAACTTTGACAAAACAACCTTCCTCACATGCTGTATAAAATGTAGGGCGTGAAATTATCTGATAAGTTATCTGTTTTGCCGTCCATACAATGTCACAAAACACCGAAAGTACAGAAGTAAAGTTCATGTATGTACTGCTGAACTGTGTAACATACACGCACCGACTAAGCACGTGGCACTTGCGCTCGAATTGTTCTAGCCACACTCCTCCATGTAGTTACAGTTAGACCCTTGTTACAGAAAGTTCCTGAAGCGTTGATCACTGTTTAAAACTAGTTTTGAGTCGGGATTTTATTTTAGAACATTTTCTCAAGCATAGGAACATTTATCACAGTTCAGCTGAGTTTAGTTTTATTTTATAGTCACTTGTTTCGGTATTTCAGCAGAGATTTGATCTGTAATCACTCAAGTATGGTCGAGACTACGCTTGAGTAGAGATTTATTTCCTATTTCAGGTTACATTCGTGTGATATGTTGTTGGATTAAAGTTTATAATTACCGTATTGGAATAAGACCGTTGCTCTAGCAACGATTCTATCCTTAAGTTGTGATCAGTTGATTGAAGATCAAACTGACTTAAGGAATATGCTGTAATACGGACCTTAGAACGTGTTCTGAGATTTCGTGTCCATGAGTGATTTCTGTGTGCGTTACTCGAGCGCGCATTGTATGAAGCTTTACTTCTGCACTCGCGGTGTTTTGTGACCATCTGCAGTTAAATTTGACCATTAATACCATAATCTGATTAATTAAACAGATCAACGCATGTCAAACATTTTATTTAAGGGAAAATTCACGTTCATGATCGTATTTTAAATGCATTACAATAATGACAGATATTAAAATATTAAAACGGTTCAATTTTATCTGAACATAAATGATTAAACAAAGAATTCTGAATACAACTGAGCTAATTGAATAGATTTCGAGATGTAATATCCTATCTTTGTAAAATGTAATATCCACTTAATTCAGAACAATACAAGCCTTCGGGACTGTATTTTATTAAACTGAGGTTCCGAAACACGAAGAATGTTATTGTTCCTAAGGGAGGGTTCACACTAAACGTTTCACTCACTTACACACAGTCAGCCGCCGAAAATGAGAACTACCTTTACGTGGTTCGCTTATTTTTCACAATTTTCAACTTTTTTTTTTTCCTAGGAGGTAACCTTCAAAAGGCTACCAGCCTCATGGGGAAGAGGCTGGGGTGTATTGGTATTTTTACCGCACTAAAACCTCCCCGGTGGCTAACTTCAGCACAATAGAGGGGGGACTCCAGGAATGGTTATACTACCGGTGCCCCCCTGTGCTTTGCCCATAAGGCACGTCTCTGGGAAGACTTTTGTCTCCGTGAACACCTTCCTGATGCGACAACAAATGGTGGCACGGGACCACCGCGTGCCACCGTCATCACTGAGGTCACCCAGTGGACTCCCAAATCCCCCACTTCAGACGGCCGTGACCATAAAGGCCACCATGTCCTATCGACAGAGCAGGGGTGTGGCGTGTTGCCCTAATGAGCTAGGCACCGGAGCGGTTGCCTCTCCTACGCCGCCTTCTCCGAGCAGGATCGGCCCTCTTTCGATCCCGCTCCACAGCCTCTTTCTGAACCATGACGGTCTCACAGAAAGAGGCCACTTCCCTCCAATTTATCGTCTCTGCCAGCATAGCCGACACTATCGCTGGCAGAGAGAGATCTTGCCCGATTTTGTCGACCAGGACCCGCCGCTCCGAGTTCCACGCAGGACACTCTGCGAGCGTGTGTTGGGCGTTATCCTGGTCATCTCCAGATTACCTTACTAGGTCACTGAAATTCTTGGTCATGCATTTTCGCAACACCTAGATCAAGAACAAGACGTTAGGCAACACTTAACCTTACGCTGTAGCGTATACAGCGTATAGTCAGCGCCTGACTGTAATAATAATGTCCTCCTGGCCGAATATCGGTCACGGCAGCCAACGGAGACTAGCCATCTGCGCGGGACATTATAGTGCACAAGTTTGTGCGCATACACATGTGCATTCAAGTTACAATAACGTAAGCTGTTTACATTATTCTTTGTTACGTTTAAAATCATTTCATTTACTATTATATATATTTAAAATATTTAAAATTTATGTATTATTACTTCATTATTTACATTATATACACTTAAGTTGCAGTTTTAAATTTATATTATTTTTTTATTTTATTTTCATATAAAGGAATCACAATTATTATAATTTTTATTAATCGCGGATGTTCTCAAAAAATGCCAGGTTAAGAGTTCTCTAAACCGACGAGCATGCATGACGAGGTTAATGGACGTAGATGAAGCGAAAGAGGTGTGTCAGGATCGTAGCAGGTGGTAATCCATAGTCTCTGCCTACCCCAATGGGAAACAGGCGTGATAATATGTATGTATGTATGTTTATTAATAAAATCACATCCATCACGTTTACGATTAAAGGTTCAGTTGAAAACCAGCGTCAGGCACTTGTTGCCTGGCATTTATGCTGAACTGGACCTTTTTGGCACAGTCGCTAGACACACAGCATCGATGATCCGTTTTTTTGTATATTTAATTGTGTTCCTGTTTAATTGTGTCTGTGTATCTATGTGCTTTGTGTCAAATAAATGTGTCTTTCTTTCTTCTTATTTTTTCTTTCATTCTCTCCCTCACTCTCATAATCCGATGGGACGGCAATCCGACACGACCGAAGAGAGATGAGGCGCAGGACCGCCGGCTTTACGTGTTCTCACAGGGGTGTAGCACTGCCAACTTTCTGACTCTGTTCTGATACTGAGAAATTTTCTTGATAGAAAAATCCCAATAATACTTTTTACCCGACCCATAAATCGAACTCAGGACCTCACGATATGCGGTTTAACACGTTACCTCTATACCACTGCGGCAGACAGTAATATACAGTAGTGCAGTAAATAAAATGTTTCGGTGAAAACTGCAGATTTTTCAAATTTTTATTAAGTACTATATATATTAAGTGGCTGACTAGGGTATCCGTTTGGTGTGAACCGATCTTTATCAATTCAACTACCAAAGAGGGAACCTATTGACTCGGTGCTCGGTTCGTAGCGTCTGTTTTCTTAACCCTTTGTAAAGTCGATATAATAACTTGGAAAATAGAACGAACGAATCTTATAAAGGTAGAATATGGAAACTTTGTATTGACGTTGTCTGTTTGTCTAGTTAAGATAAACAAAGTAAATGAGAACAAAGTTTTCTTCTGCGGGTAGCAACGTCGCATCGTTGCATATCAGACGTGCCGCATTGACTAGTGGGTGTGTATGTGGGTGGAATAATTGAGGAGTGTAAAAGTGTGGGATTGTGGATTGTGTGTGTGTTATTATGTGTATTTAGCATATTAAAATGTTTTAAAATTCATGGAAGAATGTGGTAGGATGAGAAATAGCTATTTTTTAATGAATGACTTCTGTTAGTAGTTATGTACATTTATGCATGTAAGAAGTATGAAAAAAAAATAACTTAATAGCTTTTGGTGCAGTGCGGCATGTGATTTGTAATGAATATTACTGCGTGGCTGGATTGGCGCCAGTGACAGAGAAGTTAAGTAGCAACAGACTATCATGGTATGGACATGTGATGAGGAGGAATGAGGACCATGTTACGAGGAACGTTTTAAATATGAATCTGGATGGCTATAAGAAAAAAGGCAGACCGAAGAAAACATGGATGGGTTGTGTGAAAGATGATATGAATGGAAAGAATGTGAACACAGAGATGACGGCTGATAGAGATGTATGGAAGAAAAATACATGCTGCGCCGACCCCAAATAAATTGGGATAAGGGCAGGATGATGATTGATGAGGATTGAGTCGAAACTCGGTATAAATAATTAATCTTTAAAGTAATTAATCAATTACGTGTTAGTGTAGCGACACACCTGCCGAGAGTAGCGTCGCGGAACGTTCGGCTCGATAAGCTCGCAGTATATTTTAAGTAACCTATGACACATCAGCCAAAATTACGTCGCGTTCGGCGTAGCGCTGAACTTTTCGTCGAGCGTCTATTTCCGCGAGAACGCATTCAATGTATTTTGCATAGCGACACATCACGCGATACGTTACGCGACCGAAAGGTGACGACGACGCCACGAAATTTTCCGTCACGTAGCGCGCTGAACAAGACGCCGCGTAATGCCAAACATTTGGTGCGTTAGGTGTGTCATGCCAACCGAATACCACGACCGATAGTTCAGCCGCTGAAGTTTCGGCGACGCTACTTTCGGCAGGTGTGTCGCTACCTATAGGGGTGTTAAAGTTTCTATGAAAAATCTACCTGGGGAAAAGACATTAAAATTATATTTAATTATAAATAAATAAAAATATAAATATCTTTTGGGACATTTTTACACAGCACCATCTAGTCCCAAACTAAGCAGAGCTTGTGGTATGGGTACTAGACAATGGATATAATACGTATATACTTTTTTTTTTTTGTAAATACATACTTATAATACATAAGCAACACACCCAGACCAACACAAACACTTATGTTCATCACACAAATATTTGTGTCCTGTGGGAATCGAACCCACGACCTCGTTATCAGCAGTCCGACACTCGAACCACTAGACCACAGAGGTCGTCATATTATATTTAATATCTCTTTGTCCTGGGGTCACGCTTGACTCAAAACTACGACGGGAATCATTATACGGAGCATGTTAAAACTTTTTACGTGGGCAAAGCCACAAGCACTGGTTACTAATACAAATCTTAATTCTAAATTTTATCTCTACGAATGTGCATCGCAACACAAACACATTATACTGCGAATGCTGTATCAGCATCGCCCACCCGTCTCAACAATGGCAAAGTCATGATGTGATAATGGTATTAGGACTTGATACAGTATGCATAACTAAATAGGATAACAGAAAAAATAACAACCCATTACTATAAACATATGTAAGGTTAAGGTGAATGCTACAGGGTAGCCCGCGAAATTCAAATTTTCTTGCGTTTTTTGCTAATTATAGCTCTATTGCGCGATGCATATCAATCAAATTATGATTCGCAGTAGTAATAACAATGTATCTACTGAATAATACTCATAGAAAATATAAATCTAGCTCTATAAGCTCTACAATCTCGAAAATCAATAATTTGATCGTAAATTACTATTATCGAGCTTGTACAGCTTATAGAGCTAGTTTAATGTTTTTTTATGAGTATTAATCAGTAGATATGTTGTTATTGCTGTCGCTAATCATATTTCGATTGATATGCAACGCGAAATAGAGCTAAAATTTGCAAAAAACACAAGAAAATTTGAATTTCGCGGGCTACCCTGTAGCATTCACCTTAAATCTAAATAATTGGCGAAACTTCACAGACTTGATGAGTATCGCGGTATCTAATAATAATATAACTTGACAAAAAAAAAAAAAACATAATTTTAAGTCTGCTGATGACGGGATCAACTGTCACGGAACGACTTAATCGAAAGCCGGAATATGACAAAATGGAAACTCGAATTCACTATGACGAATTCGAGTTTCCGTTTTTTCATACTCTCGGCTTTATAACGCCCTCGCCTTCAGCTCGGACCGCAATCCAGCCTCGAATATAATGAACAGTTTAGCTCACTTGTATCATCATCAACTCAGCCCATCGCAGTCCACTGCTGGACATAGGCCTCTCTCAAATTGCGCCACAACATTCGGTCCCCTGCCATTCGCATCCTGTACCCCCCAGATACTTTCATCAGGTCGTCGGTCCACCTGGCTGGGGGGCGCCCTACACTGCGTTTGTCTATTCGCGGTCTCCGCTCAAGGACTCGTCTGCTCCAACAGCCATCGGTCCATAATGTCCACTTGTATGTTAATGTACTATTATCATTTGCCAACAATAATAAAATTACCTAATTCGAGTTGCTGAACAAATTCCATACCCACTACCTTGGAGGAGAAGTTACTCTGAGCCCCTTCCTACCGACAAATGAGTGTAATCTAAACTCAAAGTTATTATAAATCCCGGACAGTGCGCACGAATAGTTTTGACAACCTCCCCGTTCACCAACAATACGTTGATTAAGTTTTACCACAGTTATATCCACTCCTCTTCTAGTGAAACGTGGCATGAACATTCAGAACTATCAACGGTACTGTATATAGCACAAGCATAGACCAGTAAGCCTCTAGACGCCGCTTAGCTGGACACCCCCGGTCACAACGCATATGCTCTACCACTGCATATCATACGTCCCTCCGCCAATTGGAACGTCACTCAGTCAGCGAGCGGCACCAATCATAAGGAATCATACCACCGCACTTTTGAGCCGGCCAATCATAACGCGCCGTCCGCCCCCCTGACCCCACCAACGTTTTACGACTGCGTTCGAATACAAAACTTTGTTTATGCGGAGTCTTGAAGCTTACTGGTCTGTGAGCACAAGATATATAAGGTTTCTACACGGAATATATAAAACAAGGGGAAGTGGCATTACGATTACTTAGTACGGGAAAAAGTGTTGCCAAAAACACACATTGACAATTAAAATAGTACATTTACACAAAAACAATTACGTGATTGGGTCTATTTAAAATTCAAATGGGACCTAGCAATTATATAGTGTTTGTTTAGTTTTCTCAAAATTAAATCTTAATATATGTTGTTACAATTAAAATTGTTTTATTAAAATACAAATAAATAATTAATAAATTAATTAATTAATTATAATTAAATTTTTTTTTTGTTTTAATTTTTTTGTTTTTTTTTTTTTTTTTTTGAAATACATGGCAGTGATTTAATGCACCTCTATGACATTTTTCGTTCTGCTGTAATTTTTACACGTTAAAATTACACAATAAGGTATTAATAAAACAAAGTTTAACCGGTTTGTCGCTTGTCATCTTAGTCTACCTGCGACCACGAAACGCTGCAAAGCTTTCGAATCGTCAGGAAAACCAATTTAAATAATGTACGCGATGTAATCCGGTTAAAATTTGTTTTATTATAATGTGTACTGATCGCGAAAACCTAAGAAATTATTACAATAAGGTATTATCTAATATTTCACGTTAGCATTAAGACGCTGACTACAGCCAAATACCCCAAATAGGCTTCTTTTAAAAACGTTTTTAGCTGTATCTATTCAGTTTGTGGCGGTGAAAAAAATATATGTTAATCTTGATAGTATTTTCTGAAACTGTATTGTGCCCAAAACACGTTTTCTTGAAGTTTTCTCTATAGAAAAGAATTGTAAACTAACCTCTTAAAACATGCTTTAAAGCAAACAATCTCTATTATTTACTAAATATTATAAATAAAATTAAGAAAATATTTGAGAAAGACAATAATCTAAACATTTGTTGTTTCTGTTTTTCAAATAAGCTTTTAGTTTTTTATTAAAAAAATAAATTATTAATTTTCATTCAAGTTGAGCGGCGTATCCGACGTCCCTCGGCTCGTTGCCTCTCTTTCAGTTCTGTACGAAACGACAGTGACCGCAGAGGTCTGATTTTTTAGTTGTTGTCAGCTTCTTAAAGACGTCATGGTGTCGCAGCGGGCCGAAGAAAAGAAAAACGAATTTTCAATAAATGGTGTTTTTATCGAGTAATATTTTTTTACTGATGGGGGCGTACACTTGGCTGCTACATGCGCCTTAAGGCACTTTTGAATCAAATTTCAATTTCAATTTCTATCAAAATCAAAATTTCTGGAAACATGTTGGACGTCGAATTTGTTATTTTTAGTGACTCTCTATTAAATAGCTGACAGTTTCCGATAGATAATCAGGAAAAATCTTCATACTACATAATACATGCTACGGCTATTGTGCAAAGTTAGAAAATATAATAGAGATGTTTAGGATAGTCTTGACGAATTGAAAAATACTTTAAATAAAAACAATGTTGCCGGTCATCGGTTTGGTTAACTTTGTTAAATAAACATTATTGTATTTTTAAATGGTGCCTAATACGGTGCGGGATCGAGTTGTACAAAAATATTGTCATATCAGTTTTTACTTTTTACTATTTTGGTTTGGTTTCCGTCACAAAGCCATACAATAACATTACAACATTTATTTTTCATCTGTCGGAATTGTTTGTTGTTAAAAAGGCGCGAATTAAAAAGGCGCGAATTAAAAAGGCGCGAATTAAAAAGGCGCGAATTAAAAAGGCGCGTATTAAAAAGGCGCGTATTAAAAAGGCGCGTATTAAAAAGGCGCGTATTAAAAAGGCGCGTATTAAAAAGGCGCGTATTAAAAAGGCGCGTATTAAAAAGGCGCGTATTAAAAAGACGCGTATTAAAAAGGCGCGTATTAAAAAGGCGCGAATTAAAAAGGCGCGTATTAAAAAGGCGCGAATTAAAAAGGCGCGTATTAAAAAGGCGCGTATTAAAAAGGCGCGAATTAAAAAGGCGCGTATTAAAAAGGCGCGTATCAATTTACTGGGGCGAATAGTTTTAGATGAACACAATAGTTTTGTTTTTCGGAAACGGTTTTTTATTTATTTAAATCAATTTTAAATCTAGCCGTTTTGTAAAAACTACCCTTACTGCTTAGGAAATAAAGACCTGTTAAGGTCAAACTGTTATAGCTGACGTATTGTTCGTATGTTTGCATTGTTCATCAGTTCATTCATGGAACACAAAAACGTGCTTACGTTACAAAAGTTAGAATGATACTACTGTTCACAGGGTTGATATTTTTATACATGCTATTTTTGTGGGTTCATCATAATTATCATCATTTCAGCCGAAAGACGTCCACTGCTGGACATAGGCCTCCCCCAAGTATCGTCACAACGACCGGTCCTGCGCCTTCCGCATCCAGCGAATTCCCGCGACCTTCACCAGGTCGTCGGTCCACCTTGTGGGGGGCCTACCCACGCTGCGCCTTCTAGTACGCGGTCGCCACTCCAGAACTTTACTGCCCCATCGGCCATCATTTCTGCGAGCAATGTGCCCCGCCCACTGCCACTTAAACTTGGCAATTCTTCGGGCTATGTCGGTCACTTTCGTTCTCCTGCGAATCTCCTCATTTCTGATTCGATCACGCAGGGACACTCCGAGCATAACCTTCTCCATTGACCTTTTTTTTTTTTTTGTGGGTTGTGCCCATAGAAATCTAAATAATATAGGGTAATAGAAGTGGCAAAGGCACGTTAAAGTGTCGCCGCGTACAGGTGTCTCGTAGGACACCAGTGCACATTGCGCGAACCGTTTGCTTGATCATCAGTGTTGTTTTGGACACAGAGTCATTAAAATTGTATTTTGCAGCATATCTAACAACGGATTTCTTTTTAGGTTTAATTTATTTTGCATTGAAAGCAAGAAACATGGTGGACGTAAGTGCTTATTTATGTGTTGGCAAACCGGCGACACGCGGTATTAAAAGACATAGATGACATTTCTATTACCTTATTATTAAGATTTCTATGGTTGTCCCTATAGTTCGTAAAATATAGCTCGAGTCCTGTGACAGGTGTCATATACGTACAAATAATGTCAAAATACGTTAAAATGTACCTAATTGACATGTGTCACATAACTCAAGCTATGTTTTACGAACTGTAATAGATAAAGTAATCGCACCAAAACGCGTCTCTGTTTTGCAGAAAACTATTACAATTTCAGCTTGATATGTAATTTTTTATTATTTTTTTATTTTCTCCTTCATCAAAATTATTGTTTTTATTAATATACTAGCCTATGTCCACAACATCACCCGCGTGACTGTCGTTTATTGCGCATCCCTCGGGAACTGTTCATTATCCCGGGATAAAAAGTAGCCTATAAATTAATCCGGGTTATGTTCTATCTGTATCAACTCAGCCTATCGCAGTCCACTGCTGGACATAGGCCTCTCCCAAGTTGCGCCACAACGCTCGGTCCTCTGCCTTCCGCATCCAGTCCCCCCCAGCCACGTTCTTTAGGTCGTCGGTCCACCTGGCAGGGGGGCGCCCTACGCTGCGTTTGCCGATACGCGGTCTCCACTCAAGGACTCGTCTGCTCCAACGGCCATCGGTCCTTCGACAGACATGGCCAGCCCACTGCCACTTCAGCTTACTGATCCTACAAGCTATGTCGCTCACTCCGGTTCTTCTCCGGATAATCTCGTTACGGATTTTATCCTTCAAAGAAACACCAAGCATAGCTCGCTCCATAGCTCGCTGAGCGACTTTAAATTTGTGGACTAGCCCAACTGTCAGTGTCCACGTCAAATCTATTAATCTATCTGTATGCTAAATTTAATTAAAATCGGTCTAGCCGTTCTTGAGTTATACTTATAAATGATGTAACTAACCCGACTTTGTGTTATATAATAAGATTGTGTAGTGTTTTGATGTGATCAAGAGTCCTTTTTAAACTGGATTAAACAGTGTATGGATCACGGAATAAAAATAGTTTCATTGTATGGATAAGTAAATTGGATCTCTATTGTCACCAAATAACTGGTTTTGTAGGATCGATAGATTAAAAATTTATTTGGTTACCATATACACAACTTACTTAAGAATAAACAAAATAAATAAAACAAAACTAAAAGCTACAAAAAATCCAAAAAAGTCCAAAAAATCCCCCGCATCACTTTCTACCAGAAGCGTGCCCAGAATACTGGCAGCATTGCCACGTTGTATGGCAATGCTTATTCTTTGACCAAAGAAAAGGCCAGCATTCTGGTCACGTGAAGTGTCGACCAAACGCCTGGAGATGGCTTTGAATAAGAGACGAGCACTCGGACCCCACGATCCGAGTGTTTCAACCCCAAACGGCTCGAAAATATGATTACTTATTATGTTATCATATTTTCGCCGCTTGAGGATCGATTAAAAGGTACAGTTGTACAAGCGTTGCCGCCGCCATTAGTATGCGGGATAAAAGTTCAGGCAGATTAGCAAAGTCATGCATTGTTTAGCAAAATCGATAGTGTGTCAGCAGTGAGTGTGTACTCTAACTGAAGGAATTGGTAACAGTCACATAATAATGTAAATAACTAAATAATTATAAAAATTAAACCATTTATTTTGCCAAGACCACATAAAATATACATATTATATAAAAAGGTAACATGACAAATTACAGAGTACACAAAATAAGGTAATGGTGAGTATTTTTATTACACACCTCGGTTTTTTTATCTTTTTGATCAATGTAAACATAATATTTTTTTAGGTTTTCGCGATCACTACCAAACCAATTTGAATAATATACGCGATATAATCCGGTTAAACTTTGTTTTATGACAATGTAGACATACTGACAGAAATTATTTACAATATTCTAAACGGTTTTTGTAGTTAGTACTTTTTTGTGGCTCATGATTTTCTTAATTAGTTTTTCCTTTACTTATAAATATTCTTAATTAGTTTTACCTTTAATTTCAACACAATAATCGTCATCAACAGCCCAAAGCTGTCCACTGTTGGGCCTATGCCCCCCAAAATATCCTATGGCCTATCCCTATGTCTCCAAAATAGCACGACACTAATCTCGAGACAACCTCTTTCACGAATCTGCTACACATTCAATTCAATTCAATTAAAATGTTTTTGTTTCAAATAAACCTAATTACAGGCACTTTTGAAACGTTAGGCTCTAGTTCCACGGTTCCAAATTGTGGGTCCTATGGAGAAGAACCGGCAAGAAACGCTATCGATATATTATTTTTTAAATAGGTTATTGTTTATTACATCAAAATTCAAATAATGCGAGTATAATGTAGGTTAAGGTCAGAAATAAACAAGAGTTTAAAAGTGAGAATATTGCCTTTAGAAATAAACATAAAAGAGTTGCCATAGTATGTAGGAGCTGACCTGCTCCGACAGACGGCACCCGTTCACGAGCATGACGCGAGCGTCAGCCATCGCTTAACTCAGCCATATTGACCATATTGATAATATAACATAATATTCTATTCTATTTTATTATCTAACTATAGTACAGTCTAACAAAGCAATTAGTATCCAGGGTCATCAGATATAGATGAATATTTTTCAGGAATTTATTATAGAACGGTTTGATTAGGGTTTTGTATGAATACAGTTTAACTTTGTCCGTTGTTAAAATGATATTTCACTCGAAAACATCCATAATCTTCTGAGAAAACTTCATTTATCGCTGCAACATTTCGGTGTTGTAGCATATGCTGAGATGGTGGCCTTTTTTAGTCTTATACAGGCATGTCGATTTTAAGCTGTTAATGTGTTATTTTTAGTTTTTTTTTTCTCTCGCCTGTACCGAGACTGAAATATTGTTTTTCTTTCTTTCTTTTATATATCTGGCGACCCTGGATACTAATTGCTTTGTTATACTGTACCTATTTATTTTTAATGCACTTACAGTAACTTTTTCTAGCTTCAGTAACTAAATCATAAAAATCTTTCAATTACTCAACTACTTGTGAGTAGTACGTCAAAGAAAAAAATCATAATAGGTACAAAAAAAATCTCACCCTACTCATTTTCCGATGGTCGTCCTTAATTTTCCCGGCACTATGCGGTATCTTGAAAATCTTTAGAGGTTACTGCCCCATATGTCCAGGACTACCTTAAACACACACCCGCAAGCGAGTGAGGGAGGAGAGGGGGCGACTTTTTCGAGTCCCGCTTTCCCATTCGCCCCTGTGGATAATCCGTCCGCATGCTATCAGTACGGATTTGTCCCCGACCCGGACGGTACTCCGGCACAAGTTTCGTCGGATGGGCATAAGTTTATTGGGAAAAATTATTGTGCAGTTAATGCGTTGATTTAATATATTGTGTGTGACTTAAAGTGTGGTCTATTTTTTTGCGGTGTTTCTGTGAAACTGTGCAGTGGATAATACAACTGTGAAGCGTATGTGGACGTAGGGTTGGTTTAGTGTTTTAATAAGCATCAACATATATTTTTCGGTATTAAATAAAATGTCTGCTCATATTATTTCACTAGGCTTTACTGTAGAGATTTTGCTGAACAGTGGTCCACTTGTAGTCACTGGTTTCGGTATTTTTTTATAAATTTGTGGTGATATTATAGATATTTTAGGAAAAGTTATTCATTACAGCCGAAAGACGTCCACTACTGGACATAGGCCTCCCCCAATTAAGGGGGGGATATGCCATAATCGCCACGCTTGGCAGGCGGGTTGGCGATCGCAGTTGGTTGGTTAAATACTCAGAGAACGCTGCTGCCCATCCTCTGGTGAATCCCTTAGTCGCCTTTTACGACACCCATGAGAAGAGATAAGGGTGGTGCTATTCTTTAAGTCCGGCACTACACGGACCAGTCCGGCACTACACGGACCCGGAAAAGTTATTAAAATACTAAAAAACTAATTATGTAAGAAAGGAAAATAGAACACAATGCAAGTTTATTGGTTAATTACAGTAAATTCCTACAAAATCTGATTATGAGTGAAAAGTTTATGGTGTAATTTTAATTTATGATGTTAGGATTACTGTAGTATTTTAAAATAAAAATTACTCTATTTAAATACGTTAAAAATTCAATTAACTTTTAATAAAAAATAAATAAATAAAATTAAATATGTAACTCTGGTGAACATTTTATTCAGAAGAAATTTGAAATGATTTGGGAAGATTCTGAACCACGCATATTTTGGGAATTGTTTTCTTTGGGTTGTTATATATTTATTTGTTAGTATGAAATAAAATACTAAAAATATACATGAATTAAACACGATAAAATTAGCAAGCAAACAAATAAAATAAAAACATTCAGATTAGAAAATATTAATAATATTAAGAAATTAACATAAATTATTGTAGAAAATAATATTTACATTTAGAAAATAACAGAAATTATTGTGGAAAATAATATTTACATTTAGAAAATAACAGAAATTATTGTGGAAAATAATATTTACATTCAGAAATTAACAAGACTGCATAAATTTGAAGAAAATTTTGATAAATCATTCTTATCGTTGGCCACAAGGAACGGAAACCGCACCTAATTTCAGTATTGATTAGTGTGAGTGGAACCACAATTCCTTTGAAGAAAAATACGTGATATTTTCACATAAATAGGTTAAATATTAAGAAAGTTGATCCCAATTTCCTAAATTATTCTCCTTGATTAGGCACTTTGATCTCCACGGGGCCTTTATCGATTTATTTCGGCCCGGGTTCAAATCTCGGCTTAACCTGTGTGAAATTATCCTCCTTCCTGTAAACATGGCGAAATTTAATGGGCTCAAGGCCGTGAGCTGATTCTAATACGAAAACCGTATAAGGAATTTTCAAATGATTTTTGAATTGGGATTTGATAAAAAAATTACATAAATGCTTTTTTCTAAATTAGTTTGGTTTGTTTTCTTAAAGAGTGGGTCGAGTGTTCTACGAAATAGGTATATTTAATGTTTTCACAGTGTAAAAAAACCCGCCGAATACATAACCTCCTCCTTTTTTTGAAGTCGGTTAAATATGGAGTATGAGCTGTCACATTCTAATGAACTAAAGGCGCGACCACAAATTATTGAAACGTTAAGTTGTTAAAATTTTATGAAACCTTTGTATGATAATTATTATTATCGTAAAAAAAAAACCCTAAAATTAATATGTAATTGCTAGTTTATCTCTAACAGAATTTTCTTTCACTTCAAAACTTCGTGCTCAAATATAAACTTAAAACGACTTTTGTGGTCTAGTTATTTGAGTGTCGGACAGCGGACTGCTGATCACGAGGTCGTGGGTTCGATTCCCACAGGACACAAATATTTATGTGATGAACATAAGTATTTGTGTTGGTCTGGATGTTTCTTATGTATTATATATGTAAGTATTTACAAAAAACGTATATGAATATTATATCCATTGTCACTAGACACTAATACTAGTACAGTCGCCTGCATGACAGTGGTAACACGTCAGTTCGAAAACCGCCCTTACTGCTTACGAAATAAAGATGCTGCTAATGTCAAAGTGTTACCACCGACGTGCGGTCGACCGTACTAGGTACTAACTTATGAGTAGGTACAAGCTCTGCTTAGTTTCGAACTAGGTGGTGCTGTGTAAGATGTCCCAAGTATTTAAAATTATCTCCATTATTCACTTAAAAACTTATACTTTACATTTTAAATATTTTTTATCAAAAGAAGATTGAAAAATAAAAAAAATGTTTATTATTAGAAACTAGAATACTGAAATATCAGTCAGTAGGCTCTATATTAATTGGTTCTTATAACAACTTACTTAAAGTTACGTAAGTAAATTACAGCGGTCAAAAATTCACTCTATTTTTATATCCAATCACGAACAGTTGAATTTACTAACTCTATAATTTAACTATATAATTAGGATAGTTTACTTCTATAGTTCCGGAATGCCCAACATTTTATTCGTTTTTTAATTAAATGTTAGAAATTAAAGTTTGAATAAAAAAAAGTTTTTTATTCAAACTTTAAAGAACTTTTTTGACTTTTAAATATTTTAAAAATACATACATAAAGTTCTGGAGTGGCGACCGCTTACTGGAAGACGCAGCGTGGGTAGGCCCCCCACCACAAGGTGGACCGACCACCTGGTGAAGGTCGCGGGAATCCGCTGGATGAGGAAAGCGCAGTACCGGTCGTTGTGGCCGTCGCATATCCCTTAGTAGTCTGTGGGTCGTCGTGTCGACTAATAATGTAACATTTTATACTTACTTACCTTTGACAGACAGAGTTTTTGCTACACTACATTTTCATAAAAGCATGTAATGTGCCTATTTCAACTAAAAACTTTTAATTTGAGTTGGGTCACTTATTATCCATCGTTTTAACTTAAATCACGCGGGCAAAGTAATGAGAAAAACCTGGTACATATAAACATAATAAAAATCGCTAAAAACAGATGCCATTTCCCTTCCAAAATTATTATAAACTTATTATTTCAAGTTTTTTTTTTACGATATATAGATCTGCTCTTGACCGCAAAAGACAGCTTCTTAAAGGATTCTTCTGCAGTTTTCTTAAAGGATTTTTCCACAATGTATGTTTATGTATTTTTGTATTTGCATCCTTCCGGCTTCGGCGTCAATCATAGACCAGTAAGCCTCTAGACGCCGCTTAGCTGGACACCCCCGGTCACAACGCAAATGCTCTACCACTGCATATCATACGTCACTCCGCCAATCGGAACGTCACTCAGTCAGCGAGCGGCACCAATCATAAGGAATCATACCACCGAACTTTTGAGCCGGCCAATCATAACGCGCCGTCCGCCCCCCTGACCCCACCAACGTTTTACGACTGCGTTTGAATACAAAACTTTGTTTAAGCGGAGTCTTGAAGCTTACTGGTCTGTGGCGTCAATGCATTTCAAATTGCTGCACTTCCCCTGAATTTTAAATATTTCTATTGTCAAAGCATCTTTTACCGATGAAATGGGATTTAAACAACGTGTATTATGAAATACGTGGTCATATTTTAAGAGCTCATTCAGGAAATGCTACGGAACAACTTTTGCTACAGGGTCAACCCAGAAAACACGAATAATAAAAAAAATTATTAACAAAAACAAAAAACCCGACTGCGTGTAAAAATAACAGAAAAGATATAAACGAGACTTATCAACACGCAGTCGGAGGCTACGTATGTTTTTGGTCATGAATTACATAATAGTTCCTATGTAGTCTCCGCCTGCGTGTTGATAAGTCTTGTTTATATATTTTCTGTTATTTTTACACGCAGTCGGGTTTTTTGTTTTTGTTAATTAATTTTTTTATTTTAAATTTTTTAGTTTTGTCATCATGTTTTATTTATCATACTATTAATGTTTTTTTTGAAAAGTCAAATTCATTTTTAACGTTGAATATTTTGTTGTTTTTTAGCATTTCTCATTCTAAATTACATTTAAACATATAAGTTGTGTATATTTTTTTAAAGCATTTATAAAACCCTTTATTTTGATACCCCACTCGATAGGGTTCGATCGAAAAAAAATTTTTTTGAAGCCTTAATATGGTGCCAAAAAGCGGCCATCTTAATTTTTATAATTTTGATATATCCAGTGTCACTCTCACAATTAAGACGAATCTAAAGACACCTCACAAGTTAAAATCCATCAAGCCGTTTAGGCGGCAGGGCGTGCCAAAGAAATATACATACATTTTTTGAGCGACATCGAAGATTTTGCAACAGCTGTTTTTTTTTGAGATTTCAGTGTTGGTCCCATAGTAAAAGTTGATCCATGTTATTTATTTATTTTATTTAAAGTTAGGAAGATTTACAGTCAAACAGAATCTATATAATGCTGAAAATTGGTAATCAAGTGCCATTAAAAAATCATCACAGGTAAAAAATTCTCTGAATGAGCTCTTAAAATATGACCACGAATTTCTGATACACTTTGTTATACAACCTTATTCTTAATTTATATTAAACATCTTAAGGGGTCATTGTATTCATCATTATAAATAACTTTTACTATGGGACCAACAAATCGTGAAAACAAAACCAACTGTTCTCTATATTTAATTTTTATCCATTATATAAGTATTATATCCATTGTCTAGTACCCATAGTACAAGCTCTGCTTAGTTTGGGACTAGATGGAGATGTGTAAAATGTCCCAAAAATATTTATTTATTTATTTATTTATTAATGTGAACACAAATGTTGGGATCAGCTGATTTAATTTTCGCGATTTCAGGGTTGGTCCCATAGTCAAAGTTTTTTATAATGATGAGAGAAACCTCTTAAGAGGTTTAGTATAAACTAAGAAAAATATGTACATTGCAGAACCCTTCCAGGAATCTAGTCTAGGCTAAACAACTTGATTTTCTTAGTAAAAAATCAACTTTTGCCCTTCGAGTTTGGTAACCAGAAAAGTTATCATTGTATTTAATGTAACAAGCTGGAGCATCCCTAAAAGTTTTCCGAGCCATTAAAAAAACAGTGTGCAAACGTTAGATCTGTGCAACCGACGACGTCTCCGAAGCATAAAGTTATATTGCAAATATTATCAAATTGTATCTAAGTACCTACGTTAATTACGTCATTGTAATGACATACTTCGATAGATTCCTACTAAATACTTAGACGATATTTTCTACATAGTATTAAATTTTGTAACAGGTATTTGTCATAGATATTTATTTAAATCACGGTCACTGTGATACCTTAAATCGAGATTTGTCTTATACGACTATACTGCAGAATGCCACAAATATTGATTTCTGTCGAAAAAACATTTCAATTTTTCCATATCTATCACGAGCAGATGAGCTATTTTGCTCATACATCGTGCTTCGTAAAAAGACACCCGTAAGCAGTGCCACTGCATTGCAATGACGTTAAGTTTATACATGAAACTTTTAGTGTAAAAGCATCCTGAATAGTAAAGGAAAACATCAACAGATGGCGCTAAAATAAGTAGGATACATCACTTTTTCTAAAAAATGGCTTTACGTTTCATAACACATTCACAATTTTTTTTTCATCATCATTCAAAATTTTGATGATGAGAGAAAAAGACGAAAAAAAAAGTACAGTAAAATTTTCAGGACAGCGACAGTCGCGCCACCTTTCATTTTTCACGCTAACTATTGACAGCGCAGTGCAACTGCAAGTGCACGGACTTCCATCCGTAGATGAAGCTGTTTTTAGAGCCCTGTATGCAAAAAAGTACGTGTAATAACTCATAGTTTACCCTAAATATCAAATAACTTCTAGGACAGGTTAAACCTATACTAATATTCCTTTTATTCAGCTTCAGCATCTAACAATGCTGTGCTATTTTACATTACACAGAATCATGACGCGTGCGCTAATAGCGACACCTGTAAACTTTTCAGGAAGCATTGAACAAAACCTCGCTTGCAACCTGCAAACCTTAATTATACACGTAGTGCACCAACGGTCCAAAAGATGGCATAGAAAGAGGTTTTCAATTAATAGCCTAATAAAAATCTTAGTTTTCTAATTATAGAAGAGGTAGGGTAGGGAAGCAGGTACAAATACCTACATTGCAAGCATTTATTTGGTAGTTGGCAGATAACATTCTTGAAGCTAAATCATGTGTAACGAAAAATAACATAAAATTAACACAAAATGTTAACAATGCAAACATACCTAATTCTTACTAAGACAGACATAAATGAATGTATAGGCTTTGGTATTAAAGTTATTCTGAGAAACTCTTAATTGAAAACAATAATAGAAAAGCTTGTAGTGCTTCACTGAAAATGTATTTCGGTTGTTATCTTAAGATTTTCACAATGATTTTTCCTTCAATGGATAGCGAGTGACTTTTGTATGTTTAATTAAGTTGGCTAATACCTTTAAAAGTCTTTGTAAATGTTCAAAAATTCTCTAGTGTATACTTACCTTTTTCTAAGGCTCTAAACCGATGCTGTACGAGTACGTGCATGACGAGGCTAATGAACCTAGAAGAAACGATAGGTGTATGTCACAGGATCGTGGCTGATGGAAAGCCGTAGTTTCTACCTACTCCAATGGGAACAGGTGTGATAGTTTTGAAGTCTCTAAGGTTTTTTTTTAAAGAAGCTTACATTTGAACATCAAATTAACATTGACGCTTGTCTGCTTGTCACAACGACTATACAGCCCAATAGACGCCTAATGTTGAATATAATGTGTACAATAAATTCTGCCACTAGCTGAGGCGGGGTACTGCAATCCGATTGGCCCTACCAAGGCCGCTATTGGCTAATCACTAACGCGGCAGTTTTGATGGCTCATGTAAGTGGTCAAAACTGATTTGATGATTTCAAGTGGCGAATAGTGGTGACATACAGTATTGAAATTTCATATATTTGTTACAGACATTGGTCGCCTGTTATGAGTCGTCTATGGGCTCTATGGTCGTTAGCTTAGCTTGTCATCTTAGTCTTCCTGCAACCACGAACGCTGAAAAGCTTTCGAAACGTCAGGATAAACAATTTCAATAATATACCGTCGCTGCGCCTGCCAAGTTCCATTTGTGATTTTTGATAGGTTTCGGGAACAACAAAGAATATATCATTTTATAAACAATTTACATTAAATAAGAAAAAAAAAACAATGTTTTTTAAACTGCATTATTAGTATTGTTTAGAAAATTTAGATTTAGATTTTTGTTGTTTCAGGAAACCTATCAAAAATCACAAATGGAACTTGGCAGGCGCAGCGATGATATGCGATTTTATTAAAATATGTAGTGATCGCGAAAACCCAAGAAATGTATAAATTACATTTTTTTTTTCAAAAAAAAAATACTTCTGATGTCTCAGTAGGTATTTTACCAAAGAAAATAAATTAGGTTTGTTCAGGAATTACTCTTTTCAGAGTAGTTTAATGAACCTTCCTAATTTTTTCAGCCTACATTTGGTTGTAATTATTGGTTGTAACACTTATTTAAATGTTATTTATGTTGGGTGTTTAGTATAACTGGAACAGAATATAATTTATCGAATAAAATTTTTATAAAAAAAATTACAATGTTATCTCAAAATTGTCTAAAATTCGTTATTCTCTGTCTATGAAATTTTACAATAATACGGTGTTTAAAATAAACAAAATATGCCACGCCACTGCTCAAAATATTAAAACCGTGATGTTGAGATGAGTAAATACATTAGAATTTAAATATTAAAATCAACAATCATCTTCATCATCCTCCTGCCCCATCCTGCCCTAATCCTAATTTATTTGGGGTCAGCGCAGCATGTATTTTTTTTCCATACATCTCTATCAACCGTCATCTCCGTGTTCACTTTCTTTCTATTCATATCATCTTTCACACAATCCATCCATGTTTTCTTCTATCTGCCACTTTTATTAAAGCCATCATACTTAAAACTTTCCTCATAACATGCTCCTCATTCCTCCTCATCACAATATTTTTTTGTGTAACAATGATTATTAAATCATTACTATCGCACTGATTTGATTTATTTTTTCGTTTTTAGTCTGATTTCTTACACCTGGACCGAAGCCACCAGCGTTGCAGCCAGTCCACTGGCGGTCGAGGGTCTTCTTATTAGATATTCACGAAAATAGATTATCTTTCCCCATAAGTTTTCGATTATTGCCACTCACTGAATCGTTGACTTTTCAATTCTGAGTCACTCTAAAATCCATATCACTTGTTCTCATCGTTAAACACAACACCGTCACATAGGTTTATTTACCTTATGAGACATAAAAGTCAACGCCTCCATTACTTAAAATGTTTGGAGCTTTCCGGCCATGCGCAGTATACAAATCATCCTCTCAATAATATTATTATACCATGCTGCACACTACATCCAACCCAGTGAGAGACTTCCTGTAGGGTATAAACTCCCCTGGCCTATATGGAAGTCCCTAAACAGATTGCGGAC
This sequence comes from Asteroscopus sphinx, assembly GCA_949699075.1. Taxonomy (NCBI): domain Eukaryota; kingdom Metazoa; phylum Arthropoda; class Insecta; order Lepidoptera; family Noctuidae; genus Asteroscopus; species Asteroscopus sphinx. Next base: position 5,749,413 of record OX453002.1, read on the forward strand.
CCAGGTAGGCAGATGCAGGCTTAACATGAGCAAGTGGGGCTATATAGACCAAACAGCTACAGCCTGCATGTGTGGCATTGATCCTCAATCAATGTCACACTTGCTATGCTGCTCCTTGTGTCCAAGCACTTGCACATTGAGTGACCTTATCGAAGCCACAGACAACGCACAATACGTGGCAAATTTCTGGGCCAGCAGCGTGTGATTACTGTGCCACTATCAGTAAATTTTTGTACCGTCAACACGAAGAAGAAGAAGACCATGCTGCATACAATAATCGTCGATATCCCATTTTTATGACATTGTGCGTTTCGTTTGATTAAACTCTATACTTTTGTCACTTAAATTATAGATAGTTGACAAAAACACCGTGAAACGGATCAATACCTCAGGTTTAGCAGCCCAGTGTCGCCCTTACGTGGTGTTATGCAATAAGGCTTGAGCTTAGTGCACCGGTGGGCCGCAATTCATCTTGTTGTATCACGGCTGCACGGCTAGATGGCGTGTTAATAAATTGGGATGATTCTGTACAATGATTCTGCAATTTTCCGCTAGGGAAACAACATACATATTATCATGCGTTTATAACTGGGGTAGGCAGAGACTATGGATTTCCACCTGTTACGATCCTGACACACCTCTTTTGCTTCATCTACGTTAATGTATGCTAGTCGGCTTATAGTTCTCTTAACTTGGCCTTTTTTGGGAACGTCTGCAATTTTTTGCAGTAAGGTAAGTCGCCGAGGTCGTTCCCTTCAAAAAACTCTTCCATCCACTTCATTTTTGTATACTTGTTTCGTCAAACTATTTTAAAACCCATTTTTCCTCATTTCCAGGGTTTTCCGGCATTTATGATTATTTTATTAAACCGGATTCAAGTTTGAATGTTGACGGTAAACGAGATCCGATGTAATTCAATTGGTAAGCATGTCAAAATAAAAGGGATTTCGGCAGTCTTCTCTTTTAATTGATTTCGGCAGAGTCTTCTCGACTCTCGTTTAATATGATTATCAATTAAGTACAATGACATTGTCCCGTAACATCTTATACCTACCTTAATACTTTCTTGGCACTTTTTAATTAAAATTTCGATGTAAAAAATGAAAGGCGTGCGTTCCGTCTAAAGTATAACTAATTTGTTAGTTGTAGCCTCTTAAGAAATGGTGTTTGATGAAAAACTGCTACTAATAGATGTATAATTATCTTAATATAACGATTTAAATTGTGGAAAGAAAAAATCGCTCAAGAGTAGGATTCGAGCCAGGAGTAGCAGGTTCGAATCATGCTCGTGAGCGATTTTTTTTTCCACAATTTAAATCGTTAGATTTCGCTTCGCATGTGTAAATGCGTTAAAATAATAAAATAATCATAATAATTTACTTAGGAAATTACTTTAACTAACTGATTTAATTTTTTTCATACTGTTCTTTTAACTAAATTAATATTAGGTCCTTAATATGAAGTTGGCGTTTTGTACGGGAGGAATATAAAGTTTTTTTTTTTTGTATAATATATTTAATTAATCAAAGTATGCACCGTTGTTATCTATGCATTATTGCCATCTCATAGGTAGTTCATTGATCCCTTAACAAAAAAAAAACATGGGGGCGAGAATCAATAAACTCTTTGAAGGCGGTTTGGACCAAAGACTTTGTATATACTGACGCAGTATAATAACTTTATGGTTTGGACCAAAGACTTTGTATATACTGACGCAGTATAATAACTTAATGGTTTGGACCAAAGACTTTGTATATACGTATAATAACTTTATGGTTTGGACCAAAGACTTTGTATATACGTATAATAACTTTATGGTTTGGACCAAAGACTTTGTATATACGTATAATAACTTTATGGTTTGGACCAAAGACTTTGTATATACGTATAATAACTTTATGGTTTGGACCAAAGACTTTGTATATACGTATAATAACTTTATGGTTTGGACCAAAGACTTTGTATATACGTATAATAACTTTATGGTTTGGACTGCCGCCTCAGAGTTGAATTTTTTTCCTTGTAAGAAGTCGTCCAAATTCCGGAAAAAATGGTAATCTGTTGGAACAAGGTCCGAGGAGTACGTTGGATGTCGCAGACATTCTAATTGTAGCTCATCTAACTTAGTGGTTGTTTGTTGTGCAGTGTGTGGTCTTGCGTTGTCGTGAAGCAGCAGTGGCCTAGAGCTATTGACCAATCTCGATTGTTTAGTAGCTAGTTCTTCCTTCATGTTTTGCAGTTGCTGACAATAGATATCTGCCGTAATCGTTTGGGCAGATTTTAGAAAGCTGTAGTGAACGACACCGGCGCTAGTCCACCAAACACTCACAAGTGACTTTTTCTGAGTCTCCATTTGGCTGGGTCTCCAGGGTTCAGCCATTGCGACGAGCGCTTCCGATTATCGTACAGTATCCACTTTGAGGGGCTCGTATCTAAGCAAAGACTGCGCGGATTGTACGATCTGCAAGGTTAAGCTGCACTTGCCGCGGTCAGTCTGTGGATGGGTGACCGTTTCGATTCACCTCGAGACCCCTCCGTACCTCGGAGAGCACGTTAAGCTGTTGGTCCCAGATGTCATACGAATATCTACGGCAGTCGTTACGGGTAGTCAGAAGCCTGAAAGTCTGACAACTGGTCTAACCTCCGAATGTCAGTATTACCCACAGTAACTGGGTTGCGGGGGTCTGATGGCAGTCGCTCCGTGTAAAATACTGATGTTCAGCCGCATCTGGCTAGACTGGAAGCCGACCCCAATATAATTGGGAAAAGGCTCGGAGGATGATGATGATGATGATCCACTTTTCTTCACAAGTAATGATTCGATTTAAAATCCCTTCATTATTGTGTCGGTTGAGCAAAGTAACACAGAAGTTGACGCGTGTTTGCAAGTTCGATTCACTCAATTCATCGTTCAAGTTTTTTTACTTTCCCGATTTGCTTCAAGTGGATTAATACAGTTTTATCACTTACCCCGAAGCCTGCAGCTATCTCTGAAGTGCTTTGTGATGGATCCGCTTCCACAATAGCCTTTAATTCTTCATTTTCCGCTTTGGTCTCCGGCCGTCCACGGGGTTGGTTCTGAAGGCCGAAATTTCCAGAACGGAAACGTTGAAACCAAAAACGTACCGTGCTTTCTTTTGCGACACCAGCGCCGTACACATCATTAATCCTTCGAGCTGTTTCTGCAGAACTGGTGCCACGGTAGAACTCGTACTCGTAAATATACCGATATTTCATGTTTTTCATTGTGCGGTAAGAAGCGTCGCCAAAGAAAAAAATAATGAGGAAAAAACAAATGAATGACTGTTTTCAAAACTCAAATGTACCAGTACCAGCTAAATGAATTTATAAATTTGAATTTGGAATTCTTAACCAATGAGGAGATATTTCAGATCAAAGTGGTCAGTATGACCTAATACTATATTTTAGTAATAAGTAGGTACTTTTCTGTCTCTTCTAGAATTGTGAAACATTTTTCACCCCTTCTCCAAATATTACCTGTACCTGTCATCATCAACTCAGCCTATCGCAGTCTACTGCTGGACATAGGCCTCTCCCAAAGTGCGCCACAACACTAAAGAAAAGAAGAACAAAGATTTTATTTTTACGCTCGATTTGACGCACACCACAACCTAAAACTACAATATTTTTACATAATACCTACTTTATAATTTTATGACTAATTGTTTGTCTATGTCATAAGATTAAGTCTAGTCTATCCTAGCTAAACACATAATAATGTCTCGATTCTGTGGTCTCGATGGCATTGATCTACGAACATAATACATCTGTGGTTAACGGTACATCATCGGTTCATAATATATTCTACATATTTTAATAAAGGCACTTGGTCCACTGCCTTCCGCATCCAGTCCCCCCAGCTACTTTCATCAGGTCGTCGGTCCACCTAGCTGGGGGGCGCCCTACACTACCTACCCACCACCGTGCGAACCTGTACCTGTACCTTTGAATAAAACAAGCGATGTTCGTAGCCCAGATCGCTGCTTCGTTTATTATTTAAACCTAGTTTTAAAGTTAGGAGTCGTCGAGTTTGGGGCGCCCCTACTTTAATTATTAAAGCTGTACTGGGATGACGCTTAAAGCATCAAAGTGTTTTTCCTGGAATAATGTAACATCCATACATTATGTTAATGTTGGAATAAATAAATATTTTTAAGACATCATAATTTCTTAGGTTTTCGCGATCACTATACATTATAATAAAACAAGTTTAACCGGATTATATCGCGTATATTATTTAAATTGGTTTTCCTGTTACGTTAAAAATATTTTACGGAAACGATATAATCCGGTTAAACTTGTTTTATTATAATTTTCAAGACCTTTTTACACAGCACCATCTAGTCCCAAACTAAGCAGAGCTTGTGCTATGGGTACTAGACAATGGATAAATAAACATACTTATAATACATAAGAAATACCCAGAACAACACAAAAATTTATGTTTATTTACATAAATATTTGTGTCCTGTGGGAATTTAAGCCACGACCTCGTGATCAACAGTAAGACTCTCGAACCACTAGACCACAGACGTCGTCAATGCTAAGAAAGTTAACCAAGGCTCTCGAAATACATTTATCGTTGTTGTATTTCTGGTGATTGTTTGAAGTTGAGAGAGTTATGTTTGATCCGAGCCCAGCAGTTGGGCAGTAGGTAATGGGCCGGTTTTTGATAATCTATAATACTTATATAATCATTACTATCATCATTATCATTTCTGTCGAAAGACGTCAACAGCTGGACATAGGCCTCCCCCAAGCATCGCCACAACGACCGGTCCTGCGTTTTACGCATCCAACGGATTCCCGCGACCTTCACCAGGTCGTCGGTCCACCTTGTGGAGGGCCTACCCACGCTGCGCCTGCCAGTACGCGGTCGCCACTCTAGATCTTTACTGCCCCATCGGCCATCCGTTCTGCGAGCAATGTGCCCCACCCACTGCCCTTATGGTGCTGCATTGAATTTTCAACCGTCCCTTTCTAACATACGGCAAATTGCTCGTGTGAGAACAGAGCGGAATCGCGTTGTTTTGATGTTTTTTTACATTTTTGCAAATATCTCAGCGAATATTATTATTTCAATATTAATAATTATTATATTCTATATTCTATTCTATTCTATAAAAATCTGTTTGTTACACCAGAATTTAGATATGTACAAGATATATCTTATTTACAAAAAAACAATAGTAAAAACTATTGGAATTTCTAAATGCAATGCGAAATAATGCAACAACAGACCTTACTTTGGAAAATAAACCTATCCAGCAAATTTCATTAAATCGTGTTTTCCCTACACCAAAATCTAGTAAATATAATGAAAAATCTTAAATATGAAAATCAGATCAACGTCGTATCCACAAATGAACTCTTTTTCCCAATGCCGCCCCTTAAGTTTGGCAATTTTTCGGGCTATGTCGGTTACTTTCGTTCTCCTGCGAATCCCTTTTTTTCTGATTCGATCACGCAGGGACACTCCGAGCATAGCATACTTATATAATAAAATAGTAGAAATGTCAAAACTGTGTTTGTTTACTAACATGTTTGTTCCCCAATCACGCAAAAACTACTGACCAGATTTCAATGAAACTTTATACGTTAAATAGCCTATAGTTTGAAGCTACATAGGTACTTTACACTTCTACCTACCCCTTGCGTGATGTATGTATGTATTTTTGGAGATGCTTTTAATTTCTATTTGACTCGATTTGAATGATTAAACAGACGATCACGAATACGTGAGAAGGGCCAAAGAAACAGGTTCTAATTACGAGGTTTTGGGCTAAATGGCATTAAGTACTCATCAGGGTCAGCGTTGAATCCATAGATTTTATAAACAAGGGAGATATGCCTTCAATGCATAATATTGTGCATGTTTAACTTAATCTCACTTATTTTTCAAACAGAAACAAAAACGAATAGATACGGCGCGCACACTCATATTTTTCACGCCCACACCAAGTAGTGCGCAGCGACACTAGTAAACTTACTAATTGTACACATGTGTAAATTGGGCATGTAGTGCAGCAGTGCTTCAATCTGAATAAAAGAAAGAAATTATTTATTTGCCAAAAAAAAATGTAGATTTGTAAAATAATAAAAATAATGTCCTCCCGGCCGAATTTCGGTCACGGCGGCCAATCTCAATGGAGATTAGCCTGTTGTGTGGGACATATTATAGTACACAAGTGTGTGCGCAAACACAGGTGCACTCTCTATTCCCTCACTTTCATAATCCGATGGGACGGCAATTCGACACGACCTGAGAGAGATCACGCGCAGGACCGACGACTTTACGTTGCGCTGCGCCAAATAGGTCTAGTTAGGCATATATCAGGTCATTAGTATCTGACGCTGGTTTTCAACTGCACCTATGTGAGTGACTGTGACGGATGTAATTCGGTGTGTCAATCTGTGGGAGTTTCGCCGCCGATGTGTTCATTTTACACATGTCAAAACGTCAAGCTTTGTTCCTAATTGGCGTATCTCCCTTGTTTTATTTATCTATGGTTGAATCCATCAAACTAACTACAACTTCTTTTGTTCAGGTATTTTTTATCATCCAGGAATAGTGTCAAATATTATACATAAAACATTTCTTTAAATAGACAGCTTTAAAATAGTGCAACAGTTTAAAGTAACCAGTGACTTACAAAATTAACTAATGACTAATCTTGGTATTATTAAAGCAAAACTTCCATAAAAAATCCGGAATTGATTTAAACGAAAACATACATATCTTTATTAAAAAAATACTCTAGTAACACAAAGCTAGAAAGTGTAACTCATAATGAACTTTTGGAGCATTTTATGAAGATGTACTCTTACGTGCGTTTTAGTGAGTGAGAATCCTATTTATAAACTAGAAAAATGTGTAACTTAATACTGTTTAGGTAGGACAATGTGTCGTATAAGATGTGATGTGTATAGTGAGTGAGTGTGAGTAAACATGTTAAGCCGGTGGAAAAGTAAAGATAAGTCGGACAAAACATCGAAATCATCGAGTTCGAGTGGAAAAAAGAAAAGAAAAGGGCGGGATAATGGTAAGTGATTGTTAATTTCTTCGACTACGTGTAGTATAGAATAGTATGTAGTAGTACAGCTCCTTTGTGAAAGTGCTCGTCATAGGAAGTACTACCACCGTACCACAGAATATCTAATAGTACTAACGTACAGAACGGCCACTCACCGCCCCCCGCCAATTTAAGATTCCTCACCCGCGCCCCGCACGCACCCGCAGTCTGACGGCAATTGGACTGCAAGATCGCAATGGATGTCAATCGCCAGTCGCTATACAAGCACGCCATCTCAGAGAACTACTGAGACGCGCTTGGAACCCAGTCGGCATTACGAGCGGCGAGCATCCCTAACCTACACATGTGTGCGCGTTCGTATAAAGACATAATCTTGTGTATGTAGGCAGTGCTAGCATTTATATTGTATTGGGTGGCCGAGGTGTGACCGTACCTACTTCTGTCGCCAAACAGTGATGCGTGCATTGTTGTGTTTCGGTGCGAAAAGTACGGGTGCCGGTGACATTACAAGGCCGCCAGGTGGACCGACGACCTTAAGTAACGTGGCTGGGGGGACTGGATGCGGAAGGCAGAGGACCGAGTGTTATGGTGCAACTTGGTAGAGGCCTATGTCCAGCAGTGGACTGCGATAGGCTGAGTTGATGATTTGCTAGTTTCGGTTTTGGACCTCCATTCCTATTTATAAAACTTACCTCACGCCTCTATGTTCCCTAAACGAAATAAAAAATACAGTAAGAAGTAACCATGCATCATTGGCTGCGAATAAGCGGAGAAGAAAATGCGAATATGAACGGGCGGATACTGTTTGCTTATTCGATTTCCTTATATCCCTCATATCATATTATATTATGTTACATATAAACGAAACTCGTGTTACGATTTTCCTCAAGTGGCCTTAAACAATAAAACTTTTTAACAAAAAATTGAATCGACGAAAACAGAAACTGAAAAGCGAAAAATAACTAATTATGAGTCGGCGCCAAACGAACTTTTAACAAGCATAGTGCGTGTAAGTTGGAAGTGGCCGAGCGGAGAACGCATTTTTGGAAAGTTATTGTTTATCGTTGAAAATCTCACGTTGTATTTGATGTGACGTTGTTTTTATTATTTATTTAAAGTAATTTAATGATCTTTGTTGATTGGTTGTTTGGCGCCGACTCATAATTAGTTATTTTTCGCTTTTCAGTTTCTGTTTTCGTCGGTTCAATTTTTTGTTAAAAAGTTTTATTTTTCATTTTTTTGTGGTTAAACTCTAAATCCAGGTCTCCATTATGTCGTAGTGTCTAGAACTATATTTATGTATGTCAAGTTTCAACAGAATCGGTTAACAGGTAAGAATTCAGTGGGTGAACAAACACTCATCCCCTGTTTTACTACCCTTAGGGGTGGATTTTGATTTTGAAATTTAAATGGGACCAACTTCAAGATATACCCTATCCAATAAAAAAAGAATCATCAAAATCGGACCACTCTGTAAAAAGTTATGCGTGGTCATACATAAAAAAAAAAAAATAAAAAAAAAAAAATATATACGCGTCGAATTGAGAACCTCCTCCTTTTTTTCGTCGGTTAAAAAGTCGTACAAAATTATTATTTTATGTCGGACTGTGTATTACGGTATTTACGGTACAAACATTCAACAACAACGTACATAACATATACAACGTTACATTTTAACCGACGAAAAAAAAAGGAGGTTCTCAAGACGACGCGTATATTTTTTTTTTAAGTAAAACTTCTTTACTCACGCTTGACTTGGGGAGTAAACTAGCGAGAGCGTTACGAAACGTTACGAAAAGTGTGATCGGGCGAGGCGAATGGAGGGGGTAGTGCGGGACGTGGGGCACGAGGCGCGCGCGACGGCAGATGCACGCGCTTCGCTCCGCCATTTCTTTGTTCTCATTGAAATAGTATTGAGGGAGATATAAGTTAGTGAAGTTTTACTTCAGTCGTGTGCTCTAAAGCACACTCGTTTTTTTTATGCACCTATGACTACGCATGACTTTTTACAGAGTAGGCCAATTTTGATGATTCTTTTTTATTGGATAGGGTATTTGTTAACGCAATTTGAGAAACTCGTTTATTCAGAATCACCAGGAAAATCGATTGGTATAGTTTTTATATCATGTTACATTTTAACCGAAACAAATTTTTTTTTTTTTTTTGCACTGGCGTACTGAGCCTGGAGTCGCAGGTTCGAATCCTGCTCATGAGCGATTTTTTCTTTTCACAATTTAAATCTTTAAATTTTTGAAACTTAATTTGGTTATTATGCTGGTTAAATTCAGTACATTAGTGGATAGTGAATAGGTCCTTAAAATCCAGCAACTTCGGCTTGATTTGTTTCCGTGCATCAGGTAGTCCCTGCACGACATTCTTCACTTTTTCCGCTACCAACTGGGGAACTTACAGTGTCTCTAAGAACATGTCATTTTGTGTTTTAGAAAAACCTAACTACTACTAAACTATTCCAATCAACGTCTGTGGTCTGGTGGTTTGAGTGTCGGACTGCTGATTTGTGGACAAGAGGTTGTGGGTTCAATTCCCACAGAACACAAATATTATTGTGATGAACATAAGTGTTTGTGTTGGTCTGGGTGTTGCTTATGTATTATAAGTATGTATTTGCAAAAAAAAAGTATATAAGTATTATATCCATTGTCTAGTACCCATAGCACAAGCTCTGCTTAGTTTGCGACTAGATGCTGCTGTGTAAAAATGTCCCAAAGATATTTATTTATTCAAACTTATTCTTAGTTAATACTAAACCTCTTAAGGGGTCATTGTATTCATCATTATGAACAACTTGTACTATGGGGCCAACCCTGAAATCGCGGAAACATAATCAGCTGTTTCCCATATTTTGTCGATTTATTAATATGTAAGCATATTTTTTTTCTTGATTTTAGGGTTGGTCCCATAGTCAAAGTTGTTCACAATGATGAGTACAATGACCACAAAAGAGGTTTAGCTTAAACTAAGTATAATCATTGTTTGGGAATCGGTTCTGCCAGTCTGCTCCCTCCCGTATGTCTCCGTTAAAGAACCCGACTAAACCATCGGCCGACTAAAAGTTTGCAGTCTGCGGGGGGCCGAGGGTCAACAGAACACCTGTATTATGAGAGTACCTTTATTTTCCTGCATAAATAGTTTTCAGCTACGGACCGTCATCTCAATTAGCTGTAACATTTTTGTTTTACTCCTCCGTAACCTCAGAATGCAGTTACGCCACTTTGTTCAGTAGAAGGGGAATAAATAAATACACTCGTGGGACGTATAGCGAGCGTAGTTAGTGAGAATCTAGAGAATGTTTTTTTTTATCATATATTTTCGTACTTGAAAAATGTTATTTAAAAAGAAATGTTTTTCTCTCGAGTGTGCTTTATAGTGTTTTTGTCGACATAAGTATTTGTGTTGGTCTGGGTGTTTCTTATATGTATTATAAGTATTTATTTACGAAAAAAAAAAGTGTTATATCCATTGTCTAGTACCCATAGCACAAGCTCTGCTGAGTTTGGGACTAGATGGTGCCGTGTAAACATGTCCCAAAATATTTATTAATTATTATTAAAAATCGATTTTCCTAGTGATTCTGAACTAATTTCTCAAATTGTGTTAGTAAAAATTACTTAGTATAAAGTGAGGACGGGATCACGGAACATAATTGCTGAGCGTGGGCTCGATTCCTGTGTCTGAAAAAATATTATTGAAGTTTGCAATTACAAAATTCTCACTGGCTTCATCGAGTGGGATTTTTGCTCGATCTGATTTCAAAATACTTTATTCGTGAACTATTTATCGGACTTCTGTAAAAATCTTCTAGAGTTATATTTTTTCTTCGAAAAGAAACCGGGCAGGTGCGAATCGAACTCGCGCACTTTGTAATTAGGTTCCGTACCAGCGCACATTGGGGCTTAGACTTTTCATTATTTTTTGTATTTGCCATGATATATTTCGTTGTTTCGTGTAGTGCCGGACATAAAGAATTTCACAACCCTTATATCTTCTCATGGGTGTCATGTCATGTCATGGGTGGGTGTTATTGCTGTCAAATTACCTAGTCGGAAAAAGAATTTCTATGCAAGTTTAGTCGTGATCTCGGAACATGCCGATAAAAAATATAAAGAATTGTAACACGTAAACTAATTTGACAGTTCTAAAATTCTAGATATCTCTTACTTGTTTTCACTATTAGATAAAGATATGAATAGTTATGCATCACATGGGTAGGCCCCCCACAAGTTGGACTGGCGACCAGCAGGCGTAGCATGACCGCTGTAGACGCTTATGTCGACGGAAGAATAGACAAAATGACGTATTGTAGAAAGATTTCTTCCGTCCGTAGCATGCCGATGACAATAATGAAGAAAAGAAATGTTTCTATACTTCGATCGACACATGTCTACAACGTCGAGCATGACGAACATATTTTCACTACTTTTGACAGTTAGGGGTAGACATGTTTCTCTTCAAATAGAAGAAATTAGTCTACATCTCATGAGACCTAGACAAAATTATTCTTTAGTTTTATTAGGACTAGATTCTTGTTAAATTGGTTTCATTGGAGTTTTTGAACAACAATAATAACATGTCGGGTTCTTATCGTCGCTATCTCCTTAGTTATTATCAAAAAACCAGCCTTTGCCCGCGTGTAATTCGTAATAAGTATCGAATGACTATCGTGCATCTCTCGGGAACTGTGTCTTAGCGGGATAAAAAGGTTTCCTTTATTTTAATGCATACCCTATGGTCTACGTGCTAATCTTCATCCAGATCCGTTTGAACATGATTGAAGGACAAACAAAGAAAACATCCATACTTTTGCATTTATAATATTAGTAGGATTACATATAAGAAAATTTGCTGAATGCCCGCGGCTTCTTCGGCTTATCACAGAAAGCCTTATCGCGCATCCCTCGGGAACTGTTTATTTTCTCGGTACAAAAAGTAGATAGAGTATACTTTATTGTTTGCACACCATAAAAATATTAATCAAAAAGTACTCTGTGATATTAATTTACTTTGTAATACTGCTGCGACTCGAGTCCACTTTTACTCGAGTGACATCGAAAAAAAAACGTACTAGAGTGAAAAAAATATTGACTCGAGTTCACTCAGACTCGATTCACTCGCCAATCACTCACCAAATAACGTAATGTTATTTGGTTTTATGAATAGACCATATTTGCTCATTTTTATTAGCATATAATATTAATTTCGATACATAAATGTTGATTTTGTAAGAATGGCGATGTATTGAAATAAAACTTCAAACTTGTCGTTTTAATAGGCGTCACCTTATTGACAAAACGAAAAAATAATGAATTCAAGTATTATGACAGGTGACTCGTTAGAGGCGAGTGATCGAGTGACTCGTGAACCACTCGAGTGATTCGACGGCTCGATCACTCGAGTAGTACTCGAGTACAATTGTAAAATGACTCGAATGACACGAGTGGTAAAATCGGACTCGAGTCGCATCACTACTTTGTAAAACGCATCCTTCGACCTTGACATTCATGACTACAAAATGCGTATTGTTGTTGCTTTGAATTACGTACAAAATGTTTCAAAACTTATTCGATTCAACTTTTTTCTAGATAACGAAATTTAATAATATGGTAGGATTGGGTAGAATTTGTACGGCACTAGCTACGTTCTCGTTGCTATGGAAAAAGATCTGTCACTTTGTCTACGTAGAAACTCGAGTCGACGGGTCGCCTCATGCTCGAGAAGAAGAGATATCTTGACGTATAGAAAGAGCTTTGTCTACTCTTGGAAGAATAGACATAGAATTGGTCATGCTACGCCTACTGGTGAAGATCGCGGGAATCTGTTGGATGCGGGAAGCGCAGGACCGGTCGTTGTGGCGATGCTTGGGGGAGGCCTATATCCAGCAGTGGACGTCTTTCAGCTGAACTACTAATTATGAGCTTAAACTACTTCTTAAAACAAAGTAAGAAATACGAATATTATGTACTAAATAAATGAAAATTTGTTTCAGAAGATGACTGGCATGGCGACGGATCTCGGATGGATGGTGAGTGATAGCAATTAATATAATTTTATATTAATAGGTTAAGATTTTTTACAAATACATGGTAAGTGGCTACCGTTATAAATTTCAAAGGCTAAATAAAAACAAAACCGGCTGGGCGTGACTCGGACTCGCGCACCGACCGTTCCGTACTTTCCTTGGATATTTAAAAAGTTATTTAGTTATTCATATTTATTTATTCATTAATTTTGTTTGTGCAGGGAAAATTTATTATAAAAAACTATGCTAGTTAGAAACAACGTTATATTAAATAACTTCTTAGGTTTTCGCGATCACTTCGATCACAATCACGATTTAATTCATAACAACAATAATTGTACCGTAGATTAAAATATTTTTTTAGAAATATTTGTAAAGACGCTTGTCATCTTAGTCTACCTGAAAGAAAAAGAAAGAAAGAAAGAAATTTTTTATTTCAGTCTCGGTACTGGCGAGAAAAAAAAATACTAAAAATAGTATATCTATACTATATATAATAAAACTGTAAAGGTCGAAAAGTCTGTAAATTGAGTTTTTTTTCGCGAAAACCGGCTAGGGGGACTAGAAATAAGCTATAGAACACGAATCAATCGTTTAAAAAATTTATGTCTGTCTGTCTGTTTTTTACCTCATCAAGTGAAAACGGCTGAACGGATCGTAATGAAACTTAGCATTTGTATTGGTATTAGTCTAACTTAAAATATAGGGTATGTTTTATCTGAATCGGTTGAGTAGATCCAGCGATACAGCTTGAACCCTTTATTGTATTAAGTTGCATACAAAGTAGAGGTCATGATTGTTGGTTGGATGCAGGTTGCAGGTTCCTAAAAATACAACTGGATTCTATTAGTATTATAGAAAATATAGAATAACATAACATAGCCCATCACTGTCCCGCTGCTGGGCATGGCCCTCTTCTTGGAATGAGAAGAGTTAAGGAACTGGATATTGTTAGTGTAATAGATTATCATAACATAATCAGCTCATTACCTATTGCCCCACTGCTGGGCACGGTCCTCTTCTCGGAACGAGAAGAGTTAAGAAACTAGAAAATATAGAATAACATAACGTAGTCAACCCATTACTGTCCCACTACTGGGTATGGCCCTCTTCTCAAAATGAGAAGAGTTAATGGACTGGATATTATTAGTATTCTAGAATAACATAACATTACCAGCCCATTACAGTCCCACTGCTGGACACGGGCCTCTTCTCAGCATAAGAAGAGATGTGGTTAGTGTTATAGAATAACATAATCAGCCCAATTACTTCCCACTGCTGGGCACGAGCGTCTTCTCAGAATGAGGGAGTTTAGGGATAATTCCATGAAATTCCATCACCTTAGCCGGTTGGTTGTAAAAACAAAATATAGTATGGTCGGTAAATAGTGTAATCGTCTGTGTAGGCGCTTATATGTATATATTTGAAGACATTGTGTTCATAATTATGACACGATGTTATTTTCCGACATCCACGCGGACGGAGTCGCGGGCACAGCTAGTTAACTATAAACTTAAAATTGACCTGCCACCACGAAATGCTGCAAAGCTTTCGAAACGTCAGGAAAACCAATTTAAAAAATATACGCGATTTAATCCGGTTAAACTTTGTTTTATTATAAGGTTATATTTATTCTGTAATATTTACATGAACTTCTGTCATATATAATTATTTCTGCTTTTATTTATTTTCGCTTTACAAATTTTTGAGAAAAGAGTGGTAATTTTTTGTCATAAGTCGAAAAGTAGGCAGCAATAAAAACGGTTTTGGAATGTGCGCATAAAGTCCTTTCATATGACACCCCATTTAAACTAGTAAAATTTCGAAAAAAAATATTGAGAACTTTGAAACGGCGCCTGAAGCAAAGAAAAAGAAAATTTTCATTTTTTTTTCTGTTCCTGAAGGGTTAGGTAAGCAATATTCAAAACTGTTTCGAATTTCAGACCGATAGAATTAGTGGTTGCTGTAATATACCGCAGAGACAGATGGACGGAGTCACATCATAAAGGTTCCTTTTTACCTTTTGGTATGGAACCCTAAAATTAAGAGTTTCTTCTTTTAAATTAGGTTAATTTATTTATTCCGTGTGGTGCCGGACGTAAATAGTACCACCCTATATCTTCTCACGGGTTTCGTAAAAGGCGACTAAGGGATTCACCAGAGTATGGGCAGCAGCGTTCTCTGAGTATTTAACCAACCTACTGCGATCGCCAACCCGCCTGCCAAGCGTGGCGATTGTGGCATATCCCCCAACATATGCTTGGGGGAGGCCTATGTCCAGCAGTGAACGTCTTTCGGCTGAAATAATAATAATAATTGTCGCACATAAATAACTTAATTGTAATATAGTGTAATTAATTATAACAACATAACACATAACATAACATCACGCCTGTATTTCTCCGAAGGGGTAGGCAGAGGTGTATAATACACCCACATTTCGCCAATTATGTTATAGTCCCATCTAATAGAGGGCAAGCCTAATGCAATTAACCGGGCACAAATCCAGACTCCGGGCTGCTACTGAGAATAATAAAAATAATAAGAAATTAATAAATGTCAAACAAAAAAAAAAAAATGTGTGGTGTAATTAATTATAAAATCCATAATTCCACAATTTATATATCAAGTTTTCACTTCGCATGCGTAAATGCGTTACAAATAAATAAATCTCACCCGACGCAACAGAAATGCCATCCTTTTACGAATGATTGCTTAAAAGTCATCTAAATGAGAGCTTCAGCGAACATCCCAACAATGACATAGTATGTATTTCGCTTGCGAGATATGTCAATACTCGCGTGGCGTATAACTTTTTGCATGTTTTTCAGGATATACAATACTTCTTGAACTGATGTAACGTTAAATAATCAAAACCGGCCAAGAGCATGTCGGGCCATGCTCAGTATTATAGGGTTCCTTAAGTAGGTGTAATTACAAACGAATCAAATCGAATATTAATCATGGCTATTTTAGTTTTTGCAATAGACGGCAGCATTAGCGACTCAGATAGTGTTGCTACTAGCCGCTAGATGGCGCTGTACAGCGCCAAATTTAAAAAGTTTGTCATTTCAATATAACACAAAGTTACTTTTTGTAATTTTTTTAAATAGAAAGTAGCTAAAGGAGCATTATTTGCTAAGATAATTTTTCTCTAAGGTCAATGACCTTTGAACTAGGACGTTTTAAGTATTTTTCAGTTTTCTCTCTATAACTCAATAATTTATTATCAAATTATACTCGAAATAATTTTAAAAGAGAGTTTTTACAAAGGTCTATCAATGTGGAAGATTATAAGTTTCTACGTTGCATAGTTTAGAAATGGCTGGGGGGGGGACACATTGCAAGCCACTTTGGCCGGCTATATTTCGCAGATGGTACACCTGATAAAAAAGTGGTGTATCAAACATTACCTTCATTTTAGTAGACCTATTCAATGATATCCCACACGAGGGGGTGCAGCGAAAAAATTTTTTTTTTCCCCATTTCACATGTATTGACGCCACCCCTAAAATACGGAAAAACTATTTTTTTATTCTTTTAAAATTGAAATCTATATGTAGACTATTTTTTAACAAAATTTCATTTACTTATGTTTATAACTGTAGAAGTTATTAAGCTGTAAAGGATTAGGACAGACGGACAGACGGACAGACGGACGGACATGACGAAACTATAAGGGTTCCTTGTAGGACTTCGGAACCCTAAAAACGAGTACATAACTATCCGACCCGATTAGCTAAGAAAAATAAATTAATTGTCCCTAGGGAACCCTAGGGTTAGCCACTATTTTGGAGAAAGAACTATAAAATGATCATTTTATTATTTGTAACGCATTTTACGCATGCGAAGCGAAATCTACAGATTTAAATTGTGGAAAGAAAAAATCGCTCACGAGCAGGATTCGAACCAGCGACTCCTGGCTCAGGCTGCTATAGGCATATCTATACGACTTTGATTTAACTGCAAAAGTTAGTCGAGTCGGTTAAGAAACAATGTTTCTTAATAAGATATCGCTGACGTCACCCAAAGACGTATAGTGAAGGATAATTTCGATACCACGAGCAGTGTTCACGGTAGCTTAGTGGCTAAAAGCACTGGCGTACTGAGCCAGGAGTCGCAGGTTCGAATCCTGCTCGTGAGCGATTTTTTCTTTCCACAATTTAAATATTTAGATTTCGCTTCGCATGCGTAAAATGCGTTACAAATAATAAAATAATTAGTAAGGGTAGGCATATCTATACGACTTTGATTTAACTGCAAAAGTTAGTCGAGTCGGTTAAGAAACAATGTTTCTTAATAAGATATCGCTGACGTCACCCAAAGATGTATAGTGAAGGATAATTTCGATACCACGAGCAAGTGTTCACGGTAGCTTAGTGGCTAAAAGCACTGGCGTACTGAGCCAGGAGTCGCAGGTTCGAATCCTGCTCGTGAGCGATTTTTTCTTTCCACAATTTAAATAACTATAAAATGGATTACGCCTAAATTAGTAAATGAACTGCCAGAAATTTTTGTAGAAAATGTTAAGTCAAAGATGCAATTAAAAATAATCTTGGTGAAGCACTATTTGTCGCTATGTCTGTAGGGTGCCCGTAGGATTAAAAACCAAAAACTTTATATATAATTAAAACTAAGTTGCATGCTCGCATAATAAATGTATAAAATTTAAGAGAACTCGCTGCCGACAAACTGCTGTGCAGTTTCGCAATAACTATTGTAAATGTATGCTGTGTAACATTTATGTATAATAAAAATAATAATAAAATATTCTTTTTATTTGCCAAGGCCGTAATCATAAGCTATCGCTTAGCTCAGCCTGGTAGGGAATATACGACTCAATACTAACGCCACCATCAGCAAGACCTTTATGCGAGCATGACAGTGACATGATCAAAGAAATATATTACGGAAAAGCCACACAATCTGTCTAGACCACAGTTTGATTTTAGCTGCGTTTTACAAGCAAAGTAACATTGTCTTAGCGATAACAATAATAATTATTTAAGCTTGAATTCAGTGCTATGGCTGCCAATAAAAATTAAAGGCTTTTTATCAAGTAGGTCCATTCTTTTATTGTATCGAAGCTCTATTAACTATTTTTAAGAGGTATTACTGCAGAGATAATTGGAATCTGTTCATGTGGTTTCAAAGTGAGATCATGGTTTTTGGTGCCGGCATTCGATGTCCAGAAACTGTACCTCCAGTCAATATAAATGGAGTAACTCTGGCTAGGGTCCATATATTTAAATACCTAGGACATCTCTTGACCGCCGACCTCAAGGATGATGAAGATTTAGAAAGGGAACGAAGGGCGCTATCGGTTAGAGCTAATATGGTGGCTCGCAGGTTTGCACGTTGTTCTAGGGAGGAGGGAGGGAGGTGAAAAATAAATCTATTTCGTGCATATTGCACCTCCTTTTACACGTGCAGCTTGTGGGTTAGTTATACTCAAAAATCGTATAGCGCCCTTCGTATACAATATAACAACGCATTCCGGGTGTTAATGTCCCGTCCCACATCAGGAGTGTGCGCCTCCCTGAGCTTGTAACAGGGATTTGCATACCATACAGTGCGGTTTAGGTTAAGTGCATGGGATTACTAATATAGTTATTAAGTAATATACTAACACAGTGAGTCATTGTTATTTGTTAAATAAATAAATAATAAAAATAAAAAATCATGTCATGAAAGAGGACTGATCCTTACACATAGAGAGAGACTACCTTGTGTCTCGGAAATGCGAAGCCGTTAGTTTATAATATCAGATGATCACGTTTGATGAGTATCGGCAATTAATATCCAATCTATCCACGATTTGCCCTACTAGAGATAGGATTTTGACATAAGCTCCATACAAAATATGTCAAATTTCTATTTCTAGTAGGGTAAATCGTAGATGGATTCGATATTAATTTTGGCCGTATGACAGTCTGAAGGGGACTAATCTTTACAACTAGAGAGAGAATACCCCGTGTCTCGCAAATGTGAAACCGTCGGTTTTATAATATCAGATAGCCTTTGAGATCAAAACATATGAAACAATGATCACTGAAATCGACAGACATGTTTGCGGTCGCGATTAAACAAAAACAATTAAACAATTTAGCATCCAGAAGTTTTACAAATGGTTTAAAGAGCATGCTTAGGTACTTAGGTATTATGGTTGATTAGTTTACACTTGGTGCATTGCAAGTGTAAAGTGATTTGTGAAATCAGCGTCTAAGCGGACACACTTCAATTAAGTGACAAGTGCTGGTGCCAAGTGCAAATGCGAAGTCAAGTGATAGAAGCCGTGACACTTTGGACCAGAAAAAAGCAGCACTAAAAACTGTGAACCTTTTGGAATACATTTAACATTGTCACCACAAAAACAGTTGTCACCTGCACCTGCACTTAACAAAGTGCCATAAAGCACTAGTTAAGAGGTGGAAGTTAGACAGAAATCGGTCCATGTATCTACTGATATTCAGCCTTATCTGGTTTGACCACAACTTGATCCCAACATAGTCGGAATTAAGTAGGCTATAGGCTATGAAAATTACAACTTGATTTGATCTGGAAATGAAAATACGATTAATAATAACATAGAATAGGATACTGAATATTATATTAGTTTAGATGAAAACGATACATCCAAAAGGTCATGAATTTTATTATACGTACGAGTATTAGAAACAGTTGATAAGCTTTGACCAAGATTTAGGCCGTCAACAGTTTTTATCGTATTTCTTGCCACTCACAAACTTAACGACTTTGTTCTCAAAAGGATGTAGAGACTTATGTCTAGTCTTATGCCATGTATGATGGTATTGATGGTGTCACGTAAAATAAATATTCTTTTATTCATAGAATTTAGTCTCAATCTTATTTTTTTGCTTTTGTCAGCAGTTTTCAGCAATCTTGTGGTACTTATTAATAAGGTATGTGCAATAAATATAGCTGTTTGTAACCACAACATATTATAATTAAATCGTAACTGTAAAAGAGAAATGACAAGAGCAAGCTATTTCATCACCATTGGAAATCTTAATGCTAGTATTCTTCTATTAATCAAATGGTATTAATACGTTTACCATCTACTACTAACATGTTGTTAACACGTGAAATATTGTTATTGATTGTCTCGCTAGCATCCGCAAATACTTAATCAAACCAAGGATAGCATACTAAACCTTTCTATTCACAATTTTTTGTAACGGACGGCCAATGAAACCGACTTTTATCAGTAACAAGGGACGCCCGACTCTTGACACCGTTGCATTAGTGTGGATGTTTTATTTTTAGCTAGTCGTGTTGATTTCTAGCTACGCACTGCCGTACATCTGGGTTTGTTTTACGGGCGATACAATCAGCGCGGTTCCTTCAGATTCTGGTTGATCTGAACACAAAGTTTCGTAGTTATCGATTCACGCTGCGCGTGCGACGTCGTTGACACGTGTTCATGAAATACGGGATAAAGTTACGATCGTTTCATTAAACTATTCGTGTTTATAAATATTCAAAACGTTGAACTGAATCATTGGTGTGAAATAATACTGTGATGTCATTCATACAGATGCCCTAAATATGTTCTCAATTGTGTGTACCAGTTACAAAGTGAAGTGTTTTTCTAATTTGTTCTCATCATGGCTTAATGTTTGTGGAATGAAAATGATAAAACGGCCTGCTTAAGCCTGGATTGTACGAGAATTTTGGAGAGGCAGACATATGGAACTAATATCCTTTTAGGTAATGTATTGCTGCTTAAAAATTCTGAGAATTTGTGTTTGCATTTGCTTTAATCGTAGGATCTCGTTTCAATTCAACAATAATTTAACTGAGTGTGTTTTGTGAGATCCTTTGATTATCCAATGTATGATCTGTTTCAACTTTGCACTTACCTATTAGCTTTACGAATGTCAGCAAATTTTTGATAGCATGTCAGATGTGGGCTTCGTAGCAAAGAAACGGCAATTGAAAAACCTGTGCGATTACTACGATTACTACTCAGAAATCTATTTCGCTCCCTTGGATTACTGAGTACTTTCCATCTGGCTGGATTTTCTGAAAAATAATACAAAATAGATCAGTAAACTCGCTACTTCAAATGGTTGCTTATTGCAATATTATAGGTAGTTGTAATATCCTATTGCACTTAATCAAACTATCAGATCAGCTGTTACCTCTTTATCCAAATTATGTAAAGATTGTGGCAACGTCATTAAGATATCAAAGGAAAGTGATGGCAGTAAAAGAAATAGGTTGTAAAATGTATTTTTAATACTGGACACACGAGAAGATTTTTTGAAAAGCTCCTATGAAGGTTCTCTGCAGAACATAACATAGTGTGGTAAACGCATTGGTGATAGATGTTGGTGACATTATTGTCTATCCTCACACACGGTGCCCAAACCTGGTATTTGACAGTTCACCAGAGGTCCACGCTCGAGGTTTGCCAGCGAGTAATGGAGCGCAGTATCCTGGGAGTCAGACTCACAGACCAAATCCGGAACACAATACTGCGTTCCAGAACATAGATTGCTGACGTCACTCAAAAAGCTGCCAAGCTTAAGCGGGACTGGGCCGGTCAGCTTTGCCGAATGTCGGAGAATTTTTGGGCTAAAATTTATACCGAGTGGGTCCCGAAAAACTTCCAACGGCATCGCGGCAGACCCAGGCAAAGATGGCGGGATTAGCTGAACTCGTATAGAAAAGAGTGGTCCACATTTGAACTTGACTGGAAAGAGTGGTAAAAGAAAAGGGAGGACTTTGCCCTGCAGTGGGACAATATAGGGTGAAAATAATAATATTAATTATTATTATTGATGAAAATAATGATGCTGATCTCCATATTTCTAAAACATGCCTGATGACGCGACACGACGCGTTCCGTTATATCGTACATTATAAAGATAAGTCGTAGATAAAACTGAAAAAAAATATGGAAACTGTTATAACTGTTCTTGAGAATTTTTAAAAGGATTTAAAAAGTAAGGTAGATAAAAAATAACATCACGATCTCTCAAAGGAAGAAAATGTTATTACATCTTGAAGGAAGCGATAAAAATAAAGAATGTTTGTTTTAATGAACTGCAAGGTTATCCTGCACAAATTGCTGGAGACAATGGACAACAACATTAATTAAAAACAACGGGATATCAACACTATTTTAATTACATCTGATTGTTTTAATCATAGTATTCATAGTCAACATTGCTGCAGACTTTCTGGTTGATTTTTAGTTAACAAAAGCGTTTGAACAAAAGTGAGTGCTTTTTCAATCACTATCAACAAATTTTACGTATATTTGTCTTATCTACTCAAAGGATGTGTCTAGATATCGCTTATTACAAGCTTATATTACACTTGCTTCGTTCGTTTGATTGAATGTTTTTCCGTTCCATAATTTGTACGTGATTGTTGCCTAAGTTTTGTCGATTTATGTGATTACAAATATAGGAAACAGCTGTTTTTTTCGCGATTTCAGGGTTGGTCTCATTGTAAACTCTATTCATACTGATGAGTACCCCTTAAGAGGTTTTCAGTTATTTCAATAACACGTTGTGGAGATACTGCTATAAAATACGCAGACTTTCAACCAATTTATCGTTATTACTAGGAGTACAGATTGCGGCCACTGCTTCAATCACATTCTCTTCGAGCTCATAGATTTTGTTTACGCAATCAAGCCAATTTTAGACTACTGACTCCACTTATAAAGAGTACATTCATGTTCTATTTAATCGTTGTAATGTGTTGTGCATAAGTTGATCTTCTTCGATATTTTGTTCTAATTTAATTAAAATAAATATAGGTACTATAATACTTAATATATTAATTAAAGGGGTAAGTGGAAAAAGGGTTCAATTGACAAATTTTAAGAAATTTTAAGACCGTGACCATTAGATTGGAAATCGAAAGACAAATTCAACGATATCAATAACTCCAATTTGATAAATTTGTCAAATGATTCAATACACTACAAAAAATACAATATACTATCGACTTTAATAGAAATGTAGTTATTGAGATTGACGCGTCGTTGATATAATTCTAATTAATTTAAATCTTAAGTCCTTCTTTGAATTGGGTTGGGAAATATTGTATTTGTGTTTACGCTTTACCTTCTTCAATGTTGACGTCTAACTCGGTATTAATAATTTATTTATTCTATTAGAATAGATAGAATGTTCTTTATTGTACACCATTAGATTATTCAAACTTAGGACTAGCATGTTAATTAAGGGTACATTGGCGGTCTTATCGCTAATAGCGATATCTTCCAGATAACCTTTAATAATTATGCTTATAATTATTATTTTACCTTGCCTTTCTCCAAATTGGGTTCAATTCTACACTTTCGTGCGGGCCTTAGCCAAGCACGTGAGCTGGGGTAGTTGTATCTGTGGATAAATAATTATATAGCAAAAAAAGGTTATTCTGTTATAAAGACGACTGCCAACCTGTGGAACATGAAGCATAAGCTACAAGTACATATTATAATACGCGACATAACGTCTAATACACGTGTCAACATCTACTAATATAGATCTTTCAAATCGACCTTCCGATAAGAAGTAATTACAGTAAGATCCCGATTCATTTAAGCGAACCAATTGCAGGTTTTTATTTTTATTACTGTTGAAAAGAGATCCTAGAATCCATATGAACTCATGAAATGAACTTATGAAATATACCAAAGGAAGGTCTGAATGAAATTGAAAAGCAACTGAAAGTTTATATTTAGTTTTGAAAGAAATAAATAAGTATAGCCTTCATTTAACACGTGGCAGTGGGAGCACAACAATAAGAAACCACGCAGATACAGACTGAACTGTCGTTCGGTAGTTGTGTGATATAGATAGATAAAACACTTTTTTTTCTCGTAGCCACGGTTACCATGATCAGCGGGTGAAATACTCACGGTATCAGTGGATACAACGCTCTGGGATCCATGGCTAATTCAGTCTGATCACGGGATCCGTTTAGACCACAGAAATGTAAATAACAAGGTTATAGAAATATTATCTATAATACCAGAACGCGTGTCGCCGCATTGCCACTACCAACACATAAATACGCAATTAGTATAGTATAGTATAACGGGCTGGTTTCCGCAACTCCACATCTAAGCGTGTATTTTGCGTACGGGTGGGAATTTACTCGATCCACCCTAACTCCTCGAAAAAGGCCAGCAACGCCTTGGTGTTGCTGGTGATCTCTCTGAGGGTACCTGGGTTACCGAAGTACTTGGCCCTGTATGTGGCGACCTCAGCGCAGTCTAGAAGCACATGGGCTGCTGTCTCGTCTTCCACCATGCAGGCTCTGCACAGTGGGCTGTCCGTAACACCTATGACAAAAAGATGTTTGTTAAAGGACCCGTGGCCAGTTATAGCAGCTGTGACTGTACGCAGCTGTTGTTTTGACAATCGGAGGGCCTGTTTCGTGGACCGGCCGTCGATTGTGGGAAGTGCCTCCTTGGCCTGCCTGCACTCACCATGGTCTTTCCATAGTTTGTAGTGTTTGTCCTTGGTGCGTTTCCTTACCAAGTTGCGTAAGAATCCAAAGGGGAGTGGCACTATGGGTTCAGGTCCCACGACAACCATACTCGATCCCCTTCTGGCCAGTTCATCCGCTGCATCATTACCTCGGGAACTGCTGTGTCCTTTGATCCATTGAATGGTTAAATACGCAATTACATCCACCATGTTTCTAGCATTCAATTCAAAATAAATTAAGCCAAAAAAAAACCGCTGTTAGATATGCTGCAAAACACAATTTTAGTGACTCTGCGTTCAAAACAGCACTGATTATCAAGCAAATGGCTCGCGTTCTGGTGTCCTACGAGACACTTGTACGCGGCGACAAGATCCCGTGCCTTTACAACTTCTATTACTTTATTATTTAGATTTTTATGGCTTCGTCAAACCCGTTTATTGAGTACAAAACAAAAGCCATACAATTAAAAAGACAATGCAAAGTCATTTTCACAAAAGAGAAAAAAAATAACTTAAAAAACTCGGAAGAAAGCAGTAGTGTATTTTTATATCTTGTAGTCTTTGCGTGAATAAGTTTGATTTGACTGTGGTAGCAAATGGGAGTCCAGCTCAGCATGTGCCAGGTATTATACCTGACGCTGTTATTCTGCGGAATCCCTGCAGTGACATACGGAT
Organism: Asteroscopus sphinx; assembly: GCA_949699075.1. Taxonomy (NCBI): domain Eukaryota; kingdom Metazoa; phylum Arthropoda; class Insecta; order Lepidoptera; family Noctuidae; genus Asteroscopus; species Asteroscopus sphinx. The sequence goes on from OX453002.1 coordinate 5,774,660, forward strand.
GTCGAGCAGACCAGATACAAGAGATTGAGAATGAATGCTTTGTGTTGTTATTGGTGCGATTACATTAATTCAGTAGGTAATTATTAGAGATGCGCCGAATAGTGGCTTAACCGAATAACCGAATACCGAATATTATTCGGTTTAACCTTTACCGAACCGGATATTCGGCCGAATTATTCGGTTAACCATTACATTGTTTTGCCGCTTAAACAGATTGTAACATGTACGCTACGTGTCACTGCTGGATGTTGATTTGAGGTTTAAAAATAAATGTTGATATAAGTTTTAAAAAGAAATGTGGATTTGATTAAGGTTTAAATTTTTTTTTTTTTAAGTTTAAAAATAAATGTCAATTTAAAGTTTAAAAATAAATATTGTATTGAGGTTTTAAAATAAATGTTGATTTAAGGCTTAAAATAAATGTTGACTCTGTTAACTATGCAGCCATACTCAACCTTTTTTTATAGGGGCCACAAACACGTTTCAGTCATGGTGTCGAGGGCCGCAAGCAAAAATTGTTTAGGTCTTAATTAAAACGTAATTCCAATTTAACGATGTAGTTACTTTATTAATGAAAAAAAAAAGAAGTTTTAACAAAGATGTTTACATGTTTTAATGCGATTTTTGAAACTGTGAATACTTTTTCAAAACTTTATCAAGATCTGGCTTCATGCTATCCTTATAAAAACATCCAGATGAGAATCTGTAAGTTTGTTTCTGTAAACGTTCTTTGTGTATTTCATTTTTGAAAAAGACGATTCGCAGACATACGTAGACCCAAAGAATGTTAGTAGGATTTGGGCACATCTTTGGACGCTTTTATATTTTTGGGGAACAATACTCCAAAATTCCACATATTATCTGTTTTCCCTTTTTTCTTTAAACAGAACTTCTAGATTGGTATCGTTTGTTAAACCGATGAACTCATCAAACAACTGTGAGTAATTACAATTTAAAACGGAAGCCAACTCTGAGATAGTCGCTGTTTCTTCAAAAATTTGTAACTTCAGATGGGCCAATAACAAAGGCCCAGCGGGACGCAGGTTGAGTATAGCTGAACTATAGGTTAAGAAATAAATATTATTTCTTTGACTTATAATTTATAATGTACATCATAAATCTTACATAAGAAGTTTTGTCTTTTAGTTCTACACCATGTCATGTAGCCAAGAAAATAGAAATGCTTGATCCGAATATATTCGGCAACGAAACCGAATAATTCGGTCGAATACGAATAGTGAAAAAGATGCCGAATACGCCGAATACCGAATAGGTACCAAACGAATATTCGGCGCATCTCTAGTAATTATGTCAAGAGTGTTAAAATGATAATGAATAATTATACCTTTTAATGAATATTCGATACATTAAAGTAGTAAGTGAAATGAACTGGAGCGTTAACGCTTCACATCCATTGTATTGAGTATGTAGCTCCACACCACATGGACATGACATTTTGAGGTAGAAGATCGGATATTATATTCTAAAATTAGCTGAGACTAGGTAAGCTTTAAATCAATTTAAATAATAATAAAGTTCCACTTAAGTACGTCTTTCGGTGACGTCAGCAGCATCCCATTGAGAAACAGACCGTGTTCGTCAATCGACCCGATTAGCACTGCAGTTAATTAAAACTCGAGTAGATCTGCCTATCCTTGCTTATTATTTTTAACGCATTTATACTGGTGTACTGAACCAAGAGACGCAGGTTTAAATCCTGCTCGTGAGCGATTTTTTCTTTCCACAATTTATATCTTTAGATTTTGCTCGTACTAAACATTCTAGTTCAGCAACAAATACTAAAAAAAAAAAAAAAACAAAAACAAAAAACCCAACTGCGTGTAAAAATAACAGAAAATATATAAACAAGACTTATCAACACGCAGGCGGAGGCTACGTATGTTTTTGGTCATTAATTACATAATAGTTCCTATGTAGCCTCCGCCTGCGTGTTGATAAGTCTTGTTTATATATTTTCTTTTATTTTTACATGCAGTCGGGTTTTTTGTTTTTGTTAATTAATTTTTTTATTTGAATTTTTTTAGTTTTGTCATTATGATTTATTTATCATACTATTGATGTTTTTTTTGAAAAGTCAAATTCATTTTTAACGTTGAATATTTTGTTGTTTTTTAGCATTTCTCATTCTAAATTACATTTAAACACATTACATTTAGTTGTATATATTTTTGAAAAGCATTTATAAAACCCTTTATTTTGATACCCCACTCGATAGGTTTTCAGGGAAAAAAAAAATTTTTAAGCCGTAATTTGGCGCCAAAAAGCGGCCATTTTAATTTTTATAATTTTGATATACCCAGTGTCACTCTCACAATTAAGACGAATCTAACGACACCTCACAAGTTAAAATCCATCAAGCCGTTTAGGCTGCAGGGCGTGCCAAAGAAATATACATACATACATACATACATACATGCATACATAAATACATACATACATACATACATGCATACATACATACATACATACACACATACATACATACATACATACATACATACATACATACATACATACACTCGAAAAACATTACCCTCCTTCTGGCGCAGTCGGGTAAATAAGGCAAACATAGACATTATTTGCGTAAGAACACACACACCTACCTACCTACTTCTGCCGCCAAACAGTGATGCCTTCATTGCTGTTTTCCGATGCGAAGGGTACGGGTGCCGGTGAAGTTACAGTCACATAGGACTTTTTATCTTCATGTCTTAGTTTGGCGAACCAACTTGCGGTACCATTTAGGCAACAACCTAGATGGTATTGCAGTTGTTATGGGCAAAGGTGACCACTTAACATCAGGTGGGCCAAAGCTAAAGCTCGTTTCGCCATCCTATGCTGTTATTAAATAAACAAATATAATAAAAATGCGAATCTATTTCGAGTTTTTATTCAAAGATCCCTGCTTAATCCTGAAAAGTCCTCTGCCGTCTCGATATTGTAGGCAGTGTGTACAATAGTGACCAGAACAAACGACGCAGGTACGTCATCAATTGAATAGTCACGTAATTAGTGCAAACGTTTATAATCGTTGCTTCTACAACTGTCGTCACTTAATCAAGTTCGTATATTTATGTCTTTGATATTTCAATTGAAGTTCTTGTGATTAGAAATAGAAATATTGATTGCCTAATCAAATTGATCCTAATGAAAGGACAAAATACAATTAAAGACCGTTTGTGACTCTGAGCCTAAAGTGTATCCTAACTGTCATGACTAACAGAACCGAGTAGTGGCCACTCACGGCACGGCTGGTCCACAAATTTAAAGTAGCTCAGCGGGCTATGGAAAGGGTTACGCTCGGAGTTTCTCTGAAGGATCGTATCCAAAACGAGGTGATCCGACAGAGAACCTAAGTTGTTGATATAGCTTACAGGATCAGCAAGATGAAGTGGCAGTGGACCGGCCATATTAGCCGAAGAACCGATAACCGTTGGAGTAGATAGCGAATCGGAAAACGTAGTGCGGGATGCCCTCAGCTAGGTAAAGAGACGATTATATGGGGGTGGTCCGCTCGATGGCACTTTACGGGGCATCGGTGTGGGCGGAGTCCCTGAATGCCCAGAACAAGGCTCTGCTGCGGAGACCGCAGAGAGTCATGGCAGTCAGGGTCATACGTGGATACCGCACAGTATCTGCGGAAGCGGCGTGTGCACTCGCAGGCGGCACCCCCCCGTGGGATTTGGAGGCCCAGATGCTCGCCAAAGTTTATCGACAAGGAGCAGACCTTCAGGCGGAAAGTGGCAGACGCCCGCCACCTGAAGTCATTACGAGGTGGCACAGGGAGGCGCAGGATGCCATATTGGGCCAGTGGAGGGAGAGGCTGGAGATTCGCAGTGCCGGCCATTGGACCGTGGGGGCTATCCAGCCAATGCTTGAGGAGTGGATGTGGAGGCGACATGGGACTTTTTCCTTCCGTATGACGCAGGTTTTGTCTGGGCATGGTTGCTTCGGCAAATACCTGCACAAAGTGGCAAGACGGGAAGCTAATCCCGTGTGTCACCAGTGAGTGTAGTGTATAATCCCGGCTGTAGTGAGGACACGGCCATTCATACCCTTGCATACTGTCCTGCTTGGGCGATGCAGCGCCATGCTCTCCCTGCAGCAATCGGGGGATACCTTTCGCTGCCAGCCGTGGTTAAGGCTATGGCTGACAGTGTAGAGGCGTTGGAGGCGGTCGCGTCCTGCTGTGAGGAGGTTATCTCGCAGAAGGAAGCGGCGGAGTGGGTCAGGGAGGAAGACTCCCTCGCTGATCCAATCCGCCGCAGGAGGACGGGTCGGCGCAGGCGGCTTTACGCCGAACTGATGCCGCCCTAACATAGGTCAGCGGGCGATAGACTGGGGAGTCTGTCGTCCGCATTGCACGGCCCTCCAGTTGTGGTGATGTCCCAAGTGTACCCGGACATCGCCAAAGAAGAGTCTGTACAGGAAGAGGGACCCGGAAACGGGTCGTGCTGGATGGGTCACGAATGCCATGCATTGCAGTTCTCGCGGCTCATCCACCAAGGCGAGAGTAGGTACACGGCGGAGTTTTTAGTGGGTGCGAGCCCCATATAACCACGCTGCCTCCCCGGGTGGTGTGGCATGCGGTAGGCATTTTCTCTGTCACAAAAAAAAAAAACGAACAGTGGCTGGTAGAAGCTGGATATGAAAGTGGCAGGATTCAAGTCAGTGGCATGCTATTGGAGAGGCCTATGTACACAGAGGACTGTGGTAGGCTGATGATGGCCATTGCAGCAGACAAGTCCTTGAGTGGAGACAGCAAATCGGCAAACGCAGAGTAGGCCCCCCCCCCGACAGGTGGACCGACGACCTGATGAAAGTAGCTGGGGGGGACTGAATACGGAAGGCAGAGGACCGAGTTTTGTGGCGTAACTTGGCAAAGGCCTATGTCCAGTGGACTGCAATAGACTGAGTTGATGAATACCTTTATTAGTTCGAAGAAAAACTTTTTGAAAAAGATGTTCTTTTCGATGTGATGAGACTTTCTAAATATACATAATTGATAACTAAGTTAATATTTGTGCAGATAATTGCGAAAATAAAACTTTTTTTCACCTTTAAAAAAAAAAATGTAACTATACATTACACGCAACGCTATACAATGGAATAAAAAGAAACGCCGTCACTAAAGATAATGCTGGGCTCGCCGTTGACACCGTAACATTGACCCCACCGTGCTGCACTGTGCAATGCAGTATCAAGGTTATATTTTGACGCGGAATCTAACCTAGTGCGCCCTAGATTCCCCCTCAACAGGTGACTTTGACCTGCATTTCCCACCGAGTGAATAAATGCAAGATGCACTTATCCATTAGCGTTCAATTTTTTATCTAAAGTGTAAATAATAAAACGTTTAAACTTTTACAAATATTTCGTATATGTATGTATAGTAATACGTGGTATGGAAGTGTCAAAAGTGTGAAAGAGGGGCTTATAATATTGTCTGGGAGACATATACACACATAATACATAATATAACGCCTGTTTCTCATTGGGGCAGGCAGAGACTATGGATTTCCACCTACTACGATCCTGATACACTCCTTTTGGTCCATATACGTTTAAGGCCCATTTTTTTTGGGATGTGAATAGTTAAATTAGAACTCAGAGAAATTCACTGTGTAAGTGTTGGTGTTGATGCTACAGGTATTCCAGTAAATGTGTTGGATCAGAGACGAACGCTAACGCATGCGCACAACGTCTAACATGAAGCAACGTCAAATTTTTAACTAAAAATCCTGAATTACCCGGATGTTATCCAAAAAACTACAGGTATCGAAGGATAATCGGCAAAAGTAACATCTGCATAACTTTCGGGAATTGTCGTCCTTTACGTTGTTTTAGAGAAAATAATATTGTTGTGGGTTTATTTTATGATTATATAGATGTCAAATCGGAAAGGCAGCTGTGTCAATGCCACTGCCGGTCTGTTTACAAGCAGGCGCCAGTGATAGTGCAGCCTCGGTAAAAGGTAGTCGCCCATTTAAACCATTTTCGCCAGAATAATAATTTCACCGAGTTACGAGTACGAACCAAGTTAAGGTGACGATATTCAAGCGAAGAAGAAGTTTTCCTTCAGAACAAGTTACGTCTCCTTACATCCTGAATATAATTTTCTCGCTGGAACACGAAAGGAACTCAACTGCAAGTAAAGATTATCAAGTGAAGTTTTTCTTGTTGATGCATCGCAGGTCAAACAGTCTGTGATAAACAATTAAACATCCTGAAAAACATTTATCCACAGGAATAATCATTTATTTCAACATGGTAAGAATCTGGTGAAAGTATATTCAAGTAAAGTTTGAAAAGTTTTACCGATTGATTTGTAAAAATTTTAATGTTGATTATCAATATTTTAAATTATGGAAGCCAGCACAGTTGCTCTATTCATCTTAATTTCTCAACTTAGTTACTTTATTGTGATGTGTAGTGGTTGTGATTTGTGTTGTCCATCTGTTTGTGAAGATTTTATAAACGCCAGCTGGCGTTACTTCAAACAATTATGGAATTGTTGCCTAAGAAGACCATCCATGAGAATTGTAGTTGAACCACCGGTGCGAATAATATCCAATAATATGTGGTCAACAAATTGTAAGTATTTTGACAATATTAAAAATATTATTTCAACAATAATTTTATTGAATAACAAAAATATGGGATGCAGTAAAAAACTATGGAGAACTTTTTGAGTGTTTTGTAATAGAACAATGGTAACGGAAAAGCAGAGTAGAAATTTAAATGCTTTAAACATTTTCAATGACTACAACATCGCAAGCAACGATGCAGTTTTGACAATATAAGCATCTTCATTAACAGAATATTATACATTATCTAGAACATTAAAAAAAAAAAAAAAAAATATTAATTGGAAGGTCATGGATCTCCATAAGTCTGCCGTTACGTTGTAAAACTGAAATAAGTTATTTTTTGTAACAGAATATTTTTTTACAGCAGCTGAAAATATTAAAAGGATTACAAACGTGTATTGAGCATTGAGCATTTTTTTAAGTTTTCATATCGGAAACAATTAAAAACCGAGGCAGTTTTAATTCTCCCTGTTGTTTATTAGCCCTATGAGGAAGCATTTTGAATAGTATATACAAATTAACGCATTTTTACATAGTTTAAAAATCTTTTGCAATATTTATATGCTTTATATATACAATACAATACAATATCTTTATTTGCAATAAATAGGGTACATCGAATGTTGTTACATGATAAAAATATGTTCAAGCCCATTTAGCCATCACTAACAGCGTGCAAATTTTACTTATAACTAGGAACTTTTATACATATGCACTGCTGTTCTCCAGCAGTTTTTTGTAGCATTTTTTTCATATTTTAATGTTCGTGCGCTCTGCAATTACTCATGCGCCTAGATTGGGAGGGTTCTTGATAGTGATGCAACGAATATTACTTTTACAAACAGTGCCCCCGCCAAGTCGAGCAAAGACAGGCACGGCCGTACCATTCTTTTCTCGAAGCAACTCGCGGTACTTTTAAGCCCTCTGTATCTTCATTGTGGGTTTACTTTTACAAACACATACGTGTACACACATGGTGTAGTATACACTGATTCTACTACTCCGCGAATACGAATAATGCTGAAACAATCAAATAGCTTGCCTTGCCGTTGCCTACTTACGTTAATTATTATAAATAAAAGTTATTTGTTAATCAAAGTTAATTTCTATTTTTTTATATATTTAAAACTCATTTTCTTTTGTGTGTATAATATGGAGTCATTCTTTAATTATAATTTTTTGCCTTTCCTGCCAGTATAGGTAAAATGGAAAACATATGGAATTACTTTTCTCAGGCGATCTCTGAATGAAACTTTCAGTTAAACTCCTTACGTAGAGTTAAAAAAAAAACATTACATTTAATAGAGGGTGGCTCAATTATTTACTAAAATATTTATTACGGATGTTGTCATGATATTCTGCGAATATACATATTCGTTGCATCATTAGTTTTTGAGTAAACTTAGACAAGTATGCTATCAAATAGGGCTGGGACACACACGCCCAAATGCATTTAAGTAAAGTAGATGCATGCACATGCACAGACATTGTAAAAAATATAGAAAAAGTGCTGCGAACAATCATAGTGAAGCCAACAAAACCATGCTCCTCTGTATACAAACTAGTGCTCACGCACACACATGCACCTCAAACCATGCTCACCACTTACAGTACTCATGTCGCGTCATTGTCCAGTAAGCATCGCGAAAACAAATGTCTTTCAGGTGCTTGTGTGTGGGTGAGCGCTGGTTTGTACACAGAGGAGATAGATAAATAGAACATACTTTATTGTACACCATGAAAATAGTAGTAAACAGGAACAACATATAAATTATGGGTACATAAGCATTTTGTTTATGACCATGGTTTTTGTTGGCTCCACTTTGATTGTTCGCATCACTTCGTCTATATTTTTTACTATGTCTGTGGATGCATGTTAAATATCAAAATAACTCGTCTGCAAGCTTTCTACAGCTGCATGCATGCCATTTCAACTGACCATTTAACGAGGTGCATGCCATAGTCAACATAAGTTTTAGTATATACTAAATTTTAACCCCTTTTAAAATTTAGTATAAACCAAAACTCATTGTATTTATCTATAAACGACTTTTACTATGGCAAAAAAATAGCTTTCATTGTCGATTTATTTCAACACAAATGTAGTTAACAGCAGATTTTTTTTCACGATTCCGGATTCGTCCCATAATAAAAGTTGTTCATAATGATGAGTACAATGACCTCTTCAAGTTTAGTATAAACTAAAACTTTACTAATTTGTTGATGGTGAGTTTTTGAGATACTGCAAGGTCAAATGCAAAACTAAGTACAAGAAAAACTCGTTTAGGGAGTCGTGAGCTCTTTGGTAAAAACATTTTTTTTACCCTGCAACCAACGACCATACAGCCCATAGACGCCTCATAACAGGCGACTGATGTCTGCAACACATCTATGAATTTTCACTAATGTAGGTCACCACTATTCGCCACTTGAAATCGTCAAATCAGTTTCGACCACTTACATGAGCCGTCAAAACTGCCGCGTTAGTGATTAGCCAATAGCCGCCTTGGTAGGGCCAATCGAATTGCAGTACCCCCGCCTCAGCTAGTGGCAGAATTTATTGTACGCATTACATTCAACATTAGGCATCTATTGAGCTGTATGGTCGTTGCCTGAAACCCATCTCAAAAAATCACCCTTTACTAAAATAGTGGCATATTATGTACTTATCCATTTTGATAACATGTACAATCTAACAAAGAAATTAGTATACAGGGTCGCCAGATATAGATGATGATTTCTCCGGACGTTATTATAGAATGGTTTGATTAGGGTTTTGTATAAATACAATTTAACTAAATAAATAAATAAATAAAAACTTTGTCCGTTATTAAAATGATATTTCACTCGAAAACATCCATAATCTTCTGAGAAAACTTCATTTATACCTCTACCCTGTATACCAATTGCTTTGTTAGACTGTACATTCTCAGCTTATCCAATCGAGCTGAGCGTGTGCTGAGTAGTCATATATTTTCCATCGGTTGTCTTTAATGTATGTCATGTACATAGAAATCTAAATAACAAGGTAATAGAAGTGGTAAAGGCGCATGAACTTGGTGCCGCGTGCAGGGGTCTCATGGGACAGATCACATATATAATTTTTCGTGGTTTTTGCTAGGTGTATTCCAAGTTGAGAACGACAGACAGATGAGGGGATTCCAGTTCCGCTCGATAGGCGCCAACGCCAACCCGAAGCCATGCCGACCAGCGACGGGCGTAGAAAGGGACCGACTCTACAATATTACGATAGAAGAGCTTGCCAAAATGGAAAACAGATTAAATTAAAATGTCTTAAATCCAGTTTCTGGATAGCTGATCAATTGCGTTGACCAAATTAACTAATCAGCTGTCAAATCCCATGTCAAGTGTTGTGATTGGTTGTAAGTATTTTTGCTGACCGATCACAGTAGCTGACATGAGATTTGACAACAGATCAAACTGATCAGCCTTCTAGAAACTGTGTCACAGTTTTCGGCAAATATCTGAATATTAGATATTTTTTGACTAGAATGTGGTTATTTGGAATATTCACCAAATATTTTGAATTAATTGTTTATAATCATGTTTTCTGTGTTTAATAGAATGTGATGTTGTAAACTTACCTGATCCAGTCACCAACCTGTTGTCCTATCCTACTGTATTGTACCCTACCAGTTGTAAACAACCTACTTGTATGTTTGTAACAAAAAATATGAACCTGCATACACAGCTACCTTCCTGTACGCTAATATATCTTATGTACGATTCGTACAGCTACCGTTGGCCTCAATTATACAAGCTGAAATTTGAATCGCTTAATTCCCGAAAAGGGGTCATTGTACTCATCATGTGTAAATGTGAGTGTACTATACACCTCTGCCTACCCCTTCGGGGAAATACAGGCGTGATGTTATGTTATGTTATGTACTCATCATTAAGAACAACTTTTACTATGGGCCCAACCCTGAAATCGCGAAATAAAATCAAGTGGTCCCTACATTTTATTAATTTAAGTGAACACAAATGTAGGGACCAACTGATTTGTTTTTCGCGATTTCTGGGTTGTTACCATAGTTAAAGTTGTTCTTAATGATGTTCCCACATCATGTTGTAATGAATGTCGATGGACCAAGCGGTGTACAGAAAAACCTAAACTGGTTTATGTTCTACACTGTATCTGCCAAATGTATGTTTTTTTTTTGTGGAAATAAATTAATAAATAAATAATGATGAGTACAATGACCCCTTTTCGGGAATTAAGCGACTCAAATTTCAGCATGTATATAAATTAAATAAATATTTTTGGGACATTTTCACACATCACCATCTAGTCCCAAACTAAGCAGAGCTTGTACTAAGGGTAATAAATAATGGATATAATCCTTAGAGACTTTTTGTAAATAAATACTTATAATACATCAGAACTTATGTATATCACACAAATATTTGTGTCCTGTGGGAATCGAGCCCACGACCTCGTGATCAGCAGTCCGACACTCGAACCACTAGAACACAGACGTCGTCAAAAATTGTATGCAGGTTCATAAAATACTGTAAAATAACATAATAAAAAACATAAAAACAAAAAAAAAAACTGTATGTACTGGTGTTCACCAATATTCATTAGTATCTGCTAAAACGACCGTTTACAAGAAGAGTTAGAAATTTTTCAAAAAACTGAAAATTAAAATCGAACTAAAATGTGAAAAGTGTTAGTGAAGTAATGAAAACAACGCAAAGATCATGGTGTTTTAATCATGAAATGAACTGTTAATGATACATGAACAATTGCGTATCTGTGATTAATGTGATTATTTATAAGTATAGTAGCAGTACTATGTAATGGCACTTGTGACAGTTTACAATAGGGATGTGAATCATTTCAAATTATTATCAAAAAGTACATGTAAAATTAAAAATATATAAATAAAAACACAATCTGATTCATACACGTAACTATTATTTGAACAGGGGCCTCACTCCCGACTGGTTTGAATTCGACAATAAAACCTATTTAGCTCGATTTAGTTCAGAACTCGAACCAGTCAGGAATACGGCTCCTGTAGTGTCTTACTGAGGACGTACATGTACAATCCAGTATAAGCAGATCTCGCATTGTAGGGAAAGCCTATATAATGCGAGGTCAGCTTATACTAGAAATGTACAGCTTGATGTGTAGCCGGTGTACAGTGGCACAAGTTGTGCCAACCAGTAACCGTTCAAGTGACCGTCACGTAAAATAATGTACTTTGTATTTAAAAGTTACATTATTTTATCGTTGCACATAATGATAAACGAAAAAAGAAAAAAAAAGAAATGTTCAAAAGATAAACGTGTCATCATCATTATTTCAGCCAAAATATAATTATGAGGATATGCCATAATCGCCACGCTTGGAAGGCGGGTTGGCGATCGCAGTTGGTTGGATAAATACTCAGAGAACGCTGCTGCCCATCCTCTGGTGAATCCCTTAGTCGCCTTTTACGACACCCATGAGAAGAGATAAGGGTGGTGCTATTCTTTACGTCCGGTACTACACGGAACACGATAAACTTTTAAATACTGTTAAATTCAAATTAATTTTATAAGTTATTTTATTGGTAACTCACAATTATTATGAGATACCTTTTAGATACCTGCTAGTATTTATTAACTTTGTCATCTCAAAACAACTTGTTTCGATTCGAAACTCCTGCGAAACTAAGTACGACGTGTGTTTTTATATACTCACAGTTAGCTGTCTGTCAATATATAGAGAACTTCAAAAGTGCAAGCTTCATTAGTGCCACTATACGGTTATTGTAAAATAGTATGTAAGTATAAAATGTATACAATTTTATTTTTAGTAAGGATAGATAGATGTATTCTACTTATAGTATGACAATTATTATCCTATAAGAGTTCCTTTTTTTTATGTACGTAACCCTTGAAATTAAACACGCCAAAAAGATTTTCATTACAACCATCTGAGAATATAATAGGCATTATATTGTAATGTCTAAATCACCAGGTAAACACACACTTTACATTAAATTTTACTTAGGGCCTAGTTTACCAATGAACTAACCGAAGTCTAAAACGAAAACAATTGTTAATCACGACGATTTAGTACTGTTAAAAGCCTGTTTACAAAATAAAACATCTGTTTTGAACTTGGCCCTTACTGTGGTCTCGCCATTAGGTAGAGGAGACAGTAAATAATACAAGAGTAAAAAGATAAAATTTAAAAAAAATCTTATCGAGGCTATATTTTGGGACCTCAAGGAGCTTTTTGATCCGTATTTAACCATTGTCACTAAATCGAATTCCATATTTTATGTTTTGATATAACGTAACATGGTATGAAATCGCTTCGCTTGTAGATTTTGACTATTTTGTAGGTTCAGTGTATACTAAAAATAAAATTATAAACAGATTAGGTCAGCCACTCCTGGGCACTGATCTCCCTCCATTTTCCAGTTTTGAATAAATGTTATTCCGCTAACTCCTTCGTCGTCTCCCGCGAATGCCGCAATCCATTTTACTGTTCCATCCAAGTCCATGAGCTTATGTAATAGTGTTAGGTGTAATAATAATTGAATGTTCGTATATATAATATTAGAACTTTTTTCCATCGTTTACAATTGATGTAAATCTAAATGTATAGATAAATCACCTTTGCATAGGAGTACAGTCTAACAAAGTCATAAGTATCCAGAGTCACCAGATATAGATTAAGATTTCTCAGAAAATGGTTTGATTAGGGTTTTGTATAAATCAGAGTTGCTAAAAAAACAGGAAATTTTAAAAATAACTTTTTTTTTGTTTTACTTGTTTTAATCAATGTTTTATGTTTAATTCAATGTTTTTTTTTCACATACTCTTACTATGTTTTATTCATGTTTAAAACATTGATTTAAAACATTTTTCCGTTTAAAAGAAAAGTACAAACTATCTATCTTGATGTCGACAGCGGATATTGTGCGAATCAGAACGCACTCCAGACAGACGTCACCTTTGTTTGACATTGACACTTGACAGCTTGTTTTTTTTACAAACTATATTATCGTATGCAATAGTATGGTAATTTTGAGGTTTTTTTTTATGATGTATAGATCTGCTCTTGACCACAATATAAACAGCTTTGAAAAAAAAAGTTTGAAAATCATTACTCGAATTCGAGGCAATACAACAAATAAACAAACGCTAAACCCTTAATAATAAACGCAAGACCCTTTTTTTCCCGTCTCGGCTCGCTATAAGTAAGCGTAGCCCTTCTCTTCGTGCGGCCTAATATTAGCCGCACCCTTGCCGGTGGCGCACACAGAACACTGCGTGCCGCCTCTCGGGCCTCGCCATGACGCAGCTGACACGCTGATGTCACGGTCACGCCAGCCACGCTAGCCTCGCTAGCCTCACCAGCCACGCCAGCCACGCAAGCCTCGCCAGCCACGCCAGCAACATCAGTCACACTAGCTACGCCAGGCAGCAGACTACCTCAAGTCCGCAAATCGCAGGCCCTATCCTCCCGTAATATGTTACAGAGGTTTTCTTCCTCATCCAGCCGTAATTTTTATAGAGGTTTTCTTCCTCGTACCTGCTCCTCCACTGTGCCCTTTGCTAACTTCAGAGGGACTCACGGAGCAACATCCCATTGGCCCAAATTGGGCCCCTTCTGTGTCAGAATATTCTCCACGGGCATAAACGTCCCTCGGTCCAAAGAAGAGATTTTGGCCCGTGCCCAGGGTGTACCGGCCCAACAACTGCTGTTCCCTCCAGACGTATGGAGAAGGACCAGCAGCCGTCAGGCACACGAGGACGTTTTCTGGCCCAGCAACCCACACGCTAGACCCTAGATAAATACTTACATAGTTATTATCAAGCATGTTTCCCATTGGGGTAGGCAGCCATCTTTTTTGCTTCATCTACGTTTATTAACCTTCTCATGCAGGATCGAAACCCTAAACCCTAGAATTACAAATATATTATATGTCGTGGACCTAAAAAAAGTTCATTACTTTGAATCCACTAGAAAAGCCCAGCACTGTGTACCGTATTAGGCCACCTATGATGACCTTTTTCACGTAAACATACGATAATTTTTCACATATTAACCCATAATTTAATTTTAGAACATCAGTACGATGTCCCTGATGTGACGTTAATGAAAATCAATTTAGTGAAACGTCCCATATCTGCCGTTTAAAACGTGTTTAATACATTGTTTAAAACTGATTTAAAACACGAGGAAAAAAACATTTTTTTTTGTCAATATGTTTAAAACATGTTATAAACACGGTGTTTAAAACAAATATTTTTTTCGTAACAACTCTGGTATGAATACAGTTTAACTTTGTCCGTTATTAAAATGTTATTTCATTCGCAAACATCCATAATCTTCTGAGAAAACTTCCTATATCTGGCGACCCTGGATACTAATTGCTTTGTAAGACTGTACCTTTTTTGTTATTTTTTGTTTTCGGGTGAAAATCCTTATAGGCAGGAGGAATTTTTCGCACTCCTACTGACTAAAACCAGATGGTGGCCACACTCAGCACAAAATAGAGGAGCTCCGGGAACTTCAATGGACCGCGCTTGTGCCCTCTAGTGCTACGGCTACACCTTGGGCACGTCCTGGCGAACAATATTGTTTCCCTCACAATAGCACGCCACCGCCACGTGCATATGAGTACCTAGTAGCTTTTCCGGGCAATTTCCGTGCGTCTTTTATCTTTTGTGTATATTTATTGTACAAGTTCAAGAAAAAAGGAATGAAATGTACAATTCCTACTTTTCTATTTAGTAAGGTTTCTTTGTTAGAGCCATAAATAAATGCTAAAAACAGTCTTTTACCACGTTTTTATACACTCGCTTTCCTTCCTGTCTGTTCGTCCGGTACTATTTTTTTACCGAAAATTTTGCAATCGATCTTAAACTAACTTCCCGATGAGCTAGAGATTTGAAACTTGTTTATTCAGTAACTTATAAATATTTTGCTTTACAATATTAGGAGTCTTCCTTTAAGCAACAATATGCTTGTATATAATTCACGTATGTTTATGATTGGCCGATTAGGTGGCAGTGACGCTGCAGTTCATTTCTGACAGCGATCGGTGTATATAAGAAAAACGAAAAGCATTGTTTTGTACGAAACTTAACTGCAACTGCACATCTTCAGTTACGTACCACCGTACCTACTTCTCCGCCAAATAGTGATGCTTGCATTGCTGTGTCTCGGTCCGAAGGGTACGGGTGCCGGTTAAATTACAATACATGAGACTTTCCATCTTCATGTCTCAGTTTGGCGAACCGACTTGCGGTACCAACATCAGGTGGGCCTTTAGCTTGTTTCGCCATCCTAAACTATATAAAAAAAACATGAATTTGCCTACGGATCTGGGTGATAATGCAATTTTTTTTCATCAAGTTATTGTAATTATCTTCTTAATTGTGTAACTCACTCGCGATTGCAATCATGTTGATTTCAATGTTTATGGCTCCGTATGTTTCACAACACGTCTTATCGGCAACTATACACTAATTACACTAAACTATTGTCATTGTGAGTGTGATACATAATTACCCAAATGACTGTTAAGTGTTAAATGTTGTCTGGCTCATAAAAACATAACATAACATAATTAGCCCATTACTGTCCCACTGCTGGGCACGGACCTCTTCTCAGTAAGAGAAGGCTAAGGCCTTAGTCCACCACGCTGGCCTAGTGCGGGTTGGCGGACTACACACACCATCGAGAACTGTATGGAGCACTCTCAGGTGTGCAGGTTTCCTCACGATGTTTTCCTTCACCGTTAAAGCAAGTGATAATCAAATTCTGATCGGCACATGAATCCGAAAAGTAAGAGGTGCGGGCCGGGATTGAACTCGCAACCTCTGCATGGAAGTAACATACATATAACATCATACATATAGCATGTCATATGTCTGGCTCATACACAGGAGAAAATCTGAGCTACAACAATCGAATGATCGAACCGAACAAGGTCGTTGTAATTAGCATTCTGATATTCGAACCATCACTAGACCGCAAACGTTTTCAATGTATAATATGTATATGTGTGTTTTAATTGTATAAATTCATGTTTCACATCAAATGCAACGCTCGTTCACAGTCAGCCGCCAAATGTGAGCTACATTTACGCGGTTTGCTGATTTTTCACAATTTTATTTTCAACCTTAGGCCTCGTTTATGGACTAACCCCGCGTGTCGCCCCGTGCAACGCGCCGCCTGACGCACCGCATGTCCATAAACAAGGCCTTACGTACGCTATAGCGTGTAGTTAGCGGCTGACTATACTTTTGGTTTGGTATATGCTTTAGATTTATTTTTATGGTGTGCAAACAATAAAGTATACTTTATATTTCTATTTATCTATGAACCGTCCCTAAATGTGCATAAATAGTTATGTCTATGACTTTTACTTAAACATGCTTCTATAAACATGATTAAGTACAAGTCAGTTACATTGTCAAATCTCATAAATATTGAGATTTAATCTCGATGTATTTTTATTAACTATAGATTGAATTTCCAAAAATATCGGTGTCATGTTATTTTTTTCAATATAAGAAAAAAAAATTGCAGTATTTTCTTTAAATGTGTTGATTGGACTCATTCTGACTTAAGACTCTTCAACACTGTATTACGTTAAGTGCACAATGCAAAAATATGTGAAGAATAATCTCTATGATATAGATTTAATTTCCATAAATATCATTGTCTAGTAATTTTTAGAAAAAAAAAACATGGTTGCAGTTTTTCTTTATGTTGTGTTGTTTTTTAGCTTCTGACTAAAGACTTAACTTCAATACTGTATTACGTTAAGAGGAAATGCGGGTGGTCTTTTCTCCATACAAACGCTCTCGAGTTTTCTTTTTGGTTTATAACCCTAGAGCAATGATTTTTTAAAGTCAAATAAATATCAACTTTTTCAATGCCCCTATATTTTAGTTTTTGTTGATATTTTTAATGTAGAAACCCTAAAAAAACTCAAAATTGCCTATTTAGACCGCTGTCTACAGAGGCCTCGTGTATATATTTGACAACTATTAATGAAAAAAGTAAAACACAGCGGCACAGTACTTAATTCTTCTTATTCAGTTTATGAAATATCTTTTTATTGGTGCAGCATCGGAGGAGAAAATAATCGAGAGCCACACCTCGAATTATGACTTTTTTACTGATGAGGTTATTCAGTCGGTGCTGCAGTTGTCCTTATCGCACTTATTTGAGGCCGGACGCTCGTTAAGTGACAGCGATAGTTTCTTCAAATTCCTCCTTTTCAAAAGTCTCTGTGCTCACATTTCCTCTTAGTTGCACAAGTGTTCCAAGAAGAAGCAACAAAACTGTGTTACAATGACCTAGTCGCGTACAGACCGCAGGACAGTGGTTTGACTGCACGTAACGCTTATATAATTGTACTTTCATAATCTTTATGTAAACAACTGTCTTTGTTTTCGTTTGGTGTATGTACAATAAATAAGATAATAAATAAATAGTTGTTTTACTTTTAGGCACATTTCTCTGTCGGCCGGAG
This sequence comes from Asteroscopus sphinx, assembly GCA_949699075.1. NCBI lineage: Eukaryota > Metazoa > Arthropoda > Insecta > Lepidoptera > Noctuidae > Asteroscopus > Asteroscopus sphinx. The sequence continues at coordinate 5,792,790 of OX453002.1, forward strand.
GCTTACAACGTTGCTTCAGTAACGTAGTGGTGCAACAACACAGACCAGTAAGCTACAAGACTCCGCATAAACAAAGTTTTGTATTCGAACGCAGTCGTAGAACGTTGGTGGGGTCAGGGGGGCGGACGGCGCGTTATGATTGGCCGGCTCAAAAGTTCGGTGGTATGATTCCTTATGATTGGTGCCGCTCGCTGACTGAGTGACGTTCCGATTGGCGGAGGGACGTATGATATGCAGTGGTAGAGTATATGCCTTGTGACCGGGGGTGTCCAGCTAACCGGCGTCTAGAGGCTTACTGGTCTATGTGCAACAAGCCCACAATTTATACACACAATGTAAGTAGGTACCTACTTACCGTGTCTTTCTCTTTTAAAACACCATAGGCACAATGAATAACTAATAATTTTAACACCTCATAAGGTATTATAAAAGTTTTAAGAAAAATATTAGGATCTTAATTTTTCTTAAAACATTTAAGGATAAATCTATTAATACCTGTGCATGTTTTTAGATCACGACTCTTATTTTAATACTATGCATTCAAATACAACAGCGACTAGTAAATTAAAGAGGTTTCTACGAAAACAGCACCTAAAAAAAACCACTTTTTAAGTTTTGCATCAGTCAACTTTTCGAAAACCAGAGATATTTCCGTCAATCATATCCTAGTAGGCCTCCCCCAAGCATCGCCACAACGACCGGTCCTGTGCCTTCCGCATCCAGCGGATTCCCGCGACCTTCTCCAGGCCTATGTCCAGTAGTGGACGTCTTTCGGCTGAAATGATGATGATGATGATATCCTAGTAATTTTTACATCATTGAATTCACCTTATCATGAATCTCTGGAAGCTTTTATCTATTACACCTATCAGATTGTCAAAGTGTATTTAATGTTTTTTTAGAGAAACGCCATTTTAAGATGGTTGACCTGCTCTGCTATATATTGGATACCTCCAAATTAGAGTGTTTTGATAACCAGGCTACAAAGGTACAATATTTATCTCTTGGTAGATAAAATAACACAAATAGAACAGCAATCAAGGATGTTCGGATTAAAATAGCGTAGCCAGCCATTAGAGCAATTGCCTGTTTGAAGCTATTCTCCCTAATTCCATGTAACAAAATTGTATGGATCTGTGTTGAGCTACAAAAGGAATTAATGAAATTGAATTGCATGCTGATATGACAGATAGATAGATAGATAAGATAGATAAAACGTTTATTTAGTACAAAAACAAGACACAGTACATACAAGTTAAAAAACAATAAAAAAGTGTGATATGTGTCTCAGTATTGTACCAAATGGGTGTCCAGCTCAGCATGTGCCAGGTATTATACCTGACGCTGGTATTCTGCTGGATCCCTGCAGTGACATACGGACGTCGAGCAGACCAGCTACATGAGAAAAATTAAGAATTATTGCTTTGCGTTTGTGTGTGTTGTTTTTAATGTGAGTATAATATCCACAAAAATAAAACATATATATATATATACAATAGGTAGGTATATTAAGAGTGTGAAAGGAATTAAATAAATAAATATATATTTAAATATATTCATCATCATTGGAGCCTGTCACTTATCCATTCTTGGATGTAGGTCTCTTCCCTCCTTTTCCATTCGTGGTGGTCTTGTGCCCGACTCATCCAGTCATGACCTCCGTACCGTCTAATGTCGTCGACCCATCGCTGCGGTGGTCGGCCTCTTCCTCGAGTAATGGCTCATAAATATATTTAAATATATATGTGATGCAGAGAACCAAAGTTGTCGACATAGCCTGCAGGATCAGCAAGCTGAAGTGGTAGTGGGCTGGCCACATTAGCCGAAGAACCGATAGCTGTTGGGATAGACGTGACCGCGAATCGGTAAACGTGGGGTAGGCCGCCCTCAGGCTCGGTAGAGAAAAGAAAAAGAAAGAAAGAAGAAAGAAAGAAAAATAGTTTATTGTCACAGTTAACGACGCGCAACATTTAAAACACAGTGATAAACACAAGCAGGCAACTTATAGGTGGGGTTACATAGAAAGTAAAAACAAAAGACACATAGGTAAAAAATTAAGAAAGGACAGTCGATACAAAATATAAGAAAAGTATAGTTGACCGCATGACAGTGGCAACACCCGAGTCTGAAAACCGCCCGATGATATTGGCAAGGCGGCTGGTAGCAACTGGATTTAGTGGCCGAGGCTTGATGTCAGTGGCGTGCCATTGGAGAGGCCTATATCCAGCTGTGGACTAATATAAGCTGATGATAAAAAAAATATGATAATGATATGAGATTGTTAAGAGCACAGAAATAGAATAGCCATGTGGGCAGGGCGCGCGTTGCAGCACCATCCACCATAGTGCAGGATATTTCAAAGTCTTTCTCAGCACGCATTATGACCATGCCTTATGACTTGTTTCTATAAATACCGTAACAAAAACACGCAAAATGCTTCATTGTGCTGTTTCTAACTGCAGAAACAAAAGCTGTAAAGTACATATGATTAAAATTTTTTTTTTTAAATAATGACGTCAAAATGTAAGGCGTAGTTTGTTTGGAACGTTACCACGCATGAATCGCAAGTAAAATTGTGATTACAACCATTCTATATATTTCTGTGGTTAAGAGAAAAAGAGATGTGTGGTGTAACTGAATAATGGATAAGATAAGGAACGAGTATGTAAGAGGGAGTCTGAAAGCAGGCCTGTAGACAAATAAAACTGAAACGGATTTTCGTGGTGTGGGCCTCGAAGTGGCCCTGTTTTACGAAATACCTAAAAAAACATGATCTGCCAAATTCTACGGTTGGACTTCATCATGGACACGTGATGAAAGTAAATGAAGACCTTGTGACATGATTTTTTTATAGGAATGTGTATGGGTATTGGTAATAAAAGTGGCAGACCAAAGAAAATATAGATAGATACTGTGAAAAACGACGACAATATGGCTAGGTGAGAAGTTAAAACTAAAATTTTGATGAATAGGGATAATGATAGTATAGGATTTATAGAAGAAAAAGACATGCTGCGCCGACCCGAAATAAGATGAAATAAAGACAAGAGGCGATGCTTGGGGGAGGCCTATGTCCAGCAGTGGACGTCTTTCGGCTGAAATGATGATGATGATGATGAAAGACAAGAGAAGATGAATTTCACCAAAATACAAACTCCGCGTTAGGATACTACGGCCCTTACAGTTACTCTAATATAATTGCAATATTTGCAATTGCGCAATGATATTGAGTGTTTAGGGGTGAGATTGAAATACAAATAAAGATTGAGACTATACAATAATAATTGTGCTATATTAATATTACACGATTATATTGTAGGTGTATGATAGTACAAATAAACAAGCAATTTGGATTTTGCAAAGATATAAATATCGTTATTCGTCCAAAAAAAAAATGCCAGTCGTCAACGAAATGAAGACCAGAAACAAGCGGTTCGTGGAAATAAGAGGCCAGGTACCTACTTGATTACGTAAGTAACTGCATTGGTAAGTCTTTGATGGATTGGAAAAAGAAACTTATTGAAAATTAAGTACTAACGTAATTACTAAGTAACTACTCAGAAATTATTAGAAACTAAGAGTGTCAAACCAAACAAATGCTACTTTTTTTTTCTTGGAATCTTGAAGTAGTAGGAAAACGTAATCCCAGGAGTCGTGAGCTTTTGCAGTAAACAAAAATTTCATTATTCAACCTTCCTCTTCCTCCTTGACTACTACCAAGTACTATTAGATATTCTGTGCTACTACTCTCTTTCAGCGATGTCCGGGCACATAGACTGACGATGTCTGTGGTCTGCTTCGAGTGTCGGACTGCTGATCACGAGGTCGGGGGTTCGATTCCCACAGGACACAAATATTTGTGTGATGAACATAAATGTTTGTGTTGGTCTGGGTGTTTCTCATGTATTGTAAGTATGAATTTACAAAAAAAAGTATATAAGTATTATACCCATACAAATAATAAATAATTCATGTCTAGTACAAGCTCTGCTTAGTTTGGGACTAGATGGTGCTGTGTAAAAATGTCCTAAAAATATTTATTTATTTATTTATAGTTTATTAATTTGAGCCCGCGCTTTCCTCAAAGGGTAAAGAGAAAATAGTGGCCATCTTGGAAATAACTAGGACGCCAACACAAAATACGGTGTTTAGTTTGATTTATAAAAATATGCACTCAATAAAAATACTGCAATATGTAGCCCGTAAGTGGCAATATTTTCCCCGTTAGGAGATGCAGCATCCTATTTTATTGGCTGATACAACCTGTGTGGGACTTTTCAAGGTAAAAAATCTGTATTATCTTAACTTCAGAAGTGCTTGAAATCAGCAATAGAAAACATCACCCCCTCACTTTACGATGGCGTTGTGACTTGTAGAGTTAAGCGAGAACTACGTTGGATCAACGTGCATGGCCAAGACGTCTCACACGTGTGAGGTAATAAGGCCAGCCTTTGTATTAAATAACATTGAAAATTAGGCCTTTTAGCGTTGCGTCGCGTGGTGCAGATCTGATATAGCTCTACATAACTACATAGTTGTCATATAAAATATAAGGGCTCCGACGCGTCCAAATCGGCGTACGTGGCCCACGTCAGCCTAATGTGGTTTTCTGGCTTATAAAATAGCCATTTGTCTGACTTCAAAGTCAGTCTACCCCCGCAGACTGCAGAATTTTCGGTCGGGTCGGGTTCTTAACTACTACGTGGACATACGGGAGTGCGGTGCATACACCGGCAGACACGATTCCCATACAAAAATAATATCACACAACTATTGATCGATCGTTTAGTCTGTGGTCTGCAGGGGTTTTTTTACAAAATGAGATAACAAAATCTATATACATATAAATAGGCAAAGAAAAAACGGCTCAGTAACATTTTCTCCTCTGTTTGTTAACCGATTTTTTTTATTTTTGTTTAGTAGTTATTGACGAGATTTAGTGTTACTATTTAAAAAAAAAAAAAAGTTTTTTTTCAGCATAGTTCAATCATAAAAAATAATGAATTATGGTCAAATTGCGATCATTGGGTGACCTCTCATAAAATATAAATCTATAAATAATAATGTTCAATTTATGTTACTAAATGAACTTATCCTTTCTAAATAATGTTGGTATTCATGTTCCCCTTAAAAAGGAACTTTTATAAGTACGAGAGGTCGCCCACCTCTCGTACTTATAAAAGGTCCATCAAGCCAGCTTGGTAACGAGTGAAAAGGTTTGTATGGTATTAATCACAGAAATAGATAGAGATAGAATGGTTGTAATCACAATTTTACTTGCGATTCATGCGTGGCTACTTTCGAACAAACTTCGCCTTACATATTGACGTCATTAATTTAAAAAAATAACTTTAATCAAATGTAATTTACAGCTTTTGTTTCTGCAGTTAGAAACAGCACAATAAGGCATTTTTGTGGGTTTTTGTTACAGTATTTACAGAAACAAGTCATAAGGCGTACTGAGAAAGGCTTTGAAATACCCTTCACTATGGTGCAGAGTGTTAGCACGCGCGCCCTGCCTACTTTTCCATTCTATCTATTTCTGTGGTATAATAATGTTTTTCCAAAGCTATGAAATATGAAGAAAATGGAAAATTTACTTAAAAGACGCTTACTGGGACACAATCTATTAACCTTTTGGATGCCACGGACTTCTATTAAAAGACGAACTTTTTCATGCCTTCCACGCCTTCCTTTTATTAGAAGACAAATATACTCTTATGTAGACGATAGATGACATAATTCATTGTCTTATGATGATGGTAAATGCAAAGCCTGGCGCTGAGAGCTCGCTTTTACTTTTGTAATGTGCTACTCAAAAGGTTAAAATGTTTTTGACCAGTTGCTGAATTAAGGGGTCTTTAAATGTCCCATGACAGGATAACTTGTACTTACTTATAGAAGTCAAGAAGCGATGGCAGTCCGTCTATTCCAAATGGGCAAGGTGCGTCCATGGTCGCCTCCTTGAGATTCAACCCATATGACCAGATTTTGTACCCATGGGAAGATAGTGGGTTTGCCCTGTGACGACTGTCACGGATAAGCGTATGATTATTCTGCACGATGAAGGTTTCGGACTGATATGGTAGCCACTTACCACGACACATAATTGTAAAATATTTAGAGTGAATACACCTTTTAGCTTCAAGTGCGTGCGAGATAAGATTGTGGTCATAAAGTATTATTCACCACGATTAGCTGTGCCCGTGACACCGCGTGATAATCTGTAAATAACATGTAGTTTTTTCACAAACACAATGCAATAATAAAATTACATACCTACATATAGGTTTTTTTTTTTAACGAGTTGTGCAATGCTTTATCTTTTTAGATTTTTGCGTAATTAAACCGAAAAGTTAAACCGCTTCACGTCAGGTACGCTTTAGCACGGGTCGACATCATATGCAATAAAAAATTGTTTATATCCGCTATTACAACCTTATCTCACACACCTTAATTAATTTATGCCTATTGTACACGAGGGCAGGGCCACTGCCCTCACTATCTGACTAGGTAGAGCAGTGAGCTGATTTGGTACTGTTCTGCTCACTGCTCTGCCTCGCTGTCCTGCCCTCGTGTAAAATAGGCATTAGGACTTTGGCAAAGTAGCTAAAACTTGTTATTTGTATAGTTTGTATTGCTGCCTTGACGCTTCATGTGACGGAAGACCTTGTTTTCGTAAAACTATCGACCATAGCCATTGACCATACACCTTATAGACGCCTTAGACCGATGTATTTTAACTAGTGATGTGCCGGATCGTTAAAAATGTAGATCCGCGGATACGGATACGGATAATTAGTGTCAAGATCCGCGGATACGGATACGGATACGGACCACAACTTTAGTAGTATTTCGTACTTTGTCGGCGCCATTGCGCGTGACTTTGGTCCGACAAGACGCTTTGCGTTACTACTAATAGTACCCCGACGTGTTTTGACTTGCACTGTGCGTGCTTTTGTTTATAGTTTAGTGTGACACCAGATAGCATAGTTTACTGTTTGTTTTTGGAGACGTTATAAGTTAAATAAAAATAATAATATGTGATTTTAAGAAATAAAAAGTAATTTGATCTGAAGTTAGTAGTATTTCATTGCTAACTTTACTTACAATTTCAAATACGTAATGAAATGTATTAATGTAAAAGATCCGTTCAAGATCCGCCAAAAATACGCCGGATACGGATACGGATACAGATCTTAATTTTATCTCGGATATCCGTGGATACGGGTACGGATATCCCGAACATCACTAATTTTAACACATCCATGAAAATTCACTAATGTAAGTCACCACTATTCGCCACTTGAAATCTTCAAATCAGTTTCGACCACTTATACAAGTTGTTGATCTGTAACCGTGCCATATTTCTACAGCAAATAATAACAAATGTGCTTAGTCATCTAAAAATATTTAACTAATTCTACGGCTAAAATTTTCATTAAGAAACATAGCGAGGGTTTCAGAATAAATCCCGAACGACTTGGAAAATAAGTCACCGGCGGCATTGTCTAAGAGTGCAAAATTCTGAAGAAAAAAAATGGTGGTTTCGCTCGCATCGTTTTTGAGTCGCACGCGACACACTGGGGGCATTTGTTTGTTTAAAAATAAGTATTTAAATGTAAAAAAAAAAAAACGTTTTTTTTATTGATCCGTGGTCAGTATCAGTGGTATAGTCTCCTCCCTAAATATGGCACGGATACAGATCAACTATGAGCCGCCAAACCTGCCGCGTTAGTGATTAGCCAATAGCCGCCTTGGTAGGGCCAATCGGATTGCAGTACCCTGCCTGAGCTAGCGGCAGATTTTATTCAAATAAATTGCACGCATTATATTCAACATAAGGCGTCTATTGGGCTGTATGGTTGATGACCATAGCTCAGTATTTAGTTCTACATGTGGTGCATATGTGTAAGGTTTTAAATGTGGTAAAGGTTTTATTTGGCCGATTGTAGGTACTATGAATTATTCTGTAAGCAATAAAAGTGTCTTCAAGAATAGATTTTCATTGTTTGTTTGTGTATCTACAGGTGGGCTATCTGACGGGGAAGCTAGTCGAGGGTCGTCACGCGGGCGCAGCTCACGGCGCGACGACCCCCGTCGACACACGCTCGCGGGCAATCACCTGTACATCCACCCCCACCACCCTGGGCAAATCACTATCGATATGGAGGTAAGTTAAGATATATTTTTTTGTAACATACAGACATTTTAGGCGACTAAGGGATTCTCCAGAGGATGGGCAGCAGCGTTCTCTGAGTATTTAACCAACCAACTGCGATCGCCAACCCGCCTGCCAAGCGTGGCGATTATAGCATAACCCCTTATTGGGGGAGGCCTTTGTCCAGCAGTGGACGTCTTTAGGCTGAAATGATGATGATGATTACAGAAATCTTAACAAGTCATTACTTATAGTACCTACCTATTCTATTTATTCTGGATAGTGTTAGGTAGGTACACACACGTAGTAAAAAGGTACTTACTAGTTTTTTCCCGAATTCAGCTCACATGGTTTTCAAATGGAAAATAATGCTGAACCCTAATAAGTATTAGCAGTTTCAGTGGGAGCCATTAAATCCGTGAATTAAAAAAAACATTATCTTATTGACGCGCGCCCCACAAATTAAATATAAAAAGTTATCGATTAGACCTTTCACAAAAGATATTTAATAGTACAGATATGTTACAAGCGCGCGGCGCGCAATCCGAAGACTGAAAACGTCTTTCGCTGTTAGTCAGTCCACGTCGAGCAGGGGGCAGAGAGTGAACGGTAACAAAAACAAAAATGCCGCTGTATGTGTTCAGAAAGTCTACCAATTAAGACGCGAAAGCTAAGTAACTTACTTTGCACTAGTTTATGTGCATATTATGTGTTGCCGCTGCGTACGGAACATATTTTCGTTTGTTTTGTTAGAGTACCTATAACATATCTATACTTTTAAATATCATTGCCTTTCACCCTCACTCGAAGCACTTCACAATGTTTTAAAATGCACTTACCCAATGCCATTGTTAACCTAAAAATATCCACGTAATAAACAAAAACCCACGCAAAATACCAAACAAAGCTATTCAAACACAACAAAATTCCCTTGCTTTGAAGCTTTTACAAAAAAATAATGAAATTGGCTTCACTGAAAAATCCGGTGAAGCCTCTAATCAGTTTTTTTTCATACGTGAGCGTAGAAATTCTATAAAACTTATTGGAACTGTGTTCAAGTTCATTTACACCCTGAAATTTTAATGGCTGTTTTCCTGAAAAGGGGTCATTGTGCTCATCATTTTCAACAACTTTTACTCCTTTAAAATAATAATCCAACTTATGTACTTTACCTAAAATCCTATGCAAATAAATTATTTCTATTCTACGGGACCTACCAGCTAAAAAAATCAGTTGGTCCCTACATTTTATCGTTTTAAGTAAACGCAAATGTATTGTATACGTGTTATTGAAATAACTGAAAACCTCTTAAGGGGTCATTGCACTCATCGCTATGAACAACTTTTACTACGGAACCAACCCTGAAATCGCGAAAAAAATATCAGCTGTTCCATATATTTCTGTTTACATAAATCGACAAAATGTAGGAACACCCAGTGGCGTGCATTGCATATAGGCAATTAGGCTGTACCCAGTGTCTTCCTCATTCAAATTCAATAGTGGTGTAAGTTTTTTTTTTTCAAAGTTATTTTTCTTTTTAACCGACGAAAAAAAGGAGGAGGTTCTCAATTCGACGCATATATATATAGTTTTTTTTTTTTTAACTTACACGCACTTTGCTTGTTAAAAGTTCGTTTGGCGCCGACTCACAATTAGTTATTTTTCGATTTTCAGTTTCTGTTTTCGTCGGTTCAATTTTTTGTTAAAAAGTTTTATTATAGACTTATTAATGCTAAATTATCATTATTATTATTGTAATCTTCCTACATAAACAAATCAATAACTTACACCACAATTAAATTCAAATGAAGTAGGTGAATGCACGCCACTGGGAACACCTGTTTTTTTTTCGCGATTTCAGGGTTTGTCTCACGGTAAAAGTTGTTCATACTGATGAGTACAATGACCTCTTAAGAGATTTTCAGTTATTTCAATAACACGTTGTATGTACAGCTGATTTTATTTCGCGATTTCAGGGTAGTTTTCATTGTAAAAGTTGTTCATAATGATGAGTATAATGACCCCTTTGCAGAGACAGCCATTAAAATTTCAGCGTGTTTAATTCAGCCTATGCCTTTAAGTGCGACCCAACGCCAAAGTAGCTATACGTTACCCTTTTTTACACGACTGCACCAGAAGGAGGGTTATGTTTTTCAAGTGTATGTATGTATGAATGTATGTATGTATGTATGTATGTATGTATGTATGTATGTATGTATGTATGTATGTATTTGTGTATGTATGTATGTATGTATGTATGTATATTTCTTTGGCACGCTCTGTAGCCTAAACGGCTTGATGGATCTTAGCTTGATAGGCTTCGTTGGATTCGTCTTAACTGTGAGAGTGACACTGGGTATATCAAAATTGTAAAAATCAAAATGGCCGCTTTTTGGAGCCATTTTATGTGACTTCAAAATTTTTTTTTTGCTTAAAACCTATCGAGTGGGGTATCAAAATAAAGGGTTTTATAAATGGTTTACGAAAATATATACAACTTATATATTTAAATGTAATTTGGAATGAGAAATGCTAAAAAACAACAAAATATTCAACGTTAAAAATTAATTTGACTTTTCAAAAAAAACCTTAATAAAACATGACAAAACTAAAAAAAAAACAAATAAAAAAATTAATTAACAAAACAAAAAACCCGACTGCGTCTAAAAATAACAGAAAAGATATAAACAAGACTTATCAACACGCAGGCGGAGGCTACCTATGAACTATTATGTAATTCATGACCAAAAACATACTTAGCCTCCGACTGCGAACGATTCAAAAGACAGCAATCTAATCTGCCTGCAATCATGCCCAGGATGCTATTGGAGCTAGCCCGGATCTGGTGCACGAAGGATGCACATCGTTCACGCATTGTTGCTAAGAAGCAATCTACATGCATTTCATTAAACATCCCTGATGCGCTACAGCGAGGCAGCCTCCCTCAAAGTCTCCCTCAGCCTACCCTGAAAGCATTATTATACTAGACGCGAAGGGCGGGTTAGGGGGGTTTTTAGGGTTCCGTAGTTCCTACAAGGAACCCTTATAATTTCGTCATGTCCGTCCGTCTGTCCGTCTGTACTAATCCTTTACAGCTTAATAACTTCTACAGTTCTAAACATAAGTAAATGAATTTTTGTTAAAAAATAGTCTAGATATAGATCTCAATATTAAAAGACTAAAAAAATCGTTATTACGTATTTTAGGGGTGGCGCCCATACATGTGAAATGGAGATGAAAATATTTTTTTCACTGCACCCCCTCGTGTGGGGTATCATTGAATAGGTCTACTAAAATGAAGGTAATGTTTTAAACATCCCTTTTTTATCAGCAAAATACTTAAGACGTCCTAGTTCAAAGGTCACTGATCTTAGAGAAAAATGATCTTAGCAAAGAATGCTTCTTGAGTTACTTTCTATTTGACAAGATACACTTCTTACACTTGGCCCGCTAGATGGCGCTATCTATCGCGCGCGGCTACTAACAACACGCTCACGCTCGTCGCCAATGCTGCCGTCTATTGCTAAAACTAAAATATTTGATTCGTTTCTAATTACACCTAGCTAAGGAACCCTATAATACTGATCATGGGCCGACATGCTCTTGGCCGGTTTTTTATCTAGTTAGCAACGTGCAACATCAAAACTAACGACAGAAAGCATTTATAAAAAACACACATAAAATATGAAAGGTACAGAAAACTACTTAATAAAAATTGAAAGCACAAATGAAAAGTTTGTTTCGCAAAATATGAAATTCTGAGAATAACATGAAAAATCCAGTAAAAGTGTGTAACGGGATTCAGATTATTACGCTGCAAAATACTTTACCTAGTGGAAAAATGTTTTGCCGTTTCGCATTTTTTTTTTTTAAATTCCTATTTTATAGGAATTCGATGCGCGGTCGTTCGCTTTGTAAGTAGTTCATGCGCTTTCAACCTCTTCTGCAAATTAGTAAACAATAGCGTTCGGTATCAACATTGATTTCGTGTAAAAATTCATACTATTTTTAAATTTTAACTAACATAGCAAGGCTGTGGAGGAACGAGGTATTGTTTCTCCCCTCGAACATAAAGGGAGGATCCTCCAACCAGGCTGGGTCTGTGCCCTGGCGGTCTACTGCACAACTGTTGATATTGGGTGCTTGCAGTATAAGTTAACTGCGTGTCATCATCAACTCAGCCGATCGCAGTCCACTGCTGGACATAGGCCTCTCCCAAGTTGCGCCACAACACTCGGTCCTCTGCCTTCCGCATCCAGTCCCCCCCAGCCACGTTCTTCAGGTCGTGGGTCCAACTAGCGGGGAGCGCCCTACGCTGCGTTTGCCGATTCGCGGTCTCCACTCAAGGACTCTTCTGCTCCAGCGGCCATCGGTCCTTCGACAGACACGGCCAGCCCACTGCCACTTCAGCTTACTGATCCTACAAGCTATGTCGGTCACTCCGGTTCTTCTCCGGATAATCTCGTTGCGGATTTTATCCTTCAAAGAAACTCCAAGCATAGCTCGCTCCATAGCTCGCTGAGCGACTTTAAATTTGTGGACTAGCCCAACTGTCAGTGTCCACGTCTCGGCACCGTAAGTCATAACAGGCAGGACGCACTGGTTGAAGACCTTTGTCTTCAAACTTTACTATACCATAGAAGAAATAATAGTAGTAGTCATACTCAGTATTTGTGACGTCATATCTGTTAGTTCGCATGTAGCGCGATAGATGTCAGTACAAGTCCATTACTGTTCCACTACTGGGCACGGGCCTCTTCTCAGTATGAGAAGGACGCTGGCCTAATACTGGTTTTTTTTTTTAAAGTTTGAAAATTGAACAAGAACCGCTTAAATATTGGCGCGATTGAAAATTAGATACTGTTGAATTAATTTGTGTATCTCGCAAATCGGAGAAAAGTAGTATACAATTCTCGGCCGAAATAGCAGTTAACGGCGTCGTTTATTTAAAAATTTGGCTAGCGCCTCGTCCTTTTAAAATCACTTCGGAAGTACTCGGTTTCGCCTCGTCCTTCCAATATTACTCGGCCGTCAATTGCTTTATTTCAGGCCTCGACAGTAACGTACTATTATTGTCCAGTAATTTTTTGTAGTAGTATTGTAGGTTCTAAAGTATTCTAAATTAAGGTGACTCCTTCGGTAAGGTCCTTCGCTACATATAATGTAAAAGTCTGACAAAGGTTGAACATTAATTAATTTGATGGTTAATAATTGGTTGAACGTTAATTAAACATAAATTAATAGTTTAAAAAACCAAAGAAAACGTTTTGAGCAGTAAGTAATGCATATAATTTATAGAGAAAAATTTGAAGAGTTCCACTATCCACCTCCTGGCTCCATTATCAGATCAGCTCGATGTTACCAAATTAATGTTTTGTCATCTGGATTACAAATACTTGCAAAGTTTCAAATAGTTACTACATTTATATACATATATGTAGGTTAAAATCGACTTCCAAGATTTGTTTACATATTTAGTTAGTAACAATAACAAGTGAAGCTAATTTAAGCGTGTTAAAAAAAATTGTAAATGGTTGTAGAAAAGAAGAAATGCAATGTTATATAAGTGTGAGTATGTGGGGGATTTGTATAAGAGTATAATGTGGGTGTCCGTGTGTGAAAGTATGCGTGAGGTGCGTATGTGTGAGGGTGTGTGGGGGTTTGTTTGTCCGTGAAATATGAGGTAGGTCAGCGATTCGTGTAAATAATCTGTTCGATGGTTTCACAATCATTTTGATCTAAGTAAACAACTCCTTATTTTTTATCTGATCGTTGCTGAAGTTTTTGATCTTATTTCGCTGCTTATTTTGTTACACAAAATAGGCTCAATGTAGTTGTAGTGCCGATCATCATCATCATCATTTCAGCCGAAAGACGTCCACTGCTGGACATAGGCCTCCCCCAAGCATCGCCACAACGACCGGTCCTGTGCCTTCCGCATCCAGCGGATTCCCGCGACCTTCACCAGGTCGTCGGTCCACCTTGTGGGGGGCCTACCCACGCTGCACCTTCCAGTACGCGGTCGCCACTCCAGAACTTTACTGCCCCATCGGCCATCCGTTCTGCGAGCAATGTGCCCCGCCACTTAAGTTTGGTAATTCTTCGGGCTATGTCGGTTACTTTCGTTCTTCTGCGAATCTCCTCATTTCTGATTCGATCACGCAGGGACACTCCGAGCATAGCCCTCTCCATTGCCCTTTGAGTGACTTTGAGCCTTCTTATCAGGCCCATTGTGAGCGACCACGTTTCAGTACCGTAAGTAATTACTGGCAACACACACTGGTCAAAGACTTTCGTCTTGAGACACTGCGGTATTTTGGACGAGAAGATATTGCGTAGCTTCCCGAACGCTGCCCAACCGAGTCGGATTCGACGATTGACCTCTTTCTCGAAGTTGGACTTACCTAGCTGGACAGTTTGTCCTAGGTATACATAATCGTCAACAACTTCGAGTGTAGATTCTCCAATGCTTACGGGAATGGGTGCTATATGGGAATTCGACATAACCTTTGTCTTGTCCATATTCATTTTAAGACCCACTCTATCGGAAGCTCTACTGAGGTCATCGAGCATTGTACCGAGGTCCTCCATGGTCTCAGCCATGACTACTATGTCGTCGGCAAACCGAATGTGAGTGATGTACTCGCCGTTTATGTTAATGCCTAGCCCATTCCAGTCCAGAACCTTGAAGACATCCTCCAATGCAGCAGTGAAGAGTTTCGGAGAGATCACATCTCCCTGTCTCACACCTCGCTGCAGAAGGATAGGTTTCGAGGCTTGGTCCTGTAATCGGACTGACATAGTGGCGTTTTCATACAAAGACTTTATCACTTCGATGTACCGATAGTCAATCTGGCACCGTTGAAGAGACTGTAGTACCGCCCAAGTCTCGATCTAATCGAAGGCTTTCTCGTAGTCCACAAACGCTAAACAAAGAGGCAAGTTATACTCTTCGGTCTTCTGTATAACCTGACGCAGCGTATGTATGTGGTCTACGGTGCTAAAGCCTTTTCGGAACCCGGCTTGTTCGGGAGGCTGGAAGTCGTCAAACCTGCGCGAAAGACGGTTCGTAATGACTCTCGAAAACAGCTTGTAGACATGGCTCAGAAGTGAGATGGGCCTATAATTCTTCAGTAGAGCATTATCGCCCTTTTTGAAGAAGAGTACCACCACACCTCTGCTCCATGCCTGTGGCGTTCTCCCCTCGAGAATGACTGTATCGATGAATGTAGTGCCGATGCTGCCTAGCAACTGCAGAATTTGGACGTGGTACAAGCAATGATATTTAAAAGTAGAGATATGATACTGAGCTGGCAATCTGAAGACTCAAAAATGACAGTTTTTCTATTAATCCGCATCAAGTAAGGCGCCGAGCGTGAACGGTGAAAAAAAAAAAACTAAAATGCCGTTATGTGTGTACAGAAAGTATTCCAATTATGACACGAAAGTAACTTGAATTAATCAACTTACTTTTTAGTAGTTTATGTGTATTGTGCTATCTAGGTAATATATGTATATAATAGGTATCATTGGGTACAAGCATTTTTTTTTTCTAAGTAAGATTATTTTAGGGACTGTTATTCGATGATAGCGCGGTTTACATACATAAATGAATAATTTTCTTACGCTGACTACCTTGGCTTTTTCATGCTACAGTGTTGTTGGGTGTCTAAATGGTAAAAAGAGCATCGACTTGGGTACGGCATGTTGTGCTCGTTTCAGTTCAACAGGTATGTCTTACTGGTAACTCCATGAGCAGATACAAAAATTTAATATCGATTGGCCCAGGGCAGTGAATGTTTATTAATAGCAGGCTGTGGGCTACCACCGCGCTGTAAGATTTTGGACATAAAAATAAATTTTCTGGCCTTTTTTGCAAGAGCCATGATGTGTTGAACCCACCTGAGTTAAGGGCAACTACATATTCTACTGAGTCCACTCTTTTTAATTTTGGACAGTCGCAGCTATCTGATTTATGTAACCTTTTATTACTTGGATGTGTGTACGGTACTATTATTTATAAGTCAGTGGGATTACTGATGGATGTTTTATTAAAACGTAGTATATTCGATTCGTTTTAGAGGCGTTAACTGATAGCATCCTATTCTCAAGGCATATGGTAACCTTAGTCAGTTCCAGTCCTTCATATTTTCAGTATTTCCCTATTTTTACCAGGATATGTATATATTTTTCCTCTATTTTTTGTGTCGTCCGCGAATACAGTTACATCAGCCATATTTTATTTGAAGGTTAAAGAGTGGATTTATGTACACTAAGAATAGCTTTCGACCTAAAGTAATGCCATGTGGCACGCCGTACATATTGGCTTCATGACTAATGCAACCATCCATTCCATCGTTCTGTTTCCTATTTGAAAAATAGGTTTATAACAATGAAAGGTTTACCTCGTCATTCTTAATTTTTCTAACCGTCTTTCGAGAACTGTAATTGATTATGTTTTCGAATGCTTTTTGAAGATCCAAATTACATCCATACATTTGTACCTAATCATTAATCATTATTAAGATTTTCTGAAATACATTTTCTGAAACCCCTAAAGATTATATTTAACTAGACTTTTCCCGCTGTTTCACCGCGTACTGAAATAAAATATAGCCTATGTTACTTCTGAATAAATTAGCTTTCTAATGGTGAAAGAATTATTAAAATCGGTTCAGTAGTTTCAAAGTTTATCGTTTACAAACAAACAAATCATTCCTCTTTATAATGATATAAGTATAGGTAGATGAGTTTATTCGATTGTATTACTCGTCTTGTCTTACAAGTTTTTCAAAGGGATATTGGCTTGTTATTGGATAGTATGGGAAATGAAAATTTATGTATTAATTTATATAATTTATGTACTTAGTTTAAAACGATTGGACTGGCCCTGAATGTGGGTGTGCTACACACCTCTGCCATAGTGGATGGACTACGTTATGTTATGTTAAAATATGAAAAATAAGTTTCTGATTTTACACGACGATCTTAGGTATTCTTATGCTACTGGTCAGGTACATAAAATAACAATTGTATAAAAATTTCTTAGTTTTTCGCGATCACTACAAATTATAATAAAATCAGGAAAACCAATTTAAATAATATACGCGATTTAATCTGGTTAAACTTTGTTTTATTATAATTGTATAAAAGTAAAAAAAAAACAGTTTCGGCTATTACAATCTTCGATCGATCTTATGCTGTATAAAAAAAAAGAAAAAAAAAAGCAGTTTCTGATATTATAAGAAGTTACGCTATACTAGTAGTAGTAGAGCTGCTTTGTGAAAGAGCTCGTCCGGGGAAGTACTACTATCGTACCTACTTCTCCGCCAAAAAGTGATGCTTGCATTGGTGTGTTTCGGTCTGAAGGGTACGGGTGCCGGTGAAATTACAATCACATGGGACTTTCCATCTTTATGTCTCAGTTTGGCGAACCGACTTGCGGTACTATTAAGGCAACCGTCTAAGTGATATTGAAATTGTTATGAGCAAAGCTAAGGAACCGCTTAACATCAGGTGGGCCTTAAGCTCGTTTCGCCATCCTATAATATATATTAAAAAATATAAAAATAAAAATGTTACGCTTTAAACATAAAAATTATCCTCCACTATACGTCTTTGATACCACGAGCAGTGTTCACGGTAGCTTAGTGGCTAAAGTACTGGCGTACTGAGCCAGGAGTCGCAGGTTCGAATCCTGCTCGTGAGCGATTTTTTCTTTCCACAATTTAAATCTTTAGAATTCGCTTAGCATGCGTAAAATGCGATAAAATAATAAAATAATTAGTATTTGATGACTCACCAAATTTAGCTTATGCTGTAGGCAATATAAAATGTCAATTAATATTTTTTAAACAGTTTTTAATATCACAAATCCACTTTCATGCTATTGTAAAAAGCTAAAAATTTCAAAGTATGCAACAAAAAAATTATAAACATCACAGATCCTGATCATCATCATCATCATTTCAGCTAATAGACGTCCACTGCTCAACATAGGCAATACTCTTAATATATATGCTCCCAATGGGGGGATGTGCCATAATCGCCACGCTTGGCAGGCCGGTTGGCGATCGCAGTTGTTTGGTTAAATACTCAGAGAACGCTGCTGCCCATCCTCTGGTGAATCCCTTAGTTTCCTTTTACGACACCCATGAGAAGATATAGTGTGGTGCAATTCTTTACATCTGGCACCACACGGAACCAGATCCAGGTACTTATAACTGAAGCTATCTTAAGTAAATTTTGTAAAGTGTTATGTAAAATGTCAATTATTTATAACTACTTTAAAAAATATAAAATCACAGTTTCCACTTTGTTCACCTAGGTGAATAAACCAAATCAACCTTACAAACTATAAACATCAATTACAGATAAGTAAAAAATAACCAGGAATCAATGTTTCTGATATCACAAATCGGCCTTATGTATATTTCAAATGTAAATTATTTAAAGTAAATAAAATATGAAAAATCGGTTTCTGATTTTACACGTCGATCTTAGATATTATTATGCTACTGGTCAGGTACATAAAATATCAATTGTACAAAAGTAAAAAAAAAACACAGTTTTGGATACCGCAATCTTCGATCGATCTTATGCTATACAAGAAAAACGTAACGAGACGCAGTGACGAAGTACTATTAGATATTCTGTAATGGCGGTTTGGACTGCATGGTCAGACTCGCATCTCGCAGTTGTCCGGTCGTTAGTATGATTGCATCGTCAAATAAAAAATAAAAAACATCTTTAACGTATTGACTTTTATGCAATCTGTACTTTGAAATCTTTGGAGCTCATGGGACCGATTTTTTTAATTAATATTACAATATTTTTTCGTTTTGGAGCCCGTGGGAAGGAAATCCTGGAGCGCGCGGGAATAAGCCGTCCAAAAAGCTCAGATAATTTTATCGTTGACGAAATTAAGGTAATTATTACCTGAAGTACCCTTTTACGAAAATAATTTACGAAAAAAAAAGTAATAATATCGTGTCTTTTTTTATGGCTTCTGTAATGAATAAACTCTTAACAACCTCTTTTGTTTTTATTATTCTTCTTGGCTGGCAACACCTTTCCACCAACCGATTGCCTTGAATATTTTTTGGAGTGTATTGGGGACATAGTTGAACAGTTAGCAATAAAAAAGAAATACGAGGTAAGTAATTACCTGAATTTTATCGACGATAAAATTATCTGATCTGTTAGATCGTTATCTCGCAGCATATATGATTTGGTTTGATTTCCTACTTCACTGCGGCTCTTTTAATTTTTTTATGTACTTTTCTTGCCAAACCAAGCGTCAGTGTTAGTTAGTTTCTTATTTTTTTCTTTCACGTTTTCTTTTTTATTAGCAAAACGGCCCAACGAGGTTGCCGATGAATACGCCAGAATATGCCACGATCAACAAGCCTCGTGATCAGAGGCCAGGCAGAAACCTAGACCCGAGAATGAAGAAGGTATTACTTGATAATGAACTAACATGTTTTGGGTGTGCATTAACACATTGGAAGTTTGTCAAACTGAACTAAAAAGATAGTGGAGTGTAGAATGGTGTGAGCTGGGTAGAAATCATTAAATGGTGCTTTTAACAACATTAATTCATCTCGCGCTTGGTTGTCCTGCGATTTCATTTCACATTGCTTTATGCTACACTCATTAAGTACGCTCGTCGTAACCCATCCGCTTTAATTATACAACATGTAACAAAAACCCTGTTGTTCCTGTGAAGTACGTTATCAGAATCGATATTACATACGTAAGGAAACAAGTCTTTTCGAAAAACTATTCAATAAAAATAATAAAAATAAAATTAATTAAATTAAAAATAATTAAATTAAAATCAATTGTATAATATTTAATTTGAATATTTTTATTGATATGGATAAGGATGGGCAGCAGCGTTCTCACCAACTGCGATCGCCAACCCGCCTGTCAAGCGTGGCGATTATGGCATAACCCCCCTTTGGGGGAGGCCTTTATCCAGCAGTGAACGTCTTTCGGCTGAAATGTTGATGATGAATCACTTTTAAATAACAATTAATGATGATTCAATATTCAAGTTCATTATTTTTATAAGAGTTTTTTCCAAATGACTTGTGTCCTTACGTATGAATATCGATTCTGATAACGTACCTCACAGGAACAACATGGTTTTTGTTACGTATTGTATGCATTGTACAAATATGATAGATTACATTATTATAAACAATATATTCATTAATTTATTACTCCACCACATAAATATTTTTTTACAGTGTAAATTATTAAAATAAATATTTGCTTATTTGTTGTGGAGACTGGAGTCTGTACTAGGTGAACCTTGTTACAGGTCTCCAGGACTCCCAACTAATAATTATTGAATAACTAACATTAACAGGTTCAATTAGTTTTGTTTTACTTTTAAAACACTTTCATTTATATTGGTTTTTGAACCTTTTTCGATAAAAGCTTTTTATTTACTTCGTTTTTTGAACAATACACTCAATTTAGTATAACTTTGTTTCATACAACTCTTTTCTCCATGCATACAACGCAAAATGTAAATTTAACACAACCTATGTGAACTTCAAAACAAACATGCCTTTTTGTTTACTTTTTTATAGGAAAGCCGTCGAAATACTGAAATAAATTGACGTACAGTGAAAAAGGCTGTACATTTTTTTACCTATACTAGCCTATGCCCAGGGTTTCACCCGCGTGGATGTCATTTATCGCGCTTTCCTCGGGAACTGTTCATCTTCCCGGGATAAAAAGTAGCCTAAATATTAATCCGGGTTATTTTTAGGGTTCCGAACCCGAAGGGTGCCAAACGGGACCCTATTACTCTCGCTACGCTGTCCGTCCGTCCGTCTGTCTGTCACAGGGCTGTATCTTTTGAACGGTAATAGGTAACCGGTTGAAATTTTCTCAGAATATGTGTTGCTATGAGGTGTATCACGACAAATACTAAAAACAAAAAAAAGTCTAAAACCAAAGGGGGTCCCCATACAAGAAACCTCAAAAAACATGCATTTTTTTCAACGTTTTTGTTCCTGCTCTATCTTCAAAACGGTAATACATACCAGCGTCAAACTTGGTCAGATTATAGTGCATATTATGTAGTTTTGCAACAAATACTTAAAACAAGACTCACATAGACATATGTGGTGGTACCTGCGTAAGAAAGACTTGCAAAAATTTATATTTCGCGCACTGGGCGTTGATGTCTTTTGTTAAACTGTCGTAAATTAAATCAGTTTTTATGGGGTATCAGGTCGTTGAGAGGTACGAAACCCTTACTGCGCGAGTCCGACTCGCACTTGGCCGGTTTTTATATTTATGCCAACTTTCATCCAAATTCGTTCAGCCCTTACAGCGTGATTGAGTAACAAACATCCAAACATTCGCATTTTTTGTAATATTAGTAGGATTAATTTAGCCAAATTAGTCCAGTCATAAAGAGATTTTTGGGGATAACCTTGGAGTGAAAGGTTTTGCGTGAATCTTTATTTAGATGTTTGTTTGACTTGCTGAAAAGTCTAATAAATAATCAAGGTGAAATGATTACAAAATCGGTTTTCTACAAATATCACGTTTCCTGTGCACCATTCCACATAAGAGTCTAAGGAACATAGATCATGCCAGAACAATGCCCTTTTTTTGCCGTGATGAAATAAATCTACTGCGAGCCGGACCTTTTTTCTGGCAAACCTTCCAAAGGTTTGGACTTCTTCCTCACCGAAGATAAGTAGTGAATTAAGTTTTTTTCTTCTTATTAATACGTCGTTTCTACTATTTTTGCCAGGGTATAATTTTCACGGCTAAAAAATCGTGGAACTTGCCGAGAATTTTCAGAAATTCATACGAGATTGCCCAGTTTTTGCTGCAGGTATATACCCTTCACTGCATGCTAGACTAGAGTTATTACATATTCTTGGAATATACGTGTTATCTAGCTACGTAATAAACGAAGCATCTCACACGGTGCTTTTGCAGCGTCTGCTATATTAATTCTATGAAGATCTATCGTACCATGTTCCATCCGATGTCATACCTGGATACTCATATGTTAATGGCATGTAATCACGTGTCATGAAGTCTCTCTATATCCATTTAATACTAACTTTGCTTGTCAATGTCACAAGCAGATGCAAGCTTGGCTTTTTAATGGAAATTCGTATCTGTTTGATTTCAAATAATTTTAAAGATTATTCCCTCAACTTGTATCTGTGTAACTTTTAAAGAAAATAAAGTATAAAAAAAGCGTTTCCAATTATTCAGAGGCTAGATTTAAAATAGGATATAATTCAGGAAAAATATCATTCTTTAAAAGTTACAGGTTGAATAGTTGAAGAGAAATTCGTAACTAATGGTGTAAGAAGTTTAACGTGACTTATATATATCACGTGCCTCAAGGAAACATCTTTGGACCCATTATTTAAGCTAGCATTTTGTTTCAGCCTCCACTGCCTCGATACCCGCCGCCTTCAAATAATTTGCTGTTCGATGATGACCCAGGCATCATGTCTGAAGTCGAGACGGCTTCCACTGGCTTCAGACGAGGGGGAAAACAGAGGTCTTCTCTTCCCGTCGTACGCACACCGAGCAAGACCCTGGAAAGGCCACTGGGTGCGTACATATATTTTTTCATTTTGTATTAAGCACCAGTGTTTTTTTTTTGTTTAAGTTGTATTAATAATAGTGTTAGTATTTGTTTTTTATTCTGCAAAACACAATGGGAGATGTCAACTGAACATAACCAACAACCAATTAAGGAGCTGCATTGGTTTTGGAACTGTCCCTTTCTAAGAAACAAAAGGCAAATGAGCATGTGAGAACAAAGCGGAATCGCGCTGTTTTGATGTTTTTTTACATATTTGCACATTTCTCAGCGAATAAACACGTAAATAAAAATCTGGTATACCAGAATCTGGATTTATGCAAGATGTATCTTATTCACAAAAAACAATAAAAAAATCTATTGGGATTTCCAAATGCTATGCGGAATAGTGCGAAAACAGAACTTACTTTGATAATTTGTTAATCTATCGAGAAAATTTTGCTGAATCGTATTTTTCCTACACCAGAATCTAGTAAAAATTATGAAAAATCACAATATTTAAAAACCGGCCAAGTGCGAGTCGCACTAAGGGTTCCGTACACCCAACGATCCCATAGAAACTAATTTAATTTACGAGAGTTCATCAAAAGATATCAACGCACCTTGCTCAAAATATGAATTTTTGCATCTCTTACTTACTTACGCAGGTGTCTATGTTCGCACGACATAATGGTGTCGATTCTCTTGTTCACGAACTAAACTTATTTTAAACTATCGCTCTCTTTTACAAATAGTAGATACAGGAAAGGGATGGCAATCATTTTAGAGCTGTCAAATTAGACGGAATTAAAATTTCCATACAAGTTTAGTCGTGATCTCGGAACGTGCCCACTAAAATACAAAGAAATGTAACACGTAAACTAATTTGACAGTTCTAAAATGGTTGCTATCCCTTTCTTGTATCTACTTTTAGTAAAAGAGAGCGATAGTTTAAAATAAGTTAGGTTCGTGAACAAGAGAATCGACACCAATGTCTATGTTCGCCCTAATTTTAGTATTTTTTACTAAACTACATAGGATGCCTACATAGGATGCACTAAAATCAGACCAAGTTTGACGCTGGTATGTATTACCGTTTTGAGGATAGATCAGGAACAAAAACGTCGGAAAAAATGCATGTTTTTTCTAAAAAATAAAAAGACGGATTAGTAGAGCTCCTATGTGAAAGAGCTCGTCCGGGGAAGTACTACCACCGTATCTAATTCTCCGCCAAATAGTGATGCTTGCATTGCTGTGTTTCGGTCTGAAGGGTACGGGTGCCGGTGAAATTACAATCACATGAGACTTTCCATCTTCATGTCTCAGTTTGGCGAACCGACTTGCGATGCCATTTAGGCAACAGCCTAGGTGGTATTGAAGTTGTTATAACCGCTTAACAACAGGTGG
This sequence comes from Asteroscopus sphinx, assembly GCA_949699075.1. NCBI lineage: Eukaryota > Metazoa > Arthropoda > Insecta > Lepidoptera > Noctuidae > Asteroscopus > Asteroscopus sphinx. The sequence continues at coordinate 5,816,936 of OX453002.1, forward strand.
GCCTTTAGCTCGTTTCGCCATCATATACTATAAAAAAAATTTTTTTAATATTTGTGAGAGGGTTCAAAGATACAGCCCTGTTACAGACAGACGGACGGACGGATGGACGGACAGACAGCGTAGCGAGAGTAATAAGGCCCTGTTGGGACCCTTTGGGTACGGAACCCTAAAAATTAGATCTACGTCGGTCGTGTCCACAAATGAAAATATTTTGATTCTTAAATCCCTATTTTCCCAATACCGCCACTTGAAATTGATATTGCGTCTTAACAATTGGGTATTGATATCTCATTTTTTGCGTTTGTATGTACCTAACTGTGGTCAGAAGGGTGTGGTTGCTATCTCTTATATCTCTTATTTTATAGCCCTTGCAGTCTACTGAGAACAAAATCTCATTATAATAATTCTATTCACCAGTGAAGAAAACATCTTTATCTACACTCGTATCGTCTGTAATAAATTAACACGTTTTATTATATTACTAATCTGTGCCCGCGGCATCACCCGCGTGGATGACGTTTATCGCGCTTCCCTCGGGAACTGTTCATCTTCCCGGGATAAAAAGTAGCCTAAATGTTAATCCGGGCTATGTTCTATCTGTATGCCAAATTTTATTAAAATCCATCGTTTTTGCGTGAACGAGTAACAAACATACATACATACATCCATACATCCACACAAACTTTCACGTTTATAATATTAGTAGGATGACACAGTTTGCCAAACAAAAACTCATTTGAAAACTAATAGTACAATTGACCATTCGGAATCATGACCCACTTTAAGCTTAATTTTCTACAAACATTCTAATACAATTAGGTCGAATTTCGAATTTAAACTATGCGGAACGACAGTTAATTCGAAATTCAAAACATAATTCAGGTTTTATCAAAAACGTTATTTTTCATCCAATTATTAATCTATTGCATTCATAACAAAGCTCAAAATTGCCTAGACCTCTGACCCGTATTAAAGCAGTTTCCTTATTATTCAAAATGTCCTAAGTGCAGCACGATGGTAATAAAAAGAAAATTTTATTGTTTTGACAATTTTATACGAATTATCGGCTGAGTGGGTCATGATTTCGACTGTTCGACTGTACATAAGCTTTCCTACTTCTTCTTCTTCGTGTCAATGGTTCTTATTTACTTCACACTGTATTCATGTGGTATATGGCCACCTCTATGGCGTTATTTGTGGCTTTGTTTATATCGTCTCTTGTGCAGGTAGTAGGGCACAAGGGACAAGTGAGCAAATGGGCCATGGACTGAATGGGGGCCCCGCAATCGCATTCAGTATAAGACAAGTCTCGCATTCCCCATTTGCACATATTCTCTCTGCAGCGACCGACTTGAGTCCGCAGTAGGTTGAGGGACTTCCAGACTGGCCATGAGAGATCGTGACCTGGGGGCAGGTGTTCTTGCGGTGCTACAAAATCAGGTGGTGGTGGGAGCCTTTCCTTCCACAGCGCTGTCCTCATTACGGCTGGATGGAGTTGTGAGGCCTGTGTGGAGCGCATAAAACTTTTACGACTTTTCAGCCGGGCTCTTGGGAGTTGGTGTCCAAAGAGGGGGTGTCGATGATCGGACTCTTGTCTTTCTTACTGTAATAATAATGTGTATATGTGAGTACAATAAAGTATAATTAATTAAATAGTTAAAATGATGCTATCATTTTTAATTTATTTAGTAACATATTTCAGAGGAGGGAGGAGTTTTCAATAAAAAAAATTGCAGCTGTACGGTGTGGCATAAAAGAGTATCTACTCAAATTGGAGGCGCTATTCGTAATCATAATATTTAAAAAAAAAACGCGTTTTTAACAGAACTTTGGATAGTCTGATTACTTTTAATTCAATTAAAATGTTTACAGCATTACAGGCACACTTCTTGGATAGTAAAACATAGTTGAACGCAATTCTAACAAAGAAAGATTTGTTCCGTTTATAGACTATTTTTTCAGACTGTATTTTGTCGCGTCGTCGGTATTCGCGCGCCATGGCCTTCTGGATTTGGTTGTCACTTTGTCAGTTTTGTTAGCCATAAATTGCGAATTTATTGTGATTGTTCACGTTATCATTGAGTTTTTGTTAGTCTGAAGTTTTATTCTGGGAAAAAATGTCTGACAACAGCGGTGATACTGAGGCGATTTTGACTCCACCTGACATGTTCGAGGCAGTAACGAAAATTACTACCAGAAATATAGATGATAGATAGATAGAATATACTTTATTGTACACCATGAAAATAGTAGTAAACAGGAACAACGTATAAATTATGGGTACATGGGCGGTCTTATCGCTAAAAGCGATATCTTCCAGACAACCTTAGGATGGACAAAGAAGACGTAAGATCTAGATAATGGGGGTAGTTCGTGGCGTACTGCTGCATGGTTAATAAACTAAAATAATTTACACAAAATATATTACACATATAGGAATCATAAATATATATAATATATATAAATAAACTTACAATTTAGAATAGAGATTGGATACATAGGCAATGTCTTAATAAATTACAATCTATTTGGAAAGGTAGTATTCTTTAACTAATTATCACTAAATATCACACACATCAACACTGTTACCGAGATTTAAATTAGGTCATCCTCCGAGCCTTTTCCCAATTATATTGGGGTCGGCTTCCAGTCTAGCCAGATGCGGCTGAACATCAGTATTTTACACGGAGCGACTGCCATCAGACCCCCGCAACCCAGTTACTGGGTAATACTGACATTCGGAGGTTAGACCAGTTGTCAGACTTTCAGGCTTCTGACTACCCGTAACGACTGCCATAGATATTCGTATGACAACCGGGACCGACAGCTTAACGTGCTCTCCGAGTCACGGAGGGGTCTCGATGTGTAACGAAACGGTCACCCATCCACAGACTGACCGCGGCAAGTGCAGCTTAACCTTGCAGATCGTACAATCCGCGCAGTCGTTGCATCGCTACGAGCCCCTCCAATTTTATTTAAAATGAATTTCTGCCTATTGCATGAGTTTAGATAAAGTAGTGTATGAAACTGCACATAACTAGGTATTAAAACACTAGTGTGATACTATTAAACTCACACTTGTGTTTTAATAACCCCTGATAAGCAACAGTTTCATAAACTACTACATGGTGTACGAAGCTGCGTGTTTGTTAGGGTAATATTGCTCTTAGTTTGTTATTTATTCCGCGCTTTGATCTAGATGTTTGAGCGGCAACCGACCAAAGCTCTCGCTTGACGAGTAACGCTGGACAAAGGCCAGTGCAATATCACCCTTAATCCTCAGTGGGGACGGGGGAAAATAAACGTTCTATGACACAGCCGGACTTTATACTGTTAAGAGCTGGGGTTTCGTAGATAGAAGACCAATAAACTGCGTAGAGAACACTTTATTACAGAAAAATAACACTGAACCGCTAATTAACACACAAGGTTACCACTGCTTTCGCTTAAATCGCAGTCTTGGACTACAACGTCTTCTCGGCGCCCCCGTCATGCAAGGAATCGGTGACGGAGTCCCTTTGCTGAGGTTGCCATCTTTGCCCGTAAAAACGAGCATGTCATGGTGTTTGATGGACCCTCGCTATCCAAGCAGAATGGCTGTGCACCGCCTACCGTTGGGCTGATGGGTGACACAGCTTTGTGAGTAGTTGCTATGTGTGTTCTTGTAGGAGCGGCGCGCACACCGTAGCCACGGGTGCGCTTCTTTGACGGTCAGACCCTACCAGGTGAGATCTCCGGTTACCCGGGGGAAGCCCAGCAGGAGTCAACCAGTGACAGAAGCGTCGACTTCACAGTGCGCATATTTCGGGCGCTCTATGAAATTGTATGCAACGAATTATATCAAGGGCTGTCGTCCGTCGGGCGCTTGTTGTAACTATAGTCCCTAATTATTCTACACACACAAGGCCTGTTATGAGCACAGTTAACCTAGTAAATTGAAATGTTATTTTCAACACACTTGCTCGTAAAGTGGCTCTTATTGCACCGCTTTTAGTTTCATAATGCAGCTTATAACGCACGCGTGCTTTTTACTTTATATTATCGCACTACTGCTTTTTACCCGACTGCGCCAGAAGGAGGGTAATGTTTTTCGAGTGTATGTATGTATGTATATTTCTTTGGCACGCCCTGCAGTCTAAACGGCTTGATGGATTTTAACTTGTGAGGTGTCGTTAGATTCGTCTTAATTGTGAGAGTGACACTGGGTATATCAAAATTATAAAAATTAAAATGGCCGCTTTTTGGCGCCAAATTACGGCTTAAAAAAAAATATTTTTCCCTCGAAACCTATCGAGTGGGGTATCTAAATAAAGGGTTTCATAAATGGTTTTCAAAAATATATACAACTTATATGTTTAAATGTAATTTAGACTGAGAAATGCTAAAAAACAACAAAATATTCAATGTTAAAAATGAATTTGACTTTTCAAAAAAAACATTAATAGTATGATAAATAAAGCATGATGACAAAACTAAAAAATTTCAAATAAAAAAATTAATTAACAAAAACAAAAAACCCGACTGCGTGTAAAAATAACAGAAAAGATATAAACAAGACTTATCAACACGCAGGCGGAGGCTACATAGGAACTATTATGTAATTCATGACCAAAAACATACGTAGCCTCCGACTGTGTGTTGATAAGTCTTGTTTATATCTTTTCTGTTATTTTTACACGCAGTCGGGTTTTTTGTTTTTGTTAATTACTTTACAGTTTATTTTTAAATCTCAGCAAAGAGTTTTATGTATTAACAAAATTAAACATTTTTGTGAATAAATCAACTGTATTAATTGAAATATGATAAACAAACAGTTCATTTCAGTCTTGGTGTTTCCTATGTATTATAAGAATATATTTACAAAAAAGAAATATAAGTATTATATCCATTGTGTAGTACCCACAGTACAAGCTTAGTTTCGGACTAGATAGTGAGACTAGATAGTTTTTTTTTTTAAATCTAATTGTTTATTTTTGACTAGGTACAAATTAATATTAATTTGTGATATAATTATTTATTTAATTTTTTTTTTTTTTCTATTTGGTGGCTTCCTTCCACCACCTGAGCGCGTATAGCTATACGCACAAAAAAATAACTATACGTCACTCAGCCGTGCCAGCACGGCGGCGCGGCGTGCGATTGCAGAAAGCCGCGCGCCATTTTTCACAAATTTAAAATTTTTTAAACTATACTTATGACTATTTTTCCTCGCAGGTGTGTTGAAAATGTCATATGAAACGCGTTAGCCAAGTTCATCATACTCTCGGCTTTATTACGCCCTCGCCTTTGTCTCGGGCTGCAATCCAGCCTCGAGTATAATGAACATCTTAGCTAAATTGTATCATAATGTACTATTTTTCAATACAAAATAATAATAACTTCTTAGGTTTTCGCGATCACTACACATTATAATGAAACAAATTAATTAATAAATATTGTACGGTAGATTAAAATATTTTTTTAGAAATATCTGTAAAGACGATTGTCATCTTAGTCTACCTGCGACCACGAAATGCTGCAAAGCTTTCGAAACGTCAGGGAAACCAATTTAAATTAATATACGTGATTTAATCCAGTTAAACTTTGTTTTACAAAATAATCAAATAAGCCGTCATTTGATAATAACAGGAAAACACAATATTTTCAGTTCAGTTGAATAATTTCTGTCGAGTTACAACAAAAGAGTTTCCAACCAAACAAGCGTCACTTCTACGCATCAGGGATTGGAAACAAAAATAGATAGAATGGAAAAGTGGGCAGAGCGCGCGTGCCAATACTCTGCACTATAGTGAAGCGCATTTCAAAGCCTTTCTCAGTACGCCTTATGACTTGTTTCTGTAAATACTGTAACAAAAACCCGCAGAAATGCCTTATTGTGCTGTTTCTAACTGCAGAAACAAAAGCTGTAAAGTACATTTGATTAAAGTCAATATGTAAGGCGTAGTTTGTTCGAAAGTTGCCACGCATGAATCGCAAGTAAAACTGTGATTACAACCGTTCTACTCTATCTATTTCTGTGGATTGGAAAGACATATGTTTAGGCATTTCAATTTGTAGACGAAATAATATTTAGGTAATCACAAAGTTACAGCAGTGATAGCCTAGTGGTAGAACGCTTGTCTTCCATGCAAGAGGGTGCGAGTTCGATCCCGTCTCGCACCTCTGACTTTTAGGATTCATGTGCGGATCAGAATTTGATTATCACTTGCTTTAACGGTGAAGGAAAACATCGTGAGGAAACCTGCACACCTGAGAGTGCTGCATACAGTTCTCGATGGTGTGTGTAGTCCATCAACCCGCACTAAGCCAGCGTGGTGGACTAAGGCCTTAACCTTCTCATACTGAGAAGAGGCCCGTGCCCAGCAGTGGGACAGTAATGGGCTGATTATGTAATCACAAAGTTTAAGCATGGATGTGTAGGCTATTTGCTTCTTAGTCAATTGGCGTGTTAGGTATGATTGCAGAAGTGGGATCTTTCATTTTAGGTTAAACCGTAATTAATGTGAAATACGAATCTATACATCTTACTTTCCTCTTTATTTCTTTCAAGGTAGATCCAACAGTTAGGTAAAATTTATCGGGCGCCTGCAGCAAAGCCCCTCCACGAGTTTTCATGATGAAATTACAAAGCCTTAGCAGCGCCAAGTCAATTTAGAAATGTTTTTAGAAAAAAAACTTACTGCGATGCGTTTGTTCGTTCGGTAGTGGTAGATTTATTCATAAATGGTCTATTTACTACTGTTATCATTGTGTATCATCATATATGTCCCAACATCAGTCATGAATAAAACGTCTTTGGTCATGAACGGAATTTGGTCAGACCATTAGACTTTGCTCACGTAGATATCTCATTCACTGTCTACGTATAAGTCAGCTCAGGATGGGACGGTATAGAAAAAACTGAAGTCTGAAATTGTAACCAAACTATTACGAGTATTGCAAGATGTAGGTAGGTCAACTTACGGCCTACATCGTTAGAAAAAAAAACAAAGCATTACAGTGATAATCAGTGATCGGAATAGGTAGAACAGAGACAAAAAAAGTGGAGACTTCCTTACCTTTCCTTACCTTTTGCCTCGTTGGTCTAGTGATCGCAAGCGCGACTGCTGAGCGTGGCGTCCTGAGTTCGATTCCCGGGTCGGGTAAAGTGTTATTGGGTTTTTTCATTAGGAAATTCTCAATAGTAACCCGGCCAGCCCATTTGTGCCCGGTTAAAGGCAATAGGCTCGCCCCCTATTACATGAGACTATAACATAACTGGCGAAATGTGGGTGAACTATACATCTCTGCATACCCCTTCGGGGAAATATAGGTGTGATTATGTTATGTGTTAAACTTACATGTATAGTTTGAGAATCGACCGTGATGTAGACCGAAGTATAGTTTTTTTTTTTTGAGACGAAAGAAAGAAACATATTTATTTTGGCTTGCACGGATCATTTTCAGCATAGAATAAACACAAAACACGGATAATACAATAAAATATTATAAAAATCATACAACCAGATTCTACTATCTATTATTTCCACTGCAAAGTTAAGTTTGTCCTTCAATCCGACTTACGTTTTCGTTAGAGTAATGTTCGGTGCTTATTTATAATTTACGAATTTCAGTAAGTTAGTTATTGATAAAAAAGGAAAATACAGACAAGCTTGGAATCCAAATATGAAAGATATCAACGGGCAGTGCTGCACTTTTGGTGAACGCTCATAATTTAAATCAGTTTCTACGGAGAATCAGGTTGATATCAGATAGGAACCCTTACTGAGCGAGTTCGACTCGCACTTGGCCGGTTTTTTTTTAATGGCCATGATAGCGAAACTAGCTTAAACCCATACCTAATGTTAAGCGGTTACCTTTGCCCATAAAAACTACAATACCACCTTGGTACCTCAATGGTATTGCAAATCTGATAATGACATCCAATAATGTCTTCTTAAATTGTGACAGAGTATTAATTATGTTTAATTTTAATTAAGTAAAATACCAAATATTGTTTGTGTTTTATACCTAAATGTTTTGTATGTCTTCTGGCGGGACATAGCAGGGATATTTTTCGTAAATATGTAACTACATTACTGTCGAGGCCTGAAATGAAGCAATTGACGGCTGAGTAATATTGAAAATACAAGGCAAAGCCGAGTACTTCCGAAGTGATTTAAAAAAGACGAACACAAATTGATTCAACAGTATCTAATTTTCATTCGCGCCAATTCGTCCGCACGCGGTTCTCGTTTTATTTTTAAAGTTTAGAAAATAAAATGCGCATTCAGCCTTTGTAATGATAAATATTTTGCACCTAAATACACCAAATTATGTAAGAAACATCGGTAGCATAATTTAAAAATAAAAACTGTCCGGCAATTTCTATTATTGTCGTGTTGGATATTACTGGCCTGTTATTTCGTTGCGTACGGAAAAGAGCCGATTGAAGTTTTTTTTTTTTTAATAACGAACCAATTTCCGAGCAAGTGGGAGAATAATATGTTAATATGTATACCCTGTGTTCACAAAACAAAATAGCAGAATTGAATCGCGTTTGCCAAACTGAGACCTAGATGAAGTGTCTTATGTGAAAGTTCACCGCCGCGTGCCGTGTTGAAGTTTCCGTGCCTTTCGCACCGGAACACAGCAATGCAAGCATCACTGTTTGGCGGCAGAAATAGGTGCGGTGAATACTTCCTCTGCCGAGCTCTTTCATAGGATCTCTAACTACTACAAAGGTCTGGTTGGTTGGTTAGTTGGAATCTGACAACAGCAATCGATCGTCAAATTCGCGCGAACTCGTACGAAGTCTTTCTTAACAATTCCAACTATTTTGTTCCACGAAACTTCAAAGAAGACAGAAGACTACACAGAAAATTCATAGAAGTTTTGATTCTAGAAACTTGTCAAAGCACGACCTTTGTCGAAAAACCGCTTTTGCTTAATGTTGTTATGGGCCAAGGTAACAGCTTAACATCAGGTGGGCCTTTAACTCGTTTTGTCATCCTAAATTATGAAAAAAAAATAATTGTACGCCGGTAGATGTCAAATCTGTGTATGAGACTCCACAACACAGACGGCAGGTCTGTGTTGTGGAGTATCCACAATGATACTCATACAAACGTCACATCAAAAGTTTAAATACTCCCACTTTCATAGCCCCCTTTGAATTTCGATTCTCTGAAGTTGTTTAATGATTTGATTTCAAAATCAACGATTGTGTTTGTATTTTCAATGAATTTCAGGAAAATAATATTGTCAAGTAAGTTTTTTAACGTTGCATTATATTGACAATTTAAGTCCAATTTACTGTAGTAATGTGCTGTATATTGGATGCTAAAGCGCAACCAGTTTGCGTCGCGTGCTCAAAGTATCCTGTATAATTCAGAACTTTCTTATAGCCTTGTTACCTTTGAACAATTATTCTGCCCTTGTATGCCAATTTATTTGGAAAATCATGTATTTTTCTTCCATGCATCTATAATTTTTATCAGAGCCACTCAAAGGCTCTTCACAACTTGAAGACAAGTATGAAATGAGAAAATACCCTCACTCAGGCCACGTGTATTGTATGTTTTCTTTGATATCTTCTACTGAATATAAAAGTTTTCAAATGAAGACATAATTTTATATCGTAGTTCCTTGAAAATAGTACTCATTTAGGAAGATTTACCTGAACTTTTTCAAGAACTTAGGTGCATTTCAGAATCTCGAATCTAAAAGTACACCTTTTTGTTAGTCTGGAATATTTTATTCCAAGAACGAATTTAATTGTAGTATAAATAAATGTTTTTCCAAGGAATTTATAGAATCGATTCATAGTTAGCCCACAACTGTCGAAGGTATCTTTCGAGACACGAATATTTCAGTTAAAGGAACCGTGTACCATTATTGACCATCCACACAGCGCGGCCCGCGCTCTGTCTGTAGTGTCGGGAGACACGCACGGCTCCCGCGCTCCAACCGACGCGGGCCCGACACGCACCTGCGCCACAGCGGTGACATACCGTGTACGTGTGAGCTCCCTCGCCGGTGACCTTGAGGGAGCGCGTTTACATGCAATATATTGGCCGGGGCAGCCGAGAGACTGCAAGTTCCACACGCCGCGCACAACGCACGGCCCTCGCGCTCGCCCCGACCCGCACACATAGCCGCGAGCAATTTTACGAGCACACATGCTTAACTGTCGCTTCTTGTCGTTAGTACTATGCCCGCGCTGTGTATGATGTCATCCTACCAGCCGCGGGCCCGACCCGTCCCGCGCACGCCCTCTGTGTGGTTTGCGCTTTAAGATCAGGTGAAGTGGTGGTAATTACAACAAACGCAAGCACATCAGGAATTATAAAAAAACGTGTGCAGTTAGGGGACCCTTTGTCCAGCAGTGGATATCTTTCGGCTGAAATGATGATGATGATAACCATTGTCTAGTACCCATAGTACAAGCTCTGTTTAGTTTGGGATTAGATGGTAGGTACTGTGTAAAAATGTCCAAAAAACATTATTATAATAGATAATAGTATATATTATCTAAATCTCAGACCAAAAGAATAAGATAGACGGAGCGCGTAGAAGTAGCGACTGAAGCTAGAAAAAGAGACACCAAATAGCAAAGCTAGCTTCAGTTGGTAGTTCTACGCGCTCTTCGGTCTCGATCTTTATTCTTTTAGTCTGAGAACTAAACACAAACACTGTCAAACTGTCTTCACAGAAAGTTTTTCTGTATCTCTTTTGATTTAGGATTTGCTCGTACTGTGCCAGTTAAATAAATGTTATCACTCTGAATATTTTTTTTAGGTTTTCGCGACCACTACACAATTGTACGCTAGATTAAAATATTTTTTTAGAAATATCTGTAAAGACGCTTGTCATCTTAGTCTTCCTGCGACCACGAACGCTGCAAAGCTTTCGAAACGTCAGGAAAACCAATTTAAATAATATACGTGATGTAATCCGGTTGTTATAGCAGTGATAGCCTAGTGGTTGAACGCTTGCCTTCCATGCAGGAGGGTGCAAGTTCGATCCCGGCTCGCACCTCTGACTTTTCGGATTCATGTGCGGATCAGAATTTGATTATCACTTGCTTTAACGGTAAAGGAAAACTTCGTGAGGAAACCTGCACACCTGAGAGTGCTCCATATAGTTGATGGTGTGTGTAGTCCACCAACCCGCACTAGGCCAGTGTGGTGGACTAAGGCCTTAACCATCTCGTACTGAGAAGAGGCCCGTGCCCAGCAGTGGGACAGTAATGGGCTGATTATTTTATGTTATGTAATCCGGTTAAACTTTTTGTTATTATTAAATCACATTCATGTTTGGTTGGTTGCAAGGGATTTTTTTGCTCCGAATTTTACGTGAGTAAAGCGGGCAAAAGTTCCTTGAAATACAACTTTTAACAATTTTCGACTTCGTTAGCGCCAATAACTCAGTCCAGAATTACTGGCTCTTTGGAGAAATTAAAATTATCAACAGCACAGCGGTTTAAAGATAATATATAATTTTTGTGTTTACACTTATTAAAAAATGTGTGTATGCAAGCCTTGCATATTAACTATTAAGTATACATGTATATCACTTTAAGACCAACGTTAAATTAATGTTAAATGTTAAAAGAGATACTAGTCTATATAACAATGCTCGTAATATGCTAGTTTTTCATTTAGAATAAGATCTTTTGTTAACTTGTTTTTGTTTCTTTTATGTTAATAAAGACCTTCAAAAATTTATTAATATATAAATTACTAATTTTCTATAATAATATTATAAAGAAGACGAAGCCAAAGAATAGAAAGAAGCAGTTCATTAGAAATGTTTCATTATGTTCGGTATGAAATCTACTGAAAGTTGTGTACCTTTCTTCAAAAAGTATAGTATCTTACCACTGCCTTCACTCTATATTACTTGAGGTAGCTGTCTTCGTGAAACAGAATCCAAATCTTTATAAGTTGGCATCTGTAGTTTCAAGTTTGTAAACGACGCCAAAAGGATGAAACCAGACTCTTTTTGCGCAAAACTAATACTGCTCTGATTCAAAAGACTGTTTTTCATATTGCACCAGTCATTTACAATAAATTAAAAAAAATCTAAATTATGTTTAAGAAAAATTAAAAAATTTGCTGTGTCAAAATTTTATTATAGTGTATCAGATTTTTAGCGTAAGATTTAATTTTTTGACGTGATGTGTAATTACTTAATATAGTTATGGACACGAATTTACCTTTGTTCAGTATTATTTATTAATCAATTTTGTAATTTATAATTATATTTTAAACTAGCTTTTACCCGCGGCTCCGCTCGCGTTAAATTCTGTTAACCCACGTCAGTCCAGTCCAGTCCAGTCCATTCCAGTCCAGTCCAGTCCACTGTCCCACTGTCCCGCTGTCCCGCTGTCCCACTGCCCCGCTGCCCCACTGCCCCGCTGCCCCACTACCCCACTGCCCCGCTGCCCCGCTGCCCCACTGCCCCACTGCCCCGCTGCCCCACAGCCCCGCTGCCCCGCTGCCCCGCTGCCCCACTGCCCCGCTACCCCACTGCCCCGCTGCCCCACTACCCCGATGCCCCGCTGCCCCACTGCCCCGCTGCCCCACTGCCCCTCAATTCCGCTACCCCTCAATTCCGCTACCCCACTGCCCCGCTGCCCCACTACCCCGCTGCCCCACCACACCACTGCCCCCCACTATCCCACTGCCCGCTACCCCACTGCCCCTCTGCCCCACTGCCCCGCAGCCTGCCCCGCTGCCCCACTGCCTCGCTTCCCCAATGCCCCGCTGCCCCGCTGCCCCACTGTCCCGCTGCCCCGCTAACCCGCTGCCCCACTGCCCCGCTGCCCCACTGCCCCACTGCCCCGCTACCCCACTGCCCGACTGCCCCGCTACGCCACTGGCCCACTGCCTCACTATCCCACTGCCCCGCTGCCCCGGTACCCCAATGCCCCGCTGCCCCGCTGGCACGACGCCCCGCTGCCCCACAGCCTCGCTGCCCCGTTGCCCCGCCCCCCTGCCCCACTGTCCTGCTGCCTCGCTGCCCCACAACCCCACTGCCCCACTGCCCCGCTACCCCACAGCCCCACTATCCCACTGCCCCACTGGCCCACTGCCCCGCTGCCCCACTACCCCACTACCCCACTGCCCCACTACCCCACTGCCCCACTGTCCCACCGTCCCACCGTCCCACTGCCACTGTCCTACTGTCCCACTATCCCACTGTCCCACTATATCACTATCGTCCCGTCCCATGTCCCATGTACCATCCTATTTCCAGTCCCATGTGCCGTCTCACTGTCCAGTCCCATGTCCCGTCTCATGTCCCGTCCCATTTCCCGTCCCATGTTCCGTCCCCTGTCCCGTCCACTGTCCCGTCCCCGGTCCCGTCCCCTGTCCCGTCCCCAGTCCCATCCCCAGTCCCATCCCCTGTCCACTCCACTCCACTCCACTCCATCGTACATTACTATCCGCTCGTGCAAATGCATAGAAGCTTCGATCTGTCGGGTGAGTACGCAACCCACGATTTTTTTTTTTTCTTTTTTTCTTTCTCAAAACCCATACCAGTTTTTAAGTCAGATCATCAGCTTTCAAACAAAAAAAAAACATCAAAATCGGTCCAGTAGTTTTAGCGTGATGCTGGAACAAACAAACAAACAGACGTTTACAATTTTATAATAGTTAAGATGAATGATCATAACTTATAATGTAATAACGACGACCTCTGTGGTCTAGTGGTTCGAGTATCGGACTGCTGATCACGAGGTTGTGGGTTCGATTCCCACAGGACACAAATATTTGTGTGATGAACATGTGTGTTTGTGTTGGTCTGGTTGTTTCTTATGTATTTTAAGTATGTATTTACAAAAAAAAAAGTATATAAGTATTATATCCATTGTCTAGTACCCATACCACAAGCTCTGCTTAGTTTGGGACTAGATGGTGATGTGTAAAAATGTCCCAAAAATATTTATATTTATATTTATTTAATATAATATTTTTGGGACTTTTTTTTACACAGCACGATCTAGTCCCAAACTAAGCAGAGCTTGTACTAACTTTGATAGAAACTTAACTGCAACTGCACAGCGACAGGACTTCTTTAAAAAAAAAAAAAAAAAATTGTTTATTCATCAAAAAATTACAGAAGTTACAAGAAATATTAGAGTGATACAAAAAAGTAGAATACCGTTGGGTTACAATTCTTGTATGTTGCAAAATCTGTACAAAATTTTACTAACCCTGCCTCCTAAACTAGGGTAACCTGTATCTTAAGAGACAGTTTTTGGACATGAAATGTATAGAATATGATTTAAAGCAACACAAGTGAACAATTTTTAGGTATTCTCAGCATACTCTTGAGTGGGTTTGTGTATTATTTGTGATATTTTGTGAGGAGTGGAGGTGTGTATGCGTAGGGGGGTGTGTGTATGTGTGGGCTGTGTAAACTAGTAAGAAAAGGTGTGTGTGCACTGATATTAGGCGATGTAAGTGAGCAAAGACTCCGTATAGAAATAGTTCTTCTGTAGTAGCCACTCTGTTACTTTGGATTTTACTGTCTGTTTCTTATCATTTAAGATATTTCGTTGTTTATCGATCGCTTCGTTCTTTAGTTACGTGAATTGGCCTATTGATTGGAATACTACAATTATAACCCTTTTCAGTATCCCACCTTTATCTACAAATTCACACTACATGCACGTTTGTGTGCACAGATATTCCTCACATAGTTTCATTTAATCCAATCCAACCACTTTACTTTCACAGATAGGTACTTTTAACCCAACCAACTGCAACTCAGCGTGGGTAGGCCCCCCACAAGGTTGACCGACGACCTGGTGAAGGTCGCGGGAATCCGATGGATGCAGAAGGCACAGGACCGGTCGTTGTGCCGATGCTTGGGGGAGGCCTATGTCCAGCAGTGGACGTCTTTCGGCTGAAATGATGATGATGATGATGAACTGCAACTCCTGTAAGCCGGGATCTACAATGGCGACCAATAAAAAAAAAAACGCCGAAGCAATGAAGCTTGGCACGTCACGCGGAAACGATTGAACTGTCTTGAAACCTGCAAAAAAATGAACTAGAAAATAAATTAGGACTAGGATGGAAAGCTGTTTTTCACCATGTTACCACGTTTTTATTAACTCGCTTTCAGTCTTGTCTGTCTGTTCGGTACAAATTTTGCGATCAATTTTAAAATAACTTCCCGATGAGCTAGAGACTTGAAACTTTAGACATAACTCAGAACTGGATAACAATACAATATTATGTTGCTTAAGAGCCGATCTGATGATGTTGCTGGAAAGTGGTCACAGAATATCCGCTGTAATTAACGTAGACGCACCGAATTTGGTTTCGTTAGATTTATCTCAATGAGTAAGAGCCTCCTCGAGTGACGATATTTAATTGATGCAGTCGGTGCACCCTGGGAAGTCAGCTCTGCTACCAGCTGACTGGTTAATTAGCTCATGTCGACACGATAGAAGAAGAATGAGTAGTTGGATGTTCATCGATGGACAGGGAGAAGGAGACCAAAGAAAATATGGATGGATTGCGTGAAGAATATAGGGATGAAAGTGTAAATGATGAGATGACGACTTATAGACATAAATGGAAGAAGAAGACGTATTGCGCCGACCCCAAGTAATTTGGGACCAGGGCAGAAAGATGATGAGTAGTTTGCTGGCGAGCTGGAAGGTGGTCATTTTAGTCCGTTGTGCAAAATGTAAATAATTATTTTATTTTGAAAATAATTGTGACGAGAAATCGTGAAAACATAAGTTAATTTCAGATTTAAAATATCCTTGATAGCTGTATTAAATTCCACGCAGTACCTACCAAAAGTGAATCAGGGTCGTTGGTAAACTTAACTGTGCAAGCACCGCTGTATACGCTACGCTGCTTTAGCAAACACTGCTGATAAACTTTTAGACTAATTAATTAGCTATATATATATATATATATACATACATATATAGATACACACTATTACCTACACCCACATCATTCTTTCATACTATACTATACACACACGTACCCTCCACTATTTAAATCCACACAATTACTCAGTATTTTTAAATCAAATTGTTTAAAGCCTTTCTTATTTTATTTTACTGTCAATTATAATTAATGCTTTCATATATATTAGCAGAGCATAACTATGCTGTAATTAGAGGAATCACTGATTCCGATAGTACAGGTTCACCTAGTTTCGAAATCAGCGGTTAAAGTCAAACTGACCTTGCTCTTGCAATGATGATGCTTATAATGATAAATTTCTGACTGTATGCAACTCTAGAT
The DNA here is from genome assembly GCA_949699075.1 of Asteroscopus sphinx. Lineage (NCBI taxonomy): Eukaryota > Metazoa > Arthropoda > Insecta > Lepidoptera > Noctuidae > Asteroscopus > Asteroscopus sphinx. Next base: position 5,833,201 of record OX453002.1, read on the forward strand.
TTAAGAGTATTTGCTGTTTAAATAAAAAATATATACATATACATACATATATATAGGTAATCAAGGCTATTCACAATCAGGTTAGATCCCTGCCGCTGCCCTACAAACTAGGAAAACCTGTATCCTGTAGGACAGTGTCCTTTTATGGGTTGACTGACTACTTTACAAAATAAAATAAAATGTAATATGAGTAACAATTTTTTTTTTCTTAACGTGCTTGCGTTTGACCGCCACCTCACCTGATGTTAAGCGATGGTGCGGTCGAAGATGGTTCACGCTTGCCAAGCAAAAACCTATTCACTCAAGCCTTGAAGACCATCAGATTATCATTCTCGGGAAACACTGACGGCAAAGAATTCCACTCTTTGACGGTACGCATGATAAAGCTATTTGATGATAACATTTTACAATTTGTTTTAGTTGCAAATATGAATGAATAATTGGGTTTGTGTGGGTATGTGTTGGGGTGTGTTTGTGCGTTAGCACAGCTGAAGGGTTGTAGGAGATATTTATTAAATGTTAATGGGTGCAAATCGGCTTATCTAGCATTAAGTACTGAACATAGGACTTCTCATATATCTTTGAAAACATAACCGTGCATTAACCACCATATCGGTACGAGAATAACTCATGCAGTGGTTGAAAGATGACCCATACAGCAAAGTTGCCAGTAGGACTGTCTACCCAGGGTGCGCCGAAAGGCTGGTGGCAGCGCCGACTGCCCAGGGTGTGCCGAAAGGTTAGCAGCGGGGTTGACTGTGTGTTTATCAAGGCGTAATTGCAGAACGATATTGCGCGTTGTAGGATGACTTTTTGACACTGGAGCTACATTTTCTGACAGCTGTAACCATATGACCCATTTCCAGTAAGATGCGAATGGGGGGGGGGGCACGGTTAACTTTACTATCAATCTGCGGCATCAATTACCAAAACGAGAAGCGTTTTGATTTCCCAAAGATTTAATAAATAGTTTTGGTGACAATAACTGGCCCCTAATATACGCCGATCTTACCGTATGTGACTTTTCCTTTAGAGCTACCTCTATCTTACGTTTCCAGCAATTTGTCGTCAACAATTCGTGATCTTCAGCAAATATCCGATGTGAAAATGCAACTATCGCTCCAGGATCTCTATAAACGTGTTTCTGGCGCCAAGAGGTCAAGGTTGCAAGAATATTTCCAACTGAACGAGCGCCGTTTAAATGAAATTATTATATAAAAAACCGGCCAAGAGCAAGTCGGACTCGCGCACTAAGGGTTCCGAACCACCATGACATTATCTGTGGTATCACCCATCGATCTGATACCCCAAAGAAACTGATTGAATTTATGAGAGTTCACCAAAGTTGCAGCACTACGCGTTCATGTGTTTCGCATTTGAATTTCTTTGTTACGCGTGTCATGACACACGTCTGTTTGCCTTATTTTTATTAATAAATACGGTTTTTTTTAATTGTAGGTAACCTCCGTAACATTGCTCTAACGAAAAAGTAAGTCGGATTGAAGGACAAACTTAACTTAGCAGTGAAAAAAATAGATACTAAAAACTGGTTATATGACATTTTTATGATTTTATTGTAATACCAGGCCCCTCAGAAAGTATTGCGAAAAAAAGTTTTTATATATGGGAGACTGGCCAGTTATAATGTTTTTCGAAAATATGATTATTTATAAGTAAAAATAAGTAAGTTCCAATTTCAAAATTTCCCTCCACATTTTTTGCGAGTTAATTCAAAGTATTGTGTCTCACTGAAATATGGATCTGCGCCGGGAACATTTTAGAGCTATGATTTTATACGATTTCAAGTGTCGCCTGAAACCGGATGAATCGTACGATAGACTTCAAATGGCATTCATGGATGAAGGCCCTTCCAAGGCAACCGTGTATCGTTGGTATAACGAATTCAAGCGCGGTCGACCAACTTTGGGGGATGACGAAAGAAGCGGTCGCCCTTTGACGGCTGTTACCGAAGAAAACGTGCTAGCAGTGAAAAATTTAATCCAAGACAATAGGCGAATTACATATCAGGAGACTCAACACATATTGAAGATTGGATCGGGAAGCGTTCACGAGATTCTACACAGCCATCTTCGCGTGAGGAGGATAGTATCACGCTGGGTGCCGCACAACCTCACCGATGCTCAGAAGCAGGCCCGGGTGGAATGGTGCCGTGATATGCTTAACAAATTTGAAGCAGGCTCGTCTCGGCGTGTTTACGACATCGTTACAGGTGATGAGTCCTGGATTTATCAATACGACCCAGAAACCAAGCGCCAGTCGACTGTTTGGGTGTTTCAAAATGAGCCAACGCCTACCAAAGTGAAGCGATCTAGAAGCGGGGGTAAGATTTTGATCGCTAGCTTTTTTAATTTGACTGGCCACTTGGTATCAATTCCCTTACGGGATCAAAGAAGCATTAATGCCGAATGGTATACTACCAAATGTTTGCCAGAAGTTTTCTCTGTTATAAGCAACAAGCGACCAAACACAGGGCTCCGCGGGCTACTGCTCCACCACGACAATGCACCTGCGCACACCGCACTCAAAACGAGGGACTTCCTGGACAGCACGCCAGTCAAACTCCTGGGTCACCCTCCTTACAGCCCTGATCTAGCACCGTGTGACTTCTTTTTATTCCCAAAAATAAAAAATCAGCTCAAAGGGATACAATTTTCGTCGCCGGAAGATGCGCTGGCTGCGTTCGAGCAGGCTGTAAACGAGGTGTCTGCGGCGGACTGGAAAAAGTGTTTTGAAAACTGGTTTAGGCGCATGAATCTTTGTATAGAGGCTGGTGGAAAGTACTTTGAAAAGATTTGATAAAAATATATGTACGTATAGAACAATTTTTTTTAGTTTCGCAAAACTTTCTGAGTGTCCCACGTATCTATGTTTTATATTTATACTATGCTGTAAACTATTTGAGCAAGCCAAAATAAATATCTTTCTTTCTTTTTGTCCTTCAAAAACAAATTCTCTCAACATCGGTCTACAACACGGTCATTTCTCCAACTGCAAATGTAAGTTTGCAATCACAAAAAAAAAAAATTTCATCTGATATAACCACAAATTCATAATTTTCGGATATTTACTTGTGCTGTGAGACCTTGCTTTTTGCAAAATTTCATAATTCCAGATCAACGGGATGTACCCATAGGTTTTGATGAGTGAGTTTGCGAGTATCTAAATTTTTCACATAAATGGCCCTATTCTTTGATTGCGTTGACTTAGAAGCTTGATTTTTTTTTACATCAAGGGATTATTGTGTTTATTATGTGATATTAATTTCAACTAGATAAGTTTACCCGTTCCTAAGATAAAAAATCTTGACAGACGGACAGACAGACAGCCAGCCAGCCAGACAGACAGACAGACGGACAACAAAGTGATCCTATAAGGGTTCCGTTTTTTCCTTTTAAGGTACGGAACCCTAAAAAATGAAGCATCGCTGATTTTAATAAAATATAAATAATATATTCAGAGTTATACAAGGGGCGTTCAATGTATTCTCGATATATGAGGAAAATGTTTGATAAAACGATTGAATTATTTATTAATGTAATCACCCATAGCATCAGAACACTTAATACAATATATTGTATATCAATATCCTATCCTATCCTATTAATATTATAAATGTGAAAGTTTGTGAAGATATTTGGTTATTTGTTACCCAAACCAGTTCTACCTGCAACTGGCTGCATGAAACCTTTCCTGGGGTTTACACACAGACCAGTAAACCTCTAGACGCCGATTAGCCGGACAACCCCGGTCACAACGCATATGCAGTACCACTGCATATGATACCCGCCCCGCCCCGCCGCCAATTAGACGTCAGTCCGTCAGCGAGCGGCACCAATCATACGGAATCATCATCATCATCATTTCAGCCGAAAGACGTCCACTACTGGACATAGGCCTCCCCCAATTAAGGGGGGGATATGCCATAATCGCCACGCTTGGCAGGCGGGTTGACGATCGCAGTTGATTGGTTAAATACTCAGAGAACGCTGCTGCCCATACGGAATCATATCACCAAACTTTTGAGCCGACCAATCATAACGCGCCGTCCGCCCCCCGGTCCCCGCCAACATTTTACGACTGCGTTCTCATGCAAAACTTTGTATAAGCGGCGTCTTGAGGCTAACTGGTCTGTGTTTGTTACTCGATCAAACGTGTTAATGAAATAACCGTGAAATTTCAAATTTGAACATAAAATGATTTAAATTGTGGAAAGAAAAAATCGCTCGCGAGCAGGATTCGAACCTGCGACTCCTGACTCAGAACGCCAGTGCTTTAGCCACTAAGCTACCGTGAACACTGCTCGTGGTATCGAAATTATCCTCCACTATACGTTTTTGGGTGACGTCAGCGATATCTTATTAAGAAACATTGTTTCTTAACCGACTCGACTAACTTTGCAGTTAAATCAAAGTCGTATAGATATGCCTAACTTACAATTTTTTTTTTTTTTCCATAGACGATAGACGTATAGTGGAGGATAATTTCGATACCACGAGCAGTGTTCACGGTAGCTTAGTGGCTAAAGGCGTACTGAGTCAGGGAGTCGCAGGTTCAAATCCTGCTCGTGAGCGATTTTTTCTTTCCACAATTTAAATCATTAGATTTCGCTTCGCATGCGTAAATGCGTTAAAAATAATAAAATAATTGAACATAAAAATTGGCACACGTTTAGATCGCGAAAAAAAATCAGTTGTTCCCTACATTTGTGTTCACCTAAATCGATAAAATTTAGGGACCACCTGATTTTTTTTTCACGATTTTAGGGTTGGTCCCATAGTAAAAGTTTTTCATAATGATGAGTACAATGACCCCTTTTCGGGAAAGAAGCCATTAAAATTTCAGCATGTTATTTAGTAGTGTCTCATTAGTTAAGGTGAATGCTACAGGGTACCCCGCGAAATTCAAATTTTTTGGCGTTTTTTGCCAATTGTAGCTTTATTTCGCGTTGTATATCGGTCAAAATATAATAGGCGGAAATAATAACAATATATCTACTGAATAACAATCATAAAAAATATTAACCTAGCTCTATTAGCTGTACTAGCTCGATAATATTAATTTACGATCAAATTATCGATTTTCGAGCTTATACAGCTTATAGAGCTAGGTTAATATTTTTTATGAGTATAATTCCCTAGATATATTGTTACTATTTCCGCGAATCATATTGCGATCGATATAAAACGCGAAACAGAGCTACAATTAGCAAAAAACGCAACAAATTTCGAATTTCGCGCGCTACCCTGTAGCATTCACCTTAAGAAGAATTTTCCAATACAACACTATGCTCTAGTAATAATTGTTTACTTAACCGGTTATTGGGCGACGTCATTAAACGCCGCAAAATAACCGGATTATAAACAATCGCGTTACCTCGCTAGGTGCAATTTTGACATAAATCGGACTAGCTAACTGTTTGCTATTCCTAAACTTAGCTATTAATATCGATAGCACTCGACAGTTTAATACCGCTAATATCAAAAATTAGGGACACTGGTGTCTCTTGTTAAAAAACTAAAAAATATTTAAAACTATTGCTCGCTTTTACTAACAGTAGATACAAGAATGAAACTGAATTAAAATTTCCATATAAATTCAGTCGTGATTTTGGAACACGTAAACTAATTTGACAGTTTAATAATTCTTGCTGTCTCTTTCTTGTTTTCACTGTTAAGGGGAAAGTAGCAGCTAAGAGGCGACCCACCAGTAAAAAAAAAAATACTGGCTGAATACATCATCAGTACTACAGTTTCTGATTAAACTACAGTACCTACTTCAATCGTTAAATACAAATTTTCGATAAATGATGTATTCAGCGAATAATCATTTTATTACTGATGGGGCGGTAGAAAAAGTTATAATAATATAGGGTCATATCACAAAAATAATTTAAAACAAACTTTCGATGGCGAAACAGCGTTTAAAAGATAAATGCCCAGTGAGCGGGTGTTTTATTTGTTTTACCACAAAACAATGTCTAACATCTGTTTGCTTAGGCGCTGGTCACAGAGCACGGAAAATTTTGCTTTTTTGCTTTGCTCTTAGGCGCTACTTTTTTTATCCAATACTGTAAACCCCAGGAAAGGTTTCATGCAGCCAGTTGCAGGTAAAACTGGTTTGTTGAAACAAATATATTTTGGCGTGAAATGTTTAATATTAATTAAAAAAAAGAAATAAAAATGTAAATTAAGTACTTGTGTATGCTTATAAAGTTGTTTCTATTAATAAAAAGACCTTTGAGCACAAAATAATATTTTTTTTGTACAAATTAACGTTTGATAAAACTACAGCCACTATTAACATTCAAATCATAACTAATAAATTATTATGAGAAAATTATGACATTTTAAAACAAACGTTCTGGGCTGTTTAATATAAACACGCACCGGAAACGTATTTAACTGAAGGCGAGTGAAAGACGTGGATTTGTAGTAACAATTTTCTGAAACATCTGTTGGACACATAACTAAGACGTGGTTAAATATTTTGTACCACCAGGTATTATATACCTCAGTGGGAAAGACCGATATTGTTTAAATTGAACAAAAAAATCAACATCATTATCAAGGATTTTAAGAGTACAATCAGCCTTTTGCAGTTTCGCATTCCACTGCAGCACAATGGCCTATCCCAGGTTGCGCCAAAACACTCGGTGCTCCGCCTGCCGATCCAATCCATCCCAGTAAATTCCTACAGGTCGTCAGTCTATCTGGCTCGGTTAAGAGCTTATATCTCGAGAAATATTCACCTGAATAAATACAGCGTTAAGCTGCCGACACACAGCGGACGTAACGGAACTGAAGCGTATCTTCGGCGGAGTTCGTTGTGTTGTAATGTACTGAACTGTATTAAATAGTGCACGGCGACGTCGTGACCGATCAGCTGACACTCCGCCTTGCGGAAAGACAACGCCGAGCGGAGCGCGACCGATACGCTGGCGTTGTATTATATTGGAATACATAGTAGTAGCACAGTCTAAGGAACTCTAGCTCTGCACGCTTTGGTAGAAGTGAGGGGCTCGTAGCGAAGCAACGACTGCGCAGATTGTACGATCTATTTTTAGGTTACATTTTTACACATCACCATCTAGTCCCAAACTAAGCAGAGCTTGTACTATGGGTACTAGACAATGGATATAATACTTAGATACTTTTTTTCGTAAATACTTATATATAATACATAAGAAACACCCAGACCAACACAAGCACTCATGTTCATCACACAAATATTTGTGTCATCATCATCATCATTTCAGCCGATAGACGTCCACTACTGGACATAGGCCTCCCCCAATTAAGGGGGGGATATGCCATAATCGCCACGCTTGGCAGGCGGGTTGGCGATCAAAATTAATATAAAAATAAAATATTATATAATGAAATATTTGTGTAACATAATATTAGTATAGATAACAAAGGTGCATTAAAAGAGCCTCCACGAGTGACGCTATTTAATTGATCGTCCGGTGTACCCTGGGCAGTCAGCCCCGCTACCAACCTGCTGACTGGCTAATCTTTTCCCCACGGCATGAGCTATTATCATTATGTAGCTCATGTGGACACGATAGAAAAAGAAGAAGTATAGATAACGGCCAGAATTAATAACCTATCATCAAATAGAGTAAATCGTAGATAGATGATATATTATGTTTATACATAGTTATAAGGTCCCTATGTCTAACTTGTATCTCTAGGAAGAATCGTGGATGGATGGGATATTATTTTTGCCGTAAGGCTGTTATCGTAACCAACTTATACTTCAGGTGGTTCAAATTGAATTAATTGAAACTGGCCATCGCTGGACATACATCCAAGGGATATTATGTACGTTTTACTTTGTAGACGTTAACTGACTTTGATCCCTGAGTTTGTTTTGGCGTTTCTTCTCAGAGGTAGAAACATAGGAAATGTTGACGCCATCTAGTTTTTAAATGAACTGTCTTGTTAAAGTGATTTTAACATCCAATTTGCAGACCAAAAACGTACGAATAATTTTCAAAAAACGAGATAATTACCTTTCCTCTTAATTTTTCATTGTATAATTTAGACGTACCAGGTTATTTATTTATATATTGTTTGTATGTATTTATTTAAGTATCTATTGCCATATTAATTACAACTTATTTTAGGTTCATTTTGTAGTTTTACACACTGTTGTCTTAATTTTCTACTTATTTCTCCTCTCGTAGATCTGCTGGTAGACCTTTCGTTGAAATAAGCAGTACATTTGTAAGAAATACTGTTAATTATGTCACCTTTAATTTATTGTTGTGTGTACATAAATAAATAACTTCCATTTATTCCACTTTTTCCGATCCCACAAGCCTCTACCTGGAATGTATCCATTTTATCCCACCATCTCCGTCATCGCCTGCCGTAGCCTCGTATATTTGCCTACGGGATTCAGTTCTGTACAATTTGGGCCCACAGTACGTTCGAAGAATTGCGAAGCTAAAGTAGCAGTGGGCGGGACACATTGCTCGCAGAAATGATGGCCGATGGGACAGTAAAGTTCTGGAGTGGCGACCGCGTACTGGAAGGCGCAGCGTGGGTAGGCCCCCCACAAGGTGGACCGACGACCTGGTGAAGGTCGCGGGAATCCGCTGGATGCGGAAGGCGCAGGACCGGTCGTTGTGGCGGTACTTAGGGGAGGCCTATGTCCAGCAGTGGACGTCTTTCGGCTGAAATGATGATGATGATGTACGTTCGGCTCGCGGCAGACATGTCATGGCCAGGTCCATTGCAGCTTGGCAGCCTTTTAGCTACGTCTACTTATTATTTGTGTTTTACAGCGCAGTATAGTGTTTCGAACACATCTAGTATACTGCGCTCCATCGTTCGTTGGCAGACCTTGAGTTTGGACTTCTGGATGTTAGTCAAAGACCAAGTCTGTGCTCCATTAGTTAAAACGAGGAGAACACATATGTCCACGAGCTTACGCTTCAGAAGCAAGGGCAAGTCTCCTTTGAACAGCTCTAGCATTTTCTGCGCGTCTAGCAACTTCCTTGTCTTGTCTCGCCTGAAGGAGACTACCTGCAAATTTCGGTTAGGTTAAGTAAAACCCTGGAGGCTGGAGACCTTCGGGTTACGCCGACCACTTCCCGTGTAAGCAGATAAATTGCTTCAATCATTGCGCTATGCTGCGAGTTTTATTTAATAAAAAAAGCTTCGTTTCAGTAAACTCGTGATATTAGATACTCCTCCGGTTAGCGGAAGCACTTACTGGAGAGGGCTTTGTGCACTTTTATTAGACTTATTAGACTAGAATGGAGGACATTCTAGCTCCCATTAGTGTTTTTAAACGAATCCCGGTGCCTGGAATTTCCTTTGTGTTCAATTTCAGTTTCCGGAGTCAGTATTACATGAAAGGACGATGCGCCGATGTGTTATTTTGGTCCAAGGTCCAGTGGGGTAATTATGTAATGCATTCACATTGACATTAGCTTTCATTTTGAAATGATAGCAATATTCATTGCGTGGTACATAGTTGCCAATAAGACGAATTGTCAAAACACACGCTGCAATGAACATACAAATCCTATTGATTGCGATCGCGAGCGAGTAACGCAATTCGGCAGCTGGTCCAGTTCATATTTACTTTGACACAATTAAGAGTAAAATATTTTACGCGAGCAAAGCCGCGGGTACAGCTAGTCAATATTAAGGTCATCCATAATATTAAGACCGCCCATTTTTGACGACGTCTGTGGTCTAGTGGTTCGATTCTCACAGGACACAAATATTTGTGTGATGAACATAAGTGTTTGTGTGGGTCTGGGTGTTTCTTATATTATAAGTATGTTTAAGTATTTATGTATTATATCCATTGTCTAGAACCCATAGCACAAGCTCTGCTTAGTTTGGGACTAGATGGTGCTGTTTAAAAATGTCCCAAAAACATTTATTTATTTATTGTACATATCTTTTTAAGTCATATATTATTATGTTGCTTGTATTTTTTGTGTACAATAAAGATTATTTCTATTGTATTGTATTGTCATCCAAATATTATAGTGTTGGTGGATTAAATCCATCAAGTCTGCCCAGACCGAAGTAAGAACCATAAAATAGTGATAACATGGGAACAGCTATCATAAGTTGTCAACTTGGCTAGGGGGGCAGCTCCATGTAGTGCACCTACACGTAACAGGTGTAATAACATTGTATTACCGCATCTCAGCCTACTTGATCGCGGTCAATTAGCGTATAACACAATGTAAAAATTGTTTCTGAATAAATAAATTGAATTGAATTGAATTGAATATGAGTGTAGTCAATTATATTCTTGACCTTTCGTGGCTTGATTGTATTCGTCTTAAGAACTTAAGAAGCCATACATTAGTTTGCAGAATATTTCATTGGTGTAAATCGTGTAAGTTATTCTCCCGATATATATCTATTGTATATATACCGTCACCCAGTGAACGTAAATAAACATTGCATTCACTGCCGTCACCACTTAAATTAAATTAAATTAAATTAAATTCATTTAAATTAAATTCATTTATTAATTGTGACTACAGAGGCCCACATGTTAGTAAAAACTTAACAAACTACGGGTTAGTATTTAAAATAAATTGAACAACACCTGGTTGCCCTTGTCGCACAAAATGCTTCAATATAGGAGCATCATGTTGCTCAGATAAATGTTCGCTAGCGTACGATTTACAGTTCTTGGTGCTATGATTTAAGTATGCCAATGTACCTTAGATGATCCAATGTACCCATAATTTATACGTTGTTCCTGTTTACTATGTTCATGGTGTACAATATTCTGTCTATCTATCTACTTATGCTTTCTCAGTTTGTAGCGGCGTTAATAAAAAAATAAAAAACCTCCAACACAACCCATTTTTTTGACGATGTGTTTTTATTTGAATTATATTATATTTTAGTTGACATTCATTTTTTTTTATTATACTAAATTTTGACATTGTATTTCAAGAGCTTTTAGTAGTTTGATCACTGTAAGTGTGACCATAAAGTAGCCATTAATGTATTAATTACTTTACTTTAGTGAATTTGTCTCACTCATTAACCTACATTTTTCTCACACAATTCCTTCCAGATCATGTAACAAACCTTTGTATTTATTTATTTATTATTTATTTATTTGTTCAGTGGTATACATAACAAAAACATTCTAAAGATGTAAACATAAACTCATTAGAGTTTTACCGTACATCAGTATCATCGACTATACAAACAGGTAAACAAAAATATAGTTAACAAGGTAGGATATGTAATAGTACATTACTGTCGAGGCCTGAAATGAAGCAATTTACGGCCGAGTAATATTGGAAGTACGAGGCGAAGCCGAGTACTTCCCAAGTGATTTTGAAAGGACGAGGCGCAAGCCGAGTCCTTTTTAACTTAACGAGGCCGTTAATTGCTATTTCGGCCGAGACTTGTATAGTACTTTTCTCTCAATTGCGAGGAAATACAACACAAATTAATTCAACAGTACGTGGGACACTCAGAAAGTTTTGCGAAACTAAAAAAAATTGTTCTATACGTACATATATTTTTATCAAATCTTTTCAAAGTACTTTCCACCAGCCTCTATACAAAGATTCATGCGCCTAAACCAGTTTTCAAAACACTTTTTCCAGTCCGCCGCAGACACCTCGTTTACAGCCTGCTCGAACGCAGCCAGCGCATCTTCCGGCGACGAAAATTGTATCCCTTTGAGCTGATTTTTTATTTTTGGGAATAAAAAGAAGTCACACGGTGCTAGATCAGGGCTGTAAGGAGGGTGACCCAGGAGTTTGACTGGCGTGCTGTCCAGGAAGTCCCTCGTTTTGAGTGCGGTGTGCGCAGGTGCATTGTCGTGGTGGAGCAGTAGCCCGCGGAGCCCTGTGTTTGGTCGCTTGTTGCTTATAACAGAGAAAACTTCTGGCAAACATTTGGTAGTATACCATTCGGCATTAATGCTTCTTTGATCCCGTAAGGGAATTGATACCAAGTGGCCAGTCAAATTAAAAAAGCTAGCGATCAAAATCTTACCCCCGCTTCTAGATCGCTTCACTTTGGTAGGCGTTGGCTCATTTTGAAACACCCAAACAGTCGACTGGCGCTTGGTTTCTGGGTCGTATTGATAAATCCAGGACTCATCACCTGTAACGATGTCGTAAACACGCCGAGACGAGCCTGATTCAAATTTGTTAAGCATATCACGGCACCATTCCACCCGGGCCTGCTTCTGAGCATCGGTGAGGTTGTGCGGCACCCAGCGTGATACTATCCTCCTCACGCGAAGATGGCTGTGTAGAATCTCGTGAACGCTTCCCGATCCAATCTTCAATATTTGTTGAATCTCCTGATATGTAATTCGCCTATTGTCTTGGATTAAATTTTTCACTGCTAGCACGTTTTCTTCGGTAACAGCCGTCAAAGGGCGACCGCTTCTTTCGTCATCCCCCAAAGTTGGTCGACCGCGCTTGAATTCGTTATACCAACGATACACGGTTGCCTTGGAAGGGCCTTCATCCATGAATGCCATTTGAAGTCTATCGTACGATTCATCCGGTTTCAGGCGACACTTGAAATCGTATAAAATCATAGCTCTAAAATGTTCCCGGCGCAGATCCATATTTCAGTGAGACACAATACTTTGAATTAACTCGCAAAAAATGTGGAGGGAAATTTTGAAATTGGAACTTACTTATTTTTACTTATAAATAATCATATTTTCGAAAAACATTATAACTGGCCAGTCTCCCATATATAAAAACTTTTTTTCGCAATACTTTCTGAGGGGCCTGGTATCTCATTTTCATTCACACCAATTCGCCCGCGCGCGGTTCTTGTTCTATTTTCAAAGTTTTGAAAAAAAAAATGCGCGTCCAGCCTGTATAATGATAAATATTTTGAACCTAAAAGCACCTAATTTATGTACTTAAAAACCTCGGTAGCATAATTTAAAAAATAAAAAATGTCCAGCAATTTCTATTATTGTCCTGTTGGATATTACCGGCCTGTTATTTCGTTTCGTACGGAAAAGAGCCGAACCAATTTCCGAGCAAGTGGGAGAAAATAATATTATAGCCAATGTCTCAAGCTCTCAATTCAACCAAACAAATTTAACGATAACAAACCTTATCATATTATTGATTTTGTACTCTTGAAAAAAAAAACTTACTCCAGAAAAAAAACCGTTATTTTTTCATGTTTTTTTTCACCTTTATAACCGTTTTTTTACAACTCTATACGTTACTGTAGTTTTGAATTGAATTTTAATTGGATTGTATTTTAATATTGTTAACATAGTTCTTAAGTAAATAATGCTACTAACCCTATGAGTCCTGGTTACTCGAAATAAATGAATAATAATAATATACACAATGGTGCTGATTCTGTTGTTTAAAAACTAAACTAATTTAGTCTCACTATGTCTCTTACTAACAAAATCATTAGAAAAGTATGAAAAGTTTACATCTTTTCATTATTTTTACATGCAAGCGGGTTTTTTATTCAATGATGTTTGTAAGAAAGAGATAAAATTAGATCAGAAGAAGTTTACAATAAAATCGGCACTACTGACCAATATTGCAGTGCCTAAAGTAAGCGCAAATATATCGTCAATATAAATTGCTTATTGAAAAATGTTGTTTCAGGGTTGGTGTTCTTGCAATACCGGAACGAAACGAAACGAGCCTTGCTGCCCAACGAAATTACTTCTATAGATACAGTTAAAGCACTATTTGTACGAAGTTTTCCAAAGCAACTAACTATGCAGTATATGGACAGTCCTATGGTTAAGATTTATATACACGACTCTTCAAAAGATATGTTCTACGAGCTTGAAGATGACAGGTTAGTGCTATTTTATTTATTATGCTACGGCTTCACCTGCGTTTTAACGCGATAATAAGAGCAGTACGCAGATATGGCCAACAGTTTAGCGTTATAATGTAATGCGTGATTACTAATGACGTTAAAGCTATAACTTAGAACACAGTTGGAGCCGTAGCATTATTGTATTGTATTTTTTTCAAGTTGGGTTCACACTTGCGTTATTGCGTACAGCCAATGATCGCAATAATTAAGGCCCATTTTTTTTTCAAATTCATCGTTAATTTGAAGGCTACATTTCCGTTTGGAGTGTGTCTAGTAAGTTATTGTACTTGGGTAATTTTAAGGGGACTTAGTTTTCCGCATGTTAAAACGGTAGTTTTTAATTAGATTTCGATGAAAAATACACTCATAGAATACGTCTGATAGCTACTCTTGATAGCAAGTGAGCATTTCGCCATACTGTTTTTTTATTATATCTAAAAATCTGACCGTTACAATAACCGCAACATGTACCTGTATGCACATGTTACCTACTAACATAGTTTTTAAGTTTTTTTTTACCAACATACCTAAATGGAGATTCTCCGAATAAATAAATGAATTGAATTGAATTAAATAACTTATTAGATAGACTCGAGGGTCTAATGTTGATAAATTACACGTTATTTAACTATTATTTTCAACATAGAGATTGAAGCTGGTTCACCGAGTTTCGCCAATTACGTGTGGTCGGGTCGCACGCTCAGGATGCACAATAATATATGCAGGAGTGGCCAGCACACACCTGATCTGCCAAAGTCACTAAGCCGTGGCTACATACACCTATGTTTAGTGTATATATATTAACGCGAGAATTAACGGCTTTAAACTTGATTGTGGCCCCAGCATTAAGGTTGTACCACAGACATTAGACTAAGTGCTGCGAACAACCATAGTGAAGCCAACAAAAACCGTGCTCCTTCATGTACAACCAGTGCTCACGCACACACATGCACCTTAAACCGTGCTCACCACTTTCAGTTCACATGTCGCGGCATCGTCCAGTAAGCATCGCGAAAACAAATATCCTTCAGGTGCGTGGTGTGTACGTGAGCACTGGTTGTACATGAAGGAGCACGGTTTTTGTTGGCTTCACTGTAGTTGTTCGCAGCACTTAGTCTATATTTTTTTTTTTTACTATGTCTGTGGGTTGTAATTACGATTTACGCGCACATTTTGTAACGTGACAATCTATGTCATATTAAACGTCAGTTTGACGTATTCCACAAACACCGAAACGGCAATTGCACCTGCGCTTTTCGTAATAGCCCGAGGTGCAGTGCTATTCAGTTAAAGACTGGTGCTCACCGTGCTCTTCGTAGAACAATTCAACATTTGACGCAAATTACAAACTTGGTGCGTATGCGTGCGTTCGCAGATGTGTATAATCTCGGATGAATAAAAAAGGCGGACGGAATCTCGCTAAATAATAAGTGAAGCATCCATAGTAAGCCGGCTCGCTTAAAAGTACGGGCCGGCACGCAAACATTCACATCCATAGTATGCCAAAAAGCCGAGATTACGCAAAAAAACTATTGTGACGGTAGTCATTGTTATAGTGTCACAAATAAAATAACAGTATAAATCTGTAGGCGTAGCATGACCAATTCTATGTCTATTCTTCCAAGAGTAGACAAAGCTCTTTCTATACGTCAAGATATCTCTTCTTCTCGAGCATGAGGCGACCCGTCGACTCGAGTTTCTACGTAGACAAAGTGACAGATCTTTTTCCTTAGCAACGAGAACGTAGCTAGTGCCGTACAAATTCTACCAAATCCTACCATATTATTACGTTTCGTTATCTAGAAAAAGGTGAATCGAATAAGTTTTGAAACATTTTGTACGTAATTCAAAGCAACAACAATACGCATTTTGTAGTCATGGATGTCAAGGTCGAAGGATGCGTTTTACAAAGTAGTGATGCGACTCGAAAGATGATATAAATAGTAAGAATGTGACCTCGGAGATGACGGCTGATAGAGATGTATGGAAGAAAAATACATGCTGCGCCGACCCAAAAATAAATTGGGATAAGGGTAGGAGGATGATGAAAATGAGTGAATTTGCGAAAGTTTAAAAACTTCTAACGTATAACTTAAATAAAACATTCCAACTTTTTGACCCTTTATGTAAACTTTAAATACTTTACGCCGAGAAAATAGATAACGCTACCGCCAGTTCTGAATAAGAAGCTATTACACTTTTCGGGCGTGAATAATCCCGGCTTTTGCTATGAACCGTCTCCCGGGTAAATCTTTCCCACTTTCCCGCTCTCAGATAACCCTAATATACGGATTAATGTCGGTTTAAAATGCTTTCGTTGCTTCAGGAAGTACAATTAGCCCTTATCTCATGCATGCTGTAGTGCTGACTCGCGTTGGGCTGTAACGAATTAGTGTTGAGCTAATTATTTTAACCAGTATAGACTTACAGTATCACATGTATACGGTACGTTTGATAAAATCCTAAATACTTTACCTGTTGGTGTTTTATTTAGTTTTTTATGTGATTTTTTAGTCAATTTTAACATTTTATCTTTATTATAAAATTATGAAATAATTAAATAAATATTTTGGGACATGTTTAAACGGCACCATCTAGTCCCAAACTAAGCAGAGCTTGTGCTATGGGTACTAGACAATGGATATAATACATATATACTTTGTTTTTTTCGTTAATACATACTTATAATACATAAGAAACACCCAGACCAACACAAACACTTATGTTCATCACACAAATATTTGTGTTCTGTGGGAATCGAACTCACGACCTCTTGATCAGCAGTCCGACACTCGAACCACTAGACCACAGACGTGGTCGAGTGCTGTTATTCCACTGCTGTTGGCCTTAAAAGGTTACATTCAGTACAACTTACGCGCGCCTATGTGTGTGTCGGCGAAAATTTTGTGCCGTGCCGCATGCGGGCAGACTTCGATTGTTTTTTTTATGCTTCAACTTTGAGCAGAACTTTGAACAAAACATCACTCTTTGTCTTATTACTCTAAGCTAGTAAATTAAAAATGGTTATAGTTGCAGAAAATAATAATATTGCACAATTATTATTGTATAGTCCCTAACTTCAATACGATTTTTGACCGTTTGGTCAATATCATTGCGCAGCAACAAAAATTGCACAATTATATTGTAGGTGTATTGGCCTCCTTGCTACGCTCCTTGCTACGCTCTTTGTTACGCTCCTAGCTACGCTCCCAGCTACGCCCAGGTTTGACGAACGTCTCCGCTAAACAAGCTTCTACGAACGAACTGACTGGAGATTTAATATAACACTAAACTTTTTTATTTAACGTTATAACCATGAGCATCAATTTATGTGGTTCAATTAATAGTTTATACAGAAATATTCATTTCGCTATTTGAATTACGGAGATTTTTCACATCGCTTACCATTTGAGTAGGCTTTTATTTACACTGTGCGGGTAACATGCGCATGTTGTGGCATTTGCGCATGTTATATGCATTTATTCTTGTAAACGATCATATTAATAAAAATCCAGTGCTTTATGAATGTTCAGCATTAACCTGCGCATGTGGCCCGTACCCGTTACATGTACCCATCATCATCATCATTTCAGCCCAAAGGCGTCCACTGCTGGACATAGGCCTCCCCCAAGCAGTTTGGGGGGATATGCCATAATCGCCACGCTTGGCAGGCGGGTTGGCCATCGCAGTTGGTTGGTTAAATACTTAGAGAAAGCTGCTGCCCATCCTCCGGTGAATCCCTTAATCGCCTTTTACGACACCCATGAGAAGATATAGGGTGAAGCAATTCTTTACCTCCGGCACCACACGGAACCGGCACTACACGGAACTTCATGTACCCATGCACCATTATTCTATTAAAACCTTGACCATTATTTAACCTGGGCTTTGTAACCGAACATTTGTTCAACATTTAACTTTGACCTAGGATTACATTAGTTCATTCATTGTTCAATTAGAAACTTTGGGGAATTTGTGTGGATCGAGTCACTACCTCCGTAGGAGAATACCCCTTTTCCAAATCCCTACACCTCATCCCTGGGTGGTGCAAATCAGGTGACATACTGGTGGCCATGGCCGACGGCTTGCGACGACCCTCCCACCCAAGCGACCTAGTCGTGTTCCGGTACGATGCCCGGTGTAGCCACTTGAGAGGATGGGTCGAAATATTTCACTGCCAACCTCTCAACTTTGCTGGGCAAACGTTTACCATCGTCAACTGCACCATCGCTTAACATCAGGTGAGGTGGCGGTCAACGCAAGCCCGATAATTATAAAAAAAAGAAACATAAATGACTCGCATTGTAGTAATAATTGAAAGGTGAGGATCAAAAGCTCACCATTTCACTTTTGATAATATCTTTTTTTTCTTTTTCGACTTGAAAAATAAAATTCATCATTTGGCAAAGCATTTTAAAACAAAATATGTCTATTAGTATAAAGAAAAAGCATAAAAAAGGTTATGGCAAAATGTAACATATCCTACTATTACATAGAGTATATTATTTTGGCCGCTAAAAGAATCGAAAAGCCTGGAGCTTTAGGCGCACCGGCGCTCCGCTGGCGGGGTCTGTCAAAACTGTCAACTTTTTTAAAGTTTCCGTTAGCGGTTGCCAGTTGCAGCAAAAAAGGCCCATTTTACTTTTGCCGCAATTTTTTAATAATCCTTTGACGATACGTAGAGCAAGACTGACTCTGCGGAGGATACACGCGGGGTAAAGTCGCTCGACGCGTTGCGGTTCCGATTGCGGAAACCAGCAATATGACACAACTGGTACTTTGTCAGTTACTAGTTGCGGCAATTTTGAATTGTATTTGTCACCGAGTGCAGAAACCGAAAACTGTTGTCGATCACCGAAACTCACAGCTAGAGTTTCTATGTCTGTCCAGTTTCTTAAAATTATATGAAAACCTCATAAAAATCTAGTAGCGAGTTCAGTGCTGGACATAGACCTCCCCCAAGCATCGCCACTACTACCTATCCTGCGCTTTCCGCATCTAGCGGATTCCCGCGAACTTCACTAGGTCGTCGGTCCACCATGTGGGGGGCCTACCCACGCTGCGCCCTTCAGTACACGGTCGCCACTCCAGAACTCATTGCCCCATCGGCCATCCGTTCTGCGTGCGATGTGCCCCGCCCACTGCCGCTTAAGTTTGGCAATTCTTCTGGCTATGTCGGTTACTTTCGTTCTCCTACAAATCTCGTCATTTCTGAATCAAACGTACAGGTGTCGAATAGCTGTCTAGTATTCGCGCGATGATTGTGCGATAGTGTCATGTCACGAATAAAGTGCCAAACGGGTTTCGCGTGAGCTTGCGATTGTAGCATAGTCGCGTTGTATTAGGACAATGCCTAATTGTGTTAACTCTGGGAATTGAAGTGTTCGAAAGGTTATACTTAGTTATGTGAATTAGAATATAATTAGTTTTGCGTGTAAAAGTTATAATATAGCATTTGGCTAATTGGTTCAATCAATCAATAATTTCAGCCGAAAGACGTCCACTCAAAGACATTTGTATACTGAGTCCACTACTTATTTTACGTCAGTATAGTAACTTTATGCGTCCACTGCTGAACATAGGCCTCCCCCAATTAAGGGGGGATATGTTTTAATCGCCACGCTTGGCATGCGGGTTAGCGACCGCATCTAATTGGTTATTAAAGCAATAATTTTGAATGAGGTCGAGACCGTGCTGGAGACAATAGCATCCTTATTGGTTCCTATTTCTATGACTAAATAAATCTATACTACAAATGTCTTACAAGGTATGTAATGTTGATTTTATTTTTTATCTTTTATAATAATCATATTGAAGTATATTTACGGGACTTGTTGCACAATAAAATCAAAACATAACAAACATTTTGACTAACCTTGACGTTGTATGAGTGAAATTCGCGAAAGTTTAAAAACTTCTATAATAATCATGTATATGATATGTGATATGGCTATGTGTATATAATATAAAGTATTTATGACACTTACTTCTTAGATAACATAGTTCTTATTTTTTGGGTATATAATCATTGGTTGATTTTATAAGTATTTTAATGTCTTTGTTTTACTGGTTTGACACCCGCTCGTCACTTGGGGTTGACACTGAAAATCAGCGCTGTGTTGTGACTCATGTCACGACAACACAGCATCATGGTGAGTGTCAACCTCTTTGCCGCAGCTACGACATGCAAAGTTACTTTTGCTTTTTTATTACAACTTTGTATCACTGTAATTCCTAAAATAAACTTTTTTTTTTTTTCGGTTGGAAATCCTCTTGGATACCCTCCGTCTGGGGACGGCGGAGGGGTATGTCGGACTCCTACCGACTAAAACCACACGGTGGCCATCCTCTGCACAAAATAGAGGAGCTCCGGGAACTCCATTGGACCGCGCCGGTGTTCCTCTAGTGCTACGCCTTGGGCACGTCCCGGGAAAACAATATTGTTTCCCCCACAGCAGCTCGCGACCACCACGTACTGCTGTCCTCCCCAGGGTCGCTTAATAGACGCCTCGAGTCCCCCCACTCTTTATACCTAATGAAGTTATTTTTTGTGCACCTACCGTATGTCATCTTGTTGTGGCAATAAATAATTTTTCTTTCTTCTTCTTTCTTTCTTTATATTTGACTTAAAAGTTGTCATTTCGTCAGCAAACAAAGAACTTTAACGTTGGAAAACATATCTGTGGGTTTGCACCAAAAAACATTTAACATGTAATGTCTCGAAACTTGTCATATGAAACTAATGTCACAACTTGTTTTGTTGATTGTTACGTTCGCACTGCAGAAAACTGGGTAAATACTTTGAAAGATTTCAAGATTTGTTGTTGGCTGTGTTTGCACTGACTAAAAACTTATACATTGACATGTTTGTCTATAGATTTGTCACGGCTGACGTTCGCACTGATGCTTAATCATGTCTCGCAACTTGTATAAATCTCGTCTTTTGTGTTTTCCAATGAGGTCGGTAAACATGTATGGCCGAAAGCAGATACTTTGAAGTGTATCGAAATTTATTGTGAAACATGTCAATAGACTATGAAATATCAAACAAGTTTCGTTACAACAAGTTGTGTGATAATGCGAACGCGATTCGATACATTGACAGAAAACTGACTTTTCAACATGTTTTTATGTGAATATTTCGTCAGTGCAAACTCACAGTAAGGAAATAGCAATCCTTCTATTAATAAAAATAAGGTCCCAACAACAATCTCTGTGGAATCCCTGAAAGGAAATTGCAAAAGTAATAAGGTAGGTCCTACAAGCACGTCTGAAAGCCGTGACCTGTAGGATCCAGGATAATGGTTCAATCAATCAATCAACTCAACCTATCTTAGTCCACTGCTGGACATAGGCCTCTCCCAAGTTGCGCCACAACGCTCGGTCCTCTGCCTTCCGCATCCAGTCCCCCCCAGCCACGTTCTTTAGGTCGTCGGATAATGATTACTTAGAATATAATTAAGTAGCCCATCATAATTATTTCGCCTAAGGTCAAGTTTAATATAATTAATAAAATATGCTTTGTTGGACAGTATTTTTTACTGTTTATAAAAGTTACACAATTGTTTATAAAAGGGTTTTTTACACTATATAAAGTTCAAGCAATGTTCGTATTTGGCTTGAAGTTTGTATGGTGTGTACGGCTAAGAGTATCATCTCCACGTAAGAAAATGCTGTAGTAATTATGCCTATTTACAAAAAATCCATTCTTGTCGGTGAGATGTAGCAATTTCCATCTTTCTCTGTCCGATGCCAACTCCTTCACTTCTTTATGGGTTATAACTTCAGTATTCTCCTGAGGCGCATTAAAAGAGCTTCGACGAGTGACGATTTTTTTTGTTTTATTTTTTTGTATAAGGTGGCGAAATTTGCTAAAGGCCCACCTGATGTTAAGCAGTTACCTTTGCCCATAACAACTTCAATACCACCTAGGACCTAGGCTGTTGCCTAAATGGTACCGCAAGTCGGTTCGCCAAACTGAGACATGAAGATGGAAAGTCTCATGTGATTGTAATTTCACTGGCACCCGTATCCTTCAGACCGATACACAGCAATGCAAGCATCACTATTTGGCAGAGAAGTAGATACGGTGGTAGTACTTCCCCGAACGGGCTCTTTCACAATTAATAATTTCGATAATTAATTGATCGTTCGGCGCACCCTGGGCAGCCAGCCCTGCTACCAATCTGCTGACTGGCTTATAATTTTCCCACGGCTTGAGCTATTATCATTATGTAGCTCATGTCGACACGATAGAACAAGAAGTATTCTCCTTCAATGATCAACCTATTTTCGTCTGTTTTTTTTTTCCGTGGGAAATCATCATGGACGCACTACACCCGGGGTAGTTTCGTCTTGTTCATTCTCTCTTCCTCTTCCTCTGCCTCTAATGTCCCTCTATGATTTTAGTTACAAAGCTGTCATGGAGCAAGTGAGAACTAAAATTTGATTCTTAAGAGTGCAATAATAATGCCTCAGAAAGCTTTTCTAGCAACTAAAAACAAAAAAAACACGGAAACGTACTTTTTAATGAAGTCGGTTAAAAAGCAGGAAAATTCTTGGAAAGGCAGCTTTACAGTTTCGTCATAAAACAAACAGTGTTTACAGAAAATATTCATTTGCGGTATATTTTATGTGACCCATAAATTGTAAAAGCTTACTCATGCTAGAAAAATAGATCCAATATAGAATAGCGTATACGATATGGAGCAGTTATAAAAGTAAGTCAATAATATTTAGATCAGTAATCCGTGTCCAAAAATATCCAAACTAGTACAATCTAGGCACGCACTTGCATGGTGTCTCCAGAAGCCAAAAAAAATATGCTCCTTCGTGTACTACCAGCGCTCACATACACACCATGCACTTGAAGGATATGGTCACATACCTACCATATGGTCACATACCTACCATAGAAAATACATTTTCAACAGAGTTATGATTTTTATTTTCTTTCTTTCTGTACCTACATACAAGAAACCTCGAAAAACATGCTTTTTTCAACGTTTTTGTTCCTGCTCTATCTTCAAAACGGTAATACATACCAGCGTCAAACTTGATCTGATTATAGTGCATACTACGAGTATGTATAGTTTAACAACAAATAGGTACTAAAAACATGGCAAACGTAGACATATGTGGTGGAACCTGCGTAAGAAAGAGATGTAAAAATTGACATTTCGCGTACGAACTCTCGTAAATTAAATCATTTTCTATGGGGTATTAGGTCGATGGGTGGTACGGAACCCTTACTGTGTGAGTCCGACTCACACTTGGCTGGTTTTTTCATTAGTCACCCTATTTTTCCAGTTACTCAGATAAACAGGATATCCTTACGGCAACGACTATACAGCCCAATAGACGCCTAATGTTGAATATAATGCGTACAATAAATTCTGCCACTAGCTGAGGCTACTGCCATCCGATTGGCCCTACCAAGGCGGCTATTGGCTAATCACTAACGCGGCAGTTTTCACGGCTCATGTAAGTGGTCGAAACTGATTTGAAGATTTCAAGTGGCGAATAGCGGCGTAGGTCGCCGCATTAGTGAAATTTCATAAATGTGTTGCAAACATCGGTCGCCTGTTATTAGGCGTCTATGGGCTGTATGGTCGTTGCCTTACGGGCATTCGTTTGTTTTACGTTTTCCATCCACTATATGAATACATTTTTTATCTCCAATATGAACAACTAAAGGCCACTGGCATCCCTATGAAAAGCCACGTATAATATGATATTCTTATATATATATACGAACCGACTTGCGGTACCATTTAGGCAACAGCCTAGGTGGTATTGAAGTTGTCATGGGCAAAGGTAACCGCTTAACATCAGGTGGGCCTTTAGCTCGTTTCGCCATCCTATACTATAAAAAAAAAAAAAAAAAAAAAGAATAAAAAAAATAAAAAAATTATAATAAATTTTAATAATGTAATAGCATGTAATAATGATAAATGAAAATGTAATTTTATTTACTTAAAATGTGACTTATAATTATTATTTTATTATTTTAACGCATTTAACGCATGCGAAGCGAATTCTAAAGATTTAAATTGTGGAAAGAAAAAAAAAAAAAAAAAAAAAAAAAATCGCGGAGGATAATTTCGATACCACGAGCAGTGTTCACGGTAGCTTAATGGCTAAAGCACTGACGTACTGAGCCAGGAGTCGCAGGTTCGAATCCTGCTCGTGAGCGTTTTTTTTTTTTTTGACTTATAATAATTACTATTATCAATAAATAACTATGAACTATCACAGAGCTGTATCTTTTGAACGGTAATATATAGCCGGTTGAAATTTTATCAGAATATGTGTTGCCATATACCTACTGTACTGCAACTGTTGGACTACTGATTTGTTGGACTGCCTCGTTGGTCTAGTGGTCGCAAGCGCGACTGCTGAGCGTGGGGTCCTGGGTACGATGCCCGGGTCGGGCAAAGTGTTATTGGGTTTTTTCATTAGGAAATTCTCAGTAGCAGTCCGGAGTATGGATTTGTGCCCGGTTAATGGCAATAGGCTCGCCCCCTATTACATGGGACTATAACATAACTGGCGAAATGTGGGTGTACTATACACCTCTGCCTACCCCTTCGGGGAAATACAGGCATGAAAATGTTGTTATGTAAAATAAAAAAGTCTAAAAACAAAGGGGGTCCCCATACAAGAAACCTCGAAAAACATGGATTTTTTTCAACGTTTTTTGTTCCTGCTCTATCTTCAAAACGGTACTACATACCAATGTCAAACTTGGTTTGATTAAAGTGCTTATTTTGTAATTTAGCAACAAATACTATAAACAGGGCAAACAGAGACATATTTATGTGGTGGTACCTACGTAAAAATGAGATGCAAAAATTCACATTTCGCGTACGATCGTTGATGTCTTTTGATAAACTCTCGTAAATTAAATCAGTTTCTTTGGCGTATCAGGTCGATGGGTGGTACGGAACCCTTACTTCGTGAGTCCGACTCAAACTTGGCCAGTTTTTTTAAAGTATAGGATGGCCGAATGAACTAACTGAGTTAACAGCTTAACATCAGGTGGGCCTTTATCTCGTTACGCCATCCTATACTATTGTTATATTTTATGGGAGCGGGGAAACGGACGTGCAATCAAACCGCAAGTCATTTGCATACTGTTTATTTTACAATGCTCTCTGTTCCACTCCACGCGCGTCAACACACAAAGGTGTCGTACGCACACTACAATATATGTATAACACTCCCCCACATAGTTTAGAAAAATGGCTTTTTCTCCCACTTGTTTGGAAATTGGTTCATTATTCAAAAAAAAGAATACAACAATCGGCTCTTTTCTGTACGCAACGAATCATTATACAGGCTGGATGCGCATTTTTTTTTCAAAACTTTGAAAATAGAACGAGAACTGCGCGCGTGCGAATTGGCGTGAATGAAAATAAGATACTGTTGAATTAATTTGTGTTGTGTTTCCTCGCAAATGAGAGAAAACCACTATACAAGTCTCGGCCGAAATAGCAATTAACGGCCTCGTTTGGTTAAAAAGGACTCGGCTTGCGCCTCGTCCTTTCAAAATCACTTGGGAAGTACTCGGCTTCGCCTCGTACTTCCAATATTACTCGGCCGTAAATTGCTTCATTTCAGGCCTCGACAGTAATGTACTATTAATTAACAGGCAGAACACGTCGTTTTGATGGGGCTGTGTTGTTGCTGTTTTGATGTAAGATTCTGTTGGCCGGTTTCTACAACCTTCTCAATTTCTACTTCTGTGCGAAGCGGTTTTGGTAGGTTGGGACTCATTATCCTTGAATCTCCTGGTGTCATCATCATGTTTACGGAGGCGCGCACCGACTTTTTCCACACCAGCATGCGCAAGCGGTGCGCGTACTTGGTGCGCAGGGTGCGGGCCAGCTCCAATACTGTCCTGGCGATGATTGCTGGGCGACTGGACTGCCCGTACATCAGGCACTGCTGTAACAGACATGTTGCTGGGAGTGCCTATTATTATATTTATGTATATATTGTAGGTGTCTGTCTGTATCTTTTATGTCTGTATTTTGTGTCGTTATGTGAAATAAATGCATTTTATTATTTATTTAATGGCTCAACACTCGTACCCTCTCCTAACCTCTTCGGTGGGTGTTGGCTGTTGGGCACCTACGGAATCGTCGTTCTCACCCGTTACGCCTGCGGATTACAATTGCGGCGATGAGCTACTGTCATCGGTTTCAATATCCACGTGCCAATATTTTTTCTCGTTTTGCACCTCTGAATCGCCTTCAGCTTGAAATCGTCGAATCTGGGTCCTAATTCACGTAATTTCATGACGCGCCGATCAAGTTGCAGTGACGCTGCAGTTCGTTTCTGACAGCGATTGCCGTAGATAAGAGAATACTAAAAGCATTGTTTTATTCGAAACTTAACTGCAACTGCACTTCTTTCGTTACGTGAATTGGCCTACTGGTCGATGTGTCGAGTTACCTTGCTTTTTTTTTTTTTTTTTTTCGAATGGGCTCTCGCAGGTGGGACCGAAGTCCCATTTCTGCTTAACCGGACTTAGTTGGCGGAGAGTCCCATGTGGGACTCCATTCGCCGAAGGTTTTTTCCCTACATACTTACAAACTAGATGCGCGCGGCATCAATACCGCGCGTAAGCGGGCGCCCCCCGAGGGGGGGGCTCGAACCTCGCTGGGGCATTGCAGGGGGACCCCGCAGTTCCTATGTCCCCCTAGCAGCCGTTGCTGCATCGAATTGGTTTCCTCGAAAGTAGCGGACTTTCGGTCCCTATCGGGTGACGTGCTAAACGCCGTGAAGCGGCAAGCCTCGCCGGCGAGGCTAAGACCTACCTAGAAAACCTAACCAGTGGCTACGCAATAGCCTGCTCCTAGGAACTACTCTAGAGCATAGGGCCGGTCTCGCGTGACGAGATTATCTCCGGTTGCTTACACCGTGAGGGCGTCCCCAGGGGGGAGCTCGGACCTCGACTCAGGGTGCAGCAGG
This sequence comes from Asteroscopus sphinx, assembly GCA_949699075.1. Taxonomy (NCBI): domain Eukaryota; kingdom Metazoa; phylum Arthropoda; class Insecta; order Lepidoptera; family Noctuidae; genus Asteroscopus; species Asteroscopus sphinx. Next base: position 5,860,038 of record OX453002.1, read on the forward strand.
GGGACCCCGCCACTGATCCCCCCAGCAGCCGGTGCTGCGTCGGCATGTGTTTCTGTTTCTCGAGAGTCGGACTCTCGGATTCTGTGTGTGTGTCGCGTCGGTCCTCGCCGGCGGGGACGATATTTTGGACGACGGCGTCGGAGTGTGCTTGTACTTTTATCTGACTCCTGGAGGAGTGTAATAGCGTCATCGGGCTCAATGAGTGTGTGTCTGGGACGTCGGGTTTTGCTAATAGCAGATGGCTGGTAGACGGTGGCCGCCACGACCAAGGGGTTGGGGTGCTTGGGAGCGGAATCGAAATAGCGTTTTGAGACACGCTTGAAAAACTGCTTGATGGTCGGCAGTTTGAGGTCTAGGTGGAGGTCGACATTGCGTACGTACCAGGGGGCGCCTACGGCCCTTCGCATGAAACGGTTTTGGAGGGTTTGGAGTATGTGAATTCTCACCGGCTTAACGTGTGCGAACACAACGCTAGCATAGGCGAGTATGGGGCGGATACAGGTGGTGTATATCCTTACTTTGAGAGGAGTGGGCAACTTACTGTGCGCATTGAGTAGGGGGTGGAGACGTCCGAGGACGAAGGCGGCACGGTTTTTCACCTTGCGGATATGCGGTCTGAAAGTCAGTCTACGGTCAAGGATCACGCCAAGGTATTTGGCTTCTCGTTGCCATGGGATCTGTTTTCCGAACATTGAGACTGGTACGCTTAATTCTTTACGATACTGTGACAGGGGTCTCTTATCGAAGAGGACCGCTGCACTTTTTTCGGGATTGACTTCGATTCTCCATTTCCGGAACCAGTCACCTAGGGTGTTGGCCGCGGATTGGAGGGTACGAGAAATAGCGACATGGCTCCTGCCGGAGTAATAGATTGCCGTGTCGTCGGCGAAAAGGGCAATACGGGCTGCACCGCATTTTGGAATATCGCTGGTGTACAGCGTGAACAGTAGGGGGGAGAGCACGGAGCCTTGTGGCACACCGGCGTGAATGGGATGGGGGGAGGAGAGAGCCCCTTCTATGCGATAGCAAAAGGTACGATTCGATAAGTAGTCTCGGATGATGAGCACGAGACGATGTGGCACATTCATAGTGTACAGCTTATATAATAAGCCGTTGTGCCACACTTTATCGAAAGCCTTTGCTACGTCGAAAAAGAGAGTACCGGTCATTTGACCGCGTACGAAGCCTGCACTGATGTGTTCTACAATGCGGTGCAGTTGATTAACGCAGCAGTGCTTTGTACGAAAGCCAAACTGCTCGTCGGGAAGGAGTTTATTTGAGTCGGCGAAATCTTTGAGTCGCTTATAAATAAGCTTCTCGTAGATTTTACCGAAGACATTGAGGAGACTAATCGGCCGGTAACTACTCGGCTCGGCTTTTGGTTTGCCCGGTTTTGAAATACCGATTACCGTAGCCTGTTTCCAAGCCTGGGGAAAGATGTTGTTTTTAAATGCCGCATTGAAGATGACGGTCATTAGAGCGATTAGGGTGGCAGGGAAACGTTTCAACACCTTATTGGTGATGCCGTCTGCGCCGGGGGCTTTTTTGGGCTTAAGATCCTTGACTATAGAGAGAACTTCGTCAGGGGTGATCGGTGGGAGCGGGTCATCAGGGTCATCTATTGGGGGGGGGGGAGGGCTGACCTACGCTCTACTTCTGAATTAACCTTGTCAAGGTGGGTTTGGCTTACGGGAAGCGTACTGAGAGTGCACTGAGACTCCAAGCTGTCGGCTAAGCATTCGGCTTTTTCGTCATCATCAAAGGCCGGCCTTTGATTGGGTCGATTTAGGGGGGGCATAGCTGCCGTGGTCTCGCATTTGAGTTTGCGTTGAAGTGCCCAGAAGGCTAAATGAGACGGTTGGATTTCGCTGACTTCCTTGTCCCAGCGATCCTCCCGTACCTGAGCTACACGTCTTTTTACAGTATTCTGCAAAGAGCGCATATGGGCACGGTTGGCTTCGTTGGGAAAAGCGTCATAGGCACGGATGGCCGCGTTCCTCTCGGTCCTCAACTCATTTACATCGTCCGGCAGTTTCAGACGCTGGTCATCCAGCATCGGAACCTGCCGTGAGCATTCGCCCACTACGGACTGTACATGGTTGGTGAGCGAGGTGATCGCGGCCACCGTATCCGCGACTGTCTCGATGGAGTCAGGGATTGAATCTAGTTGGGGGGATGAGGTAGATTTGAGGCGGTCCTCTAGTCTCCTCCAATCGGTTATTGTTTTAGTTAAGGGTGGAGTACCGGGATCCGAGGGACCACCTCGGGGACCCAGTTGAATGATCACAGGTCGGTGATCTGAGTCTAATTCTTGAATTACCTCGATAGAGCGAATACCGAGGTTTACGCGCTTTAAGAGGGCTATATCTAGGATGTCGGGCCGTTGCCCTACTGTGTCGGGAAAGTGAGTGGGACGCATCGGGGCGATGACGTCAAAGGAAAGTCTGTCGCTAAGTGCTTCTAATTGAACACCAGCGGTGTTATTGGAGACACAGCTCCATGAGCAATGTTTGGCGTTTAGATCGCCTGCTATAATTACAGAATTACTAAGATCGAGTAAGGATTTTAGGTCGTCCTCGAGCAGACTCGCGGGTTTGTTTGAGGACCTATAGGCCGAGACTATGGTGATGGGCTGGTGCCCTGTCATGCCTAGGCGACAGATTGAAGCCTCCAGGCATGCTAGCTCTGGGGGATCAATGGGGATGCAATATAAAGAATTGCGGTAATAGATTAGCGTTCCACCTAGTGCGGTGTACGTTCTGTCGTTTCTAATCAGCCTATAATTGGCTATGTTGGGATTACGACAGTGGGGCTTGAGAAAGGACTCTTGAACGAGTAATATGTCAAGTTGGTGCTCACGCAAGAAGACAGCTATGTCATCGCGTTGACCACTAATGCCTCGGGCATTAAAGAAGCCTAAATTTAGGGAACGGGGTTTGAATCTTTTGGGTGGGGCCGTATTATACATTATAATTGGAATTAAGTATTCTATAGATGTCTTGGTACTTGGTAAGTACCTGAAGGCGCTGCTCGTGGATGCCTTGGGTAAAGGCCCAGAGTCTAGAGTAGGCGTCAATACGGGTTTCCCCTGACTGGGGTTCGAGGTATTCTCTCGGCAGAAGGCCGGGGTAGTTTACCGGAGGGGGGGTTCTCATGGGGGGGGGGGCTTTAGCTGCTGGTGCAGTTTTGGGCCTGAGAGAAGGTGCGGGGATGGGTAGGTTCATCAGCGCGGGGGGCTCTGAGGCCGGGGGCGCGAGACGAGAGGTCGGAAGAGGTGGGTATTGGGGCTTTTGATTACCCTTAAACCAGGGGTTGGGCCCGAGTGGGCCGTGGAAATTAGGGGAGGGCCCGAGTGGGCCTCTAGGGTTTGGTGGTTGGTAATGGAGGGGGGCTGCGTAGGAGGGGGCTTCCCTCGCAACGCGGTCGGAGGCGCGTTTTGCCGTTTTGGCGTTGCGCATTTTGGGGGCTTTGGGGCATCCGCGATAGTTTGCTGGATGCCCGGCTTTGCGGCAAAGGACACAGCTAGGGGGTTCCGTGCACTGGTCCCTCTCCTTGGGACGCTCGCACTCGGTAGTCCCGTGATCGCCTAGGCACTTAACGCACCTGGGCTTTGCGTAGCAGTTACGCTGGGAGTGACCATACAGCTGGCAACGGTGGCATTGACCAGGCTGGTTCGACTTGTGGGGGCGCTCGACCGTGATGCCTGATAAATTGCATACGGTCTTAATATTATAGATGTTTTTGGCGTTTTCGCCAGGGTGGCAAATGACAAGGACCATGTTATAGGGTTCCCCGTGCTTACCACGGAACATACGGTGGGTTATTGCAACCGGGATCCCTTGACGATCGAGGTCGGCGTGCACTTCCGTGCAGCTGACTTCGGACGGAATCCCTCGGATCACAACTCTAAGGAGTCGGTCCTCTGGGAGTGCGTAGGTGTGAAAAGACACACCACGCTCGCGTAGCAACCTGGTAAGGTTGCGGTAATCAGTGGGGGTGGGGACAACTACTTTAATGCCCTGCTGTGTGGGGCGGGCACTAGTGAAATTTATCTTATTTTGATTGCACCAGTCGGATATCCTGGTCCAATATTCCTTATCCTGGATGAATAAGGGAGGCGGGATGGGCACCTTCTTCTGGGAAGGTGAGGTATGTTCCTGAGGGGAGGGGGGCCTGTTATCCTGCGAGGAGGAGTGAGAGGCGGGACGGGGGGTAGGGGCCGGGGCAGGGTTTGCCTCGGAGAGTTTTAAAGATTTTGAGGCGAGAGCCTCGGCCTTGTTTGTTTTTCGGCCGCGTTTTTTACCTTTGCCCACTACCGTGGTAAAGGCACCGGCCTCGTCTGAGTTGACCTCACTGTCCGAAGACATCTCTTGGTCTGATGGGATTGGGGAGCGATCAGGATATTGAGTGGGGGCTGGGGTGGGGAGAGGTGAGGGGGTACGGTCCTTATGGTCCAGGCTGGCTGAACGCCTAGGCGGACCACGCGGAGACCTCGGCCTCTCCTCATCACTGTCGGAACGGGCGGGGCGCCTATTCCTCCTTAGGGGCGGGGGGGTATCGGGCGACTCTGGAGAGTCGGGGACGTCAGGTTGTTTGGCGGCAAAAGCGCTGCCAAACAAGTCGCCATAGTTGGCGATAAAGGTGGGGTCCTTGAAGAGGACGTTTTTTAGGATGCTGAGAAACTCGGCATCAGACACCATCATATAGATGGTGACTAAGCCAAGCCTAGCAACAACGAGAGGGGGAGAAAATTAGTGGCGTACTAACATGGGGGTTTGCTCCTCGGGTGGGTGTTCCCGGGAGTGTGTTCAAACCCTCCCCGTCGGGTATAGACGGGGAGGTTGTGTGCCTGCTGGTGAGCCCTAAGCTTGCACTCCTGATTGCCAGTCTTAATGTGCAACCAGGTCCCTAAGTCTCTAGTGTGCAATGGGTGTAAACCCCTAGAGAATGCTAGTTACCTTGCAATTTACTCATAGAATATATACTAACGACAAGAAGCACTACAAAATACTTACGCTTGTGTGCTCGTAAAATTGCTCGCGGCTATGTATGCGGGTCGTGGCGAGTGCTGGGACTAATAAAAAATCGGGCCTACTTTAGAGAACATAATTTATATTAACATAACATCACGCCTGTATTTCCCCGAAGGGGTAGGCAGGGGTGTTATAGTACACCCACATTTCGCCAGTTATGTTATAGTCCCATGTAATAGGGGGCGCGCCTATTGCCATTGACCGGGCACAAATCCAGACTCCGGGCTACTACTGAGAATTTCCCAATGAAAAAACCCAATAACACTTTGCCCGACCCGGGAATCGAACCCAGGACCTCACGCTCAGCGGTCGCGCTTGCAATCACTAGACCAACGAGGCAGTCACATAATTTAATTAACATAAATAAAACTTATCTTTCATGTACACCCATCGTACACCCAATGCGTACATCATTGCGTACACCTATGTTCACTAATAAATATTCATTTGATTATTACCTAGCACCACATTAATTTTTGATATCGGCCCTATTGCATTCACGCACTCGCTCAAGGTCATCGGCGAGCACGACACGTACAGGGAGTGTCACCGCTGTGACTTAGTTCCGGAACATACACCGAATACATGACATTCCCGATCTTTTCTTTGATTATCCTCTGCACCCAACAAAATTAATTGATTCCGAAAATATTTTTATCCACACAACGTCTTTTACCTTAGATTTTGGTCCCTTTTCTTCCTCCCTTGTTTTTACTCTGTAAGGACTGATTTTTCTTACTATTAGTGAAAGATCTGCGGATGTTAAGTCCAGTCGCGAGCGTAGAGATCGACCATAAAGTATTTCTGCTGGAGATTTACCTGTGGTACTATTTTTGGAGTTCCTACTTTATGACCACGCATTAAGCATTCATTTTCCAATGCCGACCGTATAAGTACTGGTGAAATTTACGTACACCATAAATTATGGCCGTAGCCTCCTTCTGTAACTGCGAATAGTTACTTTCCGCTGCCGTGAGCGTCCTTGAAGCGAATGCGATAGGCCTCTCGCGACTGTCAGCACGTGACAGCTGGGATAAAATAGCACCCAAGCCTTGTGGCGAAGTATCTATGGTTAGTATCAGTTTTGCGTTAGGGTCAAAATGAGCTACCAACTGGTAGGAAGCAAGTAGTTTCTTAATTCGTTCAAACGACTCGTCGTGAACTGGAGGCCATTCCCACTTTTTATTTTTACAGAATAGAATAGAACAGCGTCGTGGCGACCACAACAGCACACTAGACCGCGGGGACGGCCACCCAAACGCTTGGTGGATGACATCCGACAACACACAGGCCTGGATTGGATGTCAAGGGCTCAAGACCGCCAAGAGTGGAGGAATTTGGAAGAGGCCTACACCCAAAAATGAGTATTATAAGGCAGCAATGATGATGATGATGAGACATAACTAACTTCACGCCTGTATTTCCCCGAAGGGGTAGGCAGAGGTGTAATAGTACACCCACATTTCGCCAGCTATGTTATAGTCCCATGTAATAGGGGGCGAGCCTATTGCCATTGACCGGGCACAAATCCAGACTCCGGTCTGCTACTGAGAATTTCCTAATGAAAAAACCCAATAACACTATGCCCGACCCGGGAATCGAACCCAGGACCCCACGCTCAGCAGTCGCGCTTGCAACCACTAGACCAACGAGGCAGTCGTGATGATGATGAGAATAGAATATAAATTATTTATTTGCATATGATTTTGGGTAAAGTACATAAGATGGATAATTATTTTTAAGTTCTTTACAAAATCTGCTTACAGTTAAGCGTACACACGGCTACACATCAACCTGTACACCCCAGTAAAGGCTGACCTCGCGTTGTAAAGAAAACCTATACAATGCGAGGTCAGCTTATACAGGAAATGTACAGCTTGATGTGTAGCCGTGTGTACAAATATTAAGTAGGTTTTTTTTTTTCCTAATTGTTTCTCGCAGCTAGTACCTAGGTACCATCTCTGCTTAACCGGGCTAGCTGGCGGAGAGTCCCATGTGGGACTCCATTCGCCGAACATTAAGTAGGTAGATTAGTCTTTAATTTAAGACAAAAATTAGTACTCAATCAATAACGTGCATGTCATGTTAACATATTCATATTACCGATATACCTATATCTATCAATTACCAAGGTACACCAAAAACTATCACTTGACATGAAGATGAAGATGATATTATAACAAGCATAGGTTGAAGTATTCTTTAAGGGAATAGTGACATCTTTCAATTAACCATTTGTGGAGTTTAGTTTTAAAAGACCCTGCAAATAAAGCCCTAATTACGTCAGGAAGAGCGTTGAAAACTTTTATAGCCATATATAATTAGATTTTTTCTGTCATTGTAAGTTTGACTAATGGGATTATTATTTTATTTTAAACTTGTAGTGCGTAGTTGTTTTGCTGTTGCATTGTTGCTAGTAATAAAGTATTCGGGATGTTCTTTAACAAAAACACAGATTTGTTTAGTATTACTTTAGCTCTCTAAACCGACGAGCATGCATGACGAGGTTAAGAGGCTGACAACACCTAAAAAATCAGACATCTGCGGTCACTGTCGTTTCGTACAGAACTGAAAGAGAGGCAACAAGCCGAGGGATGTCGGATACGCCGCTCAACTTGAATGAAAATTATCAATATTTTTTTTTAATAAAAAACTAAAAGCTTATTTGAAAAACAGAAACAACAAAATTTGTTGAAAAACATTTGAGAAAGACAATAATCTAAACATTAAATGTTTTGTTGTTTTCTTAATTTTATTTATAATATTTACTAAATAATAGAGATTGCTTGCGTTAAAGCATGTTTTAAGAGGTTAGTTTACAATTCTTTTCTATAGAGAAAACTTCAAGAAAACGTGTTTTGGGCACAATACAGTTTCAGAAAATACTATCAAGATTAACATATTTTTAGCCACAAACTGAATAGATACAGCTAAAAATATTTTTATAAGATGCCTATTTGGGGTATTTGGCTGTTGTCAGTGTCTTAATGGACGTAGATGAAGCGAAAGAGGTGTGTCAGGATCGTAGCAGGTGGAAACCCATAGTCACTGCCTAACCCAATGGGAAACAGGCGTGATCATATGTATGTATGTATGTTTAATATTGTAAGAGCCTGTTACCATTAGCAGATTGTATTTTCTGAACAAAGGCCTACATGTGTCAGCGAAATCTGCACCGCAATGCGATATGTATGACACATCTTTTCTGCATTTTAAACACTGATTCAATTATTATGCAGTAATTCATACAATGAGCTCATAATCGATTAAACGTTTGGTACGAAGCTTCTATAATAGTTAATTAACCTTGAAAATTATTGTAACTGCGAAATATTCGTAGGTTTTCGAGCTTTTAATAAGGCTTGGACTTTATCTGGTTATTTGCGTATACCATTTTTAGGGTTCCGTACCCAAAGGGTGCAAACGGGACCCTATTACTCTCGCTACGCTGTCCGTCCGTCTGTCTGTCACAGGGCTGTATCTTTGTAACGGTAATAGATAATCAGTTGAAATTTTCACAGAAAATGTGTTGCTATAGGGTGTATCACGACAAATACTAAAAACAAAAAAAAAGTCTAAAACCAAAGGGGACCCTTTCATCTATATTCCTTCTTCTTTATAAAAATACATACAACGTGTATCAGAAATGCGTGGTCAAATTTGAAGAGCTTATTCAGGAGATGCTATCAAACCACTTTTACTATAGGACCAACCCAGAATCGCGAAAAAAATATCATCTGTTCCCTACAAAATCATCGATGTCGCTCGACAAAATGTAAGGATCAGCTGAATTTTGTTTCGCGATTTCAGGGTTGGTCCCATAGCATCTCCTGAATAAGCTCTTCAAATATGACCACGCATTTCTGATACACGTTGAATAAGACAATTTCTACTAAAAAAGACATTTCGATAAACTTCCACAAATGTGACGTTTTCATCGATAAAATTAATTGTATTTACCGCCCTTAAAGGTTAATAACTACAAACCGGGACACACTGTATAATTGTGTTAGTAAGCCCGTTTATATCTTAATTGGGTCAGATAAACGGATCAACGGCGACAGCGAAAGACAGAAAGCGTTGCCATAGCAATAGGCTGACTGAATCCATTTGGTTAGGAAACCTTATAATATCTTCCTTTAAGTCTCAATAAAATTATACATTAATACCTACTAGACAATTATTATCATTATCATCATAATTTCAGCTGAAAGACGTCCAATGCTGGACATAGGCCTCCCCCAAGCATCGCCACAACGACCGGTCCTGCGCTTTCCGTATCCAGCGAATACCCGCGACCTTCACCAGGTCGTCGGTCCACCTTGTGGGGCGCCTACCCACGCTGCGCCTTCCAGTAAGCGGTCGCCACTCCAGAACTTTACTGCCCCATCGTCCATCTGTTCTGCGAGCAATGTGTCCCGCCCACTGCCAGTTAAGTTTGGCAATTCTTCAGGCTATGTCGGTTACTTTCGTTCTCCTACGAATCTCCTCATTTCTGATTCGATCACGCAGGGACACTCCTATTAATCAATTATCATAGGCAGATGTATTTCATAAAGAATCATGGCGAGATCCATACATTGGATGTACAAAAAATCAATATTTTGTAATCAGAGAAGTTGGAATAGCTTTATTATTGAGCCTTGATACCTAAAGAACAATTTTCGGCATTTAAAATATTTTTTGAACCCCGCAATAAAAACATAATAAAATTTATCATCCCATTGTTATCATTGAGCTAATTTCTGAACCTGACTAAATTGACAGCTGGATGTATGACGCGTTTAGAAATTCGGTATATTTCAAAAATTTACTTTGACATATTATTATTTCTTCCGGGGTTCTAAAAATATTTTAAATGCCGAAAGATATTTTTAAAAATCTTTACTTTTTTGTAAAAAAATCATCATGCTATTGTGAAGCTTCTCATCAAACCCGATGACGAAATAACCCTCCTACAGGAGTCCAATAAAAACACCAGCACAATCTGACGCCGGTGTCCTAAATACTTAAATACCATCCTCGCCGGCAAGGACCGTCGCGGCGTCTTCTCAGACACCGAGGGTACCACTCTCGCGAATCGCAACCCGATTCAGCAGCGGCTGCCGGGAGGGCCGGTGGCTGGGTTCCCTAGATGCGCCCTGAGCAGAGGCCCGACGCCTGGATGCGCCCTCACGGTGTCACAACCGGAGATAATCTTGCTAAGCGAGACCGATTATGCTCTAGAGTTCCGTAAAATGCCCTAACTTTGCCCACAAGCTCTACTTTGCCTAAGGCATTAACTAATTTTTTACACGCACTGACACTTTATAACTGAACCAAAAGTTAGCGTTGTCATAGTTTTTAAATCTCCCCAAGTACGGATATCATAGCTATTATAGTTTACAAATAAAACAACTAAGCAAAGTAGGACTTGTAGGCCAAGTTAGGGCATTTTACGGTAGTACATATGAGGAGGTTTAACCACCACTTTGTTAGGATTAGTTAAGTCATTTGCCCTCGCCGGGGAGGCTTGCCGCAAACCGCAATCCGCGAAACGCGTTGCCCACCCGATGCACACCGAAATAAAAGAAAGAAAGAAAATTTTATTTCCGTCTCGTCACAGACGAGAGCAGAAAAAAAAACAAAAATAATAAAATTAACAATAACATGCCTGTAAAAAGACTAAAAAAGGCCCCCATCTCAGCATATGCTACAACACCGAAATGTTGCAGCGATAGTTTTCGGACGGGTCCCGATAGTGAGACCACGGTTAAAAACTAGAAAAATAATAATACAATAAACCTAAATTGTGAACCGAACGTCCGTCACTTTCGAGAAAACACTACCCGATGCAGCATCGGCTGCCAGAGGGACGTAGCGGCGGGGCCCCCTGCAAAGCCCTTATAAGCCGAGGTCCGAGCCCTTCCCTGGGGGACGCCCTTATATGTACTGCAACCGCGATTTTAGTTTGTAAGTTAGGGAAACTTTTCTGGCGGATGGACCCTGACGGAACACTCCACCACTCTAATCCGGTTAAGCAGCAATAGTACGTAGAAGGTGTTCAGGGAGACAAAGTCTCCCCTGGGACGTGCCTTACATGCGTAGCAGCCCCCCCTGGCACCGGTAGCATACCCATTCCATTCCAGTTCCCCCACTATTATGCTGAAAATGGTCACCGAAGAGGTTTTAGTGCCATAAAAATCCCACTCACCCCAGCCTCTACCCTACGAGGCCGTTAGCCTTTTGAAGGTTTCCTCCTCGAAAACAAAAAAAAATAAACAAAAAAAACCGGCCAAGAGCATGTCGGGCCATGCTCAGTATTATAGGGTTCCTTAAGTAGGTGTAATTACAAACGAATCAAATCGAATATTAATCATGGCTATTTTAGTTTTTGCAATAATCGGCAGCATTCGCGACTTAGAGCGTGTTGTTAGTAGCGCCATCTAGCGATAAATTCAAGAAGCCAAATTTAAGACGTTTGTCATTTCAAAGTTACTTTTTGTGATTTTTTCAAATAGAAAGTAGCTAAAGGAGCATTATTTGCTATGATCATTTTTCTCTAAGGTCAATGACCTTTGAACTAGGACGTTTTAAGTATTTTTCAGTTTTCTCTCTATAACTCAAAAAATTATAATCACATTATACTCGAAATAATTTTAAAAGAGAGTTTACACAAAGGTCTATCAATGTGGAAGATTATAAGTTTCTACATTGCATAGTTTAGAAATGGCAGGGGGGGGGACACATTGCAAGCCACTTTGGCGGGCTATATTTCGCAGATGGTACACCTGATAAAAAAGTGGTGTATCAAACATTACCTTCATTTTAGTAGACCTATTTAATGATATCCCACACGAGGGGGTGCAGCGAAAAAAATTGTTTTTTCTCCATTTCACATGTATGGACGCCACCCCTAAAATACGAAAAAACGATTCTTTTATTCTTTTAAAATTGATATCTATATGTAGACTATTTTTTAACAAAATTTCATTTACTTATGTTTATAACTGTAGAAGTTATTAAGCTGTAAAGGATTAGGACAGACGGACAGACGGACAGACGCACAGACGGACGGACATGACGAAACTATAAGGGTTCCTTGTAGGACTTCGGAACCCTAAAAAAGAGGTACTGCAGGCGAGATGTACTATCAGCAAACTTTCCGGTGAACCACCATTAAGGCTAAAATCGCTTGTGCTCAGTATTCGACGGCAGCCGTAAGTACGTGTAATGTAGCAGGATTCGTTCAAGGGACTTTGTCGACATAATGTATCACCACCGGGAAGGATCGTGACTGTACATTCGAAAAAAAAAATCGTGAATCTCCAGAACGCATGGTAATGGTACACAACTGTTGGATAGTGGACGTTTAACCGTCGAAAATAACTAAATGATTTTATTCCACTTTGAATAAATGATTTTTGACTTTTTGTCCGTGTCCGTGTCGTAGTCCGTGTGGTGCCGGACTAGTCCGTGTGGTGCCGGACTTAAAGAATAGCACCACCCTTATCTCTTCTCATGGGTGTCGTAAAAGGCGACTAAGGGATTCACCAGAGGAT